>OY728129.1:613962827-616901675 GCA_963277665.1 Viscum album
TTACATTAATTTATTAGTTATTTGGTAATATAATTATTAATTACATAATTAATAAATATAATTATAATTAAAATATATATTACTAATTAACTAATTAATTATTGTATAATTAATTATTATATAATTAATTATTAATAATTAATAACTAATCATTATATTTAATAATTATAATTATTTTTTATATTACTAATTTACTAATTAACTAATGAATTATTATATAATTTATAATTATATTACTAATTGAATAATTAATTATTATATAATTATTAATTATATTTCTAATTAAATAATAAATTATGTTATAATTAATAATTATATTACAAATTAACTATTTAATTATTATATAATTAATAATAATATTATAGATTAATTATTATATAATTAATAATTATATTACTAATTAATTATTATATAATTAATAATGATATTACTAATTAATTATTATAAAATTAATAATGATATTACTAATTAATTATTATAAAATTAATAATTATATTACTAATTAATTATTATAAAATTAATATTTATATTACTAATTAACTAATAATTATATAATTAATAATTATATTACTAATTAATTAATTAATTTTTAACTATTTCTTTTGTTTCTAATCAATGTTTTAATTTTTATTTATATTGGTCTTATAGTTTTTATTTTATAGGCTTTTAAAGCCACATACTTAACATGTTTTTAAATTTCAAGTTGGTGGTTTCGAAAGCTTATAAATTATTTTTCATCATCATTTTATATAAAATTATTTTTATTTTCAACTATTTTATATATGTTTAATCCATACATTAAGATTCATTCATATTGGTCTTATGGTTTATATATTATATTCTTTCAAAGACAGGTATTTGAAACATTTTTAAGTTTCATACTAGTGGGTTTGAAAGCTTACAAATTTTTATTCATCAACATTTTTTACGAAATTCTTTTTATTTACAACTATTTTCTATATATTTAATCCATGTTTTATGTTTTATTTATATTGGTCTTATAGTTTTTATTTTATAGTCTCACAAATACACATACTTCAAATAGAATCTCATATCAGAAATGCAGAATGCTCTGCACATGAAAGGGAGAACATGAATCCCACATTGGAAATGCATAATGATTTTCAGGGCTTTGCCTCTTTTAAAAGAGAGCCCTGGATGAGGGTTTCTATTTGAATTCAAACTACTATAATGGCAGTACTGCTGGATATTGAGTAGAAAATAAATTCTACTGAAAATTCTGTATATATATATATAATAATAATAATAATAAATAAAAATTTCAAAAAAAAATTAAAAAAATAGTACAAAAAAATTAAAAAATTAAATGTTTCTGTATGATGCGTAAACCCCGTTCCTGCATCTTTCAACATGCTTATGATGCATGATCATCGTTCACGCATCTTCCTAGGATTGTCAATGTGTGGATGGGATTCATGCATCTCAGGACCCTTTTTTAAAAATATTGGGAACCCTATTCCATTTTTCAAAAAAAAACCTAAAAACACGTTTTTTTAAAACTGGCAACAGGGTGTCTCAACCCTAGACCCACTTTCCACCTTTTTTATTCATATAAATTATGGCCATTATTTCCAATAATCACTCGGTTTGTTTTTATTATGATCTTGTATTTTTGACAAAAACTCAAAATCCTCCCTCAATTTTTGATTACAAAACTAAATTATTTGTATTTTATTTTAATTTTTTTTTGGCCTTATGATGAAAAAAAGAAAAAAGAAAACCAACCCATATAAATTTAGAAAAAATGGATATCTTTCTATTAAATAAATAAAACAAATTCCACATCTTTTTGTAAATTTATCACCAAATGGATTTTACGATTCCATCTCAAAAATGGGTCCTCCATAAAAATGACATGGATGTTTTTTGTGTATAAATTTAGCACACATATATATGGGGGTTTCAATACCCAAATAATGGGATTCCAATCTATATTCAAATCTTTGGATGGTTATAACTCAGTCATCCAATGTTAGATTTAACCACCGTATGAGACGTTGGGATTGAAACAATACCCACTATTAAACCTAATGCAACTTTAAGTTTCATGGCATAAAATTCTTTAACTATCACTATGATACCAATTGAATGTATCGGGCTTGCATCAAAAGCCCCAAAAATCTATTTTTATTTTTTTCCACCGAGGAGAGACAATCATTTGTCTTCATCGATGAAACACAGCCTTATTACTTCTGAAGGATCACACGTGAAGTAAATTAAGCACCAAATAAAACCATAAGATACATAGTTAGGTCTGAAGCCTCATTTGATGTCTTCTTGTCACCAACGATCACTACTTGAGAAAAACAAAGCCTTATTCCTCTAGATCGTATACACATGATTCAAAAATATGTGGGATAGACAATCTTTGAATTCTTAGTGCTAGCATAGATATTTGACGATGACTTCGACACTCCAACGATCACTGCATTGCCTTGCATGAAATTCATAAGAGGAAGCACAATTCGTACTCCTGTATCTAGAGCTTCTCTCTAGAGTGCATGAGATATAAGAGGATAGAGAGAGGGGGGGATATGGATAGTATATGGAAAATACGTCTCCTCATCTATTTATATGGTGTTAGGAGATAATCTAGTATTTCTTCCCTGACCGCCGATTAATTAACACTCTATAAATGACATATTATGAATACAATATTGATTTATAACTATTATTATCACATTTCTGAAATTTAATAAATATATTACATACTAATAATTTATCCTTTAACTCGACTCATCATTCTGAAAAATATATAATGAACCTTGAATATTATAAACTAATATTCATTCAAATAATATTTTTCCACGTATTTACTTAAAACATGTAAATACATTTATTAACTAAATTCAATTTTAATTATTCATAACATGAATGATATGAATTTATCTATTACTTTGGTGATCGTATATATTTGAAAAACAAATATCTGACCATAGTGGTGAGGCCCACCTTGTCCAATATACCTATTCAACTAAATAGGGAATATTCTTTTACAAGATATTGTGTGTGACCCTCTAGGACCTTATCTTGATAGTAGTGATTACTATTAAAATATCAAGGGAGGTATCTAGCAACCAATCATGGCCTTAAAGAGATACGGATAGTCACAACAGTGATAACTAACCTACAAACATGCACTAAGTAATATAATCTTTTTGTCTTTGAAATATCATAATGTAGGAAGCACACCCATGTCATAATCCTGTACTTTATTTTTTCTACTGATATAAACTGACATATTTTCCATCGAATATCATAGACATGGTATTATGAAGTTACTACCATACTAGTCAGGATGGATTGATACATATTACTTCTTTAATTTGGAAGAAAAAAATCCTTTCAGGGCCATTTAACAAATTTCATACCATCAATGACACACCCAACACAAGCTACGTCCCATAGATTTCATTAACGTGTTTTTTTTCTGTGCTTCAAAGTACATGATCAAATGCACCAAACTGGAAATGGTTTCATGTCAGGAGACCATTATGTGGGTCTGTAGAGAGAAACAACCAATGACAACCAAAACATGTGGTGTTCTTATTAGTAGGACTATCATCATGATGTCACTACAAGATATCACTAAGCGCGAACATCAGAAGAAGAAGTATCAAATATTATGAGACCCCATCACCTGATAGTAAAACATATACTATGTTTATTTATTAAGATGTATCGATAATATAATACCTTAGTTTAATATTAATATCATAGTATCTAAAGGTTCTCATTATAGCTTGGGATCTACTATAATATTTAGATAGCAAAATTAATCTATGCACAGTTCCATTAAATAGTGTATGTAAAACTATCTACACTATAATGGTAAGTATTAATCATTTATATATAACTTTAATAAATGACATTTTAATCAAAATAATTTTATAGTTGGGTCTAGGGCACCAACTATTAAAACAAATGGATCTTCAGGTCCATTTGTCATTGAACTGTGGGTCAATTCAATAGAGAATATCTTTCTCGTACTTCACTTTTTTGAGATTGAGAAAGTAACTATATCCATTTATCGATTATATGGATAGGTTGATCAATGGTGGTAGTTTATTAATAACACCAAGTCAAAGGATAAAAATGAATATATGGAGTGGTAATTATTTAAGAATATATTCCTTAACAAGTATTTCCCAAGAACTATTCAGACTAAGATGGAGAGAGAATTCTAAAAGTTGATGTAATAGGAAGGTGAAACTCTCATGGATTATGAAGAAAGTTTCACAAGGCTTTCAAGGTACTCTCAGGGTTTAGTTGACAACAATTATAAAAAAATTGATGGATTCTTAAGTGGTTTAAAACCACAACTTTAAAAGGATATAGAAATCTATGACTTTGTGAGTTATGAAGAAGTTTTTATATATGCTCTAAGAGTGGATATGGATTCTAGATAATGGTCACATGGATATGAAGATATGAAATGAAAGACGGAGTTTCAAAATGGGGGATCTAATGACAATAGTGGAAAAAAATCAACCACTATCATGTCAAAAATGTGGGAAGAAGAATCATGGTAATTATCTCAAAGGGATGGGGAAATAATTGAGGTGTTGGAGAGAAGTCCACAAAAATCATGAATATCAAAGAGAAATGAGGAATCCAGACAATTTTATTGAGGAAAGGACAATACTATATATGGTCCAATGCTTCAGTTGTAGGGAGAAAGTCATTATTCAATCAAGAGAACTAAACCTTGACTCCTTGAGGGTAATCAACGTCAACAGCCACCAAAGAAAAAGGTTAAAGGGAAATCTTATACCATCACTACTAATGAGTTAGATCCTAAAAATGATGTGGTGATAAGTACACTGGTTATTTTTTCAATAATATAAAACATACAATTTGTTTTTGGTTCTATGCAATATTTCATATCTTCCAAGTTTAGTAGAACTATTCAAACACAACCTCAAAATACGTAGGTTCTGTTATTTGTAAGAACATAAAATGGGGCAATTATAGCATCCAAAGTATATAACTCTTCCCTAATTAATGTTTGTGTACTGAATCTTCTAGAAAATATTTTCTAAATTCATTTATCGGAGTTTGATGCTTTATTGGGTAAGGATTGACTATCTTTTTACAAAGCCATCATTAATTGCTGGGAAAGGGAGATCCCAAATCACATCCCAATAAATCCTCCAATTCTGTACAAGTGTAAGGAGGAGGATGAATCTTCTATAGAATCATCACCTCAATTGTGGATATTATTTTTATAATAGAAATTATATTTTGCTCAAATTATAGAGAAAAAGGATAGAATCATGATCAAATACATTCCCATCATGTGGGACTAAATAGATGTGTTCCTCAAAGAATTATCTTGTCAACCTTTTGACCGAGTGGTTGAGTTCTCAATTGAAATTATTCTTAGAACTCTGGCAATATCAAAGACACCATATATAATGTCCACCATTGATTTTGAATAATTGTAGAGGAGGTTAGAAGAGACTCTATACAAGGGTTTAAAACTCACAAGTGTTTCCCCATGGGATGCACCAGTCCTCTTCATCAAGAAGAATGATGGATTAATGAACCTATGCATTGATGACGTGAGCTTGAAAAAACCATGATAAAGAACATGTATCCCCTCCCATGAATATATTTCTTTTTCAATCAAATTCATGGGCTAAGTATTTATCTAAAGCGGGTCTTTTTGGGATATCACCATTTAATAGTGAGGGTGGAAAGTATTCCCAAGTATACCTTTTGAATTAGGTGTAGAAAATATGAGTTCATAGTGATTCCTTTCAGACTCACTAATACTGCAGTACTTAATGAATAGTGTCTTTAAAGACTACATCAACAAATTTTTGGTAGTCTTTAACGATATTATTTAGATATACTCTATGAGAAAGGAGGAATATGAGGAGTATTCTAATACTATGATAAGGACCATGAAAAGTGAGAAAATCTATGAAATATACAATAAATGTGAATTTCGGATGGATGAAATATCATTCTTAGGACATGTTATCACACACAAAGGAATATCTGGGGACCCTTCCAAGACAAAGAAAATCGATGAGTGGCCCAAACCAACATCTGTAACGGAGATCCATAGATTCCATGACCTATATAGATGTTACCAATTGTTTGTGAAGAATTAATCATGATTTACAAACCCACTAACCAAGTTGAATCCAAAGGGAGAAAAAAAAATTGGACCATTTAATGTGAATTATGCTTCAAAGAGTTGAGAAAATTGCATATCACCTTCACCAGTACTCACACTACTAATAAGTGGGGAAATCTTTATGGTATATGTTGATTATTTAAATATTGTATTAGGTCATGTACTGATGAAAAATGATAATGTGATATAATATGCCTCAAGTAAGTTGAAAATTCATGAGAAAAAATATCCCATGCATGATCTGGAGTTGGCGGATGTTATATTCAATTTGAAAATCTGGCGATATTATCTACATGGGAAGAAGTGTGAGATATATAATGATCATAAGATCATAATATATATATTCACACATAAGGATATTAATATTCTCTAGAGAATATGGTTAGAGATCATCATGTATTATGACTACCCAATCCATTATCACCATGGTAAGGCAAATAAAGTGGCAGATGCTCTAAATAAAACAGATCATGTAAAATCAACTTGGATGATAATTTAAAAGTATCCAATATTCTTATATTTTCAAGGGATGGAACAAGGAATCAATATGGAAGGAACATCATCAATCCTTTCTAAAATTATTTCTCAACCATTAATTATGTAGAAAATAAAGGATTCTAAAATAAATGATGTGGAAATTCAGAAGAATGAGGAAGCTATCAGATAAGAGAAATCCTTATATTTTACAATAGATGAAGAAGGAGTCATAAGATTTGGTTCATGTCTATGTGTAACATATTATACATAGATAAATAAATATCTCCTGAATAATGCACATAGAACAACCTTCCCTAATCACCCAGGGATCAAAAAGAAATATTGATATCTCTGAGAGAATAATTGGTGAGACAATACAAATAAAGATATCACTAAATATACTTCAATGTGCCTGGTATGTCAGCAAGTGAAGTATAAAAGGAAAATTTTAAGGGGAAGATGCTTCCATTAACTATACCATAGTGTAAATGGAAAACATCACCATAGAATTTTTCACTGGAATTCTGAAGACATCTATAGGAAACAATTATATATGCGTTGTTTTGGATCATCTTATAAATACAACTCACTCCATCACAATTCTAGATGACTTATCACTCGATCAAATGGCAAGGAAATAAATTAGAGAAGTGGTAATGATACATTTATCACCACTATTTATTGTATCAGATCAAGATCTAAGATTCACCTCCATGTTTTAGAAAAGTCTCCAACATTCTATAAACACTGAGATAAACTTCATTATGTCTATTCATCCCCAAACTAATGTCTAATCTGAGTAACGTATTTAGAAACTAGAAGACATGTTGAGAGCATGTTCTATGGGATTAAAAGGATGGTGGGACCAACATATACCCCTGTTCGAGTTATCTTACAACAACAGTTTCTACTTGAACATTTAAATGAAACCATATAAATCCCTTTATGGGAAAATATTTAGAAAAAAAAGATAATGGGGTGAACTCTGTGAATGTAAGCTGTTGGGACCTGAAATGGTAGAAGAAATTATATATAGTTGAAATCCATTCAGTAGCATATTAAATTTTCCTAAAGATAACAAAATATATATGAAAACAATAATAGAATATATTTGGAATTTAAGGATGGAGACATGGTATTCCTCCACATATCTCTAGTGATTATTGTCTCCTCATTTGGACCACACTAAATGCTAATCAGAGGAATATTTTTTATAGCATCTCCCTATCTAATGACCCGGACATGTTGGTTATAACACCCTGAGATTTTATGAGATATATTATTTTTAATTTCTTTGATTTCTTCTATTGTACACTACACCAAGATTAGCTTGTACAATACGCAACACCATATTAGCTTGCAGTATACGCAACACTATTCTTGGCTCGTGTTACACACAATTTCAAGTTCGTTTTGTAAAAATTATTCTTTGAAACATTAAGTATATATTTTTATTAATGAATAAATGAAATAATTTCTGATTATGTTATATGAAACACCAAATCGAGTTTTCACTACATCTAGCCCTGACTTGGCTTGCATTACACGCAATCATGACCATCCTCGATAGCGTGTGTAGTACGCAATACCGTGTTTTTCTAAACAATGATATATTGATATAATATTATTATGAACTATACATTATGAATATTATTAATTATATTTTGAATTTTATAACATTATTATTAATCTTACACATTTTCTAGGACATGGTAGGCAAAATAAATAAATTTTTCGGGTAAAATAAGTATTTTTCAAAAAATGCAGTTTTGCCACCTTTTAATGGAACACCCACTTTAAATCTAGTTTTTAACAAGTTTATAAGTTCAATTTTACAAAAAAAAACTTCTTCTTGTGAATCGTGATATAAAAATTTGCGTTGGGTAAAGTTTTGTTATTTTTCTGATAAAGTTCATATTTTGATGAATAGAAAAAACACACTAAATTTTATTTAATAAGAACTTTTTTCATTAAGATAATTTATATGGTTAAATTATAATATTGAATGGTTTTAAAGTATAAATATAATATATTTTTACCATTTAATATATTTTATGTCATTAGCATTAATTTTACATTGAATTCATAGGTAAAATCATTTCAATCTTGTGCAACATTTTAACTTTTAAAACATGTTTTCTCCACAGAGGGATTAGTTTTAAATTAAATACTTCCATTTATATGTTTTTAATTTGGAAAAATTTATTCAATATTTGGAATCAGTAGGTCCAAATTATGTTAATAGGCTACATTTTATTTTTAGGCATTATGAATAGTAACTAGGGTAAATTTTATTTACCATAGTTAATGGTAAATCGGGTAATTAAGGGTAAATATAATATTATAAAATCACCCTAACACTTTTCTTAATATAATTTTATGATTATATTTTGTCCTAAGGAATATTTGGGTCGAAATGAAATTCATTGGAACCCACTTGTATGTGATTAAGTCCTTTAATGTTTTTTATTTTTAAGAAAGTGAAATAAGTCTCACTCAAACTTTAATAATTAAAGTATTTTTAATATAAGGTTATATAGAATATAAATTCGATTATAAATACTCATTTTAAGGATAAATAGTTTTTTTATGGTAATTTATTTTAATTTTTTAAGAGATATTTAATTAACTTAATAGCTTATACATTAATGATACAGAAATTATTTATTTAGTAAAAAAATCAATAATATAGTTTTTATTATAAAAACAATACCCATCAAAAGGACCCAAAACTTGACCAAACCTTATTGGTATAGTATATATATACCCTAAGCATCCACGAGTAGAATTATGGACCATTTTGAGCCTTATAAAACATATTAGGACATTTATATTATTTTATTTTAAATGATATCAAAGTTGTCACATTCATACTTTAATAAAGATAAAATTTTAAAAGTTTGTTGTTTTAGAAGATAAATTTGACGAAATATATTCTTATGTAATATATTATATTTATATTCATCATAGTATTTTCGTTTTAATTTTTATACCACAAATAATTATACAAAAATGTTGTATTAATAATTTTACTAAGAGAAATATCAAATTAATGATTTTAAAAGTCTTAAAATAAATATTATAGGAAATAATTAATGTTCTCAACTATTTTCTAGATGAATATTACTTTTTATTAATCTATTAAATAGTTTTTTTCAAAAATATATTTTTTCTGGACTTTATTTAAATTCAAATAAATGAATTGTGTTAAAATTGACACTATTGATATTTTATATTATTAATATATTGAAAAATCAAAAAAATATTTAAAATTTACAAATTAAAATGTATATGGTATAAAATGTCATAAAGTATCAAATTATGTATAATTAAAAACACATAAGTAAGTATTTATAATTATATAAAATTTATAACATTATTACCACAAATAAATTTAAATAGATTAAATAAGGATAAATCAAATTTATATGGTTTAAAATAAATAACAAACATGTATAAATTTTATTGGTTGATGATATTACAACCTTATCACATCTAATCATTGTATTTGAGTCATTTTTGATGTTTTTATGTGGGGTTTGAATTTATATTAAATTGATATTTTTGAGGTTTCCAAAGGTACCCCTCTCCTCTCTTATAAAAGGGAACCTCCTCCCTCTCCTCTTCACAAAATTTGAGCCTACAATATTCGAAAAACCCTGAAAATTTCTCTTATAAACATCCCTAGAAACATACTAGAGGTCCTCGTATTCTTCAAAGAACAAATTTAGTGCCCTAAGAGGAGGTTTAGAATAGGCTTGTTGAAGAAGAGGTAATATCCTTTACCGATTCTTTCAAATTCATTTCTTCTTCTACTTCCTCTTATTTTGTTGTTTCATAAAAAAGTAATAACATCATTATAACCCATATACTGATATGTTATTATAAATATGAAACAACCTTATTTCACCTTATATCCATCCTATGAAAAATTAAATCACCACGCATGCGTACGTATGGAATACTGTCTCCACATTGTGGTGTAATCTGTTTTTCCACCCCCACCTTACTTGGATGGGTATAATGGTGTAATGAATTACTATATATGGTTATTATAACATCATAAGGATTCTGAGATATTATATCATCCACTCCAATCGCATTCAATAATTTTGGTAATGATATCATCGCTCGTGCGTACGTACGGATTACCGTCTCCACGACGCGATGAGATTCATTCTCCATATTAACCATTCAAGAATGATTATAAAGTATATATAATGAATAATAATGATATATATGAAATAATAATGCTACTTTATTTATATATATATATATGTCATCTACTTACTACCATTCAATTCAATAAGGAAAGGACAACAGCATTCATGCGTACATACGGCCTACCGTCTCCATGAACGGTGTGTTTCATTTCATTTATCTATCTATTATATATATATATATATACTGAATATATAATATATATATATATCATTTTTTTACATTCTGGAAGTAAGTAAATCATGATATAAGTAATAATAATTTCAACAACAACAAGTCCAGACACGTACGTTAAATGAAACATATATTACCCAAAACATTGCTTTAACATGGAATTGACAAATGAACAGGTAATATAAAGACCTAAGTGAATCAAAAATGATATAATAACAATTACTATGATTCTAGAATAAGTTAATGAAATTATTTAAATCATTATACATGAGTTTCGGATACGTACAAAGCATATCAGACCTAAGGTAAGGGAAAATTTTTCAAATCTCATTTTTATCCAAAATTTCTTATACGTAAGTATTTACTGGGGTTATATGTTTCATCCATGTCCATAAAAATGTTTTTCATAAACTTTTTAATATTATTCAATGTATTTTTAAAGTCATGTTTACCCCTCTTTGACTTTAACATTGTGTTATGGAAGGAATATTTCTTTTGTTTACCATATGAGGAACTTTTTGACTTTTCAAGAAAAAGTACAGGGAGAATGTTTTTTTAACTTAAAAGAAATGAATGGATTTTTACAGTTTCATAATGCCTTATTTTCATGAAGCTTACTCTACAAGACTTCATGACCATTTTCAACAAAATCATTTTCTTCTAAAATTTCATGGAATTTTTGTGTAAAGTAAATGATTTTGAAGAAGAAATGATATTTTCCTAAAGAATTAATTTCAAGTGTTTTATCAAAACCATTTTCCATCTAAGATGACATTATTTCATATGTGTATGTTTCAAGTATAATTTCTCTATGATTTACATGGTTTCACTTTTCTTATGATGAAATGATATCCATTTTTTATATGGATTATGTTATGATGGGATGATGTTTATGAAACCCATTTTATTATTTGGGTTATTTATGTTTATGTTTTGGCACACATAAGAGTGATTTAATTATTAGATGGGTGGGACTTATATCCCCCTCCAATGCATTGGGTATTGATTTATATCCTATGAGATAGACATGACTGGAACAGTAAGTTAATCTGGTTCAGTGATATAGGACTGGAACGAGGAGTGAACTCGATTCAGTAAGGGACTTTGTCCACTATGATGGTCTTGGAAGCAATGCCTTGGCTACTATGGAAATCATATCATGTGCTTAATGGTTTTCCACAATTACATGTTTTATTCCCCATGCTATTTTATCATGATTAATGTTCTTTTTTGATCTATTCCTTATGCACTTCAAATATTTATGTCATTACTCATGATTTTGTTGTTTTATGTTCATGTTCTTACGTTCAAATATTTAGGGATTGTTTTATGTTCTCCATGTTTACCCTTAGTGAGCATTTGAGCTCACCCCTTTTAATTTTTTTCCCCAGGATATAAAGAAAGGTTTTAGGTAAGAAAATCAAAGGGGAATATATTTATGGGAGATGTTGAGGATCTTTCACCATGAAGAGAAGATTATGTTCCAAGTTTCCAAAGACACTAAACTTATACGGTCTTTGGGAAACTGTTTTTGTCATGTATTAAGTATTCTGAAAAATTATTGTAATGTCTATTTACGTCTAGCTTTGGGTCTCAACAATTGGTATCAGAGTGAAGGTTTAGTCAACCATTGTAAACTAGGATGCGAAAACATTAAGTGAGATCCCTAGTGATATTTCTAAGGTATTTCTAGGGATTTCTCTAAGGGTATGTATAAGTATAGGTTACAGTCGTAGAATTATGATAAAAATCATGAATAACCTAGGATTAAACCTAAGATGTTAGAGATTGAAAGTACTCCCCTTTATTATGTTGTTTTACTAGCATGATTTTTGCCTCTCACACTATTTTTTTTGGGTTTAAAAAAATTGCTAGAAACAGGAAGATTCACGATAATAGAGGATGTGATAGACAATGGAATGATATTCTTCATGAGAATCCAAATGAAATGGGATTTGGAAGTCAAAACATCGTTATTATGCCTAATCAGAAATCTGATAATATGATCAATAATATCAACTTTGGTAAGTATCCTGACTCAGTTAATATGAGAAATATGGAGTTTCATGATGATCATAGAGGAAAGAAAGATCAATTCCCCTTATGTAAATCATGTGGGAAGAGGCATTAGGGAGAATATTTCAAAGGAACTAGACGATTCTTTGGGTGTGGAAAAGAAGGACAGAAATCCAATAAGTGCAAAGGAAAAGGTTCAGTTAACACCTTGGACAAGGATAATGTTATTACTACGACATCAACAACAATAAAGAGTTTTAAATGTAGAATGTATGGGTATTATGCAAACCAATTCCCTAAGGGAAAATCTCTTTAAGAAAATCAGCATGATCATAGGAGTAGTATTTATGTTGATGATGATGAATAAAATACAAATGATATATGAGATGAAAAAAGTGTTGAGGAATAAAATAAAGAAGCTCGGTCAATGGTTTTAAGAAGTTAGTGGAATGATTTTATGTTTACCAAGAGGTATGTTAATGGTACTATGGAATAAAGAAACATCTAAGGATTGTTACACTCTTTTTTTCTTAAAGTATTTGAAAGTATATGTTGAATGGTACCAGAAACCATGAATGGTTATTTAGATATTTTTGGAAAGAAGATGATATACACATAATGAATGGATAAAGAGAAAATAATATTTTTGCATATTATTAATGAGATCATGATTGATATAAGGACAAAGTGATATCAAGGTTTGAGTATATAGAAATTTTGGGATTTTGGTATGTGGACAGAGTTAACTTTGGACAGCATTCATGTTTTCACTATGGTTCAATGGGTATTCATTTTTCAAGAGAATACATGATTATGGAATTCAACTATTTGGAATGTGACCAACAAGATATATCTTATGATATATAGGGGATAAATGATGGTATTTACATGCTTGGTAGATGACCTTTCTAGTTGTCATTTTCTTTATACTAAGAGATTGAACAGAAGTATTTCCAATAAGCATAATGGTTGGAATGCATTAAGTTGGAAATCAGATAGTATTGTTTAAGGCTATAAATTTTGGATATTATTTCTGGAATGTTGTAATCGTATAGTTTTAGAAAAAGGACAACCCGTAAGATGGGTGACAACTCGTCGCGTCGGACAAGGATGCGTGAATCGAACCCCCAACCGAAGTGCGACAGGCCTTTATCGCCTACCACTGGCCTACAAGAAGTCCCTAGTTAGTAGAAATTATTTTTATTTTATTAAGCAGTATGATATTTGAAGTACAAGTCCATTTTTGAAATCATATAAGATTAATCTCACCATAAGATGGAATTATGTATATAACTTTTGCTAACCTTATGTTTGAGATAGATGGAATGACCTATCATTCTATCACATGATCTACTAACACTTCACCGAAGACAAATTCAACTTCATTTCTTTAAGAGATGAAGTGGGAATTGTTCAAGGCGCAATCAACAGTGAGATTGTACCAAAATCATGTAAGTCTTTATTTTAATTCTTCAACATTTTGTAAATGATATTGAAAACCAAAAACTTTGTCCTAGTACCCTCATATTCTATGAATCATATGGTACCTTAGATCATGAAAAATTTATGGCTTTGTGATTGTTGGATTTTCCATATCCATGTCCTCTTCTACTCTTCATCAGAAGTTGATGGTTATATTTCTCTTCCATATCAATATTTTCACCTATGTTCTCCTATTTGGAAACCTAGTTATGAGTTAGTTTGGGTAACCATTATGTTTCATACTTCTCTTTTTAAAATTAAGTTTTAGAATTCATTTTTACGATGTGGTTCTCTATGAAAGAAACTTTCAAGTAGTAAACGATTTATAACCCCGATGAATTTCGAGGGTAAAATCATTTTAAGTGGGGTAGAATGTAACACCCCAAGATTTTATGAGATATATTATTTTTAATTTCTTTCATGTATTCTATTGTACACTACACCAAGATTAGCTGGTACTATACCCAACACCGTATTTTCTTGCAGTATACGCAACACTATTCTTGGCTCGTGTTACACACAATTTCAAGTTCGTTTTGTAGATATTATTCTACGCAGCGTTAAGTATAGATTTTGTTTAATGTATAAATTAAATAATATTTGATTATTTTATATGCGACACCAAAGTTATTTTCCACTACACACATCACTGACATGGCTTTCATTACATGAAATCACGACCTTCCTCGATAGCGTGTGTAGTACACAATACCAGGTTTCGCTAAAAATGATATATTATTATAATATTATAATGAACTAGATGTTATGAATATTATAACATAAATTTTTAATTTTATAACATTATTATTAATCTTACACATTTTCTAGAACATGGTATGAGAACAAAATAAATTTTTCAGGAAAAATAAGTATTTTTCAAAAAATCCAATTTTTCCGCCTTTTGATGGCGCACCCACATTAAATCTAGTTTTTAATAAGTTTATAAGTTTAATATTAAAAAATAAACTTATTCTTGTGAATCGGGATATAAAAATTTACATTGGGTAATGTTTTTTTATTTTTCTGATAATGTTCATATTTTGATGAATAGTAAAAACATGCTAAATTTTATTTAAAAACAAATTTTTTCATTAAGATAATTTATATGGTTAAATTATAATATTTAATGGTTTTAAAGTATAAATAGTATATATTTTTACCATTTAATATAATTTATGTCATTATTTTTTATTTTACGTTGAATTCATAGGTAAAATCATCCCAATCTTTTGCAACGTTTTAACTTTTAAAACCCGTTTTCTCAACAGAGGAATTAATTTTGAATTAAATACTTCCACTTATTTGTTTTGAATTTGGAAAAATTGATTCCATTTTTGGAATAATTAGGTCCAAATTATGCTAATATGCCACTTTTTATTTTTAGGCATTATGAATAGTAACTACAGTAAATTTTATTTACCATAGTTAAAGTTAAATCGGGTAATTATGGGTAAGTATAATATTATAAAATTACCCTAACACTTGTTTTAATATAATTGGATTATTATATTTCGTCCTAATGCATATTTGGGGAGAAATGGAATCCATTGGAACCCACTTGTATGTGATTAAGACATTTAATTTACTTTATTTTAAAGAAAGTGAAATATGTCTCACTAAAACTTTAATAATTAAAGTATTTTTAATATAAGGTTATACAGAATATAAATTTGATTATAAATACTCATTTTAAAGCTTTTTTTTATTTTTTATGGTATATTATTTTTAATTTCTAAGAGATATTTAATTACCTTAATATCTTCTACATTAATGATGCAGAAATTATTTATTTAGTAAACAAATCAATAATATGGTTTTTATTACAATAATAAAACCCATCAAAAGGACCAGAAACTTGAAAAAAAAATTTGGTCGAGTATATCTATACCCTAATCATACAAGGGTAGAATTATGAACTATTTGGAGCCTTATAAAAAATACTAGGACATTTATATTATTTTATTTTAAATGATTTCAAAGTTGTCACCTACATACTTTAATAAAGATAAAATTTTAAAAGTTTGTTGTTTTAGAAGATAAATTAGACTAAAAGTATTATTATTAAATCTATTATATTTATCTTCATCATATTATTTTATTTATAATTCTTATACAACAAATAAGTATGTTAAATAATTATACAAAAATGTTGTATTAATTATTTTACTAAGAAAAATATCTAATAAATGATTTTAAAAGTATTAAAATAAATATTATATGAACTAATTAATGTTGTACACGAATTTTATAGATTAATATGACTTGTTAGTAATCTATTAAATAGTTTTTTTCTAAAATATATTCTTTGTGGAATTTATTTAAATTCAAATAAATGAATTGTGTTAAAATTGACACTATTGATATTTTATATTATTAAATTGTTTAAAAAAACAAAAATATTCAAAATTTACAAATTAAAATTTATATGATCTTAAATGTAATAAATTATCAAATTATGTACAATTAACAACACATAAGTATGTTTTTATAACCATATAAAAATTATAACATTATTACCACAAATAAATTTAAATAGATTAAATAAGGATAAATCAAATTGATAAGGTTTAAAATAAATTAAAAACAGGTCTAAATTTTATTGTATGATGATCTTAAAACCCTATCACATCTAATATTCTTATTTGAGTCATTTTGGAAGTTTTTATGTGGGGTTTGAATTAATATTAAATTAATATTTTTGAGGTTTCCAAAGGTGCCCCTCGCCTCTCTTATAAAAGGGAACCTCCTCCCTCTCCTCTTCACTAAAATTTGAGCCTTCAAGCTAGGAAAAACCCTGCCATTTTCTCTTATCAACATCCCTATAAACATACTAGAGGTCCTGGTCTTATTCAAAGACCAAATTTAGTGCCCAATGAAGAGTATTAGAAGAGGCTCATCGAAGAATAGGTAATATCCTTTACCGATTCTTTGAAATTCATTTCTTCTCCTACATCCTCTTAATTTGATGTTTCATAATAAAGTAATAACATCAGTATCACCCATATACTAATATGTTATTATAAATATGAAACAACCCTATTTCACCTTCTATCCATCCTACAGAAAATGAAATCACCAAGTGTGCGTACGTACGGAATATCGTCTCCACGCCATGGTGTAAGCTATTTTTCTACCACCACCTTACTTGGATGGGTATAATAGTGTAAAGAATAACTATATATGGTTATTATAACATCATATGGATTCTGAGATATAATATCATCCACTCCAATCCCATTCAATAATTATGGGAATGATATCATCTCTCGTGCGTACGTACGGATTACCGTCTCCACGACGCGATGAGATTCATTCTCCATATTAACCATTCAAGAATGATTATAAAGTATATATAATGAATAACAATGATATATATGACATAATAATGCTACTATATTTATGTATATATATATATATATTTCATCTACTTAATTCCATTCAATTCAATAAGGAAAGGAAAATTGCGTTCATGTGTACGTACGACCTACCATCTCCATGTATGGTGTGTTTCATTTCATTTATCTATCTATTATATATATATATGTACAAAATATATATGATATATAAATCATGTTTTACATTCTGGAAGTAATTAAATCATGATATAAGTATTAATAATATCAAGAACAACAAGTCCAAACACGTACTATAAATGAAACAAATATTACCCAAAACATTGCTTTAACATGGAATTGACAAATGAACAGGTAATATAAAGACCTAATTGAATCATATATGATATCATAAGAATGACTATGAGTCTGTAATAATTCAATGAAATTATTTAAATCATTATATAGGAGGTTTATATACATACAAAGTATATCAGACCTAAGGTAATGGATAATTTTGCAAATCTCATTTTTATCCGAGATTGCTTATATGTAAGTATTTACTGGGGTTATATTTTTCATCCCTGTCCATAAAAATCTTCATAATGTTTTTAATATTCTTAAATGTATGTTTAAATTCATGTTTACACCTCTTTTACTTTTACATTGTTTTATGGAAGTAATATTTCTTTTGTTTACCATACGAGGAACTTTTTGACTTTTTCGAAAAACGTACAAAGAGAATGTTTTTTTTAACTTATACGGCATGAACAGATTTTTACAGCTTCATAATGCCATATTTTCATGAAGCTTACTCTGCAAGACTTCATGACTATTTTCAACAAAATCATTTTCTTCTAAAATTTCATGGCATTTTGTGAAAATAAAATGATTTTGAAGAAGAAAGGATATTGTCCTCAAAAATTCATTTTAAGTGTTTTGTCAAAACCATTTTCCATCTAAGATGACATTATTTCATATGTGTATGTTTCAAATATAATGTCTCTATAATTTACATTGTTTCACTTTTCATATGATGAAATGATATCAATTTGTTTTATATGGATTATGTTATGATGGGATGATGTTTATGAAACCCATTTTATTATTTGGGTTACTTATGTTCATGTTGTGGAATACGTATGAGTGATTTCATTATGAGATGGGTGGGACCTATATCTCCCTCCAATGCATTAGGTAAATATTTATATCTCATGAGATAGACATGGATGGAATGGTAAGTTAATCTGGTTCTGTGATACAGGACTGGAACGAGGAGTAAACTCGATTCAGTAAGGGACTTTATCCACTATGATGGTCTTGGAAGCAATGTCTTGGATACTATGGAAATCATATCATGTGATTAATGGTTTTCCACAATTACATGTTTTATTCCCCATGCTATTTTATCATTATTAATTTTCTTTTTTGATCTATGCCTTATGCACTGCAAGGATTTATGTCATTACTCGTGATTTTTTTGTTTTATGTTTGTGTTCTTACGTTCAAATGTTTAGGGATTGTTTTATGTTCTCCATGTTTACCCTTACTGAGCATTTTAGCTCACCCATTTTTATGTTTTATTTTACTGGGGATATAAAGAAAAGTTTTAGGAAAGAAAACCAAAGGGGAAGATCTTTATGGGAGATGTTAAAGATCTTTAACCATGATTAGAAGATTATGTTCTGAGTTTCCAAAGATACTAAACTAATACGGTATTTAGGCGTCAGTTTTTTTCATGTATTAAGTATTCCACAATAGTATTTTAATGTCTATGTATGTCAAGCTTTGGGTCACTAAATTGATGTTCACAGGATCAACTTCAGGTACATTCTATATCAGGGAATTCCTTAAAATTCAATCTTCTAATTTGCCTCAAGACCAATGGGGTGATAATTTATGGTTCAAGAGTCTCTTGTAACGTCCCGGTTCTGGGTACCACTCAACGGGTGCCCCGAACCTGGTTCGCCACATGACCTCAAGCGCATTTCCCCAAACGTCAGAGGCTGTTGACTAGCAGTGAGGGCCCAGGTCTGATAGTCGGGAAACTATGCCCTCATTTGTCAAAGTGTAGTGCAGCAGAATATAAAATAAACATACAGCAACAGCGGAAGCAGTAAACCAAACACAACAAAAATTTACAACTGTAGTAGATATAACCAACCAGTATATAAAATGATGCAACATGCCTCAATTCTAAGAAAACAACCAGAACATGTTACACTGCAATACAATACAATACAACTGAAGTATAAGTACAGTAAAGAAAAACAGAACAAAACATCCAGTAGCATCGCGAGCCTAAGCCCGGTTCCCTACTCCCCTACTCCTCAGCAGAAATCAATTACATGTATAGGGACCCTTTCCCCTATCTACAACTTTAGAAACGTAATCTATTTGGGCCGAAAAGCATGACCCCAACAAGGTGTGAGAAATAAATTCTCAGTAGGCACCCACCAAAGGCCTATGCCCAACTGTGTGTAATAATGCAACAACAGTGTGCAGTAGTAAAATGAAATAAAGCAGTACTAAAAAGTAACTAACTTAATCAATTATATTGCCATTTTAATATCCTTTTAATCATTTAATTTAAAATACCACCACAATGAATATTCTAAGTAAAACAGCCGAATGTCCGCAGACTCGTAAACCCCTACCCTCAGGTAAAGAGTATCCAAACACAAGAATATGCCCACAGGCAGAGGGATATTGCCCATAGGTGTAATAAGTGTCGCCCACAGGCACAGAATCAGCTGCCCACAGGCACGGAAGAAGTTGCCCACAGGCTAGGTAGTAAAATTCCCACAGTCTAATCACAATACCGCCCTCATGCTAAACAGGTAACCGGCCAAGCCCAACATGTAAAAAAGCAGTAAAACAAGAAATTCCTCTCAATGAAATTCTTTAATCATTTCATTAAAGGCATAATGTAAACAGGGCATACCCTCGGGTATCCTGGCCAAATAGCTAAACAGAGGAACGCACCCCTGGGGTGGACCTGGATCCAAGCACTGATCCCAACAACATTTTTACAACTTTAATTAATTACCTATACAATTCTAGGTATTAAATTTAGCCATGGCCTCAGACTCACGACACCCAAAATATGGGTTCGTAACTCAAAAACACACAAAACGCACAACAGTTGGAAATAAACACCAAACCACCTACCTTATACGCCAACAAATGCTATACGTGAACGTCGATTCCAGAAATGCCCAAAGACGTCGTAGATCTGAGTGAAAAGAAAACCTCATTAAAACTGAAATAACTCCCGTTAGGAGAAGAATTGGTAAGAAGTACCCAAGGAGAAGGAATCCCTTACCCGTGCGGTTCCAACGAGATCGTCTAAGGCGGAAACGAATTCCAGACGAACACTCAGTGGATCTTCAAATGTTCGATCATCCCCTCCTTCTCCTTCCCTCGGTTCTAAGCCTTCCCTATGAACTGGGGAGGCTACTGCCCATTTTAAGTGAAAAAAACAAAGTAAATGGCATGTACATATGAGTACACGGCATGTACTTCCCATTTTTTTAAACTGTTCCTCGAGCGGCTTCCCACCAGCGAGGCACTGTTCACCTGCCGACATGACTACACGGCATGTCTTCCCGAGTAAACGGCGTGTGCTATCGCACAGCTGGCCACCGGCTTACTATTCGCCTGCCAACTGACTACACGGCGTGTATGGGACCAATACACGGGGTGTAGTTGGTTCCTACACACTTCATCGCCGACACGGCCATACGCCCCATGTACTCATTCCACACGGCCACAAGTACACGGCGTGTGGACAAAGTACACGGCGTGTACCTTCCAAAATTTAGGATTTTCCTAATTTTCCATATTTTCTTAAAAACACTTAAGGAAAAGAGAAAATAAGAAGCCCATACCTCAGAGCTAAGAACCGGGTTCTTACAAACTTCCCCCTGTAAGGCAATTCATCCCCGAATTTCCTTTCCAAGGGTGACGAAGATAAATTCATAAACAACTCTGGCCACTGAGCATGTACATTGGTTTCCCGCTCCCAGGTTTCATCCTGAACTCGGCCATGCTGCCATAGTTGTCACAACCCGCCTACACCAAAAGGAGGGAAGGGTCACTAGATTGTCAGGCCGTTCCTTCTTTAAGTTGAAGGGGAGATAATGACCCCTGATACCCGCCTTCAATAGGTCCCGGAGTGGCGACTAGAACCAAGGTTATAGAATCACACACTAAATGGAGGGCATTACCGTTTTTCTTTTAATAGGATCAGGAGATAGAATGGTAAATCCCAACAATACCAAAAGCGGAAAGTAAAAGTAAATCCAATAACCACTCCCAATGCATGTTACAAAAGTAAAAATCCAGAAAGTACAAGTGACTACAAGGGAAAAGTACCAACGAAAGAAAAACAGCGACTGCAACTGCCCCAAAGGTACGAGATAGTACAGTCCAGCACGATCCCCAAAGTCCTCCTGGAAACCTGAAAACAGTTTTATATACGTAGGGTGAGCATACAAGTACACTCAGTAGGGAAAACCAAAGACTCTCGTGCACAAGTGGGGGAACGTACTAGAGTTGTAGAGACCCGAAGCCTGACGTACATGGACATTACATTACATTTGCGGAATACTTAGTACATAACAAAAAATACACACACAAGGATCGTAATAGTTTAGTGTCTTTGGAAACTCGGAACGTAATCTTCTAATTGTGGTGAAAGATCCCCAATATCTCCCATAAAGATCTTCCCTTTTTTTATCTAAAACCTTTCTTTATATCCTAGGGAAAAGAAAACATAAAAGGGTGAGCTCAAATGCTCAGTAAGGGTAAACAAAAGAAATATAAATCTCATCGTATACACAAGCACATAACTTTTGGAAATATTAACCTGCAAAAGAGATCATAATTTCATAACATGGGATAAATCATGGCAGTGAAATGTAATCAAAATAATCATAACTTAAAACATTAAACTTTTTGGCATACACACATAATCATAGAGAATCATTTCTTGTTAGTCAAGACTCATTGCCAAGACTATCTTAGTGGACAAAGTCCCTTTCTGAACCGAGTCACCCTCGTTTCAGTCCTGTTTCACTGAACCGGTATAACCTACCATTCCAGCCATGTCTATCTCATGAGATATAAAATCATTACCCAATGCATTGGAGGGAGATATAGGTCTCACCCATCTTATAATGATACCATTCTTATGTGTGCCACAAAATCTTAAATCATACATCATTGCATAACCCATGTAATAAAAATGGGAATCTTAAACATCGTGACATCATAAAACAATTCATATAAGAGAAAGAATTCATAAAAATATTTCCATCACAACATTATCAAATCCATGTAATAATAGGGAAAATAACAGAACCCTTTATTGTCTTAGATGGAAAATAATTTTGATAAAACACTTGAACTCCATTCTTGAGGAAAAATATCTTTTCTTCTTCAAAAACACTTTTCCTTTCATAACATGTCATACAATTCTAAACTAAAAGAAGTTGATTAAAAATAAACTTAAAAACTTGTATAGGAATATTCTTTGAAATAATGTTTTAAAAATCCATTCATGCCGTATAAGTTAAAAAAAACATTCTTCGTACTTTTGTCGGAAAAGTCAAAAAGTATCTCGTACGAAAAACGACAAAAGATTCCTTTCATATCTTTTACTAAAAACTCACCGAAGGGTAAAATTGGATATAAACTATTGTAGAAGGATGGAAATAATATTAAATATTGATGGAACATGGATGTGGATGATAAAATACACCCCAGTAATTACCAGAGTAAAAACAATCTCAGATAAAAGTGAGATTGTGATATTTCCCTTACCTTAGGTCTGATTTGCTCTGTACGTGTATGAATATCCTGTATAATGGTTTAAATAATGTTATCGACTTATTCCAGAATCATACATATTGATATGATATCATATATGGTCATATTCTTAGCTTCTTATTAGTAATATTTCATTGTTACTTGTTACTCGGGTCTTTATTGCCTTTTGTTCTTATGCGTGTTTTGCCGAATAAATTCTTATTCTTCTTTTAAGGTTATAGATACCTTGTATCCAGAATGGTATTAGTGTAACATATATCATATTTATTCATTCAATTCATTTATATAATTACTATGTAATGATGATCATGTAGAACGAGTCGCATCACATCGTGGAGACGGTATTCCGTACATACCCACGAGCGATGATATTGTTCCCATGATTGTGGAATTGTATTTAAGTGTATTTTTACTATTTAAGTATCAATATAACTTTATAATAATCATATATAGTTACTCATTACACCATTATACTCATCCTTGTAAGGTGATGGTGGAAAATAGAGTACACCACGGCGTGGAGACGGTATTCCGTACGTACGCACGCGCGGTGATTTCATTTTTACGTAGGATGGATAGAAGGTGAATTAGGGTTGTTTCATATTTATAATAACATATAAGTATGTAAGTAATACTGATGTTATTACTTTATCATGAAACAACTAAATAAGAAGAAGTTGAAGAAGAACGAAATTGAAAAGATCGGTAATGGATATTACCTCTTCTTTGAAACGCCTCTTTGAATCCTCCACTTAGGGAACTAAGATTGGTCTTTGAAGAAGACCAGGACCTCTAGGATTATTCTAGGGAAGTGGAGAAGGGATTTTGGCAGGGGTTGGCTGATCTTGAGTGCTCAAATTGGTGTGAGGAGGAGGGAGAGGAGGTCCCCTTTTATAAGGGAGGAGAGGGGCACCTTAGGAATATCTCAAAATATTATTTTATATTAAAGTCAAAATCGGTTTATAATGGTTCCAAAGGGTATTATTTTGAAGTTAAAGTGGGTATGGGTCGAAATCATATCAGCCAATAAGATTTATATAAGTTTAGGTTATTATTTTGACCTTATCAATTAGATTTAACTCTAAGTTAAATAATTTAACTTTTACCGTGACTTTTTGTTTTCTTACACTATATGGTTAATACACTTACTATAACATGCCAAACGAACCCCAAGTTGTTTATTATTAATATATATATCCTTATCTAAATCATTTGGCCGAACCTTAGATTTTTAGGAATAAAATAACAATTAATACTATAATATTTGATTTAAAAACTATTTTGTGTCAATTTTGACACTATTTGATATATGATTTTTGTGAAAGTCATAACAGAATTATATGTTCGAACCAAGTTGAGTAAATCAACACTAATATATCATAGTAACCTATAAAATTAGTGGAATTCATAAAAAGTCTCAAATTATATTTATTTTGGTATTTATAACATCAATTATGTCAATATTTCATTAATAAGATAATTACTGCATCATCATTGTGTCATAAATAAATTAAATTATTTAATGTCTAAAAATTTCAAATAAAATACAATTATGTAGGAAATAATTTTAGATTTCTAATGAATATTTATAATCGAATTTATCTTTTTTATAACCCTATATTAAAAATGTTTGAGTAAATAAACTTTGATTTTAACTCTTTTAACTCTTCTTTGAATTAAATAATAATCAATGTCCTAATCTAATCCATGTGGGCCTAAATGGTCATATTTTATTCCTAAGTTTGTTTTTGGTCGAATTACACTTTTCCAATAGAATTAGGACATGTGTTAGGGTAATAATAATATCATTTTTACCCTTAATTACCCTATTTACTTTTAACCGTGGTAAATAAAAGTAAAAAGTTACTATTCACCAAAAATTATTTTCATCTCATTGAACCACATTTTACTTACTGACATCAACTGTGTCTCTCGGATTTTTGAAATTCCACTCACAAAAGAGGTAAAATTAAGTTTTATGAAAAAATCAGTTTTTTTAACTACCACTTAGTGGTTTCACTAATCATCAAAAATTGAAAGTTTTCAGAAAAATACCAAAAATTAGGCCTAAGATATATTTGATATTATGAACTCAAAAATAATTTCTATTTTACCAAATTCAAGACATATCAGTTGCATTAATTAATTTAAAAATTAATTCCCGTCGTCAAAACAAAGGGCGTGTTTTTAAGAGATAATAACTATCAAAAGATTGACACTTGTTTATAACTGGTTTAAATGTGAAATTACATCCAATGACCAACATTGTATTAAATTGTAAAAATATATTCTAAATATACTTTAAAACCACTCAAATTAATAATTTATCACTATTAATTATTTCGATTGAAAAAGTTGTTTTTAATTAAAATTTAGTAATTTTCACTATTCATCAAAATATGAAAGTTATCCGAAAATCACCAAAATTTCACCCTAAGATAATTTCGATATTACGAATCCAAAAATGAATTCCATTTTGAAAAATAAAATTAAAAAATTTCAAACGGTGGTTATTACTATTCATAACGGCTAGTTTTAATAATATTTTAATAGCTTATTGTTGTTTAGTGAAACTCGTTATTGCGTACTACACACGCTATCGAGGAAGGTCGCGATTGCGTGTAATGCAAGGAAAATCAAGGATGCGTGTTGTGCAAGCTCCTTTTGGTGTAGCATACAACACAAGACATTAGTGAAATTAAAAAGAATATTTTTTATAAAATCTCGGGGTGTTACATTCTACCCCCTTTAAAATGAATTTCTCCCTCGAAATTCTTCGGGGTTATAAATGGTTTACTATTAGAAAGTTTCTTTAATAGAAACCCACATCTTAAAAAGGAATACCAAAACCAATCTTTAAAAATGAAAGTATGAAACGTAACGGTTACCCAAATAAACTAATCACTGGGTTTCCACATAGGTGAAAATATGGATATGGAAGAAAAATCTAACCATCATGTTCTGATGGAGAGTGGTAGAGAACATGTCTATGGAAAAGCCAACAATCACAAATCCATAAATTTGTGACGATCTAAGGTACTATCCTATTAATCAGATATAAGAGTACTAAGACAACATTTTTGTTTTTCAAGATCGTTTCCCTAAAGTTGAAGAATTTGAATTAGAATAAATACTTACTTTATTTTGGTACAATCTCACTATTGTTCGTGCCTTAAACAATTTCCACATCATCTCTTAAATAAATGAAGTTGAATTTGTTATTCGTGAAGTGTTAGTATGACAGGTCATTACATCTGTCTCAAACAAAAGGTTAGCAAAAGTTATTAAATATACATAAGTCATTATTTAGTGAGATTAATCATAAATGGTTCCTAAAATGGACTTATACTTCATATATCATATTGCTTAATGTAATAAAACTGGTTTCTACTAAACAGGGACTTCCTGTAGGTCAGTGGTAGGCGATAATGGCCAGTCGCACTTCGGTTGTGGGTTCGATTCCCACAGCCTTGTCCGAAGCGATGGGCTGTCGTCCATCCTGCAGGTTGTCCTTTTTCTAAAACTACATTACTATAACATCCAATCAATAATATTGAAAAAAAGTTTTATCCTTAAACAATACTAACTTATGTCCAACATAATCCATTCCAATCTTTAGGCTTATCTAAAATACTTCGGTCCACTCTCATAACATAGTGAAAACGATTACCAGAGATTTAATTCCATCGTTGATCCCCATATATCGTAATACTGCATTCCTATTTTGTTGGTCACATTCCAATCATTCGAAGGCCTTAATCATGTATTCCATTAAACCTTAGTGAAAAAATGAATGCAGTTAAAAGTTAACACTTTCCACAAACCAAAATCCTCAAAATTCTTTATAATCAAACCATGATATCACTTAGTCCTTATATCAATCATGAGCTCATGAATACTGTCAAACATTTCATTTTCTCTTTATCACTTCATTATGCGCATATCACCCACTTTCCAAAAAATATCTGAATAACCTTTCATTGTTACTCATACCATTCATCATAAACTTTCAAAACATAAGGAAAGACAATAGTGTAACAATCCTTAGATGTCTTTTTATTCTATAGTACAACATTACACTTGATAAACATGTAATCATTCCACTACCTTCTTAAACCATTGACCAAGCTTCAACAATTCTTTCATCTCACATATCATTTGTAGTCTCTTCATCATCAACAACAAAAATACTACCCATACGACTATACCGATTCTCTTCATGAGACATTCCCTTAGGGGATTGGTTTGCATAATGCCCATACATTCCACATTTAAAACATTTAACCATTGTTGATGTCGTAGCAATACCATTAACCTCATCCATGGTGTTAACTGAAACTTTTCCATTGCACTTACTGGCTTTGTGTCCTTCTTTTCCACACCCAAAGCATCTTCCAGTTCCTTTGAAACATTCTCCTTGATGCCTCGTCCCACATGATTTACATAGGGGAAATTGAACTTTCTTTCCTCTATGATCATCATGAAACTCCATCTTTCTCTTATTAGCCGAGTCAGGAAACCTACCAAATTTTACTTTATTGATCATATTATGAGATTGCTGATTCGGAATAATAATGATGTTTGGACTTCCAAATCCCATTTCATTTGGTTGCTCATGAAGAATATCATTCCATTGTCCATCATATCCTCCATTATCGTGAATCACCTTGTTTCCAGCCATTTTCTAAAACCCAAAAAGAATAGTGTGAGAGGCAAAAATCATGATAGGGAAAACAACATTATAAAGGGGGAGTATCCTCAATATCTAACTTCTTAGGTTAAATTCTATGATTTTTAATGTAGTTCTAGGACTGTATCTTATATGTATACTTATCCTTAGGGACATCCCTAGACATACCTTAGAAATATCTCTAGGGATCTCACTAACGCTTCCGTATCCTAGTTTCCAAAGGTTGACTAAACCTTTCCTCTGATACCAACTGTAGAGACCCAAATCCTGACGTACATGAACATTACATTACATTTGCGGAATACTTAGTACATAACAAAAAATACACACACAAGGATCGTAATAGTTTAGTGTCTTTGGAAACTCGGAACGTAATCTTCTAATCGTGGTGAAAGATCTCCAATATCTCCCATAAAGATCTTCCCTTTTTTTTACCTAAAACCTTTCTTTATATCCTGGGAAAAAGAAAACACAAAAGGGTGAGCTCAAATGATCAGTAAGGGTAAACAAAAGAAATATAAATCTCATCGTATACACAAGCACATAACTTTTGGAAATATTAACCTGCAAAAGAGATCATAATTTCATAACATGGGATAAATCATGGCAGTGAAATGTAATCACAATAATCATAACTTAAAACATTAAACTTTGTGGAATACACACATAATCATATAGAATCATTTCTTGTTAGTCAAGACTCATTTCCAAGACTATCTTAGTGGACAAAGTCCCTTTCTGAACCGAGTCACCCTCGTTTCAGTCCTGTTTCACTGAACCGGTATAACCTACCATTCCAGCCATGTCTATCTCATGAGATATAAAATCATTACCCAATGCATTGGAGGGAGATATAGGTCCCACCCATCTTATAATGATACCATTATTGTGTGTGCCACAAAATCTTAAATCATACATCATTGCATAACCCATGTAATAAAAATGGGAATCTTAAACATCGTGACATCATAAAACAATTCATATAAGAGAAAGGAATTCATAAAAATATTTCCATCACAACATAATCAAATCCATGTAATAATAGGGAAAATAACAGAACCCTTTATCGTCTTAGATGGAAAATAATTTTGATAAAACACTTGAACTCCATTCTTGAGGAAAATATCCTTTCTTCTTCAAAAACACTTTTCCTTTCATAACATGTCATACAATTATAAACTAAAAGAAGTTGATTAAAAATAAACTTGAAAACTTTTAAAGGAATATTCTTTGAAATAATGTTTTAAAAATTCATTCATGCTGTATAAGTTAAAAAAAACATTCTTCATACTTTTGTCGGAAAAGTCAAAAAGTATCTCGTACGAAAAACGACAAAAGATTCCTTTCATATCTTTTACTAAAAACTCACCGAAGGTTAAAATTGGATATAAATTATTTTATAAGGATGGAAATAATATTAAATATTGAGGGAACATGGATGTGGATGATAAAATACACCCCAGTAATTACCAGAGTAAAAACAATCTCGGATAAAAGTGAGATTGTGATATTTCCCTTACCTTAGGTCTGATTTGCTTTGTACGTGTCTGAAGCTCTTGTATAATGGTTTAAATAATGTTATTGACTTATTACAGAATCATAAATATTGATATGATATCATATATGGTCATATTCTTAGCTTCTTATTAGTAATATTTCATTGTTACTTGTTACTCGGGTCTTTATTGCCTTTTGTTCTTATGCGTGTTTTGCCGAATAAATTCTTATATTTATTTTAAGGTTATAGATACCTTATATCCAGAATGGTATTAGTGTAACATATATCATATTTATTCATTCAATTCATTTATATAATTACTATGTAATGATGATCATGTTGAACGAGTCGCATCACATCGTGGAGACGGTATTCCGTACGTACGCACGACCGATGATATTGTTCCCATGATCGTGGAATTGTATTTAAGTGTATTTATACTATTTAAGTATCAATATAACATTATAATAATCATATATAGTTACTCATTACACCATTATACCCATCCTTGTAAGGTGATGGTGGAAAATAGAGTACACCACGACGTGGAGACGGTATTCCGTACGTACGCACATGCGGTGATTTCATTTTTCCGTAGGATGGAAAGAAGGTGAATTAGGGTTGTTTCATATTTATAATAACATATCAGTATGTAAGTAATACTGATGTTATTACTTTATCATTAAACAACTAAAGAATAATAAGTTTAAGAAGAAAGAAATTGAAAAGATCGGTAATGGATATTACCTCTTCTTTGAAACGCCTCTTTGAATCCTCCACTTAGGGAACTAAGATTGGTCTTTGAAGAAGACCAGGACCTCTAGGATTATTCTAGGGAAGTGGAGAAGGGATTTTGGCAGGGTTTGGCCGAGCTTGAGTGCTTCAATTGGTGTGAGGAGGAGGGGGAGGAGGTCCCCTTTTATAAGGGAGGAGAGAGGCACCTTAGGAATATCTCAAAATATTATTTTATATTAAAGTCAAAATCGTTTTATAATGGTTCCAAAGGGTCTTATTTCGAAGTTAAAGTGGGTATGGGTCGAAATAATATCAACCAATAATATTTATACTTGTTTAGGTTATTATTTTAACCTTATCAATTAGATTTAACTCTAAGTTAAATAATTTAACTTTTACCGTGACTTTTTGTTTTCTTACACTATATGGTTAATACACTTACTATAACATGCTAAACGAACCCCAAGTTGTTTATTATTAATATATATATCCTTATCTAATTCATTTGGCCGAACCTTAGATTTTTAGGAATAAAATAACAATTAATAATATAATATTTGATTTAAAAACTATTTTGTGTCAATTTTGACACTATTTGATATATGATTTTTGTGAAAGTCATAACAGAATTATATGTTCGAACCAAGTTGAGTAAATCAACACTAATATATCATAGTAACCTATAAAATTAGTGTAATTCATAAAAAGTCTAAAATTATATTTATTTTGGTATTTATAACATCAATTATGTCAATATTTCATTAATAAGATAATTACTACATCATCGTTGTGTCATAAATAAATTAAATTATTTAATGTCTAAAAACTACAAATAAAATACCATTATGTAGGAAATCTTTTTAGCTTTCTAATGAATATTTATAATCGAATTTATCTTATTTATAACACTATATTAAAAATGTTTGAGTAAATAAACTTTGATTTTAACTCTTTTAACTCTTCTTTGAATTAAATAATAATCAACGTCCTAATCTAATCCATGTGGGCCTAAATGGTCATATTTTATTCCTAAGTTTGTTTTTGGTCGAATTAAACTTTTCCAATAGAATTAGGACACGTGTTAGGGTAATAATAATATCATTTTTACCCTTGATTACCCTATTTACTTTTAACCGTGGTAAATAAAAGTAAAAAGTTACTATTCACCAAAAATTATTTTCATCTCATTGAACCACATTTTACTTACTGACATCAACCGTGTCTCTCGGATTTTTGAAATTCCACTCACAAAAGCGGTAAAATTATGTTTTATGAAAAATTCAGTTTTTTTAACTACCACTTAGTGGTTTAACTATTCATCAAAAATTGAAAGTTTTCAGAAAAATACCAAAAATTAGGCCTAAGCTATATTTGATATTATGAACTCAAAAATGATTTCTATTTTACCAAATTCAAGAAATATCAGTTTCATTAATTAATTTAAAAATTAATTCCCATCGTCAAAACAAAGGGCGTGTTTTTAAGAGATAATAACTATTAAAAGATTGACACTTGTTTATAACTGGTTTAAATGTGAAATTACATCCAATGACCAATATTGTATTAAATTGTAAAAATATATTCTAAATATACTTTAAAACCACTCAAATTAATAATTTATCACTATTAATTATTTCTATTGAAAAAGTTGTTTTTAATTAAAATTTAGTAATTTTCACTATTCATCAAAATATGAAAGTTATCCGAAAATCACCAAAATTTCACCCTAAGCTAATTTCGATATTAAGAATCCAAAAATGAATTCCATTTTGAAAAATAAAATTAAAAAATTTCAAAAGGTGTTTATTACTATTCATAACGGCTAGTTTTAATAATATTTTAATAGCATATTGTTGTTTAGTGAAACTCGTTATTGCGTACTACACACGCTATCGAGGAAGGTCGCGATTGCGTGTAATGCAAGGCAAATCAAGGATGCGTGTTGTGCAAGCTCCTTTTGGTGTAGCATACAACACAAGACATTAGTGAAATTAAAAAGAATATTTTTTATAAAATCTCGGGGTGTTACAAGAGTCCCATGAGAAAAAGAGTAAATCAAACACCTAACAAGGTAAACTATCCACCCAAGCCTCACCAAGGCACACTCCCCAAATAACGCAAGTCAAGTAATATATATAATAAGAGAACATCGATGTTTGGGTACCCCATGCCACTTTCCCACTGGTTATTGAAGACAACCTACGCATAGAACCAATCCCGCAATTCTCACCGTAGTCCCACTCCCACACCCGCCCGCACACACCTGGGCCACAACCTCACACAGTCCCACTGCCAAACCCCGCCCGTACACACCTGGGCCACAACTGTCACATGTAACCACGGCTGCTAACACTTAGGCCAGAATAACCACCACCACGCCCGAAGACACCTGGGCTAGAAGATCCACTTCCACGCCCGAAGACTCCTCGGCCTCTTCCCGAAGATACTTGGGAAACTACCTTCCTGCACACACCTGGGCCATAACCACCTCGCAACCCCGCCCGAAGGGTCTTGGGCTAATAAAGGACCTCAGGCCATCACAGTCTACCCGAAGATACTTGGGCTATCTGGGAATGGGAGCAGAAAAGGAGCTAATAACCAGCCACTAAGGATAGTGTTGGGAAAAACACCCTCCCCCATGAAATGGGGGTGTTCGGAACTAAGTGCTCAACTTGGGTGGGGCGCTAATAAGAAACACAAAACTACAAGTATATATATAGGTAACAAGAACTCCCCCATGTTTAGGTTTTTCAGCCAGCCTGAGGAATGCAAACAACACTCAAGTCCGAGTCACAACTCATACCAAACGAAAACCCATTGTCCCATCCTTGTTTTCATGTTCAGTAATGATGTTTAATTAAGTTCTGCACCTACTTGGGCAACTAGTAAGCATAGGCACAATTCCGGGAAATAAAACAGTCAAGCATCAACCATAACACCCACACCCGGTTCTCTCGTAAAACCACAGCAACCAAAGGAAAACCCAAGGTACAGCCCCATGTACAATACCTAGGAGCCAAAAGGTTTCTCAATAACAGAGGATCCCACCCCAATTCGTGATATAAATGAGGTAACCACCCGGTCTTAAAATTCACAACCACAGAAAGCATAACACAGGGGATCCCATCCCCAATTTCACAAGAGTATAATAACAGGGGATCCCATCCCCACCCACATCACCCAGAAAACGGCCCATTAAGGAAAAACAACCAACTCACCACCACTAAGCAGGCCCATGCGAGTATTTTCAGATTTATAAGATTTAACACACTCCATGATTACAATTTTCATGTGCTTTAACCGGGGTTATCACAGAAGGATTGATCCTAGTGCCTCAATTTATTTAGCCGGATATACATGATTAACCAATTTCCCTTTTACATCCGGAGTTCACAATTACAAAACAATCTATTTAAAATATCACCAGGGGTTCAATAGTGCACAGAGAAAGACCACCAACGGCCATGATTTTCAGTAGGCATAAGCCCACAAAATTCAAAAAAGAAGATCATAAAATAGAGCAGCGTCATCAATCACATCCCCCCCTTCATTCTTTATAGAATCCATTCATTATCTTTATTTAGTTTTGTTTCATCCAATTCTACAGAATCTAAAGCATGACCACCCTGCATGATACAAAAAAGGGAGAGACGAAGGAGAAATTCCCTACTTGTTATCAAAGATCGACGCTAATCCCAGGCATGGAATTTCACGGATAGCGATGCGGCTCGTCCGAACGAAAAGCTGCTCGTCTGAACGAAGTGTACTCCTAGCATAGGGTGATCGAGAAAGAAACTTAGGGAGAACCCCTTTTTGGTTTATAAAGGCCAGGGATGGTTGATATAAGGACGTGAAACTACGTAATGAGTGGGGTCGTGGGTTGACCACGTGGTTGAGACACCCCACACGTCATTAATGGTCGGGCAGTTTAAACCGACGCACGCACCCGGGTAATTCATTAAATATTTAATTAAAACATTTATGGGTGTTATCGAGCATTAAAACAAGCTTAAAGGGTCAAAATAGGGATTAAAACCCAATTCACACAAAAAGGAGTGCTACTGGAAAGACCTCGTGGGGGTAGGCTAGAGACACCGGTAGCTGAGATACCGGTAGGCTACAGCAACCGGTAGACCAAGCTACCGGTAGACAGAGCTACTAGTAGCTGCAGCTACCGGTAAACTGAGATACTGGTAGCTGCAGCTACCGGTAGACCTAGCTACCGGTATATAGAGCTATTGGTAGGCAGTGGCTACCGGTAGACCGAGCTACCGATAGGCCTGCTACCGGTATGTGAGAGATACCGGTAGGCTGCAGCTACCGGTAGACAGAGCTAGTGGTAGCTATAGCTACCGGTAGACCCAGCTACCGGTAGACAGAGCTACCGATAGGATGCGGCTACCGGTAGACCGAGCTACCGGTAGGCCTGCTACCGGTAGGCTAAGGCTATCGGTAGGCCTGTTACCGGTAGGCTAAGGCTACCGGTGGGCCTACCGTTAGGCCGATCTTCACCGATATTCCCAGACCAGAAAACCCAACATGAGATTTTCACAAAGTAATGGACCCGAAAAAACCGGGTCATTACATCAGATACCTCTTAAACAATTCTCGTCCTCGAGAATCAAAACAATCCATAAGAAAAGAGAGGGTCCGAACAACCACCTCGAAAGATACCTCTTAGGAGTGAACCTCATTGTTAACTAAGAACACTTTCCCATCAAGAACCAAGCAACATACCATGTCAAACTTCCTAGGCATGTGGGTTGGAGAGTCTTCTCCCCCATGTCAAGATATTATCCGCTTTGGGCGGCACTGACTCGCCCGCACAGGTTTGATCGCATCCACCTTAATGCGTCTTGATTAGGGGTCGGGTTCTATCCTCCCCATAGCCAGGGCTTTTCACACACATTCAGAGGAAGAAAAACCAGTATTTCATATCCAACAAGGTAAAACGTTCCACCACAATAGCTATAAACCGAATAGTACAAAACTCAAAACAACTCCGAGTACTGGGCACGCATCTGTGTTTCCCTCTCCCACGTACTCTTTTCAAGCCCACCATGTCTCCATAACACACAAACCAAGGGAATGGTTCTCCCACGAAGCACCTTCTCCTTGCGATCCTTGACCATCACTAGTCTCTCCACAAAAGTCACGTCGTCCTCGATGTCCAGCTCTCCCCAGCTGAGGACGTGTGAATCGTCGTGCAGATACCGACGGAGCTGGGACACATGGAAAACATCATGTATCCTCAGTAGCAGTGGTGGTAATTCCAGCTAATAAGCCACTTCACCGACGCGCCACAATACTTCGAAGGGCCCGATTAACCTAGGAGAAATCTTACTCCCCTTGTCGAACCTTTGTTGTCCACGCCGAGGGGAGACCTTCAAGAACACGTGGTCTCCAACCTCAAACTCCAAGGGTCTCCTCCTGGTATCAGCATACGACTTCTGTCGGTCCTAGGCCACCTTCATCCTCCCCCGTATAAGCTGATCTTTCTCTGTCATGCTATGCACCACCTCCGGGCCAAGGATGCCTACCTCTCCCACTTCGGTCCAACACAAAGGTGAACGGCATGGCCTCCCGTACAAGGCTTCAAATGGGGCCATACCAATGGTAGAGTGATAGCTATTATTGTATGAGAACTCTACCAGAGGAAAGTGTCACACCCATGATCCTCCTGAGTCCATAACACACGCCCACAGCATATCCTCTAAGGTCTGGATGGTACACTCTGTTTGTCCATCTGTCTGGGGATGGAAAGCAGTGCTAAGACGCAGCTAGGTTCCAAAAGAATTCTGCAATCCTCTACAGACTCTCAAGGTAAACCGTGCATCCCTATCCGAGACTATATACCTCAGAACTCCATGCAATTGAACCACCTCATCCACGTACTTTCGTGCCAAAGCATCCACTACACTTGACTCATTAGTCGCTAGAAAGTGAGCCGATTTCATCAACTGGTCCACTACCACCCAGATGGCATCGTGTTCCCCTTGGACCTTGGGTAGTCCCGTGACAAAATCCATTGAGATGTCATCCCACTTCCACTCGGAGGCATCTAGAGACTGCATTAGGGTGCCTGGAACTCGGTGTTTAGCCTTTACTTGCTGACACACTATGCACTTGGCCACAAACTCTGTCATTGCTCACTTCACTCCGGGCCACCAAAACTATCACTTCAGTCCCTGGTACATCTAGGAAACTCCTAGGTGTACCGCCAGGGGTGAGTTGTGGAACTCACTGAGAACTTTACCGTGCATCACTTCTGGAACAAACAGCTTCCCCTAGAAAAACATCTGGTGTTGACCATCCTCTGTCCATCCTTCTGAAGCATTGCTCTAGTCAAATCCGTCACACATCTCTTCGCACTCTGGGTCTCCCCACTGAGACTCCTCCACTTTCGGAAACAGAGACAACTGCACTGTCATTTGATACAGGAACCTCTACCGCTATCCACCCTCGCATCCAGGTGTAAGAAATCCAAGCCTCCATTTCCTTCCAGGTGTCTGCCGACTCTCGGACCGCATCCTTCTGTGATCTCCGGATCAAGGCCTCAGCCACTAAATTCCCCTTCCCTGAAGTGTAGGAGATCTCGCAGTCTTAATCCTGGAGGAACTCTATCCACCTTCAATGCCGCAAGTTCAGGTCCCGCTGGGAGAAGATATACCTCAAGATTTTATGATCTGTGAAGACCACAAAGCATTCTCCGATGAGGTAGTGCCGCCATAACTTCAGCGCAAAAATGACCGCTGCCATTTCCAGGTCGTAGGTGGCATAATTACGCTCATGAGGGAATAGCTGCCTAGACCCATAAGAGATCACCCCTTGTCACTGCATCAACACACATCCCATGCCCTGTCCTGAAGCATCACAGAACACCTCATAGGCTGCCCCTTCTTCTGGTAGCCTCAGTACTGGGGCACTAACCAACTTCTCCTTCAGATTGCTGAAGGCTGCCTCGCACTTCTCACTCCACATGAAAACCTGATCTTTCTTGGTTAGGGCTATCAAAGGGGATGCTACTCGAGAGGATTTGGGTACGAACCTCCGATAGTAACCCGCCAGTCCGAGGAAACTACGGACCTCTGCCACATTCTTGGGTGCTTCCCAAGAAACAACTACCTTAACCTTTGATGGGTCCACCGCTACCCCTTGCTCGGACACTATGTGCCCAAGTAAGTGCACTTCTCGCATCCAGAACCTTCATTTAGACAACTTAACATAGAGTTGGTGCTGTCGGAGGACCTCCAAAACCATCCTCAGGTACTCCGCGTGATCCTCCTCTGATCTTGAATAGATCAGGATATCGTCGATGAACACGACTACGAACGGATCTAGGTACTCCCGGAAGATGGAGTTCATAATCCCCATGAACACAGCTGGGGCGTTCATAATCACGAAAGGCATGACTACAAACTCGAAGTGTCCATATTTGCACCTGAAGGACGTCTTCGAGATGTCACTCTCCTTTACCCTCAACTGGTGATACCCAGACCGCAGGTCAATCTTCGAGAACCACCCTGCCCCTTTCAGCTGGTCGAAAAGATCGTCTATCCTCATAAGAGGGTAGCGATTTTTGATTATTACCTGATTCAGCCTCCTGTAGTCTATGCACAACCTAAGACCACCATTTGAATTATTTAAGAACAAGACTGGAGCACCCCACGGTGACGCACTTGGTCGAACATAACCCCTCTTTATCAGATCGTCAATCTGAATCCGCAACTCCCGTAGCTCTGAAGGTTCCATCCGGTAAGGAGCCATCGAAATAGGATGAGTACCAGGCTCCAGGTCTATCCCGAACTCGATATCACGTCGAGGGAGTAGATTCATTACCTCCTTAGGGAAGACGTCCATAAACTCACGGAATATATCTGGCACCTCCACCATCTCAGCATCCACTGACTCCACTAACAACTTGGCTAATAAGGAGAGGAGGGGTTTCTCTCACCTGCTGCCCTTCTGACTGCTCTGTTCGCCGGTGAAAACAACATGTCGTCCGCCCAAGTCTAAGAACACGACCCTTCTTCGGAAGCAGTCGATGACGGCGCACACAGAGAACAATCATTTGATGCCTAGGATGACATTGTATGGTTGTATCTGTAGCAGAAGAAGATCCATAACCGACTGATGTGGCCCTATCATCAGTCTGCATCCTCGACAAACAAATAACAAGTCAGTCTGACCTCCAACTGGTGTGCTTAGCACCAGTGGAACTGGAAGTCTCTCGGCATCTAGACCCAAGGCACGAGCTAGACTAGGTGCGATTAAGGAGTGCGAAGCTCCGTTATCGAACAAGGCATAAGCAAGAGTGCTAAAAAAACTGATCGTACCTCGAACAACCTCCGACCCTGCAGGAACTGCTGTCTCTGTGGCGTGCAACTGTCCATGCCCAACTTCTATGCCCCTCGGCTTTCGTCCACATCCCCAGACACTCCCCGGTCGGGGTCCCTGAGGAGTTCCCTGAGGTCGGCCTCCTCCTGCAACGTCTGTCCTCGGAGGAGCGGGAGCTCGCTGCCCCTACTGCTGCTGCTGTTAAGGCCTAGCTGGAAGCTGCTGCTGGGGCGGGTGCTGGGGATGTCTGCCACCACCGTATTTAACTCGGTCTAGGAACTGACTCCGAAGATGTCCATAGCTCCCACAGACGAAGCACCGCGGTCCTGGGCCCGACGGAAAAGGGCGAGGCCCAGGGGATCAGAACTGAAACTGCTGCGGCATGCTCCCTGCTGGCCGAAACCTGGAGGGTCCTGACGTAGGAGGCCTAGTGCTGACATCCTTCCCCTTCGATGGTCCCAGCTGGATCCCATCTCATGTCACACCTCCTAGAGCGTGCATCCTCTCCACCACTTCGGCCTTCTTCTGGACCTCCAAGTATGTCGGCAGGGTAAAGGGGGTAACAGCATACTGGAGGGAGGGTCGGATCACCTCCTCCAAACGTCTTGCCTGAGAACCCTTGTCGGGAAAGAGGTCCAGATCAAAATGTAGGAGTTCCTTGAACTTGATTCCTATCTCTCTCACTGACATATTCCCCTACTGGAGGGAGAGTAACTCTTGTCTCTTTTCCGCCTTCATCATCGAAGAGAGGAAATCCGCCCGGAACTCCCTCTCGAAATCAGCCCATGCCACCTCAGACTCTCTCCTCTCCCCCAGGTAAAGCGTCCACCACTTTCGCGCCACTCCCCACATCTGGATGACATCCAGAAGAACCCAGTACTCAGTCAGAGCCCACATCAAGCCAAAGGCTATCTTTAGCTCCTCTAGCCAGCCCTCCGTCTTCATATCAGAGGTGATGTCCTCATACTTCTTGAGGGTCTATCACTAGAAGGCCTGAAGAGTCCTCTTCCACTGGTCGTCCTCTTCCTCTCGATCAGCTCTCTGCCGATTGAACAAGGTAGTCTCTGGGGCCTCGATCGCCTGCACCAAACTTGGTCATCTCCCAGGTGCCATAGCTATAAGGAAAACAAGGAATGCCTAAGCCCAAGTAGTGCAGAATATTGTTCTTAAAACTTCTTAAACTTTTTATTCATTCTTAATTCCCAAGACACCCCAAAAACACGAGAACACAAGACATTATGATGCATGTACCTTTCCTAGGGTCTCTACCCTGCAATCAGTGTGGCCTCACTTGGTCTTTCGGTAGGTCCAAAGTCCTTTCATCGGATCACAGGGGGCCCTAAAATCTCGCGTCCTAACCGGTCTTCCCTAACCTAATTCATGCACCAAGGTCACCCAACACTATTTCCCTACCATCCCATGCAATCCTCACTGTGCCTAACTCTAGACTCCATCCTATCTCTCAACCCTCACCTTTGATATCTTTCTGTCACCACCCACCTTCACCAAAAGGAGGGAAGGGTCAGCAGATTGTCAGGCCCTTCCTTCTTTAAGTTGAAGGGGAGATAATGAACCCTGAGACCCACCTTCAATAGGTCCCGGAGTGGCGACTAGCACCAAGGGTATAGAAAAACACACTAAATGGAAGGCATTACCCTTTTTATTTTAATAGGATTGGGAGATAGAATGGTAAATCCCAACAACACCAAAAGCGGAAAGTAAAAGTAAAGCCAAGAACCACTCCCAATGCATGTTACAAAAGTTAAAATCTAGAAAGTACAAGTGAATACACTATTAAAAAATAGGGCATTAGCGACCGCCATTGGCGGTCGCTATAGGCCTATAGAGACCGCCCAGCGACCGCCATTGGTAGTCGCTTCAGCTTCGTCGTTTTAGGCCAATAGCGACTGCCAATGGCAGTCGCTATAGGTGGCCGAAATGCCGGCCTTAAGCGACCGCCACTAGTGGTCGCTACACTGGGAAATTTTTTTAAAAAAAAATTCATACTGAAAGAAATATTTATATATATATATTTATTAAATAAAAAATATATATATATATATATATATATTAAAGAAAATATTTATATATATAATATTAAATAAAATATTTTAAATATATATATATATATATATGATTTAAATATTTTAATATATATATATATATTAATAAAATATATATATATAATATTAAATAAAATATTTTTCATTTTTTTAATGAAATGTACGAATTGTGTTTTTCTTCTTCACGGTGCAAAATCAGACATAAAATAGGGTAACAATCATAAAAAATAGAAAACAATTTCAAACAGCATAAACATCAAGATCATCATAAATGATAAATGTGCTTCAATAATCCGAGCAGGTCCATCTATTTCAATCTTCTGCTTCAATAAACCTACAATAAGATAAAAAAAAACAAACGTAAATTGAACATAATTATTCAGTTATTATATACATATAATAAAATTAAATCTAACATCAAATCATGGTTCTATAATAATTTAAAACCCCCAATTTAAGAAATTCTATCATTTCAGGTCATTCGGAGCACGTTTGCTCCGAATTCGACCGTCTCACGCCGTTTTTGGTGTTTTATGACACCGGAAACGCGTTTCCAGTCACCGCGGTCAAAAAACACATCTAATTGACATTCCTTCTGCCTAACCATTTCACAAATCACACAACAACTGGTGTCATATGGTTTCATGGCATTTTGATGTCGTTCGGGTGGTTTTGACCCCCCAACGCGTCGTTTTAGCGCGCGCCGAGCAGCTGAAAACTACACAATCAGTCGTACCGTGCGCACCACACGTCTGATGGGCGCGTTGTCTCCTCCTACACGTCACGAATAATATTCCTAATGTTTTCGTGTGGTTTCGGGTCATTTGGAGCACGTTTCCTCTGAATTCTACCGTCTCACGTCGTTTCTGGTGTTTTATGACACCGGAAACGCGTTTCTGGTCACCGCGGTCATACGACACCTCCGATTGACGTGTCGTCTACCCGAGCATTTCACAAATCACACAACGGTTTATGTCGTACGGTTTCATGGCATTCCAAGGTTGTTCGGGTGGTTTTGACCCCCCAACGCGTCGTTTTAGTGTGCGCTGAACTGCTGAAAATGACACAATCGGTCGTACCGAGCGCGCCGCACCTCCGATGGGTGCACCGTCTCCTCCTACACATCACGAATAATATTACTAATGTTTTCGTGTGGTTTCAGGTCATTCGGAACACGTTTTCTCCGAATTCGATCATCTCACGCTGTTTTTGGTGTTTTTTGACACCAGAAACGCATTTCTGGTCACCGCGGTCAGACGACACCTCCGATTGACGTGTCGTCTACCCAAAAATTTCACAAATCACTCAATGTCTGATTTCGTACGGTTTCATTTCATTCTGATGTCGTTCGGGTGGTTTTGACCCCCCAATGCGCCGTTTTAGCGCGCGTCGAGCCGCTAAAAACGACACAATCGGTCGTACCGCGCGCACCGCACATTTTATGGACGTGACGTATCCTACTACACATCATTAATAATATTCCTAATGTTTTCGTGTGGTTTCAGGTGATTCGGAGCACGTTTTCTCCGAATTAGACCATCTCACGCCGTTTTTGGTGTTTTATGACACCGGAAATGCATTTTCAGTCACCGCGGTCATACAACACCTCCGATTGACCTTCTGTTTGCCCGAACATTTCAAGAATCACACAACGGCTGATGTCGTATGATTTCATGGCATTCCGAGGTCATTCGGGTGGTTTTGACCCCCCAACGTGCTGTTTTAGCGCACGTCGAGCTGCTGAAAATGACACAATCGGCAGTACCGCACACACCGCACGTCCGATGGGCGCGTTGTCTCCTCCTACAGGTCACAAATAATATTCCTAATGTTTTCGTGTGGTTTCAGGTCATTCGGAGCACGTTTGCTCCGAATTCGACCGTCTCACGCCGTTTTTGGTGTTTTATGACACCGAAAACGCGTTTCCGGTCACCGCGGTCAGAAAACACCTCCGATTGACGTGCCGTCTACCTGAACATTTCACAAATCACACAGCGACTGATGTTGTACGGTTTCATGAAATTCTGAGGTTGTTCGGGTGGTTTTGACCACCCAGCGTGCCGTTTTAGCGCGCGTCGAGCTGCTGAAAACGACACAATTGGTCGTACCACGCGCACCGCACGTCCGATTGGCGTGTCGTCTCCTCCTACATGTCACGAATAATATTCCTAATGTTTTCATGTGGTTTCAGGTAATTCGGAGCACGTTTTCTCCGAATTCGACCGTCTCACGCCGTTTTTGGTGTTTTATGACACCGGAAACGCGTTTCTGGTCATCGCGGTCATACGACACCTCTGATTGATGTTTTGCATGCCTAACCATTTCAAAAATCACACAACAGCTGATGTTGTACGGTTTCATGGTATTTCGAGGTCGTTCGGGTGATTTTGACCCCCCAACGCGCCGTTTTAGCGCGTGTCGAGCTGCTGAAAACGACACAATCGGCTGTACCGTATGCACCGCACGTTCGATGGGCGCGACGTCTCCTCCTACACATCACGAATAATATTCCTAATGTTTTCGTGTGGTTTCAGGTCATTCGGAGCATGTTTGCTCCAAATTCGACTGTCTCGCGCCGTTTTTGTTGTTTTATGACACCAGAAATGCATTTCCAGTCACCGTGGTCAGACGACACCTTCGATTGACGTTCCGTCTACTCGACCATTTTACAAATCACACAACGGCTGATGTCGTACGGTTTTATGGCATTCCAAGGTCGTTCGGGTGGTTTTGACCCCCCAACGCGCCGTTTTAGCGCGCACTAAGCAGCTGAAAATGACACAATCGGCCATACCGCGCGCACCGCACATCCAATGAGCACGTCATCTCCTCATACACGTCATGAATAATATTCCTAATGTTTTCGTGTGGTTTCAGGTCATTCGGAGCACGTTTTCTCTGAATTCGATCGTCTCACGCCGTTTTTGGTATTTTATGACACCGGAAACGTGTTTCTGGTCACCGCGGCCAGACGACACCTCCGATTGACGTTCCGTCTACCCGACCATTTCAAAAATCACACAACGGCTGATGTCATAAGGTTTCATGGCATTCATAGGTCGTTCGGGTGGTTTTGACCCCCCAACGCGCCGTTTTAGCGCGCGCTGAGCTGTTGAAAACGACACAATCAGTCGTACCGTGCGTACCACATGTCCTATGACCGCTCCGTCTCCTCCTACACGTCACGAATAATATTCCTAATGTTTTCGTGTGGTTTCAGGTCATTCGGAACACGTTTTCTCCAAATTCGACTGTCTCACACCATTTTTGGTGTTTTATGACAACGGAAACGCGTTTCCGGTCACCGCGGTCATACGACACCTCCGATTGACGTGCCGTCTACCCGATCATTTCATAAATCACACAACCACTGATGTCGTTCGGTTTTATGGCATTCCGAGGTCGTTCGGGTGGTTTTGACCACCCAATGCGCCGTTTTAGCACGCGTCGAGCTGCTGAAAATGACACAATCGGTCGTACCGCGCGCACCGCATGTTCGATGGGCGCGTCATCTCCTCCTAAACGTCAAGATTAATATTATTAATTTCTTCGTGTGGTTTCAGGTCATTCAGAGCACGTTTGCTCCGAATTCGACGGTCTCACGCCGTTTTTGGTGTTTTATGACCCCAGAAACGCGTTTCTGGTCACCGCGGTCAGACGACACCTCTGATTGACGTGCCGTCTACCCGAACATTTCAAAAATCACACAACAGCTGATGTCGTACGGTTTCATGGCATTATGAGTTCGTTCGGGTGGTTTTGACCCCCCAACGCGCCGTTTTAGCGCGCGCCGAACTGCTGAAAACGACACAATCGGACGTACCGCGCGCACCACACGTCTGATGGGCACGCCGTCTCCTCCTATACGTGACGAATAATATTCCTAATGTTTTCGTGTGGTTTCAGGTCATTCATAGCACGTTTTCTCCGAATTCGACCATCTCACGCCGTTTTTGGTGTTTTATGACGCCAGAAACGCGTTTCTGGTCACCGCGGTCAGACGACACCTCTGATTGACGTGTCGTCTACCCGACCATTTCACAAATCGCACAACAGCTGATGTCGTACGGTTTCATGGCATTCTAAGGTCGTTCGGGTGGTTTTGACCCCCCCAACGCGTCGTTTTAGCGCGCGCCGAACTGCTGAATACGACAGGAGTGTGGGGGGCCTGTCCGGGGTGCGGGAGGGCTGTCCGGGGTGCGGGGAGGGCTGTCCGGGGTGCGGGGAAGGCTGTCCGGGGTGCAGGAGGCCTGTCCGGGGTGCCCGGAGGGCTGTCCGGAGTGCGGGGAAGGCTGTCCGGGGTGCGGGAGGGCTCTCCGGGGTGCGGGGAGGGCTCTCCGGAGTGTGGGGAGGGTTGTTCGGGGTGCGGGGGGGGATGTTCGGGGGGGGCATGTCCGGGGTGCGGGGAGGGCTGTCTGGGGTGCGGGGAGGGTTGTTCGGGGTGCGAGGGGCATGTATGGGGTGCGGGGATGGCTGTCCGGGGTGCGGGAGGGCAGGGGTGCGGGGAGGGCTGTTCGGAGTGCAGGGAGGCTTGTCCGGGGTGCAGGGGGCCTGTCCGGGGGTGCGGGGGGCCTGTCCGGGGTGAGGGAGGGCTATCCGGGGTGCGGGGAGGGCTGTCCGGAGTGCGGGAAAGGCTGTCCGGGGTGCGGGAGGGCTGTCCGGGGGGCGGGGAGGGCTGTCCGGAGTGCGGGGACGGCTGTCTGGGGTGCGGGAAGGCTGTCTGGGGTGCGGGGGGCCTATTCAGGGTGCGGGGAAGGCTGTCCGGGGTGCGGGAGAGCTGTCTGGGGTGCGGGAAGGGATGTCCGGAGTGCGGGGAGGGCTGTCCGGGGTGCGGGGGGCTGTCCAGGGGTGCGGGGGTCCTGTCCGGGGTGCGGGACGGCTGTTCGGGGTGCGGGGAGGGCTGTTTGGAGTGTAGGGAAGGCTGTCCGGGGTGCGGGAGGGCTGTCCTGGGTGCGGGGAGGGCTGTACGGAGTGCCGGGAGGGCTGTTCGTGGTGCGGGGGGGCTGTCCGGGGTGCGGGGAGGGCTGTTTGGGGTGCGGGGGACCTGTTCGGGGTGCGGGGATGGCTGTTTGGGGTGTGAGAGGGCTGTCCGGGGTGCGGGGAGGGCTGTCTGGAGTGCGGGGAGGGCTGTTCGGGGTGCGGCGGGCCTGTCCGGGGTGCGGCGGGCCTGTCCGGGGTGCGGGAGGGCTGTCCGGGGTGCGGGGAGGGCTGTCCGGAGTGTGGGGACGGCTGTCCGGGGTGCGGGAGCGCTGTCTGGGGTGCGGGGAGGGCTGTCCGGAGTGCGGGGAGGGTTGTCCGGGGTGCGGGGGGGTTGTCCGGGGTGGGGGGCATGTCCGGGGTGTGGGGTGGGTTGTCCGGGGTGCGGGGAGGGCTGTTCGGGGTGCGGGGGGCCTGTTTGATGTGTGGGGACGGCTGTCCGGGGTGCGGGAGGGCTGTCTGGGTGCGGGGAGGGCTGTCCGGAGTGCGGGGAGGGCATATCTGGGGTGCGGGGGGGCTGTCCAGGGTGAACTCATCTCATTAATCAAAAACAAGTTTAATGATTTATATTAGGAATCACGTGTTTTTTTCAAAAATATTACAGAACATGCCATTCTAAACATTGAAAATTAAATGAACAAAAAATATCCAAATCAATAATCAGTTTCATGGTTAATTCTCAATTCGTACACACAAACATTGCATGAGGCCAAAACACACATGATACCCCCAAATCAAAAAATAACTCACTAGAAACCCAACATAAATATCAATAACAACCCCACCATTAAAACCAGAAACACACCTCATGAATATGATGCATCATGCATGTTCATCACTGACCTCTATCCGGTGGGCCAGGGGCCTACAATAAATAAACATTATGAATATTTTCATAACAAAAATAATTTAAATTAAATAAATAAATACAGTATAAACCTACGTCGTGTGATCCCCTACACCATCAACTAGACGCACATATTCCCGCAGTGCTCTAACCTCAGCAGCCAATTGCTCATTTGCCTCCTCGGAAGCCCGTAGTCGTGCCTCGAAATCTGACAAATGTTGTGTCATCTTAGCAACAGTAGGACCGACAACCGCAATGCGTGACACTATAGAACGAGGAATCCCTGTTCCATAGGTCAAACTATATCCATGCCCATCCCGACCAATGATGCGATGAAAGATCTCATCCCTTCGCATGGGAAGCTGTCGCTGGTCCTCTGGCAGATGTTCTAATTCAGCTTCAAATTGAGCCTGTGAAATATTTAAATATATATACAGATATTAATATGCAGATTTCATGTAAGTATTGGTAATGAGTACAAGCACTTACTATCAATGCTTCAACCTCTGGATCATTGCGATCACGAGTCCTCATCCACACCGATATTTTATCAGTTGGTGCACCTTGCTCCTGCAACTATATATGAATAGAATATAAACACAAAACCGTATTAATTAAAAAAATTAAAAAATGAATAATAAATACCTCATGTCGGATCTGAGACACATGACAAGTCCCGAGCCTATGAGGTGGTCCCTGCAACGCTCGATTCTCAGAATGGCATGTAGACACCTCCTACATTCAATTCATTCAAATATCAAACAAATCACACATTCTTGAAAATATATATACCAAAATAAATATACAAACCACAACACCCTCAGTAGACCAATATGCAACTAAATCACACCATTGAGCCGGGAGGACACCTCTCGGGACTTTTTCCAGAATGACTGGGGCACCCACATTTGGTACCCAGTGGTCCCTCATGACTTTTCCATTATAGTCTTTCCACATCTTACGGCATTTTCTCATACACACTGGCCGAAACTCATCAGGACATACTTTCAAATTTTTCTATTAAATAAAAAAATCACATATGTTATTGTTGTTTATACATAGGAAATAATGTAAAATGGTCTTCTTACCTGAACCTCCCTCCAAAGACGATCTAATGTGTCCTGAGGGATAAAAGCCTAGTCACGTGTGGTCAATGGAAATTGATGTGGATCACATATGATATGACCCAACTGACGAATAAATGCAGGGGAATTCCATCCCATAGGATGAAATACCTCATAAAATGAAACATCAAAAGTCGTGTCGAAATTCCATGATAATATGCCACGACCAGGGCCTCTCCTGTGAGAGGAAGAAGCAGTCGTGTCTGATCCTGTTGAAAACAATTTTATATACAAATTTACAGATGTTATAAATAAATATATATATATATTTATTTATTAATTATATAAAAAAATAGAGACAATGACATTCCAACATACCTCGACCCTGAGACGTAGATGCCTCATATGGATGATGTGGATCTTCTGCCTCTTCCCCTGACATGCCTGCAGTCATGGAAAACATTATTAAGGGGACTATCCAAAGTGTCCAAATGATAAATTGGATTGTTTTTAAAAAAAATCAAACTTGTACGGTTGTTAATAAAACAAAAAGTGATTGAATAATTAGTTGTGAATGAATTTTAAAAAATCCGAAAGCTCACAAAACAGATATACAAATTATGTACAAAACCAATAAATGCATAGCCACATTTCTAATTGAATTAATAAAAATTCAAGCATCACATGAACCAAATGAAGAATACATCAATGGGAAGATACACCGACAATAACATCAATATAACATGAGTTAAATCACCCTAAATATTTATAACTGAATAAAATTCCAAAAGTGAGGATTAAAACTTACAAGGATTTATAAAATGTTTAGATAATTTATGATATCTTAGGATGAATAGCGGGAAAACAATTATACCTTTAATTAAGCATGAAAATCGACCGTTTCTCCTTCAACAGCCACTCTGACCCAATAAATATCTTCTTCACATTGAACTACGGTATGTTGATCAAGCTGTTGAGAAACAAAAGGAATAGTCTTGGGTTCATCTTGTTCAAATACAAACACTCCTCGCCGAGACATTTTGACAACAACTTGCCAAATTGGATTCGAAGGAAAAGTAACGAAGAATACTTGTTCCGCTTGTGATGTCAAAATGAAAGGTTCATTATCAACTTGTTCATTTCTGTATAACATATAGTTAAAATTCACCAATGAAAACTGATATTGATCAACTTTACATCCACGCACTGGATCAACCCAATTACACTTTAACAATATGTACTTAAACCTGTGTGTGTATATAACTTCAATGATGTCTATCAATTGACCATAGTAATAACCAGAATCGACAAATGGACAACTGATGCCACTATTTTGTGTTACTCTTTTTTTGTCAACATCTTTAATGCGAAATCGAAAACCATTAGCATCTATAGATTTATAACGACGAGCTGTTACAGATAGACCCTCAGCCAGTTGGATAAATTCTTCAGTTAGCGTGGGGTCCCCTAACTCCCTCAGCTTATGAACCAACATAATTCATAGAATTCAATAATGTTATATGAATAAAGAAATTAGTATAATAATTTACTCATAATGAAAATCAATTTATACGTACATAATACTTGAACCAATCATGAAATGACGCATAATGAGACTGTTGAATTTGCAACTCAGTCGCACGATACATCTCTTCTTTTATCTCATTAACGTGTTTTCTGCAAATGATAATGCAATGTTTAAATGATCAACTTATGCAAACAAAACATGTAAAAGTTAAACAATAAAAGTGATAAGATACTTGCTGCATTAATGGTGCAAATGATGGAGTATTGAACAAGATATATCGATGCGCTTGTATCCACTCGATGTTGTCCATATCATATGTGGTTCCTTCTCCAACTGGACCATCCTAAATCCGAGAGGGCTTATCTAATTTTGTTTCAACATCTGTAAGATATTCTGCATAAAAAGTAGTACACTCATCCATCAAATAACCATTGGCTATTGATGCCTCTGGACGAGCTATGTTGCGTACAAATCATTTCAATGTACTCAAATACCGCTCAATAGGATACATCCACCTGAATTGCACTGGAACAACAGCCATTACTTCATCAGTTAGGTGTACTGTCAAGTGGACCATAACATCGAAAAATGAGGGGGGAAATAGTTTCTCAAAGTGAAAAAGCGTAAGTACAATTCGGTCCTGTAAACTTTTTAAATCACTCATTAATTGATTTCTTAAACAAAGATGTCTAAAAAATTACTCATCTCAACCAATGGATGAACAAAATTGGGGGATAAACAATCACAAATTGCGATTGGAATCAACTGCTGAAGTAGTATGTGATTGTCATGACTTTTCAACCCTTGCAATGTCTTGATCTTCAGATTCACACACTTTGAAATATTAGAAGAGTAACCATCAGGCACCTTGAGCATCTTCAAAATGGAAATAAATGCCTCTTTCTCCTTTGTAGTCATCATATACTGTGCAGTAGGCATATATGTCTTGTTTCCCTTAGCTAACTGTAAATGCAACTGTTTCCTTAAACCCATTTCTTCCAAATCACGGTGTGCATTAACATGGTCCTTTGATTTCCCACTGACACCTAAAATGGTCCACAATATGTTATCACAAACATTTTTTTCAATGTGCATGACATCCAAATTATGCCTCATCATGTTAGTTTTCCAATATGGAAGACTATAAAAAATACTTTTCTTTTTCCAATTGTGACTGCACTGCCTACCCATAGCTCGAATATTACGTACCGGAGGAGCCACCAAATCCTGAATTTCATATACCGTGCGGATTTTTTCTTCCTCAATCTGCGATAACATTTCGACTCCTGTCATGATCTTTGGTGCTGGGATGAACTCTCTAGAACCATCAAATGCCACTCTGTCCTTTCTGAACCTGTGCTGAGGGGGGAGAAAACGTTTGTGACCCATGTATGTCCATTTTTTTGAATGCTTAAGCCATACAGATTTTTTACTTTTTTTGCAAAAAGGGAAAGAAAATTCCCCTTTCGTACTCCAGCCTGATAAATTTTCATAAGCTGTGAAGTCATTAATTATCCATAATAAAGCAACCTGTAGTTTGAAAATTTCATTCGTTTCACAGTCATAAGTCATCACACCATTTCCCCAAAATTCATTCAACTCATCAATCAATGGCTGAAGGTAAACATCAATCTTATCCTCCAGACTTTTAGGTCCATCAATAAGAGTGGAAAGTAATATAAATTGTTGCTTCATACCAAGCCACGGAGGAAGATTATACAGAACCAACACCACGGGACATGTGTTATGAGTTGTACTAACCATAGACTTGAATGGATTGAAACCATCTGCTACCAATCCTAGTCAGACATTACGAACATCTTTGGAAAAGTCGGGATGTCTCTTATCAAAATCCTTCCATACATGAGAGTCTGTCGGGTGGGTTAACATATCACTTTCATGAACTCTTTCTGCATGTCATCTCATTAAATTAGAAACTTTAGATGACATAAAAAATCTTTTCAACCTTGGTTTAAGTGGAAAGTAACGCATTTGCTTTACGGAAATTGGTTTCCCCTGTATCAAAATCTAACTTTGATGAGTCTGATTTCCCCTGTTCTCTTTCCACTTGGAAGGACCACAAACCGTACAAATATCCAAATGGACAGTTTTCTTTCTAAACAACATATAGTTGTTTGCACGTGCATCTATGGTCTCATATGTAAAACCTAAGTTCTCTGTCATCTTACGAGCATGGTAATATGACTCGGGAATCTTAGCGTCGACAGGAATAACCTTTTTCAATAACACCAACAACATGTTGAATGATGTGTCTGACCAATGATTCAAAGTCTTCAAATGCAACAACTCCACGATAAACGACAATTTATTGAAAGAAGTACATCCATGATATAATTCTATTTTTCATCATCAATTGCTTCATAAAACCTCCTCGAATCACGATCTGCACCAGAGCGAATTTTTATCTCACCGGTCTCAAGATTCTGGATGTCAATGCCTTCATGATCCAACCCACGTACCATTTCAGTAAGCATTTCATGCATTGGATCATTCATCCTTGCATCAACATCCATCTGAACTGTATCTGTATTTTCACAACGAACATATTCTTCTCCATGACGAGTCCAACTCTTATAATTTCTCAGAAATCCATTAAAGAATAGGTTCTCCCTCATAGTATCTCGTGTGAATTGATATCTATTAGCACATTTTCTACATGGACAACTAATATAGTCACTTTCAAATCCTCTGTTGAAGTCAATAAACTACATAATGCCATTGAAATACTCTCTAGGCATTTGATTTGGAAGATCAATCCAACTCTTATCCATAATAAGATCCCTATAAAAAACATTTACACAAGACTTATTACATTTTTATTTTTCATATCAAATATATTTAAAATAAATACTAATTAATTGTTTGTGAACCATTTATAAAATAATAATGTAAGTGAAAGACCATGGCATACCTGATTGCGCTACAAACCTAGAAGGGAGGGGAGCCGAAGGCGGTGCTGTGAGGGAGAGGAGAGGCAGCGGTGGGGATCCAGAGCCGGAGCTGGTGCGGCGAGGGAGGGGATGAAGATGAAGGGGACGGGGGTTGGCGGGGTGTGGGGGGTGTTCGGGGTGCTGGGGGGGAGGGACGAGGGGGAAGAGGGCCGAGGGCGGAGGTCGGAGGCTAGAGGGGCTGGAGGCCGAAGGCCAGAGGGCGGTCGGAGGGCTGCCCGAGGGCTTCCGGGCTGCCGGAGGAGGGTGGCAGGAGGCCCGAGGGAAGAGGGAGGCCGTAGGGCGGAGGGCAGCCGGAGTTGGAGGGCGGAGGGCGGCCGGAGGGCGGGGGTGGCGGAGGGCGGCCGGAGGGTGGTCAGCGGAGGGCGAGGCCGGCGGAGGGCGGGGCCGGCGGGGGGGGGGGGGGGGGTAGCCGGCCAGAGGGTGGGGCGGCGGAGGGTGGGTCGGCGGGGGGCGGGCCGGCGGAGGGTGGGGTGGCGGGGAGGGCGGGGCGACAAGGAGGGCAGGGCGACGAGGAGGGAGCGCGGCGACGGGGAGGGCGCGCGGCGACGGGGAGGGCGTGGGCGAGGGGGAGGGGGGAAGGGTTCGGGGGGGCGCTTTGTGAGAGGAGGGAGGGTTCAGGGGGTGCGGAAGCCTTTTTTTTAGGGAAACGTAGCGACCGTCATTGGCGGTCACTATTGGTTACCTATAGCGACTGCTAGTGGTGGTCGCTATAGGTAAAGGGGCTCAAAAGCCCATATTTCTAGTAGTGCTACAAGGGTAAAGTATCAAAGAAAGAAAAACAGTGACCACAACTTCCCCAAAGGTCCGAGCTAGTATGGTCCAGCACGATCCCCAAAGTCCTCCTGGAAACCTGAAAATAGTTTTATATATGTACGGTGAGCATACAAGTACACTCGGTAGGGAAAACCAAAGACTCTCATGCACAAGTGGGGGAACGTACTAGAGTCCTGTGAGAAAAAGCGTAAACCAAACACCTAATAAGGTAAACTATCCACCCAAGCCTCACCATGTCACACTTCCCAAATAACGCAAGTCAAGTAATATATATAATAAGAGCACATCGATGTTTGGGTACCCCACGCCACTTTCCCACTAGTTATTGAATACATCCTATGTATCGAACCAATCTCGTCATTCTCACCGCAGTCCCACTGCCACACCCGCTCACACACTCCTGGGCCGCAACCTCACGCAGTCCCACTGCCAAACCCTGTCTGCACACACCTGGGCCACAACTGTCACACATAACCACGCCTGTAAACACCTAGGCCAGAACAACCACCGCCACGCCCGAAGACACCTGGGCTAGAAGATCCACTACCACGCCCGAAGACACCTGGACCTCATCCCGAAGATACTTGGGAAACTACCAGCCCACACACACCTGGGTCATAACCACCACACAACCCCGCCCGAAGGTTCTTGGGGTAATAATGGACCTCAGGCCATCACAGCCTGCCCAAAGATACTTGGGCTATCTGGGAAAGGGAGCAGAAAAGGAGCTAATAACCATCCACTAATGATAGTGTTGGGAAAAACACCCTCCCCCATAAAATGGGGGTGTTTGGCACTAAGTGCTCAACTTGGGTGAGGCGCGAATAAGAAACACAAAACTACAAGTATATATATAGGAAACAAGCACTCCCCCAATTTTAGGTTTTTTAGCCAGCCTAAGGAACGCAAACATCACTCAATTCCGAGTCACAACTCATACCAAACGAAAACCCATTGTCCCATCCTTGTTTTCATGTTCAGTAATGATGTTTAATTAAGTTCTACACCTACTTCGGAAACTAGTAAGCATAGGCACAAGTCCAGGAAAGCAAACAGTCAAGCATCAACCATAACACCCACACCCGGTTCTCTCGTAAAACCACATCAACCAAAGGAAACCCCAAGGTACAACCCCATGTCCAATACCTAGGAGCCAAAAGGTTTCTCAACAATAGAGGATACCACCCCAATTCATGATATAAATGAGGTAACCACCTGGTCTTAAAATTCACTACCACCTAAAGCATAACACAGGGGATCCCATCCCCAATTTCACAAGAGTATAATAACAGGGGATCCCATCCCCACCCACATAACCCAGCAAACGGCCCATAAAGGAAAAACAACCAACTCACTACCACTAAGCAGGCCCATGCGGGTATTTTCAGATTTATAATATTTAACACACTCCATGATTACAATTTTTGTGTGCTTTAATAGAGGTTATCACAGAAGGATTGATCCTGGTGCCTCAATTTATTTATCCTGATATACGTGATTAACCAATTTCCCTTTTACAGTCGGAGTTCACAATTATAAAACAAGCCATTTAAAACATCACTAGGGGTTCATTACTGCACAGAGAAAGACCACCATCGGCCATGATTTTCAGTAGGCATAAGCCCACAAAATTCAGAAAAAAGATCATAAAACAGAGAAGCATCATCAATCACAGCTCCCCCCCATCGTTCTTTATAGAATCTGTTCATTATCTTTAATTAGGTTTGGTTCATCCAATTCTACAGAATCTAAAGCATGCCCACCCTGCAAGATACACAAAAGGGGGAGACGAAGGATAAATTCTCTACTTTTTATCAATGATTGACGCTAAGCCCGGGCGTGGAACTTCACGGATAGTGATGCGGCTCGTCCGAACGAAAAGCTTCTCGTATGAACGAAGGGTACTCCTAGAACAGGGTGATCGAGAAAGAAACTTAGGGGGAACCCCTTTTTTGTTGTATAAAGGTCGGGGATGGTTGAGATAAGGACGTGAAACCGCGTAATGAGTGGGTTCATGGGTTGACCACGTGGTTGAGACACCCCACACGTTGGTCGAGCAGTTTAAACTGACGCACACACCCGGGTAATTCATTAAATATTTAATTAAAACATTTATGGGCATTACCTGGCTTTAAAACAAGCTTAAAGGGTCAAAATAGGGTTTAAAACCCAATTTGCGCAAAAAAGAGTGCTACTGGAAAGACCCCGTGGGGGTTGGTGAGAGCCACCAGTAGACCGAGCTACCGGTAGATAGAGCTAGCAGTAGGTTGCGGCTACTGGTAAACTGAGCTACCGGTAGGCCTACTACTGGTAGGATAAGGCTACTGATAGGCCTACTGTTAGGCCGATATTCATCGAGATTCTCAGACCAGAAAACCCAACATGAGATTTCCACAGATTAATGGACCCCAAAAACCCGGGCCATTACAATAGCACTCGTATGAGAGGAACTGACCGGCCTCAGAGAACCTTCGTTCTCCTATCAACGATACTAATCAGATGCTCCTCATAGGACACATCTAACTCAACCTCAACCTCCTCAGGCTGAAAGGTGTGAGATGGGTGTGAATGATAGCGGCGCAACTGAGATACATGGAAGACGTCGTGCATGACTCGGTACCTCTGAGGTAACTGTAACCGATAGGCAACCGGCCCAACTCTCTCCAGAATATCAAATGGCCCCACATACCTCGGTGAAAGTTTACCCTTTCTCCTGATCCGCTTGCGTCCCAGCCTCGGCGAAACACTCAAAAAAACCTGATCCCCGACCACGAACTCCAAAGGTCGTCTACGGCGATCAGCATAAGATTTCTGATGAGACTGTGCGGTAGCCATCCACTTCTGAATTAACTGGACCTGCTCAGAAGTCTCCTGTACGAGACATGGTCCCAGTAAAGCTTCCTCACCTGCCTCTAACCAGCACAAGGGTGATTGACATGTCCTATCATATAAAGCCTCATATGGTTCCATCTCTATAGTTTCCTGAAAACTATTATTATAGGAAAACTCGACTAGGGTTATATGCTTCTCCCAAGAGCCCCAAAAGTCTAGGACGCATGCACGCAGCATGTCCTCTAGCACCTGTATCGTACGCTCTGACTGGCCATCTGTCTGAGGGTGGTATGTTGTGCTTAGAAGCACCTGTGTACCCAGTGCCCTCTGAAAACTCTTCCAGAAATGAGACATAAAACGGGTGTCCCTATCTGAAATGATAGAACGAGGGACCCCATGAAGACGGACAATATATTGGATATACAACCTTCTGAGCGCGTCTACATCGAAGGTTTCCTTGATTGGAAAAAAGTGAGCTACCTTCATGAGTCTGTCCACAACAACCCACACGGCATCGTTTCCTCGAGGTGACCTCGGTAAACCCATCATGAAGTCCATCACGACATCATCCCATTTACATTCTGGAATGGGTAACTGTTGTAATATCCAACTGGTCTCTGATGCTCCGCCTTCACCTGCTAACAGGTGGAACACCTCGTAATAAAACCAGCTACATCTCTCTTCATACCTGGCCGCCAGTACTGACGTCTCAAGTCACGGTACATCTTGGTAACCCCGGGATGAGCTGACCAAGTTAAATCATGAAACTCCCACATCATCTCCTCGCGTATTTCCCCTGAAACCCATACTCCTCCATGGAAATGCAGAACCTCATCATTGCCTATCGTCCAACCTGGAGGAGGGTCCTCACTTGCCACCGAATCCCGTAGAACTAGGCCTTCTGAATCAGATAACTGTCTCATCCTCACTCTATCCATGAGGGTAGAAGTCACAAATAAAGATGAAAGATATGTTTTCCCCTGACTGTCATGCACCTCTAAATGCATATCATAGAACAAATCCATGAGATGTCACTCGCCACTGGCCTCCTACATAGCCTGTATCTGAGTCTTCTTGCTCAGTGCATCAACTACTACATTACCTTTATCAGGTGTATAGGAAAGCTCAAAATCAAAGGACTATAGGTACTCAACCCACCTTCGCTGTCTCAGATTCAAGTCACGCTGAGTTAAGATATACTTGAGAATTTTGTGGTCGGTGAAAACCACAAAATGTTCTCCCAATAGATAATCTCTCCAACAGCGCAATGCATGCACAACTTCAGCCAACTTTAGATCATGTGGCCTCAACTTCCAAGACCCGTATGCAACAACTCAATCGCCCTTCTTCAACACTGCTCCCAGCCCAATACCTGATGCATCACAGTAAACTGTATAGATCTTCCCCTTCTCTGGGAGTATCAGGATTGGTGTTGATGTCAACCTTTCCTTCAGGTCCTGAAAGGCTATCACGCAAGCTTCTGTCCAAATAAACATCACACCCTTCTTAGTCAAACCCGTCAACGGTGCTACTAAGAGGGAGAAGTCCTGTATGAAGCGTCTATAGTAACCAGCCAGCCCTAAGAAACTTCGTATCTCAAACATGTTCTTAGGCTTCTCCCAGGAAACTACTGCTCTCACCTTCTCTGGGTATACTGCAACTCCTGCCTCTGAGATAATATGACCCAGGAAGTGGATCTGGTCTATCCAAAAGTGGCACTTTGAGAGCTTAGCATATAGTCGATGCTCTCTTAGTGTACTCAATACAATCTCAAGATAGGTGGCATGGTCAGGTCGAGTGTGAGAGTACACCAAGATGTCATGCACAAATACTACCACAAAAGAGTCCAGATAAGGATGGAACACATGATTCATCAGAACCATGAAAAATGTTGGCCCGTTCGTGAGTCCGAACAGCATAACCAAGTACTCATGCAGACCATATCTGCTCCGAAAAGCGGTAAGTGGTATATCCGATGGTCTCACACGCAGCTGATGATATCCTGAACTCAATTCAATCTTCGAGAACACTCGTGCTCTACGAAGTTGATCAAAAAGATCATCAATCCTTGGCAAGGGATATCGGTTCTTAACCATCAACTGGTTCAGCTTCCGATAATCCACACAGAGTCTGAGGGTACCGTCCACCTTCTTCGTAAAAAGGACCGAAGAACACCAATGAGAAGTACTGGGTCGGATAAAACCCTCTGACTCTAACTCCTCTAACTACCTCTTGAGCTCCTGCAACTTAGGCGTGGCCATCCTATAAGGATGAATGGACACCGGTGCTGCTCCTGGCATAAGCTCAATAGAGAAATCCACCTCACATTCTGGAGGAAGACCTGAAAAGTCATCTGGGAAGACATCCCTAAAACGATCAACCACTTGAGGGAAATCTATCTGATAAGTCCCCTGGTCGTCTAGATATAAGCTCGCAATCTGGGTCGTGACTCCACCTCACCCATGATGCTCTGGTCCAGCTCGACTCGCCTGAACATCCCACTCACCCTTGAATAGAAACTCTCCACCCTCTGGTGATGTGAAAATCACCCTACAATGATAGCAGTTCACAAAGGGTCGAAAGGGAACCAGCCAGTCTATCCTGAGAATGATGTCATAAGCTGTCATCTCTAAGACATAGAGGTTCCAAAGAAAGTGACACCCACCAACCTCAAGGGGGCACTCATTGCAGACACACACCAGCCGTTCTAGTCCCCAACGGAGTGTCTAGCATCATGATATCAGAATAATAAGAAGAAACAAGGAGCCCAAGGCTCTCCACAACGGGAACAGATATAAAACTATGTGTAGCACCTATATCAAAAAGCACTAAAGATAAAACAAAAGCTACTAGAATAGTACCTATGACTGTAGAAGGTTCGAGATCCTGCTCCTGCTGGGTCTTTTGCACTGCATATGCCTGCCCAGTGTCGTGGCCCTGCGACATAGCTTGGCTACCCTGATTTGTCCCGCCCTACTGCCTCTGAGATCCTGGTGTTTGGATACCACAGCCACGACCACCATCTCTTCCTTCATGCCATGACGTATTCGAGTTCCCCGACTAGTAAGAATCTATTGGTCCTGCTCCCGCTCGCGGAGTCTACACAGAACCCCTCTCACTAGCCATCGGTGGAAACACCCTACAAAAGCGTTGCAGATGACCCATCCTTCCACAAGCTCGGCACTCCACTGGGTCTCGTGGACACTGTGACCTCTTGTGCCCCTCTCTACCACACTGGTAGCACATAACCTGTCCACCTGAAGCATTATTCTGACTGGTACTTCCACCCCGAGAGAATCCCATTTGTCTCTTCCTCTTTCCAGCAGAAATAGTACCAGTAACTGGTGCTGAACCGCCCTAGCTCACACCACTAGATTCACGTAGGTTCCTCTCTATGATCAGTACCTCTTTCACAATAGCATGTACTAAAGGCAACCTGAAAACATTCACCAGCGCTCAGATGTCATACCGAAGGCCATCCTCAAAGTGTTTGGCTCTCAGCATCTCATCACCCACCAGCACGGGTGCAAAGCGCTGAAGCTCGGTAAAGCGAGCAGAATAATCCATCACCGACATAGCTCCCTGCTATAGATTCATGAACTCTCGATCTCGATCTGCCCTCAGCGTCTCTGGGAAGAAGAATTCATAGAAGAATGCCTGAAAATCTTCCCATGCCATGTCTATGTGATGCTCTGACTGGGTGGTAACATCTCACCACCTCTTGGAGGAATTACACAGCATGTATGTCGTGAGCTTGACCCTCCTCCCTTGAGGAGTCTCAAGATGCTCGAAGATAGTCTGCATCGATCTTAGCCAAGATTCCGCAGCCTAAGGTCCACCATCCCCTAAAAATGTAGGCAGATGCTGCTGCTAAAAGATACGTTTCAACTAGGTCATAGATGTGGCAGCCTGCAGTGCTCCCTGAAAGGTCTACATGAACCGAATAAAGCCTTCACAGAACTGCGCCTTCGTGCCTGTGTCCGGTATAGAAGCTGGTGTCACATCTGGCTCTGCTGGAGGTTCAACTGGTAGCCCATGGTCCACCATCTCTCGAGTATACTCGTTGTCTCTCTCCTGGCGAACAACTTGCGGTTGTCTATGAGGCATGACACAACAAGGTCAAAAACACGCCTTAGATTCATGATTATCAAGACTGAAAATGAAGAAACCACAAAGGGGAAAAGAGAGAGAAGGCATTCCAAATTTGAAAAACAAGACTACATGGCGTGTATAATGACTACACGGCGTTTACTTGACTTCTTCTCCTCTACCCGGGTCCTTCTACATGGTTGAGCCACACAGATCCCATTTGAACAAAAATACTCGGCGTGTATGTCATCTATATGGCATGTATGGTGTTATTTCCAACTGCCTGTGTCACTTGTGACGCGTTCGACTACTCGTCTTGACACTACACGGCGTGTTACACCTGCACATGGCATGTAAACAACCCCGTCTACCAGCCACACGGCTAACTCCACACGAACTGTCCCCGGACCAGACTACACGACATGTCCCACAGGTACACGGCGTGTTCTAGATGAGCTCTGCCGACCCGTGTTGTAAGTTACACGGCTGGATACACGGCTCAACCTACACGGTGTGTTCAATATACACACGGCGTGTACATGAAGGGATTTCACCAACCCGTGTTGTTAGTTACATGGTCGGGTCCCCAGGTCACACTACACAGCGTGTTCTTCATTGACACGGCGTGTTCGTCTTAAGGCTTCCTCCACCCGTGTTGTTGGTTACACGGCGGACACCTGGTCAACACCACACGGTGTGTACATCCGGTACACGGCGTGTTCGCCCCAAGAATTTCCCTTCCCCGTGTCGCCACCCACACGGTTTGTGACATAGGAAGAGACTACACGGCATGTACTTATGGTACACGGCGTGTACTCAAAAAGTTTATTTTTCTTCCTGAACAGAAGAACATACACGGCATGTCTACAGTACTACATGGCGTGTATACTGGGTTTCCAGACAGTATGCCTCAGAAACTTCCCCATAACCCATAAAACACTGCAAAACAACACCTAAGTGTCAAATTCTGATCTGTGAGGGCCCATACTCCCCATGAATCAAAGTTTGACATCTTATCTGTGTTATAAAAAAATAACATCTAATGATCCACCAAATTACGGTAAATGGCGGCTCATACTCCCCAAAAACCCAAGTTTATCATTCATTTTACAAACTGAATCATAAAAAATACCCTATAACATAACAGGTATTTATCAAGCAGCTATCACAACAGCATGGTTTTCTAGCACATCAACTATCACAACAACATGCAATTTCTAATGCACCTATATGGCATGGAACTATGCATGGCATGTGATTTCAAGCATGTTCCTGAATGATGCATGAGATGGAATACCCTCATCTCATCAGTTTGCAACTAAATAGAACCTATAGTTAAAATATAAACAGCATAATCACAAGTGCGTCACCCAATGGTGAAATCATGTCAACTGTAAATTGCAAAATCAGTAAAATTTCAATATGAGGTAAATTGGATTTTACCTATACACAGGTTAGCTACACCCGAGCACAGCTTATGACCAACTACCGTCCCCATCTTATCCCTGACTAAGGATCCAAATAGTAAGTCAAAGAAAAGAACCCCTTTGATGCCACTTTGTAACGTCCCGGTTCCAGATGCCACTCAACGGGTGCCCCGAACCCGGTTCTCCACGTGACCTCAAGCACATTTCCCCAAACGCCAAAGGCTACCGACTAGCAGTGAGGGCCCAGGTCTGATAGTGGGGAAACTATGCCCTCATTTTTTAAAGTGTAGCATAGCGGAATATAAAATAAACATACAGCAACAGCGGAAGCAGTAAACCAAACACAACTGAAATTTACAACTGCAGTAGATATAACCAACCAGTATATAAAATGATGCAACATGCCTCAATTATAAGAAAATAGCCAGAACATGTTACACTGCAATACAATACAATACAACTGAAGTACAAGTACAGGAAAGAAAAACAGAACAAAACAGCCAGTAGCATCGCAAGCCTAAGCCTGGTCCCCTGCTCCCCTACTCCTCAGCAGCAATCAAGTACCTGTATAGGTACCCTTTCCCCTATCTACACCTACAGAAACGTAATCTGTTTGGGCTGAAAATAATGACCCAAACAGGGTGTGAGAAATAAATTCCCAGTAGGCACCCACCAAAGGCCCGTTCCCAACTGTGTGTAAGCATTCAACAACAGTGTGCAGTAGTAAAATGAAATAAAGTAAGCAGTACTAAAAAGTAACTAACTTAATCAATTATATTGCCATTTTAATATCCTTTTAATCATTTAATTTAAAATACCACCACAGTGAATATTCTAAGTAAAATAGCCGAATGTCTGCAGACTCGTAAACCCCTACCCTCAGGTTAAGAGTATCCAAACACAAGAATCTGCCCACAAGCATACGGATATTTCTCATAGGTGTAAGAAGTGTCTCCCACAGGCACAGAATCAGCTACCCATAGGCACGAAAGAAGTTACCCACAGGCTAGGTAGTACAATGCCCACAGGCTAATCACAACACCGCCCTTAGGCTAAACAGGTAACCGGCCAAGCCCAACATGTAAACAAGCAGTAAAACAAGAAATTTCTCTCAATTCAATTCTTCAATCATTTCATTAAAGGCATAAAGTTAACAAGGCATGCCCTTGGGTATCCTGGGCAAACGGCTAAACAGAGGAACGCACCCCTGAGGTGGTCCTGAATCCAAGCACTAATCCCAAAAACATTTTTACAAATTTTATTAATTACCTATACAATTCTAGGTATTTAATTTAGCCACAGACTCAGCCTCACAACACCCCAAATATGGGTTTGTAGCTCAAAAACACATAAAACGCACAACAGTTGGAAATAAACACCAATCCACCTACCTTATACACCAACGAACGCTATACGTGAACGCCGATTCCAGAAACGCCCAAAGACGTTGTATATATGAGGTAAAAGAAAACCTAATTAAAATTGAAATAACTCCCATTAGAAGAATAATTGTTAAGAAGTACCCAAGGAGATGGAATCCCTTACTCGTGTGGTTCCAACGAGATCATCCAGGGCGGAAACGGATTCCAGACGAACAGTTGGCGGATCTTCAAAGGTTCGGTCATCCCCTCTCGCTCCTTCCTCCAGTTCTAAGCCTTCCCTGTGAACAAGGGAGGCTACTACCCATTTTAAGCGGAAAAAAACAAAGTACACAGCGTGTACATCCGAGTACACAATGTGTACTTCCCATTTTTTTAAACTGTTCCTCTGGAGACTTCCCGCCAGTGAGGCAATGTTCACCTGCTGACATGACTACACGGTGTGTCTTTCTAAGTACACGGAATGTGCTATCGTACAGCTGGACACTTCCTTACTATTCACCTTCCGACTAACTACACGGCCTATAAGGGACCAATACACTGCGTGTAGTTGGTTCCTACACCCTTCATCACCGACATGGCTATACGCCCTATGTACTCATTCCACATGGACACAGGTACATGACGTGTGGAAAAAGTACATGACATGTACCTTCAAAAATTTAGGATTTTTCCCATTTTCCATATTTTCTTAAAAACACTTAAGGAAAAGAGAAAAGAAGAAGCTCGTACCTCAGAGCTAAGAACCGGGTTCTTACATCTCCCTTCCAAATTTATCTTCCTTTTTTGGAGAGTTCAACTTGGCGCTCTACTAATAGATGACAATATTCAATGGAGATGTGTTAGAATGGCTTCAATGTTACTTTTTTATCGATAGGTGCAGCCTGAATTAGCAACAAACATTTTATTTAATAGTGACTGGACTAAGTATATCTGGAGTGTATTCATCCAGTTCACAGGCTGGTCTGATCAGGATTACATTGCTGATCTCTTCCTTCAGAAATAGTTCCTGGCTATGGATAGGCCTATTGCAGAATGGAAGCCAAGAGCGGCCATTTTTATTGCATGTTGTTGGCTCCTTTAGTCCACAAGATATGTTGTATGCCATAGAAGTCTGGTGACAACTCAAATAGGTCTTATCATCAATTGTTTCAACCTCATTCTGTACTTCTAAAATCTTTCTAAATACATAGAGGCTACCCATTCAATTTCCTCGATCCTTCCTCAGCATGCATTACCCAGTTCGAGATCCATTGCCCAAGGACCATGGGTTAGATGGAAGGAACCATCCTTAGGGTAAAGATGAATATGGATGGCTCGTGATGAATGTAAACTATGTGTGGGGGTAGATTCATTAGATATTGTTATGGATCAGTGATGGTGGCCTTCTCTGTCTTCTTGGGTCCTGGTGATTCTCTCCAAGAAGAGTCCCTTACTATGATCTTTGGGATCTTGTTGTGCAATCAGTGTAACATTATTATTAGAGATATCGAGACCGACTCACTTGTTCTCTTTAATGCACTCTCAAGAAAGACTCTGCTTCCTTGGTCCATCATCTACACTATCAGATACTGCAAGAGACTGATAAATGTATATACATTTATTCTTCAAACCTTGGGGGAGGGGAATGTTCTGACAAATTTACTTACCTCTATAGCATCTCAACATGATCAACTTCTTATTTTTACTAACATTGGATCCTTCCCCCCGCAGGAGAGTCACTTTGTTCGAGTTGATGCTCTCAACCTTCACTTCTTTAGCCCCCCAAAATGTATATTTGTATGTTTTCAATTTTTATTTTCTACCCTCTTTTATCTATAAATAAAATAAAACACTATGGTGGTGAAGAATAAAATAAGTGATATTCATATAAACTCATGAACCTATACAAATTGAATTGTAACTTCAACTTTAGAATAGTAATGTGACCATTAAGAATAGTAATCCAAAAAATAGAATAGTAACCTTACCTATGAACATATAAATATAATTTTTCCATATTATAAATGGAAATATGACATAATTATATCATAGTATAAGCAAATAAATGTTTTAAAAATGAAAAATTATGAGATGGTATTTTAATAAAAAATAAATGTTTATTTAAAATTTTATAATTAATATAATGATTTAAAATAAGATATATTTTCCTAAAATATATTCATATATTTATATTTTGTTTTATTATTATTAAAAAATATTTTTATGATACCTTATTTAATTTTTCAAAGTATCAGAAAATATGTTATAATTCTTAAATCGGTATTTTTTGATTAAATTATATTTTTTAATTAAATATAAAATTTCTCATATTTATAAAATTATTTTCATAAAATTGAGTTTATTTTTTAATTCTAAATATTAAAAAATGGTTATGGTTATTTTTAGGGGATTTTTATAAAATATTTAAATATTTGGTGAATAAAAATAGTAATTTAAGGTAGGCAGATAGTATGTTTTAAATTAACTACTTATTGAGTCATATGTGATGTAAAAAACATAATATATAACAGTCATTAATTTTTTAAATATATTTAGTGATAATTTTAAAACTATTAATTTTCTTGAGTCAAAATAAAAAAATAATGAATATAACAAAAAAACATCAACCCTATACTCTAATATAAATATCACCCCTCACCGCCACTTCTCCTCACACCTTTTAATCCATTAAGATTGTACAATTTATGGAAAATAATCTTCTCAGGATCCTACCACACCTCCATGGGTCTTTTTTCTCAATTAAATCAAAAACCCAATTTCCCATAGGAGGCCCTCAAAGAGTAGAGAACTCAAGAGGTAAAATCATCTTTCATTTTCTTTTAGTTATTTCTCAATTTCATTTCTTATTCTTTCCTCACAACCCATTATTCAAGTGGAATGATAACTAAATCATATTATATATACTATAATTTTAATATTTTAAAGTAAAAAAACCATCATCAAATCTCTTCTCCACTCTTTTTTATTCTAAAAACGAAAATATTGTGTGAGATGTGTTGATTTTCCACTATCATGGATGGAACATTTTCATTTTCCCACACCATATTTTAGTCTGGTTATAAAACCATTATAATGGTTTAAAAAGTTTGTAAAATATATTTTATAACCCTTTTTATGTTATGTAAATAACATATATACACAATATTAAAAAATAAAATAAAACTAGTTCTTGATGATCGAAAAAATTCCATTTTGTTCAAAATAGTTATAATTAACATATTATCTAATGAATTATCCTCATATCTAAAAAAATAATAATATATATGATAATTTAAGACATATATAAGTTCATTAATAATATCTATTTTTAATTCAGATTGATTATTCTTGTTTTACATGATCTTCCTTAGATATATAATAGTGAACCGATCATGGAAACCAAATAAAGAAAACTCCTGAATGATGAAATTGATCTCTATAACCCATAAAATAGACATAAAAAAATTAATAAAACTATAATGAGTAAAATAAATGTATATTATGTTCTATATTTTTTAATTAATGAGGAAAATTTTATTATCTAGGATATTAAAATTAAGAATGTATTCAGTCATAAGGTAAGAGGATTATTAAGCCTAACTCCATTTCTTTGGGTTATCACCCTTTCATTCTAAGTTTATGTGTAGATATTTTTTTCATTATTTCTTAAATATAATTTCATTATCCTTCCATTTTAGTTTATAGTATATACATGCTTCCAATTTCATTTTATAATAAATTCAATGATTTCCCCCTAAAAACTCTTCTTTCACAAAAACACATATTTTACTTATTATGAGACTATTTCTTTATCACTAAACATTGATGATTATTATAAAAAGTTTTTTATTACCTTTTTATTTTGGGATCCCCCATGTTTATTCCTGAATTTAAGATATAGGACATTAAATAGATTCCTTTCCATGAGTTTTTTATTTCCAAGATTGATATATGTTCTAAGTGTCATTTATGATTATGTAAATGTTATGATGTGATGGGTGTGTCCAAAATTAAATTGTTCTCCAATTCATTGGGTAATTTGGTGTATCTCATGAGATAATGTGAAATATGCATGAAAATTATGGTATATTTTTCAATAAATATTATTTTATGACTATGCACATATGTTATGCATAAACAGTATGTTATAATTGTTCACAACTATGTCTGGTATTTAACCACTAAGTCATAATGTTTCATTTTTATGAATTTCCACATTCCATTCATTTGTATAATTCTTTATTTCATGATTATGATGATGATACCATGCTTATATTCATATGGTAATGATTATCCTCACCCTTTTTAAATTGATCTGTATCCTTATCTTCTTACTGGACTTTTAGTTGACCCTTTTAATTGATGTTTATCCTCAGTTGAATACTTGTACTAAGGAGAATCCAAAGGCCACTAAGAATCTAGAGAAAAAGTAATTAAATAATGATTTTGTTTTATAATTTCAATTTTTTTCATGAACCTAAATTTCCCAAGATACCAAACCATTTGATCCTGGATTTGTAACACTATTATTTTGTTTAATATTAAAATGTTTTAATAGTCATGTAAGAAAAAGTGGTGTCACTATAGCTATTGGCCTATTGAGTTGTCGCATGACCAAATTAATTCATGTAAAATCCTTTGGGTAATATATTTGGTGGACTATAGGTCCTTCACTTTATCAATATGGAGATCACATGAAACGTATATACAATTTGTATAATCCCTTAATCCATTACCTGGAATAACCTTATAGAAAACCCATGCAATTGTGATTCTTTCTACTATGTGAAATATAATATTGTCTCCTCAATCCCATGTGTTTGTTTTTTATTCCATGATGTATGAATTTATAGGCCTCACCTTTTTAGATCTACACCACTTCTCATGACATGTATATTGATAATATGGGCTTGATTCGGTGGAACATCACCCGTTTAGTATGAACCCACCATGGTTCATCTATGGAAAAATATTTGTGTCACATGGTAAAAAAATGACAGTGAAATCACTCCTTCATCTTCATATTTATTGTACCCATGGATTATTATATTAATTGACATAATCTATTTGAAGTGTCCAACATCATTTTGAATATCAGGATGACATGTACGCAGGTCATCATGAAATCAAGTCACCTATTGAAGAGTATTTGGCATGATCAAGGAATACATATCTAGGAACCTTCATGAGATGAATTGGTCTCATTGAAGGGACTTCACATGAGAAACAACACAACTCTTATTTTCATAAAGTAACTTCCTTTTTCATATTTTAGTTTATGATATGTATGGAGCTTTCCCATAGACTGTCTAACAAGAAATTGCATGATCAAGTAGAAATTTCTATGATACTTCACATCAAATAGGTGACTTGTCCATTGGATATTGTGTGACTAGGCCATCATGTCGATAAGGCTTTCACATGATCAATAGAACGATCACATGAAACACATCAACCTTTCACATGAAAGTCACCTTAAATCTATTTCACATGAAGCTCCCACCTTTTCCATCTGTTGATATTTATTTGATAGGAATTTCAACATTTTCCTATTGAATTTCCATCAGGTTCTCATACGATATAATGGACAAGTCTGAGGGCCTTCACCTGATAAAGGTGACATGCCCAAAATATTTCACATGAAATGACTGACATCCAACTAAGGATCTCATGTGATCATTGAACTGATCACATTAGCCATATAAACCCATCACATGAACATCAATGTAGGTTCATTTACATAATGATTCCACCATTTTCATATTTTATTTGATAAGGGGCCTTAGGTGATAGTCAAGCATCTATCAATTGACATTCCACATGATTAGAGTCACTCATCTAATGGAGGTTCATATAATCAGGAAGACTTATCATAATAATTTCATGTGATGAAGTAGGCTATCTGATGGGGATTTGTTTGATTATAAGGATTTTCTGATGGGGATTCATGTAATCATTTTCATATCAACCTAAATTCATAATTCATCTATGTGACATTCTTAGGGTCATGCGACAACGTTCTTTTTAGGGTCACACAATTCAAAGGATCCAACCACCTCATCACCACATATCCATGATTATCCTTATATTCTATTATGGGAAAAATTATACATATACATCACGTATTTATTCAATCCAAAAAAATTTATTCCTATTTTGTGTTCATCATCAATAATCCATATATAATGGTGGCGGAAAATGATACATGACGCTTCATGGAGGTGGTAGTCCACACACAAGAACAAATGTCATTTTTTTTACTTAATGGAAAAGGGGAAAGGTAGATAATAGTTATTACATTATAAATATAAACTTTAGAATAAAAAATGATTATTTTCATGAACCACCACAGACACACTAGTACCCTGATACCCAAGCTAGAACCGATATGGCCTGAAGGGAATTCCCAATACCAATGGGTTGGATACTAGAAAATGTAATTGTAAAATATAAGAGGGAACAAATTTTCAACAAGTATAGAGGATGATAAATAAACAATTTAGTATTCTAAAATCTCCACAGGTAAAAAATATAAGAAACAAAATAGGTAAGTCAAAAACCCATAATAGTACATCAGTACAGTACTAATAATTTGAAAATTAAAGAATCACAAGATTCACATCACTTCAAGACAAAGGATCAAAAACATCAACCTCATCCCAGAGGTACTTTCCCTTTTCTCATAACTGACAAAAAAATCTATAAACACCCAAATGTAAAGGTAATGTGTGATCTTAAAAACATAGTTAGATCAAACCAAATGTTCCATTAGATGATTCCATAATAATTATCCAAATCAAGATTTCAATTTTAATTAAAAAACACATGGTAGTACATTTCTATATTAAAAAATGATTTCATTTCAAAATTATGGAAAATGTTTCAAACAAGGATTAAATAATAATTTTATAGAAGAAATTTTATATAAATTAATTAGAATGAATAAAAAAATTTCCTAATAAATAGAATATATATATATCAATGTAATAAGAAAAATAACTATCCATATACCCAATGGTATGATAGTTTCTAGTTATAGGATCATCACACTCACATATCAGTGATCATGGAAATATGCGTACAAACATCCATAAGGCTTAGGATGAATAGGACTCATCAACATCCCATCGAGAATAATCATGAAAAATTATTTTTAGATTATATTTTTCATCATAAATCCATTACAAGGGGATCAATATCCGATAGTTCTTATCCTAACCAACCCACTAACTGCCCAGGACCAGATTTTATTAATTAATCAATAAACAATGGGGAAATCGTCTCATTTAAAATCATTCATCATTTAAAATTTAATTACCTATTTTTTTGTTTCAATATACCAATTCAATTCAAAACTAAAACATAAGTTTTTCATTATTTAAAACATTTTTAATAAAAATATAATCATAGGTCTTCATAATTTCAATTTAATCCAATTTTTTCAAAACAAATCTCAAATAATTTCATCAATTATGTTATTTTTAAAATTCATCCCACAATTCCAAATTCATTAGAATTGGGGTTTGTTTACCAAATCCATGATAATTAAAATTACAATGTCATATAATATAAAATTTGGTATTTATAAATCAAATGAAAGTTATTTCGAACAAATCAAGAAAATCATGGTTTCAATTTCATGGAAAACTCAAACATAACCACCTATCTTTAATCAAGAAAAACAATATCGGTAACGAGACTCTCTAAGGGAAAATGATTGGGCTGAATTTCTAAGAACTCAACCAAGAATAATGATTTATAAAAATAGAGTATAGATCCATCAATACCATGAATATCTATTAAACTCCACGGAGGAAATAAAACTAGATACGAAGGTACAAGATGACCACTTACCTTGAGAGACCCATTATACCCAACACGACAATCAATATCTAAATGGATGATCTAGAGTGATTAGAGATCTAAAAAATCACCTAGGTATTTCTATAGGTAAAGATAGGAAATTATGTATGAGGAATGAGGAAAAAATAATCTGATGCATGCCTAAATCCTACTGGAAGTGAGATTTTTACCTCATGTATTCCCATTACAAAAATTGAAATCCTCAAAGGCTGTTTACACTGAAAAAATTATAACCATTTTAGTGTTAGAGATGGTTTCCTAGAACCAACTATTTATACTTTTATTACATGAATATTTGATGTATTAAATATTAAATTAAACATTTTATTACATATTGTTCATTGTTCTACATGATCATAATGTAATAATGTCCTAGATTATTTGTTTCATTGATATGGTTATAGTAGTTCTCCTCTATAATAAGAATATTGATGTGATAGGATAATATTATTAATGTATTTCTATATTTGGTTAACATAATATAATGGGACACATAGTATATAGACCGTCAGGTTTGAGTACTCTTAAGTATATGAGACTTCTTATCATGAAGTTCTCACTTGGTAATCTCCAATATTGTAGATAATGAGAAAATAACCACCAGTAGGAATTCCACATGTTTGGTGTCATTAGATATTCCTATCTTTGAGCATGTGTAATGGTCCTTAGACTTTAATATTATCATTAATAAATTTCACAACTTGCGCACTTATATTTTCTGATGAAAACCATCATGCCATATATTGGCGGGAAGTAGCGTATGTTGGGTGTGTCAGGAATGACATGTTATTAATGGATAAGTCAAAAATGGATTTTTCACTGCCATATTTATGGAAGTTGATATCTGGGCCCTTTTATTGAAATAGAACCATCACCCTAAATTCCATGGACATGGTGTAACGATGAGTTTATTTCATATAGTCAAAGAATGATGTATCAAGTATATAGGTTGATAACACCATCATGAAACCTACTAGATGAGATTATATGACAAAGGAGTTTTATTTCACAGTGAGCATTCATATGTGGTTGTCTTCTTTGCGACGTTATGTTCTTTATCTTGTGTTCCATGACCCATTGTTATATAGTAATATTGGAATTTAGGAAATCCCGATTAAAACTACTTGAAGGACACACACTAAGTGTTTCTGGTGTTCTGGATTATATTTTATTTGAATTTAATTAAAGGAATAAATATTATTCTCATGACATATAAATAATATTATTTAAGTTATATTTATCACATAAATTAAATAAATATTTATTCACTGCATTGTGAATAAAATATATACATTTATTTTATTGAATGTTTATTAAATATTTATTTACTAGTTTGTGAATAAATATTTATTTAATATAATTAAATATTTATTCAGGTGTTTAATTAATAAAAGATGAGTTCGAATAGACCATGAACTTTTCTGGTGATAAAATAATTAATTACTTGTTAGTAAATATTATTTTTCCATTTTGTGCAAGTTGGCGCACCACAAAATAATAATACTTTTATTATTATTGTTATGTGTCATGTGATTTCATTAATGATAATAATTATATTTAATAGATATTATTCAGTTAAATTTTGTAACCAAAATCCTAGCTCTATAAATAGATGTCTACATATATTGAATAATTCTTTAAAAACCAATTTCATTTTTGGGAATAGAAAATTTTTGCATAGAACAATTTATCTATCGAATCCTCCTTCTCTCTCTATCTCTTACTAATGAGAAACCTAATAGATAATTTCATCCTAACCAATAAATGAGCAATCAAGAATCGACAATGAAATATATTCGATTCACCATTCTAGAACCCATAGAATGAGTTACATTGCTTGGATACCATTAGAGGACATGTAAAATCACCACTAGAGTGATTATACCAATGTATCCTCACAAGAGTAATGAAGGAAATCTGGAAGGTCCTTTTAAGACTGCCATAATTCATCAACAAAGAAATTTCCTAAACATAGGTAATTATTTCTTCAGACATTAAATAAATAAATTATAAATTTTAGGTTCAAGATCCTCATTCTTGGTTTTGAGAAAAAATTATTAATAGATATTTTAATATATCACCCACCACCGCATGATTCTATTGCACCCTGAACCAACAAGTTATATCAGAGTGATGTTATGTTTAAATTTGTAATTATTTATTAGATTTTTGATTTATGTGAAATTGTGGTTAGATATTATTTCAGGTTATTCATTCATTAATCTGATTTGATTTAACATGTTATCGACATATTAATCATGTTCATTCAGTGTTTCATTTTCTTAAAGGTCTAAAGAAAAATAAATAACAATCAGAGATGCCATCAGAAAGTTCCAAATCATTGGTCAGTAAAATTGGGTTACACAATGTTCGTCCGGAGAACATGCTATATTCTTATGTGAAATGTATCAAGATGTGCTGAGTAATTAATTACACATGGTGCTTTTATTAAACACTGGGTGTTGACCAGGACAAAATGTCACACCGAAATTTGATATAGGGTGTGTAATTGGCAAGTACACGCCATGTAGTATGGCTAATTCAACACATCAAAGCCATGGGTGTGTGACTTGGATATATGAAAACTGATGTACATGGCATGTAGCTATATTTACATAACTTGTAGTCTCCCATTAATGGAAAAAATTAAAATTACATTAAATTTTAAATTTTAGCATTACAAACTTATTTTATTGATTTACACACCATTTTGTGTTTGCAAATTTAATAATGGTTTTAGTGAATTTTAAAATACTCAATTAATTTATTGAAATTAATATGTAATTATTGGATATACTATTTATTTTCCATGAAAACCATTAATGATGGGTATATTCAAATAAGAAAAGATTGTCATTAAGATTAAAATAATTAATTAATGCATATACATTTATCATAAATAATTAAATAATGAATAATGAAATGAATTATAGTCGTATACATTTGCATATTAGTTGCATGTGTGATCGTTCATGAGCTTGACCAAGACCTGTGTGTGTGTTGGAAATTAATTAAATTTAATGCATGGTTTTTTAATTATTTAATATTACATTAAATGATTGTTTGTGAGTCATCTGTCCCTTCATTATTATATAGGACCTACGTGTCCAAGGATATTTATGTAATTACCTTTAACAAATAATTTGGTTCCCCTTACCTTTGTTTGAGTAATAAATATTTGTAATTAATGGAGCATCCCAAGGCGTATGGGGATGGTTCAAGATAGGACAATAATTATGCCAACTCGGTGATGCGTAGGTGGACACATGGAATACTATTGCTCGTTCTATGTTTAACATAATGGGTTATTTCTATGAGGTCATAGGTTGATTTAATGACTGGTCATTAAATCAACCATTGGAAAATCTCATGATTGGGCCATTTGATTATTTATTAATTTTCTATGTAATGTTTAAAAATTATATTTATTAGTGCAGGACCATGATCACATAAATTAATGAATTAATATGAAATGAAGTAAATTAAATAAAATTGATTATGCATAAATGTTTTATACAAACATGGCTAACTAATTAAGTATGAATCAACCTGAATATTAACAAGACATGTAAAGGATAGAATAAGATAAAAATTTATGCATAATAAAATAAAATCCATCAATCTAATACTAATTTAGACTAATACTTCCATTACTTGATTAGGAACAAAACTCAACAGAACTGTGTGTTTATCAATCCCTTATTGGGACACTAATTTTTATAAGGGGAGTTATTATGAATGATTCAGGTTGACTTAACCATTTTACATTAGGAGGAGTATCAATTTATAGACTTGGTGTATTTTGGCGGCAAGTGTTGAGAAAAATCATTGTCATGATTTCTGGATTGGGGAATCCACTCAACTAATCAAGGAGTTTCAAGATCATAGTTGGTAAAGACTTACCTACCTAAATACCACAAAAATAACTTGAAAACCCCTTGTTGGGGTTATGTGAATGAGAATATGAATCATTTACACTATAATTTCCATGAAACTACACATTCCATGTTTATTGGTGAGGGATATTGGGACATGATAAAATAGTGGGAGATTTAATAAAATCAATTATTTATTTCTCACAAAAGCTATAATCTAGAAAATCACTAATAATATCCTCTTTTAATTATAGAATAAAATAAAAATCTCACTATCCCTATGATCAATATTGTATAAAGATAATCTCCTCACTACTAGTAAGTTCTAGGAGTGGGTTAGCTGTATTTGGGTTGTTCTACTCCATGAATAGAAATATTACGTGCTAGAATCCTCAATTCCTAATGCACATACTCAAGAGGTGAGTGATTAAGAGTTCTTATTCTATGAAAAACATATGAACGACATGTTCGATGTTCAATGTTTAATACATTAAACTATTTCTATTGAACTCATGAAGTTTCACAAAAACATGGATGTGTATAGCATGCTTGAGAACCTTTGTAGTCTTTACCATAAGGGAGCTATACAAGAACAATTTTAGATTTACAAGTCACTCTTTCAGAGTAAGTTTGGAGAAGGTTCCCCAGTTGGATCTCACATAGTCAAGCTCATTGGCTACATTGAGTGCCTAAAGGTTCTAGGGTTTAAACTCCCCAAATAACTGGGCATCGATCTCATTCTGGCATCACTCCCTCAGAACTTCTCCATTTTTGTGGAGAATATAAATATAAACAACATCGAGAAGTATCTTCTATATATTCTTATCCTTCTTCACAAAGTAGATAAATATATGAAGTGTGAAAAGAATTCTTTCCTTGTAGTGAACAAATAGAAAGGGAATGAAAAGAGATTTAATCAAAAGCTTCTTCATGCCCTTCCAATAAGAAGAAGATAAAATGGGAATCAAGGGAATAGGATGTTGTCTGTTTCGCATGTGGCAAGAAGGTACACTAGAAGAAAAACTTCACCCAACTAAACAAGCAGGGGGAAGCTTCATGGGAATTTTTTATTGAGTGTATTTTATCTTTTTCTATAAATTTGTTATTAGATACAGATTGTGGTGATCACATAAGTATTAAAATATAATAACAAATTAGATTCAAAAAAATGACTATGGGAGTAGATCTATGAGTATCCAATGGATCTAAACTTTCTATTGTAGCTATCGAGGTCTAAAACTTCACATTAAATTCAAGAATGATATTGTTTTAAATGGTTGTTATTATGTTCCTTCGGTTACCGAAAAACATTATTTCTATATCCAGACAAGATATAAATGGTTTTATTTTCATATTTTCAAATAAAATTTTCTTCTTTCATAAATATACTATTTTTTGTGGTAAGGAACATTTACAAAATGGTATTTATGTGTTTTGTTACATGAACAAGGTAATGAAAATTGATAATGAAGTTACTTCACATTACTCATACCACACCCAACATTGGAATCACTAATGAGGTCTTGTAAATGAAAAACATTTTACAAAATTATATCAAGATGGATATTTATATTCATTCGAAATAAAACCACTCAGTGTATGTCACACATGTTTACAAGGAAAAATAACCAAATCCCCATTTAATGGGAAAGGTGAAAGGGCTAAATAGATTCTTAAATTAGTTCATACTAATGGGTTTGGTCCATTTACCATTGAATAAAGGGGTGGGTACCCATACTTTATAAATTTTACTAATTATTTCAGTAGATATGGATATATTTACATAAGGAGGTATAAGTTGGATTCTTTTGATAAATTCAAGGAATATAATAATGATGTTAATAACCAACATGGTAGGAATATTAAGAAACTATGCTCTGGAGAACGTGGATAATATCTTAATCAAGGCCTCATTGATTACTTATGATAGTTTGGGATCTTATCCCAACTCACTACTCTTTACACACCTCAGTGGAATCATGTAAGTGAATGGAGGAAACACAACTTGTTTAACATGGTGAGATCAATAATGAGTCATCAAAGTATTCTATTATCCTTTTGGGTATATTAGTTACATATGGAATCACACATTCTAAAACAAGTACCAAATAATTCGATAAATGGTATTCCATATACATTTGGGAGTGGAAGAAATACCATGTTATCTAATTTATATTTTTTGGGAAGTGAAGTGTTTTTAAGGACTTTTTAGGTAACAAACCTACAGCCCAAGGCACAAAGAGTACCTTTATAGAATAACCCAAGAAAACAAGGAGATATAACCTATACAGCCCCTCATATGAAAGATTTATAGTGGAAAGACATGCCATATTACTTTAGAGGGAGCACATATCCAAAAGAGATAGTGGGAGAGATAAAAAAAATAGATGAATTCAAGGCTCAAGGAACACAAGAGTTGGTATATGATCTGATTCCACAAATCCTCATGGAAGGCGAAACTATTCCAAAGACACAAGAACAATGTAGGAGTAAAATATTGGTTAGATAACTAGAATGAAATATTTTTCTAGTTTTTGAGGATGGTGTCTCATTATTAGTTGATAATAATGATCCTCTAACCTATAAGGAATTATTAAGAGGAACATATGTTTCCAAGTGGAATGTATCCATGGATTTTGCAATGGATTCCATATACCAAAACCAAGTCTAGATTTTGGTATATCCTCTAGTGGATGTATATCCAATTGGTTGAAAATGGGTATTCTAGAAGAAAATGGATATGGAAGGACATTTTAGTACCTATAAGGAGCCACAGGTTGAAAAAGGGTTTAAATAGTGTCAAGGTATTGACTACGATGAAACCTTTTCACCAGTTGCAATGTTAAAATCTATTAGAATTCTAATTTACATTGTGGATTACCATGACAATGATATTTGTAAAATGGATGAAAAAATAACTTTCCCAAATGGGAACCTCTAGTAATATTTCTACATGACACAACCTGAAAGGTTTGTGACTCCAAAGGATTCCAATAAGATATGCAAGTTGAAAAAAATACATTTAATGATTAATGTAAGCATCTAGTTCATGGAACATTCATTTATATGAATCCATAACATAATTTGGTTTTATAAATAATGAATATGAACATTGTGTCTACAAAAATTTTAGTGGGAGTGCCATCATTTTCTTAAAAGTATATGTTGATGCCATATTATTTATTGGATATAAAATACCAGTCTTACTACCTGTTAAGGAATGGTTAAATAAATACTTTTCTATGAAAGAAATGGGAGAGGAAGAATATATTCTTAGGATAAAGTTCCATAGAGATAGATCAAAGAGGTTTCTCAGCCTAAGTCAAATTATATACACTGACAAGATACTGATGAGATTCATTATGGAACAATCCATGAGGGGATTGTTTCCAATGTCACAGGGTATTAATCTTTCCAAGAAAATTTGTCCTCAGACCCATGATGAAAGAAATAGAAAGAAAAATATTTCATACACATAAATGATTATTTTATTCATGTATGATATACTATGTACTAGGATAGATGTCACTTATGCATTAATTGTGGTAGGCAGATATCAATCTGATCCAGGTGACCTCCATTCAATGGTCATTAAGACCATATTTAAGAATATGAGGCATAATAAGGATATTATCAATGTTTATGGAGGATATGAGGTAATAGTTATTAGAGGATATGAAAATACTAGTTTCTAGACTGATCAAGATACCATTAATTCACAAACGAGATACATCTTCAGTTTGAATGGAGGTGTTGTGAGATGGAAGAGCTCGAAGAAGGATGTGGTTTCATATTTTACAACATAATCTGAGTCTATTTCTACTTCTTAAGCATCTAAATAATTAGTTTGGATGTGAAATTTATTCCAAGATCTTGATGTGGTACCTAGCAATAAAGATCCCATCACACTCTCTTGTGATAATACTACAACAGTGGCTCTCTCAAAAGATCCAAGGTCACATCAGCAGACAAAGCACATACTTCAGATGTATTATCTCTTGAGGTATTTTTCTCAGAGAGATAAAGTTTCATTGAAAAGTATTTCCATAGAATACAACATGTAAATCCCCTTGAATAAATCCTTGACTCAATAGAAACATGAGTATCATGTGAGGTCTAGCAGACTGAAAGTCATAAGGTAGTTTTCTCTAGTCCAAGTGGATGTTTTTTTGAGTTGGTGTCCTAGATCAAACTATTTCAACTTATATTAAATGAATATTTTATGTGTTAAATATTAAATTAAACATCTTATTACATATTTTTCATTGTTCTTCATGACCATAACATAAGAATGTCATAGTGAATTTGTTGCATTGATAAGGTCCCCGTAGTTCCACGCTTTAATGAGAACCTTGATGTTCTATGACAATATTCTTAATATAGTTCTATGGTTGGATAACATAATTTTATATGACACATAGTATATAGAACATCATGTGTAATTACTCGTTAGCATATAATACTTCTTCTCATAAATTTTGCACTTGGTAATCACAAAGACGAGAGATTATGAGAATAGACCCACAAGTAGGAATTCCACATGTTTTGGTGTCATATGATATTCCTATATGTGATCGTGTGTAATTTTCCTTATAAGTTAATATTACCATTAATATATTTTGAAAACTCATGCACTTATATTTTTTAACAAAAACCCTCACTCCAAATGTTGGCGGGATGTAGGGTACGTTGGGTGCATCAAAAATGACATGTTATTAATGGATAATTCAAGAAAGGATTTTCCCTTCCATATTTATGGAAGATAATATATCATCCCTTTGATTGAAATAAAACCATCACCCTAAATTAAATGGACATGGTGTAATGAAAAGTTTATTGTAGATAGTCACAGAATTACCTATCAAGCATATAGGTTGACAACACTGTCATGCAACCTTCTTGATGAGATTATGTGAAACAAGGATTATATTACACAGTGTGAATTTCTATGTGGTTTTCATTGTTGTGAATTTAAGTTTTTTATCTTGGGTGCCTTGAAATTTTTTGAGAATTTAATCTTGGACTTTATGCAAGCCCTCCTGATACCAATGAGAAAAAAACATAGAGGGTCATACATTACGTGTTTCAAGTGGTCTCGATTAAATTATATTTAAATTTAATTAATGAAATATATATTATTATCAAAGCTGAGGAATAATTTTATTTTATTTATATTGATATTATAAATTAAATAAATATTTATTAACTAGATTGTGAATAAAATTTATTTATTTATTTTATTTAATATTTAATAAATAATTATTTACTAGTTTGTGAGTAAAATATTTTTTTAAGAGAATAAAATATTTATTCGGGTTTTCAATAAATAAAAGAGGTGTTTGAATAGACCAAGACCATATTTGGTGATAAAATAATTATTTATGAGTCGGTAAATATTATTTATCCATTTTGCGCAAGTTAGAAGACCACAAAATAATAATACAATTATAATTATTATATGGCTTGAGATTTAATTAATGGTTATAATTATATTTAATGGATGTTATGCAATTAGATTTTTAACCGAAATCCAAGATCTATAAGTAGATGGCTATGCCTATTGTGTAATTCTATTGAAACTAGTTCCATGTTTTGGAAAATAAAATTGTTGCACACAATGAATATTCACTCTAATCCTCCTCATCTATCCCTCTCAAGAATGAGAAACCCAAGAGTGAATTTATTCAAGACCAAAGAATGAGTGAACAAGAAAGAAAAATTCAATACATTTGATTCGTTGCACTAGCACTCAGAGAATGAGTGGTGTTTCTCAAAGAGCATTGGAGCACGTGTGGATGAATTCTAGATGGATTTTACCTTTAATCCTCATAAGCACAACAAAGGAAATCTATAGGGGCCTTTTCAGATAATTTAGAATCATCAAAGAAAAAATTTCCTAAGCCCAAATATTTGTTTCTTCAGACATTAAATAAGTTAATTACAAATTTGACATGCAATATTCTCACTCTTGGTTTTGGGAAACAATTATTAAAATAAATTTTAATATATCACCCAACATCACATGCTTCCACTACACCTGAAACCTACATTTAGAAAAATTTGATTTTGACCATTTTAAATCATGTAAATTTTACAATGCATATAATCATTTCATTTTATGTACAATTTTATTGAAATATTTTTAGTGAATAATAAATAGAGGGTAATTCCTTTACATGACATGTAATCTCCCAACAAATTGAAAATAGTCCAGTTTATATATAAAAGCACAAAAAACAAAAGATGAGGCATACCATAAAATGTAATGGGATGTTACAACCTCCCCGCCACTAAAATCATTTTATCCCCACAAATCCTTTCAAGAATATTCCTTAAAAAAGATATGAGGTCACTTCTCTCTCATCAGTTCCTCATGATCCCACGTCTCATGTGAATCTGAACCTTGATTCCATAGAATAAAGACTAAAGGTATCATCCTCCCATAAAGTACCTTTAGCACATAATTAAGTATCCTTACTAGATTCTCAGTCATGGATAAATCATGCTCAACATATATATCCTCCCAACGCAAGATGTAAGATGTGTCTGAAAGATACTTTTGAATCTACGACACATGTAACATATTATTTATCGACATCAACTATAGAGGAAGCACTAAAAGGTAATCCACTTTTACCACATTTTAAAAACCTCAAATGGTCCTACAAAATGAGGAGAAATCCTCCATTACCTTCAAAGCCATCGATGGCCCAAATGAGGTGAAAATTTCAAGAACATATACTAACCAAATGTGAATTACAATGGTCTATGAAGATGACCCACATAATATTTATACTATCTCTCTACTATCATCATTATATGAAGAATCAATTGAATATTTTTTATCATTTCTTTAACCAAGATCGGTCCAACCAAGGATGTTTCCCAAATATTTAACTAAAAAAATGGATATTTACAAGTTCTATGATACAAGGACTCAAAAGGATCTAATATAATCATGGACTGCTAACTATTATTATAGTAAATCTCAACCACTCCCAAATGGCCATCCCAAGATTAAACAAATTCAAGAACTAAGGCACATAGAATATCCTCTAGAATCTATTTAGCTGTATATACCTAGTCATCCATTTGTGGATGGTATATCATACTAAAATTAACCTGAGATCCCAGTTCCTTCGGGAGACCTCTCCAAAAGTGAGAAGTAAAATAGGGATCCCTATAAGAAACTGTAACATATTGAAATCCATGAAAACAAGTGATGTCTTTCACAAATGTATTTCCCAACTCATAAACACTGCTTGTATCATAAATGGGTATAAAGTATGATGATTTATTCATCCAATCAATCATAACATGTATCAAATTCATCATTCTATGGGTATGTTGAAACCCATCCACGATGTCCATCAAGATATTATCCCACTTCCTAGTTAGCATTGAAAGTGGTTTAAGCAAGCTCTAGTGTATCTAATCTTCAACCGTGACCTGTTTGAATAGACAATAATGAGGGAAAATCAGTAATACCCCATCTCATTTCTAGCATCTAGAATGATCACTAATGGTCATATAACATCTTTGGGTTTCTCAGGTGCACAGTCCACTGGGAATTATATAAATACACCATCACAACCTTCCTCATAGATAATGGCACAAAAAACTAATTCAGAAAACATAGAATACACTCTGTGGAGAATGAACACTCATGAATGGTATACCCACCATAAAGAAAATCTATAATTCTCTAGAACACATAATCAGCATGATGATCTTGAAGAATAATCTATAAAAGAGTGTATTTCAATGGAACACTGGACAAGGAAACCTCGACCCCTATTTCTGAAACATCTATATTTGAAACTATTTAAAACAATCCATAAAATTTTAGTATTCTAATGATTGTTTTATAGATTGGGTTGGGTGTTTCATACCCAAGGAATCAGTAATAATACTCCCTTTCCCTAAGGCATAAGTGATGTCAAAATGAAAATATTATTGGTAATCTAACAAATTCCTCTAGCAGAGATTCAAATATTTTTGGGAGAAGATATAACTCAAGATCATATGGTTGGAATACATGGTAAACATTTCTATGAATTGGTAATTCCACTAAATCTTATGTGCATACACCACATATGTGAGATTAAGGTCGTGGGTTAGATAATTTTTCTCATTTGGACTAAAACTTCTAAGAGCCATAGGTTACCATCTCATCCACCTCTATAATATTAGATCACTAACCTAAACTTGATGTATCACTGAAGACTACATATCCCTTCCCAATCTATAAAAGATTCAATACTAGTGAAGAAGTCAAAAAAGATTTTATATAAAAAAAAGAACTATAACGCTCATCATCTTAAGAAAACATCAATCTTATCAGAGTGAGTGTGATCATCAAAGAAACTAATTTTGAGAAATCATTTACATACAGGTGATAATATCCCACTAGCCCTAATTAGCTCTAAATCTTGAAAACATTACAAGGATACTCCCAAGTCATAAAGGATTTAAATTTATCCATATTAGCTAAGATACCATGCTTCAACCCCACATGTCCCAATAACATCACTTTTTGAATCCAAAAATTAGATTTTGATAAAATGGAATAAATTTTGCGACTTCATAAAAAAATCTAGAACTGGTCACAAAAGACCCACATGATCCTCCTTTGATATAGAGTAAATAGGGATTCCATCTAAAAAGACCACCATGAACATATCAAGAAACTCTTAGAAGATCATGTTAATCAAATCCATAATGACTATAGTAGAATTGATTAGACAAAATTGCATCATAAGGTACTCATAATGGCCATACATGCTCCAAAGGGTAGTTTTATGAATGTATGATTCGTTTATTCTTAGTTAGTGATATCCAAATTGAAGATCAATATTCAAAAACCACTTCGACCCTTTCATCTTTCCAAATAGATCATCAATCCATGGAGAATGATAGTTATTCTTTACCATAACTTGATTGTGATTATATTGATGAACACATAGGAGAAGTGTTCCATCAAATTTATTTGTAAAGATAAGAAGCACTGCCCAAGGTGACACACACTGGTGTATAAATCCTTTCCCCAAAATATTGCAAAAATTAGTCTTCAACTCTTTAATTTAAACTGGTTCCATATGGTAAGAAGGTATGGATATTGGTTCATTACCATGCACTAATGAAATAAAAAAAATCTTTCCCCCTTACTGGTGGGAAACCAAAAAAGTTTGAAGAAAAAACATCATGAAACTTGATGACTACTAGAGGGAGATCATCACTCAATGTTTCCTAAGTCAATTGAAAATAAAAAACTTATATTAATTTCCCCAACTATGGAAAAGATGGTTCGACATTTCACAACATCAGGTAACATTCTCCATGAATGATATGACACACCGCATCATGGGTAGTAAAGGAGACCCATAAAATATAGTAGTCAATCCAATCCTTATTATCTATAATCAAATCCATCCCAAAAAATAGATCAAGTGGTTTCATGTTATGAAATATAAAATTCCATGAATGATTGATATCGGATAAAGAGAAAACACAAGTTGAATAATTTAGGCCCTTCTCTCCCTTTGTTCTAAGGGGTATATTAATATTCATCACATAAGATAAAAGCTCTGTAGGATGATTTAGCAGGTTCAAAATACGGTTCAATATAAATAAATTAGATACACCAGTATGAAATAAATAAGTCACTAAAATTGAAGAAATAGTTATGGTACCAATAATAGTCATGGGATCTATATCAGCTTCTTCATAAGACTATACCACTGTGTTTAGAAGATTTCTTCCAGATTCCTATGGATGGAACCCCTTAAATCTTGAATCATCTGATTGCACCATAGTATTTTTTTGGTGATGATGATCCCCTAACACTTCATAATGAAAATAAGATATGATAGGTATTATGAATGTTTCCTGAATGAATATGAAAACCATATATCATGGGTGACTCAATGAAATCCCTTTTTGGTCACCCAGGCCTACCAAACTAGAAGAAAGTGAAAAGGAATTTTCCAGACACTATAGGAGGTCTAGAAAAACCATGTTATTGAGAAACACCATGAGACTCATCATGATTCCTCTTCCCATTATGGGAACTAATATAACTTCCACTCAAAGTAAAATGACTCTTGTTAACCCAGACATACCAGGAAGATCAAGTTCAATAATCAACACCCTATCCAGTACCTCATCATAAGAAGAGTGCTTAAACAAGAAAACCTAAGAATTAATATTAGATCACTCTCCCATCTTAAACATTTGAGTCTTTATCTTGTCATTTGATATAATCTCAAGTGAAATATGTACAGGATAATCAAATTGGTTCACATATTCATTCAAGATCCTATCACCCTTCTTCGGTTTTAAAAACTACATAGCCTTACCCAACACCATAGTCATTATAAATTGTTGGTCGATGAAAAGAACATTGAATTCATTATAATATAATCCCTTGTGTTTCTTTTTCATTTCCATTGAGTATGGATATCTTATTCTAGGCCCCTTTATCTTAAAATTGGAACATTTCACCTTAATTGGATCAGGTGTTTTGAATAAATCAAACAAAACCTAAATCATGATCATCCAATACTTTGCCTATTCAGTATTATTAAACCCTAGGAATGTTGATGTATTTAGGCAGAGGAACTCCTGATCACAATTATGGAATTCATCTCTCTTAGGTTCCACAGCTCGAGCCTGAATGGGAAAAAGATCATGTTATTATCCCATAACTTTGACAAAATGCATGATAATTTCAACAAGGTTCTGTTCCATGAGAGTATTCTCTAATTGTTTCTCAACATCATCTTCTTTCTAGGTCCTATTCACATGTCTTCTCAGAGTCATGATACTACACAATATCAATAAAAACATTGAATATAGAAAAATAATACTTAGATTAACAACTCAAATGAGGGAAATGGGGAAATTAATCCCAACCGATAGATATCAAGATTTGTATTTTGACCTATCTAAATGAAAATCATGTAAAGGACTATAATTATTCCTCAAGATTCCTTTCACAAACCACCCATGGTGACTTATGGATATCTATGATGAGATATGGAAAGGGAGTAACTCACAACTACCTCCTAATTCACACAAGGAATCCCAAATTATATATTGAATTCTAGGAAAGATGATAAACCAACACATTTGATACCACTTTTTCATGAACCATCCTGGATACCCTGGTACACTGATACCCAATCTGGAGCTGACATGCCCTGAACGGAATTCCCAATCCCCATGGGTTGGCGAGTATCACTAAAATCATGAAATATAAAAGAGGGAACATATTTTCCACAAGAATAGTGAAAGATAAATAGAGTAGTCAGTATGCTCAAAGATCTATAAGGAGAGTGTACCAGAAACCAAATAGGTATATCAATAACCTAAAATAAAAAATCCAAAACGTAATCATAGTATTAAAAAACAAAAATCCTAAGTGTCGCATCACTCCAAGACAAAGGATCAAGAACACCCACCTTTTCCTTGAGGTTCTTTCCCATTGTTCATACCTTGAAAAAGAAAATCTAAAAATGCATGATGCTTAATGTAGGGTGTGAGATAAAAATTCTAATAGGTTTTCTCCATGTGTTCTATAAAAAGATTCCATAATTATAAATAAAATCATGATTTCAATTTTAATTAAAATATGAATGGTATTTTATTTGTATATTTTAAAAGAAACAGTTTTTCATTTCAGAATAATGGAAAAAAATGGATTAAATAAAGATTTTATGTAAAATATATATATAAAGAAATTGTCAATAATAATGAATTTTCATAATCAATGAAATTTATATATCAATGTAATCATAAAAATCACCATGTCCGTATACCCAACTGTACGATAATTTTTAGTTATATGATCCTCATACTCTTATATCATAGATGATTTCAATATGTGTACCCATGTCCCTTAGGATCAAGCCGAACAAGACTCATAATGCTCCAATTGGGGATAATAATGCAGAACTAGGTTTTTGTTATAGTATTCAATGTCAATAAATTTCTAGGGTATTAAGATCATTGTGTGATTGTACCATATATCCCACTAACTAAACATTTTTTCATGCACTTAATCAGTCATTAAAAAATGAATAAATCATCTCATTTCAAATAAATCATCTTTCACAATTTAATTTCCAATTTTTTAGTTTCAATATGCCAATTCAATTTCCAAACCAAACCAAATATTTTTCAACATTTCATGAATATTCAATACAAAAAAATCATGGGTTTTGATCATTTCAATTTAATCCATTTTTTTCAATACAAATCTCTAATCATTTCACCGACTCCATCATTTTCAACATTCTTCCCACAATTCCAGTTCCATTAGAATTGGGGGTTTCCCCACAAAATCCATGTCAATTAAAATTCCATTTTCAAATCACTTCAATTTAGGGTTTTATAAGTCAATTTTAATATATTTTAAACAAATCAAGAAAATCCAGGTTTCAACTATATGGAAAAACACAAATGAATAACCTACCTTTAATCATGATAAACAATACCCACAACATGACTCACCAATAAAAAACAAAGGCGCCTAGGATCTAGAAACTCAAACATGAATCAAGATTCATTAACATGGTGTTTATATCCATAAATCCTTGTATATTTATTAAAATAAATGTAGAAAAGAAAAATTGAACAGAATAGATAAGGAGACAACTTACTTGGAGAGACGCACCACAACCAATATGACAATCAATCACTGAATGGATGATCTAGAAGGATTAGAGGTGTAAAAAATCACCTAGAACTAAATATGAGTTAAGAGAGGTAAATATGTATTCATAATTAAAAAATCATCTAACAAGTTCTTAAAGCCTATAGTCCATGATATTTACACTTCATGTATTCCAATTACATGATGTGAAATCCTTAAAGGTAATTTATGCTATAAAAGACTATCCTTTTTTGTTAAAATATGATTTTTACCATTTCATGTTATGTAAACTTTACACATCATGTAATCATTTCATGATGTATACCAATTTCATGACATCTTCTAATCAAACATTTCATGGTATGTAATGCCTTTACAAGGCGTGTCATCACCCAATAGACATCAAACTAGCTAGTTTCTTCACAAAAGACCACAAAAAATAGCCAAAGGACAAGGAATGCCTTAAAGAGTAATGGGTTATTAAACTTATTTCATTATATAAGAATGAAAAAAAATATTTATAAAATTAATGTTAAAATTAAAAGGAGTTATGGAAAAATCAGTACTTATATAGAGAACTGAGGCCTTCCTTTAGAGTTCACATTGGAAATAGAAGGAATATTATAACTTATAGAGACTAGAATCTAAAGAAAGGGAAAGTGAATAATATTAGTATAGATAATGGTATATTTTTAAGAGAAAAATATATTTATATTTTTATTTAATGGGGGTCACTGACCCATTTTAGAAGTGGTGGGAATGGTATTTTTGAAAATAATTCTTCTTTATATAAATAGGTCACATGTTTAAAAAGTCAAAAAAAACATAAAAAATTGAAAATAATGGATTGAGGATATCTTTTGGACAATAATAAACTCCAAAAATAAATTATAATATTTTTATTAATATTTTATTACTTTTACCCATCCGTCTAACATTATGATATTTTATTGAAAAAAGGAATAGCCTGAAAACATCATGGGGGTCTAAAATAATGAAGCCCAATAGTATCAGATTTCACAAGATTAACACACTCTGGTGGAAGGGAACCAATTGTATTAAAAATGATAATTGAGTTTTTTGGAGATCCCTTGGATGCTAGGAAGTCTGCCACCATATTACCCTCATGCCATGTATGAGTAATAGTAATGTTATTGGATAGTATTCTCTTGCATCTCCACACTAGATAGGTTATAGCCCAAGGTATTGAGATGGTCCCTTTCAAACATCCATGAAGTCTAGATGAGTCATTTTACACCCCTTCCAATATAATATCATGGAAAAGACACACATTAAATCCCTTAAACATAGACATAGTTTTCATAAGAAGAGAGTCACTACTGCCAAAAGTAGCACTGAAAGCAAAGTAATAGAACCAGCCCAGTTACAAAGAACTCCACCACTCTCATAATACCGTTGATACATAACCCATCAATATTTTATTTAAAACCATTATCAAGAGGATACCAATTAACCAAATTTCCTTGTAATAGGGGGTTGTGAACCATGACCTCATTAATCTTACCATGCAAGAGGTGTCACAAGGAAGGAGAGGATTCTTGGTTCTTGAGAAAAGGATACAGTTCAATTGCTGAGGTGGGAGCTTTAATCAACATAACCATAAAAGAGTAGAAAATCCCTTCATTCCCCCTTATTATGAGCATTCCATAGGTTCCAACATCCAATAGCTAGGAGAAGATATATCACCTTGCGTTCATGGGGATTATTAGTAGAGTCGTGAAACCAATCTTGAAGGATTAAATTTTTAGGATGTTGTAGTCCAGATAGTCCATTTCATTCACGAAAAGCAAGCCACAACATGGACACCCAATCACTTTTGAAGAAAATATTATCCAAGTTCTTTCCATGAAGAATATGACAACAACTAATGTAGGATTCCGAATAAACACCTTCCCCACAAACCATTTCATCAATAGGTAAGTCTTGATTATGAACCTGCCATAACAAAAAAAATAATCTTAGTTGGGATTTCCTTGCTCCATAGAGTGTCTCCCCATGCATCGATATCGTATTCCCCTTGAATGATGCACCTATATTCCGTTGTTGAGAAATACTCGTAAGATGATTGTGTGAAAACCAATATATCATTCTCTGAATAGATGATGGAATTGTTGAAGACATCCTACTTCTACTGATTAAGAGTCTTACTGATAAACAAAGGATATGTACTTTCTTTGGAGAAAGAAATATCCAGTATTGGATATCCTGGAAAATCCAGAATATTTCCCGTACATTTTTCATTCCAATAACTGTTGTAACCCCGACCAATGACCCCACAAAAGTGAAGTTGGAGAGTAGGTAAATGTTTGCGGATTGAATTCCATAGATTGGAACTCCTTATCACTGTTCAATTACAAACGGTCCTAAATTTTTTGGAAGTAAGTTTTTCCCACAATAGTGTACCTTCCATAAAGTCCCATGCTAATCTAACTTAGAGGCTACTCACATATTTAGCAACACTTCTAAGATCGATGCCCCCACCTTCAATTTCACGATCCATCTTATGCCATGAATCCCAATGATTCTTTCCATCGTCGTGCGCATCTAAAATGAAGGTGTAAAGAATTTTTTCAATTTTCCTTAGGGAAGCTTTAGGAGTAATGAGAGAGGACAAGGAATGCATATGAATTGAATAAAGGACAATGTTAAATAGGGTGAAGCGAGCACCAAAAGAGAGAAATATATTCCCCCAATTAATAATATGAATTTTGATTTTATCAACAAGTGTATCAAAGTGTTGAATTATAACTGTAACCAAAGAAATAGGAACTCCTAGATATTCTATGGGAAATGATATTTTTTGGACTCCCAATTTATCAACAATTCTGTTGAGCCTTGATTCTGAACATGATTTTGATAAATAAACATTAATCTTTTCCTGATTGATGGATTGGAAACACCAATGGAAATATTCACCAAGAATACAGTCGAGCTCATGAATATTTCTGATATTTCCATTATGGAAGAGAAGTAGATCATCTGAAAAGTAAAGATGAGAGGGTCCCTTGATGTTAGGCTTGCACCGAAATGGTCTCAGACAATCATCGTCAGTATTCTTGTTAAAATATCAGCTAAAATAGTCTTGTGCTAAGATAAAGATAGTGGGTGAGAGAGGATCTCCTTTCCATAACCCCTAGACCGATTTAAAGAATCAATTGCTTCTCCCCATTAAGGTAATAAAAAACTAGGAGGAACTCATGCTCTTAAAAATAATATCAATAAATTTCTCTAAAAAACCCATACCTTGATAAACATTATTTATGAGACACCACTCCATCCAATTATATACCTTGAACTTATCTAGCTTGATAAAAATGTTTGACCCATGGACCTTATTATTAATATCACATATCATTTCATGAGAAATGGAAATGGAAACCTGAGTAGATCATCCATGAATGAAACCATGTTGTTCCTAAAATATCCAATTTGGAAGGTGTATGGATAATTTCTTATTGATAATGAAACCAAGTACTTTATAAGGAATGTTGAACATGATAATTGGAGAAACTTATTGAGAAAGGAAATATTATTTACATTCATAATGAGGATCAAAGAAGTGTCATAAGATACTCTAGGAAGACTTCTACCACAGAAGAAATCCTGAATGATTTTCACAAGTTTATTTTTAATAATGTCCTGTGAATTAATGTAGAAAGACCCTGGGAAAGTATCGGGACCTAGGGAACTTCCAGAATTTAGGAAGGAGACACCCTCCCTGTCCTACCTCTTATCTAGTATTCCATCTAGAATACCATTTGAATTGGAAAATACTCAATTTTGTATGTTTCCAGAGAAATATGTGGTCCCTATAAGATAACCATCCTACATGCAAGGATTAACACCAGCAAGTAAAGATGAAAAATTAGATGCAACCAAACTTGCTACAACTTGTGGGTCAAGAGAAACGGAACCATCCCCAAGTAATATGTTGGGAGAAATGTGTTTTTTCTGCTCTTGTATGCATGCCTAGAAGAAGGTAGTATTAAAATCTCCCTCTCTGATCCAAGTCACTCTAGATCTCTCTAAAATTTCATTCTTTCTCAAGAAGCACTTCATAAAGATGAGACTTCATGTTAGCCAAATTACTAAAAATGTCATCATCCCAATGTGATTCAAGGTTCATCTCAGCCTCTTCAATATCCCCATTAAGAGCGTCAATGTCATAAAAATGAGAGGGTTGGTTGTGCTCCCAAATAATGAGGTCCCCTTTCAAGCGCTGAAGTTTGTTATGAATCCTGACCCAAGATATTTCTTTCATAAATTTACCCCATAAAGACTGAACCACAACAAGATAGCTAGGGTCAACTATCCACTGCCCTGAATAGAAGAAATGATTAATTCGTGCATAATTATCAGCCAGGATAATGCACAAAGGTGTATTAACAAATAAATCCCTGGAAAGGTGCACAAATTTTTCATTAGGAAAGGATGAAATGGCTTAACACTGTTATAAAAATGACGATCCAAATGAAACCACATGTGACGATCCCTCTTTTTGTTATCACACCTTATGAAATTATCACCTATGTACCCCATGTCAAGATCGTTATGAGATGTGAAGCTTACAAAATCTTGTTTGTCCTTCCATGGATAAACCCCTTCTCCATTCTTATATGGATCTATAATGATGTTGAAATCACCACCAATAACCCATGAATATCACCTATATCAAGATTGTCCAGATCCTACCAGAAAATTTCTCTCTCCCTCACACTACACTTTGCATAAAAAAAGGATATAAAAAACCTGAATTATCTAATGTGACCTTTATAGAAAGATATTGATTGAATACAACCACTTACTCCAATGTGATATAATTGTTCTAGAAAATCCAAATGTAGCGGTTATTTGGCTCCCTATGCATGAAATTGAGGATACCAAGCTTGGAAACGGAATTATTAATAGTCCCAGACTATTTTTTGCGCTCAAGTACAATGACCAATGTTGCCTTATGATGATGAAGTTCTAAAGAAATAAAATCAAGCTTCACCCGAAAACCTAAACCCCAGAAATTCTAAATGAGAAAAGATATCATTGGAAGTGAACCCATGGGGATTTCACCCTTCTAACATAGGCCTCATAACCTTGGAAGAAAAGAGATCATGCTCCCATTTTGTACGGACTTTGGTATAGGATCCGCTATGAGGAGGAGACTGAACTGCTCTCTTATCTAATTCCACATTGGATAGAACATTAAACCCATTCAATATATAAATATGAGGAGTGCATGAATGTTTTGGGATAAAGGAAACTACCTTATGAGAAACAAACTCCTTTCCTCTTCCAAGTTCAGCCTTAATATTACTAGAGGTAGGAGAAGATGGATCTAACTGTGCCAATAAGACATCCAAGGGAGTGGGGGATTTTGGACCATTCATTCATGAAGCCCTTCCAGGAATCAAGAACAATACAAATTTCCATTATATTGAGGATCGAGACTCTAGCTGAATCATCAAAATTATTGGAGGTGAGAAAAGTCTAATATACTGAAAGAGGAGGTTTATTAGCCCCAAACCTGGCCATTAGAGTCCACCGATGAATATCAACGGCCACCCCGAACGTGTTGGGGGAGAAATCCAGAGCAGGAGATCTGTCCACTGTTGAAGAGCATAGATCCACAAACAGAATGGTTAGACCCAAACCGGGATAGGATTCATGCATCTTTCTACATGCCTATGATGCATGCACCTCATTCATGCATATTATTGGGATTGGGGATGTGTGAATGAGGTTCATGCTTCTCGAGACCCATTTTTGAAAATATTAGGAACCCTATCCGGTTTTGCAAAAAAAAACTTAAAAACACGTTTTTAAAAATCTGCTAACAGGGTGTCCCACCCCTAGACCCACATTTCAACTTTTTTATTTATTCACATTATGGAAATTATTTCCAATAAGCCTTGTGTTTTTTTCATTATGATCTAATATTTTTGACAAAAAACACAAAATCCTCCCTCAATTTTTTATTATAGAACTAAATTATTTGTGTGTTATTTTAATTCATTTTTACCTTATGATAACAAAAAAACCCACCCATCCAAATTTAAAAAAATTGATGGTTTTATATTAAATAAAGAAAATAAATTCCACATATTTTTGTAAATTTATCACCAGCTGGATTTTACTATTCCAGCCTGTGAATGGGTTCACCATAAAAATGACATGGATGTTTTTTTGGTATAAATTTAACACATATATATATGTGAGTTTTAATACCCAAATAATGTTATTCCAATCCATATTCAAAACTTCAGATGGTTGTAACTCGGACATCTAATGTCGGATTTAACCACCGTATGAGAAGTTGGTATTGAAACAATACCCTCTATTAAACCAAATGCAACTTTATTTTTCCTGGAATAAAATTCTTCAACTCTCTTTCTGATACCAATTAAAGGTATTGGGCTTGCATCAGAATCCCCAAAAATGTGTTTTTATTTTTTTTTCACCACCGAGCGACATTCATTTGTCTTCATCGATGAATGCAACCCAATTACTTCCAAAGGATAACACGTGAAGTAAATTAAGCACACAATAAAACCATAAGATACATTCTTAGATCTGAAGCCTCATTTGATGTCTTCTTGTCACCGACAATCACTACATGAGGAATACAAAGATGAATTACTCTAGATTGTACACACATTATTCAAAAATATGTGGTTCAAACGATCATTGAATTATGAGTGCTAGTATATAGATTTGACAATGACTTCAACACTCCGACGATCACCGCATTTCCTTGCATGAAATTCATAAGAGGAAGCATTATTCGTACTTCTGTATCTAGAGCCTCTCTCTCTAGAGTGCAGGAGAGATAAGAGGATAGAGAGAGAGAGGCTATGGATAGTATATGGAAAATACCTCTCATCTTCTATTTATAGGGTATTAGAAGATAATCTGGTATTTCCTTCCTGACCCCCAAATAATTAACACTCTATAAACAACATATTATGGCTACAATATTGAGTTATAAGTATTATTATCAGTTTCCTAAAATATAATAAATATATTACATACTAATAATTTATCCCTTAACTCGACTCATCGTTCTGAAAATTATTTAATGAACCTTGAATATTTTAAACTAATATTCATTCAAATAATAGTTTTCCATGTATTTACTTAAAACATGTAAATAGATTTATTAACTAAATTCAATGTTAATTATTCATAACTTGAATAATGTGAATTTATCTATTAATTTGGTGGTCACATATATTTGAAAAACACTCTCAGGCCCTAGTGGTGGGGCCCACCATGTCTAATATACCTATTCAAATGAATAGGGAGGATTCTTGTACAAGCTACTGTGTGTGACCCTATATTTTCTTATCTTGATAGTAGTGATTACTATTCAAAGACCAAGAGTGTGATCTAGCAACGCATCCTGGCCCTAAAGAGATTGGAATAGTCACAACAACGATAACTAACCTATGAACATGCACTATATAATATAATATTTTTGTCTTTGAAATATCATAATGTAAGAAGCACACCCATGTCATCATCCTTTACTTTCTCTATTGTTCATTGATATAACTGGACAAATTTACCCTCAACTATCATGGCCATGGTATTATGAAGTTACTACCATACTGATCATCATGGATCGAGACATATTACTTCTTTAACCTGGAAGAAAAAAATCTGTTCTTAACCATTTAGCAAATGTCAAACCATCAATGACACACCCAACACAAGCTACATCCCACAGATTGCATTATCATGTTTTTTACATGCTGAAAAGTACATGATATAATGGAACAAACTAGTAATGGTATCAAGTTAGGAGACCATTATGCATGTCTGTAGAGAGAAAAACCCAATGACAACCAAAACATGTGGTGTTCCTATTAGCGGGTCAATCATCATGATCTCACTAATATAGATCACCAAGCATGAACATCAGGAGAATAAGTATTAATTCTTATGAGACCCCATCACCTGATAGTCAAACATATACTATGTTTAGTTGTTAAGATGTGTCTAGAGCATAAGACCTTATCATAAGATTAATATCATAGTATATAAAGTTTCTCATTATAGCTTGGGATCTACTATGATTTTTTGATACCATAATTAATCTATGGATAGTTACATTAAATAGTGGGTTTAAAAATATCTTCACTATAATGATAAGTATTCATCATTTATATATTACTTGTATAGATGACATTATAATCAAAAGAACTTTATAGTTGGGTCTAGGGAACCCACTATTACAACAAATGGATCTTCCGATCCATTTGTTATGGAATAGTGGGTCAACGCAATAGAGAATATCTTTTCCTTACTTCACTTTTCTGAGATGGAGAAAGAAACTCTAGCCATTTAATTATTATATGGATATGCTAATCAATGGTGATAGTTTATTAAGAACCCCAAGTCGATGGATGAAAATGAAGAGATGGATTGGTAAGTCTTTGAGAATATATTCCTTAACAAGTATTTCCCAAGAACTATTCATACTAAGATGGAGAAAGAATTATTAGAGATTATACAATAGGAAGGTGAATCTCTCATGGATTATGAAGAAAATGTCACAAGGCTTGCAAGGTTCTCCTTGGGTTTAGTTGACAACAATGCTAACAAAATTGATATATTCATTAGTGGTTTAAAAACACACCTTCGAAATGATATAGAAATCCATGACTTTGTGAGTTATGAAGAAGTTTTTATATATGCTCTTAGAGTGGATATGGAGTCTAGATAATGGTCCCATGGATATGAAGATATAAAATTAAAGATGGAGTTTCAAAATGAGGGATCTAATGACAACGGTGGAAAAAAATCAACCACTATCATGTCAAAAATGTGGGATGAAGAATCATGAGAATTATCTCAAATGGATGGGGAAATGATTGAAGTGTGGGAGAGAATTCCACCAAACTCATGATTATCGAAGATACATGAGGAATCCAAACCATTTTATGGAGGAAAGGATAACACTACATATGGTCCAATGCTTCAGATGTTGGGAGAAAGGCATTATTCAAGCTAGAGCACTAATCCTTGACTCCTTGAGGGTAATTTGTGTCAAAAGCCACCAAAGCCAAAGGGTAAAGGGAAAGCTTATTCCATAACTACTAATGAGTTTGATCCTAACAATAATGTGGTGATAGGTAAACTGGTTATTCATTTAAAAATAGAAAACATACAATTTATTTTTGGTTATATGCAATATTTCATATCTTGCAAATTTAGTAGAACTATACAAACACAACCTCAAAAATACATAGGTTCTATTATCTATAAGAACATAAAATTGGTCAATTATTGAATCCAAAGTATATAAATCTTCCCCAATTAATGTTTATGGATTGAAACTCCCATAAAATATTTTCTAAATTCCTTTATCGAAGTTTGATGCTATATTGGGTATGGATTGACTATCTTTTTACAAAGCCAACATTAATTTCCAGGAAAGGGAGATCATGGATCACATCCCAATACATCCTCCAATTCTGTACAAGTGTAAGGAGGAGGCTGAATACCCTTCTAAATAATCACCTCAATTTTGAATATTATTTTTATAAGAGAAATTGCATTTGTCTCAAATGATAAAGACAAAGGAGAGAATCATGATTAAAGACATTCAAATTGTGTGGGACTAAACAGATGTATCCCTCAACAAATTGTCTTTTCATCCTTCTGATCGAGTGGTTGAGTTATCAATTGAAATTATTCATGGAACTCTACCTATATCAATGACACCTTATATAATGGCCACCATTTATTTTGAAGAACTGGAGAAGAGGTTATAAGAGACTCTATACCAAACTCCCAAGTATTTCCCCATGGGGTGCACTGGTCATCTTCATCAAGAAGAATGATGGATCAATGAACCTATGAATTGATTATGTGAGCTTGAAAAATCACGATAAAAAACAAGTATCCCCTCCCACGAATAGATTACTTTTTCGATCAAATTCATGGGCCAAGTATTTATCTAAAGTGGATATTTTTTTGGGGATATCACCAAATAATGGGGAGGGTGGAAGATATTCCCAAGTCTAGATTTTGAATGAATTATAGAAACTATGAGTTCATAGTGATTACTTTCAGACTCACTAATACTTCAGGACTCAATGAATAGAGTCTTTAGAGACTACCTCGATAATTTTTTGGTATTCTTTAATGATGATATTTTGATATACTCTATGAGAAAGGAGGAACATGAGGAGTATTCTAATACTATGATAAAGACCATGAAAAGTGAAAAAATCTATGAAATATACAGTAAATGTGAGATTTGGATGGAGGAAATATCATTCTTAGTAATTGTTATCACCAACAATAGAATATCCTGGGACCCTTCCAAGACAAAGTAAATCTATGAGTGGCCCAAGCCAATATCTGTAACGGAGATCCGTAGTTTCTATGATCTAGATGAATATTACTGATTATTTGTGAAGAATTAATCACAATTTCCAAAAACACTATCCAAGTTGAATCCAAAGGGAAAAAAGTTTTTTTGGACCATTGAATGTGAAGTCTGCTTCAAAGAGATGAAAAAATTGAATATCACATTCACCAGTACTCACACTACTAATAAGTGGGGAAATATTTGTGGTATACATTGATTCTTTAAAGATGGTATTAGGTCATGTACTAATGAAAAATTATAATGTGATATCATATGCCTCAAGCCAATTGAAAATTCATGAGAAAAAATATCCCATGCATGATCTGGAGTTGGCAGATGTTATATTCGATTTGAAAACCTGGAGACATTATCTACATTGGAAGAGGTGTGAGATATATAATTATAATAAGATCCTAAAATATATATTCACATAAAAAAGATTAATATTATATACAGAATATGGTTATATATCATAATGTATTATGACTGCCCAATCCTCTATCACCCATGTAAGGAAAATAAAGTGGCAGATGATATAAACAAACAGATCATGTAAAATCAACTAGGATGAGAATTTAAAAGTATCCAATATTCTTAGATTTTCGAGGGATGGAATAGGGAATCAATATGAAAGGAACTTTATCAATCATTTCCAAAAATATTTCTCAACCATTCCTTATGTAGAAAATAAAGGATGCTAAAAGAAATGATGTGGGAATTCAGAAGAAAGAGGAAGCTATCAGAAAAGATAAATCCTTATAGTTTTCAATAGATGAGGAAGGATTCATAAGATTTGGGTCATGTATATTTGTATGATATTATACATAGATAAATAAATATCTCTGGAATAATGCACATAGAAAAACCTTTTCTACTCACCCAGGGATCAAAAAGATGTATCGAGATCTCTGAGAGAACTATTGGTGAGACAATACAAATAATGAGATCACTAAATATACATCAATGTGCCTGGTATTTCAGCAAGTTAAGTCTAAAAGGAAAAATTTAAGGGTAAGATGCATACATTACCTATACCATCATAGAAATGGAAAACATCACCATAGACGTTGTAACTGGACATCCGAAGACATATATAGGAAACAATTGTATATGAGTTGTTTTAGATCATCTTACAAAGACAACTCATTCCATCCCAATTTGAGATGACATATCACAGGATAAAAAAGCATGGAAATAAATTAGATAAGTGGTAAGGATATATTGAGAACCACTATTTATTGTATCAGATCAAGATCTAATATTGACCTCCATGTTTTAGAAAAGTCTCCAACATGCTATAAACACTGAGATAAACTTCATTATGTCTATTCATCCCCAAACCAATGTAAAATCTTAATGAACTATTCAGACACTGGATGAAACGTTGAGAGAATGTTTTATGGGATTCAAAGGAGGGTGGGACCAACATCTACTTCTGGTCAGGTTCTCTTACAACAATAGTTTCCACTTGAGCATTGAAATGGTACCATATAAATATCTTTATGGTAAAAGATTTATAAAGACAATATGATGTAGTGAACTCTATGAATGTAAACTAATGGGACCTGAAGTGGTAGAATATATTATATAATAGTTTAAAACCATTCAGTAGCATATTTGGGAAGCCTAAAGATAACAAAACATCTATGAAAACAATAGTATAAGATATCTGGAGTTTAAGGTTGGAGACATGGTATTCCTCCACATTTCTCTAGTGATTACAGTCTCCTCATTTGGACCACACTAAATGTTTGTCAGAGGAATATTTTTTATAGCATATCCCTATCTAATAACCCAAAAAAGTTTGTGTTCATAAGATCAGCCTCAGGTACATTCTCTATCAGGCACTTCCTTAGAATTCAATCAGCTTCTTTTCCTCAAGACTGATGGGGTGATAATTTATGGTTCAATAGTCTCCCTTCCAAATTTTTGTTGCTTGTTTGGTGAGCTCAACATGGCGTGCACCCCATAGATGAGAATATTAAATGGAGATATGTTATCATGGATTCAATGTTTCATTGTTGTTGAGAGGCACAACCTGGATTATCAGCACACATTTTCATTAATAGTGACTGGGCTAATTATATCTGGAGTGCGTTCGTCCAGTTCACAGGATGGTCTAATCTGGATTAAATTGATGATCTCTTCCTTTAGAAATGGTTCCAGGTGATAGATAGGCCTAGTACAGAATGGAGGGAAAGAGCGGCCATTTTCATTGTAGGTTGTTGGCTATTTTAGTCCTCAAGAAATATTGTACATCATAGCAGTCTGAAGCCAACTCAAATAGGTCTTCTCTTCAAGTATCACAACCTCATTATGTACTTATAAAAGTTGACTAAATACATTGAGGGTAACCCTTCCATTTCCTTGATCCTTCCTCAGTATGCATTACCCTATTCGAGTTTTACTGCCCAAGGAGCATGGGTTAGATAGAACACACCATCCTCAGGGATAAAGATGAATAAGGATGGCTCGTAATGAATGGGAACTATTTGGGGGGTGGCTTCATCAGAGATTGTTATAGATTATTAATGGTGTAATTATCTGTCTTTGTGGGTCCTGGTGATTCTCTCCAAGTGGAGACCCTTGTTATGATATTTGGGATCTTATTGTGCAATCAGTTGAACATTCTTATTAGAGATATCGAGACCGACTCACTTGTTCTTTTTAATGCACTCTCAGGAAAGACTCTAGTTCATTGGTCCATCATCTACATCATCAAATGCTGCAAGAGACTGATAAATGAGCATACGTCTATTCTTCAAACTTATAGGGAGGGGAATGTTGTGACAGATTTCCTAACCTCTATAGCATCTCAACATAATCGACTTCTTATTTTTATTAACACTGGGTCCTTTCCCCCGTAGGGGAGTCACTTTGTTCAAGCTAATGTTATGGGCCTTCACTTCTTTAGACCCCCCTAAAAGTATTTTTGTATGTTTTCAAATTCTATTTTATGGACTCTTTTATCTATAAATAAAATAAAACACTTTGCTGGTTAAGAATGAAATAAGTGATATTCATATAAACTAATGAACCTATACCAATTGAATAGTAACTTGAACTTTGGAATAGTAATGTGACTATTAGGAATAATAATCCATAAAATAAAATAGTAACCTAACCTACAAACATATAAATAAAAATTTTCCATATTATAAATGGAAATATGACATAATTATATCATATTATAAGTAAATAAATGTTTTAAAAATGAAAAATTATGAGATGGTATTTTTATAAAAAATAAATGTTTATTTAAAATTTTATAATTTATATAATGATTTAAAATAAGATATATTTTCCTAAAATATATTCATAAATTAATATTTTGTTTTATTATTATTATAAAATAATTTTATGATACCTTATTTAATTTTTCAATGTATCATAAAATATGTTATAATTTTCAAATCAGTATTTTTTGAATAAATAATATTTTTTAATTAAAAATATAATTTCTCATATTTATAGAATTATTTTTATAAAATAGATTTTATATTTGAATTATACATATAAAAAAATGGTTATAGTTATTTGTTTGTGATTTTTATAAAATTTTTGAATATTTGGTGAATAAAAATAGTAATTTAAGGTATGCAGATGGTATGTGTTAAATTATCTATTTATTGAGTCATGTACAATGTAAAAAACATAATATATAACCATCCTTAATTTTTTAAATTTATTTAGTGATATGTTTCAAACTATTCATTTTATTGAGTCAAGATAACAAAATAATAAATATAACAATAAAACATCAACCCTCTACTCTAATATAAATTCCACCCCTCACCACCTCTTCTCCTCACACCTTCTAATCCATTAAGATTGTAAATTTTTGGAAAAATAATCTTCCCAAGATCCCACCCCCCACCTTCATGAGCCTTTTTTCTCAATTAAATCATAAATCTAATTTCTCTTAGGAGGCTCTCAAGGAGATGAACTCAAGAGGTAAAATCATCTTTCATTTTCTTTTAGTTATTTCTCAATTTATTTTCTTATTCTTTCCTCACATGCCATTATTCAAGTGGAATGATAACTCCATAATATTATATATACTATAATTTTAATATTATAATGTAAAAAAATTCCTCATCAAATCTCTTCTCCACTCTCATTGATTCTAAAAATGAAAATATTGTGTGTGATGTGTCGATTTCCCACCATCATGGATAGAACATTTTCATTTTCCTATACCATATTCCAATCTGGTTGTAAAACCATTATAATGGTTGAAAATTGTTGTAAAATATATGTTATAACCATTTTTTTAAATAACATATATACATAATATTAAAAAATAAAATAAAACTAGTTCATGATGATCCAAAAACTACCATTTTATTCGAAATAATTATCATCAACATATTATCTAATTAATTATCCTCATATGTAAAAAAATAATAATATATAAGATCATTTTATACTTATATGTGTTCCTTAATAATATCTATTTTCAATTCTGAATGATTATTCTTATTTTACATGATCTTCCATAGATATATAATAGTGAACCGATCATGAAACCCAAAAAAAAGAACACTCCTGAATGATGAAATTAAACTCTATAACCCATAAAAAATGGACAAAAAAGTTTAATAAAACTATAATGAATCAACTAAAATTATAATATGTTCTATATGTATTAATTAATGAGGAAAATTTTATTATCTAGGATATTAAAGTGAATAATGTATTTAGTCATAAGGTAATGGGATTCTTAATCCCAACTCCCTTTCTTTGGGTTATCACCCTTTCATTTTAAATTTATGTGTGGATATTTCCTTCATTGTTTCTTAAATTTAGTTTCATTATCCTTCCATCTTATTTTTTGGGATATACATACTACCAATCCCATTTTATGATAAGTTCAATGATTTCCCCCAAAAAAACTCTTCTTTCACAAAAATACTTATTTTACTTCTTTTGACATTGTTTCTTCATCACTCAACATTGATGATTCTTATATAAATTATTTTATTACCTTTTTATTTTGGAACCCCCCCTGTTTTTTCATGAATTTAAGATGTAGGAAATTAAACTCTTTCCTCCCCATGAGTTATTTTGTTTCCAAGATTGATATATGTTCTTAGTGTCATCCATGATTATATAAATGTTATGATGCGATGGGTGTGTCCAAAATTATATTGTTCTCCAATTCATTGGGTAATGTGTTGTATCTCATGAGATAATGTGAAATATGCATGAACATGATGGTAGATTTTTCAACAAATATTATTTTATGAAAATGCATGTACATTATGCATGAACATTATTCTATCTTTTTTCACAACTATGTGTAGTATTTAACCACTAAGTCATGATGTTTCATTTTTATGCATTTACACATTCCATTAATTTATCTAATGATTTATCTCATGATTATGATGATGATAGCATACTTATATTCTGATGGTAATTATTATCCTCACCCATGTTATATTGATTTGTGTCCTTATCCTCCTCCTAGCCTTTTAGTTGAAAACTTTCATTGATGTTTATCCTCAGGTGAATACTTGTACTAAGGTGAATCCAAAGGCTACTAAGAATCTAGATAAGAAGGAATTAAATACTGATTTTGTTTTATTATTTATAAAATTATGATTGAGCCTAAATTTCCCAATATACTAAACCGTTTGATCCTAGATTTGTAACATTATTATTTTGTCTAACTTTAAAATGTTATAATAGTCATGTAAGAAAAAGTAGTGATGCTATAGGTATTGGCCTATTGATATGTCGCATGACCAAATTGATTCATGTAAAATCCTTTGGGTAATTTATTTGGTGGACTACAGGTCTTTCACGTTATCAATAGGGAGATCACATGAAATGTATATACAATCTGTATAATACCTTAATCCATTCCCTAGTATAACCTTATAGAAGACCCATCAAATTGTGTGGCTTTCTATTATGTGAAATCTAATATTGTCTCCTCAATCCCATGTGTTTTATTTTTATTCCATGATGTATGAATTTATAGGCCTCACCTTCTTAGATCTACACCACTTCTCATGACATGTATATTGAAAATATGGGCTTGATTCAGTGGAACATCACCCATTTAGTATGAACCTACCATGGGTCATCCATGGAATAATATTTGTGTTGCATGATAAAAAATGACAGTGATATCACTCCTTCATCTCCATATTTATTGGACCCATGGATTATTAAAAGAATTGACATATTCTATTTGAAATGTCAAACATCCGTTGGAATATCGGGCTGAGATGCATGCAGGTCATCATGAAATCAAGTCGTGTATTGAAGACGATTTGGCATGATCAAGGAATACTTATATAGGACCCTTTGTGAGATGAATTGGTCTCATTTAAGGGATTTTTCATGAGAAACAACACAACTCTCATTTTCATAAGGGTACTTCCTTTTTCATATTTTAATTTATAATACACATGGATATTTACCATTGACTGTCTAACATGAAATTTCATGATCAAGTAAAAATTTCAATGATCCTTCCCATCAAATAGGTGACCTATCCATTGGCCATTATGTGACTAGGCCAGAAAGTCGGTAAGGCTTTCACATGATCAATAGACTGGTCACACAAAACACATCATCTTTTCACATGAAAGTCATCGAAAATCTATTTCAAATGTAGTTCCCACCTTTTCCATATTTTGATATTTATTTGATAGGAATTTCAACATTTTTCCATTGAATTTTCATCAGTTGTCATATTATAGAATGGACATGTCTGAGGTCCTTCACATGATGAAGGTGACATGCCCAAAATCTTTCACACGACATGACTGACATCCAACTAAGGATCTCACGTGATCATTGAACTGATCACAAGATCCATATAAACACATCACATTAACATCAATTTAGATTCATTTATATAATGGTTCCACCATTTTCATCTTTTATTTGATAAGGGGCCTTGGGTGATTGTCAAGCATCTATCAATTGACATGCCACATTATTGGAGGAACTCATCTGATGGAGGTTCATATAATCACGAAGACTTATCATAATCGGTTCATGTGATGAAGTAAACTATCTGATGGGGATTTGTTTCATTATAAGGATTCACTGATAGGGATTTAGGTAATCATTTTCATATCACTCTAAATGCATAATTCATCTATGTGACATTCTTAGGGTCATGTGACCACGTGTCTTCTTGGGGTCACACAATTCATGTGATCCAACCACCTCCTCACCACATATCCATGATTCTCCTTCCGTTCTATTATGGGGAAAATAATACCTATACATCATGTATTTAGTAAATCATAAAATTGTCTATTCCCATTTGGTGGTCATCAACAATCATCCATATATGATGGTAGAGGAAAATGATACATGACGCTTCATGGAGGTGGTCGTCCACATACAAGCACAAATGTCATTTTTTTACTTAAGGTAAAAGGGGATAGGTGGATAATAGTTATTACATTATAAAAATAAAATTTATTATAAAAAATATTATTTTCATGAACCACCAAAGACACACTAGAACCCTAATACCCAAGCTAGAACCGATATCGCCTAAAAGGGAATTCCAAATCTCCATGGGTTGGCGACTAGCACCTAGAATTATGAAATATAAGAGGGAACAAATTTTCAACATGTATAGAGGATGATAAATAAACAATTTAGTATTCCAAAATCTCCATAGGTATAAAATATAAGAAACCAAATAGGTAATTCAAAAACCCATAACACAAAATCACTATAGAACTAATAGTTTGAAAAATAAAACATCACAAGATTCACATCAATTGAAGAAAAAGGATAAAAAACATCAACCTCATCCCAGAAGAGCTTTCCTTTTTCTCATACCTGAAAAAAAATATACAAACACCCAAATTTAAAGGTAAAGTGTGATCTAAAAATCCTAGTTAGGTCAAACCAAATGTTCCATTAGATGATTCCATAATAATTATCAAAATCATGATTTAAATTTTAAGTAAAAAATCCATGGTAGAACATTTTCATATTTAAAAAAATGATTCCATTTCAAAATTTTGGACAAAATTTCAAACATGGATTAAATAATAATTTTATAGTATAAATTTTATATAAATTAATTATAATGAATAAAATAGTTTCCTAATAAATAGAATATATATTTATATATCAATGTAATAAATAAAAGAACTATCCATCTACCCTATGGTATGATAGTTTCTAGTTATAGGATAATCACACTCACATATCAGTGATCATGGAAATATGTCTACAAACATCCATAAGGATTAGGCTGAATAGGACTCATCAACATACCATCGGGAATAATCATGAAAAATTAGGTTTTGGTTAGATTTTTCATCATCAGTCGATTATTAGGGGATCAATATCCTAGAGTTCTTGTCCCAACCAAACCACTAACTACCCAAAACCATATGTTATTAAATAATCAATAAATAATGGGTAAATCATATCATTTCATATCATTCATCATATACAATTTAATTGCCAAATATTTTGTTTCAATATTCCAATTCAATTCAAAACTAATACATAGTGTTTTCATTATTTCAAAAAAATTTAATAAATATAAAATCATAGGTATTCATAATTTCAATTTAATCCAATTTTCTCAAAATAAATATCAAATAATTTCATCAATTGTGTTATTTTAAAAATTCATCCCACAATTCCAAATTCATTAGAATTGGGGTCTGTTTAAAAATCCATGACAATTAAAATTCCAATTTCATATCATATAAAATTGGGATTTTATAAATAAATTGAAAGATAATCAATCACATTATGGTTTCAATTTCATGCAAAATTTAAATCATAACCACCTATCATTAATCAAGAAAAACATTACCGGTAACAAGACTCTCTAAGGGAAAATTATGGGGCTGAAGGTATAAGAACTCAACCAAGAATCATGATTTATGAAAATGGAGTATAGATCCATCAATCCCAAGAATATCTATTAAAATCCATGGAGTAAAGAAAAATAGATACGAAAGAAAAAGATGACCACTTACCTTGAGAGACCCATTGTACCCAACACGATGATCAATATCCGAACAGATGATCTAGAGTGATTAGAGATATAAAAAATAACCTTGGTATTTCTATAGGTAAATATAGGAATGGATATATGAGGAATGATGAAAAAATCATCTGATCCATGCCTAAATCCTACAGGAAGTGAGATTTACATGTCATGTATTCCCATTACAAAAATTGAAATCCTCAAAGGCTGTTTACACTGAAAAAATTATCACCATTTTAGTGATAGAGATGGTGTACTAGAACCAACTATTTACCCATTGATTGCATGAATATTTGAAGTATTAAATATTAAATTAAAAATTTTATTACATATTGTTCAATTTTCTTCATGACCATATTCTAATAATGTCCTAGATTATTTGTTTCATTGATAAGGTTATAGTAGTTCATCACTATGATGGGAACCTTGAAATGCTATGATAATATTCTTAATATAGTTCTATGTTTGGATAACATACTATAATGGGACACATAGTATATAGATCATCAGGTGTGAGTACTCGTAAGCATATGAGACTTCTTCTCATAAATTTCTCACTTGGTAATCTCCAAGATGGTAGATAATGAGAACATAACCACCATTAGGAATTCCACATGTTTTGGTGTCATTAGATATTCCAATCTTTGAGCATGTTTAATTGTCCTTAGACTTTAATATTATCATTGATACATGTCACGACTCACACACTTATATGTTCTGATGAAAATAATCATGCCATATATTGGCAGGAATTAGCATATGTTGGGTGTCTTACGAATGACATGTTATTAATGGATAAGTCAACAATGGATTTTTCACTTCCATTTTTAGGGAAGTTTATATATAGGCCCTTTGATTGAAATAGAACCATCATACTAAATTCCATGGCCAGGGTTTAATGACGAGTTTATTTCATATAGTCAAATAATGATGTATCAAGCATATACGCTGATAACACCATCATGAAATCCTCTTGATGAGATTATGTGACAAAGGGATTATATTTCACATTGATAATTTTTATGTGGTTGTCTTATTTTTGAATATATTTTCTTTCTCTAGTGTGTCATGACCCATTTCTAGATAGTAATCTTGGAATTTAGAAAATCCCACCTAATTCCAATGATAAAAAATCCTAGAAGGCCACACACTAAGTTTTTTTGGTGGTCTGGATTAAATTTGATTTGAATTTAATTAATGGAATAAATATTATTCTCAAGACAGATGAATAATTTTATTTAAGTTAGATTGATCGCATAAATTAAATAAATATTTATTTACTGCATTGTGAATAAAATATATTTATTTATTTTATTTAATATTTATTAAATATTTATTTACTAGTTTGTGAATAAAATATTTATTTAATAGAATTAAATATTTATTTAGGTGTTTAATTAATACAAGATGAGTTCTAATGGACTAAGACTGTGTCCAGTGATAAAATAATTATTTATGAGTCAGTAAATATTATTTGTCCATTTTACGAATGTTGGCGAACCACAAAATAACAATATTGTTATTATTATTATGTGTCATGTTATTTCATTAATGGTTATAATTCTATTTAATGGAAATTATGCAGTTAAATTTTGTAACTGAAATCCTAGTTCTATAAATAGATGGCTATGTCTATTGAGTAATTCTTTCAAAACCAATTTCGTGTTTGGGAATAGAGAATTTTTATGCACAACAATTTCTCTATCGAATCATCCTCCTCTATCCCTCTCAGGAATGAGAAACCCAATTGATAATTTCTTCAAGGCCAATGAATGAGAAATCGAGAATGGATAATGAAATACATTCGATTCACCATGCTTGAACCTAGAGAATGAGTGTCATTGCTTGGATACCATTGGAGCACGTGTAAAATCACTTCTAGAGGGATTCTACCATTGGATCCTCACAAGCATAATAAAGGCAATCTGGAATGTCCTTTTCAGATAGTTAGAAATCATCAACAAAGAAATTTCCTAAACAAAGGTATTTATTTCTTCTGACATTAAATAAATTAATTATAAATTTGAGGTGAAAGATACTCACTATTGGATTCAAGAAACAATTATTAAAAGATATTTTAATATATCACCCAAGACTACATGCTTCTGTTGCGCCCTGAACACACAAGTTGTATCAGAGCAAGGTTATGTTTAAATTTATAACTATTTATTTGATTGTTGATCTATGTGCAGTTGTGGTTAGATTTTATATAATGTTATTCATTCATTTATCTGATTCGAATTAACATGTTATCGACATATTAATCATGTTTTTTCAGTGTTTCATTTTCTTAAAGGTATAATGAAAAAAATGATCAGAGATGCCATCAGGAAGTTCCAAATCATTGGTCGGTAAAATTGGGTTACATGATGTTCATCCAGAGCACATGCTGTATTTCTATGTGCAATGTATCTAGATGCACAGAGTAATTAAATACACATGGTGCTTTTATTCCACACTATTTTTTGACTGGGCCCAAATTTCACACATAAATTGGATATAGGATGTGTGATTGGTAAGTACACACCATGTAGTATGGCTGAGTCAACACACCGAAGCCCCAGGTGTGTGACTTGGATATACGACAATCGAGGTACCTGGAGTTTAGATGTATTTACATGCCTTGTAGTCTCCCATTAATAGTCAAAATTAAAATTACATTAAATTTAATATTTCAGCATTACAAACTTATTTTATTGATAAACACGTCATTCTGTGTTTGACAATTTAATAATGGTTTTAATGAATTTTAAAATGCAGAATTAATTTATTTAAATTAATATGTAATTATTTGATCTACTGTTTATTTTCCACGAATTCCATTAATGATGGGTATATTCAAATAAGATTGGATTATCATTAAGATGAAATAGAATTAATTAATTAATTAATTAATGCATGTGTGTTTATCTTAAATAATAAAATAAAAAATAATGAAATGAATGCTAGTAATTTACTTTTCCATATTAGTTGCATGTGTGACCGTTCATGAGCTTGACCAAGACTTAAGTATGTGTTGGAATTTATTTAGTTAAATTTATTACATGGTTTTGTAATTATTTAATATTACATTAAAAAAAATTGCGAGTCATTTGTCCCTCCATTATTATATAAGACCTATGTGTCCATTGATATTTATGTAATTCCTTTTAACAAATAATTTGGTTCTCCTTACCTTGGTTTGAGTAATAAATATTTGTAATTAATGGAGTATCCCAAGATGTGTGGGGACGGTTCAAGATAGAACCATAATGACACCAACTCGGTGATACGTATGTGGACACATGGAATGCTATAACTCATTCTAATTATGATATAATGAGTTATTTCCATGAGGTCGTAGGTTGATTTAATGACTACTAATTAAATCAACCATTGGAAAAGATCATGATTGGGCCATTTTATTATTTATTAATTTTCTGTGTAATGTATTAAAATTATATTTATTGGTGCAAGATCGCGATCACATAAATGAATGAATTAATATGAAAAGAAGTAATATAAATAAAATTGATTATGCATAAATGTTTTATCCAAACATGGTTAATTAATTAAGTATTAATCAACTGGAATATTAATAAGACATGTAAAGGATAAAACAAGATAAAAAATTGTGCATAATAAAATAAAATCCATCAATCTAATACTAAGTCAGACTAATCCTTACATTACTTAATTTGGAACAAAACTCAATAGAATAATGTGTTTAACAATCCCTTGTTGGGACACTTACTTTTATAAGGGGAGTTATTTGAAGGATTCAGGATGACTTAACCATTTTACATTAGGAGGAGTACCCCTTTCTAGACATGGTGTATTTTGGAGGAAAGTGTTGATAAAAATCAAAGTCAGGATTTCTGGATTGGGGAGTCCACTCAACTAATCAAGGAGCTGCAAGCTCATAGTTGGTAAAGACTTTCCTACCTAAAAACCACATAAATAGATTGACAAACCCTTGTTGGAGTAATGTGAACGAGAATATGGATCCTTTCCAATAGAATGACCTAGAAACTACTCATTCCATGTTCAATGGTGAGGGATATTGGGACATGATAAAATAGTGGGAGATTTAATAAAATCAACTATTTATTTCTCACAAAAGATGTAATCAAGAAAAGTACTAATAATATGCTCTTTTAATTGTAGAATAAAATAACAAGCTCATTATCCCTATGATCAATATTTTATAAAGACAATATCTTCATTGGTAGTAAATTGTATGAGTGGGTTCGTTGTATTTGGGTTGTTATACTCCATGAATAGAAATCTTACATGCTCGAATCCTCAATTCCTAATGCACCTACTCAAGAGGTGAGTGATGAAGAATTATTATTCTACAAAAAACATATGAACCAAATTTTTGACGTTCAATGTTTAATGCTTTAATCTATTTCTACTAGACTCATGATGTCCCATAAAAACATGGATGTGTATAGCATGCTTGAGCACCTATGTGGTCTTTACCAAGAGGGATCTAGACAGGAACGATTTGAGATTTACAAGGCACTCTTTTAGAGTAAGGTTGGAGAAGGTTCCCTAGATAGACCTCACATACTCAAGCTCATTGGCTACATTGAGTTCCTAAAGGTTCTAGGGTCTAAACTCCCCAAAGAACTGGGCACCGATCTCATTCTAGCATCACTCCCTCGGAGCATCTCCAGTTTGGTTGTGAATATTAATATAAACAACATCAAGAAGTCTCTTCCATATATTCTTATCCTCCTTCACAAAGTAGATAAATTTATGAAGTGTGAAAAGCCTTATTTCTTCATACTGAACAAATATAAAGGTAATGAAAAGAACTTTAATTGGTAGCTTATTCATGCCCTTCAAAGAAGAAGAAGATAAAATGGGAATCAAGGGAATAGGATGTTGTATGTTTTGCATGTGGAAAGAAGGTACACTTGAAGAAAAACTTCACCCAACTAAAGAATCAAGGGGAAGCTTCAGGTGAATTTTTTATTGAGTTTAATTTATCTATTTCTATAAATTTTTTATTAGATACAGAATTTGTTGATCACTTAAGTATTCAAGTATAATAACCAAATAGATTCAAAGAAATTGACTAAGGGGAGGTAGATCTATGAGTATAAAATGGATCTAAACTTGCTATTATAGCCATTGGGGACTACAACCTCACTTTTAGACCAGAATGATATTGTTTTAAATGGTTGTTATTATGTTCCTTCAGTTTCAAAAAAACATTATTTCTATATCCAAACTAGATATCAATGGATTCATTTTCAAATTTATAAATAAATTTTTCTTCTTTTACAAAGATACCATTTTTTGTGGTAAGGCACATTTACAAAACAGTCTTTATGTGTTATATTACATGAACCAGGTAATGAAAATCAATAATGAAGTTACTTCACATAACTCATACCACACCCAACTTTGGAATCACTAATGAGGTCATGTAAATGAGAAACATTTTACAAAATTATATCAAGATGGATATTTATATTCAGTTGAACTAAAACCACTCGGTGTATGTCACACATGTTTACAGGGAAAATAACCGAAGCCCCATTTAATTAAAAACGTTAAAGGGATAAATTGATTCTTAAATTAGTTCATACCGATGTGTTTGGACCATTTTCCATTGAATAAAGGGGTGAGTACCCATATGTCATAACTTTTACTAATGATTGTAGTAGATATGGATATATTTACTTAATGAGGTATAAGTTGGATTCATTTGAAAAATTCAAGGAATACAAGAATGATGTTAAGAACCAGCTTGGTAGGAAGATTAAGAAAATCTGCTATGGACGATGTGGATAATATATTAATCAAGGCTTCATTGATTTCTTATGAGAGTTTGGGATCTTATCCCAACTCACTACTCCTAACACACCTCAGTGGAATAATGTAAGTGGATAGAAAAACCTCACCTTGTTTAACATGGTGAGATCAATAATGAGTCATGAAAGTCTTCTATTATCCTTTTGGGGATATGAGTTGCATATGGAAGCACACATACTAAAACAAGTACCAAATAATTTGATAAATGGTATTCCATATGAATTTTGGAGTGGACAAAATACCATGTTATCTAATTTACATGTGTGGGGAAGTGAAGCATTTTTTAAGGACTTTTCATGTAACAAGCTTGCACCTCAAGGCACAAAGTGTACCTTTATAGGATAACCTAAGGAAACAAGGAGATATAACCTATAAATCCCCTCATAAAAAAGGTTTATAGTGTAAAGACACGCCATATTACTTGAGATGGAGAACATATCCAAAAGAGATAGTGGGAGAGATAAAAAAAATTCGAATTATTCGAGGCTCAAGGCACACAAGAGTTTGTACATGATCTGATTCCCCAAATCCCCATGGAAGATGAAAGTATTGCAAGGACACAAGAACTGTGTAGGATTAAAAGTGAGGTTACATAACCAGAATGATATTGTTTTCTATTTTTTGAGGATGGTGGCTCGTTATTAGTTGATAATAACGATCCTCTAACCTATAACAAACTAGTAAGAGGAAAAGATGTTTCCAAGTGAAATGAATCCATGGCTTTTGCAATGGATTCCATATACCAAAACCAAGTATAGATTTTGGTATATCCTCTAGTGGATGTAAATACAATTGGTTGAAAATGGGTATTCTAGAATAAAATGGACATGGAAGGACATGTTAGAACCTATAAGAATCCACTGGTTGAAAAGGGGTTTAAATATTTTCAAGGTATTGACTACGATGAAACCTTTTCACCAGTTGCAATGTTGAAATCCATTAGAATTCTAATTTCCATTTTGGATTACCATGACTATGAGATTTTTTAAGTGGATGAAAAAACCACCTTCCCTAATGGGAACCTCTAGGAAGATGTCTACATGACACAACCTGAAGGGTTTGTGACTCCAAAGGATGCTAATAAGATATGCATGTTGAAAAAATACATTTTACGGATTAAAGAAAGCATCCAGGTCATGAAACATTCATTTTGATGAAGCCATAACATAATTCTGTTTTATAAATAATTAATATGAGCATTGTGTCTATAAATAGTTTAGTGGGAGTGTCATCATTTTCTTAATAGTATTTGTTGATTCCATATTATTTATTGGAAATGAAATACCAGTCTTACAGCCTGTTAAGGAATGGTTGAATAAATGCTTTTCTATGAAATACATTGGAGAGGAATCATATATTCTTGAGATCATGATCCATCATGATAGATCAAAGAGGTTTCTCGGCCTAAGTCAAAGTATATACACTGACAAGATACTGACGAGATTCATTATGGAACAATCCATGAGGGGATTGTTTCCAGCATCACATGGCATTAATCTTTACAAGAAAATTTATCCTAAGACCCATGATGAAAGAAATAGAATGGAAAAGATTTCATACACATTGATGATTAGTTTAGTCATGTATGATATACTATGTACTATGATAGATTTCGCTTATGCATTAAGTGTGGTAGACAGATATCAATCTAATCCAGGTGACCGCCATTTGTTGGTCGTTAAGAAAATATTTAAGTATATGAGTCATAATAAGGATATTCTAATAGTTTGTGGAGGATATTGGGAACTCGTCTTCATTGGATATGCAGATACTAGTTTCCAGACTGATCAAGATGACATAAAGTTATAAACGAGATACATCTTCACTTTGAATGGAGGTATTGTGAGCTGTAAGTGCTCAAAGAAGGATGTGGTTTCATACTATACAACATAATATGAGTATATTTTAGCTTCTAAGGTAGCTAAAGAATTAGTTTGGATGTGAAATTTAATCCAAGATCTTGATGTGGTATCTAGCAATAAAGATCTCACCACACTCTGTTGTGATAATACTACAGTGGTGGCTCTTGCAAAAGATCCAAGGTCACATCAGCGAACAAAGCACATACATCAGAAGTATCATCTCTTGAGGGATTTTTCTCATAGAGATGAAGTTTCATTGAGCAGTATTTTCATAGATTACAACATGGTGAACCCCTTGACTAAAGCCTTGACTCAACAAAAACATGATTATCATGTGAGATCAAGCAGACTGAATGTTGTAAGGTAGTTGTCTCTAGTCCAGGTAGAAGTTGTTTAGAGTTGGTGTCCTATATACAACTATTTTTAAATTTATTAAATAAATATTTGATGTGTTAAATATTAAATTAAACATATTATTACATATTTTTCATTGTTCTCTATGACCATAATGTAACAATGTCGTAGTGAATTTGTTGCATTGATAACGTCCTAGTAGTTCCACGCTCTGATGAGAACCTTGAAGAACTATGACAATATTCTTAATATAGTTCTATGGTTGGATAAAATAATTTTATATGACACATAGTATATAGAACATCATTTTTAAGTACTCGTAAGCATATGAGACTTCTTCTCATAAATGTTTCACTTGGTAATCTCCAATACAAGAGATTATGAGAATAGACCCACCCGTAGGAATTCCGCATGTTTTGGTGTCATGTGATATTTCTATATGTGAGCATTTGTAATGGTCCTTATACTTTAAGATTATCATTAATACATTAGAAAACATGTGTACTTAGATTTTCTAACAAAAACCCTCACGCAAAATGTTAGCGGGATGTTTGGAACATTGGGTACATCACAAATGACATGTTATTAATAGATAATTCAAGAAAGGATTTGTCCCTTCCATGTTTATGGAAGATAATATCTTAGGCCATTGATTGATTTAGAACCATCACCCTAAATTCTATGGCCATGGTGTCATGAATAGTTTATTGCAGATAGTCAAAGAATTATATATCAAGCATATAGGTTGACGACATAGTCATGCAACCTTCTTGATGAGATTATTTGAAACAAGGATTATATTACACAGTGTGAATTTATATGTGGTTTTCATTATTATGACTTTAAGTTATTTATCTTAGGTTCCTTGAAAATTTTTGAGAATGTAATCTTGGACATTAGGCAAGCCCTCCGGATACCAATGAGAAAGAATCCTAGAGTCAGACAATAAGTGTTTGTAGTCGTCTCGATTAAATTCTATTTAAATTTTATTAATAGAATAAATATTATTCTCAAAGCTGAGAAATAATTTTATTTAAGTTATATTGATATTATAAATTAAATAAATATTTATTAACTGGATTGTGAATAAAATATAATTATTTATTTTATTTAATATTTAATAAATAATTACTTACTAGTTTGTGAATAAAATATTTTTTAAGAGAATAAAATATTTATTTGGGTGTTCAATAAATATAAGATGTGTTTGAATAGACCAAGACCATATCTGGTGATAAAATAATTATTTACGAGTCGATAAATATTATTTATCCATTTTGTGCAAGTTAGTAGACCAAAAAATAATAATACAATTATTATTATTATATGGCATGGGATTTAATTAATTTTTATAATTATATTTAATGGTTGTTATGAAATTAGATTTTTTAACTGAAATCCAAGATGTATATTTAGATGGTTATGCCTATTGTGTAATTCTTTCAAAACTAGTTCCATATTTGGGAATAGAGAATTGTTGTAGATAATGAATTTTCTCTTGAATCCTCCTCCTCTCTCCCTCTCAAGAATGAGAAACCCAAGAGTGAATATATTCATGTCCAAAGTACGAGTGAACAAACATGAAAAATGCAAGAAATTTGATTCACTGCACTAGCACCCAGAGAATGAGTGGCATTGCTCGAAGAGCATTGGAGCACGTGTGGATCACTACTAGAGGGATTTTGCCTTGGATCCTCACAAGTGAAACAAAGGAAATCTAGAGGGGCCTTTTCAGACAATTGAGAATCATCAAAGAAAAAATTTCCTAAGACCGTATATTTGTTTCTTCAGACATTAAATAAATTAATTATAATTTTGACATACAATATTCTCACTCTTGGTTTCGGGAAACGATTATTAAAATAAATTTTAATATATCACCCAACACAGCACGCTTCCACTGCACCTGAAACCAACATTTAGTAAAATTTTATTTTGACCACTTCAAATCATGTAAATTGTACATTGCATATAAGTATTTCATTTTATGTACTATTTTATTGATATATTGTCAGTGAATAATAAATAGAGGGTAATGCCTTTACATGATGTGTAATCTCCCAACAAATAGAAAATGGTCCAGTTTATACATAAAAGCACAAAAAAACAAAGGATAAGGCATACCATAAAATTTAATAGGATGATACAACCTCCCCACCATAAAAATCATTTTATCCCCACAAATCCTTTTAAGAATATTCCTAAACAAAAATATGAGGTCACTACTCTCTCATCAGTTCCTCATGCACCCACATCTCATGTGAATCTGAACCTAGATACCATAGAATAAAGACTAAAGGTATCATCCTACCATGAATTACCTTCGGCACATAATTAAGTATCCTGACTAGATTCTCAGTCATGGATAAATCTTGCTCAACATAAATATCTGCCCAGTACAAGAAGTAAGATGTGTTTGAAAGATACTTTTGAAGCTATGACACATGGAACATGTTATGTATTGACATCAACTATGGAGGAAGTAATAAAAGGTAATCCACTTTTACCACATTTTAAAAACCTCAAAAGGTCCTACAAAATGAGGAGAAATCCTACCTTACCTCCAAAGACATCGATGAGCCAAATGAGGTGAAAATGTGCCAAAAATGGGCTTTCAAGCCTTGTATTCAGGTCACTTGGCCTTGGGCCTTCGGGCCATGTAATGGGTCATCATCTACCCAGTTTAAATAGGTCTTTGATTTAATTAATAAATTGTGGTTTCAGCCCCAACCATTAAAAAAACTCAAAAGGGTCCATTATAATCATGGACTTCTAACTATTGCTATAGGAAAACTCAACCGATCCCAAATGGTCATCACAAGATTAACCAAATTCAAGAACTAAGGCATAGAGAATATCCTCAAGAATCAATATTGTTGTATCTACCTGGCCATCCATTTGCGGATGGTATACCATACACAGTTGAACATGAGATCTCAGTTCCTTCAGGAGGCCTCTACAAAAGTGAGAAGTAAAATAGGGATCGCTATAAGAGACTGTTACATATTGAAATCCATGAAAATGAGCGATCTCTTTCACAAATGTATTTCCCAACTTTTAAATGGTGGTTGTATCATAAATGGGTATAAAGTATGATGATTTATTCGTCCAATCAATCATAACATGTATCGAATTATTCATTCTCTAGGTATGTTGAAACCCATCCACAATGTCCATCGTGATATTATTCCACTTCCTAGTTTGCACAGAAAGTGGTTTAAGCAAGCTCTAGTGTATTTGATCTTTAACCGTGACCTATTCGAATGGACAATAATAATGGAAAAATCAATAATGCCCCATCTCATTTCTTGCCTCTAGAGTGATCACTACTTGTCATATAACATCTTTGTGTTACTTGGGCGCACAGTCCACTGAGAATTATAGAAATACACCATCACAACTTTCCTCACAGATAATATCACAAAAAACTAATTCTGAAAACATAGAACACCCTCTGTGGAGAATTAACACTCATTAATGGTCTACCAACCATAAAGAAAATCTATAATTCTCTAGAACACATGATCATCATGATGTTCTTGAAGAATCATCAATAAAATAGTGTATTTCAATGGAACACTGGACAAGGAAACCTCTGTCCCTATTTCTAAAACATCTATATGAAACTATGTAAAACAATCCATCAAATTATATTATTCTAATGATTATTTTATAGCTTAGGTTGGGTGTTTCATACCCAAGGCATCAGTAATAATACTCCCTTTCCCCGAGGCATAAGTGATGTCAAAATGAAAATATTATTGGTACTCCAACCAATGCCTCTAGCAGAGATTCAAATATTTTTTGGAGAAGATATAACTCAAGATCCTATGGTAGGAATACGTGATAAAACATTCTATGAATTGGTAATTCCACTAACTCTTATGTGCCTACACCACATATGTGAGTTTAAGATCATGGGTTAGATAATTTTTCACGTCTGGACTAAAACTTCTAAGAGCCATAAGTTATCATGTCATCCACCTTTATAAGACTAGAGCCCAAACCTAAACTTGATGTGTCATTGAAGACCACATAGCCCTACCCAATCTATGGAATATTCAATACCGGTGAAGAAGTCAAAAGTGATTTTATATCAACAAAAGAAATTTAACACTTATCATCTTAAGAAAACATAAATCATATCAGAGTGAGTGTGGTCATCAAAGAATATAATTTTGTGAAATCCTTTACATATAGGTGATAATATCCCGCTAGACCCAGTAAGCTCTAGATCTTGAAAACATTACATGGCTACTCCTAATTAATAAAAGATTTCAACTTTTCAGGATCAGCTAAGATACCATGTTTCGACACCACGTATCCCAATAACATCACATCCTGAATCCAGAAATTAGATTTCAATAAATTGGAATAAAGTTGGCAACCTCATAACAAATCTAGAACTGGTCACAAAATACGCACATGATCCTCCTTTGATATAGAGTAAATAGGGATGCCATCTAAAAATTCCACCAAGAACATATCAAGAAACTCTTGGAAGATCCTATTCATCAAATCCAAATTGACTATAAAAGAATTGATTAGACGAAATTCCATGACTAGGTACTCATAATGGACATACATGCTCCAGAAGGTAGTTTTCTGAATGTCTGATTCATTTATTCTTAGTTGGTGATAACCAAATTGAAGATCAATCTTCAAAAACCACTTTGACCCTTTCAACTAGCCGAATAGATCATCAATCCATGGAAAATGATAGTTATTCTTTACCATAACTCGATTGTGATTCTATTAATGAACACATAGGAGAAGTGTTCCATCAAATTTATTTGTAAAGATAAGAAGCACTGCCCAAGGTGACACACTCTGGTGTATAAATCCTTTCCCAAAAATATTGAAAAACTTGGTCTTCAACTCTTTAATTTCAAATGGTTCAATATGGTAAGAAGGTATAGATATTGGCTCATTACTTTGCACTAATTCAATAAAAAATCTATCCCCGTTACTGGTGGGAAACCAGTAAAGTCTGAAGAAAAAACATCATGAAACTTGATGACTATTAGAGGGATATCATCACTCAAATATTCCTAATTCAATTGATAAGAAAACACCAATATTAATTTCCCCAACTATGGAAAAGATGGTTTGACTCTACACTACACCAGGTCACATTCTCCTTGAATGATATGACACCCCATCAGGTGTAGTAAAGAGGACCCATAAAATATAGTAGTCAATCCAATCCTTATTATCAATAATCAAATCCATCCCAAAAGTAAGATCAAGTGGTTTCATGTTAAGAAATATAGAATTCCAAGCAAGATTGATATATGATAAAGCGAAAACACAAGTCGAATAATTTAGGTCCTTCTCTCCCTTCGTTCTAAGGTGTATATTAAATCCATCACATAAGATAAAATCTTTGTAGGATGATTTAGCAGGTTCAAAATAGGGGTCAATATAAATAAATGAGAAGCACCAGTATGAAATAAAGAAGTCACTAAAGATGAAGAAATAGTGATGGTACCACTAATAGTCACGAGATCTATATCAGCTTCCTCATGAGACTCTACCACTGTGTTATTTGATGTTTATCTCAAATTAAGAATTAACATCAAAAATATTTTTTAATTATAAAATTTTATAATAAATATTTTATTATGTTTATAATAAATATTTTATTATAATTTTATAATAATAAAATATATAAAATATTTTATTATAAAATATTTTTCCACAAAAGTGTGTGGAAAAATTTTAATAATAAAATAAAGGAGACCAAGACTTTGGGGTCTTCCTTCTTTTAAAAAAAGGAAGGGAAGAAAAGACCCCAAAAATGGGGTCTTCTCCTTTTGTTTAAAAAAACAAAAAATAAAGGGGGGGGGCTGGAATTTTGTCTAAAGGACAAATAAAAAACAAGGGAGGAAGACCCTTACGGGTCTTCTCTCCCACGACGCACCAAGGGAGGCCAAAACCCTAGGGCCTCCCTTCCCCTCCACTGGTCCAGCTCCATGGCGCACCGCCACCGGCCGGCCTCCACCGGACCGACTCCGTCCTGCCACCCAGACCCCGCGCCGGCCTCCTCCACTTCGCCCCGAGCTCCCTCTGACCGGCCGCCCGTCATCCGCGCTCGCCTGCCCTTCGTCGGACCACCCTTGCGCTGACCTCCTTGCCTCTGCCCCGTGCGCGTTGGCCGCCCCGACCCCATGTCGAGGCACCTCTGGTCGGCCGCAGGCTGTCGCGCCGGCCTCCCTTCGCCGGACCACCCTGCCCGGCGGCCTCCTCCCCTCGCCGGCCTCCTCCTCCGGGCCGCGTCGGACCGGCTCCGTCCGGCCACCCCGGAACTTCGTCGGCCTCCTCCTCCTCCGGGCCTCGTTGGACCGGCACCCTCCGGCCACCCCGAGACCTCGCCGGGCTCCTCCACCACGTCGGACCGGTTCCGTTCGGCCGACCCGAGCCCGCGCCAGACCGGACAGCAACTTCGCCGGAGCAGCGGGCTGCCGAGAGATGCAGTCGCCGCGGGAATCGTCGGACGCCGCGGTCACGCCGCGGTTCCAGGACGACATCCCGCGGCGGTACGCAGTCCTGCCAGACTCCTCTCCGGTTAGAGGTAACCTGCACTGAATTAATTTTAATTAATTTAGTTTTTTAAATTAAATTAATTGGAATTAATTTAGGGGTTTAAATTATTTTAATCCAGAAATATTAATTTAATTTAAGTTTAGAATTACATTAATGGTTTAATTTAATTAAATTTTTGGAATTAAAATTAAATTAAACAAAGGGAACCGATAAAAATAAATTATTTGAATTTAATCAAATTCATTTAATTTATTACAACACCCTCGCATAATTTAAATTTATTGCAATTTAATTTTTATTGCGCTTTTACCCCGACTGGTCTTGAGCTATTGACTGACCTGTGTATGTTCGGCATGTATTCATTCATTTAATTATTTATTAAATGTGTGCGATGATTGTAATATTTAATTAGATAAATGACAGTCTGCGAATCGTCTTTTAATTCAAATATGTATAAGGGTATGCGTGTCCATTGCACCACTTGTATTTTGTACCCCAGACCCCCTCACCTGCGTGCGAGTATATTTGTATTTATTCGATGACGATCTGAGAGGCAGACCTCGCCAAGATGAGGTGGTAGTCAAGACAGGAGTTGGACACTTTGCATTGGTGCCAGCAGCGATACGAGTCATGTATCGACTCAGGTATGGATGCCCATAGGTGATGATTGATCAGTTATCGATCAATCATTATAGAATGCTCAAGACCAGTCGGAATGCATGATTTACTTTATGTACATTTTATTATTATATGCGACTTCATGATTATTGCATGATCACATAGGATAGTAAACAAGAGAAAAATGCATAAAGTTGTGAAGAATAAATATTCCATTGAATGTTCAGTTGTGAGCACGACAACCCAGTTTGAACATAATGAATAGAAAAGGATTATATTCGTCAATTAATATTTAAAAATCCCTCAAAGATATATTAAGTCAAAATGCCCTCCATTTCTCACATCTAAACAAAACTGGCTGTTTGGGTGCTCATCAGCCTCAATTGAGAGTGCCTCTTACTACCGGGGCGTTTCCATGTGAGAAATGGGTCGACTTAACTAAAGTGAGTAGACAAGGATTAGCCTTAGCTAACTTGCTATCACTTTAGAGGCAAGAGGTTGAGGGAATCAAGTTCAGATTCCAAAAGCTGGGACTTTACTCAACTACACAAGGAACCACAAGAACAAGTGGTTGGCCAGCATAGCGCCTACCTTGAAACCCTCTGAGTAGTGTCGTAGCCCTAGCTTGTAGACTATGAAAGGGGTTTCGAGGATCCTTGCCACTAGAATGCTCAAGCGATAGAGTATTCTGAATCGAATGGTGAGGGCTATTAAGGTTTGTTAAAATAGTGGGAGACGTTAAATGATGTAATAATTTATTAATCATAAAATGTCAAAAGGTAATCAAGATAAAGTATTAACTGCTAAATGTTTATCTGATGTAGATTCAAAATGGAAATCACCAACACCGCTATTACTTTGTCACTACGATCGATCTTGGATAAAGAAAATATCATGACCAGCAATAACTTCCAGGAGTGGTACAGGCGCTTGCGCATAGTTCTACGCCAAGAAAGGAAGTTATATGTGATGGAATCCCCAATTCCTGCAGAGCCTCCTTAGGGAGTAAGCAAGACTGAAAAAGATAAGTGGAAAAAACATGTAGACGATGCGCTTGATGTACAATGCATCATGTTGTCATCTATGTCCATCCAATTGCAAAAAATGCATGAGGAAGAGGACGCCTACAAGATGCTTTCACATCTCCAAGAACTATATGAGGATAGGGCTAGGCAAGAAAGGTATGAGATCTCAAGTGCGCTTTATAAGTGCAGACTAGCAGAAGGGCACCAAGCCGGTCCTCACGTACTCAAGATGATTGGGTATATTGAGAGGCTTGAAGCCCTTGGGTTCAAACTGAACCAAGAACTAGCAGTGGATCTCATTCTTGCCTCTTTACCGTCAAACTTCTCGACTTTCATTGTCAATTATAATATGAATGATATGACAAAGTCGCTCCCAGATCTTTTGGCTTTAGTTCGCCAAGCTGATAAGGACATGAAAAAACACCAATTCATCTGTCCTTATGGTGAACAAGAAAAATAAGGGCAAGGCAAAGGGGTCTAAGGCGAAGTCATGGCCAAAGACACCAATGCATCGTCCTACCAAGAAGCCAAAGATTCAGAGGCAAAGTAGTGAGCAGGAAGCTGTCTGCTTTGGATGTGGCAAGAAAGGCCATTGGAAGAAGAATTGCAAAGCTGGGAAGAAGAAGCAAGCTGACGCTTCTACTTCAGGTATTTTTGTCATTGAATGCAATCTATCTTTATCTATAAGTTGGGTATTGGATACGGCATGTGGCTCACAAATTTGTATTCATATACAGGAACCAAGTAGGTTTAAGAAGATTGCAAAAGGTCAAGTGGATCTCCGAGCTGCAAATGGTGCAAGTCAGGCGGCCTTGGCAGTGGGATACTATCACTTGACATTACCAACTGGTTTGGTTCTTGTTTTAAAAAATTTCTATTATGTATTGTCTGTTACCAGAAACATTATCTCTGTGTCATGTTTAGACACTATGGGTTTTTATTTCAAGTTTGGAAATAAAAGTTGTCTCTTTTATAGGGATAACATATGTTATGGTATGGCACATCTTAACAATGGTTTATATATACTAGAACTAGAAAACTCAGTAATGGTTATCAATGACAAAAACAACCAATATGACTCAAATAACACCCGTATATGGCACTTCAGGCTTGGTCACGTAAACGAGAAGCGATTACAAAGATTACATCAAGAAGGGTATCTAAACTCGGTACAGTTAGAACCCTTAGATGTATGTCAAGCTTGTTTACAGGGAAAAATGACCAAAGCACCTTTCTCAGGAAAGGGAGAAAGAGCCAATACAGTGCTGGAATTAATACATACTGATGTATGTGGTCCATTTCCAGTAGAGGCAAGGGGTGGTTTTCTATACTTCATCACTTTTACCGATGATCATAGTAGTTATGGCTATATCTACTTAATGCGGTATAATTCAGATTCCTTTCGTTTCTTTAAGGAATACCAAAATGAATTAGAAAACCAACTTGGTAAGAAGATAAAAGCACTTCGCTCAGACCTAGGCGGAGAATATCTTAACCAAGCTTTCATTGATCACTTGAAGGAGTGTGGGATAGTATCCCAACTCACTCCTCCTTATACACCACAATGGAATGGTGTTAGTGAAAGGAGGAATAGGACCTTGCTTGACATGGTCAGATCAATGATGAGTCATACAACTATTCCATTATCCTTTTGGGGATACGCCTTACAGACAACAGCATATACCATTAACCAAGTACCAACTAAAGCTGCAGATGGGATTCCATATCAGTTATGGTATGAAAAGAAACCCAATCTGACACACATGCATGTGTGGGGGCGAGGAATTTGTCAAGACTTTACCAAGTGACAAATTAGCATCCAGAAGCACTAAGTGCATCTTTATAGGTTATCCTAAGGAAACTAGAGGATACTACCTATATAACCCTTTAGATAGAAAAGTCATTGTGGCAAGATACGCCACATTTCTAGAAAGGGATCACATTTCTATTGGAAATAGTGGGAGCAAGATTGACTTCGATGAAGTTAATGCTCCACATGCACAAGAGTTGGTAGAGGAACAATCTCCACAAGAGCAAGTGGAAGAAGAAATTGTTCCTGAGACACAGATACTGTGTAGGTCTACGCGAGAGGTTAGAGAACCAGAGCGTTATGGTTTTCTTGTCACCGAGTCAGGAGACACAATAATCCTTGAGGATGATGAACCTCTAACCTACAAGGAAGTAGTAGAAGGCAAAGAAGCTGCTACATGGAAAGAAGCCAAGAATTCTGAGATGGAGTCCATGTACCAAAATCAAGTTTGGATTTTGGTAGACCCTCCAGCTGATGTAAAACCCATTGGTTGCAAATGGGTATTCAAGAAAAAGCTGGACATGGATGGTAAGGTTAATACCTTTAAAGAAAGACTGGTTGCAAAGGGTTTCAGACAACGTCAAGGCATTGACTATGATGAAACCTTCTCACCAGTGGCAATGCTTAAATCCATCAGAATATTGCTTGCAATAGCAGCCTTTCATGATTATGAAATTTGGCAAATGGATGTCAAAACTGCTTTTCTAAATGGGAAGTTGGTTGAAGACGTTTATATGACTCAACCTGAAGGGTTTGTTAAGTCAAAGAATGCCAGTAAAGTATGCAAGTTACAGAGATCCATTTATGGATTGAAGCAGGCATCAAGATCATGGAATGTTCGCTTTGATGAGGCCATAAGAGATTTTGGTTTTTTCAAAAATGAAAGCGAGCCTTGTGTCTATAAAAGGGTTGAAGGGAATGATATTGTTTTGCTAGTTTTATATGTTGATGACATATTAATCATGGGAAACAAGGTGCAAGTCTTACAGTCAGTTAAGACTTGGTTAAATGAATGCTTCTCCATGAAAGACTTAGGTGAAGCAACCTACATTATAGGGATCAAGATCTATCGAGATAGATATCAAAGGCTGTTTGGCCTAAGCCAAAGTACATATATTGACAAGGTACTCAAAAGGTACAATATGGAACAATCCAAGAGAGGATTGTTACCTATGTCACATGGTGTAAATCTCTCCAAGAAAATGTGTCCACAAACACAGGAGGAGATTGATAGAATGAGTAGAGTCCCTTATGCTTCGGCAGTGGGTTCTATCATGTATGTCAAGCTATGTACTAGGTTTGATGTTGTCTTTGCTTTAAGCATGGTGGGTAGATATTAAGCCAATCCAGGAGAGCTGCACTGGACAGCTGTTAAAACTATCCTTAAGTACTTGAGGCGTACTAAGGATATGTTCCTGGTGTATAGAGGAGATGAGGAACTAGTTGTGAGGGGACACACAGATGCTAGTTTCCAGACAGATCATGATGATATGAAATCGCAGTCAGGCTACATCTTCTACCAGAATGGTGGTGCAGTGAGCTGGAGAATCTCAAAGCAAGTTGTGGTTGCTGATTCTACTGCAGAGTTTGAATATATTGCGGCTTCCGATGTAGCAAAGGAAGCAGTCTGGATATGTAGCTTTATCTCAGACATTGGTGTTGTACCTAGCAGTGCAAACCTTGTTTCAGTATATTGTGATAATACTGCTGTACTGGTACTTGCCAAGGAGCCCAGGTCTCACCAGAGGACAAAGCATATTCTTCAGAAGTTTCATCTATTGAGGGATTTTACTCAAAGAGGTGAAGTGAGAGTTAGCAGAGTAGCCACAGAGGACAATGTGGCAGACCCCCTGACTAAAGCCATTTCTCAGCAGAAGCATGATTCACATGTGAGAGCTAGCGGAATGAAACCTGTTAGCAGTTGGCTCTAGTGCAAGTGGGAGTGTTGAATGTGGGTGCTCTAGACCCAACTTGTTTTGTACTGTGATTACTGTTACATGTATTCAGTTTGTTATTATACATGTGTTTATCTTGCCATGATAGTATAGACACTTCTGCATCCACTTTATTAATGGAAATGTCCTTAGATTACCTGTCGCATCAAATGGTTATAGCAGGACTCAGGCTATAATGAGAACCCTAAGATGCCATGACAGAAATCTTAAAGTAACGTCCTATGGTCCAGTTACATCATTCTAAAAGGACACAGATGATGTGTGACCATCAGGTGCTGGGGGCTCATAAGCATTGAGACTTCATCTCATGAATTTCGCACTTGATGATCTCTAGCTATTGAGATCATGAGGACAGACCCGCTTAATAGGAACACCACATGTTTCTGGTGCCATTGGTCGTTCCTATCTACGGACATGTGTAATGGTCTCCTGACTTGAGATCATTATCAATGAATGTCATTTAATTACGTACATTTGATATAAGACAAAAACCATGGCGACAAGTCATGGTGAGGTAGTTTATATCGGGTACGTCATTAATGGCATGTAAATGATTGAATGATCGAGAAAGGATTTGTCGCTTCTGAGTTTAGGAAGAGATGTCTCGGGCCTGGTTGATTAGGATGGTTGCACCTTTATTAAATCCATGGCCATGGTAGTGGAAGGTAAGACCGTCCGGACAAATCAACAAACAAAATAAAGCAAATGAAAAATGATGACACTGAGTATGCATTCTGATTTATTGAGATATCGATGATGAAGAGATTAGATTACACGGACCGTGTTCGTAGGAAGGCAATCGTTGCTTTGACTTTGCCTTATCTCTATAGGGGCCTCGATGGGTTGCTAGACCCCGCTCTAGATCGGTGATATTATTCACTGCTATCGAGATAAGGGCCTAGAGGGTCACACACAACAGCGCTTTGAGAATCTGCCCTATTCTGATGAAAAGGATTATAGGACTTGGTGGGCCCCACCACGGGGTCCGGACATTATCCAAGTCCTATGGATCACCAAATAATAAATAAATTCTTTTATTATTCAAGTTTGGAATAATTCGTTGAATTTATTTATAACATTTATTTACGAGTGATTAAGTAAATACATAGATAAATATTAATCAGACAGATATTTATATCTTGGGTTCGTTTAATATTATCATGAGGTACGAGTCGAGTTAGACTCGTGTTTATCACGTAATATATATATTTATATATATTGCAGTACAGTGATAAATAATAAATATTATTTATGGCATAATTTAATTTGTCATAAATAATTATTTTTAATATATATATATATAGTGAATGTTTAATACACAGAGGTCGGGAACCCTTACCGCATTTTTTAGATATTCTCTATATATATTAAGAGAGAGGCTCTCCCCTTGTAACTATTCATCCGTTGGAATTGAGAGCCTCTCTCTCCTGAGTTTTAGAGAGACTCTCTCAAACTAGCAAGTTCTTCATGTTCCGCCTTCACGGATCGAAGACGCTAGTTTTGTGGTGATCATCACTGCGTCGAAGTGTGCGTCGAAGATCCGCGCTAGCACCTGGATCTTGACGAACGACACGCAAGCAGATTTGTGAGGCATGTGTGGATGATCTAGAGGGCTTCGACGTCGGAGTCTTCGAGCAACAATCGTCGGCGTCCTGCACGTCAATTCTGAACAAGGTAAATGTTCAAGTTTAATTTTGTGCCCCTAAAGAACCTTGCGAGATCCTCGGACTAAGTCGGGACTAGATCACCGGAGTTGATAGGGTTATGTCACTCCGGTGAAGCAGAAAAATTTTAAATCCCGACCCACCGGCTTCTGCTGCGCAGTCCCGATACCCAACAGTGAAATCCTTATTGGTCGTTTGTGCTAAAAAAGAGTGTCCTTTTTTGTTAAAATGTAATTTTTACCATTTCATGTTGTGTAAATTGTACACTGCATGTAATCATTGCATGATGTGTACCAATTTCATGACATCTTCGAAGCAAACATTTCATGGCATGTAATGCCTTTACAAGGCGTGTCATCGCCCAACAGACATCAAACTAGCTAGTTTCTTCACAAAAGACCGCAAACAAAAGCCAAAGGACAAGGAATTCCATAAAGAGTAATGGGTTATTAAACATATTTCATTATATAAAAATGAAAAAATAAGATTTATAAAATTAATGTAAAAATTAAAAGGAGTTATGGAAAAATTAGTACTTACATAGAGAACTGAGGCCTTCCTTTGGAGTTCACATTGGAAATAGAGGGAATATGATAACTTATTGAGACTAGAATCTAAAGAAAGTGAAAGTGGATAATATTAGTATAGATAATGGTATATTTTTAAGAGGAAAATATATTTATATTTTTATCAATGGGTGGTCACTGACCCATTTTAAAAGTGGTGAGAATGGTATTTTTGAAAATAATTATTCTTTATATAAATAGATCACATGTTTCAAAAGTCAAAAAAACATAAAAAATTGAAAATAATGGACTGAGGATATGTTTTGGACAATCATAAACTCTAAAAATAAATTATAATATTGTTATTAACATGTTATTCCTTTTACCCATCCATCCAACATTATGATATTTTATTGAAAAAGGGCATAGCCTGAAAACATTATGGGGGTTTAAAATAATAAAGCCCAAGAGCATCAGATTTCACAAGATTAACACACTCTAGGGGAATGAAAACAATTGTATTAAAAATGATAATTGGTTTTTCTAGAGATCCCTTGGAGGCCAGGAAGTCTGCCACCATATTACCCTCATTCCATGTATGTGTAATAGCAATGCTATTGGATAGTATGCTCTAGTATCTCCGCACTAGATAGGTGATAGCCCAGGGTTTTGATATGGTCCCTTTCAAATATCCATGAAGGATAGATGCGTCATTTTCCACCCCTTCCAACATAATATCATGGGAAAGACACAATTCCAATCCCTTAAGCATGGATATAGTTTCCGCAAGAAGTGAGTCACCGCTGCCAAAAGTAGCACTGAGAGCAAGAGTAGTAGAACCAGCCCGATTACAAACAACTCCACAACTCTCATAATACCGTTGATACATAACCCGTCAATATTTAATTTAAAACCATTATCAGGAGGATACCATTGAACCAAATTTCCTTGTAATAAGGGGTTGTGATCCAGGTCCTCATTAATCTTACCATGCAGGAGGTGTCACAGGGGAGGAGAGGATTCTCGGTGCTTGGGAAAGGGAGACAGTTCAATAGCTATGGTGCAAGATTTAATCAACACAACCATACAAGTGTAGAAAATCCCTTTATGCCCCCTTATTCCAAGCATTCCATAGGTTCCAACATCCAACTGCTAGGAGGAGAGATCTCGCCTTTCGTTCATGGGGATTATTGGTGGAGTCGTGAAACCAATCTTGATGGATTCCATTTTTAGGATGTTGCGGTCCGGATAGTCCATTTCATTCACAAAAAGCAAGCCACAACATGGATGCCCAATCACTTTCGAAGAAAATATGATCCAAGTTCTTTCCGTGAGGAAGATGACAACAACTACACCAGGATGTTGAACAAACACCTCTCTTGCAAACCATTTCATCTCTAGGTAAGCCTTGATTATTCACCTGCCATAACAAAAAGTTAATCTTAGCTGGGATTTCCTTGCTCCATAGAGTGTCTCCCCATGCATCGATATCGTATTCCCCATGCATGATGCACCTATATTCCTTTGTCGAGAAATACTCATAAGATGATCATGTGAAAACCAATCTATCATTCTCTGAACAGATGATGACATTGTTGAAGACATCCTATAGCTACTAATTAAGAGTCGTACTGATAAATAGAGGATATGTACTTGCTTCGGAGAAATAAATATCCAGTATTGGATAGCCCGAAAAAGCCAGAATATTTCCAGTACAGTTGTCATTCCAATAACTGAGGGAACCCCGACCAATGACCCAACACAAGTGATGTTGGAGAGCAGGTAAAAGATTGCGGATCGAATTCCACAAATTAGAACTCCTTCTCACTGTTCCATTACAAATGGTCCCATATTTTTTGGAAATAAGTTTTTCCCATAGCGATGTACCTTCCATTAAATCCCATGCTAATCTGACTTAGAGGCTTCTCACAGATTCAGCAACACTTCTATGATTGATGCCTCCACCTTCAATTTCACAATCCATCCTATGTCATAAAGCCCAATGATTCTTTCCTTCACCGTGCACATCCAAAATGAAGGTGGTAAGAATTTTTTCAATTTTCCTTACGACAGCTTTAGGATCAATGAGAGAGGACAAGGCATGCATAATAATTGAATATGATCTTTTTTGGACTCCCAATTTTTCAACAAGTCTGTTTCCCCTTGATTCTGAATATGATTTTGATAAATAAACACTAATCTTTGCCTGGTTGATGGATTGGCCACTCCAATGTATATATTCACCAAGAATATGGTCGAGCTCATGAATATTTCTGATATTTCCATTATGGAAGAGAAGTAGATCATCTGAAAAGAAAATATGAGGGGGTCCCTTGATGTTAGCTTTGCACCGAAACGGTCTCAGACATCCCTCGTCAATCTTCTTGTTAAAATATCTGCTAAAAGAGTGTTGATCCAAGATAAAGATAGTGGGGGAGAGAGGATCTTCATGCCTTAGCCCCCAGACCAATTTAAAGACTCCATAGCTTCTTCCCATGAAGGTAATAGAAAACTAGGAGGAACCCATGCACCTAAAAATAATATCAATAACTTTCTCTGAAAAAACCCATACCATGCATAACTTTAATAATGAGACACCACTCCATCCAATTATATACCATGTACATATCTAGCTTGATAGCAATGTTGGACCCATGGACCTTCTTATTAATATCACTTATCATTTCATGAGCACTGGCAATGGAAACCTGAGTGGATCATCCATGAATGAAACCTTATTTTTCCTCAAATATCCATTTCGAAAGGTGCATGGATAATCTCTTGTTGATAATCAAAGCAAGTACTTTATAAGGAATGTTGCACATACTAATTGGACGAAACTTCTTGAGCGAAGAAAGATTATTGACCTTCAAAATGAGGATCCAAGAAGTGGCACAAGATACTCTAGGAAGACATCCACCACGGAAGAAATCCTGAATGATTTTCATAAGTTTATTTTTAACAATGTCCCATGAATTAATGTAGAAAGACCGTGGGAAACTATCTAGACCTGGGGAACTTCCATAATTCAGGTAGGATACACCCTCCCTATCCTACCTCTTATCCGGTATTCCATCTAGAATACCATTTGAATCAGTAGATACACAATGTTATAAGTTTCCAAAGAAATATGTGGGCCATGTAAGATAACCATCCTGCATGCAAGGATTAACACCAGCAAGTAATGAGGAAAAATGAGATGCAACCAAACCTCCTACAACTTTTGGGTTAGAAGAAATGGAACCATCCCCAAGCAATATGTTTGGAGCAATGTGTTTTTCAGCTCTCATATGGATGCCTGGAAGAAGGCAATATTACAATCTCCCTCTCTGATCCAAGTCACTCTGGATCCCTCTCTACAAGTTCATTCTTGTTCAAGAGGCAATTCATAAAGATGATACTTCATGTTGGCCAAATTACTAAAAATGTCATCGTCCCAATGTGATTCAAGGTTCCTCTCAGCCTCTTCAATATCCCCCTTAAGAGCATCAATGTCCTAAAAACGAGAGTGTTGGTTTCCCTCCCAAATAATGAGGTCCCCTTTCATGCGCCGAAGTTTGTTATGAAACCAGAACCAAGATCTTTCTTTCATAAATTTACCCCATAAAGACCGAACCGCAACATGATAGCTAGGGTTAACTGTCTACTGCCTTGAATAAAAGAAATGATTGTTTCGTGCATAATTATCAACTAGGCTAATGCACAGAGGATGAACAAATAAATCCTTGACAAGGTGCACAAATTTCTCATTAGGAAAGGATGCAATGGCTTGACACTGTTAGCTAAAAAACGATCCAAATGACACCACATGCGACGATCCCCCTTTGTGTCATCCCACCATATGAAATTATCACCTGTGTACCCCTTGTCGAGATCGTTACGAGCTACGAAGCTTATAAAATCTTGTCTGTCCTTCCAAGGATAAACCCCTTCTCCCTTCTTATACGTATCCATAATGATGTTGAAATCACCACCGACAAGCCAAGCCATATCACCTATATCAAGATTGTCCAACTCTTGCCAGAGAAGTTCTCTCTCCCTCACACTGCACATTGCATAAACAAAGGATATAAAAAAACTAGAATTATCCAAGGTGACCTTTATAGAAAGATGTTGATTGGATACAACCACTTACTCCAATGTGATAGAATTGTTCTAGAAAATCCAAATGTAGCCGTTATCAGGCTCCCCATGCATGCAATTGTGGATACAAAGCTTGGAAGAGGAATTATTAATAGTCCCAGAATGTTTTTTGTGCTCAAGAACAATAACCAACGCTGCCTTACGATGATGAAGTTCTAAAGAAATGAAATCAAGCTTCGCCCGAAAAACTAAACCCCAAGAATTCCAAACGAGAACATATATCATTGGAAGAGAACCTGTTGGGATTTTCCCCCGTGACACAGGCCTCATAACTTTGGAAGAAAAGAGCTCCTGCACCCTTTTTGCACGGCCGTAGGTATAGGATCCGCTCTGAGGAGGAGACTGAACTGTTATCTTATCTAATTCCACATTGGATAGAACATTGAACCCATTCGATATCTGAATATGAGGAGTGCATGAATGTTTTGGGATAAAGGGAACTGCCTTATGAGAAACAACCTCCTTTCCTCCTCCAAGGTCGGCCTTCATAGTACTAGAGTTAGGATAAGAAGGATCTAACCGAGCCAATAAGACATTCAAGAGAGCGGGGGCTTTGGGACAACACATTCATGAAGTCCTTCTAGGAATCAAGAACGATACAAAATTCCATTCTATTGATGATCGAGACTCTAGCCGAAGCATCCAAATTTAAGGAGGTGATGAAAGTCTAAAATACTGGACGAGGATGTTTATTAGCCCCAAACCTGGCCACTAGAGTCCACCGATGAATATCAACGGGCACCCCAAACGCGTCGGGGGAGAAATCCAAAGCAGGAGATCCGTCCACTGTTGAAGAGCATTGATCCCCCAACAGAATCTCCAGGATCGAGGATAGGCGAGAAGAACCCGAAGGCGTCGGACAAAGAAAATACTTCATGGGCAGTCCCAATAAGACATACTTGAACGAAGCCGTAGGGTTATGATCCCCTGGATGTGTAAGAGATAAGGACGGCTGCAGATCTGATCAAGGAATTGGGTCCAACACCACTGGGATTGTAGATGAAGAAGAAGCCGGCAAGGGCAGAGGAAGGCAGATGGGCGGGGAAATTGGAAAAACCTGAGGCTCGTACGGCGCGTTATCTAGGTCAACCACAGGTGACTCCATCCTTGCCAATGTTAGTCCTTTTACCCATTTGGTTAACTTTTTAACAATTTTGGACTTTAATCTAGTAACAATATTTTACCCAAGTAAATAATTTTTTATGCCAAAAAAATAACCGGACCTTATGAAATTACATGGAACTCCTTTTTTATAATATAGGATTTGTTTTCATATATTCAATTTATAATAGTTATAAAAATTAATTTTATAATAACAAATTGACAATGTATTGAAAACAATTTTAGAGATTTGTGTAACTGAAGTTATAAACTATCAAAAATAGGTTAGTAAATGAAAATAAATACTTTTAAATTTAAAATATCTCATAAAAAAACCATATTTAGTCTAAAAATGAATTCGTAAATTTCAATGTCATACTTATATCCTAATATCTTCATAAAAGTCGTGATATTTGGGAAAATGGTATTTTCACTATTCACATAAAAATCATTCCTTTCTGAAAAATCACACAAATTTATCCAAAGGTAATATTTTTATTCTAAATCCCAAAATAATGTTAATTTATTCAAATTAATTTTTTTATAATTTAACATTAAAATAGAAATATATTGAAAAATGTTTTCATATGTAAATAAATTTTTAAAATACTTGATGTTCTTATTCTTAATTTATATAAAACACTAATAAAACTAGTATTAATTAGTCAATTTTTTATTTTATTGACATATTAATTATAAAATGATATACTTAATTTTTTATAATAAAAAATAAATGAAATAAAAAGAAAACATTTAGTAAGATTGATTTTTAACTAGAAAACGACCTGAGTAAATTTGTATAAAATGATCGTAATATTTGTATATATGTGTGTGTGTGTAATAATTCCATTATTCCTATTCATACTTTACTAATTTTATAGATAGAGTTTTGATAGTAATATTTTTATCTAAATAAAATATATCACCTTTTCTTTTTATTTTAGTGTTACATGTTTAAAGTCTTTAATATAATATTTATTTAAGGAAAATACATAGTGACATTCTGGGTCATTACATTCTCTCCCTCTATATAAATTGCATCCTCACAATTTTAATTTTTTCTTAATAATTAAATAGTTTAGGTTGTCCATATGATAGACATCAGTATATATTTAATTTTTAATGAGGTTTCATCTTCATAAACCTCGTTTCGACTAATGAAATCGTATTTTCCCTTACAACAACAATATAACTAATGATGAGTTTTATTGAACCATTTATGCTAAATACCCCAATATAATTGGGGTAATTTTTCATATGTAGTTTATAGTTATACTTATTTTAATGGGTGGTCATATGTTGATTTTTAGATGTGATTTTCCTATATTTTCAATTACCGTGTTCACTATGTGAATGGAGATAATATATTCCTAATATGACATCTAATTTGAATAATAGATGGAAAATAGGATTTTATTGGAACCAAAATCCTATAAAAATATATTATAGAGAAGTTATATACTTGGAATAATATAATAATACCATAATATGTTTTTATTAATAATTAAACATGTTATCATTGAGGCGGATGTTTTATGTTTTAGTAAAAATTATATATAATTTGAGGAAGATAAAAATACAAAACTCAGTTACTGAGTGGGTCATCAGTGCCCCTCATTCTATATCATATTCAGAACCCGCTGTAATAGTTTTGGTTGCATAGGTTATCCTTTATCTTGGATAATGTCCAAGTTACCCATATTTAAGACATTGAACTATTAGTGGTACCTCTACACTAACTATACTTCATTTTATGGTGTCCACTTACCTATTAAATTTTCCTTAGTAATTATTTTCTTTATTCTCTTATTTTCTACACATAAATCATCTCTTAGTTTCATTGAAATTTTTTTAGTACATCCTCCCACATTTTTTACATATAGAAAATTGAATTTTCATTCCTACATCATCTTTGTCACTTGAACATTCAGGAGACTCCACCCCTATCTTATTTTGTGGGTTTGAAATATCCATTATGTTAACATTTTTAATAATAATTTTGGATAGCTAATTTGGAATAATCATAATATTTCTCACTCTATCTCAAATCTCATTGTTTTTTTGTTAGGACTATCTCTTCATTCTCCACCACACTCATTGATAGAATTGTTCCTCCTTAGTTCATACATTATTTAAAAAAAAATGAATTCATAGAGACATAACTTAGTAAACATACTATAGGAAAACTGTGAGGATAAATGAAATAATACACAATTGATGTCGAGAACCAAACTTATGAATCTATAGGCTTCAATCGAGGTTATGCACTATAATTTTCTAAAAGTATATCTAAACTAAATTTATTAAAAATCCATAATCATGGTTCATAAAAAGAATACGAATTAACCAAATAAAATACACGAGAGTGTCTAGTCATGTTTGCAAACTTAGGCGCACTCACCATGAACTAGTGTGAATATAGAGTAGATACTCAATGAGCCTTTTTTATCATGATCACCCCTAGGAGATTTTATGCCACAATTGCATCCATATTATAGTATCTAGATAGAAATATAATTTCTAGAATAATCACACAGTCAATACATCACAAAAAAATAGAATTTTATTCTATACATAGATTTTTTCTCATGGTTCTCACTAATGTTTCCAAAACTAATCCAAAAAATAACTAAAACCAACATTGATATATACAAAGGAGACCCAAGATAAAAAATTCTTTATTAATTATTTTATATTAATTTTCACTCCATTTGAAAATAGTTTTAGAAATTAGAGAACCAAATTATTAGTTTCTTTAATGATTAGATAAAAAATATTATTTCACAATACTCCTCAAAATTTCTCAAAAACACTCAACTAAACCCCCTTATAAAAACCTCACATGCAATAACATTTTTTATATCATGGGGATGGAAAAAATTCTATTTGGATTAGTTAAATCACTCAGTAAGGTAAAATTATCTACAAAAAAAAAATATTAGTTAATCGACATGAGAGAAAACATAAAAATGAGAGAAATATCTAATGAAAATATCATATATTTTTATGTGAAAATCATAAAACATGATTGATAGTTAAGGATCATGGCATAAGAATATAATGCCAACTAATATTCATAAAAAACATGGCTGAGAAGCGTATAAAAGAAATAAATATATATGTATAAAATTGTTAAATAAGAAAGTAGAATATCTTTAAGACATATGACATCATAAAATTTATGAATGTCATGGAAATAAGGAACATTTCAAAGATATGTAACAAACATAATCTTAATAAAATATTTTTACAAAACTCAATCATGTCCACCCATTAATTTGTGTAAAAATTCATATATGTCTACCCTTCAAATTGAGAACAAAACCAAGTATGTAAAACCTTTAGATTGTGAAAAAACAAAATTATAGCCCCTATTAATTTCATAAAGAGATATAAAACCTTAACCAATGCATTAAAAGGTGATATATTAAACCACTCATCATCATACATATATATGAGTGCCCATAAAATCAAATCATTCATCTAATCATAAAGAATATATGAGAAGAAAATGGGTCTCTAATATTTTTTTTCAAAATGGTTTCATATATAATGATTTAAGAAATATTATCTATTGATAAATAAAAAAATCTACATTTTTTTAAAATATCACATAAATAGATATTTTTAACAGTTACTCAATTAGATATGAATTCTTTGAAAATTTATAAGAAATACTAAAAAGATTTTTTCATAGAAAATATTTATTAATATTATATTATGAAGATGTGATTTTCTATTAACTTTAAAAACCAAATATTTTTGAATATGAATAGAAAAATTCTAAAAACATTAACTTAACAAATTATGTAAATAGAGATGGAAATGAAATAAGTAATTTGTCAACAATGTGTGGTAAAAAAGAATAATATAAGATCATTAAATGGAAAATAATTTTAATTATATTAAAATTACATTATCAAAAACTCATGTCAATAAAAAGATAATGAATAAGATGTTTTAAAATGAAAAAAGGGGAATATAAAGCTCATAGGAGATAAATAAAATTGGATTTTCCACTTGTTAAAGGAGAAAATTGGAGATAATTAAAAACATGTATATATAAGAAAAATCCATAAAAAATATGTGAATTATTCATAATCAAATTAAATTTTCATGAAGTAATATTTTAATAAAGGAATAATTATTGGGTGTGTAAAATGATTTCCCCAAAAAAGGGGGATAAAAAATAACATAACATCATCATAGGGTTAAATAAATCAATCATGAAATATTAAAGTCAATGAGGAGTGATTATGATCAAATGAAAAAACATGATTCATGAAAACCCCTCACATTAATTACTAACCTTATCTAAAACACTTGAATCTATTATATAATAAAAATAAATGGCTTCATAACTTATTTTATAAACTTATTCATAGCTATAGCCTTTTATAAACATCATTTACTATGATTTATTACAAGTATATATGTTAGTTATTTTTTTCATTTTAATCAACAGTTGTTATTAGATTGAATTGTTTTTTGAATATCAGTTTCATAGTGGAAGTGTTATTTATTATTTATATATTCATTGTTCATAATTAATAGGTAATTATTTATACTCTTATAGATGTTTCTTGATATTTTAAAAAGTTATAATTTCTTTCTATGAGAGTTTTAATTGTGGGTCTTATTGATATAATTGGGGCCACACAGGCTTCATTGATTTTTAATAAGAGAACAAATGTATTTACATTACTAAATTTTATGATAATGTTAATAGTCCATGAGAAAAAATGAAAATATAATTTAAATAATTATTTCACATATTATTATTAATTAATTTCTTATATTAATCCATGATATTATTTTATATTATTGTTTAAGTGGGTGGTTAAACTAACCCAAAATAGAACATAAATTAATTTAATAGATGATTATTTTTTATATATTTATAATATTATTGTTTTATAGGAATTTTTAATTTATTAATATTTCATCATATTAATATATAATAGTTTATGATAATTATAATAAAAGAAAATGGATAAGAAACAATCATATAGTATGAATAATTTTTTTTACGCTTAGTATTATTATTTTAAAAGGTTGAATTTACAATGAGCATTCATTGGTCATATAATTAATAGGTTTACCAACTTATTTTATCATAATAATAATAATTTAATAAAAATAATATTTATCCATTAAAAATATTCAAATGAACATCCATGAATGGTGGTGATCAAAAACAAACACATCGTTCTTTGTAGACGATAGTTAACATGTGCATCTAGATGATGATTTCATTTTCTATAAAATAGGAGAATTGTATAATATCATTTCTAATTTAAAATTATAAAACAAGTTATAAATTTCATACTTATTTTTTAAGTTACCAATTAGGATCATCCATGTAAGGTGGTTAAGGAAAATGAAAAATGACTCTTTATGGAGGGGGTAGGCTACACTAATGCCCAAATGCCATTTTTGTTTTCCTTAAGGGATAAAGGGGAAAGGTGGGTAATTTTTATTCTATTAGAATAATAAAATCAAGAATAAAACAACAATTATTTAATTATATGGGAATAAAATAATTATATTTGAAAAAATAAGATAGAATAGAAAATTATAACTGAAAAATTGTTACTCGCATTGAGGACTTGGGGTTTCACATGCAAGGATCAATTGAAATTAAAAGACTATGATATGTTATTGTGACCAAATTATAAATAAAATGAAATATTATTATAATAGAATAAAAAATGATATTTTTTTAACTGAAAAAGTAAATTTATAGTGGTCTTTAATGGGTGGTGGGAGATCCCTTTTATATGTCGTTAAAATAGATTTCTTAAATAATTAATATTTATATAAAGAGAGAACATGTTTCCTATCTCAAGAAGACTCCAAAATGAACAGTAATGGAGTGGAAATATGTTTTTTTCATGAAACACCATAGATACTCAATTAGATTCATATTTTAAATATGTCACAGCTTTTACCCCTTTAGTTAACCTTTTTTATTGTTTGGATTTTACTAAGATGAAATTTTTCTACTTAATTAATTCATTATTTATGAATAAAAAATAATTAGACCTTATAAAATTATATAGAACACATAAATAAAAATATTAAATTCATTTTATTAGATTCTATATAAAAAAATGATAAAAATAATTTTTAAAATAATAAATGTATAATATATTAAAAATATTTTTAGAGAACAATGAAACTTAATTTGAAAAATACCAAACACAGGTTTGTAAACTAAAATTTATATTTTTAAATTTTAAATATATTCTATAAAATCCATATTTTTCCCAAAAATAGTTTTATAAATATCAAATTCATTCTTATTTATTAATAATTTAATTAATACCATGAAAATTTTAAAAAAATTCTTTCTCACTATTCACATAAAAATAATTATTTTAGAAAACAATGAAAATTTATCCTAAGATGATATTGATAATATAAATCCAAAATAGAATTTAAAATTTTCAAACTAAAATTCATAGGTTTATTATTTTAAAATAAAAACATAATTATAATGAAAAAAATTATCATTGGAAAACATATTTTTTAAAATACTTTTTGTTGCTATTCATAATTTCTATAAAAATTTAATGAAACTAGAATTGATCAATAAATATTATATTTTATTAGCATCATCATTTTATAACAATATAATAAGTTTTATTTAAGAAAAACTATAGTGCATAAAAATAAAAATATTAGTAAAATATATTTTTAAGTACACAATGAAATAAATAATTTTTTTAAATATCCCTTATACATATTTATATATATTTCATAATTTAGATAATCTTATTAATACATGTTAATTTGATGGATATGATTTTAACTTCCATGTTTTTATTTAATGAAAATATATATAGGATTCATTTTATTTTAGTGTTTCATATATACCATGTTATAAACATAGTATTTATTTAAAGAAAATACATAGTAAAATCTTGGTTCATTAAATTCCACCCTACAATAAATTTAATCCTATGTTTATTAATTATTATTAACTAATAAAATGGTTAAGGGTTTCCATAAGATATATTTGACTCAATATTTAATTCTTAATGATGTTTTATCCCTACTATCCACTATATGACTAGTGAAATCGTTTATTCTATCATAATATAAATTAAACTTATGCCGTGTTTACTTAAACTAATTTTTATGAATACCCCAATACAATGGTAATACTGTTTTAGGGAGTTTATAGTCACTACTACAAAAACGGGCAAGGGAAGCGCCACCTTTTATCAGCTCTAGGAAAAAAGGTTTGATAAAGGTAAATATTTAAGAGCGCTAATTAAAAGCTCTGATAAAGGGTGAGTTTTATCAGTGCTAAAAAAGTTCTGATAAAGAATCCCTTTATCAACGCTAAAATTTTAGCACTGATAAAGGGTCCCTTTATCAGCTCTTTTCTAGCACTGATAAAATCATAGTCCCATTTTGTAAAATTGGGTGCATAGTATCCTCTGTTTATCGAGCCGTCAAGCTCTTGCGGTATTGTACCCCTGTGAAAACTTCCCTCCCCCACTCTGATCTTCTCTTTTACAAACCTTCGCCACTATCCCTACTCTGCTATTAGCCCTACTCTGTATCCTCCCGCACAAACCCCTTCCGCGAATCCTCCTCCACACGAACCCTACTTTTCCTCCTCCCCACTGGACCCTACTCCCTGTGAACCCTACTCCTCTATTTCTAAATGGTTGGAAGCTCCTACCATGCACCTCCCCCTCTAGCGATTGCGCCTTCCCCTCCCGACGTAGCACAGAAGTCTCCCTAACTGCTCGACACTTCTTCTCCCCAGCTATCGCAGGTGAGATCTACTCTAGGTAAGTGTCCCATGTATCCTTTTAGTTTTATTTTTGGTAATTTCTCTCCATAATCTACATGTGTTCATCATTTTAATTCTCATTTGGTCAATGATTCAATTAATAATTGGTGACTGGTCAGTGCACATTCCATAGTTTGAATCATCGATCACTCCATTTGAAAATGAGACATGGGAAGTGCTAGTCTTTTTTAGACACACCGTATACCCCTAGAGACACATCATGTCCTCCTTTGAGGATAGTTTTGAGATCTATTTCCTTTTATTTCAGTTTTTTTGTGAGATTTTCGAGCATCCATGGACCAGTATTGGTGGATTGTGTTCCCTTGGTCCATTCCTATGAGGGATTGATGCAGCTTCATGACGTCATCCAAGGATGGTGGTCCCTCTATATCATTTTAATGATCATGGTATTGTTGGTGAGTTCCATTATTCTTGATTGAGCTGTCTTAGTCCACTTATATGATGGTTATTATGGAATTAGGTCCCATTCATTGGAACTCATACCCCTCAGTGACTTGGAACATGTATCAATTCAAGGGACACGGATTGATCCTCATTTCATTCATGTTGTCCCAATATTGGGTTTGTAATATTGGAATCACCAAAACTTACATGGCCATTGATCCCCTATATTAAAGGATGTTTCAATTAGGGTATATTGTCCCCCATAAAGCCTTAGTAATTAACCCCATCTCTTGTTATAGATATCTGATCTTCCAGATGTTGTATTAGTCCGATGGATTGGGTATCTCAGATGAACCCTCTCATTTTCAATATACTTATTCTCCAGTGAGTGGCCTCAGTTCACTTTTATGGGGGTTAGTATGGAATATGATCCTGAGCAATGGACCACAGGTCACTTTGTGACCTAGATCTTGTATCCCTCTGAGAGTCTTGAAGAAAACCTCACTTCCAATGTGTTTTCCCTATATTGGGTTTGTTGAATTAGCATGACAAAAATATACACAAGTGTCTATCCCCTATCTTGGAGGATTAATGTAGTACACTCTAGTATCCCCCCATCAAGCCTTGGGCATTGACCCCCTATATTTATATCATGACCTGATATTTTAGATGGGGTATTAGTCTAATGGAGTGTATATCTCGATTGAACACTCTCAGTTTCATATGTGATTCTTCTTGGCTAGATCAGATGAGTATGACCTCTAGGATGAGTTTGGTCATTGGAAGTTTATCTTGGGTAACATTTCCTCTTAGAGGAGTGTTACCTTGATACCATGAGTGGATCTACAACTAGAAGTGGTTGAGACATTTTTTGACTTAGATTATCTTATGAGTATATTTGGGATATGCTTGGTTATCATTATGTCTCATATCTTGTTTGGAATAACTATGTTTAGTGACATGAATACTCTCAATGCTTTATTTATGGTGTTTTTAGGGTGTCCTACTGGGTATTGTAATACTCATCCCTACAATGAATCTTACCATACATGTCATGTCTTATACAGATGATGTAAAATTTCACAGAGTCATTGGTGGACTAGGAAAAGGTAGATATTTGTTTGGGATACACAGAAACATCTGTCCCCACCTTCTTTGTAGGTCATACATTATTTTCTATTTTTGGTTGGATTGTATTTCATCTCTTTTTATTAAATTCATTAATTTATGTTGTTCAATTCATAGATGGACCTCTAGTGGTTTGGGATAATTCAACATGTAATACTAAGATTTTTATGGATATATTAGTGTTCTATGATTATGCCTATGGTTTGAGTTCATATCATAATCTTTTAAGGTAGTGATCTTCTAGGATGTAGGGTTAGCAGGACCCACCCACAGTAGGTGTGTGATGCAAGTATCATCTCAGGAGGCACTGTCATTTATATATACCTCAAGGATATCCCATTACTCCAAGTAATTTAATATTATTTTGATGGGTATAGACATATCACACTGAATTTTCTTAACATTCATGTGAAAGGCAGAGAGGCAGTCAACGAATAGCCTAGGCAGAGGAAGGAACTGCAGAAAGGAGGTCTGTACAACATTAAAGTGATGGAGGAGATTTGGGAGTAGCATGATGTGGATGAAACTTTGGTTTGATTCTACTAATACTACCCTTATATAGACCACTCCTATATTGGTAAGTTAGTGGTTAGAATCTTGGATAGTTTTAGTCACTAGAGTCTTTTTACCAGGAGGCTCCAGGAGTGTTTAGAGGTACGATCTATGTTCGTTATACTTTTCTTGTAGTACTATTAGAAATATTTACAATAATATATTTTTCCTAATTTTTTCAATTATTTTCTTGGTATATAGTATGCGTTGGTAGAGCCCCATGTTAGTGATGTTTGGTATGAATTTGGACTTGCAAGAAAGATGAACAATTACCCCCTCGAGATGTGTTCTTGAGAGGAGATCCAAAAACATGTGGGCAAGTAAGTGACTCCTAATGTGGTTACTATATAGGTATTATAGATGGGGTAATTTTAATTGTGTGTTTCAAGCCCTTTTTATGTGATATGGTTTCATAAAAATCCATGTTTTTAGTGAACTAGTGTGAAATGAAAAGGGTGTGTTCCAAGCAATAGGACGTCATAGATACTTCGAGTGTAGTTCTAGGTACGAGTTTGGGGAAGGTTAGGGAGAGTTATTACATATACTTTAGATGTTCATGATAGAATTTATGTTCACTAACCTTAATTTTATATTTCTTATGTTAATTTGTGTAACCAAACCAATGATATTCAATAGTAATTTTGGATAAACCTAGGTTATTTTTCTCCCCTATGAACCCCTTTGTGTTTGAAAATGTATCTACTACATTAGTTCTCTCATCAAAATTGTATCCTTGTTTTCATTTTATTTGAGTTTGGTCACTAGTTTTGGGTTGTTTAATTTGATTGTTTTATTATGAATGAGGTGGCTGGTAGGAATGGTTAAAAAGATGTTTAATGTATTGCTGCAAGGGTGGTGGGTGATAGAACTATTAGTAAGGGTGCTGGAATGTGTGTTGATTTGGATGGGGGGTCTATCCTAGTTTTGTTGACTTCCAAATCTTTATTAGAAATGGTTAGGCTATATTAATCTCTATTTTTATAAGGAATTGGTTCTCTTATACATTATTTCGAAGTATTGTTTTGTTTATTTTAATCATAAATACTAATATTTGATATTCAAATAGGATGAAGATGAATAAAGATTCGATGGATGCTAATTGTTTGACAATAGTGTATGAGAACGGAGTGAAAGAGTTCATCTAGTTTGCAAAGGATCAAGCAAAGGATACTTCTCAAATCATTTGTCTGTGTTTACATTGTTGTTATTCTTGACTAATTACTCTAGAGGAGTTAGAAGAACATTTGATATGTCACGAAATAGATCGGAGTTATAAATGTTGGAATAAAAATGGAGAAACATGCGAATGTAGCTACTGGATGGGATAAAACTACGTTTTATAGATCATCAATGATTACAATTATGGATAATGAATAAGACCGTATGGAGGATATCATTATAGATGTCAATGATTATGAAGATCGTATTGTGGAAATAACAAGGACAATTGAAGATGAACTCCATGATTTCCCAAAATTGTTTGAGAAATTAAAGAGTTGTGCAAAGATGTCATTGTATGCTAGTTGCACTAAATATAAAACATTGTCAGCTATACTGAAGTTGTATAAATTGAAAGAAGTCAAAGGATGGAGTGATTTCAGTTTTACCAAACTACTTTCTATCTTGAATTACATACTCCTGGAAGATAATGAGCTTCCAATCCGGGCATATTAAGCTAAACGAATTCTATACTCGATGGGTATGATTTCTGAAAGAATAAATTCCTACCTAAAAGATTGTATATTGTTTCTCAAGGAGAATAAATCACTTACAAAATTCCCAAAGTGTGGTGCTTCCCAATAAATGAAATATGAATCTAGTCCTACGAAATTTGTATGTTACTTTCCAATCATTCCAAGGTTTTGGAATCTATATAGAATTGAAGAAACTAAAAGACAATTGTCATGACATGCAGAGAAAAGAAATAAATATGGGAAATTACTTCACTCGACTGACTCTCCTCAATGGAAGAGAATTGATCATGAGTATCCTAAATTTGGAAATGATCCGAGAAACCTTCATCTTGCATTATCTACAGATGGAGTGAATCCTTTTGGTTTTCAAACCAATACTCATAGTACATCGCCTGTTATGTTGGTAAATTATAACATTCCACCCTGGTTATGTATGAAACATAAATTCATCATGTTATCTTTGCTTATATCAGGATCAAAACAACCAGGTCACGATATTGATGTTTATTAGGCTCCTTTGATTGAGTATTTGATGTTATTGTGGGATTCATGTGTTATATTGTATGATTCTTATAAAATTGAATACTTTATGTTGAGAGTGATATTGTATGGGATGATAAATGATTTCCCTACTTATGGAAAATTTTCAGGCTATAGAATTAAAGGAACTCAAGGGTTTTCCATGTGCGAAGAAGATACAAAATCAATTAGGTTGAAACATTCATCGAAATCTGTGTTTCTAGGACATCGTATATTTCTACCTCATCGGAATAAGTATCGATCTTGGACGAAATCATTCAATGGAAGTTAAGAAAAACACACAACACCATCTCCACTGACAGGTGATCAGTTTTTTGAGAAAGTAAAATATGTTAACAATGTTTTTGGTAAACCATTTTCTAAAAACCTTATGAAAATCAGTTGGGAAAAGAGATCGGGTTTTTTACTTACCATACTGAAATTATTTGTACGTCAGAAATTTTTTTATGTGATGCATGTGGATCACAATTTATGTGAAAGTCTTATCAGAATGTTGCTAAATGCCCCTATAAAATCAAAATATGGAATTAAGGCAAGGTTGGGCATAGTTGACATGGTAATACAAGAAGATTTGGCTCCCGTGAAGGGTGAAAATCAAATGTTTCTTTCTCCAACTACTTACACTTTTTCCAGGGAGGATATATATCATTTTTTCATCTTCTTCAATGATGTAAAGGTTCCAAGGGGGTATTCATCAAATATCAAGAACATTGTGCAAATAAATCATTTGAAGTTAAAAGGCTTGAAATCACATGACTGCCATGTTTTATTGCAAGATTTAATTCCTATAGCTTTACGTTGCATTTTTCCAAGAATTTTTGTCATACATTAACCAAATTTTGTTTCTTTTTCAAAGATATATGCATCAAAGTTTTAGACCCAGTGAAATTGCCAACTATGGAATGAGAAATTGTAATAATATTATGTGAATTAGAATTGGTTTTCCTGCCATCATTCTTTGATATGATGGTTCATTTGATGGTTTACTTGGTGAGAGAGATTCTACTTTGTTGTCCTGTTCACTATAGATGGATGTACCCCGTTGAATGGTATATGAAGATTTTGAACGGGTATGTTAAAAAACGAAGTCGGCCATAGGGTTGTATTGTGGAGAGATATATTGTTGAGGAAGCCATTAAATTCTATACCAAATACTTATCTGATGTTGAAATCATTAGTCTCCCGAAATCTCATCACACTGGATGCATTGAGCGTGAGGGAATTTCTGGAAGATATGTTGTAACAATCAATATTACATATCAGGAGCAGGTCTACCTTTATGTTTTGCATAAAAGTTGGGAGGTTGCTCCATATATGGAAACCCACAAAGAAAATCTTCGAAAGTTTAATCCATCAAGGGTTGAAAAATGGACATCAAATACACATAATCACCCGTTTATAGGATGGTATCATGACAATATTTTTAAGGATTTAGCTGAAAATATGAAATCAATTTCAGAACAACTTCGATGGATAGCTTCCGGACCAAGTTTGTATGTATTATCTTACAATGGTTATGTAATTAATGGTTATAAATTCTATATAGATGAACATAATGAAGATAGTACCATGTAAAATAGTGTATTTACACTTGTGGCTGAAGCGATGTATGTTTCTGGTAGTAAGGATATATATCCAATTTATGCAAATATGGAATACATTGGCATTATCAAAAAAATATGGTAGTTGGATTATATGACATTCCAATTGTCTATTTTTCAATGAAAACGGGTTGATAAAAATAGTGGTGTTAAAATGGATGAATTGGGATTTTTGAAAGTTGTTTTTAGTAAAGAAGGGTACAAAGACAAAAAGTTTATAATGGCATCACAAGTGGTACAAGTATTTTATGTTCCAGATCCCACAAACTGAAAGTGGTTGATTGTTCTTTTATCATCCAAAACTATTAAAGGGTTCAATGAAAATTCAGTTGAGGATGATCTTTTTAGTGATACATCACAATCATTTCATAGTGGTCCCAATGTAGATGACGTTCTGTATGTTATAAGAGACCACAATGAAGGGATTTGGATAATCGATAGAGGTGTCAAATCTATTCAGCCTTTGAAAGAAATAAAGAGAGTTCAATAAACAGTTTATATTTTGTTTTTAATATAGATCTTGTTAGCTCATGTTATTATCTTATCATTACTGAATTTATGTAATCTAAATTATCTATTCAACCATTTTTGAAGATAATGAATTCTTAACGTTCTGGTTCTCCTAACCTTGAGGCTGAATATGTTTCTCAAGCTGTCGCTACTGCTGCTTCTGTTCACAGTGCAGAGCAACAACAAGTTTCTAAACCTGTTGCTTCTCCTAGTGTTGAGTTCCAACAACCATCAACACATGCCATTGTTACCATTTCAGATGAACATATAGATTGTCACGAACCAACCCAGGTCGACCCTGAACCGGACACCCAGGTCACCTGAGCCGGCCCGCGACATGGCCTCAAGCGCGTCTCCCCTTACGCCAGAGGTTGCCGACTAGCGGCGAGGGTGTAAGGTAAGTCAGGGGGGGAGACTATACCCTCTTATCAAAGTGGAACAAGGGGACCAAAAATACAGCAACGGAAGTAGTGTAAATAATAATAAGAAAACAGTGGAAAACATTTTTCATTTATAAGGTTTGAATAAATTTGGCGAACGGCAGTTTATATAAGAGATGCATGCATGACATGCTAATGATACAATGAAAACATTAAATCACGCGACCTACTTACACATCAACGCAGAAGTAAATGAACAAAAGTCTCAAGCCCCGAGGGCGATCTCCATGAGCATCCCGAGCCCCAACTCGGTCCTTTGCTCCTAACTCCAAGTACAAGAAACAACAACAACAAGGTCCTGCAACCAAATGGAATCTACTCGGGTACCCCAGTGCAATGGCGGCCCGAGTAGGGTGTGAGATATATATCTTAGTAGGCCGGAACCACCGGGGTCTAGCCCACTCTAGACCATGAAAATATAATTAAACAAAGTGTTGGTATTTTCGAACAATAATGACACAATGCAAACAATAAACGCCCGTCCAGGTTCCAGAAAGGACACCTGGCGGCACTACCTGCTTCGGCCCATAGCCGGGATGAAAACCTGTTTAAAACAACACAAGTAAATTTGGTTCAAGCATAAAAACACTTTTTATCATTTTGCTCAATTACTCTATTTATTCACTTATCATTTCAACTCAGACTGGAAATCCACTCATTCTTACCTTTATTTATTTGATCACAATTCACTCAGTTTTACCCACCTCTATCATTCTTTTCATAAATCATCATTTTCATTCGTTCGGTGTAGATCGTCAGGTCTAACACCCCGTATCACATTTGGTGTAGGTCGCCATGTCTAACACCTCAATAATCGTTCGGTGTAGATCGTCATGTCTAACACCCCGTATCACATTTGGTGTAGATCGCCATGTCTAACACCTTATATCACAAGATTGGATAACCATTGGGAAGGAACGCCATGTCCAAACCCAGATTTTTAAGTCGATCTAGAACGCCATGTCTAGGACCCAAAATCTCATTCAGTGTAGATCGTCATGTCTAACACCCTATGTCACAAGCTTGGATAACCATTGGGGAGGAACGCCATGTCCAAACCCAGATTTTAAGTCGATATAGAACGCCATGTCTAGGACCCAAAATCTCATTCATTTATCACTTAATTAATCAATCGACGCAATTCTCATTTCATGATTAATCCTTCACGTTCATTTATCCAAATCAGATCTCAAATTTTTATAATCAATTCTCATAATTAACTATCCTTGTTCAACATTCTGGGACTTTCATGAGCAATGGAAGGTAAACAAATGCATATGGCACCAACATGCCTCTATGTTAGGTGATTAATGACATTAGATGGTACAAGTACAAGCATGCCATTGATCAAGTATAATGTCAAGCATAAAGTGTCATAAGACTTTTAAGCAAGCAATCACAAAAAAATAAGTCTGCTACTACACGTTTATTTTGAAGGCAGCTCACCTCCATTGGAGGAGTTTTATTAGAAAACATGTCATTACTTTATCAAACAATTCATTTAGTGATATTTAGCATTTACTTTAAAACTCATTCAACACTTAGCAAAGTTAAGAAGACACACAATAAGGAAGGCAATCATGGAATTCTATTGCTACATTTTTAGATTGAAGGCAGCGCACCTCGAAAGAGGGGTTTTATTATTAAATCGTTAGTTTAGTGACCAAACAACCTATTTTATCTTATTCCTGCAATTCACACGATTTGCACAGAAGAATTTAATAGGAACTAAACTTGCATAATTAAAATACCAAGTGCAATATTAAACTCACTATTACTTTACTTAGATTTAAAAGGGCAAGGAGAGGGACCCTACCTCAAGGTGGATCCATCCGTCCACTCCGGCTCTTGGCGCTTTCTAACTAAAGCTGTCGCAGCTGCTCCCCCACGAGTCATATGTGATTTCACATACGTATAAGGACACCTAGCCTCTATGCACACGCTCCGCATGGCCATGAGCGTGCGCAAGAGGATCCTTACACATATGCTTATACACATAAGCCTGTCTCCACTCACCTGCACATGCACTTTTTATATATGTAATGGGGACAACTAGCCCCGTACGTGTGTATATTCGCTGCCATGGACAAATATACGCACACCGAGGGAACCCACGTACATATAAATACGTACCTATGCCTGCGCAGGTGAGTCGCCTAAACTCCGGCAACCCGAAAACATACCGAAACCTCCAACGCACTATAAGACAACCACTAAGAACCTTAAGACACAAAGATAAACCAATTTAAGTGAGGCAAGACCAACCAACGGTATTAAATCCTTACCTCGGGTGTTGGCGACAAACCAAAACGAAGGCGAACCCACACCGCAAGCTCAACGCACTGCCAACAACAAACCAGGGACTCATAAACATCAAAAGCCCCAAATTTAACAAGTGCAAAACAAGGGGAAAGGTGAAAACCTCACCCCAAAACCATTCCAAAACTCGAACGGACTAAACCAAACCAACCAGGAACCTCTAAAACAACCTGATAAATTAATTCAGAGGCTGCGAAAACCAAAAACCGGTATAACCATTACCTCGGAAACCAACCCGCGGACCGAAATCACCGCAAACCGCCTCGCCTTCGGCGGCGGACACCGAACGCGCACCCACGATGTCCCGAGAGACCTTCCGCATAACCCTAGAGCAAGCGAAACAAGAAAAAGGAACAAAATCAAAAACTAACCCCAACCTAGGGTTCGACCGAACCTCACCGGGCGCCGATTAGGTCGAAAAGAAGCCGGAAACCAGGAGGAGAAGGGAGGGACGGACTCACCATGGTGATTCGGCGAGTGAAATCGCCAAAAACCGGGAGAAAACGGGGGAAGGAGGCGGCGCTGTGGAGGGGGGGTCGCGCGCGGCTCGCCGGGGGAGAAGGGAGGGGGTGTCGCGGGGTTCTGCCGAGCGGGGGGTGAGGGAGAGATAGGTTTTAGGTTTTTTTTTTCTTTTTAATTTATTTTATTTTCATTTATTTTAATTTTAAACAAAAACTAAAATGCATCCACCCGAACGGTTTTACCTGCACCGCCTGAAACACTGCGTGCAGCCCGCGCGCTTGCTACCGGATGCCCGGGGTACCCCGCATGCCTAACCCGCATGGTTAAACCTACCGCGCACGGTCCGATATCACCACTTAAAACGGCTCCAGAACTCGGGACCTCGTTCCGAAGCTCGGTTTTAAAACCGACCCGCTGATAAAAGAAAAAGCTCAAAAACCTGCGAATTTTATCCGCTAAAAAAAACGGTTCGTTACAAACTACCCACCAAAAAAAACTTCTCGTCCCCGAGAAGCCTTCGGAAAACAACGAAAACATCACCCGACCTACAAGGGTCATGAAGTTGCATTCAACCGGTCGCATTGCGTTTCCAACGCCCAATGCACCTTTAAGCATTTTCTAAGAAAACTGCACTTAAGCCTTTACAACTCGAGCCAACGCTCACGTTACAACTGAAACATCAAAGCAGAGCTTACATCCGAGGCCATTATAGGGACCTCAGCCCAAGAAAACGGTTGAATCATGATCGACCAACTAAAATTGGTCACGCAAGATTTCCTCGAAAGACATCGCCGAACCGAGATTCACACTCTCCCTTAAATCGACGACATGCTTTTAAAACTGTTCCATTATCAACTACGCGTACACCGATGTCCTTACACGACCTTTGGTGACATTCGCAAGTCAAGCCATCACAAGACTATTAAAAAACAATCGTGCCTCAACACGAAGCGTAACTCCAAGAAATCATGCATCCCACACACAACAAGAGAGAGATTACGAAAAAAACCAACAACTTTTAAACTTTAGCGCGGCGTATAACCGACACTATCTTAGTGTATCCAAGACGACGTCAAGATAGGGGATATGCTCGTCTCATCCAGCAGAGTACACTAAGATTAAACCAAGGTCGCTGAGAAGATCAATTGGACCAAACTCTGATGCCTATACCACCCGAGGCATTCGTATTCGTCCAAGCTTAACCACTGAAACTCTCCCCGCACTAACGGAGTTTCTAAAGTGTTGCGCACACAGCCAACCTTATCAAATTCGTGCTGGAAAACAAGCACCGACATGTAAATCGAAACAGGTGTGGAACTACCCACCTTAGGAGTGTCCATGTCGTCGTAAGAACTAGCCGCTCACCGGCGCGCTATTTTTGAAACACTTTAACGCACGGGTGGCGTTCCTCGAACTACGATCACCACATCACAAGCTCACACCGAAAACAAGGCAACTCAAGCTCTAAGGGTACTACCTAGCACGGGCTAGTCCCTTACGAAGCACACACGTCGACCCTAACTCTTGGTCACACAAAACAAGGATTACTAGGCTCAAAAACCCCTTTCCATTTTATCCACTTCATTACTTCTTTTCAACCTTTAAAACATTCAAAAATTTTAATCAACCCACAATTACTATTTCAAAACTAATTACTTGGTTTTTAGACAATGCCCCATGGAAAAACAGAAAATCTATAACCAACTTCCTCTAAAAAAAATTAACACATAATGTTATCCAAGAATAAACAGGTAATTTAGCATCTAAATTCCTTTTTAACAAAGAGGTGACCCCGAGGGTCCCATTTATTCAATTCGGGTTCTTCAAAAGCAACCACATATCAGTTCATTCCATAAGGACGTGCCCCAACTGACCTCCTCGGGTCTAGTTGAGCATGTTTAAAAGCACACCAAACTATCTCAATCAAAACGCAATAGTTTTACATTAATAATCATTTTCAAACACACTATGGTCTAACAAGATTCAGTCCCATGGGTGGCCACCTACCAATCAATAAGGCGCTCATACGCCTTACCGTTGGCATTTAGCTCCCATTTATCAAATCAATTTTTGTTTTTCATTTAACATTTTAACTTAGCAGCCCTCTTTTAAAGGTTTGAAACCACAGTTTACCCTTTTTCCCAATTATAAAGCGCCCATACACCTTACAATGGAAAACTGGCTCCGTCGTAATCGCAACCAACAAATTCAGCCAAAGCAACCAAGCTTTTACTAGCAAGCTAACAAGCCACTACAAACAGCTAACACAAGGCAACAAGCTACAAGCTGAAATCACTAAAACATTATATAACACAGAGCATAACACACAAGCAAGATAGAAAACATGACATGTTATCACCCAAACATGTTAATTATCACTGAAATATGCTTTCTAAAGAGACGTGCTAAATAAATCCAGACATGACATATTTCCAAGGCACACAATCAAAATCAGCAGGCATCCTACTAATGCAACTACATGGCATGGCACATATGAATGACATGTGAATCTATAAGTGTCTAATATGATGCATGCAAATGCAATTTTCTGGCCATATCGGGCCAAGAAAAAAAAAATTCAAAACCTCTTCATAAAAAAATAAGCAGTGGAAAGTACAACATTCACCCAAGGTGAAATCACATCAATTGTAACAACAAACAACATGAACATCAATTCCCAGCCCTGGCCACTTGGTCATTTCCCGTACATGGGGTGATCAGTCCCAAGCACGGCTATTAACCCAAGCGCCGACACATTCCTAGTCTCCTGTCTCCCAATCCCAAAACAGTAAGACAATGAAAAGAAAGAAACCCCCTCTGATACCATTTTGTCACGAACCAACCCAGGTCGACCCTGAAACGGACACCCAGGTCACCTGAGCCGGCCCGCGACATGGCCTCAAGCGCGTCTCCCCTTACGCCAGAGGTTGCCGACTAGCGGAGAGGGTGTAAGGTAAGTCAGGGGGGAGACTATACCCTCTTATCAAAGTGGAACAAAGGGACCAAAAATACAGAAACGGAAGTAGTGTAAATAATAATAAGAAAACAGCGGAATTTTTTTTTCATTTATAAGGTTTGAATAAATTTGGCGAACGACAGTTTATATAAGAGATGCATGCATGACATGCTAATGATACAATGAAAACATTAAATCACGCGACCTACTTACACATCAACGCAGAAGTAAATGAACAAAAGTCTCAAGCCCCGAGGGCGATCTCCATGAGCATCCCGAGCCCCAACTCGGTCCTTTGCTCCTAACTCCAAGTACAAGAAACAACAACAACAAGGTCCTGTAACCAAATGGAATCTACTCGGGTACCCCAGTGCAATGGCGGCCCGAGTAGGGTGTGAGATATATATCTTAGTAGGCCGGAACCACCGGGGTCTAGCCCACTCTAGACCATGAAAATATAATTAAACAAAGTGTTGGTATTTTTGAACAATAATGACACAATGCAAACAATAAACGCCCGTCCAGGTTCCAGAATGGACACCTGGCGGCACTACCTGCTTCGGCCCATAGCCGGGATGAAAACCTGTTTAAAACAACACAAGTAAATTTGGTTCAAGAATAAAAACACTTTTTATCATTTTGCTCACTTACTCTATTTATTCACTTATCATTTCAACTCAGACTGGAAATCCACTCATTCTTACCTTTATTTATTCGATCACAATTCACTCGGTTTTACCCACCTCTCTCATTCTTTTCATAAATCATCATTTTCATTCGTTCGGTGTAGATCGTCAGGTCTAACACCCCGTATCACATTTGGTGTAGGTCGCCATGTCTAACACCTCAATAATCGTTCGGTGTAGATCGTCATGTCTAACACCCCGTATCACATTTGGTGTAGATCGCCATGTCTAACACCTTATATCACAAGATTGGATAACCATTGGGAAGGAACGCCATGTCCAAACCCAAATTTTTAAGTTGATCTAGAACGCCATGTCTAGGACCCAAAATCTCATTCAGTGTAGATCGTCATGTCTAACACCCTATGTCACAAGCTTGGATAACCATTGGGGAGGAACGCCATGTCCAAACCCAGATTTTAAGTCGATCTAGAACGCCATGTCTAGGACCCAAAATCTCATTCATTTATCACTTAATTAATCAATCGACACAATTCTCATTTCATGATTAATCCTTCACGTTCAGTTATCCAAATCAGATCTCAACTTTTTATAATCAATTCTCATAATTAACTATCCTTGTTCAACATTCTGGGACTTGCATGAGCAATGGAAGGTAAACAAACGCATATGGCACCAACATGCCTCTATGTTAGGTGATTAATGACATTAGATGGTACAAGTACAAGCATTCCATTGATCAAGTATAATGTCAAGCATAAAGTGTCATAAGACTTTTAAGCAAGCAATCACAAAAAAAGAAGTCTGCTACTACATGTTTATTTTGAAGGCATCTCACCTCCATTGGAGGAGTTTTATTAGAAAACATGTCATTACTTTATCAAACAATTCATTTAGTGATATTTAGCATTTACTTTAAAACTCATTCAACACTTAGAAAAGTTAAGAAGCCACACAATAAGGAAGGCAATCATGGAATTCTATTGCTACATTTTTAGATTGAAGGCAGCGCACCTCGAAAGAGGGGTTTTATTATTAAATCGTTAGTTTAGTGACCAAACAACCTATTTTATCTTATTCCTGCAATTCACACGATTTGCACAGAAGAATTTAATAGGAACTAAACTTGCATAATTAAAATACCAAGTGCAATATTAAACTCACTATTACTTTACTTAGATTTAAAAGGGCAAGGAGAGGGACCCTACCTCAAGGTGGATCCATCCGTCCACTCCGGCTCTTGGCGCTTTCTAACTAAAGCTGTCGCAGCTGCTCCCCCATGAGGCATATGTGATTTCACATACGTATAAGGACACCTAGCCTCTATGCACACGCTCCGCATGGCCATGAGCGTGCGCAAGAGGATCCTTACACATATGCTTATACACATAAGCCTGTCTCCACTCACCTGCACAGGCACTTTTTATATATGTAATGGGGGCAACTATCCCCGTACGTGTGTATATTCGCTGCCATGGACAAATATGCGCACACCGAGGGAACCCACGTACATATAAATACGTACCTATGCCTGCGCAGGTGAGTCGCCTAAACTCCGGCAACCCGAAAACATACCGAAACCTCCAACGCACTATAAGACAACCACTACGAACCTTAAGACACAAAGATAAACCAATTTAAGTGAGGCAAGACCAACCAACGGTATTAAATCCTTACCTCGGGTGTTGGCGACAAACCAAAACGAAGGCGAACCCACACCGCAAGCTCAACGCACTGCCAACAACAAACCAGGGACTCATAAACATCAAAAGCCCCAAATTTAACAAGTAAAAAACAAGGGAAAAGGTGAAAACCTCACCCCGAAACCATTCCAAAACTCGAACGGACTAAACCAAACAAACCAGGAACCTCTAAAACAACCTGATAAATTAATTCAGAAGCTGCGAAAACCAAAAACCGGTATAAACATTACCTCGGAAACCAACCGGCGGACCAAAATCACCGCAAACCGCCTCGCCTTCGGCGGCGGACACCAAACGCGCACCCACGGTGTCCCGAGAGACCTTCCGCATAACCCTAGAGCAGGCGAAACAAGAAAAAGGAACAAAATCAAAAACTAACCCCAACCTAGGGTTCGGCCGAACCTCACCGGGCGCCGATTAGTTCGAAAAGAAGCCGGAAACCAGGAGGAGAAGGGAGGGACGGACTCACCATGGTGATTCAGCGAGTGAAATCGCCAAAAACCGGGAGAAAACGGGGGAAGGAGGCGGCGCCGTGGAGGGGGGGTCGCGCGCGGCTCGCCGGGGGAGAAGGGAGGGGGTGTCGCGGGGTTCTGCCGAGCGGGGGGTGAGGGAGAGATAGGTTTTAGGTTTTTTTTCTTTTTAATTTATTTTATTTTCATTTATTTTAATTTTAAACAAAAACTAAAACGCACCCACCCGAACGGTTTTACCCGCACCGCCTGAAACACTGCGTGCAGCCCGCGCGCCTGCTACCGGATGCCCGGGGTACCCCGCACGCCTAACCCGCATGGTTAAACCTACCGCGCGCGGTCCGATATCACCACTTAAAACGGCTCCAGAACTCGGGACCTCGTTCCGAAGCTCGGTTTTAAAACCGACCCGCTGATAAAAGAAAAGGCTCAAAAACCTGTGAATTTTATCCGCTAAAAAAAACGGTTCGTTACATAGATGATGTTGATATCAATGAAATGGTTGTGGATGAAGGATCGATGTCCCAGAAAACACAGGTGCATCATAGTTTGACGGTGTAATCCAATGTTTTTAAGGCAAAAATCTAAGGCATCAAATTTGATTTCGGATGGATTGCATGAGGCAAACATGTGAATCCCAACAAGGTTATGTTTATTAGTTACATTAGAATTTTCACTCAGAAACACGTGCCGATTGACATAGATTCATGGCACCATGTTGTGTCCGGGATAAAGGATGTGATCATTGAAGAAATTACGGTAACATTATGATATTATTTATTTAATTTACTATAAAATAAAACAATGAAACAATGTATTACTCTTATCAATATATTACAGAGTACATTTATAGTAGATGATTCACACAAGAATTATGTACTAAGGTTTGTAGGAAGGATTCATCAAGGTTTTTGCACTATTTTAACAAAATTTCACCTGAAAGATTCCAAAGGTAAAATAAACCCACACCCACCCCTTGTTTATGCTCACATTATATCCCAAGAAGCATTAGATTCATTTAGTGGCCGTTGTGGGGATGATAAGTTTCAAGTACATTGTGGCTGATAATACATTTTTTGAGGATACACGTATTCATCACTTTGATTGTCAATATTTCATTTATGAAACAACAACTCAGTACTAAAAATAAGTAACGTGCATCAAAACCAACATACATTTATCGTAAAGAAAGGATAGGGTATGCTTCACTAGAAAAAGATGGTACGCATTTTAAATTTATAGTAATATTATTAGGTGACAAGAAACAACAAAAAATTATCTTTCTATATTTATATGTAGATTGATGAGTCTAAATCCAAAGACACTTCCATCCCATGTCATGTGCTATAGAAGGAGGCATGTGTGAATAAGGAAGGGAAGCTCATAGATGAAAACACCAAACAAGTGTGGGTAATATGTGTAAGTATGACACAATATAAAGTTTTTTATTAAAATTGATATTACATAATAATTACTTATTTTCCTATATCTAACAGTCACAGGAATCAACTACTCCTATAGCGGATGCAGACCTATTATCGACAGCTTTGAAGTGGCTAGAACAATACGGTCGTGTCAGAGGTGCGGAGTTGGGGGTGACACCTCGAGTATATTTTGAGGAAAAAAACAAACAAATGATAGAGATGAAGAAATAAAACAAATTATTGAAAGACTAGAAACTATTGAAGAATGATTTCAACATAAAGGAGATTTTCTAGAAACTTTTATGGGTCATAAGTAAGGAGAAGACACAAATCAGAAACAACCAGCGCATGAAGATCCTGCCCCACCCCCCACCCACTTTGAGGTGATCCATTCCCCTCAAAGAGATATCTTAGCCGTGATAATAAATATTCTAATAATTGTTCCCATGAAATGTGAATCAGACAACACTGATATTTTTCTTGTACTGATCTTCTACAGGGTGATAATGACTGTGATTTATACCTGTCAACATCCACCTATCACCTTGTAGCGAGGTTTACGATGTTCAATAATACAGAGGACAAGATGCATAATATACCACTTCCAAAAGATCATCTGAATGTGATGATTACTGTAGCTCATGATTCAAATGCAGAGGTACCTATTCCAATTGATGATGATCATATTCATACGGTCAAAAAGGATATTGGGACATTCATTTCATGGATATCACAACTTGTAAGACTACACATGGACAAAGAGGTATTTATTTCCATTTTTTTAAGATAAACCTTTAATAATTAATAAAAAAAAGTATGAACCAATGAATGTTATTATAGATGGAGAAAGGGAAGGGGGTGAAAAGAAACATGGGATCAAAATAATCTAATGGATTGACCAAACAATCCCAAAGAGCTACTGAAATCACAATAACACCACCTGTTCTCTATCCACATTTACTAGCATTGAAGTCTCATGTGGATACGAAGCTAAAAAATGGTAGTAGTTATATAGTTGTTTTTGAAAAGAATATATACGAAGTGAAAATTGAAGATTTAATTGCTATTGAAAATGTAAATGAGATCCTTGAATATGGTTGGCTAGTCTTCATAGTTGTAAATTTATATATGAGGCATGTTTTCAGAAATTGATTTTCTAAAAGCTGTTATAATGTGCTAATTATGGATAAATGCATTTTATATTATTGGCAGGTGTATATATTAAAAAAAGTTGAAGTGATTTTTCCATGAGCCAAAATTCATACTCATTAGTCCTCATACTACATCAACATAACTAATGAAATTAGAGCCATCAAAAAAAGTTGAAATAGTGAAAGGCTTGCAGAAAACATTTGAAATCAAGATTATAGATGACAGACTCTTCCTAATACCAACCATACAGGGGTAAAACTCTACAATTAAAGAAAATAAATTATATTTTTACTTATATTATTACTTATTCATTTTTTGTTTTTAGACAACATTGGCTTCTAATTGCGGTGAACATGTATACTTCAAAGATTTATTTTCTGAATTCAATGCAAGGATATTCAACAAACCAACCACACATGATGGAGTTTTTGAATATGTAAGACACTAAATCCTACGTTTTAGGTCAAAACATCAAGTTATATAATTTAGATTATCTTTTAATGAGTATTATGTCATGATAGGGTGGTGTATAAATATCATCTAAAACAAATAATTAGGACAGGGGCTAAGCATAAAGAGGTGAGAAAATACTACATTTGGACTAATATAAGGGTATATATAATAAACTTTCACCATCCAAACACATATCAAAACAAGTCACTTATTCTCCAAATGATAAATGTCTTTTCAGTTTCCAAAACAAACAAATAATAATTATTGCAGTTATTATGTTTGTAAATTTATGAGAGAGATCATTTTCCACCAACAAACTATCATCCCTAAAAAGTTATTTTCAAAAATAACTACTATTTCATTTAAATTATTTTTTAATTATTTATTTATATATTTCACAGTACTACTTTGAATATCAAAAAGCCTCATATTCACAAGATGATATAGATTTGTTCCGAAACGAGTGGGCCATATAGCTGATGGAAGATTGTACACAAAAATCATGAAGATCTGACTTGGGGATGTGTACAATTGGAAGCCATTTTTGAGAGGGGTTAAGGAGATCAAAAGATGAAACATTGTTATATGTAAATGTTTGTAGGAAAATTTTAATTTTTATTAAAAAAACAACTTTTCTCTAATGATTCATTTTTCCATTTTAATAGATGAAATGCACCAACAACACTCTAGAATGATGAACCACTTTTCATTGGGCTTTGGATAAGAAAAAACTGTAAAATACCCAAAATACCTTCATATATGACCAAACACATTAGGATTGTGTTGATACTTTATGAGAACGATCCAGGGGTCATTTTTGATGTGTACGTTTCAACCCTGCCTAAATCTGAGTCATGGTGTGGCTGGTATCACTCAAAGTGTCTCTCTTTTGTTTAAAATGGACATAATTTAAATTGAAAACAACAACTGACATACAAAAAACTGACCAAACATATTCATATTGTGTTGATACTTTAGTAGAACGATCCATGGATAATTTTTTATGTGTACGAGTCAACCCCGCCTCAATATGAGGCATGATGTGGTCGGTATCACTCAAAGTGACTCTCTTTTGTTTAAAATGGATATAATTTTAATTGAAAGCAACAACTGACATACAGAAAACCGACCAAACGCATTCAGATTGTGTTTATATTTTAGGAGAATTATCCATTGGTCATTTGTGATGTGTAATAGTAAACCCCACCTAAATATGAGGCATGGTGTTGCCGGTATCACTAAAAGTGTCTCTCTTTTGTTTAAAATGGACAGAATTTTAAGTGAAAACAACAACTGACGTACGAAAAATGGACCAAACACATTCAGATTATGTTGATACTTTAATATAATGATCCATTTTTAATGTGTGATATGTACAAGTAAACCCCACCTCAATAAAAGGCATAGTGTGGCCGGTATCACTCAAAGTGTCTCTCTTTTGTTTAATATGGACATAATTTTAAGTGAAAACAACAAATGGCATATGGACAACCGACCAAAAGCATTCAGATTGTGTTGATACATTAGGAGAACAATCCATGGGTCATTTTTGATGTGTATGAGTCAACCCCACCTCAATTTGAGGAAAGGTGTGGCTGGTATCACTCAAAGTGTCTCTCTTTTATTTAAAATGGACACAATTTTAAGTGAAAACAACAACTGACATACGGAAAACTAACCAAACACATTAAAATTGTGTTGATACTTTAGGGGAATGATCCATGGGTCATGTGTGATGTGTAAGAGTCAACCCCCACTTCAATACAAGGCATGGTCTTGCCGGTATCACTCAACATTTCACTCTTTTGTTTAAAATGGACAAAATTTTAAGTGAAAACTACAACTGACGTACGGAAAACCAACCAAACACATTAAGATTGTGTCAATACTTTTAGAGAACTATCCATGGGTCATGGGTGATGTCTATGAGTCAACCCCGCCTCAATAAGTGGTACGGTGTGGCCGATATCACTCAAAGTGTCTCTCTTTTGTTTAAAATGGATAGAATTTTAAGTGAAAACAACAATTGACATACGAAAAACTGAGCAAACACATTCATATTGTGTTGATACATTAGGAGAATTATCCATGGGTTATTTTTTACATGTAAAAGTCAACCTCACCTCAATAAGAGGCATGGTGTTCCCAGTATCACTCAAAGTTTCTCTCTTTTGTTTAAAATGGACAAAATATTAAGTGAAAACAACAACTGATGTACGGAAATCCCCCTTCCTACCATACACACAAAAAGCATTCATTTTTTTCCTAATGAAACACATACTATTGAAATAAAAACTATTCCAAAACCATTTTAAAAGTACCAATGATCTTAAAATCCATGAAATTCATTCCATTAAAACCATTAAATTCCCTACCCCCTGGACACCACCCCACCCCCTGGACACCACCCCACCCCCTGGAAACCCCTGACCCCCTAGACACCCCCAAACCCCTAGACAACCCCCACCCCCTGGACGACCCCCACCCCTCCTAGACACCACCCATCACCTGGAAACCCCTAGACACCCTACCCCCATAGACAGCCACACCCCTCCGGAGACCACCCCACCCCATTAGACATCCCCTAACCCCCTGGACCGCCCCCACCCCCCTGGACACCACCCCACCCCATGGAACCCCACCCCCTGGACACCCAACCCCCTGGAAATCCCCCCACCCACTTAGAAACCACTTCACCCCTGGAAAACCACAAAACCCTAGATAGCCCCCACCCCCTGGACACCGCCACCCCTCTAAGACACCAACCCACCACCTGGACACCCCCGACCCCTTGGACAGCCACCCCCACCCCCTAGACACCACCCCACCCCCTTGGACACTCCCCAACCTCCTGGACAACCTCCACCCCTGGACACCACCCCACCCCTGGACACTGCTCCCACTACCCCCCTTGGACACCACCCCACCCCTGGACACCCCCACCCCCTGGACACCCCCACCCCTGGATACCCCACCCCTTGGAAAGCCCCCCCAACCCCCTAGACACCCCAACCCCCTAGACACCACCAACCCCCTGGACGACCACCACCCCCTAGATGCCCCCACCCCTCCTAGACACCACCCCACCACCTGGACACCCCCACCCCACCTGGAAACCCCCACACCCATGGAAAGCCACCCCAAACCCCTGGAAACCACCCCACCCCCTGGACACCCCCACCCCCTGGACACCCCCACCCACTGGAAATCCCCCCAACCCCTGGGACACCACACCACCCCCATAGAAACCACCATGGATAGCCCCCCCACCCTAAACAACCCCCACCCCCTAGACACCCCCATCCCCTCGGACACCCCCACCCCCTGGAAACCCCCCACCCCCTTGGACAACCACCCCAAACCCCTGAACAGTCCCCAACCCCCTAAATTATGAATTGAATTATTTATGTATTTAATTCACTTGCGAATTATGTGTTAATGGTGTATGGGTATACTTGTTTTATGGGTATACTTGTTGTATATGTATTTTTTCTATAATTACCTTATGAATTATGTGTTAATTTTGTATGGGTATACTTATTCATATGCTGATTTTTTTGTAGTTCTTGTTTGGGTGTGCTGCTACAGAATTTTATGTTACAACAGGAAGAGAATTTATCAGCACTTTTTTAGCACAGATAAAGGGAACCATTATTAGTTCTAAAGAATCACTAATAAAGGATCCTTTTATCAGCGCTAAAGAAGCGCGGATAAATAATCCCTTTATATGTGCTTTCTTAGCGATGATAAAGAATCCCTTTATCAATTCCTTTTTAGCACTGATAAAGGATCCCTTTATCAGTGGCTTTTTAGTGCTGATAAAGTATCCCTTTATCAGTAGGTTTTTAGCACTAATAAAGGATCCCTTTATCAGTGTGTTTTTAGTGTTGATAAAGGCTACCTTTATCAGTGCTTTTTAAGCGCTGATAATTGCAACCCCCTATCAGTGCTAAGATTTACAGAGCTATTAAAGCCCATTTTTTAGTAGTGAGTAATTCTTGTATTAACAGGTGATCATGGGTTTATTTTTGATGTGATTTTCCTATCATGGAAATTATCATGGACTTAATATTAAGAGAGAAAATCCAAGCCTAATATTTTAGAAAATTTATATAATAGAAGGATATTATGATTTTAAATGAACTATGTTTCTATAAAAATCTATTATAGTGGATTTACATACTTTGGACATAATAATCATACCAGTATGATTTTTTATTAATAATTTAATATCTAGTCATCACAGTGCTGATTTAATATTTAGTAAACATTTTATATAAGTCGAAAAAGATATGGATATAAAATTTATTATTCTTGAGTGGGTCATCAGTGTATATCATTCCATATAATGTTTGGAACCCACTATAATTTTTGTGATTTTATAGGCTTCCCCTTGTCTTGAAAGTCACTACTCCATATCGTCATTCATAGCCCTTGGATTGGGGCATTGTCTTAGATAATTTCAATGTTCCCTAAATTTAAGATGTAGAAATATTATAGGTACCTCCATATAAACTATATATCATTTTATAGTGTCCCATGAGCTCTTCATTTTTCCTCAGAAATTAGTTTCACTATGCCCTCCTTTTCCACATGTAAATCCTATCCCAAGTCCTTTGATGTTTTATTCTTGGTACTTCTTCCCAAATTTTTTACATGTAGGAATGTTTTGACTTATTCTATCCATTATTTCAAATAAAATAATTTTTAGGGACTTAAGTTAGTAAATGAATTAATGGACAAATATACGCTTAGATGAAATAACTCATAAATTATGTACATAACCTAACATATAAAATAATAGGATTTAATATATGTTATATATCATAAATTTATAACAGGTTACATGACATGAACATATTAAAAATACCCCATCATGGTTCATAAAATGAATTTTAATTAACCACAATATATCCCCCAATACTGTCTAGCTATGTGTGCAGTCTTAGTCTCACTCATTATGAACTAGAAAAAAGTTTTAGTTGATACTCAAATGGTATTTACATGATGATTACCTATTGGTGAATTTGGTCAACAACAACATCCAATTTCTAATATCTATACATGGATAAAATTTCTAAGAGAAATAATTAATCTCTATTTTAAAAAATATTCATGATGTTATCCTATACTAAGATTTTTTTCTAAGAGTTTTCACAAATATTTCCTATATTAGTCTCCAAAATAACTGAACCCTAATTTGAAACCAACTAATATCAACCAATCTAAATCAGAACACTTATTTTATTATTTTATATGAAAAATAATTCCATTAATAAATAGTTGAACAAACCATATAATTGAATGTTTAGTATCCTGGAAGATTAAATACATAAAAAAATTATTTTACAATACTTATCAACATTTCTCCATAGCCACTCACCTCAAACCCCCTTCTCATCATGTCACAAGTAATATAAATCTTTATAGCATGGTGAAATAAGGTATAAATATATGGTGTTCTCAAACACATCATAATGAAAACTTAAAAACATGTCATGATAGTTAAACTATGAACATTATATAAAACATAAATAAGAGAGGCATGACTTAATTAAAGATCATTGAATCATAAGTTAAAATCATAAAGAAATGATTAAGGAACCAGGATCATGGAATTATAATATAATACCATTGGGAGGTTATACAAAACATGGATTATAAACATATAAAGAAATATAGATAAACATCAAATCATTACATAAGAAATAAAGAATTATTGAGGACATGAAACTTCATACAAATTCATAATTTTATGGAAATGGGGAAAATATTAGAGATTTTGCACAAATATATTCAAAATAAAACATTGTGATAAAAGAAAATCATTCCCACACTTTAAGTTGTAAATAAATACATGTATTCCCACCGTTTAAATTGAGAAAAAAATCCTTGTATGTCCACTATTCATATTGTGAACAAATCCACGTAAAAATATGATTTGTTATCTTGTGATATATAAAACATCAAAAATGAATTAAAGGTGATATAGAACCCCTAGCATCATCATCCATACACATGAATTATACTTAAAATTTAATCATTAATATTATAAAAAAGAACCCCTAGGAAGAAAATGATTAATATATATTTTTTTCTAAATTGCATCATATAAAATTATTTTCAAAAAAAATCATTGATGGATACACAAAAAAATTTAACAAAAAATTAATATTCAAAAATAGAACATATATGGTGATTTGGAAACCATTACTAAATTTTATATGAATCCTATGAAAATGAAAGATAAATCATGAAGGTTTTTTTTCTTATAAAAAATACCTTAATATATTATTTAAAATATGTGACATTCTAGTCACCATCCAAAACCAATTCTATTAAAGATAAAGAGACATTTTTTTTAAAATAGCATTAAGAAAATTCAATTAATTGTAATTAAAAAGAAATAAATCATGTTTCAAAAGTGTGAGGGAGAAGCGAAGAATATAAGATCATTAAAATGAAAAGATTTTGGAATTTTTTAAAATATCTTTACTGAAAACAAACATCATAAAATGATTATGCATACTTTTTTTAAATTTAATAAATGGAAATATGATTATTATAGGAGATAATACCAATTTTATTTTACACATGTAAATAGAGAACATAGGTGAGAATCCAACATGGATATAGGGAAAAAAATATAAAAAACAACATGGTAATTATTCTTAACCAAGTTGCATTTTCATGAAATAATAGATTCATCAGAGAAGAATATTTCAATGTGAAAAATTATTTCTCTATAGAAGAAGGTGTAAATAAAATTTAACATCATAATATAGTAGAATAAATTAATGTTGAAATATTTTAATCAAAGAAGAGTTATTATCAACCAAGGAAACTTTTTGAGTCATGAAAACCACTTAACTTAATTACTATCTTTCCCTAGAGATATTGAATATATTGTATAATCAAAATAACCAAATTCATCACTTATCTTAAAATATTTTTCATATTTAAAACCTTTTATAAACATAATTTTTAATCATTTATTAAAAATATATTGGATATTTTTTTATTTTTATCATCAGATGTTATTAACTTCGTTTGTTTGTTTATTCTTACATAAAAGATCCAATAAAGAGATGGCTACCCAACCAATACACCAAAAATTTATTAAAAGGAAAAGTAGGAACATAGTGATGAAACTAGATGTAAATAATTTTCACCAACTGGGAAAATGGTGATTATAAAAAGACATGAAAAATAAAATCTAATTCATCATCCAAGAGAGTGATAGTATCTCCTCAGATCTAAGAGACATCATTACAGTGGAAATACAATGGGATCTCATCTTGTGCCTGTATTACATTGGGGATGTGTTCAGTAAATGTTAACATTATATCAATTGGAAACAATTCTCCATGATTGTGATTTACTTTCCCCAAATATTGAAGGATCATGAGCATGACATAGAATGAAATTGATATTAGTATCCCTTAGATATTATGCGAATAACATCATACAAGGGAAATAGAAGCTATGGTGAAAAATTTTCATGACATGCAAAAACATCCCTTTTCCCTATACATGATACAATTGATCCTTATCCTTTGAGAAAAGAGATATTTATAATTAAAATCATTTTTAATCTTAATGGAGACATTGTAAGCCAGTCAAAAATTTCTAGGGGAGTGAAAAACAGAACCTTCATTGTAAAATCCTTGGATGGGATTACAGTTCTAACAGTGAAACTACTCTCTAGAAATATCATAAATAATAACAGAGTGACATAAAACATGTCATATTACACTATGAATTATTTTATTCAAGATCATACACATACAAACCTCAAAATATAAATCATCTGGTCTACAACCAACATCACCATCCATTACCATATCCAATTCAACACTTAAAAAAAGTAGCAAGAACTCCTTTCCATCCATTTTGATTGTGTTAAACATCTTCCAACAATATCTACAATAAACACCTTACTCCAAACATTATTAATATCTATGGATAGTGGCTGGTTGAAAATATAAAGTCATATCTACAATATCCATAATAAAAATGAAATAAACATTACAAACTATGTGTGAGGTGGAACACCATTGATCAACCACCTTTTTCATCTCCTACCTTAGGCACATGACCTCTATCATGAACTACAGGAATCAAAAATCAAAATAGAACAAAAAGATCTTACACTATAGTCACGATAACACTGTAAACCATCACATCACTTTGAATCACCATTTTTCATTCATTAAAATCCATCAACATCAATATAAGACCCCAAAAAATAGTCATCAACAGAATAAATCAACAAGAACGAAAAAGATGGAAAAGAAAGAATAATGACATCTCAAGAAAATAAATCATAACCACATATATAGATCCAATTCCCTTTAATGACCCATTCAAGAACAACTATTCCCAAGGAAGATATAAAATATCAAAATTAGGGTCTATATAAAGTTCAAATTCCACCTCAATCTTAATGGAGACATTGTAAGCCAGTCAAAACTTTCTAGGTGAGTGAAAAAAACAAAATTCATTGCAAACTCTTTGGATGGTATTACAGTTCTAACAGTGGAACTACTCTCTATAAATATCATAAATAATAACAGAATGACATAAAACATGTCATATTACACTATGAATTATTTTATTCAAAATCATACACATAAAAACCTCAAAATATGAATCATATTATCTGCAACCAACATCACCATCCATTCCCAGATCCAATTCACCACTTATAAAAAGTAGCAAGAACTCCTTTCCATCCATTTTGGTTGTGTTGAGCATCTTCCAACTATATCTACAAGAAAAACCTTACTATAAACATTATTAATATCCATGGATAGTGGATGGTTGAAAATATGAATTCATATCAATAAAAACCATAATAAAAAGTAAATCAACATTACTAACTTTGTGTGAGATGGAACACCATTGATCAACCACCCTGTTCATCTCCAACCTCAAGAACATGACCTCTATCATGAACTATAAGATTCAAAACTTAAAATAAAACAAAAATATCTTACACTATAGTCAAGATAACACTTTAAAACATCACATCACTTTGAATCACCATTTTTTATTCATTAAAATCCATCCACATCAATATAATACCCCAAAAAATAGTCATCAACAAAATCAATCAACAAAAAACAGGAAGATGGAAAAGGAAGAATAATGACATCTCAAGAAAAGAAATCATAACCACATATATAGATCCAATTCCCTTTAAAGTCCCATTCAAGAACAACTATTCCCAAGGAAGATATTAAATATCAAAATTAGGGTCCTATCATGTTCAAATTCCACCCTATCAATCATCCACTCTATGATATTTAGACACTCATCTATACATATATCCTTGTTAAGATACCATCCAAAGGACATCCTCTCACATTCTTTGATCCAAGAGTAATATTCCTCCTTATAACCCTTCTTAATAACATGGGTACAATTATTTATCTTAATTGAATCCCTTGAATCCTATTCATTTAAGGACGAGGAGGAATCTTCCACATCCGATGAGTTGGAGGGATACCCACCAACTCATGGTTCAGGAGGGATCATAGATTTTTTCAATTGAATACCTAAGGATCTAGGGACAATAGTTCTCTCCAACTGATATTAATCGATATGTTTCTAAGTCTTCTTGGGCGGGGAGGTGGAATAATAAATCCATTCGGGTGAACAATCAGTATCTTATGTTTTTAGCCCTTGAGTGATAACAGTTATCTTCAATTTGGCATACTTGATCAAGTGAATAATGGTTTGATTAACTAGAGTTAGATTGTGTCTCATATTTTTCCTTTAGAATTAAAGGTGTAGATTCTATGATAACAAAATTTGGATAATCATCACTACCATCATCCACAAATACAGATAAGGAATCAACAATAAAAATTAGATGCTGGGAATATTTAAAATAACCATCCATATCCTTATTGGTTTTGATCCTCATTTGAGTATCCTTAGCCACCACTTTAGGTTTTGGATTGGAATTATCCATCAACACAATCTCTTGGGGAGGTTGGGTACCCACAGATCCAACAAGTGCCATATGCTTCACTAAATTTCTTTTATCACGATCCTTAAATTATTCAGGAACTAAATTCTTACGATTTTCCACCCACAATGACATATTACAGATGATAGGATATAGGATAATTTTTTAATGTGTGAAATATTTGGAGGAATGACCAATCTCATGATAGTTGTAAAAATAAAATGACCGATTTTCATAATTTATCTTTTAATAAAAGCCATAATAAACATTTTGAATCAAAACATTAGATAGAAGAGGTTTAGAGATGAAAGTTTCAGTGTAAACCCTCACAAATGAGGGTCTTGAAAGATTTTTTGGTAGCATATTCCATTTTATGTTTTCATCCAATTAAGATAGAAATTAGAAAAAGGGATGCTCGTTTGAACCAGAGAAGCAGAACTCCAAAAAATTTCTACCAAATTGGAAATAAGAATTATTTGGACTTTTTAAAAATATAAACATTGATATATAATATAACATTAGTATGTTATTTCCTAAAAGATATGAATAAAATAAAATAATTAAATTTAATACATTCGTAAAAAAATTTATGTTTAGGGTTTTATATAATTTAGATACACCATTGATAAACAACACTCATTTTTTTCAACTAATGGACATTTTTTCAATAATATAATAAAGTCATTAAGACATAATATGTATTAAACATCTTCCAAAAATCCTCAACAAAATATACTCTTCTAAACCCATATTACATATTATTTTTCTTTATAACCTGGGAAAATTTAAATATAAGAAATGGTGAGCTCAAACAATCAGTAAGAGAAAATATCATTGTTGAAAATCAATAATCGTAAGTGAATATATGATGAGTATAAATGTATAATCAGGATATATAATACTTTTATTTACAATAAATTATATATCATAAATTTAAAAAAAAAGAAAAAAGTTATGAATCAAAAGAGGGTATAAATATTAGACAATATACATGATTCAAGGAAGCATAACATTTTCATGAGAATAAGAATAAAATTATTACACAAAATTGGTAGATGGAACAATAATTTCATGATCCACATAATGAGACAAATAAGACAAGAATGCAAAAAATCTTTTAAATATGGAACAAATATTTGTATAGGTAAAATTAAATTCAAGCACTACTCCATTAATGCCCACACATACGAGAAACTAAAATGTACTCAAGAATAATTTATCACATGAGATATTAACTGTTAACCACTAAATTGGGGGGAGATATTTGACCACAACCATCATTTATCCATACATATATTGACATAAGAAGTCAATTGGTCATCATATCATAAAAAACCCATATAAATAAAATTTATTTCATTCAAAAACATCATTAATATCCCATGGAAATAATGTTTGTTTCATTTATCACATCAAGAAGAACTTAAGGAAGAAAATTATCTTCATGTGCATTAAAAATGTATTAAAATAGGAAAATCATCACCGTATTTGTACCTTGTAAAATAAATGGGTATCCAAAGATATTTAAGAATTTTTTTAGGTAAATTATAAGAGAAAATATCCTTATATACCATTAATTTATTTTTTAAGCATTGGAGGTGTTGAGAGGAATCTCTAAAGAGATAGGATATGATTTAAGTTGAAATTTAAACCATAGAGTATGATTACGGTGTGGAGTCTTATGTTATTCTATGGAATCCTTTTTGGGGATCAGGTTGTGACATAGACCAAGAACTACAACATAGAAGCTCATAGGATAAGGTTTGGCTGGTTCTTCTAATTTTAGTACCTCTATAGAGTGGGGGTAGACTATTATGTATAATCCCAAGAGGTTTTTTTGTTGGATATAACTTTTTTAGTGTTGTTACTATGTTGAAAATGGTTGTATTGTAATTTTCATCATGGGGAATAGGATTCTTCGGCATAGGGGTTCTATTGAACTATGGTCCTTTTCCTAATTTATAAATCTACACTGTGTAATGAAATATTTTTTTAGAACATGAATTTTACCCAACATGAATCGATACGGTTTCAAACCTTATTCTATAGTTTTTTCTATATAAACACCTTTATGATGTAGTGTAGGGTGTTTCACCATGGTATTCTGATTTTCTATTTTCCTATAAATTATTGAAACCCATTCAAAATTGTGTTTCTAAAAACATTTTATCACGGAACATAAGTATTCAAAGGACCACATTAATGGTTATTTAAATCCATTTCATTTGGTATTTATCTAAAACTTCTTGAATCTTATACATGGTGATTTAAGGTGTGTTTTCTCTATTTTCATGTGGTTTCTTCATCATTCATTTTTATTTAATCCTGCGATGTCTATCCATGCTATATTGGTTGATATACTTCATTTTCATGAAGTTATTTTTTTTTTGTTTTTGGCATGTTCACAACATGGTGTCCTTAGAGGGTTGTAGATTCCATGTGGGAGAGGTGATCAGAGATCTATGTTTTTATTCTATTCTTATTTGAATAATTTTGGAATCCTTGAGGTAAGAGATTTGTTTATTCTCCTTTTTAATAGTAAATAATATTTTTTTCAAGATTTACATCATTACGTAATGATGGAATTAACCTTAATTAATATTAATCCAACATTCAAAAAATAAATGGTCTTAGGTTTTGGCGATCACATGTGTCTATTCAATGTTGAAAATTTGCCTCTTTATTTTCGAGACTATTTTTTATCACTACCTATGTTATGGTTTAGTATGTTTATTATGAAATTAAATTGGATAATAAACATAAATCCAGCAATTTTCACAATCTATATAATAGTATAATATTTAATATTTAATTGTTATTCCTTATCAGTTTAAGAAATTTAGAGTTATGATTGAAGAATGTTTAAATAATTCATCAATTTTTATATTTAATAGTAGTTTTGGAAAACACTTTCTATGTGAAATGATATGTGCCATGGATTAATGATGGTTTGAAAGAAGTAAGTGTTGATGCCTAGGTTTATGGTAGTAGTTAGAAAAATTTTTATATGGATGGATGATGATATGTATTTTAGATCCAAGGATATTACCATGATTGATGGAGTGGGTGTAAGGTGGGATTTCACATTTTTTGTTGTGAAAAAATATAGGATAAATTATTTTTAATTAATATGATTTTAAGCTAGATGGTCATGTGCCTTGTTTCTGATATCTTTTCTCCACTACTTAACACCACTAAAAGTTCATAGTTTATACATATTTTATGGTATCATAGGAAGAGTCTTAGAGTACACAGAATTATGGAATTACAATGTTTAATAATTTAACCCATGGGTTTGGAGACTTGATGATAATTATTATTTTGATAATTCTTGAAGAACCTTTTAGGAGGTTTGATTATGCCTCGAGGGTATGGAATTCAGTCGGTAATCAATGTTAAATTAAATGTACACCATGTTAATAAAATATAAGTATCTCAAAATTGTTTTTATAATTATAGGATATCTATTTTTTCGAAGCGGTAACCAGGTTTTATACAGATGATACTTATAGTTAATGTTAAAGATATATAGTTTCTCATATCATGGATATGATATATATATATATATATATATATTATATGTTCTTTGATATCATATTCTTCCCCAACCATTTAAATAGGTAAACAAACACTAGTAGAATTTGTAGGGTGTTTTTCCAACATCTAGGTTAGTGATGAACAAATAGATAACTATACCCTCTTTCCCTACTCTAATCTCCTAGTATTATTATGTGATTCTATAAATGGTTGATACCTTTACAATATATGTTTTTATAAAATTTTAATGGATTATGGTAATTTCCCACACATTTATTTATAGATTCTGTTTCATAAAGGTTATTATAGGTTTATTGTGTCTAGGTTGGGATGAGATGAGGTATAATACTTGATTTATGAGTTGTGGTGACTCTTGGAAACAAATTAGTAACTATCTAGAGACATGGATATTGATCCATATATGATTTTATATATTGGGTGTATGGTATGTTATATTTACTCATGTGTTTTTTGAAAGGCTTATTTAAAAATGAGATATGTCTTCGGATGTATGATGTTAGGGAAGAGAAAAAAATATCGGGGAAGGGGAAGTTGGATGCCTTCATTTAATTTTACATTATATTTTATATTTTTACTTTTATGAGATATTTGTTGAGAGATCCATAGTGATTCTTGGAAATTAGCATACCTAGTAAAGTGATGAGTTAGCTTTACATTTTTATTATTATGCATTAGTATGATATGTTTATATATTTCATGTGAGTATCCATGGATTATCCTACTGACTTTAAGTTTTAGGATCAACATACCTATATATAAACTATTTTCTAGGTATATAGGATCTATTTAGTGATGCGGTTGGACATTAATATCCACTTGAATTGTTCAAGAGTGGTTTGAGATTTGAGATTGCTGCATAGGATTTACATTTTCTAATTGTAGTTTCTTTTGTAGTCTTACAATTTTTATGACATCACAAGCATGCATTTGGTTCAATTATGTATCTTAGGAAGGAGTAGTTTGGGGTTCTTATCCGATCTACCATATCTCATATTCTCTTAGAGCATAAAGCCTCCCATTTGTGTTTATAATATATCATCATTGATTATCTCCAATAAATGGACTGTTTGAAGCATGATTCAGGTATCATCATCTCCCTTATCAAATTATTGGTATAGTATGTGAACTTTCTAGGGGATTTAGTCATGATATAGTGGAATAAATGGTCAGTTTGAGGGATAAGATAGAGTTTGGAGGTAGGAAATGGTGATGAATACATGGGTTGGTATTGAAATGGTGTCAGTTGGGACTAGTAAGTTATATAATCAGGGGATTATAGTTAATACAAGGGTATTTTAGGCCCCTTGTGATTTGATGTGAATACCTTTATTTGTTCTAATCCTACAAAGTGAATTGATACTAGTTGTAGGATAGAGACCTTGGGAAAGATCACACATCATTATTTTTTGTGCCTATGTTTGAAAGGGGTAGAACATGGGGTTAATTTGATCATTAATTAAATAATTAATCTTAAATATTTTATATTTCAGGTTCAGAAGTATCTAACCATTTATTCTTTTTATATAATGTCTCTTGGTTGAAATTTAAATATGTTTCAAGTCGTATATGTTTATTAAGATATGCCATTAGTATCATCTAATGTAGTTGTAGTAGGGAAATCGATCCTTTGATCAGAAGATGGTAGATATGATAGGTAGATGAAAGCCTCATGATGCTACTCATTATCTGAGAGTAATGCATGACTATAGAGGCGGTTGTTAACTAGGTCAGAGATGTCATAGAGTAGGTCACAGTTAGACGTATTATCTCAACTTTCTTGTGCCAAGAAATCTAGATGTTGTTTGATGTACCATTTTATTTTTTTTCTACCAGGGTGGATGCTATGATTGATTTATGAGATACACATTCATTTATTTTACCTTTCATAGTCAATGCATTGGAAGATGAGGTATAAACACTTCCAATTATCTTGGTATTGAGTATTCCAGTTGGAGTTCAAGCTTATCATTGTAATGTATATAGATACGGTGAAGTTGTGAAGGGGTAAAAACACCATGGGGTCTTATAATGTTTGTATATACATCCATATAATATCATCCTTTTCATAGAAAAGGTATACTTGATGCAAGTTATTGTGGGGTGATTTGTGAGAAATACTCTATTATATGATGTTGATAAAGATTCTACACTATTATTTAGTGAGCGTGACCCTTATATAGAACGAATTCACGTTTTATACTTATCTTCCTTGATTAATTGGTTTATGTTGATATTTTTTAATGTTTTAGTAGATAGTTTTTCCTATGGTTTTGTAAGTGTAACTTGATGTCATTGAAAAAGAGGTTGTAGCTTTACCCCTCGATGGGATATCATGTTTGATATAAATCTATAGTTTGGAAATTCTTCTATCTTAATGTCTTTATATATGAAAAATCCTTATGAGTTTCTGGAGATAATAATATAGATCGACGATATCTTGTAGTGTGGTTTTTCTAAGATGAGCATACCACCATTGGGCACACTATTTTTTTAAAGAACACAAACTGAAGTCTATCCCTATGTATCAATTATCGTCCCTTTAATCATGTGAAAATGAATAAATTATAATGTCTAATGTGGATTAATAATTTAGTTGACCAGCTAATGTGAGCTAGTTGGGTCCTTAATATCGATCTATGGTCTAGATATCATCATATGCATGTGAAGCATAAGGATATTATTCAAATGACATTATTATGTCATTATGGGAATTATGAGTTTATTTTGATGTAGTTCTATATAAAAAACACTATAATAGTATTTATGGAATCAATAAATGTAGTTATCTAAGTGTTTATAAATCACGTCATGGTGGTTTTCATCGAAAGGATCCTTATGTACTCTATTTCATAGGAAGAGAATGAAAATAATTTGTGGGAATTTTTGAGAGTTTCCTTTATTAGAATCTAATAAAGAATAAATAAAAGTGTGAGTTATATTCTAGTGATTTTTTCATAGGAAATGGTGTATCCAAAAATCGAGTATTTTTAAAACCTTAAATGATTGAGGTGGTTTTTTAGGATATCCCCCAAAAATGTAGTAGATGAGTGTATTTTTATTCAGTCATGCAGGCTATTATAGGAGGCTCATACTTGACATCTCTTAGATTGTAACTCCTCTGACTATATTATCCAAAAAGTACTAGGCATTCTTTTTTTTATGAACAATGTTATCTTTATTTATAATATTTTAATGAAATTTTGATTAGTAACCCCATTCTTATTTTTCCATAATATTTAGTATAATTCAAGGTCTCCTATGATGATTTACTTATTCACTTGGTAAATGTACTTATATAGTATAGAGGAGTTGTTCATTATTATAATAAGTAGTTATAACCCCATTAACATATCTATTCCACCCATTATCTCAATTTGGAAGTGGTTTTTTTGTCTTATATTTGTGAATACAGAATCTCATTGGCAATGGATTTGTGGTTTTTACTGATCATAAGATCCCAAGGTCTGTCATCTCCCAGTGTGAGCAGAACTTTCAATAGTGATGGTTGATGGAGTTCCTGAAAGAATATAACTTAGAGAGTTATTATACATTTGGAAATGGTAATTTTGTAGCTAATATGCTATGAAATAAGTTATGTAGTGATATAGTGCACGAGTTCAGATATTCTAATTGATTAGAAGAAGATCTATTCAAGATGTATCTTAATATGGGAGAGGTTAGTGGTAGAGGATTAATTTTTTCTGATAAAAAATTAGTTTTATTTAGTATTACATGTGGAGGATTCGTATATGGTATATTCTAAGGTGGAGGTTTTTCAAGATTGATTTTTCTATTGTCATGCCCCCAATGGATGGTGTTTCCGACACTTTCGCCAAGGCGTGCGTGTCCGTCTGTGAGGACGCGTAACTATTTCCCCACATTCCCACTTTCCAAAGGTGGGCGGCATCCATTCCTTGTTCAGGTATGTCTGATCCTTGATTGAAATGGGATGATGGGATGTTGGTTCTTCCTTTCGTGGATTCCTCCTCGGAACTCGTCACCTAGTCTAGGTCTCCCTCATAGATTTGATATGTGGCTCATGAATCTCGTTCCCAGTGCCATATCTTCATGGACGCTGGTTAATTACACTACTTCCATCAAGACATTTCATGGGATCTTGACATGGTAACAACCTTTGGTTGGAGTAGATGACAACATCAGGCATGTCGGGGCATATCTAGGTGCGTGGACATAGGAACCTGTATTTTTTCTCATAAGAGGGCATCTCAAGGTTTTAGAACCTGAGGAACCCCTCGTCAAATGTGGGGAATCATATTCCATAGGCATGTCTTTGAGGTTTTCCTCAGCTTCCCATGTTTAACACAGGGTATGCTGTAAGATTAACATCTAGCAAAGATGGTTACGCCAAAGGCATATCATCCGAGGTTTTCCTCAGGCATCTCATGTTTATCATGAGGTTGGTCGCGAGTTTAACATCTTGCGAAGATAGAATGAGGGTGATCAGAACATCCCATAGAGATGGATTAGAGGTGGTGTTTCCCATAGAGGGGAGATGTCACACCGTAATGGTTGATCTAAACACCATTGAGGGTAGATCAGGGAGAGTGCACCCCAGGATGGGGGACACCATGGTTTACCATTGGCTGGGATTGAACCTCAAGGATGATTCTTACGCACCCTGTGTAGACGAAATGGATCAAAAACAAAATAGTTTTAAGGGGTGATGAATCGGGGTGTACACAGAGGACAACGACCCATAGACATGTTGGGGCTTACACGTGGATAACAACCCAAGTACTGGTAGAAGCAAAGAAGTAATGGATGACATGATCCCACCGGGATGTGGCGGCCCAGGTAAGAATCGGGATGGATGATGGAGAGTTGAATGAAGTGGAGGGGTAATGAAATGGGACCATCTAAAGGGAGATGGTGAAGGTGGTCTTGAGCCTCAAAGAGACTTCCTACGTATCCCCGTGGAAGGTAATCAAAAACCATATAGTTCATCTGATGACGACTTGCCACCGAATGAGGTGAAAACGGATTACTGCTGAATGGAGGTCCACGGTTTAACATCATGTGGGACAAGGGCTTGTCGGAGAACCGACACGAATAAGGACCTTGGTCCATGTGGACGGTGGGCATGAACCTCATGGTGGATTCCTATGTACCATGCCTTAGCATGGATCCAAGACCATGTAGTTTAGATGGGTGCGTGTCAGTGAACCGATGTGATGAAGGACCTTGATCCAATGGGTGTTGGGATTGATCCTCATGAGGCTTCCTACATAACATGCCTTGACTTGGATCAAAGTCCATGTAATTCGGGATGGATGCCGTTGAACCGATGTGAAGAGGGAACTTGGTCCAATTGGTGTTGGGCTTGAACCTCATGGAGGCTTCCTACGTACTATTCCTTGACATGGATCAAAGTCCATGTAGTTCGGGATGGTTGTGTCGGCAAACTGACGTGAAGATGGACTGGGGGTCTGATGGGTGTTGGGCTTGAACCTCGTGAGGCATCCTACATACCATGACTTGACATGGATCAAAGACCACGTAGTTAAGGATGTGTGGGGCTTACACTATAGGTTTCCCAAAATGTTGGTGAACCGACATGGTCGGAAAGACCGGGTGGTGGGCTTGAACCTCGTGGAGGCTTCTTACGTACCATGCCTTGACATGGATCAAAGACCACGTAGTTCAGATGGGTGCGTGTCGGAGAACCGACATGAGTAAGGACCTTGGACCAGGTGGGTTGTGGGCTTGAACCTCATGGAGGCTTCCTACGTACCATGACTTGACATGGATCAATGTACCTGTAGTTCGGGTTGAAAAGGGGCTATTGAACCGATGTGAGTGGGTGTCAGAACAACTGGACAGTGGGATCGCAATGACTTACCGCTGGAGTGGGATGCAGTTTAATACCACGCGGGATGAGGGCATGTCAGAGAACCGACGTGAATAAGGACCTTGGTCCATGTGGATGGTGGGCTTGAACCTCGTGGAGGCTTCCTACGTACCATGCCTTGACATGGATCAATGTCCCCATAGTTCGGGTGAACAGTTTTACATCATGTTGGATGGAGGATAGAGTTTAACATCATGCGGGATGGGGGATACAGTTCAACATCATGCGGGACGGGGTGTTGGTGTCAGGGTTGGTGCTTACTCTAAGCCCGCGTGAGTCGTGCTCGGTGTGATCAACAAAAGGCAGCAGAGACCTAACGATCACGTCGTGAAAGGTGCGTCTGTGGGATGTGGAGTGGGGCTTACACATGGAGCGGCCCTAGGAGAGAAAGGCTGGGACTTACTCCAGGGTGGAGGCCCATGAGGGTCGGTGATTACTCTAGGATGGAGGCTCGTGTGCCACTATGGAACGACAATGGTGAATGGGGCTTACGCAAGGAAGATGCCTGGGTGCCGCTATGGAGCAGCAATGGTGAATGGGGCTTACACAAGGAAGATGCCTGGGTGCTGCTATGAAGCGAAAATAGTGAATTGGTCTTAGACAAGGATGCTTCCCAGGTGCTGCTATCGAGCAGCGATAGGGGATGGGGCTTACACTAGGAAGCTGATAGGGTGCTACTATTGAGATGCAATGGTATATGTGGATTACGCAAGGAAGCTATCCAGGTACCGCTGTGGAGAGAAAATCATGGATGGGTTTTACACAGGGATGCTGCCTAGGTGCCACTATAGAGTGACACTGGTGAATGGGGCTTACGCAAGGATGCTTCCTGAGTGTCATTATGGATTGGAAATGGTTGATGGGGCTTACGCAAGGAAGCTTCCCCGATGCTGCTAAGGAGAGACAATGGTGGATGTGGCTTACACAAGGAAGCATCCCATGTGCCACTATGGAGTGGAAATCTTGGATGGGGATTACGCAAGGATGCTGCCCGGGGCCGCTATGGGGCGGAAATAGTGGATGGGGCTTACGCAAGGATGCTGCCCTGGTGCCGCTATGGGGCAAAAATAGTGGATGGGGAGTACATAAGGATGCTGCCTAGGTGCCGCTATGGAGCGACAAATAGTTGATGGGGCTTACACAAGGAAGCTGACCGGGTGCTGCTATGGAGCGACAATCGTGGATAGGGCTTACGCAAGGATGCTGCCTGGGTGCCACTATGGAGAAACACTGGTGAATGCGGCTTACATAAGGATGATGCCTGAGTGATGCTATGGAGCGGCATTGGTGAGTGGGGCTTATGCAAGGAAGCTGCTCGGGTGCCGCTATAGAGCAGCGATAGGGGATGGGGCTTACGCTAGGAAGCTGCCAGGGTGCCGCTATCGAGCAGAAATGATGGATGTGGCTTATGCAAGGAAGCTGCCCAGGTGCCGCTGTGGAGTGACAATCATCGATGGGGCTTATACAGGGATGCTTCCCGGGTGCTGCTATAGAGTGGCATTGGTGAATGGGGCTAACGCAAGGATACTACCCGGGTGCTGCAATGGAGTGGCAATGGTGGATGAGGCTTACCCAAGGAAGCTTCCTAGGTTTCGCTAAGGAGTGACAATGGTGGATGGGGCTTATGCAAGGAAGCTGCCCGGGTGCCGCTATGGAGCGACAATCGTGGATGGGTCTTACACAAGGATGATGCCCGGGTGCCGCTATGGTACGGAAATCGTGGATGGGGCTTACGCAAGGATGCTGCCCGGGGGCCACTATGGGGCAGAAATAGTGGATGGGGTTTACGCAAGGATGCTGCCCCGATGCCGCTATGGGGTGGAAATTCTTGGATGGGGCTTATGCAAGGATGCTACCCAGGTGCCACTATGGAGTGACAATATTGGATGGAGCTTACACAAGGAAGCTTCCCGGGTGCCGCTATGGAGCGGTAGTCGTGGATGGGGCTTACATAAGGAAGCTGCTCGGGTGCCCTTATAGAGCGACACTGATGAATGGGGCTTATGCAAGGATGTTGTCTGGGTGCCGCTATGGAGTAGCACTAGTTAGTGGGGCTTATGCAAAGATGCTACCTGTAATGTCTTCCTCATGTATGGCCATGAGGGCATCCCAACCCACTAGTGGATTGAGGTATTCACCTATGCACTGGTGCACAAGGGGGATAATTGCAAGGGGCGTTGAAATCTGTCCGAATAAAGGGATATAAAAAGTTTGAATCACATGCCCGACATTAAAAATGTGGTGAGAGTGGCGTGACGATGGAGGATAACTGTTGAATGTGTTTGAAATACAGCATCCATACCGCGTTAGCCTGAAATGGGGACAAAAAAATGAGGGTCGACTGGTGACCGTGTTCGAAACACAGGACCTGACTCAAAGTGTTGTCCAAAGTTTGTCGGGGCATTAGCCCAAGACGGTAGGTGAGCCGATGTGGCATTGGACTAGGCCGTTAGGGGGTCCCTCCAGACATGGAAGTGGATGAGGATCTGAATAAATGACACACAAAGCGTGAGGTGTAGTGATGGGATATTTTAATAGATTCCAATGATCTTGAAATTACGCCACTATAATCATGGCATTAGGCATCTCATGCTTGGAGCATAAGGCATCTCTCATAAGAGGAATCCAATGATTGGAACATAGGGAGATCTACAGTTTATAGTCATGTAGATAGGACTATTGGCATCTCATGCTTAGAGCATAAGGCATCTCTTGTATTGGGCAAGAGGCATCCTATGTTTGGAACATATGGATTACTACATTTTAAATTCATGTAGATAAGACTATTAGGTGTCTTATGCTTTGAGCATAAGGCATCTCTCATATAGGGCATGAGGGATCCTATTATTGGCACATAGGGTGTACTATAGTTTATAGTCGTGTAGATAAGACTATTGGCATCTCATGCTAGGAGCATAAGGAATATCTCGTATAGGGAAAGAGGAATCCTATGTTTGGAACATAGGGGGCACTATAGTTTAGAGTCTTATAGATAGGACTCTTGGTATCTTATTCTAGGCGCGTAAGGCATCTTTTGTTTGGAGAAAGAGGCATCCTATTATTGAATGATAGGGAATGATACAGTTTAAAGTCATGTAGATAGGACTATTAGGCATAAAGCAACCTATAATGGTTGGTGTTGGGACTTATGCAAGGGGTCCCTTTCTGGTTTAACCTAGCATAGGAGCCAAGTGAAGGGGTTTGGAGGGGTTTCTAGAGGAATGGATCGACTCAAGGTACCTAGGAAGTTGGTGATGAGGATCTCAACTCATGACATGTGAAAGGGAAAGAGAGGAATATGTCAACTCAAGGTGATTCATGGTGTGAGGAGGAGTATCTCAAATCATGGAATTCCATAGGTGGAAGGTGGGTGCGCATAAGGGCGTAATGGAAAATCCCGACGTCCCGACCCGGAAAGTTCACGGTGCGACTCTCTATCTTTCATGGGGGTCTGTGACGGTAGCGAAGGGACCGGCCTGGAGGTCTGGGACCGCAGGTGGGCACTGACCCTGAACGAGGGTGTGGGGGTGCAGCCCACGCTGTAGGGACTAGTGGGTGTGAAGGTAGGAACCTTTCAAAGGATAGGTCTTCGTGAAGTATCTTTGCGAAGAAAAGCTCTCTCGCGGAGCAAAGGGATCTCGTAGAGCAAAGGTGGCTCGCGGAGCAAAGACTCCCAGAGCAGCATCGCAGAGCATAGATTCGCAAAGCATGGTCTCTCGGGGCATGGACTCATGGAATAGTGTCGCGATGGATGCTACTCACGAAGCAGCAACGCGAAGGAAGCTGCTCGCAGAGCATAGCGTCACGGAGCCGCATCGCGAAGGACGCTTCTCGCAGAGCTCCACGGACCGGGAGATCGGCTACCAAAGGGATTAAGTGGCCCTCCAAGGGGAGGAGTGGCCATATAGGTAATGGGGGCGATCTGGGTATTTATAGGCAAGGGGCCTCGCGAAGTAGAGCTCGCTCGGCGCGAAGAAGAAGCTTGCTCCACGGCGGGTCGCGAATTTCAAATGCAGTCGCAAAGCGTCCCACATCTTTGCTTCACGGTGGATCTTCACGACACATCGCAAATGTCAAACAGGTTCATGGAGCCTCCCACCTCCTTTCTTCATGGTGGCACTCCGCTATTGCAGAGGGGGCTTCGCGAACGGGCTTCGCGAACCAGTTTTCCAGCCCAACTTCAAATGTCCATAACTCGTAATCCGTAACTCTTTTCGGGTCTTGTGACCTACCAAATAGAAGCTTGTGAAAAGGACTATAATCTTGGATCGTGTATGGAAGCATCTGGAAAATTTTTGGGATGCATTTTCTGGTGCGAACATATGGGCTGAGGATATTCAATAACACAAGTTATTTCCAAGGAGCCTTTTTGTTCCTTTAGTGAAGGATGAGGTGGTTCTCTGTGAGCTACCCTACTCACCCTTTTTGGTATATATTGGAATGAAAAACATGTACTATTCTATGAGATGTAAGTTTTTTTCTCCATGGATGAAGTTTTTAATTAAAGAGTTCATGTCAAGATATTTAGTCTTTTAAAGTTGAAGGCTAGAAATGATGCTCCTCATGGTTTTCTCTAATCGTTAGATGATCCTCTATAGAAGTGATAAGACAATTCAATCATCTATTTTACTAGTTTACCATAATCTTAGGGAGGATATGATTTTATATGTGTGATATTATAATGTTTGAATTAAATATCTTAATTCTTAATAGTCGATTAGTATAAATCATTATAGGTTTCATCAAGGAAGTATTATGTGGTGTTGGTGAGGCTTCATAGAGTTACAAGGATGATCATATTTGATTGTAATTATTGTATAAAATATATAGTATGGAGGGGTTTTCAACATTATTTTTCCTCTAATTTGTGCCTTAACAATTATTTTTATCATCTGATGGATAGTCAAATATAGTAGTTCATCCCAACTATTGAAAAAAATCATGCTTGTGTCCTAGATTATGTAGGTTCATGGGTTAGAAACATACATTCAGTCATGTTTTCTTACAAAAATATTTTTCACTCCACTAATGGTATAAAAAAATTTGAAGGTTCTTATAATAGACATTTCTATTTTTTGTTATGATGTAATTAGGCTAGAGTTTAATCAATTATAGTCTTGAAACTTTTTCAAAGATTGAAAGATATGGTTTAGGTGATACATGAGCTGGTGGAGGTTGTGGATGATCATTATAAGACCTATATAGATCATAAAAGGATACCTCTGGAGATATACATTAGATATCACCTATTCATGAAGGAGAATTTTATTTATGTAAAAATTAGTTTTGGTCTTGAGAGTAAGCATTATCCTCTGCTTGTTGCGCCTTTCATGGTATTGTCTCATGTTAGAGTTTTCACATACTAGATAACACTCCACCCAAAAATGTGCTAGATTCGTGATTTCTCTCCAATGTCACAACATGAACACTATTTTCTTAAAGATTCATACATAATTAATTTGGTCTAGATCAACATGGATGATGGTTCAACTTTCAAGCAGTGTCCTTTGGAGATCCAGGACAACTAGGAGATTTTTTTGGTGTGCTATCCCATTGGTTTGTATCCTTTAGTGGCCCATTTTCATGGAGGAGATCACTTGGAATCATGAGTCACATATACATTCTTAATCCCACATGTTTTTTGATTCAGATACATTCTTTGAAAATCTATTTTGTTGATGTTAACCATTCTATGGTATATGATACAGTTCACCCATCCATGATGCCCTATTTATAACCTTACTTCTGTTTTATAGGTATGTCGCATGTGGGTGTGTTTGGGAATGATTTATTAGTGTCACATAGTTCAGTGACATATAATACTAAGTGAGGTGGTTGCACTCCTATGATGGTAATATTATTGAGAGGTATTTCACTGGGTGGTTGTTCGAGAGACCCTATTTATTTCCTTTCTATCTCAATTTGGTTTCAATTTTTGAGAGAGATATTTATTTTAGAGGTATATGATGTAAGTTCTTGGATCCTTGTATCTTATTTGTTTCTATGTGTTAGGTTTTGGTAGTGCTGAAAAGAATATTGAAGGATGGAGGTGGGGAGTTATGCCAAAATTTTAGCTACAAAACATGATTTCAATATAGAGGATTGTGTTATGCTATGTATTCGAGTTAGCGAGTGATGATATGGTGTAGAACAAGTATTGTGGAATAGAATATTAAGGGATATTATTTAGTTGTTATAAAAATTTTGGTACCCCTATGGTGTTAGGGGTAGGCTACAATATGGAATCATACGAGGTGAGTTAATTTGGTTCTACTTTCTTTTGGGTCACTACACCAAGGAACTAGGATACATCATGGCCTTCTTCTTGTTGATTAGGATTATATAGTAAAGTTGTTCCATTGTTTCATGAATATTTTATTAATTTATTTAATATTTGGTTCAAACTAAACAATTTTTCTCACATTCAGATTTGATCATGTCTGATGTGACGGGGTCTCTTTCTTTAAATTTTAATTTTTTCTAGGGTCATTTTCTATTCACCGTCGTATATGGATCTATTCTACAGTCATATAATTTCTCATTTTCCTATAAATTCTCAAAACCTTAAAACATGTCTCTATCATATATTTTTCTCAAGAACACTCGATAATCATCTGCTCTATTTCATGGTGTTGTAAATCCTTTTCATTTGGGATTGATCATTGCATTCTTGAGTTCTGTTATTGGTGATATGAGGTGATTTTTCCCTCTTTTCTAGGTGCTTCTTCTCTATTAATTTTTTTCCTCCAATGAATAATTACCATGATATAGTGGCTAGTATAATTGATTATTATAGATTTCTTCAATTTATTCTAGTGTTTCTGTGGAATAAAATTCTTATAGGTCTGTAGATTCATTATGGGAGATGCTATTTGAGATCTACATTGTTGATCAATTTTCATTAAAATAATTTTAAAATATTTAAGGTGGGGGAATCATTTCTTATCCTTATTTTTATGTGAAAAAATAAAGTTATCGTGATTTATCTATTTGTGAAATAATATAATCAACCTTAATGAATATTAAAACAAAATTAAAGAATAAATTGTTTTTGGGTTGTAGTGGTCACATGTGTTTGTTCCATGTTTACATTTTTCCTCTTGATTTTCTAGATAGTGTGTTATCTTTGATTATGCTTTGGTTTACCATATTCAATATGATTTTAAATTGGATAAATATTTTAAATATAGTAATTCTTTATTCCTAAATATCAAATTTGCATCTTTAATTTTTAATAATTATTCCTTATGAGTTGATGAACCTATAAGTTTTGATTTAATCATGATTAAATAATTCACAACATTTTATAGTTGACACCTTATGATACATGTGGTAATAACCTATGATAATTAAATTAGTAAATTAAAGATGGTAAAAACATATTTTTTTCTAATGATAATTATTTGGGGATGATAAATACCATTTTATTCTAAACGTTGAATGCCTTGGTGCTAGGTTCATGATTCCCTTTTAGATGTTTTTGTTTTCCTTTTTCCTTGTGTGATTATTCTTGATGAGGATCCATTCTATGTGGTGGGATGTTATACTAGGATAAATGATGGTTTGGAAAGAAATGAGTGGGGATTATCATGCTAATGGGAGTTTTTAGTTCTCACGATGATGGTATGGATAGAGATATTCATAGTGGTGTCGAGGATGGAATAGGGTTTGATGGAGATGGTTAATGATGGGATTGTACATTGTTCATTATTATGAAATATATGTTTCTTTCATGTTGAATAATCCATTTTTTTGGATGTATGGATGTGTTTACTGTTCCCACATTCCTTTCCCCATATATTAACTCTATTAGCAGATTATGATTTATGCATCTTTTATGGTAGCTTCAGATGAGTCCCAACGTACCCAAAATTTTGGAATGGTAATGTTAACTAATTTAACCCATAGGGTTGGAAGCTTGAAAAAAATATACAGGATAATTATTGAGGAACCTTAAATATTTTTGGATTATTACAATAGGGAATGGAATTTAGTTGGTAATAAATTTGAAATGAAATGTTTAACTTATGAATTAAATAAAAGTCACTTGAAATGTTTGTGTCCTTATAAGATATCTTGTCCTTAGTTGTGGTAGTTGGGTGTCTGTGAGACAATAGATTTAGTTGGGGTAAAGGATAGAGAGTTTACCATAATGTTATTATGATATATATATATATATTCTATATGTTTTGTAATTTAATATATTATACCACTCATTTTGGTAGGGTAACCAACTCTAGTGGACATTGCATGGCGTTTTTATCAACATCTAGATTGGTGAGGAGATGATACTAATAAATACATATTTCCTCAAACTCTTCTTCTATTAGTATTATGTGATCATACACACAGTGGTTTTCTTTCACATATATGTGTTTAGAGTTTTGTAATGGTTTTTGGTTATTTCACCCACATGTATCTCTAGATACATTATCCTAAGGGTTTATATAGGTATGTTTTGTATGGGATGTATTGGATTGAGTTATAAAACACGACGTACGAATTGTGGTGGATCCAAGAATGTACTTATTTAATATATGGAAGCATATATGCTGATGAAAAGATGGTTTAATTCATGAGGTCAATGATATATTATAATTTTACATGTGTTTTATAGAAATATTATTTATTTGAGAGAGATGACTTAGGAAGCATCACATTGGGGATGAGTGAAAACCCAATGGGGATATGGTAGTAAAGAAACCTAATTTGATATTACATTAGATATTATATTTTTAATTGTATGTGATAATTGGAGAGAGATACATGTGGAAGTTAGGAGAATATTATACATGATTAAGTGATAAGTTAGAATCAATTTCTAAATCATTGATCTGTAGTATGTTTTTTTATCCTTTATATGAGAAGCTTTGTGGAGGATCGTACTGGGTATACATGTTATTCTCACTATATTGATTTATAAACTATTTTTCTATTCCATAATAGATTTTTGGTGATCCATATTGACATTAATAGACCATGGAGTTGTTTAGGATCTGTTTGGGAATCGAGGTAGTTTTCAAGGTTTTTTGTTTAGTAATTGTAGTTTATTTTGAAGATATTCAGTTTGTCTGATATTTCATGAAAATATGGGGATCTATTAAATATCATCATATAGTTTTATTTGGTGTTATTTTATTATCTCCCATTTATCATGTACTATAATGGGGTAATACCTCTCATTTGTGTTTATGATATACCATCGATGCATTTTACCAACCCATGGATTATTGAATGTAGGATTTGGGTATCATAATCTATCATCTCTCATTGATGACCATGGAGGGGTACCTTTAGGGGTATGGGGCCATGAAATAGATACCATTTAAACATGATAAATAAAATGGTACTTGCACCATATAAAAAGGGTATATTTTTATGTATAGAATTTCACTTGTTAATCAATGTATGGAATCTATGAGGACTAAATTCAATTAGTGGGATAAAATATATAGTTTTCACAAAGTAAATAAATTGGAATAAAATATAAATATATCCATGGAAGATGGTTAGGAAAGAAAAATATAGTGATGTAAAATATCATTAATATAAAATTATATTGCATGACCCATATAAAGGAAGAAGGTGGAAGATTTTAAAAGAATATATCCCCAATGTAACAAATAATATTTATAAGGATAGATGAAAACCATCCTTATAAAGAAACACTTCTAATGATATCACACAATACAATATAAAGAATTTAATTTCTTGATACTACAAGTTCAATGACACAAACTATAATTATATATATTTATTACTAGATAAATCATGAAATTGAAACCCTATGCGTTTATATAATTTTTAATATGAAAAGGAAAATGGATGTGAAAACATAACAAATATTTTATAAAACATTTTTGACATTGACATAAAATAAAAACATACATGTCACATTCAAATCTATCTTTTGAAAATATTTGGTAAAATATTTTGAAATAATTTAATTAAAAAAATCTCAAATAATCGATCCTTTAAAATGTGATAATGATTTCTATAGGTTCTATGGAAGAAAAGATAAAAAATTTGTAAATTAAAGTAATAAAACATTTCTAATACATTGAAAATTCATTTATTGAAAACACACATTATATAAAGTGTAATGTTTTTTTGCATTAAAAAAATATTTCCCCAATGTGGATTATAAAATAATATATTATAAAATATTAGGGTGGGAGAAATCAATCATGGAATAAGAATGTTCATAACAGAACTTTATAAATCACTGAGAGGAGGTTTGATCTATCATATCCCATATGAGAAACATACAAAATAAGAAAATAAATTTACTAAAAGTATTTATGTGGTAATATTTTAATTCTACATAAAATAATGAGGGAATTACATATAATACAATCAATGGTAAAGTGTACTAAACATATATGAAATAAGTTCAAGAGAATGATCAAAACTCATTGAATGAAGGTTGAGTATCCATAAAACATTTATATCATTATAAAAAGTGAATAATAACTCATTTTAATAAAGGAATATGATTTGTATGGGTATATCCCATAATATTAAAAAAAATATATGATACATGTACATATATGGGTAGTAAATAAACCATTCATGTGAAACATGATGCAAAAAATGTATTATGTATCAAAGAATTAGAATTAAAAAAAACATATTGAGATTTGGTTACTTTTTTGTTAATGGATATATAATAAATAATATGTCATGCCTCTGAAAACCCCATGAATTTTGAGAACATTTAATAATACATTCTTTAGGTAGTAATGTAAAGAACCAAAATTCAATAAATGAAATTTACATTATTATCTTTATTTTATATAGTATGAATAATATAAAACAATAAATAGGACACAATAAAATCTTTATAAATTAAGAATTAAATGAATAAGAGGTATTTCTAGATGTTAAGGAACTAATGTCGATGAAATAGTAACCTTCCCTTAAAAATAGTAATATGACCCTTATAAATAGTAAATCAGAATAATGAATAGTAACTTCACCCATGAAAGTATAAATAAAATTTAGTCATCTCATAAGAAAAATTATGATCTAATTATATCATAACAAATTAAGTGAATATTTTAAAAATTAATATTTATGTGTTCATATTTTTATAAGTCATAAATATTTAATCACAATTTTATAATTAATGAAATTATTTAAAAGGGAATTAATTCACAAAAAATGGATTCATAAATCCATATTTTTTTTGTATTATTATTTTAGGAAAATTTTATTACACCTTAGTTAATTTTTGAATGTTTTATAAAATAAGTTTTAAATTTAAATCTGTAATTTTCAAGTAAATAATGACTTTATTTAAAACAAATTTCACATATTTAAAAAATTATTTTCATAAAATTGAGTTCATTTTTTAATTATTTATATCAAAAAATGGTTAAGTTTAATTTTTTGGGATTTCATGAAATACATGAATTTTTAGTGAATAATAAAATATCATAATTTATAGTATAAATACATTATAAGATAAATACACTACTACATGAGTCAGGGATGATGTAACCACCCTTGTTTCAAACTCACATGAATTTATTACTATATTTATTAATAAGAAGCTACAATATTGGATGTATTGGGAAAAATAATAAAATAATGAATAATATAATATGAAATTACCCCTTTCCAACAATATAAAAACCACCCTAACCTCCCTCTTCTATTCAATCCTATAAGACTTGAAGCTTGTCAATGTTAATCCAAAATCCTCTTAATGAGTCTTTCTCCATGTCTAATATCTCATTTTCTTTCAAAAAGACCAAAACCCCTTTCCTTAAGGAGGTTAATTCAAGAGGTAAATCCTCTTCCTATTTAATTTAATTTAATTTCAATTTATTTTTATTTTATTATTATATTCTGACCTCCTCTGTCCAAATGATAATTATAACTCTAGTATCATATATATATTTTAATGATATCATGTTAACGAAATATCCATCAACAATCTCTTTACTCTCTCTATTTTTTCATAAAAATGAAATCATCATCTGGGAAGTGTTAATTTACAACCTTCGTGTACGATGAAACTTTGTTCTTCAATTTATCCTTCAAGGCCTATCATGATACGATTTCTTGGTTGAACCAGATTATAAAATATGTATTATATCTTATGTAATGTTTTGTAACCATTATATATACATGATATTAAATATCATAACAAAACCAATTTTTTGTGATAAAAAAACTGCTAAAATTAGGCTAAAAGAATATTATTAATATGTTATCTAATTATTAATCGTCATATATTAAAAAAAAATAACAACAATTAAACTTATGTTTTTTCGTTAATAACATGAAATTATAATTCTAGATAATTATGCCCATTTTACATGAACTCAATTTCTTATAATCAAGTGAACCAATCAAGAAATCAAGGAAACAAACACTCCGAAACGACAAAATTCAATATTATAACTTATCAATAAAGACATAAATGAACTTAATAAAACTATAGTGAATATAATATATGTATATATTATTATGAATTAATTAATTAATAGATTTAATTTTATTAACCATGATGTTAAGGTCAAGTGCAAAACACATTCAGACATAAGGTAAGGGTTTTCTACCCAAACATATAATTTCTTTCATGTTACTCTTTTCTCACTTTACCACAATGAAGTTATTAATTATTATTTTGTAATCCACATAATTTTTTTATTGTTCTTTATATATTTACCAATCATAAACCCTATTTATTCTATGGTGAGTTACATGTCTTAAAAGGATCTTTCTCAAATTCTTCCTCATAAACAAGCCCAATTCAATGGAACTTCTCGAATTCTTACCTATTTTCAAGTGAAATATATATTCTATTTTAATCCACCGCTATTTTTCTAAAATTTCTCATTTTATTATAGAAATAATATCATAGTTCACTTTTGGTTTTATACAAACTTTTTTTCCAAAAGAACTCTTCTTTTCAAAGTAAAAGAGTATTTCTCTCAAGAATTCATCAATGATTTTATAAGAGTATTTTCATCTATTTAAACACCCATATTGATTATTATTCTTAATTGGGATCATTATTTTATGATATCATCTACCATATTTAATTTAATGGTTTATGATTATTTTGACTGTGGAAGTGCTACCTTGATAACGCTAACCATATTACTCTGAATGGTTAGTGATTATGTTTATTGATTGAGAAAGTTATTTACATTTCATATTATTGTTTTAATATTAATTTATATGTTGATTATATTTCTACTCTTTCATATAAAGAATTTATTGGACATATTTTGTGATGGGTGGTGCCCTCTATAGCCCCTCGATGCATCAGTGGGTCTCATGAGAGAATCTAGATTGGGTTTTTACCCATTATGCATGGTGTCTTGGCTGATACCTTGATGGCATGATTATGATGTCTGACATTATGCATTCCCTCATTATAAAACTAGTAATTGATAGTCCACATGATTATTAAAATAGTATAGTATCCATGGTTATGTTTTATTTTGGAATTATTTATTCATATTTTATTTCAAAAATATTATGCTCAAGTTTATATTTTAATTGAATTTATACTTTTATTTATTCATTGTGACTTATTACTTATACTTTCTCTATATTACTTACCCTTACTAAGCATATGATCTCACCCCTTTATAATGTTTATTTCTCCTAGGATTCTAATATGAATTTTATGAATGGAATTCCAAGATAATCTAGAATAATAAGAGTGTTTCCAAATGAGTTTCTATGATGTATTTAATTTCTAGTTGTAATGTTGAAATTATATATGTATCTATATTTCCAATGCTACTTAACTATTCATTCAATTGGGGTACAAAATCCTTGTTTATGTCCGAATGTAATAAAATAAGGAATTATATGTGGGAAACTAGGTTCAGGGTCCTTATAGATGGTATTAAAGGATGTTTAGTAGAATTATTGGAAACTAGATTTAGAAAACGTAGATTATGAAATAAAACACTATGATAAACATTGAGTATAAGAATACAAGAACATCGTAGAATTTTGGTAAGTTATTGATTATGTGAATATTCCTATGAAATACATACCTATCTAGATAATAAATGTTGACGTGGTTCTGGAATAGATGTACCTAAGAGTAACAAATATGACAATGTGTTCCAAACCCAAATCGGAGTGACCTGGTATACGACAACATGACTTACTATGCATCTAGTTTGACACTCCTGGGGGATACTCTTAAGATAATTCAAATTATCTTTATAAACCATTATAAAGTATTTAATTCTAAATATGTCCCAAAAGAAACCATGCTTATGATTATGAGATTTGATATGCATAGGATTTTAGTTTATGTTATGTATTTTACTAGTTCTACATTATAAATTATTATTCATATCCTAATTTAGTTTATGCCATTATTTAAAAATGGTTCCTAGTGGAAGTAATGGAAATCACCTGAATTCACATATCCCATGTAGGGATTTATCTAATATTAAAGATAATGATGTTAGTTCTGGAGCTATGACAAGTACTGAGAAACTTATAACTGTACTGGGACAACTAACTCAGGTTCTGAACAATAACCTTACCCATATGGAGCATCCAGAACCCCAATATAGAGAAGAAATGTTAGACTAATTTATACAACAAAAACCTCCATCAATCAATGGGACTAAAAACCCATTTGTATTTGATAAATGGATAAGATCTCTAGAGAAGATATTTCTCACCTTGGGAAGTAAAAAAAGATAGAATGTTTTCATAGTATTTTATCATCTATTAGGAGATTCGGATTAATGGTGGTCACTAATTAAAAACACAAAAGAGGTGGAAGATATTTAATAAACATATTTTAAGGAAATTTTCCCAAAATAATATTTTTCTCATGAATAATGAGAGGATATAGAAAGGAAATTCTTGAATCTGAGGTAGAAGGAGGATGATAATGTTTCCAAGTATAAAGACAAATTTACAAGGATATAAGGAATATTGTGGACTACATACATAATCTTAGGATAAATATTGATTGATTATTTTATGGTTTGAAACCATTCATCTAAAGGACACTAGTTCCCAAAAATTCTCATCATACAAAGATATAGTCACATGTACAATCAAGCTAGAAAAATAATTCTCTAATTCAAATGACTTCAAAGTATATCAAGAGAAGAAGAGGGGAGATTAAACCTCTATAAAAGGAAATAAGTAAATAGGGAAGAAGGGAAGAGTTGATTTTCTATCCAGTGAAAATTATTGGAAGAAACACCCTAAAAAATTCATGAAGGGTATGAGTGTTTGTTACATGTTTAGAGGACAAGTCCACCAAGACCATGATTTTAAGGGAAAAAAATAATATACCAATGTAAAATGATACAATTTAAAATATCCAGCCTCTCATCCAATAATTGGGTCAGATGGCATCCCCCACATTGGGGTCTCAAGCTTAAAACTGATGGGTCCTGTGTCTCTAGGATCATACGTGGTGGGGGGGTCGTTTGTGACTCCAACATCCTAGCCATTCTATCCTTTTCTTCCCAGTTGGTCCCAACACTTCGCTTATAGAAGAGGCAAAAACCATGATTGTCGGTCTCACTGTGTTCCAACAAAGGGGTTTGGATCTCATGGAGGCTGAAGCTGATTCTTTTCTCATCTCTAATGCCCTCCAAGGTCTCAGTGTTCTCCCTTTTGTCCATTGATTATGTCATTCGTTATTGTCCTGATCTACTCAATAACAATATCAAAGTTACCCACACCTGGCAGGATTGGAACAAGGCAGCAGATTATCTAGCATCACTCGATATTCCTAGATCAAAGATTCTTTTTCAACATGAACTTCATATCCTGGTACTGACAGGGACTAATATTATTAGAGGGGATGCCCTTGGTCTTCACCATTTCAGACCCCCACAACCTTATTTCCTTAACCCATCATTTGTGGCCCTTTCTTCCCCACTTTCTCTACGAATAAAAATTTATATGATGATGATGATGATAAAATTTCCAATATATGGGACATTATGAAAATGGCTGTCCTAACCATCAAAGGAATTTTATACAAATAATTCCAAGGGAGAAAGGCCAAGATTATGTAGTCACAACTGCTAAGGTTGAAGTTCCTAATCATGTGGTGGAAGGTACATTAATAATTTCCTCAAACTTATCAATTGATTTATTTGATTATGGATCATCACATTCTTTTATATCTTCCTAGTTTTACAATAAAAATAAACATTTCCATTTTGATTTAATAAAAGGAGTAGTAAGTCAAAACTCCTAAGGGAATTATCATTGCAACAAAGATGTGTCGATCAGTTTCCTTTATGACCCATAAATGTGCTTTAGTTGATGACCTTATCATCATATTCATGAATGATTTTGATATAATACTCAGTAGTAATTTTTTTTTTCAAATTGCAATGTAAATATATTTTGTAATAAGAAAGAAGATACAATTTTTTAGAATGATGTAGAGTCCCTTATCATTAAAGTAGAAACATCACTATCTGATTCTAATTTAGATCCACCCCTAGTACCTCCACTGAATTCAATTCTTGGGGAGGAAGAGAATGAAATATCTATGGGTGAGGAAATAAATGTTCAAATTGAGGATGTACCTATTGTTCAAGAATACATTAATGTATTTCCATAGGATTTACCTGGACATCCTCCAAAGTGGGAAATTGAGTTTTCTATTGATTTAATTCCTGGTGAAAGGCCTATATGAAGTACTCGTTATAGAATGTACACAGTGGAATTAGTTGAGCTGAAGAAACAACTAGTGGGTTTGAGTAGTTATTGAAGCTCCTTTCGTCACAGAATCTAAAAATAGGAAAAGGGGAATATCTGAGCTCAAAGTGATTCAACCTTTGAAGAAAATATCAAAAATCGACAAAGGCATGAACAAAGGATCAAAAGAAACTTCACCGCGCAAGTTATATCACTATCGCGCAAGTCCACTTGCGCGACGCCCTTGGTCGTGCAAGTGACTTGCGCGACCTAAGTGATAAACCGCCCGGTAACCGCCCAGGGTCTTCTCCTGCCTATAAATAGACCCTGTGGGCCCCCATTCGAGAGGATCTTTTTCCAGAAACTCGGATTGAAGCTCCCGACACCCAAGTCTCTTCTCAAAGCTTCCGGAACACTTCTAAGGTAATTTCTTACCTAGAACGGAAGATCCAAAGAGAGGGAGGAAGGCCTAAGTGTTGAAACTCATCAACACTTGCGCGCCTGAGTGACCAGCCCTTAAGGGAAGTAGTCACAATTGCGCATCGCCTTACTCCTTCGATAGAATTTGCGCATCCCTTTCCTGGAAGAACCTCAAGAGGATTCTAAAGGCTTTAATAAAGAGTCGCTCAAGTATTTCAATGCTGGTTGACCGTCGCGCAAGTACAACATATGTCGCGCAGGTATACCTGCGCGACCAATACTTGCGCGCCCCCGCAATACTTGCGCGCCTTCCAAGACTTGCACGCCCCTTCCTTTTTGGGTGCCTTTCTTTCCCATTTCACCCCTCTTAAGTCATTACACCTTTCCTTTTCAAGATTCAGTCTTCAAGACACTCTTCAAAGCCATTTATGGCATGATTTCTTGATTTGACTTCCTTATCTGAAAGGAATTCAGTGAAATATCTCTCAAAATCTAGTGATTTAAATATCTTTTTTGTCACCAAATATGGAGAGTTCATTCATTCAACCTCATCCTTTAAGATGAGAGAAATCCTTAACCTGGGTCTCCTTTTCAGGAATAAGTCCCAGTCACAAATATGGGCATCCTTCTTAGGAGTAAGCCCCAAGTCCCTTAAATTTTGGGCGTCCTTCTTAGGAGTAAGCCCCAAGTCCCTTAATTTGGGCATCCTTCTTAGGAGTAAGCCCCAATCTCAAATATGGGCATCCTCCTCAGGAGTAAGCCCCAAACCTTAATCCTTAACCTGGGCTTCCTTTTCAGGAATAATTCCCAGTCATAATCTTGGGCTTCCTTTTAAGGAATAATCCCCAAGTCCCTTAAATTCTCTTTAACCAGTCCTAATTTACGTTTGATCTGGGATTCCTTCTCAGGAGTAAAACCCAGTTATCAATCCTCTCCTAATTTGGGTTTCCTTTTCAGGAATAAGTCCCAAGTTAGAGTATTCAAATCTCCATGAAGCACATATACCTTTATGGACCCTGTTCCTGGATTTTCTCCCTAAAGTAAATCCTCTGGGCAGTCATACATACATAAGCCCCAAACCATTTCTTATGATTTCATCTTTCATGGCACAATTGTCTAATTTTTACCAATACCTCTTATTTCTCACACCGAGCATGACTCACGTGAGCTTAGAGTGTAAAAGTAATTGTGACATCCTTCTTTGAGCCATCAATCATAAACATCATACTCCTTTACTCGAACTACGTGGGTTCTGATTCCTTTTCCAAAACAAAGGATACGCAGGTAGCCCATCTATGGGTTCGATCCCAACTCTGAAATAATTCATTGTCCTTCTGAATGACAATAAACTTCAAGTTCCCCACTGAGTGGCTTTAAAACTAGCCTGGTCATCATAATGACCAAGAGATTTTTTTATATAAATGTTTTGAAGGATACCATTGACCAAGAATCTCTAAATAGATATAGACGATTCTCTATTGATGAAGAACCTCGAATACATATAAAAGATTCTCTAAATTTCTTACATATTTAATCATTGATTGTTAAACTGATGGAAAGCTCATTTTATACTTGGTAATATAATAAGGATTGATGAACATAACTTAAATCAATAAAGAGAGTCCCGGAATAGACAATAATTCCCCTTAAAAAGGTGTGATGAGTCCGACCTCCCATCCTCTCGACCAATGCAAATTCCTAAGCCTCGTCAGTTCACAAGCTAATGAGCACACACCTTTGGAAAGTAGGTCCAAATGGATATGGAATCATTGGATGTTTCCGGTTCTACGAACAAACCTGCTAGAAACCGATCAGAATGTTTGAATATCCCATCCAGGAGGTCATCCCCGAATTCCGAGGGAAACAAAAAATGGTGAACCCGACGTGAATCCTTAACCAAGTTAAAATGATGTTTTACCTATTTGTTAAACCCCTATTTAAAACTCAATAGGAGGGCTAACAAAAAACAATCATTGACATATGTGCTCATCCAAAGGATGAAGTGGCTGAATTTTATCTTGATTATGTATGTTATATCAAACAGGAACTCTTTTCCAAGATCTTCTGTATTTCCATAATGGCTGCTCTCAAATTCACATCTGTGAATACTACTACTGCAAATACCACTGCTGCTATTCCTACTGGATCGTCATCCGCTCTGAGGATGACATCACCTACTCAGCGTCTTCAAAGATGGGTATCAAATGCGCTGGTTAAGGAGTATCGTCAACACGGTACCATCCCAACTCTGGAGGCTGCCCGACAGGCCCTCCAAGTGAACAACTCACACAGGTCGTCTGGACAACGACGACCAGTGATCAAGAGGCAGGCGGTGCTGACTACCGTCTCCAACCATTTCGGGTCGTTATCCCCGGAACACAATTTCCATTCACTCCCTTACTTTGAGGAAGTGAATGAGTAGGTCCCTCAGGGACTTAATTCAAAAAGACAGGAGTCCTTCCCGAGGGCTCCCATCAACAATCGCCGCCAGACTCGTGCGACAGTGCGCCCTCAACATGATGAGGGTACCAACTCCAGGCATTCAGCTCAGGTTCCTCGAACCCGAGCAGGCAAGACGAACCGTCAGAGACGGAATCCGGTTAACAATGGGAATGTTTTCATCCCTGCCATCTCTGGAGAAGTCCACCAACCTAACTTGGTGGCAAAAAACGATCATGCACACACACCTGTCCGTTTTAATTCCGCTGTCCAGCAGACTCGTCTGGAAGCATCACGCCAATCCCGCCAGGTAATTCCGGCGGAGTACTATAGGCAGGAACATACAACTGCTTATACATCACCAGTTAGTCAGCAGGCTCGTCTGACAACATATGATGGATCTCGTCAACCACCTTTGGCGAAGTGTAATCAGCAGGCACATACACCTGCTAGTACTAATCAAGCCTACCAACAGTCTCTCTTGGTAGCGCATGAAGAAGTCAGTTGGAAAGCTCCGACGACAAACAGGAGGCAGACTCAACTCTCTGCCTCCACACTTGAGTACTGTCAGGATTCACTGACAAGAAAAGGAGGAAAGGAGCAGGCACATACACCTACTCAAAACCCGGAATGGACGTATATTCCCGTTCCGGCGGCTGAAGTCACCAAGCATATTTTTTCAATGGTGAAAGAGCAGAAGAAAATTCCTGCTCATATTCTGGATGCTTACTAGGATATCACAACAGCTTCAACATCATCTCAGGGAAAGACACATAAATCTATTCCTAGCAGTGGAGTGACACATCAAAGATTCACTCCGGAATAGACACACACATCTGTTCCAGTCCAAGAGGGTTATGGGGCATACTCCCCCATATCATACGGACAACCAAGTCAGGCACATACACCTGATTTGAGTGGAGATTGTCAGCCTAACCTGACCATCTTTCTTGATCAGGCACATACACCTGCTCAGAGCAATCACTTTCGTCATCAAGTGGTTTCTAAAGCGAGTAAGAAGGTATCTAAGAAAAAGATCCGCCCAGCACAGTCAGGAGATCAAAGGCCAATCTATAACCAAGCCTTTCTCGATGCTGGAGTTCTTGAAGCCCTCAGAAATTTATCTGTCGGAATTCAAGATTCTACTCCCTCAGTTCCCAATAACGGGAACATTAATTCCGAAATTCTTCAACAAACACATCCTCATGAAGGCTTGATTTATGAAAATTCGGTCAATCTTGAAGTTTCTTCTTTAGATGAGAACCACAGGAACCCTCTATGTGGTCAGAAGACCAAGGAGCAAGAGATCTCATCTTTTTCTGTAACCCATTATAGCGGTCCTCCCCATGATGATGAATTTCGCTGCGAAAGTCCTCTACACAGTAGTGATTCACATTGCCTGGAAAATACTCCAGTGGACAATGTAGTGCCGAGAAATCCCTCTTATCTTGAGGCACTTGCAAATGCGAAACCAGTCATGTCTGATGCTTTATCGCTAGCAAGTGAAATACTTTCTCAATCAGAAGATAGCCCGGGGTGTAGGTCATTCTCCGAACCACCCCTAAGTCATCCATCTTCTAGTTTGATCAATGATATCTCTACCAATCTTGTTGAATCCGATGAAGCAACAAGGAAACACCAACTCTGGTCAAAACAAGTAGAAGAATCTTCATTTAATGATAAAGAGGAAATGCTGAACATGAGGAAAAAACTGGCGAAAAGTGAGGTACCAGTCATGTTTTGGCCTTTGGCTGACTCCCAGTATGACATTCCAAAGATGTTGACGGAAGATGGAGTCCATGATATTCGTCTCAACATATGGAAAACTATTTGTCAATTGAAGAAGAAGGTATTATCTTATTATGGATATGAAAATCATCTTAAGATAATATAAGGGCTACAACGTCAGATTGATTTGGCATCTCTATCGGTCTCTCGGTATCCGAAGTCTGAAAAGAAACAGAGAACCCTTCAACGTTCATGCCTTGGCGCACTAAGAAAATTGCGTCAATTAATTTCCAATGCTCCATCTGGTGGTCATATCAGTGGATGGGGTGTTCACGGAGCACTACATTTCATAGTGCTTTCCAGTCAGCAAAGCCTGCCGAAAATGGTCTCATGCAATGTTTTTCCCATGGACGGCCACAGTCAATGGGCTTTGTTCATAATCAAAAGCTTGCTCAAGAACAGGCTTCAACTAGTTCCTCTCAAAATCAAGCATATAGAGAACACGTTGTTGAATTGCTCCTACATCAAGCAGGCGAGAATATTGCACAAGCCTCTCGTATGGAGCAAACAAATCATCAAATGACAGAAGTCTCGGAAATCATCCAACGGTCTGTTGAACCAGGTGATAAAAGTGGATATAGGTTAACGCATCCAGCTAATTTCCGAACTAAGATTCGCAAGATCAAGAGATCTTTTAAGAAAGTCTCAGACATAACATGTCAAGAGCCACCCCAGCTTGTCATACTGGGGACTCCTTTAACCCAACCCTCAGAGTCAACAAATGGGATTCGAGGAGTTGAGCGGAATCAGCAGGAACATCCCCAGTTCACGAGACTGGGGACTCTTTCAAATCATCATTCCCCTTCTCAGAGAATGTCGGTCTTTTCTCGATTAGGAAAGAAGACCCAAGAGGAACGAAGAGCCAAATTATCAGGAGATTCTCTCCAAGTTATAGCTCGTCAAGAAGTTCCTAAAAGATTAAATCAACAAAAGGCAATGTCTCATCAAAGACATGAAAGAAGACAATATCACAGAAATGTTGATAGAAGGGATGCGATGCATTATACATCAATCAATGTCTCAAATATTGTTTCAATGGTCAAGTTGGAACATTGTATGGTGATAAGGCCCCGTTCAAGACATGTGAGTCTCAATACATTGAGGCAGAATTTTATCACATGAAGGGAAGAGAAAAATCTACAATGAAGGAAATTACCAAAGTTAATGCTCCATATGGTTTGGAGAAAATTCCAATAAATCCATTTACACATGTGAGTACAGATTATGTGTTACCTATCAGTCAAATTGACAAAATAGGCTCAAATCAAAATAATCTTATGGAAAGATCCATAATGTCAATTACGGCAGTTGAGCCAGACAACATGGGAGAAATTGGTAACCTACCAAACAGTGATGAAAGAACAAGTGGTGACGTCTTCATTTCATCTGCTGAAATTCAACAGGTCTATACTTCGAAAATCAGGCCAGAAGAAGTTATAGCAACATCAGAGGTGAATAATGATGTCAATTCTCAATCCATCATCTCCTCTTTATTTCCTAATGAAGGCCCTTTATCATCAATAGGGTCGGAAATGGAAGCGTCTTCTTCAAAATGTGAAAATTTTGAAATCTCTTATGATCATGAAAATTTAGTTTTGTCATCTACCATGCAAGTAGAAACGGAAGAAATAGCACATGATGAAGAGGAAGAGGAAGATCTTAGAGATGCTCCTCCACCATTTGAAGAGGGTATCTCTACCACTGTGGATGAACTCAGAGAAATAAATCTGGGTACAGAGAAAGATCCACACCCTACTTTAATTAGTGCGACCATGACCCTTGAAGATCAAGAGATGTATATTTCTTTTCTAAAGCAAAATAAAGATATTTTCTCTTGGAACTATACAGAAATTCCTGGGATTGATCCTGATATTGCTACTCATCATTTGGGTTTACCAAAAGAACATCAAGGATTTAAGCAAGCCGCGAGAAGAACACACCCAACTTATGCTTCCAAAATTGAAGCTGAAGTGGATAAGCTGATCAAAGCTAACTTCGTCAGAGAAGTTCAATATCCCAAGTGGTTGGCTAATATTGTCCCTGTAAAGAAGAAGAACAGACAAATTAGGGTTTGCATCGATTTTAGAGATCTTAATCGGTATTGTCCTAAAGACGATTTCCCAGTTCCGATTACAGAACTCTTAATTGATGCGACGACTGGATATGAAGTACTTTCCTTCATGGATGGATATTCCGAATATAATCAGATTCGAATGGCCCCAGAAGATGAGGAATCTACAGCCTTCAGAGCCCCTCAAGGTGTGTTTTGTTACCGGGTGATGCCCTTTGGTTTAAAGAATGCAGGTGCAACATATCAACGCGCCATGCATCGTATCTTCAAACCTTTCATAGGGAAGTTTGTTGAATTCTATGTAGACAATTTGGTGGTTAAATCCAAACAACGTTCTAATCACTTGGCTGATTTGGAAGTCATATTCCACAAGCTTCGACAACATAATTTGAAGATGAACCCCTTAAAATGTGCTTTTGGGGTAACCTCAGGAAAATTCCTCGGCTTTGTTGTACGCCATCGTGGTATTGAAGTCGATCCTGAGAAGACCAAGTCAATCCTTGGTATGTCACCTCCTCAGAATTTGAAATAATTAAGAGGACTTCAAGGACACTTAGCCTATATTTGGCATTTCATCGCCAATTTGGCAGGAAAAAGTTTACCCTTTACCAAATTATTGAAAAAAGGAGTCACTTACCAGTGGACTGAAGAATGTCAAGAAGCGTTTGATGTTCTCAAGAAATACCTCTTGAGTCCACCAGTACTCATGCCACCTATTGAAGGAAGACCACTTATCCTTTATGTGACAGCTCTAGAGCGATCATTGTGTGCCTTTCTCGCTCAAAAGAATGATGCTGGGAATGAAAATAGCCTCTACTATCTCAGTGGAACTATGCTTGAAGCAGAAACCTGGTATTCAAGTATTGTGAAGTGCTGCCTAGCATTAATATTTGCAGTCCAGAAACTGAGACACTACCTACAACATCACGAGGTCCAATTGGTATCTCACAATAATCTGCTCAAATTCATCCTTAGTCGTCCAATGCTCACAGGACGTCTAGCAAGGTGGGCAGTTATTTTGTAGCAGTTCGACATTCAGTATGTATCTCAAAAGGCAATAAAGGGCCAAGCTCTAGCTGATTTCCTGGCTGAACATCCTTCAGTGGAAGACACGTCTTCAGATATTGAACTCCCTGATGAGGAAGTTTTCTCTATACAAGAGAGTCCTCAAACATGGGAAATGTATTTTGATGGTGCTTCCAGAAGTCCAACAGGGAAGAAAATGGAAAATCATGAATTCAACAAAGTTGGTTTAGGAATTGTACTCATTTCTACAGATAAGGCATTGTTACCTTATTCCATTTTATTGTGGGAAGGTGGTACTAATAATGAAGCCTAATACCAAGCTCTTATCACAGGCTTGGAGTTAGCGCTTCAAGCACAAGTGAATCACTTAAAAGTGAAAGGTGATTCAGACTTGGTAATCAAACAAATCAATGGGGATTATGCCATCAGAAAAGAAGAGTTAATCCCTTTGTATGATTACGTCAGAAAGTTAATGGCGGAATTCCCTTCAGAACCGACATTTTCTTATGTCCCAAGATCACAAAATGCTCAAGCTGATGCACCGGCTAATATAGCCACAGCTCTAGAAGATCCAAATCGGGACGAGACAACCATCAGTATTGCCCACCGTCGTGCAATTTCACCTTATGTTCAAGCCAGAACAGAGGAAATTAATGAAATTAGTCCCATTCCTGAACCGTATGGTCATACTACAGGATGGATGTCACCTATCAGGGAATACCTTCAAAATGGAACACTTCCACCTGATAGAGACGAGAAAGAACAAATCCGGCGACGTGTGGTCAATTTTACTCTTTATGATGGCCCAAACCACCTAGAGAAAATTCTCTACAAACGTGGTTTTGATGGAGTTCTCTTCAGATGCATTGATGGTGAAGAGACAATGGCTGTCATGAAAGAAGTGCATGCAGGAGTCTGTGGTGCCCACCAGTCTGGACATAGATTGTCCGATCAAATTCGAAGGCTTGGATACTTTTGGCCTTCAATGATACAAGATTGTGTTGATTTCACAAAGAAGTGTCATTAATGTCAAGTACATGCCAACTTCATTCATCAACCTCTAGAGTTGCTTCATACAGCTAAATACTCATGGCCATTTGCCACATGGGGAATGGATGTGGTGGGACCTTACCCTTCAGCTATGGACAAGCAGTTTAAGTACATTCTTACTGCTACTGATTTCTTTTCCAAATGGGCAGAGGTAGTACCTCTCAAAGAAGTCATTTCTAAATTCCTTGTTAGCTTCATCAAGTCTAACATCATTACTAGATTTGGTGTCCCTCATACCATATTTACGGACAACGGCACCAACTTCTGTTCTTCTGAGGTGAAGAAATTGTATCAAGAATACAACATTAAATCCAACCATTCATCACGGTATCATGCGGCAGCCAATGGCCAAATAGAAGCCTTTAACAAGACTCTTTAAAATATACTGAAAAAGACGGTGGATAAAGATAAGAGGTCATGGCCTGATAAACTCTTTCATGCTTTATGGGCTTATCGGACTACCACCCGTAATGCAACGCGGTCAACTCCATATTCGTTGGTATATGGAACAGAAGCAGTCTTGCCAATTGAAGTTCAATTGCCCTCACTCATAGTAGACATTTGTGATCAGTTATCTACAGATGATAAATCCCAAAAGCGATTGAATGAATTGGAACGGTTAGATGAGAAAATATTGTGCACTTTGCACCACTTGGAAATCTATCAGAATCGAATAACACGAGCTTTTAACAAAAAAGTTCGTCTTCGTTCATTCATTCAGGGAGAATTGGTATTAGTTCTCAGAACTCCAATGATATCAGGAATGAAACCTCCCAAGCTTGAACCAAAATGGGAGGGACCTTATTCAATACATAGGGTCTACTCCAATGGATCTTATTCATTAATCTCGATGGATGGAGAACTCATTACTACTCCAACTAATGCCAGATTTTTGAAGAAATATTTTGTATAAAATACAAAGTATTCACCTTATGTCCCCGCAACATGACACAAAACTATGTGGCACCAGCTCGTCCTTGCTATATGACGTTAAACTATACAGCAATGGTCCAATATGACCTTAAACTCCCCCTTTCGTCCAACATGACGTTAAACTGTATTGTCCCCGCAACATGACACTAAACTGTGCGGCACCAGCTCGTCCTTGCTATATGACGTTAAACTATACAAAAATGGTATAGTATGACCTTAAACTCCCCCTTTCATCCAACATGACGTTAAACTGTATTGTCCCCGCAACATGACACTAAACTGTGCGGCACCAACTCGTCCTTGCTATATGACGTTAAACTATACAGCAATGGTCCAGTATGACCTTAAACTCCCCCTTTTGTCCAACATGACGTTAAACTGTATTGTCCCCGCAAAATGACACTAAACTGTGCGGCACCAGCTCGTCCTTTCTATATGACGTTAAACTATACAGCAACGGTCCAGTATGACCTTAAACTCCCCCCTTTCGTCCAACATAACGTTAAACTGTATTGTCCTCGCAACATGACACTAAAATGTACAACACCAGAATGTCCCCGCAACATGACACTAAACTGTGCGGCACCAGTTCATCCTTGCTATATGACGTTAAACTATACAGCAACGGTCTAAGCATATGACCCTAAACTATTTGCACATACGTCCAACATGACGTTAAACTGTGTCACCTTATGTCCCCGCAACATGACACTAAACTGTGCGGCACCAGTTCGTCCTTGCTATATGACGTTAAACTATACAGCAATGGTCCTGTATGACTTTAAACTATAACTTTGTCCCACACGACGTTAAACTGTGAAAAAGTTCCCTAAATGGTCCAGTATGACCGTAAACTGCATCATCAACGGTCCATGCATATGACCCTAAACTATTTGCAAGTCCCTTACGTCCAGCAAGACATTAAACTGTGACGTCCTAACTATATGACGCTAAACTGTATAAAAGTCCCTTACGTCCGGAAAGACGTTAAACTACATAATCATCAAAGGTCCTGTATGACCTTAAACTACACCACCGTCCAGCATGACATTAAACTGCACCATCCACAGTCCATGCATATGACCTTAAACTATTCGCCCTTTCGTCCAACATGACGTTAAACTGTGGGAAAAAAAAAACCCCCAATGCGTCCAACATGACGTAAATGGTGTGTTATTTTGTCCTTACTGCATGACATTAAACTGCGCAGTCCCCCTTTCATCCAACATGACGTTAAACTCTATTGTCCCCATCGTCCTAACTACATGACGCTAAACTGTACAGAAAATTCATGATACGTCCTACATGACATTAAACTGTATTTTGTCCCTGCTACATGACACTAAACTGTGCAGCACCAATAGTCCTAATTGCAAGACTTTAAACTGCATAGTCCCTTTATATGTCCTACATGACATTATACTATGCATCGTTAAAGTTGTTGTTACCTCTTGTTTCTCACACCGAGTATGACTCACGTGAGCTTAGAGAAAACCTCAACCGTAACACTCTCTTTGGACCGCTAACCATGTATAAGTCCCAACAACATTTTTATTATTATTATTAGATCGTTGTCCCCAAGAACAACTTGATCATTAATTCATTCTTTAATTGAACTACACAGACTTTGATCCTTGCCCTCCAGGTTGGGTATGTAGGCAACCTCCCAGGGTTCAAGCCCAAAAAACAATCTCTTCACATCGGTTCATCACCATCTCATATGATGTTGATTCATGAAACCACCCCTAGAATCAATATCTTTACATTGATTCACTTTCTTCCTTTTTATATGACGTTAAACTAGGCAACACTTTTGTCTGGTATGACAATAAACTACAATACTCTTTGATTTCCTCATTTGAGAGAGAACTATTATTGACATCGATTTTTCAGTCATGTTTCATTTCAAAAGACTACGTGCATACATGGTAATGCCTAAACTTTTTATCTCAGGTTAAACCATCATTGCACTAATGTCCCCTTTCACCCTTCACATGTACGAACCAAATTTTTACAAAGGGTAGTTCTAGAACTACGTGGGCTTGATTCCCATCCTTATGGGATACGTAGGAACGTTCGAGTATCCCTCGAATCCAGCCCCAAGTCTTTTGGGCCTAACCCCAAATTTCAATTTCAGTCCCTTGGATGAAAAGTCCTCATGAAAACACACACTGTGTATTCATTATTATGGTCCGAAATCTATGACCCTAAACTAAGATCTCTCATAATTTCGTCCTGCACGACGTTAAACTACATTTCAAGAACTACGTATGGCTTGATTCTCATTCTTATGAGATACATAGTGAAGTCCAAAATTTCAATTCATGACCCAGCCACAACATAATTATGGTTATTATTGACCTATGTATCTCTATATACATTGGAAAATACCCATCTTTATGTGTTATAATCCTAACCTTAAATATTTTCAGATCTTCATAACCCTTTTCATGACTTTTAGTCACAAAAATGTCAAACTTCTGAGAATTCTTTTTCCTGACTATGTAGTACGTGCCTATAGGTGGCCTTGCATAAACAGTCTACATAACAGACTTGTCAGCCGAAAGATGCTATTTATTTGACCATGCAGCCAATGCCCTTAGGTGGCCCTGTATAATTCAACCCCCTAACGGGTTTGTTGGATAATAGTAACTTCATTCTTGGGAAGAATGCCTCTTTTGTTCTTATTTGTCTTAAATGATGGTATGTAGGGATCTACAAAAAATAGCCATCCTTAACATATTTGTCCCATATACTTTTTCATGATCTGAAAGTATTCAAGTCTATGGTTTATTTTTCTTCCCTACGTTTGGGTCAGACCTTCGTAGGAGTGATATTCATTCAATTCTCCGATATTCTTGTTCGGAAATATCTTCTCCATATTCAAGTACCTCTTTCCATACAACAAACTCTATACTTTAGAAAATTTGAATCTCCATAAACTTTCACTGGCTTTTAGCACTAGGAAAGTAAATTTCTGAGAGTTCTTTTGCCTGACTATGCAGCACGTGCCCATAGGTGGCCTTGCATAAACAGTCCACATAACAGACTTGTCAGCCGAAAGATGCTATTTATTTGAACATGCAGCCAATGCCCTTAGGTGGCCCTGCATAATTCAACCCCCTAACGGGTTTTTGTCAAATAATAGTAACTTCATTATTAGAAACTACTTCTTCTAATGCCTTTTAGCTCTTTTTCATATCATTCCTCAGATTCAAAAATTCTTAAGTCATAGCTTACATATTTTCCCTCATACTTGAGTATGGTAATATGTTTTTAGATAAATTGTCAAGGAATTGAATCGATTTTAATCCATTTTGGTCAAAGCTATTTCGACCTTAAACATTATCCCCTTTATGTCCGGCATGCATGACTTTAAACTGCCCACAAAAGACAAAGGAACTCTGAATAAAAGTCAAGTTCCAGCTCACTAAACATACATTTTGTATGATTTAGGTAATATTGAGAAATTAAAAGGTTAAAAGTTTGTAGGGTTATTTGTAATAATCCTAGTAAATATCAAACTATGATTACTAAGCCCATTGGTTTAAGTAAATTTGAAGCAGGTAGTGAGAGAATGCTAGTACAAATAAGTGAAAGTGAAAGTGTTTTTCATTGATGCACAAGAGTTAGAAGGACATCCACAAACTGGAGTCTCTTCGCTTTTTCAAGAATTACAAGAGGCTTTCAACATAACACTTCATTTGATTTACGGCATCCCGATCTTCATCAGAAAACCACCTGGAATTCATTCATTCAACTGGATTCAATAAGAGATGCAGCGATACTAGCTCTTCTTGGAACAATTGTAAAAGGATGTTCTTGAGTGCGGTTAGAGAAAATTTTCTGCTGATCAAACAGTGACTCTGTTTCTATCCCAGAGGCTTGGAAGATGGATACATGGATTTGAGAATGGAGCATTGGAAGTAAAGAGCCATTTGGGGAGAGTACTCTTTTCAGATATTTCTCTAATACCATGTTTGTCTTCTCTCCACCAACCGGTAGTGGAAAACATTTCATCCCATGGGTTTTCCATTTTCATATCTACAAGGAAATGACATGGAAGAAGAATTTGAAAGTTCACACCATTGTTGTTGCTCTTAATGCACAACATAACCAAAATGAAGGAGTAACAGTGCAACTTCATTTCAGGTATATAGTTCTTTGTATCTGGAACATTGACTCCTTGCAGGTGACCATGACCATATAGAGGCAGGTAGATGCTCTGTGGGAAATTAAGATGATATTTCTTCAAGTACTTAGCCAAATATGGGAGAGTGCTGTCGCAGATATCATAGTAATCGTGGCCAATGATGTTCATCATGTCATCAATCCGCTTGCTAGCCAGTTCATCAGACATTTTAATTCCCTTAGGAGCCATTGAATCTGCACAAAAGTTGAATAAATTAAACTCTTAAATGGGTTTATTTTTCATAAAATTTGTGAAAGAATTCAGAAAAAATGGCTAAGGCATAAAGGCGCGCAAGTCTAAAAAATGGCATGCAAGTATTCGTGAGCCGCGCTAGTTTTTGACGCGCAAGTATAAACTGCGCAAGTACAAATGCCTTTACAGTAGCGCGACATCAAGGAAAACTCTGGAAAACAGAACAACCTGCGCGGCTAAGGTGACCTGTGCGGCGAGATCTCGAAGGTATGAAGTCCGGAAATCTGGATACTTGTACGGAAGTGAGGCCCTCTATTTATAGACGTGGCCGGGACTCTGCGCACCGTACCCAGTGCGCTTAAGTCCTGCGCGGAGAGAACTTGCGCGCCGCCCTCTGTTCCCTGAAGACTTGCGCGCCCCCTTTTCCTTTGGATGGATTTGATTTCCTCAGAGTCAAATCCTCATTTCTCTCTGGATCCAACTCTGAGGGGGGACTTTTGTTGACGCTCCTTTCATCACAGAATCTAAAAATTGGAAAAGGGGAATATATGAGCTCAAAGTGATTCAACCTTTGAAGAAAATATCAAAAATCGACAAAGGCATGAACAAAGGATCAAAAGAAACTTCACCGCGCAAGTTATATCACTGTCGCGCAAGTCCACTTGCGCGACGCCCTTGGTCGCGCAAGTGACTTGCGCGACCTAAGTGATAAACTGCCTGGTAACCGCCCAGGGTCTTCTCCTGCTTATAAATAGACCCTGTGGGCCCCCATTTGAGAGGATCTTTTTCCAGAAACTCGGATTGAAGCTCCCGACGCCCAAGTCTCTTCTCAAAGCTTCCAGAACACTTCTAAGGTAATTTCTTACCTAGAACGGAGGATCCAAAGAGAGGGAGGAAGGACTAAGTGTTGAAACTCATCAACACTTGCGCGCCTGAGTGACCAGCCCTTAAGGGAAGTAGTCACACTTGCGCGTCGCCTTAATCCTTCGATAGAACTTGCGCGTCCCTTTCCTGGAAGAACCTCAAGCGGATTCTAAAGGCTTTAATAAAGAGTCGCTCAAGTATTTCAATGCTGGTTGACCATCGCGCAAGTACAACATATGTCGCACAGGTATACCTTCATGACCAATACTTGCGCGCCCCCGTAATACTTGCGCGCCTTCCAAGACTTGCGCGCCCCTTCCTTTTTGGGTGCCTTTCTTGCCCATTTCACCCCACTTAAGTCATTACACCTTTCCTTTTCAAGATTCAGTCTTCAAGACACTCTTCAAAGCCATTTATGGCATGATTTCTTGATTTTACTTCCTTATCTGAAAGGAATTCAGTGAAATATCTCTCAAAATCTAGTGATTTAAATATCTTTTTTTGTCACTAAATATGGAGAGTTCATTCATTCAACCTCATCCTTTAAGATGAGAGAAATCCTTAACCTGGGTCTCCTTTTCGGGAATAAGTACCAGTCATAAATATGGGCATCCTTCTTAGGAGTAAGCCCCAATCTCAAAAATGGGCATCCTTCTTAGGAGTAATCCCCAAGTCCTCTAATTTTGGGCATCCTTCTTAAGAGTAATCCCCAAGTCCCTTAAATTTTGGGTGTCCTTCTTAGGAGTAAGCCCCAAGTCCCTTAATTTGGGCATCCTTCTTAGGAGTAAGCCCCAATATCAAATATGGGCATCCTCCTCAGGAGTAAGCCCCAAACCTTAATCCTTAACCTGGGCTTCCTTTTCAGAAATAAGTCCCAGTCATAATCTTGGGCTTCCTTTTAAGGAATAAGCCCCAAGTCCCTTAAATTCTCTTTAACCAGTCCAAATTTACGTTTGATTTGGGATTCCTTCTCAGGAGTAAAACCCAGTTATCAATCCTCTCCTAATTTGGGTTTCCTTTTCAGGAATAAGTCCCAAGTTAGAGTATTCAAATCTCCATGAAGCACATATACCTTTATGGACCCTGTTCCTGGATTTTATCCCTAAAGTAAATCTTCTGGGCAGTCATACATACATAAGCCCCAAACCATTTCTTATGATTGCATCTTTCATGGCACAATTGTCTAATTTTTACCAATACCTCTTGTTTCTCACACCGAGCATAGCTCACGTGAGCTTAGAGTGTAAAAGTAATTGTGACATCCTTCTTTGAGCCATCAATCATAAACATCATACTCCTTTACTCGAACTACGTGGGTTCTGATTCCTTTTCCAAAACAAAGGATACGTAGGTAGCCCATCTATGGGTTCGATCCCAACTCTGAAATAATTCATTGTCCTTTTGAATGACAATAAACTTCAAGTTCCCCACTGAGTGGCTTTAAAACCATCCTGGTCATCATAATGACCAAGATATTTTTTTTATATAAATGTTTTGAAGGATACCATTGACCAATAATTTCTAAATAGATATAGACGATTATCTATTGATGAAGAACCTAGAATACATATAAAAGATTCTCTAAATTTCTTACATATTTAATCATTTATTATTAAACTGAAGGAAAGCTCATTTTATACTTGGTAATATAATAAGGATTCACGAACATAACTTAAATCTATAAAGAGAGTCCCGGAATAGACAATAATTCTCCTAAAAAAGGTGTGATGATTCCGACCTCCCATCCTCTCGACCAATGAAAATTCCTAAGCCTCGTCAGTTCACAAGCTAATGAGCTCCCACCTTTGGAAAGTAGGTCCAAATGGATATGGAATCATTGGATGTTTCTGGTTCTATGAACAAACCCGCTAGAAGCCGATCAGAACGTTTGAATCTCCCATCCAGGAGGTCATCCCCGAATTCCGAGGGAAACAGTAGTAAGAGGTTTAATATCCATAGTGTTTCTCCATGGGGATATCTTGTTCTTTTTTTAATAATAACGATAGATCTATGTGACTTTTCATTGACTACAGGGAGATCAATGCTATTACAATAAAGAAAAAGTATCCTCTTCCTCCGATTGATGATTTATTTGATCAAATTCATAGAGCACATTATTTTTTGAAGATTGACCTTTGATCTGGATATCATCGGTTGTGTGTGAAGAAGAAATAAATTCAAAAGATGGAATTTAGAACTAGGTATGGGCATTATGAGTTTATAGTAATTCCTTTTGGAATGACTAATGCACCCTCTATTTTTAGGGATATAATTAATATATTTTCAAGGAATATATTGATGAATTTGTAGTGGTATTTATTGATGATATCTTGGTATACTCAAAAATCTATGAAGATCATGAGAGTCACTTATGTATTATTCTGGAAACTCTTATAATAAATGAGTTATATGGGATGTTTTGCATGTGTGAAATCTATCTTCAAACAATTTCTTTTCTTGGAAATATTGTATCTAAGGATGGAATTTTAGTTGATCTGGTAAAGACAAAGGTTGTCCAGGAATGACATACACTAATGAACATAACCAAGGTACCTAGTGTTATTAGTTTATAAGGTTATTATTAACATTTTTTTCTGAATTTTTCCTGATTAGATAACCCATTAACCAATATTAAACGTAAAGGGGATAAGTTCATATGGATAAAATAATGTGAATACTAGTTCAATGAATAGAATAAATGGTTATTGAATGCTCTACTCTTGACTCTACTATTGGGAAATGGTGAATTTCTGATTTATAGTGACACATCAAAGAAAGGACTTGGTTGTGTCCTTTTAAATAATGATAGAGTTATTAAATATAAATCATGGTAGTTAAAAATTAATCAATAGAACTATTTAACTCATGATATTGAGTTAGAATATGTAAGCTTTTCTCTGAAGATATCTAGGAACTATCCATATGGTGAATGACATGAGATATATACAAATCACATAAGTTTGAAATATTTATTCTCATAGAATGAACTTAACACATGTAAAAGGATATGGATCAAACTACACAAGGATAATGATTTATCAATACACTCTCACCTAGGTAAGGGAAACAATATAGTTGATGCATTGAGCAGAAAGGATAATGGAGTTCTAAAAAAATAGGAATATTAGGGATCCCAAATACATGGATCTAGAAAAGATAGATATGGGAATTATCAAGGAAGGTAAAGAATAATTAATTTTTCAACTAGTTTACAAACCATATTTATTGAAAATAATTAAAATTTTGCACTGTGACAATGAGAATATTCAAAAGAAAATTAATGTTATGAATGATGGGAAGTTTCTCGACTTCAGGTGGGAGAATGGAATTATAAAATCTGGGAGGAGGATATTTGTTCCCACAATACCTAAGATAAAAAGGGAGTTACTGGATGATGGCCATAGAAATAATTGATCTATACACCATGGTATCACTAAGATGTATAGATATATGAAGGAATATTTCTGTTGGGAAAATATAATGTGGGAAATTGCGGTTAATGTATCAAGATGTTTAGTCTGTTAATAGGTGAATGTTGAAAGACAACATCCTAGAGGTGTCTTGAAACCTCTTCTAAATCCTACATTGAAATTGGATGAAATAAATATGGATCATGTCATTAGATTACCAAAAAAACCAAGAAATAATGATACAATATGGATGATTGTTGATCAAATTATGAAATCTGCACATTTCATCTCTATAAGGGAGGATTTTACACTAGAGATCCTTGCACAGATCTATATTAATGAAGTTGTAGGACTTCATGTAGAACCTCTCACAATCGAGTCTGATCATTATCCACGCTTTAAATCTAAATTTTGGGAAAGTCTACCAAAATATTTTGATACTAAGATTAATTTAAGTATTTCTTTTCACCCTCAAACTGACAGGTAGTTAGAATGGATGATCCAGACTTTAGAAGAAATTTTGAGATAATTCTCACTTGATTTTCAAGGTATGTGGGCTCAATATTTACCTTTGGTAGAGTTTTCATACAATAATAGTTTCCATTCTAGTATTCAAATGGAACCATATTAAGCATTGTATGGAAAGATATGTCTACGCCAACATTTTGGGATGAAGTCGGTGAAATGAAGCTTGTAGGAGTAGTACTTGTAGAGGAAACAATATCAAAGGTAAAGAATATTCAAACCCATATCAAATAATCACAAAGTTGTAAAAAGATATATGTTGGTAATAGAAGGAAATATTTGGGATTTCAATTAGGAGATCATGTTTTCTTGAATGTATACCCATGGAATGGTGTTATAATATTTTGAAAGAAAGAGAAATTGTGCCCCAGGTACATCGATCCTTTTCAAAATATGAAGAGAGTTGGAGTTGTGGCTTATTGTTTGGAAATGCCACCTAGAATTTCTAAAGTACACAATGTATTCCACATATAATTTTTGAGAAAGTATATTCCAAACCCAACACATGTACTCACTTATTAAGGTATCGAACTGGAACATGACTTACCTTACTATGAAGAGCCTCTCTAGGTTCTAGAAGCTAATTAATAGGTGTTGAGGAATTAGATGACAAGGATGGTAAAGGTACATTAGAAAAGTCATAAAATTTAAGAGGAAACATGGGATCCTGAGAATATTATGATGATGAACTACACAAAATTTTTTGTGAGGTGACATTTTAAAAAATTTAAGGATGAAATTTTTGTAGGAGGGAAGCATGTAACAACCCAAAATTAAATCAATGAAATTTAACTTCTTATGTTTATTTTATATAGTATGAATCATATAAAATCACATAGAGAACAAAATAAAATCTTTATAAATGAAGAATAAATGAAATAGAGGTATTTCAAGACATTAAGGAACCTATACTGATGAAATAGTTAATTTTCCTTAGGAATAGTAATATGACCCTTATGAATAGTAAATTGGCCTAATGAATAGTAACCTCACCGATGAAATTATAAATTAAATTTAGGCATCTCATAAGTGAATGTATGATATAATTATATCATAATAAAAGTAAGTGAATATTTCAAAATTTAATATTTAAGTGTTTATTTTTATAAGTCATAAAAATTTAATTATAATTTTATAAATAATGAAATTAATTAAAATAAAATATATTTTTATAAAATGGATTCATACATCAATAATTTTTTGTCTTATGATTTTATGGAAATTTTTTCAGACCATAGTTAATTTTTTAATGTGTTATAAAATCATTTTTATATTTAAAACAATATTTTTCATGTAAATAATGATTTTATTTTAAAATTAAATTTATCATATTGAGAAAATTATTTTCATAAAATGTTTTTCATTTTTTAATTATACATTCCAAAAAAAATTTGAGGGAGATTTTTTGGGATTTTTTTGGAATACATGAATTTTTAGTGAACAGTAAAATACAATAATTTATAGTTTAAATACATTATATGCTAAATACACGATTATATGAGTCATGGATGATGTAAAATCCCCTATTTAGAACTCAAATGAACTTATTTATGTATTTAGTCACAAAAATAAACACTATTGGTAGTATTAGGAAAAATAATAAGATAATGAATAAAATAATGTGAAATTACCCCTTTTCTCCACTATAAAAACCACCCTCACACCTCTTTTCTCTTGACTCCTCTAAGCCTTGAAGGTTTTAAAAGTTCTTCCTAAAAACTCTTCCATGGTCTCTACGCATTTATAGGAGCTCTTTTTCTAGCCAAAATACCAAAAAATCTTCCCTTAAAGAGGTTCTCAAGGAGGTTAACTCATGAGGTAAATCCTCTTCCTATTTCATTTTATTTCATTTAAATTAATTTTTATTTTATTATTATCTCCTCACATACTCAATCCAAATGATCATTACAACTCCAATATCATATATATACTATAAAAATATCATGTTAATGGAATATAAATCATCAATCTCCACACACTCTCTATTTTTATTTTAAAAATGAAATCATTATCTCGAAAGTGCCGATTTACAAAATTCGTGGACGACGAACCTTCATTCTTGAATTTATACTTATAGGCTGGTCATGATATTATCTTTATGATTTAAAAATAACATAAAATATTTATCATATATTATGTAATTTTTTAGCCATTTTATATACATGATATTAAATAATATAACAAACCTAGTTTAGTGTGATTGAAAAACTGCTAAAATTAAGCTAAACGATTATCATTAATATATTATCTAATGAATCATCCTAATATATGTAAACAAAATATAATAAATAACACCAATTAACCTAATTTTTTTCATTAATAAAATTAAATTAAAATTATTGACAATTATATCCATTTTATATGAACTCCATTACTTATAATCAAGCGAACAAATCATGAAATCAAGGAAACAAACACTCCAAAACGACATAATTAAATCATATAAATTATCAATAATGACATAAATGAGCTTAATAAAACTATATTGGACCAAATATATGTAGCTAAGTTTATGAATTAATTAATTAATGAACTTAATTTTTCTATCATGGATGTCATGGTCAGGTGCAGAACACATTTAGACTTAAGGTAAGGGTTTTTTACTCGAACCTCTAATTTCTTTCAGGTTACCCTTTCCCTCTTTAAGCCAATTAAAATATAAATTATTCTTTGTTTACTCCTAATAAATTTTGTGTGAATTTTATTTATTTATATAACAATCATATAATATCTTTCTTTCATGGGTAGTTACATGTTTTAAAAGGATCATACTCAAATTATTCATGATAAACAAGCCTGATTCAAGGGAACTTCTTCAATTATTACCTATTTTCAAGTGCACTCTATACTCTATTTTAATACACCATTATTTTTATAAATAATTTTTTTAATTATGGAAATAATATATTATTTATCTTATGGTTTTATAAAAATATTTTTTCAAAATAACTCTTCTTTTCAAAGTAAAAGAGTATTTCTATCAAGAATTCAATGATAATTTTATAAGGGTATTTTAATCTATTTCAACACCCATGTTGATTATTTTGATTAATTGGGATTAATATTTTATGATATAATATATCATATATTATTAAATGGTTTATTATTATTTTGTCTATTTAAGTGGTACCTAGAAACCATTCACTATATTACTCTGAATGGTTAGTGATTATGTTTATTAATTAGGTAAGTTATTTAAATTTAATATGTTAGTTTTGATATGATTTTATATATTGTTTATTTTTATCCCTTTTCATATTAGGAATGAATTGGAATTATTAAGTGATGGTTGGGGTCCTATATATCCCCACGATGCATTGATAGATCTCAAGAGACAAACTTTCTTGGGGTTTTACCCATTATGTATGGTGTCTTGGCCAAGGCCTAGATAGTATGATTACGATGTTCTACATTATTCATTACCTCATTATGAAACTGGAAATTGATAGTACATGTGATTATTCAACTATTATACTATCCGTGGCTATATTTTGTTATGTAATTATTTATTCATCTTTTATTTCTTCTATATTTTCTCTAGTTTATGTTTTAATGACATGTGTACTTTTGTTTATTCACCATGCCTTATTACTTATGATTCTATTGTATTACTTACCATTAATAATCATCTAATATAACCCATTTATTATGTTTATTTTCCCTAGGATTTCAAGATGAATTTTATGAATGAAATTCCAAGATAATCTAGAAGAGTAAGAGTGTTTCCAAATGAGTTTCTTTGATGTATTTCATTTCAAGTTATAATGCTTAACTTATGTATATATATATTTTTTAAATGATATTTAATTATTCGTTCATTCATAAAATAAATTCCTTGTTTTTGTTCCAAAGTAATAAATTGAGGCACTTGCTATGGGAAACTAGGTTCAAGGTCCATACAAGTAATCACAAAAGAAAATGTTGGTTCCTAGTGTTAAACAAATCTAATAAATTTAAAAATAAGAAAAATAAACCTTAACCTTTTTTCCCGGCTTCCTTGAATGTACATTAACCACATGTATCAAAAAACATTTATATTAATCACTTAATTTTTAACCTTTTTCATATTAATTTTCATTTATAATCTTTATATATAGTCATTCTCTATATTAATTCAAGTGAGTTTTTTATATATTTTCCCACATCGGAAATTCATAGTGTAATAATTTTCACTTGTTTCATAATAATGATATCAGTATTAATAATTATTAAAAATTTCATATTTATAAGTTTATTAATGTTTTATTATGTATGTTTTATAACAATTTATAATATTTTAAATTACATTCCTATGTGTTTTTGTCTTTATACTTGAAGATAAAATCGATAATAACCATGTTTTGATGAGTCTTATTGAATGAAAGGTAATTGTTTAATTAATTTGTTTAATAATAATGATAATTTTATAAAAAAATATATTTAAATATCTATTTTATATTATACCATAAATTAATTTCCTATAGTTATCCATGATAAAAATTCATAATTTTTTTTAAGTAGGTGGTTAAAATGACACAAACCGGAACATTCCTTGATTATTAGATGATTATGTGGTGGGTTAGTTACAATATAAGTATAAAAAATTTATAATGAATATATTTAATTTTTATTAGTGATATATATAAAAAATTTAGGTAATTATAATAAGAAAAAATGGATATGAAAATATTACATAATATGAATATTTATTTTCTCAAAGTATGCTTGTTTTAAACGATTCAATTAATGATGATCATTTTAGATCATAAAATTAATAAGGAATAAATGTTTTATAAAAATAACTTAATCAAGTAATAAATATCATATTTATCCATTGAACATATTCTTAGTACCATCAAAGAAATATGGTGATGAAAATCATAATGTAGTGTTCTATGGAGGCGGTAGTCCCGACGTACTCATTGATGATGAATTCATTTTTATAGAATGAGAGAAAGAAGTAATATTTTTTATCATTTAAAAGAGTTAAATATATTAAAAATATAATAATTATAAATTTAATGACTTATTTTGACTATATTTGATAGGTGGTGAAGGAAAATAAACATGTTGTATTGTTGAGGTGGTGTCCACACATACACACAAATAACATTTTCATTTTTCTTAAGGAAATACGAGAAAGGTGGTTAATGATTATTAAATTAACATAATAACATTAATTATATATAAAATAGTTATGTTATAATATATTAATGAGAGAATTTTAATTGTATAGGTAATATATAATTGAAATAAGTTAAGTAAAAATGATTAGTCATGTTGAGCTCAATGGGATTTCCTTAGATGATCCATTAGAGATGGGGAGCTTAAGATAATAAATTGTCACCAAAAAGAGAAATAAAGTAAGATAGGATTAATGGTGAATTAAAAAAGGTAATTTGTTAGTAGGAAACATATCCTTAGGATTTTTATTAATGGGGTGTTGAGAGGCCTCTTTTATAAGTGAAAGGTGACGACATTTTTCTAAATACCAAGAACGTTTTAATAATGGGAGGTCACTACCAAATAAAGTAGCTCCAAAATATATAAATAATGGAGATAATATGTGAAGTGGTTGATAAAGTCCTAAAAAACACATTCACACACATTTTTAGAACATGTTTGAAGTTATCTACTCTTAGAAATTAACTTTTACCATTTTAGCTTTTAACACGGTAACTAGTTTTTACCAATGTAACTTATCATTTATGTTTAAAAAAACATAAATTTACCAATATTATATAATTATAAAATATTGATTCAAAATTTAAAATCCATTTAATTTTATGAAATTTCAAAAAGTTATAAATTTTTTAAAGTAATAAATATATATTGTATTAAAAACAAATATTTTGTGAAAAATATAAGTTATGTTTAAAACATTAAATATAGATATGTAAACCTAATTAATTTTTTTTATTAATTTTATAATATTAATTATAAAATTAATATTTTTTAAATATTTTTTCAAAAATTTAAAAATAATTATTATAAATTAATAATTCTATAAACAACATATTATTTATAAAAATTGTATATTAATATATTTTACTAAAAATAATTTATTTTGAAAAACTCTCTAATATTCATCTTAGTAAAACATTGAAATGGATATTAAAAAAAATTAAGATATTTTTGTCAAATTAAAATAATAAAATATATAAATTATATTTCCAATTAAAATTCAAGAAATTTTTTATTAAAAATGACTATTTTAAGCATCTAGTGTTTTTTATATTATTTTATAAATATATATGTATAATTTAAAATTGATATATTAGTTTATAATTTTAATAATCACTTTTTTCAATAAAAAATTAACTATAATCAATTTAATTCATTATGGTAAAATTCACAACCTTATTATATATAGTTCTTCAAAATGAATCATTTTTAAAATATTAAATAAAAAATAATATTTAACCATTTTAAGTAATTGTTATCTTTTTTATTTAATAATGATCATATTCCTCAGGTAATTTTAATATGTTTTGGTTAATTTTATATGGGTGTTTTATTGGTTTAGTCTTATTTGAGATAAAATCTATTTAAGATAGTATTAATTTAAAAGATAAAAAACCACAGTTCATTATATTCTACCATTGATAAATAATTCTCAACCTAAAAATTATAGTTATTACTAACTGGTTAAAGTAGAAGGGTGAATTTTTAATATATTCATCAGTTTAGATATGACATTGACCATAATCACGTAGTCTATATTATGTTACTTATATTTCATTAATCATTATTAATATTTCACATTAGAAAGTCACCTACTGGCCAATATATACGGCAATCTAAAAAATGTTTATGAACTTTACTAAACATTACATGAATCATTTATCAATCCTAAGGATAAAAATATTGTATAACTAACTATTTCAAAATCAATAAACCCTTTATTATCTCAACATCCAGAATATATTAAACCTATGAGTTATCCAGCCCTCAATCGTGTGTTCTACAATAATAATACCCAAAGTATAACATTTCATAAAATCAGTTTTTAGTGTCATTGATACAATTTAATATATGTTTCTAAACCATTAAGTAAAAAACTATTGAAAAAAATCCATAGAAGTTTCACACATTAATAATAACTTTTAAAAAACACTAGAATGTAATCAATAAATATCACTCACTGATAATAATAGATAACAACATCATGATTTATTTTTTATTATGATATCAACCTCAATACCTTAAGTTATAATAGTAATCTAATATTTTTATATATAATAAACATTCACTATAATTCTCAACCATTTAAGTGTTATCCCTTAGATGATTATAAGAAACAGTTATTTCTTGATAAATACCATTCTGAGATTCATTTATGTGATCCTATTTCAACTAAATAATAAAACTCGAAACTATTATCTATAAAATTATAGTAAATGATCTTATAAATATAGAAACTCAATCATAGGATGTCTTCCCTAATTAAAACATCTATTTATCCTTTGATAATTTTAGTTATATCTAATTTTCTTAAAGTTAGGTTCTCCCATTCTTCTTAGACTAATACTTGAATATAATATATCCATCATAATTGATTGTAAATAGAATTTTATTAACCAAATAATATCCACAATGAGTGTTAAACCAGATGTGCAATTAGGCCTCTTTGTCTTATACAGGTGATTATTGGGTTATTACCCGAAAATTACTTTTTCTTTTTGTTTCCCATTGATATATTTATTCTTTATCTTTTACCAACTTATAGTATCCCCATAGAGATTTCATGTTTTGGAAATCCACATACTCAAAATATCAAAAAAATTCCAATTGGTTATAAAACACATAAACATATACCTTAGATATATCCTAAGGGTTTTCACTAATATTATCTTCTTATAATCCCTAAAATGTTAAATATTACATAAAATTACATAAATTTTTATTTATAAATTTAAAATAATGATCAATCATAACATGAAAATGATTTAATTTTCCTCAACTAATATCTTAACCTCTAATTTTAGAAAAAATATGCTCTGATACAAAATAAGATATCATGTTGACATGACTAACAAAATTACATGAATTAAACAAATATAATTAATTATACTAAATTACCAATAACTTTTAGTTTTATAGTTTTAGATAATTTATAAATAATATTAACAGATAAAACTTCTTTATTTTTAAACTAATGTATATTGTTTCCCACTATATAAGAATCATGTTAATCAATAATTACTCTTCACCATCTCCCACAAATCCTCCAACAAAGATACCATTCTAGAAACATATAATATATTAATATTCTTTAAAACTTGGGTAAATGGAAGCATAAAAAAGGGGGATATCAAATACTCATTAAGGTAAAACATTAACGATAAAAATAAATAATCTAAAGTAAGGATATGGTGATCATATGGGTATAATCAGGATACATAAGAATGAAATACCCAAAAAATAATTGATCGTGAATCCAAGATAAAACAAATTCATGAATTGAAATGTCATTGAAATATTATCGAATAAGAATGATCGTTGAATGAATAACATCGTCACCAGAATATGAACAAAACTATGGCATACCACAAATATTGGGAAGATAAATTTCATGATCTACATAATTAGAGAATATATTAAGAACGAATAACATCATTAAAATATGGAATATATATTTGAATAAGGAATATTAAATTCATGAGCCACACCCTCAATGACTATGATTATGAGAGAATAAAAGATACCCATGAATACATTAACTCATGATATATAAAACATTGATAAATGAATTAGAGGGTTATATATGACCCCGTCTAACACTGATCCTCACTTACATGTACCATAAGTAACAAGTATTTCATCTTATCATAATGAAACCATATAAATAAAATTTGTTTTATTTAACACATCATAAAAAACTCATGAAAAGAAAATTGGTTTCATTCTTCATATAAAATGATCCCCTAAAAAAATTTTATTCCCTCTTCAAATGGATTGATATAAGGATAAAATAAATATGTTAATTCCATAGAAAATAAATGGGTATCCAAAGATATTTGATAAATGTTTTGGTAAATAACCTTTAGTCATGATAAAATATTTTTATTTTACACTATATAGATAAAAGGGTATATAATTATGTCAATAATTTATGAAGTCAATTTAATTATGTAATACAACTAAACACATTTCAGTAAATGGATAGAAATATATATTTTTTGTATAATAAATTCATTTAAATAAATGTTATTCATATCTATACTATATTATTAGGAAAGAAAAAGTAAGTTGTCATTAATATATTTTATAGAAATGAATAGTATATAATCAATCTAGATAAAGATGATGAATGGATATAAAATAATATATCCATAGAGTGATTTAAGAAATTCAAAATTATGGTGAAATAGATTAAAAAGATCATTGAAAAACAATACTTCAAGAAATATCACACATGAAGGGATAACAAATCAAATTGTTTGATACCATGAGTTCAATCCCCAGAATTATATACACTAACACACGCACACACACACACACACATATATATTATTGGATCAATAATTGTACATAAATCCCATTAGTGTAAATACTTTTGAATATGAAAATTTACTATACTCCATTCAATGAATTATAAATCTAGACCCACTATATATTATACATATATTATACATATAAGTACCTAGCCTTATTAAGGAAAAGATAACCCCTTTATTGATTTTCATGATCATTTTATTTGGTTTTTTATTAGCATCACTATCTCTTGGCACTTAACACATATTTTTCTTTTTTCCTATAAAGGGTGTATAACCATATAGGTTCATTTTTTAGTTTAAATTAAAATAAAAATTTTGGAATAATTTTTATCATTGATACAAAATAAAAAATTACACGTCATTTTAAAAAGTAAATTTTTAAATGGATAAATGAAATATTTTGAAAAAATTTCATTTTAAAAATAATCTCTAATAATGGATCCTTAAAAATGAAATAATTTCTTTGATAAGAATAAGGGATCCAAATATAAAATATTTGATAATTAAAGGAAATAAAAATTTTTAGTACTTTTAAAATAAATTTACTGAAAAAACACATTGTAAAAAGTGTAATAAAATATTATCTATATTAAAATTAATTTTCCCAAATATGATTATAAAATACTATATAAAAAAATATTATGGTGGGAGAACCCAATCATAAAAGAACAATGTGCATTAAAAAAATTAGAACACAAATAAATAATATTTGAGCTATCTATATACCTTAGGGGAAACAATAAATAAGGTAAGAAATGTATTATAAGGATTTATGTGGTAGGAATTTAATTCCAAAGACAAAATTTAGGGAATACAAAAAAAATTGATTATAATTTAAGACACATATATAAAATAATTTAAATAAAATGATCATTATTCAATGAACAAAAGTTAAGTTACCTAAAATCTTTAAAAATGGGGTAGAAATTAAATAAATTGAATTTTAAATAAGGGAATATTATTTTTATTATTGTATCGTATTAAATTTAAAAAGGTATAGTAAAAATAAAACCATGGGTATACACTATATAAGGAAAATATGATTCACAATATGAATTATATCTCAAACAATTATAATTGGTACTAAGAAATCCCTTAAAAACGAGTCATCCTTTTAATCGAAGTCCAAGTGAATAAGTAAGAGGATATGGATCTTAAAAACCCAAAAAATTCATGAATATGTAAAAAGAATTCTTTAGTCTGTAATCATGCCACATAAAATAAATGATGGTGTATAATATCAAACAAGTCTCATGAATTTGAAAATGGGATAAAAAAACACTTACCTCTAATTATAACATCCAAAACCTACTTTAAAAGCATGTATAACAAACAATTATATCTTAATAACTTAATTATTAACCTTACCCACATTTATTTTCATTTACACTCTTCATATATGTTAATTCTCAATTTGAATTCTAGTTAGTTTCTTTTTTCCCAATTTTCCCATATCAGGTGTTTATAGTTGCTTAACAGTGGTGTATTTATTCACTCTAATAAAAAAATTAATATTTAATAGGTTTTTAAAGTTAATTTTAGGGTTATTTTTAATAATTTTTAAATCAATTTCATTAGTGTTTTAGTATTTTTCATTCAAGAGAAAATCAATAAGAACTATTTTTGGTGATTCTTCATGACCAAAATGTAGTTTTTTAATTAATTATTTTAATAATAATGTAATAATTATAGAAAAAAAATAGTGGTTTTATTATTAATATCATATTATACAATTAATTATTTTCCTATAGTCATCCATGATATATTTATTGAATTTTTCTAGTAGGTGGTTAAATGGACCTAAACATAAACGTGAAATGATTAATGGATTATTATGATGCAGTTTATTTGTAATATGATTATAGAAAATGAAAAATTATCATATTTAGTTTTTATTAGTGTTGTATAACATAATTAGAATAATTATAAAAATATGCAATGTTTAGGAAAATATTACATAATATGAATAAAAATATTTTCCTCATAGGACATTTATTTTGAATGATTGAATTAACATTGCCCGTTTGTTGATAATATCATTAATAGGTTCTCCAATTTATCTTGTTGATACCATAATGATATATTATATAGATTAATTATCCTTTAACTAAATTTTATAAACCGTCTATGAAAGGAGTTAATGAAAAGAAGAATGCATCATTCAATGGAGGAGGTAGTCCGTACCTACATAGGGATGATGATATCATTTTCATAGAATGAGAGAAAGGTGTAATATGTATTATCATTTTATAATTATAAATTATTTATAATTACTATAATTATATATTACATTACCTATTTTCATTATCCACAATATGCATTCAATGAAAACTAATACATTGCTCTATGAAGGCAGTTGTCCACACATACACAGATATCACGTTTTAATTATTCTTAAGGGAAGGAGGGAAATGTATTTAATTATTATTCCCTAAATATAATAATATAATATATATAAAAATTAATGATGTTAATATATAGGGTTGTGAAAATTATAATTTTCAATGTAATCTGGAAATTAAGGAAGTTAAGAAAAAAATATTTTTCAGGTTGAGTACTTTGATATTTCATTGGACGATCCCATGGAAATGGTGGGCATAGGATAATCTTTTGTGACTAGAAAAAAATATAATAAAGAAGGGATTCAATGGGAATGATAATGGTGTGTATTTTAGGAGGAAATTTTTTTGAGTAGCTGTGATGGAGGGTTGGTGAGAAGATCCTTTTATATGTAAAAATGGATGAAATTTTTATAAATACTCATTAAGTTTTTACAATGGGAATTCGATATTCTAAAAAATGGCTCAAAGTTTTTGATGTGATGGTTATATGAAGTGATAAGGTCAATAAAGTATTTAAACACACATTCACACATATTTTTAACATAACACCATGATATTTAAATGAAGAAAGTAGGTTTTTATAGAGTATATGACACACAAAATTGAAAATAGATTAAAATGTAACACCCATAAGGATTAAGATAAATTTAATTTTCTATATTAATTTGATCTCTTTGATAGCATGCAGATCATGCAACCCCGAGTCTAAATGATCTATAATATAATATAACGTTGTAACTGAGTAGTTAAATTTGTGAGTATGAATAATACTAAATAAATTATGAAAAGTATATGGTTTACAAATTCTCATTTATTATATATTTTTTATAAATAAAAATAAAAAAAAATTAAAGAAAAATAAATGTGTTCTAGAAAACTGTAAATTTTCTAAAAGGGGGTTTAGTAATGTTTTGCACATAGAATTGAAATTTATTTTTACCCAATATAGAAAATTTATTTAGAAAAATTAACTTCATTTATGAAATTTTAATATTAATTTTTTTTGGTTTAATATTTTTTATTTTTCTATAATTCATTATTTTTCATTTAATTGTGAAAAATAATGATTTTTATTAAACAATTCCTTTTCATTTAAATAATTTACAAGGATAAATTATATTTGAACATGGATTTAATGGAAAATTAGTTTAATTATATTACAAGTAAACAAATTTAAATTATTTACATCAAATTTATATTGAATTTTGATATCAAAACCTTTTTTACTTATGATATTTTTCTCTTTGAAAAACAAAATTTCATCGAACATGCTTATTTAATTTTAAATTGGATTCTTCCATTTATATGAACCGAATTTGGAAAAATGGATTCCATATTTATAATCATAAAAATTTATATTATATACAAATGTGAACACAATGTTTTACTATAATTAATAGTAAAAAAAATTATTTAATGTAGTTAAGGTAAAAACATGTTTATTGGTGTAATTTAATTCTTTAAAAAAATTCCATATGTGTCCTCTCCTCTACTTATAAAAGGCCGCTCCTGTCCTTATGTCTTCACATATACAATGACATTTGTTTCATCCAATAACTAACCAAATCCATTCTTTATCCATATCCCAAAATTTATTTAGAAAATTTATTGTTCTAGATCTTTAAAATACCATTATAACATTATTATATAATAAAAAATGTATCTAAAATATACTTAGATTTTATTCTAATAATTTAATGATTTATATTCATATCCTTTTCCATCAAATGAGAAACAAAACTGTCGACCGGGTGTACGAAAGACAACCACCTCACGAACCGATGTAATTCATTTTCCATCAGCACCATTCAAGCATTTATATAATGAATTATTAAAAAAATTCATTATCTTTGTGACGTTATTATATTTAATTAACTATAATATCATATATAACTAATTACTTTACATTCTATTTAAAATATGTTTACATCGTTCATGTGTACGATGGACTACCACCTCACAAATATATCAGATTATTGGTTCACTTACGCTTTATATGGGAAGTAATAAGGATATATTTAATTAATATATGTGATATATATGAATTGATAATTATTATTTAAAAATAATATATCTATTATATATTTACCCTTTCATGCATTAAGGAAAAGATAACTTCGCTCGTACGTATATAAAACCTACCACCACTACGAAGCAGTGTGATCCATTCTCTAGGTTCAATTTCAATAATGATTCTAAAGAAATATCAATTTAAAAAGATAATGTTTATAACATTAATATAATTCTGGATATTATGGAACTTTTTAATATTCTAAAGAACAATAAATTTTGTAAAAAATCACATATGATAATGCATGATAATTAACTCCTGAAATAATGAAAACAATTAAATATTATTAATAATCAGATTATAAAATGTTATAAGAGTATAATATATAATGTTATAACTATTAATATGGGTTTGTTATTAATTTAAAAATTTTTCAAAACAATTATAGAGGATATTAAATCATGTTCAACCAAAAGGAAGCATAAGGTAAGGGACTTAATCTCAATATCTGTTAACTGAGGCATATTGTATTATTATGAACCTAATTATTTTATATTCTGTACATACTACCCAATTTTTAATGTCATATAATGAAAGACTCATATGTGAGGGTGTTTTAGGTTTAAAAATTAATTATTTCACCTATGTTTATTTGAATTGAAAATTACCTAGTGGTATAGAATTTCATAGCTATATTTAATTTCATTGGGTTATATTACTTTTTCAATGTTTCTGGCGTTCTAGGATTATGTGCATAAAATAATTTTATTATATTATGTTGTAATTTTATTTTTTACGTGTATTTAAATTTCAAACACATAATCAATTTATTGAATAATTTTCACTTCAACATTATGATATTTGTAAGGTTTTATTTCACAATATCATTTTAATAGGGGTTGTTTATGCATGAATTTCCATGGAAGTAAATCATTTGATTATTGTATAATAAAACAATTTTATTTTATTATCTTATATTTACTTATGAAATTTTCAATAATCATTACCATTTTTATGTCATTACTACTTAAAATTATAGAGATTTTTTTAAATATCCGACATTATTTTTCTATTCGTCGAAAGTATTTGTATTCTAAAACCATGTTTTCTAAAAATGTTCTAATTTTTATTATTATTATCAAAATGATTTATTAAATAATTTTTTACCCATGTTTGACTTTTAAAAAAATGTTTTGAAAGCAATATTCATGTAATTTCCCATACATTGACCATTTTTCTTTTACTAAAAAAATGAAAATAATTTTTTTTATCATTTATAACATGAATAAAATTTCTAACCATCATGATCACACAATGTTGTAAAGTTTACATTATAAGATTCAAAGGATATTTTAAATGAAAATTATCATAAAAATATTTTGGGAAAATTTTATTTTAAAAATATTTTTAATGTTAAATTTTTAGTTTCCTTGATAAATTTTAATGTCATTTTTCTGGTATTTCTCTTAATAAAATGCATAATGCCTTTATTTTACTTACATAATGATTGGGATATATTGTATTTATACCATCCTTATTATGTATCCTGATAGTTTTTGATCAGTTTGATCATAGAAAGTATTTCAATAATCTGTGTTTATTAATTTTTTTAATCACTAGATTTACCATGAAATATTTACTTTTATGTTAAAATTTTATATTATATTTCCCAGAAATAACTATATTATAAATCCTAGATATACTTATTTACTATATCGTTTATAATTCCAATATATGTTATTTTAGTTTTAATATTATATGAATCATTAGAGAAATTATTGTTAATCTGTATTCCTTACTCGTTATGAAAATTTATTATTAAGGATTATTGTTCATAATGTGAATAAATAATTAAATATATGAGGAATGTTTTGGTTATGTAGATACATATGAGGCCCAATTATAGATATCCCCTCAATGCATTGGTAGTCCTTTGAGATAGATTAGTTGGCTAGCCGTAGTTAAATGTTTTTCTAGTGTATACCGACACATCAGTTTTAAACTATCTAATGAATGTTCTTGACAATATAGGTATCATGATTTATTTGATAATTAATTATAATAATTAACTATTTCATTCACGAAAAATTCAGTAATTTGTATCCTCGAGATTTTTTTAATTATATTATCTATGGATTTATTTCATTCTCATTTCACTAATTAAATGACATAAGCTATTAGTTATTTATCATTCCATATTTATTATTCCTTATCTATTAATGATATTTATGTTATTGATTAAATGTAATTCTTGTTCAAATATTTAAATTTCTATATTGATTATCTCTTATTGATCATTCTTTATTTACTCAATATATCTTCAACTATAGTTAATAAATATTGATATTTTGAGCTCATCCTAATTCTGATTTATTTCCCTATGTTATAAAGAATAAATATTTCAATGAGTTTCATGGATATAAGTCATTTTATTTTATTATGTTTTATGTTTTATTTTTATTCTCAATGTATAATGGTTGTGATGTATGTATCTAGTTTACAAAGACTACTAAACTATTCATTCCTTTAGTATGTAATTCCTTATATCTTATTCCAATGTAATAATTTAGACACCTGCTACGAGCGACTAGGGTAAGGGTATTTATAGTAGGTATCATTAGATGTTTATTATAAAATTGGAAACTAGATTTAGGAAAAAATAGATTATAGAATATAACCCTATGATAGATTTTGAGGATAGGCATATAATAACATCCTAATGTTTTGGTATAGTTTAGATTATGTGGTTTTTCTATGGTTTTGATATAGATTTACCAAGTGGTAATAAATATATAAAGTCACGTTGGGTTTGAATCAAGAATTACTTGGCACATGACTCTGGTCCTTACTGCACATCTGGTTTGTCACTCACAATGTATATTCATTAGATATTTATCATTTTATATAAAAACCATTATAAAGGAATTGAATATATGATGAATATTAATGAACTTGGTTAAAAATATAGAATTTAGATTTTAAAAATATTTCATGGTTTAGAAAACCTATGAATGATTCTTCATTATTGTGTTGTTTCCCACTATGATTATTGTTTCTCACACAATTTTCTTTGGATTTTTTTTAATTTATGTATCCCAAATGAATCATATTAACATTGAATATGAAGGATAATTTGGTGACAATGAATAAAATGGGATAATTACTAGAGTGAATTTTAAAGACCTGGAAATTCCAAGGATTTTTTTTATTTTCTATGGAATTTTATGAGTCTGTGGCTTCTAACGATGCTTGATTTTGAGGTCCAGTGTGCCCGAAATCAATTTCTGAAGTTTAGATCCGATACGTTCAGTAAAAGAACAAACGGGTTTTTCTATATTTTAAACCGGTGCTTAGAATTGAAATCTGAGGGCACCGTTGAACTCGCAGTGGAGGTTTTCACTTAAGAATACTTTCACCTCGACGACAGATGATCGGGTATGAAACTTAGTTTTTGGGGTTTTACATGGGTTAATAAAAATAAAATAAGTGAACAATTTATTTTATTTTGTTAAACACATGTCGTGCGGATAAAGTAGTTAGAAGATCCACCTGGGATTTGGTGGTGAGACCACCACAACCTAACCCCCATGAGAGGTTATGGTGGTGGGCCCCACCAAGATCCAACCTCCCATGTGAGGTTGATTGTGGTGGAAACCACACGAGGCCTCCCATTAATGGGAGGGAAATCATAACTCCTTGACTCCCCCTCATTTATGAGGGAGAGCCTCTAAGGTTTAAATCCCCCTCTTAATTGAGGAGGATGAAACCTCCCTTTTTAATGAGGGGACCACCCAAGCATTAACCCCCCCTTTTGACTTCCTCCACATTTTAATGCGCCACTGTAGCAGATTAATTGGGTTGAGCCCTGTGTCATAAATCCTCCATTTATGACTTGCATGCCAACGACGAACCCTCCCAATCCTATTTAAAGGAGGCTAGGGGAAGGAGTTTTAGATGGATTCTTCAAGCGACGGAAGGCTAGCAGCGAAGCACAGCCCCCAACACTTGGAGAGATTTCCTCTTCCTCCAACGAAGAACGAAGAACGCCGACACCACCCTCAGCTCCTTCCTTCTGAAGGATCTCTAATGTACGATTCTCGAGCTGGGATCGAAGGCCTTTGCGGAAGTGATGAATTCCAATGATCATCGTCACCTTCATCTCCTCCCTTGCGTCGACATCAATGAGCTGAAAACCACCCTTTCGCATTATCGTTAACGAACAAAGATCCTTGAGGTAGGGGATTGGTTTTGAATTTTCTTATTACCCTTTTGAGGAAAGAACAACGAGCGCGGACCAACCTCTTCCCGGTTGATCCGCAGATCACTCATGCATGAGGGTTGGATATGGGGTTGTTATTCAGGTTTGGATTTGAGTTTGAATTCTTAAATCTTGATTGAAAACTTCTAATACGGTGGTCTTGGGTTGAAGAACAAACCCGACCCTTCGTAGATCATTTGTTTGTGTGTGTATTGACAGGTGACGATGAAACGGGACCGCAACGACATATGGAATCCGTCTCAGTGATGAACGGGTCCCGGGAGAGCCGCAGGCACAGATGGTGGGAAAATCGGACCACTGGAGCGCTTTCGGGGGTCTGTAGAAGGCACTGTTGGTGCGCCGCTCTGGCGCGGCGGCCGGAGCCGTCCGACCGCCTGGATGCGGCGGCACCCCAGCGCGCTGCCGGGGAAGACCCGCCGTGGCAACAGCCGCGGAGGTGCGACGTGGTGGATCCCGCGGCCGCGTGGGATCCCGGGATGGCGGGGCGGTGCTTTGCGCCGCCAGTACCAATTAACGGCTGGGGTCGCGCCCCCTACTCCGCGCAACTCGCTCAGCCAAGCTGGCTGAGCCTCGGCTGGCCACGCGGTCAGGGATGCGCCGGTCGGGCCGGACCATTCCAACAGGGCCGGGCTGCGCCGGCCGGGCTGGGCCGCGCCAACCGGGCTAGACCTGGACCCTAGTTGGGTCACCCCGGTTCAGGCCGACCCCGAGGGTGTTGGCCCGAGTCGGACCTGGCCCAGACCCCCTATTTTCGGACCATTTTCGGTTAAATGGCCATATCTTGAGCTACGGACCTCTGATCGATTCACCGTTAGTTGCGTATGATTCCTTGGATCGAGAAGGTTGTTTTGTTATATTAAAATCAAGGTTTCGGTGATGTTTGGGTATGACCAGGTTGGTATTAATTCGAAACCAACTGGGCCCTCGGAGCGGAAACACTTATAACTTGAGGACCAGATGTCTGATTGACGTTTCATTGACTACGTTGGATTACTCTTGATTGATTCGGTTCTTTTTGCATACTCCACATGAGGTTTGGATACGGTTGGAGTACGGTCTGGTTGATTTAGCTTACAAACCAACCGGGCCCCTGGAACAGAAAAGCCAATAACTCTCAGATTGGACGTCTGATTAACAAATCGTCAGCGACGTCGGTAATCTCGTTGAGAAACGGTTCCTTTGGATGTAGCCCATGAGAGTTCAGGGTACAGTTGAGATACGGCCGGGTTGGTTCGTACACGAAACCAACCGGTCCCCCGGGACAAAACGATTAATAACTCACAGACTAGGCATCCGATTGATGCGCCGTCTGTTGTGTTGAGACCCCTTTGACGAGGCGGTCCTTTGAGATACTTCTTCATGGGACTTTGTGATACTTGGAGTATCGACCAGTAGCTTATGGAGCAGATCCTCCCGGAGACGAGTGTACGGAGTGCAGAGACCTTGTAGCTTGCTGAGACCTGATGAATACTTGTCCGATTCGAGTCGGAGTGACTTGACTAGCCCAGTGGGGAGCACTACTATGTTTTGGTGGAAGACCCACAACATGGAGTAATACTGTGTTTTGGTGGGAGACCCACGGTACTCGACATGAGTAGTACCTTTGTAGTCTAGTAGGGGGAGAACTACTGTGTTGGGGTGGCAGACCCACGGTGGGGAGCACTGCTGTGTTGGGGTGGGAGACCCGCGGTACTTTACAGGAAGTGAACCTCAGCAGTCTAAGGTTAGTGAGAAGCACCTCAGAGTCATAATAGGATCCCTTCCCTTGACAGAGGAGGAGCTCTTCAGTAGTTGTGGTTTCGATATCATTAATGAAAATCCTAGTTTGAGCTGAGTCAATAACCTTTGTGTTTACCTCATGAATGATATGAGTTACTTGATAACTTATGTATATGTATGGGAATATACCTAAGTAAAGGTTATCTGTTGAGATATTTATTTGTGGTTTATCATTGTTGGTTTTAGTGAGACATTGAGAGTCTCAGGGTCCCTACTGAGTGTCGTTATACTCACCCCTGCACGGGATATGCCCGCACCTCATTGTGTTGGATGAAGATTATGGACAACACTGATCATGGTTTAGGCTTGTAGAGCTGGACGATACCCGGAGGGGGACTTTACGATGAGACGGTACCCGGAGGTGGACTTAATGAAGAGACAGTACCTGGAGGTGGACTTCACAACGAGACAGTACCCAGAGGTGACATACGGATGTGGAGAGCTGAGGTGACCATATGTACCTACCCTTCAGGTAGGAACTCTAGAGGACGATCCAGGAGAAGCTTGACACCATCCTGTTGTTTTTTCTTTTCCTTTTACTTTACTATTGGGCTTGTATTTTGGCCCTTTTATACTTTCATCACACTTGTTATACTTCTTACTTAGTGTTTGCTTCCACTTGTACTCTGTTGTGTGTTTACGTTTTATAAAGGAAATTCCTTCCCAGTTATAGGGATTTACGCCTTTGGTGCTAGTCTCCAGCCCCTGGCCTATGGATGGAGGGCTTGACATAGTTACGACACGAGCCCCGGGGGACGGGTCGTGACAAATTGGTATAAGAGGATGTCGGTTCTACCGCATAACTTATGACTCTGATATTTTATTTTCTGTAAAGCAATAGTGTTAAGGGTACTGAGTGTGGTTTTCAGTTCAGGGAGTCCAGTGTTGGTGCGGCGGCCGACGTATCCATACACCAGGACCCTGGAGACTGATTTCCAACCCAGTGCATGAAAACACTGATTGCGTGTGTGTTTCCAAAAGTTTTCTTTAAGTCATCTCAAACCAAGTCATCTCACCAGGTTTAAATTGTTTGACCATGTCGCATCTATTCAGGATGCCTCCACGCAGACAGTCAGTTGGAGTTTCGAGAGAGTACCCGATGACGACCCACCGAGCGATGAGGTCCGGTGCAGAGCCCTCTTACTATGTTGGTACCTTCGAGTGGTGTATCAGTAGCACCACCACCTATTGGGAAACAGATTCCACCAGCTGTACTAGCAGACGGTGCACGTTAACAGAGCGCGTTGCATGAGTTCCAACAACAGAGGCCTTTGAAGTTATGAGGTGAGATAGATTCCCAGGCACCAGTGGACTGGCTGGAGGCAATTTCTAGAGTTCTACACCTAGTTCAGACACTAGTAGAGAAGATGGTGATCTTAGCTACTGGTGTTTCCCTGTGAGTGACCATGAGGTTGGTCTGCATAGTGATTTGGCTTCAGTACGTGGACCGATGCCTGAGATAATACCTTCAGGTAGTGTGCTGGCTATAACAGTACCTGTTGGTCAGTAGTTACAACTGGAGGTACTGGTATATGACACATATAGGTTCAGTGCCTTACACATGTTTCAGTATCAGATACCCCTTAGGATCCGAGGTGAGCCCGACTCACAGGCGGCTGAGGACTGGTTTGAGGAGGTGGTTGAGAGCTTTCTAGAGCTTATACATCTTCGGAAGGATGACATGTCGGTAGCTGAGTATTCATCAGGGCATACCGACCATTCCTAGTACTCGATGAATACGATGCGATCAGTGCTTCGGGGCTCATACTTCTGAGCAAGGTGTGTTTTAAGGACATCTGATCAAATACCTTTCATCTATGCATTCCTACTTATGTTAGGGTGATAGAGCGAACCTTTGTGGTTGAATGTTTTTTGGCTGAACGAATACAGCTAGTGAATGTAAGCAGTGAGAAAACATGAAACTAGTGCCAGTCTTAGAGACTTGGGCATGTAAAATGTTTCAAGAAGAGTAAGTGTTAAGGATAGATGAATCTGCAGAGCTATAGACGTGGAAGAAGAGTTGGGAGAGCATCATGAGGTGGTGTACATTTCGACATGTTATAACCATCCGCCTTTATAGTCCCCGCCTGGCTCAGGGAGAAGGAGGGTAGGGGAAGAGAGTAGCTGCATGCGGTCAAGGAGTGTGACCCAAGGGCTCTAGGAATGATTCGAAGTACAGTCTGTGTCTGCTACTAGCTGCCGTAACAACAGACATTAATAAGAATCATTTCTTCCTTCCACGAATCTTGTTCTAAACATAGAGATTCCGGTTAAAGCCGTTGACTTAACCCTCACGTCTGGAGATACCTTTCGGAGGAGACTCGATAATCATGCTTACACCGATGATGTGATCTAAACCTTGAGGTGAGAGTTTTGATTGGAACCTCTTGGTGGCAGCATCGAGGCCTTACGATGTTAGTTTGGGTATGGACTAGGCAACCACAGTTCATACACAGATTGACTGTATTAGGCAAAAATGTTGTGGTTTACCTACAATGATAAGATGGGTTTTCCTTGGTCGGCGAAAAGCAAACCCCTGGCAGCATAGGATAAACCCATGCATAGGAGGGTGCGGTCGATCACTCTTGAGTTGGCCAATCTTACCCTCGTGGCAGCAGGAGTTTTGAGTTTTCAATTCCAAATAGGGAACAAAGGCCTCTAGAGTTTGAGGATGGAGACCACATATTTATATGGGTCTCACCTCGATGAGGTCTACTAAGATGTGGCCGAAGCGGAAATTTATCTCTGAGGTTCATCGGACCCTTCTAGGTCCTTAGCAGGGTAGGTGAGATGGTTTATCACCTGGCCTTTCCACCTCAGATGCAGCGGGTGCACGATGTCATCCATGTATCTTAGCTGAGGAGATGTGTGCATGACCTATCCGTAATCATTGACCACGGAGAGCTGGATATCGATGACAGAGGTGACTTTCATAGGGTTCCAGTAGAGGTTGAGGATCTACAAGAGCGGGTCCTAAGAGGACGGTCGATTCCACTTGTGTTCTTTCGTTGGCAGCATGTAAACCTCCAGGAGAGAAAATGGGAGCGGGAGGCTCAGATGTGTGCTTGGTACCTCCTTTAGTTTCCCTAGTTTGTGTTGTAGCTTTACGGGGACGTAAATCCCTAAGGTGGGAGTAATATAAAGACCTAGAAATTTCAAGGATTTTTTTATTTTTTTTGTAATTTTACGAGTCTGTTGCTTCTGACGTCGCTTGATTCCGAGGCCCGGTGTGCCCAAAATCAATTTATGAAGTTTTTCTCGGATATGTTCAGTAAACGAATGAACGAGTTTTTCTATCTTTTGAAAAGGTGCTTGGAATTGAAATCCGAGGGCACTGTTGAACTCGCAGTGCGGGTTTTCACTGGAGAAGACTTTCACCTCGATGGTATATGATCATGTATGAATGTTAGTTTTTGGGGTTTTACGTGGATTAATAAAAATAAAATAAGTGAAAAATTTATTTTATTTTGTTAAACACATGCCGTGCAGATAAAGTGGTTAGAAGCTCCACTTGGGAGTTGGTGGTGGGACCACCACAACCTAACCCCCCATAAGAGGTTATGGTGGTGGGTCCCACTAAGATCTAACCTCCCATGTGAGGTTGATTGTGGTGGAAACCACATGAGGCCTAACAATAATGGGAGGGGAATCATAACTCCTTGACTCCCCCAAATTTATAAGGGAGAGCCTCTAAGGTTTAAATCCCCCTCTTAATTGAGGAGGATGAAACCTCCCTTTTTAATGAGGGGACCACCCAAGCATTAACCCCCCCTTTTGACTTCCTCCCTATTTTAATACGCCACCGCACCAGATTAATTGGGTGGAGCCCTTTGTCATAAATCATCCATTTATGACATGTGTGCCAATGACGAACCTCCCATTCCTATTTAAAGGAGGCTAGGGGAAAGAGTTCTGGATGGCTTCTTCAAGTGGCGTAATGCTAGCAGCGAAGCATGACGCTCAGCACTTGGAGAGTTTTCCTCTTCCTCCATGAAGAACGAAGAACACCGACGCCACCCTCGGATCCTTCCTTCCGACGGATCTCCAAGGTACGACACTCGAGCTGGGATCGAAGGCCTTTGTGGAAGCACCGAACACCAACGATCATCATCACCCTCATCTCCTCCATTGAATCGACGTTGACGAGCCAAGGACCACCCTTTTGTGTTATCATCAACGAACGATGACACATGAGTTAGGGGTTTTGTTTTGAATTTTATCCTTACCTTTTTTAGGAAAGAACAATGAGCGTGGACCAACCTCTGCCTGGTTGATCCGCGGATCGCTCATGCATGTGGGTTGGATGCAGGGTTGGTTTTCGGGTTTGGGTTCGAGTTTGAATTCTTAAATCTTGATTGTAAACTTCTAACGCGGTGGGCTCGGGCCTAAGAACAAACCCGACCCTCCGCAGATCGTTATTTGTGCGCGTATTGATGGGCGACGATGAAATGGGACCGCAACAACGTATGGAAGCCGTCGCAGTGAAGAATTGGTCTTAGGAGAGCCGAAGGCGCAGACGGTGGGAAAAGAGAACCACTGGAGCGCGTCCGATGGTCCACAGAAGGCACTACCGGCGCACAGCTCCGGCGCGGTGGCACCAGCGACTGGAGGTAGCGGCCGCCTGGATGTGGCGGCGCCCCAGCGCGCTGCCGGGGAAGACCCTCCGCGGCGGTGCGACGTGGTGGATCCCACAGCCGCGCAGGATCCCGGGATAGCGGGGCGGCGCTTTGCATCACTGGTGCTAATTAACGGCGGGGGCTACGCCTCCCGCTCCACGTAACTCGCTCGGTCAAGCTGGCCGAGCCGCGACTGGCCATGCGGGCCAGGACGCGCCGGTCGGGCTAGACCACGCCAGCCGAGCCGGGCCACGCTAGACGAGCCGGTCCGTGCCAACTGGGCCGGACCTGGACTCGAGTCGGGTCGACCCAGTTCGGGCCGACCCAGGGGTTGTTGGGCTGGGTCAGACCGGGCCCAGACCCCCTATTTTCGGGCCATTTTCAGTTAAACGACCATATTTTGAGCTATAGACCTCCGATCGATGCACCGTTAGTTGCATAGGATTTCTTGGTTCGAGACGACCATTTTGGTATATTACACTCAAGGTTTCGGCGAATTTTGAGTATGGCCGGGTTGGTTCGAATTTGAAACCAACCGGGCCCTCGGAGCAGAAACACTCATAACTTTAGGACCGGACGTCTGATTGACGTGCCATCGACTACGTTGGATTCCTCATGATGATATGGTTATTTTGGTATAATCCACTCGAGGTTTAGATATAGTTGGAGTATGGTCGGGTTGGTTTAGCTTACAAACCAACCGGGCCCCTGGATTAGAAAATCCAATAACTCTCAGACCGGACGTCTGATTGACGAATCGTCAGCGGTGTTGGTAATCTCGTTGAGAAACAGTTACTTTGGATATACCCCATGAGAGTTTGGGGTACAGTTGAGATATGGCCGGGTTAGTTCATACACGAAACCAACCGGGCCCCCGGGACAAAAAGGCTAATAACTCACAGACCGGGCGTCCGATTGACGCATTATCTATTACGTTGAGACCCCTTTGACGAGGTGGTCCTTTGAGATACTTCTTCATGGGACTTTGTGATACTTTTAGTATCGACCAATAGCTCGTGGAGCGGATCCACCTGGAGATGAGCGTACGGAGTGCAGATACCTTGTAGTTGGCTGAGACCTGGTGACTGCTTGTCCGATTCGAGTCAGAGTGACTTGACTAGCCCAGTGGCAAGCACTACTGTGTTTGATTGGAAAACCCACAACGGGGAGCACTATTGTGTTTGGGTGGTAGACCCGTGGTACTCGACAGGAAGAGTACCTCTATAGGCTAGTAGGGGGAGCGCTACTATGTTGGGGTGGAAAACCCATGGCGGGGAGCACTACTGTGTTGGGGTGGAAGACCCGCGGTAATCGACAGGAAGAGTACCTCAGCAGTCTAAGGTTAGTGAGAAGCGCCTCAGAGTCGTGACAGGATCACTGTACTCTACAGAGGAGGATCTCTTTTGTAGTTTTGGTTTCAATATCATTAATGAAAATCCTGGTTTGAGCTGAGTCAATGACCTTTGTGTTTACCTCATGATTGAGATGTGTTACTTGATAACTTATGTATATGTATGGGCATATACCTAAGTAAATGTTATCTATTGAGATCATTATTTATGGTTTATTCCTGTTGGTTTTAGTGAGACCTTGAGGGTCTCTGGGTCCCTACTGAGTATCGTTATACTCACCCCTGCACGGGCTATGCCCAAACCTCATTATTTTGGATGCAGATGACAGACAACACTGATCATGGTTGAGGCTTGTAGATCCGGACGGTACCTGGAGGAGGACTTTATGATGAGACGGTACCTGGAGGTGGAATTCACGAGGATACAGTACCCAGAGGTGAACTTAATGATGAGACGGTACCTGGAGGTGATTGACGGACATGGAGAGCTGAGGTGGCCACCTGTACCTACCCTTCAGGTAGGAACTCCAGAGGACGATCCAGGAGAAGCTTGACACCATCCTGTTGTTTTGTCTTTTCATTTTACTTTACTGTTGGGCTTGTATTCTAGCCCTTTTGTACTATCAACACACTTGTTATACTGCTTACTTAGTGTTTGCTTCCTCTTGTACTCTGTTGCGTTTTTACGTTTTATAAATGCAATGCCTTCCCGGTTATAGGGATTTACGCCTTTGGTGCTAGTCGCCAGCCCCTAGCCTAGGGAAGGCGGGCTTGGTGTAGTTACGACATGGGCCCCAGGGGACGGGTCATGACATGAATATTATTATATTTATTCCTAAAAAGATATCATGAAATATGATTAACAAACTATAGATTAACCAACTCTGAAGTCAATAAAAGAAGAGAAGGGTGGAGTCCACTAAGAGCTTGAGTGGTGTAGACCATGTATGGATAAAGGCCTAATTTTAATTATTTTATAAATATAGAAGTATAAAACAAATAAAGTTCTAAAAAAGAACAATAAAATTCTTTATATTTGGAAAATAAGGTCATAAGGTAGATGTGTTTTAGGAAAAATAAAGAGTATCATTTAAGGAAATAAATTTCAACGTAGGGATCCATTTACAGTTGTTTTTCATAAATATGGGGAACATGAGAATTATTTGATTAAATTAACTATTCTTCTTGATAACCCCTAGATTAAGGAAGGACTTATGTAAAAATAAAATTGTTGAAGTATTTATGGATAGGTATCAAAGAATTAAATTTTAAAATTATTTTTTACCAATGGTATTTTGGTTATTTGAATCATCAAACATCAAAGGATTATACAAAATTTTATAAGTATGTGAGTATTAATTAACATATTTGTTATTAATACCATCCCGGGTTTATGATTTTAAGTTTTATAATATGTTAAGATTATTAAAAACCCCTTTTGAACATCTCTATTATAGTAATATAACATGATTAAGGATATTTTTGGAAAAAGTTTATGGTAAAAAACCCATTAGTTTAGTATATAAAAAATTTATTTAAGGAAGAAGGTTGTAAACTTTTTTAGACATAAGAATAATGGTATTGGTAACCTTTAAGGTTCTTAGTATCTTTGTTATTGTAGTAATTATAGGTCATAATGTGTTGAGAATGATATTGTAAATATATTAATATGGTTTTAGAAAAATGAAAACCCATAAACAATGGGAAAATCCATCTCATCTAGAGAAGGCCACGAGGCTTGACTCCACAACTGAAGGATATGCATGATGTTTTATTGTTATATAATTATTTTTACATAATCAAGTTGATGAATAAATAATAATGATGAACCAGTGGTGTTACTTTTGAGGTTTAGAGATTAATAAATTTTTATAACCATATTTAATTTTGAAAATATTTATAAATAGACGGAACGACATTTCACTCTTTTAAGGATATTACAATCCATTAAAAGTTAATTTTTTTATTTTATAAAAAAATATTCATTTTGGATATTCATTTCATAGTGTAAGATATCAATTTGGAATTGATCAAAGCATAAATAAAGGATGAAATTTTTCTAATGAAATAAAAATATATCAAGAAAGTATATTTCTTTATATTATTTGATATTAAAAATATTCCTTAAATTTTGGAAATAGATATGGGAATAAAAATGTTATCCTACTACATTTATATCATATTAATAAAAATATCTTTTAAATATTTAGATGTTTTTTTTAAAGTCCTTAATATTACATTGATTATTCACTTTCTTATGATCAATGATCTCTATCGCTCCCTATAATTATTTATGCTTTTATTCTATGTCTATATATTAACATCCCATCTATGTTATCCTACATGAAAAAATGTTATGTGTTATTCAAAATGTCCTTATTATTTAACTTTATATCTTATCAAGAATGTTTATGAACCATTTTAATATGAAGGGTTTTGAACAATGGTGTTTCCAAATTTCAAACCCTTGATTAAAGAGATCCGGTTTAAATTGTGACAACCTAATTTATTTATAGTGGAAATAATGAAACAACTTAAGATATTAAATAAATAATTTTGTGTTTTATATAATATATTAAGTTATACAATTATCTTATAATAGAATATAACACCCTAATACATTATGATATGTTCATTTTTTAAAATAAATTTTAACTCTTTGATAGCTTGCGAAACATGAAAACCCGAGTCTAAATCAACAAAAAAAGTATATTATTATAACCAAGATGTTATTTTTGGGTTTATAAATAGTAATTAAAAAATTATAAAAATTAATTGGTTTACACATGATCATTTATTATTTGTTGATTATAAATAAAAATAAATAAAAATTAAAAGGATTTTTTTTAAAAACTATATTTTTTCTAAAAGGAGATTTAGTCACACTTTGCGTGCATAATTCAAATTAATTTTTTTCACATTTATATTTTTTTAGAAAAATGAACTTAATTTTGAAAATCAGTATATCAAAATTTATTTAGTGTAATTTTTAATATTTTTCAATAAAGTTTCATTTTTCAATTAATAGTGAAAAATAATGATTTTTATTGAAAAAATTAATAACGATTATAAAGATGTATAAAATGAAAAAAATTATATTTATAGAATTAATATTATTATGTATATGTTTTTAATATATTATATGCTTAATATTGAAAAAATTCATGACAAAACAAGATTTAGAAAATTAAGTAATTACCACCCAAAGCAATAAAAATAATGAAATATTATTAACAATCATGTGGTGAAATATTATAAGAGGGTCATATATGATATTATCAACATCAATATTGTATTTTTATAAATAAATAACTCGATTAAAACCATTATTTGTTTTTAAAGAATGTTTAACCAAAAGGAAGAATGAGGTAAGGGATATCGTCTCAATTTCCATTCATTGAGGAATATTGTATAGTTAAATAACTAATTTCTTTTATATAGTGTATAAAATACCTATTTTTCATGTAATATCATGAAAAATTAATAATTCGTGGTATTTTATGTTATAATTTTAATTAATTATTCTAAGGTCATTTGACTTGAAAACTACCAAGTGGTAAAGAATTTTATAACTCAATTTATTTTTATTGGGTTATATTACTTATTTATTGTCTTTGAAAATATACATTATGCATATAAATATTGTTGAAAATATTATGTTTTATTTTAAAAAAATATGTGGATATACATTAAGATCACATAATCGATTAATTAATTAATTCTCATTTTAATCTTATGATCATTATAAAGGGTTGTTTCACAATCTCATTTTAATTAGGATTGTATATGCATGAATATTATTTTAAGAATGTAATTTGATTTTTTTCTAATTAACCAATTTAATTTTATTATCCATTGGTTATTATTTAAATTCTCTATATATTTTAACATTTTACTCTATCTGGTAATTAAAAGTAAAAATAAATTTTTAAGAAAATATTATATTATATTTGTCTTCAATTAAAAATCCATTTTCATCCAAAATTTTTTTTATGAAAAATGTTTACCAAGATGTTTTTTTAAAATTTCTAAATGATTTATTAGATACATTTTTACCCATATCTGACTTTTTAAAAAAATTGTAATCTACATGGAATTTTCCAAACAAGGCCCATTTGGATTTTATTGAAAAAGTGAATGGAATGTTTGTTTTAATGTGTATGATATGAACAAAATTTCCATCCATCATGACTAATAAAATATTTAATTCATTTATTTTATGTTTCAAAGGTTATTTTCAAATGAAATTATTTTCAAAATATTTTGTGATCTTAAGAAAATATATATTTTGATAATGAAAATTTTATTTTCCTCGACAATGTTTCAATAAATTTTTTATATAAATCAATTAGATTAACCGCTTATAATAATTATATTGCATTAGGGTTATTTTTTATTTATGCAAACAATATTATTTCTCTGGATGGTTTATGATCACTTTGACTATGGAAAATACTGATATTATCTTTCTTAATTAATTTTTATAATCATTAACTTTACGTTGAAATATTTAATTTCATTTTATCATTAGACATTCCATTTTTCAAGAATATACATATTATTTTTCGTGGATATACTTATCAATTTAACTATATATCATTTCTAGATATATTATTTTACTTTGAAAGTCATACGATTGACATAGGAAATTCTTTTTTAATCCATATTATTTACTCGATGTAGATATTTGTTGATAAGGAATATTGTTCATGAATTAAATTTATCATTTGGTATATGAGGAATATGTTGGATATGGATTTATTGTTGGGTCATGGTTATAGATATACCCTCAGTTCATAGGTAGTTTCATGAGACTAAATATCTTTCTAACCATAGTTAATTGAATTTATTATCTACATATTCCCATTTTTGTTAAACTTCAATTTGAGAGGTCTTGAAAGTAGATTCATCACGATGCATGAAATCCTGACATCCAATATTTAGTTATTTCTTTCACTAAGAATTTAGTTATTATTATCTATGTGATTTTCGCAATGATATTTTCACTGGATGAATTTCATTATTGGATTATTGAATAAAGGGTATGTGATTATAGTTAGTTACCTTTCCATATTTATTATTCCTTATCTAATAATGATAGTCAAGTTACTGATTAAATATAATGCATGTTAATATATTTACCTTGCCATATTGACTATAATTTATTTATCATTCTTTATTTACTCATGATAACTTCTACTATATATAACCATTACAGATAATCTGAGATAATGTTTATTTTCTTTTCTTTAGTTATTTTATGAAGAAGTAATATTTGATTGTGTTTCAAGTATGCTGATCATTTACTTTTTCTATGTATTTTATTTTATATTTATTCCCAACAAAAATGGGTATCATGTATATATATAGTTTTCCAAGACTATTAAGTTATTTAGTATTTTGGGATACAATTACTTGTATCTCATGCAAATGTAATAATTTAGAAACTGGCTCTATGATGCTAGGGTCAAGGTCATTAAATTTAAAACAAGTTTTAATTGGTTTAGACTTAGTTTATTACTTCTACCATTTTAGCTTTCACTATGGTATGTAATTCTTATTGAAGTTATTTTTCCATTATGCTTAAAAAATAAAATTGACATTAATCTATAATTTTGGAATAAAAATAAAAAATTATAAATCCATTATATTTGAATCAATTTCTAAAAGTGATAAAAATTTATTTTAAAATAATATGTATATTAATTATTAGAAATAAACTCTTGGGAAAAGTATTACTTATGTTTTAAAACATTAAATATATGTTAATAAATAGGAATATGTATTTTTAAATTTATACTATAAATTATAAAATTCATATTTTTAAATTCTATTCATAACGTTCCTAATAATTCTTGTAAACTAATAATGTCATAAATGTTATTGTCTTTGTAAAAACAGTATAATGAAATATTCACCTAAAAATCAGTTTTTTAGAAAAATATCATACAATTATATTCAGATATTATTTTAATAAAAAATAAAATAATGAAGTTATTTTTTACAAATTAAAATTAAAAAATTTAGAAATTTATTTTTAAATGAAAACACTTGAAAAACTACTTTTATTGAAAAATAACTTTTTTAGCATGACATATTATTAATCAAATTCCATATATATTTCAAAATAATAAAATATTGATATATTATTTTATAATTATAGATATTTTCTATTATAATAATCATTAAAATGAGATCAATTTAATTTATTATGTTAAAATAAAACTCTTTAAAAAAATGCTTCTTTGAAAGGAATCCTTTTTTGAATATTAGAGAAATATAATTATATATAAATATTTTAATTAATTATTGTCTATTTATTTAATAATAAATATATTCATAATGTAATTTTAATATTTTTTGCTTTATTTTAGTTAAGCGATTCATTAGTTTAGTGTTGTGTATGACACAAGCTGTCTAATATATATTTAAATTAAAGGATCCCAAATCACAGGTCATTACCATAAAAAAATCAAGGAGACTAATATCAATGATACCATTATAGAACAAAAATTAAAAAATTATTTACCTATTTGTATCATATAGTATCATAATAAAAACACATAGTCATTATGTATATTAATTTATACCATTTTCCATGGAGGTGGTTAAACCAAAAAAAACAATAACATACAATAATTTCATGGATGATTATGATGTGATTTAGTAATAATATCATTGTTCAAGAAGAATGATGGTATTATTTATCTTTTATCAAAGTTTTATATCCAAATTTAATATAATTTTAAGAAGTAGTAATGTATATGAATCGATTATACAGTATGAAAAAAACTTTACCTCCTAATATACTCATTTTAGACATCTTAATTTACTATAATTATTTGTTTCTCATACCATTAAAATGTTTTTTATTTTTTTTTCTAGAAATATAAATAATATCATAATATGAATTTTTTTCCTTTAATTCCATTATTATTAACATCCAATAAAGTAAATGATGACAAATGGATTACACCATTCTATGTTGGTAGTCGTCTATACATACAAATGAATAAAGATTTCATTTTCCATAGAACTAGTGAAATGTATAATATGTATTACCATTTATAAATCTAAAAAAATTATACATAAAATTATTTTTTATTAAATTCCCCATTAGTTCAATCTATGTATGGTAGTGAAGGAAAATTAAACATGATGCTTTGTGGTTGTGGTAGCCCACACACACACATGAAATGTCTATTCTTCCCTTAAGGAAAAAATGGGAATGGTGGCTAAGAGTTATTCCCATAGCATAATAAAATTCGGTATAAAATAAATAATATCATCTTTATATAGGGATTAAAAAGTTATTTTTGTAGATTTATGATAGAAAATACAAGGAGTTTTGGAAAAATTAATACTCACATTGAGGACATGGTATTTTCCATGGAGGAATCTGTGAAAATGTTGGATTTGAATAATGTATTTTGAAAAAAATCCAAAGGAATAGAAATAGGATTATAGGAAAATTAAAATTGGTAGAGTTTTAAGAGGATACCTGAATTTATATAGTTCTTTAAGTGGTATTTATATACCCCTTTTAGAAGTTATTGGAATGATTTTTTTTAAATATTTAATCATAATATATCGAGAGCACAATTTTCAAATGTAATGGAGACTTAAAAATGGAAAAATGGGTTGATGATATATTTTTGGTTTATAAGCACCCCAAATAGTTAGTTAGAAATATATTTTTAATATTTTAGGCCTTTTACGCATTTGGTTAACCCATTTTCCAATTTTTGTATTATCACTGTAAATAGTTATTACATAAGTAATTCATTTTTCATTAGTAAAAACTAATTGGTCATTGATAAATAATTTTAAAAATTTAATTCCACATTTGAAAAATATTTTATTAGATTCACTCTCTAAAAGAGGGGAAATTAATTAAAAATAAAAAATTTATAATGTATTAAAAATAGTTTTAGAGAATAGTGTAACTTATGTTCTAAAATATCAAACATAGGATTTTAAACTAACATAAATTTTATTATATTTACAATATCTATTATAACATGAATATTTTTTTAGAAAAGGTTTTCATAAATATCAAATTTGTACTTATATACTAATAATTCTATAAATATCAAGGGATTTGTAAAAATAGTATTTTTCACTATTCATCCAAAAATCTATCTTTTCAGAAAAATAAATGAAATTATCCTAAGATAATATTTTTATTCAAAATATAAAAATTAATCGAATTTTTTAAAATTCAAATTTAATCATTTTTTAATTAAACTTCTTAAAAAAATATAATGAAAAGTGTTTTCATAAGAAAATAAATTTTTTAAATGGCAGATGTTCTTATTTTTAATTTTAATAAAACTACAATGATACTAAAATTAAACAATCAATATTATATTTTATTAAAATTATAATTTAACAATTATAAACTTATTTTTCTTCAATTTATAGTGCATCACATAAAAGACAACATTATGTGAAATACATTTTAAATAATAAATGGTCTATATGAAGTTTTATAAACTTCATTATATATATATGCCATTATTCAATTAATTATATTAATACCTGATAATTTTATGGATATGTTTTTAATGTTCTTATTTATATCTAAATAAAATATATCAAAATTCTTTTGTTTGTCATTTTTTATAAAAAATGCTATCAACATTATATTTATTTAAGGAAATTAAATAGTGAAAATTTGGGTCCTAAGATCCCTCGAAAAATAATTTATGTCCTCTTAATTTTAATAATTTTTAACTAATGACATATTAATGGTTATCCATAAGATAAAAATGACTATGTATTTAATTTCTAATGAGGCTTCACCATCATTAACCTTAGTATGACTAATGAAATAAATAGTTCAATCAATTTGGGAACATATATAATGTAATGTTTTTTTGTTAACCACTTTTGAAAAATACCCCAATATAATGAGAGTAATTTTTTATATAGATGTTATAGTTATACTTGTATTAATATGTTTCTATGATTTTATTTTAAAATGTTATTTTATTTACTGTAAATTATGATGTCCTCTATGTCATGTGATGTAATACATGCCTAATATCTAATCAAATTTTACTACTGGATTGATAGTAATATTTATATAATGCACAATACTATAAAAATATATTATATAAGAGTTATATGTATAGGATACAATAATCATACCATTAAGAGTTTTTTATTAATTCAATGTATAGTCATTGGGGTGGTGTTTAATGTTTTTTAAACAATATAGGTAGGTATAAAAAGATATAATTACAACAATCATAGTTCTTTAGTGCTTCATAAGTGTCCCTTATTTTATATAATTTTTGTATCCCACATCTGCAGTTCTGGTTTCATAGGCTTTCCATTTTCAGGCATGTTTCTAGTGCCTATAATCCTTATTAGCCCTTGGAATATAATATTGACTTGGATAATATCTAATTTCCTTTATTTTAATACATTAAACTATTTGTTATATATCTAGAAGATATATATTTAATTTTTTAGAGTCCTCTGAGATATTCACTTTTCCTAGGAAATTATTTTATGTATCACATCCTTTTCAATACATAAAACATCACCCCTTCCCCTTGAGACATTTTCCTTGGTTATTCTTCCCATATTTTCTATATATATAAAATTAAACACTCCTTCATTCATCATATTTATCACACAAACATTCATAATCTAAAATATCTATCATCTATTTTTTTTGTAAACTCATCTAAGATCACAATTTTAATTATCATTCATTATATATGATTTGATATATTCACAATATTTCTCACTATAGCTCTTAAACTTTTTGATTTCTCATCAGGGTTGTCTATGAATTTTCTATCATAATCATTGATAGATTAATTCTTTTGTGTAATATATATTTCTTCAAATAATATAATATTTACGGAATTTTGTTTTTTACATATAATATGAAAAAATATGATCTTATATTAAATAATTCATTAATGTTGTCCAATGAAAAACTTATGGATATATTGGGGATTTAATTTAGGTTATCCATAGTAATATTGTAATAGTTTCTCTTATAGAGACATATTACAAATCCATCATCATGCATGATAATGAATGTGAATAAACCTAATCATATCCCCCAAGAGTGTCTAGACAAGTGTACAATTTTAAGACTATTCATCATGAAGTAGAGTAAAGATTGAGCCAAAACTCAAAAATCCTTTTTCAAGATGATTACTCAAGGTACATCTATACCATAACTAAATTCCCTTGGAAGTATCAATTCAGGTATGTAATTAATAATTTAACAACACAATTTGAACATTACCAAAACAATAGAATGTAATCCTATATATGGCATTATTTATAGAGTTCTCACCAATGTTTTAAAGCCTAATCACCAAAATAACAACACACTCTATTGATAAAAATTTAGGTAACCCCAACAAAATTAACATACATTTTTCAATATTTTATTTGAATAATCATCTCATTCATGAATTTTTTCATGAAATAGAGTGTCTTATCCCAATATCACATTTATGTACTTGGATCCTATTATTTTAAAAATATTTTATTTTAAACTATATTATGGATGTTTTCTTGTATTTTTTAGATTCTTCTAGGAATTTTCACATTTTTTCAATATTATTAGAAATCATGCATCATGATTATGAATCCATGTATCACAGGTTGGTTTAGGAGAGTCTCATTTTGTAGGATTTTAAAATAGTTAGACCAAAACATATGAAACTTCTAATAAAACATATTAATTATGATATGTAGGGATAATGATTTTTCATATGATTCTTGCATAGTTGGTCAAACCATGTGACCAAATTGTGAAGCAACCTCTAATTGTTAGAAATAGGTGCACGATTGGTGTGAAATTTGTTAAAACGTGTGTCCAAACAATGCAATATGATTTTATTAATTTTAAAAATTATTTTTGAAGCCAAAAAAATGAAATTTCCATCATGTGTGAAATTTGTTAAAACATGTGTCCAAACAATGCAATATGATTTTATTAATTTTAAAAATTATTTTTGAATCCAAAAAAATGAAATTTCCATCATTCATCCTCATAAAATATTGGAACCCATGTATAGGTTTTTCATTTGGATATTTTAGTTATCTTAACTATTCTGATGAGTGGTTCTAATGGGTCTTATAGAATTGGATCAAGTAATCTAAAGGTAAGATTATTTTATTTATTTTCTTCATTTTTATTTAATATTTATCAAGTCGTTTTATTATTTTCTAGAAAATAACCACCACTAAGGGATTTTATGGATGAATATATTGGTTATGTCATTATTTAATGAGAATTGATTTATATATATCTCAGGGAATGAACAAGAGATGGTTATACATTGGCTGTTGTGTGCTTATTTAGTAATTAACTTGGTATGCATTTTTTCATGTTTCCATTGATCATGGGATTATTGAATTTTAGTTTCTTCATTTAGGTTTCATGGTTTAGGTCCCACATCTTACCTAAGATCCATCATTCCATTTTTCTTGTATGCTTAATTAATTTTATGGAAATAGAAATTATTTGAGGAAAGTCAATTCATGGAAATATTATTAATAAAATATAGTTTCTTGATCACTTTAAATTGGTTTTATAAATTGGTTAATGGAATTATTTATTATTCTTGAAAAGTTAATTTTTTTGGATTATTTTAAAATGTATTTCCCCTTTAATATTAATGAGGAAAATATATTTCAAATCCTATTTTACTATGAATTTATCTGTTTTATTGTTGATATGTGATATTCCCTCAAAATTATTTGAATTGTGAAATTAGTAGCCTTAGTGTGTGGGATATTGTTGAAATTAAATCCTCCATGTGTATAAAATAGATAATGGGGACATGGGGTACATAGAAGGGGGTAGAATGGGAAAATAAAACTATGATGGTTTTCCACTACCACTTATATATTATTGATACAACTATATTTATACCATGTTATGAAATGATATTCCCTTATCAAGGTGTTCCTCCCATCCCTAGGCCCATGTTCTAAGGATATGTGTTAACTTAGTCAATTAATCAATGAAGTGTGAGGATTATAGATAAACTATACCTAATGTACTATAGCACTTTTATCTATAGTAATCCTTTTGAAATTAGTGGTTCAAAAATTCATTGTGAAATGATTTAATTCAATATTCATTGAATGAAAAATGATTTATTTGACTGTTTTTTGTTTATAAAATTCCATGAAAGCGTAAATTTACATGTTTTTTAAGTGTGTAAAATGTCAAATTTCATGTATTTATTTTATTTAATGTGAACCATTGGTCTATTTAATAAATACTACATATGAAAAATTCATGGGAACTTATTGGGTTTGTTTTTCACACAGAAAACATATACCTTTTGGTGTGTGTCAATCTTTTTTATATTACATGTTTAACGGAAAAGAACCTAATGTAGGCCGTTTGAGTCTATGTTAATGGGGTGTGGGATTGTGGTGGTGAAATTGTGGGATGTTAGCCCTTATCACAAATAGATATTTCTTGTTATTTGTTTCATTTAATTTTATTTTCTTATTTTTTTTTTGAAATTTTATTTACATGTACAAATTGAATTATATTATTTATATTGGTATCAGTATGTTTTCTTTCTTTTAGTCTTCCATGATATTATCATTTGGTTTTTTGTGTGTTAAATAATTCCCCTGGGTCGTCCTTGGTGCTCAGGAGCTTATTTATAGCCGGTGGGTAACAGGAAAGCCTTTCATGCCTTGAAAAAATGTGGCTTAGTTGTTAAGTTCTGTGGTGTATTGGGTTCAATCATGATAAATTAGTATTAAATAGGGGATATGTTTCCTTTATATTCATATATTAAGTTGTTTTTATATATTCTATATTGGATTATTATTACTTAAGAAGCCAGTTAACATCACGTTCCTAGAAAACTCTCACTGTAATATATCTTGAGTTACCTTGTGCTGTTGGGAAGTGTATATATCATAATAATTTTTATCTAATAAAAATTATTTTATTTTGTTATATTAATTTAGATTAATATTAATTAGTTGTTTTAAAGTGTTTCATCTTTATTTAATGTAGTGACGTGGCCCCGAGAAGTCCACCTAGACTTTCTCAGGAGGGTTTTACAATATAAGGACCCAACCTTAAAAATTACTTATTCTTGAGACAAGTCAGTAATTTTATATTAAATCACATTGAGGATATTTTCAGGTTTTGATATTTAAAGAATTATGTTATAACTTATACATAACATATTGAATACTACAATTAGAAACTTCTACTAACTATCCATTTTTTATAAAACAAAAACTCTTTGATAAGAAACATGAAATCGTTTCATGTTTTAATAGTATACCTTTTCCTTGATCCCATCTTTGACTCTATTATTCTTTATGTCCTATGAAAAACATTTAAAAACTTGGGATGATTATAAAAAGCTCAGTAAGAGATTCAGAAAGAAAGGAAACTATTAGTCTTAGGATAACATAAAAACCATGAATACTTTATCATAAAGTAATACTTTATACCTTTAAGAAGTTATAAATATACTTCACTGAATATAAGATCATTACTTACCCTTTTTGTAACCAAAAGATTACCATGAATCCCATAGATTGAAACATATGGCATATAATGGTAACTTGGGACATAAACATACTTAAATGGAATAACCATATGGTCGACTTCCACACATATCACAAAATTCAATAGCCATATAGCCTAATTCCATACCCAATGCATTGGAGGTTATAACGTAACCACCCGTCCTTGGTTTATTATGGAACCACCCATCATTTAGTTTACCACGCAACCACTCATTATTGGTTTATCACATAACCGCCTTTCAGATTTCCAAGTACCATTATATAATCATAACACATAAAATATTTCAAATATAAACATTTCAATAATAACATTTCATTTTAAATCACAAGAAATCATTTCAAGATTTCGAAATATTAAATTCATTTCAAAAATCATTTTCAACATTTAATAATGTGATTTTTGAATCAAAGTGTCCCATAAAAATTTGAAATTTTTAGAAGAAATTTAATAATTAACATTTCAAAACATTTATTTCCATTCAAATAAATCCTTAAAACCATTTTGAAAACATGGACATAAAATAGAAATATTTTATAAGAATAAACCATAAAACATTAAAACGAGGGTTTTAGTTAAAAAATGTACCTTACCACTTGAGAAACACTTGAATAAAAAAAATTAAAGAATATCATTAAACAAAACATTATATATCATGATGATATAGTTATTCATGATATTATGTGTCAAAAGGGTTGTATATACACCTTATTTGATAATAAATATACATAACATTAAGATATGCTTTAATGAAAGGAGATTGAGACAAAGTCCCTTACCTTGAGTCTGATTCGTCACTTGTGTTCCTTGTTCATTATGAATAATAAAATTAAGTCAATTTATACACTCTTAAGAACCTTTTTTGTCTTTTTTATTCCTTTTATATCACTTATTAACATGTTATAAAAATTACATAATTATTAAAGTTAATATCGATCATTTTTTCGATATTGGGTACTTGAGTAGAAAATGATCTTGTTATAATTACAAATTGTCCATGTGGTCAAAATTAAATTATCTCCAGAATATTATTCATGATTAAAATATCATATATATACAGTATATATGTATTTATAATGCTCCATAACATTTGTAGATAATAAATGAAATGTACCGTTCATGGAGACGGTAAGCCGTACGTACGCATGAATGATACTTTCATTTATTTTTCATATTAAAGAAATGAAAACTAAATGATATAAAGGTATATTATAATTCCATTATAATATCATATGATATATATATTACATAAGTTCGTTAACATCATTCTTTATATGTTCCATGTATGGCATGAACGAGTCATATAACGTTGAGGGGGCTGTAGTCCGCACTTCCTCAAATGAAATTATCATATTTACACATCATGAAAAGCATAAAGGAATGCTTGAAAATAAAAATCATAGTATCATAAAGATAATATAAATATAATAAATATAATATATAAATATAGTTCCATCATAATGGCCACCATGAGAGGTGTTAGGGAAAAATCGAACAATCATTGTTTCGTGAGGCAGCAATTCGTCGTACACAGAAATAGTATGTTCATATCCATTAGATGGATGTGTGTGTATGTGTAGTTAAAATAAATCTCATAAGACATTATAGTATATTGATTATAATAGTGTTTTTATTTAATCAAATAATAAGAAGATCATAGGTAGCAGATAAGGAAAATAAAATAAAATAACTTGAGAGAAGACATTACCTTTAAATCGGGTAACTTATTTTGATTTGAGAAAAAATGATTTCATGAATTGTCTTATACTCAAGGAAATAATTATTGTAGGAATATAGGTATGTAGGGAGATTATTTTGGTAGTGGTTGGATGAGACAAGGGGCATGAGATGTGTGATTAAATGGGTAGAGGTGATTCCCTTTTATAAGAGGGAGGAGGGGCACTTTTAGAAGGTATTGAAATATTATTTTATTATAAAATTATTATCAGTTTCAAAAGGTCCCAAAGTAATTTATTTTAAAATAAGGTATTTTTAGGTCACAAAAAACTAAACTAATCGGTTTTATACAAGTCTAGGTCCTAAATTTAACCTTATCATTTAGCTTTAACCTTTTTTTAACTAGTTTAACTCTCACCATGTATTCTTGTATATTCATACTATATGGTTAATATAGTTACTATAAAATACCAATATAACCTCAAGTAGTTCATTAATGACATACTAAATATTATCTATGTCATTTAGCTGAATCTTATTTTTTAGGACTATTATATCATTTAATAAAATAGTATTTTTTTTAAAAACACATTTATGTCAAATTTTATACTATTCATATCATGACATTTTAAAAAATCTATAACAACATGATTATTTTGAAAAACCTTCATTAATTAAAAGATAAAAAGTCATTATCATCCCTAAAACTCATTTATGGCATAAAAAGATACCAAGAAAGGTCATCCAGAGTCAAAGTCTCTGACTATTTATTAAAATAAATGAAAAGTATAGAAGACAAGCGTTACAATATAAAACAGACAATTACATGTCATAAAAGCCATACCTGTCTCCATATCTATCACCATGTCCAAGTTTGATTACTTCATTTTCAATAGTTGATTCCCTCTTCCGAGCTTTCATAATAATTCAGAGTCTTCACATACTTTCATCTGAGATTTAGTTTCTCCATGGACAAAAAGTCCTCAAAAGAATTCTTCCCTTTTCCTTTGCTGATAGAAGATCTGGAAGGCATCAGCTTCGACAGAGAAGAATAATCCTTCTGCCACCTTCTTCTTGGTGGAGTGGTTATAGCTCCCTTATTCTCTACCACATCCTTCTTTCCACTTTGAACAACATCACTATAATAAGTTCGAACTCGACTACCAGAATTCTCCTTCTCACTATCAGACATGTCTCCCCATTTCCCAGGGATAATCATCTCTTGGTAGCCATCATTCACTCCATGATCCTACTCAAAGTGACTGTTAGTATCAACCAGTTCTAAACACTGAGGTTGAGCCACAAGCACATGAACTTCAAGTGCCACATTCTATAAAAATCCTTCTCCAGATACAGCATCCAAAGAAAACAATCCAATCTTCATGTTATCACATTCACTCCTTGGGTGTTCATCCTCATCACGAGAGAGTCTCCCATGATTCAAGTCCTTTTCATGATGGTATGAGCCCTACCCCTGCACCTTCCCAATCTTGTTTTCCCTCTGATCACAAATTTGTCCCAGAACAGAACCCCACTATCATTTTGTTCAGCATCTTCAATAGACACCCATCCAGGAGCCTGAACCACTTCCAGTTCCTCATTCACCAGACCATCAAAGCAGTTAATAACATCAATACTCACCAATTTCTGCATAGGTTGTGTCTTCAGCCTAGGTGAGGCTCTCACCCGACCACCAGTTTCATCCAAGTATCCCCCTACCTACAAATTCATAGCAGGTCCGCCCAAGGCCTCCTTACCCCCCGTGCGTACCACTTCTTGGTTCCCACTGGCCACCCCAGCAGATTGAATTACCTACTTCACAGTAGTCTCCAAACCTCCTGAATGAGTCACCCTAAGATCACTCCACAGTCTTCCAATCACCTCATCCAACCTTGGATTCAGAGACTCCTTCACTACTCCATTCACCCTCCATTCACTATATTGAGACTATTAGGACAAGGTTCTGTCCACATTTCATTACCCAGATCCTACTCCCATTACTTAGAGTTCAATTCCACCACAGTTGCAACCTCTTGTGCTGAAACCACCTGAGAAACCACCCTTCTACCACTAAAATCATCCATCAGATTCCCGACTTCGAGACACTAAGAGAATTAGTCAATAAAGGACTCAAAAACAACAGACTGTTTATATCTAAACTCACCACTCATAGAAATGAAGATCGACTTGATCAATAGTTTGGATAAATCAACTTCAATGAAAATTCTCGGTGAAACCGGGTGGAATACAACCCTAGTTCTACTGTCCAAGCATAAATAATGGCCAACTAAATTTCCAAGCATGCAGATAATGGCATGGTTCTAAAATGGAAGCATCAATTCCAGAAGTCTTACCCAAATTTCCCTGGTCGAGGAGTCACGCTGCATATGGTAGTCATAAGACCATCAGAAGAGAAAGAAACGAGAGCCATCATAGGTACGCGGGGCAGAGTACCAGTCCAGGATCAAATCTTCTTTAGACATAAAGGGAACCATTATGTCCTTATAATAGATAAAACCCACAATGGCGTGATCTTGTAGATTCCACGAATCAAAGATAAAGCGATCAAAACGATCCATCGGTAGACATCGCTGCTTGAAGTGAGCTATCAAAGTTAAACATAGCAAGGAAGAAGCTTCAATGAACTATCAGGCCGTGATAGAGAGATGTGGAATCCGATCATGAAACTTAAGAACTTTTGGGGAGAGAAACATTTTCGGGAATGAAGGCAAGAAGTCAGGGTTTGAAAAAGGGGGAAAGTGTCGATCGCCAGAGGGATGTGAAAATCAATCCTCTACCAAGGGAGGAGGGATCTACTAAGAGGCCATCACAGCATACGACATCAATAACCATCCCCAAACCCTAGCTTTCATCTGCAGCCTAAAAAGTTTCAAAATAAATTTATTTTAATATTTATAATCTCATTTATTTAAATCATTTATTAATAAGGTAATCGCTGTATCATCATTGTGTCATAAATAAATTTATTTATTTAATGTATAAAAATTATAAATAAAATATAATGATTTAGGAAATCTATTTATATTTCTAATGAATATTTATAGTTTAATATATAAATTATATAACCCATTTAAAAATTGTTTTAGTAAAAGATACATGTTTTTTTTTATTTTTCAATTTACTTTAAATTAAGTAATCTAATATGTCATTATCACTACCAATTAGATCCATGGGGTATCCAAATCAACCCAAGTATGCCCATGGTTGACAATATATAATCTAATAGGATTAAAACACGTTTTAGGGTAGTTTTATTTTATTATAATATTATTTGTTTACCCTTATTTACCAGATTTACCCTTTAACCATGGTAAATAAAATAATTACTGAAATTACTATTCATAATGTCCAAAAATAAAAGGTAAATATTCACACAGTTTGTAACTCTGAAATAAAAATATCGAATCATTTTTTCCAAATTCAAAACACTAAATTTTGGGAAATTAATTTAAAATTAATTCCCGTTGTCAACACCAAAAAGAGGGTTTTTAAGAAGTAATAACTATAAAAAGATTGACATGTGCTTATGTCCAATATCAAAGTGATATTACTTCTAATGACCAAAATTGAATTAAATGATAAAAACATAATATAATTATAAATTAAAAATAATTAAAAGGATAATCTAACAATATAAATAAAATAGATGAAAAGAAAGTTTTGAATTAAAATGTATTATTTTTTTCACTATTCATAAAAAATGAACTTTATTAGAAAAATTCCAAAATTTCATCCAAAGTAAATTTCTATGTCCCGATTCTATAAAAGAAGTTTATTTTGTAAAATATAATATATAAAAATGAAAAAAACTATATTTAAAAAGGGTTTTCCATCAATAGGTGTTAAAACTACATTTTTAGAAAAATGGTTCTTTTATCTGAAAAATTGAATTTGTTCATATATAATATCTAGAAATCATATTAATGATTTTAAAATATTAAATTGAATATATATCATAAATTTCACATTGAATAAAAATCCATAAATATTGATTTGAAAACACAATTATTCTCTTTTAAACAGATTTTCATAAAAACACAACCATTATATTCAATTGGTTTTTATTTCCATTTCCAATAAATTTGGTAACCAATGAATCATTATTTAAACATGTGTAAACCATATTTCAAATTTTAGTTGATATTATTCATTCCCTACATTCTAACTGCTAGTAATTAACTACCATTTATAATAATAATATTATTAATGTATTATTTTTTGGTATATCTCAATGTTGCGTTCAATGTATGATTTCAGAGAAACCCCTTATTGCATGTCGAGTACACTATCTAAAAAAGCATCCCTTTTAACATAAAATTATTATCTTATTCATAAGTATTAATAGAAATCAAAAAGTATTATTCCATAAATACATGGGTCGTTACATCCTTCCCCCCTTTTGAAATTGCGTCCTTGAAATTTTAAAATTGGGATAAAAAACATCACTGAATGTCCCAAATCGGAAAAAGAGTTAATAAAAATATCAATTTAAAAGAAAGAAAGAGAAGTAAAAAGGTCACCCGAGATAACACATACAAGTATTCAATGTAGGAAAACAAGGATATAGAAGAGAAACTAAGTGTCATGTTCTGATGGAGAGTGATAGAAAACATGATCAAGAGAAAGTTAACTACCAAAAAACCATAAAATTGTGATAGGTAAAACGATCTTTGATTCCATAGTATGAAAAGTGAACGAACAATGTTTTTTTTAATTTTGTTTCATAATTTTGAGGAATTTATATATGATATTGACTAAGAACATAAGACAATATACTTACTTTTCATTTAGTGTTTCATCCTTTAATAAATTTCTACCACAATCTCATCTTTTCCCCAAATGATGAGTATTCAAGATAACATGGTCACACCTAAAGCACTAGAATCACTTTATATATAATCACATAATCCAAAAAAGTTGAACTATATATTTCCTCTATATTTAGACATTAACCAAAACCAATATGGTTAATACAAGATCCGATAATCCCCAAAAAGGATAATACTTTAAAAAAATACTACTCATACTCTCCAAAATTCATAAAACAATACCCAAAGATCAATAAAGACCATTAAATACACAATTGTACTTAAAATCAATTAAAATAATCTATAATAAGATTGAAACCCAAAACTCAAAATAATTTGATCACATCATCTTCCATGATAAATCATAAAATCTATCTCCAAATAACATCGATTAACCATAAAGTTTCATACTGAAAAATAATTAAACTGATAACATATTATCCAAGACAGGTAAATAAATTCCATAAATAATCCATATCACCATTTTCCACCATAAAAACATAGATTCTCCCAAAATAACATTTCAACCATTACTCCACAAATGAAATCACATAGTATTCTATTTTCCTTTAGCATACAGTTTCCCAAAAACAAAAAATTCATCCAAAATAACCATTATTACTTAATCACCAAATCATTTTCTTATACTAAGGATATCAATTTGATAAAACATATTTTCTAAAAACCAATTTATTATTTACCCATAAAATCATTTAACTAAAAATAATAAGTTATACTGATTAGGGAGTTCTTGTAAGTTAGTAGTAGGCAATGCGCCATTGTCTCCCTTCGATTCTGGGTTCGATTCATGTGGCCTTTCCAGATATGATGGGCTATCACCCATCTTACAATTTGTCCTTTTTATAAAACTACAAAATAACCCTAACATGTTTTATCCTCAAATTTTTTATTATACCTATCATTTTCATCCCAACTTATTAAGACCTCAATATAATAATACATTTAGTATTATATATATTTTACTTTTTTTATTTCACCTCCATAAGATAAAATAAACTATTACCAGTAGATATAACATCATACCTTGATCACAGTTTCCACATGGCTTCATCTTCATCTTGATCACATAGGTAGAAGGTCCATGCATCACAACAATAATTTAGAGATCCGTCAAAATCAATTGCTTACTTCATTAAAATACACCGTGTACATCTTAGGTCATATGGGTGTTTTTAGAAAAATAGTTTCAGAATATAATCATGTATGACATATAATTTCAAAACATCTGATAAAAATTTATTTTTATAAAACAGTTAGACCGAGTTTGATTGGAAACTTTAAATCAATGGTCCTTTTAAAATACCATAATTATGTGATGAGAGACTATATTTTAAAATAAAATATAAATAGGTTTCACAAGGGTATCCTTCTTCAACACCTTCTTAAAAATCATAATGTGCTTTAAAATATTGTGATAAAGTAAAATGTTTGAAAATTCATAGATAATATTTACCTTTCTTGAAAATATTAGAATATTGAGGAAATAAGATTTTATTAAATTCAAACCATGATACACGATGGTGTCAAGGTATAGTAAAGGTGTTTGATATCTCAAACAACTACTTTCAAGTGATTTGTATTCTAGAAAAATTTTCATAATCATCCAAACATGACTTTGCAATATTTACTGAAATCATGTCATCAGGAAGAGATATGAATGTTGTTTGAGATCCTCATCCATCCATTTGTAATTGAATTTACTTGATCTAAAAATGTTATAAAACAAATATTTAACTGAATAAATATACATAGGGACTAACCATGTGTTTAAAAAAAAACTCATAATTGATAAACTAGTCTAAACCTTTCCTATAATACCAACTATAAGGCCCCAACCATAAAAATTTCTCATTCTTGAGAAAAGTTAATAATTTTAATTTAATTCAAATCGAATATATTTTCAGGTTTATATATTTATATAATTAGGTTACAACTTATACATAACATCTTGAATATTACAAGTAGACACATATACTCACTATCCATTTTTTTTCACAAAACTAAAACTCTTTAAAAAGAAACATAACACCATTTCATGTTTTAAGAGAATAACTTTTCCTTGATCCCATCCTTGACTCTATTATTCATTATGTCATATGAAATTTTTTTCAAAACTTGGGGTGAGAATAAAAAGCTTTGTAAAGGATACAAACAGAAAGAAAACTGTTAGTCTTGGGATAACATGAAAACCATGAGTAGTTTATCATAAAGTAATGTTTTTTACCTTTAAGAAGTAAAAAATATACTTCACTAAATATAAGCTCATTACTTACCAATTTTTTAACCAAAATATTAACATAAGTCTCATAGAAAGCAACATTTAACATATAAAGGTAATTTGAGACATAAAAATACTTAAATGAAACAACCATACAACTAAATTCCACACATATGACTAAATGGATTATCCATACTACCAATTTCTATACCAAATGCATTGGTCGTTATAACATAACCACCATCCATCCAACATTAACTTTTTATTATTTCAAGGTGGGAAAATCCCTACACAGAACAAACCTAAGGAGGTCTAAAGTATTGGAGACCCAATGCATCTGCCCTAACAAAGTTACCACATGCATGTGGAAGAGACCCCAGCCTGGAAAACAAAAAATTACGATCACCATTAGTAATTCCTGAGGCGAGGAAGTCAGCCACCATGTTCCCCTCGCGCCATGTGTGACTAATAATCACCTGTGGATCCAATAGACGTTTGCACTTACGAATAATGTAGACAATGGTCCAAGGGATTTGGAACTTCCCCTGCAGCGATCCATGGAGGATAGCCGAATCGGTCTCGATCGATTCTAACTTAATGTTGTGCGAGTGACAAAGCTCAATACCTTTCAGCATCGCGAAAGCTTCCGCCCTGAGGGAGTCTCCCGCTCCAAAGCCATCACTGAAGGCCAGAAACACTGCCCCTTGGGGATCACGAACCACTCCCCCACCCCTCATAAAACCAGACACACATGACCCGTCCACATTCAGTTTCAACCCACTGCTTGGAGGATTCCATTTCACCCATCTGCCTCGCCTATTAGCATCTTGTAAGGTGCGAACAACAGAGTTACCTGCCATGAAAACTCGCAGTGTAGGAATATTCATCCATCCTTTGATTAACGGAATCAATTCAACCACGATGCACCTGGTTCTAACCATCATGGCCAGGCGCGAGCAGGACGTGTCCCCGTGACGTCTTTGATTTCGGGTATTCCAGATGCTCCAACAGCCCGCAACAAGCAGCACTGCCCGCGCCTTTTTCTCTGAATCGTTATCTTCAGAACCCAAGAACCAAAGATGCAGAAACGTGGCAAGTGTGCCTGCCCGGCTTCCCCACCCGAAAGCATCGCCCAGGTAGCTCCAGACTGTAGTCGCCCAGTCACTGGCAAAGAAAAGATGATCGACCGACTCCTCCTTGGAAGCAATACAGCAAAGACATTTAGATGTCAAAGAGATCCCTTTGTTCCTCACCTGTTCGTCGGTTGGGAGAGCATTGTTCCGAAGACGCCAAAAAAGAAAGTTGTATTTCACCGGAAGATCGCCGCACCAGACCGTTCCACTCCATCGGTCGGGGATGCCATGGGCGGAAGACACCGAGCGGTACCCCTTAGCAGAGAAGGCACCCGAAGCCGACCCCGTAAAGATGAGCTTGTCCGGTTCCTAGTTCAAGGTGATGTCGTCAAACACCTTCAGCTGGTCGGGTGTGAGGATGGCCTGAATAAATGGCCTGAAATTGCTTGCCTGAGAAAATGAGATCGTCGGGGCCGGACAGCCTGGGAACCCCAGCGGTGAGCCAAACCAGTTCTCCTTCCAGAAATTAATTTGCCCACAACCCACCAGCCACCTGGAGTTCATGCGGAGCACTGGTAAATGTTTAGAAATCATGAGCCAAAGTCGCGAGGAAGTCCCTCTGCCACTGTCCATCTGTTTGCCATAGCGATTATTGATAAATCTTGCCCACATCGATTTGTTTTCCAGAAAATCCCACGCAAGTTTAGCTTGCATGCCCAACATTTCCCCTTTGACACTTCGAATATTAATACCACCATCAGAAATCTCCCTAGCCATCCTGTCCCATGAAGTCCAGTGAAGTCTGCCTTCATTGTGTGAGTCCCATATGAAGCCTGTCAGCACCTTTTCAATATTGTTCAGCACTGCCTTTGGAGCGTTAAGCACTGAAAGCACGTGCATGGGGATCGAGGACAAGACACAATTAACCAACGTGATGCGCCCCCCAAAAGACAAGAATCGATTCTTCCAATTTGTAATACGGGTTGTAATTTTCCCAACTAGCCCATCAAAGTGGTGAATCCGAACCCTTCCTGGCGCAATAGGAGCTCCTAAATATTCCATAGGAAAGGACTTTTTCTGCATACCCAGCGCATCTGTAATCTTTTTCCCACTATTGTCTGAACACCATTTCGAGATAAACACGCTACATTTCTCTCTATTGATGGTCTGGCCACTCCACTTGCAATAAGTTTCCATTACCCTGTTAAATTCTCTAATGGTGCGCCTGTTACCATTCAAGAAAAATAGCATGTCATCAGCAAAAAAGATATGTGAGATACCGTTAGTATTGGATCTACCACGGTAAGGACGGAGGCTTCCACTAAGAGCTTTCCCCTCGATATATCTGCTAAGGACGTCCTGCACCAAACTGAAGAGGCTGGGAGAGAGGGGATCTCCCTGTCGCAGTCCACGGTTGGGCTTGAAAAACCCACACTGCTTTCCCATGAAAGAAATAGCCAACCAGGGAGAGCTGAAAATTCTAAACAGTAAGTCCACAGCCCCTCTGGAAAAGCCCATAATCCCCAACACTTTAATGATAAAGCTCCATTCCATTTTATCGTAGGCTTTGTGCATATCCACTTTAATCACCACATTGGATCCGGGCGACTTGATGTTGATATCCCCCACCAATTCATGTACCATGGCAATGGCCGATTGAGTAGATCTCCCTTTGATAAAACCTTGTTGATTTTCAGAGACCCATTGGGGAAGATGAACCGCTAGCCTTCTGTTGAGAATGCTTGCCAGGATCTTGAACGGGAAGTTACACATACTAATTGGTCTATATTGATTGAGCGAAGAAGGGTCTTTCACTTTTGGAATGAGAATAAGTTTCGACGCGCAAGCCACCCTAGGTAGGTATCCCCCTCTAAAAAAGTCCTGGATGGCCTCAACGACCTCCCCTTTAACCAACTCCCAAAAACTGATGTAGAAGGATCCTGGAAAGCCATCCGGCCCTGGGGCACTTTCAGCATTAAGGGCCTTAGCTGCCTCCCAAATCTCATCAACATCCGGCGTTTTTTCCAAAGCCAGATTCACCTCACTGGACACCACCCTGGATAAGAAGCTAAACAAGTCGGTTTGTTCAGACGGATAGCCTTCCTGTATAGATGGGTTAGGATCAGCCAGCAACATTTTGAAATAATCAAAGGCCATACCTCCCACGACCTCAATATCTTGGGTAAAAGACCCATCACCCATTCGGATATTGGGAACAGTTGTACGCCTCCTTTCTTTGATGCAGGCTTGAAAAAAGGCCGTGTTTCTATCCCCCTCTCTAAGCCAAGTAGCTCGGGATTTCTCTCGAACAGCTCTTTCTTGCTCCAAGAGTATGACAGCGAGGAGGTTTTTCTTTTCAACAAGAATGCCAAAGTTGTCCTCATCCCATGAATCCTCCAGCCTTCTCTCAAGCTGCTCAATTTCGTCTTTAATCTCTTCTAAATTGGTCGAAAAATTGAGTCTGGTGATGAACCAATGCTGCAAGTCTTCCTTGAGCCTTTGTAATTTACTGTGCAAACCCATCCAACGCCTATCCTGCATGGGCTTCACCCAAGACGAAAGCACCACTGAGCAGAAACTGCTGTCTGATTTCCATTGATTGGAATAGAAAAACCGCCGGTTGTTCACCGAACCTTGCTCCAGCTTGATGAGAAGAGGAGCATGGTCTGATAAAGCTCGCACAAGGTGTTCCACCCTTGCATTCGGAAAAGAGGAGATTGCTTGAAGATTAGCAAAACACCGATCCAATCTGCACCAAGTGCGGCGATGCCCCCTTTGGTTGTTGCACCACGTAAATTTACTTCCCACAAAACCCAAATCAAGTAAACCGTTGCGGGAGGCACAGGACGCAAAGGCTTGCTGGTCACTAATGGGGACCCTACCGCCTCCTTTCTTCTCCAACGGATCCATAATGACATTGAAATCCCCCCCCACAAACCATGCTGAATTCCCTTGATCAAATTTGTCCAAACTCTGCCACAACGCTTCCCTCTCCCTGGCCTCACACTTAGCATAGACAAAGGAGAAAAGACACCCCTGTTGCCCCTCAGTGATTTTCACAGAAATATGCTGGTTAGAAACTTCCAACACGTCCACTGAAACATTACCTCTCCAGAAGACCCAAATATGCTGGTTAACTGGATCGCCGTGAATATAACCCCGCATGCCAAGCCTTGCAGCAAAGCTGGAAATTTTTGAACAATGATGTTTATGTTCAAGAATCACAACTACGGACGCCTTTGTACGTCGAACTTCAGAAACCAGGAAATCCGACTTAGCCCGTGCCCCTAGGCCCCGGGCGTTCCAAAGAATGAGTGATATCATTGATTCCAAGGTCGCCTGGACTTGGCCCCAGACGACATCTGGCCTTTAGAATTGCTTGAGGGAGGAGTCTGATAAAGCTTGGCACGAGCTCGGGTACACACTCCACTGACCGGGGAGGACGACATGACTTCCCCCGGAGAGAAATTCTCCGGGACCTGTAAAAGGGCATTGAAACAGTTTGAAGTAGGCAGCAAGGAGCTAACCAGGGTAGACGAGTCTGGAGGGAGAGACCCCATCATCCCATCCGAACAAACCGGACTCCTCACGTCGCAACCATTGAGAAACTCTCTCGGACATTCTTGAGACTGTGACCCCATCCCATGGAAACCAGCCTCTGGAGTCTCCTCGCATCGCGTCCCAATGCCCAGGACAGAGGAAAAATGTTGCCCAGATGGGGCAATGTGCGGCCCCTCCAGCAGAAAAACCGGCGTTCTGGCCAACGGATCACACCCCGCAAACACCCTCCACAAGCTCCCGAAGAAGGAACTTGGCGAAGTTCTTCGAACAAGAAAAGAAGCACAAAAACCCGAAGGCATCCGGAGGAGAGTCCCAACCAGTTCTCGAGGCTGAGGAAGGCTAAAACCCACACCATGTTGACGTGAAGGAAGCAGTTCCATGCACGGAGAGTCGTCCACACCAGAGGAGACCGTAAGCATGTCGGCCCCATCCCCCTCTTCCTGAACAACCGAAGACGCGAAAGAAGTCTCCGCATCACCCACGGCAGGCATGGTCTGGTCATAAACCCCGGGAGAAGAAGCCTTCAAAACACCAGTAGAGCACCGGGCCTCCGACTGACCGGTAACCGTGCCCTTCGAACGTCGTCTACGGCAGGCGGAAGACGAATGCCCCTGAAGCTGACATCCCGAGCAGAAGAACGGAACTGAAGGATAAACTAGAGGCTGCGACCAGTCTGACAATCCTTCCACTCTGAGGGCGATCCTTTCTGGCAGAGGGGAAGCTAGATCCAGGTCAACGCAGATTCGTTCCATCGCCGCATCCTCGAGGCGGGTGGTCCTCGCATCAGCGCAAAGAAAGACACCAATCGAGTCTCCGATCCCGCGCAGAAGATGCGGATTTCGAAACGGCAGGGGTAGACCGGGTAGCGAGATCCAGACCGCTGCCCTTGAAGAATCCCTTCCATACTGAGAAGCCATCGACCACCGGCACAGATGGAAACGCCAACGCCCGAACGCCCGGGGGCAAGAACTCCAAGCCTTGATGAAGTCCTCGATAGATTCCAAAACAATGCAGTAACTACTCCGGTTCAGGACCGAGATCTTGGCCGGAAAAGATAAGTTCCACGAATTCACAAAGGGTTTGAACAGATGCAAAGGAGGCCTGTCTCTTCCGAATCTTGCAACCAGCGTCCATTTGAGGAAATCCGAAGCTTCCCGAAGAGTCGCCGCCGAGACTGAGAAAACCAGAGAGCCACCTTCCCGGAAAGACGAAGCTTTAAGTGCGGGGGAAGAGGATCCCCCAGGCTCGGAGGCAGGACGGGGGCGGCAAAGAACATCTTTGAATGAAGGCGGTAGTCCCGGATCTGGCCGTGAAGTTGAGGCATCCAGCGAGCCCTCAATGCAGAAAGCCGGCGGCGTCAACGCAATAGCAGGCCAAAGCCCCGACGACCCCGATGCGGCGGAAACCGGAATCTCAGAGGTAGCGGCCGGGAAATTTTGAAACGCCAGCGGCGCGTGAAGCGCGTTCTTTCCCGTCTTCCCGCTCATTCTCCCCCACGTCCCACCTAAGTCTACATGCACATAACCACCCATGATTGGTTTATCACATAACCACCCCTCAAATGTCCAAGTACCATTATATAATCATAACACATAAAATATAGAAAATATAAACATTTCACTTATAACATTTCATTTGTAATAAAAAGAAATCATTTGAAGATATTGAAATACTCATTCCATTTCAAAAATCATTTTCAATATTTAAAAAAGAGATTTTTCAACGAAACTATCCCATATAACTTTGAAAAATTAAAAATAAATTTGATAATTAACATTTAAAAACATTTTTATCCATACAAATAAATCAATAAATCAATTTTGAAAACCTGGACATAAAATAGAATGATTTTATAATAATAAATCCTTAAAACATTTAAACGAGGGTTTTAGTTAAAAAAAGTACCTTACCACTTGAGAAACACTTGAATAATAATAATTAAAGAGTATCATTAAAAAAAACTTCAAATATCATGAGAATATATAAATTCATGATATGACATGTCAAAAGGGTTTTATATACACCTTATAGGATAATAAAGATATATAACATCAGGATATGCCTCAATGAAAGGAGATTAAGACGAAGTCCCTTAACTTGAGTCCAATTAGTCACATATGTTCCTTGTTTTTCCTAAATAATAAACTTAATTTAATTTATAATTGATTAATAACCTTTTTCATGTTTATTATAAATTTTATATCACTTATTACCACATTATAAAAATTACATAATTATTTAATTTAATATTGGTCATTTTGTCGATATTGGGTACTTGAGTCGATAATGATCTTGTTATAATTACATATTGTCCATGTGGTCAAAAGTAAATTATCTCCAGAATAGTATTCATGATTTTGATATCATATATATCCTGTATATATGTATTTATTATAGTCTATAACATTTGGATATAAGAAATTAAATGCATTGTTCATGGAGGTGGTAATCCCTACGTACGCATGAACACTACTTTCATTTATTTTTCATATTAATGAAATAAAAACTAAACGATACATAGTTATATTATAATTACATTATAATATAATATGATATATATGTTACATAATTTTATTAATTCCATTATTTATATGTTCCATATACGGCATGAATGTTTCATATCACTTTAAGGGGGTGATAGTCCGCACTTCCTCAAATGAAATTATTGTATTTACACATCATGAAAAGCATTAAGGTATGTTTTTAAATAAAAATTATAGTATTATAGAGACAATATAAATATAATATGTATCATATATAAATACAGTTCCATCATAATGGGCACCATGAGAGGTGGTAGGGAAAAATTGAATAATCATCATTTCGTGATCTAACAGTTCGTCGTACACAGAAACCGTATGTTCGTATCTATTAGATGGAGATTTGTGTAAGTGTAGTTCAACTAATTGTCATAAAAACTTCCTAGTATATTTATTATACTGGATTTTGTATGTAATCAAAGAATAAGATGATCACATGGAGTAGATAATGAAAATAAAAGAAAAGAACCTGAGAGAAGACATTATCTCTAAATCGGGTAACTTATTTTGATTTGAGACAAAAGGATTTCTTAAATTTACTTATTACCAATGTAAGGATTATAAGAGGAGGAGAGAGATGTTGAGAGCTTATTTGGGTAGATTTTGGACAAACCAATGGTCTTGAGAGGTGTGATTAAAGGCGTAGAGGTGATGCCCTTTTAAAATAGGGATGAGGGGAACTTTAGGAAGGTATTGAAATATTATTTTATTATAAAATTATTTTCTATTTCAAAAGGTCCCAAAGTAATTTATTTCAAAGATAAGGATATTTTGGGTCTAAAAACTCTGAATCAATAGGTTTTAGACATGTATAGGTCACAAATGTAACCTAATATTTTAGCTTTAACCCTTAGTTCACTAATTTAACTCTTACCATGTATTCTTGTATATACATACTTTTAGGTTAATATAGTTACTATAAATTTTAAATAGAACCTAAAGTGGTTAATTAATGAAATTTTAATCATTAAATAATTCATTTTTTGAATATTATATTTTTAGGACTATTATATCATTTAATAATATAGTATTTTTTTAAAAACTCATTTATGTCAATTTTAATACTATTCATATAATGACTTTTTAAAAAATCCATCACAACTTGATTATTTAAAAAAACCTTAATTAATTAAAGTATAAAAAGCCATGATCATCCCTAAAATTCATGAATTTCATAAAAAGTTTCAAAATAAATTTATTTTAATATTTATAATCTTATTTATTTAAATCATTCATTAATAAGGTAATCACTATATCATCATTGTGTCATATATAAATAAATTTATTTAATTTAAAAATATTATAAAGAATATATCATGATATATGAAATATTTTTATATTTATAATGAAAATTTATAGTTTAAGATGTCAATTATTTAACCCCATATAAAAATTGTTTTAGTAAAAGATACATGTTTATCTTATTTTTCTCTCTACTTTAAATTAATTAATATAACATGTCATTATCACTCTCAAGAAGATCCTTGGGGTCCCCAAATAGATCCAAGGATTCCCATAGACGAACATATATAATCTAATAGTATTAGAAGATGTTTTAGAGTAGTTTTATAATATTATAATATGATTTTTACCCTTATTTACCAGAGTTAACCTTTAACCATGGTAAATAAAAAATTACTGAAGTTACTATTCATAATGTCCAAAAATTAATAGGTAACTATTAACCAAATTTTTACCTACTAATTCAAAATATGGAATCTATTTTTACAAATTCAAAACAAATAATTGGCAGAAAATAATTTAAAATTAGTTCCCGTTGTCAAAACCAAAAAGCAGGTTTTTAAGAAGTAATAACTATCAAAAGATTGACATGTGTTTTTGTCCGATTTCAAAGTTAAATTACTTAAAATGACTAAAATTGAATTAAATGATAAAAAAATAATCCAATTAAACTTTAAATGTAATTAAAATAACAATATAACTATATAAATGATTTAGATGAAAAGATAGTTTTGAATTAAAATGCAGTGTTTTTTCAGTATTCATTAAAAAATGAACTTTATCTGAAAAGTACCAAAAAATCATCCAATGTAAATTTATATGTCCTGATTCTATAAAATATGTTTATTATGTCAAAAAAAAACACATAAAAGTGGAAAAAAAAATTTAAAAAGGGTTCACCGTCAAAAGGCAGTAAAAGTGATTTTTTAGAAAAATACTTCTTTTATCCAAAAAATTGAATTTCTTCTTATATCATATATAGAGAAAATATAAGATGAATTAAAAAATTTAAATTGACTATATATCATATATTTTTTTAAATAAAAATCCATAAAGAGTGATTTGAAAACACAATTATTCTCTTTTAAATAGGTTTTCATAAAAACACATCCTTTGTATTCAATTAGTTTTAATGTTCATTTCTAATAAATTTGGTAACCTATGAATCATTATTTAAACATGTGTAAACCATATTTCTAAATTTAGTTGATATTATTCATTCTCACCATTCCAATAGCTAGGTGTTAACTACCATTTAAAAAAAATAATATTATTACTGTATTTTTTTTCCATATATATCAATGTTGTGTGAAACGTAAGATTTCAGGGAAACCCCTTGTTGCATGTCAAGTATGCTATAAAAAAAATCACCCCCTTTAATGTAAAATTAATATCTTATTTATAAGTATTAAAAGAAATAAAAAATTATTATTCCATAAATACCTGTTTCTTTACATATAATTATATTCATGAGGAAACCATCATGTTTATTAGAGTCTAATAAATGTGTTATTGTGAGAGATTTGTAATATATACCTGGGTGTGACCAGGACCCATTCCAATATAAGGATGTTTATCCAATTATTAGAGGATATAATCATATAGGGTAATAGTTTCTTCACAAGAAACCATTTTCAAATTAAAGTATGAATGATCCTTAGGAAGTGGAGGGGTGTTATAGAAGATTGAGTGGGTTTTAAACATTATTAAAAAACCAGATTCTGCCAATTTCCTTTTGGGTAGTGGTAGTTGTTCCTATTAGTGGACTTATACCACACCTTAATAAACAAAATGTAGTGGAACATTGACTTTATACTAGAGTATAAAGGCATAAAACACGAAATGTACATCCCCACACCTCCTAAAATATATAACTTATTTGGATACCAAGTTTAGTTTGATATATATTTTTATGATTTTTATTCTCCATGTTATGATACAAGATTATCTTAAACAAAAAGATCTATTTTGTATTTTTATGATTTGAATACTACCATGTTTTATCAACTGTCATTTAGAATTAATCAATTGCATATAGTGGAAGAGTATCAGGTTGAAGTTGATGCATACCATATAACTATGAGAGGTGCTATCTTTATTCCTTCATCTTTAATGAATTTATTGTTTTATTTTCTTCCCTATAATTCCTTTAAAATGAATCATATTGTCAATATTTTAAAACATCTAATGAAACATATTCCATTCTTTTGTAGTTGATGAATACTCTTTAAAAGAAGGAGTGAGGTTTTCAATGTCCCTCTTGTTATTTTTTAATATCAAAAGTCAATCTAAATGGGAATTTTTTCATGGGATGGAACAATTTTATATTTTCTTCATAAATTATTGGGTTGTTTCCCATAATTACATATTAGTTTTTATAATTTATGTGTGTTCATTATAGAATCCAATGGGAACTATTGAGTGTTTTAGGGAAAATGGGATATAAGATCTAGTTAAGAGGGACCTCATTTTGTAGAATTGTGAATATTTATTTATGATTTTTAATGAAACATGGTGATGAAGTTATGAGTTGTGATATTCGATTGGTGTTAAATAAATTTGTTGAATTCTTTCCAGTGGATTTTTCTAGTCTTAATATATATAGGAAAGTTTTATTTTGAATATATTTATTGTTAGGAACCCAACTAATATCTATTTCCACATAGTGTATGTCTCCTGAGGAATTGAATGAATTTAATATTAATTTATATTATTTTAAACCTATATAATTTATTCATCACTATGTATCTCATTGGACAACCACAATGATTTTTATCAAAAAGGATGATGGAACTCTTCATTTGGGGATCAATTATCATAATGATAATCAATATAAAATTAATTATAAGTATAATTTTACCTATATCAATGATGTAATTGAAAAATTAAAGGGGAAAAAATTGGTTCTCAAAATCTTATCGTTGGTTTAAATATCACCAACTCAGAGTTAAGGAATAAGAAATTCCAAATAATTCTTTCAGTACTAGTTATGGATACATTTAATATCATATGATGCTAATTTTATTTAATAATTATCCTACTATTTTAATTTCAATGATGAATAAATTTTTCCACTATTAATATTATTATGGGTTGTTTATGAAGGACTTATCGAAGATTTCATTGTTGTTGAACACTCTTACCACCGTGTGGTAAATTTAAAATGACTCTATATGTGTTATAATTACATTGATAAATTATTTAATCATATTAACATAGAAACAATTTTGATTTTACCATAATATAAAAGTGTTTTGTTATCTTCCTTTATTCTTTAGGTGCTGGTTTGGGCTAGCTTCTTATACAAAAAGATCATGTATCTTCGTATGAATATCGTCAATATGGGACTCATGGAATGAATTACACAATCCATAATATATAATTTGTATCATTTACACATGATTATGAGAGTTGGAAACATTACCACATTAAGTAAATCCTCAATATCAATTAGGAACATAATAGTATATATAACATCTTTTCATATATGGATCATAACTATATTAAAAGGTGATGGTTAGATTATCCTTAGTGTTTTGATTTGAATGTTTTATATACCTTGATAAAGGGGAATATGAATGTCAATGATTGGAGTATAAATTTTCCTTTTCATGAAGTGATGAAGTCAAAGTATGAGTTGTATACTATAGAATTGTTTTATCTTATGCTCCTAGATGTAACTTAAGAAGGGTCATGGATTTTTCTGGATAATGATCAGTTGGAATATTCTTTTATCATGTTTATTTTCCTGAGAAACAATAATATTAATATTTTTAGAGTATTAGAAATATGAATAAAACACTATTTTTGAGTATTATCCCTCCCTACAAGGTAATTTCTCTTTTAGAAACCTTTTTTATTCCTTCACTATGGAGATACATTATGATAGAAAGATTCCATTATTCTCAATGGGACGTTCATCATGGTATGACTAAGATGTACCATGTATTGAAACACTGGTTTTGGTGGCAAGGTTTGAAACATGAAATATCTTATATTGGGTATCATTGTTATAACAATCAATAGTTTAAGGTTGATCATATAAATTCTTCCATATTTCATTACATTATCCCAGTACTCATCTGAAAAAGTGATGCGGTGTCCATGAATTTTTTCATTGGGTTACATTGGAATCCCAGGTGGAAGAATTATATTTGGGTGGGTATTTATAGACTGAACAAGTTGGTTATTTCAATAATGATTTGAGACATCACTATGGTTTAGGATTTGAAGAAAAATATTTCTATGAAATCATTAAGTTTTAGATGGATTTTTCTGCAATTATTTCAAATTAGGACCCCCATTTTACCTCTTAATTTTTGAAAGGTCTCCAAGAGGTGGCAGGTTCTCAAGTTGAGCCATGCATATATCACCACACATGGACCAGTGAATATACATAGTGAGTAATTTAGATTTTATAAGATATTTTTTATTCTTGTATCATGGACTTTAGAGGATATTTGGATTTCCATTTGGTATAGTTGAGTTTTCTTATAATAATTGTTATGAGTCATTGATCAGAATGGATACCCTTTAGGATTTATATGGAAAACCATGTAATTCATCTATTTGATGGTCTGAGGTGGGAAAATATATCTTCTGGGATAAATAATTGTGTAGAAGATATAAATAAAATTTAAATTATTCATCAATGATTGGTGATATATTAGATTTAGCATAAATTTATTGTGATTCATTTGTATCATCATCTATAATTTTCAATCGATGACAAGGTTTTCTTGAATGTTTTTCCTTATTTTTTTCAACCTCATCTTATGAAGTGTTTGAAGTTATCTATGATATATATGGGACCTTTTGTGATGACATAGTGGATTCTAAAGTTGGATTATTTGTTTGATTTCACATCTTAATTTACTTTTATACATGAATTTTTCTATCTTTTTCATCATAATAAGTATAATCCAGATCCCTATACTATTATAAACTAGGATGATATTATTATAGAACTATATATTCTACTGTCATGATAACCAGTTTGTCTTTTTTGATTCTCATGAAATTATTATATATTTTAAATCTATTCTGTTTGTTTGAGTGTTATGGGAGAATTTAATTGATTCACATGAGAGTAGAATTGAGAATAAATAATTATAAAATAATAGAATCATCATTTATTTGATAAGTCTTATTTGTATTGAAATTATGGGGACAAAAAATTGATATGATGGGGATAATTTTCACAACTGGATATCACATTCAAGTACTTTCAAACTTTTAGACCATATTTTATTAAACTGTTCATCGGTTACTTTGTGGTATTTTCTATGAGTTTTTAGATTCCATTAGGAAGGGTTATAGTTTGTCTATAGTTTTATGGAACCTATGGAATTCCTAGGAAACAGTGAAACTTATGGTGGTTTGTGAGATGTCTATTTGACATGGTTTATTCACAATTATTTCATATTGTGACGTATCCATAGGAAACCATGTGACTTGTTGTGTTTTGGGATAATGGAATTTTTCATGGTCGGGGAATGGTTAGTGAAACTATTTGACCACAATTAATGTTCAAAAATAGATGTAGGGTTATTTTATTGTATTTTAAACAGTGTGGGAAAACAACGTGACATGATTTAAATTACCCGAAAAAGTAACATGAACATATCCCATTTTATTATTATTAATAATCTTTTATATGATATCAACCCAATGGGTTAAATATAAATTTTTTGTGATCTTATTACTCTATTAGAGTTAAAATGAAGGATAAAATGGTATTGGATCTTAGAAACACAATGCAAGAGTCCATTATTCATTGTTTATCAAGATCTACCTTTTTTTTATTAAATGAATCCATTGATCAATGATGTTTCAGAAATATATGTTGGTTGGTTCATGATATAATGATATTTTAATTAGATTTATTGTGAGGAAGGAATAAAGATACTGATTAAAAATTATTCATTGTGTGTTTATTCAGAAATTAACTTGGTATGAATTTTTTCTTATCCCCATTAATCATCAGATTGGTAAATCCATGTTTCTTGATTTGGGTTTCATATATTAGGGTATCTTAATGCTCTATAATATCACTCTTTATATTTTTCTCGTTTACCACATTCCTTTACTGGAAATACCATGTCGTTAAGATATGTGATTTCATGAAAATCTAGTGTTTTATAAATAATGATTGACAGTTTATATAATTTTTTTTCTCTAAATTTCTTAATGGAATGATTTAAAACTATTGAAATTTTATTTGTTTGGATTCATTGTAAATGTGATTTCCCATTTCATATTGACTATAAAAATGAAATTCAATACATATATTATTGTGAAATTGGCATTTTGATATATATATATGTGCAATTTTCCTTAAAAATGGTTTAATTTTTATATTAAAATGATTTAATCATGAGATGTTAGTTAAATGAAAGCCTGTAAGTTTGTGATTTGGAACATGGTGGCCCAATGTACTTAGGTTGGGGATAAAATAAGATGAGTTCACTAGAATGGTTTGTGGATTACTAACATGGATTTACACTACAAATCTAACTAAATGTTATTCTGATAGGGGGTTCACTTATCAAGGAGATTCCATTATAATTTGTCCCACTTTCTTGGGATATGTGCGTAGTTAGTCAATTTATCAATGGGGTGAAAATATCCTAGATGACCCAGATTTAATCAACCATAGGACTAGTTCCTAGGGTTCTATTTTTAAAATTAGTGGATCATAAATTCCTTAACAAATGGTTTTATTAAATGAATTTTAAAAGGAATATGATTTATTGGTTTTTTATGTTTTATAAATTTCTATAAATGGGTGGATTTCCATGTTTCTAAGAGACAAGTATATATTTATTTCATTTCTTTATTTTTATTTTTTAGAACATGTTTTCCCTTGAAATACATTCTTCTATAGTATAACTTTGTAATGGAATGTTATATTTCTTTGTATATCCCATTCTATGATCATTTTTATTTTATAAAATATTTTTCAGAGGTTTTTCTTGAATATAAGAAACTTATATTCAGCCCATAGGGATTGTGGACACCATTCAAGCCTTGCCACATGCTAGATCAAGTATCTAGTTTAGTGGTGACTCAAGTTGTTTCACGGTATGGAGTACCGATGTTTTAGTATATGGGAATATTATATACATATACAACTTATTTTATAGTACTCTTATACATTTATCTATAAAAATTCAACATTAAACCCCTTATAATCATTTTAAATGTACTAACTATCATTATATATTGGGGATGGAAATCATAAGAAATGGGTGAGCTTAAATTCCCAATAAGGAAAACATATCAACTATTCATAAGAGTTAGATCATAAACATGGAAAAACTTAATAAGGTATAAACATATGATAAATGGTTAATGGGGTCCTAAGTGACTATCATAAAACATGTTCGAGGATTAAGGATAATTTAAGACCCAAAAATGTCATTAAAATCATAGATTATAAGAATTTCATAGAAATTAAAAAATACATAAAATCACTAATTAATAAAAATTAACATGATTACGACATGTCAAGTCATAATTATTTTGAATAAAATATAAATAAATAAAATTTTGGTGACATTGGATAAAAATAAACACAAGAAAATAGTGTCATAAAAAGTATTCATTACCACCCTTAAATTTGTGAACAAATACAAGTATGTCCACCCTTTAAAATGTGAAAAACTATAAGTATATAATCCCTTTACAATGTGACAAAATCAAAATATGTTCATGTTTCATTACCTCATGAGTTATAAAAAATTAATAAATGCATTTTAGGGTTATTTAGGATTTTACTGTTCATCATACTGAAATATATGTTCCACTTAAAATGAAATCATTCATCTTATCTTATATAACCCTTGAGGAGAAATGGTTTTAAAATGTTTTTTTGAAATTGTATCAATTTTTTTTTTATTTTTTTAAAAAAGTTGATAGTTTGATACCAAAAACATGAATTGAAAAATGATTATTTAAAAATAACACATATAGGGAGCTTTATGAAACATAATATATGGGAGATTAATCCTTTTCAAATGGATGAAAAATCTTGATTTTTTCATAGAAAAAGTTTCTTAATATCTTATAAAAAGAATTGTTTTTTGAGTCCATTTATAATTTTTTTAAAGATAAAGTTATAAGTTATCAAATACATACATTAAAAAAATTCTATAAAAATAACCTTGAAATGAAATAAATCATTTTAAAAAAATTTAAGGAAAAAGGGTAGAATATAAGATCATTTAAAGGAAAATCCTCTTAAATATCTTAAAATTCAATCATTGAAAAACCACATCATTAATAGGATAATAAATATTTTTATAAAAAAAGAATAAAAGGTAATATAATAATTATAGGAGATAAAACTAATTTTGAGTTTCCAATAAATAAATTATAATGTTGAAATTAATTAAAAATATTTATTTAGAGGATTAATCTATAAAATAGATAGTAAATTTTCTTAACCAATTCATCTTTTTTATGAAAATAATCTATTTCATCATGGAGGAAGACTTATATGTGAAACAATATTTCACCATAAAAGAACTTTTAAACACATAATAACATAATAATTGGGTTGTAAGAACCAATATTTAAATATTTGAATCAAATATTAATGATTATAACTCTGGGAAAAGATTTTAGTCATGAAAACCCCATACCTTAATTATAAACATTCACAAAAAGTGATGAAATATCTTGTATAATTAAAATAACTAAATTAATAAATTATTTTAAAACCTTATTAATATATATAGACTTTTTAAAATTTCATATTATATAATTTATTATAAATATATTAATTAGTTATTTATTTATTTTCATTGTTAAAATTTTTTAGATTGGATTTTTTGTTTCGTAAAATTTTCACAGTGTTGTTATAAATTATTGTGTATAGATTAAATGAAAATAATTTAGAAATCATTATAGGTACTTGAATATATTCTTAATGGTAGTTTATAAAGTTATAATTTTGTTCAATAAGAGTTTTAGTTACAATTCCTATAGATGAATTTGGAAACAAGCATGTTTTAAGGATTTTTAAAATATGAAAGGTGGTATCATGAATTTATTTAAAAGTTGTCATATTAATTAATGAGTTTAATATTAATGTTACCATTAAAAATTAATACTAGAATTTAAATTTTTATATCATATTTTTTTATTAATTAATTTCTCATAGTTATCCATGATATTATTTTATGTCATTGTTTAAGTATGTGGTTAAATCCACTCATACAAGAACATACGACAATTTAGTGAATAATTATGTATGTATTTAGTTATTATATAAATTTTATATGTGACTACTGATAATTTATATTTTTTTTAAAGTGATTTGTAAAAATTTAATATAAGTATAATAAGAGGTAATCGATATGAAACTATTCCATAATTTGAATTAATTTTTTACTCTTAGAATTTCTATTTTAGATGGTATAATTTAAAAATATAGTTTTTTAATTATATTATTAATAGGGTGTCAATTAGTTTTACTAGAATATTAATAATTTTATAGATATCATATTTTTTCATTATTCATATCCTGATGACCATCTATGATGTTTTGTGATGAAAAAAATACACCATTCCATTTAGGCGGTAGTCCAAACACACACAGAAATGATGATTTAATTTTCTATAAAATTAGGGAAATTTATAACATGAATTATAATTTAATAGTACAAAAAAATTATAAATAAAATAATTATTTATCGAATTCCCATTTAGGAACAGAAAATTATTACGACGAAGGAAAATGAAACATGATTCTTTATAAAGGCAGTAGTCCGCAATGTTGATTTTTTTTCCTTAAAGGAAAAGTGGAAAAGTGGGAAAATTTTATTCCATCCATATAATAAAATACAGAATAAAAAAATAATAATTTAATTATATTATAATGGGAAAATTATATTTTTAAAATAATGATATATTAGAAAAGGTGTTAGAAAAAATTCATATTCATGTTGAGTAATTTTTTATTCCCTTAGAGGGATCCTTAGAAATTACATGAATAAGATAACTTATACTAACTAGAAGCTAAAAGAAGTGAAATCATATTTTAGAAGAATGAAAAATAGTAGATTTTATTTAGGAACTAATAATTAAACTAGTCTATAAGGGATGATTGTAGACCCCTTTTATAAGTGGTGAGAATTGAATTATTTGAAATATATAATTTTAATATAAAGAGATTACATGTTTCACATGTCAAGAATAATCCAAAATTAAAAATAATTAACTGTAAATATGGATAAGTTGAGAAAAAAACTCAAAAACTCAATTTTTAAACATTTTATAATATTATTTTCCTTTAACCATTTTTATGGTTTTGTATTTTTCGACGGTAACTAGTTTTTTACTTATATAATCATTTTTATGAAGAAAAATAATATGGAAATTATTGCATAACATATACCTTTAAATAAAAATTTTGAAATTCAATTTTTTAGATTCACATTATAAAAGTGATAAATATTAATTATAAAATAATAATTCTATAATGTACTAAAAAAACTGTTACAAAATACTATAACTTAAGTTATAATAGTGTCATTAATGTAATGATATTTTTAAAAATGATAGTTTTCACTAATCACTAAAGAAAATATATTTTCAGGAATAATAAAGAAAAATATCCTAAGATAAGATTGTCATTATAAATCCAAAAGGTGATTAATTTGGTGAAGTGAAATTCCAAAATTTTAGAATTTACCTTTTAAATTGATGTATAATGGGAACTGTTTTTATTTGAAAATATTTTTTTAAAATAATAGTAGTCTTTATTCATCATTTCAACAAAACACTACCAAAACTAGCATTAATTAGTCAATATGATATTCTATTAAAAATATTTTAGAACAATATAAATTTTTTATTTAATAGAAATTTGAACATATAAAAATATAACTTTTAATAAAAAAAATTCATGAACCAGTGAACTATTTAAATTTTTCTAAAATAATCTATATATATACATATATTTTATAATCCAGTTACTACTACTTATAATTTCTAATTCGATGGAAACTTTTTTAATGACAATAGTTTTATCTAAAGTAAATATATCTTTGTTTTGATTTAAATTGTGTAGAAAAAACTCATTACATAATATTTACATAAAGAAAATCCATTATGATATTTTGGGTTTTTACACCCCACACCTAAAATAAACTGGGTCATATAAATTTTATTTATTTATAACTACTAAAATATTTATGGGGTACATACTATTTTTATGAATCTATTAATTAATAAAAATCATTCATCCTCACAATCATTTGTATGAATATGTAACTCATATTTCCCCTCTAAATTAGAAGATAACTAATATTAAGATTTTATTAAACCATCGAAGATAAATACCATAATATAATGGAACTAATTGTTAATATGGATTTTATAGTTACCCACTTATTAATAGCCAGTCATGGTTTTATTTTTAGATTTGGATTTTCTATTTTTTCAATTATCATGGTCTCTATGTCAATAGTTCTAATCTATTCCAAACAAAATATATAATTTGAAAATGGGAAGTATAATAGGATTTTATAAGAAGACTAACTATATAAAAATATATTAGATATGATTTTTATAATTAAGATATAATAATAGTAACCATATTATTTTTTTAATAATTCAAAATTTATAAATCTAGGTGATAGTTTATTGTTTCTAGAAAACATTCTTGATAGTCTGGATGTGATATAAAGAGAATACTCGCTATTATTGAGTGGATTATAAGTATACCTCATTGTTTATTATTTTTAGAGCCCACATACATTGGTATGGTTTCATAGGATATCTACTTTCATAAACTTCATTAGTGTTAATAATCCTTGTAAACCATTTGATTAGGGTTCTAAATTTGATAATAGCCGAGTTCCCCACATGTAAAACAATGATTATTTGTTTTTCTTATGAATGAAATCTATTTAATTTTACAATTTCCATAGAACAGTTCACTTTTCCTCAGAAACTATTTTCTCAATTACCACCTTTAAAAAAAATACATATCCCATATTCTTAAATAAATTTTCCTTTTTTATTCACCACACATTTTAATATATAGGAAAATTAACATTCATCCCTTCATCATTTTTATCACTCATACATCTATGAGACTCCATCCTTCTCTTCTTTTGTGTGTTTGTAAACTCATATATGTTCACATTGTTAATCACAAGTGTAACACCCCCGAATGATAAGGGGTTAAATGGATAAATGATATGACTCATGTCAACAAGTTGCACTTTCCTTTTCGGGAGCCTACCAGATTAAAACTCCATAGTTAATCATGCTTGGACTAGAGTAGTGATCAGGATGAGTGACCTTCTGGGAAGTTTCTCAGGGTGTGTGTGAGTGAGCACAAAGCACATTGAAAGGACATGTGTTGGCATGTGAGAACTGTCATTAGTCAGATGACCCGTTGAGGCATACGGATGGACCCTTGGGTATGGACCATGTGTCTGTGGGGAAACTAGTGCTAACTGGCAGGTTAGGACCCGACGACCATGTTATGGAGGGGTTTCAATGCTGTCACCGAGACCCAGTTGTTACATTTGGTATCGGAGGTGGTACCCAGCCTTAAGTGCTGTGCACTGCCTGGGTTGTGATGTAGGGTCTAAAATGAAGACGTTGTGCTCTAAAGGGGGGGGGGGGATTGTAACACCCCCGAATGATAAATGGTTAAATGGCTAAATCGTATGACTCATGTCAACAAGGTGAACCTTACTTTTCAGAAGCCTACCTGATTAGAACTCCATATTTAAGCGTGCTTGGCCTGAAGTAGTGATCATGATGGGTGACATTCTGGGAAGTTTCTCAGGGTGTGTGTGAGTAAGGACAAAGCACACTAGAAAGGACATGTGTTGGCCTGTGAGGACTGTCATTAGTCAGATGACCCATTAAGGCATGTGGGTGGACCCGTGGGTGTGGACCATGTGTCTACGGGGCAACTGGTGGTACCTGGCGGGCTAAGACCCGACGACTATGTTATAGCTGGGCCTTTGTGCTATCACCGGGACCCAGTCTGTGCTGTCACTAGGACCTAGTTGTTACAACAAGTTATGATAGTTATTTTTTCATAATCCCAAGATTTCTCACTACAAATTTTATCACATTAGGTTTCTCATTAGGATAACCTCTGAGTTTTCCATCAAACTCATTATAATTTTTTTCCTCATTATTTTAGCTATTACATGAAATAATATAATTTTTGGGAAATTTTTTTAGTTACTAAAATGAAAAAAAACTATGATATATGATGAAATCACTTATAAATTATCGATATACCATAACTTATGAATATTTATGCATCAATTAAGGTTATCCATGGTAATTTACAAACATGTACTCTAACCAAAACATATTCTAAGTCCCTCATCATAGTTTAAAAAAAACTAGTGAATTAACAAAATTATATCCCTAGGAGTGTTTATACAAGTGTGATTTTTAAGGAACACTCATCGGACACTAGATTTATAATAGAGTTTATAGTCAACTAGCCTTTTTCATGGTCGTTATCCCTAGGTGAATCTATGTCATTTTCATATCCAATTTCCAATATCTAGAAATGGATTTAATTGTTATGAGAACCACATAATGTATTCTTTACCAAAACATCAGGATGTTATCCTATAAATATAATTTTTACTAGGGTAGGCCCTAATTTTTTGTAAACTAATCCCCAAAATAACTAAACACTCATTATATACCCCATGATATGTCCCGAAAAAAATAAGCACATTTACTCCATTATTTTAAATTAATGACCATTATATTTAAAAATTGTTTCACAAAAATGATAATAGAATGTTTATTGTATTGTAAAATTAAATAAATAGACAATTTATTTTAAAATAGTTTTCAATAAATCTCTTTAACAATTTAACATTAAACTTCCGTCTAAACAACTTAGATGTAATACCCATCTTTAAATCCTGTGGAAAGAAAACATAAGAATGGAGTGAGGTGAAATGCTTAGTAAAAAATAATTATAAACTATTCATTATAGTTATATCATAATCCTGAGAGAAAACATGAATAAGGGATAAATATATGTTAAAATACCCACAAAATCATTAGTGGATATCATAAAACATTATTAACAATTTAGGATTCTATTATATGAACATAATACAAATGAAATCTCCCAAAAAACACATCTCTGAATCAGAAAAGAAAAACCAATAAAAAATTAAATCATTATGAAATAAAGAAGAATATCCTTATGACATGAATAATCATTAAAAATTAGCATAACGTAAAAATAAGAAAATTTATAGAGATTTGGACTAAATATAGCCATAATAAATAATTATTGAAAAACTCAATCATTCCAATCCTTATGTTTTTAAGAAATTTATGTATATACAGGTATTTTGAAGAGAATGAGATAATTAAAAAAGGATAAGACTACCAACCAATGACAACAAACAAGAATGACTCCCAATGGGCCATGATGATCAGGTCTAGATCCGGGAAGGGAAAGCAAGGTAGTATTATTTATGGGAATTGCCCAGTCCATAGGGGGGAGAAGTTCCCCAAAAATATTAATCAAACATCCTGAAACCATTGTATCCATATATTAAAGCAATACAAATAGAAATGGGACACAAGTAAGACTAAGGGAGATAAAAATGGTTGAAGGTTCCTTGAATATCTCTAGAAAACTACGTGATCATTATCTAAGCATGGAAAGAAAGGTACCTAAATGTGAATTCAATGTACAGGTCTAGGATATAGTACCTGATGAATTCATGAAGATGATTGGAAGATATGTGGGAGTGGAGAATAGTAAATACATGGAGACTATTCTTCACTCTATGTAGGAAATGCTAGAAGAGTCCTTCAATATCAATTATTCGAAAGATGATGTCAATGGAATCTACGATAGAACAATTTAGGTACCCTATAATGAGGTGAAAAGAATGTGGATAAGCAAGAAAGATAAAATTTTTGTGTCGTATTTCAATGAAATTAAGATCAATATATCCATTCTTTGGATAATATGGCCAATCATTTTGAAGATCTTATAAAGGATAATCTAGATATGCAGGTAACCGCTCTTCAATGGGTGTAATATAGGGGTTTTGGATCCAATATACTTAGTCTTTTATTTAATTATATTTTTATATCCCTATATAGATATTTATTTTTTGTTGGAATTGTTTGATTTACCACTTTTTCCTCATAAGTTAATTTGAAATAAAAATTTACCTTTCAGTCAGTCCATTAATTAAATTCAGAAAACAATCTAGGTATTCCAACCATTTGTATTGTGAATAATTATAAATATATCTATGATCCATTATCTAATGAGATATAAAAACTTAACCAATGATTTTCTGGGTGATATAGGATTCCACCCATTATAATCCATACTTAAGAGTGCCACATAAAATAAAATCATTCATATTATCATATAGAATCAATGGGAAAATGGGTTTTAATTTTTTTCCCAAATATTATCGCATAATTTGTTTTTTTTAAATAATAATTGATTTATAAAATATATATTGTCCCTGAAAAATGAGTATTTAAAAATATAACATATAGAGTGATTTTTGAAATATTAATCTATTCCCGATGAATCATTTTAAAATGGAATAGAAATCCTAAAAATATTTTTTCTTATATAACATTTTCTAATATAATTGTCCTTGTATTAATCAGTGGTCATTGTTTTAGTTTTACATAATATTTTTCTATTTTTTCAATTATCATGGACAATTTTTAAATACATCTAATCTATTCATATTATTATATCAATTTTGAATAAATCATAATAAGGTTTTTTCAAAATTACTATCCAATACACACCTATTATAGAGGAGTTATATACTTGTGATATAATAATAATACTACTAGTATTTTTTCTTAGTAAATAAATATATTGTTGTTAATGTGGAAAATTAATGATATTAGTAAAAATTATACATAGGTTAACCAAGATATCAATACAATAGTCTAATCACTATCACCCATTCTATATAATTTCAATAATCCACATCTATAGTTGTGGTTTCATAGGCTTTCCATTTTCATATATGTTTTCATTTCCAATCTTCATTATTTGACATTGTATTTGGGCATTTAATCTAATGATTTCCAAGTTCCCCAAATTTAATACATTATTCTATTAGTGTTTCCATCAACCAAAACTATTTCATTTTATTGTGTACATTGAGAGATTTAGTTTTCCTTATAAATTAGATTCTTTATTCTCTAATTTTATACACATAAAACATGTCTCAGTTCCATTGAGACATATTCCTTAGTGATTCTACAAAATTATTGACATGTAGGAAAATAATAATTCATTACATAATTATCACTGTAGCCCGAAAATCCATAATACTCTATCCTTCTTTTATTTGGTGTGTTTTAAAACTCTACTAGACTCTCATTATGAATACAATGATAGATGATTTGACACAATTGTAATATTTCTGATTCTAGTTATTATCCCTTTAGGAGTTTCATTGGGAATATATTTTCTATTTCCATTACACTTATTTTCATCTCAATTATTCATTTTTATGATATTAATTCAAATAATACAATGTTTGGTAACTTATGTTAGTAAATATAATGAGGAAAACTGCGAGAATACAAGAAAAAAATCATAAATAATGTTTATACCCTAACTTATGAATATCTAGGATCCAGTCAAGGTTATCCATTAAAATTTTATAAAAGGTTATCTAAAATCATATTCTAAATCCCACATCAAGATTCCTAATAAAATGTAAATTAACCAAATAATATCACCTAGATTTTTCTATCCAATTGTCTAGTCTTAGATATACTCATTATGTAGCAGAGTGAGTATTAAGTTAATACAAAACATTCCTTTTTAAGGGGGATTACCCCTGTGTGAAACTATTACACAACCATATCCTCATTCTATTTTCTATAAATGTATGTAATTTCTAATAGAATTGTAAACCCTAAACTTCAAAAAATCTTTTGGATGTTATACAATACTTGTATGTTTTCCTATTCTTCCCACTAAATATTTTTAAACTAGTTCTCAAAACTACAATCCCTCCTTTAGTATTGGTCTAGGAAACCTAAGATGAAAAAACACACATATTACATTATTTTACATGAATAATTATTCCTTTCAAAAATAACAACACAAACTAGAGTGATGAAGGTTTTATGTCCTAGATTATTATCTGCATATAATTTTTTTACAATACCTATCATAATTTCTTCATAAATTATCAAATTTGAAACTTTTTCTAATGATATTACATGTAATACATATATTTATATACTAAAGAAATAAAACAGTAGAATTTTTTGAGCTCAAATTCCCAGTAAGGAAAACATATCAACAATTGATAACGGTTATATCATAAACATGGGAGGAATCAAGAATAAGGGAGTAATATTTGATAATAATTTAATGGAATCATAATTGAAAATCATAAAACATTATGGAAAATATCATGTTATAGAAATGTTAAACCAAATAAATATTATCAAAATTGTACCTTCAAATCATATAATAGAAATCAATAAAAATATGATATTGTTACATAAAAAAGTATAATATCTTAAATACATGGCTTATTATAAATGTTTGGAATAACATGGAAATAAGGAAAATTTTACAGATGTTGAAAAAACATATGAATAAGAAACTTTTTATAGAAATGTCAATCATTTTTACAAATTATGTTATACTGAAATATTTATATTTCGACCCTATAAATTGTGAAAAAATACAAGTATGTATACACTTTAGATTGTGAAAAAAAATACTTGTATGTTAGTGATAATGTGATATAAAATGAAAACCAATGAATTACAGGGGAATATAGGATAAATCCTATCATCATCAATACATACGAGTGACACTTGAAATCAAGTCATTCATATTATCATAAATCACCCATGTAATGGTAATTGGTTTCATAATTTGTTGACAAAAGTTTATCACATAAAATGATTTTTCAAAAAAAAAAACAGTCAATAGAAAAAACATATCCACCCATTGGAGAATTTGAAAATATCACATATAATTTATTTGTGAAAAATTACACCCTTTGATATATTTTTTACATGTAATAAAAATCATAATTTTTTTAATAAAATATTTCTTAACATAATCTTAAAAATATGCGATTTTGGAGTCACTTTCAATTTTATTTTAAATATTTGGAGAATAAATATAAAAAATTACATTAAAAAATACAAATAATTATATATTGAAAAAGATAATCTAGGAGTCAAAACATTGATGGAGAAGGTTTTAATGTAATATAATAGAATGAAAAATCCCTTTGAATATTTTAAAACCCCTTTATTGAAGCCCACATCATTAATAGGATAATGAATTCTTAGTTTTAGAATAAATAAAAAATAATATAATTGTAAGAGGATATAAAACCAATTTTACTTCCAACTGTGTAATGGAAAAAATTAGGTTTAATTAAAAACATGTATATAGAGGAAAACCCCATACAAATACATGGGGATTATTTTTAACAAAATTTCATTTTCATGAAATAAAAGATTCATCATGGAAGAAGTATCCATTATAAAACATGATTTAAAATAATATAAAATGTAAATAAATCATATAATCATTATAGGCTATAATAAATCAATCTTGAAACATTATAGTCAAAGAGTAGTGATTATGATCTAAGGTAAATATTTATGTTATGAAAACCCCTTACATTAATTCGTGACTTTAAGAAAATCTCTTTAACCTTCTGTATAATGAAAAATATAACATAAAATATTTCTTTAAAACCTTATTAATATTTATAAACTTTATAAAAATCATTCAGAACTATTTATTAAAATTATATTAGTCAGATATTTTTTTTTATTTTTATCACATAATGTTGTTAGTTTATATTTTTTTGTTAGTACAAGTTTCATAGTGGTGGTGGAAATTATTATTTTTAGATACAATGTTTATAATTTAATATCATAATATGTATAAAAATAGATGTATAATTATGATTTATTATGTTATAATTTTATTCTATTAGAGGTCTAGTTACTATTATTGTAGTAAAAATTGGTGGTATTCATGTTTTGGAAATTCTTAATAAACGATCAATGGTATTTTAATTAACGAGTTTATTAATAATTTTACCTTTATAGAACCAAAATGGAAAAAATATTTAAATATTTAAATCATATAATATATATAATTTTGTTAACATATTATTCCATGATGTAATTTTATATCATTGTTCAAGAAAGTGGTTAAATCGAACCAAATAGAAAGATAAAACAATTTAATGGATAATTAGGAAGTGATTTAGTTATAATATTATTATTATAGAATTATGATGATATTATTTATGTTTTTATAAAGTTAAATATTATAATTTAAGATTATTATGGATATAATACAATTACATGGTTTTAATAAATTTATTTTCCTCTTAGTATGCTCATTTTAGATAGTTTAATTTACAACAATAGATGATTTATTATATCATTAGTAGGTTTAAAATTTCTTTACAAGTATATTAAAAAATTAATGACCATAATGTTTATCCACTAGGTGAATTATCATGACCATCTAGAATGGTGGTGATGAAAAGTGAAATACATCATTCCATTCAGGTGGATGTCTATACATATACATACATGAAGATTTCATTTCCCCTAGAATAGGAGAAATGTATAATATGGTTTATATTTTCATAATATAAAACATGTTAAAAATTTTATACATATTTATTCAATTCCAAATTATGTTAATCCACGTATGGTGGGGAAGGAAAATAAAACACGATGATTTATGGAGGTTGTATTCTTCAATTGTAAATGAGTGTAGTTTCTTTACTTAAAGGAAAATAACTAAGGTGGATAATAGTTATTCCCATTTAATGATAATGTTAATTTTAAAAATAGTTCTGATTTAATTATATATGAATTGAAAAAATATATTTTGAAAAGTAATATTAAAATGAAATGAAGTTAGGGAAGAACTACAACTCAAGTTGAGGACATGTGCTTTCCAATGGAGGAATCCTTTTATATTTTGGGATTTAGAAAAGCACTTTTGAGATGAATATAAATGAAGTAAAATAATATTATAGGGTAATTTAAAAATGGATAGTTCACAATGAGGAAACTAAAATTAATAATGTTCTTGAAGGGTTGGTGACATGAACCTTTTGTAATTTAAGAGAGAGATATTTTTGTAAAAATTTAATCTAATATATAAAGAGAGAATATGATTTACATATAATGACAACTAAAAAATAGAGATGAGATATCTTTTGATTGATGTACATAAAAAAAATCAATTACATACACGTTTTTAATATGTTAGGCCCATTTCTCATTTTGATAACCCATTTCTCTTTTAACTTTTACCATGATAAAAAGTTTTTCCTAAGTAATTATTTTTTCAATTTCAAAAAATAGTATGTTAATTAATGCCTAACATAGAACTTATAATTAAAAAATAAAAATTAGTTTTATGATATTACCTTTATAATAATGATAAAATTAGTTTTAAAACAACTTAAGTATAACGTATTATAAAATAATTTAGAGAATAGAGTAATCAGAGTTACAAAAATTCAATCATAGGATTGTAAACTAAAAATAATGTTTTTAAATTTATAATATCTAAAATAAAATCCTTATTTTCTTGGAAAATGGATTCATAAATTTCTAATTTAGTATTATTTATAAATAATTTATTAGATTTCATGGTATTTTTAAAAATTATATTTTTAATTACTGGAATAAAAATATTTACTTGAATAGAAATCATAAAAAACAAATAAAATATTGTTATTATCAATATAAAAATGACGTTTATTTCATAAAATTAAAATTATAATATACAAGAATTGATATTTTCTACCGAAATATAATTAAAACCCTTTTCTGGGAAAGTAACATTTCTAAAATATTAGATGCTCATATTCTTAATTTATATCAAATACTTATAAAACTATAAATAATTAGTCATTAATATATATTTTATTAGCATTCCATTTAATAATAATATAATTTTTTTCTTTAATAAAAAACACATCCTATAAAAATATAATATTTAGTAAAATTTATTTTTACACACAAAATGAATGATTTAAATTTTTATAAAATGAAATATATCTATATATTTCACATTTTACGTACTCTAGTTCATATTTTTTAATTATCTGGAAAGTTTTTTAACAATAATAATTTTATTTAAATAAAAAATATCACAGTTTTGTTTTAGTTCTGTGTTGTGTATAGAATAAGCTAATAAAAAATATTTATTTAATGAAAATAGATTGTAATATTTCTAGTTATCACAAATTATATTATGGATGTTTTGGTTTTATGAGGGTATAATATCCCAACTATCACCACATAGATCATCACAACAAGTTGGAAGCCTATAGAATAAAGGGAGGAACGTCTAAGGTCATTCATTTACCAACTCAGGTTGTATTTCTACTTTATAGGTTTAAGATTCTATATACCATATGAGTTAGTTTAGTTAATGTTTTCCATCAAATTCTAGAAGAACTCATTAATCTCAAGCTACATTATCCTTTATTTTTATTCGAAAAAAATATTTATTATAAATTATTTTTACCCATATCATGGTATGATGCTTTTTCCACCCACCCGGTCTATAGTATATATATATATATATTTATTTTAATTACATATTTTTAGATGGGTTTTAGATATAGAGGTAATAAACTTGAATTTTTGGATTTCTAAGTCCAATTGCATGGTTAATTCATGGTTTTTACTATCTATTCTCCCAACACATTCATTTGTATGGGGTGTGCTTTCAAGTTTGGTTGAAATGGTTAGTGTGGTGGTCTTCAATTTGGATGAACTTCCATAAAAACAATGTAGTATTTTTTAATTCATAATGAAGAAGAAAAAAATTAGAACACAGTCAGGGTAAATTATATAGAAAAACCATGAAAATGAATCCTACATGGTTGTGGATTTATCCACTGAAAACTTTTGGTTTGGAACATGATTTTCCAATAATTGTGGCTCAACCAGTTTTTAAAAAATAATTAATTTTATCCCCATTCCAAATTATAAATTAATTTAATTCCATTTCTCATTATTCTAGTCATGTATGGTCTTAGAGTTATTATTTCATCCTCTTCCATGTTCCTTGGTGATTTATATGGATTCAAGTGAGCTACTTCAAGGTAAAATATTAATTTCTCTTGGATTCATTCTTTTATAATCATTTATTCTCTCATCCTTCCAATTTTCTTATGTTATATTTACTTAGTAATCATGGTGGTTGAGAGCCCAACCTTGGTTGGGTTCCTAATGCATATCAATGTGGATTCTATTCTTATGAGGATTCATCCTTATCCATTTAGCTGGTCTCTAAAAAATTCAACGAGTTCACATTAATTCTGAGGTTTATATGTATGAATAATGGAAACATAATTTAAATATATTTTAGTACATTGATTTTATTAAATATAAAAAAATCTATTATTCGGTAAACAATATTTTGAGGATATGTTTATGTTATTTCAGCTTGATTCATCATTTTATTTTTGAGTAAGGATATTTTATAGACATAACCTATTGTTTATTTTAAAAATATACTTCCAAATATATATAATTTGATGTATTTTCTTTAAAATAATTTTTTAATCCAATTATAAATATAAATAATGTTTTATAAATGGTTTTATTATTCCATTATTTATAATTCTTTTCCTAAAATGGATTGTTTAATATTGTGATTATTTTTTGATTGGAATATTATTGTGGTTTTTTTGTGATAATGTAACATTACTACATCAAAATCATTTTAGGATATGATAGCTTTGCTACTTATCCATAGTTTAAAGTTGTGACATATATATTTCTCACCTATAGAGTTATATTATAAGTGAACCTATTGGAAGTTGTAAGGTAAAGTTGAGGTATGCAATGATAGAGACCTTTTGATGTTTATAGTGAAAGGTGAAGTCATTCATGGTTTTATAATTTATTTAGATTATAATTGATTATTTTTTATGACTAATTTTATGTTTTATTTATCAATTTTCCATTTATTAGGACGTCACTTTTGTTTTTTTAAAATAATGGATTTTTAAAATAATTCCAACTTCTTATTTATTAACAAAATGGAACATGAAAAATTAAAATTTTAAACTAGTACCGATGATTCAAATTGTGAATGATATTATGTAAATTCATAGTGGTATCGTACATGGAATTTCCTCAAATAAAATATAAATCCATTTGGGTGTATGAAATCCTGGTTATGTATAATTCAAGAAATGAGAAAGGGGGAAAATGTTATGAAGGATCTTCTTAATTCCTTTTTCTCCCTAGGTATTATGGGATTTTTGTGACAACTTGACTCATGTAGTTTCCTTAGGTGGAGAATTTTCAGTATCCCCTTATTTTGGTTTGGGTTGTTGATGTATTAGCAAAACCATAGATATTATATTTTTTTATTATCATGTATTTTTATCATGTTATATCAGTTTAACTTTGGTTAATAAAACGACTGTTTTCTTTTTTTCTATTTATATTTTGTTATATTTTTTTATGTTTCATATTACTTGTATCAAATAACTTTTTTTAATATACCTTCTTGGTGTAGGTAAATACTTTATGATTTTAGGTGGAAACTATGTAGTGATATATATGATTCACGATAACAAATCATTCCTAAATTTTTGTATTTGATACTCCAATACTTGTATCCATCCCTTGCTTACCAGGAATGTGTTTCAACCCTTTGGGATAACTAACTCAGGTAATCTGGTAGGTCAACTTGGTCTATATCATTACAATGATCCTCGTATTTGTGTCACATATATCAATATCATAAAATTAATATTAAAATTATACCATTATGTAGTATTTTATTTTTAATAATAGATAAAAAATATACAATATCATATTTTAAATTCCTTGAAACTCAATAAATTATGAACCAAATATTCCAAAATTTTAACCTCTTTACTGTGTGACTTTTGATATCATTGTGAAAAACTTTTCTCTATAGAATCATTATATTCAAATATATATATCATTATAGTGAGATATTTCCTTATATTTTATCTTCCTCTACCTATTTTGGTATGATATCCCTTGTGTGTAATGTTTCATTATCCATATCAACACTAAATATTTACATTGGAATCTTCATAAAATATCCTTCTAGTAAAACCCATAACCATTTATTCTAAAACATGATTTTATATAGTTATTCAAAGATAGTATGAGATTATTCATCCTCTGAAAATTAGGGCATAACCCTTCTCCTTGTGGTGTGGTTTGGATACCTTCACTAAAATTACAACCATGTCATCTTCAATGCATCAAAAAATTCTCACACTTATAAAAATACAAAAATATGTCATTCTAGACCTTTTTTACCAAATAATTTTATCATTCCATTCCCAATCAATCAATATTCATGTTTTTCAATCTAAATTTCTATGATAATATAATAATAATGTATTCCAAAACCATTACATCCTTCTAGTCACAAAGATGACTTAAATACATTTAATCCTTATCATTTCCTACCCATAGTCATTCTTAAATTCAAATTCACTATATATTACCTTCATGAATCCATCAGTATGCATGGTTTACATGTATATTTACTCATCTTCCTGTTTATCCACATATCACTATATCTCTAATTTCCTATCATGTACTAGCTACTCTATTATTTAAAAATTATTCTTTATCAATGCAATTCAACTCATATATATAGCCTTAAATCATATCACATTTACATTCCTTCTTGACTTCACTTTTATACCACCTTTAGAAAATCCAACCACCATAAGTGATATCATCAATAGTAAAAAAATCCAAAAAACAATATCTTGGTTCCAAAATTCACTCCCTTTAGATTTTAATTATAAAAATTCCATAACATAATAACAACTTATAAATATAATATATTTGATCCCCATTGAAAATTAACACATGTTCAGATTATGTGAAAATACATTATCCTACTTTATCTAATAATATAGATTTATATACTTCTATTTCTCCCATATTTTTAATTAAATAGAAACTGTATCATTACAGGATTTTATATTTATATTCATATTTTATCTCTAAAAATTTCGATATGGTAATAGAAAAAAATAAAAAAGTGTAAATTCATACTTTTATATTCACTATAAGGTTCCACGAATCTCTTTATTGTCTTTACATTCTTCTACCCATTTGGTTTAAAAAAAGTATCCTTAAGATCATTTTAATTCATGTATTCTCTTAAAAACCATTAGGCTCTTTCAACCCCTTATGAACCATCATCAGATTTTTTTAATAGTTGGTAATTATATAGATGTTATTCATTTTATTATCTTCATGCTTAATATATCATGTTATTTTACCAAGAATTTTTTGACAAATTGTTTAAGTCAATTAAATATTTTATTTCTTCTCAAAACCACTAATATGTTTAGTATCACTATAAATTATGTTAAATTATTGAACTTATAACATCATAAAGGGTCAACGACCCAAAATATATACCCTATAGATTGAAACTCAGTATAGAATATTATATTTTATGTTAATATCAACATTTATATCTATTTTATTCATATACTTCCATAAATACAATTAAACTCAAAAAATTACTACCTCCATTTGTCTCTGAGTGTTCTCAATGATGCATTCACAAGATCATAAATGATTAAAAATTAAATTACTTGGCCTTTGATTAATACAAAATGTTTAACCAATTGAAACTAATTTTTTAATAGTCTCATGATAATAATTTATATTTATGTTTAACCATCTTTAATAGGGTACTTATTATTTTAAAAATAAGGAAATTAAAATTGAATTTTCGATACCAAACTCATATTGATTTAAATATTCTATGTAAAAACATTTTTAAATAGTATACATCATGGGAGTTTCTTTTATCCATAATTAGGTATCCTATTAAACAATTAGATAGTAGAACTTGTTATAAAAATTAAAAAAAAAACAAAAACAATTCCACCGTAAACATTTGTGTTTCTTAATCAAGTTGACCACCCTATTATACACATTACTAATCCACTCCTTATATACCAATATTACATTTTGTTCAGTATAATTAAATTTTTACCATTTAAAAATTATATATTAATGTTTAACACCACTTTAGTTTCCGATTAGGATTTAAACCACATGAATTTCTTTGTTACCACATGTAATTCCAGATTTTACAAGACACCACTTGAATTCATCTAGGTTAGGAATTGGTACTAAATATAATTTCATGGATACCACTAGTTATTTATATAAAACAACACATTCTACTCATATACCTTCTTGCACTGTACATACCTCATATATTGTATCTCTCTCTTATGCTTTCATCACCCAAACATACTTGAGGATTGGGGAACATCTTGAACATCCTTATATAGAAGAAAGTGGCCTGTCATAATGAACCAAGCATTTGGATTTGTCTTACATACAATAATTTTCTATGGTTCTTCCTTGAGTAATATGACTTGTAGTATTTTTAATTGAATCCAATATCTTCCTTGATCTGGTATGCTATAATATGAGATTAATAACATTGTTTATTGTTTTCTTCCTTAATATTACCTTGTTACATCCATATCCATGATTCATCTATAAGGTTATATCTCTTCCATTGTTATATTATACTTTATTTATGGAATAATTAATGAAAAACCTTAGGTATGCATCATACTTATCATATTCAATAACCATTATGACTATATTAGACTTGTTCATCCATAGTGAATATTTGTTCAATCATTCATCTTCTATTTTTCAACTAAGTTATATTACATATTCAGACTCTATTTTTATTATTTTCCTAAGAAATGTTTTCTATGAATTATCAACCATTAGTTCTTAACATAGTTTATAACCTTTTATTGCAACTTTCCATTAACCCTACAAATCTATTTTTATATATAGTAGATCATTTCCCCTTCACATAATTCCCCCTAGAAATATGAATAGGTTCATACCAATTTTAATATTTATTTCTTCTCTAGATAAAATATACAAAAAAATTATTATGTATATAAAAATATTGCCTCTCTTGATAAAACAATACTTCATGTATTCACACCTCAGTTGAGATAGTGTAGTATATTTCCTTCCACCATTGAGTGCTTCGGATTCTAGACACACATTCATGGTGTTCCATACAAAAATACAGAAGTAGAATTTCATTTTCACCTTTCTTTGAAAGTCATGTATTTTTATTTAAAACTAACTTCCCATATTTGCACTAATTCCAAATTTTTATATTTTTATCTTTACTTATTGATGTTTTCATCAAAGGTATCTCTAAATATTTATTTAATTTTTTCATACAATTTTTTGCATATCAAATTTTTATATACTTCTCCATAAATTAAGAATACATATAATGCATACTTGAGGAATATACATTTTGATATCCAATCATGTCTTCAGTTTTTGGTCTCAATGGAAACATGTGTTATTTATGTGTCTTTTCTTTATCCATTTGATTCTCCAACTCATGCTTCAACTCTCTTAGTAAGTCAATATTTATTTTTATATTTTCACGAATTTTATAAATGTATTCATCCAAGGAACACAATAATTTATTAAACATACTAATCTCTAATAAATTATCTTCCATGATAACATAATCCAAATCATTTATAATATCTAATTTATCCAAATTCTCAAAAATTGGATCATGTCACTCCATGGACACTAAAGGATTATTCTAAAAATTTAAAACTAGATAATTTCATCACTTCTTAACAGAAATTATTGACTTGTTCTAAGTCAAATGAAGAATCCATATATTTTAATATTTAAAATCATTATATAAAATAAATTTATTAACAAATACAATCTTGCATACCACAATGGGTAGGACCTTATTCTCATTGGATTTTTCTTATGAATTATCCCCTTTTTTCTTTTTTATATAAGGTAACCATATATATAATTATTCACTACCAACATATCATAAATATATTTTCAATATTCCCTTTAAAATAGCAACATAAAACCCTTATATTTCATTTTTTTTCAAATCAATTCTTCCAATATTTTCCAAATATCAAATTCATTATCATAGTGAATGGTATTCATAAGTAATTCATTGGATAATATTATAAAAAAACATTTGTTTCACTACATCACAAACTCATTCATTGTGAACTATTAATATTTCATCATGATTTATATACTACTCAACATTATCTCTAAAGTACTATATCATGTAGATAAAATCTTTACTCAAACCATCAAATAGAGTACTATTGCAAATAGGCGACCTCATAATTGAATCTACATGTATAACAGATGAAAAAAATATAAATCAATTTTAATACTAAATCAAAAAATATTTATTTTAATATAAAATTTTTAGATTATAGGGTTTAGATATACCTCTTATGTTGTAATGACCCATTTCATCATAGGTGTTTAAATTGTTAGTAAATTTAATGTTTTGGTCTTCATGTAGGAGATGTTTAAATAAGTGGGACATAAATAAATATTCCAAGGGTAGTAAGATATTAAAGATATTTCATTGGATATATATTGGGGAATGTGAGTACATTTAGGTGTCCTCATGAACATAGATGTTGGGTGGAGAATACCCCTTACTGATTTTGGCTATAGGTATTTTTTTTCAACATATAGATGGTGTGGGTTTCACAATGGTGATAATTGAGTTGGTGTAAATTTAATCATGGTTGAAATATTTGTGGTGTGGAAGGGTTATATTCAGTTTAGTAACTAAGTTAAAAACATAACATTTGATATGTATAATTTTATAAAATAAGGAATCATCATTAAATGATTATTCTGTAGTAACAAAACATACTTCTACAGGGGTCTCACCAATTGGAGTTTAGAGACATCACACCTTAGGGGTGTAAGAAACTTATTCTAGGTAAGTCATCTAAATATAGTAAATCATGCTATAAAATTCATGTTTTGTGTTGAAACTATTCTAGGTTGGGGTTTAAAGACATTATGTGGGGGTTTTCATACTACAACCTATGAGGACTGTTTCAAAACGAGGTCCAATATAAAGAAATAATTTTTTAAACCTCATGATGATAATATAACCATGATCCTAGGATATTTCATTAACTATATCATACATGTATTTTTAGGGTTAGTAATATTTAAATATTTAGTTTAATAGGAACATGGGTATGGCTTTCATGGATGGATCCTCCCCTTTTGTTCCCTAATTTTATCCCCTAGCCGTGTACTAAGTCTTTTGAATTTTCTTTGGAGATAATTAGTTAGTTCTTCCTGCACATTCCCTATATTCTTATTCAAAGTCATTATCCAATTACCTATTTGTATTTAGTTTGTTTTTATTTGATGATTCTTTTATAGAATAGTGGAATCATCCTGATTTTATGGGGACCTTTCTCAAGATGGATAGATGAAATTTTTAGAGATTCAACACCTGACATTTTCTATGATTTTTTGAATGTGTCAATACTGAGATATTTAAAAAAAATATGAATCCGTTTATTTATTAGAATATATATTTATAAAATGGTATAATTAATTATTTGGATGTTTTGTATTGATATAGGAACATGGATTTTGGTTATGATATTGGAAGATGAATGGTGGGTTTAATTAAGGAACAACAGAGCACTGTGAGGCTGGTATATATATATTGGTGGATAATAGTCCCTATAATAAAAAATAATATTCATCTTTGGGAATGGGGTTTCATTACTACATGTTTTAATATGACTGGGTAATATATATGAGGACTACTAATATCCATGGTAAAAAGCTAGTACAAAATTGGTCCTCTTAGGAATGGACCAGGTTCCCTAGGGATGTTTGTAGAAAATTTAATTTCCCAGTGAATTTGTTTCCTATAGGAGAGTATGAATATTGATGTTATGAGAGTCCATGTTAAGGTCCTTATACTTCTAATAAGTCATGGGAATCCATGAATTCAACCAAAATATAGTTTTCCATGAATGATTTGTTGAGTTTTAGTGGAAATGGAATGATGGGTTCATCTTTCACCCATAGAAGAAAACTAAAACATTAATTTGGATTGGAATTTGGTGTTCATGATGTGTAGGATGAGTGGTCTTGGACTAAATGATGTGTTATAGATAAGGAATTCCTCCATGTAACATAATCAAAATATCTACTGTAGGAGATATGTGATGAGGCCAATGCATGGGTTATGAGCAATTTACAGAATACCTAATATCATGATTACAAGGTTATTTGGATATGTTTCTTTTGAATATCCTTCAATAGATCGACTGAGTTTGAAATAATGATTTCCTGAAGTTTTTAATAACCAATTATGTTATGGGATAGTAAGAGACTATAATTTGAGGGAGAAACGTGGTGTGTTGGGTAAGACTTCTTGTTGATGAGCTAAGACTACGATAATTCTGAAGGTCCTAGGGAATTCCCTTAGAAAAAATGAGTTATTATTGATTTGATTAGAATGATGTTCTTGTATGACTAGTATGGTCTAAGAAAAATTGTATATGAGGATAGATGACATTGATATTTTTTTCAGGACACAATGTTAGGTCTTGTGGAACTAGTGTCTGGTGATGAGATAATGGTATTATTAGATGATCTCTATTGAATGGTTATTGTTTCATGTATGCATTTATGATATTTTTGAAATTTTTTAGGGATCTTAGTGTGTCTAACATTGGATCCCAAGTCCAGGACTAAGATTTATTAATAATTTGTTACAATAACTATTTCTTGAATGTTATGGTATTATTTGTTACTTCATATCATTCCATACCATGATTGATAATGTAGAAGATAATATAATGGAATTATATTGGGTGAAAATATATTAAAAATGGACTTCTTGAGTGAGATGTGTTGTCCCATTTTTGAAGTCATATTGGGCCTTAACTTGAGTTGTAAGTTATTTATGAATATAATGGTCCCATTTTGAGACAAAATTTAATAGATTTGCCACCATGATTATGATGGTAAGAGTATGGATTGATATAGTATGATATCTGGATGATGGAAACTATCATAAGTGATAAGGTAATGGGATAAATTTCATATATGTGGACTTACAATGAGTTATAAGGTGGTTCTCAGAACTCAATGTATAACCTATCTTGAGTGATAAGGGATTGTTCAAGACATGACGTGTGAAATCCCCTAAGAGGGGCTAGTCATGACATGGAATGATTACCTACCCTACATATCTATGTATGATTTAGGTCATTTGGAACAAGGATAATGGATTCTTGAAAAGGATGAATCAGTTATAATCATGTTTCATGGTTTCCTTTTTTATAAAATGATGACCTAAAGCATTTATGAATAACGACGGTATAAGGAAAATTCAATCATATGCCAATATAGATACATTCCAGTGTTAGAGTAGTATCACACCCTACATGGGAACTGTAGTGCATGTGTATACTTCATGTCAATTTTATAGATTTTAACATTGGTTATGCAGTGGATCAAGATGGAGTAGATCGACTATTTTTTTGGGATTTGGGATAAAGTGAGGCATGGGTATGGTAGTAAAGAAACTTGCTTATTTATTTTATTTTGTATATTTTAATATGTGATCATCCTAGTGGGTGATTAATGGGTTTGTGGATATGTATGATCTATTTTATTTATTATATAAGGGATTTTTTAGTTGGTTTTATTTACTTTTATTATTTGTGGTGTATGATGTTTTATTATTTAATCTATTTACTTTACTATAATATAAGAAAATATTATACAGAATGAATGATTTTGGATCTCATGGTTAGTTTTTCACATTTTTCATATATGGAGGTGGGACTAATAACTTATTTTGTCTCTACTTGGGTCACTAATTATTGGTGTTAGGTTGGGATGTTACAAAATTTTATCAGATAGTGTTTTATTTTGGCTTAATATTTGGTATATGGTATAAGTGGAAGAAGGATGTGTTAGATATTATGATTGACCTCAAAATAATTAACCATGAACACCATTCTAATGGTATTTCTAGGTTTATAAGATTAAAGTATTGATGTTTTGGTTTTTATTATTATGGTTGAAATGTTAATTCAAATATGAAGCATTTATTGGATGTTCATAGTTATTATTTTGGACCTTAGATGGTTGTGGAAATAATTGTTTTTTTTATAGTATTTAGTATGTGGGATTCACATTACATTTTTACTCTTGACCACGATTTATTTCACTGATAATCAGGGTATAATTTTTTAAGTGTCAAAAAAATATATGGTATTTTCTCATATAACATGTTGGTGAAATTCTACACAACTGAACCATAGTATTTTTGTTTTATGGAAGGTAATATCAATCATATAGTTAAAAATTTACTGATAATGGATATATATATTCCCACTATTAAAGGGATATATAGAGACACTTATTTTATTTTTTCATGTAATTATATTCCTTGATATGATATGAGGAATGGCATGGGTTTCCATGTAGATGTAGATTCCAATATGGGGGTTGAGGAAATGCATGTGGATATTCCATGGAAAGATTATATGTGAAGTTATTAGCATACTTTGGCTATCAATGTTTTTTTAGAGGGATATATCTATTTAATAACTAGACCTGTTGATTATGGATGCACCTTATAGTGGTTATGTAGAGGCATGGATGAATGATTTATGGATTTGGAATAGTGGGGAATAATGGTCAATTGTGTAGTAAGTCGTTAAATGACTGATATTTCTTAGGTTTATTAGATTAAATGTATTAAGGATGATTTTAGATGGAATTGATTAACATGCCATAGGATAATGGTTACTATTTTAGGCATGTGATACTATGATCAATGGGATTTAGCTCATGAGAGCATGATTCAGGTGGTACAATCTGGTTATGTGGGAGTATGCACTTGTTGGTTTTAGATGATATTGAGATGAGTAATGGTGAGAGCCCATGACATGGTACATGGAGAAACTAATCTAACATGATAATAAGTGAGATGTTTACCATAAATTTGTATGGAAAATTATTATTAAATGATGGAATTTTCTTTCTAGTTATCCATGGTTCCCATTAGGTTATTAGATTAGTGAGCATCCTTCTGTGGGTTGAGGAACGATGGATACACTGATATCTTTATGGGAATCATGGCTTCATGGTAATAGTCAGGAAGGTGGAGTGTTCCATAGGTACTGGATGGTGACATCGTGGATTGATCAACGTATTGTAGTACAACTATGCCAAAAACACAACTTGTAAGTGGTTTCTAGGTTTTTAGCACTGGATTAAACCACCAAGAAATGAGAATTCATGAATCAATTCTTGTGGATTTTAAAAAATCCATGTTAAAAAATTACAACCGATAAATAATTTATTGGAATGTTGAGTTTTAGTTATTTTTTATATGTTATATATTATTAATTATTTACTAGTTATTATTTTTAATTGTTCACTGTCCTGCCCAAAAAATTCCTATAAAATCACACACACACACACACACAGATATATATATATGTGTGTTTGTGTTTGTGTGTCTGTGTGAGTGTTTGTCCGTGTATGGTGAGATTTGAACCACTTACCTCTTAGTTTTACAACAATGTATTCACCAATCCACCAATCCTATCATGTGGTGAAGAAATAGATATTAATTTACTAACATATCTACAGAAAAATACATATAAGTATATATATATATATATCTGTGTATGTGTGGATATATATATATTTATAATTTACAAATACATACTCATGATAATATAACTACATTAAAGTATGAGAAGAGAGATATATATATATAAATATAAATATACATGCATATAAATATATGAAAATAGATATAAATATATACAAACACATATAAATATATACCGATATATATAAATATAAATAATAAATATAAATACCTACATATATATAATTTAACATAATTGGATATGTGTATATATATATGAATATAATATATAAATATTTTATGTATATATATATAAGAATAAATAAATACATATAAATATATATATATACTTACTGAAATATATATAAAGGAATATTTATTTTATTTTATATAATTATATATATACATATACATAAATACATATATATATATCCACATAATATATATAATTATATATAAATAAAAATAAAAATAATTTTTTAAATATCAATAGCTAGATATATATAAATAAAAATACATATTGATATACATATATATACATAAATACATTTAAATATCTACAAGCATAAATTATTAACAAAATATATATATGTACGATACTATATTTTAGAAATCCTTCCCTCATAGTTTCCTGAGGTCTTGAGGTGTCGGGACAATGCTCAAGGTTTTCGCCCATTAATTTATACGATTGATTTTTTCATGTGATCATTTGATTTTTGTTCATGAAGTTAACTATTTTTTTTCCTTTTGTTGGTTTATTTTTTTCATGGGCTTATTTTATTTTGTTCATCTAGTTAACTGATTTATGTTCTTGTGAAGATTTATTTTTTGTTCATATGGTTAGTTTCTTTTTTATTCTATGATTAGTTTATCATGTTTATGTTGTCAGTTTGTTTATATGTAATCTGTTGATTTTGTTTTTGTGGTCATTTGAAATATTTTTATCATGTAGTCTGATGAATTTTTAATGGAGGGTGTTTATTTTTTTCTTATGAGGTTAGTTGATCTGTGTTCATATGGCCACATGAATATGTTCATGCGGTTAGTTGTATTTTTCTTACGGTCTTTTGATTTTTGATTATGTGTTCATGTATTACGGGTCATGTCGGGCCTTGTGCCTTGGGGCTACGGGTCATGTACGGGTTCCCCTTCAACCCTTAAAATGGGGATTATCTATAATAAAAAAAAGAAGGCATTCGGGCCATTCGGGCTTAGGGGATTACGTGTTTAGTTGATTTTATTATTGTTTTCAGTTGATTTTTTTCATGTGTTCAATTAATACCTTTTACAAATTTCTAAAAATTTCAAAATTTTCTAGTTATTAAATAATTTCATTGATATGTTTTTGTTATAATAAATTTGGTTTCAAATCATTAAATATGGTAATTTAATGGCCATTTCAAGAGGATAATTATTTGCATTTATTCTTAAATGTCCAAAATAATTAAATTGGTCTTTCCACATGAATATTTTGGAAGTAAAATATTATTGAATTAAAAAATTTCTTGACCAAAAATCTGGAAAATCTTGAGAGACTCATGTATTTAATTTAAAACTACTTTATTTCCTCAATTTGGTCTAAATTACATTCTCTCAAGGATATACGTTTGAGATAATTACCTACTAAGTCCCTGAAACCCTCTTATAGTCTATTCTAGTTCCTTTATACTGTATTTATAGGCCTCTGTGTAACTTCTGTTTTTGGTGGTGAATCATGTGAAGCTTCATTCTTCAAGGAAGGGGATATATTTACATCTCCTTTTATCATGTAAGTATTATCATATCATTCTATTGTTTCCTTTGTTTAACAACATGGGATTAATAATAATAAGATAGTAATCCAGAATGAGAAACATAAGAATTAATGATTATATAATGTTTTAGAAATAATACTGTCATAAGAAAAGAGAGAATTGAATGATTTAGAATGTTTCCAATATATTCTTTATGTTTTTTTAATAATTGAAATAGGTATGACATATTTATTAGATAAAAATGATTATCATATGAATCTAGACATATTTTAAATATATATTTAATGTCATTGATGATTTTTCAATGATATAATTTGTTATAATCATACACTATGGTTAAAATAATTAAAATTATATTTGAAGTTATCCTAGAGAGAGAGATAGGATAATCATATACACCTTCATTAAAATACATATTAATTTAAGAAAGAATTATCTTAATCATTAGTTTTATTTTAATTAGAAATGTTGTGATATGTGATCAAAAGTGTTATTTAATTTTATTTAAGATTTCCCTTGTATTAATAATCATGTGATATATGATTGGATGTTTTTGTTATTTTTTAGAATGGTAGGACGATTAAAACTATAAACAATGTATAGACATGGATTTTTTTATCGGATTAAGGAGGTACAAGTAGGGTTATTTATACTCATATTGGAATGAATTAAATATGTAATTAATAACTTAGCATCGAAGGAAAATATTCTTATGTATGGGAGAAATAAATACCTTGATACCATGGACTTAATACCTTATATATATTTGCAGAAATATTAATTTATAATATATGCATGCTTTCAGGGTTTTGATCCTTGGTTGTAATTATTGATAACTTTTTTTTTGATTGGGAACCATTAACGAGTGAAGGTCTGGAGGCATGGGATGTGCTGATGATGATTCATGATTATTGGGTTGAGATCCTAGGTTTTACTGATTGTGATATTGGTTAAATTAAGGATTGTGAGACTCATGATACTGTGTTATCCGATGTTGGTGATGGTGAGGCATATTGATATTATGAACAATAGTATGGGTTTGGAATCTAGGGTGGTTGAGAAAAGATTATTGTAGGGCTTGGAAATCATTTTTTATAATTCTTAAATAATATATATTTTATGGTTGGACAAAATAATGTTATTAATATGATCAATTATATCTGTCAAATTCTATTCGATTCTATGCACTATAAGTTCATATTTTAATGTTGTAGCTTATGATGTGTCCTAGAGTACCCAAATAATATGAAATGATAAATAAATTAATAAATGAACAATATTGTTTAATGATATTCACTTATGATGATTAAATTATTAAGAATATTTGATGAGGACTAATAGTTCCATTGACACTTGGATAAAATAGTAAGGCAGTAATTCTTGAAATTGAATATAGATAAATAATATTAAGTAATGCCTAATTATTTATTTAATTTTTTACTTCATGATTTTATTGTTTATGATAAGTATACCTTTGAAATGGAGGTTAAGATTCATGCACGATGATAGTGTAAGATAAGTCTAAAGTTAGGTAGTTTCCCTTAGTGTGGTTGTGCATGATATTACTTTGTATTTTATAATTTCATATGCTACCCCACCCAATTTGGTATAGAAAATGAAACCCAAATGTTGGGGTGAGGGGTTCTATAAAATCTAGGTTTGTGAGGGAATGTATGCATTAATTTTCCCAAACCCATAACATCCCATCATATTCAGATGAGAAAACACGTATCATGCTATTTTTACTTATGATGTTGGTTAAATTCCTACATGGGCTATGATGGATTAATATTTATAGTAAATATACATGTAGGTATTAGTCTAATTTATAACACATATTTATATATGAATGTACTGGATATATATTATGATGGGTGTGAATGCATGAGTTATGATGATTAAGGTATAATGAACATACAAAGGATATAGTGTATTCTAGACATTATCATGTTTATGTATGGGATGTTGTTGCTGCTGATGATATCAAAATGTAGACTAATTATAACAATGAAATTTTGGGTCTTGTATGGGACTAGGGTTTTTAGGATCAATTATTGACTCACATTATGGATGAATTACTTATTGGAGGGATGATATAAGGATGTATGAAATTTGGGTGTAATAGTGTCAGAACACTATAAAAGTTGAATCATGTTACCTTCACACACACACACACACACACATATGTATCTTATATTGAATATGGTTTACTTCTATATGTCACTTGGTGCAAGATCCATGGTAAAGATGAAAAACTAATATGACCTTTCTATGTGATGTGTTATTTTAATTTGTTTTGTCACATGTATTTAGTATTCTTCTTTAATATTTTTCAGAAGAGGTTTTAGGAAGGATCTGGCTAAGTATAAATGTTATTAATAAAATATATATATATAAACTATTTTTCTGGTCAACATGGATAGGTTGGTGACCTTTCATGACAACACAATCTTGTAGGTGTTGTTAAGATGTTTTCAGGAGTTTCTAAAGTTCGTGGTTGCTACATAGGATTTATTTTTTCATATCTAATTTCATTTCGGTGCTATCAGATTATGGATGAAATTAATTTCTTTCTTTTTATATTTATGAATTTATAGTTTTTGTGGTAGTTTCCTCATTTCATCTCTTACTCTAAAAAATACATATATGGGTAATGCTCTCCATGTTTGCAATTTATATACCCTAGGTTCTAGTTTCTAATATCTTTCGTATTGGAGGTGTGACTAAATCATCATTATATAGATTTCATCATTTATGGACCATGATTGGTGCCTTTGGAGGGATGGGTTCATAAAATAGTGGTATCAGAGCCAATGGATGAGAGATATGATTGGGTTTATCATTTTTCACTAGTGAGGATAAATGGTTTTTTAGGGAGACATTGATGATTGATCTTAGTGAATTATATAATATTGGGTGGTTGGATACAACATAGAATTTTATGGCCACCTATGACATGATGTGGGGACCTTTATGTTTAATGAACACACTATGTTATTTGATTTATTTTTTAGGGTAGATACCTATTTGAAGATAAAACATAGTGATGTTAAATTAATATAAGTGAATTTCATAGAAAATAAGAAATTTGTTAGAAATAAATTAATATATTAACTAATTAACCATAAAATGATATTTTGTTTTGGTTCAAAGAGTTATTATTGTTTTTCATTTAGAGATATGGCATAAGGTCAACATCCCCATTAGGTTCACATAAAATATGTTTAGTAGGATGTTTCAATGGATCATCACATAGTTGAGGTTGAACATGATCTGTAACACCTCGAGATTTTATGAAAAATATTCTTTTAATTTCATTAATGTCTTGTGTTGTATTCTACACCAAGATTACCTTGCGCTATACGCAACACCGTATTAGCTTGCAGTATATGCAACACTATTCTTGGATCGTGTTACACAAAATTTTGATAATAGTTATTCTACACAACATTGAGTAGATATATATATATATTCAATGTATAAATGAAATATGGTTGGATTCTGTTATACGAAACAACAAAGGATTCTTTCACAACACGCAACCTGGACTTGGCTTACATTACACACAATCGTGACCTTCCTCGATAGCGTGTGTTGTATGCAATACTGGGTTTTAATAAACAAAGATATATTATTATAATATTGTCATGAACTAGCCATTATGAATAGTGTTGACTAAATTTTGAATTTTATAACATTATTATTCATCTTACACATTTCTAGAACATGGTATAAGAACAAAATAATTTTTTCGGGTAAAATAAGTATTTTTCAAAAAATGCAGTTTTGCCGCCTTTTGATGGCGCACCCACTTTAAATCTAGTTTTTGACATGTTTATAAGTTTAATTTGACAAAATAAAATTCCTCTTTTGAATCAGGATATACAAATTTACATTAGATAAAGTTTTGATATTTTTCTGATAACTTTCATATCTTAATGAATAGTAAAAACACGCTATATTTTAATTAAAAACAACTTTTTTCATCATAATATCTTATGTGGTTAAATTATAATATTGAATGGTTTTAAAGTATAAATAGAATATATTTTTACCATTTAATATAATGTATGACATTAGCATTGATTTTACCTTGAATTCGTAGGTTAAATAAATTCAATCTTTTGCAATGTTTTAAAGAAAACCCGTTTCCTTTCGACAACGGGATTAATTTTAATTTAATTTCTGCAACTTTTGTGTATTGAATTTGGAAAAATGGATTCCATATTTGGAATCAGTGGATTCAAATTATGTTAATAAGCTACTTTTTATTTTTGGGAATTATGAATAGTAACTACGGTAAATTTTATTTACCATAGTTAAAGGTAAATCGGGTAATTAAGGGTAAATATAATATTTTAAAATTACCCTAAAAAATATCAAAATCCTATTGGATGACTAAAAGTCGACCCATATCATCTATGGGTCGGATTAGATTCATTTAATTAAATTTTTGCAAGGAAAATAATTTAATTATTATTAAAACCAAAGAATGTGACAACATGTCACTTTCTTAAATATTATAAGTATAATAATTTTAATCTAGTAATAAACTTCATGAAACTTCGAACATTAATAGTCTCCAGAAATCTAATACAATTATCTACATCATAGGAATTTATTTAGAATTTTTAGGTATTAAATAGTTATCATTTATTATGACACAAAGATGATGCAGTAATTGTCTTATTAATGAAATATTGACATAATTGATGTTATAAATTACCAAATAAATATAATTTGAGACTTTTTATGAATTCCACTAATTTTATAGGTTAATATGACATGTTAGTATTGATTTAATTAACATTGTTTGAACGTATCGTTCTGTTATTATTTTTACAAAAATCAATTACTAAATAGTGTCAAAATTGACATAAAATAGTTTTTAAAAAATATATTATATTATTAATTGTTATTTTATTCCTAAAAATATAAGGTTCGGAAAAATGACTTAGATAAGCTTATATATATTAATAATAAACAATTTGGGGTTCGTTTGGCTTCTTAGTGTAAGTTTATTAACCTTATAGTGTAAGAACACAAGAAGACACAGTAAAAGTAAAATTATTTAACTTAATGTTAAATCTAAATAATAAGGTTAAAATAGGAACCTAAACTTGTCTAAATTCTATTGGATGAGAGGATTTAGACCTATCCCCACCTTAGCCTCAAAATAAATCAATTTGGAGCTATTTAAAACCGAACTTGACTTTATAATAAAATAATATTTTTAGTTATTCCAAAGGTGCCCCTCTCCTCCCTTATAAAAGGACACCTCCTCCCTCTCTTCCTCACACAACTTTGAGCCTTCAATCTCGGATAACCCCTTCCACTTTCTCCTCTCCACTTCCCTAGAGACATCCTAGAGGTCCTGGTCTTCTTCAAAGTCCAATTTTAGTGCCCTAAAAGAAGGTCTCAAAGAAGCAGTTCAAAGAAGAGGTAATGTCGGTTACCGATTCTTTCATCTTTATTTATTCTTCCACTTCTTCTTCTTTAGTTGTTTAATTATGAAGTAATAACATCAGTATCACTCATATACTGATATGTTATTATAAGTATGAAACAACCCTATTTCACCATCTATCCATCCTACGAAAAAAGAAATCACCGCGCGTGCGTACATACGGAATACCGTCTCCACGCCGTAGTGTAATCTATTTTCCACCACCACCTTACTTGGATGGGTATAATGGTGTAAATAATGACTATATATGACTATTATAAAGTGAAATTGATTCTGAAATAGTATACATATACTCCAATAAAATTCCACGATCATTGGAACGATATCATCACTCATGCGTACGTACGGAATACCGTCTCCACGATGTGATGCGACTCGTTCTACATGATATTCATTTCATAATGATTATATAAATTAATTTAATGAATGAATATGATATATATTACACAAATACCATTCTGGAAATGAGTTATCTATAACCTAAATAAAAGAATAAGAATTTATTCGACAAAACACGCATAAGAACAAAAAGTTATAAACACCCGAATAACAAGTAGCAATGAAATATTACTACTAAGAAGCTAAGAATATGACCATATATGATATCATAAAAATAAGTATGATTCTGGAATAAGTCAATAACATTATTTAAATCATTATAAAGAAGGTTCGGACACTTACAAAGCATGTCGGACCTAAGGTAAGAGAAATATCACAATCTCATTTTTATCCGAGATTGTTTATACTTTAGTATTTACTGGGGTGTATTTTATCATCCACATCCATGTTTCCTAAATATTTAATGTTATTTCAATTCACCTACAATTTTTTAAATCCTATTTTACCCTTCTGTGAGTTTTTAGTAAAAGATATGAAAGGAATCTTTTGTCGTTTTTTGTACGAGGTACTTTTTTGACTTTTCCGACAAAAGTACGAGAAGAATGTTTTTTTTAACTTATACGACATGAATGGATTTTTAAATTTTTCTTTCCAAGAATATTCCTTTACAAGTTTTCAAGTTTATTTTTAATCAACTTCTTTTAGTTTATAATTGTACGACATGTTAAGAAAGGAAAAGTGTTTTTGAAGTAGAAAGGATATTTTCCTCAAGAATGGAGTTCAAGTGTTTTATCAAAATTATTTTCCATCTAAGATAATAAAGGGTTATGTTTTTATACCTATTATTACATTGATTTGATTTTGTTGTGATGGAATTAATTTTAGGAATTTCTTTATCTTATATGAATTATTTTATGATGTCACAATGTTTAAGAATCCCATTTTTATTACATGGGTTATGCAATGATGTATGATTTATGATTTTGTGGCACACATAAGAATGGTATCATTATGAGATGGGTGAGACCTATATCTCCCTCCAATGCATTGGGTAAAGATTTTATATCTCATGAGATAGACATGGCTGGAACGGTAGGTTATACCGGTTCAGTGAAACAGGACTGAAACGAGGGTGACTCGGTTCAGAAATGGACTTTGTCCACTAAGATAGTCTTGGTAATGAGTCTCAACTAATAAGAAATGATTCTATATGATTGTGTGTGTATTCCACAAAGTTTCATGTTTTAAGTTATGATTATTGTGATTACATTTCACTGCCATGATTTATCCCATGTTATGAAATTATGATCTCTTTTGTAGGTTAAGATTTCCAAAAGTTGTGTGATTGTGTATACGATGTGATTGATATTTCTTTTGTTTACCCTTAATGAGCATTTGAGCTCACCCTTTTGTATGTTTTATTTCCCCAGGTCAGGAAGAAGGTTATTAAGTAGGATATTCCAAAAAAGGGACTCTAGATATGATGAAATAAGTGGGAGGCAAAGTTGATGCTTTATGAACCATTTGTTTATTTTTCCCAGTTTCTAAAGACACTATACCTATACGGTCCTTTCGTGGTTTTGTTATATGTTGTAATAAGTATGCTTCAATTTTTAAGTATTAACAATGTATGTAAAGTATGGGTCGTTATAGTTGGTATCAGAGGAAATGTACAGTCAACCTTTGGAAACTAGGTTGTGAAAGCCTTAGTAGGAATCCTAAGGATAAGTCTAAGCATAGAACACAATCTTAGTGTTTTAGAAATGGCCATGAATAACCTAGGATAAGACCTTATGTGTGAAATTTTATTCTTGATTATGTGGTTTTCCTATTATAATTAGTGTTGATCACACTATTCTTCTTGGTTTTAGTCAATGGTTGGAACCCGAAGGAATCGTGTTAATGCGGAATGCGACGGGCAATGCAATGATTGTCCCCCTGAACAACCAAATGTTATGGGAGTTGGAATTCAAAATCTTGTAGCCATGTTCACACAACTTTCTCAAGCTATGAATCATGAAGGACTTCCAAACGAGTAATGGAAGGAGAAACATTCTGTTGAATCCTTCACGAGGCAGCGTCCACCTTCTTTCAGCGGGTCTACTGATCCATTAGTTGCTGAACAATGGATTAGTACTACTGAAAAGATATTTTCAGTTCTTAAATGTTCTGAACATGATAAAGTCATCCTAGCAGTGTATCGTTTGGAAGGAGATGCTGATCAATGGTGGAATCTTATTAAGAATACGAGGCAAAGCGATGAAATTGAGTCCATGGAATGGGACGAGTTCAAGAACTTATTTTTCAATAAGTACTGCCCTCGCATTCTCTGAAAAAAGATGGAGAAAGAGTTTCTTGAACTAAAGCAAAAGGATGATGAATCTGTTGGTACCTATGAAGCAAATTTTACAAGACTTGCAAGGTACACTTCTGGTATTATTATCCAACCTGAGAGTAAGATCGATCGATTCTTTAGTGGCTTAAAAACAAGTCTTCGAAGGGCGTTAGCCATAAGGGACTTCAATAGCTACGAGGAAATCGTTCGATGTGCTCTCAAAGTCGAGATGGAGATTGGAGTAACCCATCAGTCATATGGGTTTGATAAGAAGAGGAAAATGGAATTCAAAGGAAAATCTAAAGAGCACACTGAAAAGAAGATGAGCTTTCCCTTATGCTCAAAGTGTGGAAAGAAACATGGAGGGAGTTGTCTTAAAGGGACAAGTAAATGTTTCAAATGTGGAAAGGAAGGTTATCAGGCATTTGAATGTCGCGATGATGGGAAGAAGATGTCTAATGATGAAAACAAAGGAAGGGACACACAGAATGAACCTACTACACTTCAATGTTTCAAGTGCAAGGAGATGGGGCATTATGCTAATAAATTCCCTAATCCAAGGGTTAGTGATGATCAACATGAGCAACCACTTAATGAAAAGGACAAAGGGAAGTCACATGCGATCACTATTGGTGATGTTGAATATGACAACGATGTGGTGGAATGATTAAGTGTTTATGTAATGGGATTCCAAAATAGTGTTGTATATAGTATCATGGAATATTGGAATATTTATGTATTGGTCTATTGTGGTTTTCAATAATTTTATGGTACCAGTAACCATGGAAAGTGATTGAGATATTTTTGGAAAAAGAATGATATGCGCATAATGAAGGGAAAACGAGAAAATGAAATATTTGACAGTATTCATGAGCTCATGATTGATATAAGGACTAAGTGATATCATGGTTTGAGTATATAGAATTTTGAGGATTTTGGTATGTGGAAGGTGTTAGCTTTTAACTGCATTCATGTTTTCACTAAGGTTCAATGGGTATTCAAGAGAATACATGATTAAGGACTTTGAATGTTTGGAATGTGACCAACAAAACATATCTTATGATATATGGGGATCAACGATGGTATTAAATCTCTGTTAATCGTTTTGACTATGTTATGAGAGTGGACTGCAGTATTTTAGATAAGCCTAAATATTAGAATGGATTATGTTGGACATAAGTTAGGATAAAATGTTTTTCGATATTATTGATGGGATGTTATAGTAATATAGCTTTAGAAAAAGGACAACCTGTAGGACGGGCGACAACCCATCGCGTCGGACAAGGCTGTGGGAATCAAACCCACAACCGAAGTGCGACTGACCTTTATCGCCTACCACTGACCTACAGGAAGTCTCTGTTTAGTAGAAACTAGTTTTATTATATTACACAGTATGATATATGAAGTATAAGTCCATTGTAGGAACCCTATATGATGAATCTCACTATAGATGGACTTATGTATTTTTGATAACTTTTCTAACCTTTTGTTTGAGATAGATGGAATGACCCATCATTCTATCACATGATCTTCTAACACATCATGAATGACAAATTCAACTTCATTTCTTTAAGAGATGAAGTAGAAATTTTCCAAAGAAGGACCAACGGTGAGACTATACCGAAATCACAAAAGTATTTCTTCTAATTCCAATTTCATCAACTTTAGGGAAATGATATTGAAAACCAAAAATGTTGTCCTAGTGCTCTTATATCTAATGAATCAGATGGTACCTTAGATCATCACAAATTTATGGCTTTGTGATTGCTGGCTTTTCCATAGCCATGTTCTCTACCACTCTCCATCAGAACATGATGGTTAGATTTCTCTTCCATATCCATATTTTAACCTATGTGGAAACCCAGTGATTAGTTTATTTGGGTAACCGTTACGTTTCATACTTTTGTTTTTAAAGATTGGTTTTGGTATTCCTTTTTACGATGTGGGTTTCTATTAAAGAAACTTTCAAATAGTAAACCATTTACAACCCCAACGAATTTCGAGGGAGAAATTCATTTTAAGGGGGGTAGAATGTAACACCCCGAGATTTTATGAAAAATAGTCTTTTAATTTCATTAATGTCTTATGTTGTATTCTACACCAAGATTACCTTGCGCTATATGCAACACCGTATTATCTTGCAGTATACGCAACACTATTCTTGGATCGTGTTACACAAAATTTTGATAATAGTTATTCTACGCAACATTGAGTATATATATATATATATTCAATGTATAAATGAAATATGGTTGGATTTTTTTATACGAAACAATGAAGGATTCTTTCACAACACGCAATCCTGACTTGGCTTGCATTACACGCAATCGCGACCTTCCTCGATAGCGTGTGTTGTACGCAATACTGGGTTTTAATAATCAACGATATATTATTAAAATATTGTCATGAACTAGACATTATGAATAGTTTTAACTAAATTTTGAATTTTATAACATTATTATTCATCTTACACATTTCTAGAACATGGTATAAGAACAAAATAAATTTTTCGGGTAAAATAAGTATTTTTCAAAAAATGCAGTTTTGCCGCCTTTTGATGGCGCACCCACTTTAAATACAGTTTTTGACATGTTTATAAGTTCAATTTGACAAAATAAAATTCCTATTTTGAATCAGGATATAAAAATTTACATTATATAAAGTTTTGATATTTTTCCGATAACTTTCATATCTTAATGAATAGTAAAAACACACTATATTTTAATTAAAAACAACTTTTTTCATCATAATATCTTATGTAATTAAATTATAATATTGAATGGTTTTAAAGTATAAATATAATATATTTTTAATATTTAATATAATTTATGACATTAGCATTGATTTTACCTTGAATTCGTAGGTTAAATCAATTCAATCTTTTTCAATGTTTTAAAGAAAACCCGTTTTCTTTCGACAACGAGATTAATTTTAATTTAATTTATACAACTTTTGTGTATTGAATTTGGAAAAATGGATTCCATATTTGGAATCAGTGGATCCAAATTATTTTAATAAGCTACTTTTTATTTTTGGGAATTATGAATAGTAACTACGGTAAATTTTATTTACCATAGTTAAAGGTAAATCAGGTAATTAAGGGTAAATATAATATTTTAAAATTACCCTAAAAATGTCAAAATCCTATTGGATGACTAAAAGTAGACCCATATCACCTAAGTGTCGGATTATATTCATTTAATTAAATTTTTTCAATGAAAATAATTTAATTATTATTAAAACCAAAGAATGTGACAACATGTCACTTTCTTAAATCTTCTAAGTATAATAATTTTAATCTAGTAATAAACTTCATGAAACTTCGAACATGAATAGTATCCAGAAATCTAATACAATTATCTACATTATAGGAATTTATTTAGAATTTTTAGGGATTAAATAGTTATCATTTATTATGACACAAAGATGATGCAGTAATTGTCTTATCAATGAAATATTGACATAATTGATGTTATAAATGCCCAAATAAATATAATTTGAGACTTTTTATGAATTCCACTAATTTTATAGGTTAATATGAAATGTTATTATTGATTTAATTAACTTTTTTCGATCTTATCATTCTGTTATGATTTTCACCAAAAACCAATTACTAAATAGTGTCAAAATTGACATAAAATAATTTTTAAAACAAATATTATATTATTAATTGTTATTTTATTTCTAAAAATCTAAGGTTAGGCCAAATGACTTAGCTAAGGTTATATATATTAATAATAAACAATTTGGGGTTCGTTTGGCTTATTATAGTAAGTTTATTAACCTTATAGTGTAAGAACACAAGAAGACACGGTAAAAGTAAAATTATTTAACTTAATGTTAAATCTAAATGATAAGGTTAAAATAGGAACCTAAACTTGTCTAAATTCTATTGGATGAGAGGATTGAGACCCATATCCACCTTATCCACGAAATAAATCAATTTGGAGCTATTTAAAACCTAACTTGACTTTATAATAAAATAATATTTTTAGTTATTCCAAAGGTGCCCCTCTCCTCCCTTATAAAAGGACACCTCCTCCCTCTCTTCCTCACACAACTTTGAGCCTTCAAGCTCGTACAAACCCTGCCACTTTCTCCTCTCCAATTCCCTAGAGACATTCTAGAGGTCCTGGTCTTCTTCAAAGACCAATTTTAGTGCCCTAAAAGAAGGTCTCAAAGAATCACTTCAAAGAAGAGGTAATGTCCGTTACCGATTCTTTCATCTTTATTTCTTATTCCACTTATTCTTATTTAGTTGTTTCATTATGAAGTAATAACATCAGTATCACTAATATACTGATATGTTATTATAAGTATGAAACAACCCTATTTCACCATCTATCCATCCTACGGAAAAAGAAATCACCGCGCGTGCGTACGTACGGAATATCGTCTCCACTCCGTGGTGTAATCTATTTTCCACCACCACCTTACTTGGATTGGTATAATGGTGTAAATAATGACTATATATGACTATTATAAAGTTATATTGATTCTGAAATAGTATACATATACTACAATACAATTCCACGATCATATGAACGATATCATCACTCGTGCATACGTACGGAACACCGTCTCCACGATGTGATGTGACTCATTCTACATGATCTTCATTTCATAATGATTATATAAATGAATTGAATGAATGAATATGATATATATTACAATAATACCATTCTGGAAATGAGTTATCTATAACCTAAAGAAAAGAATAAGAATTTATTCGACAAAACACGCATAAGAACAAAAAGTTATAAACACCCGAATAACAAGTAGCAATGAAATATTACTACTAAGAAGCTAAGAATATGACCATATATGATATCATAAAAATAAGTATGATTCTGGAATAATTCAATAACATTATTTAAATCATTATACAGGAGGTTCGGACACTTACAAATCAAGTCTGACCTAAGGTAAGGGAAATATCACAATCTCATTTTTATCCGAGATTGTTTATACTTTTGTATTTACTAGGGTGTATTTTATCATCCACATCCATGTTTCCTAAATATGTAATGTTATTTCAATTAAACTAATATTTTTTAAATCCTATTTTACCCTTCGGTGAGTTTTTAGTAAAAGATATGAAAGGAATCTTTTGTCGTTTTTCGTACGAGGTACTTTTTTGACTTTTCCGACAAAAGTACGAGAAGAATGTTTTTTAACTTATACGGCATGAATGGATTTTCAAAACATTATTTCCAAGAAGCTTCCTTTACAAGTTTTCAATTTTATTTTTAATCAACTTCTTTTAGTTTATAATTGTACGACATGTTAAGAAAGGAAAAGTGTTTTTGAAGTAGAAAGGATATTTTCCTCAAGAATGGAGTTCAAGTGTTTTATCAAAATTATTTTCCATCTAAGATAATAAAGGGTTCTGTTTTTATACCTATTATTACATTGATTTGATTATGTTGTGATGGAATTATTTTTATGAATTTCTTTATCTTATATGAATTGTTTTATGATGTCACAATGTTTAAGAATCCCATTTTTATTACATGAGTTATGCAATTATGTATGATTTATGATTTTGTGGAACACATAATAATGGTATCAATATGAGATGGGTGGGAACTATATCTCCCTCCAATGAATTGGGTAAAGATTTTATATCTCATGAGATAGACATGGCTGGAATGGTAGGTTATACCGGTTCAGTGAAACAGGACTGAAACGAGGGTGACTCGGTTCAGAAATGGACTTTGTCCACTAAGATATTCTTGGTAATGAGTCTTTACTAATAAGAAATGATTCTCTATGATTGTGTGTGTATGCCACGAAGTTTCATGTTTTAAGTTATGATTATTGTGATTACATTTCACTGCCATGATTTATCCCATGTTATGAAATTATGATCTCTTTTGCAGGTTAAGATTTCCAAAAGTTATGTGCTTGTGTATATGATGTGATTTATATTTCCTTTGTTTACCCTTATTGAGCATTTGAGCTCACCCTTTTGTATGTTTTCTTTCCCCAGGTCAGGAAGAAGGTTATTAAGTAGGATATTCAAAAAAGGGACTCTAGATATGATGAAATAAGTGGGAGGAAAAGTTGATGCTTTATGAACCAGTTGTTTATGTTTCCTAGTTTCTAAAGACACTATACCTATACGTTCCTTTCGTGGTTTTGTTATATGTTGTAATAAGTATGCATCAATTTTGAATTATTAACAATGTATGTAAATTATGGGTCGTTATATGATCACACATGGAGGAGGACACTACGAGAGTCTACCGTCATGATATATAGATGAATGCAGGTTTTATTTCAGTTCGATATACATATAATTAGAAGGATGAGGTAAAGATAGACTTTAGTTATATTCATGATCATAAAAATCATTTGGTATACTTAGATTTTATTATGTTATATGGGTCATCTCAAAAGTGTTGGTTTTTGTTTATTGGGTATCATGAGGAATTACTTTTTGAGCGGGATAAGTTTAGGGATCATATTTAGGATAATTTTATATCTTCAACCATTAGGGAGGCTTCTTGGATAGATATCATTATGATTTTATTGAGGAGTTCTAGTGATTTTGAGTTTTGCATCCTCTCCATGAACCTTATATGACATTCTTTAGACTTTCTACTTGATTTAGAAGCTAGGGAGAGGAATTTTAAGAGGCTTTACATCCAAAGATTGAATTCCCGGCCAACCCTTTTCTTGTTAAAGTTACATTATAAGGTGATAGTGAAGAAGAATGTCATCCAAAGTACATTGGTCATGATCAATCCACCATGATGTTGGAGTAACCATGGATTTAAATAGGGTAGTTTTATTACAAGGAGTTCATAGTTGTCTAACCAGAAAAAAAAGTTTTAGGCTACAATGTGTAGTTTTCTACACTCTTCAACCCATTTCATTAAATAATAATGTTCCCAGACCCATGAAATAGTTTTGAGAATTTTTTTTATTATAGAGGTCATTAACATATAAAGAAAGAGTGTATGTCCATCCTTAGTATTCATCATTTTATTGGTGGCCTATTTCAATCATATCCTTTGTAGTAGTATTAGATGAGGCAACAATAATGTAAATAAATTCAAACTCATGTCTAGAATAGATGATATGGGAATAAAATAGTATTTACATATGATATCCCTCACCTTTATGGAAATTAAGTTGATTGTGGCCACATTGTTTGTTTCTATCTGGGATTTAGAGGTTGTGGAGCCGGGTGTAGCTAGATATATGCAGTATCACTAAATATTCTTGATGAACAAACATTTTTCAATGTATTATTTTTATATCATTGACAAGGTTATATTAATTTTTTGAAAGAATAGACATGTATTAATTTATATTTCCTACCCCACTCCACGATTTTTGACTTTAGGTGGAGTGCTTTCTTGTGCTATTTTATTGACTACACTAATGGAAGGTCAATCATGATTTAATAATGTATATATAGGATATGAGCTAGTTCATTGGAAGTGATAACACTGGGTAAATTTCCTGTGTTTTTGGATATATACACATGAAATCATAATAAACATTTATTTCTTGTATTCATTATGGGATATCATGGATTTATTTAGCAAGCACATCATCTGCCATGTCAATAAAATATACAAGGTGATGTTCTTAGTGTGTGAGATACTTGATTTGGTAATAGTCTTTTTTATTCTCTATCATAGTTTATGGTTAAGTTTATATTGAGTTTATAAGATGTTAAAATAGTATTTTTTCCTAAGGTTATTGAATACTACCCTAATGTCATTCCTAAATAGGTTGCAGTATTATAGTAACATCATGGATTTTTATTAAGGTATGTTTTGTCATTAGTTTTGGTTAAACATGGAAACTACACCAAAGGGGGGATTAATTTCCTTTTATAGGGAAATGTTTTAGGGGATAGGGGCAAGATTTAGGATATATACATGCCATGTACTGAATACCCATAATATATTTTGAATACATGACTTGTATTAAGTAAACCACATTTATTTGGTTGAATCTGTAGTAGTAATCTCACCACATCTATTCCCCACTTCCATAGTTTATCTTCCATTATGTTTTTCTATTTTTTTGTGAGATAATTTGACCTATTTTCATTTTTTTGGTATGATTTTCCATTTTCGCCCATTCTAGCTCGATTTGAGGGTGACAACAGATGTGTCTCCATCAATGAACCTAATGCAGGTGGTCTATTTTTTCCCTAAATTAGGTTTTCATTTATATTATGAACCATTGGGATTTATGACCTAATTTTCCAATGATGAACAAATTTTTTTTAACAATTTAATTTGAATGTTTTTCTATTCCATTTGAGGTCCTAGATAGTAGCCCATAAACCCTTTGGTTGATCGACCTAATAGAAGCCACCCCTATGGGTATGATACTCATTAAAAGAATACCTAAATTTTACCTAATATGGTTTAAAAAACCTTTTAGGTGTGTTTTTACTTATAATATACATATATTGAAAGGTGAAAAAATTCGATGAAGATGTGTGGAAATGAATTTGGCCCTATTCTTATGTCATAGCTTGCATTAATTTATTTAAATATTTTAGAAAAATTAAATAAAATTGATATATGTGTAATTTATTGATAATAACATGATATATTGATAGATAGCTTATTTTTATACAATTTTGAGGGATATATAGGGGTCTCGACATAAGGAATCATTGGATGGGCTCATCGTACTGTGTGAATGAGAGATGTTATGAATTATGTACATTTTAGGAGTGAAATCAATTATTCGTTAGATAGGATCACCATTATTTTAACATACCTCCATTCTAGAGACATATGTTACTTGTGGGGGAAAATGTGGATGATCTTGGTGACTAGATGGTTACACTATGTCCTAAGTGATAATCGACCCCTACATGAGATACCTTGGATGAGCATTGGGGGGGGGGGGGGTTGATTCCATGATTAGAGTGATACTCATGATTCCATTTATATTTATCCTTGGATGGAATCTTTTGATATTTAATTTTATAGTACCCCTAGAGAGATACTTGGGATTCCTTCTGGATCACCTTGGACAAACTCATGGTGCTTCAGATTAAATTATAAAAATTAAATTTTAATTAAAGAACAATAATACTGAACTAAAATTCCTGGGATGCATCTGATATGAAAAATCACATTATTGGGGATAATACACCTTTTGATACCTTTTTTACAACAACACTTCTAACCATATTCCATACTTGTACCATAAACCATGGTTTAGAGACATCTGACTGAGACTGAAGTAGTTAGAATATGTCATGTATCCCATGGGGAACCTAGTCCGATGTATTTATTATCTATTTAATTCCATGAATTATTATTATTTTTACATAGATCATTTTAATTTCACTTACTATATTTATCTATACACCGTTATTGATAGACTACCGAGTATATCTCACACCCTACTTGGTTTTCCCTTGGTTCCCAAGCAGACTTTATGATTTCAAGTATAGATAAATGGAATAAGCCACCTTCCAATTATTGATTTTAATTATTAGGATGAATTATGGGAGAAGAGGACTAACCCTATGCCCATGATTACTATAGATGTTATTTTTAGTATTTTATATTTTTGATTAGGTTTTAGTATATTATTGTTCCCCTATATCCCATGTACTTTATTTTTTATATCTATATTCCATGACCATCATTATTTTTTATATTCATTTATGATCTAACTACCACCTTTTTATCGTTCTTGGATATTTAATATTTATTATTCTTCCAATCCTTATTTTTTAGTGATTCTCTAGTTATAATTTATTATATTCCATTGTGTTGTACTATAAATCATGTGGGAATAATCTCCCCCTAGCACACCCTAGGTTCTCACTATAAGTCTGAATCCTTTGACGGGTTGGGAAGCGTGATAGAGGATATGTTTCCAACAGTCTCAGTGAACCACTTAGTGGCTCCTAGGGAAGGACATTATAATGTGGTATCAAAACATTATTTTTAATTTTTTCTTAATATTTCGGTATTATATAGGAGAATAGGATGTAATAAAATTTGGTAATCTACATATTCCTAGGAGTATCTAACCCATGTATAGGGGAAACAAAAATTTCCCGATATGGGTTATTTTTGTTATTCTTTTTCCATATTACAGATGATTTGATTTCACCATCGAGTTACGTACATGTTTTGTGAAATTATTATTGTTTATGTTAATACTATTATGGATTTTACTTTCCTTGTACCAATACCAAAATGAGTTATTAACTAATGCATCATACTAGGAACCTTATGACTTAAATTTCATAGATAATTCCATTACATATACATATTTCTGCATGTATTTCTTATATTTCATGTTCATGTTGTGAGTGCATTGATTTTTATGTATTGTACTATGCTTTAATTTCTTATAGTAAAAACATAATTTTATTAATTTAAGTTCATACATGAATATGGATGGTTTTTTCTAACATAGATTCACAATGTAACCCTAAATAGAAATTTATTCCACAATTGATCCATCAACTATAGGTTCTATTATATGGAGTATAAGTTGATTGTACTGATGAATTCCAAGGAAAATTTAATAATAAATTATAGTAATAATTTGATAATGGTATTTATTCAACCAAATAACTATATATGACATGTTATATCCTGATACCGGATGTAAACATGAGGTCCCTGTGACATGATGTATCAATTGAAATATATAATCTATATGTGTATTTAAAAATTTGGAATGGTAATTCATTTAAATGGATGGAGATATCTATAGACATATGAATAATAATGAAGATAAATAAATTAATTTTATAAAATTAAATGTTTATTGCTATATGGGGATGAAATTTTCAATGTAAAGGGTGTTTTCCTCTATACCTTGAAATTGAAACTCCATATACAAGAACCTCTACTATTTTGTATGATAACCTCACCCGGAACTGATCTTGAATGTGGGTAGTAGGACATGTCTCTTATATTCTATCACGATCTCTTTTGTCACCTTGACCTAGATTTAAGAGTAGGTAGGGAGGCGTGGCCTATTCCTAAAAAGGCTTGTGCATGTCCTTTCCAACATTGATTATTTATTATAATCCAATATTAAATATTATCTAAGCCATGAAATTTTGAAATTATAGACCTATTCCACCTTGACTTCCTTGAGTCCTACTCTATGAGGGTGGTGAAAACCATGCTTCACATGTGGTTTATTTTGAGCCACATTTAACACCTCCTATAGTGGCACATGAGGTACCTCCTATTTATCATCCAATGGGTTCCAATGCTTATATTTTGATAGTTTCTTCTGCTTTATGATGTATATATAGGGAGTTCCATGAACTTCTCCTACTATGTGTGATATGATGTGGTAATTCTAATAGCATCATCCTCTAACATTTTTAAGGGATGGAGGCCCTCAGGCCACTGAGTCTTGGATAGAATCCTTGTTTTTGATCTTTAAGAATATTGAGACACATCCAGAGTGGAGGCTCAAGAATCCTACCAATATACTTCATGATTCTGCTAAATGTTAGTGGGATGTACTCACACTAGATTGTTTTCATCAAGGTATAGTGTAGATAGGTTTCCAGATAGTCTTTTATTACTAATTTCCCCATAAACATTTCACGTAGAACAAAACTGGGAGTTTAGAAACCTACAATATAGTTTTATTCCAATGATGAAGTATTCAGATCATTTCACTAAGATCTGACATTTTTTACCAATTATAACTTAAGATGAGTAAACCACTATTAGAAATTTGTTGAATGGGAATTTCTACACCATCCAATCATAGGTGATAATTTTCCAGCTAAACACCATTTCCAAAATACTGATCCTGGAACTCATCACAGGGAAGAACCTAAGGTAAAGTGGTAGTGGGATCAGGGGAGGTTCTATATCCAGGAAGGGCGATGACTTATCTGAAGGATGAAAGAGATGTTTCAAGTGTAAAGGTAGGTGTAGTGAAAACTATATGATTCTCTCCAACATCTCTGTAGTGTGTCACCAGTGTGGCATAAAAAAAAGAAATCCCAATATATGAGGAACCCAATGGATTGTCAATCATTAGGTAGGATGGGTTACCTGTATCATTTCTTTCAGACATTATCTCCTGTATCTAGTGAGAAGGGATCTATGTAGACACTTATTTCAGTTATATAATCAGTATCTCAACATTAGGATGGTATTTAGTCAGTTACTAACCTATTAAGTGAAGGAGGTGGTCCTGGATGAGGTAGTCAGACATATGAGGATCAACACTAACACATTGGGCCTTCCTAGGTTAGTAAGGATGTATCTCAGGGCTAGGATTCAAGCCACATCTATATAGTATAACCTATAATAGAGTAGGAGAGCCCAAGGCCTTCTATGTTTAGAGGTACAATTATGGTAGGCACTACTTTAGTTTCTTATCTATTTGATATAGGTGCATCACACTCCTTTATATCTTCTAGAATTATGGAGTATCCAGGCCAAGAAATTGATTGATTCAGAAATGTTATGACTTTGGAAACACCATTAGGGTTTGATTATAAGATATAAACTAGTGTAAGGAGTCCCCCCTTGATATATATGGGTACTAATCCTTATTTAATTTACTTATCCCATAGATGAGTGACTTTGACATCATTTTTAGTAAGGACTAGCTAGTGACATATCGAGCCCATGTTGATTACTATCGTTGGATGGTTTTGTTTACATAACTCAAGGGAAACGCGTATATTCATAAGGTGGATGGGATATCCAGGAGTATCAATTTGGACCCAAGAGTCTTGGGTATAGAAGAGTGACAACCCAAATGGTGTGTCTCTTTATGAGTGATCATGGAATATGACTTATGGAATCCATCCTACTGTGGATCATTTCATGGACATCTTCCATGGATATTTATATACATTACCAATCATGGGCGGGGTGGAGTTCACTATTGAGCTACTATTAGGTGCAGAAGAAGTGTCCACCCATCCCTATAGAATTCCACCTATAAGGATATAGGAACTGGTGAAGTAGTTGGAATATACCAACCCAGTCTTAATGTACATAGAAATTACATCACATTTTCATAAAACATAAAACATTATAAAAAAATAAACCTAAAGACCATATTAGTTTAGTGTATTTGGAAACATGGAAATATAAATTCAGGTACATTAGATAGCTACATTATATTAAACTATGTTTTTCTTGACTAGCACGTTTCTTAGAAACATCAATCATAATACTTATCTTAATAAATTGGGGGAATGAAAACATAAAAAATAGTTGACCACAAATGCTCTGTAAAGGTAAAAAAGGGAGATAAGTAAGCTTAATTATGATAATAAGGGTATGAGAACATGATCCAAAAAATATAAGATCATTACCTACATAAAAAATTTCATAAAAATGACTCGTGGAATAAATGTTAATAGTTCACAAGATATTAATCATAGGAAAATAAATAATATTATCCATGAAAGAATAAAATATGAATTATACATGGAATTGTACATACACATAAACATAGAAAATCCTACATTAAATCTATATACCAAGACCTTCATAACATGTTAGGCTTAGGCAATACACCATGTACCTTCTTCGAGATTGGGATAAAAACTGTGTTACCTCTTGTATTTGGGAAATGGTCTATAATCCATGTACCTTATTTTTTTCATGATTGGGATAAAACCCAATTAAATTTTGGTTTTCTTGCATGGGATACAACCCGTTTACCTTCTTGTTTTTAGGAATGGGATAAAACCCATGCACCTTATTTTTTTAGTCTTGGGATATAACCTGTATACCCTTTGAGCTCATGTACCATTTATCATTACATAATTCATTTTAAAGATATATAGGTCAAACTAGTTAAATAATAAAATTATATATTTATGTACCACAAGATAATAAAACTAACATCATATAATGACCCATAAAAATAGACGGGTTTTGTAAACATCCTATCATAACACATGAAATGAAATGGGTATCATAAAAATTTCATCCTATAATTACCTTTGTAAAAGATATATGTATCATAATCATTTTATCAATGAATAACCCATGAAATTAAGATGGTTTGATAAGTATATAATCTGTGAAAGAGAAACATGTTCCTTGAACATATAACCTGTGAAAAAGAAATGAGTTTCATAAAAATATAACCTATAAAAGATAAATGAGTTTCATAAAAATCATAACATCAAACCATACACTATTCACAAAAATAATATGAATTTAAACTTTGAATAAATTGCCAGAAGGGAATGAGAGACATCAATGCATTCCACCGTAGATGGAAAATAATTTTAAAATATATTTTAAAAACATTTTTTGAGGAAAATATCATTTATTATTTAAAAATAGTATTTTTAAAACAAAATACTTTTTGGAAAACATTTTCTTAAACCAAATATTAAATAAAATAATAAACTTTGAAAATATTCTTGAATCCTTTTTCTTTGAAAAAATTTAACGAGATCTTGAAAACATTTTGAAAAACATTTTCTATTAAATATTACAAATGAAAATTGAAAACATTTTAAAAATAATTTCAATGAAAATACATTTAAAAATATAAAAAAGGCTTGAAAATAATTAAAATTATTTTCTAAACATAAAACATTTTTTAAATATTTTTTCTTTAAAAATATCATTGACAAATCTTAATGGAAACATTGATAACTATAAAACATTTTTAAAAACCATTTTCATTGAAAATAAATTTAAAAATAAGGAATTCCCCAAATATTAATAATAATATTTTTCATTAAAAATAAACTTGTAAACATGCATTGTATGCTTCATGGAAATGATGGTCATGATAGCAGGTATGTTCGTATATTTTAGGAATTAAGTTTTTAACTTAGACGCTCAAAAAAATGTATTGATTGTAAAATTGAATGAATATTCTTTATAAAACTATGTTATAAAAGAAAAAACGTGGGTAAAAATGTCTATTAATTTCATATAATAAAAGTAATACATTTTTGAAATTATTTTTATAAATCAAAGTTTTGATAGAACACAGATTTCCAACCGAAAGGAGTGGTAATGTTACATTTTCATAAAAAACATTTCTTAACTATATTAAGTACCAAAGAGTGTAAAAATGGTACCATTACCAAGATATAACATGAATATAAAAAGGGTAAGAAAATTAATTGGAGTTATTGAGAGATTGATCATAATATTTAATCATTGCAATCATAATCATAAATAATATTTATAATCGATGAGACTATAGTAATAAACTATTACTGGAAAAATTAATTAATTATGGAAATAATAACATTAAATGAATCTTAAAATATCATTAAAATAATGTTATTCATGATATAACATGTAAAAGTACACTTTACACACCCCATAGAAAAATATTAGTTCATAACATGGCATGTGTCTCAAAGAATACAAATTGCGACAAAGTTACTTTACTGCTTTGGTATATTTTGAAACATAACCCCCCTGAAATGAATATAATAAAATTTATATTTAAATTACCTTAAAAATAATTTTAAGAATCATTTAATACATCCTTGTTCAGTATACAAACCACATGAAGAAAATAAGTGGTGATTAAGGCATGTATCTCACTAAAATAAAAAGTGAGTTGAAATCCCCTTACCTTGTGTCTTGAATATCGGTGTAATCATTCAAAAATAATGTATAATAAATATAATTTTATTATAAATATATCATAGAACCATATTATTATATCTAATACAATATATGAATTGATTATGACTTTATATTACCCACTTTTTGACAATTTTATGTTAAGGTTTTGCTTCGCGTAATATTAACTTTGTTTTCACTTGTGTCTTAATTTGTTATATCTTTCATCCTTATAAATATATCATAATTTCCATAATGTAAAAAATGGTATAGATATCATTTATATTCAGTATATTTTTATTTTAATAATCTATAGTATATATATGTATGAAATGGAATGCACTGTTCATGGAGATAGTAGGTCATATGTACGCATGAACGTTGTTTTCATTTTATTTGTCATTTTGAAAGAAAGAATGAAAATAAAATATTTATATATATTTAAATATTATCATTAAATTACTATTATTATGTCATATATATCATATAATTTCACTAAACACATCCTTAATATATTCCATGTAGTTTGTGAATGAATCACATCACTTTGACGAGGTGGTAGTTCACACATCCTCAAACAAAATTATCATATTTACAAAATATGGAAAGCATAAAGGTATATTATAAATAAAAATTAAATAATCATAAAAATTTATAAATATCATATAAAAATAATCATTCCATTATAATTTCCACCATGAGGAGAGGTGAAGAAAAAATAAACAATCATCATTTCATTAGGCGGTAGTTCGTCGTACCAATAAACAGTATGTTCATTTACCATTAAATAGAATTGTGTGTATGTGTAAGTAAAAAACATAGAATAAAAACATATTATTGTATTTAGGATATTGTTTTTTATACAATCACTAAAAAATAATATTTTAGGGAGTTTATAATGGAAGTAAAACTAAAGAGCTTAAGGAAATATGTTACCTCTTATTCGGGTAACTCCTTTTGGTTTACACAAAAGTACATCCATGGATTCCATTATTCACAAGGTGATGCATAGAGGATAAGGGGAGGGATTTTTAGGGGAAATTTTTTCATGGAATGGTAGATACAAAAATGGCTTGATATGTTTGAGTAAGTGGGAGGAGAGGTGGCTATTTATATTGGGAGAGGAGTGGCACTCTTGTAAATTTTGGGAAATGGAATTCCACCAATATTTTTCCCATGGAATTTGGATCCCATAATGGTAAAAATTTAATATAAGAGATTATAGGTTCGAAATATTTTCATAATGTTTTTCTTGTACAAGTTTCAAGGTTATTTGGGTCCTTATGATTAAGGTTTAGTCCTTTGTTAATCTTTATTTTTCCTTAATAGTTGTAATTAATTTTAATTACATTCACTAATGTTTTTGGTCAAAAATATAAGATGAAATTGTTCAAAAATATAAATTATTATGATTCAAAATATGAAATTAATTTTTACAAATTATAATAATATAATTGTTAGAATTTAATTTAAATGTAATCCCACATATGGAATGATAATTTGGGGTTTTAAAGTAAAAAATAACTAATTTTTTTTAATCTTTTTATACCAGATTAAAAAGTGAAATTGATCCCAATGACATAAATTATATTAATTGATAATAATATGATCTAATTAAAATTTGAAACCAATTTAAAATATAATTTATCATTATAAATAAATTATATGAAAAAGAAGTTTTGAATTAATGTTAACATTATTAACTATTCATTAAAAAATTAAACCATACAAAAAAACACAAAAAATTTATTATAAACTAATATTTAGGTCTATAATTAAAAAATGAATTTTATTTTGACATATTGAATCTATAAAATATCAAAATACTTTATTTATAATGGGTTATTCATTAAAATGTTGTAAAACTACATTTATCAAAATATAGGGTTTATGTATAAAATTAGTATTACTTTTATCTTATGTCTATCAATTACATTGGATGAATATCAAAAATATTTTATTGAATATTTAAAATAGATGTTAAATTAATATCAATCACGCATTTTAAATAATTTATTTAGGAAGAGAAAATGCATTTGGGAGTTTAAAAATAAATATATAATTTTTTATTAAATTGGTTCAAATATTATCATTTCAAATTAATTGGTAACCTATGAATTCATCTTATATATGTGTCAAAAATATTTTTTATAATGTAGTTATTAATATTCATATATTTTAATTTAGTGATTAAGTTATGTCTTACTATATTAAATAATAATATTTTAATAATATATTATTTTTCGGTAAAACTCAGTATTATGTGTTATTAAATACATGAATGAAAGTCATTATTGAGTGTAATGCATGATGACCTCAGTGTTCCATATAGATAAAGATATAATTTATTCTGTGTGTATTTCATGATTAACATGGTGTAGTGTATAATGTAAGAAAAACATATTGATTTAATATAATATAAACAAAATTCTATGTTTCATGAAATTAAAAATAGAAAAAAATATAAGATTAATTTGAAATAATAATTCACAAAATATCAGGGTGTTACATTCTACCTGTAAGAACCCATATATTCTTTTCGGGTATGTTTCTTTCTTCTGGTCGTTTTTGAGAAAAAGGGGAATTTCAAGAAATTTCTGAAGTACACATTGTGTACTTTATAAGTGAACACCGTGTACTGGGTTGCCGCAAGAATCCGTGTGCTGGTAGTGTAATGGAAATACACACGGACATGTGGGGGTGACTTGGAGGCCACCTAAAGCGAAGTAAGGAAACAGAAAGTACACGCCGTGTACTCTAAAAGTACATGCAATGTATTTTTTTTCATTAAATGTATCAAGGCCGCATCTAATCGCCAGAAAGGCCTTCTTCTTGACCTAGTTAATTAGAGAGCTCCTGTATGACCATGATCTTCCTCCGATCCCCTGATCGAGCATCCGATCTCTGATTCGACTGACGTCGATTTTGTTGGCATAGCCTCGGTAAGCTATTCCTTCTGCTTGATCCTCGTTTCATGATTCTACCTCTTTCTCAAGTTATCATCTATTGAATGTTTTGATCATTTTTGTAGATCTATAGTATTCATGTGCAATTCATGGATTGAGGTTCACATATAGCGATCTCCCAACACCGAGGTAGGTTTTGTGCCTTTATGATGAAATTGTTTGAGTTATATAGGAAAAAATCACCAATACCCATGAATGGGGTATTGGGTGCTTACCGTTTTGGCCCTATTGTTTGCCTGATTTTATTTTATGCTTGATTAGAGGTTTTTGAATATGAATAGGGTGAATTGCTATGCTTTAGAAGTGTTTTCCCATGAATGATTGCCTGTTTTGACCATTGGGTCTAGTTTTCCTATTAGGCTACTATTTACCTACCATTCCTAGTATTGTAGGATGGTGTGACTATTTTTCTGACATGCTGATATGCTATAGACTGATATCCAAGTAGTTCTTGAGGTTTACTTTGGCCGATATGCACTACTATTCTTGATTGACTTACACAGGGTTGTGAGAACCTGGTGTAGTAGACCATAGGGAGAATAGACATAAGGGCTTCTCCAGAGTGTCTATTTTACTTACAATGCAAGACCATAGGGGGAATTGATGTAAATGCACCCTTAGAGTGTTTTTAGATCCTCGATGCAGGCCAGAGAGGTAATGTGAATTAAGTTCTTTTCTAGAGCTCCATTAGTTACCGATATGAGACTATATGAGGAATTGATTGCATGTGCTTCCTTAAAGAGTCTATGCATAAGATGAACCAGATGGGTTAGACTGAGTGTACTACCTAGAGGGTTGCTTGTACATGTTAGGTAAGAACAGATTGGATAGGTTGTGAGTACTTCCCATAGGGTTACCTGTCATGTTATCTGTTTTCTTGTGTTGCTAGGTAGAACCAGAGAGGATAGGTTGTGAGTACTTCCCAAAGGGTTACCTTTTGTGTTTATCTTCTTACTTGTGTTTCTAGGTAGGACCAGAGGGGATAGGATATAAGTACTTCCCAGAGGGATACCAATTTGTGTTTTACCTACTTTGATTAGCTGTTGCTGAATGCTTTGAAACTATGGATTGTTTACTGTTTAGTACTTCCTTGTTTACTGCTTTCTGTACTTTTACTTTCCATATAATCAATGACTGTTAGGCACAAATATTGTGGTGACTGCCTACTGAGATTTAGTCTCACACCCTATTTGGGCCATGCTTTTGGGCCCTAACTAGCTATATTTTTGGAGGTATAGATAAGGGAAAGCAACCTTCCACTTCAAGTACTTGATTTCCTATGGAGCTGGAGAGCATGTGACCAAGCTACGACTTATGATGGTAAGGAGTTATTTACTTTTATTCTTTTGTACTTTGGTTTAGTACTTTTGTATTCCAGCATTGTGATTTTTTTGTATGTATTCATAAACATATGCATCATTCAACATTCATATATATATATATATATGTGTGTGTGTGTGTGTGTGTGTGTGTGTGTGTGTGTGTGTGTGCTCTAGTTTATTATTTCCACTCATCTATTGTTTACTTTTGTATGGATTATTCTTGTTTCTACTACTTCTATTGCTTTCTTCTACTGTGTTACTCTTCCAATGAGGGTATAGTTTCCCCACTATCACACCCAAGGCCCTTTCTTTTAGTCCGTAGCCTCAGGTGTTTGGGGAAATGCTCTTGAGGCCATGTGACCAATCGGGTACAGGGTGCCTCCAGGTGGCTTCATGAACCAAGACGTTACAATGTGGTATCATAGGAGATTCTTTTCTTCTTTATTTACTATTTGGAGGCTATAGTTTGGGATAGTAAGGAATAAGTACTTGGTAATAAGCTATGCTCGGGAGTAGCTAACCCATGTATAGGGAAAAGCCAATCTACCTCGTTTATTGCAATTTTATGGGTTTTCAAGTTTATGGTTCATCTAATTTTCACTATGGGGTGACTCACAAGTATTTTTCTATTATTTTTGATGTTATTCAGGTTCTATTTCTGTTGAAACCTGATGAGATGAGGGTATGCCATCTCATGCATCATTTAGGCACTTACTATAAATCACATGTCATGAATTCTTACCTTTCCATATAGGGTGAATTAGTGATTTCATGTTGTTTTGATAGATGTTGTGCTAGAGATGCATGCTATTGTGATATATGACTTGATAGAATCCCTCCTTCTTGATAGGGTATTGAATTTGTGTAAGGTTTGTTTGAATAAACGCCAATTTTTTTTTCCTGAGGTGCTATGGGCCCTCATGGACCAGAACATGGTGGATCATTACCTTGTTTACCTTGTTTATATCATGTATTAGATTCCAAGATTTGATTCGTGGAGATTATGGGCCCTCGCAGATTGGAATTTGGCACTTTGAGGTTTGTTTTATTGTTTTTATGAGCTCCAGAGTACTTTCCGAGGCTTACTGTTTGAAAAAACCCAGAATAAAGGCCGTGTAGTTTGGACTACACACCTTTGTGTTCTTCTATTTCATAAGAAACAATTTTTATTAAGTACACACCGTGTACCATATGTACATGTTGTGTAGTCTCTAACCGTGTCACAGGTCGTGTGGGCAGGGACACAGGATAAGAAAATCTTTAGGGGAACACGCTGTGTACTGGTTGTTCACACTGTGTTTTGTTGACCCTGTGTCTGCCCGTGTGACTAATGACACAGAGGGATAATAACTTAAGCTATACACGCCGTGTCAAGATTGAACACACCATGTAGTATAACCCAGGTACCCGACCGTGTCACAAACAACATGGGTCGATGTTATCGTTTCTTGTACAGGCCGTGTCCCTCTGGAACACGCCGTGTAGTATGAGCTGTGTGTCTAGCCGTGTCACTAACAACATGGGTCAGTGAAGCTCATCTAGTACATTCCATGTCTAGAACTAACACTCCATTTAGTTTTGGGTTAGGAGAACTGTGTGGCTTAGCCGTGTAGAATAAATTAGGAAAGGGAAGATTATTCAAGTACACACCGTATCTTAGGCGATCATGCCGTGTGTTTGGGGTGTTACACGACCAGTTTTGACAGAAGTAAATACCCATGTGAATGACTGAAGGGAACACATTTTGAAGGGGTTATACACACCATGTAGTCATGTTTTGGAAAACTTGAATTCTTTCTTCCTCATGTTCCCTTCTTATGATTTCAGTTTTTAGTCCTTGATAATATTGATCTAAGGTGTGCATTTGACCTTGCAGAGTCATGATTCCGAGATGTCCTCTGGTTGTATGCCATTTTTAGGGTAGTGATCAGACAATGGAGGTGGCTGATTAGGGACTACCTATAGATCCTCCTTTTGTGCCGGTCTTGGAACAAGCCATTATACCAGATGCAGGTGCTGATGCATAGTTCATGTAAGGCTTTATGAGGATGGTTTAGACATTTTAGGGATTACTGGGGAAGGATGACCTTAGGATGCAATGTCATGGTTAGAATCCTTGCTTTTTTATCTTCGAGAATCTGGAGATGCCTCAAGAGAGATGAGTCAAGATCACTACATACATTCTTCGGGACTCCGCAAAGATATGGTGGGATGTGATCTCACAGGAAGGATGCCAATAGGTTATGGCATGGAATGATTTTTAGCACATCTTCCTTGACTAATTATATCCAAATACCTTCAGGGATGATCAAGCCCAAGTGTTTATGTGTCTGTTGTAGGGAACTCTTTCTGTCATGGAGTATTCCTCTCGCTTTACCAAATTATAGCGCTTCACACCTATTCCAAGAGGTGATCAATTATTATTGGCAAGCAAGTTCTAGGATGGTCTGAGGAACAAAATTCAATCATAGGTTAACATATTTCGATTGACTTATATCACTTCTATAGTCAAACATGCATTGATCACAAAGAGTAATCTGAGGGATTTTGGAGTTTTGAGCCTGGGAAGCTCAACATCTAGAGTTAGTATTCCTCCTACTGACAGCAAGAAGCACCGTAGGGAGTCTACACATGGAGATCTGAGGATTCAGGAGACATCTTCTGGTAGTCAGGTGGTTTGAAACCACTGTAGGAAGAGCTGGAATATGAGACCACATTACCCGAGAGACCCAGTAGAGTTCCAATATTATTGCAGGATGTGTTACCTTCAGCATTTCTGTCATATCTTCTCATCAGTATCTGGTGATAGGGGTTCTTCTATGAGTCCTCGTTTAGGAGTAGCACCACCAGTTTCTCACTGGTATAGGAACTGGAGTTCTTCCAGCCATTTGGGCCAAGGTGGAGGTCGTGGCTGTGGTAGCTAGTCACCTGGTTCTCAGCGACATCAGGGTGGATCAGCTCAGGGTGGTCATACTTTTGCAGTGGAGCAGAACCAATAGGAGAAAGATCCAGGACCCTCTACAGTTCTAGGTACGATCTTAGTTACCTTAGTTTTAGCTTCTGGTCATTTTGATATAGGGGCTTCCCATAGCTTTATATCTGCTGCTGTTGTAGAGAGCCTTGGTCTCTGCATCTTTCCTTCTACCGATATCTTGATGATAGACACTCCATTGGGGACTAGAATAGGTAGTGAAATTTAGGTCAAGGAGTTACCTCTAGTGGTTGGTGGGTGTCACTTTTTATGGGACCTCTATGTCCTAGAGATGATAGGATATGATGTCATTCTCGGAATGGACTGGCTAGTTCCCTTCCAGGTAGTCTTCGATTTCTATCACCATAGGGTGAGTTTCACATCACCAAAGGGTAGATAATTTTTCATAAGGGTTAGTGGGATGTGCAGGTATTCAGAGTGGGACCCGATCATCATAGGTTGGGAGGATATATAGTCGAGATTTCTATTCTATATCTAAATGACCATGGTATTTCATAGTTATACATTCCTCCACAGGTGGATCATTTCAGGGACGTCTTTCTAAATGAATTTTCAGGTTTCCCTACAGAGAGGGAGGTGGAATTTTCTATTGATCTCATGCCAGGAGCGACTCCGGTGTCCATTCCTACTTATAGGATGGCTACACCATAGTTGCAATAGATCAAGAAGCAGTTGGAGGAGTTACAGGAAAAGGGTTTCATCCGACCCAATACTTCTCCTTGGGCTTCGTCTGTCTTGTTTGCGAAAAAGGCGGATGGTAACCTCAGACTTTGCGTGGATTAGCAGAAGCTGAACCAATTTATGGTCAAGAACCGATATCCCTTTCCAAGGATTGATGATCTCTTTGATCAGCTTCGAGGATCCCGAGTATTCTTAAAGATTGACTTGATATCCTATTATCATCAGTTGCGCATAAAACCATCTGATATACCTATTACAGCTTTCCGGACCATGTTTGGCCTATAAGAGTATATGGTTATGCCGTTCGATCTCATGAATTCTCCTACGGTTCTCATGGCACTAATGAACCCAGTGTTCCATACAAACCTAGATTCTTTTAAGGTGGTCATCATGGACGATATCATGGTGTACTCTCACACTCAACACGACCATGCTACCCATGTTGATATCATTCTGAGTACATTGAGAGAGAATCAGTTATATGCTAATCTCTCAAAATTCCATTTTTGGATTTACTAGATTCACTTCTTGGGTCATGTTATCTCAGAGATAAGAGTGTCAGTAGACCCAGTGAAAGTGAGATTAATAGTTTCTAGGGAGAATCCAAAGAACGTCTTTGAGGTACAAATTTTTCTAGGGCTGGCTAGATACTATCAATGTTTCATAAAAGTCATTTCACACTTAGCAGCACCACTGACGGGTATGACTTAGAAGGGTGAAATGTTATTGTGGTCAGATTCTTGTGAGTCAACCTTTCAGGAGCTGAAGGGGAGGTTGACTTCAGCCCCGATACTAGTCCCGCCAGATCCAGGAAAGAGCTACATTGTGTACTGTGATGCTTCAGGTATCGGGCAAGGAGCTGTGCTTATGAAGGGAGAAGGAGTCATTGCATATGAGTCTCAGTAGTTGAGGCCACATGAGAAGAATTACACGACACAGTATCTCGAGTTAGCACCAGTTTTTCATGCCTAACAGAGTTGGAGACATTATCTTCTAGGAGAGAATTTTGTGGTTTTCACTGACCAAAAAAGTCTTAAGTACATATTCACTCAGCATGACCTAAATTTGAGACAGTGTGGGTGGGCCGAGTACCTTCAATCTTTTGACTTTGATCTTTCCTACACTCCAGAGAAAGGAAACACAGTGGCCAATGCACTGAGTAGGAGGACTCAAATACATGCAGTTTAGGAGGCCAGCAGTGAGTGGTAGCTTATGGATCTATTATCTTAGATGCATTTGGAGGTGCACGATAGATAGGGGAAGACATTTCTTTCTTCTGTAGATTTTACCTCTACTCTTCTTGATCGAGTGAGGACGTGGAAGCTATCAGATTCAGAAGGCCTAGTTCTATGAGAAAGTGTGTCAGGAGAGAACCCTATTCCTGGATGGACAGTAGGAGATGATTTGATCTTACATTTCTAGGTGTGCATATGGGTTCCAACATACATACACGACAAGATGATACTGGAATTTCACTCCTCAGTTTGGGAAGTTCATCCTGGTGTCACCAAGATGTATCGTGATCTAAACTGTTAGTACTTGTGGCTAGGTATGAAGAGAAATGTTGCCAGTTTTTTCATGAAGTGTTCCACATGTCAGCAGGTGAAATAGGAGCATCAGTGACCAGTAGGGCTTTTGTAGAAGTTTCACATTTCCGAGTAGAAGTGGAATGATGTCACGATGGATTTTGTGACAGGTTTACTAAGGATGACTTGAGGGAATGATGCAGTTTGGGTTGACATTGACAGACTCATGAAGGTTGCACACTTATTGCCAATCAAAGAGACTTTCAGTTTTGATGAGCTGGGGAGGTTGTACATCTGTGAGATTACACATCTACATGGAGTTCCACACTCCATTGTTTTAGACAGAGATGCACATTTTACTTCTCAGGTCTGGTAGGGGATACAGAAGGCATTGGGTACATAGGTACTTTTTAGTACAGCTTACCAGCCCCAGATTTATGGCCAGTCTGAGCATAAGATTCACGTGCTTGAGGACATGCTTTGAACATGAATCCTAGATTTTGGAGGTTCCTTGGAGAAGCACATACGTTTTTTGGAGTTTTCCTAAAATAGTAGTTTTCAAGAAACTATTCAGATGGAACCTTATGTGGCTTTGTACGGTAGGCCATGCTGATCACCCTTATGATGGCTGGAGGCAGAAGAGGTAGATTTTTTGGACCTCCTCTTATCCAGGAGACCATATAGAAGAGATAGTTGATTCAGAAAAGGATGGCTACTGCACAGTATCGACAGAAGTCTTATGCTGATCAGTAGGGATGAACTTTGGATTTCAAGGTTGGAGATCAAGTTTTTCGGCATGTCACACCGATGGAGGGACATAGAAGGATTAAGAGACATGCTAATATTTCGTCGAGGTATGTCGGGACATTTGAGTTATTGGAGGTAGTTGGTCTAGGTGCTTATTGGTTGCAGTTACCTTAGAGGTATCAGGCTATGCATGACATTTTCCTCGTTTCTCAGCTTCGACATTACTTCTCAGACCCGTCTCATGTCTTCCAACCTGCGGAGGTTGAGTTGGAAGTGGATGCGTCATTTGAGGATCATCCTATCTAGATTTTGTATTGAAGTACGAAGGTTTTCTGTGGCCGGTCTATTCCTCTGGTATGAGTTCTATGGCAGCACAAGCGAGTGTAGGACAAGACATGGGAGAGGAAGGCTGATTTATGATCGTAGTGGCTAGAGCTGTTCGGGGTTTTTTCTTCAACGTCACCTTGCTAGGGAAATTTGGGGAAAAATTTATTTAATGGGGGAATTTTGTAAGAACCCAGATCTTTTTTTGGGTATGTTTCATTCTTCTGGTCGTTTTTGAGAAAAAGGGGAATTTCTGTGAATTTCTGAAGTACACACCATGTACTTTATGAGTACACGCTGTATACTAGGTTTCCATAGGAGGTCGTGTGATGGCTGTGTAATGGCCACACATAGAGACATGTGGGGGTGACCTAGAGTCCACCTAAAGTGGAGTAGAGAAACGACAAGTACACTCCATGTACTTCAAAAGTACACACCCCGTATTTGTTTTTCATTAAACGTACCGGGGTCACGTCTAATTTCCAGAAAGGCCTTCTTTTCGACCTAGTTCATTCAAGAGATCCTATAGGACTGCAATCTTCCTCTGATCCCCCAACCTAGCATCTGATCTCTGATTTGACTGCAATCAATTTCGTTGGGATCACCTCTGTAAACTCTTCCTTCTTATTGAGCCCCATTTCCTGATTCCTATTCTTTCTCAAGTTATCCTCTGTTGAATATTTTGAGAGTTTTTATAGATCTACTATGTTTTTGGGTGATTCAAGGCTTGAGGTTAATGTATAGAGATATCCTGACACCGAGGTAGGTGGTTTGTGCCTTTCTGATGAAATTCTCTAAGTTATATGTGCATAACTCACCAATACCCATGAACGGGGTACTGTGCCCTTACTGTTTTGGCCCTATTGTTTTCCTTCTTTGCTTGTATGCTTGAGAAGAGGTTTTTGATTATGAATAGGGTGTATTATTATTATTTGGATGTGTTTTACTGTGCATGATTTCTTGTTTTGACCATTGGGTCTAGTTTTCCTGTTAGGCTACCATTTACCTTCCATGCCCAGTATTGTAGGATTGTGTGACTATTTTTCTGACATGCTGATTTGCTGTAGACTGCTAGCCAAGTATTTCTTGAGGTTTTATTTGGATGATACATGCTGATATGATTTCTTGACTTACACAGGGCTGTGAGAACCTGGTGTAGTAGACCATAGAGAGAATGGATTGAAGGGATTCTCCAGAGTGTCTGTTTTAATTACTATGGGAGACCATTGGGGGAATTGACGTAAGTGCTTCCTCAGAGTGTCTGTAGATCCTCGACGTGGTCCACCGAAGAAATTTGATGTAAGTTCTTCCCTAGAGAGCCTTTAGTTACTGATATGATACTATAGGAGTAATTGATTGAGAGTTCTTCCTCAGAGAGTCTATGCTTAAACTGAACCAGAGGGGTTAGACTAAGTGTACTACCCAGAGGGTTGCTTGTAATTGATAGGTAGGACCAGAGGGGATACGCTGTGAGTACTTCCTAGAGGGATACCTGTCGTGTTATCAATTTTCTTGTGTTTATAGGTAGGACCAGAGGGGATAGGTTATGAGTACTTCCCAGAGGGTTACCTTTTGTGTTTAGCTACTTTCTTTTGTTTCTAGGTAGGACCAGAGGGGCTAGTCTATGAGTACTTCCCAGAGATTTACCTATTTGTGTTTTCATGAATTGAATAGCTATTGCTGAATACCTTGAAACTATAGATTTTTTACTGCTAAGTAATTACTTGTTTACTGCTTTCTGTACTTTTACCTGCCGTATATTCACTGGCTGTTAGGCACATATCTTGTGGTGGTTTCCTACAAGGATTTATTCTCTCACCCAATTTGGGCCATGCTTTTGGTCCCAAAAAGAATATATTGTTGAAGGTATAGATAAGGCCAGGTGCCCTTCTACTTTAGGTAGATGATTTGCTGTGGAGGTGGAGAGCAAGGGACCAAGCTATGGCTTGTGATGCTGAGGAGTTGTTTACTTGTCTTCTTTTGTACGTTGGTTTAGTACTGTTGTATTCCAGCATTGTGATTTGTTTGTATGTTTTCCTAGACATATGTATCATGAATCATTCATATATATGTTCTCTAGTTTATTATTTCCAGTCTTCCGCTATTTACTTTTGTATTGATTTTTCCAACTTCCACTATTGCTATTTCTTTTTTTCTGCAGGTTTCTCTACCAATGAGGTTGTAGTTTCCCCACTATCACACCCAAGGCCCTCACTGCTAGTCGGCAACCTATGGAATTTGAGGAAATGCGCTTGAGACCATGTGACCAACCATGTATGGGGCGCCTCTGGGTGGCTTCCAGAATAGGGACATTACAAATTGGTATTAGAGGAGATTCTTTTCTTCTTGATTTACTGTTTGGAGGCTATAGTCAAGGATAGGATGGAATTGGTACATGGTAATAATATGTGCCTGAGAGTTATTAACCCATGTAGAGGGAAAATCCAATCTACCTCATTTATTGCAATTTTTGTGGTTTTTCAAGTTAACGATTGTTTTGATTTTCACCATGTGGTGACTCACATGTATTGTGCTGCTATTATTAATGTTATTCATGTTTTATTTCTATTGAAACCCAATTATATGAGGTTATTCCATCTCATGAATCATTTAAGCGCTTTCTAGAAATCACATGCCATGCATTCTTACCATCCCATATAGGGTGAATTAGCGATTGCATGTTGTTGTGATAGATGTTTTTCTAGAGATGCATGCTATTGTGATAGATGCCTTGATAGAATCCATGCTACATGATAGGGTATTGAATTTGGGTAAGTTTTGTTTGAATGAATGCCAAATTTTGGTTCCTAAGTTGTTATGGGCCCTCATGGACCAGGACTTGGTAGATCATTGCCTTTCTTACCTTGTTTATAACATGTATTATATTCCAATATTTTATTTTCGAGGAGTATGGACCCTCACAGAACAAGATTTGGCACCTTGAAGTTTGTTTTAGTGTTTTTCTTGGATCTGGAGTAATTTCTGAGGCATACTCTCTGGAAAACCCCAGAATACACACCATGTAGTTTTGACTACACACCATGTGTTCTTCTGTTCGAGAAGAAACTATTTTTCTTATATACACACCGTGTACCGTATGTACACGCTGTGTAGTCTCTAACAGTGTCATAGGTCGTGTGGGCAGAGACATGAGATATGGAAATATTTTGGGGAACACGCCGTGTACCGGTTGTGCATGCCGTGTTGTGTTGACCCTGTGCCCACCCATGTGATTAACGACATGGAAGGATAGTAACACAAGCTATACATGCTGTGTCAGGATTTAACACATAGTTTTGTATAACCCAGGTACCCAGCCGTGTCACTAAGAATACAGGTCGGTGTTATCCATTCTCGTACACACTGTGTCTTCCTGGAACATTCCGTGTAGTGTGAGCAGTGTGTCTGGTCGTTTCACTAACAACACAGGTCAATGAAGCTAGTTTAGTACACACCGTGTCTTCAACTAAAAAACTGTGTAGTCTTGGGTTAGGATAACTATGTGGCTTAGCTGTGTAGAAATAATCGGGTAGGGGAAGAGGATTCAAGTACGCACAATGTGTATCAAGAAAACGCCGTGTGTTTGGGGTGTTTGACGACCAGTTTTGGTAGAAGTACACGCCCATGTGAATGACTTAAGAGAACACGCCATGTAGGAGTTATACATGCCATCTCGTCATGTTTTGGAAAACATGAATTCTTTCTTCCCCTTGTTCCCTTATTACGCTTTATATTTTTAGTCATTTATAATCTTGATCTAAGGTGTGAATTTGAACTTGCAGATTCATGCCACCGAGACGTCCTCCAGTTGTACGCTAGTTGTAGGGTAGTGATTAGACACCAGATGTGGATGATCAGAGACTACCCATAGATCCTCTTTTTGTGCCAGTCTTGGTTTCAGCCGTTATACCGGATAAAGGTGTTGATGAAAAGTTCATGGAAGGCTTTATGAGGATGATGCAGACCTTTTAGGGAGCACCGCCTCCTGCCCCATCGATGGCAGAATTGATGCGGTTCTTTCAGCAGCAACATCCTTCGACCTTCCTAGGGGAAGAATGGCCTCAACTTGTAGAGTCATGGTTAGAAGCCATGATTTATATCTTTAATCATCTGGATATGCCTCTAGATAGGAGATTCAAGCTCTCTACTTACATGATTTGGGACTCTTCCAAGAGATGGTGGGATGTGATCTCACAGGCTAGCCACCAGTAAGTTATGGCATGGAATGAGTTTCAGTGCATCTTATTTGACTACTTCTATCCAGAGACCTTTAGGGCTGGTCGAGCCTGAGAGTTTATGTGTCTGAAGTAGGGAATTCTTTCTGTCATGGAGTATTACTGCCGCTTTACCAAACTACAACACTTCACACCGATTCCAAGAGGTGATTAGTTATTCCTAGAAAGGAAATTTGAGGATGGTCTGAGGAACAACATCTGATTGCAGGTGAACATCTTCTGATTGACTTCTATCACTTCTATAGTCAACCATGCACTGATCACAGAGCGTAATCTGAGGGATTTTGTAGTTGTGACCTCGGGTGGATCAACATCTGGAGTTAGTTTTGCTCCTACTGACAGCAGGAAGCACCATAGGGAGTCTACACGCAGAGACACGAGGATCTGAGAGACATCTTTGGGTTGCCAGGTGGTGTGCTACTAGTGTAGGAAGAGCGGGCATACGAGGACTCATTGCCCGAGATACCCAGTGGAGTGCTGATCTTGCGGCAAGATGGGTCACCTTCAGCATTTCTGTCAGATCTTCTCACTAGCAGTTGGTGAAATGGGTTCTTCTATGACTCCTCATTCAGGATCAGCACCACCAATTTCTCATCGTTCTAGGAACTGGAGTTCTTCCGGATAATCAGGATGAGGTAGAGGTCATGGTCGTGGTATCCAGTCACCTAGTTTTCAGAAACAACAATGTGGATCAACTCAGGGTGGTTAGACTTTTTCAGTGGAGAAGACCCAACAAGATCAGGACCCTAGACCCTTTACCATTCGAGGTACAATCTTAGTTGCCTCAGTTTTAGATTCTTCTTTTTTCAATACAGGGGCTTCCCATAGATTTATATCTATTTCTGTTGTGGAGAGCCATGGTCTCTGCATCTTTTCTTCTACCGATAACTTGATGCTAGACACTTCTTTGGGGACTAGAATTCCTAGTGTACGTTAGTGTAAGGAGTGCCCTCTAGAGGTTGTTGGGTGTCAATTTATATGGGACCCTTATGTCCTAGAGATGACAAGATATTATTTCATTCTCTGAATGGACTGGCTAGTTCCTTTCTAGGCAGTCGTCAATTGCTATCTTTATAGGGTGAGTTTCGATCACTAGAGGGAAGATCTTTTATTCGTAAGGGCGAGTGGGATGTCCAGGAGAGCAGTGCGGGACCCGAGAATCATTGGTTGGGAGAAGTTACTTCCCAGATTTCTAGTCTATATCTAGATGACTAGGGGTCTTCATAGTTATACTTTCCTCTAGTTGTGGATCATTTAAGGGACGTCTTTCCAGAGGACTTTTCAAGTTTTCCTCTGGAGCGAGAGGTGGAATTTTATATAGATCTCATGTGAGGAGAGACACATGTGTCCATTCCTTCTTATAGGATGGAAACACTAGAGTTGCAGGAGCTCAAGAAGATGTTGGAGGAGTTGCAGGAAAAGGGTTTCATATGACCCTGTACTTCTCCTTGGGGTTTGCCTGTCCTATTTGCGAAGAAGGGGGACGATACCCTCAGACATTGAGTGGATTATCGGAAGCTGAACTAGTTGACTGTCAAGAACCAATATCCCTTTTCAATGATTAATTATCACTTTGATTAGCTTCGAGGAGCCCTGGTGTTCTTGAAGATTGGAATGAGGTAAGGTTATCATCAGTTTCATGTTAAACCATCTGATATACCTCTTATAGTTTTCCAGAGCAGGTATGGTCTAAACTAGTATATGGTTATGCCATTCAGTCTCATAAAAGCCACTGCAGTTTTCATGGCACTGATGAAATGAGTGTTCCATCCATACTTGGATTGTTTCATGGTGGTCTTTGTGGACGATATCTTGGTTTACTCTCAAAATCGACAAAACTATACTACCCATCTTTAGATTGTTTTGAGTAAACTGAGAGAGAATCAGTTATATGGTAAGATCTCAAAATTCCACTTTTGGATGGACCAAATTCACTTCTTGTGTCATGTTATCTCAGAGACAGGAGTGTCAATAGATCCAGAAAAAGTGAGAGTAGTAGTTTTCTAGGAGCATCCAAAGAATGTATTTGAGGTATGAATTTTGTAGGGCTATCTGGATACTACAAAAATTTCCTAAATGACTTTTCATGCTTAGCAGCACCACTGAAGGGTCTGACTAAGAAGGGTGAAAAGTTCTTGTTGTCAGATTCTTGTGATTTAGCCTTTTAGAAGCTAAAGGGTAGGTTGACTTAAGCACTGATACTAGTCTTTCTAGCAACAGACAAGAGCTATACCAAGTACTGTGATGCTTCAGGTATCAGTCTAGGATTTGTGCCAATTCAAGGAGAAGGAGTCGTTGCATACGGGTCTCAGATGTTGTAGCCACATGAGAGGAATTACCTGACACATGATATCGATTTGGCAACAATTGTTCATGCCTTACACCATTGGAGACATTATCTTCTGGGAGAGCATTTTATTGTTTTCACCTACCAAAAAAGTCTCAAGTACATATTCACTCAGTGTGACCCGAATTTGAGACAGTGAAGGTGGTTTGAGTACCTTCTGTATTTTGACATTGAGATTGCCTACATGCCTGGGAAAGGCAACGTAGCGGCCGGTGCGCTGAGCAGGAGGACTCAGATATAGGTAGTTCAGGAGGCCATCAGTGAGTGGCAGCTTATGGATCTATTCTCTGAGATGCATTTGGAGGTGCACGATAGACAGGGGCAGAAGTTTCTTTCTTCTTTAGTTGTTACCTCTACTCTTCTTGATCGAGTGCGGATAAGGCAGATATCAGATTCATAAGGCCTAGTCCTACAGGAAAGTGTGTTAGAATAGAACCCTATTGCTAGATGGAAAGTTGTAAAGGATGAGATCTTGCATTTCCAGAGGTTCATATGTGTGTCAGAAAATATACGCAAGGAGCTTATACGGGACATTCATTCCTCAGTTTGGGAAATTCATCTGGGTGTCACCAAGATGAATCATGATCTACACCATCAGTATAGGTGGCTAGGTATGAAGAGAGATGTTGCTGGTTTTTTCATGATGTGTTCCACCTGTCAGCAGGTGAAAGCGGAGCATCAGTGAATAGCAGGTCATTTACAATATATACCCATTCCGTAGTGGATATGGAATGATGTCGCAATGGATTTCGTGACAGGTTTACCGAGGTCTCCTGAAGGTAATGTTGCAATTTGGGCTGTCATTGAAAGACTCATGAAGGTTTCTCACTTCTTGCTGATCAAGGAGTCTTTCAGTGTTGATGAGATGGGGTGATTGTACATCAGTGAGATTGTATGCCTACATGGAGTTCCACACACCATTGTTTCCGATAGAGATTCATGTTTTACTTCTCGGGTCTGGCAGGGTCTACAGATGGCGTTGAGTACATAGGTACTTTTTGAGTACAACTTACCACTCCCAGACAGATGGACAGTATGAGCGTACAATTCATGTGCTTGAAGACATGCTTCGAGCATGCATCCTAAATTTTGGAGGTTATTGGGATAAGCACATACCTCTTATGGAGTTTTCCTAGAAAAATAGGTTTCAAGCAACTATTTAGATGACACCTTATGAGGCTTTACATGGTAGGCCATGCTGGACACCCTTATATTGGCTGGAGGTTAGAGATATTGCATTATTGGGACCTCATCTTTTCTAAGAGACCACATAGCAGATAGAGTTGATTCATAAAGGATGGAAACTACACAGACTGTACAGAAGTCTTATGATGATATGCGGAGACCACCCCTGGAGTTTGAGGTTGGAGATCAGGTCTTCCTACGTGTCGCACTAAGGTTGGGACACAGAAGGATTAGGAGACAGGGTAAGCATTTTCCAAGGTACGTTAGGCCGTTTGAGGTGTTGGAGAGAGTTGGGATGGTTGCTTATTGGTTTCAATTACCTCCGAGGTACCGGGCTATGTATGACATTTTACATGTTTCATAGCTTCAACGTTACTTCTAAGACCCGTATCATGTCTTCCAACCCAAGGATGTTGAGTTGGAAGTGGATTCTTCATTCGAGGAGAATCCTATCCGAATTGTCAATAAAAGTACAAAAGTTCTTTGTGGTCTGTCTATTCCTCTGGTACGAGTGCTATGGCAGCACGGGCGAGTGCAATATGAGACTTGGAAGAGGGAGGCCGATGTATGATTGCAGTGGCCGGATCTGTTCGAGTTTTCTTCTTATATACCACTTTTCTAAGAAAATTCATGGAGGAATTTATTTACGGTGGGATGTTTGTAATAACATGGATATTCTTTTCAGGTATGTTTCTTTCTTCTGGTCGTTTTTGAGAAGAAGGGGAATTTCTAGAAATTTCTAAAGTATACACCATGTACTTTATGAGTACACAACATGTACTGGGTTGACACAAGAGGCCATGTGATGGCTGTGTAATGGCCACACACACGACCATGTGGGGGTGACCTAGAGGCCGCCTAAAGAAGAGTATGGAAACATGAATTACACACCGTGTACTTCAAAATTACACACTGTGTATTTTCTTTTTTTTTTTATTAAAAATACTGGGGTCACATCTAATTGCCAGAAATCCCTTCTTCTCGACCTAGTTCATCCAAGATCTCCCGTACAACTATGATCTTCCTCTGAGACCTTGACCAAGCATCTTATCTCTGATTCGACCGCCGTCGATTGCATTTGGATCACCTCAGTAAGCTCTTCCTTCTGCTTAAGCCTCATTTCCTAATTCCTCATCTTTGTCAAGTTATAATTTGATGAAATTTTTGAGAGTTTTTTTAGATCTACAGTGTAATTGGGAAATTAAAGGCTTTAGTATCATGTATAGAGATATCTAAACATCGAGGTAGGTGGTTTGGGCCTTTTTTATGAAAGTATTTGAGTTATATTGGCAAAAATCACTGATACCCATGAACGGGGTATTGTGCGCTTACTGTTTTGGCTCTTTTGATTACCTGCATTGATTATATGATTGAGTAGAGGTTTTTGATTGTGAATAAGGTGAATTTATATGCTTTGGAAGTGTTTTCCCATGCATGATTTCCTGTTTTGACCGTTGGGTCTAGTTAGCCTGTTAGGCTGCAATTTACCATCCATGCCTAGTATTGTAGGATGGTGTGACTGTTGTTCTGACACACTGATATGTTATAGACTGCTAGCCAGTTAGTTCTTGAGGATTACTTTGGCCGATATGCACTGCTATGATTTCTTAACTTACATAGGGCCGTGATAACCTGGTGTAGTAGACCATAGAGATAATGGACGGAAGGGATTTTCCAGAGTGTCTATTTTACTCACGATGCGAGATCATAGGGGGAATTGACGTAAGTGCTTCCTCATAGTGACTTAGATACTTGATGTGGGACACTGAGGGAATGTGACTTAAGTGCTTCCGTAGAGAACCTTTAGTTACTGATACGAGACTATATGAGGAATTGACGACAAGTGATTCCTCAGAGAGTCCATGCTTAAGCTGAACCAGAGGGGTTAGACTGAGTGTACAGCCTAGAGGGTTGCTTGAACTTGTTAGGTAGGACCAAAGGGGATAGTATGTGTGTTCTTCCTAGAGGGTTACCTGTCATGTATCTTTTTTCTTGTTTTTCTAGGTAGGACCATAGGGGAAATGCTGTGAGTACTTTCCAGATAGTTACCTTTTGTGTTTAGATACTTTCTTGTGTTTCCAGGTAGGACTAGAGGGGATAGGATACAAGTACTTACCATAGGGTTACTGGTTTGTGTTTACCTACCTTGATTAGATGTTACTGAATGTTTTGAAACTATGGATTGTTTACTACTGAGTACTTCCTTGTTTACTGCTTTTGGTACTTTTACCTGCCATATATTCAATCACTATTAGGCACAGATCTTGTGGTGGTTTCCTACTGTGATTTAGTCTCACAACATGTTTGGGCCATGATTATGGGCCCTAACAGACTATATTGTTTTAGGTATAGATAATTTCAAGCTCCCTTCCACTTGAGGTATTTTATTTGTTGCGGAGGTGGAGAGCATGGGACCAAGCTATGGCTTGTGATGTTGAGGAGTTGTTTACTTGTCTTCTTTTGTAATTTGGTTTAGTACTGTTGTATTCCATCATTGTGATTTGTTTGTCTGTTTTCTTAGACATATGTATCATTCATCATTCATATATATATATATATGTGTGTGTGTGTGTGTCTGTGCTCAAGTTTATTATTTCCAGTGTTCTGCTATTTACTTTTGTATGGATTATTCCCTCTTCCTCTATTGCTATTCCATTCTTCCACTGTGTTACTTTTCCAATGGGGGGATAGTTTCCCCACTATCACACCCAAGGGCCTTGCTTCTAGTCAAAAGCCTATGGTATTAGGGGAAATGCGCTTGAGGCCATGTGACCAACTGGGTACGGGGAACCTTTGGGTGGCTTCTAGAACCAGGACGTTACAATACCCCCATAAAATGAATTTCTCCCTCAAAATTAATCTGGATTATCAAATGACTATTACATGAAGGTTCCTTTCATATAAACCCAAATTATAAAAATGAATTATAAAACAACCCTTAAAAAAGAAAATTTGGAAACATAGCAGGTACCCAAAGTAATATATAAATAGGTTTCAACATATGATAACGTAGGTGGGAAGTGAAAACATTGATATAGAAGAAAAATCTAATAATCATGTTCTGATGGAGAATGATAGAGAACATGGTTAGTAAAAAGTTAACAATAAAAATTACATAAATATTCAATGATCTAAGGAGCCATTTGATTTATTGAAAATAAAGGTAATAGGATAATATTTTTTTGGTTTCAAGGTCCTTTTTCCTAAAGTTGAAGAACATTCTTAGGTAGATAAACATACTTGATTTCATTCTATTTCAAATGTACAATCTCACCCTTTCATTTTTGCTTGATCAATTACCAAATCATCTCTTACTCTTGGGAAGGAGGGGGAATTTTTCATTCTTGTAGCACTAACAGATCATGATATCCATGATATACTATCCCACTTTTCATTATCGATCATCAACACAAATTTTTTAGAACATGTTATCCAATATGCATAAATATTTATGTGGTGAGATAATAATTTAATCTCACAAACTTCATTCAACGTTTAAATTAAACATTCCATATATGTTTAACCTTATAACCCTTCCAAAAGATGAAAATACAAAACTTTTGAAAGAAATTCATGAATTATTCATAACATTGAACCCCCATATATCATAAATTATCTCTTGGTTTCTAAATTCCAATAATATGAATACCCTCATCATATATTCTCTTAAAACATCTGACTACCATAAATAAGTTAGGAAAACATGCATGCTTTCTTATTCCAATTATTACTTGATATATTATTTAAATCCATGAAGTTTTAAACTTCATCCTTGATATAATAGACCACTTTTTCAATAACCAGGTCAAGGGTAATATGTTCCACCAAATTTTATTATTAATATCAAATATATCATTATCCAATCATCACTATCTCAACACCAAGAATTAATTAAGGGTTACCTCCCCTTAATCAAAACATCACCTTTCAAGGAAATCACTTTTCTATGTCTTCATCACCATTAAACATTTCATTTTAAATGGGGTGGCGGCATACAGGATGGAAACCCTAATCTAGGGTGGAAGAAAGACGACCGATCTTTCGCCGAAGTGGTGGATGGTGGATCTTCGATGAGGAAGGAGGAAACTATATCGCCAAAGGTTTTCAAGCACCGAGGTCTAACTGCAATTTCTTTATCGAAAGAGGAGGTAAGCTCTCTTGCCTCTGATTTTAATTTTGCCTTTGTTGGGGAATTCTCAAATCATCGTCCCCTGCTTCTGTTCTTGCGCAAGACATTAGAAAGGATTGGATTTGTTGATTTTAGCATTGGATTTTTAAACGCTAGGAATGTGTTGTTTAGATTTTCTTCAGAATCTGATTTCTACCATTTCTGGATGCGTGGTTCGTGGTCTTTTAGGAGGGCTATCATGAAAGTTCATAAATGGTCTCCTGATTTTGTGCCGGGTTTTGAGTCTCCCATTGCTCCCATCTGGCTTGCTTTTCTAGATTTTCCGATTAATTTATTTAAGAATATGGCCCTATTCTCAATTACCAATCTATTTGGAACTCCCATTAAATTAGATTATGCCACTTTGAATCTCACTCGGCCTTCAGTTGCTAGAGTTTTCACTGAAATTGACCTTTCTAAAGAGTTTCCCTCTTGTTTCTGGATCCAAAATGGTGAGAGCAGTTTCGTCCAGGATGTGGTATTTGAAAACCTGCCACCTTTCTGTAAAAAATGCTATAGAGCAGGTCATTCTTATAAAGATTTTGGGAAAGATATCTCTCAAATACATGTGAAGCCAACATGGGTCCAAAAACAGAAACTAAGTATGAAAAACAATAAAACTGTTTCTGTTAAGAATGCTGCTCAGGATGTCATGGTTGATTTTGTTGATCCTAAAATCTCTAACTTGATGGATAGAGATAAATTTAAGGATAATCATACTGATGGGAGTCAAGTTAAGGTTCTTTCCATGGCTGTCACAGAGGATGCATCTCTGATTCCTGATCCCAATCAGGCTTCTTTTCAGGATCTTGTTAAGGTGGTCATTGAAAAAGGGTGTGACACCCCCCTACCTCAAGTAATAAAGAGGGTCTTGTCCAAAATCAAGATGAAACACATGTTCTAGAAAGGAATGAAGTTGTAGAGAGCTTGAACCCTCTGGTTTAAGGGATAAACCAGATCTGATTGCTGAAACATTCATAAATGAAATGACAAAAAAAGGTAAGAAACCCCTTGTTGATGAGGATGGGTTCATTACCCCACAATCAAGAAAATCTAGAAGACGAAAGGATTTATCGAACACTGAGCGCACAATTGTGACCAGATCAATGAATGCTTCCATGTATGAACCAGTTGAGGCTCCTAAGGAAGAACTTCTGGTTGATGCCTCCAAACCTATGCATGCAGAGAAAACTCAAGATAATACTTTGGTTGCTGCTTCTAGTACTCAATTGTACTACTTTTCTCAGGATTTTGATGAGCAGGATTTACAAGTATGGATTCAGTATATGGACAGGCAACAAGAAATTTCCCAGCAAGAATTTCAAGAAAAAAAGATATCTTATGCTGAATTCCTTAGTATAAAAAGATCTATCGCCGAGGAAAAAGAAAAGATGAGTTTCAAATCATCCTAATTCTGGATGGTTCCTTTCAGTTTCAGGATGTGCTGATTTATTTTAGAGTGTTTCTTTTGTTTTGTTGTTCGACCTTGCCTGTTTTTGGATGGAGACTCATTCTCCTCTGGTAATATACTCTCCTGGTTGCTGCTCTGTACATGTTTAACCGGGCTAGTTCTGATTTTGAGAAGCTTTGGATTGCTCTGGAATTGTCCGGAGATCTTGTCTCTAGTTTTGTGCTTTACCTGTTCACTTGTTTTTGACTAAGTCTGGAGTTTCTCTGTCTTCTGCTTTCTGGGAACTGCTTTGTTTCTTCAGAGGATTTGTAGTTGGATCTGCACTTCTCCTGTTATTATGTCCTACCTGCATCGTTCAATATTTCTTCTCAGTTGAAATGCTGTCTATTCTGTGCTATTTTAAGCTCGATTTGGCCAGATTGATCAACTTTTGTTTTGGTTATTGCTGCTGGTCTTCCCTTGCAACTGTTTGGCTTTGCTTTGCTGAGATGTTGTGCTGTTTCTTGGACAACTACCATTCTTGTAATGGTTTTGAAGTCCCATAATCTACAGACATGGTAGGGCTGATCAGGCAGATCTTCTTATGGTTTTTTCGAAGTTTCTTACTTGGTTATTAATGTTGTATCTTTGTTTGTTTTTTGCTTTGTTTATGATGGTGTATGTTCTTTGCACCTCAGGATTTTCTTGTAGCCTTTCTGTTTAATAAATTCCTTTTGGCATGGATTGGGTAACCAATCCATGTCGACTCTTTTAAAAAAACATTTCATTTTAAATACATAATGAAAACTTATATAGTAATTAATTATATATTTCATGATTTATATAACATAATATTTGAATTCCAAAACATAAATACCTCATTAATCCAACCTTATTCTTAAACCATTACCCAAAATTTGTCAATTTATTCATTAATACCTTCATTATAGAATATAAAATATGAATCATGTATTAAGGTTCCTCAAACTTAATATAATCATGTGGTTTATCTATAATGTAAACAATATTAGGATAACATTACATTCATTTCACATGTTGTTTGTGGTCTCCTTATATTCATATTTATAACAAATACGCATAAAACCTTCCTAGTTCACTTTATAATATTTTTACTTGGGACATATATTATCATAATTACCATACTTTATATATATTAAACTTTTAATTTTACCCATATTCATTCTATTTTTCTCTATTGACTAAAACCATAAATCATAGTGTGAGAAAATTTATCATAATTGGATACTATATAATCAATAAAATTAAAAACATGATGCCTAAATCATGGCTCTGAATTCTTTAACCTATGACACCTTAAGTTATTCATAGGTTACTCATAATCATATTCTACTTAAATCATTCATTATAGTTCATAAAGAGCATGTGAATTCCAAAATAATATTTCTAGGGAGTGTCAAACCAGGTGTACAACAAGGCCTATTGTCGTGTACCAGGTTACATCGAGTCAGGCATGACGAACCTTATTGTAGATGTTACCCCAAGGTACATCTATTCCAAAGACACCTCCATTGGAAGTATCCCAACATGTATTTATTTATAGTAACCCACACACTCTATCCTTTACCAAAATTCCATGACATTTTCACAAACATTAACACATCCTTATACTTATCTTTAGTGACATCCCTAGACATATCTATAAAAATATTCGTATAGATCCCAATAAATCATTCTAATCCATGTTTCTAAAGGTTAAATAGACCTTTTATCTAATAAAAACTATAAAAACTTAGTCTTAATGTACATATAAATTACATCAATTTTATAAAAAACATAAAACAATATAAAAGCATATGCACAGAGACCATATTAGTTAAGTGATTTTAGAAATAGGGAAACACAAAAACTATTACTTAAGAAAGATAAATTATCTCCTATTAGGTTATTCTTGGCAAGAACCCTTATTCAATACATCAATCATAATACATATCTTCATAACATGGGGGAATGTAAACATAAAAGGGGTGATCACAAATACTCAGTGTGGGTAAAAAAGGGATATATGAAAACATAATCATGATAATAAGGGTATTGGAAAATGATCCCAAAACTAAAATATCATTACCTACATATCAAAGGTCATAAAAATGAATCATGTCATAAAATTTAGTAGTTCACAAGACATTAATCATAGGTAAATTAATAAAAAAGGCTATGAAATCATACCATAGGAATGAGATATGGAATTGTAGAACACACATAAACATATAAAATATTATTTCAAGGATACCTACTAAGACCTTAGATACATGTTTTTCTTGGGATACGACCCGTGGCTCTTATCCGGATATGTGATAACAAACCATGTACACTCATATTTTTGATACTGGGAAAAAAACAATTTACCATCCTATCTTTAGGCTTGGGATAGAACAAGTGCCCCATTTTGTTTTTAGGCTTGGTAGACAACCTGTGTACCTTTAGGTTTTTAGGATTGGTCTATAACTAGGTTACCTTTTTGTTTTTAGGATTGGGATAAAATCTATGTACCCTTTGAGCTCATATAAAATTTATAATTACCCAATGCATTGTATGTAGATTTAGGTCCCACCCATAAAATTATAATACTAAACATATATGTTTCACACGATAATAAAACTTGCATCATATAATGTCCGATAAAAATAGATAAGTTTCATAAACATCCTACCATAACTTATGAAATTAAATGTGTATCATAAAAATTTCATCATATCATCACCTATGGAAAAGAGATAGGTCTCATAATAATTTTATCAATGAATAACACATGAAAATTAACAAGTTTCATAAGAATAAAACCTATTAAAAAGAAATGGGTTACATGAACATATAACTACTGAAAGAAAAATGAGTTTCATAAGAACATAAACTGTGAAATAGAAATGGGTTTCATAAATATCATTCCTTTAAAACATGAACTATTCAAATAATGAATATTTATGGAACCTTTTAATAATTTCCAGAAGGACATGAGTAACATAAATAGATGTCATCTTATAAGGGAGATAATTTTTAAATATCAATTAAAAAAACTCTTCAAGAAAATATTATTTCTTCATTGAAAAATGATCATTAAAAAATAAAACCAATTGAATTTTTTTTTCTGAAAATAAAAATGGAAAATTATAAAGAAAACTTTGAAATCATTTTGGAAACATTTTTATTTTAAAAAATATAATGAAAGCTTGGAAACATTTTGAAATCCATTTTACATTAAAATATATAAAATAAGCTTGAAAAAGTTTTGAAAAATATTTCTTTTAAAATGATTTAAAAACTTATAAAAAAGAATTTAAAGTGTTTGAAATACCTTTTTAAACATAAAAACATTTTGAAACCATTTCTCTATACAAATATATTTGAAATATTATAAAAGAAGCATTGGTAACAATAAAACATTTTTGAAAACATTTCCCATTGGAAACCAATTTAAAAATTATGAATTTCCAGAATATAAATAATTTTTTTGTTGAAAATAACCATTTAAACACTCAAAGAAATATTCAAGGAAATGGAGGTCATGATGGTGGGTATATCCGTACATGCTGAACATTATTATTTTTACCTTAAAAGTTAAAAAAAGTGTCTTGATCATAAAATGAGATGAATATTCATTATTAATAAATTTTATTAAAGGAAAAAAATTGGTATAAATATCATTTAACATCATAGGATAAAATTAAAAAAAATTGAAACCGTTTTTAGAAATCATGGTTTTAAAAGAATGCATATTTTTGAGTGAAAGGAGATGCAAAGTCATATTTTCATAAAAACATGTTCTTAAGTATATTAAGAACCAAATTGTGGAAACATTTTACCATTAAATGGATATAACATTCATATAAATAGTGTATTAAAATTCATGATATTTATTGAGATATGAATGATAACATTTCATTAATGGAATCATAATCGTAAATAATCCCGATAAATGATGAGATTATAATAATAAATTGTTACCATTTTGGAAAGTTTAATTCATTATGGAAAGAATAACATTAAATGAATCTAAAAATTAATTAAAATAAGGTGATTAATAAAATTTTAAAAAGTAGTATATATATCTTATTGAAAAATATAGGTGCATGACATGGAATGCGTCTCAAATAAGAAAAATTGAGACAAAATTACTTTACCGATTTTGTAACTTTTGAAACATAAATCCATGAAATAAATATAATAAAATTTTTATGTAAATACCCATAATATTAAGTATAAGAATTATATAATACATCCATGGATGTATAAACTCCACAAAAACTTAATGAATGGTGATTAAGACATGTATCTCATGGAAATAAAAAGTGAGATGAACTCCCCTTTCATTGTGTCTTGAATCTCATCGTACTCATTCAAACATAATTTTTAAGAAATAAAAGTTTATTTTAAATATATTAGAAGAACCATATTATTATATCTAATATAATATATGGTTTGATTATGACTTTATATTACCTTGTTGTTATCAATTCCATGTTATGGTTACGCTTTGAGTAATATTAACTTTGTTTTTCACTTGTGTCTAAATTTGTTATATCATTAATCCTTATACATATATAATGTTTTATATAATTTAAACCATGATATAAATATAATTTATATTCATCATATGTGTATTATTATAATCCTCAGAATATAGATGTATGAAATGGAATGCGCCGTCAATAGAGATGGTAGTTCATATATAAGCATGAACGATATTTTTGTTTTATTTTTGTATTGATAGAAACAAATAAAATGACATATATTTATATAATTTCATTAAATTATAATTATTATGTCAAATATATCATTTAATTTCACAAATAACATTTTTAATACATCCCATGTAGCATGTGAACGAATCACATCACTTTAGGTGTAGTAGTCCACACTTCCTCAAATGAAATTATTGTATTTGCACATGATGGAATACAAAAAAGGTATATTCTAAATAAAAATTATATAAAGATAAATATATTAAAAATATAATTTATTTCATATTTAAATATATTTTCCATCATAATTTTCACCATTATAGGTAGTTAAAGAAAAATAAAAAATTATTGTTTCTTGAATTGGTAGTTCACTATATATGTAAACAATATGTTTGTTACCCATAAGATGTAAGTGTGTGTAATTTTAGGTTAAAAAGTAAATACTAAAAATCATATTATATTGAGGATTTTTTTTAATACAATAATGAAATAATAAGATTTTAGTTATTGTATAATGTAAATAAAACTAAAGTGTATAAGGAATGATGTTACCTCTTATTTGGGTAACTCCTCTTGGTTTGCACCAAAGGGAATCCTTAGATTACTTTTCTCACAAGTAGAAAAATATAGGATTATGGAAGGTATGTTTAGAAGTTATTTTGATAGATATTTTTTTATCAAAAATTTCTTGAGAGGTGTGAGAAAGTTAGAAGAGAGGAGGCTTATTTGTTTTAGAGGTGGAGTGACACTCTTTTAAATTTTGAGAAAGGGAATTACACTCATGTTTTTCTTAAGTAAAGTGGATCTCATAATGATATAAATTATCCAAAAGAGAGTATAGGATCTAAATATTTCTATAAAATGGATATTTTTATTCTTTATAGTTTATTTTGGTCCTTAATATCAAAGTTTATATCTTTATTAAGTTTAATTTTTTTAATCATTTTAAATAATTTTAATTATTTTCATTGATCTTTACGATGAAAAAGTAAATTAAGATTATTATACATTATAAATAATGATGATTCCAAATATGGAATCCAATTTTCCAAATTCCAATCATAGAAGAAGTATAAATTAATTTATATTTATTCCCATAGATGGAACAACAATGTTGATTTTTAAAGTAAAAACATCCAAACGTTTTGTATGTTTTTATACCCAATTTCAATGTGAAATTAATGAAAATGACCTAAATTTGATTAATTGGTAAAAATTTGATCTTATTAATGTTTTAAAACAATTTAAAATATAAATTATTATTATAGATATATTATATCGAAAATATATTTGGAATTAAAATTTAGTATTTTTAACAATTCATTAAAAAATAAAACCAAACAGAAAAACACTAAAAATTTATCCAAACCAAATTATTATGTTTTTATTTCCTATATTATGTATATTTTAAAATATTAAATATATTAAAGTTCCAAAAATTGGATTTAAAATGGGTTCTTCATTAAAAGAAGGTAAAATTACCTTTATAAAAATATTTGTTTTTTTTCATAGAATTGGGTTTATAATTATCTTATGTATATGAAATATTTTGGATGAGTATACAAAATATTTTATTGAATATATAAAATAAATATTAAATTAATATCACTAAAAAAATTTAATTAATTTAATTTATTTATAAAAAACACCTTTAAGAACATAAAAATAAAAATATAACCTTATATTTAATGTGATTTTATATTTTGATTTATAATTAATTGGTAAACTATATTATATTTTTTAAAACCTAATGTTTTCATATATTAGTTAATACTATTCATAATTTTTAATTTAACTGGTATATTATGTCTCATAATATTAAATAATAATATTTTAATAATATATTACTGTTTTGTAAAATTTTGTCTTGCATGTTATGCAAGCCATTGAGGAAATTCATTATTTCATGTAACACAATATAAAAATGATGTTCCCTGTAGAGGTAGATAAAATTTATTTTGTGTGTAGGGAATTGAATTACATGGTGTTACGCATAATGCTATCCAAACATATTGCTTTAATATAAAATAAACTATTTTAAATAGTGCATAAAATAAAACAAATCAAAAATATTTAATAAATTTGAAAAAAATAATTCACAAAATATCAGGGTGTTAAATGGAATATCTAGAAGTAAAGGGTATTATCCAACCCACCAGTTCACCTTGCGGTCCACCTATCATTTTTTAATAAGGGCAGATGATACCCTTAGGTTGCGTGTGGATTACGGATTGTTGAAACAGTATATGGTGAAGAATTATTATTCACTACCTCATATAGATGACATATTCAACAAGATTAAAGGAGAAATAGTTTTCTCTAGGAACTATTTGATGTCAGGCTACTATCAGTGGTGTGTGAGGCCATTAGACTTACCATGTAAAATATTCCAAATCAGGTATGTCTTGTATGAGTATCCAGTTATATCATTTTTCCTTACGAATGAGCCATCCATTTTGACGGCCTTGATGAATCAGGTTTTCCAACCATACCAAGATTTATTTTTGGTAGTCTACATGGATGAAATTTTAGTATATTATTGCACCAGAAAATACAATTCAAAACATATTGATATCATGCATATTACACTAAGTGAGCATCCTCTATATGAAAAGATTATCATATTCCACTATTTTATAGATAAGGTTCACTTATTAGGTCATATCATTTTAGAGACTCACATATCTATTGACCAAAAGAAGGTGAGCGGTGTGGTTTTCTAGGTGAATTCCAAGAATATATTTGATATATATATATATATTTTTGGGGATGCATGGTTATTATTGTTAATTCATTCAATAATTCTCGCACCTTGAAGCATCTCTTATAGGCTTGATGAAAAAGGGTGTGAAGTCATTCTGGTGTAAAGGTTGTGAGATATCCTTTCATTTGTTGAAGGAGAAACTATGTTTAACACCGATTCTGATTCTTTAAGAGTCAAGAAGAAGTTATATGTTTACTTTTATGTTTCATGAATAAGTTTAGGAGTATTTTTGATGTAGGGTGATCAAGTTGTAGCATACAGGTCCCACCATCTGAAACCTCACTAGTGTAATTACCTGATGAATGAACACATTCTAGTTGAATTGATCCTTCCTTTATGTCGCTGGAGGCATTAATTATTGGGATATCAGTTCATTATTTACATAGATCATAAGAGTATTAAATAAGTATCCAGACCACTAGATTAGAATCATAGGCAACACAAGAATGGAGAACACCTATAGTTGTTCGACATTGAGCTTGATTATACTCCCGATAAAGGTAATGCGACAGATGAAAACTTGAGCTAGAATAATCATACATAGGATATTCCGGTGGCCAACAGTGAGTGGTAGTTAATGGATCTATTTTCTAAGATACACCTGGAGGTTTTTGGATTTAATGGGAACCTATTTTATTATATCTAGAATTGAAATTCTCCCTTATAGAGTGAGTTTGGATGAGGTAGTTATCAGTTCCTAATGGCCTCATCCTGAGGAAGAGTGTCTCAATTGGGAACCTCCCACCCCTCTAGGTAGATGATGATAATGAGATCACGATATTCTATGGGAATGTGTGGCTGTTTGTTGGAATATAATAAGAGACGATGAAAGAATATCATGCCCCTATTTGGTAATTTCACCCTAGTCTTAACAAGATGTACTAAAAAAATACACCATAAGTATTCATAGTTTGGTATGAAGAGGCAGATTGCAGGTTTTATCATGAGGTGTTCCACCTGTCAATAGGTGAAGGCAGAGCACCAACAACCTTGTAGACTTATATAACCTCTATCCACTCTAGAGTGTAAATGGAATGAAATCCCTATTAATTTCATGATAGTATTTCTAATATCTCCTTAACGAAGTGATGAATTATGAGTGATCATCAATATGTTTTTAATGTTTTAAACCTTTCTACAAATATAATATAACTTCTTTATTGATGAGATGGGAAGGATTTGTATTTGGGATATTGTGTGCCATCACAGTGTTCCCCATTCAATCATATCAGACTGAGAAATCTAATTTACATCAATGTTATAGTTGGGGTGGTATAGGGAACTAGGTTCATAGCTAACCTTAATTAAAATGTATTACACTCATATTGATGTGAAATCTGAGAAGATGATACATGTGTTAAAGGAAATGCTTTAGGCATGTATCCTTTAATTTAGAGATTCATGGAAATGACATATATATACCATTGAGTTTTCCAATAATAATAGATTTTAGGTAGTGATTTATATGGATCATTATGAGTACTTTTATGATAGGTCATTATGGTTCCCTATGAACTAGCTAGTGGTATATAAGGTAGAACTACTAGGTTCCCATCTCATTTTAGAGACATCCGAGCAAGTACAACTTAATTCAAAATGTATGGCTATAACTCAGTCCTGGTAGAAGTCTTATACCAATCATTGCCATCAAACTCTAGAGTTTGTGGTGGGACATTAGGTATTTATGCGTGTTTCACCTAGATTTATTAATAGATAGATGAAATGAAAGGGAAATCTAACACATTTTTATATCAATCCTTTTGATATCATGGAGAGATTTGAACTGGTCGCCAATTTGTTTTTGTTACCATATAGGTACCATGTCATGCACTAAATATTCCAAATATAACATCATCAATGGTATTATTCTAACCCATAACATTCATTTTATCTAAAGGATATTTACATGGAGGCATATGTGTCCTTTGATGAGCATATGATACTCATCGTTTATCATATTAAGAAGGATCTCCAAGGAAGGTCAGTTCCTCTGGTCTAGGTGAAATGGAAATACAACTGTGTGTATGGTGAGACATAGAATATAGAGGTGATGTACATGCTATGTTTCCAAAACATTTTTTAGAAATTTCATTATTACTCTTAGAAGCTCAACTCTTGGATGATTGTTTTAAGGAGTGGAGGTCTTAATGTACTGGATATTTAGAGAGATTTGTTTTCTATTTATTTTTGGTAAAATCCAAAAAATGTGCCTATTAGAGGATACATTTTATTTTATAAGAAAAGGTTTCATGAGGTTGGTAGCTGGCTATAGGCCAAGTACATTGTTTTTACTGAATACACACTATGTATTTGGAATACACAACATGTACTGAGTACATGATGTGTAATGTCTTGGTCAGACATTGTTCATATCCTGAGATGTATTTTCCCATTTAGGGGGACCCTAATATTTTCATTACATGTAAATAATATAAAAACATTGTAAATTTCTTGGCATTTTTTTAAAGTGGATGGGGATATTTTTTAAATAACCCCCCTTTTCTCTCACATAGAAGATTAATCATTCACTGAAGTCCTTTATGCCTCAACCTAGATTTTTCCGAATCTCCTCTACCCCGAGTCCATTATTTTCATCATCATGTTAATTGAATCTATAGTGATAAGCTCCCCACTCTTATTCCTTCCTTCCATTCTTTCAGTTCCTATAATATTTTCTATATTGGTTTGAGTTTATTTTTCCAATTTTCATTTTTTTTCCAATTTTTCAGTTTTCTCCTATTATATATCGATTCAAGGGATGAAGAAAGATGTTTGTTCATATATGACTATAAAGTGGGTGGTATAACTTATTTCCTTCATGTTTTTATGCCATTACATTATGCATTATTTTTCCACGTGTTGGATTTTTTGGAAACAATCCTAAAATGTTTTATAAATTAAATTAAATGGTTCTTCGATGCCCTCTGAGGTTATAGATTATAGTGAATCCACCCTTTGGTTAATCACACTGACACGAACCACCCTATGGGTGAACCAATCAATAAATTCATACCGTCCCTTTAACTAAGATGGTTTATAACACCTTTTAGGTGCGGTTTACCTTATTATAAACATTTATCAGAATGTGAAATAAACCAAGGAAGATGTTTCACCATGATTTAGGCCCTATTATTTTTTCATAGAATTATTTGATTTAATTAAATGTTTTTTCCTATATAAATAAAATTTCAATAAGTTTATTGACATGTAAAATAAAAATATAGTATGATAACTAACTTATCATTATACTATGATGAGGGAGATACAAGGGTCCTAGCTTAAGGACACCTTGGATGGGCTTAGTGTTCTTTATAAATAAATCTTGGTGTGTGTTTCATTCTGGATTTTGGCCTTGAAACACCCAACGGCTCCGTATCCAATGATTGGTGGACCTGCTTTCCAAAGGCAGGCGTTCACCGGATTTTCTGACCAGCAACTCTTAAGAACTCACATTGGTCGAGAGGATTGGATGTCAGGCTCATCGCACCCTTTTTTGGGGGAATTATTGCCTCTTCCAGGACTCTCTTATAGATTCAAGACGTATTCATATGTTCACAAATATTTGGTTTATACCCAAACATAGTATCCATGGATTTAACCCTGGTGGGCCATGGTCATATAGACACAGGGAATTCAGAATCATTTAGGCCAGAGTTTTACCATCCCTCGTTGGATTAATGACCCTGTGGAGTCTGGACTCATTGAGACGGTGTTAGGAGCAACTCGGTGAACCGATGTGAAGACAGTCGGATCGACCGATTGTTGGGCTTGAACAACTTGGAGGCTTCCTACGTACCCAGACTAGGAGACAAGGATCAAAGTCCACATAGTTCGGATAGGTACGGGGCTAACGCCCTGAGGCAACCCAAGATGGATTGGGGCTTACACTCCGAGGAGGCCCAAGATGTTGGTAAACCAACGTGAAAGGGGGTCAGAATGACCTATTGTTGGTCTTGAACCTTGGGGAGGCTTCCTACATACCCTGCCTAGGAGGCAGGGATCAAAGTCTACATATTTCGTATGGAGACCATCAGAGAACCGACATGAAGGTGGACCCGGGAGTCCGTTGGTGGTCGGGCTTGAACCTCTTGGAGGCTTCCTACGTACCCTGCTGAGGAGGTAGGGATCAAAGTCCACGTAGTTCACACGGATCAGGGATTACACTCTGAGGAGGCCCATAAGGGGATGTCATGGTCGATGCTTACTCTAAGCCAACGTGAGTCATGCTCGATGTGAGAAACAAGAGGCAGTAGAGACCAGAGGATCACGTCATGAAAGGTGCGTCCATGAGAAGTGGAGGGGGTCTTACACATGAGAGCGGCCCATTAAGTCGGGGCTTACTCCTACATGGATGCCCATGGTGATGGATTGGGGATTACAGTCTGAGGAATCCCAAGGTAATAGATTGGGGATTACACTCTGAGGAGGCCCATGGCATCATCCTCATGTCTGGTCATGAGGTCATCCCAACCCATTGGTGGGTTGAGGAATATAATAGGGGTCAATGCCTATGCGCAAGTGCACAAGCGGGATAATGCCAAGGAAGTTGGAATCAGTCCAAACAAAGGGAGATGAAAAGTGTGAATTAGATTCCCGATATTCGGAATACAATGAGGATGGCATGGTGATGGAGGATAACTACTAACCATGTTCGAAACATAGCATCCATATCACGTTAGCCTGAAATGGGGACAAAAAAATGAGGGTCGACTGCAGACCGTGTTCGAAACACATGACCTATCTTGAAGTTTTGTCCAAAGTCTTCCAGGGCGTTGGCCCATGATGGTAGGTGAGCCGATGCGGCATGAAGATAGGCTGTTTGGGGGTCCCTTTAGACATGCAAGAGAATGAAGATCCGAATGAAGGACACACAAAGCGTGGGGTGGAGTGATGGAATGTTTGAATGGATTCCAGTGCTCTTGAAATTATGCCACTATAAACATGGCATGAGGCATCTTATGCTTCGAGCATAAGGCATCTCTTTCTTGGAGCAAGAGACATCCAATTATTGAATGATGGGGAATGGTAAAATTTATAGTCATGTAGAGAGGACTGTTTCCATATATCTTAACATCATATTGATAGGACGAGGACCATACAGTTTAGTGTCGTATGGTTAGGACGATTAGGTAAGAGCTACCTATCAATGGTTGGTGTGGGACTTATGCAAGGGCAGCCATTTCTGGATGAACCTAGAAAAAGGAGCTAGGTAATGGGGTTATAGGAGAGTCATGAGGAGTAGCTCGACTCATGAAATGTATAGGACGAATGTTGGGTGCGCATAAGGGTGCAATGGAAAATCCTGACATCCTGGCCTGAAAAGTTCGTGGTGCGACTTTCCAATTTTTATGGGGGTCAGTGACGGTAGCAAAGGGACTGGGCCGGGACCGCAGCCCGACACTGGGCCCGAGCGGGGGGGCGGGGGCGCATCCTACGCGGTATAGACCAACGAGTGCATGGGGTTTTCTGCATGGGGCGGGCCACATAAGAGCTAGCCACGAGGAGCTGGCCGTAGAGGAGCTATCCGCGAAGGACCTATCCGCGAAATACTGGCCACGAGGGAGGATGTATGTGGCTCATGGTTTGGTTGTCCGTGAAGGGTTTCCGCAGAGGAGCTATCCGCGAGGGAGCAGGCCGCGAAGGAAGCTGTCCGCGAAGGAGGATCTCCATGAAGGATGATTTCCACGAAGGAGGCTGTCTGCGAAGGAGGTTGTCCACGGATGAGATGGCCGTCCGCGAAGGGTGTCTTCAAAGGGGCTGGCACCCATCCTACTTTGCGCCCGCGGAGGGGTTCCACCTCCATTTCGCGAATGTCAGTGGTCCGTGGAAGGGGTGGCCGTGGAGGGACTATCCGTGAAGGAAATGGCCGCTATGGGATGGCCGAGGAGGAGCTGGCCGCATGCGGCTCGCGGTCTGGTTTCTCCTCTCCGCGGAAGAGTTCATCTGCAGACGATATGGGGTCCACGGATGGACACGAAAAACCACTGGGAGCGATTCCTCCTGCATCTCCCCCTGGGTTTTCACCCGTCCTTTCTCTGTCTCTCTTTTTGGTGCCCCTCGGTGATTATTTATAAAACCACGAGAAGGATGGGAACACGACATTTGCGGAAGCCCATGAATAAATCCCCAACCGCGGAAGACTCGGTCAACTAGCGATTTTTGGATTCGATATTTGCGGAATTGCTCCGAGGCTGTGCTCCTCTCCGCTTCTACTCCGTGAACGATATCAGTTCGCAGAGGGGGCGGCTCGCGGCGGTGGACCAGCCTGACGCCCGTTCCGCTTCGTGGCCAAGGAGGGGATTCCGCCTCCATTTCGCAGACGACAATGTCTACGGGAGGGCGGTTCGCCGAACCGGCCGTGTACTATTGATGGGAGATAGTACACGGACTGGTTCAGTCCTTTTCCAGGTCTTGCAGTAATTGGATTTCCCCCTTGCAGAATTTTCAAGACCCTACAATGTGTATTGTATACACATCGATAGTGATACCAATTATTCCTAGGATGGGATTACATTGTGTTTACCTTACCTCCATGTGAGAGATATCAATTCCCAAGGGGAGAAAATGTGGATGGCCTCAGTGACTAGATGGCCACACTAGGCCATTAGTGGTACTCAATCTCTTATGTGAGATACCTAACATTAGCTTAGATGTTTTTTTTCACACTATACAAAGAGTGATACATCAGATTCCATTTATAGATTTCCTTGGATATACTCTTTCTTTATTGGGATTTTATAGTTCCCATGGAGTGAAACATGGGATTCCTTATGGTCTCTTTGGATGGACTCATTGTACTTCTACTAAAATTATAAAGATGAAATTTATATTATAGAATGAGAATGTGTAACCGAAATTCTAGGGAAGTGTGCGCGATGCCAAATCACATTCTTGGGAATGGTCCAAATTTTATAAAATTATATACCACATATCTTCTCACTATTTTAAAAACATGTATAAGACACCATAGATAATAAACACCCATCTTAGGCTGAAGCAGGTGGATTTGATCTGGTATCCCATGGGGCACCCAATCCGATGTATTTATATATTTATTTAATGCCATAAATTTATTATTATTTTCACACTTCTCATTTTATATGAACTAACTAGACGGATATATATTCCATTTGTGGTGGCCTACTGAGTATATTTCACACCCTTCATGTTACACCATTGGTACGCAAGAAACATTCTTGATTGTAGGTATAGACAAAGGGAAATGGATAGCTTCTAAAGCTTGATTTTTATTACATGAAAATAGAACCAAGCCTAAGATCCTAATGCTTGTAGATGTAGTTTTTTATATTTTTATATTTTTAATTATCTTATAGTATATGATAGTTTCCCTATATCCCATGTACCTTATTTTGAATATCTACATGCATGATCATCATTATCTTTTTTTTATCTATTTATAATTCATCATTCATTTATTTATTATTCTTATATATTTAATATTTAATATTTTTTTACTACATGTTTATTAATTATTTTGTAGTTATCATTTATTATATACCATTTTTATACACTGTTAATTGTGAGGGTATAATGTCTCCACAGACACACAATAGGCTTCTAATACTAGATTTCAACCTCTAGTGTACATGGAGGTTTTCTTGAGGTCATGTGCACAACCATCTCGGGGCACCACTATGTGGATGTCAAGGTGAGGTGTTACAATTTCTCCCTTGATGAGAGATTTAGTTTGGGATAGAGCTATGATCAGATGATTCTATTATATTGATATCCCCATATATGATTTTATTTTATTAGTTGTGAGTTTTATGGATTTAGATCAATGATATTTTGTATAGAGGTTTTAATTGACCTAGTGTGTTATTATGGAGAGATCTAGTCCTGTTTGTGAATAAGGAAGATGAAAGTCTGTAGTTGTTCATAGACTATCATTTATCAAATCAGGTGAAATTAAAATTATGTTATCTACTTCTACTAATTGATGATTTATTCAATCAACTGAAGGTAGATATATAGGTCTAAAATATTTATTTGTGCTCAAGGTATCATCATATGTGGGTGATGGATGATGATATTATGAAGACTAGTATCTAATGTCCCTGTGTTCATTACAAGTTCACTAGGAAACCATTTAGATTCATTAATTCTCCAAACATGTTAATGGGTTTAATTAATACCATGTTTTATGAGTTTCATGACTTGTTCATGGATGTATTTATTGATTTGATAACTTTTATTTCATTTCTTAGTAGGAGAACACAAAATATCTATGAGCTGTATTGTGAGTTCCTAGATTTCATCAGCTATTTTTGAAGTTATAAAAGTTTTAGTTTTGTGTTTTTGTGGTCTATTTCATGGGGAATTTCATATCCAAATGTGGATTATTCATTAATCCTTGAAAGAATTAGGTGGTGGTTTATTTGGTAGCCCCAAATAATGATGAATAAGTGTAGATTTTCCATGGCCATGATGGTTATTATATAAGGTTTGTACATTAATTATCCTATATTATAAATTATTTGAGAGAATTGTGTAGGAAAGGTCTATGATTTTTATAAATTTATCTTCACCCACTATATTTTAAAATTTTATGGAGAAGCTAGTTTGTGATATGGTACGTAAATTGTAAGATGAGAGAGTTTCATTCGGCGTTTATTATGACAATTCTCTTCTTGTATAAGGTAATGTATTGATACATCAATAAGAATTCATCTGATAGGGGTCTAAGTAGTTATAAACCCATGAATTCAACTAATACACCCATGACCTTGATATTTTTTCGGTGGTGTTAACTTAAAAACTATAGAAAATCTAAATAATTAGTGACTGCTTTATAGTCTTCCTAGATCACAAGTGCCTAATGTTTTTTTCCCAATGTGATTTGAATTTTTGATAGTGATTATGGATACAGTTATTATAATAATATGACTTGTATATTTTCTTTAAAACTAGTAAAGGGAATATTGTGGGTGATGAATTGAATAATAATCTACGTGGTTGTGATGTGTGTAAGTATGGAACTCTTGGAGAGTGATGTATGAATTTTCAAAAATAAATATTGATAGGAAATTTATTGTTGGGAGATGTTGTGTTTATCAAACGATAGTTTGTTCCTCCTTAGTGAAACATTGAGAGGAATCAAATATTGAGTAATCTAGGGTATTTCTTTTTCATGATATATTTATTTTTAGTGATGCTCCTGAGGGATATTTTGAGGATGTAAAACATCATGTTTTAGGGGATGATTTTGGTTTGTTTACTGATGTGGGAGGTGGTTCACCATGAGTTACATGTTTTACCCCTAGTGGTATATCCTATTATGAGGAAAATGTATTATGTCCTAAGATTTTATCTTTTTTTGTCTAGTTTGAAGAATTTTGGTGCAATTATTATATCTTGATTCTTAGAATATAATAATTTAAAGGATGATAATCATGTTTCTTTTGGTTTAAATCATCCTTTTAAAGATATCTATTAGAAGTGTTGGAAATATTAATATAATTATTTACAAATCCACCAATAATATATGGGGTTATAATTCTCTAATGGTGATCATTTATCATTTTGAATGTTTGATCAAATCGTAGAGATTAATCCTTTGACCTCAGTGTAGGTTCTATCAAGTAATTATCTGGAGGAGATAGTGAGGCTTTATTGGGTTCCAAAGAATATTATCTCTGATCATGATACCCATTTTACTTCTAGGGTGTAGAGTAGTCTCTATCATTCTTTTAACTATCAATTATGCCTTTTCATCATTTATAATCCATAGGTGAATATGTTGAAATATTGAACTATCAAAACTTTAAAGGATATGTTTTCTCTCGGGGTTTAAAATTTTAGAGGTTCATGGGGGTGGCACATACCTATAGTGGTTTTTTTACAAAAATAGTTACAACTATACTATTGGTATAAAACATTAATAATAAGTTTATAGTTGAACATGTTATACATTATAATGGACTGAGGTTAAAGAGTCAGCTGCTCTTAGACAGAAATTGGTGACGAGTATGGAAGGGAAGGTAAATGTTATCCATGAGTGAAGAATAGTGGTGTAAGATTGTTAGAATTCCCAAGATGATCAAAATAGGGGGCCTTTAGAGTTTGAAATCAGAAATGTGGTGTTCCAAATAGTGTATCCCAATATAGATAGTGATGGTTTGGTCATGGTAATAATATTTCCCATAGGTTTGGTGGGATAATTGAGGTGTTGGATAATGTTTTATCTATGGAATATTGATTATAACTATCCCCATAGATGATCCAGATTCATGAAATCTTCCATGTATCAAAACTTTGTTGATATGTTCATGAAGATTCTCATGTCAACTATTAGGGTGAGGTAGATGTTGAAGATGGTTCAACCTTGGAGGACCCTCCAATGATATGTATTAAAAACAAGATAAGGTGCTATGTGGGTGTGATATTCCTTTTGTTCAGGTCTTTTGGATACTTTGTGTCTTATAAGAGAGAACTTGGTAGTAATATTATCAGATGAATTCCAAATATCATGAGTTTTTTGAATCTTGATATTCTATTATATGATGATTTTTTCATTAATAATCTAGTTGATTGCATGCTATTATATTATATTTTTCTCTTCCATTACTGCTGATGTTATGTATTTTGTATGATCTATTCCTCTGATAGAATGGTTTAGTTTACGGTTGTGATGATATATTTGATAGGTATATCTTTAGATGGTTTTTTATACCCATTTTATTTTTATTATGATATTTAATTTAAATTCATAATGGTGATAATTGTTTGATAGGTATATTATATAAGGTACCAATTTTTTTGAAACCCACCCCTTTCGGTTTCCTTGGGTCTTGGAGGTGTCGAGAGTGTTCTTGAGGTATTTCCCTCTTTAATTTCCATGTTTTATTTTGTTCAAGTGCTCATATTATTTTTTTTCTATGTGGTATGTTTCTTTTTATCATGTGGTCATTTTATTGTTGTTCATGAAAACATTTGATATTGTTCATGAAGTTATTTTATTTTTATTCATATCTTAATTTTTTTACATGTTTTAAGATAATTATTTTAATTTTGTATGTTTATATGTTTCATGAGGTCAGTTTATTTTTGTTCATGAAATCAGTTGGTTTTTGTTAATCTATGTAGTTTATTTTTATTTATGTGGTTAATTTATTTTGTTCATGTGGCAAGAAATTTTTTGTTAATGTTATCAATTTATTTTTCTTAATTAATTCAGTTTATTTTTGTTCTTGTGGTCACTTGATTTTTTTCTTGAATTTAGTTTATTTTTTCATATGTTCAATTTATTTTTTCCATGTAGTTTTTATTTTATTTATGTGGGTAAATGATTTTTGTTCAACAATCTAGTTCATGAATTTTCTAAATTTATGAATCATTCATAATTTTCTCAAAATATCATAAATATGAATATTTGTCATAAATATGGTTTTAAATACTTTTATATGTGAATTTAAATTCTATTTTAAGGGGATAATTATATCCTTGTACTCTTTAATGTCTGACACTTTTAAATGTGTGTTTCCATGGGAATTTATTTGGGAACTAAATTAATTCTGAGTTAAAGGATATTTTCTCCCTTGATCTATAAAATCTTGTGAGACTCATATCATTAATTTTGAAACAATATAATTTCATTATTCAATTCTATTTTTCTTTCCCTTGAAATAGGTGCTTCGGGATCTTTACTTACAAAATTCATGAAAACCTCCAATTGACTGTTTGAGTTTCTTTATATGGTGTTTAGAGGTCTATGAATAGCCTTGGTTTTTTTGGGGTGAATCATGTGAAACTTATTTATATAACATAGGAGAACTATTTACTTCCCCATTTTTTTTGTGTTTGTGTGATTATATTATGCTATTTTTTCCCTTTTTATTTTGATAGGATTAAACTTAACCAGATAATAATTAATAATGTGAATCTAATGAAAAAAATGATTCTATAATGATCTAGAAATCATGAAAAAATAAAATATAGAGTTACATATTTTACAATATTTTTTATATATTCATTATGTTTATTCTAAAATTGAATCAATAACATAGCATGTTGTAAAAATCTGTTTATCTCAAGAATTTGGACGTCATTTTATAAATATATATTTAATATCCTTGATGATATACCCATGAGTTAATATAAGGAAACAATACACTATAGTTTAAAGTGGTGAATATTAAATTGGAAATAATCCAAGAGAGTGAAAAAGGATAATTTTATATAGAAGCATTAAAATACTTATTATTATATGATATAATAATCTAAATAATTCTTATCACATTGATTGGAAATGACGGGGTTTTTGATGACATGTCTTATTTGATTTTATTTATGCAACCACTTGTTTTATAAATCATGTGATATATATTTGGAAATGTTTTTCCATTAATATTTTAGCATGGTTGTATTATTAAAATTATAAATTATGATAATATATGGAATTTTATGATTAAATGGAAGATCCATTAGTAAAATTATTTTTATTAGCAAGGATATGATTAAATATAGATTTAATTATTTAGGGGTAAACAAGTATGTTATTATGTGTGGGAGGAATAACTCCCACAAGGTCAAGTACATAGTGACTTTTTATTTGAGAATAATTGTAAAATGTAATCATATACATTCTATATGGATTTTATCCTTGATAATTATTTTTAACAACTTTTTTGGGTTTTATAACCCTTGAAAAAAATGTGTTGGAAGTGCATGAAGTACAGATGATGATTAGTGATTGATGTGCTAGGATTTATAGATGCAGTGTTAGTGGAATTGATTATATTATTGGTTGGGTAAATAGGGAATTTGTGTTATCTAATGTCAGTGATGGTGTGACTTATTAATATTATGTGAAATTGTGTGGGTTTGACACCAGGGAGGTCGGTATTAGTTCATAGCAGGGCTATGTCATCAATTTTTATAATTCATTATTGATTCATACTTGATGAAAAATACATGAAATATATTTATATGATTATATATAACTACAGAATCCAGTTTTATGTATCTAACTATAAGTGTGTCTTTTAATGTGGTAGCTTAGGCTAAGTACTATAGCACCCATAGGATATGAAATTATAAATGACTTATTAAATGAACAGTGTTGGTACATGATATTCACATATGATGATGAAATAATTGGGAATATATCAAGAGTATTAATTATTCAATTGGTATACATAAAAAAGATGAAAGTACTGATTTGAAAAGTAAATATTGGATAATAATATTAAATAATGGTTATTATTTAATTAATTTTGAACATGACGCATGGATGCTTATTAGATACCTAGACCATAATAGTTGATGTAGGGGGGATAGTACTATGATAGCAGTAGGAGATTCTAAGTCTAGGTTCTTTACCTTAGTGTTGTTATCCATGATATTGTTTTATATATTCTGATTTCATATACAACCCTATCCACATATGTAGGTAAACCGACGCCGAAATGTTAGGGGGGGGGGGGTGTTTTCTCCAATATCGAGGTTTGCGAGAAATGAATGTCTGGATTCTCCCTCTCCCATTCCAATCATTTAGTAATATATGAGTTGGCATGTATTGGGTGATAATTTATTACTTTATAGTGTACATTTCTACCAGGGATACGATGGAACACACATTACAATACATTTATCTATGGGCTGTAGTAGCTTGAGGTAGATTATAGACCTGTATCTTGAAGGGGTGGCCCCATCTTCCTAGGTGTGTGCAAGAATAATCTATGTTTGCATGAGGTATAACAGATCCACACATGTTGTACTGGCTTCCATGAATATACATGTTTATTGGCGCGACGATGTGGATATGTGAACTGATGCCAACATAAGTTATTGATCCCTATTTGAGGAAAAGGTGGGCATGGCTAAGGTATGTCTAATATTAGGCATGACTAACTTATAATAGGGTTGATCTGATGATGTATGGAATTAGAGAGTGAGGGAAACAAAATAGTATATATTTGGAAGCAGGGAATCATAATTTATATATATGCTTCATATATAGAAATAGGATTTTAACAGTACTAGCCTTTATCAGTGCTAGAAAAAATCTCTAATAAAGGGAACCTTTATTAGTGATAAAATGTGATGATAAAGGGATCCTTTCATCAATGATGATAAAAAACACCGTTTATCAATGCTGATAAAAGGTACCATTTAACAACGCATTATTTTGAGAAATGATGAAGGGTACCCTTTATCAATGATTTATTTTTTTCACACTAAAAGGAATCTTTTATAAGTGGTTTTTTAGTGCTCATATAGGCCTGAATGAAATGAAATAATTAAATAAATAAAAAATAATTTTTTTTCATAAAAAAATATTAAATTTCTTATTATTTAAATAATTATTTATAAAATTGAATAAATTGAATGTTGCTTGATTTTTTAATTTAACATAGATCAAACGTGTGTTATATTGATTTCACATATACATAATTAATTAATTTTTAAGTAAAATTCATGTGCAAACACAAATATCTATTTGGGAATTTAATCAATTTCAATTATTTAATTTATATATATTTATTTAATATGTGTTAATATTTTTAATTATGCATTCATTCGTATTTCAATATATATCCATGTTTCTAGTAATTTATAAATAAATAATAAAACTTATTTTTTTCTTCAATATTGTTAATATTAAATCATATTTAATTTTTCAATTTCACTCATTTTCTATATGCATGCACTTAAGATTAAATATTCATTGATAATGTTAAAGATAAATTTGAAAAAAAGTTATAAATAAATATATTTATAAATGTATATTTACTATTTTTATTCAAATATATAGGTATGGATATAAAAAAATAAATATTATTTTTTAAAAAATATTTATCTAATTATAAATAAATAAATATATATATTTAAATAATTATAAAATTATAATAAACTTATTTATATAATGAATATATTTACTATATTTATATTAATATATATTTTATATATATTAATATAAATATAAATATAAATATACACATATATATATATATACACATATATATAAATATATATAATGATATAAATATTATTTTTTAAAAAAGTATTAATATATTAACAAAATCATAATAAATATATTTAAATAAATAATATATTTACTGTATTTATATTTATATATATTTATAATATATATATATATATAATTATAAAAATATATGTACAAAATTTAATATTTATAATTATAATTATAAATCCTTTATCAGTGCTTAATTAATTAGCACTAATAAAAGGCATCTTTATCAGTGTTTTTTAGTGTTGATAATCTTGCATTTTATCATCGATAATTAATTTATAACTGATAAAATAAACATTTATCATTATTTTTTGGAAGTGCTGATACAAGTATCCCAATATATTTAAATAACCATAACCAGTTGCGAACTTATAACAATACTAAAGCATTTTGCGGAATCCACGTCTATCGACGCTCCTCCTCTGTGAATCAAAGCTCAAATCAGAGCTCAAATACAAGGCTTGAATAATTTCAAGGCTCAAATACCAGGCTCGAATAATTCAAGGGTTGAAAAAAAATCCAAGGATCAAACATTTTCTAGGTTTTTGATTTCTCTACATTCTCTTGAATGATTAAAAAATTCAACCTAAAGTATTTTCTTTTTCCCTCATCTTCATCACTCATTAATTACTTATTTGGTGAGATATATTTTAATTTTTTATAAATATTATTTCATTTACCATTAGCATATCCCTACAATCAACAATTGGCCCAGGCCTACAAAATTGAATACCATTGTTTTTTCAGACTCTTGTTTATTGCATTACTCTACCATATGATCTGATGGACCTTCTTTCGATTCGTGATTCTACTTCAAACCTGATTTTGGTTCATCACTCTAGGTCACTAGAATACAACCTTCAGTTTAATTTTGATTTAATAGAGGGGATTCTTCTCCTATTTCTTTATCTCCATTTCAACATCTCCAGCAATTCTTATGTCATTATTTGGGATCTCAAGCAGGGGATTTCCAGTTTCATTTTCATATCAATGGTTGCATCACTCATCCAGTGTGATTTGAATGATCCCATTCCAGTTTGACTACTTCTGTTATCATCAACAACTCTTTTTAGGGGCTCATCATTAAACATAAAAATGTCACCATATCCATTTAATAGGATGGAAATCCTCTGGATCCTTTCTCCCACTAGGGTTAGTTTGTCCTCCTACAAGGATGCCTCATAAATTGAGAAGTCCTTTTATTTATATTTCACACACCAAGTATCACATTACATATATAAATATGTTAAATAATTATATATTTATACGAATAAATTTCAAAAAATACAAATATATAAAAAATACATATATATATATATATTATATTATATATTTATAAATTAAACACACACACACAGATATATATATACACACACATGTATATTTTAAATATATATATATAATATAGTATATATTATTAAAATAATTTATAAAATAAATATATTATACAAATACAAATATATATTATACTATACAAATATATTTTAAACAAATATATTATCAAAATATATTATACCAATATATTATGAAAATATAATATAGAAATGTATTATACAATTATATTTTACAAATAGATATTATATTTTTTTTATAAAAATATATTACACAAATTTATATGTATATAATTAAAAAATTAAATTTTTTTATGAAGATTTGTCTCACTTTTAAACTTTTTTTTTCAGAGTGGGTCATCTTACATTTAACATAAAACCTCTATATCTTCCATAGTTACTAATATTTATTTCATTATGAATAAAAATTTATAAAATGTACCCAAAATCATCAAAGAACCAATAATTACTATGAAAATAAAATTTTCATTAAAAGCCTATAGTTTTTCTTCTTGAAAATCATTCATTTTTTGAACAAGTATTTAATTTTTTCATGACTCAATTTATCAACTAAGAATTTCTAGATGTTTAAAACCATGATCGTTATTGGGTATATTATTTTGCTAAAATTATTATTTCCATTACTTATCTATTTTTAAAAGAAATTGTAAATTTGAAATGTCTTCAAATATTTGATATACCATTAATATTAAATTTAACAATTCCTTAGGTTGTTACATAACTTGTTCTAAAAAATATAATGGAGGTTAAAAAAAATAAGAATAATTATTAGAAAATATTTGGTAGGTATTCATCATTTTAGGTCTCTATGTATAGGTTACACCCCTAGTAATATCTGATTATGATCCATGTACATGAAATAACTCTATATTTATTAAAATGTTTTTATCAATAATCTTTTTAACCTTCTTAGTTCATCGAATGATAGTTTGTTATTCTTACTTAACATATTTGAGTTTCTTATTACTCCTTAAATTCCTATATTATATTTTCATCTGATTAAGGAAATTATGAAAGAATTTATTTCTCATTTCAATAGAGGTATGCCTATTATTAGAGAATTAAAATTATTAAAAGTGAGATTCCTCCATAAATATATAATCCAGAGGCCCCAAATCTTCATATAACATAAAATATCCCTACTAAGACCCAATAAATCACATAAATAATGTTTATACCCCCCAAATCTCACCTTGAATAGGACACTAGGTAATAACTAGTGCCAATGGTGTAGCTCTCACAAATGGGAGACATTACCCCTTTTAGTGAACACAATTCAGTATAATTTTCATCCTCATATGCTTCATCTCCAAAATGGTTATTAATTAATTTTGTTGTCTTGAGACACATACCCCATATCTTCTATGTTGTTGTAATAAACTGAATATTAGACATCCCCAAGATGATTAATTCTTAGAGTCTTTCAAGCTACATAGATGCATGTCCACAAGAGATGGTGGATGAGTATCAAAAAAATTTAAACAATAAATGTTTTGGAGATGATATGATGAGGATAGATATCAAATACACATAATCAATAGTTTATAGGATGACCATTTCATTGGGATATCACAATCAGTTCATTCTAGTCACAATGTACACAATGTATTGTACGTTAGAGGGAAACATAAAGAGTGGATTTGGATTCCTGATAGAGGAAACAATTACCTGAAAAATTTAAAAATAATAAATAGAGCTCAATGAGAAGTTAATTTTTAAAATATACTATTTATTTCCTCATAATATTACATATTCTTTACTATATTAATATAATATAAATTAAATGATTGGAAAATCATGCATATAATGTCTTATGAACATGTTGATGTTCCAAATCCCTCAAAAGAAAAAACTGTAATGAAGAAAAACCTTTGGTAAGATGTAATGGTAATTTTATGATATAATTTATCTATTTTACTAAAAAATTATATAATGTTTTACTACTCATGATGAAAGTGTTGGAATTTATTACTTTCCGTCAAGTTACCTTCACTACACAATTATAGAGGTAATCTTGATATTTTCACAGTAAAATCCTTGTTTATAGAATTAATTTACTAATTTATAATTATGTTTAATTTATTTTTCTTTTTATATTACTCAAATAATAATTTTTGTATTATATAGCTGAATTCTTTTGTTCTATTTGGGTTGGTATGTCCATATTTCATTCCTTTCTGCACAAAAACATATAAAAACTTGTTCTCCATCAAAACATTTTTACCCCTACAATGTTGGAATTTATCACATTCCTTCAAGTTCCTTCCATTGCTCAATCAAAAAGGTAATAATGATGTTTTCACATTAAAATAATTTTCCATAGAATTGATGTATTGTTAAATAATTATTTTTAATTTATTTCTTTTTTGTGTTACTTATATAATAAATTTTTTCTTATATAGGTGGATTATTTTATTTTTGTTGGTGTGGTTTGTTCAATTATTCTCATGCTCATGAGAGATTAAACTTTGTGATTATAGATGACATAATGAAAAAATGATATGAATCAAGAATTCATACAACCATCAAGAAATGTTGAATTACTACTATTCAGATAAATAAATTTTTTCATCATTTTATTTATTATTTTTTAGTTAATTTATTTATGATTTTATATAATACATATTCAGTTTTTTCAATGATCTTTTGAGATGTTATAATTTTCTTTCAAATATCTGTAACAAGAAAAAAAGGAGATAAAATAATTCTTTCTGCCAAAGATTCCATGATTTATATTTCCATTGCCTTTCTTTATCAAATTTTCAAAATTGCAAAAGGATTTTATTTTCCAATCTGAAAAACCTTTTGCATTATTGAAATATAGAAGAGTAGAGGGCATAAGATCTTCTTCTACTCTTCTGGATTTGAACAATGAGAAATTTATATGGAAAATAACATTGATTCAATATGCATTATTGGTAGTTATACAAATAAAGACAATGTAAATCTTGGTATCATTTTCATTTATGATTTTTAGACTTTCAGACTTGTAGGAATCATTTTCACATCAATCTGATACATGATGTGACATGTATAACATCAAGTGTTTCTTCTTTATTTAAAATTTACATTAATTTCAGTAAAAAATACAATTGAACTTCTCAAAACTAATCAATTATATTCCAATTGTTTTTATTCTTTAAGACATCATTCCATAAGTTATTTGGTGTAGTAGTTAGCCACACCTCAATCAGATACATGATGTTCTTGGTATGACTCAAAGTATCTGTTATCATATTGAAATTTATATTTTAGTTTAAAAAGTATTGAAATCTAAGAAGACACACTCAGATATTCTTATAAATTTGGAAATCAATTGATAAATCTTTTTTGACATATAGGAATCAGTCTCACATCAAACTGATACACAATGTGATCTGTATCAGTCAAAGGGTGTGTTTCCAGTTTAAAATTACATTTAAGTAAAAAAGACATGTGACATACTTAAAAATATGAAATCACATTCAGTTTATTTTTATACTTTATGAAAATGATCGATATGTCATTTATGATGTGTAGGAATCATACGTACCTTAATCTGACACATAGGGTGATTGATATGACACCAAGTTATTTTTTTATTTGAAATTTAAAACAATTGTATTAAAAATGAAAACCAATATATTAAAAACCATGAAAACATATTCTGATTGTTTTATTCTTTTTTAAAATGATCCATGATTCATTTGAGTCATTTATGAATCATTTTCATCTCAATGTTATGCACGGTGTGACTGTTATGACTTTATGTGTTTATTTTTATTTAAAACTTACATCTATTTTAGTAAAAGGAAAATTGACCTATTAAAAATTCAGAAAAAACATATAGATTATTTTTATAAATTAGGGAAATTATCCTCAAATAATTTGTGACTTGTTTCAATCAGACACACCTCAATCTGTTACATGATGTTGCTGATATGACTCAATGTGTAAGTTATCAGTTTAAAATTGATAGTTTAGTTCAAAAAGTGTCACTTACTAAAAAAAGAGAAAACACACTCGTATTTTATTGAAAATATAGGAAATATATTCAAAAGTCATGTTTAATGTGTATGATTCAATATCATGTTATATTGACACATGAAATTACTTTTATGAGTCAAAGTGCATGTTTCAATTTTAAAACGAAATTTTAGTAAAAAATAATTAACATACTCAAAACTGATCAAACTCATTCCAAATGTATTGATACTTTTGAATGATCTATATGTCATTTGAGACATGATTTATCATTCATATCTCAGTCCGACACATAGTGTGACCGATATTTCTTAAATTTCATCTTTTTATTTAAAATTGACATCAATTTTATTTAAAAGGACAAATAACCTACAAAAAATTGATAAAACGTATACTGATTAGTTTGATAATTTTGGAAAATGATGTAGAAGTCATTTTTGATATGTAAGAGTTATTCACACCTCAATTTGATATAAAATGTTCCCATTATTACCCAATGTGCCCATTATTAGTTAAAAATAAATATTTTAGTTCAAAACATACCACTCACTAAAAACCAATAAAACACACTCATATATTATTCTTAATTTTTGAAAATGATTCATAAGTCATTTTTGAGGCGTTGGAATTAACATCACATCAAAAAGACACATGATGTGACTTATATGAGTCAAAGTGTGTGTTTCCAGTTTAAAATGAAATTTAATAAAAAATACAACTGACGTACTCAATATTGATCAAACACATTCATATTGTCTTGATACTTTAGGGAAATGATCCATATGTCATTTTATATGTGTAGGAATCAGTAGAAGTTTGTTTTGATGCATGATGTGACTCGTATGACCTCAAGTGTGTCTTACTAATATATAAGTGTCGTGTTAGTTTAAAACACACATCACATCTCCAAAAATGAGAAAATGAGCCTAGATTACTTTCTCACAATTATATTTTCACTACATAATTAATTTCTTTATCATTTCCATCTTATAATTATTTAGATAATTTTAATATAGATAATTCATGAAGAGGAACAAGAAATAGTGGGATGTGAAAGAATCAACTACAACTCAATCTGATGCACATTGTTACTAATTTGACTCAAAGTTTAGTTTATAATTATCAATTTTTGTTAATTTATTTCTTTATATTATTACTAACACAATAATTTTTTCTAATATAAGTGTGTTTTTTTTCTGACCAGAAGTTGGGATCAATAGACAATTTAACCGTGATGTTTTTGAATGTATGTAATAATATATACTTATGTAATGTATAAAACAACGTTTAAAATTTCTATAATATGTTTTTTCTAGTATATGTATTCAAAATTTATTTCAGTTAAAATATGTATTGGTAATTTATTTTTCTAATTTCTTGGTGTTTTTGGCATTGCAATGTACTATTATGGCACATTTCACTGGTGCTACAATGTGTTGTTAATACATACTATAGCAAGACCCTTTATCAGTGCTTTTACAAGTGCCAATAAATGGGTCCTCTATTAATTCCTTTACAAGAACTGATAAAGGTATCCTTTGACAATGCTTTTAGAAGCACTGATTAAGGTAATATTTATCATCTCTTTTAGATGTATGGGTAAAGTGTTCATTTATCAGCCCTTCTAAATTTCTAATATAGGGTTCATTTATCAGTTATTTTTAAAGAAACGATAAATGATCTCTTTATCAGTGCTTCTAAAATCAATGAATAAGGATCTATTTATCATCACTTTTTATCAATGGTAAAAATTGGGGGTTTTAATCTTTATCTGGTAGTCAGCAGTTCTCTAACACTGATAAATTGTATTCATTACATTGTTAAAGGCATACTTTGTAGTAGCAATTATGGTTTAATTTTATAAATTACATGGTGATTATTCCATGATAGGGATGTGAATTTAGCATTATTTTTTAAGTTTACGAGTTATTTTCACTTATTTATTTGTTGTTCTTTAGTATACTACATTCACATTTTTTATGAAAGGTTTCAGGGAGAACTATAGAGAGTATAAATGTTATGCTCACACTATATATATATAAATTAAAATTTCTTCTGGTTAGTATAGATAGGTTGTTGACGAAGATGGAAAATACCATTATAGAGGTGATGTTGGGATACTATCATAAGTTTTTTGAGTTCAAGTTTTCTATCCATTGATTTTTTTCCTATATCAAGTATTAATCCAATTTTTTTCTCTGTTTTTATATGACATTACATGTATTAATTTTTTTTATACTTATGAATTAAATATTGGTTGGTGGTTTTATGACATTATCTATTTCTCATTAAACTATATTGAAGCTAATTACCCCATGAGTGTCATTGATATACACTGAGTGCTAGTTACAAACCTGTGAACTATTAGAAGTGTACCTTGATCATCATTATCTCTCATTCATCATTGTATTCCTAAGAGGGATACATTTTTATGGAGGTGGTTGTGACAATATATGTATTTATATATATATAATTATATATATAAACACGTATATATATTTATATATATATATATACATATAAACACACATGCATACATATATACACACAAACAAACATAATATTTTTTTTTCATTTACTTATTTATTTATATAATATAGTTTATATATGAATATATATATAAATATAAACAAATATAATTATATAATTATATATATATTTATTTTAAATAAAAAATGTTAAAAATTTATAAAATGACAATACCATTATGTCTATAAGGATGTAATGTAATGTAATAAATTCATTCTCTACTGAAAAAGAAAATTTAACCATCTTAAACAAAGATAAAATTGCACCAAATGTTTTAAAATTAGGGTATCTTAGTTTGGGATCCCTCTAATCCATTTTTGACAATGAAAAAATGTTATGGTATTTCCCCAGACAAAACATTTAAGACCTCTTTGCGGGCTTTGATTTGACATCTAATAGATTCCAAATGGACACTCAAATCAATTTTTATGGTCATTTGTTATTCCAGTCACATTTTCAACTAGTTTTAGATATTAATTTAATTATTATTTTTATATAAACTCTTTGTAATTTAATGTTTATTAATAAATTAAAATTAGTAAATATTAAATTAATATTATTTTACATAACATTTTCTACTAAATCTCTTGTAAATTATGTATAAATAAATATTTTATATTATATCATTTGTATTGAATAAAATATATTTTATTTATATCAATATAAATATATTTATATACTAAAATATAATACATCAAAGTATATAAAATGTTTTAATCAATTATAACTTTTATCCATGATAAATATATTAAAATATAAATATATTTATAAAAAATATAATAATACACATATATATATATATAATGAATAATAATTACATAAATACAAAATAATATATTTATATATATAGGTATATATGTGTATATTTCTATGTAAAAATATTTATACAGGGAAAATGAGATTACAATTAGCAAACAACTCACACACCCATGCACCATAGTAAGTTAAGCACCATCCCTCCAAATAAATAATAACCAATCAAGGAATATATTTTATTATATTTTCCAATGGCAAGAAGGGCCAATAGATTTGAAATATATTTGATCTTATCCCAAAGGCCCATGGATCAAAGGCCCAATCAAATTTTTCTAATAATCCTCCACATGAGATAACATGAATTCTTCAAAATAGTATCATGTATCATGTAATGACACTCGTCTAAGGCCATGCCACCCTCCCCCTACTAGTGAATTACATCGGTGTTACTAGTCCTGAATGAAACATTGGACCTTATCTAAGTCACTGCATCATACTGGCCCTAATTACTTATGATTTAGAAACCCTTCATCCAAAATTAGCATATCAGAGGAAGGATGGATGATAGGTTTCATCACACGTATGTCTCTTTCAAATTACCCACCCAATGATGGTTTTACGAAACCCAATAGCACTACTAACATATTACCCCAAACTATCTTACTATTCTCACTATATTGAGAGTCACATGGTATGGTACCCATCCAAATTAGGATATATGGATGATTATTTTTGTTCTCATGCCTACCCCTATATTATTGATCCCAACCCAATGACACATATACATCACTATGGTTGCTCCACATACATAAGAAGTTATGATATTTTATGATCCCACTATGCAACCTATATACTATCAAATGATGGCCTAGAGTCCTTGAATGCATGACCCAAAGGAACCATGTACTTAAAGTCCTAAAAAATGTCCAAAAATCCCACCTATGAATAATACCCATCACCGCTGTTTCAAAACTATAATAACTTTTCAATAACGAGACAATATTAATGTTGTGTAACTATTTTAAATTTATTGATAGTTTTTAATAATCCACACTATAAATAAATAAATTAAAATATAAAAAAATATATTTATTGGGAATTAATACCACCACTATTTCTAGTAATTTATTTGATAAATTTTAATGAATTAGCATCAATTTTAAAAAACTATAACAAAAAACTGAAACAAAACATTTATCAGATGTTTTTGAAATTATATTCTACATACTATATTTATTATAGAATAAATTCAATTAGATGGAATTCCTCAACAATAATTGTTTTCATTGGTGAGAGTGGCTCAAGAATGGAAGCACACATTTAGTTTTGGGGCATAATTATGTCAGTGATTATATAGAAGTGTATGTAAATCTATATGTATGGAAGCGAATGGTTGGAGGGTGTGACATTCAATTTGGGTGAATTTTAGTGATTGTTGGGGATGATGTTCTCGGTGATTCGGGAAGGGTTAGTGGTATGTGTTTCCCATTAATACTTTTATATCAATAATATAATCATGTCTTGTATTTAAATTTAGTAATGGATGGATAATGGGTTGTGTATATTGAATGTCTTGGTTCAGTAGAGAATTTATAAGTATATTTATAGGGTAGGGACCATAAAATAAGCCGTAGATGTATAACCCCCATATTTGTAAGGTTGTGGATCGTTGAGACTGGTTATTAGATGATCAACATGGCACTTGGATGTTAGTGGGTAAAAATATTTTACATTTTTTTGGTTCTTGGGATAATATATCATTTGGGATCTATATGTGTTATGGAATATAGTCTTCTTGAAAATATTTGGTTTTGGATAGAGATGGTGTGATTTGAGAGTGATTTATATCAAAGGTGTTGTTGTCCTCATGGAGAGATTATGATATATGATGATTGATGTTGAGAAACCCCCAACAGAATTAAAAATATTGTTAGGTTAACACATAGTTATGGGTAGTTTTATGATCCTGTGGTGCCTCTAAGATTTTAATCATTGTAATCAAGTGATAATATTGCACGATGGAAGGTGATACTATTAATTTTATAATAAATTCAGTATAAGGAGTTCTGATTTGTTTTTTTTGCTCAATTGGGTATAGTGAGAAGGAATATTCAAAAATGACATTAATATACCATTGGGAGTTTTTTTTTACAAAGGCGATTCTTATGGTGGGGAGCACTATGTCATAAAATCATCCTTAGTGATAATATTATTATGGTGGGATATCTATAATATAAGAGTTGGAAATTTTACAATAATTTGGTGACATGAGATAGACTAGTGTGGTTGAGTATTTTATTAGTGTTGAAAATGGTGAGGGTCTGGTATCTTGGTGTTTAGTTCATAGTGTGCTTTGTGTTTGGAGTTATAAAAAATAATCTTATTTGGCTATTGGGGATAGAAAACAGTAAGAAAGTTTTCATTTCACTACCATGGAAGGATGGAAATTATTATTTAAGGGCCACCATTGATTATAATGGATGTGATTTATAATTTTGGGAAGTTTTTATTTATCTGTATTGTTAAGAGTTGTGAAATTTAGAAGAAATTTATGTTTTTGGTCATAAAGAAGGTAGTTTTTTCAGAATAAAGACTTGGATTAATATAATGAGGGTTATAAAATTTTGAATATTGTTTTTTTGGATATTAATCATGTCATAGGATATTGTTTTGGTTCTCAAGTCAATATTGGAGTGTGGTCTGGGTGATTCCCTTACTGATTTTCGCTATAGGTGTCCTGTGGTGCAGTGATGGGTGAGGGTCACACAGTGATAAGTATTGAGCAGGAGGTGAGCATGCTACAGATGAGGCATTGGTGGAATTTTACTATTATATATATATATACATATATATTTATGTAAAATATCGTTCATATACCAATGCGAGTTTCATAGAGAAAAGACCAATCATGCTGAGTCAAATATATTATTCAGTAATAGAATGTCGTAAGGTGTGTTAATACTTGGATCACTATAGAGACCCCGAAATTAAATACATAGATATTAAATATTTTAGATGAATATTAATTATATTACACAAAAAACACGATAACAATAAAGATATAGTGCCTTTTGAAATTTGGAAACATAAAAAATGGTTCCATAAGTGAGATACATCATATCACACTATTTCCTTCACAGATATCACGCTTCCCTACATATCATACATACAAAATTTCATCATAAACACGGTAAAGGAAACACAATAACTGGTGACCTCAGATTCATAGTAAGGGTAAACAAGGGAGATATCAACATATCATGAGCATATGGGTATGCGAATATGATAATAATATTTGAAAACCATACCCGGATTATTATAGATATTAATATTGTGTCATTGAATAATCTTGGAAGCTCATAAGACATGAATCATAATAGAAATAAAATTACATGAGCCATGAAAACATAATATTTAAATAATACGTAAATTTTTTTTCATACACATAAGTTCAGAAAATTATTTCATTAATAGTCAAGGATCATTTCTAAAAATACCATAGTAGAATGGGTTCACTTTCCGAACTATCATAATAGTCTAGGTTCACTCCCAAGACTATCATAATGATGAAATTACCATACTGAACTGAGTTCACTTCCTATTTCAATCATGTTTATCTCATGAAATACTTATCTTTACCAAATGAATAAGAGGGACATATAGGTATCACCTATCACATAATGAAAACAATAAATATATGTTCCACAAGATCATAAAAAATTCATCATATCAGAACAAATGAAATGAAATGGTCTTTATAAAACATTTATCATATCAAAACCAATGAAAATAAATTATTTTCCTAAACATTTCAACAAATTATTACTTGTAGAAAAGAAAAAGTATTCATAATCATTTCATTATTTCATCACAACATAACCCATGGAAAAGGAAGTGGGTTTTATAAGAATTTTGTCATGACATAACACATGGAAGTTAAATGGGTTTTATAAAACTCTTATCATCATAATGATAAACCATCCAAATAAATAATAAGACAGATATCCAAGATCAAATCTGCAATAAAGAAAAGGTTACATAAAATTATTTCATCTTATATTGGAAATGATGGGAAATTATTAATTATAAATTTCATGAGTTTAATATCCTTCTTACTATGAAAAAACTTTTTGAAACATAAAATACTTCAAAATTAATTTTTTAAATAACTATATAAACTTATAAAGGAACCATTTAAGATCATTTAAAACATTTCTTGAGGAAAATAACATTTTCACTTTGAGAAACACTATCTAAAAAATAATTTTTTTTCACAATATGGTTATTTTAAAATAAATTTGGAAACATATAATGTAATTTTTAAAATAATGAGTATTAATGATTGTATAAAATGTCATTCCTTTTGTACACTTTAAAAAAAATATTCCTTTAAAATTTTCATTAAAACCCAAATGACTATTGTTTGGAAAAAGAAACCTACATTCTTTGAAAAATAATTTATAAAAAATTAAACGTGGGTAGAAATTTCATTAATAAATCATTTTTATAACTTTAAAAAAATTATTTGAAAAAAATTGAAACGTTTTTGTAAATCATGGTTTTGGAAGAAAAAAAGTTTTTTGACTGAAGAGAGAAAAATTATGTTTTTTATTAAAAAAACATTTCAACTATTGAGTATATAAATAGATTAAATTTAAGTGAAAAAATATATTCTAATGAAATTAAAGAGGATAATAAAATTCATGAGTTTCTTTAGATATATAATATATTATTTCAGCATCATAAGGATAAACCTATAAAATCCTGATAAATTATGAGATTATATAAAAACCATTAACACATTGGTAAAATTGATTCTCAAGGGCCATGAAATAATAACATTAAATGATACTAAATATATCCTTAATATAAGGAGAATCATGATATAACTTTTTAAAGGGTTATTATACACAACTCATAAAATAATGTAGGTACAAAACCCAACATATGTCTCAAAGAAGGAAAATTGAGATGAAAATCCCTTACCTCCTTGGTAACATTCAAAAAATAAACCCAATGAAAGAGATATCAAGAAATTAATATTTAAATCATAATAATTTTATTTATAATCATCATAACATACATTAATTCATAGTATATACACCATAGAAAATAAATTGGTGTTGAATATGTCATGCGTCTCACAGAAGTAAAAAAGTGATATTGGAGTCCATGAGAAAATTTTATTTATACACATTTGAAACTCCTATATAATAAATAAAAGTTTATTATAAATTTATTATAGTAATAATATTACATATATCATACCATATATAATTTAATTATGACCTTTTGTTACCTATTTATTAATAATTTCTTGATAAAATTATGTTTTGGGTAATAATTGCTTCATTTTTCACATATGTTTTAGTTTGGTACTTTGGGTCCCCTTAATTTGATCATGGTTCAATGATATTTTTTTTACAATTATATTAATATAATTTATTTTTATTATATATATATATACTTATAGTAATTCACAGAAGATATATATAGAAAAATAAATACACATTTTATGGAGATAATAGGCCTTATACACGCATGAATGTTGTTTTTATTTTCTTGATAGATGAAATGAAAAAATATTCAATAATATATTACTAATATTTACTAATTTTTATGTCATATATATCACATATATTCATTAAATTTATTATAATTACCTTCCATACAAATCATTAGTGAAAAATGAATCACATCGATTCATGCGGTGGTAATCCACCGTACACAAAAACGACATTATTGTATCTCCCATGGAATTAAAAGTAATAAGTTATGTGTGGTATAATAATTAAATAATTATAATAATTATAAAATTATTATATATATTTAATTAATATATTATTATTACCATCAAAGTAAAATAGAGATGAAAACACATCACATCAGTTCATGAGGTGATAATCCACCATACCAACGAGCGATGTTATTATTTTCCATTATATTGGTAGGAAAGAAGGTATATGAGGTATTATAATTAAATAGTTATAATAATATCATATATATCATATATAACCATTAAATATATCATTATATCCAGACTTTAGAGTTAGCGATGGAAAACTAATAACATATGTTCATGAGGTGGTAGTCTGTTGTACACAAAAGAAACGATTTTGTATCCCATTTGATAGAAGAGAATAAGGATTTAGGTTATTCAATTGACATAATAAAATAAAATTATATATAATATAATTAATTTTTTAAAACATTATTGTATACAAATAATTTAAATAGGTGGAGGAAGAAATAAAATGAAATTCTCAGTTAGGGACATCACCTTATCTTAAGACAACTTATATTTGCTTGAACCAAAAGAATTATATTGTTGGATTTCTCAAAAAAATAATTATTATAAGATGATATGAGGGAAGAAGTTAATATATTTTGGAAGTTATTTTTTAAAAGGTGTTTTTAACTCTGAAGTGAAGATGGGAGGGGTGGACTTTTATAAATGAGGTGAGTGGGACTATTGTAATTTTTGAAAAGAGAAATCAATACACACATTTTTTACATGATAATATGCTCTAAATTGGGTCATTATAAATCATTAGAGGTGATAATGTATTAATATAGTCATATAATTAGTGTTTTATAAATTTATATTCCATTGTGTCCCTTATATTTTTAGTTTAACCCCTAGTAAACCCATTTTCACCTTAACTGTGATATTTTTTATTGAGTTTACAATTCAACATGGTAAAAATTTTGTTTAAAATATTTGATAATATAAATTATAATTATTATAAAAATTAAACCCATTTTTCTGAATTAAATTCACATAAGTGGTATAATTTAATTTCAAATATAACCCACAGATGTGATGAGAATACATGATTCCAAAGGGAAACATTTTCATAAGTAGAGAAATTTTTAATATAAAAATTCGAGGTGAAATTTATTCCAATGAAATAAATGGGATTAATATAAATATAAGTTAAATAATTTATCTGTTAAAACCATATTAAAATAAAAATTATCTCTTAAATTTTTTGATTTAAAATGCATGTTTTTAATAAAAACTTCTATTTTTAACTATTCAGAAAAAAATTTATATTTTTATAAAATTATCAAAAATTAACATCAAGATTTTATTTAAATGATGATTAAGAAATTTAATTTAATTATTTTAAATATATTTCCTAAAATTTGGAAAAAATATTTTTAAAATAAGTGTACATAAGGTGATAAAATTAATTTATTTAAATGGAGTTTTTAAGCATAAAATTTGACTTATTCTCATATCTTGTTTAGAAAACACATAAGATTAATGTTAATAATTTTATTGAATATATAATATTTAAATTTTTTTAAAATCATTCCCTAAAAGTTATTTTTATTTATTTATTAAGGTAATATGCGTTAGGGAACAATTTTTTTTTTTTCAAAAAAAAAATTCCTTTATTTCAAAATGGGTTTTCTTTTCATTACTAATTAATTAATCACCAATAATTCATATAATATACTTGTTTAAAAATTATATTTTAATAATTTATCTAATCTTATTCATACCATCCTTTTAAAGGATAAATTAAAACTATTATATTACATAATAATATTTAAATAGTATATCACATTTCGTTTAAATTTTATGTTGAATGTTACGTAAGCTACACCCAGTATTTCATATTATGAAATCAAAACTCAGTGTTACATGTAATTTAAGAAAAAAAATCAATTTTTATTGTGAATAAAAATATCTAAAAGTTTAATTTTATTATAAAAAATCATTTCACAAAATCTATAGTTTTTACATTTTACCCCATTAAATAAATTATTTCCTCATAATTTGATGTTTTTCTCGTTAAAAATTGGTTAAACATTTGAAACCCTATTTATGGGAAACCCACATTATAAAAAGGGTTAACAAAATATCCTTTTAAAAAGAGATAAAGGTATGTGTGGAGGTTATTTCAAATAACACATAATGGGTTTTCAAAATAAGACAACATTGGTGGGAATTGATGATTTGGATTTGGAAGAATGTATTAATGTCCAAATAAATATAAAGAGTGATAGATATCATTGATCAAAATATAGTGAATGGTCACATGAAAAGAAACTGCTAGAAAATCATAAACCAATTAGGTGTGAAAAAGGTCACTAATATCATAAAAAAAATTTCTAATAGGATAAACTATTATTTCAATTTCATTTTCCTAATTTTGTTTAATATTCAAGGGAAGACTTACTTTATATATTTTATTACATTTAATAACAACAATATAATCCTTTGGTTGTTCTTTGATAGAATTTCACATCCTATATTAATTTAATAAATGAATATGATGTTTTTTATGCCTGAAATACTTGTGGGACATAAGATCAATGAAATAATGATAAGTCAATCCTTCATTATCTAGTTATTATAAAAAATAGAATTATTAGCATATGTTATCCAATATAATCCAATGTTTAACTTAATTAATTTCATGAATAGTTATCCTTAAGGATCATCCATGCCTAGATAAAATTGTAATCCAAAAATTTAGATTGAAGGTCACTAAATTTCCAAAATCAAGTTATAATTAAATCCCTAAACAACATGAAGTTTCTATTGATGTTATATTCCAAATATGTAAATATATTGATCACATATGTTCATGAAACATTATATAAATCCTTAATAAAAATATACAAGCATCCTAATTCCTTGATTAAAGCCACATATTGATGTATATATTCCATAAATCCAATAATGTAGTAAACTCTATCAATGACAACATAAGATACTTTTTCCTCAAATCATTAGTTATTTTTAATGTCATTAATACTTTCTAATTTAATTTATTTATATCCATCACCCCTTTACCCCAAAATCATTATCTAAACATTAAGAATATATTTTGGGTTCTATTCACTTACTCACGTTCTTTCCATAAAATATTACCTTTCTATTAAATCAAATTTCTAGGTCCTAAACATTATATAACATTTTATTGCATATCATCAAAGAAAATCTATTTCAAAAAATCCTTATATATTTCACAAATCATTAATTCGAATCCATTAACACTTCGATCATTCTTCATCACCCTTAAACAATTAATAAGTCTTCATCAACATATTCTTTAATACGTATTTTGTTTTATTTGTTATTTTAAGTCTATTTATCAATAACAAAAAAGCCATAAAATTCAACACCTTTAATATCCCATTCTTGAGAATTTACATTTGGACATTGATTTATATAATGAACATACTTTCCACATTTATAACAATCAACAGTTAATGACTACTTAGGGAAAGCATTATCCTCATCCATTTCATTAAGATAAATTTTCATTTTTCCTTAGAAATTACATACTGGGAATCCTTATTCTCTAAAAATTAAACACATTTTTAATCCATTAATATAATTCATAATGTTATTCTTCACTCATTATTAACATATATGACACTGATTCTTATTTCCTCTATTGCCTCCACCACTCAAACTCTCAATGAACTCTATCCTTATAATTATTGGTAAGACTGAGTATAACACCCTAATATTGTTTTTAGGTATTAATAAACCCCTATGTTTAATCATTCCTTGGTTGGGTTATGTTTAATGGTAATTCAGGTAAAATTTTATGTATTTTTAAATTTCTTGGGCAAGTTCACAGTTGGCATATAGTTTTACTAAACTATACGACCCCTGAAGGAAAACCATGAAAACCCAAATAGTTAGGTATTTTTGTAGTCAAATCATCATCTAAAAAACCATATAACCAATTAGAAGAAACCATATAGGAAATTTAAAATATGTTAATTTCCAAGGTTCACATTTTTATCTAACAATGCGGCCGCTCCTAGAGAACCATGCATACAATATTTTTAATCAATATTTTAATTTTAAAATTCATGAACCCTATTTTTAGAACCTAGATGGGATTAGATGACCCTACATGATTTCTTCTTCCCTGTAGGCTCCCAGGATTAGTTCATGGTGACTCATAACCCTCATATAAGAAGATAAAATATTATAGAATGATTGTCAATCCTCACCCGATTAGTTTCTTCTTCTCATTCTCTATCTCCTGCTCTCTCCACCTTTCTCCCTAGGGTTTCTAAAATCTCAATGTGTTATTTAATGATCTAATACTTGATGTTTTAGACCTAAAAAATGTTATTATAGTTTTTTACTAGATTTTTCTATCATCATTCTTTATCGGTGAATCCTGATTAGGGTTTGGTGAATCGAGATCCCATGATACCGAGGTAGGTAGTTTCATTAACATAACCAATTTTTATTAACCAAAAATTGATTTATTGTTGATTTAAATTCACTTAATAATATAAATGATATATATTTTAGTTGTTTTATTAATAACCCAATTCCATTGAATTGTGGTTTTGTTGGAAATTGATTTTTTTTCAAGAAATTGGGAAAACACTCAATTACATTGAATTGGGGTGTGTTTGTGAAACTGATATAAAATTGTGGAAATTTGAATTATGAAATTGATGGGAATTATTTCAATTAAATTTTTGAATTTAATTGTGCAAAATTTTATTGTGAAATATAATTGTGAACTGATTTAAAATTATTATTTGGAAAAAATGGCTTAAAATTATTTTGATAGAAACCTTTTGGTTTTATCTTAGAGAAAGATTGTTTTGATTAAAAAGAAAATTTTGTTTTTAAATAGAAATATGGAATTTTTAAAATGGGGTAATGTGATTTGATTTGATTTTATGGTTTCTTAAAATAAGTTTCCAATCATTGAATTTTACTAGAGCACATGGAAGCCTAGGTTGTCTGTGAGTTATTTGGGACAAAAACACTAGGATGGGAATTCCATATCATGGGGTTGAATCTTTGAAATACTAAAAAACATTTATTATAAAATATTATTGTTTAATAAGACATAGAAAATTCATCTATTTCTAGTGTTTAGGTATACGTGTACACATTGCGGATTTGATCAGATGAGTGTGAGGATCCCATAACATGGAACGATCATACCTCTTAGTAAATGACCATATTTCTCACTTGTTTTTATATGAGATATAAATGTATTATATTGTTGTAAGAAATTTTACCTGCCTTTTTGAATTCAAATAAATTATTTTATATATGAAATTTATTAATACACCTTTTTTGAAATATCCTTTAAATTTAATTATGGAGCATTTGTTTAATGTATTTTCCATCATTTGAAATGTAATGAATCGTCTCTTTTAAATATGATTTTGAAATTACAAACCTACTTATTTAAAAATTTAAAGCTATTTATTTTGTTATTTAAATGTTGAAATTTCATTAAGGAATCCATGGTGGGGCCCTACTTGGGTTTTAGTTCATACACCATCTGTGCCTTCAGGCGACTGCAGATTATCTCTTTCTAGGATTGAGGAAGAGTAAAGCAACAATTGAATGTGGTTCAAGATATTGATTCATGGAATTGGAGAGTTTCATTCGAGTTTGGACATTGGCTATTTACATTCTTATTTTATATTAATTTTTCTGTAGTACATTGGGTTGTTTATACCTATTTGACTTTTGGTACACTTCTCCATATGGAGTTTTCTCATATGCATACTTTCTTTTTTATCATGCATTCATAATGTTTTTTTTTCAAAATCATTCCCACATTCATTTTTTATGATTCCAAGTTCTAGTCTCCAATCCATGGGGATTAGAAATTCCCTTTGATAGATGTTAGTGCTACCATGGTTATCAATTTACAAGGGTACCAAGTCTAGTTCATGACAAAGTGGCATCAGGGATCTAGGTTTAGCTTCTTATCTTACGGTTAGTATGAATTTTTTAATATTTTTGGTAATTATGAGGTAGTTATGATTGAGTGACTGAATAGATATCACAATAACAAAACTTATGTCACTAGGGGTGGTTATAGAATGGTGTCTTGGGGATTAGTTCTAGTATTTTCCCAAATTTTGATTTGGATTGGATTGAAATCCAAATCTTATTTGTCTATCTATTGGTATTAATTTCCTTCATTGAACTTTTTATGTTATTATATGATGTATTACTTGTTTTCTTCTAATGTTTTTTAGCATTATTAATTTGAGAATATGTGTGAATTGGATCTAGGAGGAAGCTACTACTGAACTATTGTGAGAAAATCCTTTCATGGACCCGAATTTGGTTGAGATGATTGTGCATACTATCCATGATCTGAGACAAAAACCAGCACCCATTCCCATTGGGGCTCTATATTTTAGAACCGTAAAGGGATATTCATATGGACAATTCTTAGAAAATCCTTCACCATAATACCCCTCCATTAAAAGAATCAAATGATCCTATAGTGGTTGAGTAATGGTTAACCATAATGGAACATTTGATTGGGTTCTTTAAGATTCCTAATGAGATCATGGTGAAGTTTTCCACATTCATACTCGAAAAACCATGCATGAGATTTTGGGAAACCATGAAGATGGTGGGGAATCATGAGGGATTAGAGTGGAATGACTTCAAATATATTTTTAATGACTAGTTTTATCTTGATTATATGTTTTTTTTCCAAGTCTAGTTTTCTAAACATGAGTATGTTGATAGGGTCATGAAAAAGTATAAAACTGTTCGGTTGAGCATGTATAGTTTTCTCCTGAGATAGTATCTAATGATATAATTAAGTATCAAATGATTAATTTGGGACTTCGATAGTGTAACATCCCAAACTTTTATTTATGAAAATTCATCTTGATCTATTTAAATGTCTTACTATGTAAAATGGTTTTTTAAAACATATGAACTTCCTTGGTTTCAGGTTTATTTGGATTAAAACATCCAATTAAGAATTGTTACCGTTGTTAGTATATCCATTAAATAGAGATCACATGATTAGTATAAATATAAAGCTTTAAAAATTCAATTTACTAAGACATAGGAAGCGATGGACTCATCAAGTAGAATTTCTCTATACCAAGCCCATTTGTCAGATCTCTAAAGGGAGTTGTCATCATTAGGCTTCACTCTTGACCAATCCCAATCAGAGATTCAACACGTTAAGCTTGAAAGTAACTACCTACCGGATAATTGGAAGATGATAGAGATTACCACCCGGGCAATGTTATCTGAGCCACCCCAAGAGTCTGTCACCATCGAACACCTTACCCTTAGGTCATATGCGGGTGTTATAAGGGGTTATGTAACAAGACCCTTTCACTATTATTATGTGAAATATATTTTAATAGAATAAATAATATACATTCATTTTATTACTGTAACTTTGTAAATTGTTTTTAAAGCCAAAATAGTATTTTTAGTTAATATTCAATTAAGAAATCTATTTTGATGAATTAATGGTTTTTTAATTAATTAAAATTTTAATAAAATATTATTACTAAATTAATTTTTATTAAATATAAATGATCGTATAATTTTTATGAATACAATTATGATTTTCATTAAGGTTTGAAAGCTATTTTTATCAAAACCCATGAATTTTCGATAAATGTTGGTTTTTATTATAAAAGTAATAAATTAAATATTTATAAAATTATTTAGATAAAATGAATATTGTTTTTGGAATCAGGACATCAAAATTATCCAATGGTGAATGTTTCATAATTTTTTGAGACAGACAAATTTTTGGGTAAAACTTTAATACCATTTAATTATATAATGTGTTTTATGACATCATAATGACCCAATAGTGATGTAATAAAATACTATAAATTATGTTTTCGGCCAATATATGTTTTACCATTAAAATAACATGATTTTAGGTTTGTTTGATTTATTTTACAAAGCTTTAATGGACCCTCCAATACTTATAAAACATTTCAACCTTTTAAATTGAATTCCTTATAGAAATTAACATTTTTATTTATTTTCAAAAGATCATCGTACAGTAAAAACACCAAAAGAAGAAACCTCATGGTGGTCTAAATTAGTATAAACCCAATGCATCATTGATAACCAAATTCATCCCCTCCTTTAGAAAACATCCCAAGAAAAATAAAGAAAGCATATTTTGATTTGACGATGCCAGAGATGACAAGAAGTATACAACCATGTTCCCCTCCTGCCATGTATGTGAGACCTCCATGTGGATACCCATGAGAAATTTGCACTTTTTTATAGTATATGCAACATTCCAGGGGATACTTCCCTTACCCATCAAAGCATTATAAAAAAACATGGAGTCCATATCTGCCATTTTAATACTAATCTGCCTTTTCTTACATACCTCCAGCCCAATCTCCATGGCCCTTTCCTCCACCTGCAAGACATATACTCTTCTATAGGTAGCAGTGAACGCTACAATGACTGATCCCATCTGGTCTCTCACAACTCTACCCCCTCACATCTCTCCCATGACAAGAAAACCATCTATGTTAAGCTTAAAACCCTGACTTGGAGGAAGCCATCGAACCCTCCTAACATACTCTGAAAGGTCCACCAGGTTGACATTTGAGAGATTCGGGAATGTATGATTCATCAAGGGCACTGAGTGGAAATATGGGAACATTCAAAAAAAAATCTAGCAGTATTTTTTTCATTCAGAAATTAACACTAATGTGAGACCTCAATGCATGATTATGGAGAACCACATTTCAGACCTTCCATATAATCCAGCAGCTAGCAACAAGGATGATGGTTCTAGTCTTCCTCTCATCCCCATATGAAAATGTACACCTAAACAATGAGATTAGAAAATTATCTTGCACCCCTGCAGACACCTCCCAACCAAAAACCCCCAAAGGTATTCCAAATCCCCCTAGCCCATTCACTATCATAGAAAATATGGACCACTGTTTCGTGATTTAAAGAACTGCAACACCGGAACATAGTGGCCATATTCACACCCATACGTTGTAGAATATCATCAGTAGGCAATGATTTGTTCCTCACACGCCAAACCATAATATTAAATTCGGATGGAATCTCTTTGCACCATAGAGTCAATCCCTATGAGTCTCCATTTGGCATTTCCATTGTCACATGAATGTAATCCTTAATAGAAAAAATAATTGATGTCGAACCTGTGAAAATAAGTTTATTAGGATTATCACTGATAACAATTCTTTTAAAAACATAGAGTTTATTCTCATCAAGGATGGCCTGAAATAATTTAGGATAACCACAGAACTCGCTAAAAGATATGTCTGGTATGGGGAAACCCAAGAAATATATCCTGCCCACCCCCAATCATGCTTCCAGAAGTTGATGCTCCCACTTCCTACTAACCACTGAGAGTGATGATGTAAAACCTCCATGAAAGGATGAATCAAATTCTATATCTGAGAAGAATTGGATCTTTTTCTCCCACATATTCTTACCATATATGTCTTACATAGTCTTTCACTGAAGGGACTGGCCTTCCGGCACTTCCCATACAAGATTTTCATGAAGCCCCTCTAGGGATTGGTATACACTCCTCAGATTAATCCCACCTTCAGAGAGAGGTCTTGCAAGACGTTTCCCCGAAGCCCAATGATTTATACCCTCCATCTTCCCATCCCATATAAAGGACACCATACTCTTATCCAGTTTGTAAATTACACTTTTGGGAACCTTCAGGGTAGATAGAATATTCATGGTAATCAAGACCAATACACTATTCACTAAAATTATATGACCTCCGAAGGAAAGAAATCTATTTTTCCAGTTATAAATCAAACCAGAGATTTTGTTGATAAGTTTATAAAAACAATGGACCCTAAGAGATGAGGGACTAACCAGGGCCCCAAGATACTCCATGGAAAAAGATCCTCTCTCCATATTCAAACATAGCCCCACATCCCTCACCCTCTTATCAGAGAAATTCATGTTTATAAAAAAGAAACTTTTCTATTTGTTCACCACCTGCCCATTCCACATTCAATATTACCCATGAAGACAATTGAACCCCTGCACAGAACATCTACTATCCTGGATAAAGACAATTGTTTCATCTGCAAAAATCATGTGTGAGATACCCCTTGTAGCATTCCTATTATGGTAAGGGAGAATTTTACCCATGTTCAGGCCTTGATTAATATAGAAGCTAAAAGAACTTTGGGAAAAAATGAAAAGGGTAGGGGACAGAGGATCCCCTTTCCAGAGACCATGAAAAGTCTTGAAAAAACCAAATTTTTTACCCATAAAGGAGTTTGAAATCCATGTCGAGCTAAAACAATGGAAAAGCAGGTCAGTAGTCCAAATAGACAACCACATGCTTATCAAGACTTTGAGAACAAAACCCCACTCCATCCTACCATATGCCTTGCTCATATCTAGATTCACCACCAAATTACCCCCAATGGAACTATTTTTTATACCACTTACCAATTTTTTAGCCACACCTATTACGCCCTAAATAGACATACCTTTATTGAACCCATGCTGTTCTGAGGCCATCCAAGAATCCAGGTGAATAGCCAGTCTTCTATTTAGAATGCTGGAGAAGGTGTTGTATGATATATTGCACATACTAATGGGCCTATACTGAACAATAGACTGAGGATTACCCACCTTAGTAATAAAAACCATCTTGGTTGCACAGGAAATACATGGAAAGTCCCCACCCTGGAATAAATCTTGGACATCTCTCACCAGGTCCCCTTTAACAATGTCCCACATCACCCTATAAAAAGATCCAGGGAAGCCATCTGGCCTTAGTGAACTATCTGGGTTCAAAGACCAAATCGCCTCATGAGCATTAGCCTCATCCAGAGCCCTCCTCAAGCCCTCATCAATGACCCCCAAAACACATCATGGAATGCCCTCAAATATTCCAGCACCCCAATCAGATATCCTCCTGCCATATTTGGATTGGGTGTAGTCAAAATAGATTTTATGTCCCCATTAACCATGGACCCTAACTCATCATGATCACTGGTGAAGGAACCATATTCTTTACAAATGTTGGGTTGCTGAACACGGCGGCATTCTCTAATGCAGGCATGAAAATATCCAGAGTTCATATCTCTCTTCCGAAGCCATCTGAATCAGACATGCTCTCAAGAAAGCTGCTCCTATCTCAAAATACTATCAGTAAGAAGGCCATTTTTGATTCCCATATTGGTAAAAATAGACTCATCCCATGCCCAGTTTAGGTTATTCTCCAAAAGTTCCACCAATTTACTGATCTAGACTAAGTCGTGATCACGAGCAAGTATATTCTTTGTCCCGAAGCGGCGAAGATTTTTGAACTGTCTCAACTTGTTATGAAAAGTGATCCATGGGTTCCCCAGGGGATAAAAGTCTCAAGCATCGCTGACCACATCTGAGAAAACTGGTTCCTCCATCCACATTCTGGAAAAAACACCACAACCTTCGCTACTCGGAATTGCACCCAGGAAACACGAAGTGGAGAGTGACCAAATAAACCCCGAACCGAATGAACAACTCTGGAGTCCTAAAACATTGAAATAGTATCCCCATTCATCAAGAATTGATTAAGATGACTATAGGTACATCTACCACCAAATTGGTTATTACACCACATATATATGCTTCCCTCAAATCCGGCAGCTATAAGGCCATTCCGTGACATTAAAGAAACGAATGCATGACTAGAATTCCTAGGAAAATAAGCTCTGCATTTCTTCTCCTCTAGAGTAGAGATAATATTTAAATCTCCCCCGACAAGCTAAGGAACATCATATGGGTTAAAAAATCTAGATCACGCCACAAGGATTCCCTGGCTTGAGCATCGCACTTGGAATAGATGAAAGAGAAAATAATCACTTGATTTTCAACTGTGATCCTGGTGGTCAAAGACTGGTCCTACACACTCAACATTTCATCACTAACACGATCCTTCCAAAACAGCCAAATATGGGAGTTAGGAGGATTCCTGCCCAAAAATCCTCGAACTTTAAGACTATGCGCATACTCATTTATCGTACTAGAAAAACGTTTTCGTTCCAAGATAGCGACCATAGAAACATGATTGTTTCTAAGATCATTGGAGATGAATTCAGACTTTTCCCTAGTCCCATGACCATGCACATTCTATATTAGGACTTTTTAAATTGAGTCAGCCACGTCTGGCTTTGGACCCAGACTCCTGGCCCTCCACAAAATGAAGCGAGAAGGAACATACCATCGCACTGACTTTTGATTTAGATCTTGTTTGAACACCAACATGCACCTATGAGGAAATATCCCCTGAATAGACTACTCCTCTGGAATACACCATTCTAGTAACCTCTAGGGAAATGAAGGCCTGCCCTTCCAACGAAATGTCACCCAACATCGGAGGCGATGAAGGAGAGCGATGAGGGGAAGGAAGGAGAATTGGTGCTATGGAAGACAGAGGATAGGACACCACTGGAAGACGTACTATTAATTCCAAGTCACCCCAATCTCCCATGAATCCCCTCTCAAGCATCTGTCATGCCTTTGGGATCACACTTCCACATAAGGGATTTCTTCCTTTCTCATTTTTGTCCAAATTTAATTATGCTATTATTCAATTTTGTTATCAATTAAAAATGTTGGGGGTATGATTTTTCACCTCCCATATAATTCCCTCCTTATTTTTGAATGACAAGAGACCCCTTTCACTCTCATTAATTCCTCCCATGTACACTCGTTAGCATCCCAAAACTCCGTAAAGAATTTCTATCTCCTCATTTAAATTCAAGAAATAATTTTTTATTATGAATCTAAATTCCATTACATATGTTGTGAATGTATCTATATAAACCTTTAATTTCCATTTCATGTAAATATGATGAGACACCCTTTTCTCTCCCATCAACCATTTTTTGAATTCTTATGTCATGCCATTATGATGTAGAAATGACACTATGATTTTTCAAGCCAAAGTCATTTTGTAGTGAATACCATGCCCATTTCTCAATAAAGGGTATTCAAATTTATGCACATTTACTTATTTTTTATATAGTTTCATGTAGTAATTACACATTCCATTATTTTGGAATAAATTATGATGTTTAAGGAATCTATGTGGCACATTTATACATAAAATGAAATGATTAAGAAGGGCGCGCCCTGATAGCGCTCCAATGCATTGTGTAAAGATTAGTATCACGATATGTCAAGTGAAATGAGTGTTTACTCATTAAAATTCAAGTTAAATGAGGTTTTAATCATGATCTATGTTCATTGAGCCTTGGTTCATGCTAATATCATGTTAAATATTGACTCCACATTTCCATGCTATGATAATCTTGCTATATCATGCTTTTATGTTCATGTTTCTCTTATTATCCATTAATATACCTATTTACTAACATGTACTATATTATCTATGTTATGAATTTTTTACACCCTTACTGGGCATTATAGCTCACCCTTTTTTTATGCATGTCCTCAGGTTATCACATGAAATTCTAGGTACAAAATAATATGTGTGGTCTTGTAAAATAAGTTTTAAATAAATATGTGTATTTCATGTTTTTATTTATTATGTAATGGTTTTAATCCCCAAAGACACTATAAATATCAATCTTTTATGTTGTATAAAGTGAATATTATGTGTAATAAATTATGTTTATGTGTGAAATAAAGAGTAGGGTTATTATAGTTTTTATGAGAGGGAGGTTTAGTTATTTCTGGGATTAGGATTAGAAAACCATAGTGAAAGCCTTAGGGATAAGAATATGTATAATAAAAACATCCCTACATTTTTGTGGGTATTGAGTAAGTGGTTTATCAAGAAAATATACCCCTATAGGGATACGAGCAGGTAGATGTGGATCTGACATCGATGTATCTAGGGGTAAATCTGGAGAACATCACATTGAGCTAGACTTGAACAGGAACTGGTGCACGACAATAGGCCTTACTGCACTATTGGTTATGAAAATCCCCAGGTATATGATTTGGTAAATTCATAAGCTTATTATGAACCCTTATTAAGGGAATTAAAAAAATTCCCCTAAGAATATATGTTTGTAATTGGATCATGGATAACATAGATTGTAGCCTATAAATTCATAAGTTAAGAAAATTAAAGTAATTTATATGTCAAAAATTTTTGTGTTAGGATTACCCTTTATGTGTCACCCCTAACTATCCCTTTATTCCATCCAATTGACAGTAATAGGAGGACTCGGACTAACAACTAATGCGTAGATCAATGTGATGAATGTTCTATTGAGATTCTCAATACGATGAGAGTGGGAATCATGAAAATTATCATGATACTCTCTCAGTTAACACATGTTTTTAATATAAACATGGGTCAAGAGGAACATTCAACCCCCCTAATAATGAAAATGTCGAAATCGTGAACTTCATGCAACAAAGGCCTCTAATTTTTAATAGATCATCCGATCCCTGAATCGCTGAACAATGGATCAACTCCATTAAAAAGATATTCTCTATCCTCCAATGTTCCAAAAAAGATAAGGTTCTTCTGGATTCTTATTGTATGGAAGGTGAGTATGATCAATGGTGAAAATTGATAAAAAAAACAAATCTTGAGGAGGAGATTGAGGCATTGGAATGGAAGGATTTCTGGAAAATTATTTTGAATAAATATTTTCCTTGTACCCTCTAATTTAAAATGGAAAGAGACTTTATTTACCTCATGAAAAAAGACAATGAATCCATTAAGGAGTATGAGGAAAACTTCACAAGACTTGCATGATATGCCTCTATCTTAGTTGTTACCCCCAAATTCAAGTTTGACTACTTCTTTGGTGGGATAAAACCTAGCCAACAGAAAGCCCTAGTGATCCTTGACTTCAAGAGCTATGTCTAAATTATCCAATGTGCCCTCAAAGACTAAATGGAGATCAAAAAATCATAGGGGTATCATGAGGATAAGAAGAATAATGTGGAATTTAATTCAAGAGATCTTATGGATAAATCCAATAGTGCTAATAAATTCCAAAACCCCACTTTCCAAACGTGTGGAAAAAAGAACCCTATAATCTACCTAAAGGGGATGAGGAATTGATTTAGGTGTGGATGAGAAGGGTACATGGCCATTAACCACAGAAAATAAAAACCCGTGGATGCAACAGAGATATGAATGCTCTGTTTGACCCTCAACGCATTGTTAGTTGTTTCAAATACAAATAACAAGGGCACTTTGCAAACAAGTTAACTAAGCAAAGGGTTTTCAAAGTGAACCAAAAACCTACCAGGAAGCAAGGGTAGGATTTTTTCTTCACTTCCATCGTAGTGAACCTCGAAAAATATGTGGTGACAGGTATTCTAGTTATTCATTCAAGAATAGAGAACATACTTTTTGATTCTGGTTTTATGCATTATTTTATATATCGAAAGTTTAGTAGAACAATCCAAAAACCACCACAAATAATTGAAGTAATGATTTCAGTGAGAACAAAAAATGGGTCAATCATTAAATCCCTTGAATATAACTCCTCCCCTATCATAATTTGTGGATTTAACTTCCCGGTTAACCTCATCATACTCCCTCTAGTGGAATTTGATTCAATCCTCGACATGGATTGTCTTTCCTTATATAGAGGCAAAATAAATTATCGTGAGAGGGAAATCACTGTCCATATGGTGAATTGACCCCGTGATTCTGTACAAGTGCAAGGAAGAGGATGAATCTTCTTTAGCACTATCATCTCAATCTTGGTTATTAATTCCCTATGAGCATGCATATCTTGCTCAGATGATTGAGTCTAAGGAAGAAACCATCCTTGAATACAAGCCTATTGTGAGTGAATTTGATGAAGTGTTTCTCGAGGAATTTCCTAGTGTTCCTATTAGAAGAAATATTGAATTATCGATTGATCTTATACCTGCGGAATTTCAAATATCTAAGACTTCATATAGAATGATTGATTTAGAGATTTAGGAGCTAAATAAATAACTACAAGAGAATATAGTTAAAGGTTTTATATTCCCATGTGCTTCACCATGTGGTGTACCTATCCTCTTTGTCAAGAAGAAGGATAGGTCAATGTGACTTTGCATTGGTTATCATGAGCTCAAAAAAATCATGATAAATAAAAACTATACTCTGCCCCAAATTGATGTCTTGTCCAATCAGCTACATGGAGAAAAATAATTACCCAAGGTGGATTTGAGGTTGGGATATTCCCAAGTAAGGATGAAGAAGGAGGATATCCCCAAGACTGCTTTTCCTACAAGATACAGGAACTATGAATTCATTATAATTCCTTTCAGACTCACTAATGCTCAATAAATCAAAATGGACTTGATGAATATCGTCTTTAGAGATTACCTCAAAAAAATTTTGGTTGTATTTATAGATGATATTCTAATATAGTCCAAAACCAAGGATTATCATGAGGAACATCTGAGCACTGTAATAGAGACCATGTGAAAGGATAAGATCTATGAAAAGAACAACAAGTGTATGTTCTGGTTTAAGGAGGTCTCATTATTGGGACATATCATCAAAACCAATGAGATATTTGTGGATACCTCCAAAATTGATGTAATTGAGGGATGACTGAAGCCAACATCAGTAATAGATATCCAAAACCTCCTGGGTTAGCTAGATATTATCAACAATTTGTGAGAAATTTCTCATTATTATCCAAACCTCAAACCAAGCTAACTCTAAATGGAGTAATGTTTTCTTAGAGTGATGAATGTGAAGAGAGCTTCATGGAGTTGAAAAGGAGGCTTATTGCTGTGCTCATGCTCACACTACCCACAAGTGGATAACTTTTTGGGGGATTTAGTGATTCCTGGAATAAGGGATGGAGCTATGTGTTGATGAAAAATGACAAAGTCATTGCCTATGCTTCAAGAAAATTGAATGATCATGAGAAAACTATCCAACACCTGATCTAGAGTTGACTAGAAAAATCTGCACTATAAAAATTTGTCGACATTAACTCTTTGGAGAGAAGTATGAAATATATATGGACTAAAGAATCCTTAAGTATATATTCACACAAAAAGAGTTGAATATGCACCAATGAATATGGTTAGAGAAGATCAATGGCTATGACTACTCAATCCATTACCACCCTAGAAAAGCAAACAAGGTGGAAAATGATCTAAGTTTAAAGTAACCAGAAATTCTATCATTGATGATAATTTGAAAGGATCCAATATTCTTAGATTTTATGATGATATATATGAGAATCATAAAAAAGGGTACATCATCAAACCATTCACAAATGATTTCTCAACCGTCTCTTTTGGAATGGTTAAAGGATGCTTAAAAGGATTGTGTGAGAATTTAGAAGAAAGTGGAAACTATCAGAAAAGGGAAATCCTTGGAGATAACTTTTAATGAATTAGGAATTGTGAGACTTGGGAAAAGACTATGTGTTTGATAAGATCCGTATTTAAATCATGAACTTTTGGATGATAAACACAATTCAAATTTCTCCATTAACCCATGAAACACAATGATGTATCGAGATCTCTGAGAGCATTATTGGTGGTATTACATGAAGAAGAATCTCACTGAGTATACATCAAACTACTTTGTATGTCAGCAAGTGAAGGATGAGAGGAAGAAGTTTAAGGGGATGATTCAACCATTTTCCATACCAGCATGGAAATGGGATAACATCACCATAAAATTTTTCACTGGACTTTCGAAGACATCCAAAGGAAACAATGCTATTTGGATTATTATGGATCATCTTACAAATACTACACACTTCATTTCTATTTGATAGGATTTATTATTGGATCAACTAGCATAGATATACATCAGTGATGTGGTAAGGCTATATGGAGTACCACTACCAATTGTATCTGATCGAGATCCATGATTTACTTCTATTTCTGGAAGAGTCTTCCAAATGCTCTGAATACTAAGATGAACTTCAGTATGAATTATCATCCTCAAACTGATGTCCAATTTGAGCATACTATCCAAACACTTGTTGACATGTTGAGAGAATGCTCAATGGACTTAAATGAAGGATGGGATCAACATGCTTCTCTGGTTGAGTTCTCTTACAAAAACAGTTTCTACCAAAGCCTCTAAATGGATCTTTAGGATGCCCTTTATGGGAAGGGTTTAAGAACACCGACATGTCAGGATGAAGTTGAGGAGAAAAAACTCCTAGGTCCAGAAATGTTTAAAGAAATTCCAGAGAAGGTTAAGACCATTGAAAAGCACATTAAAGCTGATCAGAGTCGACAAAAGCACTATGCTGAAAATCATTGATGAGACCAAGAGTTTGATGTCGAAGAAATGGTATTCCTTCACATATCACTATGGAGAAGAGTTATGAGATGTTGGAAGAAGGGAAAGAAAAGTCCAAGGTACATCATCCCTTTTGAGATCCTTGATTTCATTGGAGCAGTGGCCTATCGACTAGTACTCGCACTGAACCTATCTTAAGTACATTATGTATTCCATGTAACACTCTTGAGTAAGTACACACCTAACCCATCACATTTACACAATCCATAGGTGGTACCATTGGAGAATGACCTCTCATATGAATAGAAGCCAGTGAGGATCTTAAATTGCAGGGAAAAGTTTATATAAAATAAAGACAATACCACTTATTAAGGTTTTGTGGAGAAACAAAAAGTTTGAAGATGCAATGTGGGAATCAGAGGAAGTAATAAAACAGAGTTACTGGTATTTGTTTTAGTGTGGGAAAAGGAAATTTTGAGGGTGAAATTTCATAAGGGGGGAAGATTGTAACGACCAAAAATTTTATTAATAAAAATTACTCATGATCTAATTAAATGTATTACTTTTTAAAATGGTTATTTAAAACATATAAAATTACTTAGTTTTATGTTTTTTTTGGATTTCAAAATACAGTTAAGAATTTTTAAAATTGTTAATATAGCTGTTGAATAGTGATAACATGATTTGTATAGATATAGGTCTTTAACAAATCTAATTTACTTAGAAAAATGAAGAGATAACCTCATCCAGTAGAATTTATCCATATGAAGCCCATTTTTTAGAGCTTTGAAAGGAGGTGGTGTCATTGGGATTTACTCATGACCAATCCCAAGCTGAGCATCAACACGTTAAGCTCGAACAGAACTGCCTACAGGAGAAGTGGAAGTTGATAGAGATTACCACCCGAGTAGTGTTATCTCAGCCACCCCAAAAGTAAATCACCATCACACTCCTTACCCTTAGGGTATATGAAAGTGTTTTAAGGGTTTATGTAACAACATCCTAGGACAATAATTATTTGCATTATTTTTTTATTGAATAAAGTATATAGATTCATTTTATTATTGTTAATTTGTAAATAGATTTTGAAGTAAAAATATTATTTTTAGTTATTATTCAATTAAGAAATCTATTTTGATAAATTAATGGATTTATTAATTAAATAATAATTTAATAAAAAATTATTACCAAATTACTTATTATTATATATAAATGATCATATAATTTTTATGAACACAATTGTGATTTTTATTAATGTTTGAAATCCGTTTTTTGTCAAAATCAATGATTTTTTGATAAATGTCCATTTTTATTTTGAAAGTAAAAAATCATATATTTAAGCAATTATTTAGATAAAATGAATATTATTTTTTGAATCCTGCTAGTGTTTTATTCAAAAATGTCATTTTAAATTGGAAACATGCACTTTCTGTCATACTGGACGTGGCCGACGTTTCAGGAGGCGACCCCAGGATGGCGGATCCGAGCCTCAGGGCTCACAGGGCTCGCAGACTAGTTTTGGTCAGCCGCAAGAGAGGTGGTGTTATGCTTGCGATGGTCGGGGACATCTTGCTAGAGATTGTCCGACCCGACGTGCTGCTGAGAGGGAGCCGGTCCATGGACCGCCTTGGCAGAGGCAGCGTCTCGAGCAAGGAGGTCCACAGGGCGGCGAACGTGGCGGCGGAGCTAGTGCAGCGGGAGGCGGTGGTAGGCAGTACCAGTTGCCACCACCCCCACCCCCAGGTGGTCTACGCCAAGCTCAGGGAGCTGGTGGCCGAGGGTGAGGACAGCTGCATGCCCGGGAGGCAGTCGACCCAGAGGCACCGCGGATGGACAGAGGAGCGCCTTGTGTCTTTTCTACTTACTGCAGTAGTTTGTCATACACTGTTTAGCGGTACTCTTTCCTTTTGTTGCTTGCTCGAGTTTTGTTCAGGGCGTTGGTAAGACCCTGTGTGGGTGTTTGTTGGTGAGCTCGCTGGTGTGTGAGACCCAGTTGAGAGTCCAGTCGCTTTCCTTGTGCTTAGAGCTTTTCGGGGACGAAAAGTTCTAAGGGGGGGAGGATGTAGCGACTTGGGTTTTTGGCCCTGTCAGACTATGGAATATTTCTAGGAATAATTCCAGAGCTAGGCGCGAAGATGGCGTGCGATTCCGAGGCACGGTGTGCCCGAAATTAATTTTATAAAAATATTAAGTATGTTTATACTATGCACGTGGCGGGGGTGTGATATGTCATAAAAAGTAGCTCAAAACTGGAATCTGAGGGCACGGTTGCGTCCGGAACGTGCCGTTTACCCTAGGCGAGGTGTAAACTTTGCGGGCGCGGGCCTGCGGTGAGAAACGCCACCAGGGGCATTTTCATAAATAAGTGGCAAAGTTAGTGTGCGAGCGTCGGATCGAATAACTTCTGAACGGAGTCTCAGATGGAAAATATGAGACCACCGTTGCGTTCAGAACGGCGCGTTGACCCTAGGGGTGACCTTACTTTTGTTCGAATCGGGCGTCGGGTCCGAGGCGGGTTTGGCGCCGGCGGGCGGCTGATATAAATATCAGCGCCCCCCCCTTTATCGTTCCTCTCGACGTTCTTTGCCGCCACTCCGCCGAATCGAGCAAACGAAGCGCCCACGAGCTCAGAATTCGACGGCGGACGTTCCAGGAGCGCGCAACGGAAGCTCTGGAGCGCAGATCTGAGGCAGAACGTCGGCGTTTCGCCCACGAGGTAGGCGGTTTTGAGTTTTAACCCCCGATCCCGTTTTTGCTGTGTTTTTCTGCAAATTGAAGCCGTAGCAGTGTAGATCGGGTCCAGAGGGTCGTGTAGACGCCTCCAGATCACAAAACGGACCACCGGGGTGCCCCCGGCGGTCCGCGGAAGGTCTGCAGGCGTGGTGGCCGGCCGCCCAGCGCGGCGGCGTGCGGCGGAGGGCCGCCGGCCGGGGGGGGGGGGGGGGCGATGGCGGCGGCCGGTCGAGGCCGGCCGGACTGGCCGGTCGGGGCCGGTCCGACCACTTTTCGCATACGGGGGTCTTTAAACCCCCGTATCTTGCACTCTAGGAGTCGGATTCGCGCGCCGTTTGCGGCGACGCGACCCTGACGACGAGGCGAACCCTCCGGTATGGGATCAAGGGTTTAAAGGTTCAGGATCGTGGCTCGGGATCTAGAACCGTCGTATAAAATAATATTATTTTATTTTTTTACGACTTCGGGCCGTTGTAACTTCTACCCGGAGCGTCCGATTGACGTGCCGTCAGTGGCGTTGAGACCCTGATGGTACGACGGACGTTTTGAGATGGTTTCCGGGTGTTGGGAATGAGAAAGGGGTGCGGGCCCCACGAGGCCTTGTTTTGGCGTTTGCGGAGAAACGCAGCTTTTGCACCAGGAGTCCGATTTTGGCGGATGAATAGTCAATCCTGTGTGTTTTTCTAAGATGAACGCAATGGTGCATTCCGTTCGATGAGTTTTAGAATCCAGGCATGGGTCCCACCCGAGATGGCCTTCGGTGAATAGTACCTTTTTCACCAGGTGTCCGTTTTGGACGAGCGAGTAGTCGATTCCGCTTGTTTTTCTGAGGGGATCGTCGTGGTGTGATCCGCTCGATGGGTTTCAGGATCGTTTTGTGGGCCCTGCACGAGCTAGCTACGGTGAATAGTGCCATTTTCACCGGTGCTCCATTTCGGGCGAGTAAACAGCCTATCCTACGTGTTTTTCCGCGTGGAACGCGATGGTGGCCTCAGTTCTGGCTTCGGAGGTGCGCAGTGTGGAGTTGTGGTGGGTCGCTCGGGTTAGCGACGTTTGGACCAGCAGTGGTTGAGGGTTCTCCTTTGGTTCGTTCCTATGAGGGTTCGTGTGGTATCACAACCTTCGTATGGGTTTGTGATCCTCTCAATGGGATATTTAAACTGTTAGAGTTGTGGTATCCCTCCGGTGGGCCCGGAGTGGATCCTCTAGCATCTTTACCCTAGATTGGGTTCTTGGTATCGCTGTGACCGCTTATTCACGGGCGGCGATCCCCTACCTAGCAGGTTAACCCCGTAGGGTTTCTGGCATCATCGAGAATATGATCCCCTATGCGGTGGGTCGTGCACATTAGGGTTGTGGCATCGTCGGGTTTATGATCCCCTACTCAGCATGAAGTTTATAGTAGGGTTGCGGTATCATTGGTTATACGATCCCCTACTCAGCGCTTGGTGTCGGTAGGGTTGCAGTATCGTTGGTTATGCGATCCCCTACTCAGCGCGTGGTTTCGGTAGGGTTGCGGCATCGTCGGTTTAATCCCCTACATCGTGAGTTGTACTAGATAGGGTTCCGGTATCGTTGTGACCATCTTTATATGGATGATGATTCTCTATCTGAGTGTGGAGCTTCGGTCGAGCACCGGATCGGGTTGTGGTATCCCCCAACGGATCCTGGGTGTGAGCCCCTATCTGTGAGAACTACGTATGCCAGATCGGGTCGTGGTATCCCCAGCGGACCCTGGGAGTGATACCCTATCTGAGAGCTACGTGTACCGGAGTGGGTCTTGGTATCCCCTAGCGGACCCTAGCGGTGATCCCCTATCCGAGGAGTTTGGTGGTTGTGGTGTTTCAGCGATGTTTCCTCAGTGATGTTATCCGATGAGCGTGGTCTCTCGGGTGAGCGTCTGAGATGTTTGTTTGGGACCCGATGGAGTGTATATCTCAGATGAGTGTCATCTGGTATGACAATGATCATGGGGTGTACTCTCCTTGTTGGGACAGTTGCTGGTGATGAGGTCGGTACCTCTTGTGGCTTTGTGGCGTGAGCTGAGTATATCTGGTTTGTTCAAGGTGTATGTATGGGCATACACCTAAGCTGAGCTGAGCTGACTTGTTGTGTTTAGCCGAGGATGGTCACGAGATGGAGTTTCTCTCTCGTTTGGGTTCCCTCTGACTGGGTTGAGCGGACTGTTGCCTTTTAGTTGCTCCCTTGGGTTTTGGGTTTTTGGGGTGCCTACAGAGTATATTTATACTCACCCCTGCACGGGCTTTGCCCGCACGTGTTTGTGTCTTGTGCAGACCACAGGCCCTTCGACGGTGTTCTAGGAGGACCCGGAGCAGGCGGAGCTTAGTGAGCGTGTTGACCGGGGTGTTTACCGGAGCTGTGCCGAGGGAGCTTTCCGACGGGTTTTTGTGGCAGCGTTCCCCTTTTTCAGAGCAGGTTGGATGCGCTTTTGTAGTTTTCTTTTGGTGGGCCCTATTTTTCCCTTTTGTACTTCTGTTGTACTCTGGTTGTGGGATAGTGTATGCATGCATTTACTTTTCAGTTTCTATATCTCTGCACTGTTGCATGGAGGTGTTTGTGGGTGCGTGTGTACAGGTACCTTAGGCTAATGCCTCCCATGTGTGTGATAGCCTACTCGGTGCTAGTCGCCAGCCCCTGGCCTATTGGAGGCGGGCTTGGGGAGTCGCGGCTCGAGCCCCGTTCGGTCGGGTCGTGACATTTTATGTTTTTTTATTTTACAAAGCTTTAGTGGACCCACTAAGACTTATAAAACATTTTGACTTTCTAAATTGATTTCCTTGAGAGTGTGACTCACCTCCACATAAGAAAGAAACATATTTTAAGATGTTCGTCAATTGTCCTTATAAAATAATGTTTTCCACTCCCCTTTTTCAAAAACCATGAGAAAAAACCTTGGGGTGGTTTGTGTTTTTGATTAGTTTAATGTGTGGGGTCAAAAACCTAAATAATAAAGAATTCCCTCTCTTTTCCTATATAAACCCACACAAGCTCCCACTTCACTTTACTAAAAACCATTAGATCAATTCCCTACCATTCCACCCTCTCTCTAAAATCATCCCAAGTCACCCCAATCCCCCATGAAGCCTCACTAATGCCTTTGGGATCACACTTCCACGTAAGGGATTTCTTCCTTTCTCATTTTTGTCCAATTTTTATTATGTTGTTATACAATTTTGTTTTCAATTAAAAATGTTGGGGTATGATTTTTCACCTACACTATAATTACCTCTTTATGTTTTAATGATGATATACCCCTTTATTTCCCATTAATTCTACCAATGTACACCCATTACCTTGCCAAAATTCTGTAAGGAATTTCTCTCTCTTAATTTATATTCAAACAATTATTTTGTATTATGAATCTAAATTACATTAAATATGTTGGGAAATGTATTTATATGAACCCCATACTATCCATTTAATGTACATATTATGATACCCCCCATTTTCTTTCATCAACCATTTGTAAGAATTCTTATGTCATGTTGTTATGATGCCGAAATTACACCTCCATTTTCCATGCCAAAGTCATTGTGTGGTGAATACCATGCCCATTTCTCTATCAATGGTATTCAAATTTATACACATTTACTTATTGATTATATAGTTTCACTTATTAATTACACATTATGTTATCATGTAATAAATGATGATGTTTAATGAATCCATGTTATATGATCCATGTAAAACACTTATGCATGAAATGAAATGATTAAGAAGGGTGCGCCCTGATAGCACTTCAATGAATTGGGTAATGATTAGTATCAAGATCCATCAAGTGAAATTAGGTTTTACTTATGATAATTCAGGTTCAATGAGGGATTACTCATTCTACATATGCAATGATCCTTGGATCATGGTAATATCATGTTAAATGTTGATGCCACATTTCTATGTTATGATAATCATTCTATAACATGACTTTATGTTCATGTTTCTCTTATGCTCCATTGATATGCATGTTTCCTAACATGTACTGTATTCTTCATTTTATTCCTTTTTTACTCCCTTAATGGGCTTTATAGCTCACCCATTTTTAATCCATGTCCTCAAGTTATCCCATGCAACGATAAGTATGAAGGAATTTGTGTGGTCTTGTAAAAAACGTTTTCAATAAAGATGTGTATTACATGTTTTATGTTTTTATGTAATGTTCCTAAACCCAAAAGACACTAGACCTCTCAATATTCTATGTTGTATTAAGTGAATATTTTATGTAATAAATTATGATTATGTGTTAAATAAAGAGCATGGAAGTTATAAATAAGATATTCTTTATCCAGGTTTATTTCTTAAGCTTCCTTCTTATAATGATGTCATGGATAAAGCACCGATGGTCGAGATGAACCTGGATAGAACATTAGGGTTATCAATAGTTTCGTTCTCTCCCAGTTGCAGCACAAATTATTTTAAAGTAAAGAGAAAGCATAATGGATCTCATGGTGTTTCTCGATAGTAGGGTCATTATAGACAATGTACAATACCTGGAAGAGGCCAATTGATTTTCTACCATTGTGTCAAGCCTGTGAATCTAAGAGGGTTTTCAATGAGACACCAAAGGTATGTTGTTCTTGTAGATGTACAACTAACTTACAGAAATTATTCCATTTTTATTCCACTATGAATTATGGCATGGGATCATCTAATCCTTATAAAACATTTAGAAAATCATATGCTTTAATAATAAAAGGGTTTTATCCATAGGAATCTAGAAAAAATCTTCTTTACATAGTGGAAGAGTCTCTAGAGAAAGTAGATACATGTCTAGAGACTGTTAGAGGTACCATCATTATCGCTTCGTCATTATTGATAGCTTTATTAGATATTGGTAAATCTCATTCATTTATTTGAACCCATGTTTTTATTCTATTAAATAATCCCATAGAGTATTTATCTTTTGTGATAGATATTACTACACCCCTTGGTAAGAAAATAGGGATGAGTATCTATAGCCCCACCATTTTTTTCTCTCTATCACATTTCAAGTACTCTTGGAGTTTTTTGGTTTTTAAAATTAATCCTCCTAACATCATATTTAGAATGGATTTGATAATTTTCTATAAATCCCAAATCTATTGCTATCTTCGACTGGTCTCCATTATTACACCCAATGGTGTGTGATGTGTATTTCAATGAGAGTGGGACATAAGGTCAATTAGAGGTGTAAATTCTTATCTAGATATTTGGAAAGTGATATATGTGTTTTATTTTTATATGGATTGGGAGTTTTCAACATTTTTTCTTATGACTTCTCTGGTTTTCCCCTAATAAGGGAGGTAGAGTATTATATTGATTTAGTTTCTGATACTCAATAAGTTTCTATTCCCCCTTACCACATGGCGCCATCTAAACTGAAATAGTTGAATAATTAGTTGGATAATCTCCAATAGAATATATTTATACACCTAAGTGTGTCACCATGTGTGGATCCAGTTCTCTTTACTAAGAAAGATGATGGCACCCTTCGCTGTTTTGATGACTACTTAAAACTAAACAGTGTCATGGTAAAGAAAAATTATCCATTTACATGGATCGATGATCAATTGGATCCATTGAATGGGATAAAATGGTTATCACAAACCAACCTTTGGTTTGTTTACCATCAGTTCATATTAGAATAAACTAAAATCCATAAAATATCCTTTTGGAGCAAGTACGGCGATTATAAGTACCTTGTCATGCCTTTTGGTTTAATGAATTCTCATGAAGTAATTATGGATTTAATGAACAATATTTTCCATGATTATATTGATACTTTTGTGGTAATATTTGTAGATGGAATCCTCATTTACTTTATGTATGAGGATGATCATGTGAATCATCTTAGAGAAGTTATATAATTTCTGACAAATCCCAAACATTAGGTGATGCATTCAAAATGTGATTTTTTGATCTAGGAAGTGTAGTTCCAGGGAAATGTTGTGTCAAAACATAGGATGTAGGTTGATATTGATAAGGTGAATACTGTTATAACATGGGTACAACCATGAATTATTTTTGAGATTTAGATATTCTTGGTTCTATCATGGTATTAATGATGGTTTGTTAAGGAATTCACAAAGTTTTATTCTACGATGAATGATTTAACTAGGAAGGGAGTGACTTTTTCCTGGAATGATAAATGATATAGTTATTTTATTGAGCTCAGATGTCTATTTAATATTTCTATGGTATTAACTCTTCTAGAGGCTAGTAAAGGCTTTGTGGTCATTTGTGATGCATTGGATTTAGGTTTGGGTAGCGTTCTTAAGAAATTTGATCATGTAATTTCTTGGGGATCTGATAAGCTTAGGCCACACAAGAAGAATTATTTCAACCATGAACATAAAATTTCATATATGATTCACATGCTTAAGAGTTGTCTTTATTACCTTTATGGTGAATGGTTACCATGTTTCTAGACCGCAAGAGCTTCAGTTATATCTTCTCTCCAAAATCTTTGAATCTCTACCAGAGGAATTGGGTGGAATACCTATAATCATTTGACATTGACATTTAATATACCCTAGGGATATGAAATTTCATCACATATTCTTTGTGAAGGAAACTTCCAACCCATGTAGTGAAAGAATCATTGGAAGAGTGGAACTTGATGGGTATCTTTTCATAATTGCATATTGGAGTCCTAGAATCTTGGGATGAGGTTTCATTGGATAGTGTTTAGTTGACCTCCACTCTTATCAAGATGATTCTACCTTAATATTAGCTTGATTCTGAGTTCCAATGTATTAGAGACTCTCTTTATAGTGGGTTGACCATTGTTGAGTGGTCATTCTCTAAAGAGGGAATTCTATGCTATTGGAATTTCATTTTTGGGCAGTTAGATATAATAAAAGGTGTGATGTGGGATTTACAAAATTACTAGTGGAATGTGCACCTAGAAACCATGAATATGTTTTTTTACAAGTGGCATTAACTCTGGTGGATAGATATTAGATAAGTAATTTCTGAATTTGTCTCTCATTATTATACATGTCATCAGGTTAAAGCTGAGCACCAAAAACCTTTAGGATTTTTTTATCCACATATTGTGCCTACATGGACGTGAAATGATATCTCTGTGGATATTTTAGTTGCATTGACATGTAACCAGAGTGATAATAATGGTATTTGTGTTATGATTGATCATCTAAATAAATCTTCTCACTTTATACGCATTCATGATACAACCAATATTTATGAGTTTGTAAATTAATATGTGAATGAGATCATTCATTTGCACAGAGTTCAATATTCCATAGTGTTTGATAGGGATTCTCATTTCACTTATCTTTTTTCGAGAGGCCTCCAAGAGGCATTGGGATATCGCGTCTATTTGAGTAAGACACACAATCTAGAGTCGGATGGAAATATAGAAAGAGTTATATAGATTATTGAGAAAATGATTTGTGCCAATGTTCTCGACATTGGTACGGGTTGGGAAAATAATTTGTTGGTGGTAGAGTTTTTTTATAATAATATTTACCAATCCCAAGTCATAATGGAACCTTTTGAATCCTTCTATGGCTAACCATAAATATCTTAGTTATGCTAGTCGGGGATTAGTGAAATTTCCTTGGTTTTACCAAGTTTGGTGAAAGGTATGATAAAAAATATTGAATTTATTTGTCATAGAGTTATGGTGACACAAATCCAATATAACTCTTAAGCTGATCATCATCGCAGACCATCAGAGTTCTAAGTTGGTGATCGGATGTTCATGAATGGGTCACCCTATTTTGTTCATCAACATATAGGGATGAAATGAAAGCTTTCTCAGTGTTTCATTAGACCATTTGGGGTCATTGAATAGGCATGATACATTTCTTACCATTTTTAACATATATCGTAGCTGATGTCGATACATATTGTGTTTCATGTATCTCAACTTTTAAAGTATGTATCAAATGCATCTCACATTTTGAGATGGAGTGATATTCAGGTTGAGCTTAATTTATCTATGACTAAATGAATAGTTGTGATAGTCAATTCTAAAACCATGGTAAATCATGGGAAAAGGATACCTTTGGTTTGAGTTATATGGAAGTATAGTTCTAATAATCATGAGATGTGGGAGAGGGAGGCACTGATGAGAGAGCAATTTCAACATCATTTTGGAATGAAAGTTTCTTCGTTGGATTTCTAGGTAAATAAAGGTTATTTAGTGGGGTTGTTCGTAACATATTGTTATTATTTTTTTGGTATTTATAAACTTGTATTTATAATCATTATTTGGTTGGGTTTCATTTAAGGATAATAGAAGTGAAACTTTAAATGTTTTTGAATTGTATAGGGTTGTCCCTGGTCAGTGCTTCATTTTCCCAAACCATGCACCGCCTCAAGGAAAGTCATGTAAACCGAAGAAGTAGGGTTTTTCATGCTTGGAATAAAGTTTTAAAAACATTGTTCTCACTTATGAGAAACCATTAATCCCATTTAAAATAGGTGCAAGTCTAGGGTGAACGATTTGGTCTAACAATCCGTTCTTACCCACCTATCTTGCATGCAAGACTTTTTAATCCAAATTTTAATTTTAATATTCTTGAAACCCGTTTTAGGCCTCTAATGATCTTGGATGACCCCCATATGATTTATTCTTCCATACAGTCTCACAAGTTCATTTCTTGGCCCCTCATAACCCTCTCATTAGCATATCGATGCTTGGAGAAAGATTGTTTATCCTCCCCCGGTTAGATTCTTCTTCCCGTTATCTATATCCCCCTATCTTCACCTATATCCCCATAGATTTATATTTATATCTATGTTTTTGGATGATCTAATAATTTTTATTTTGAATCTAAACCTATCTTTGATTGTTATTTTCCCAGATTCTGTTATCTTTGTTTTTCATTGGTGAATCTTGATTTGGGTTTGGTTAATTGTGATCCCATTATCCCAAGGTTGTGGGTTCTGTTAAGATTCCCAGTTTATATTGACCCTAAATTTATTTCTTTTTTATTTAAATTCATTTACCATTATAAATAAAATAGATTTCAACTGATTGACTAAAATACCAATTCCAATGAATTGGCGTTTTGATGGAAAATGAATTTTTTCCATGATATTGAGAAACCACCAATTCCATTGAATTGAGGTGTGTTTTTGAAATAGATGGGAAATTATGGAAATTTAAATTGTTGAATTTAAATTATCAAATTCATGGAAATTTTTCCAATTTATGTATTGAATTTAATTATTTGAAATGAAATTCTGAATTGATTTCAAATTTTTATTTCAAAAAAATTGGTTAAAATTATTTTTATAGACACCTTTGGAATTTATCTTGGAAAAAAGTTTGTTTTGATTAAAAAAATGTTTAGGTCTATAAATGGAAAATTGGATTTTTTGAAATGGGGGAATGTGATTTAATTGTATTTTATGGTTTCTTAAAATAAATTACATGACATTGAATTGTACCAGAGCACATGAAATCCAAAGTAGTTAGTGAGTTATTTGGGCCAAATATTCTTGGATGTGAATGATCAAGAATCATATTGATTCTTTAAAACACTATCAAAACATATTTCAGAACATCATATTCTTCAGTAGGTCATCAATGATTCCTCTATTTCCAGTGACTAGGGACGTGTGTACACATTGAAGTTTTGATCATATGAGTGTGTGAGGATCCCAAAACCTAGAACTATCATACATATTGGTAGATTTACCTGTTGGTATCTTTTTTATATAATATATATAAATGAATCCCATTGTTTTTAACTGTTTTAAATGCCTTGTGGATTTCAATAAACTATTTTATACAAAAATCTTATTAAGCCATTTTTTTTTGAAATATCACATCAATTGAAATGTGAATATTTTTAATGTATTTTCTATTATTTTAAATGAAAAAGAACGACTTTTTTAAATATTCATATGAGAGGATAAACTATATTATTCGAAAAATTGAATTCTCTTTATTTGGGTAATTAAATGTTTTCATCTTAATATGGAATTTGCAGTGATACCCTACTGGGATTTTATCTCACACCCTACCTATTCCTTCATGTGTATATAGGTTATCTACTATTAGGTTATAGTAGGGGTAAACAACCACATGGATGCAGTTCTAGATGAGGATCCATGTAATTGAAGATTTATGTTCAAGTTATTACTTGGGATATTTATATTCTTATTTTCTGGTACATTGTTGTATCACTTTGGGTTATTTATACCTGTTTTACTTCTAGTACACTTATCCCTATAGAGTATTCTTGTATTAATACCATCTTATTTATCTTTATTCAAAAATTTATATGGAAAAAACATACCCTCTTTCATTTTTTATGATGACAGGTGCTAGTCTCCAACTTTTGAGGATTAGGAATTCCCTTCAGGCCTTGTTTGTTTTGGATCAGTTATTGGGTTACTAGGGTACCCAAGCAGGTTCGTTACACTGAGAGTTGGATATAGTGAATTTTTTTAATCATATATTATTATCACTAGATATAAATAATAAAAATATCTTTCAATCTAGTCATAATTCCACTGGGTTTCACATTAACACATTTTCCAGCATATTCAATCTTAATATAGATCCTTATTGTTCCCTCCATTGGATAAAATGAAGAATCATAATCTGATTAGCAATATTTATATAGGGAAACCTCATAATCATGAAAAAAAACTTATAGGATGTCACAATCATGAAACCTTATTGTCAATCAAGGACACCTTATGATTATACTAGGTAATTAATTCTTATTATTTAAATCTTTCATGATGGTTTGTAAAGATTTTGTGAATTTCCAAAGAATTTACCTAAGGTGTGTCAAACTAGGTGTCTAGTAAGGGAAATTTTAGTTCACCTGGTGATGATCGAGTCAATATCAGTGTTCCATTTTTAGAGATATTTCCCCTTATTATCTCTATTCTAGATCCACATCCACTTGTAATATATAAAAATAGATTTAATTGTTTGGAAATCACTCACTCTATCCTTTACCAAAATTCCAGGATATTTTCTTATACATTGAATAATCCTCAAGAATAATCCTTAGGTATATCCCTATAAACATCCTTATATGTATCAGTAGGGATCTCACTAGCGTTTTCTCATCATAGTTTAAAAAGGTTAACTAATCTTTTCCTTCGATACCAAACATATTGACCCTTACACTACATATATAGATATTACATATTATATAGAATTATTCATTAAATTAAACAATCACACACCCAATGATAGTACAGGTATAGAGCCTTTGAAAACTTTGATACATAAAACATTGGTCTATAAGTGAGCTATATCATATCACACTATGTTTCTAATAACTATCACCCTTCCAAAACATATCATACATAATATATTTATTAATAACCAAGGGAAATGAAATATACAAAGGGTAATCTTAGATTCTAAATATGGGTAAACCATATAGATATCAACAGATCATGAGAATAAGGGTATGATTAAATAAGAATAACATTTCAAAACCTAAACCAACATACCATATATTATAAACATGAGTCATGAAATAAATTATGGTAGTTAATAAGACATTAATAATAATATAAATCCATTAAAATGAGACATGGGATCATAACAATAACATAATACATGAAATTATAGTATACACATACTCTTACAAAATAATTTTCTTAGTATTCATGGGACATTTTCTGAAAAATCATAATAGAATAAGTTCACTCCCCAAAACATCATTTTAATGACCCGTTTATTACCATATCCTTAAGAATAAAAAAAATCATTAGTAGGCATTAGGTGACATCCCAAAGAATCCAAATGATGGAAATAAATATAGAAGGGTATCAAATAATAGAGAGGGATGATTTACCCTTTAATAAACAAACCACTAAATGAACAAACCATGACCAAACCATTCACAAAATGATGTATGAACAAAAGAAAGACAACACAACTACATTATTCATATCAAAACCACTAAAACATGTGAAACAAAAAAAGGCCAAATTATAATTAATGTCAATAGTGTACGAACAACTAATGGCTCCTAAAGGACCATAAGACTCCATGCTTACAAGTTCTAAGCTCCAAAATCACTGAGAAAACCAAGTATCCTGAGGTAGTGCCAAAACATGTGATACATTACCTTTCCCATGTCCCAGAAGATAACATCTGAAAAAGCCCCAAAGATCCAAAGGAAGGGTGAGTATAAAACTCAATATTTTTTCCCAAATAACTTCCATACTCACTCCAATAAGATATAAGTGTTAGAAACATTTACATATAATAGTTTATAATAAACAATTTCTCAAAAATAGTTTATAACTATATAAACAAGTTTCCAAAATAATTTATAACCAAAATAATTAAAGTTCAATTAAAATAAGATTTTCCAAAAATTTATTTTTCTTGAAAAATAACTAAACAATATTTAAAACCATTTCTCAGTATTCCTTTAGGATACCAATTCCATTCCAAACATCCACACAACCAACCATGCATGCGACATGATGATAGTTTCATAGCAATGAGCGGTTTCTCATCTATATAACAAGTCTTCATAAGGTAATTATATCCCATGTTCCAGTTAACCTTTAGAAATAAGCATAATTTTATATTTCAACCAATCCCTATAAATTCAATATAAACCCATACACCAATATGCCCAAGGATCATGCCAAAAATCATTTTCAATAAAATAACATTTTTATTGAAAACTATTTTCCATAAAAACCATTCCAATGACAATCCATTTCAATAAAACAACTCTGTTTATCGAAAACCCATTTTTCCATAAACCATTTAGAAATTTTATTAAATCCTTAATTTAATATCACTATTTTAAATTTAGGAAACTAAATCACATTACACAAAAATTTATTAAGATCACACAATTTCATCCAAAACAATAAATCATGGATAGAGAAGATTTATTCCATGATTTTCACAATAAATTACATTAATATAAACAAATTTAAAACTAATACAATCAATTTTATCAAGATGAGTTGATATAGAATCCACCTACCATGATGGTTTTTATGAAAACTGACAAGGGATGAAGAATGTTCACACAACCTGGTTAAAAATACCATAAAACAGACTTAGATCTCTTCTCATTCCATCAAAATACACACATATCATCATATTTTCCATCTATCTACATATATACCCATAATAGGCATAGATCAGAAAAATAAAGAGGATATGAGAAGTAAATGTAGGTAGATCTAAGAAAAGAGACAAGAACGGTGAAGAATATCACTTATAGTGAGAATCAGTTTTGAAAACATCAAGAGAGGGCCCCATATAGATTCCAAAACACTTAGGATAGGTTCCCCAATATTTAATAAAGAGAGATATTGAATTAGGTCCATTTAAGAAAAAACAAGAAAGTAGGATAAAAAATGAGTACGATCCTAAATAACAGGATCTTACCTTTTCCTTACGCATGGTTAGAAAACGCTATTAGACAAATCATATGCTAACCAATAATTAGATATTGTCTTAAAAAAACCCTTTCATGGACTCCTCCCATGGACTCCTTAACTATGCTCAAGCCATACTAAAGCTACTACCTCAAAACTGCAACTATTCACGATTTCTTCTAGGATATCAACTCTGTTTAAAAAAAACTATACACAACACATGGACATCTACTTTAGACCCAAAAAAATATTTAGAGGTCACCCAAATTTGACATCCTTCACACTTGCAATTTATAACCTTGAAAATCATCATGTAAGGGATACATACCATAAACCAGGGGTACTACATTCTCCCCATCATTGGTCTTTCTATACTTGGAATGTAGAAAACCTCACTTCCCTAAAAGAGTTACAACCATTGATCTTTTGTTTCCTTTCCCCATTCCCACATGTCTTCCTAAATCTGACCATGTTTTCATAAATCCTGTGCTAGAATGTTGATTTTTTCCATGTAGGAATTTTTCCTTCCAATCCTCAATCTGCACTGAGATATGTACCAATGAAGCATTTGACTCTAGGTCAACATGATCCCATCTGATCACATGGTCAAGATCAAGTTGATACTTTTTAAAATGAGATATATGAAACACATTATGCACCGCACTGAACCATGGTGGAAATGCCAACTGATATTCCACTTCTCCAACCCATTCTAGTATCTCAAAATCTTCAATGAATCAAGGAGATAACTTTACATACATTCCAAAAATAACAGTGTCTAAGTCTTGGAGAGATTTTTAAGAACACATGATTGCTCACAATAAAAGACAACGAACTTCGATGATGATCTGCATAATATTTCTAATGAATTTGAGTCAACTACATTCTATTTCTAATCCAAAAAATCTTCTCCATATTTTCATGGACAAGACTAGCCCCAACTAGTGATGTCTCCCCTATTTCCACCCAAAACAATAGAGAATGACAAGTATGCCCATAGAATGATTCAAAAAATCCATATGTATCGTGTCCCTATAGATTTTATTATACGAGAACCCCACTAAGGGTATGTGCACTTCCCATTAGCCACTAAAATCCATCACACAGGGCCGCAAAAAGTCTTCCAATGTTTGTATCATCCTTTCAGATTGGCCATTCATATCAGGATGATATGTCATACTGATAGTCAACTGAGTTCCCAGGGATTTCTATAAGGATTTAAAGAAACGAGTTGTGAACCTCAGATCTCTATTCGAAACGTTTGAAACTGGTATTCCATGTTTCTTTACGAACTTGTAGATATAGGTTTTGGATAGATCCTACATCCTATGAGTTTCAATAATGGGAATGAAATGATATGACTTCATAATCTGATCCACTATCACGCATAAGGATTAATGTTTCTGAACCATTTTGGGGAGACCTATATCAAAATCCATTACTATCTTCTCCCGTTTTTATACTAGGATAGGTAAGGACTACAACATACCCTCTGGTCACTTATGTTCTTCCTTAACTTATTTAAAATTTAAGCACTTTGAAATGAACTCAACCACTTTAATTTTCATGCCATTAAACCAAAATTGTGCCTTCAATGCCTTACAAATATTTTTTATGCTCGGATGTACAACCCATCTTGAATCGTGGTAATCATGAAGAATTTGTTGCTGCCAATCCAAAGGTACAACCATCTTTTTTTTGAACAACAAAACTGAACTCCCATCAAGAGTTCATTCCTCAATGGTCCCCCACCACTAAGTTTTGAACTCATAACAAGGAATTACACATCATATTTTTGTTCTACATAAACCCTATTTACAAATCAGGGACCACTAAAACAAAAAATAAAACTACCACATCACCTCGGTCTTCACATTACACATGCATGTCGACTAGGACATACATCAACTTCCATTAATCTAAGTCTTCCTTTTCCAACTGAGTGTATAAATTTTTTCTTAATACATCAACCAATGAATTACGTTTTAACTCTGTATACATCATGTCAAAGAAAAAAATATCAAGATACTCCATCCATCTACTTTTCCTTAGATTCAAATATCATTGTCAGAAAATATGTTTCAATCTCTTATGATCTGTGAACACAAAAAATTTATCACCAAAAAGATAATGAGGCCAAGTCATCAAATCATGGAAAACTACAAATAATTCAAAGTCATGTGTTGGGTATTTCTTCTCATTCACTCTCAATTTCAATTAACCATGAGAAAAAATGGTCACCTTGAATGAGAATGCATCCCAACCCAGATCCTACAGAATTATAGTAAACTACATACCACAATCCTGATTCTAGAAAAATAAATATGGGTAGTGATGTAATTCAATCATTAAACATAGGTAAAGACTTATGAAATTACTTAGTCCATTATAATTATGAATTATTCTTTTTTAGAGATTTTATTAGAGAATCTAGTCATGAGAACTCTCTCACAAAGTGTCATTTTTAGCCAGCTATACCAAGGAAACTTCATATCTCAATGGTATTCTTTGGAGGTTACTGTGAGATAACTGCCTCTATCTTCTTTGGAACCACCGAAACACCCTTTTCCTAAAATAAATATCCAAAAATCATACCTCTTGTATCCAAAAATAAAACATTGACAAATTGGAATACAAATGATGGTCTCTCAAGATTCCCAACACCGTCATCAAGTGTTGTTCACGCTCAACCCTTGTCCATGAATACACCAATGTGTCATCTAGAAGAACCACTACAAAAGAATCCAGATATCTTTGTAATATCTGATTCATTAATTCAATAAAAGCCACTAGTGAATTAATAAGACCAAAATTCTTGACTACATATTCATAGTTTCCTTATATAATTCTAAAAGATGTCTTCAATATATCTTACTTCATAACTCACAACTAATGATATCCTAATCGCTTGTCAATTGTAGATAACCACTAAGCTCCCCTCAATTGATCAAATAGATCATCAATGTGTCGAAGTTGATACCGATTCATTACCATAACTTGGTTAAGCTTACGATAATCCACACACAACCTTAGAGTTCCATCTGCATTCTTCATGAACAAGACTTGTGCTTCCCACTAATACATACTTAGCCGAATGAAATATTTGCTTTACAGTTCTTAAAAAAACACTTTAAATTCCTGTAATTATTTTGGGACCATCCTATAAGATTGAAGGGAAATAAGACTGGTCTCTGGAAGGTGATTAATAATAAACTCCACTTCCCTTATAGGTGGTAATCCTAAAAATATCCTGGGAAAGTCATCTGGAAATTGATCCAAAATTGATAAAAAAATATCTTCTTAAATCTCTTAAATTGATTCCAATGTCATTACTTCCAACCAATAAGATATCATTCCCACAAGTGGTTCCAACAATCCCATTGCACATTTATTTACAACCTTCTCTCCTCAAAAGAGATGCTCAATGCCATCCTTAGTCATGAAACTAACTGTCCTCCTATAACAGTCGATGTGCGACTTGAACATTATCAGCCAATCCATAACTAGGATTATATCATAGAAATCCCTATCCAACCTTGAGAAGTCCCAATATATCTCATCTATATCAAAAATTATAGAACAAGATTTACACATAAAGGAACAACTTTCTCTTTCACCAAGAGGAGTTTAGAGATTTATCATTGAAGGTATCATCTCATGTTCTAAGCATAACAAGTAAACAACACAATAACCAATGAAGGAATGTGATGAACTAGTATCAAACAACACTTAAATAAGTGTAGAATTCAGAATAATTGTGCCTCTAATCATAGATGGTCTAGCCTGATCATCGACGAACATTTGTTCATCTCTATATAATTTCTTCATCGCTGCACTCTTGTCCTTGTTCTTTACTAATATTACTCTCATTCTATTGAAGTATAATATGTTTGGGATTATTGATATGTTCCTTGAGAACCTAAACTTAGAAAAATATGAAAAAATAACTTAAGATTCCCCATATTGTTGCAGTTATGGAATGTTTGTGGTTGTGTCATACACCATCACTTGATTTGATTTTGTGAAACTAACTAAAAACAAATAACCTTTCTCTTGGTTCATGGGAGAAGGTTAGTTTCTTTTGTAGTATGATACTGATGTGTTCCTCATCCTTGATAATAGGTGTCCCATTTACTCTTCATGTTAGTGTTAATGTTCTCAGCTCCTCTTTCGAAGATAACAATACTTCTTCCACTTGTATTTTCATTAGTGAAAAATTTCTTCAACAGAGTATTTAGTTGCAGTCCCAACTCAATGGTATGAAAATTCTATGAAATAATTTGGAACAAATATTGGTTTACCAATGGATCAGGTGCAAACACATTCTTAGTGGCCTCTTCCGAATGGTTCTTATTATGTCAAAGGAGTTCCATTTTATAAAAAACATCAAACTTGGTAATTATCACTCTCTAGCAACTGATGGCTTAGAATTTCAAATTATATCACATCAACTATCACACATTGTTTTCTAAAAAAAACCTTCTTCCATGTTCAACAATTTTTGAAAAAAATCCATTATTTTTTTTCAAAATTAAACCATTTTTAAAATATTCCAAGTATCATCTTTTCATAATCTTTCATTTGAAAACAAACTCTATATTTTGAAAATTTTATACCTTTATACAAAATCATAATTTATTGCTCCAAATGAAATATACAATCCTAGTGGGGGTCATTCCTCTAAAATTCATGACATTCTCATCTCCATAGATAAACCAATGATAATGAGATTCCTATATCCTATTAATGTCTCTAAAACACTTATGTACCCAACACCCTGGAAACTTTAAGTTCAGAATAAACAGGTAAGCTACATACTTTTATGATATACATTTCTAGTTTTGACAATCCTACTCCATTATAAGATAACAACCCAAGGAATATATAAGTATGAATCAACTAAAAAGTCCAAGGAACTAAAAAGTACTTGTTAGGAAAGGGAAGAACATGATTATACAATTTGTAATGACCCACTAATTCCCATTGGATTAAAAATACAATGAATCATTAACAGGCCTTAGGTGACATGACTAATATACCCAATGATGGAAATAAATGCCAAAGGGTTTCAAATACAAGTGGGTGATGATTTAACCTTTAATAAATAAACCAATAAACAAATAAACAATAACCAAACTGTTCACTAAATGATGCATGAACAAAATAAAGAAAACACAACTACTTTATTCACATCAAACCACTCAAAAGTGTGCAATCGTGGAAGACCAAAAAATTATCAAAGTAAACAGTGGATGAAAAACTAAAGACTCCCAAAGTAAAATAAGACAGCATGCTCCACAAGATCCAAGAACCAAAATCATCAAAAAACCCATGTATCATGAGGTGATTCTAAAAACATGTAATAATTTACCTTTTCCCATGTCCCGAAAGACAACATCTGAAAAAGCCACAAAGTGACAAAGAAGGGGTGAGTAAAAAAATCAGTATGTTTTCCCCAATTACATCCATAATCATGCCACTAGGATAAAATGATTAGGAAGATTTATATAAAACAATTTATAATAAAAAAATTTCAAAATAGTTTATAACGGCATATAAATAGTTTTACAAAACCATTTATAACCATAATCATACAAGATCAAATGAAACAATATTTTACAAGAATTTTTTTTCTAGAAAAAAATAACTAAACAAGAATTAAAACCATTTCTCAATATTCCATTGGCATACCCATTCCATTCCACACATACACACAACCAACCATGTATGCTACAATATGACATTTCCATACTCATGAGGGGATTCTCTTCGATCTACCAAGTCATCATAGGGTAATTATATCTCATAGGGCATTTAAAATTTGGAAATAAGAACAAGGTAAAATTTCATCCAAGCCCTAGAAATGAAAAATTAACCCACACACCAATATTCCCATGGATCATGAAAAAAAATCATTTTCAATAAAATCAACTTTTTATTGAAAACTGTTTTCCATAAAAAACATTCCAAATACAAACCATTTAAAAAAAACCGTTCTATTGAAAAACAATTTTTCATAAAAAAATTATGAAATTCTATAAAATTTAATTTAAAATCACCATTTTAAATTTAAGAAACTAAATCACTTTTCACAAAAATTCCCCAAGATCACACAATTTCACCCAAAACCATAAATCCTCATTATAAAAAATTTATTTCCCGCTTTTCACAATATATTCCATTAAAATAAACCCATTTTGAAATAATCCATTCAATTATATCAAGAGGAGTTATGAGATAGTCTACCAACATAGAAGGGTTTGATGAAAACCAATAAGGGATGAAGAACACTCATGGAACTAGGTTGAAACTCTAAAAAGATGACACTATATCACTTCTACTACCATTAAAGAACCCAAATCTAATATTATTTGGAATATCCAAACATAGATCTACCCATAACAGTCAAAGGTCATAAAAATATAGATCATAAGATAATTTGACCTAAGTATATCTATGAAACGAGACAAGAACTGTGAAAAAAATCACTTATCATAATAATTAGGCTTGAAAAAGCTAGGGGGCTATGAATTAATTACATAATGCTTGAGAGAGGTTAACCAAAAAATTGGATCTTACTTTTTACCTGCGCATGGTTACACCACATGGTTAGACAAATCATGCGCTAACTATGAATTAGATACTATCATAATTAAATACTTAAATATACTCCTCATACGGTCTCCATAACCATGCTCAAATAGTGTTGAATCTATTTCCTCAAAAAACTATAACCGTGCATAGTTTCTCCTTGGATATCCGCACGGTTTAGACAAACCATGCCTAACCCGTGTACATCTACTTTATCCCCAATAACTTATTTAGAGTTCACCCAAAAATCCCATAATTCACCCTTACACATTATAACCATGAAAACAATAAAATAAGGGTTACATACTAGAAATAGGGGGTACTACATTCAAAGTATTCATGGTTTACTCCCAAGACTATAATAGTTGACAATGTCCCTTAATGAACTGAGTTAACTTCCTTTCAATTCCTCTTTATCTAATGAGATATCAATATTTACCAAATTAATTGGAGGTAGATATATGTACCCCATCATATTATGAAAATAAAATACACATGTTCCTTAAGAACATAAAAAATTCATCATATCATAACCTACAAAAAGAAATGGGTTTCATAAAAATTTCATCATTGTATAAGCAATGGAAATAAAAAGGTTTAATAATAATTAAATAATCTAATAAAATGATGAAATATAGAAAAATAATCTGATTTCACAATTGTTTTATCATGGTATAAGTCATGGAAGAGAAACGGGTTTCATAAACATATTATCATTATAAACATAAACCATTTAGAGAAAGAATAAAAATGGTGTCCTTAAATAATATCCCTAGTAAATAATAGGTTACATCAAATGATTTAACTTTAGATGAAAAATGATTTTAAAGATAACTTGGGACATTTATTTATGGAAATAACCATTCAACATAGAAATATATTTTTTAAAAAATAAGACATTTTCAAAATAATATTATCTAAAATATAACTATGATAACTTATAATAGAATATTAAATGATAATTTAAAACAATTATTGAGAAAAATAACCTTTTCACATTGATTTTGGTAAAACATAATAAATTTTAAAATCCTTTTATTTGAAAATAACATTTGAAACTTATAATTTAATCTTTAAAAAATGAATGGTCAAGTTGGTGAGAAATTTAGTTTATGTTGTACAATTTAAAAATAACATTACTTTAAAATTTTTGGTAACATCTAAATGGGTGTTGATTGGAAATCATCATAGAGAATATATTAATTTTTTTATAAAAAATAATACATGGGTAAAAAATTCTTTAATAACACATTTGATAATGTTAAAAACTCATTTTGAAAACATATCTAGAAAACATGGTTTAGGATGAAAAAGCAACGTTTTTATCTAAAGAGTGAAATAAAGTTGATTTTTATTTGGAACATTATTTTTAACTCTTGAGTACATAAAGAGAGAAAAATGAGGGGATAATGTGTATTCTCATGACATAACAAGAGTAGAATAAAATTCATTACTTTCATGATAGATGTATTATAATATTTCATCATCGGATGTGTAAAAATAAACAATTCTATTATATAATGACATTGAATCTTATAACCATTACCATAATGGTAACATTATATCATAAGAAGCATGAAAGAATAAAGTTAAATTAAAAATATGATATTATTAATAGATGTTTATTAATTATATAATGTGTCAAAGGGGCACTATATACACCTCATAAAATATAATAGGTTTATAATGCATCATATGTCTCAATGAAGGAAAATTGAGACAAAAATACCTTACCTCTTTGGTGACTTTTGAATCATAAAACTGATGAAAGAAAGATAATCAAATGGATAGTTATATCAAAACACATTTTAGTATAGTAATATTAAAATAAATTATTTTTTAATACATACACCACATAAAATAAATAGATGGTGTATATGGTATGTGTAATACAAAAGTAATAAGTGTGATGAAAATTACTTACCTTAAGTCTCTAATTTCATTATACATGTTAAAAAATCCATTATAACAAATATATGTTCATTATAAATGTATTTAAAACCCATATTTAAATATATAATACCAAATATGACTTACTTATGACCTTTTATTACCCATTTTTTCACAATCCCTTGGTAAAATTATGTTTCATGTAATAACTACTTTATTCTTCACGTATATTTTGGTTTGGTATTTTATGACCTATTAAATTCACTATGGTTATATCATCTCCTGAATTTTTACCATGATATAAATATAATATATTTTCATTATATATGTATTTATATAAATCCATGAAATATAGAGACATAAAAATGAAATACATCGGTCATAGAGATGGTAGGTTGTACGTGTACATGAACGTTATTTTCTTTTCATAAACAGATGAAATGAAATTAAGGTAAAAAATATATTACCATTAAATAATTTTTTATGACATATATATCACATATATTAAATAAAAAACCTAAATTATCATATATGAAATGCGTTAGTGAAAAAAGAATCATATGCTTCATGAGGTGGTAGTCCACCGTACACACGTATGATATTATTATATACCTCGTAAATTTTAAAGTAAGAATATATTTATTGTATAGTAGCTAAATAATTATATTTATATTACAATTATCATATATATTCCTTTAACCTATCCATATTAGCATCGTAGTAAAATAGAAATAAAAGACACATCTCATCGGTTCGTGGGGCCGTAGTCCGCCGTACACACGAGTGAAGTTTTTTTTTCAACTGGATGAGAGGTCTAAAGGAAGAAGTTGTATTATATTTAAATAGGTATAATTATATCATAAATATCATATATAAATATTAAATCCAATTTAATATTCAGCTGTGAGACTTGGTGATGGAAAACAAAAAACATCAGTTCGTGAGATTGTAGTCCGTTGTACAAAAGAATGTTGATTTTGTAACAAATTTTATAGAATAAGAGAATGCTTTAGGTTATTAAATTAACTAAATAAAATCTTATTTTATGTAATATACGAATTATATTATATTATTATTTTTTAATATTAATTTTATGAGGCATATGAAGAAATACAATAGAACACTTAGTTAGGGAAATTACCTCTTCTTCCGACAATATCTTATTATTTTAACCAAAAGGCTTCATATATTGGATTTATGACCAAAATAAGTATTCTAGGATTATATTATGGAATTAAAGAATTTATATGGTGTGTTAGTTAATTAACCAAATATTTTTGGACGTTTTAAATTAAAATTTGATTGGGTGGCTCTTTAATAGTATGGTGAGTGGCACTCCTGTAATATTTAAAAATAAAAAGGTGTACCAACATTTTTCAAATTACATAAATATAAAAATGTATAATTTTTATCCTAATAGTTTCTAGGTTATAATATTTCCACCAAATGGATGTTTGACAAGTTTCTCAGACATTTACCTGTTATTATTTTTTTATAACCCCAATGTACATCCATTTTCACTTTAACTACGCTAAATAATTTTTTCTATTTTTAAAATTTATTATAGTTTAAAATTAATTTGAAAATATTATATAATATATATTATTCATATTATAAATATATAATAAATATTAAAAAATTCAAATCATATATGTGAAAACAATTAAATTAATATTAAACCAAAAGATGCGACGAGAAAGCGGGTTTTCAAAGGGAAATGTTTTCAAAACTACAGGAAGTTTTAAAATCAATATTAAATGTATAATTAATTAAAATTAGCTAAATTTGAATAATAAATATATAATATACCTAATTTATCATATAAAAAAATATTAATATAAAATTTATCCTGTATATACTTTGAATGAAAAAGAATCCATTTAATAAAAGAAATATTTTTCACTATTCACAAAAAACATTTATTTTAGAAAATTATAAAAAAGTCACTCAAATATAATATTTACATGATGATTTAATAAATTATGTTAATTTTGTAAAATAAATTTTCTAAAATTTCCCAATTTAATTTTAATGTATGTTCACAAAAGAGAATAAAAAATTCTTTTAGGAAAATATAGTTTTTTAGTATAAAATTAAATTTATTATTATATATTGTCTATATAACACATAAGATGAATGGGAAATTTTTTATTGAATATATAATTTATAAAATTAATTAAAATCTATCCCCAAAATTTATTTTTCTTATATATTGAGGTAAAACACTTTTGTGCACAACAAGGTAGTTTTCTAGAAAAACATTTCCTTTATATTAAAAAAGTTTATAATTTCATATATAATTAATTAGCCACAAAATAATTTATTTTGAATGCATATAAAAACCTTATATTTTCATAATTTAGTTAATATTATCTATACCCTCCATTATAATGTTTAGATGATAACAATCATACTAAATAATAATATTTGAATAGTATGTCACATTTCGTTTAAAATCATTGTTCTTTGTTACATAAGATACAATTGTGTAGCATGTAACATTAACTAAACTAATTTTTTCATATAACTAATTATAAATTAGAATTTTTAATAACACAAAATATATAAATGATTATATTTATTTTAAAAAAATATTTTACCAAATCATAGTGTGGTAGAAGCATTGAGGTGATGCACTGTCAGGATGATACGCAATGACTTGGAGTCCTCAAATTGAATAGAAGGAGTGGTTCAGACAAAAAGAAAGAGGGTTTTGGGTTTTAATTGTGTTTTTAATTTTTTTTCAAATTTTGTAATGGTTATCATAAAATGGCCTAGGAGGGTTGTTCCATCACATGGCCTAAAATAGTGGCATCACTTCGTGACCCTCAGGTCAAGCTATGAATAGGTGGCATGAATATTTTTTTAACTACTGAAGAACCTTATTTTTAGGAAAAATCCCTATTTATTTTTATGTTTGAGAGGTGTATAGGGGGTTACATTTCATACAATCATACTCTTCCCCTTTTAGATCACCCAAATTTAGGGGTGATTTTTTTTAATTATTGATGAATATTGTCATTAAGTTAAAATTTATTCTTCCCTATATTCCTCTTACTAATTGTTAACTATTGATCTAGGTTTTTCTGATTAGGGTTTCATTGAATATTATTTTGTATTGTGGTTGAATATCCCTGCTTTGATGGATCCCATTCTTATTATAGATAGAGGATATCCTATTAGGATAAATTCATGAATGTTTTTGTAGTTTTTGTGACATAGTGATTCTTATTAACTTATTCTACGATTATAAGTCCTTGAACTAATTTTTATAATTTATTATAGAACATCATAATTAATTATTTGTATATTGTGACTAGATATAATATGTGGGTATTTTGGTATGATCTTAGGTGATGCATAGTTGTGTTTGATGAGTAAGTGAAGAGAATTGATAGGATGGTCAATATATGTTTAATGAAGGTGTCCCTTTAATTCAGAAAAAGAATATCTGGGGTGGTAAATCTATGTTCGAGTTTGGTGGTATCTTTATTTCAAAAAAATATATTGGTTAATGAATGTGTGTGCATGACTATATTTCATTATGTGATAAGATAATTGGGATAGGGTTCAAGAATTCCATATGTAAAACTATAAGTGTGGTATTTTTTCTCATATTCTAGGATAAATTTTCATAGTGATGTTCTTGGAAAATGGAGATGGCTAAACACTAGGTCTCCATGTGGAGGAGCTAATAGTTTAGGTTACGAGAGACCATGAGTAGGTCTATGAACATAGAATGATTCATTTTTATTTTAGTATATTTCTAGAGGCCAGTTGGGAAGGGATAAGAGTCTTACAACAAGTGATATTGGAGAGAACTACATCACTATTAATATTTGAAAAAATATCCTCTCGAGTTTAGACAAGTAGTTGGTGTGTTCTTTGATTAGGATGAGTCCTTGTGGACTTCATGAGGTGTGATGAAGAGGGTTTTTCTCTAGAATATGGTTACAAGAACACTCCTTCAGGAGACATGTTATGAGACCCAGCCATGGGTCATGATAAGTGTATGGAGGTCATTTCTTGGGTATACCAAGAACCACATTGTAGGATTTTTTATATTTTAAAAGGTTAGTGGGACTATGTGTGATGTGAGATTTTAATAAGGTTTTTATTTACCTATTGATTCCTTGTATTGGAATATCCTATGAGCTAACAGAACATCATGGGTTGTTTGATATGACTTTATGATAATGACATAATATCAGGATGTGTCTTATGATCCTAGTGGATTCTTGTATTTATGAGGTATGAATTTTGAAAGGTTTGTAATGTTCTCCAAGAAAAGATAGAATGGGAGGAATGAATTATCCTATATGGGTAGATGTTTTCAAGATATGATAGAGAAATGGGACTATGTTTCACGTACCTAGAACCCTGTCACTATCATCTTAGATTATGGTATTGGCTATGTAGCTTAGTTTTTGTCACATGTGTATGATAACCATGTGCATGTGGTTGTTGATAGATCTCGATGTGGCCAATGATGGATCTCAGTGCATGGGTTAACATTCAATGATATGATTATTGTAGAAACACACATTGATTTATAATTTAGTGTTTATGATGTGATATTAGACACAAAAATGAGTGATAAGGTTGTGGTTAGGATAATGGTCTCATCCCAAGTGAGATTTTATTACAATGGGACTACTTGTTTGAGAAGGTTAGTTAAGATTTTTATGAGATATCAGCCCCTAAATTGAATGATAAGTTTGTTTTTAGTATAACTATAACATTTTTAGTGAGAATATTTTGGAATGTACCATTTTTACTGAGAATATTGGTTCATGGATTATTGTAGTATGTTTTGTGAATGACAAAACTAACATTGAATGATAAGGTAGTACTTAGGATGTAAAATAAGGAAATATTAAGAGATATGGTAGTGGTTAATACATGATATAGGTCCACACTTGAATGATCAATGATGGTCCTACCATTGATTTGTGACCTCCCATGATATGAGAAGGTCCAAACATCACATGTTTCCAAACCCAATATCATAGTGTATGGGTTTGGTCATATGGATTGAGGTGGATTGCAACCGGTAGTTGTCGATGTGGGTATGGTTTGGTGTAATTGATCCCTATTTAGTATAAGATAATTCCATGAATTTTTGTATGGTAGTGGCAGGAAATGGAATCTAAAAAAGGATAAATAAATTATATTTTGGGGTTGTGGTGTCTTGGTTAGAAAATGATGACCCGATGTGCATCTTTATTACTATAATTTATTTATTCTTGCATAAAAACTTATATTATGGTTTATATTAGGGGATATTGGTGATAACATACTAAGAATCATATTTCACACCCTTAATGGGAACCCTTGTGTGTGTGAATACATCACATCTATCTTATAGGTTAGAGTGGAGGTTGTGGAGTTGATCGGGTCAGAGAAGCTTGACATGGACGTGATTTTTGTGAAGAGGGTTGGTATGAAGATTATAGTATAACCACTTTTGTATTTTTAATTATATTAATTTTATGTATATGTGTTCATCCTAATGAGGGATATGTGGGATTTTAGGGTTATATTATAAAATTCTATTAGAATAGCATGGAATTGTTCATTTAATTCTTTTAATTCTAATTAGTCATTGTGTATGATGTTTGGTTATTTTCACTACTTATTTTACAGTACATTGAGCGTAGTGTTTCCCCAAATTAAGATTTAGTCCATCACTAAAAGTGAGTTGAATCTAGTTTAGTGGGAGGCATTTCCATGTCCGTGTTGCATAATTGGGAAAGACACTAATGAGTGGTGTTATGAAAGGGCCTTTAAAATGGTAATATAGAGTATTTTCATTTTTCTTACTATTTAGGATATTGTGACCATGTTACATGGGAATTTAAAATATTTTATGTATCTTATACCATTTATTATTGAAAACATTCCAATGAGAATACCAAGTTACAAATATTAAAAGATTTATATTATGGTTTTCTATATAATGTATTGTTAAGAATCTATTTAGTTTAACCATAATATTTTTCTCAAATTGTAGGTTATGTGAATCTTATGATGAGTGATTCTATGAATATTGATATGAAATAACTATATTCAAGGGACATATAGATACCCCTACTGGATTAGTGAAAGGAGTTATATTTATTGAGATGATATGAGGATGGACATGAGTTTCTATGAGTGTGTTAACACACTTTTTACTAGTTTAGGAAAGTAATGAGAATATGAGTCAAGAATATGAGATGGAAATTTATTTGGGTGATTCCTATATCAATGTTGCGGTTAAAGATATGGATCAGTTTGTTACACAACCCTATTGGTCTTGGATGCATTTTTCATGTGGAAAAGTAAATGATTTGATGAATTCATAGTGATTTTGGAGTGATGCATGAGTGGTGTGAAATATCATGGAGGGTGATGGAATGAGTGAGAAACGAAATTACAGTTTAAAAGAAAATACCAATAATTATTTTAGAAGAACATGATTAATATAATATAGGGGCATGTTTATTAGTTTAAGAATGTGATACTAGGTTTAATGGGATTGAACTCATGGGAAATATATTTAGGCGGTGTAATATAGTGGTATATTAGTACACACATGTTGGGTTTGGATGAAATCCAAATGGTTAGTGGTGAGAAATAGTTATATGGTTGTTGGAATATTCACTATACATTGATAAATAGAGCGATGATTCACATTTAGGGCATGAGGTAAAGTGTGTGTAAGTTATGTATAAAACACATTTAGTTTGAATATAGGTTAATGATTGTGTATAGGTCAAGGGCTAATGGATGAGTTGGAATCTATGTGGGTATGGAGGATCTATTTTTTTGGTTAGGAATGAGAGGATTTACCTCTATAGTGGATCGTGAAATTTTTTATAGATCAAGATAAGATTATAAAGTCATTAGGATATTTTTACCTCATATAGTTTTAGTTTACAAGTTAATATAACATAGGAAAATAGACATCTATGTAATATTGGGACCTATTTGGGTTATCCCACAAGGATAAGAGTAAGGAGATCTATAGGGTAGGGTGTACACCATTATTGGTTGGAGGGTGTGACCCTCTTTTTAGTTTACTTTTGGATATCATAGAGAATAATGTTCCTAGTGATTGATGAATTGGTTGTGATGTTGCTTCATATTTAAATTTATCTATGATCAATATGATAATAAGTACTGAGGAATTAATACATAAATATCACATCCTTTTAGAAGAATATAAAATATAGTTAATAAACAATCACTTGATGAACATAATTGTTTAATTTATTTGGAGAGTAGAAACAAAATATAATTTTATCCTGAAATCTCATCAACATTCCCCAGAATGATTTTCCCACATAGTACCCCACTTAGGTATACCATACATTAATCTTTATTCATAACCCAGGGAAGGAAATATAATAAAGTGAAACCCCAGATGATTAGTAAGGTTAAACTTATTAGATATCAATATATGATCATTTGATAGAACAAGAAAATCACAAGGGTATCTAATCAGGGACATAACGTATGAAAACATAAATATGATTAGTAAGGGTGATCCCAACCTATCATAGATCCTAAATATCATTAATTTAATAAAACATTCTTATTTCACAAAACATGGTACATAATAGTGGGAGAACTTCGCAAATCAATCATGAAACATATGATCATGTCATGAAAGTGTGGAATCATCATAAATAGTGGAAACCATTTAAAATTTCAAGGATAAATAACAATATGCTCAATATAGAGGATCATTGAACATATCATGTTTCTCATTATGGATCAAGATGCACCTATTTTCCATAGTGGACCAAGAAAAATCTATTTCCCATAGCAAATCAATCCCATCAAAATGTTTTTTATTTTCATCCAATGAGATATAAATCATTAACCATTGAATTTAAGGAAGATATAGGTCCAAACATTATCATAATGAAAACAATACTTCTATGTCCCACTATATATTATAACATTCATCATATCATCTTAGTTTAACCTATGTAAATAAAATTGGTTTTATAAAAATTTCATCAATTCACCATAGAATAACCCATGAAAAGTAAATGTTTTTCATAAAAAATACATCAACATAAAAACTAACCATCTAGTGAAATAATATGGATAGAATCATTCAATATTTTCCCCACTAATTCATAAATCACATCAAAATATTTCATATTATATGGAAAATAATTTTGAAAGATCACTTGGGAAATTTCTTGAAGAAAATAGACTTTCCACATAGAAAAAACATTTTAAAACCTAAAAAAATGAAATTCCTTTTCTATAAAAATAAAATTTAAAACATATAAAGTATAATTCAAAAATAATTTGAAATATCTTATGAGAAAAATATGAATTCAATTCTTAAAAAACCTAAATATTCATAAAATAGTTTTGAAATCATTTTCTTTTAAAATAAACTTTGACAACTATGTGGAAATCATTAAAAATCATTTAAAACATTTCTTAAATAAAATATAGTTTTCATTTTGAAAATCACTAAAAATTCATAAAATATTTCTAGAAAACATTTATTTGAAAATAAACATTTTATCTTATAAAGGATTCTTTAAAAACATGAGTTTTTCATAACATTAGAAAATACTATTCATATCATACGCTTTAAGAAAATATCTTTTCATATTTTTGGTAAAATCCAAATTGGTTCTATTTGGAAAATTACAAGAAGATTAATTTTAAAACATTTTTTAGTAATTCAGATACCCGTAAAAAAAATTAAAAAATCCATTGTATAATGTTGAAATATTTTTAAAAACATATTTATAAAACATGGATATGGGAGAGAATAAAGGGGTTTCAACTGAAAAATGAAATAAAGATGATTTTTAAAAATAAACTATTTTGAAAACATAAGAACATAGAGAGAGAAAAATGAATTGAAAAATTATATTCTCATGAAATAAAAATATGAGAATGATATTAATTAGTTTCTTGAGAAATGGTTCATAATATTTCTTCATCTAAATCATAAACATAAACAATCATGATTATGATGATATTGTATTATAAAATTTTTACCACCTCGGTAACATTTAATAACAATTGAAATTAAATAATAAAATCCAAATAAACAATATATATCATTAATAAGAGTATATTAATGATTTAAAATATTAAATTGGATGTATATACACCTCACAAAATAAGATAGGTGTATAACGTAATGTATGTCCAAAAGAATTCAAATTGAGAGAAAAATCACGGATCACATTGATAAATTTTTAACCATAAACCTCATGAAAGAGAGTTACTATAATGGATATGTAAATCATTATAATTATCAAGAAAATAATAATATAATGCATTCATTGATATTATATAGACAACATAAAATAAATACATGTTGAATATGGTACGGGTCTCACATGAAATAAATGTGAGAGAAAAATCCCATAACTTATTCCTATAATTCCATCATACATGTTCAAACCAACTTAATAATAAATATAAATTTATTATAGATATATTATATAACCATACTTATATATATTATATCATATATTATTTAATTATGACCTTTTATTACCCATTTATTGACAAATCCTTGGTAAATTCGTGCATCGGGTAATAACAGTGTTGTCTTTCGTGTATGATTTGATTTTTTGTTTTCATTAATCTAACATTTATGATGGTTAAATAATCAATATAATGTTATATATGATATAAATAAGATATATATTCATTATATATGTATTTATATTAATCCATAAAAGTTAAGTATAGAAAATGAAATAGACTATCCATGGAGCCAATAAACCATACGTACACATGAACATTGTTTCCATATTCATGGTGAATGAAATGAATATAAGTTAAATAATATTTAAAATTAAATGATTAATTATTTTTTAATATATAAAATATATATTAATTACATTTATCATTATTATATTCTATACAATTCATTAGTGAAAATCGAATAACATCACTTCATGAGGCGGTAGTTAGTCGTACACATAAAAGACGTTATTGTATCCACCACAAATTGGGTTATAATATGGTATATGGGATATAATAATTAAATAAGTATATTTATGTTAAAAAATTAAATATATTTATTTATTATATACTTATTACCATCCTAGTAAAATTGAATTGAAAAGCACATCACATCAGATAGTGAGGCGGTAGTCCTCCGTACACACGAGCGACATTATTATTTTCCAATGGGTTGGGAGGTAAGAAGGTAGATGTGGTATTATAATTAATAAGGTATAATAATATCATAAATTAAATATATGAACATTTAATCCATCATGATATCAATTTTTGAATGATGATGATGAAAAATGAATAACATCGGCTCGTGAGGCGGTTGTCCGACGTACACACGTTCGATGGATTAATTTCCCATTTGAGGGAAGTGGTGATTGATATTATTTATGAAGTTAAATTAATAAAATATTATTATATGTTTTAAATTTTGTTTTTTATATTATTATAATTGATTAATATTTTAGGGATATCTAATAATAATTAAAACAAAAAACACATAGTTAAAAACATTACCTCTTCTTTAGAAAACCTATTTAGGTTTAAACTAAATCCTTAGTAGATTGGATTTATGATCCCACCAAGGCCTTTATAATTTTTTTATGGAATTAATTAATATATATTGGAAGGTATTTTTCAAAAATGTTTTTGGAATTGTGAAAAGCAGAGGAGAGGGGAGGCCTTTAATAAGTGAGTTGAGTGTAACACATGTAATTTTTAAAAATAAATTGGTGTAGTCAAATTTTTACCATGAAATGGATTAAAAGTAACCAATTATATAAAATTTTAGGTTATAAGGTATTAATAGGGCCATAAAATTGGTTTTGTACAAGTTTATATGTAATCTTAACCCTTAATGTTTTATTTTAACCCAGGATAAACCCATTTTAACCTTAACCACAACAATTAAATATTACTATTTTTCTACTTATTATGGTAAAAACTCATATTGAAATTATCATATAATATAATTTATTAATATTAAAAATATTAAAAACATTTTTACTAATTCTATTCAAATAATTGAAAAATTTTAATTTAAGATTAATATCCCTGAAGCGATGAAAAAATAGTTTTCTGAAGAGAAATGTTTAAATAGTTTAAAATGTTTTTATATAAAAATTCAATATGAAATTGATTAAAATTACCTAAATTGAATAAATTAATATATAATTACAATTATTTTATATTTAAATCAATCATAAAATAATTTTTATCATTTTAAATTCTTTAATATAAATTAAAATTCTTCATAAAAACTACTATTTTCACTATTCATCGAAATTTTTTTAATGTTTACAAAACTCTCAAAAATCTGCTCCAAAATAATTTTTATATGGTAATTTAAAATTTAATTTTTTTTCAAATATATTTTCTAAAATTGGAAAAACTGTGTTTTGAAATAATATTTTAAAAAATAGAAAAAATATCTTTTTAGAAAAATAAGGTTTTGAAGTGTAAAATTGTTTTTATTCTCATATCTTGTCTAGAAAAAACATAAGATGAATGTTAAAAATTTGATCAAATATATGATGTATAATATTAATTTAAATAATTCACTATAATTTATTTGTTAATTTTATTGAGGTAAAATTTGTGTTTTTTATAAAAATATTTTCATTATTTTCAAGTAGTTTTATTTTCATTTCTAATTAATTGGAACCCAATAATTTGTTTTATGTAAATTATTAAACCATATATATTCATAATTTAGTTACCCTGATTTATACCATCCATTCCAAAATTAATGTGAAAACTATAATATCAAATAAAAATATTTTAATTCAATTTTATTTTTATTTTAAACTCTTTTTTTAACGCAAGCTAAACTAACTGTTGCATGTAACACAAGATAAAATTAGTTTTCTGTGTAACAAAAAATAAAATTGGTATTGTGTGAAATGAAAAATATCAAATATAATAAATTTATTTGAAAAAATATATTTTACAAATTCTCATGGTGTTACTTTCTACCTTTCATAAAATAAATTTCTCCCTCCATGTTCATAAATTTAGTATCACTGAGGATACTCCGACCACATTACATCCTCAAGATCCCACAATGTTTCATTAAGTTAGTGGTCTATCCATAAAACGTTAACAAAATTTTTATTCTTATTTTTTATATATTTCACTATGGAATCCAAAAATCTCTATTAGATGTTCTTCATAAGAGATATCATTTTGTAGCAATACAATCGCTGAGTTCGTTACATGTGATGGATCAAGTATTTACTTCCTTAGGAGAGATTCATGTGACATATCATTAACCGTAGAGATTTCTCATGGAGGCACAAATATATAGTATACCATATTGATATTATCAAGAACATATAAGGGACCTATATACCTAGGTCTTAACATTATTTTATATCACAAGATGAATTTCATCTTTTGGTTGTGCTTTGATCAATTTCTACTTCATCTCTTAATCAAAGAAATTAATATGATTTTTTATTCCTAAATCTCAAAGGGATTATACTATCCATAATAGAATGATAAGTTATTCCTTATATATATGGTTGTTATCATAATAAAATTATTAGCATAAGTTATTCAATATGAATAAATATTCATATCTTGAAATAATACATTAACCACTAAAAACGCATAAAAAGTTAGAAATAAAACATCCTATATCTGTTTAAACCAACAACCCTACCAAAATAAAAAAATTTAAATAAGGTCACCAAACTTTGGAAAATCAACTTGACATTAATCTACCAAATATCATTTAGTATCTCTTAATGATCACATTCTTAATATGTGAATACCATGGTGATATATTCTTCTAAATCATTATAAAAACTAGAATTAGAAAAAAAAACGTCAATAAATACATTCATTCTTCTTCATTAACTATATAAAACAAAAAATTATTAAACATATTCCTTAAATCCAAAAATGATGTAAACACCATCAATGATAACATAAACCACTTTTTTAATAAATACTTAATTAGACGTGAGGTCCTCAATACTATGAAACATACTCTATCTATATCAAACATCTATTTATCCAAACTAAATAGTATTCTCTTAAAATCATATAAATATTAATGGTTAACATCCCTTAATAATGTGTTTTCAATAAAATATCACATTTCCATTAAATTAATATTCTAGGTCATCAATACCACTAAAATTATTATAGAAAATCTACAATTAAAAACTATTTCAGAACAATACTTCTATATATCATTATTAATATAACATAATTCTTCAAATTCCTATACACAAACACTTCAATCAGTCCATATCATTATTAATTCACTACATAGGTTTCATTATCTTATTTATTTATGCCTATTTCAAAAAAATAAGAAATATGAATCACATTTTAACATTTATCAACTTCAATTTTACTATTCTCCTCATATTTAACAAATACAATACTATATGAACATCCCACAAAATTTATATGAATTTCATGGTATCTTCATCATCTATAATAAATCCATTACTTATACCAACATTTATCCACTTATTGAGATTTCCCCCTAGGAAATTAATTAATATAATGCCCATAATTTCCACATTTATAACTTTTAATCATTGATGATTGTTTAGGGAAACCATTATTCTCATCCATTTGATTAAGTAAAATTTTCATTTTTTTTCTAGGAAATGACTTACTATATGACTTTATTATCCATAAATAAAACATCTTATTGTTCCTTTGACACATTCCTTGGAGTGATTATTCCCACATTATTGACATATAGAAAACTAAATATTCTTTCATATTTAGTCTTCAGCACTCAATGTATCAATGAACATTATCCTTCTCTTCATTGGTGATTCTAAGAGTCTATTATTGGAAAATATATTAATCATATATCATGATAACTGATTAATAATAATAACAAAAATATACTTAACTCTAGTCAACATCCCATTTATTTTCCTATCAATATTTTTTAATCCAATTCACCAATAATGTAGTTCTATCTAGTTCCCACCATTGACTAAAATGAAACAGAATAGTGTTATTGATAATATTTTTAATGGGAAACCAAATAATAATGAAAAATCATTCATAATATATCTAAATCATGACACCAAATTTTCATTATATGAAACCATAGGCTTAACCTAGGTTATTCATGGTCATTATTTAAATCCTTTATGATAGTTCATAAATGTTTTTTGAATTTTAAAATCATATCCCTCAAGAGTGTCAAACTAGTTGTGAAACAAGTCCTATTATCACACATCAAGTGATGATTAATTCTATCTAAATGGACCATTTTCAGAGTTATCCCCCTAGGTATCACTGTGTTATATCCACATCCACTTGTAGTATTTAGACATGGATGTATTTTCATGGAAATAACTCCCTCAATCATTTAAACAAATTAGGAAATTTTCCATTAAAAAATTCAATTGGTTCAAGACTTTCCATTAATTAGTTTTATAAGTCCATCTAACATGAAAAAATTTAATTAAAACCATGTAAATAATGTTTAATTAATAATTTTCACTCAACTACCTTCCATGAACATAGAAAGGAGTGATATGAATGTGCAACCAAACATTCCTTTACATTTAATAAGTCCAATTCCTATAGTTAAGTAAGTTTTCCATAATATCATTTTTATGAATTAAGTAAATTTAGGAACTCACCTTAGGTGGGTCACATGGAAGTGACAAGGTTCAATTTATTCAATATTTAATTATTCAATAGGAAATTAATATATGGAGGCAAACCATTAGTGTGGAAAAAAATCAAGAACAACCGAATAATGGCTCAAAAGTGTTAAAACACTAACAAATCAATTATGGAATATCACCCTACATGGGTTATTTGGAGGTGTGGATGAAACCACTAAAAAAAATCACATTTATGGAAAGAGAATAACCATATAGTTATAATGAATATAATCTTGGAATATAAATTCAATAAATTGAACCTGATGAATTAGGTGGGCCCAACATGTTAATTCAAAAATCAAAGAACTTGAGGGATGAGTTATAGACCCCACAACAAGTACTTTTATGACTCCCCTCATCTGGTATCGACCTAAAATTCCTCCTAGATTAGAGTAGATATGAAAATGGGCATAAAATCATGAACATCGATAACTAGATCGAGAGAAAGTGATATGTGGAACGGCTAAAAAGGAATAAATTACTTACAGTTACACATCCAACATGATAAAAATAAGCTCGATCATACCCAATATGAATGAAATCACTCAATCCATATATTTGTACCTCAAAATCTCCAAAATGGGTGAAATAGAGGTTTATCTCACTAGAATTTGGATTATGGAGTGGGAGGAGGATAATTAGATCATTAAGGGTAAAATAGTAAAATAACACAAAAATAACATATTCGTGGTTTGGTGACATAGTTTTCTAAACCATGTGCCAAATATATATAAGCACATGGATAAAAGGGGAACTCTCACAGTTATTCTGCATGGTTTGATAAACTGTGCACCAACTATGCGATATTGCTCTTCCCAAAAATGAAGACCATCAACATGGTTTAGACTACTTGTGTATCCTCCCCACATGGTTTAATCTAATAATGTGACATGTTTATTTACCAAAAAAAAATTTATAGACTCCAAACAAGCCTTGTCTGTCCCTGAGACCTTGACGAACTCATTAGAAATCCACTTTAGCTCCATAAAATCATATTAGACCAAAATTTTGAGGTTCCATAACTGATTCAGAAACAAGTTTCTTACTTGATTCATCTAGGTGTTTTCATAGAAATGAAGGGGAATCCTGGAATGAACTATCACATAGAATCTATTGAAAATTGATTATGAATCCATTAGTGATAATAAAGGGTCTGGCATTTCCATAAACTGTGCCTATATCCTTTCTAGAGTAGTGATCAAAGGAAGAGGAATAAGGTGAAATTTTCTACCGGTAATGATCCATAAAAAAATAGTTAGGGGTGAACCTTAGGAAGGCATTGGGATGACCATAAACATTTTTAAGGTTGTGATCCAGGTCATAGATTTGACCTAGCCTAAACCTTGAAGTGACAATATGCCTTAGTAATTCTGCTACATCCTCACATTTCCATTGTATGCTCCTTGGAAATTTCCCAATGATGACGATCCTAGTAAAATTGTTTTGTTTTGGGCTTGATTTAATTTCTGTTCATATATTGTGATGATAAATTGAAATAAGGGTGTTTTTTTAAAATTAAATAAGATCCAAAAGGGATAGTTGTTTTAATATTCCATACAATGATTCACACCCCCTCTCAGGCTATTAAGTATATTTATGCCAACAATTGGTATCTGAGATAAAGGATTAAAGTTAGTAGTTCACTCTTAGTTAAATAAATGGATAATTTTAGTCACAAAAGGATTCTGATCTGTTTATGGAAACAATTTTTAGCTATAGAATAATTGAATGCAACACATATTTCAATCACTAGGTATCAATGTATTAATAGTTGTAATCCATTGTATTTCTGCTAGTATGGACAATAATGTTTTACTAAAAGAAGAAGATAGGTAATTAAATTCTGTTGTCAAATGAATCAATGTTTTATGGGTTCTCTATACAATGAAACCTATATAATGTTGATTTCATGTATGTTATCACATTTTATGTGGGAAAAGTTGCTAAATATTTATTAAGGTGACTCAAAATTGAGATTAGAAAACCTAATGGTTCTATGAAACAAGTATGAGGATCTGATAATGAACCCTAATGAATCTGTTGATGCATTCTATGATCAGGTGAATTTTTATATGGAATACATGCAAGGCCTTTGAGAAATTATTAAATATATAATGATTTCTAAGTGAATATTGAAAAAACTACTACCTTGTTTTAATCATAAAGTAATAGTATTGGATGATAAATATCCAAAAGAACTAATGTTGGATACTATGAAAATTATCCCTATCACATATAAGATGAGAAATGATGATACTGATGTTTTGGAAAAGGGGATGTACAAAGTAGTGGAATTCAAGGCCATAAAGAATATCACTATAGAATATAGTTAGGAGGAAGACAATGTGGACGAGTTCATGTCATCTCTCTCATAAAATATTCAAAGAAATAGGTAACTTCAAAGGTAATCTTTCCCTTGCATGATTTTAATTTGGAAAGATTAGAAATATTTTAGAGAAGTGTCCTATGATGTTTCATTATGACAATAAGAAAATGATGATATTATCTGGAAGAAGTATTAATTGAATGATAAAGGTAGAAAGAGTACCAATAGAAATTTTTTTAGAAAGAATAATTTTCTTTTGAAATATGTTGAAAGATCATAATAATTTGATATAGAATAATGGGAGGACTATAAGGATCATATAGCATATGCTTTGGTGAATTTTTCTTAAATTTCCAAATAAGGGGAGATAGTGGCAATGATAAAGTAGAAGTCGAAGAATGATTTGAACATTATATCAAATAAAAAGATGCAATTAAATGGATAGATGTTTAGAGAGGAAAAACAAAGAAATTTTGTAACGCCCCAACCCTAGTTGCCTAGAGTCGGTGCATTATTACATAACATTGGCATGATCACAAGAAAGATCAAATCTCGAAAGACCGATTGGTTTAGTAGCCTTGGAAACACTAGATATATTCATAAGTTTTACATTACATCATAAAATGAAAAACTACTACAACAACATAATGTTTCCAAAATCCACACTATTAACCCCTCATAAAATCCCTGCAGGTCATTCATAACTTACTTCTTCACATCCTGGGAAAAATAAAACATAGAAAAGGGGTGAGCTCAAATGCCCAGTAAGGATAACAATATAGCGGAAACTTTCATAAATAAGAATAAACATTTAAGGCAATGTATAACTAAAACAAAAGCCTTTTAAATATGAACTTTCAACATGGTATGTCATAAATAAAATGAAATAATGCCATTTACTTATTCACATGGATATTCTACTAATCGAATAATCACATGCAAAAATCAATAACCACTTTCATAATGTTGGAATGCATAATGCCAGACTATCATAACCACATAGCCAAGGCCTCGTGCCAAGACTACAAATAAGATTTTGTCAAGGCCTTGTGCCAAGACACTAGTTTGTCTCATGAGACCTACCGATGCATCGAGGAGCTATAGCGGGCTCCACCCGTCACATATTAAGTCCAATGCATTCCCATATGAAAAGGTTTAAACATAACATAAACATTCGTATTAAAACTAGCATACAAAATGTCAATACTTTCACAATAAACTATGAATGGTATAAAAATAGCACATCCACAGTCAAACATATCACAAAACCTTCAATACAATATAGAAGTTTTGTATCATAATAAATCAACTTCAAATAAGCGTAAAATCCATCAAAGGATGTTGACATAGATGAAATAAAAATTCTTTTTAAAGAAATATCTCTTTCTATTTTTGAAATCATTTAAGAGCCATATAAAATAAAACATTTTCTTGAAAATATTCTTATAAGCTTGTAAGGGAAGCTTTGATGATTTTATAACGGCGGAAAATAACCGCACCCACCGTATAAGTTAAAAAAAACATTCTTATCTTAATTCTGTCGAAAAGGTTAAAAATCACCTTGTTTGGAAAACGACAGAAAGATTCCTTTATAAACCTCTTATAAAAAGTCAAACAAGGGTATAAATGACTTTAACCCATATTCTTGTAAATAATAAATATGTTTTGAAATACATTTCGAAGAAACATGGATGTGGATGATAAAGAAATCCCAGTAGATTATTACGTATAAACAACCTCGGATAATGAAGAGATTGTGAAATAACCCTTACCTTGTACTTTTCCTTGGTTGGGGTAGGTTAACCTCCTGTATAATGGTGAAATAGTTGTTATTAAATTATACAAGAATCATATATAATAATATGATATCATATATGATCTTTTAATATTGATTTGTTAATAATATCTTAGAATTATCGTCGTTTCGGGAGTTAACTTACTCATTTTCTTTTATATGTTTTGTTACATAAGCCATGGTTGTTGTATCTTATTCTTATCCAGAATGATATCTAGTCCTTAAACATCATTTTTAAATCATCAAATGATAATTATACTTGAATGGATACGATGGAGAATGAATCTCATCACGTTCGTGGAGACGGTAGTCCGTACGTACGCACGAGCGACAATATCATTCTTTTGATATTAAAATAATATATAAATGGATGGTATATCATATATACAGAATCATTAACATGTTATTTTTATTATTTACATGAGTTACACATCATTATTATACCCATCCAAATAATATTATATTGAATAACAATTACACCACGACGTGGAGACGGTAGTCCGTACGTACGCACGTATGGTGACATGTTATTCAAAGGGTGGATAGAATACTGAATATGGTTGTACCATATTTATAATAACATCACAGTATATGTGAGATACTGGAGTTATTATTTTAGAATGGTAAGAACAAAGGAAGAAGAAGTGGAAGAAGAAATGAACTTGGAGAAGGGTGGTGAAATCATTACCTCTTCTTCGGGTTCTTCCTTTTTATTTGATCAAAAGGGCTCCTTAGGTTGGCTTTCTGATCAAACTAAGGCCTCTAGGTTGTAGTGAGGGATGTTGGGAGAGTATTTGGGCAGAGTTTGGCCGAACCAAAAGTCTTTGAAGGTGTGAAGAAATGAGAAGGAGGAGTGCCCTTTTATAAGAGGGGTGAGGGGTACCTTTGGAAAAGCTAGAAATATTAATTTATAATAAATTAATATTCGGTTTATAATGGCTCCAAAGTTGATTATTCAAAGGTTAAGGTGGGGATAGGTCGAAAACCACTCAACCAATATAATTTAGACAGGTTTGGGTACTTATATTAACCTTATCTTTAAGTATTAACTCTAAGTTAATTAGTTTCACTTTTACAATGTCTCTTTGTATTTTTATATAATATGGTTAATAAACTTACTATATACATCCAAGAGACCCCCAAGTGGTACATTAATGATGAAAATATCATGATATAAGTCTTTTGGCCGAACCTTAGATTTTTAGGAATTTGATATAAATTAATAATATAATATTTTTTTTAAGAACTTTTTTATGTCAATTTTGACACTATTCAATAGTTGATTTTTGTGAAACTCATAACAGATTGATTACTTCGAAGAAATTCAATTAAATCAATCCTAATATATCATATTATCCTAGAAAATTAGTTTAATTCATTAAAAGTTTTATATTATATTTATTTGGGTATTTATAATATCAATTATTTTAATTTTTCACTATTATAGTAATTACTGTATCATCATTGTGTCATAAATAAAATAAATTATTTAATGTCTAAAAATTATAAATAAAATATCATTATGTAGGAAATCTTTTTAGCTTTCTAATTAATATTTATAATCTAAAATCCAACATATATAACCTTATGTAACAATTGTTTTTCTAAAAGATATATGCTTGTGTCATTTTTGTATTCATTTTAACTTAATTAAAATAAAGTGTCATTATCACTTACAAGTGGATCCATGGGGTCCCAAAATAGACCCAAAGATTCCCATGGTCGACCATGTATCTACCAATAGGGTTAAGACACGTTTTAGGGTAATTTAGTATTATTATAATATTATTTTTTAACCCTTATTTACCGGATTTACCCTTAACCATGGTAAATAAAATATTTACCGCAGTAATTATTCAAAATGTCTAAAAATAAAAGTTACCTATTTACACAATTTGAACATACTGATTCCAAATATGGAATCCATTTTCCTAAATTCAAAACACAGAAGTGGCAGAAATTAATTTAAAATTAATTCCCACTGTCAAAACAAAAAGCGTGTTTTTAAGAGATAATAACTATCAAAAGATTGACACTCGTTTATGTTCGGTTTAATTGTAAAATTATGTCCAATGACCAACATTATATTAAATGGTAAAAATATATTATAAATATACTTTAAAACCACTCAAATTAATAATTTATCACTATTAATTATTTTGATTAAAAAAGTTGTTTTTAATTAAAACTTAGTAATTTTCACTATTCATCAAAATATGAAAGTTATCCGAAATGTACCAAAATTTCACCTTAGGCTAAATTCGATATTCCGAATCCAAAAATGAAGTCCATTTTCAAATATAAAATATATATAATTTCAAAAAGTAGGTATTACTATTCATAACGGCTAGTTTGATTAGTTATGGTGTGTTAGAACTCGGTGTTGCGTACAACACACGCTATCACATTATTCAAAGAGAAGCGTACCGTAGAAGCTTGGGGTGTTACATTCTACCCTCCTTCAAATAATTGCGTCCTCGCAATTTCTAGGGTATTACTGCATAAAAAGACTCGGGTGGTTCTTCATCATAAGTTCCTCGGGTTCCCACGTTGCCTCTTCCATCTTATGGTTTCTCCACAAAACCTTTACCAGACGCGTCGTCCGGTTTCTCAGCACTTGTTCTCTCGTATCAAGAATCTTGACGGGCTCTTCGCAATAAGACAGATCGGGTTCCAGTTCTAATTCCTCATAGGTGAGTACATGCGTCGGATCAGGCATGTATTTCCTCAATAGAGATACGTGGAACACATCGTGAACTTTGGAGAGACTTGGCGGCATTGCCAATCGGTAAGCTACAACCCCAATTCGTTCTAGAATTTCGAAAGGTCCGATGTACCTGGGACTCAATTTACCTTTCTTACCAAAACGTATGACTCCCTTCCACGGAGATACCTTCAGAAAAACATGATCACCGACTTGAAATTCCAAATCCTTCCTTCGATTATCGGCATAGCTCTTCTGCCTACTTTGAGCTGCTTTGATGTGATTTTGGATTACTTTCACCTTTTCCACCGTTTCCTCCACCAGTTCTGGGCCTACAAGTTTTCTTTCACCAACGTCATCCCATGGTGTACGACATCTCTTTCCGTATAACGCTTCATATGGTGCCATCTGAATACTCGAATGGAAGCTATTGTTATAGGAAAATTCTACCAAAGGTAAATATTGATACCACACACCCTGAAAGTCAAGTGAGCAAGATCTCAACATGTCTTCTAAGGTTTGAATAGTCCGTTCTGATTGTCCGTCTGTCTGAGGGTGGTAAGCAGTGCTCAAATGAAGTTCAGTATCCAGGGATTTCTGAAGAATTTTCCAGAATCTTGAAGTAAAACGGGGATCATGATCAGAAACAATCGATAGGGGTACTCCATGAAGTCTCACAACTTCATTAATATATAGTCTTGCTAGACGTTCCAGGGGTAGATCTTCTCTTATAGCAAGAAAATGTGCTTTCTTGGTAAGACGATCAACAATAACCCATATTGCATCGTTCCTTCTAGGAGTCTTTGGTAGCCCCATGACAAAGTCCATCGTAACATTGTCCCATTTCCACTCCGGTATGGGAAGAGGTTGCATGACTCCTCCAGGCTGTTGCCTTCCAGCTTTCACTTGTTGACAAACCATACATCTTGACACAAAATCAGCAATCTCCCTCTTCATGTTGTCCCACCAAAAATGTTCCTTCAAATCTCTATACATTTTGGTGCTTCCAGGGTGTATAGAGAAATTGGAACTATGAGCATCATCCAGCAATTCCCTTTTTAGATCAGGTATATTGGGAACACAAAGTCTCTTCCCGAATTTCAAAATTCCATCTTCATACACAAAGTCTCTCAATCTCCCATCATTCACAGCTTTAATCTTCTTTTGGAATTCTTCATCATCGGTCTGAGAACTCTTAATCCTTTCTAGTAAAGACGGTTTGGCAACCATTTGAAAAAGCATTGATGTTTCACCTTCCCTGGTTATTCCCATGTCCATCTTCACTAGATCCATGAAAATTGGATCCCTTTCAATTCTCATTTTGTTCAAAACTCCATGGTCTTTTCTACTCAAAGCATCTTCCACCTTGTTTGCCTTCCCTGGGTGGTAGTGTATCGTACAATCATAATCCTTGAGTAATTCAAGACATCTCCTTTGCCTCATGTTGAGTTCTTTTTGCGAGAAAATATACTTCAAACTCTTGTGATCAGTATAAATCTCACATTTTTCACCATAGGGGTAGTGCCTCCATATCTTCAAAGCAAAGATCACTGCTGCTAACTCGAGATCATGAGTAGGATAGTTTTGTTCATGAATTTTCAACTGTTGTGATGCATAGGCAATAACTCTATCATTCTGCATAAGGACACAACCAAGTCCTTTCTTCGATGCATCACTATAAATAACGAACCCATCATTCCCCGATGGTAGAGTCAATATAGGAGCATTGACTAATCTTCTCTTCAGTTCTTCGAAACATTCTTCACACTCTTTTGTCCAAACAAATTTAACCCCTTTACGTGTGAGCTTCGTTAATGGGTTAGCCAATCGGGCAAAATTCTGGACGAAACGTCGATAATAACCTTCCAAACCAATAAAACTACGTACCTCAGTTATACTCGTAGGTGCTGGACATTCTTGGATTGCCTTGGTCTTATAAGGATCAATAGAGATTCCATCTTTAGAGACAATATGGCCAAGAAAAGAAATCTCCTGAAGCCAGAATTCACACTTACTAAACTTCCCATATAATTCATGCCTCCTCAGAGTCTTCAAGATAATGCACAAGTGATTTTCATGATCTTCGTAGGTTTTGGAGTATACCAAGATATCATCAATAAATACCACCACAAATTCATCGAGATACTCCTTGAAAACTTTATTCATTAGATCCATGAATACAGAGGGTGCATTAGTCAATCCAAACGACATTATAGTAAACTCGTAATGCCCGTACCTGGTTCGAAATGCTGTTTTCGGAATGTCTTCCTTCTTCACACACAACTGATGGTATCCAGATCGAAGGTCAATCTTTGAAAAGTATTGAGCTCCATGCAGTTGGTCAAATAAATCATCAATACGAGGTAGGGGATACTTGTTCTTTATCGTTATAGCATTGATCTCCATGTAGTCGATACATAACCTCATAGATCCATCTTTCTTTTTAACAAAAAGAACAGGGGCTCCCCATGGAGAAACACTAGGGCGAATAAATCCCTTATTACTCAATTCCTCTAGTTGTTTCTTTAGTTCGACTAACTCTACAGTGGCCATTCTATAAGGGGTCTTCGATATAGGCCTTGATCCAGGAATCAAATCAATAGAAAACTCAACTTCTCGTTCTGGAGGATGTCCAGGTAAATCTTCGGGAAATACATCTAAAAATTCTTTCACAACAGGTACATCCTCTATTTGAACATTCCTTTCCTCACCGATAGTTATTTCATTCTCTTCCTCCCCAAAAATTGAATTAAGTTGAGCTACTGGGGGTGGATCTAAATAAGAATTAGGTGGTGACGATTCTGCTCTAAAAATAAGGTGCTCCTTATCATTATCATCAAGAATCGTAACCTCTTTCTTCTTACAATAAATCTTCGCATCATAGTCCGAAAGCCAGTCCATACCGAGGATTATATCAAACTCAATCATAGGTATGACGATGAAATCAGCAGATAAAGAAAATTTATGTGCTCTAATGGGGACTGATTCACAAAACTTTGTTGCAACGATACTTCCCTTAGGAGTTTTAACTGACAACTCCCTTATTAAATCAAATTGGAAATATCTAATTTTCTTAGCAAACTGGGAAGATATGAAACAATGCGATGATCCAGAATCAAATAATGCATTTTCTAAACTTGAGGAAACCATTAATTTACCTGCCACCACGTCTTTCGGAGCTTCTACCTCAGCAGTAGTGATAGCATAAGCCTGGCCTTGATACCTTGGCCTTTTCTGAGGTAAGTTCTCCTGACGCTTAGGACATGCATTTTCATAATGCCCCATCTCCCTGCAATTGTAGCACTGAACGTTGGTAGCTTCCTTCTTCCCCTTGCAATCATGAGCTTGGTGGCCTTTTTCACCACACTTGTAACAGACTTCCATTCCTTTCAAGCAAGTACCAGGATGTTTCTTCCCGCATTTACCACAAGATGGATATTCAACCTTTCCCTTCTTCCCCTTATTTCCATTCCCAGATTGATCAGCAGGTCTCTTCTTCTCTTGCTTTGCTTTAAAGTCATAAGACTTAGAGAATTCCTTTTCGGTCTTGATAGCACATGAGACAATGTCTTCGCACGATGAAAAGGATTGTGAGACTAACGCTCGACAGAGAAATGGTTTTAACCCATCAAAGAAACGATCAATCTTACTTCTTGGGTTACGAATATAATCACCAGCGTACCTCGCTAACCTTGTAAAGTTAGCCTCATACTTTGTGACATTCTCATCCTCCTTTTCTCTCAGACTCAGAAATTGCCTTTCCATATCTGCTCGATGGTCGCGTGGGAAGTATTTTTCTAAAACAGATCTTTGAACTCCCTCCATTCCATATTTGATACTTCATCATCTTCCTTCGTATTTTGAATCAATGACCACCATTGATCAGCATCTCCTGTGAGGCGGTAAACTGCCATGATAACTTTTTCCCTTTCACTGCTCCCCAAAGCCTGAAATATTTTCTCTAGGGAAAATATCCATTTCTCAGCTACTAAGGGATTTGTATTCCCATTGAACATTGGTGGTTTTAGCCTCATGAATCGATCTAACATTGATCCTCCACGCTGCGGATCAGGGTGCTCCATACGGGTAAGGTTATTATTCATAACCTGAGTAAGTTGTCCCAGTATGGTGATTAGCTGATCAGCACCAGTTGCATCACCAGCCCCACTATAATTATCTTGAGAAGGAGGGCAATCCCTACATGGAGTGCGTGCATTGATACGGTTTCCATTTCTTCCACTAGGCGCCATTTCTAAACAATGGCATAAACTAGATCAGTTTATGAATCAAAATACATAATCCCATACTTATAAAACACTTAACATAAATTGAACTATTTATGGATATAATCCATAATCATAAGAATGTTTTCTTTGAGGAAGTATATACTCATAATCCCTTAAAAATGATTTGTAAAGAAAATGAGAGTTATCCTAAGCATATCCCCCGGGAGTGTCGTAACCAAGAGTGCAGCAAGGCCCGTTGTCGTGCACCAGTTCCCGTTCGAGTCTAGCTCAAAGCGGTGTTTTCGGGTTTTACCCCTAGGTACATCTGTGCCAGAGCCGCCTCTACCTGCTCGTATCCAGACAGGGATGTATTGCTTGGAAAACTCACAAAATCTCTACAATACCAAAATTCTAGGAAGTTCTTCTATACTAATCCTCAAAGTTCATCTTAGGTCTACGTGCTCTAATCAGAGTTTATCTAAATCTAGCTTCCAAGGTTTGTACTAAAATTCCTCTGATACCAACTGTAACGCCCCGACCCTAGTTGCCTAGAGTCGGTGCATTATTACATAACATTGGCATGATCACAAGAAATATCAAATCTCGAAAGACCGATTGGTTTAGTAGCCTTGGAAACACTAGATATATTCATAAGTTTTACATTACATCATAAAATGAAAAACTACTACAACAACATAATGTTTCCACAATCCACACTATTAACCCCTCATAAAATCCCTGCAGGTCATTCATAACTTACTTCTTCACATCCTGGGAAAATAAAACATAGAAAAGGGGTGAGCTCAAATGCCCAGTAAGGATAACAATATAGCGGAAACTTTCATAAATAATAATAAACATTTAAGGCAATGTATAACTAAAACAAAAGCCTTTTAAATATGAACTTTCAACATGGTATGGCATAAATAAAATGAAATAATGCCATTTACTTATTCACATGGATATTCTACTAATCGAATAATCACATGCAAAAATAAATAACCACTTTCATAATGTTGGAATGCATAATGCCAGACTATCATAACCACATAGCCAAGGCCTCGTGCCAAGACTACAAATAAGATTTTTTCAAGGCCTTGTGCCAAGACACTAGTTTGTCTCATGAGACCTACCGATGCATCGAGGAGCTATAGCGGGCTCCACCCGTCACATATTAAGTCCAATGCATTCCCATATGAAAAGGTTTAAACATAACATAAACATTCGTATTAAAACTAGCATAAAAAATGTCAATACTTTCACCATAAACTATGAATGGTATAAAAATAGCACATCCACATTCAAACATATCACAAAACCTTCAATACAATATAGAAGTTTTGTATCATAATAAATCAACTTCAAATAAGCGTAAAATCCATCAAAGGATGTTGACATAGATGAAATCAAAATTCTTTTTAAAGAAATATCTATTTCTATTTTTGAAATCATTTAAGAGCCATATAAAATAAAACATTTTCTTGAAAATATTCTTATAAGCTTGTAAGGGAAGCTTTGATGATTTTATAACGGCGGAAAATAACCGCACCCACCGTATAAGTTAAAAAAAACATTCTTATCTTAATTCTGTCGAAAAGGTTAAAAAGCACCTTGTTTGGAAAACGACAGAAAGATTCCTTTATAAACCTCTTATAAAAAGTTAAACAAGGGTATAAATGACTTTAACCCATATTCTTGTAAATAATAAATATTTTTTGAAATACATTTCGAAGAAACATGGATGTGGATGATAAAGAAATCCCAGTAGATTATTACGTATAAACAACCTCGGATAATGAAGAGATTGTGAAATAACCCTTACCTTGTACTTTTCCTTGGTTGGGGTAGGTTAACCTCCTGTATAATGGTGAAATAGTTGTTATTAAATTATACAAGAATCATATATAATAATATGATATCATATATGATCTTTTAACATTGATTTGTTAATAATATCTTAGAATTATCGTCGTTTCGGGAGTTAACTTACTCATTTTCTTTTATATGTTTTGTTACATAAGCCATGGTTGTTGTATCTAATTCATATCCAGAATGATATCTAGTCCTTAAACATCATTTTTAAATCATCAAATGATAATTATACTTGAATGGATACGATGGAGAATGAATCTCATCGCGTTCGTGGAGACGGTAGTCCGTACGTACGCACGAGCGACAATATCATTCTTTTGATATTAAAATAATATATAAATGGATGGTATATCATATATAAAGAATCATTAACATGTTATTTTTATTATTTACATGAGTTACACATCATTATTATACCCATCCAAATAATATTATATTGAATAACAATTACACCACGACGTGGAGACGGTAGTCCGTACGTACGCACGTATGGTGACATGTTATTCAAAGGGTGGATAGAATACTGAATATGGTTGTACCATATTTATAATAACATCACAGTATATGTGAGATACTGGAGTTATTATTTTAGAATGGTAAGAACAAAGGAAGAAGACGTGGAAGAAGAAATGAACTTGGAGAAGGGTGGTGAAATCATTACCTCTTCTTCGGGTTCTTCCTTTTGATTTGATCAAAAGGGCTCCTTAGGTTGGCTTTCTGATCAAACTAATGCCTCTAGGTTGTAGTGAGGGATGTTGGGAGAGTATTTGGGCAGAGTTTGGCCGAACCAAAAGTCTTTGAAGGTGTGAAGAAATGAGAAGGAGGAGTGCCCTTTTATAAGAGGGGTGAGGGGTACCTTTGGAAAAGCTAGAAATATTAATTTATAATAAATTAATATTCGGTATATAATGGCTCCAAAGTTGATTATTCAAAGGTTAAGGTGGGTATAGGTTGAAAACCACTCAACCAATAGAATTTATACAGGTTTGGGTACTTATATTAACCTTATCTTTAAGTATTAACTCTAAGTTAATTAGTTTCACTTTTACAATGTATCTTTGTATTTTTATATAATATGGTTAATAAACTTACTATATACATCCAAGAGACCCCCAAGTGGTACATTAATGATTAAACTATCATTATATAAGTCTCTTTGCCGAACCTTAGATTTTGAGGAATTTAATATCAATTAATAATATAATATTTGTTTTAAGAACTCTTTTATGTCAATTTTGACACTATTCAATTGTTGATTTTTGTGAAACTCATAACAGATTGATTACTTTGCAAAAAGTCAATTAAATCAATCTTGATATATCATATTATCCTAGAAAATTAGTTTAATTCATTAAAAGTTTCATATTATATTTATTTGGGTATTTATAATATCAATTATTTTAATTTTGCACTATTATAGTAATTACTGTATCATCATTGTGTCATAAATAAAATAAATTATTTAATGTCTAAAAATTATAAATAAAATATAATTATGTAGGAAATCTTTTTAGATTTCTAATGAATATTTATAATCTAAAATCAAACATATATAACCTTATGTAACAATTGTATTTTTAAAAGATATATGCTTGTGTCATTTTTGTATTCATTTTAACTTAATTAAAATAAAGTGTCATTATCACTTACAAGTGGATCCATGGGGTCCCAAAATAGACCCAAAGATTCCCATGGTCGACCATGTATCTACCAATAGGGTTAAGACACGTTTTAGGGTAATTTAGTATTATTATAATATTATTTTTTAACCCTTATTTACCGGATTTACCCTTAACCATGGTAAATAAAATATTTACCGCAGTAATTATTCAAAATGTCTAAAAATAAAAGTTACCTATTTACACAATGTGAACATCCTGATTCCAAATATGGAATCCATTTTCCTAAATTCAAAACACAGAAGTGGCAGAAATTAATTTAAAATTAATTCCCACTGTCAAAACAAAAAGCGTGTTTTTAAGAGATAATAACTATCAAAAGATTGACACTTGTTTATGTTCGGTTTAATTGTAAAATTATGTACAATGACCAACATTATATTAAATGGTAAAAATATATTCTAAATATACTTTAAAACCACTCAAATTCATAATTTATCACTATTAATTATTTTGATTAAAAAAGCTGTTTTTAATTAAAACTTAGTAATTTTCACTATTCATCAAAATATGAAAGTTATCTGAAATGTACCAAAATTTCACCTTAGGCTAAATTCGATATTCCGAATCCCAAAATGAAGTCCATTTTCAAATATAAAATATATATAATTTCAAAAAGTAGGTATTACTATTCATAACGGCTAGTTTGATTAGTTATGGTGTGTTAGAACTCGGTGTTGCGTACAACACACGCTATCACATTATTCAAAGAGAAGCGTACCGTAGAAGCTTGGGGTGTTACAAATTTAATTGGGTGGTTAATGATTCCAAAATCTATATTCAACAGTCGGAATAAGAAAAGTTTGAGCAAGAGGTTGAAATTTAAAAGCTTAAATATTTAATGTCAGAGAACTCAGAAAAGGTTATTGAGTAAAAAATCAAAATTGAAGAACATAAAATAGATAATGATAGTTTCACTAATACATGAAAAGATAAAATGAAACATATAAAATAAAATAAAGAAAATGTTATTAGAATATTTAGGAAAGTTAATGATCAGGATAAACTCTTGATCCTAGAAAAACTTGATACGAAAGCAACAAAAAATGTAAAATTAAATATTAAAATTTCCAGGGAAATAGATAAGGGAGTTTCAATAAAGGAAAAAATTTGATCAGAACAATATAGTTGGAATGGGGATTGATCAAAAATAGAAATAAGTAATGACTGATGTTTGACCACAAGCTCCGACTCCGATGTTGAAGATTGATCAGGGTAAAAATCATAACCAAAAGATTCTGAGAAACCAAGGGAAATCTAGTGGTTTTGTAATGAAACACCGTAATGCACCCTATATTAGATGATATTGTTGTTGAAATACAATACACTCACAAAATTATTGATTCATATCCAAGAGGTACTGAAGGGTATACTATCAATGTAGGAATCCATAAATAGACCAGTTTTCCAAGAAATCATTTGATGGTCACAGTTTTAGGTGTGAAGGATTCAGACATAGGGAAAGATATTGCTCATCACCAATGTAGAAAAATATATTGAAGAATAATGAATTAGGTCATAAGTAACAAATCAATTTATCATCAAATAATACAAAAACAAAAATTTAATTTGCAGTATTACAAAATGAATGTGGTCCATCATGATACAAGAATCATCAAGGATATCAATCAATTTAATGGATCATAAAAAATATATGGGCATGAATTGGTTTTAGAGATTTCATTCAAAGTGTCAGATCATATTGGAATTTGTATCATTGATAGTGTATGAACATCTCATATGATAGTAAATAAGGAGCCGGTGATAATAATGTAATATGAAATGGAAGGTTTTGTAAAATATGGTAATGATTAAGGCTAGAGAATTTTTGGTTTAGGGAAATCCAAGTATGGGAGAAAATATATGAGAAATGTAGATATATTGGTCATTGAATGTCTAAGTTACATCCTATTAAGTGTAAGTAAATCTTGTTACTCAATACATGACATAGACTTCTCAATAAAATTTAGTATAATTAAGGAAAAATATAGTGCAACGTTTTGAAGGTAAATAGTATGAAAGGGAATATCAATGGTGTAGGTGGAGAAGAATATATTTGATTTGTGTAAGTACCCGGATCTTCGTTCAGGTATGTTTTTACTTTTTTCTGGAGTTTTTAAGAAAAATGTTTTTTCTGGAAATTTTCAATGAACACGCTGTGTACTTTCTGAGTACATGCTGTGTACTCTGATCCGGCTTAAAGCCATGTGATGGCCATGCCCGGGCCACACACACGGTGTGTAGGGGTGATGTGGAGGCTGATTTTGGTGGAGTATGGAAAGGACCCAGTACACGCCGTGTACTCTAAAAGTACACGCCGTGTACTTTCTTTTTTTCACTAAACAGAGCGGGGTCACGCCTAACCCCAATTTTAATCTTCTTCTCCAGTTTTCATCCACCCGAGAGTGACCGTGCGTCCGGATCTTCGACGAGCTTCCACCTCGCCATCAGTTCTCCGATTTTATCATGGTCAATTGCGTTGGAATCACATCGGTGAGTTATTCCTTCTGCTTTACCCTTGTTTCTTGATTCTTACTGGTTTTCAAGTTATCGTAGGTTGAGCGTTTTGTGTGTTTTCTCAGATCTACATCGTTCCAAGGGGAATCTATCGTCGTGGTCCACTTATATCGATCACCTAGGATCGAGGTAGGTGGTTTGTGCCATTCCGTAGAAATTTGATGAATATTTTGTGCAAATTCCACCAATACCCTTGAAAGGGGTATTGCGTGTTCTTGTTTTGCCTTTGTTGTATTTCCTGCTTTTCTTGATTGTTAGAGTAGATATTTTGCCTATGATTATGGTAGCTTGAGTATACTTTGGATTTTTTCTATGCTTGTTCTGCCTATTTGGCGTTTTCCAGTTGCCATGATTAGTCGTAGGATAGTGGAACTGCTACCTTGTTATGCTGTTGAGCCTTGGTTGATAGCCATGTAGTTTTTCAGGTTTACTTGGATGATGTACACGTGCACTAAGCATGCATTACCTTTCAATCAGGACTGTGAGAACCTAGATTAGTAGACCAAAGGGAGAATTGACGGAAGGGCTTCTCCAGAGTGACTTTTAATTACGATACGAGACCACATGGGGAATTGACGTTGAGTTCTTCCTCAGAGAGTCTGTAGTTCCTCAACGTGCGCCACAGGGGGAATAGACATTGAGTGCTTCACCAGAGATCCTTCAGCACGATATGAGACTATAGGGGGAATTGACGGTGAGTGCTTCCCCAGAGAGTCTATTAATTTCAGAGTTGAACTAGAGGGGTGAGACTCTGTGTGCCTCCTACAGGGTTTCTGGTACTTATTGGTTGAACCATAGGGGTTTAGGCTGTGGGAGCTACCCAGAGGGTTACCTATTTTTTTCTTGTTGCTGGCTGTTTACTTGTGTACTTTATTTTCTAGAACTGTGGATTGTAGCTGCTTGTGTTTTCATGTTTACTGCTTCTTGTTTTATTACTTGCCTTGTATTCATTGACTGTTAGGCACAAATATTTGGGTGATTTCCTACTGGGATTGTATCTCACACCCTGTTTGGGCCATGATTTTGGGCCCAAGAGGACTATGTTACTTTAGGTATAGATAAGGGAAAGCTCCCTTATACTTCAATATCTTGATTGCTATGGAGCTAGGGACCATGGGACTGATCCGGGGCTCGCGATGCTGAGGAGTTTATTTTATTTTTCTTTTGCACTTGTTTTCAGTTGTATTCAAGCATGTTGTTGTGTTTTCTGCTTTCCGTAGATATTTGTACCTACTGCATCATTGTCATCGTTGCTATATATATTTATTTCTTCTGCTATTTGGTTCCTGTTGTTATGCATGTTGTTACTGCTTCCGCTATTGACTGTTGTTTTTCCGCTGTATACCTTACCAAATGAGGGCATAGTTTCCCCATCGACTCACCAAGTCCCTCGCTGCTAGTTGGAAGCCACTGGAATTCGGGGAAATGCGCTTGAGGTCATGTGGCAAATAGGGTACGGGGCACTAGCTACCCAGAGGGTTACCTGTTTTATTCTTGTTGCTGGTTGTTTACTTGTGTACTTTATTTGCTAGAACTTTGGATTGTAGCTGCTTGTGTTTTCTTGTTTACTGCTTCTTGTTTTATTACTTGCCTTGTATTCATTGACTGTTAGGCACAAATCTTTGGGTGATTACCTACTGGGATTGTATCTCACACCCTATTTGGGCCAGGATTTTGGTCCCAAGTAGACTATGTTGCAACATGTATAGATAAGGGTAAGAGCCCTTCTAATTCAGGATCTTGATTGCGCTGGAGCTGGGGAGCATGGGACTATTCCGGGGCTCGCGATGCTGAGGAGTTTATTTTGTTTTTCTTTTGAACATGTTTTCAGTTGTATTCCAGCACGTTGTTGTGTTTGCTGCTTTCCATAGATACCTGTACCTGCTGCATCATTGTCACCATTGCTATATATATTTATTGCTTTCACTGTTTGGTTCCTGTTGTTATGCATGTTGTTACTGCTTTCATTGTTGACTGTTTTTTTTCCGCTGTATAACTTACCAAATGAGGGCATAGTTTCCCCACCGACTCACCAAGGCCCTCGCTACTAGTCGGTAGCCTCTAGAATTCAGGGAAATGCGCTTGAGGTCATGTGGTGAACCGGGTACGGGGCACTAGTAGAGGGGCTCCAGATTCGGGTTGTTACAAAGTGGTATCAGGGGGGTTCTTTTCACTTTATTTACTATTTGGAGACTTTAGCCAGGGATAGGACAGATTCAGTACTTGGTATTAAGCTGTTATCGGGAGTAGCTAACCCGTGTACAGGGAAAGGCCATACTACCTCGTTAATTACAGTTTTCTAGTTTTGAGTTTTTATGGTTGATATGTTTTTACCTAGAGTGATTCACATGACTTGTGCGGTTATTGTTTTGATATTTCGGTTCTATTTCAGTCGTAACCCGATGAGATAATGGTATTCCATCTCATGCATCATGTAGCCACTTCTAGAAATCACATTCCATGCATTCTTGCCATGCCATCTAGGGTGCATTAGCGATTGCATGCTGTTGTGAGAGGGTTTCTGTAGATTATGCATGTTGTTGTGATAGATTCTTGATAGAATTCCTGCTATTATGTTAGAGAGCTATTGTTTTCCCTTTGAATGTGACCACAAGAGATGCTGAGCTTTGATTTACGGGGAGTATGGTCCCTCACGAATTGAAATTTGGCACCTCTTTCCCTTGTTTTTAGTGGTTCTGGGAGTCTGAGCATTTTCTGAGCTACTGCCCAGAAAAAACTAGAATACACGACATGTACTTTTTGGATACACACCGTGTAGTGTTCGGACCGTGTCACTGACCGTGGGAGCAGAACATAGTGTTATGGGAGTAACTTCGGAAACACGCCATGTACGATTCATACACGCCGTATAAGTTCAGAGCCGTGTACCCGGCCGTGTCACTAACAACACGGGTCGGGGAAGCTCTGGTATAACATGCTGTGTCCTTAGTGAACACGCCGTGTAGTCCTATCCAAGTACCCAGCAGTGTCACAAACAACACCGGCCGACATTACCTTCTTTTCCCCACGCCGTGTTTTTTCGGAACACGCCGTGTAGTCTTGTCCAGGTACCCGACCGTGTCACAAACAACACGGGACGAGGTCACCTTGCCTATGCACGCCGTGTTTGTTCAGAGCACGCTGTGTACGGTTCAGCCATGTAGATGGCTGTGTGTTTCACAAACACGGGCCGCTGAAGCCTTGTCTAGTACACACCATGTGTGTTAAGAAAACGCTGTGCAGTCTCGGGTTAAGTTAGACTGTGTGGGTTAGCCATGTATGGAGACTTGGGTAGGGGAACAATTTTCAAGTACACACCATGTGTGGGTGAAACACGCTGTGTAGTTTGAAATGTACACGACTTGTAGGGCAGGAGTACATGCCCATGTCAGTGGGTTAATAAGACACGCTATGTAGTTTTATACATGCCGTGTAGTCAAGTTTTGTAAACCTGTGTGTTTTCTTCCCCTGTTTCCATTTTGTACTCTTGTGGTCTCTGTCCTTGTTTTCCTGATCTAAGGTGTGCTTTTGATCTTTCAGAGCTATGACTCTGAGACATCCTCCGGTCATACATCTGTCATTGGGCAGTGATCACACGCCAGATAGGGCTAATCAAGGACTTCCTGCCAATCCTCCAGTCGGGCTAGCCTTGGCACCGGCTGTTATACCAGTTGCTGGTGTTGATGCATAGTTCAGGGAAGGTTTCATGAGGATGATGCAGAACTTCCAGGGAGCACCGCCTCCTTCCACATCTATGGTAGATTTGACATGGTTTTTTCAGCAGCATCATCCTCCCAAATTCTTGGGGGAAGGTGGACCTTAGGCTGCAGAGTCATGGATGGAAGCCATGCTGACTATCTTCGAGCATCTAGATACGCCTCTAGAGAGGCGGGTCAAGCTCGCCACCTACATGCTCCGAGAATCCGCCAAGAGGTGGTGGGACGTGATCTCACATGCGAGTCATCAGCATGCTATGGGTTGAGAGGAGTTCCAGAGCATGTTCTATGACTACTTCTACCCGGAGACCCTAAGGGCCGACCGATCTCTGGAGTTCATGATCTTAGAGTAGGGTACTCTTTTTTTCGTGGAGTATTCCGCTCGTTTCACCAAGTTGCAGTGCTTCATGCCCCTCCGGGATGGGAGTGGGGTGTTCTTAGTAAAGAAATTCGAGAATGGTCTCAGGCGGGAGATCTGCTCATAGGTGAACATCTTCCAGATGACTTCTATTACTTCCATCATCAACCAGGCACTGATTGCAGAGTGCAATTTGAGAGACTCTGGATCTGCGAGCCAGGGTGGTTCTGCTTCCAGAGCTAGTCTTCCACTAGATGACAGCAAGAAGTGTCGTAGAGATCCTACACACGGTGATCCAAGGAAGTGAGATACATCGTCAGGCAGCCAGGTGACATGCTACTAGTGTGGCTGGTCAGGGCACACGAGGCCGCCATGCCAGAGGGACCCCATGGAGTGCCGATCTTGCCGCAAGATTGGTCACCTCTAGTGTTTCTGTCTGGTTTTCTCACTAGCAGCTGGTGACCAGGGTTCTTCCATGACTCCTCGTTTAGGAGAAGCACCACCAGTTTCTCACCAGTCGGGGAACTGGAGTTCTTCCGGCCATTTGGGACAAGGTGGAGGTCGAGGCCATGGCGGTCAGCCACCAGTTCCTCAGCACCAGCAGGGAGGTTCAGCTCAGAGTGTCCAGCCAGGGATGCAGGGCCGCAGTACAGGTCAGTCTTTCACCATGGAGCAGATTATCAGGTTAAGGATCCCGAACCTTCTACTGTTTGAGGTACGATTTTAGTAGCTTTAGTTTTATCTTTATCCCTTTTTGATATTGGTGCTACACATAGCTTTATCTCTTTTTCTATTGTGGATATCCTTGGACTATGCATCTTTTCTTCTGCCGACTCGTTGACACTAGACACACCTTTAGGGATGAGGACATCTAGTGTACGCCAGTGTAGAGAGTGCCCTCTCGAGGTGGTAGGGTATCACTTCTTATGGGATGTCTATGTACTAGAGATGACATACTATGATGTCATCCTTGGCATGGACTGGTTGATTCCCTTCCAGGCAGTCATCGACTGCTATCGTTGCAGAGTGAGTTTCATCTCACCAGAGGGTGAATCTTTTCTACATAAAGGTGAATGGGATGTTCGGGCGAGTCGGGCAGGACTCAAGCATCTTAGGGTAGGAGGGGTGATGACCCAGATTGCTACTGTTTATCTGGATGATCATGGGACTCCACAGTTGGATTTTCCTCTAATGGTGGATCAATTCAGGGACGTCTTTCCAAAGGACTTTTTAGGTCTGCCTCCAGAGCGTGAGGTAGACTTCTCTATTGAGCTTGTGCCAGGACCGGCACCGGTGTCCATTCCTGTCTATAGGATGGCTACACCTGAGTTGCAGGAGCTCAAGAAGTAGTTGGAGGAGCTACAGGCTAAGGGTTTCATCTGACCCAGTACTTCTCCTCGGGGTTCGCCTGTCCTATTTTCAAAGAAGGTGGACGGTACCCTTCGGCTTTGTGTGGATTATCGGAAGCTAAACCAGTTGACAGTCATGAACCGATATCCTTTCCGAGAATTGACAACCTTTTCGATTAGCTTCGAGGAGCCCGGGTGTTCTCAAAGATTTACTTGAGGTCCGGTTATCATCAGTTGCATGTTAGACCATCAGATATACCTCTGACAGCCTTCAGGAGTAGGTATGGTTTATACGAGTATACAGTCACGCCGTTCGGTCTCAAGAACGCGCCTGCAGTTTTTATGGCACTGATGAACCGAGTGTTCCATCCTTGGACTCCTTTGTCGTGGTCTTCGTGGATGATATCTTGGTGTAATATCACACTCTACATGACCATGCAACAAATCTTGAGATCATTATGAGTACACTGAGATAGCACCGTCTTTATGATAAACTCTTGAAGTGCCACTTTTGGATGGATTTGATTTACTTCTTGGGTCACGTAATATCAAAGGTAAGAGTATCTGTGGACCCAGAGAAAGTGAGACCTGTAGTTTCCTGGGAGCATCCGAAGAATGTCTTTGAGGTACAGAGCTTCCTAGGGCTGGCTGGATACTATAGACACTTCATTCAGTTCTTTTCTCATCTAGCAGCACCTTTGACAGGTCTGACCAAGAAGGAGGCGAAGTTCTTATGGCCAGATCCTTGTGAGTCAGCCTACCAGGAGCTGAAAGGGAGGTTGACGTCAGCACTAATACTAGTCTTGCCAGATCCAGGCAAGAACTACACTATTTACTGTGATGCTTCAGGTATCGGGATGGGAGATGTGCTTATGCAGGGGGATGGAGTCGTTGTGTACGGGTCTCGGCAGTTGAGGCCACATGAGAGGAACTACCCTACGCATGATCTGGAGTTGGCAGCTATTGTTCATGCCTTACACTATTGGAGACACTATCTGCTGGTAGAGCACTTTGTGGTATTCACTGACCACAGGAGTCTCAAGTATATCTTCACTCAACGTGATCTGAATCTGAGGCAGCGTAGGTGGGTCGAGTATCTTCAGTTGTTTGATTTTGAGCTTGCCTATACGCCGGAGAAAGGCAATGCTGTTGAAGATGCGTTGAGAAGAAGAAGTCAGATTCATGCAGTTCAGGAGTCCAGTAGTGAGTAGCAGCTGATGGCTCTGTTCTATGAGATGTATCTAGAGGTGCATGGCAGATAGGGACAGACTTAACTTTCTTCTATAGCTGTTACCTCTACACTTCTTGATCAAGTACGGATGTGGCATCTATCAGACTCTGAAAGCTTAGTCCTACGAGAGAGTGTGTCAGGAGAAGACCCTGTCCCTGGATGGGAAGTGGGCGAGGATGAGATCTTGCATTTCCATGGACGTGTATGGGTGCCAGCAGACATACGCGAGGAGCTGATGCAGGATTTTCATTCCTCAGTTTGGGCAGTTCATCCTAGCATCACCAAGATGTATCGGGATCTTCATCGCTAGTACTGGTGGTTAGGTATGAAGAAGGATGTTGTTGGTTTCGTCATGATATATTCTACTTGTCAGTAGGTGAAGGCAGAGCATCAACAACCAACAGACCTTTTATAGCAGTTACCCATTCCGGAGTGGAAGTGGAACAATGTCGCGATGGACTTCGTGACTGGGTTGCCGAGGTCGCCTCGAGGGAATGATACTGTTTGGGTTGTTGTCGAAATGCTTACGAAGGTTGCGCACATCTTGCTAATTAAGGAGACCTTCAGTGTTGATGACCTAGGATGACTTTACATTCGAGAGATCGTTCGTCTGCATGGAGTTCCACACTCCATTGTTTCAGAAAGTGATGCACGCTTTACCTCTCGGTTCTGGAAGGGACTTCAGAAGGCCTTGGGTACACAGGTACTTTTGAGTACAACATACCGTCCCCAGACTAATGGCCAGTCTGAGCGCACGATCCAAGTGCATGAGGATATGCTCTGAGCTTGTATCCTAGACTTTGGCGGTTCTTGGGAGAAGCATATCCCTCTGGTGGAGTTCGCCTACAACAACAGTTTCCAGGAGACCCTTCAGATGGCACCGTACGAGGATTTGTAAGGTAGGCCATGATGATCACCCTTATGCTGGTTAGAGGCAGGAGAGGCAGCTTTACTGGGACCTCGTCTCATTCAGGAGACCTCAGAACAGATAGAGCTAATTCAGAAGAGGATGGCTACGACACAGTCTCGACAGAAGTCTTATGCTGATCAGCGGAGATGACCTATGGAGTTCGAGGTTGGGGATCAGGTTTTACTACATGTCGCATAGACGTTGGGACACAAGAGGATTCAGAGACAGGGTAATCTTTCATCGTGGTATGTCGGACCATTTGAGGTCCTGGAGAGAGTGGGACTGGTCGCCTAACAGTCGCAGCTACCTCAGAGGTATCGAGCCATGCACGACGTCTTCCACGTCTCTTAGCTCTAACGTTACTTTTCAGACCCGTCTCACACCTTTCAGCCTGAGGAAGTCAAGCTTGAATAGGATGCGTCGTTCGAGTACCATCCTATCCAGATTGTTGATCGTAGTACGATTGTTCTCCGTGGGTGGTCTGTTCCTCTGGTACGAGTGCTATGGAATCACGGGCGAGTACATGACGAGACCTGGGAGAGGGAGGCTGATGTACGATCGCAGTGGCCGAAACTGTTTGGGGATTCTTCTTCTACACCCTGTTAGGGAAATTTAGGGACGAATTTATTTAAGGGGGGAAGTTTGTAAGAACCCGGATCTTCATTCAGGTATGTTTTTTCTTTTTTCCGTAGTTTTTAAGAAAATTTTTTTTTCTAGAAATTTTCAAAGTACACGCCATGTACTTTCGGAGTACACGCCGTGTACTCTGATCCGGCTCAAAGCCGTGTGTTGGCCGTACCCAGGCCACACACACAGTGTGTAGGGGTAACGTGGAGGCCGATTTTGGTGGAGTACATAAAGGACCTAGTACACGCTATGTACTCTAAAAGTACACGCCGTGTACTTTTTTTTTACACTAAATGGACCGGGGTCGCGCCTAACCCCAATTTTTATCTTCTTCTCCAGTTTTCGTCTGCCCGAGAGTGACCGTACGACCGGATCTTTGACGAGCTTTTGCCTCACCATCCATTCTCTGATTTGAGCATGGTTGATTGCTTTGGAATCACAGCGGTGAGTTCTTCCCTATGCTTTAGCCTTGTTTCTTGATTACTCCTGGTTTCCAAGTTATCGTAGGTTGAGCATTTTGTGCGTTTTCTCAGATCTACGTCGTTCCAAGGGGAATCTGTCATCGTGGTCCACTTATATCGATCACCTAGGATCGAGGTAGGTGGTTTGTGCCTTTCCGTAGAAATTTGATGAATATTTTGTGCAAATTCCACTAATTCCCTTGAACGGGCCTTCTTTGCTTGATTGCTGGAGTAGATATTTTTCCTGTGATTATGGTATCTTTACTGTACTTTGGATGTTTTCTATGCTTGTTCTGCCTATTTGGCGTTTTTCTAGTTTCCATGCTTAGTCGTAGGATAGTGGAACTGCTACCTTGTTATGCTGTTGAGCCTTAGTTAATAGCCAAGTAGTTCTTGAGGTTTACTTGGACGATATACACATGCACTGAGCATGTATTACCTTTCACTCAGGACTGTGAGAACCTAGAGTAGTAGACCAAAGGGATAATTGACGGAAGGGATTCTCCAGAGTGTCTTTTAATTTGGATATGAGACCACAGGGGGAATTGATGTCGATTTCTTACACAGAGAGTCTGTAGTTCCTCGACGCGGGCCACAGGGGTAATAGACATTGAGTGCTTCCCCAGAGAGCCTTCAACACGATACAAGACTATATGGGGAATTGACAGTGAGTGCTTCCCCAGAGAGTCTATTAATTTCAGAGCTGAACCAGAGGGGTGAGACTGTGTGTGCCTCCTAGAGGAGTGCTGGTACTTATAGGTTGAACCATAGGAGTTTAGGCTATGGGAGCTACCCATAGGGTTACCTGTTTTCTTCTTGTTGCTGGTTGTTTACTTGTGTACTTTATTTTCTAGAACTATGGATTGTAGCTGCTTGTGTTTTCTTGTTTACTGCTTCTTTTTTTATTACTTGACTTGTATTCATTGACTATTAGGAACAAATAATTGGGTGATTTCCCACTGGGATTGTATCTCACACCCTGTTTGGGCCATGATTTGGGACCCAAGTAGACTATGTTGCTGCAGGTATAGATTAGGGCAAGCTCCCTTCTACTTCAGGATCTTGATTACGCTGGAGCTGGGGAGCATGGGACTGAGCCGAGGCTCGCGATGTTGAGGAGTTTATTTTGTTTTTCTTTTGCACTTGTTTTCAGTTGTATTCCAGCACGTTGTTGTGTTTGCTTCTTTCCATATATACTTGTACCTACTACATCATTTTCATCATTTCTATATATATTTATTGCTTCCGCTGTTTGGTTCCTGTTGTTATGCATGTTGTTACTACTTCCGCTGTTGACTATTGTTTTTCTGCTGTATACCTTACCAAATGAGGGCATAGTTTCCCCATCGACTCACCAAGGCCCTCACTACTAGTTGGTAGCCTCTGGCGTTCGGGGACACGCGCTTGAGGTCATGTGGCGAACTGGGTACGAGGCACTAGTGGAGGGGCTCCAGAATCGGGTCATTACAATTTGTGTCAAAGAAAAAAGAAAAGAGCCTGTGGCATAAACACCTTGGTCATTTGAGTCAAACATCTTTAGATTATCTAGTGAAATGTGATGCTTCTTGAGATCTCTCTAGGTTATCATGGGACCATACCCATAAAAGAGATACTTTTCAACATGCTAAGATCATTTGAAAGACATATCATTCAAAATACTAATGGATAAATTTTTTTCTTCTGTTGGTGCATATTGTTGTGTGTAGACCCATTTCACCAAGATCCATTGATGGGAGGAGATATTATGTTCTATTAATTAATGATTTTATCAAAATGGAATAGCTTTCACTCATCACTCACATGTTTGAGGTGTTCAGTTGCATAAATACTTATTGAAGTGATGTTGAAAAGATGATAGGTCAAAAAATCCCTAATATTTGAACAGATAGTGGAACATAGTTCAAAAATATCCCCATGGAGGATTATGTTGAGAAACATGGGATAAGGAACCATATGTAAAAAATAAGTACTCAACATCAAAATGGAGTAGTTAAAAGATGAAATTGAATTATAAACAACATGTCTCGAACAATTATAATTGAAAAAGTCCTTCTAGAGATTTTTTGGAAAGAAGAAATGATAAAATTAGTCTACAAATAAAATAGTGAATTATTATGTCTGAAATAAGATAAGATTCTATGTGATATATTTTATGGAATGAATCCAGCATTGAAGTACCATAGAGTGTTCATTGGTAAGTGTTTCATTCTCAATAAAGAGAAACATATGAAGTTTTAATCCCATTGAGATGAAGGGATATTTCTTGGAAAATGAATAAAAAAATATTATAAATGTTTCAATAAGAGGTTGGTAAAGTTAGTTGAAAGAAATGATGTAACTATAGTGGAGAATGAGAATAATATTCAAAAAATACATGATCAGTCTTAGGAAGACAATGATGAAGAGATAAGAAGCTCAGGGGATGTACCAGTTCCATAGGATGATTTAGAAGAATATTCAGATAATGAGAAGGATGAACATAAACAAGAATCCACATGAAAACCAAAGATTTGGGATGAAATTGATAGAAAATACATCATTGGTGATCAGTTAGTGCCAGTTCATCCATGAAGAATGAAGTCATTACATTTTTAATCCTTTCTATCATAGGTATATCCTAAATGTTTTGATGAAGCATTAAACGATGTTAATTGGGACCCGGATATGAATGAAGAGCATGACCAAATTTAGAAGAATCAGAAATGGGAGATTATTTCAAGGCCAACTAATAAGAATTTCATTGGGAACAAATGGTCCCTTTATAAAAATATAAATAAATATGTCACCGTGATTCAAAAAAAATTTCTATTATTGTGCAAAAGTAACTCCAAAATAGTGGGTATTAATGTTGATGAAACATTTTCACATATTTCAATGCTTGTGGAAATCTGATTATTATTTTCCATTGAAGTGTAAAGAACATTAAATGTTTTTAGATGGATGTCATGTCATAATTTATGAATGGGGTTATGGAAGAAAAAGTTTATATTGAGTAGCTAATTTTTTTTTCTCATTCATGAAGACGATAAACGATTTTTTCAAATTAAGTAGGTGCTATATGGGTTGATGAAAGCCTGAAGATCATGGTATTAAAAACTAGATCAGTGTTTTAAGAGGCTTCATTTTAAACATTATAAATTTAATTAAAATATATGTGTCAAAAATGATATTAACAAAAATAATTATAGTGATGGTATATGTTGATGATAAAATATATGGTGGATTAGATGATGTGCACTGTAATTAGTTCTTGAAATTATTGAAAATTAAATTTGAAAAGTTAATGATTGTTGAACTAAAAATTTTTCTTTGTTTATATCAAACATAAAGAAATAATGGATCAGCCATTTCTCAAAATAATTATTCCAAGGAGGTTTTGAGATTATTTGGAATGGATAATTCTAAATATATGATGAATCCTATGGCTACCCAAATGAAACTATCATGGTATGATGAAGGAAATGAAGTTAATTTCAAAGAATATAGAGAAATCATTAGTAGTCTAGTTTACATGATAGTGATAATACCTAATACTATTTTTTCTACATGTCAAGTAAGAATGTATCAATGTAATCCCAAGTAAACTTATTGGGTTATAGTGAGAAGAACACAATGGTATATCAAGGGAACAATGGATTTTGGTTTGTTGTACAATGACTAAGATTATCATGAGTAATTGGGAAATACATATGGAGATTGGGTCATATCCACTAATGATATAAAATCAACATCATATGGTGAATTATATCTTGGTGGATTTTGTATTTCATGTATATTCAAGGAAAAAATATTTCATTTCATTGAGCACCTCTTTAGATTAATATTTTGTTTCTACTCTAGTGTGCACACAAATATAATTGACAAATAAGTGTCAGGATAATATGGGAGTTGAAGTGATGTATTCGAACAGTATCCACTGTGATAATTTAGGTACTATAAATCATATAAAAAATCAGGTCTATCACTCATGGAAAAAGAAGATTGAAATCAAGTGAAATTTTATTAAGGAGAAGGTGGAGTAAGGGATTTTGATATTGGGTATGTGGCTATAGAACTATAGTTATTAAATATTTTAACAAAGGGCATCCCTAAATAAGTGTTTGAAAAATATTTACTATCTCTTGGAGTTCAGTAGACTCCCCACACTAGAAAAATATAGATATGGGACCCCCACTCCCTAAAGATTGAGGTGTTTTCCCTAATACACTGATATGTGTTTTTACCTTGATGCCGACCACAATAAAGTGACCTCCAGGTTCATTGAAATTGGGGGAGAAAATTTGGATATAAAATAGGGAATTTTTTTAATCAAGTCAGGGGGGAAGCTAATGGGGGTTTAGTGAAGTGTGGGGAGCTTTAAATCTGACGATTCAAAAGATAATCAATCACAAGATAAATATACATATAGATGAGGTTCGTGATGAAATAAGTTGAGTGGTTCGGTAACTATGTGATTCACTGATGATAATTGAATATAATTCTTGATTCTCATGCTGAGCATGGATCATGTGGTATTAAGTGTGGGTTGAGTAAATCTATTCTCACTATCATAATAAGAAGAAGAAAAATTATGGTACAAGATGAAAGAATTTTTAATGTGGTGTGAAAATGTGAAGAGTTATCAACAAAAACTGGGAGAATGTAAAAAATAATCCATCATGGTCGTGATATTGGGTTTATTATATTTTTTGACAACATTTGAGGTTGTCGACTAAGGTTGGTTGTCAAAGAAGTAATTAAGAGTTATCATGAATGTTTGTTCTCATGCAAGTGTGAACTACTTGATCTCGTGCAAGCACGAACTTCCTGATCTTGTGCAAGAACAAACTGCCTGATCTCGTAGAAGAATTTTCTGTTTGATCTATAGAAATGTGTGAATGTCAATTATTGATCAAATTATGAAAAAAAATTATTCATGAATCTATCTCTAAGTGTGAATATGACTCTCTTCCGGATCATGCGCAAAATGTGAACATGACTCATGACGGTATCACTCACAATGGGATAATATGACATTCACCTAAATATCATGCAAAGTGTGAGGAATCACGCATGAATATCATGAAAATAATGAACATGTTAAGTTCTAGTATCTCATGGTAGGAGGTTTGGAGAGAATGTGATTCCAATATAATGGATGGTTGTCCATGATTTGTGGAGATAAGGTGGTGGATTTATACCTATAAATACCCCATAACCTATCAATAAAGATTGATGAAATTTTTCTTAAAATATCAATATGAAGAAACATTGATGAAGGAAGTTCATAGAGACATATCATGAAATGTTCATAGAGACATCTCGTGAATGAGTTTCGGAGATACATATTGTGAATGAGGTTTGTGACAACATCTCTTGAAGGAGGTTCACAAAGACATCTCATGAAGGATTTTCTCAAAGTCATTTTTCAAAGGAGGTTTTTATAGAGATATCAAAAATTAATATACATGATTTACATAGTGTAAGTGTTATGCATGATCCACATAAAGTCCTTCGAAAATATATAACATGGTTAATTCCCAGAGATCATGCAAAGAGAAACCATAGTTCACGCAATGATCTTGTGAAATGTGTGAACATGGTTCTTACTAGAAATTCATGAAAAAGTAAAACCTGGTTCAGGCTATGAGCTCAAAATAAGAATGAACATGTTTAATGAAACAATATTTCTCAAAGATAGAATATGGTTTGTTCCAAGAGCTCTCAAAATGTGTGAATAGTTTATGTGCTAGGATTTTGTACAAATCATGTAAAGCGAACAATCCAGGATCTCATGCAAAGGGTGAACATGGGACACACTAGGATCTCAAACAAGGGTACATGCTAGGATCTTTCATAAGGAGTTATGTTCTAGGGTCTCACACTAGGTTATCACACTAGAATCTTACACATGGATATATAGGCCTAAATAACCTTATGATGAGTATCATTATCATATCTGAATTCTGAAGTTGATGAAGAAGAAGAATACATAATATTTTTACCATTAGACAATACATGAAAAAAGTTTTTATTCACAACTATATTCATGGATTTGAAAGGAAGAGTTGTTGTCTCCTGATGATCTTTCCAATTAAAAAAATATCTATATCTATAGTGATCAAAATTCAATTAGATTGTTTGGAAAGTGGATATATTTCATCCATGTTTTTTCACTGAATTGAAGAAGGAACCTAGAAATGACATCAACAAAAATCTACATACAATTGAGGATGAATTTATTATTGATAGTAGGGGGACCTAAATGCCCATAAACTTTGTCTAGATACATTATATAGAAGTAATAAAATGAATAGAAAGAAGGTTATCCTTTCCACCAGTAGTGAGCTGTCAAAAGTGAGTTAGGTAGGGACCCTTGGGAAAGTAGTGAGATGGCCCTAAAAATTGTAAAGGCGGTGAACCTGGGAATATAGGTGATCTATAGAAAACCTTTATTTGGTTGTGATCCTTAATAAATTTGGTACATCAACAAATTATCACTGTACAACCCTTGGATATTTCCAAGTGAGGTTGAACAAGGTAAAATAACTGTGTGTCGCACATGATTTCATTTTTGTTCATACACTACTACGAGAAAGGGAGATAATAGTGTTTTGTTTAATTACTAACCAAGAAACAAAAATGGAATTTGTTTTAATAGTTAATATCTTGATCCCCCACCCTCATATAGTATTTTACCTATTTGTGATAACAAATTTTCGGATGACTTTTATGCGTATATGTGAGGGTCTTATAGAGGGGACCACATGTCTTTGGGGAAACAGGTGGCACTTGGCGGGCTAGGACGTGATGACCATTTTAAGGTAGGGATTATGTACTTCTAGTGGGACTATGTTGTTACTATATTACATACTTTTCCTCTAACAATAACTATAAGGACCCAAGACATTCAGACATATATATATATATCACATCTTCTTAGATGAACATTCATCATAGTTCATATACACATGCCCAGAGACAATAACAGTTTTTTCAGAGACTAGAAACAAAATATTCTTATTTTTTAAAAGACAATCAACATCTCCCAAAATGATCTTCTCAAATATTAATCATTTTTTCATAACATTCCTAAATATTTCACAAATACATGGGGAAATAAGCATAAGAAACAGTGAGATATGATTCTTATTTAGGGTAAACATATGATATATCAATATATTATAATAAGAAAGATTAAGATAATAATAAGGGTATGTGATCATGAAAATAAATTACAATGTACATATAGAACCATTAAAATATCATTAGCATGATTTATGGCCTAAAACGTTTTCATATCCGAAAAAAATTCCCCTAAAAGTGAGAAATATTTATCAATCAACCATGAACCATAATCTCATGTCATAGAAATGTGGAACCATCATAAATATAGAAAAACATTCCATATTTCAATTTTACCTAAAAATACCATAAACATGTGGATTCATGAATCATCACCTATATCCCATTATGGATCAGGAACACCTATTTCCCATAGTTGAATAGGAAACACCTATTTCCCATAATAAATCAAACCCATCATATTATTTCCCATTGTTATATAATGAGATACAAATAATTACCCAAATTAATTGGAGTTTGATATATTTACCAACCATCACATAATTAAAACCGTAATTTAGTTATCCATAATATCATAAAACATTGATCATATCATTACATATAATTTTTGTAATGAAAAGTGGTTTTATAAACATTTCATAAATTAACCATATCATAACCCATGGAAAATAAATGGTTTTCATAAAAAGTTTTAATATAAAAATTAACCATCTAGAGATAGAATAAGGATGGGATCATTCAATGTTTTCCCCAATAGAGAATAATTTTGAGTAAAGGATGTCATCTTAGATAAAAATGATATAATAATATCACTTGAATAATTTTTTTTGCAGAAAATATCCTTTCCAATTTGAAAAACATATTTTAAAATATAAATCATTTTAAAAATCATCTTCTTGGGTAATTAACACCGAATCATATAAAGGAATCTGCAAAAATCATTTAAAAAATTTCTTGAGAAAATTGTTTATCCATTTTGTAAAATCATTACAAATTCATAAAATATTTTATAAATCATTTTATATAAAAATAAACTTTGAAACTCAAAAAGGATTCCATAGAAATAATATGAAACATTTATCAAGTAAAACATCACTTACATTTTGAAAATCAATAAAAACCTTAAAATATTTTGGAAATCTATTTTTTTGTAAAAAAAATTATAATTATAAATGAATATTTAAATTTATTATATGTTCATTGTGATATAAAATACTATTATTATTTTATATATTAACAAAAATATTACATTAACATTTTCGATAAAAGAAAAATAGGTCTTGATTAGAAAATGAGATAAAGGTTCATTATAAAAAAATTTATAATGTCAAATATTGGTAAAAATATTCATTAATAATTCTTGTGTAGAATATAAAAAAATTTATTTTTTAAGAAAACATGGATATGGAAGAAAAATAAGTGTTTTCAACCAAAAAGATAAATAATGATGATTTTTATAAAATACAATCTTTTGAACTTTTGATTACAAAAAGAGGAAAATGAAAGGAAAACAAGTATTCTCATGACATAAATAGATGAGAATAAAAGTAATGATTTTATTGGGGGATGGATCATAGGATTTCATTATCATATGCAAAAACATAGACAATCTGTATAATGATGAGATTGAATCATAAACCCTTTCCACGTTTGTCACATTGAATCATAAACTTTATTAAAGGTTTACATCAAAAGAAATATTAAATGTCATGAATAGGAGTATGTTCATGATATTTGTTTTAAAATGGATGGTATATACACCTAATAAAATTATATAAGTTCATAACATTACATATACACCAATGAAGAAAAATTGAGAGAAAAAACACTTAAAGATTTGGTAACATTTGAATCATAAACCCCCAGAAAGCCTCATCCAAAAATTGATATGTATATACCCATACTATTTATGAGAAGAATCATAATATAAATTTATGGGAAATATATATACCACATTAAAGAAACATGCGGTGAATATGGAAAAACTTGATACTTTAATTCATGGTGGAGAGGTTTGGGTTATTGATAAATGACATATTTCTTGAACTATTAACAGCATCACAACTACATAAGGTTGGTAAATAAAGTGGAATATCATTAAGAAATTATAAAAAATTAAATATATTTGGTTTATGTTTATAGGTAACTATGAGAGGAGGAGTCCTTGTTTTAAAATTTATTAGGTCAACGATCATTGTGTTTAGCATCTTTTATAGAAATGGTTATTCAATTAGTGCCTAGAATAGAGAAATTCTTAGTGGACTTTTCTTTTGAAACCTTTAAGACATCATTATTGTGGATACAGAATCATATTCTAATATCTAAATTGAATTCCTTCAAGGAAACAACAAAATTTCATGGAAACTTACTTATATTATGAGTAAATTTAATGCCCTTATTAGCAATGGAATAGAGGTATCTCACACTCATAGAGGGGATTGTTTCTACAAAAAAACCTTAATAGTAATGAAATTTATATTAATAGTATTATTATTTACTTGATGTTATTCATTTATTCATAACTTTTTGTCTACTTTCTTTAGTAATTTTTATGTAAAAGTTCATAATTGGTGTGAAATATCCATGTTTTAATACTAAATATAAATTTTGAGCATTATTTGAATTAATCCAATCAAGTCAGTTTAAAAATTAAAAAATAATTCTTATCCTAATTATCCAAATTGTATGATTCTAGTTTTTTGGGGTTCCTTATTAAATATCCTACAAATCATTGAATTGGAGTTTTGGCCAATTCTGCCATTTAAAGGGCCATATGGTATACATAATAAGGCACAAGAAATATATGAAGAAATTTGACAGATAATGATGATAAAATATCTAGGATCAATACAAAATCCATAATTTGATGAAACTCTTGAAAATATTATTTCATATCTAAAATAATCATGGATAAAAATTTAAGGGCCCAACTCCACTAAAGGGGCCCAAATGATGTTTTGAAATCCAACCCCCCATTCTGTTTGGGAATTAAAATCAGTATACAATACTTGAATTGTTTCATGATATAGAAATCCATGATTATTTCATATCTAAAATAATCATGGATAAAAATTTAAGGGCCCAACTCCACTAAAGGGGCCCAAATGATGTTTTAAAATCCAACCCCCCATTCTGTTTGGGAATTAAAATCAGTACACAATACTTGAATTGTTTCATGATATAGAAATCCAATGAATCTGAGATTTTATAGTGTGAAATAAAATATTTATAAAGATAAATTTTTAGAATAAATTGTTCGCATTTGAGGGAATATTCCAAATAAAAAACCCATTCACATTTTGGATATTGAAAAATCAAGGATAGAAATGGAAAAATTAAAATTGTTTGTTTAAACCACCATAAATATTATTAATTAATTCCAATGTCCACCAAATTTTTAGGGTAGACTCTCAATATTCATATAAACATCTTTTAAAAACAGTATTTCTCTATATTCAGCTATATGTATTATCAAATTGGTGATCCAAATAGAGGGATATATTTGTAAATAAAACATTCTACCACCTTGGGTTATAAATAAATCCCCCTTATATCCTTAAAAGGGATTGGAATTTAAAATTAAGGGAGGATATTTTTCCATGATCAAAGATCTAAAAAAGTAAATTGAGGATATTCCATACTTAATTTTCTACTTGAGATACCATTCCTCTATGATTCTTTTGATTTACTTTTACATTCTTTTACATTTTTAATCTTGTAAGTGTTTTTTTTGTAATTATTTTTAATGCACGTGTTTGAAAAAATATATCAAGGTGTCCTCTAGATATTTTTTGATTGAGTTTGTGTTTGTTTAAAAAGTCATATTACCATGAATGATCATAGTTTGTGTTTTCTGAAGCAGGTGTTTAAGGTGGAATAATTTCCCAGTGTTTGAAAAAATTTTGGGCCTCAATATCAAGAGTTTGGTTTTTTGAAAAGGAATATTTTATTCATATGAAGGAACAATACATGGGCCATGAAGCATGGTTTACATATTGAAAAAGAGGTACATTGATTGGTTCATTGGTGGCAGACTGGTACGTGGAAAGAAAATGCTTCACAATTAGGCTTACAATTCGTAAAAAGAAAAATAGTTCTCTAAAATGGTTCGTGTGATGGAATGAGATACGTGGAAGGATTGAGGTACGTTGGATGGTTTTTCATTCTTGGAAATGAGGCAGTTATTTGAAAAGTCATGAAGGGATTCATTTTCAAAAAGTTGATGGTGATTTTGGCCACTACGAAGGAAGAGAGCTGGTACATGGACCATGTATGGAAGAAAAGTTTGTAGTAGGATCACGATATACTGTGAAAGCTGTACCACATTGAATATTTGGGAAATCTATAATTTTTGGATTTTTTCGATCTATTTTCCTATATAAGGAGCACTAATCCCATTATTATGAAGCATGAATTTTAAAATAAATTTTCTTTGCTTTGGGAATTTGGTGAAGTCTAAATACTTTTCACAAATGAGGATTCCGCTATAGGTGAAGCAGTTCGCAGAAGCGATTCTATGAAAGTGTGTTTATAGAGAATTGTATACCATAAAGGAAGAAGGAGGTTCACAGATGAAGCAATCTACGGAAGAAGGAATTCCATAGAAGAAGAAGTTGTATGTAAAGGTATTTTTCATAAGTGGTATGTGGAGGCAGTACACAGAGGCAGTTCACAAAGACAGTACATTGAGGAGGTACATGGTGGTGGGTGCTGAGGAAGTTCGTGGAAGAGGTGGTCCATGAAGCATAACCACTATACAATTCATGGAATATGCAAGTTGGTTCACGGAAGAGTTAAAGAGGATTTCAAAACCACTAGAATAGTTTCCAAATGCAATTTCTGTTATACTAATAGTACAGGAAAATTATATTTTATCTTTGGGTGAAAAGGGACTTCAATAGTGAATCTAGATATAGTTAATGTTGTTTAAAAAAAAATAAAGGGACCTAAAAGTTCAGAAACTACGAGTGGATACCTTCAAATATTAGTGTGCAAAATATGAATAAGACAATGATCCTTCCCACCAGTAGTGATCCAGAGTAAGTGACATAGGGAGTGACCCTTGGGAATACAATGAGCATACCCTAAACATTATAAAGGTAGTGAGCCTGGAAATAAAAAATATATCTTGAACCTTATAATTGGTAGTGAGAATTAGGGGATCTGGTACATCAACACATCATCATCGTATTCTCCTTGTACGTAGTTCAGTGAGGGTGAACCATGTAAAATCGATTTTTCATGTTCATGATTTCATTTTTGTTCATATATTTCAATTGGATAAAGAGAGAAGTATGTTTTTTAATGAAGAAACAAGATCTGAAGATTTAGTAGTTTTAATCTGTAATACCCTAATTTACCCCACTCTCAGGGTATTTGACATAGTAGACCAAACAATTGGCATCTCAATGAAATGATAAAAGTCAGTGGTTCAATCTTAGTATAATAAATTTAGGTGGTCAATCATGAAGGAATTTTGATCATAAGCAGAAAAAATTTTCAACTATTAATGAATCAGATGTAGGGATACTTTGGATCATTAGGAATATATGAATTCATATAAGCTATTCTGGGAATATCATCCATTATCAATAGTGGTGCTTTATCAGAATCTAAAAGTAGATAATTGGTTGCCGATGCCAAAGTAATCAATGCTTTATGGGGATCCCTATCAATTGAAATTTATATAAAAGTTATGTCATTTAAAACATAACATGATATGTGGGAAAATCTGTCAAATATCTATGAAGAAGATTCAATGGTCATAGAGGTAAAGTTGTAGGTTTTGCGGATGAATTATGAAAATCATAGAATGAACCTAAATGAATGTTTTGATGCATTCTTTGACAGAGTGAATATTGTAGTGGAAGACATTTTTGGTCTTAGAGAAGTCATTAAACATATAAATATTTTCAAGCATATCATGAGGAAACATCCACCTTAGTTTAATCTGAAAGTTTTAGTATTGGAAGATAAAGATCTAAAGGAGGTAACATTAAATAACTTGAATAGTACCCTTATTGCATATGAAATGAGAAATGATGATTACAATGCTGTGGAAAATGGGAATTCCAAAGAAGTGGAATTCAAATTCATGAAGAAGATCACTGTTAAAGATGGATATGAAGAATATAATTTAACTGACGTCAGGTCATTTAACTCTTCAAAACTATAAATAGGACGAGTATTGTTCAAAGGTAAAATTCCAATTTCTTTCTTCAGATGTAGAATGCATAAAATATTTTCATTAAATTGTCCTAAGAAGTTTTAATATACAGATGAAGGGAATGTTGAAATTATCAAAAAGAATTATTCATTCAATGTGAATGATAGGATAAGTTATAAGAGACTTTTATTCAAAAAGAAAAATATTTTTTAAGAAGAAAATGAATTTTTAGAAGAATATTAGGTAGAAGAGTTGGAGCACAGTAAGGATAATGAGATAGATGCTTTGGTGGAAGTTGTCAGAAATTATATAAAAAAGAGGGAAGTGACTATAAAGAAGGGGATGTTGAAGGATGAGTGGACCTTTTGGCGGAATTAGAATATCCTATTGAAGAGACAGATGTTTGGTGAGCCAAACTAGGAAATATAATAAAGTGGTCTCTGATTCCCTACTCTATATGGCGCAATTGGAAGAAGAGAAGTATGAGATGAATGGAGAGATTGAAAAAATAAATTCTTCAATGCTAGAAAGCTCAAAAAGGTGGTTGATTAAAAACACAAAATTTAAGAACAAAAAAGTGATATCGATAGTTTCAATGAAATTGGAAAAGATCAAATAAAACATATCAAAGAACTTTAAGGGGAAGTTGTTGGTCTACAGTGATGTGTAAAGGATCAAGAAAATATTGTTGACTCACATAAAAACATCAGGAAATTAGAAAACATTGGTAATAAAAGGATGAAATTAGAGTATAGTTGTCTAATATAATATAAGAAATAATCAAATCCAAATTATAAGGCTGTTGTGGGGATTGATCGAAAACATAAAGTATTAAAAGTTGAAGTTAAACCATAAGAACCTACTCTGAGATTGAAGATTGATTTGGGTATAAGGTAGAATCAAAATATTCAATGAACCTAAGGAATAACCAGTGTTATAGTATTTCTGCATAGGAATGTACCCCACATAAGATTATATTGATGTGGTAATATAGGAAATTCACAAATTTTTTGTTCTATAGAAAAGAGGTACCGAAGGAAACAAGAACAAAAAAAAGTCATACATAGCTCAATTTTATAGATCATCATTTTATGGTCACTTTTTCAAGTGTGGAGGATTCAGAAACATGGAAATATATTTCTCTTCAATAATATAGATGAATTTTTCGAAGTAGGCTGAGCTTGGTTATAAGATGTAGAAAAATGTATCATCAAATGAGCTGGAAATGTAAAATCGATTTTCATAACTTCAATAGGAAGATGGTCCATTATATTCCAAGGAATGTCATGTGTATAACTCCATAGTAGGTGTGAAGTAAAAAAAATGGACCAAAAAGAAAATATTTGACCAGGCAGTGGTTGTAGAGATTTCATTCATGGCAGCAGATTACACTGGAATAAGGATCATGGACAGTGGATGAACCTCTCATATGAGAGGAAACAAGGATCTGGTGAAGTAAATCAGGTATGATAAAGATGTTATTGTATTATTTGAAAATGATGAAGGGTTAAAAATTATTTTCCTTGGGAAAGCAAAGTTTGTGGAAAAAGACATGAAACATGTAGATTTATGGGTTGTTTAAGGTCTTAGTCACAACTTATTTAGTGTAAGTAAATTGTGTGAGTCATTAATGCTATAATATTTTCTATGAAATTTTTTGTCATCAAGGTAAAATATTTTGCTATGATATTATAGGTAAAATATACCAAAAGGAATCTCTACTTCATGAGTGGAGAAGGAGATATGTGCTTTCTTTTCAAAGAATAAGAAAATAAGTTGTCACATAAACATCTTGTCTACGTGATCCAAAAATACATGGAAGATCTGGTGAAATATTATTCTTCTTAATATCTCCCAAGATTATCACATGATCCTACATATAAATTTAATTCCTTCCAACAAATAATATAAATCAAAATACATATATGGAAAAAGAGAAAATGTCAACAAGATTTATTAAGTTGGTTTATATTGATGTATGTGAAAAAATTTCACCAATATCTATTGATGGGAGGAGATATTATGTTCGTTTCATTGATGATTATCGAATAATGGAATGGGTATCAATCATTAACCACAATTCTGAGGTGATTAGTTTCATTACATGATATTGATGAGATGTTGAAAAGATTATGGGTCAAAAAATTTAGAAGATCTGAATAGATAATGAAATAGAATTCACAAATAGCCAAGTAAAGGATAATCTCAAGAAACATTGGATAAGAAATGGAGTTTTATTAGTGAGAGATCTATACAATAAAGGACTAGTTGAGAGAATAAATCGGATTTTCAATAACATATCTAGAACAATGCTCATTTGGAATGACCTTCTAGAAAAATATTGGAAGGAAGTAGTGATGAAAACAATATACACCTCAAACTGAGTGTTTCTATGTCCTAATGAATAAAAGACTCTATAAAAGCTATTGCATAGAAAGAATCCATCATTGAAGTACCTTTATGTATTCAGAAGTAAGTGTTTCATTCTCAATAAGGAAAAACAGAGGAAGTTTGAATCCCATGCAGATGAAGGGATATTTGTTGGATACTCAATGAAAAGAAAAGAATATAAATGATTCAACAATTATCTCAGAAAGGTTTTTGAAAGTCATGATTTAAATATAATGGATAATGATAAGAACCTTCAGAAAATAAGTGATTAGTCTCAGGAGGATAGTGATGAAGAGATATAAATATCAGGGGATTCTCTAGTTATAGAGGCTAATTCAAAAGAAGGCTCTGATGATGAGAAGGGTAAGTATAGATTAGTATCTGTAAAGTGGAATGTGAAAATATTTGAAATAGATAGAGAAAACACAATTTTAGACCATACATCACTAATGTAGACAAGGAATATGAAGACTCTATAACCAGAATCATACTTATCATAGGTAGATCCAATTTTTTTTGATGAAGCAGCTGGAGATGAGAATTGGATTCATGCTATAAATTAAGAGTGTGACCAAATTGAGAAGTATCAAACATGGGAGATTATTTTGATATCAATAGACCAAAATGTAATAGGTTATAAATGGGTCATGCATAACAAAATGATTTATGATGGTGTTTTGATTCGAAATAAAACATGAAATGTTTGAAAAAGGTACTCTAAGATAAAGGGTGTCGATGTCGATGAAACATTTTCACTTATTTTAATGATTGAGACAAATTTATTATTTTTTAAAATATTCATGAAAATAAAGTTCAAGGTTTTCCAGAGGGACATCAAATCATCAATTCTAAATGGAGTTTTGGAAGAAGAAATTTACATTGAGTAGACAAATGGTTTTCAACTTCATAAAGATGATAAAAATGTTTTCCTAGTGAAGAAGGATTTATATAGTTTGAATCAAGCACCATGATCATGGTATTCAAGTCTAGATCAGTTTCTGAAGAAGATTGGTTTCTGGTGTGGTGAAGTTGATTACAATCAATATGTCAACAATGATAGTAATCAAATGATGATGGTTCTAATATATGTTGATGACATAATCTTCAAGGGATCATATGATGCGCAATGTAGAAAGTTTTCTGAATTCATGAAAAGTGAGTTTTAAAAGTCAATGATTGGTGAAATTATGTTTTTTATTATTTTAAAGGTGACATAAGGAAATAATGGAACATTAATTTCTCAATCCAAATATTCCAAGAAAGTTATGAGAAGGTTTGTAATGGATAATTATAAAGAGATGAAAACTCTAGAGGCTACATGGATGAAATTTTCTCGGGATAATGAATGTAAACAGGTCAATGTCATGGAATAAAAGTAGATAATTGGAATTCTATTGTACTTAACAGTGACATGACCAGATATTGTTTTTTTCCTTGTCTTATGTAGCATAATATCAATCTAATCCCATGTAGAGCCACTTGCTTTCAGTAAAAAAGAATACTTCATTATATCAAGGGAACTGTGGATTTCAATTTGATGTATAATGACAAATATACTCTAGAGCTATTGTGATATACAGATACAGATCGGGGCAGTTTATAAGAATTTAGGAAATCAACATTTGGAGGTTATTTCTCTCTTTATGTACTGTGTATTTGTTGTCTAAGAATGAAACATTATTTCATTTAATCGAGGTCCATAGAAGCTATGTATATTGCGACCACTCAAGAATTCACACAGTTATTGTGGATGAAGAATTAACTCAAGGATATGGGTGTTTAAGTGAAGTCTTTGATCAAAATCCATTGTGAAAATTCATGTTCTATAAATCATATAAAAAATCTATTACACCACTCAAGGAAAAGGAACATTGAAATAATGTATCATTTCATCAATGAGAATATGGAGCATGAGCTTAAGAATTTGGAATATGTTATTATAGTACAATAATGTGAAGTCATTAGGATAAAGGACATACCCAAAGAATCATTTGAAAGGCATTGAATGGTTCTGGGAGTTAAGTTTACTCCCCGCAGTTGAAAAAAGTGTGGATGTGGGACCCCCTCTCCCCGGTATATTGTTTTTTTCCATTATTGTGATAATATGTGATCTTTAACATATTATAGTCCTAAAATAAATAACCTTTGGGTTCATTGACAATGGGGGGGGGGATGTTCAATTAAAATGGAGGAAATAACTTAGCCAAGACATGGGGAGAAGATGATAGGTGGAGTAGCAAGAAAGGGGGAGTCAAATCTATTAGGGGGAGAAATGATATAGGGGGAGTAATAAATCTGATGATGTCTGACATGATTAGCCAATGGATATATATCATGGTAGAAAAGGCTCACAATGAAAGAAGAAGAGTGGTTTTATAATGAAATGAAGTGATTCATTGATGAAAATTGCATTATACACTTGTTTCTCATGTTGATCATGACTCATGTGGGATTAGTGTATGTGTTGAGTAAATCCTTTATTTCTATCTTAATCACAAGAAGAGAATCCAGGTAAAAGTTGTAAGAAGCTTTAATGAGAAATCAAATTATGAAAGTGTCGTAAAAAACCCAAAGTGGTATATTTTTGGGAAAAAATCCATGAAGGTGTCCTCTTGGTATGTTTTGGGTTCGATTATGTTTCTTAACAAATTCAGATGACCTCGAATGATCATGGTAGGTTTTTTCTAAAGTAAGATTTTAAGATGGTGCATTTCCTTATTGTTTTTAGAAATTTTGGACCTCAAAGGCATGATTTTTGGTTTTTGGAAAAAGAATATTTTCCTTATATGAATGAACAATATGTGGGAAATGAAAAAAGGTTCACATATTCCAAAGGAGGTATGCGAAATGGTTTGAGGTAGGTAGAATGGTACGTGTAAGGAAAATGGTTCGTAGTAGGTGGAACAATATGTGGATGTAAAATGGTTCGTGGGGAGGCTCATGGTTCACAGAAGGGAAGGAGTTTATGGAAATGGTTCATGGGATGGCATGCAGTGCATATAAGGTTTGAGTTATGTAAAGTGGATTAATGTTCATGGAAAAGTGGTGGTGATTTGATAATCCAAGAAAGGCATCATTTGTGAAAAGGTGATTGTGATTTTGGCTACAATGAAGGAAGAGAGGCAGTACACATACCACATTGGGAATAAAATTTTGTGGAAGGATCACGATACAAAGTGAATGTTGTACCATATTTAAGATTTGGTAAATCTTATATGAGCATATATTATAGATATCTTTTCATATATAAGGAGTGCAAATCCCATTATTACAAAGATAAATTTTTTTAAGAAAAAATCTATGATCCTGAAATTCAGTGAAGTCTGAAAGTTGTTCGTGATGTAGGATTCCATGAAGGGTGATGTATTTCAAAGAATAAATTTCCTAAAAGGTTGTTTTTAGAGAATTGTATTCCATAATGGAAGAAGACAGTTCATTGAAGAAGTAGTCTACAGAAGAAGGAATTCTGCAGAAGCAAATGTGGTAAAAAAAGGCTGTACACAGAAGCAGAATGCGAAAGTGGTATGCAGAGGTGGTATGTAGAGGCAGTTCACAGATACAATACATGGATGTGGTATGTGGTGGCTGGAGAGAATGTAGTTCAGAGAATAGGTGGTTCATGAAGCATACCTACTATGCAGCTTGTGGAATAGTAAATCTGGTTCATGGAGGACATAAGGATGATTTCAAAATAACTAAAAAATCTTGTAAAAGTAATTTAAACTAACGAACAGCATGCGAAAAATGGGATTTCATCTACAGGTGGAAAAGGGACTTTAATATATCATGTACCTATAATTAAGGATGTGTTATTTCATGAAAATGAAGGGACCTACATGTCCATACACTATGAGTGGATCCCTCCCAAGAGTAGTGAGAAAAGGAAGAAGACGATGATACTTCCCACTGATAGTGAGTTAGAGGAAGAGACATAGGGATTGACCCTTGGGAATTTAGTGAGGAGACCCCAAAATTTGTAAAGTTAGTGATTATGGTAATAAAAGATCTAGCCTAAAAATTGAAATTGGTATTGATCTTTAATGGATTGGGTATATCAACAAATCGTCATTATATTCTCCTGGGACGTTTCCTAGTGTGGATGAACCTTGTAAAATCGTTGTTTCTTGGGAATGATTTCATTTCTGTTCATATATCTATATGTTAGAGAGATAGAAGTGTGTTTTTTTAATGACGAATCAAGATCTGAAGGTGCCGTAGTTTTAATATTTCCTAACCTGATTCACCCCCTCTTAGTATATTTGACCTAGTATACCAAACAACATGTTTCTTTATCATTTTCTCTTATTATCTTCCACCCTTTATTTTGTAATATTAATGATCTTAAATTTATTTAAATCATGTTGAAAATCACTCCCTTCTTTTTCTTTCCCATTCAATAAAAAGTCTTTTTTTTAACTATTGTCACCGTTCAAGGGTGTGTTCGGCACACTACTCTTTTCTTATCTTATTCTTTTCATTTTCTTTTAAATCATCACCATAATAATATTATGCCTTATTAATAACAATCAAAATGGATGAGTAAATCTACTATTGAGTTGATTCATGATTTGGGAAAGGAAGGTGCGGGGCCAGGCTATTTCAAACCCCCAATAATTATAAAGGAGAAGCAAAGAAGACAAGGGCGGGTGGGGTCAAATGACCCAAACAAAAAATCCCTAAACCCCCCAGACACCAAATCCCAAAGTACCCAAGAGTAAAAGAGAAGGAAACCAGAGTTAAAAATAAACTTCTCCATCCTCAAAAGGATCCCAATCAGCACATAACAAGAGGAAGCATCCAACTTCTCCGACTCCCATTCAGAATATTCATATATCTTAAGGAAGGCTATGTAATATTCTTTGAGATGTCATTGCTCCACATTCTGTTGCACCTTTATAGACTGATATCCCCTTTCATGAGCATCTTCCTCATCTTTACTAGCATTTAAGGAGTCTCAAGTAGCGATTGGCCTGGGAAGGTAAGAATAGTCCTTCCTTGTTCTTCGCTTCACTAGGGGTTCTCCAAGCCCTTCCATATTCCTTTATAGCACAATATCTTCACTCGAAACCTAGGGCTTGAGATTAAAATTCTTCCTATGATAAATGGAAGCATGCTCAACCCCACCTTTCTAACTACAAGGTATTGGAAGAAGATCATTTTCAGACCGTAGCTTCCTCTTCCGGTGGCACGAGTCCATACCAGAAGAATTAGGGGGACTTATTGAGGCCTTCAACTTCCTCATCCTATCCATATTCACATTGATGATGTCATCACAATACCTAAAGAGGTCCCACAACCTAATAGTTTCATCATTGTCATCCCAAAATAAGATCACATCCTATTGCAGGTCTTGCTTCTATAGGATTTCTTTTTGATGTTTCTCAAAAGGGATTTCCGAGAAATCTAGCATTATCTTTTCAGAAAACTCAACAGACGGAGGTAGAGACTCAAACACAACAAGGGAAATGATTAGATCAGAATGCTCGATAGACCCCCTAACTACAAAAATGTTATGAGGCTCATGTTATTTAGGCTAAGGGGCATCAAGTGGACCATCCCCAAACTCAACAGCATCAGCCAACACCTACTCTAGCATTTTCTCAGTTGGTAATGGAGTAAGCTCCACTCCCACTTGCCTCATCCCTTCTCAAAAGGTTATTTGAGCCATATCTTGTAGGTCTACATGGAGTTCAGAATCATTCTTAACCACAATGGCCTCCAATTCCTAGCTCACAAGACTCCCCTCATCTTTTCCCACAGATTCTGTAGGATTCAACCCCATGAACCGATTAGAGGTTAAGACCAACTCATGTCCTAGGATATGTCCTTACGCAACAATGACAGAAGGATTTAGAAGTGTATACCCCTCCATCCCTTCATAGATGAGGCTCTGATGCTCACTGTCATCCCTAAGATAATAAACAGGAAAATTAAGGGCCACAACCCCATATTTATTAGGAGCCAAATCCCCCACCACACTGGAGGAAGGGGTATTAACCACAAGTCTTAGGTCACCCTATAGTCATTTGAAAATGTATTTTACCCTAGATTCAGATTGAATCCCTTCAACACCCTGTTGGGAGGAGGGTCCCCCTTATTCCACCCTAGCATCCCTCCCTATGTCCTACTGGGCATCCTGTAGAGTTCCCTTTCTTTACTTAAGCTCAGTTGTCAACCTAATCCTTGAAGAGATGGCCTGATGTTCACTCCTAGCCATAAGACACTCACTACCCTTGTGTCTGTAATCCTTTTTCACAAGGCCAAGCATATAAAAAGATTCATAGTAACTCACCCAATATTCAAATACCACTTGTTGCTTCCACCGAAGCTACTTTCAAATTTAAATCCAAAAATGTCAACTGGATCTTTCTAAACATTGATTTCAACCCAAACCCTCAGAGCAACTAGATGGAAAAGGGCCCTAGTTCTACTATACATGCACAAAAAATTCCAACCATGTTCCAAAACATTGAAATAATAGACATTCTTTGAAATGGAAAATGGAGATCAAGAAACCTCACCCAAATATCCATCAATGGGGAATCATGAAGAAAATGGAACTCAAAGATCCATCAGAAGAGGAAAAAACCTTTAACATCACATATTTAAGGACACAAAGACTAATCCCGAATAATATCTTCCTAAGAAGAGAACCTATTCATATTGTCAGAGGAATCGACCAAGCTAACAATGGCATGATCTCGAAGATCCTAGAGTTCAAACACACACCTATCAAACAATCAACAAGAGGGATCCAATTTAATAACATGGATAAAAGTGTTTGATTATGCTGGGAAGATGGCTTTTTGAACTCTGCAATCGACAGAGGATGATTTGGAAAAACATTGTGCAAGGCCAAAACCTTAGGGAAATGCTCAATCCCCAGAAAAGCTAGAATCAAGTTAAGATCTGAGAAAGTAGTAAAGGATCTATCATTATTAGAAATCAACGAAGGCCCCTCCCTTGTAGAGGGGGGAGGCCAGGGAGATGAAAACACGTGATTCCCAGGTCGTATGAGCCTGGAATGTAATTTTGAACATTTTTAGTTCATTTAAGTAAACGTGGAAGAATGTTTTTATATAATTTAAACAAGTTTTAGGATCAAAATATAAGGGTACCATTGAACTTATAATGTTTGGATTTTCCTAGAACGGGCCTAACTTCGACCGGCAAGGGTCAGATAGAAAAGATAGTTTTCAAAATTTTCAGAAAATATAAAAATAACATAAAAAGTTATTTTATTTTATTTTTCATCGTTGATAGGAGGACGACATCACTACAGTGTGGTGAAAAGATGCATTAAGGGAAGCTCCTTAATGGATTGTTTTTTGGTAGCTTTACAGATACATTGTTTCATAAATGAAACAACATTACAACATAATGTTGCTATGTTTCAGAAACATTGAGATTTTTTTAATAATATAAAGTGTTATAGAGTTGATAATTAATCTATGAAAATTATCTGAAAAACCTATGGTAAGGACTCCCTTCAACGACAAATGATGAATGCTGGCAGGATCATTATCAACATCGATGCATTACAAAGAATGATACCAAGAAGAGAAAAACACCAACGAAGGTTGAATCCTTGAGGGTAGAGTGCTTCAATGATGAATGTAGATCGAGGTTGGGGTTGTTTGAATGATTTCCTTTCCCAGTTCCTTTTTTTTCTAAAGAGATAAACATGGGTCAACCTATGAACAAGATGACCCATGAATCGTTCGTCAATGATGGAGGGTGCCATTTTTCATGGGGATTTATATATTGATATTTAATATTTGTGTTTGATAGAACTCAACCCCAAACATCCCCATGTTTAAAAACTCTAACAAAGAGGGAATAGGATGACACAAACAAGGCCCGATCCCCTATACTTGTTCGTTCTTCGTGGACAAGCATTCGAAAGGGGAAAAAGGAAGATTTTAGGCCTTTGTTGGGAAGGTGATACCCCACGGAGGCCAGAGTCATAGTTTTTATGAATGGAAAACTAGTGTAGACCTTGTGGCTAGTGGAAGGACCCACCAGCGCTGACAACGGTGCTCTAGAGATGGATGTCGCGGATGGCTCAGGCTGTGGCACAGCTGGATGAGTCGACAGTTAGTGGTAGAGATGCGGCCGCTCGACCTCGTAAGTGGAGCGGCCCATAGCCACAGGCTGCACAACTTGGGGAAACGTAGTAGATTGACCCCATGCAGGGTGTCCGAACATCTAGATTGTTTGGTCTCATAACATCTGGTCGTGGTCGCTTGACTGCGGCAGAGAGGAGGCACCACAAATGACCCGCAGGGTGAGGGGTGCTGGACGTGGCCTCCAACTGTAAATCAATACTATGGAACTGATCCACCTATAGAGGACTAGGAAGGGCACGTGCCGGACCCAGGTCGAGTTGGGTCCATGACAGGTCGATGTACCCGAGTCAAGTCAATGGACCCGAGTTAGTGGACCCGAGCCCGGTCTGTGGACCCAGGTCTGGTCAGTAGACCCAAGTCAGTTAGGTAGACCGAGTTCAGGTTGGTGGAACCCAGGTTGGGTCAGTGGTCCCCAGGCCAGGTTGGGTCAGGTTAGTCCCACCGAGTAAGATCATAACCCTACCCTATAAGCCCCATTTTGGAAAAACGCCAATATCTTTCAAACCGAGTTTCTGACTGACAAAATATTTACTGTGTTGTAACCCTCATGAAGAGGAAAATTTTTGGAATACTCTATGATGTATTTCATGGAAGTATAAATTCAAAAAATGGAATGGGGAGTGGTTCTCTCAAGATTAATCATGCTATGTGAAAAAACCCTGTGGTTGGATGAGACCTAGAAATTTCAGGCAAGAAACACTGTGTGGATCATATACTATGGCCTAGTGGGAAGTGGTTTCTGTGTGACTCATAAGGCCCGCGGTGGGGAGCAGATTTTTTGTGACCCAAAAGAACCATGGTACTCGACAAGAGGAGTACCTATGTATGAAAAAGGTGGGATGCAGATTTTGTGTGACTCGACATGCCCACAGTGGGGAGTGACTTATGTGTGACCCATCATACCCACAATACTAATCAGGGTTGAGTACCACAGTAGTCCTCAGTTATTGGGAAGAAGCTTTTGTGTAACCTAGCAGACCCACTGTTCTCATTGAGTAGGTGTTCTTCAACAACCCATGGTGTTCGACATTGTGACTAATGGTATTACTTTCCTACTCTAGAATATACCTGGTGTGAGTTGTCTTACTTCATGATCAAGAATCATTCATTGTTTTTTGTATTTTTTTGTGTTATTTCCTTTCTGTATTGGGTTCCTTATTTATTATATTGTTATTCAACCCTATACGGGCTTCGCCCTCACGTTTTTTGTCTAGTGAAGAGGATCGCCGCCTTGATAGAGGACTTGGTGGCCTAGGACCCAGTGGTGCCCAGTGAGACATGGCAGGCAGGGCGTACTTCTCATAATTTTAGTAACTACTCTATTCATACCCATCTGGCGGGATTTCAATGGACATATTTTAGAGTTTTCCTTGTAATTTTTTATTTTTAGTTTATCTTTTATTGGGTTTGTATTCTATTCCCATTGACCTACAGTTTTTACTTTTACTCAGTAGTTATTTAGTGGCATGCATGTTTAATTTTCCATATTTGGGATGTGGTTGTGTGTGCGTCTGTACATGTACTCAAGAAAATGACTCCCACTTGTAGGTTGACACCTTTAACAATAGTAACCAACTTCTGGTCTTCAGGAGGTGGGCTTGGGGTATGCCACAACACGAGCCTCATGGGACAGGTAATGAAAAAGATATATCAGAGGTGGTCAGTTCTACCTCAAGGACTGAGAGTCTGGTTTTTTTGTTTTTTTGGATAAAATGTTGATTGTTTTGAGTTTGAATTTCATATTTGGTTAGTCTAGTGTTGGTGTGACATCCAAGGTATCCATACACTAGGGCCCTGAATTCTACTTTTTCAGCTCTATACATGAAAAATCTGGTTGCATAAGTGTCTTTTTATGATATCCTTGAATAATGAGTCATATCCCCAGGTATAATCTTATGACTATAGTACATCTTGATCTATTTTAGGATGCCTCTAAGCAGACAACCATCTTGGCTTACGATACATGATTATATGGAAAACCCGCCTAGGGATGAGGCATCGGTTCAAGGACCAGTGCTAGAGATGACCCCGCTGGGTGGTGCACCGGTGTTGCCACCATCTTTTGATCAGCAGTTACTAATGGAATTACCGATAGAGGATGTATGTAGGACCAATTCCTTTTAAAAGTTTCATAGATAGAGACCTCCTAGGTTCAGCAGAGAGACAGATCCTCAGGCCACTAAGGACTGGCTAGAGGTGGTGACGTGGGTCTTCTGCTTAGTGAGGAAACTACTTCACCAGTTTTCTACCTTGTTCTGAGCCTTCTATAGGGATATACAAGGATATGGTGGATCTTGAACATCCATATTCATGATGAGGTAACTCTCACCTGGGCATATTTCGAGCGGCTTTTCCAGGAGGATTTTTTCCCACGACATTATGCTCTGTTCACATTTAGGAGAAGTTTCACCTACAAAAGGGCATCATGTTAGTGACTAAGTACTCTGTGAGGTTTACAGACCTCTCTCACTAATCCATATACATGGTGTCAGAACATTTCTTTAGGGCACATACCTTTGATCAGGGTCTGAGATTGGAGATCAGGAAATCCATGGTATCTCTCAGCATCCCCACTCAAGATGGAGTGATGAAAAAATACTTTATTGTGGAGAGATTCCAAGAAGATAATTCACTAACAACCAGAGCCACCATCAGACATCAGATAATAGTATGGGGCTCCTAGAGCAGAGGGAGTCAGCAGGGAACTGGGCTCTGCTTCACATGCGGCATGTAGGGACACATGGCTCATGACTGCCCGAACCGCTGCACAGACGATCAACATATGATCGAGGGACCACCAAGGTAGAAGCAGAGGTTCAACCGAGGATATCACTAGGGTAGTGGATGTGGCATGGGGTAGGATAAGTATTAGGCGGTGGATGATAGTTCTCAGTTCTACCACTACAACCACGAGGTTGTCCACCATGGGGTTAGTGAGCTGGCAGATAGGGGAAAGACCAACTTCAGGTGATGGAGGCCTATGACCATGTCACTCCAGATATGCTTATTGGCACAATATGTATCTTTTAAACCTTAGTTATATTTCTTATAGACACAATTTTTAGTCAGTCATTCATTTATAAGAACCACAATAGAGGCTTGGAGATTCTACTGGAGCTGCTTTCATGATTCTTACGATTAGAGACTTCTACTAGAGGGGATTCTATGATTACACACTGGTACTGGTAGTGTGAGCTTACTCTTGGAGCTGAGATCTATGGCTAGGATCTACTTGTAGTGGCGTCAAGACCTTATGGATTCATCTTGGGTATGTACTGGTTATCAATAGTCCATACTCAGATCGACTATTTTAGGCGCAATGTGTGGTGTGTTAGTGAGGATGGGACCCAGTTTTCCTTCTCCGGTGAGAAAGGAATTTTTTCGACACATGATAGACTTTCTTGGAGGAGGGTGTAGCTGATAACTCACCAGTTGGCTAGCCTCACCCTCGGTGCGGTGGACAAGAGGAGTCCGAGCTTTCCTGTAGTTGTGGATGAGTATGAGGATTTCATTCCTAAGGATGTTTTGGGACTACCTCCTCATAGGGAGGTAGAAATATACATCAATATGTACCTGGGGAAGACATCGATATTCACACTGGGATATTGGATGGCTCTTTCAGAGTTTTGTGGATTGAGGGTAGAACTATAGGAATTTCAGGATAAGGGCTTCCTGAGGCCCAACACTTCACCTTATGAAGCCCCCATGTTTTTTCCATGATGACAAGAGGGATCATAAGGTTGTGCATGGACTTTTGGAACCTAAACTAGGTGACTGTGAAGAACATGTATCCAATACCAAGGATTGAGGACCAATTAAATTAGCTGAACGGAGCGAGGTGGTTCCTGAAGATAGACCTCAGATCAAGCTATCATTAGATTCAGGTAAGGGATGAGGAAGTACCAAAGAAAGACTTCAAATGCTGGTATGGCTTCTACAAGTTCATGTTGATGCCCTTCAGAGTGACCAATTACCCAACAGTTTTCATGGGACTCATGAACCTGATCGTATAACCTTAACTAAATCGTTTTGTGGTATTTTTCATTGATGAAATATTGGTGTACTCAGATTCAGAGGCGGAGGAGGCTACATGCCTATGGATAAGGCTGGATACACTTTTAGAGAACTAGATTTATTGTAATCACTCGAATTTCCAATTCTAGATTCAAGAAGTCCAATTTCTAGGACACGTTATCTTAAAGGCTAGAGTTGCAGTGGATCTGACAAAGATAGAGGCTATGATGTCTTGGGAGCCACCCAAGAGCATGACTACACTGCAGAGTTTCTTGGGGATTGATGGATACTACTTGAGGTTCGTGCCAGACTATTCTATAGTAGAAAGACATTTATCATTCTTGACAAGGATGGGATGACCCTTTATGTGGATGGAGAAGTGCCAACAGATTTTCCAGGAGTTGAGGAAGAGACTGATGAGTGCCCCCATCTTGAGAATACCAGAAGAGTGTGTTGGGTATATAGTGTTATGCGGCTCATCAGGGACTAGACTGGGTTGTTTCTTAATGCAGTATTGAGAGATGATCACCTATAACTCATGGAAGTTGAGGTGGAATGAGCATAACTATGTGACCCATGACCTTGAGTTAGCAGTGGTGGTCTTTTCGAGGCAGAGGTGGCAGCACTACTTGATTGGTGAATGGTTTACCATCTACTCCAACCACAAGAGTATCAAATATATCTTCTCACAAAAGGAGCTGAACATGAGACAACAACAATGACTGAAGTTACTCCATGACTATGACTTTGAGATAGTATATACTATTGGGAAGGGGAATGTGGTGGTATATGCACTCATCAGGAGGTCTAGTTTACAGTTAATGAGTGAGGTGATAGATTAGCTAGAAGAAATGTAGATATGCTTGTTGGATGATGACCGATCAGCTTACCATTAGTCATTGACTCTGAGGATCGACGTGAATAATTATCCTCAGGACAATATCCTGATGAATTTTCGATAGGTGGGGAGCACTTCATCCTTTTCAGGGGACGTACCATAGTACCAGTGATGTTACAAGGGGAGGTGTTGAGGGAGTTCCATACATCCCCTTTTTTGGTACATTGTGGTGTGAAAAAGATGTACCAGGACCTCTGATGACAGTAATGGAGGCTAAGGATGAAGAAAGCGGTGGTAGAGTTCGTTTCATGATGCCCCACTTGTCAACAAGTGAATGCTAATCATCGATTCCCAATAGGATTGGCACAACCACTTGAGGTAAAAGAGTGGAAATATGATGGTTTATAAATGGAATTATTGTAGGGGTTACCATGCATGTCTAGGGGCCACAATTCTGTCTGGGTGATCATTGACCGACCCACCGAGTCTACCCACTTCTTACCCATCCGGGAGTAGTGGTCGATAGATGGATTAGGATGCCTCTATGTTCAAAAGATAGTGTGGATATAAGGTTTTCCTTAGATGATATTCTCATACTATGATATAATCATTTCATCCTAGATGTGTAAGAGATTGCAGGAGGCATTCGGGACTCAGATGCACTTGAGCACAACTTTTCACCCTCAGATAGATGGTCAGACGGAGTGGACTATATAGACTTTGGAGAACATGTTTCGTGCTTGAGTCCTTGATTTTGTACTTGTATGGGAGAACCAACTACCACTGGTGTTGTTTTTATAAAATAATTGATATCACACCTCCATTGGCATGACACCATTTGAGGCCTTTTACGGGCGGCCATACATATCACCTCCATGCTGGACAGACTCAAGGGAGTCCACACTCATGGATCCATGGTTGGAACGGGCTACTATTGAGAAGGTACATATCATCCAGGAGTGTATGAAAATTGCATAGAGTAGGAAAAAATCATATGTTGATAGAAGGAGGAGACCCTTGGAGTTTGATGAGGGATACCATGTTTTCTTTTAGGTCTCACCCTGACAGGGATTGAGGATATTTGGTCAGGGTGGAAAGTTATCTCCAATGTTCATTATTCCTTTTCATATTATCAGCAGAGTTGGAGAGGTGGCGTACCCCCGATCCATTCCCCCATAGATGCACTGGGTACATGATATTTTCCACGTGTCACATATGAGGAGGTATGCACACGATCCATCGCACGTCATTGACTTGGGTGAGCTAGACATTTATGATAGAGAGACGTTTGCAGAGTTCCCAGTAGAGATAGAGGACCAACGGGAGTGAGTCCTTTGTGGATAGTCTATTCCTCTGGTGTGTGTTTCATGGCATCATGAGAATCTGCAGGAGAGCACATGGGAGAGGGAGGCTCAGATTCATGATTATTACACCCATTAGTTTGATTATCCCTTGTTCTGGATTTTAGGTATATAAATCCCTAATGTAGGGAGAATGTAATGTACATGAATTTCCTTATATTTTTTTAAATTTTATGGAATTATATAGAGACCACTCAATTTTAAAGTACTTGATTCCATGGCCCAGTGAACCCAGAATAGAATTTTGATCTTTTTTTAGTTTGTTTAAGTAAACAGGGAAGTAGGTTTTTCTAAATTTTAAACTGGTGATCAGATTAGAAATCTGAGGGAACCTTTGAACTTAGAACACTGAGATTTTACTTTAAAAAACATAACTTTTACTACAATGGGTCAGATGAAAAAGTTATTTTTCAGACTTTTTGGAAAATAATAAAATAACATAAAAAGTTGTTTTATGTTTTCCCCATTTATCAGCAAACGTCAGTGCTTCTGTGTGGATACGAGGTGCATTAATGTGAGGTAATTAATGAAATATTTTTTTCGAGTGTAATAGATAATTTGATTCATAAATGAAACAATGTAACAACAAAATGTTTCACCGTAACAGAAAAGTTGCGACATGTTTACTTTTTAATAACCTATTGTGTAGGTGAGTTAAGAATTAAACAATGAAAATTATCTAACTAACCTACAATAAGGACTCCATCCAATTATGAATGACTAATGCCAGTGAGATCTCTAGCAATGTCGATTCTCTATGAAGAATGGGACCAAGAAGTGAAAAATGCCAAGGAATCCTGAATCCTCAAGGTTGGAGCGCTTCAATGCCAAATGTCGATCGAGGTAGGGGATGTTTGAGTGATTTTATTTCCCCACTCCTCTTTATTCTAAAGAGACACACATGAGTCAAATAATTAATAGCTTGAACCACGAATCATTCATAGATGCAAGAGGTTTCCCTTTTTCTTGGTGATTTTTATATTGGGATTTAACCATTGGTTTTGATTGAACATCATGCCCAAACCACCCCATATTTTAAAATTCTAACATAGAGGGCGTAGGCTGACACAAAAAAGGATCAAGCCCCTCTACTTGTGCATTCTTCATGGATAAGCATTCAAAAGGGCTAGAAAGGAAGATTTGGGGAATTTTCATGAATGGAGGCACCCCACAGAGGCTGAAGGCATTGTCAGTACGAATAACGGACCACTGGTGTAGACCCGGTGGTCTGCCAAACGACCCATCACTATGCTTGTTCTGCTGGTAGTGACCATGGGAGGGTGACAACATGCCATGAGGGCATGCAAGAGATTGAATCCACGACTGGATTAGGGCATGAATTATTAGGAAGATCCCTTGGCTAGGTCGGTAGCAAGTGGTAAAGACGCAGCCCCTCAACTATGTCGGTGGAATAGCCTGCAGCTAAGGGCCACACATCTCGGGGGAACACAGTTGATTTAGTGTGTGTGGGGATTCTAGGTATCGAGATTGGCTGGAAGTCTTGTATCACGCCGCGATCACTTGACCGTGGTAGAGAGGTGGCCCCACAGATGACACGTGGTGCGAGGGGAGCCAGACGTGGCTTCCAGCCACATCCTGAGAAGGTGGAATTGGTCCACATATGGTGGACCAAGAAGGGAGCTGGCCAGATCTACTCTAGTGGGATGGACCCACCCTAATGGGCCAAGCCAGACCTAGGCCGGGCCAGGTTTGGGTCGGGTCGGTCTGACCAGGTCGAACAAGACCCGGACCCAACCGACTACTTTTAAAAAAAATGCCAATATCATTAAAAGTATACACCCAATTAACTAGTTGTTTTCTATGTTAGAACCTTCTTGAAAAGGTGGATATTTTTGAATAATATATGGAGGATTTAATGGAACTTTAAATTTAGATAATGGCATAGGGAGCGGTTCTCTTGAGATCAAGCACGCTATGTGTAGAAACCCTGCGGTTGGATGAGACCTAAAGACTACAGACAAGTGACCCTGTGTGGATCATATACTATGGCCCAGGGGCAAGTGGGTTTTCTATGACATGGTAGCCCCATGTTGGTGAGTGAATTCTATGTTCCCCGAGAGACCCACAATACTCGACCTGAGGAGTACCATAGTATGGCCAAGGTGGGAAGCATCTTCAGTGTGACCTGACATGCCCACACTAGGGAGTAACTTCTACATGACCCAGTATACCCACAATACTCATTAAGGATGAGAACCACATAAATCCTAGCTTAGTGGGAAGAATATTCTCTGTGACCCGACATTCCAACTATACTCATTGATGAGCAGTTCTCTAGTAGCATATGGTGATTGACATTATGATTAATGGAATTACTTTCTTACTCTAGAATATTCCTAGTGTGAGCAATCGTGCTTCATGATCATGATTCATGATTTGATTTTTTGATTGTTTTATGGCCGTTCCCTCATGGTTTTGGGTACCTAATGAGTATATTGTTACTCACCCCTACATAGGCTTCGCTTGCACGTGTTGTGTTTGGTGAAGATGACTGCCACCTTGACAGAGGACTTGGTGGCCCAGGACCCGGTGGTTCCCAGTGAGACTAGGCAGGAGAGGTGTAAATATACAGCTTCCAGTAGCTACTCTGTACTTACCAATCAGGTGGGGTTTTTAGTGGAGAACTTTCAGAGTTTTATTTTTACTTTCCAATTTTCAATTTATCATTTATTTGGTTTGTATTCTGGCCCCTTTGACCTGCAGTTTTAAATTGCACTCAATGGTTGTTTAGTGGCATGCATGTTCAATTTTTTATATTTGGGAAATGGTTGTGTGTGAATGCATACAAGTACTCGGGAAAATGCCTCCCACTTTCAGGTTTATACCTTCAATGATAGTCTTCAACCCCTATCCTATGGGAGTTAGGCTTGGGGTATGTCACGACAGGTGCCCCAAGGGATGGGTCCTGATAGATAAGTTTTGTTTAACATGAGGATTATATTGATTATTGGAACCTAACTACACTTCCATAAACAATTTATGATATATATTAGAACCTAAGTTATGTTAATCCTAGGAATACATCCTCAATATTAGGAAATTCTGATCAAAATCATATTTTGAAGTGGGTGTAAATTTAATGAAATACGAATCTAAGCTTAAGGATATCAGAGGATTAAAATCCCTAATAATGAATCACCTCAATCTTTATATAATTTTTAAATCTAATATCATCCATTAAAAAACTTAATTATGCTATAAAAAAACCCTCCATTTAAAATATATACAAAAAAATACAACCAACTATTAAAAAATTGCATCACCAAGGATTCAACTCGAGTGATGCTATACACATTAGCAGAGCACTAGAACCTTGAATGGCCAACAAACTAAAAATTTACACACTAAAAATGGTGTTGTTTCTGGGGATGGTGCATTAAACAGTTGGTAGGTTTTGATTTCTTGTAAAACAAAACAAAGGAAAATTTTAAAAAATAATCCAAAAACAATTTCTTAAAAAAACTCATAGAAAAACATGCCTTCCTCATTATTAAAAACTAATCTGAATGTCCCATAGCCTCCCAAAAAATCCATTAGATATGTTTGACCATGAAATAAAGAGAAAACTTTTCCAATTTAGGAGGAACATTTTAGATAATCAAATCACTCAAGATCCATTCATTATCCAACCAATTGAACCATATATGGATAATCCTTTGGAACAAACCCTTAGTGAAATGACTTCCCCAGATATGAATTACAAACCCCTTGGGATTCAATATCCAAACATCAAGGTTGAATTCGAACTCAAATTGAGTTTGATTCATCTTCTACCTCATTTCCAGGGACTAGATGATATGGATGCACATCATCATCTCTAAGTGTTCCAAGTGGTGTTCTGTACCATGAATCCTCAAGGGGTTTCTGAAGAACAAATCAAACTCCGATAATTCCCTTTCTCCTTAGAGTAATTTAATAAGTCATGTCTCTACTACCCCCCTTTTGGTTCTATAACCACTTGGAATGAAATGAAGTAAATATTCTTAGATAAATTTTTTCCTTCTTCTCATACTGCTTTTATTTGAAAGTAAATTAGTTTTATCCATCAATTCTCCAATGAATTACACAATGAGTATTAGGAGGGGTTTAAAAATATTATGGTATCTTTCCCACACCATCACATATCTGACCAACTATTGATGAAATAATTCTATGAGGTGTTATTAGCTATGGAGAGAACAATCATTGATGTCCCAAGTGGTGGTTCTCTCTTTGAAAAAACTCTTGGAGCTTCATGAGATCTCATAAGTAACATGGATGCAAACACACAACAATTCCATTCTTGAAAACATGGTCAAGTAAAACAGGTCCAAGAGAATCATTCCATAGAGCATTAAAAAATGAAAGAGTGTATGAGTGAACTTATAGGTCTTTTATAATAGCTAGTTTTGGGTAAAAAAATCCCCAACCTCATCTTCTCCACAATCAATGTTCTCTAGACCTATAAAAAAATATGGAATCTGCATCTCCCTATCTCATATAATAGAGACTTTTATACAACTTCAAGATGATCCATTTGATTCATCAAGTCTAATGGTTCTCAATAAAACATATACTAAGAGGAACACCAACCCTCAACAATCATATTAGTTCATTAAAAACATCAACCAACCCCACTCTAAAAACTTCTTTTTTACCTTTAACCTTGTCTTGAGGTATGATAATCCCATTTCTCATCCCCCTTAGTTACCTCCTCAAAATACAAACCAATTAAAATATTTTCATGTTTATAGTAACTTCAAAAAACATTACCCTTTTGTTCCTCAACATATAAGGATCAATCATACTCTTACTCCTCCTAGATTTCACTATTCTAACGAGCCTTCCCAATTCCCAACCAAGTGAAATCATTTTCCCAATAACCAAAATCAAGGTAATCCTATGTATCTTCTTCCAAAGAACCACAAGAAAGCATTGTGTATAATCTTTCCTCCTTCAACCATTCAATACTTAAAAACATTGAAAACCAAATTACTCAACTTGAAACCCACCTTATCCAGGAGAAACCATCCAATTCTTCCCAAATCCCAACTCGACCATTGCCTAACCCCAAGGGTAATGTATATGAAATTTCACTTCGATTGGGAAACTAAAATTCCATACCTCATGATGGATCCTCAAACGAACCTTTGAATTTTGATCATGGATATGAAATGAACAAAAATATATAAAAAGTACTTTAATCCCTTCCCTCACCATCTTCCACTCCCCTATGTAATCCAATTCATTTTTCTCAAGCCGTCTCTATGCTAAATAATTCCTTAAAACCTAATCTTGAAATGATCGACATGTTTAGATGTGTTGAAATCAACATTCCCCTCTTAGATGTCATAAAAAATGCCTAAGCATTCAAAAATTATTAAGTAATTTTGAACCAATAAGATACTAATTAGGACAATTGAGAGTGTTTTAACCGAGTAGTCCATACCTATAATGTGCAAAGACCCATGGACATTTACTGTTCCATGCCAAATAGGTGGTTATAACTTCGATGATGCACTCATAGACCTAGGATCCTTGATAAATGTCATGCCCAAATCCATATTCTCTAACCTTGGTCTAGATCCTCATTACCCAATGAGTGTGGTCATCCAATTATCCAATCGAAGCCCAACTAGTCCTAATGGAATAATTGAGGATGTCCTTATCTGAGTTAATGATCTTATGTTCCCAACATATTTCTATGTCCTTGATAATGGAAGGTTAGAAGAACTTTTCTCGATATACCATAATTATTGTAATACCATTACTATTGACAGTTAGAACAAAGATTTATACCTATGTAAGGATATTAACCATGGAATTAGGTGAACAACTGGCCATGCTCAATATTTTTCAAGTCATCCAATTCCTATATGAGAATCACTCTGCATTCCAAATCCATTATTCAAAGGACACTTTTGGGATTCAATTGAATCTCATTCCATCATGTTCACTATTTTCAAATGATAGAGGAGATAGTGAAATTTTCACCATGAATAACCATGTCATAAATGGGGAAGATTATGTGGAACTTTCATGAATGAACTTCATCAATATAAAATATCTTGAGAAAATTATAGAATCCTACATCAACTATTATCATTAATGCTCTACCTGGGATATTATAAAAGAAAATGAATCAGCAGCAATTGAAATCCCAACCTCTATTCCTAATACATATATACGATAAATAAAATATAAGACTGATTTGAAACCTCTTCCTTCACACCTTTAATATGTATTTCTCTTCCATTATCATAATTATCCTATCATTTTCTATTCTGCACTTTTGGAAATTGAGGATTCCAAACTTGTTAGGGTGTTAGAGTAAAACAAAAAAGTATTAGGTTGTAACTAATATTACATACTAAGAATCAACCCTAATCTTTTAATGTATCAAATCCATCATTATGTGTCATCCAAACTAATCAAACAAGAAACAAAAAAAAAATACTAAATCCACTCATCCTTGAGGTAGTTATGGAAGAGATCACCAAGACTGATTAAGATGGTATTATCTACCCAATTTCATATAGTTAATGGGTTAGTCTGGTTAAAGTGGTACCAAATAAGGGTGGGAGAACTATTTTCACAATTGAACATGGGGAGGCGGTCACATATTGTGTGAAAAACAAATGGTGTGTGTGCATCGACTACTAGAAATTGAATGTTGAAACATGAAAAGATCACTACCCTATTTCATTCCCGAATCAAATGAAAGAAATATTAGTTTTAAAGTAACATTAATTCTTTCTTCATGGATAAAGTAACTACTTTCAAATAAAAATTTTACCTAATGACCAAGAAAATACTACATTAACGTTTTCCTTTAGAACATATAAATATAAGAAAATACCTATTGTTCTTTTCAATGCTCCTACAAAATATCAGAGGTGTATGATGAGTATATTTTTTTGAATTCATTAATCATTTCATGGAAATCTACATGGACAAAATTACCATTTATGATGATTCATTTAAATAATTCTTTCATTCACTATATTTGTTCCTTCAAAAAATTTTCAACTATTACCTTGTGCTAAATATTGAAAAATTTCACTTCATGGTTACAAATGGGATCGTTCTAGGGAACATAGTTTCACAAGAGGGTATTGAAGTTGATCTTTCCATAATTGAAGTGATCAAATCAAATCCTAAACCCGCATCTATTTGATACATACATTCATTCACTAGTCACGCTGGGTTCTATCGGTGATTCATCCATAACAAAAATTGGATTTACATCCCACCCACATAGCTACTCCAAAATGATTTCAAATTCCACTTTGATGAATCTTGTAAGAGAGATTTCATTGAACTCAAATCTGTTCTTACATCTACCAGAATAAACCAACCCCCCATATTGGTCCTCACCCTTTTATTTTATGAGTGATGCTTTTGATAGGTCCATTCGTTCCATTCTTTGTCAGAGAAGAGAAAAATTACTCATGTAATCTATTATGCTTAAAAAAATTGGATGAAACTAAATTTAAATACTCTATGACATAAAAGGAACTCTTAGGAGTGGTTTTTTCCTTTGATAAATTCTATACCTATCTCTTAGGTGAAAAATCATCATCTTTATAGACCATTCTTTTATAATTTTATTTCTTAAGAAAAGTGATTCTAAACCGAGGATAATAAGATGATCCCAATGCTCTGATATTTTAAACATAAAATCAAAGATATACTTACAAATAAAAACATTGTTGATAATTTATTGAATAGAATTTTTAATTCTTCTCATTTAGAAATCATTGATCCTGAATTCCTCACTAAGCTCCTTTCATCTCTCACTCTAAAGTCACCATGGTATGCCCAATTTGTAAATTACTAGGGTTTTGTTATTTTTCCAATTTTTTTTTAAAAATAACAAAACAATGAAGTTGAATAATGAATAAAAATACTATTTTGGGAAAGATTATATACTTTGGAAAATTTGGGATAACATGGAAATTGAGAGATGTGTTGATGAATATAAACATTCTTCCATATCAAAATTTTGTCACTCACTTCCCAAAGGTTGCCACTTTAGACCACAAAAGTCATCCCGAAATGTCCTTGAATCTAGATTCTTCTAGCCTTATCTCTTCAATGAATCACGCAATTTTTGTCAATGATAACCCACTTTCCAAAAGTTTGGCCCAATTTTATAAAAATAAAATTTCAAATAAAAAATTAATATTTGGTGGGATATTTTATGTTTAGGGAATCAATTTTTTTGGACCATTACCCCCTTATAATGGATTCTCATATATTCCTCTAGCTATTTATTGTTTTTCTAAGTTGTTTGAGGACAAACCCACTATAATGGATAATTAACATACTATTAGTGAGTTCATGAAAACCCAAATTTTTCATCGATTTGGAACACTGTGTTCCTTGACATGTGGCTTAGGAACTCATTTATATAATCGGACCATGGAATCTCTTCTAAAAAAGAATTGAGTTGTAAAAAAATGAATATAATCGCCAAAAAATTGGTAGAGATGAAAATTATAACAAACAAGTGAAAAGAGTTATTTAGTTAATTATAAATACCGCTAGAAAATATTGGCCTAAAAGACATGGTGAAACACTTTGGGATTATCAAAAATCCAATAAAAAACCCATTTTGATGTATCCATTTAGACTATTGTTTTGTAAATCATGTCATTTACTAGTTGAAATACAACATAAGTCATTTTGGGTAGTGAAAACATATAATTATGATTTTGAAAATCTGGTGAAGAAATATTTTTTTAGTTGACTAAATTAGAGGAACATCAACTTGATTCCTATGAGTATTCCAATCTCTAAAATGAAAATTCCAAGGTATTCCATGAAAAAAACATCCTATGAAAGGTATTTCATTAAGTATAAAATGTAATTTTATTTAATTATCAATTTTATCATCACCCACATATGTTTAATTCTCTTTGAGAAGGTCATTTTTTTATTAATAATGTTTACCTATTTTGTGTAGTGAAAGTCCAAGACCCCTCTTCCAAAATGAAATTCATGGTTAATAGACATTAGCTAAAGCATCACAAAGAGGGAAAAGATGTACTGGGAACCACATCGACTATTATCATATCCCCAACTTGTACATTTGAACCACCACTAGATGGATATGAAAACCCGCCAAATCCAAACCATGAGCCACCTCCTTCCATTTAAACCCTCTTCTCTCTCTCACTCTATTTATCTATATCTCTACTTACTCCCTCATAATTTTTACGACTTTCCTCATTAATTTTATTATTTACTCTATATCTTTTTTGTGGGTGTGTCTTTATAAAAAAACTAAAAAAACGAAAAAATAGTGTCATAATTACTCAGCATCAACTATTTATATTTTTTCCAATAATGTTTTGGAGTCAAAAGATATGTTTTCATCTATTTTTTTTGTATTTTTATCATAAATTATGAAAATAAATATTTTGTAAAAACTAAAAAATTTTGAATGATAAATTTTCAATTTGGAAGTTGAATCTTCCCTAACCATGAGGACCAATATTATAATTCATGCCTAGGTCCCATATGACCATCGTTTCATTTTGTTTGTTTTTCCCCTGGATTTTGAGTCTTGATTTTTTGGAACTTTGAGATAAATTTCCTAATTTGGTGTGCATTAATATGATAGAATAAATTTTTGAACTACATGAGAATAATAATATCCAAACTACCACCCTTTACCCTTACATTAATCATCGTTTTGAAATCCCTTAAAATACTTTGATTTTTTTTCTATATAGAAATATTAAAATCCAAAAACCTTTTCCAACAAAACATCTAAAATGATTTTCATTGAATATTTTTTTGAAATTTATGTGTGGGGGGAATGGTTTTCATTATGGGTATCCATTTATTTATTTTCAATGTGTTATAACATACTTGGGGTCATACATCTATTGATGTGTAGAGAAGATGTTTTCATTCAGTGAGTTTGGATAATGTATTTTAATTTATGTAATTTTGTACATCTGATTTATAAAAGTTCAAAAAAATGAAAAAGAACAAAAAACAAAAAAATGGGTTGTGTCTTGGGAAGGTAAAAAAACACTTCCTCAACCATTCATCTTGTTATAAATTTTACAATTACTATTATGAGAAGATAAAAAATGGGTTGGAAGATTAGTGTGAGATTTGATTCATGTTAAACATTTAATGAAAACATCAATAAAGAAATTAAAGAAAAAAGGAAACTCGTATTATATATTCTTGTGTCATCAGGAGAAGTTTTTGTCTGGTATATATTTTACCTTTTCATCCCCTTAAAATTTTATCTATCTATTTTGTGTCATCATTCACACAATCATTACCTTGTAAATATGTGTTTCCACTACCTTCCATTTCTTATTTCAAATTGTGGATTTCTTTTTCCATGTTTGTGTTTTACCCATCGTTTCTTATCTCTTGGAAATTAAAATAATACTTTCTCATATCCACAAAACATTCCCAAAAAATAACGTTGATTCTTATGCACTTTAGGATTGGGAATGGAAAATTTTATCCCTTTAAACCACTAAGATATTCTCCTTTGGTTGGTGAATGATTGAACCTCCATAAATAAGTTTTTTATCATATTGAGAGGAGTGAGTTATGAGTTCCCACATTATTCCATTTCAAAATTTGAGCATGAAAAAGAATTTTTTTTGGAAAAATATTTTTGTAAATTTTTTTGGTGGAATTCAATATGGATAAGTGAAATGGTCTAAACCTCCCATGATTGGGGTAAAAAAATTTTACCATTTTTTTATCAAGTGAGACTGATTTTGTTATATTTTTTTATTTATTGAACATAAGGACATGAACAAGTATAAGCATGTTGGAGTTGATGTTATTAATTTATTCATAACTTCTTTTCTACTAACTTTATTAATTTTCTAATAAATGTGCATAATTGGTATGAAATTCCAATGTTTTAATACTAAATATAATTTTTGAGCATTATTTGAATTAATATAATTGATTATGTTTAATATTTTAATTATAACACTCACCCTACTTATCCAAATTGTATGAATCTTGTTTTTTATGTTTTCTTATTTAATTTCCTACACATCATTAAACTAGAGTACAGAAACATTCGGCCATTTGAAGGGTAATATGGTTCACACAAGAAGACCCAATGAATCTATAAAGAAACTAGAACAACCACGATGATATAATTTATGGGATCAATATAAAAAAGAAAATTTTATGATACTCCCTTTTATATTCTTTAATATCCAAAATAATCATGGATAAAAATTTGGAGTCTATACTTCACCAGAAATGGGCCCAAATTATGAATTGAAGTTTATCTCACCATTCTATCTAGGAATTAAAGTTAGTACACAATCCTTGAATTTTCTCTTAATATAGACTTCCAATAGTGATGGTATTTTATAGTGTAAAAGAAAAGTTATAGGTGGAATACATTATAGAATAAATGGTTTGGATTGTAAGGAATATCCCTATTAAAAACCTATTCACATTTTGGCCATCGAAAAAGCCTGGATAGAAATTAACATATTAAAATTGTTTATTCAAACCACTATAATTTTTTTTATTTCTAATTTTAGAAATTTTTTTATTATAGGATTTAAAAATTAACATGTAAAACTTTCAAAAATAATATTTCTACTAATTTTTCAATATAAATTTTTAAATTGGTGATCCAATTGTAGGGGTAAATTTAGAATGTAGAGAATCCACCACCTTAGGCTATATATACCTCCCCTCTTATCCCTACATGGGGTTGTAATTTCTGAGAAAAGAAGGAGATTTTGACACAAAAAAGGATCTTAAAAAATATTGGTAGTATCCTTTATAATCAAGATTCTACTTGAGATAATATTCCTCCATGCTTCATCTTATTTAATTCTGAATTCTTTTTCATTTATAATATTGTATGTGTTTTTGATTGAAATTTTGTTTTAATGCATTTTTCTTTAACATTATCTCTTATTATCATCCATTATATATTTTTTAATATTATTTTTCTTAAATTTTTTTAAATCAAGCTGAAAATAACACACACCTTTTTATTTATCATTAAATCAAATCTTTGTTTTTACATATCTTCACCAAACGAGGGTGTGTTCAATGTAATACTCTTTTATTAAATCATTAATTTTATTTTATTTTAAATTATCATCATTAAAATATTAAACCAGATAAATAACCATATCAATGTTTGATTAAATATACTATTTGGGTGAGTCATGATTTGTGGGTATTAGGTGATTGAAGGCATTTTCTCATTGAGTAATCTTTAGGTTAATATTTTGTATATTGAACTTAAAATGTCATTGATCAATGACATGTTTTGTTTAACATGTGGATTCCAAGGATTATTGGAAACATAAATAAACTTCCATATACAAGTTAGGCTTTATATTAAAACCCTTATATAATTTATGTCTTGGACTAAAGCATCAACACTTGGTAATTACGATCAAGATCATCTTGTGAAGTGGGTTTTAATTTAATATAATACAAAGCAAATATTAAGGATATCATATGATTAAAATCCCCCGTAATGAACTCACCCCAATATTTATCATATTTTTAAATAAAAAATCAGACATTAATAAATTTAGTTAATCTCATAAAGAATCCCACATTAAAAATAAAAAAACAAAAACAATCGACTATTAAAGAGTACCATCATTCAAGATTTGACCCAAGTGACACTATACACATTAGTAGAGCACTAAACCCTTGAACGATCGATATGTGACAATAGACCATGATTCATTACTATAAAATGATGAGACACCCCAAGAAATTAATATAATTACTATTGTATATTCCCTAATTATTCATCACATCAAAACTCATTGATTTCCATGTTTTCTTGAAGTTTGGATAAAAATTTAATTTGGAGTGTCTTTTTGAAAATAATGGTGAGATAGAAATACATTACTTTAAATATTGAATTCCAACATAAATATTTTTACCTACTATGTAAAAAGTAAATTTTTTTTACAAATATTTCAGAAACATAATTATATATATCATATCATATATTATTTAATTATTCCCTTTTGTTAACTGTTTATTAAAAATTCCATGTTAATGTCGTGTTTTGAGGAATACCTGGTTTAATTTTCTTGTGTTTCTTGGAATTTTATTTTTAATACTATTATTTCTACCTTGGATACATAATATATATAATTCTAACCATGATATAAATATCATATATATTCTGTATATGTGTATTTATAGTACTCCATAAAATATAGACATAGAAAATTAAATATACTATTCATAGAGAGTAAAACCGTATATATGCATGAACACTATTTCCATTTTCTCAATGAATGGGAAAAGGGAGGTAAATAATAATTCACTCATAATTTTTCATTATTATATCATATATGTAACATATATTCATTAAATTTATCCTTATTACCTTCAATAAAAAGAATTAGTGAAAAATGGATCACAACACTTTGTGAGGTGATAGTTTGTCACACACAAGAACGTTGTTATCATACCCCCCAAAAAATGGGAATTGAGAAGTTATACGTGATTTAATAAATAAAAAAGTATATATATGTTTCAAAAAAAATATATTCATTTATTCTACCCATATTACAATCATAGTGAAACATAAATGAAAAACACATCACATCGGTTTGTGAGGTGGTTGTTTGTCACACATAGTAGCAATATGTGGGATTATAATTATCGATGTATAATAATATTTTAATTTTCATTTTAAAAAGTTAATTCCATTATTATATCCATCTTTGAGAGGTGGAGATAGAAAACAAATAACATTGTCTCACGAGACTGTATTGCAACATACACTTGATTCATGATTTCCATTCCCATTTTTTAGAAAGGGATACATATATTGGTTATGGAATAAACATAATATAACATTATAATATTTATATAATTTTTTTATTATATAATAACAAATTAAGAACATTTTAATGACTTAGATTAAAAATTAAAACAAAAATGCATATTTTAAAGCTTTAGCACTTCTTCAAAAAACCAATTTATTTTTAATGTAAAGCCATCCTAGATTTGATTTCGGAAGTCAATAATTCCTCTAAGATGTGTTGAGGAAATTTAAAAATAAATTTTATCTGGTTTTGGGAAATAAAAAAGGTTTTTTTAAATTTTAAGGGGGATAAGAGGGAGGATGTCGTTTTATAAGTGAGGTGAGTGGCGCACTTGTAATTTCGGAAATGAAAAAGTTATACCCACATTTTTCACATGAAAAAGGATGAAAATGGGAAATTATCTAAATTTATATGTTTTAAGGAAAAATATTTCAATAAAATGTATTTGGGAAAAGATTCTATGTCATTAAACAAATATATTAATTGTTTAACCCCCATAAAACTCATGTTAACCATATCAATTGTAATTAATTTTCATTTTTTTACTATTAATTATGGTAAAATATTAAACGTAATTTTTTATATATTATTAATTATTATAATTAATAATATGTAATCCCATTTTCCAAATTCAATTAATATAATTTGGAAATTTTAATTTAAATGTAGTCTTGTAGAAACGAAAAATTAGGGTTTCATAGAGAAAAGTTTCAAGAGTTAAAAAAAATTTATATCCATATTTAATAATAAATAGATTAAAATGATTTAATTTTTTTAAAAATATTTTTAATTGAATTAATTTTACATTTAATATATATTTTTTATTTTCTAAAATTTTTAAATGCATTAAAAGAAATGAAAATTCTTAATAAAATTCAATATTTTCACTCTTCATTGAAAAATTAAAATTTTAAAAAAATCCCTATTAATTAAAACAAAGAAAATATTGAAATTATTATTTCAAAAACTAATTCAATGTTGTAAAATATATTTTTCAAAATTGAAAAAAGTAATTTTAAAATATGTACCAAATAAGTGATAAAACTGGTTTTTAAAAAAATAAAATTTTAAGTATAAAATTTGATTTATTCTTATATCTTGTCTAGAAAAAACATTAGATGAATTTTATAAATTTTATTTAATATATAATATATATATTTTTCATAAAAAAATTCACCAAGATTTATTTGTTTAATCTATTGAGATGAAATACCTTTGTGCACAAAAAATAATTTCTGAGAAAAAGATTTTATTTTTAAATAGTTCTTATATTCATATCTAATTAATTTGTCATTAAAGAATTCATTTTATATACATGTGTAGACCAAATATTTTCATAATTTAGTTAATATTATTTATACCTTCTATTCTAATGACATAGTGTTAACTATGCTGTTATATAATAATATTTTAATACTATGCAATGTTTTGTTTAAAATCGGTGTTGCATAAAACAAAAGCTCTACCCAATGTTGCATGTAATAGAAGATAATCCTAATATTATGTATAAGAAATCTATAATCAGTTTTTTGTGTAATTAAAAATTTCAAAAACATTAATTTATTTGGAAAGCAATTTTTCAAAACATCTCATGGTGTTATAATGATCACATCTAATTATTATATTCAATAGTAGATGTGTATTGGGATATAGAGATATAATGTTTTAATATAGTGGAGTGGTGTTAATGATACTCCTATGAAGGGAACATAATAAATTATATGGAGGTACAGAATATGTTTTTACCAATTTATTGATCGTTGAGACCATTCAATGTATGTTTGATATGGAACCTGGGTGTCGGTGTATAGAAAGATATAATTTTCTATGATTCCTTAATGAATCATAGAATTGTTATTTTGATTTTGTTTTGGATGATGTATTGGTGTCTTTATAATGTTTGGTATGATGTTGGTGTGATCTAGGAGTGAGTTGGATTAGTGTTGTGATGGTTCTTATGGATAGAGTATGACTACGGTTTATGGTTGGTTGATGAGACTTCCAAGTAATAACACTATATGTCTTGTTTGAAAATTGTTGTGGGTTTTTGGAATATCCTTTAATTTTATTATGAATCTTGATCGGGTTATAGGGTAGAGTGTTGATGGATGCAACTGATCATTTTTAGGGAAATTCATCTTGAGGAGGAACAATATTTTTTTTACATGAAGTGACTCTTTTTATATGGAATCCGCATTAAGAATGTTAATAGACTACAAGGATTGAATTTTCTATGGGTGATTTATGTGTTAGAGACCACCATGAATCAAAACCAACCACGATTAGAAACGTATTATAGAAGAGATCATCATAATCCTATATGTGAAGTAGTGGATGGTTTTTTGGTGTCATAAGATATATAGGCACAATTGAGATTCTTCTCAGTGTTAGTTTTTGTGATGAGTTGAAAGCTTATATTTTGTTGTATAATGTATCTTTCTATTCACTGTTTTCAGAAAAACAATATTAAGTGTCTACATTTTTTTATAATATTCTATAAAAAATTAATTAAAGACTTCATTGGAATATTTTTCCACATATAAGAATATATATTTTTCCTTTTTATACTATATATTTTTCTAGAAATAGACTCATCCCTCAAACCATTAATATATCCAGTTGAATCTTTATTTTATTGTAAAGCCCTCACTAGCATAATCCCAGTCTCCGTTAAAAATATTTCATCAACACGAAAAATGACCATAAGAGTATCTGTGATAAATTATTTTATATATTGATCACATTCTACCTTCCATTTTAAGAAATAAATTTCATTTAAATAACCATATATCTTTTAATTCCATAACTGTTTTATATTTTAAAATATGGAAAATATGTTTGATAACACATAATACATGAAACACTGAGCTTAAATGAAGAAAATATATTACTATTTAAATATAGCCATTATAAACTAGTCAATGAATTAGAATATATGAATTATAACAACCAAATTATAAAAAATATTAATAATTTTCATACTTAATAAAAATGAATTGATTAATTATACAGAAATAATATTTCAATTTTTAGTAAAGATATTTTATGAATAAAAACACATTTTCTTCTAAAACGACTTCTATTTATTTTTTATGATTAATTATTATATGCTTCCATTTTTATATAATTTATTTTATGAAATTATCTTAAATTTTTAAATTAGCATATAAAAATTAACTTATGTTTATTATTTATGATTTTTTTCTTGAAAATATTAATTTCCAGTGAATAGGGAGAAATACTGATTTTTATTGAATACTTTATTTTTTTTCAATAATATAAAAAATTAAACATTGTTTTAAAAATTGATTCCATCTAACAATACATAAACTATATTATTAATAATACAATTATGCTTCTTTTAATCAATTTAATAGTTTAATTTAATATATAAAAGATTATACATAAAAGTTGTTTGTTAGGAAAACAAATTAATGATTATTGTGTATTTATATTAAATTAATTTATTCAAATTCTGGATATAGAATTATTAAAATTGGATACCACTTTTTATATCTTTATTTTTAAATTTGGTAATTAGGATTATTTTTTTATTCATCAATATGAACAGCAACCTTAATATATTATTGTTATCTCACTAAGGATAAAATAGGTAAAGTTGGGTTAAATAATTGGGATGAGACTTTAAAATTTATCAAAAACTTTACATTAACCTATTTCATGAGTAGATATCATCAATTTCCATAAAATTATTGTATATATAGTCACTTGTTTCTATATTTTTGTAAATACAACCTCTATATTCATTTATGTAGGGAATAAAAACAAAATGTCAAACTCTGGACATAAATATCAATAAAATATTATAATATGGATAGAAATGGATATTTTTGGTTATATTTTTAAAAAAATTAATAACTTTTATCATAGTAAATTATTATTAATTTTTAGGGAAATAATAATTCTATTAATTTCCTACACAATTATAACACAATATTTATTCAATAAATAGAAAAATATAATTAGTTTTTTTTATAATAATTAATGTAATTAACATTGTGTGAGTTACTTTGTTCCATGAATTATATACACAAATATAACAAAATAATGTTGTGTTAAGGTATTATATTTTAATTCCATATTTTCCTTGTTGTCTTTAATGTCAAATTAAATGAATATTGTATAAAATGTTTTAATGATATTTTATGAAAATATAAGTTTATTAAATTATTTAAAAATCAGATTAATATTAAAAAGTTACAATATGAATAATGTGTTGTAGAAATTTGATTCTATTTATTCATTTTATGAGTCAATTTTCACCTTATATGTAAAATGATAACCCTTTAATATTGAAAAACTCTTTATAATTATTAATGTAAAAATTTGTTAACCAAGGGGATAAACAAAAACATATTTTTTTAAAATAAAATGAAACCATGTCTAAATTCCATTATATTATGGTATTTTTATCTTATACCATTTATATAAGAATCTATGTCTATTTGAATCATTTTTTCTAGGGAATTATTTATTTATATTTTAAGATTTTTTTAATTTTATGTGTCTCATTTTCCTCCCTTATTAAAGGACACCCCTTTAATCTGTTCATTACACCATATTATTCCATCTATATTAGAAAATCATGAGAATATTTAAAAAAATTATATTTATCCCTTTGTAGATCATAAGTTCCTTCCAATAGTCTAACCATCCAGGGATTATGGTGTAATCCAAAGAGTGTTCCACAATGAAGAGATACAAATCTTAACTGAGTACTTTCAAATTCATTTATTATTATAACCCAAATAAATAAATGTTATGCTATCTCAAATATTTAATTAATTATATTTGAAATAATGAATTTTTATTATAATAACGGAAAATCATATTTATCCACTTTTCCAACCAATGAAAACAAAAATATCACTATTGTGTCAATCTGACTTAGCGTCTCCATGTAGTAGTGTAAATAATTTTTCATCACTATCATTAATAGATTTTTATAATGTTGGATTTATTATTTATATATAATATTAATTATGTAATAATTATTATTTAATTATAATATCTTTTTTTAAATCATTAACTCTCCATCGATTTGAAAAAATATAATTTCCCATGCGCATATGTGTGGACTACCACCTCCACGAAGTGATGTGATGCATTTTTTGTTTTACATTGAAATTAATGGTAATAAGTATATATTTAGGGAATATATATGATATATATGATATATATGATATAACATTATTTTATATAGGTGAATTATTATTTACATTTCCTTTATTCAGTCTATCGAAAAGTGAAAATAGTGTTCATGCGTATATAGGGATTACTATCTCCATGAATGGTGAAATTAAATTTTCAATATCTATATTTTATGTATGTTTATTTGTATATATAATTAATATATATTATGTTTATATCTTCATTAATATTATTTATATGATTTAACAATGATCAAAGTATAAGTATAATAACTACCGAACTGAAATTATCAGGAAAAACAAAACAGTTGACACCACGAAATAATGATTTTAATAAGGAATTATTAATATGTAGAATTTGAAATATTATAACTTGATCATATTAAATATTATAAATATTTAAATGAATCTGGTACATAATTATAAAAAATATAAATTTACTATATAGACCGTTAAATCACATTCAAAGTTGGATGAAGTCAAAGTAATGGTTTATCATTTAGAATTGTCATCTTTGCGACATTTTTTATGTTATGAACCTATATTATTTTATAACAAGTATAAATCCCATTAAAATGTTATTTAATGAATATAATTCTATTATATATATTTAAGGTTTCATTTTATGTTATTGTTTCATGAATATTACAATCCAAATGTTACCAAAGCGGTAACAGTTTTATTTTAAAATCTAATTGATATCGAGATTTATTAGGATTGAGAAACAATGATGAAATCATATAACCTACCAATAAATAAATATAGGAATTTTATATTAAGACATTTATTTATGAATATTACATTTTTTAATTTCATTTTAGTCTCTTTATGTACTCATGATATATAAATATTTTTTCAATAGAATATAAACTTTATACTGATATTTGGTCAAAAATATATTTTATTTTCAAACCATACATTATAAATATGTTTTCCAATTTTTTTAAAAAAATATAAAATTATTTTTTAAGTTTATATTCACCCATGTATCAGTTTTTACAAAAAAATTAAAATGAATCTTCATGTAATTTTCCAAATGAATCTCTTTTGAATTTTTACATAATTGGTAAAATAATATTTCTTTTAATTTACATGAAATTTATAGAATTTCCCTCCATCACGACATATCAATTCATTGAAGCTTAATTTACATGTTTCAAATGTTATTTTCAAATAAAAGTATTATAATAATATTTATGAAATATTTATTTTTAAGTATGTGATTTCAATGTGAAAAGGGTATTTTTATCCAAAAATATTTAACGTGATCTTTTTTAGGCGTGTTATTTTATGAAAACATATAGTAATGATATGTATAATTAAATCGGGCTGTGATAAAAGGATACAATTCTAATTTTTTCTATGATGGTTTATGATTATGTTTATAGATTTTTATGAAACTCATTTCTTTTCAATGAGTTATAATAGATAATGAATGATTTAATAGCTTATGGCACATATATAAATGAATTATGATTATTCAATGGGTGGGAACATAATTAAATAGACCTAAATGAATTGTGTAAAGATAAATAAATCATGATATAATACATGAATGAACCTAATTTCATGTTCACAATTTTATGCATGGACCTAGTTTTAATGTCTATAAGATTATTTGTGGACTCTGTTTTAATATACAACAAATCATGTGTAGAACTAGTCTTCATTTCCCGAAATTTTATTCAAGAAACTAACATACATGTCTATAAGATTACGAGAGGGTCTAATTTTTTGTCCTTAACATAATAATTGAACCTATTTCTATTAATATATGTTCCCAATGTTTTAAGATTATACTTTTCCACATTACTATGTCTATGTTATGATCTTATAGATTGCATTCTTTGATTCCATTATGATTCATTTCTAATAATGTTCCAATATTTATGAAATGACTCAAGATTATGATCTATGATTTATAGTTCTTTTTTCTCAAATGTTAATCTCATGTTCTCATACCCTTATAAACATGTTTAGGATCAAATAATCATTGATATCTCCCTTGTGTATCATTAATGAGAATTTATGCTCACCCTTTATTATTTTACCTTCTATAGGTTGTGAAAAATGGTTTTATATTGGGTTTTTTTAAGAATAGAAATATGTTGTAATATTCTTATAATATATTTTTAATATTATTTAGGGAATAAGAATTTTTTGTGTAGTATGCAAATATAGTAATACATCATTTAATTTAGTTATATATTTGTAAAAATATTCTATATTCACATAAAATGATGATATATTTATATATGTTGTGCTCAAGTTACTTTAGTTGGTATCAGAGGAAATTTTTAGTCAATATTTATAGATTATGATTACCTATCATAGGTAAAATCCGTGGGGATATATTTTAAAATAAGATAACAATGTATAACTTAAAAAATGATATTATTTGATTTTTCTATAAATAAAAATCTATATATATATGATATGTTGGTGTAGTTTTATAATAGATAAATCTTGGGGAAGCGACTCAGAAAAGAGTTGTCTAGTATATATCAACCGTTATTCTAGTGCACAGTGAGTGTGGCCATACTAAACATCTAGTTTGACAATCTTAGGGGGTATTATTTAGATATATATTATTTTTATTTTTGCCGTTATGAGGTATTTTAAAATATGTTGGCCTTGAATGACCTAGGCTTCATAATATAGGGCATGTCATGAATGGTTTACATGAATATTTTATTATTCTCTATAATTTTTGTAGCTTGTTACTTCAAGAAATTTTTAAGTTTTAGTTAATGGGTGGAACCAAATGGAATCTATAAATAATGAGTGTTATGACTAAATCAATGACCGTACTAATAAGAAACCAAATGTATTAAGATCTGGGATGAAATATAACGTGACTATGATCACTCAACTCTCTCATGATATGAGTGGTAACACTGATCTTGTTAGACTTTAGAATGCATCGTGGAGAGAGAAACTTGTCAGAAAATCATTTATGTTAAAATTTATATATTGATTATATGGGTTTTATAATCCACTAGTTGTTGATAAATTGATCAATTTGATTTAAATTATATGTTCTGTTCATTAGAGATCAAACCTTGAGAAAGGAATCTTAGTATTCTATTTATTGGAACATGAATCTGATCAATGGTGGTCTCTTATAAAAAATACAAGGTAATAAGAATAAATAAACACCATGGAATAATTGAAATTTAATATGGTAAAAGTAATTTCCATGGTCTCATAAACTAAAATAGAGAGGGAATTTCTAGAACTGAAATAAATGGATAATGAATCCATTGGTCCCTATAATTTTTTTTTCAATAAATTAAAGATACACTTTTATATTTATCATCAACATATAAGTAAATATTTATTTATTAATTAGTGGGTTGAAACCATTTTTTTAATAAAATTATCCTTAAGGGATTTTGGAAGATATGAGGAAATCATTTTAAGTAAACTCAATGTTAAAATAATAGATGGAAAACCTCATTTTTGTGGATATAAGATATGAAATATGGTGTTTTATGGAAGCTCTAGTGTAATGTAAAATAGTGGTAAGAAATTGTTTCAACATTATACATTCCAAAAATATGGGAATTATATATCAAGTGAATTATTGAAAGTAACATGAATATATTTCAAGTGTGGGAAAACAAACCATTGATAAAAATAATATTAAGGTAATGTGAAGAGAAAATTAAATGAAATTAATGGAAAGATAGAGGTAAAATGTATATACCACTCACTCTTCAATGATAAATATTCAAGGAGTTTGAGATTTATTTGTGTCAATGCCTAAATATAAGGTCTTATGAGGATAATAATCTGTAGTAACCTATGAATTCAACGGAACTAGGGAAATCATATGTAATCACAACAATTTAAGAAAATCGTGATAAATATGAAACCCTTATCCTCCACTCTAGAGTTGGGTATTCCATATTTATATTTATATGAATGATCCCTATGAAAATATTTTTTTATTTCTTTATAAAATTTTGATTTTAATCTATGTATTGAATTATCCTTATATATATATATTACATATAAATATTAGGAATGAAGAAAATTATATTTATTCTTAATCAAACTAATATTTTCTATCAGTGCATTAATAAACTCTATCAAAATATTTTTGGATAATATAGGATCTTATTTAACGAATATAGGGTGAATTTTATTTTATAAAATTATATTATTTTCTTTTAGGATATTATTAGAATATTTTGGGGAAAATATTATCATGGTATATAGATTTTTATACGAGACATTATGAGTGATTAAAGTTATTTCAAGATAACTGTAAATTTGATCACTAAAGGATACTAGATCAAATAATTCAATTCCTTGGGTTTCAATATTTTTTCATATATATTTTATTATTATTATTATGGTTATCTATTTTTTTAATATATAATGTTGCACTTTTTGTGTTATTGTTGAGGTTTTAGAGATTAAAATATTTTCATTAATAATATTGGAAATATTTTTCAATCCATATAAGAGATAGAATAATGATTTATCAATATTTCATTAATTTAATGGTCCATTAAAAAATAATTTTACTTTTTTGGTATGAAACATTTATCTTTTTTATTCACTTCTCGGAGTAAGAGATGATGTGGAAATTCATCGAAGCATAACCAAATGATGAAATTGTTCTTATGAAATGGAAATAAATAAGGTATATTTTATTATATTATATATCATTATAGTAAAATAATATCTAATATTTTGCAAAAGGATCTTTATATAAAATGTTATCCTTTTATCGAAATCTTTGGTGAATCAATGATATTTTCACCCAAAAAAGATTTTTGATTTTGTGGTTATAAACTTTCTCTTCTACATGTTATCTATTAGTCTCTACTAGTCAATTTGTATTATATTTTTCATAATTTTCCTTATTTTCACTTCCAAATAATGTTTTCTTACTTAGGAACATAGTTTTTTATTATTCCAGTTGAACATTATATTTTCCTTTCCCTCATTGTATGTTGAACCATCATCAAGCCTTTTAATGATATTGTTATTTCACAAAGTAATTTTCAGATCTCAAACCCCTGATTACTGAGAATAAGTTCAAATTTTAGAGACATAATTTATTAATGGGGATAAATTGTATCACCCTAATCTTTTAAAACAAGAACATTATTTTTCATAGTATATATGACACAACACTAAGCTTAAGAGAAAAACCAAATATTATTAATTACATATGACCATTATAAAATAGTCATTGAATTGGATGGTGTGGATATGAATAAATAAATTATGACAAATATATATAATTTTAGTACTTAATATAATTAATTGAATTATTATTTGGAAATAAGCATTCAATTTCAAGTAATGTTATATTTTGTTTAAAAAATACATTTCATTTAGAAATTATTTTTATTAGTTTTTGAAATAAATTATTAAAATTTTAAAATTTTAGAAATGTTATGTCATAAAATTAAATTCATTTTTAAAATTATAATAGAAAAATTATGTTATAATTTTTTTTAAAAGAGTGCTTTTCATGTGACTAGTGAAAAATACTGAATTTTATTGAAAATTGAATTTTTATTTCAAGAATATAAAGAGTTCTATTTTGATTTAAATATTTTCTATATAAAATTACTTATATTATTAATAATCCAATTATGTTCATAGTAAACAATTTTATAGTTATATTTGGTATAAAAACAGTTTTTATACTTGAAATTGATTTCTTTTAAAATTATTTTATTTTTGTGTTTTGTGTTTTTATCTTAAATTAATGCCTTACACTATAGGATATTGAATATTGAAAAATAGATACCATATTTATAACCATAAAGTTTATATTTTTTAAATTTGTACCTTTAATTTTTGGTCAATATGAATACTAACCATAGAAACCTTTTGCCTCCATGGAAAGGAAAAATGGGTAAAATAGTGTAAAAATTTGGGATAAGGATTTAAAATTTATCTAACACTTGACTTTATAATATTGTATTACTGGATCAAGACCATTATTACCCTATATATGAATATAAGCCCACTTTGTACAACATATCATTGAATATAAAATTTATAACAATTTAAGAATAGAATAAATACAAATTTTCACTCCTTGACTTTAATATCACAAAAATATTTTCACATGAAAAAATAGATTATGTTTTGTTATAAATAATTATTTAAATTTTTTATAATTTTTTATAATATAAATTTTTATTTAAATTTTATTCATTAAATAATTTTGGTAAATTCCTACTTTGCACCAACACTATCATTATTCAATTAATTGAAATATATAATAAAATATTTTAAAGATATTAAAATTTAAAAAATTGTTGAATTACTATTTCCAATATATTTTTTAGATAAATATAACATATTATTAATGTTTTAATAGATTATATTCAAATTATATATTTTTCTTGTTTTCTTTAATTTAAAATTAAATTAATAATGTCAAAAATTAAATTACTGATATTTTATGATAATAATATTTTTTAAATTTTCTACAAACAATATAAATCCTGAAAACTGAAAATTTGGATTATATATAGTCCAAAATTTCATCCCTTTTTCATTTATAATTCAATTTTAAAATTATAATCATTTAATTTTGAAAAATTTGTTACCATGATTAAGGTAAAAATTTGTTAACAAATAGGATATACCAAACGATATGGTTTAAAATGACCCCATTATCAATCTATTTTTCATTGGAGTATAGTATTTCAACCTTATTCAAATTTGATAAATCCATTTGGAATTAATTGTTTAGAATGTCTTAACTATTTTTTTTATTTTTTAATTCCAAATGTGTCCTTTCCCTCCCATATAAAAAACACTCCCTCTCTATTTTTATTAAACCACTTTGAGATAAATAAATTAGAAAATACGAACAATAATATCATCTTATATTCATTCAACGCGTCCTAAAACTTCTTGAATTTCCAAAATTCCATCTTTTCAGGTCTTAAGGTGTAATCCAAAATAGGTTTCTCAATAAAAGGGTATAACTCTTAACTAAGTTTTTTAAATTTAATTTTGTATTATACATACTCTAAATATATGGTATCAATTATAAAATAATTATTTAATTACCATAAATATTTATAATTTTTCTTTTTCATTATGAGACAACCTTTTTCATTATTTTTTTCATCCAATGTAAAACAAAATCAGCGCCTGTGCATATGCACGACATACCATCTCCACATAGTATTGTGATTCATTTTCAATCAGTATATTTCATAGATTCTTCTAATTATGGATTTGATATTTATATATGATATTTAAGAAATCATTATTATTCTATAATTATAATAGCTTATCTATATTTTTACCTTACCTTCTGTTAGAAAATGATAACGTCAATTGTACATATATGAGGAATACCACATCCACAAAATGATGGTATTTTTTCTTCATTTACTCATTAATTGGATATTAATAATTAAATATTTAAGGAATATGTATGATATATATGATAAAATAATTATTCTTGAATGGATAATTACTATTTATGTTTCTTTTGTTTAATCTATTGAAAAATAAAAATAATGTTCATGCAAACATGATGTAATTAATTTGTTCCATATCTATCTTTCTAGGATGAAATTAAATAAATAAATAAATAAATAAATACATATATTAAATTTATTCCCTGATAAAAAATATGTATGCGATGTAACTATGATCAAATTATAAGGACCTAAACTATGAACCTAAAATTCTATGAAAAAATGAATCAATTAACACATGAAATCAATGATTTTGATAAGGAACTGTTAAAGAATGGATATTTAAATCACATAAGGGGATAATATAATATATTATAAGTATGTACATTAATATGGTATATAAGTATAATGAAGTTATATTTATTATATTCCAGGCTAAAGATATTTTGAAGAAACTCAAACTTGAGGTAAGGGTTTATCATCTAAAATTGCTTTCTTTGGGACATATGTTATGATATGAACTTATGTTATTTTATGATGTTTATTTTCACCCATTCTTACATGTTATATAATGAATCTCATCATGTTTATTATATTTAATGTTTATTTAAATGTTATTTTTTCGTGGTTTTTATGATTCAAATGTTACCATGAATGTAAGATTTTTATGTTACAATGGCATTGTTTATCAAAATTGTTTATGATTAACCTACAATGATTAAATATTATAGTCTACCACTCAATAAATTTCTTAATTTTCATTTGTTTAATTATATTTTTTAAATTCATTTTTTTATTTTTAAGTACTCAATAGTTCAAAATAATATTTTTAAATAAATCATTCATTATTTCTCTATGTGTTAAAAAATCCTTTTTCTTCCATGAACATATTTTTTAAAAAAATTCCATAATTTTTTTCTTAATATGCAATGATTTTTAAATTTATTTTCCCCAATTGATAACATTTTAAAAAATTGTTTAAAAGTAATCTTTTTTTATTTTCCAAATGATGTACTTTTGAAATTTTTTCTAAAAATTTAAAATGAGTCATTTTTCAATGTATATAACATGAACTAAAATTCCTACCATCATGACTGCACATTGCATTGATTATTCATTTATAATATTAGAAGGATTTTTTCAATGAAAATCTTTTCAAAATATTTCTGAATTTTTTTATTTGAAAGAGGTGATTTAAAAGTGAATATTTAATTTTCATTTATATAAATTACAAGTGATATTTTAATGGAATATTACTTTATGATAACAACTTTTGATATTACTTATGATTTTGTAAGGATATTATACAAGGATAACAACATTATTTTTTCTCTAAATGGTTTATAAATATACTGATGTGATCTTTATGAAGTTAGTTTCCTTTCTAAAGTTTATGATACATAAAAAATGGTTTATGAATTTTTAGAAATCATAAGAAAATATTATGATTATGTGATTGGAGAGACCATAAATATATAAAAATAAAATGGATTGGGTATAGATGGAAAAATCATGAGATAAATATGTTATGTACTGTAACAAAACATTATTTCCTAGGTTATTTCATTAATAGTTTTGGTGGTTATAAAGAGTTTGGATACATTTAACCTTTTTTTATAAGGATTATCCTCATGGGAAGTCGAATTGGATACATGGAGACATCAACTATATGGAATCTTCATGGCTAATTTGACTACATCAATTAGATATGTGAATTGACAATGTCACTGGATCTGTAATATGGATTAGCTACGTGAATTATTTAAGTGGAGGAATCAGATATGTGAATCAATTACCTAGATATATCTGTTATATTAGTCAATTATGTTGCTAGATTGGATACATGGATCTATAATACGTGAAATTTCTATATAGATCAACTATATGAATCAGTTATTTGAACGATTTGGTTATGTGAATTTATTATCTATGGGAGAGATCGACTACGTGAATTGACTATGTGGATGGATCAACTACATTAGCGATCCTCTACATGATTGATTGACTATGTAAATCAGCAAAGTGAAATGGCTACATTGGAATTTCAGCTATGTTGAGTCATATAAATAGATAATTTTTCCGGTTTTTTGAAAATGACCATGTGGGATTTTTAGAAACATGAATCAAGGGACTTCAAAGGATGATTCATCAAGTATAATTAATTCCAAGATTTTCTATGATGGAAAATTCTATAAATGATTCATTCTCTATATAGTTTAAAGAGATCAACTATAATTGGTAAATCAATTCTATTATGATCTAAAATCCCAACCCTTCTATATCTGTTAGATAAAAAATAATGATCATTGATTCATTCTTTCATACTTTATTTCTCTCAAGAGTGCATGTTCTAAAACCCTTCCCTTAAGTAAAGGATCTCTTCTTCAAGTGGATTGAGTTCTCCAGTAGTGATTCCATCTTGCGTGCACACCCAATTTTGGTGCAAGGAGGCGAGTGAGGATTCTTTATTCTAAATATGGAATTACTATTCTTTACTCATTATTTGTATCGTGTGGGGAGGTTTTCATTTGTTTATATTTTTGGATATGGTTTCATAAAAATTAATGAATAAAAATCAAATGGTTAAATGAATTTAAAAAGGGATAGGGGAATATAAATCACATGTTTTTAAAATATTAATTATGATTGATAATATGATTTTATATACATAAATACTTTTTTAATATCATTAGAATGGGTGGTACTATTTGAATTGTAGTTTTGATTTTATGAAACCCGTATTTTTTTGATTATTTAATATCACCCTATAATGAATTGGCTACTCACTTATATTTGGGGTACTAAAATAGATTCCCCTAGATATATGTCTTGTGTGAGAAAAACCCAAAATAATTAAGTTAATGTGTTAAATATCACCTATTCCAAAGATGAAATGATTTACAGTGTGTAATATGGATTTTTCTTAAAGAAGTGGTTATGTGTTATGGATTGTTTTGTAAATGTGGTATACAGTTTTTTGTTTTATTATGGAGGATGAGATGGGGTGTTGTGAGATGAGGTTTGTTTATGAAGTGTTATTGGGAAAAGTGTAATGGGTTGTGGGTGGTTGTGCTAGAAATTGGGGGCGACATGGTGGCTGTTGTGATGTTTGGCTAGTAATGTGGTAATATTGTATGAGTTTCTTGGAAAGATGAAATATGAGTCAGTTTGTTATGGTACTAGTTGTGTGATTTTTTGTGATAGATTTCCTTATATTATAATAATTAAATGATAATTCTTTAGATAAAATGAGATGTAAATGTTTAATAAGAATTAAACCAAAATGGGCCAGTGGGTAAAATTTAAAAATGGTTAGTGAATAAAATAAGTGGTCTAGAAAGGATAAAACGAGTTGGTTTTTTAAATGAAATTTTATGGTAATGTAAAATTTAAAAAATGGAATAATATAAAAGGGTTTTTAGAATGTGAAATGTGGATTTTTTCTTGTTGTGTGGTGTTGTGTATTTTTCAGTGGAAGAAAATGTAGGAAATGTTGTGAGTCGGTTTGGGATCTAGTAGTGAATCTATAAGTCGATCTTCTGTGTTATGATATTATAGATACCATACATATTCCTTGTGATTTTCTATATGTTCCCACCCATATTGATAACCTAATGTTGACATCCAAATGTTTTGGGGTGAGTTTTTACCAATATCTCTATTGTGATGATGGATGTCTAGAAACACAATCTTCTATGATCCCTCTTCCAGGTGATGATTACATGCATGAGCCATGATGGAATGAAGTCAAAAGTACCAATATTTATATGTGTTATAAAGTGAGGAGATGGACCAGGTGTTTTAATGTTAGGTGAGATGTTTTGAATGAGGTATTTTTAGGTGGTATGATGCGGTCATTTATGGTGGGGATTGTGCATGACAGGAGGAGTACATGAGGTTAATTTCCTACATGTTAATGAAACCATAATACACTGGTAATGGGTATGATATGATTTGATGGACTTGGTGTCTATGGGTGGGATGTGATGTGATGTTATGGGATGGGATATGGTGTGGTGTGGTGTGGGGTGATGTGATGTCATAAAAAAGATGTTGGAGTGACTGGCCATATGAAATTGGTGTATCATAGTGTACAATTAGTGGGAAAGTATTGTTGGTTTACCTGTATCGATATGCTTTATATTATGTTATTAAGCATGGCTTGTTTTATTAGGTGAGAACAACTTAGTTAGGCAAGGATGGATAATTGACCTGTTAAGGTGTTTTGGTTTTTCTAATATCTCATGGGTTAATTAGAATAATCTTTCCACATGTGAATGAGACACTATAATTTACCTATAGAGTATACATGTACACTCACCTTACATATACAAAACTAAATTTTATTTTTCTAGGGGGACTACATTGACCATGCTAAACATAACTAGTTTGAACCTATGGATATTTGTGGTTTTTTTGACTTAGCTTTCTTTTTGGTATTAATTTGGATACATTTAAATGTTTATGTTTTATTTATACATGTTTTTTGGGATATTTTTTTCTTTCTTTTAGATTATATTATAGAGTTTCTTGTGGATAGTTTATCTTATCTATTGATCACATATTAATATTGAGGGAAATTCACCCATATTATGGGCTTTTTATACCCTTGTTACTCATCACTTACCGAAGGCACACTAGAGGTGATATTTGGGGGGTGGGGTCATTATATGTCTCCCATTAATGTGGTAAATTTGGAAGGAGGGAGTCATGATATTGTGGTATCAAAGATTATTATTTATAGATAGGATGGGGTTCAGATTTAGGTATAGTGAGGACTACATGGGTTGGTTTGGAAATAGTTCAAGTTGACCTGGTTGTGTGAGATAGGCTAGAGAGATGAGATATGAAATTTTAATTTAGGACTCCCATACTCTAGTGAATAGACTCTTATATTATATAATAGACATGTGAGGTGGAATTATTTTTAGGGTATAGTCCTAGGAAAGGTACATAAAATTTGATGACTTGTGATTTTGTTTGAACTAGATGATTTTGGTTCTAAAAAAGATTAAATAAGAGACAAATAAATTAAATAAAAATTAATAAAATTTGATTACTATCAGGATTAGGAAATATTTTTTTCCTTCCATCGATGTCTAATTTTCATCGTACATACATGGCTCGGGATGTGGATGTTTAGTAGAGTGACTTGGTTGATCACCAGATAGTTGATCTAGTTGGGGAGGATGATCTGTGGCATAGGTTACTGCACCATTTTTAGTGGCATACATTGGGAATGTATGAGTGCAGTGTCTCTGATATAGTGATATAACATTGTTTAGAAGACCCGATGATTAGTTTACGTTTGATATGGGAAATGGATAAGTATGTGGTCCCATTAGAAGTTTTTAAAATGTGGTATACAAAGTGTTACTAGTGTACACTGTTTCTATGGGAGAAAAAGGAGGTAGATTTGTTGTGGTTTTACTTTCATAGGGATATTCATTTAATGGTTTTGTCACCAACGATACGAGTGGAGAATAAAAAAGTGATACCTTTTATTTAGATGTATATATTTTTCGTATGGTAGTTTAGGATTATGTTCAAGGATCTTCTATGTTTCTTCCAATATCTTTATCTTAATGAGGAGTCTCATATGAGGCATAATGACGAGGCACTCTTTCCTTAGATCCATTATTTAGATACTCCATTTATTTTTCTAACATATTTGGATGTTTAGAAGAAGGTGTATATGATTTAGCAGATGCACTCACATGGAGGTTTTTCAATAGATAGAATCTAGTGGGTCACTTTGAGGAGTATAGTTATTGGTAGTAGGTTTCAGCCGCAAGGGCCTTTGGGGTTTCAAACAACAAGGATTCAACCTTATAAATTTCCATTCCATCATATTTGGAGATACATGCATGCTTTTCCCTTTGGAGGTCATGGTCATCATCTAGACTAGTTCTAAGAGGGGCTCAGTTCTTAGCTTTGTCAAGTTGGTCAGATTTAACATCAGTTTCAGTAGTAGTTTACCATGAGACTATTTTAGCAGAAGGGTAAGGATGCTTATTATCTACCATAAGGAGTTGGGTTATGTAGAGGCTAACCATATGATTATCTTCATCTTCAAGGATGTAGTACATATCATATTTTTGGAGGTGAGAATTATTTGAACATTAGGGGTGATGGGAATGGTCAGTTATTGGTAGTTGGTGAGGTAGTGCCATAAGGGAAAGTGATCATTAGTTATTAAATAATTCTTTTAGTACCCTTGTTTGTGAATTGTTATATTCAAGCAACTGACACTCTTTTGTTTCACCTTATCTAGTACATTCATTGGAACATGATGTAGAGTGGTTTCTGGTTCCATTGGTGTTGACTATGCCATTCAGAGGCTAGACCATATTTTTTAAACATTTATCAGGGTTTTTAACAAATGATGGGTCGATATATTTCACATGAGGATATTTTATTACTATAGATATACCATTACTATGTCATTATCATCATCAAATCTATGCATTATATACATGATGTTATCAAATGATTCTAGATAAGAGCTATGTTCTTGGATTTGAATGGAAAATGTGTAGTTTTTATTGGCGAACAGGGTTTATAGTTGGTAAATAGACGTGTGTAACCTGTTATTTATTTTATGTCCAATATATCTTTATAGTTAGTAGATTATATGATGGATGAGTCTCCTAGGGTTAGGTATTATTTAGATGTTTTTAATAAGGAGGTTGTGAAAGTACCCCCACTGATGTGATGTTGAGTTATAGATAGGATTACTATTTCATGATTCTTTGATTTTGATGGATGCTTATTTTATGGAAACAAATAAGTTATAAGAGATGAGAATTCAGATAACTGATCTGATGTATAAGGGATATTTTCCATTCAATTGTGTCTCCATGGGGTTCCCTAGTGTTATTTTATAAGATGGTGGAAGGTAGTTCAAGGTTATTCATTGACTACCAAAGGATTAATATTGTAAAGATATAGAATCATTAACAACTTTTTGGTATAGAAAATCGATTTAACCAATTGATATGGGTTATTTGGTTTCCTAATATTGATATATGGTATGGGTATCTCCAGTTGTGTGTGATAGAGGGTGATATCCCAAAGACTTCCTTCAAATGAAGGTATGAGAAATTTGAGTTTATGGTCATGTCGTTCGGTGTCATGAACACACAATATGTCTTCATGGGGATCATTAAATAAATGATACCTGAATTAATAGACCATTTCGTTGTCATTTTCAATGAAAAAATATTCATGTACTAAAATTATTAGGAGTAGTATGTTGATCATATCAGAGATGTCTTGTAGGTTCATTGATGCCGCCAGCTCTATATGATGTTTTCCAAGATTATGTTTTAGACCTGAGAGATATATTTTTGTAGGAATGTGGTGTATTCAAAGAGTGTAGTAGTCGACCCATCAAAGGTTGAGATGGTTATTTATTAGATGACACCGATGAACATTAAAGTTTTCACATTTTTATGGTATTTCTAGATATTATTGGAATTTTTTTATGATTTTCCACAGGTTGGATCTTCGAAAACAATGCTATCCATGAAGGACCAAGATTATATGTGGAGTTATCAGTTCTCGGTAGTGTTGGTTTACATCTAGGAGAATTTGGATAGTTCTCAAGTGCTTTAGTTACCAAAGGAATATTTGATGTTTGGGGAGTTCTGTCATTCATACCATTTGGGGTTGGCATGTGAATTGAGGTAGAGTAGGGAAGAAATATCTTATTGGTCTAGGTAATTATGTACTCATGAGCATAATTATTCCTTCAACGATTTTGTGTTAGAATTAGTTTCATTTCCACTGAAGATGTGGTCACATTACATCATGTGAATTGTTTTTTTTTCTTTATGAATCTTAAGAGTTTAAGGAATGTATTTTCATAGCATGATCTCAGTATAAAACAATAGAGGTGGATGGAGTTTCATCTAGAATTTTAATTCTAGATCTCATACACCTCAGGAAGGTTGAATTATGTGGATAATTTTCTTAGATTAAATTCATATAAGGATGTTATTCTGGAGTCTGTAGATTCATGGAAAGTTATGGAGGAATTAATAGCGATGGACATAGATTTTAGGTTGGGTTATGGTAGAGGTTTATTATTTAATATTAAAGTACAGTATTATATAATGTAATGGGTGGATGATTCTTTGTGGTTAGTATTTGAAATGAGGTGATGTGTGGTCATTATGGCCATGGTGATGCATTAAAGGGATGGTCCGAGGATGGTGGGAACTTAATGTTGTTTCATGGGAGGTTGTTTATTCTGGTGGAAATTCATGAGGGAATTATTCTTGAATTTCATATCACACCATTTGAGGTACACCTGGGAGTTTCCAATACATACTATTGATTTAGGACGTAGTTTTGGTGGCCCATAATGAAACTACAAGTGAAAGAATTTATAGTGAATTTTTAAGAATTCTAATAGGTAAATGAGGAAAATTGTGTTCCTGGTAATTTGTTATAGCCTTTTGATGTTCTTGAGTAGAAATAGGTTGAAAAATCAATGAATTTTATAGACCCCAGAAAAATCATCCCCAAAATTTTCCAAATGCTCCCATACATGATCCAAGATCGTAGAACTTTTCGCAAGCTTCGATTTGGTAGGTCTTAGGGCCCAAACGGAGTTACGGATTAGGAGTTATGGACATTTGATGTTGGGTTGGAAATGTAGTTCGCAAAGCCCATTCGCGAAGCCCCCTCCGCGATCGCGGAGTTCCACCGTGAAGCAATGAGGCGGGAAGCTCTGCGAACCAGTTTGACATTTGTGACATGCCGCGAAGACCCGCCGCGAAGCACAGGAGGTAAGATTCTCCACGAATGAATTTGACGTTCGTGAACCCGCCACAAAGAAAAGGAGATGGGATGCTCCACGAACCCCTTTGACGTTCGCGATTCGCCATGGAGCAAGCTACATCTTCGTGTAGAGCGAGCTTTGCTTCGTGACAACCCTTTCCTATAAATACCCAGCTCACCCCCTTTCTCCAGGACGGCCACGGCCACTTCGCCCCTTGGCTAGCCGATCTCACGGTCCACGGAGCTCCACATTGCGGCTCCGTGAGGCCATGCTCCGCGAGCAACTTCCTTCGCGTTGCTGCTCTGGAGCCGAGGCTCCGTGAGTCCATGCTCTGAGAGCCAATGCTCTGTGATGCTGCTCAATGAGACTTTGATCCGCGAGCTGCCCTTGCTCTGCAAGAGGCCCATGCTCCGCGAGACCTCATGCTCCCCGATCCCCTTTGCTCCGCGAAGCTACTTCGCAAAGACCAATCCTTTACGAGGCTCCTAGCTTCGCACCCACCGGTCCATACCGTGGGGGCTGCGCCCCCGCACCCCCACTCGGGGTTAGTGCCGGGCTGCCGTCCCGGCCCTCCAATCTGGTCCCTTGGCTACTGTCACAGACCCCCATGAAAAATGGACAGTCGCACCGTGAAATTTTCGGCTCGGGACATCGGGATTTTCCATTGCACCCTTATGCACACCCACCTTCCACCTTTAGAATACCATGATTTGAGATACTCCTCCACACACCATGAAAAACATTGAGTCAGCATATTCCTCTTGGTTTCATTACTATGTCTTGATTTGTGGTTCTCATCATCAATTCCCTGAGTACCTTGAGTCAAACCATTCCTCAGCCAACTCCTCCAAACCCCATCACTTGGTCCATATGCCAGGTTGAACCACAAAGGGCTACCCTCGCATAAGTCCCAACACCATCCATTCCTAGGCACCTTATTCCCAACAGTCCTATCTACATGATTATAAAATGTAGTACTCCCTATCTAACAAATGATAGGATACCTCTTTCTCCAAGCAGGAGATACCTTATTCTTCAAGCATAAGATGCTAGTAGTCCTACCTAAAAGACACTAAACTTTAGTTCTCCCTATGTTACAATCATAGGATTCCTCTTTATTAATAAAATAGATGCCTCATGCTCCAAGCATAATATTCCAATAGTCCTATCTACATGACTCTAAACTATAGTAATCCCTATATGATCAATATTGGATGCATCCTTCCCCAAACATGAGATGCCTCATGCCCCAAGCATGAGATGCCAATAGTCCTCTCTACATGACTATAAACTGTAGTTCACCCTATGTTCCATACATAGGATGCCTCTTAATCCAAATAAGAGATGCCTTATGCTCCTAGCATGAGATGCTAACAGTCCTATGTACATGACTATAAACTGTAGTGATCTCATTATGTTCTAAACATAGGATGCCTCTTGCACTAAACAAGAGATGCCTTATGCTCCAAACATAAGATGCCTAATGCCATGATTATAGTGGCATGATTCCAACACCCCTTGGTATTATCCCTCTTGTGAACCAGTACACAAGTGAGGGCCTCAATTCACCAGTGATTTGGGATGCCCTCATGGCTAGACATGAGGAAGACATTACGGGACGCTTCCTAGCGTAATCCCCATCCACCATTGTCGCCCCATAGTGGCACCCAGGAAGCTTCCTAGCATAATCCCCATCCAACATTTCCGCTCCATAGCAGCACCCGGGTAGCTTCCTAATGTAATCCCAATCCACTATTGCCGCTCCATAGCGGCGCCCGGGCAGCCTCCTTGCGTAAGCCCCGTTCACCATTGCCGATCCATAGTGGCACCCGAGCAGCTTCCTTGCATAAGCCCCGTTCACCATTGCTGCTCCATAGCAGAACCCGGGTAGCTTCCCTGCGTAAGCCCCGTTGACCATCCTAGCTCCATAGCGGCACCTGGGAAGCTTCCCTATGTAAGCCCCGTTCCCCATTTCCGCTCCATAGCGGCACCCGGGCAACTTCCTTGCATAAGCCCCATTCACCATTGCCGCTCCTTAATGGCACCCGGGCAGCTTCCTCACGTAAGCCCCATCCACTATTGTGATTCTATGCAGCGGTAAGCCATGGACATCCTTATCTAGTGGTAAGCCATTGCGATCCTATCCAGCGGTAAGCCATTGTGACCCAATCCAGCGATAAGCCATTGCAACCCCATTCAGTGGCAAGCCGTTCAGATCCTTATCCAGTGGTAAACCGTTATAACCCAATCTAGCGATAAGCCGTTGAAAGCCCCAATCGACGGTAAGACATCATCAGAAGAACTACGTAGAATTTGATTCCCTACCACAAGGATACGTAGGAAGCCTCTTCAAGGATCATTCCCAAAACCATCGTCATCCTTTTCCTTTGGCCTCCATACCTGAGTAAGTCCTGACACCATGGACGGATCAACGTGTAAGCCCCTCTTAGCTTCCCACAGACGCACCCTTCATGACGTGATCATCAGGTCTCTACTGCCTCTTGTTTCTCACACCGAGGAAGACTCACGTGTGCTTAGAGTAAGCATTGACTATGACACCGACCTTTATCCAGCATGACGTTCAACTATATTCCCCCGTCTAGATTGATGTTAAACTGTACATCCATTTGAACTATGAGGTCTTTGATCCATTTCAAGGAATGGTACATAGGAAGCCTCCCTAAGGTTCAAGCCCATCACCCGGTCATTCTGACCTCATTTACATCGGTTCACCCTCATCCCGCATGATGTTAAACTGTATTCAACATCTCCCTGAGCTACGAGGACTTTGATCCTTGTCAAGGCATGGTACGTAGGAAGACTCCCTGAGGTTCAAGCCCAACACCCATCGGACCAAGGTCCACCTTCACGTCGGTTCGCTGACGATACCCATCGGACCAAGGTCCACCTTCACTTTGGTTTGTTGACGATACCCATCGGACCAAGGTCCACCTTCACATCGGTTCGATGACAATACCCATTGGAACAAGGTCCACCTTCACGTCGGTTTGCTGATGAAACCCATCAGACCAAGGTCCACCTTCACATCGGTTCGCTGACAACACCCATCAGACCAAGGTCCACCTTCACGTCGGTCCTCCAGCACACCATTCTGAACTACGAGGACTTTGATCCATGTCAAGGCATGGTACGTTGGAAACCTCATGAGGTTCAAGCCCAAAAACTATCGGTCCGAGTTCCACCTTCATGTCGGTTCACCGACACCATCCCGAACTATGCAAACTTTGATTCCCTGCCATGGGGATACGTAGGAGGTCTATTTGAGGCTCAAGCTCGACTTGACTATCTCCCTTGTGATGGTCCCATTTAATTCCCCCTTCACTTCATTCATGCATCCATAATCCATCCTAATTCTCACCCGGGCCGCTACTTCCCGGTGGGATCAGGTCATCCACCCTCCTCGCTGCTCCTAGCAGCACTTGGGCCACTATCCACGCGTAAGCCCCAGCATGTATCCGGGTCATTTTCCTCTGCGTACACCTCGATTCATCACCCCTCCGGAACTAAGTGGGTTTTGATCCCTATTGTCTATACAGGGTACGTAGGAAACCTCCATGAGGTTCAATCCCAGCCAATGGTAAACCTTGGTGCCCCCCCATTCTGGGGTGCACTCTCTCTGATCCACCCTCAGTGGAGTCTAGATCAACTTTCATAGTGTGACATCTCCCCTATATGAGACACAACACATCTGATCTGTCTCTATGGGACATTCTGATCACCCTCATTCCATCTCTGCAAGATGTTAAACTCACGACCTACCTCGTGATAAACATGAGATGCCTAAGGAAAACCTTGGATGATGCTCATTTGGCGTAACCGTCTCTGCTAGACATTAATCTTGCAGCATACCCTGTGTTAAACACGGGAAGCTGAGGAAAACCTCAGATACATTCATATGTCATGTGATTCCCCAAATTTGATGTGGGATAACTTGGGTTATACAACCTTGATATGCCCTATAATGAGGAAGAATACATGTTCCTCAATGTCCATGCACCCAGAGATGCCCCGACATGCCTGATGTTGTCATCTACTCCGACCGAAGGTTTCTACCATGTCATGACCCCCTGGAATGTCCTGAAGGAAGTGGTGTAATTAACCGGCTTACATGAAAATATGGAACCAGGAATGAGATTCATGAACCACATATTAAATCTATGAGGGAGATCCGGACTAGGTGAAGAGTTCCGAGGAGGAATCCATGGAAAGAAGAACCGACATCCCATCATCTCGTTTCGATCAAGGAGCAGACGTTCCTGAATAAGGACCGGATGCCGCCCGCCTTGGGAAAGCAAGAATGCGGGGCAACAGCTACGCGTCCTCACATACGGATGCACGTGCCCCGACGAAAGCATCAGAAACAATTTCATAACATGGTTACCCTCATCTTTGGGAGGTTATGATGTAATATGGATAATCATGGATCAATTTTCAAAATTATCCCACTTCATAGTGATCAAATTTTAATGTTTCATTAATTTTTTTTTGGAAAAAATATATGTAGATGAGGTGGAATAGTTTCATTGGGTCCTGGTATCCAATGTCTCATATTGGAATTCTTGTTTGTCTTCATGAGTTTTGTGGGGATTAAAACATGATTTTGGAAGTTAGATACATCTCAGCAGTATATTATACCCTGAAATGGATGGGTATATGTAGTGGAATATCTAGATAATATAGGATATGTTTCATGTATGCATCTTAGACTTTTACAGATTATGGGAACAAAAAATTCCATTGTTTGAGATTTCTTACAACAACAGATATCACTCATCCATCGATATGGATCTATTTGAGGTGTTTTAGAGGAATCCATGTCATTCATCATTGTGTTGGAAAGAGTGTGGGGAGGTAGCAAGTTTTATATAAGATGTGTTCTAGAGCACAACAAATATGGTTAAATTTTTTTGTGATATGATGAAAGGACCATGTGAGTTGGAAAAGTATTATAATGATTGTAGGAGGAGGTCTATGGATTTTTTAGGTTGGTGACCATGTGTTCTCAAAGTGATCCACTCAACAAGGGTAGTGGTGGTTTTGTAGAGGGATTAATATTTCTATCATTATTTTTGAGCCATTTGAGGTGATGGGTAAAGTATTTAAGGTGTCAAATTGATTTTCATTTCCACCATGGTTATATAGTTTCCACAAAGTATTATAATTTTGTTATCTTATCATGAACCAAACCTGGGTTCCATCCAACAAGACACCTAACTTTATACATGGCATGATGAGAAGGGTGTTATCGACCACTAATGGCTGGAAACTAGTTCCTGGGTATCAATAATATGACTTGGGAATGATTTCACCCATTTATATAATCACAACAAATAAAAATAACAAGCATCATAATTACTAATAAACACAACTAAATGGGGTACAATAATTTTACGATTCAATGTTTTAAAACTTAAACCAAAACATAATGTACCACAATGGAATAAGAAAAAAAAACCAAAAAAATATATGAAACTAGAGGTACGCCACCATCATTCCAATTCCATCAACACTTAAAATATATGGAACAATAGAAACTAGGTCCACTATTATAACTACAATACATATTTCCCTGAAATGGAGAATACATAACAAGGTCTAAATACACCCAAAGGTGTATGATGTGTGGGATACAAAGCCCAGTTGTATTCCACCCAAATAAAATATTACATGCTATAAAATTAGAAGACAAATCAAAATGAACATTTCTTTAAGAATATTTGAAATATTACCAAGAAAAAAATTAATGAAAACTATCTCAAGAAATACAATTTAAGAAAAACCATTTTTCACATATAATATTGATTGAAATAAAAATTGACACAAGGTATACTATATATTGATTACTAGAACCACATAACATAAGCATCATGTCACAAGATAGTACCATGTGAAAATACCTATAGGTAACATGCCCAAGTGAGACTCTATGATCCTCTTACCTCAAAGATCAAAAATCCTCCAAACCCAACTTCCAGTAGCATCCCCGTGCATGTGCCACTAGAGGAGAATGTCTCCAAAAATTTCAGTGGTCTTAAAATCATAAGACAATACAAATAATGTTCATATGAATGATCCAATAATGGGGATCCCATTCCAAAAGTCTAGTGGTATCTATTTATATCACATTTTTAGTCAGAATTGTATCGTTAATCCTGTATAGTAATCCATGCCTCATACACTTCTGAATGAACGGAAGTACATGTTATAGTTCACCCACTTAGATACACAAGTTTACCTTAGGGGTAAAATTCTATTTCACATATCCCATAAATCACCCCTTTCACATACACATTCCATGCATCACAATAACAAAAGGAAATCAAAACTTTCACATTAACATAATGATCAAATGATCAAATTCCACATGGAAACCACCATTTTATGTAAAAAAACACTTTCCATATTCCACACACACCAAAACCATTTTGGTATAATTTTTTCACCAAATTCACAATTTATGAATTCTATTTGGGAACATAACAAAAAAAAAACACATTTTAAACCCAACCATTTCCGCTGTAAAATCCCCTTTCATGTTTATACAGACATCAAAATCATTTTATAAAATGATTCACATTACTTTCACAATTCATAATCACATTCAAGGTATAAGAAAAGAATAAAACATCCTACAAAAACCCATTTCTCATGGAAGATCCACTTTCAACACATTACCTCATTTAAATCTCACTAAAAACACATTTCCTACCATTGAAATAAGTCATAAAACATATTCATTAACACCCCAAAAAAGTACAAATGAAACCTAACCAATTTTCATTTGAAAAATCATATTCATCACATGTGAACCAAAAAAACATTTTCTAAAAAAAATTTCACACCACACAAGTAATCGATATAACACCTTTAAACAATGCCGAAAAAATAGAAACTCATTTAATAATGTAAAATCATTGAACCATCTACTTCACACTTGTAAAAATTCAAAATTCAATGTGAAACCGCAATCGCACCACCAAAAGACCTTATAAATGAAATATCAAACAATAATCATCATTATTTCACCCAATATATAATGATCAAACCCTATTTAGGTAAATCATTCTTTTGGAAAACAAAAACTCTATAAGGAGGTGGATAAACCCTTGATGAATGAAGTTATCAAGAGAAAAAAGACATACTTGATTATTTCATGAATAAGCAAAACAAAATTCACTTAAAAAATAGAGGTCCAAGGGATAAAATAGGGGGATATGGGATCCTTGACTGGAAATCCCTTGTGGGATGAGAAATGAGAGGAATTAGGGTTAAAATTGAAGAGGAAATATGGGTAAATTCCAACTTTTAAATGGAATGGAAATGTCACACTATTTTATTTCATAGTTTTCCAAAATATGTGGGAACCATCCACCCCTCACCATAAAATAGGGATATAATGCATGATTATCCAACATAGTTGAAAAACCATACACCAAACTTGTAGTTTCCACTATCCAAAATAGAGATTTGCAACATGGGTTCCTGGGTGAGGGAACACAATTTCCCCTTACTTTTCACAAGCCATGTGCCACATGATTCCCTGCTTAAAATATTTATATTTAATCAAAAAGTCAAGGGGAATTCCAAAGATAAATTTAAAAACAAAAATAAATTAAAGAATATATTGAAAAAATCATTGATGTAACAATTCTCCCCTCTGTGGAATCTTTCCCCCTAGAGAGTCATCCCTAGGATTTATCGGTGAACAAAAATGGATAATCCTGCTCATCCCAAGACTTCCACTCCCATGTCTCATGATCATCACTAATATGATATAAATCATCTAGAACCAATGGAATAGAATTTCTATAAACAACTTTCTCCTAATAATCTATAATTCACACCGGCCATTCAAACACCCACATATCAGGTTCTAATCCAAGTTATTCCCAATTTAAAACATGATACTTGTGTGGGTTATACATTTTCATTTGAGATACATAGAACACGTCATGAATTGGTTTAAACTAAGAGGGAAAATATAACCTATATTCCAACTTACCAATTTTCTCAGTAATATAATAAGGTCTAACATACCTCAGTGTTAGATTTCCTTGTTTACCCAAATGACGATAAACCAAGTGAGGTGACACTTTCATGAACAATAGGTCACCCATAAAAAAATATCCAATGATCAGTTCCTTTGGGTGGAATTATACTTGTGATGAATCTACACCATCACCAAACATTGTTTGATCAATATAACCTTATCAGATGTATCATGCATAAGGATCATTCACAACAATGATGTCTCACCCACCTCAGTCCAAAACAAAGTTGACCAACATGACTAACCATAAATCTCATCAAAAAGAACTATTTGAATCTATGTTTGGTAACTATTTTTATATGAAAATTTAACCAATACAAAATGTTTATCCTTCGAACCATAGAAATCCAACACACATTCCCAAAGCATGTATTCTAAACATTAACTCACCCTGTCCATCAAATCATCCATTTGAGGGTGGCATGTCCTACTCAACATGACCTATAAACCCATAGAATTATGAAGGCCTTAACAAAACCAAAAGGTAAATTGGGGGTCCCTATAAAGAAATATTACCGACTGAACACCATGATGTTTCATAACATCATGAACATAAAACTAACCCAGCTCATCTATCTTGGTTGAATCCTTATTTGGAATAAAATGGGATTATTTGATGAGATGGTCAATCACGACCCAATTGGAATTCCTCCACTATGGTGTATGTGGTAATTCAAAAAGAAAATCTTGGGCACCCTCATCCCACTTTCAGGAAGGAATAAGTAGTGGATGAAGAAAACCTTAGAGCCTTCAGTGCTCTACATTGTACTTCTGACTCATATTACATTGATATATGATGTCATCTATGTCCTTCATAAATCATAGCCACCAAAATTACCAATGCACTTCATAATACATCTTGGAAGCATCAGGATGAACAAAACACTATGATTGGTGTCTATCATGCGTCACCACCTTCCTCAATGACATTGGAACCACAAAGCGGCCTCTAAAGCAGAAAACTCCGTCAGGAGACAATGACCGTCCACAAAGAACCTCCAAACCATGATGAAACTACATTGAATGATATCACAACTCATATCTCGACATTCATTTACTAATGAAATCCAGAAAAAAAGGTTTGAGTTGAACACTAGAAAATAACACCCCTCCACTATGCTCCTTGGTCTTGAAGAGCATCTGAGAAAATAACCCCATCAAGGTACACTCATCACTAGACTATTTCAATGATTTCACTAGAAATTTCATTTTCAGAGAATCTACTACTACATTACCCTCACTTGGGTTATAAATGATATCAAAATCATACCATGGAAGGTACTCAACCAAAATACACTGCCTTAAATTGAAATATATCTAGTATAAAATTTTGGATAAACTGTATGATCTGAATTAAAAACAATATTCTGCCCAAAGAGATAATGGAACCATGTATTTAAGGAATTCATCACCACTAAAAAATCCAGTTCATAGGTTGGTTAATTATTTTCATGCGTTAAATGTTAGAATAAACCATAAAATACCAAATGGTATTCCTACACCATATTACACACGAGACCCATACCTGAGGCATAATAATAGTATACAAACCCCTTTCTAGATTCTGGAATGATCAAAATAGGGGCTTTGGTCTTCCAAAACATTATCTCCTCAAAGGAAACACTCAATTCTAGGATATACTATATTTCTGTAAACCTTTAGGGGTAAGAGCTTTCCTGGATAATGCAAGGAATGATAAATCATGAATGAACCGCCAATAATACTCTATCAAGCCTAAAAATCTATTAGTCTCAAAAATATTTTTTCATATTTTTCCATGACATAACTATAGTGATATTCTATGGGCCCACTAGAACCCCTCTCTATGGGATCACATACCCAGAAATTAATCCTCTATAATTTATGAGGTTCAATTAGAACACTTCACATGGAGATGAAGATCTTGAAGGGTTCCCAACATAATCCTTACATATATCTCACGCTCCTCTACGATCCCAGAATATACCAGGATGTCATCCAAAAACACCATGAAAAAGGAGTCGAGATACTGATGGATCATCCTATTCAAAAGTCCCATAAAGAGCATTGGGGAAGTTTTCAACCCGAAAGGCATGATAATGTACTCAAAATGGTTGTACCAAATTTTGAAGTCTGTTTTCAGAACATCAACCTCTCTAACACTATCTTGAATATATGTATAACTCAAGTAAATATTCAAAACTACCTTTCCCCCTAATAATGATAAAAAGTTCATAAAAAATAGAAAATAATAGTTTATCTTGATCGTCATCTTCATCAGGTTTTAGTAATCAATACACAGTCTGAGAGATCCATCATCCTTCTTAGAAAGTAAAACAAGGGAGGTCTAAGGTGAGATACTCGAGCGAATAAATCCTTTGGAATCCAAATCATGAAAATGTAACATTAATTCCATTAACTAGGTGGGGGTCCACATGGAAAGAGGGAAGATATATCATTTATTTTTCTAATACCAATTCAATGGATAAATCCACATCCCCCTCTCGTGGTTGATTTAGGAGATCCTCTAGAACACCACTGGAAACTCATCCACCAAAAGGAGGTAATCCACCCTCAGGGGAACCACCATCATCTTCCAATGTGAGAAATGAGATATGATTAAAAAGGTTTCCAAATTATATATTTTGAGATCTAGAACATCCCAAATGGGTATTCCATTCACCTAATCCTGACTGAGGATTCCATTCACCTTAAAAAACATTGGAACTCCCATCTGCTACCACAAAACCCACTTGATGCATATAACAATACATGTGTGCTTGAAAACACACATCCAATTCATATTAAGGATCACACAAAAGAGGTCTATCCTAAAAATAATAAAATCCCATTCCAACCTGACCCTTGACAATGTGAGAATACATGATAGAAATAAAAAACCCTACTCCTGCTTCTTACCAAGAGGTGATACTAACTCTATCACATACAAGATAAGATCAATTTTCATATTTAACACAACCACAATATAAGTAGATGTAAATGAAACTAAATATAAACTATCAAACAGAACAATATCTAAAGATGATGCAATAATAATTTTTCCTCAAACTGTTGCAGGTCCTATATTTGATTCCAAGGGAGCTCGATCCACAACATGAAGTTTCCTCATCTCAACCTCATATTAAGAAAAAAAACATTGTCCTATAGATATTTTCTAAATTGATTTGATCTATAATAGGATAAATCCCTTCCACAACGACCTATGATACTAGAATATGATTTAATTGAAAATTTATATCAAACCGACATCCCTTTGAAGGCCACAGATTCTGCACTACACTGATATGGGTGTGCCACTCGGCAAAATCCCTACAAGTTCCCCACATATCCAAACTGGTTTCAAGGTATGGGTGGAGATGAACACATAGACCACATGTGACCTAGATTACCATTGTAATGGATCACGTGTGTGGAAACATTAGAAGCCACAGATTCATACATCTAAGAAGGTTGTCCTAAACAACCCCCTCCCTTTATCCCCTATTCACCCCACTTCCTCTACCTTTTAGATAGTCTACCAGTTCCCCTACTAGAACAATCCTTGTGAAAACAGTATAGAATTATTAATCAATTTGATACATAATTACACAATTGAAAAAATTTCATCATGAATAATAATTCTAGAGATCATATTTCTGGCTGCATCCACATCTTATACATTTTGAGCCTTCAGAAATTCATTGTAAATGATCTCAGGTGCATATCAATCTAACTTTTCAAAGCGTTTGGAATATTCCAACATGGTCTAACCTCCCCTAATAAGTTCAAAAAACATATAGGATCTATTGAAGGATAAAATATTTTGAAAATACTAATCAATGTATACAACCTTGAAATTGTACCATCTCAACTGCTCATGATTTTTATGTTGCACAACCAAGTCCCACCACATAAAAATGGGAACTTCAAAAAATGAACATAGAACAGTTCACTATGACAACCATATGAGTATCAATATACTCAAACTTCCTTTATATATTCTCAATTCATACCTCTATTTCATGGGGTTCTGTGCTACCTCAAAATAAAGAAGGATTGTTCTTAAGGAACTCATAATCTATATCTTTTACATGATATGGTCTGGCTTCTCTAATCTGAGTATAATCAGAGCCCACTTCCTGTCCCAAATCATAGACATACCAAGCCACTACTTCCAATAATATCTGATTTATTGGTGATGGATAACTATCACCATCACCTTCTCATGGTTTCATAGGAATTCTATGAGGATGCATTTTCCTACACCCAGTAACAACCACAAGAAAAATCCTAAAAACATATTATAAAACAATTTCAGCAACAAAAAACCTTAAATGATTAAAAAAAAAACATAACCAAAACAATAAAAATAACAATCCCAAAACACTCCACTCAACCAGATGACCATATATAGTCTGCAGGCTATACATCTTACTTGGAGGAGAAGTCAACAAAATCCTAACATCCCATGGAGACTCAGGTCCTCTCACGAGGTTTGTTGGATAAAAACCCCACTCACAATCAGAAAATCAATACCGAAAAATAATAGTTCCTATATAACTATACTATTTCCCAAAATATCATGAACCAAAAATAGTGTGATATGGTCTAATACCATTTTTTCATGAACCAAGCTGGGGTACCATCCAACCTGACACTTGGCTTGATTCATGGCATGTCCCATAGGGTGTTCCTAATCCCCATGGGATTAAAACTAGTTCATGGGTTCCAAAAATATACTTTGGTAATAATTTCACCCATTTATATAATTATAGAAACAAACAACAAAAATCAACACAATAAATTATTAATAAAACAAATTAAGGTATACCAATTTTCAAATTCAATGTTTTACAACATTAAACAAAAAAAGTACCACAACAGAATGGAAATAGAAAAAACATCCAAAAAACCTCAATATAAGGAGAGTGACATTACCCTCAAGTCTCCACCATCAACATCTACAAGAAGTGGAACAATCTCAACTAGATCCACCATCACCACCACGATACATACTACCTTTACGTGGTTCATACATAACAAAGTCTACATACACCCAAAAGTGTATATAAGTTTGAGACAAAGCCCAATAGGATTACACCCAAAAGTGAGTCTCCATAATATATCATTAGAAGTAGAATCAACATTATAAACTACATTATAATATTTTAAATATTTTTAAGAAAGCATTTTTAGGTAAACATTCTCAATAAACACCTTTTTAGAGAAACCCTTTTCCAAAAATAATATTTCTCTAAATAGAAATGTACATAAGGTTTTCTATATACTAATGATTAACAAAACATCACAAAAGTATCATGTCACAAGAGAGAACCATAGGGAAACCTTCATAGGTAAATAGAACAATTGGGACCCTATGAACCTCATACCACAGTGATAAAAAATCCTCCAACTCAACTACCAACAACGTTCCCATGCATAATCCACTGGAGTGGAATGTCTCCCAAAATTTAAGTGGTCTCTAAATCATATTCCAATACCTAAAAAATTTCCTCTAATTGTCAAATAGAGGGTTTCCCATCCCAAAAATTTAACTGGTCTTTGATGATATCACATGTTTAGTTAGTGTTGTATCATCAATCTTGTTAGAAGAATCTAGGCCTTAGCCTCCTCCAAATCAACTAGTATACCGGTTCTAGTTCATCCACCTAGATACCTAAGATTCCCTTTGTACCCAATTTCCATTTCACATATCACATAAATCATCACTTTCACAAAAACATTTCAAGCATCACATATACCCAGGAAAATCACCACTTTCACATTGACACATTGATATATCAATCCAAATCCACATAGAAACCATTTTTTCCTTAAAAAAACCAATTAGAATTTTACACACAATCCAAAAACATATGGAAATAAATTTCTCACCACTTTCATTATTTATGAAATCTATTTGGGCACTAAATAAGAATAACACTTTTGGAACCAAATCATTTACATGGGAAAATCCACTTTCAAATTCACACTCACATCGAAACAATTTTATAACTTTCTTCACAATACATTAAAAATTAAATGTCACATTCAATGTTCACAATGAAGAATCCAACATGATATAAAAACCCATTTCTCTTGGAATATACACATTCAACAATTTCACACCTTTAAATCACATTTAAAAAATATATATTGTCTTTCACCCAAGGCATAAAACATATTTAAAAAACACCACAATGAAGCACTCATGAAATATTAAAAATATTATTTATAAAAATAATTTTCATAGCATGTGAATTTAAGAACCTTTATAATTTTTTTTTGACAACACAAGTTATCCAGATTACAATATTAAATAGTTAAGAAAGTAGTCCAAAATCATCTAACAATATAAAAGCATTGAACCACCTACCTCATAGTTTGAAAAGTAAGTAAATTGTTGTGAAAACACACCCACACCACCAAAAGACCCTATGAAGGAAGGATTGAAAAACAATCATCATTATTTCACCCAACATCTCAAGATCAAACCATCCTAGGTTCAAACAACATGCTGGAAAACAAGAAGTTAATGAGGGAGGAGAAACTGTAGAAATACAGAGAAACAATGAGAAGAAATAATTGATTATTTAATGAATAAAAAATTAAAAAAACACATAAAATTAGATTTATAATGGATCATGGTGGGTAGGGAGAGGTCCCTATGTTATAAATCTTGAGTGGTATGAGAAATGGGAGGAAATAGGGTTCAAATCAAAGAGGGGAGATGGGTAAATTAAAACTTTTTAATGACCTAGAAAAGTCAAATGGTTTTCCCACATGGTTTTCCAAATCATGTGGAAAATATTTTCCCCTCAATATCCAAGAGGGATATGCCACAATGTTATCCCAAAATATATACAAAATATGCACCAACCGTGTGTTTTCCACCTACAAAATGACTATTTTACACACGGTTTCCTGGTCGACCGTACACTATTTCTCTTAATTGCGCGAAATATATTTCCAAACCAAAAATATCGATTTTTCATAAAAAAACTGAAGGGTAAACCCATAGATACATTATATAGAAAAAAATAATACCTAAAAGCAAAATCATAGATGCGACATAGCCTCATCAGTACGTTCATTATGAAACCCATGTCATTGACAGGGAAGAGTTAGATATCGAAGATGATGAAACATTCATGTAACATTATGGAGAGATCTCGAATCATCAAGATAAGATTATACATGTTTATACCATTACCTTTGTTCATGTGTTGTGAAGAAATAGTGTCCTAGTGGGGTGTACAAATAAGCAAGATACACAGATGCATGCCCGATACCCCAAGATGTTTTGAGTATCTTATTTTTGTTTTTTCCCTAGATGATGTGATTTTTGGATTAGATGTTATATAAAAGGTGTTGTTAATTTAATGTTATTCTTCCCTCAATGTGTAATGTGTTATAAGATCTAATAAATGAAAATTAGAGGATCTGATTCCTAATTGGGAATTATTATACTATAATGTGATTATAATAATGTGGGTGAGTTAGTTCTATCCATAAAATATTGTATCCTGACATAAAGGACGATATTATTTGTTTCACATGTTTGTGGAAGTGTTTTTTGTTGGATGAGGTAGTTTTTGATCCAGATGTGTGGTTTTTTTGTGATGTGGGTTTTTGGGCTATTTATGGGCATTTGGGTTGGAAAATTCAGGTGGTGATATTGTTAATATTATGGAGAAATCATTGAGAGGTATCCTAAGGGATGGCTATTGAAACCCATTTTCATTCCATAGGTTTGGATTTTATTCTCAAGGATGGGAATTTTTTGAATGGTATTCGATGTAATGCCTCCCACCTTTCTATCATGTTATTTTTCTAGTTTTCATGGTTAATGGGTGTTTGATGATTTTTTATCTTATTTTTATAAGTCTTCTCCTTGAATACAATCAAATAAAAGTCATCCCCTACATGAAATGGTTATATTGAAAAATTGCCTATGTAAATTGGTTATATGGCTAGATCAGCTGTGTGGATTGGTTGTGTAATTCAATTACATGGACAAATCGACTACATCAATAGGTTACATTTCTAGATTGACTCTCAAAATTGGTTATATGGATGTACCATCTATGCTTATCAACTACATGGATTAACTATTTAAGATACTAACCACATATATCAGCTACGTGGATTAACTATACAGACTAGTTATGTGGATCCGTTAAGTGGATGAATCAACTATGTGAATGAATCAACTATGAGAGTGATTGAATATGTGAATCAACTACAGGAATGGATCAAATAGATCAATCATCTACATGGATGGTTAATATACATGTGATATCAGCTATGTGATCATTTGACTATGTGAATCATATAAGAGAAAATGGTTATAGGGGGATTTCCTTATATGGAATCAGCCACCTTAGTATTTCCACCAGTTTCATGAAAATGGAAATGTAAAAATTTTGGTGTTGTAAATCAAGGGCCTTTAAGGGATTATTTGGAATGGATAATTATATTCTTGATTTTCTATGATGAGAAAGGATAAAAATGAGTCTTTTCACATGGGTTAATCTAATATGAAATAATTAGTAAATAAATTTTGTTGTGATATGAAAACTCATGAATTCTATATATGTTGGATTATAATTTAATTTCATTCCTTTATTCATTATTTCATACATTCTATCTAGACCTTAAATTCTTGAACCATTCCTTTGGTGTCATGGAACCATTCAACTAGTGTCTTGAGTTCTATAGTGGTGATTTCATCTTTTGCATGCCCCCTTTTTTGGTGCTTCGAGCTGAGTAAGGATTATTTCATCCAGGTATGGAATTCCCCTTCATTTATCATTATGTGTATCATATGGGGAGGGTTTGATTTTTTATATTTGTTGAGGTGTAATAAAGACAAATTAATTAGTAAAATGAATTTAAAAAGGGGTAGGGTAATGTTAATCACTTGTTTTTAGATGATTTATTATTTCTAATATTGTGATTGTATAGGGATAATGCCTATATAAACATCTATATTGTTAGTGGATTTGATTTCCTAATTATGGTGATATTATAAAACCCCTATTTTATTTTGATTTTTTATATCACCTTAACTAGAATGGTCTAATAACTTATATTCGTCTAACGAAATGGTTTCCCCTAGTTATATTAATTTTTTAACAACACCCATAAATAATGAAGAGTGTTTCATAAAGAGACCATATAAAAAATCTAAAATGATTTTTTTATGTAATGGGAACTGTGTCTGTGGATGTTTTTTTGTGGTACATATTTTTGTTTCAATGGGGTGTTCATAAAATGTTTTTTATGTGGAATGATATCTAGTTTTGTGACATGAGGTTTTTCTATGATCGATTGTTTTGATACAACATAGGGAAATTTGTGATGGTCTTTGAGGCAATTCCCTAGGGCGATTGTGAAAGAAAAAAGTGGTGATGTGGTGGATATTGTGTTGTGTGGATGAGAATGTGGTAATGGTGTGTTAATTTTTTGGAAATAGAAAATATGGTATATTTTTTGTGCTGATTTTTTTGTGCTATATTGTTATAATTTCTTTGGTTGTATTGTAATTAACTGATAATGTTAAATTTAAATAGGATGGTAATGGTTAAATAATGTTGAAACAAAAAGGGGTAGTGGGTTAACTATGAAAATGGTTTATGAGTAAATCAAATGGGATGGAAATGATAGAATGATTTGGATGTTTAATTGAAATTTGATGATAATGTGATATATGTAAAATTATTTAATTTAAAATGGGTTTTGGAATGAGAAATATGGATTGTGGCCTCTTGTGTGTGTTATTCATTTAGAGGGTGAATTTAATGTTGGGAAATTTGTGAGTTTCTTTGTTATCTTGTTGAAAACCCATAAGTTGTATTTTTGTGTTATGATATAATAGATACCATGTATATTACATATGATTATCTCTATGCACCCACCTATATCAAGCACCTAGATTCAACAACCAAATGTTTTTTGTGTAATTTTCCCAATATCTTAGTTGTGATTTTTGATGGATTGATACCCCTTATTCCCCACTCTCTCATACTGAAGATGATGAAAAGTTTTAGCTATGATGGAAAAAATTCCAAAGTTCCATTGTTGAATGTGTTTTGATGTGTTGAGATGGACCAAATATCATTAGAAAAAGTGTGATATGATAACCCATGTTTTTTTGGGAGAGATGATGAGGTGGTTTGTGGAGGGGGTCGTGTATGGTAGGAGTAGGACCTATGGATGAAATCCAAAATTTTCATGATACCCTACTTCTCTAATTATGGTCATGCTTTTAGGTGATGTACCACGTATCTGGGGGTGCGGTGTGATGGGATAGTATGTGGTGTGATGTGATCTGATGTTATCCAAAAGAGGTGGGAGTGACAGAACACATGACATTGTTGTGTAAGAGCAAAAAAATAGTGTGAAAGTGGAAAAGGTTAGACAAATGAGATATGATTCATATTATTTTTTTAATATTTTTTTTGTTATTTGGTGATTATTCATTAGTGAGTTTTGGATGGATAATTGACATGTTTAGGTGTTTTTTGTTCTAATGTTTCTTTAAGGGTGCATTAATAAGCTCCTTACACATGTGCATGAGAAACATTTCTTTTACTATTGATTATATTTATATTCTCCCCAAGTGTATATAAAACCGATTTTTTGGTTTCCTAGAGGGATACATAAACCGTACTATGCATTTCTATTTGATACCTTTGGATAGTTCTATGTCACTACATTAGCTTTCATATGGGTATCACTTTAGAGATTTTTATTTGCATCTATTTTTTTATTCATAAATTGTGGGTTGTTTTGGACTTATTTTATATTATATCAAATATTTTCTTATGGAAAATATACCACTTACCCCAATACCATATTATTATAGCAGGTTATTCCCCCCATTTTATGATTATTTTTTACTCTTGGTACAAATCACCTACTTCTATCCTACTGAAGGTAGGACTTGGGGGTCATTTTCTCTCTCCATTAAATGTTGTATCTTTGGTGGGATTGGGAAATTAAATGTGTGAACCTTATTTCATGTTTACAATATTATTAATGGACCTAGTTTTTATATTCATAATATTATGTGTGTGCCTAGGTTTCTTAGACATAACATTATGTCTATACCTAGTGTTTATATCATTATGTTTATGGTTGAACCTATATTTTATACCCATAAGTTTTTGTGTGGTAAATATTTCATGTCCTTTACTTAATTATTGAACTTGTTTCAATTAATACATTTTTATAATGTTATAATATTTTTTACACATAATCATGTCTATGTAATTTCCATATGGTATATATTCTTCGATTATTTAATGATTCATATATTATAAACTGTCAATTCTTTTTCCTTGAATCAAAATTATGTTCTATGATATGAAGGTATTGGTTTTAAATATTATTTTAATGTAATTATACAATTAAATTCACATTATTATCAAGTGATCATATATATCTTTCATATTTACCCTTACTAACATTTTAGCTCACCCTTTCTTATGTTCCATTCCAAATGATAGGAAGAACGATTTTAAGTGGGGTATTTATAAGTAGTGTAATATGTGGGAATATATTTGTGTGATATTTTAAAGATATTTTAGGAAATTATAATATATCATATCTAGTCACTAAATAAACTAAAATTTCATAGTTCCCAAACATGTATTTTTAAAATATATTTCATATTAATAAAAATGATGTAATATTTATGTATGTTGTGAAAAGTTCAATTCAAATACAAATCTTTATAGGAACAATATAATCCATAAAATTACTTCTTTATATTACCCACCATTATTTCATCACTGTAAATGATAACTCCTCAGTTTATCATTAAATACTCAATAAATGATTTCTCTATTCAAGAAAGTAGACCACACATCCATTTGATAAACATTTTAGTGTTTAATAAGTGAAACATCATAAAAATTTATAATAGATTCAATTATTCCAATAGGATAATTTTTTTCATCAATGTGTACAACTTTTACATGAGCGTAACCTTTCTAAACTAATCTATACCTATTCTTTGAAATCCCACCATTCTCGTTGATCACATTTTTGAATACTAACTTTGTTCCAATAAAATTAATTCATTTTTCCTTGGATAAATATCTCAAGTTACCTTATTTTCAATTTGATCTATATTTTCATTTATAGCATTAGTATTATTCTTTTAACCAATATATTTAGCAAATAATTTTGGTTCAACTTATAAATCAAATGCTATTTGATTTTCAATATTTTGTTTCTATCTAGTTTTTATTGTAGTTTCCTGAAATCCAATAATATTTATAGGTTCAATATTATTTTCTATTAATTTAAACCTCATGTTTTCATGTTCTTCAATATCCTCACCCTTACCGGACTTGTGAAAATTGTTAGTGTTAATATGATTGAGTTCATGATTATCAAATCTTTTACAAATCCTTACCACATACCATGTATTATATTCAATTAATTATTATAAATTGCAATAATATTTATCTTTAAATCTATAAATATTTTAAATTATTTTCAAATCATATGAATCTACCAGCTTCTTTTGACTTTTGTTCCTATAATTATTCCTCTTTTTTTGGATATGTATCCAATGGATACACATTCCTTCACTTTTCATTAAAACATTAAAAAATATTAATTTTTAAAACACATAAAACATGGACCATCGAAACCTTTGAAAATTTTGAAAATTGGTTTATTCTTCTTCTATATTTTGATAAAAAATCATTTTTCATAAGAATATATTTTTTAAATAAATATTTTTATATGTAAAAATTATTAATATATAAATTTTATGAGTTTGAATTATAAAATATTAGTTATTTAGAAATAAATAATGATTTTATTCTTTTACTATTTTACACTATTTTTACATAGTTTAAAAGGAACAATATATTGATATTTCGTCCCATTATTTGGAAGGTATATTAAAGAAATCTAGTGAAATCCTTTCCATTATCTGTTCTCAATAGATTAGTATAGTTTCAAAACACTTAACCTTTTTCATTCTAAATAGTTTGATGATATCCACTATATTAGAATTATGTTTCATGAACACAAAATTAGTTATCCTAGTGAAATAATAAATTAATTTTATAAATTAAATACAATATCAATTATATTGATGTATTATCAGACAACACGAATCAGAGGGTGTTAGATTAATTTCTGTAGTGGGATGAATTTCAAATATTTTGTGACATCTATGCACTATTATCCCCTGTTACATGTTTCAAAAATAACATTTTTTTTGACACTTAATTCATGGTAAAAATATCATTATATATTTTATTGGGATTTCATGTAAAATCCTTTTAATTATATTTCTATGATTTTTATGCAAGAGTTTATTTTCATCTTTTGAACTCAATTATGAAGATATACTAAGATAATTAATTTAAAATAGGTTACCACCAATTCTTTATATATTATTGAAAAATTCTTACATACTTTAATAATATTATGAGAATATAATTTCCTATAAAAATAAAATCATTCTCATCATCATATTGTTAACTCACACTGAATATGTTGTGTTTAAGAACTTTTATAAATAAAAAAATTTTAGATTTCAATTTCTATGCCTCCATATATGTTTTTATAACTCATATTATTTTCAAATATATTTTATTATAAAAAATAATTACACCTTCATCATGATATTAAATATTTTTCAATATATTTCTATCACCTACAATATATGAGGAACAACCACTAACCTGATTTTATGGATTATTTTCTTTGTCATCATTTAGATACATTTTTACAAAAAAATCTTTATTCCGTTAATTTTAATTGAATTTTATTACTTCATCATTATGAAACCATTTGGTATGAGTAGTTATAAAATTTTCAAAACAATACCCTTATAGGTTATATAATTTTATATTTAATTCATATAATAAAATGTTTTTAATATAGTAAAAAATAACAGACATTAATTCTCCCCTATATTATTCTTACAATTTGTAATATTGTTAAAGTTTATACCACTAAATTCATGTATTATTATTCTATATGAAAATGATATGTTTTCCATCCATTACATACTATATTCCCATATATTCCATAATACTAAGTGAAATATTTTATTTTTATATTCTATAATGATATGTGTTTAGTCTGAAAAAATGTTGTTATTGTCTAACCATATTTTTCACTAAAATTTCTTGATAGGAGGAATTCCCCAATAAATTAACCTTATCTTACTTTAATGTTAGATTTTTTAAACCCAAAATGACCATGTTTACCATCAAAAACTAAACTAATAATAAAACTATAGTTACATTTGAATTTATAGGATCATATTTTAATGGCTTTTGGGGATCACATTCTCAGCAATGTGATGTGATTGATCATAAACTTCCATAGTTTTGTTATTGTCTTCTGTCAACAATTTCAATGTATTTTTAGTATTAATAAACCATGATACTATATAACCAACCCTTAAATTAATAACCCATATATATGATCTCAATTGAAAATATTTCACATTTTTTACATTCCCATCTACTTTCTAGTTTCGAGTTTTAAATAGTTAGGGAAACAATTACGTTAAAAAGTGGACAATTCCACATAATTTATATTTTTTTCTAAAAAAGATCTTTTTAGTTTACACCCTTTTTTAATTAAATACACTTATCTTTGTTTTAATACAATCCCAAATATGAATGTTTGACCATGTTTTATGTCCCTATTCAATATAATATTTTCACAACCCACCTACTTCTAGATGATGGAAGGGACAAGAAGGTTCCATGACCTTCCTTCGTTGATATTAAGGAGAGACAATGACCCCCCCAAGTGAAACCTCAAATAGTCCCCAAGGTGGGGATAAAAACAAGGGTAAGTAAACATTAACCCAAGATGGGAGGAATTACCGTTTTTGAGAAAATAGGATCGGTAGATAAGATGGTAAATCCCAAACAACTCCAAACATTTGATATAAAATGGAGCTGAAAAATAAACCCATGAATATTGAAACAAAACTTACACAAATTAAAATAAAAAACCTAAGTAATGTATCAAAAAATTATAAGCCGCGGTATAACAACAATCCCAATTCCCAAGGTAGTAAGGTCCAACATAGTTTTTGAAGTCCTCATGGTAACCTGAAAATAGTTTTATGTACATAGGGTGAGAATTCAAGTATAATACTTAGCGTTATTAGTATACTAATTCCCCTGTTAAAATAGCAGATCCAAACCCACCTATCAAGAAATACTATCCACCCCAGCCTTACTAAGGTACAATCACCAAATAATGAAAGTCACGTAATATAATAGTATAAGAACATCAATGAATGGGTACCCCACACTACTTACCACTAGTGAACAACTCATATCTAATGGTTAATGTTCTGGCGGTAACAGTATTCTATAACCCCCCTATCACAACCCACCGACATACACCTGGGCCACGAACCACACACATCTTTCTCACAGATACCAGGGCCACAACCACCACACCTATCTCCCGAGAACACCTGGGCCTCATCATGAAGAAACCTAGGGAATAAACCACCTCATACACAACTAATACCATAAATATTGTAACAAACCTCAAGCCATCACATCCTATGTGAATAGTGTTGGGTGATAAATGTCAAGGATAGGGTAAGTGAAAATTCAGTAACCAACCATCCATCATCCCACATAGATGTTGGGAAGGACAAACTCCCCCATGAAATGGGGGCGTTCAGAACATGCTTCTCAATAAGGGTGGGGTGTGTATAAGAAACACAATGAACTACATGTTTATACATATACATAACAAACACTCAGACCAACATATGGGTTTCCAAACAAACAACTATCCCACAAAAAAACTACCCTTTCTACTACCCCTACATGTACAACCCCACAAAAAAACACAAAAATCATAAACCTACCCATTTAATTAAATATTTTGTCATTATTTATTAAGAAGTTAACTTATTTCATTCCAACACTACCCGGGTAACTACCAAAAACTTCCATAACCAACATATTTAGCAACATATACAACACACATCCAGATTACAGTCCCGCTGGACTACTCTATTCAACAACCACAACAGAACCCAAGAGTAGTACCAATGCTCTACAAGTTCACCCATTCCACAATAAATCATTCACTCAAACTAATATTGCTTCACACCTCCTATACCACCCCAAACATAATTCCCATATTAACCACTACCAAAACAATAGATCCACTACACAAACATACCACACCCTACTCATTGGGTCAACCCCTAATTCCACCCCAATACCCACAACCTTTATACCAACAAAATCACTATAAAATACACACAAGGCATAAAACCTAGAAAAACCTACCCAACACACAACTAACCCAACATTCCAAGTGTATTCAAATTTATCCAAAATTGTTATTTAATTTCAACTTTCATTATTCTAGGGTGATTAAAATGAATGTTTGATCTTAGGAACTCCTTATCACATAACTAGGTGTACATGATTAATGGATTACTATTTGTTGATTACTCAAAAGCTACCATGGTTTAAAGAAAAAGACCACCAACATACATGATTTTTAGATATAATATTACTAGAAAAACCTATACAAAGAACCAAGGATAACAGGTAAAACAAGTGATCAACACCATCATCTTCCCCATAAGTAATTTATTACTAAAGGTAACAAGAATATTATATTGTAACACCCTTAATATTTGGTTCCAACTATGATCAAGAGGCCACATGAGTATACCCACCCTGTATGATGCAAAATGAAAAGAGAGACCAAGGAAATTCCTACTTGTAAAAATATTCAAGCATAGATTCTTCCTTCATCACCATTAATTGGTGATATTCCAACCAAAATTCCACATTAAAAAAATAACTAGCCCCATAAATATGATCGAACAAGTATTCTATCAAAGTCAAGGGATACTTGTTCTTTATCATGATTTTATTGAGCTCATGATATTCAATGTAGAGGTTTTTGAACCATCCTTCTCCTTGATGAAAAGGACTATTCCACCCCATGGTGAAGCACTAGGGAGTATAAAACCCTTCTCCAGATTCTTCTATAAATGCTTCTTCAGGTCTTCCACCTCTACAGTGGACATTATAAAATGTGTCTTTGATATAGGAAGAGATTTAACAATATGTTCAATTGAGAACTCAACCTATCGATCAGGATGAAGAATATGAATATTTTTAGGGAATACATTAGTGTAATCGCTCATGATTGACATGTCTTCAACCATGATTCTCTCCTTTCTTCAATCATTTGATCCAGACATGCTTGATCATAAGTAATTAATATCTGCACATGATACTATGAGTCTAATGTATATTCATCTTCTTCCTTACACTAGTAAATAATTGGAGGTCAATTTGGGATGTGAATAGTGATATCCATTTCCATATTTTTAATGTTGGATTTGTATAAAGATATCTAATCTATGCACAAGATTTCATCAAACTCAACTAAATAAAGTATGATGAGATTTTCAAGGAGTTTCAATCCAAAACAGTAACTGGGGAGGAGTTATAAACCATGGATGCAATAAATCCACCATTCATTATTCTAATAGATAACATATCCTAAATTTTTTGAGGTGGTGCTTGAATAGTTATACTAAACTTGCATGATATGAAAGAATGAATAGAACCATAATAAAAAAGTATGTTTTCTATTCTTGAATGAATAAATAGTGTGCTTATCACCACATCATTGTCCGAAATCCACCTCAGCAGTAGTGATTGCATAATCCATTCCTTGTTTGCATAGATGTTTTTTTATTGCCTCCAAAAATCCTCAAATTAGGGAAATTGTTCGCATAATACCCATGATCCATGTAGTTGTAGCACTGCACTACAAGCTGAGTGTGGATCTCATCATTCATTTATTATTCCACATTAGCGGTAATATTCATATCTTATTGGATGTTTTTATCCAAATGCCCCATTATTCCACATTTTAAGTAATTCCTAGTCCCATTAGACAGTTATCATGATGCTTCTTCCCACAATTTTTACACATGGGATGATCGAGCTTCTCCCCATCATGGAATTTATTTGTGGGACTTCCCACATGAGATTCCATTTTCCACCACTTTTCCTTGGGCCCATTATAACATTGAGAGTCTCCGATCTCCATTTCAACTTTGATGGAAAAACCCACAATCTCCTCATAGCTATCGAAGTCTCGAGTCACCAACACATTTCACAGAATCAGATTTATAACTCTAATGAAACAATCCACCTTTCTTTTGGTTTTCATGAGAAATCCAAAGGCATACCTTGGAAGGCTTTACAATTTTAATTCATATGCATCAATTGGCTAATATTCCTTATGACTGAGACCAAAGAACTTTATTTCCATCTTGAGACAGGGTGTTCTGGGAAAATATTTATTGATAATAATTATATTTAATTCCTCCCAAACCATGGAATAAATTTCCCCATCAGGCTTTATATTCTTGATTAGTGTCCACCACTGATCAGATTCCCCATCAAAATGATAGACCAACATCACAAATTTATCTTATTCAAAGAACTGGAGGACATAAAATAACTTTTCAATGGAGTTAATACACTGTTCCGGGAGGAGGGGATCAAATGATCTACTAAACATGGGAGGAATTTTCCGCATGAAGGAGTCAAAGACAACATTCTATTTCCTTGGAGGAGGAGGTTGTACAACATGATCAAAGTTATTATCCATAAATTTAGCCATTTGATCAAGTACTATTGTAATGTTTTGAGAACTCGTTCCCATCATATCAGGCATATCATTAATGAAATATTCACATTACCCATCACATTGATTATTAGAACACGTTCTTATATTTCCACCTTTAACTAAGAAAAATAATGTATAGTTAGAGGGAATTAATACTTTGCTATTGTGCATAAAAATAAAACATTGAATATAAGAGAAAAAACATGTAAAGGAGAAGTATATCCTAACTTGTGACCTCTATGTTTCAATCTAGGTTATCCTTGATTTATTAATTAAATTATATTCTAATTTTATTTTTTAAATTCCTTTAATAATGGATTGTACCAAGATTATTAATTTACCAATTACTATCCCCCAAGAGTGTGAAACCAATAGTGCAACAAGGCCCATTTTTTTGAACTTGTTCTCATTTGAGTCTAGCTCAATGTGGTGTTTTCGGATTTTATTCCCAGATATAACTATTTCAGATCCATCTCTACCTATTTGTATCCAGATATGGAAGCATTTTCTTGATAAACCATTAACACTATACTTACCAAAATTTAAGGGTGTTTTCTTATACTTAGTTTCATCCTTACAGTTCTTACTAAAGTGCTATATTTATAAACTCATAAAATAACTAGACCATACTCTTATAGCATCTATAGTATCCCTAGACTTTTATATATATCATTACATGATTTTAATGATAATTATACATCAAAGTACAATCCAAGGATCGTTAAGTCAAGTTTTTTGAAGAATACGTACAAAAAACATAAAACATGGGACTAAAAAACACTTATTTATTTAATCTCCAAAAGAGAACCTAAATTACTTTTAGCCATTACATCTAAATAGGTTACCATGGGGATCACATGAATAAAGGGATTATCTTAAATCCTAGTAATTAATTAAATATAAGAATAAGGATTTTGTATAATGGGTTGAGATCATTACAGAATGAAATAAATTTTTATATAAAATCCAAACATATAAACATGGGATCATATAAACATGAATTCATATTATTATATAAGCAACATAATTCCTGACTTTATAAAAATTAAATACTAGTTTAACATAGTTGAGAACGAGTAAAGGTTAACCACAAAGACCGTTGTACAATGTAGCACGAGTCAAGGCTAGCCGCCAAGACTGCTAAACATAGCATCTAATGAGATTAAACATTACCCAACGCATTGGAGCACTATATGAGTGAACCCATATTAACATTTTCATGAATATTATTTCCACATAAATAATCATATATAATCAATCATACAAAAACATAAGGGAACCCATTGGGAGAAAAGGGTATGACATTAATGTCCTAAAGCTAAATGAATGGGCGTATCATAAATGTTCCCATGAGAGAAAGAAATTAAAACATACATGGATATTAAAAATTAAAATAGTAATATACCATGGTATGTGATTTAAAAAAGAAGTGACAACATGTAAGAAGAGTATTTAGTAAATCCTTAACATTAAAACATTTTAGTGCGGTTTTAAGGAAAATACTAAAGAAAATCTAAAATCAAAAAGGGAATAATATTTTATATAAAAAAATAAGTGAAATAAGAAGGTTTTCATTATAAAATAATGATTTTATAAAAATAATTATGGCATAAATGAAATGGAAGAGTGAACATGAAATTGGGTAAAACTTTTAGATGTTCCTTGAAAACGAGTTTGCTTATGGGGAAGTATCGAGGAGAGAATCACTTAAAAGCATGTTTATCCCAAAACGATAATGAGGAATGGATCTTTAAACATGATTTTAGAGAATATAAATAGTATGTAAATGTTTTACATAAAAATAAATAACAATTTCATTTGGGTAAAAAGAAAAATAGAGAAACCCGAAGGTAATGGGGATTTTCGGGTAGAACCCCTTACAGAATATCAGCATGGTATCTAGTGTACTTAAGAGGTAATAATGATAGATAAAGAGGTTTATCATCACTTATAAATCATGATGGAATAATGGAGGAGGTGATAAATCATACCTCATCATTAGGGATTACACATAAAAGGGCATAACATAGATTACATTCTTGAATAAAAGTGAAATAGAGAGGATCCCTTACCTTAAGTATGATGGTGATAGTTACATGATCTTGTTGACCTGAATAATGAAATTATCATAACTAATTAATAGTTAAAGAACCTATTTTACAGGTAAATGATTTTGTATATCTTTTTAATGTTTATTCATAACCTTTCTGATTGGTTTTGAGGTTAAATTTCGTTGTTCGGGTTCGTTTGTTTCCTTGGTTTTAATGATCATTTCACTTATATTCATGTTTGGATACACATGTATGATATGAGTGGTTGTATAGAATTGAATTTAAATTTTATTATTGAATTTCCTGAAGGTTACATGGTTTTAAATTTAATTTTGTTACTTGGAGTGAAGTTGAATCATTATATAAAACATTAATGATATACTCTTGGATTAATGTGGCGATTTTGGTGAAAATTAACTTGTTTTGTATTATTATTTTACATCATTAATATATAAGTATTAAAGAACATTAAATAAGATAAAATACATATATTATGATATGGTTCAAAAATTAAAATAGATTCACAACCTATCTAGAAGACGATCAAGCAAATTGAAAACCGGTCATCCTTGAATGTGAAAAATCAATACATCTCGGACAATATTTTAATTTATAGAATAAAAGGAGGGGGAGAGAGAGATTATGATAAAATATCCCATTGTAATAATATAATACTAGTAAAATTATGTTACTGGTGTAATAATACCATTTGGGTAGATGGAGGTGAGGAAAGAAACAAGAGAAGAAAATAACATGATGGATAATAAAAGAATCGTAAAGAAGAATTTACCTATTGAGTTTATCTCCTTTGGGAGCCTCTTAAAGGGAGATGATTTGGTCTTTGGAGGATACCAAGGGCTATTGGACATGTGTGAATATCTTGGGGAGTGATTTGGGAAGAACATAGGAAAGGAAAAAGGATTGAGAGGAGTTAAGAGAAGAGGGAAGTGTGGGTTGTTTTTATATTGTATGAGAGGAGTGAATTTTGAATATTTAATTCATTATTTAATTATATTTCTCAAGAAAATAAATAGTGTTTAAATCTTGGAAAAAACATTAATATTTTCATGTGAGTTAGAACCAATATCCATTTACATCATCTATGACTCATCCATGATGCAAAAAATTAGGTTTCATAATTTATTTTGAATTATTGTATTTTACTATTCATAAAAAATTAAAGTATTTTAGAAAAAATAAAAAAAAATCACCCTAACCATTTTTCTATCGGTAGAATAAAAAATGAACTGCATTTTTCAAAAATATATTTTTTAAATATAATTAATTTTATTTTTAATCAAAATTATAATTTATTTGAAAAAGACACAATCAAAACTATAACTTATTTTATAACACCTTGAAAAATTAATCAAGGTCCCATAAAATTATCTTATAATAAAAATTCATTATTACATTTTATTGAAATTAATTTACAATTTAAATTAATAAATTAATCATAAAACTATAATTAAAATATTAATGACATACAAAGATACCAATATATATACTATGATCATTTTTTCACTTATAAGTTGTCTAAATTGTATTTATACTTTCATGGGTGAAGTTTAATTTTATTTGACCAACATAATATTCATTACTATTCATAAGGGTATGTTACTATTTGTAAGGGTAGGTTACTATTCAAAAAAAATTAAGTTTGTCTTATCAGACTCCAAACATCATACTAATCGCAACTATTTATGTCTAATTTTCGAAATTCGAAACCCAGAAGTGTCCGAATTATGTTTAAAGGTCACATAGTACTTATTAGTTAATTATTTTTTGATTTTATGTGATTATATGAAATATTTAAAATAATTTAATTCCATTTATAAACATTGGGTCATTACACATAGAGTTTTTCATTTAACATGAAAAGTAGATTGTTCATTATTTGGGGTCTCAAAATCGATTCATGAGAATATATTAACTATAAAAGAATTTGGAAACTATATAGAAGTTGTGTGGTGTTTGCTTATGGTTTATATGGAAGGATTTATAGATAATGTAAAATAAACATAGAGTATCATGGAATTAAAAATAGACAATTTCATAGTGCTAATAATGTCTAACTACCCACATGTATAATATGAGGGAGTAAACACTTGAGAAAATTCTTTAGAGGTTCTAGCATGTTTTCCAAGTGTGGTAATGAGGGAAACCAAAATCACGAATTTTTAAGCATTATAATGAGTTTTTATAACACTAATAAGGAGAATAAGTCCCTAATTAATTATATTCCAACTATTCATTGTTTCATGTTCCAAGGGTATGGGAATTATGTGAATAAATTCACTAACCCAAGAGTTGACGAAAGGAATATGAAGAAACATAATATTAAACAATGGGATAAAGAGAGGGAATATTCAATCGCTTATATTTTATTAGAAAACTATAATAAAGTAGTGCAAGGTACAATAATTCTCTAATCTATAATTGTAAATTACTTGTTTGATTTTTTTTCATTCTTTCATATTCTATAAGCTTTCTATGAATTTAAATTCACCACCTCAAACATTGAATATCAAGCTATTCAAGAAAAATTCAGGTTTCTTATTCATGTAAACCAAGGTTTTAAACTCTTTTATAAATGATATTTTTTTGGATATACATCTAAAAAATGTGGTTTTATTTCACATAGTTCAATTTGACATAATTTTGGGTATTGACTATGTTTAATTATATAAATCTCATATAAAATTGTAATAAATGGAAATACCCTTTAATATAAATAATCATTTGGTTATTAAGTATCAATTCAAGGATGATATCAAACCATATATAAATTTAAATTCTATAATATGGTTGTTTTTACCCAAAAATGGGCTACTTTGTTCTATTATTAGGGAATAAATCAAAATTTAGAATATTATTATTATATGGGAATATAATAATGTATTTATAGATGAATTTCCTAGTATTACCCCAAAATGTGAGGTTGAATTATCAATGAAAATTATCCCTGGATCCTTACACACCTCAAATAATCCATATAGAATAATATTTTTTGAATTAGAGGGATTTAAGAAAAAATCATAGTAGAAACCTGATGAGGGTTTTATATGCCCTAATGTTTCACTGTTGGATGAACCCTAAATCTTTGTAAATAAGGTGGATAAATAAATGTATATTTTCATCACTTATGATGTCCTTAAAATGAATCATAGTAAAAATCATGTTTTATCTACCCAGTAATAATGTCCTTTTTGATCAAATCATTGGAGACAAATTCTTCTCAAAGATTGACTATTATTTTGGAAAGCATCAACTGAAGGAATAAGGTGTATATTCTAAAAAATAGATTACAAGTAATATATGAAAACCATTAATTTATAGGGATTTAATTCATACATACCATTACCCCCATTATCTTCATAGATCTTATAAATAAAGAATTGTGTGATTTCCTAGATCATCTTATGGTATTATTAATAGAAGATATCATTATATATTCCAAATGAAAGGAGGACTATAGTGATCGATTAAGTATTATGTTGAAGACCATATGGAAGGAGATAAAATACACGAAACATAGAAAATTTTATTTTCGATATACTAATTATCCTTTATGGTTCATGTGATCAAATAGTGGTTATATATATAAATATTTAAAAGGCCAAGTTTATTGAGCAATGGCACTGAACAATGATTTCGATTTAAATTAATTATTTTATTGGGTTATTCAATTATTACTTATGCTTTGTGATTAATTTGTAATGACTATCAATCCAATTAACCAAGTTAACATTGAAACGATAAAAGTTCCTCTAGATAAGAGAATGTGTATAAAGTTTTAAGGATCTTAAGGAATGGCTGTTTTTGAAAATGTTTCCTACATTATCTTATTATGAGGAATGATTTGTAATTTACAGTGATACATAATTAAAAGTACTTAGATTCATCCTCATGAAAAATTAAAGGACAATTTCTAATTATTCATTTTGATTAATGAATCCTAAGAGAAATCACACAATAGATGATTTTGAATTAGTGGCATTAATCTTTTTATTGATCTTTGTTGGAATTAATTTTTTCATCAGTAGTAAGATATATACACTGATCAGAATAGATTTAAATATATCTTCATGTAGAAGGTACTAATCATGTTGCAAATTATTTGGTTAAAACTTATCAAGGATTATGATTATCAATAGATTAGGAATGTAGAAAAGAAAAAAAAGGTAGACAATTATCTGAGTATATATGATCTTGATACATTATCTATGAAGAGGATTAAAAAAGACCTAATACTTATATATATACAAAATATTAATCATGAATTTATAATAGAATATGAAAAATCACACCTTATTAATTTTCTTCTAAACCCTCTATTAATGTAAAGATAAAAGAGTATCATTAGGATGATATGGAGAAATAAAAACAAGTAGATATTCTGGTGTTCACATTTCATAAGGAAGGTTTAATACAGTTTTGAAATCAGATATGTGTCACACATGTACTATAAATGAAGAAATATATATTAGATCATGGACATAGACCATCTTTCAATATCCATACTGGCGGTAAAAATTTGTATATATATCTTAATAAAAACATATAGGGGCATAACATGAATTTTGAAATCATATAGAATATATCTCGATGCTTATTTTCAGATAATGTTAAGGAATAGAATCATAATCATAAAGGGAAGATGTAACCCTTTACCATACCTATATGGAAATGAAAATACATCACTGTGGATTTAATCATAGTACCCCCAAGGACATCTAATCTTCACAATTCCTTATGGGTTACAGTCGATTATCTTATTATGTTACCACAATTTATTTCTAGCAGATAGTATTTATTATTGGATTAGTTTTACAAGATTTAAAGTAAATAAGTTTTTAGGATTCATAGAGTAAAAATTACAATTATATTTGATTGATATCTAAGGTTTATAGTGTCATTCTATAAAATAATTCAATATGTTTTATGGAATGAGGTATGTTTTAACACTTCTTACCACCCTCATATTGATGGTCAATATGAGAGAACCATTAAAACCTTAGAAGATATGATGTGATAATATTTAATTTATTTACAAGGATGTTATAATCAACATATTAAAAAGATATAGTTCCTATATAGAAACATTTTATATCCTAGAATCCAAATAAAACCGTATGAGGCTCGATATTGGAATAGATTTAGGACTACAACTTTTTAGCATATAGTTGGAAAATTAAATATGACAAGTCTTGAAATTTTTCAGGAAGTGATATAGATGTTTCAAACTATTAATAAAAATATTAAAATGGAAGAAATTTTATAGAATATCTATTCTGAAAATCATTGAAGATATCTAGAATATGAAATAGTTGAAAGGGTTTTCTATGAATATATCTTTGGAAATAGGTTACTTGGGAACAAAGGGAAGTTAAACCCTAGATACATTAGTAAATTTTATATCCTTAATCATGTTGGGGTTATATATTGTCACTTAGTGATGCCTTGTCACATTTCTGCTATGCATGATGCCTTATATGTTTTTTTAAAATGCATACAAGATCTATCACATGTACTAACTCAAAAGATATGAAACTAGAAGAAGAAATCTCCAATTAAGAAAAACTCAAGGAGATATTTGATTGAAGAGATAATGTTCAATAGAATAATACCACCTATATAGTATAGGATATGTGGAAGAACCATAATATATTTTAAGATACGAGGAGTCATAAGGATTTAATGAGATGAAATTATAATAACATGTTTTCTAACATGTAATTAAAATTTGAGGACGAAATATTATAAGGTGGTAAAATGTAGTGACCAAAGAATCAAGAATATTTAAAATTGATTATATGATATATATTTACATTACACACAAAAACTAATGTAAAGGAAAAAAAACTTATAAGAAAAATATAATCTATAAAAAACATAATATACTCCAGTATTGTATACAATTAAAAACTAAATTTTGGTGCTAACAAATAAAATATTGCATTATTTAATGGTTATCATAAAAATTTGTTCTTTTCATATTTTTTGTGTTATTTTAAGAGATAAATTTTTATATTTTTAAATAATAATTTAAAAAAATGAACTTATTTTTTTCATTCATCATATCAAAAGTTCCTTATATTGAAATTTTAACATCTTCTTAAAAGTTTTTTATTCAAAAAATGCACATTTTATTAGGAAATATATGATTTATTTAACTGTGCGACATAGTAATATTGAAAAAGGAAATTGTAAAAAATTTATGTAATTAAATTTTTATTTATTGAAAAATGTTAATAATTTTAATATTTTTTTTGATCTTATAAATCACATGTCCAAAATATGTAGAACTAAATTAAAATATTTTTATAATAATAATTGATTTTGGAATTTTAATTGAATAAAGGGTTTTGGAGGGGATAATCAGTTTTTGATTTTCTTGGAACCCTAATAACATTTATTGTATTTATAATAAATCCATTTATTTCATAAAAATCCATAAAAAGGATAATTTTATCTTATTTAAAAATATAAAGTATGAAAACATTAATTTTTTGAAAATAAATTATGAACATAAGTGCTTTTATATTAAAAATAATAGTAAAAAAATATATAATTTTGATATAAATAATGATATTAATATTTTAAATCTTAAGGTTTAAATTTGGTAATTATATATTTTTTAATTTTGGTTATTGAAAATATTTTATAATCTGAAAAATTATTACCACGAAAAAAAGGAAAAATGGTTAAATGGTTTTCAGTAAAGGGAAATGGATAAGACATGTAATTTTTTTTTTCAAATTGGTGACTAAGGTGATTTTATTCCAAAACAAAAATTAACCACCAATAATTTCTATTTTTTAGTGTTAAACCTTGAATAGTAATTTTACATTATTGAAAATGTTTGGGTTACTTCCCAATGTACCCCTCCTAACTTATAAAAATCCAACACTTCCTCCACATAAAGTATCAAATTACCTTAAAATTTATTATATATAAATATTTAAAATATATTTTAATATAATCTTATCCCTCTTCCATTATATTCTAGCCACCTATAAGTTTCTTAATGGATTAATTTACAAAGAGTTTTCTAATAGAAAAATTATTCTTCTGATGCGACTATTACTTTCACTTAGTAATTCTTTTACTCGACTATTTGCTAATATTATATAACCTTATAGATATAATGGAACAAATAACATTATTATATTTAAATTCCATTATATTTTTTAAAAAAAAATTATTTAATCCATTCCATCTACTTATAAAAACAAAATAATGTTAACTACATGTTGGGCAGACTGCCTTCTTATGAAGTAAAAAATTTTCATTTTTCATGTTGATTTTCTTTATTTATAAAAAATCCTATTATATGATTAAAAAGAATTAAAAATTATTAATTTCATTATTTATTATATTATAATGATATTATACACTTCCTTAACCATGCTCCCACATCATGATATAACTTGTTCTTGTTGGGGTTAGTTTACCCATAGACGAGATTAATTCTTATAGAACTCTGTCATGGATGACTATGGGAAATTAAATAATAATAATATTATAAGATAATAATTATTTTATTATTTAATTTTGGTTCTAGAGTGGTTTCAAATATCATCATTTACCACTAAAAGTTAAAAAATAACCTGACAATAATTCAATTTTCCTGCAAACATAAGAAAAAATATAATAAAAAATATAATATGATAATAAATGGTATATATTAAAATAAATATATAATAATAAAGTTCTTAAATTTTTTTCTAATAAACATATTTTCATTATAAATATTGGGAATCTAGTTCACATAATGAATATAGAATAATGTAAGGGTTTTGCAACTCAATTTCCATTCATTTAAACATGTTTTACTGTTGTAATTCCTTTCTTATTTATAAGATTTATATAATACCCTTGAATTAATTTTTGGAATATCCCATTATTTAATTTGTTTCTAATAATAAAAATTATGATATTATAATATAAAATACATTTTATTTCTTGGGAATTCATATTTATTTCCATTCATTTTATAGTACTTATTTTATTTTTAAAGTTTGAGATTATAATGAATAATTCTCATATTTTCTAATGATCTTTTTTACATGTCAATATCATACCTAATTATCATAGTTTTACTTATTATTTAGAAATATATTATGTTTTATATATTTTAAACCTTATATTTCTCATTTCCAATTATTAAAATTAGTTTTTATGTACTCTTGAAATGATATGGGATTAAAGAGTATAATTTATGTGACAAAAAAGGATTTTAATTTCAAAATCTTATATTTTATCTCCTAACAGGAATTTTATATTATGAGAAAATTATTATTTAAATATTAATTATTTAAAAATATATTGTAATAAAATAATCATTGAAACTAAGGAAAAATATTTTGGAAATTATTTTTGTCTCTATTTACTAACAATTTAATATTGTTTTAATGAAATAAATTTTTAAATGTTTGACCTCTGATGGAATATTTTTTCATGACTTTATATCTAAGTTCTCTTATAATGTATTTAGTTTCATTGAATAATTTTGTGTATAATTTTATTTTATTTTTGATGCTATATTAATAGATACAATTTTATAATATTATAAAACAAATTTTTTATTTCTATGGGTTATTTTAGGATGTGATGCTTGTTTTTAAAGTGTAATAATAAATTAAAAATTATGAGATGGGTGATACCTATATCTCCATATGATACAATGGGAAATGGAATATATCTCATGAGATTAATATTTTATATTAATAGATTAGTGAGCATCCAGGTTGAAAAAGGGTTTGTGTGATAGTATTGAGCTCGAATCATAATTTTACATGTGAATATATTAGTGAGTAGCTAAGTTCAAATTGGGCGAGTGTGATGGATTTTAGCTATACTCATAATTTTATGCTTGAAAAGGTTGATAGTTAGAAAGGTTCATAGTGATAAGATATCCTATGTTTATCATTTCTCCACCTGCATTCCTATGTACAATGTATCATGTTATATTTTATTATTATATGGTTTAATTTTTATCACTTGGGATGATATTTATATCATTAAATATTATGTTTTACCATTATTTTATTTAAATTAGAAAATTTTAGATATTCATTCTTTTCCATGTGCATATGTTCTAACAACTCTAGATTTTAATATGTTATCCCATACACAACAATTGTGCTCACCCATTATTATATTTTTTATTCCATAATATTTAATGATATGTTTTCCTCAGGGATCTTCCTATATAGGAATTTAGTTTATAGATAAATTTATACATCATGTAAAATCTGTGTTTTTATTTTTATAGTTTCCAAAAAATAAACCGTTAGATCATTCGATTGTGATATTATTTATGGGATGTATTAAATAAATCATTCTATCAATGAAATATTTTTGGATTCTTAGCATGATTCAATTTATTTATTAAGGGGAAGGATGATGATCCCCACTTCACATCATTTTTAGAACTCACATTAATAATTTTGGATTCATAAGATTTATATATTTTCCTTTGTATTGATTTTTTATGTGTATCATCTTGATTAACCCTTGGATTCTAATACTAACATAGATAATTTCTATGATTTACAAATTTTAGATAGTTCACAATCCATTATATCATAGGATGAATAATATTTCCCTATATTTTGTTAACTAAAATCTTCTTTTATTCCTCTATAATTGTTTGGTTGATGTACTCATTTACCATAGATGAAAATTCTTCAAGTATCATTGAGATATTACCTTATATGTCTCTTCAAACAATTATAACCATTAAGAAATTGAATATTCTTCAATTTCATTGTCACATTAACTTTCATTGGAGTCCATTATTCACTTGGTTCTAATTTTTATAAACTCAAACTAAGTTCACATCGATAATCATAATTCTAGATAGATGGTGTAAAATAATAACTCCATATCTAACTCCATATCATATGACAATATGATTCTTAATAGGAAAATACCCATGATTTCAATGGAAACCACTGTTTAATTAGTTCATTCAAGATTCAACCATTAATAAAGTCCAGAATGGGTTAACAAAGGGGATGAATAATTTATATCATAATATAATTATCATAAATGACCTCATGATAACTCAAACTAAAAATTTCATTAGAGTATAATTTAGTTAAACAAAAAAATCTATCATCTCAATATAGGTTTTTTTATGTTGGGTTATATCACACTCATTATCCTAATTTCTTATAAATAAATATTTCAAAATGTATTATAAAGAGAATGTGATTAACTAATACAGATCTCCCAAGTGTGTCAAACTAGGTTTGTTTTTAGGCATCCATGTCATGCACTATTTTATGAATTTATTAATATCTAATAGACCCCATAATGGTTATTATAATTATATGTCCCCAAACATAAACATTACATAATCTTGAGTTAAATCAAGAATTATCATTGAAGATCTTGTCAGGTCTAGAGTTTTATTGAATTAGACCATAACTATTACAAAACATCTTGAATATTACATGTAGAAACTTCTTTTCAGTATCCATTTTTTTCATAACATAAAAAATCATTAAAGAAAACAAGAATTATTTTCTTGAAATAAATCTTCTTTAATTATTCCTTTCTCTTACCCATCCTTATACCCTGTGAAAATTGTTTCCAAAAAACATGGGATGAGAATAATAATCTATGTAAGTGTTATAATATAAAGAAAGAAAACATTAGTCCTTCAATACATACAAAACATAATCTCTTTAACAAACATTATGAAATCATAATATTTTTGAATACCACATATAAATCATAAATCATAAAGGTATCTTGTGGCATCTATGGCATACTTACATTGCAGCTTTCACAGCTACGTAGGGAGTTATTTTTGGAATACCCATCACAATATATTCCCTAAATCTATTAGGAGAAACATTTAAATTTTCCTCCATCATATTACCCAATTAATTAGAGAACTATCTCGGGTTCACCCTCCATAAGTTTATCACAGAAGCAGCCATATGTGTAAATAATGCACAAGAACCATAAAATAATCATAACACATAAAATAAGCATAAAAGAGTGATAAAACTTCCATGTTTCAATCCAAAAATATCATTTCAAGATATTGAAATAATCAATGTCTTATCAAAACCATTTTCAATACCAAAATATGTAAAAAGAGTATATGGTATTTATTTTCATTTTTAAAACATTATGGCTTGTTAAAGTATCCAAATATCAAATAATTCTCATGGATGTGGAAAGGTAGTTGTCACCATGTATATTAAAAAGAAACATTATTTTTGTCATTTAGTAAAAATATCTGTAGAAAAATATTCCATTTTAATTAAATTAAAATTAAAATGGGTTTATACACTATATAAATGTAAGTCGTGTATAAATCAAAATATGCATCCATTAATGGAGATTGAGAAAAAGTCTCTTATCCCGTGTTTGACTTGACTTGCCAATTCATTAATATACGGAATAATAAACTGAAATTAATTTCTACTAGGTTCTTACCATTTTTCAAGTTTATTATTCCTTTTATTTCACTTATTACCATGTTATAAATGTAATGACCCAAAGTTTCATTAATGGAAAATCCCTCTTGATCCAGTTAAATGTCTCTTTATGAAAAATGTTTTTATAAGATGTAAAATTATTTGGTTTCATGTTAATAATTTTGACCGTTGTTAATATAGCCGTTGAATAGTGATCACATGATTAGTATAAATGTAAGGCTTTAACGAACCCAATTTTTACTCAGACAAAGGAAGATATGGCCTCATCCAATAGAATTGCCCTATACGAAGCCCATTTGTCGGAGCTCGGAAAAGAGGTGGAGTCTTTGGGCTTCTCCCTTGACCAATCCCAATCTGAGCTTCATTATGTCAAGCTCGAACGTGACCGTCTATAGGAAAAGTTGAAGTTGATTGAAATTACCACTTGAGCGATGTTATCCGAGCCGCCCCAAGATTCTGTCACCATTGCACACCTTACCCTTAGGACTTATGTGGCTGTTTTAAGGGGTTATGCAACAAATAAGTGGTACTATGTTCATGTACATTTTTTTTGTATATAATAATGAATATAATTTCTAGTCATTTTTGATACATTGTAAATAGTTTTTAAAGTACAAATGGTGTTTTTAATTATTATTTAATTAAGAAATCTATTTTATTAAATTAAGGGATTTTTGAATTAAATAATATTTTAATAAAATATTATTATTAATATTAAATTAATTTTTATTAAATACAAATGGTCTTATAAATTTATGAATGCAATTAAATTTTTTATTAAGGTTTGAAATCCATTTCTGTCAAAACCCGTGAATTTTCGATAAATGTTGGTTTTTATTTTAAAAGTGAAAATTAAAATATTTAGAATTCTTTTAGATAAAATAAATGTCATTTCTGGAATCAAGATGTCGAAATTATCTAACGGTGAATTTTTCATAATTTTCTGAGATAGTCAAATTTTTGGGCAAAAATTAAATACCGTTTAAATATATAATGTGTTTTATGACATCATAATGACCCAATGGTGATGTAATAAAATACCATAATCCTTATGTTCGGCGAATATATGTTTTATCATTAAAATAATGTGATTTTGGGTTTTTTTGACTTACTTTTAAAATCATTAATGAACCCCTCAAGACTTATTCAACACTTTGCCTTTTTAAATTAATTTCCATGGGAGTGTGACTCACCTCCACAAAAGAAACCCTAATTTTTTTAATAAGTTCGGACCTTGGCCTTGTAAACTATTTTTTTCCTCTTTCCTTTTACAGAAAACATGGGAAAATACCATGGTATGGTTTGTGGTTTGGATTATTTTAATATAAGGGTCCCAAACCTAAATAATAAATAATTATCTCACCTTTCCTATATAAACCCACCCAAGATCCAACTTACTGTTGGGTCGGAGAAAAACGGGAGTGATGGCAAGAGGGTGGGGGGGTGAATTGCCTTTAAAAAAAATGATTAAGAATTTAAAATCAAAGTGAAATCAAAGTATGTGCAGCGGAAAATAAAAGAGGCAATCACACAAGAAATTGTTAACGGAGTTCGGCCAAAAACCCGGCCTACGTCTCCGCTCCCAACTCAACCGTTGAGAGATTCCTACCGCTTACTTTTCAATGGTTTTAGCAAGAATCCCACTAGGCTTTGAGGTAGCACTAGGACCTATTACAGCTTGCTTTTGGTGGTTAAGCAAGAACCCACTTGCTTTTGATGGTTGAGCAAGAACCCACTAGCCTTCTTACAGGTGAAGGCTAGCTCACCTATGACACAAGCCTTTTAAAAGGAAAGGCTTGAAGAAACCTCTTCACACCTTAGTGGTGATATGAAACCCAAAAGAAAGAGGGATGAGAAAAGGTGTTGGGGTTTGTAGGCACAAACCCAAATTTAAAGCTCAAAATAAATATACAATAAAAACCGTATATGAGAAGAAGCCTTGGGCACCTTTGAATGATTGGAGATGTTGAAGGCCGCTTCAAAGATTCTTTGGTGGAGCTCCTTGGATGTGGAAGTTGTTGGAGCACTTGAGGTTCCTTTGAAGGAAGTCGCCGGAGGTTGTAAAATTGATACAAAAGGTGTCCGTGGGCTTCCGTATAGTTCCGGTAGGTGTCCGGGGCTTCCTTGGCCTTTATTTATAGGCATGGAACCCTTGGGGAGTCTTCGGAGCCGTTGGAGAGGCTTAAAGAGCCGTTGGGAGCCAAGTGGGCCAGCCTGGTCAAACTGCCACGGCTAGTTTGACTGGCTCCACCGGCTGGCCAGTACAGTCCCACCGATTGGTCGGTGTGTGCAAAAAGGCATAGGATTCGGGCTCAGCCTCCACCGGCTGGCCGGTGCTGAGGCCACCGGTTGGCCGGTGTGGAGACAGTAGCTCCCACTGTTCTGCTGGGTGCCACCGGCTGGCCGGTGCTGAGGCCACCAGTTGGCCGGTGGTGAGGCAGTAGCTTCCTCTTCTGTGCAGGTGCCACCGGCTGGCCGCTGGTGTGACACCGGTTGGCCGGTGGTCTGGAAAGAAGGATGCCTTCTGTCCAGGCCTCCATCGGCTGGCCGGTACACTTCCATCGGTTGTCCGGTGGACTGAATTTCAGTCCACTTTGCCTTCTTTCTTTCTTGGCCCAATTCCTTGGCCACCTGAATTGATTCCTATCATCCAAAAACACTTTAAAGAGGATTAGATAAATAGTTAAGTGATTGTGATCATGAAAATAAAACCTTGAGGGGTACGAGAGGTACAACAATCTCCCCCTATTTTGATGATCACAATCACAGAAATAAACAATGTAAAAGACTTAAAAGAGAGGCATGCTTTAAAAGATTTTCCCCCCAATCAATCAAGAATTTCTCCCCCTTTGTGATTATCAAAATAGCACGGGGCATAAAACTTGATTGAGGGATGAGATTTGAAAAACAAGATTGAGATTTGAAAATCAATTGAAATTTTTTTTTTGAAATTTGAATTGAAAGTTTTGAAATGAAAAAATTGAATAACAGTTTGAATTGAAAGTTTTGAATCAAAAATGAATAACAGTTTGAATTGAAAGTTTTGAATAAAAAATGAAATGAAAATTGAAAAGAAAATTTTGAATTGAAAAATTTGATACCAAGAGTTGAAAAAGAAGGTTTGAATTGAAAATTTTGAAATTGAAATCAAAAGGGCTTAAACGATCCTAACTCCCCCTAAATAAAAACAATAAATCACCGGGGAAAGGAAGTAAATTTTGGCCCGGAGAGACTCGAAAGAAGGGATTTTTCAATCCAAACTTGTCTCATAGTGGGTCTTCTCCTATAAAATTCGTCCGAAAAGTAAAAAGATTTGGGTTGACCGTACCAGGCGTTTTTACAATTACATTCATAAATAAGGTGCCCGAGTTTTTTACAATAATTGCAAAATTTAAAACTAGAGCTCCCCCTTACAAAAACAGTGGGTGCATGGGAGGAGGAGGCTTGGTTGGTATAGCCAAGTCCTTGAGTGGTCCTAGAAATTCGTTGGGAACCTAGGAGATTGTTCAAATTTTGTTCCCCTTGGGTTAACTTAGCTAGGGTCTTCCTTAGGTCTTTGATGGTTGATTCCATGGAATCAACATTTGGGAAATTTTGGATTTTGAGGGACATCTCCTCCTTCTCTTTGAGAAGTTGTTCTTTTTCGGAGGAGAGTTTTTTGAAAGACTTTTTTAAAGCAACAAATTTTGACGATAAAGCATGAAAACCTTTTTCTAGTTGGTCTCTAACGTGTTGGAGTTCTTCATATGACAAATGATTGAAAGAATTTGAAGAACTAGAAGAGGAAGAAGAGGAAGAGGATGATGATACCTCATGTTTTGCCATTAGGCATTTTGTACCTTGGTCGCTCGAGGAGGAGGAGGAGGAGGTGTCACTGCATGTCGCCTTGAGGACCTTTTTCTTTCCTTTTTCCTTAGCCCGTTTTTTGTTGAGTGGGCAATCGGGCTTGTAATGCCCTTTTTGGCCACACCCGTAGCATTTCACCTTGGGATCGGATTTTTCGGTGGGTTCTTGCTTTCGCGCCTTGCGAGATTTCTTCTTCTTCTTGTGCTTCTTCATGAATTTTTGCATTTGGCGGGCTAGATTCTCCATTTCCGAGTCGCCGCTTGATGATGAAGAAGATGAAGATGATGATGATGAGGAGGAGCTTACTTCTTTTTGTACCTTGAGGGCGATGTTCTTTGGTGTCTTGATTGGTGTGCCCTCCTTTTGAGCTTGCCTCCTCATCGTGATCTCATAAGTCATGAGAGATCCGATGAGCTCCTCTACCGGCATATTTTTGACGTCCTTAGCTTCTTGGATCTCCGTCACCTTTGGTGCCCATGAGCTCAGAAGGACCCATAAGATCTTCTTGACCATCGTCTCGGCTGAAACATCATCACCAAGAGATTTCCTTCCATTGCAAATGTCAGTGAAGCGTGTAAACATTTCAGAAATAGACTCATTTGGATGCATTGAAAAAGATTCAAAGTCTTGTCTATACATATCTAATCTAGTATCTTTGACTTTATTAGTGCCTTCATGGGTCACTTCTAAAAGCTTCCAAATTTCATGAGAAGTTGTGCAAGTGGACACTCGATTGAATTCATTCCTATCTAACCCGCAATGAAGAGCATTCATGGCTTTTCCATCAAGCTCGAAATTCTTAATATCGGCGGGGGTCCATTTGGATTCGTCGGGGGAAGACAAAGAAAAACCTTGCATGAAAATTTTGTAAATAGGATACCCTATGCTTCTTAAAAAAGTGGTCATGTGGGTTTTCCAATAATTATAGTCGGTCCCATCAAAAAATGGAGCCCGACCCAAAGAAAAGCCTTCGGGGGCGAAAGAAGTGGATGCCATCAAAAAGGATCTTTAATTTGAAACCGGTTAGGGAATTATTCAAATACTTCCTTTGATACCAATTGTTGGGTCGGAGAAAAACGGGAGTGATGGCAAGAGGGGGGGTGAATTGCCTTTTAAAAAAAATGATTAACAATTTAAAATCAAAGTGAAATCAAAGTATGTGCAGCAGAAAATAAAAGAGGCAATCACACAAGAAATTGTTAATGGAGTTCGACCAAAAACCCGGCCTACGTCTCCGCTCCCAACTCAACCGTTGAGAGATTCCTACCGCTTTCTTTTCAATGGTTTTAGCAAGAAACCCACTAGGCTTTGAGGTAGCACTAGGACCTATTACAGCTTGCTTTTGGTGGTTAAGCAAGAACCCACTTGCTTTTGATGGTTGAGCAAGAACCCACTAGCCTTCTTACAGGTGAAGGCTAGCTCACCTATGACACAAGCCTTTTAAAAGGAAAGGCTTGAAGAAACCTATTCACACCTTAGTGGTGATGTGAAACCCAAAAGAAAGAGGGATGAGAAAAGGTGTTGGGGTTTGTAGGCACGAACCCAAATTTAAAGCTCAAAATAAATATACAATAAAAACCGTATATGAGAAGAAGCCTTGGGCGCCTTTGAATGATTGGAGATGTTGAAGGCCACTTCCAAGCTTCTTTGGTGGAGCTCCTTGGATGTGGAAGTTGTTGGAGCACTTGAGGTTCCTTTGAAGGAAGTCGCCGGAGGTTGGCCAATTGATACAAAAGGTGTCCGTGGGCTTCCATATAGTTCCGGTAGGTGTCCGGGGCTTCCTTGGCCTTTATTTATAGGCATGGAACCCTTGGGGAGTCTTCGGAGCCATTGGAGAGGCTTAAAGAGCCGTTGGGAGCCAAGTGGGCCAGCCTGGTCAAACTGCAACGGCTAGTTTGACTGGCTCCACCGGCTGGCCGGTACAGTCCCACCGATTGGCCGGTGTGGGCAAAAAGGCATAGGATTCGGGCTCAGCCTCCACCGGCTGGCCGGTGCTGAGGCCACCGGTTGGCCAGTGTGGAGACAGTAGCTCCCACTGTTCTGCTGGGTGCCACCGGCTGGCCGGTGCTGAGGCCACCGGTTGGCCGGTGGTGAGGCAGTAGCTTCCTCTTCTGTGCAGGTGCCACCGGCTGGCCGCTGGTGTGACACCGGTTGGCCGGTGGTCTGGACAGAAGGATGCCTTCTGTCCAGGCCTCCATCGGCTGGCCGGTACACTTCCATCGGTTGTCCGGTGGACTGAATTTCAGTCCACTTTGCCTTCTTTCTTTCTTGGCCCAATTCCTTGGCCACCTGAATTGATTCCTATCATCCAAAAACACTTGAAAGAGGATTAGATAAATAGTTAAGTGATTGTGATCATGAGAATAAAACCTTTAGGGGTACGAGAGGTACAACACTTACTCCTCACTAAAATCCCTTAGAGTTTGTCCAACCTCTGCCCTACTCTCTCTAGAATCCTCCCAAGGTGCCCTAAGCTCCCAAGAATCCTCTCACAAGCCTCTCTCTAGCCTTTGGAAGCACACTTCCAAGTAAGGGTTTTTTCTTCCTTTCTCATTTTTTTCAATTTTCTTCAAGTTGTTTTGCCCTTTTAATTTCAATTATGAATGTTGGGGTATGGTTTCTCACCTCCCCCATACTGCCCTCTTATTGTTTTAATGATGGGAGACCCCTTTATCTCTCATTAAATGCCTCCCATGTACACCTGTTACTATGCCGAAATTCTGAAAGGAACTTCTCTCTCTTCTTTTTTATTCAAGCAATAATTTTGTATCATGAATCTAAATTCCATTACAATTGTTTGGACATGTATCCATATGACCCCCTTACTGTCCATTTCATGTAAATATGATGAGCCCTTTTTCTCTCATCAAACCTTTTTTATGAATTCTTATGTCACACCGTTATGCTGCCGAAATCACACCGATTTTCTAAGCCAATGCCATTGTGTAGTGAATACCATGACCATTTCTCCATCAATGGTATTCAACTTTATGCACATTTAATTATTTTTTATAATGTTTCATTTATTAATTCCACATTTCTTTATCATGGAATAAATGATTATGTTTTTTGAATCCATGTTTTATGATCCATGTGGCACACCTATGCATGAAATGAAATGTTTAAGAAGGGTGCGCCCTTATAGCGCTCCAATGCATTGGGTAAAGTATAGTATCATGATACATCAAGTGAAATGAGTGTTGACTCATGCTAGTTCAAGTGAAATGAGGGTTTACTCGTGCTTCATGTGCAATGAGGGTTTACTCATGCTCCATGTGCAATGAGCCACGGCTCGTGCTAATTCAATGTTAAGTGTTGTTGCCACATTTCAATGTTATGATTATCATGTTTTATCATGCCTTTATGTTCATGTTTCTATTATGGTCTATTGACATGCCTATTTCCTAACACTTATTGTACTCCTCATGTTATTCCATGTGTACTCCCTTACTGGGCTTTATATCTCACCCTATTCTTATGCATGTCCTCAGGTTATCCCATGCAATGCTAAGTACGATGGAATGTAGTGGTCATGTAATGGAAGTTTCCAATAAAGATGTTGTATTTCATGTTTTATGTTTTTATGTAATGATCCTAAGCCCCAAATACACTAAACCTCTCGATCTTCTTTGTTGTATCAAGTGAAGTTTTATGTAATAAAGCATGTTTAAGTTGTAATAAAAAGAAGTGCGGTCATAGTTGGTATCAGAGGATAGGTTTAGTTATTTTTGGGATTAGGAAACCCTAGTAAAGCCTTGGATACAAGACTAAGTATAATAAAAACATCCCTAAGTTATGGTAAATACTAAGTAAGTGGTTTATCAAACAAATACATCCCTGTCTGGATACGAGCAGGTAGAGGCGGCTCTGGCACAGATGTATCCTAGGGGTAAAACCCAAAAACACCACTTTGAGCTAGACTCGAACGGGAACTGGTGCACGACAACGGGCCCTACTGCACTCTTGGTTACAACACTCCCGGGGGATATGTTTTGATAAATTCACAATCATGGTATGAACCCTTATTAAGGGAAAAATGCCCCTAAGAATATATGTTAGAAAGTAGATCATGAAAAGCCTAGATTGAATCCTATAGACTCATGAGTTAAGGAAATAAAAGTTTATTTATAAGTCATAAACATTTGTCTTTGGATTACCCTTTATGCGTTACCCCTAACTTTCCTTTTATTCCAGCCAATGGCCGGTAATAGGAGGACTCGGGCTAACAACCTTTGTGAAGATCAGTGTGATGATTGTACTAATGAGATGCCCAATCCAAAGGGAGAGGGAATCACGAACTTTGTCACGCTCCTCTCTCAGATAACTCAAGCATTGAATAGAAACACGAGTCAAGAGGAACATCCAAAACCCCCTAAGAAAGAACAAGTTTCTATCAAGAGCTTCATCGGACAAAGACCACCTACTTTTAGTGGATCATCTGATCCCACGATCGCTGAACAATGGATCAAATCCATTGAAAAGATATTCTCCATCCTCAAATGTTATGAACAAGAGAAGGTTCTCCTGGCGGCTTATCGTATGGAGGGTGAAGCTGATCAGTGGTGGACATTGATCAAAAATACGAAGCCTGAGGAGGAGATTGAGGCTTTAGAATGGAAGGAATTTCGGAAGATGTTTTTCGATAAATAGTTTCCACGCACCCTCCATCTTAAGATGGAAAGGGACTTACTTTCCCTCAAGCAAAAAGATGAAGAATTTGTGGGAGCGTACGAGGAAAACTTCACAAGGCTTGCATGATATGCTTCCGTCTTTGTCGTTACCCCCGAATGCAAGGTTGACCACTTCTTTGGTGGGTTGAAGCCTAGCTTGCAGAAAGCATTAGCGATCCCTGACTTCGACATCTATGATGAAATTGTCCGATGTGCCCTCAAGGTCGAAATGGAGATCAGAGAATCACATGGGTATCATGGAGACAAGAAGCGTAAGGTGGACTTTAATGCTGGTGGTCCGATGGATAAATCTGACGATGCTAAGAAGTTCCAGCACCCCACTTTACAAAAGTGCGGAAAGAAGGACCCTGGAAATTTCCTTAAGGGGATGAGAAAATGCTTCAGGTGTGGAAGAGAAGGGAACCTAGCTATTAACTGTCAGCAATAAGGACCCGCGACTGTGACAGAGGATAGGAACGCTCCGTTCGAACCTCAAAGCGTTGTTCAATGCTATAAATGCAAAGAACCGGGTCATTTTGCAAATCAGTGCCCTAATCCATGGGTTATCGGAGGCAACCAACAACCTCCAAGACAGCAAGGAAGAGATTTTTCCATCACTTCTGTCGAAGTGAACCCTGACAACGAAGTGGTGACAGGTATGCTAGTTATTCATTCAAGAATAGCAAACGTACTTTTTTATTCAAGTTCTATGCATTCTTTTATATCTCAAAAGTTTAGTAGAACAATCCCAGCACCACCACAAATCATGGAAGTAAAGATGTCGGTGAGTACGGAAAATGGGGCAATCATTGCATCCCATGAATATAAGTCCTCCCCTGTTATAATTTGTGGATTGAATTTCCCTGCGAACCTCGTCATACTCCCTTTGGTGGAATTTGATGCAATTCTTGGCATGGATTGGCTTTCCTTATATAGAGCCAACATAAATTGTCGGGAGAGGGAAATCAAACTCCATATGGAGAATCGACGCCCGATTCTTTACAAGTGTCAGGAGGAAGATGAATCTCCTTTAGCTCTGTCATCTCAAGCATGGATATTACTGCCCTATGAGTATGAATATCTAGCTCAGATGATTGAGTCCAAAGAAGAAACCATCCTTAAATAAATGCCTATTGTGAGGGAATTCGCTGAAGTGTTTCCTGAGGAACTGCCAGGTCTCCCTCCTAGAAGAGATGTTGAGTTCTCAATTGAACTTATACCTGGGGCGTTACCAATATCCAAGACTCCATATAGAATGGCTGTTGTTGTGCTTGAAGAGATGAAGAAACAACTACAGGAGCATCTGGATAAAGGGTTTATACGCCCAAGTGCTTCACCATGGGGTGCACCAGTCCTCTTCGTCAAGAATAAGGATGGGTAAATGTAGATTTGCATCGATTATCGTGAACTTAACAAAATCACGATAAAGAACAAGTATCCACTCCCATGAATTGATGACTTGTTCGATCAATTGCGTGGAACACAATACTTCTCCAAGGTGGACTTGCGGTCAGGGTATTATCAAGTAAGGGTGAAGAAGGAAGATATCCCCAAGACTGCTTTTCGTACAAGGTATGGGCACTATGAATTCATAGTAATGTCTTTCGGACTCACCAATTCTCCAGAAATATTCATGGACTTGATGAATAGAGTCTTTAGATATTACCTTGAAAATTTTTTGGTAGTCTTTATAGATGATATTATAATATACTCCAAAACCAAGGAGGATCATGAAATGCATTTAAGAACTGTACTAGAGACATTGCGCAAGGAGAAGCTCTATGGAAAGTATAGAAAGTGTGAGTTCTGGTTGAAGGAAGTATCATTCTTGGGCATATCATCATAAGCAATGGGATATCTGTGGATCCTTCCAAAACAGATGCAATTGAGGGATGGCCGAGGCCAACATCGGTAACAGATATCCGAAGCTTCTTGGGATTAGCTGGATATTATCGACGATTTGTGAGAAATTTCTCACGATTGTCCAACACTCTTACCAATCTAACTCGAAAGGGAGTAATGTTTTCTTGGAGTGATGAATGTGAAGAAAGATTCAAGGAGTTGAAAAGGAGGCTTATCACTCCGCTCGTGCTCACTTTACCCACAAGTGGGGAACTTTTTGTGGTATTCAGTGATGCCTCAAAGAAGGGATTAGGCTGTGTGCTGATGCAGAATGATAAAGTGATATCCTATGAATCAAAGCAGTTGAAAATAGATGAGCGAAACTATCCAACACATGATCTGGAGTTGGCGGCGGTGATTTTTGCCTTGAAAATATGGCGGCATTATCTCTATTGAGAGAAATGCGAGATATATACCAACCACAAGAGTCTTAAATATATATTCCCATAGAAAGATCTTAATATGCGCCAGAGAAGATGGATAGAGCTCATCAAGGATTATGACTGTTCAATACATTACCACCCTGGGAAAGCGAACAAGGTGGCAGATGCCCTAAGTAGAAAGGATTCAGCGATTCTATCAATGATGAGAATTGAGAAGGATCCAATCTTCTTAGACTTGATGAAGATGGACGTGGGAATCATAAAGAAGGGAAAATCATTAATCCTTTCACAAATGATTGCTCAACCATCTCTTTTGGAAAGGTTAAAGGATGATCAAAAGGATGATGTGGGAATTCAAGAAAAAGTGGAAGCTATCAAAAAGGGGAAATCCTCAGTGTTTAATGTTAACAAAGAAGGAATTGTGCGGTTTGGGAAAAGACTACGTGTTCCAGCAAGTCTGGAGCTGGAGAAGGAACTTTTGGATGATGCACATAGTTCAAATTTCTCTATTCACCCAGGGAGCACAAAGATGTATCGAGATCTCTGAGAAAATTTTTAGTGGGATAATATGAAGAGGTAGATCGCTGAATATACATCAAAGTGCCTAGTGTGCCAGCAAGTGAAGGCAGAGTGGCAGAAGTCTAAGGGGATGATGCAACCATTGACCATACCCGAATGGAAATGGGATAACATCACCATGGGCTTTGTTCCCGGACTTCCAAGGACATCCAAAGGCAGTAATGCAATCTGGGTTGTTGTGGATCGTCTTACAAAGACTGCACACTTCATTGCTATTCTAGAGGATTTCTCATTGGATCAAGTAGCACGAATATATATTATTGAGGTAGTAGGGTTTCATGGAGTACCACTATCTATTTTGTCTGACCGAGATCCAAGATTCACCTCTAAGTTTTGGAAGAGTCTTCAACATGCTCTGAATACTGAACTGAACTTCAGTACGGCCTATCATCCTCAAACTGATGGCCAATCAGAGAGGACAATCCAAAAACTTGAGGATATGTTGAGAGCATGCTCAATGGACTTTAAAGGAGGATGTGATCAACATATTCCTCTGGTTGAGTTCTCTTATAATAACAATTTCCACTCGAGCATCCAAATGGCACCATATGAAGCCGTTTATGGGAAAATGTGAAGAACACCGTCATGTTGGGATGAGGTCGGTGAACGTAAGCTGCTTGGACCAGAAATGGTTGAAGAAATGGTGGAGAAGGTGAAAACCATTCAGAAGCATATCAAGGCAGCCCAGAGACGATAGAAGAGTTATGAAGATAATCGTCGATGAGACCTTGAGTTTAAAGTTGGAGACATGGTGTTTTTACGCATATCTCCGTGGATGAAGGTCACGAGGTTTGGATAGAAAGGGAAGTTAAGTCCAAGGTACATCGGCCCCTTTGCGATTCTTGATCGTGTTGGGGCTGTGGCCTATCGACTAGCACTGGCACCTACTATGGACAAGGTGCATGATGTCTTTCATGTATCCCTCTTAAAGAAGTACATACCAGACCCTTCACATGTACTCTCTTCCGAGGTGGTACAATTGGAAGATGATATTTCTTCTGAAGAGAAACCAGTGAAGATCTTAGATCGTAGAGAAAAATTTCTATGAAATAAGACAATGCCCCTTGTCAAGGTGTTGTGGAGAAACCACAAGTTTGAAGAAGAAACTTGGGAGTCGGAGGATATGATGAAGCTGAGTTACCCACATTTGTTTTAGTGTGGGAAAAGGAAAATTTTGAGGGCGAAATTAATTAAGGGGGGAATATTGTAACGACCCAAAGTTTCATTAATGGAAAATCCCTCTTGATCCAGTTAAATGTCCCTTTATGAAAAATGTTTTTATAAGATGTCAACTTCTTTGGTTTAATGTTAAGAATTTTTACCATTGTTAATATAGCCATTGAACAGTGATAACATGATTAGTATAAATGTAAGGCTTTAACGAACCCAATTTTTACTCAGACAAAGGAAGCGATGGCCTCATCCAGTAGAATTGCCCCATACGAAGCCCATTTATCGGAGCTCAGAAAAGAGGTGGCGTCTTTGGGCTTATCCCTTGACCAAGCCCAAGTTGATCTTCATTATGTCAAGCTCGAATGTGACCGTCTACGGGAAAAGTGGAAGTTGATTGAAATTACCACTCGAGCGATGTTATCCGAGCCGCCCCAAGAGTCTGTCACCATTGCACACCTTACCCTTAGGTATTATGCGGCTGTTTTAAGGGGTTATGTAACAATTAAGTAGTACTATGTTCATGTACATTATTTTTGTATATAATAATGAATATAATTTCTAGTCATTTTTGATACATTGTAAATAGTTTTTAATTACAAATGGTGTTTTTAATTATTATTTAATTAAGAAATATATTTTATTAAATTAAGGGATTTTTGAATTAAATAATATTTTATTAAAATATTATTTTTAATATTAAATTAATTTTTATTAAATATAAATGATCTTATAAATTTATGAATGCAATTAAAATTTTTATTAAGGTTTGAAAGCCATTTCTGTCAAAACCCGTGAATTTTCGATAAATGTTGGTTTTTATTTTAAAAGTGAAAATTAACATATTTATAATTTTTTTAGATAAAATAAATTTCATTTCTGGAATCAGGATGTCGAAATTATCCAACGGTTAATTTTTCATAATTTTCTGAGACAGTTAAATTTTTGGGCAAAAATTAAATACCGTTTAAATATATAATGTGTTTTATAACATCATAATGACCCAATGGTGATGTAATAAAATACCATAATCCTTATGTTCGGCCAATATATGTTTTATCATTAAAATAATGTGATTTTGGGTTGTTTTGACTTACTTTTCAAAGCATTAATGAACCCCTCAAGACTTATTCAACACTTTGCCTTTTTAAATTAATTTCCATGGGAGTGTGACTCACCTCCACATAAGAAACCCTAATTTTTTTAACAAGTTCGGACCATGGCCTTGTAAAATATTATTTTCCTATTTCCTTTTCTAGAAACCATGGGCAAAAAGAATGGGTTGTTTTGTGGTTTGGATTATTTTAATATAAGGGGTCCCAGACCTAAATAATAAAGAATTCTCTCAACTTTCCTATATAAACCCACCCAAGCTCCCACTTCCTCCTCACTAAAATCCCTTGGAGTTCGTCCAACCTCTACCCTACTCTCTCTATAATCCTCCCAAGGTGCCCCAAGCTCCCATGAAGCCTCTCACAAGCCTCTCTCTAGCCTTTGGAAGCACACTTCCAAGTAAGGGTTTTTTCTTCCTTTCTCATTTTTGTCAATTTTCTTTAAGTTGTTTTGCCCTTTTAATTTCAACTATGAATGTTGGGGTATGGTTTCTCACCTCCCCATACTGACCTCTTATTGTTTGAATGATGGGAGACCCCTTTCTCTCTCATTAAATGCCTCCCATGTACACCCGTTACTATGCCGAAATTCCGAAAGGAACTTCTCTCTCTTCTTTTACATTCAAGCAATACTTTTGTATCATGAATCTAAATTCCATTACAATTGTTTGGACATGTATCCATATGACCCCCTTACTGTCCATTTCATGTAAATATGATGAGACTCCCTTTCTCTCTCATCAAACCTTTTTTATGAATTCTTATGTCACGCCGTTACGCTGTCGAAATCACACCGATTTTCTAAGCCAATGCCGTTGTGTAGTGAATACCATGCCCATTTCTCCATCAAGGGTATTCAAATTTATGCACATTTACTTATTGTTTATAATGTTTCATGTATGAATTCCACATTTATTTATCGTGGAATAAATGATTATGTTTTATGAATCCATGTTTTATGATCAATGGGGCACACTTATTCATGAAATGAAATGTTTAAGAAGGGTGCGCCCTTATAGCGCTCCAATGCATTGGGTAAAGTATTGTATCACGATACGTCAAGTGCAATGAGTGTTGACTCATTCTAATTCAAGTGAAATGAGGGTTTACTCGTGATTCATGTGAAATGAGGGTTTAATCATGCTCCATGTGCAATGAGCCATGGCTCATGATAATTCAATGTTAAGTGTTGTTGCCACATTTCCATGTTATGATTATCATGCTTTATCATTCCTTTATGTTCATGTTTCTCTTATGCTATATTGAAATGCTTATTTCCTAACATGTATTGTACTCCTCATGTTATTCCATGTGTACTCCCTTACTGGGATTTATAGCTCACCCTTTTCTTATGCATGTCCTCAGGTTATCCCATGCAATGCTAAGTACGAGGGAATGTAGTGGTCATGTAAAGGAAGTTTTCAATAAAGATGTTGTATTTCTTGTTTTACGTTTTTATGTAATGATCCTAAGCCCCAATGACACTAAACCTCCCGATATTCTTTGTTGTATAAAGTGAAGTTTTATGTAATAAATCATGTTTAAGTTGTAATAAAAAGTAGGGTTGTCATAATAAACATTACATAATCATTTAAGTTAATAATGGTCGTTTTGTCAATATTTTTTGCATGAGTTAAAAATAAACTTCTTATAATTACAAGTTGTGCATGAGGTAAAAATTTCATTATATATAGAATGATATTAATAATTTATATATAATATATATAATATATATCCAGTATATATATATGTATTTATAATGTTACATAACATTTCAAGATAAAAAATGATATGCACCTTTCATAGAGACGGTAAGTCGTACATACACATGAACACTACTTTCATTTCTATTTCATATTTAATGGAATAAAAAATTAATGATAAATAGGTATATTATATTTCAGTATAATATCATATATAGTTTCAATAACCCCAAACTTTATACATTATATATATGGAATGAACAATTCATATCACTTTGAGGGGGCGGTAGTCTGCGCTTTCTCAAATGATATTATCGTATTTACCAATTATGGAAACCATAATGGTATGCTATAAATATAAAATATAGAAGCATAGAGAAAATATAAATATAATATGTATCACATATAAATACAGTGCTATCATAATGGACACTATGAGAGGTGGTAGGATATAATTGAACAATCATCATTTCGTGAGGGAGTAGTTCATCGTCCACAGAAACAGTATGTTCGTATACATTAAATGGAGGTGTGTGGATTTTTAGTTCTAATACTTGTCATGAAAAAATACTAGTATATTTATGATACTGTTTTTTATAAAAAAATGGAACAAATAGAGCATAGGGGCTTGGAGAATGAAAATAAAAGAAAAGAACTAGAGAGAAGACGTTACCTTTAAATCAGGTAGCTCCCTTTGGTTTGAATCGAAAAAATTTCATGAAATGACTTCTACCTAAATTAAGAATTATAGGTGGAATAGAGGGATGTGGGAAGATTATTGGATTAGAGTTTTTATTATCCAAGGGGATTGATAAGAGTGAGTAATGGGTTAGAGGTGGTGTTCTTTTATAAGAGGGAGGAAGGGAATTTTAGGAATGTTTGAAAGTAATATTTTATTATAAAATGATTTTCGTTTTCAAAAGGACCAAAACCTATTTAATTATAAGTTAATGTGTATATAAGTTGGAATAATATTATCCAATAATATGTGGATAGGTTTTGGATTTTTTTAATCCTTATCTTTGTTATTTAACTGTTTGTTAAATTATTTAACTTTTACGATGTTTTCTTTAATATTCATAATATTTGGTCAATATATTTACTATAAAATTCCAAGAGACCCAAAATGGATCATTAATGTAATTTTTAACATTATATATGCCATTGGGACGAATCATAGATTTTTAAGACGATTTTATCATTTAATAAAATATTAATTGATTTAAAGACTCATTTATGTCATTTTTTATACTATTCATATCATGGCTTTATAAAAATCCAAAACATAATAAATTCTATAATACATCATTAGTTAAAATATAAAAAGTCATATTCATCCTTAAAGTTTGTGGATGGAATAAAAAAATTCCAAATTAAATTATTTTAATATTTAAAATATCATTTATTTAAAACATTCAATAATGAGGTAATCATTGTATCTTCATTGTGTCATAAATAAATTTATTTATATAATGTCTAAAAGTTATAAATAAAATATCCTGATGTAGAAAATATTTCTAGATTTCTAATGAATATTTATATTGAAACATATCACATATATAACCCCATATAAAAATTGTTTAACAAAAAGATATATGTTTATGTTATTTTTTTCATTACTTTAAATTAAATAATAAAAAATGTAATTTTCACTTAAAAGTGGCTCCATGGGGTCCCAAAATAGATCCAAGAATTACCATGATCATAAATATCATCCAATAGGTTTAGTAAAAATGTTAGTGGAATTTAATATTATTATAATATTATTTTTTACCCTTATTTACTAGATTTATCTTTTAACCATGGTAAATAAAATATTTTTTGAAGTTAGTATTCATAATGTCTAAAACTAAAATATAACTATTTAAAAAATCATGAACTTATTAATCCAAATATGGAACCCATTTTTCCAAATTCAAACAATATAATTGTTATAAATTAATTTGAACTCAATTTCCGTTGTAAAAAAAGCGTGTTTTTAAGAAATAATAACTATCAAAAGATTGGGACTTGTTTATGTCCACATTAAAAATGAACATACATCCAATGAACAAAATTGGATTAAATAGTAAAACTATAAACTAATTAAACTTTCAAACCAATTAAAAAGATAATCTGATCATATAAATAAATTAGATTAAAAAGGAGTTTTGAATTAAAATGCATTATTTTTCACTATTCATTAAAAAAATGAACTTTATCAGAAAAATACCAAAATTTTATCCAAAGTAAATTTTGATGTCCTGATTATAAATGATAATTTTATTTCTTTATATAGAAAATATAAAAGTGAAAAAACTTGATTTAAAAAGGGGTTTCCATCAAAAGATGGTAAATTAGCCTATTAAAGAACATTAGAGTATTTATGCTTAAAATCAGATTCATTATCATTTTAAGCATCTAAATTTTATTTGATAAATGTAAAAACATTCGATAAACATGTTTAATAATATTGTAGTTTGTTCTGTTCATTCCTTCCAATACAAAAACTAGGCATTATAAACCATTTAAAGTACTATTATATTTTTATTTTTTAGTATAAACCCGCCTTATGTGCTACATGAGATTTCAGAGAAACCCATTATTATGTGTTAGGTATGCCATCGAACATATATCCAATTTAAAGTTAAATTAATATTTAATTCACATATATTAATAAATATGAAAATGTTATACTCTTTATTTTCCTAGGATGTTACATCCTTCCCCCTTTTGGGAATTGGAACCCCACAATTCTATTAACTTATAAAATAAATTGGGGTATTTAACTGTTATAGCATTCTAGGATTCCCACATTATCTCTTCAACCATATGGTTTTTGCACAAAACCTTTACCTGATGAATTATCTTATTTAACAATACTTACTCTCAATAGTCACGAATCTGGACTGGTTTTTTCTCATAAGAAAGATTCTCTTACAACTTAACTACCTCTATAATAAAAATGTGAGATGGATCCGGCATATAATTTATATACATTGAAACATGAAAAACATTGTGTACTTAGTATAAACTAGAAGGTAAAACCACTATGTATACAACTCGTCCAACATTCTGTAAGATTTCATAGGGTCTAATGATCCTTAGACTCAGCATTCTCCTTTTACCAAAATACATCACACTTTTCCATAGAGAAACTTTGTGAAAGACGTGAACACCTACCTTGAAAGAAAGATCCTTCCTTCGATTATCCGCATAACATTTTTGCGTGCTCCGTGTTGTTCTCATGTGCTTCTGAATAAAATGAACTTTCTCTACCATATCTTCTACCAATTTTGGTCTTGTTAGTTTCCTTTCACCTACATCATCCCAAAAATCTAGATATTGACACTGCTTCCCATATAATTCCTCTAATGGTGCCATCTGTCTACTAGAATGAAAATTTTTATTATAAGAAAATTTAACCCAAAAAAATGTTGGTCCCAAATTCCCTAGTAAAACATTGAGAAAGAATTTAGCATATATTCATATGTCATAATTGTTCTTTCTGACTGCACATATGATTGAGGATGAAAAGATGTACTAAAATTCAATTTAGTACCCAATGACTTATGCATGCCTTTCCAAAATTTAGAAGTAAACCTGGGATCACAATCAGATACAATGGAGAGGGGAACTCCATGAAGCCTGAAAATCTCTTTAAAAAGCAACCAAGAAAGTTGATTTAGAGAGAGAGTATCTTGTATTAGAATAAAATGAGAAGATTTATTCAATTGATCAATAATAACCCAGATTTCATTGTTACCTTGAGATGTATTTGGTAATCCAATAATAAAATCGATGGATATTTTTTCCTATTTCCACTCGGGAACCGATAATGGATAAAGCATACCTTTAGGTAACTGCCTCTCTTCTTTAACCCATGGAAAAGTCAAACAGTTCATAGTAAAGTAAACAATATATCTTTTAATTCCATCCATCCAGTAATACTCCCAAAGATCTCTATAAATCTTAGTACTTCTGGGATGTACTAAATAAGGAGAACTATGAGCTTCACATAACAAATCTTTCAACAACTTTGAATCATAGGGAACACATAATCTCTTCAAAAACCTCAATATCAATGTTAAATTCAGGTTACTTACTCTTGTAAACCAACTCTACATTTTTTCATAACTCAATGTCTTCTTTCTGCACTTTCTTTATTCTGTATTTTAGGGTTGATTGTAATAAAACCTGATACAAAATAGATGAATTTATTGAAACAAAAACTTATATTCCAAGGTTAATCAAATTGTTAATCAATGGATCCTATTCCAAACATAACATGGTTAATTTAGCATTAATTTTCCGACTCAAAGCATCAGCCACTTTACTTTCAGTTCTTGGATGGTAATGAATCATGCAATCATAATCCCTGATTAATTCTATCCATCTCCTCTCTATCATGTTCAATTTTTTTGTGTAAATATATACTTCAAAAATTTTTGGTCAATATATATTTCAAATTTTACTCTATATAGATGATACCTTTAAATTTTTAAAGAAAAAACAATAGAAGATTATTCCAAATCATGTGTAGGGGAATTTAACTCATGAGGTTTCAATTGAAGTGAAGCATAAGAAATTATCTGATCATTAGACATTAGGATACAACCATGTCCATTCAATGAATAATGACTGTAGATAAAAAAATCCCTATTTTTGGAAGGCAGTGCCAATATTGGAGCATTCATCAATCTTTTTTTCAATTCCTAAAAACAGTCATCACATTCTTTTGTATAAATGAACATAACACCTTTTTTAGTTAACTTAGTCATTGGGATAGATAACCATGAAATATTTTCAGTAAAACTCTGGTAATAACCGGAAAAACCATGAAAACTATGTATCTCGGTTATATTTGTGGGTTTTGGCCATTCTTCAACAACTGTTGCTTTAGAAGGATCAAGAGTTATGCCATTATTTGAAACAATGTTACCAAGGAATGAAATATGTTGCAACCAAAACTCACACTTTCTGAGTTTCCCATACAATTCCATTCATTTAAGATGTTCAAGACAACCCTTAAATGACATTCATGCTAGAATTTTCTTTTAGAATATACCAAAATATCATTAACAATCACAACCACCATTTATCAACTGAGTCAACTGAGACATCACCGCAACAAACTGTTCAAATTCTGATTCAGACCATCTCAGGATGTTGATTTGGAAGGTTTCTTTCCTCTTGATTTTATCCCTTCATAGCTGCCATGTTTCCTTTATATAAAGCAATTAATAACACATAAATATCTTAGATGAAGCAACCTTTTAATATGTAAAATCAATATCATTTTAATATTACCATTAATTAATTTATGGATATAAATTTAACAATAACCTAACTTTCAATGTAGTCTAAACTGACCTTTGATACCAACTTTAAGGCCCCAACCTTAAACATTATTTAATTTTGAGTTAAATCAAGAATCAACATTGATGATATTTTTAGGTTTATAGTTTTAGAGAATTAGGCCCTAACTATTAAAAAACATCTTGAATATTACATGTAGACACTTGTACTCAGTATCCATTTTTTACTAAAATATAAACACTTAAAACAAAACAAGAATTCATTTCATGATATAAATATTATTGAATTCTTCCTATCTCTTACACTTCCTTATACCCTACGAAAAATATTTTAAAAAAACATAGGATAAGCATAAAAATCTCACTAAGGGTTATAAAATAATGAAAGAAAAAATTATTCCATAAATACATAAAAACATAAGATATTTAACATACCTCAGGAAATCATAAGATTTATAAATAACACATATAAATAATAAATCATAAAGGTAACTTGTAGAATCTATAACATACGTACATTGTAGCTTTCAAATCTACGCAAGAAGTTACATTTGAAATACCCATCACATTATATTCCCTAAATATTATTGGAGATACATTTACAGTTACCTCTATAACATTACCTAATGAATTAGAGAGCCATATCAGGATCACCCACCCTAGTTTTATCATGGAACCATACATATGCGTATATAATGCACAAGAACCATAACATAATCATAACACATCAAATACGCATAATGGAAAGATAACGTGTCCACATTTCAATCAGAAAAATATCATTTCAAGATATTGAAATAATAAATATCTTCTCTAAACCATTGTTAATATCAAAATATGTGAAAAGAGTATATGGTATTTTATTTCCTTTTAAAAACATTATGGCTTGTTAAGGAATCCAAATATCAAATAATGCTCGCAGCGGTGGAAAGGTCATTGTCATCGCGTACTTTAAAAAGCAACATTCTTTTTGTATTTTAGTAATATTTTACATAGAAAATTATTGCCTTTGAATGAAATAAAAATTTATAAGGGTATATGAACCATATAAAATAATGTCATGTATAAATCAAAATATGCATCAATGAAAGGAGATTTGGACGATGTCACTTACCTTGTGTCCGACTAGACTTGTTCATTATTTAAAATTATGAATAATAAACTAAAGTTATTTTCTACCTGAGTCTGAACCTTTTTAAAGTTTATTATTCCATTTATGTCACTTATTACATCATTTTTAACATTACATAATTATTTAAGTTAATAATGGTCATTTTGTCGATATTTGGTACTTGAGTCAAAAATGAACTTCTTATAATTACCAGTTGTCCATGTGGTCAAAATTCCATTATCTTCATAATGATATTAATGATTTAGATATCATATATATAATATATATAATATATATATATATATATATATATATGTATTTATAATAGTTTATAACATTTGGATACACTACCACAAATAGGGTTTTTAATAGCGCTAAAACCCGCCTTTAATAGCAATAAGAAATCACTGTTAATCATGACGAAGATAGGGTGTCCCCTTTATCAATGCTCAAAATAATATTGATAAAGGGGGACCTTTATCAGTGCAAAAAAAAGTGATGTAAAAGGGGTACCTTTATCAGCACTACTTTTAGCGCTGATTAATGGATAATATATCAGTGCTAAAAATAGCACTAAAAAATAACACCTTTATCAGTGCAATTTTGAGCAATGATTGTAAAGACCCGAATCTTATCGTACTTGGACATTACATTACTTTTGCGGAATACTTAGTACATAACAAAAACACACACACAAGGATCGTAATAGTTTAGTGTCTTTGGAAACTCAGAACGTAATCTTCTAATCGTGGGGAAAGATCTTCAATATCTCCCATAAAGATCTTCCCTTTTTTTTACCTAAAAACCTTTCTTTATATCCTGGGGAAAAGAAAACATAAAAGGGTGAGCTCAAATGCTCAGTAAGGGTAAACAAAAGAAATATCAATCACATCATATACATAAGAACATAGCTTTTGGAAATCTTAACCTGCAAAAGAGCTCATAATATCATAACATGGGATAAATCATAGAAGTGAAAATGAGATCCCCATAATCATAACATGAAACTTGAAACTTTGTGGCATGCACACATAATCATAGAAAATCATTTCTTGTTAGTCACGACTCATTGCCAAGACTATCTTAGTGGACAAAGTCCCTTTCTGAACCGAGTTCACTCCTCGTTTCAGTCCTGTATCACTGAACCGAAATAACCTTCCGTTCCAGCCATGTCTATCTCATGAGATATAAAATCTTTACCCAATGCATTGGAGGGAGATATAGGTCCCACCCATCTTATAATGAATCCTTTCTTATGTGTGCCACATAATCATAAAACATACATCATCGCATAACACATGTAACAAAAATGGGATTCTTGAAACATCATGACATCATAAATCAATTCATATAAGATAAAGGAATTAATAAACATAATTCCATCACAACATAGTCAAATCAATGTAAAAATATGGATAGAAACAGAACCCTTTATTATCTTAGATGGAAAATAATTTTGATAAAACACTTGAATTGAATTCTTGAGGAAAATATCCTTTCTTCTTCAAAATCAATTTCTTTTCACAAAACATGATGGAATTTTAAAAGAAAGAGATTTTATTGAAAATAGTCATGAAATCTTTTAGAGGAAGCTTCATGAAAATAAGGATTTATAAAATAGTAGAAATCCGTTCGTGCCGTATAAGTTAAAAAAAAACATTCTTCGTACTTTTGTCGGAAAAGTCAAAAAGTACCTCGTATGACAAAAGATTCCTTTCATAGATATTACTAAAAACTCACCGAAGGGTAAAAATGGATTTAAACAATTGTAGGTGGATGGAAATAATATTACATATTGATGAAACATGTATGTGGATGATAAAATACACCCCAGTAAATACTTATGAATAAACAATCTCGGATAAAAATGAGATTGTGATATTTCCCTTACCTTAGGTCCGATTTGCTTTGTTCGTGTCCGAAGCTCCTGTATAATGGTTTAAATAATGTTATTGACTTATTCCAGAATCATACATATTGATATGATATCATATATGGTCATATTATTAGCTTCTTGTTAGTAATATTTCATTGTTACTTGTTACTCGGGTCTTTATAACTTTTTGTTCTTATGCGTGTTTTGTTGAATAAATTCTTATTCTTATCTTTAGGTTATAGATAATTCATTTCCAAAATGGTATTAGTGTAGTATATACCATATTCATTCATTCAATTCATTTATATAATCATTATGAAATGAAGATCATGTAGAACGAGTCGCATCACATCGTGGAGACGGTATTCCGTACGTACGCGCGAGTGATGATATCGTTCCTATGATCGTGGAATTGTATTGGAGTATATATATATATTATTTCAGTATCAATATTACTTCATAATAATCATATATAGTTACTCATTACACCATTATACCCATCCTTGTAAGGTGATGGTGGAAAAATAGATTACACCACGGCGTGGAGACGGTATTCCGTACGTACGCACGCGCGATGATTTCATTTTTCCGTAGGATGGATAGAAGGTGAATTAGGGTTGTTTCATATTTATAATAACACATCAGTATGTAAGTAATACTGATGTTATTACTTTATCATGAAACAACTAAAGGAGAAGAAGTTGAAGAAGAAAGAAATTGAAAAGATCGGTAATGGATATTACCTCTTCTTTGGAACACCTCTTTGAATCCTCCACTAAGGGAACTAAGATTGGTCTTTGAAGAAGACCAGGACCTCTAGGATTATTATAGGGAAGTGGAGAGGAGAAAATGGCAGGGGTTGGCCGAGCTTGAGTGCTCAAATTGGTGTGAGGAGGAGGGGGAGGAGGTGCCCTTTTATAAGGGAGGAGAGGGGCACCTTAGGAATATCTCAAAATATTATTTTATATTAAAGTCAAAATCGGTTTATAATGGTTCCAAAGGGTCTTATTTCGAAGATAAAGTGGGGATGGGTCGAAATCATATCAACCAATAGGATTTATACAAGTTTAGGGTATTATTTTAACCTTATCAATTAGATTTAACTCTAAGTTAATTAATTTAACTTTTACCGTGTCTTTTTGTTTTCTTTCACTATATGGTTAATACACTTACTATAACATGCCAAAAGAACCCCAAATTGTTTATTATTAATATATAAATCCATAGCTAAGTCATTTGGCCGAACCTTAGATTTTTAGAAATAAAATAACAATTAATAATATAATATTTGATTTAAAAACTATTTTGTGTCAATTTTGACACTATTTGATATATGATTTTTGTGAAAGTCATAACAGAATTATATGTTCGAACCAAGTTGATTAAATCGACACTAATATATAATAGTAACCTAGAAAATTAGTGTAATTCATAAAAAGTCTCAAATTACATTTATTTTGGTGTTTATAACATCAATTATGTCAATATTTCATTAATAAGATAATTACTGCATCATCATTGTGTCATAAATAAATTAAATTATTTAATGTATAAAAATTACAAATAAAATACCATTATGTAGGAAATCTTTTTATCTTTCTAATGAATATTTATAGTCGAATTTATCTTATGTATAACCCCTTATTAAAAATTATTTACTTATTAAACTTTGATTTTAACTATTTTAACCCTTCTTTAAATAAATTAATAATAAATGTCCTAATCTAATCCAAGTGGGCCTAAATGGTCATATTTTATTCCTAAGTTTGTTTTTGGTCGAATTACACTTGTCCAATAGAATTAGGACATGTGTTAGGGTAATATTGATATCATATTTACCCTTAGTTACCCTATTTACTATTAACCGCGGTAAAAATAGTAAAAAGTTACTATTCACCAAAAAATTATTTTTATCTCATTGAACCACATTTTACTTACTGATATCAACCATGTCTGTCGGATTTTTGAAATTCCATTCACAGAAGCGGTAAAATTAAGTTTTATGCAAAATTCAGTTTTTAACCTACCACTTAGTGGTTTCACTATTCATCAAAAATTGATGTTTTTCAGAACAATACCAAAATTTCATCCTAAGCTATATTTCATATTCCGAATTCAAAAATGAAGTCTATTTTACCAAATTCATAACATAAAAGTTTCATTAATTAATTTTATAATTAAATCCCGCTGTTAAAACAAATAGCGTGTTTTTAAGAAACAATATCGATCAAAAGATTGACACTTGTTTATGTCTAGTTTAAATGTGAAATTACATCCAATGACCAACATTGTATTAAATTGTAAAAATATATTCTAAATATACTTTAAAACCACTCAAATTAATAATTTATCACTATTAATGATTGAAAAAGTTGTTTTTAATTATAATTTAGTAATTTTCACTATTCATCAGAATATGAAAGTTATCCGAAAAGTACCAAAATTTCACCTTAGGCTAAATTCGATACTCCGAATCCAAAAATGAAGTTCTTTTTGAAAAATAAGATTTACAGAGTTTTAAAAAGTGGTTATTACTATTCATACCGGCTAGTTTTAATAATATTTTAATAGCATATCGTTGTTTAGTGAAACTCGGTATTGCGTATTACACACGCTATCGAGGAAGGTCCCGATTGCGTGTAATGCAAGGCAAGTCAAGGATGTGTGTTGTGCAAGCTCCTTTTGGTGTAGCGTACAACACAAGACATTAGTGAAATAAAAAAGAATATTTTTCATAAAATCTCGGGCTGTTACATTCTACCCCCCTTAAAATGAATTTCGCCCTCGAAATTCGTCGGGGTTATAAATGGTTTACTATTCGAAAGTTTCTTTAATAGAAACCCACATTGTAAAAAGGAATACCAAAACCAATATTTTAAGAAAAAAGTATGAAACTTAACGGTTACCCAAATAAACTAATCACTGGGTTTCTACATAGGTGAAAATATGGATAGGGAAGAGAAATATAACCATCATGTTCTGATGGAGAGTGGTAGAGAACATGGCTATAGAAAATCCAGTAATCACAAATCCATAAATTTGTGACGATCTAAGGTACCATCTGATTCATCAGGTATAAGAGAACTAGGACAACATTTTTGGTTTTCAAGATCATTTCCCTAAAGTTAAAGAATTTGAATTAGAATAAATACTTACTTTATTTTGGTACAATCTCACTATTGTTCGTGCCTAGAACAATTTCCACTTCATCTCTTAAATAAATGAAGTTGAATTTGTGATTCGTGAAGTGTTAGCAGATCATGTGATAGAATGACGGGTCATTCCATCTGTCTCAAACAAAAGGTTAGCAAAAATTATATACATAAGTCGATCTATAGTGAGATTAATCATATATAGTTCCTAAAATGGACTTATACTTCATATATCATACTGCTTAATATAATAAAACTAGTTTCTACTAAACAGGGACTTCCTGTAGGCCAGTGGTAGGCGATAAAGGCCAGTCGCACTTCGGTTGTGGGTTCGATTCCCACAGCCTTGTCTGAAGCGATGGGCTGTCGCCCGTCCTGCAGGTTGTCCTTTTTCTAAAACTACGTTACTATAACATCCCATCAATAATATCGAAAAAACTTCTATCCTTAAACAATACTAACTTATGTCCAACATAATCCATTCCAATCTTTAGTCCTATCCTTAATACTGCAGTCCATTCTCATAACATAGTGAAAACGATTACCAGAGATTTAATACCATCGTTGATCCCCATATATCATAAGATATATCTTGTTGGACAAATTCCAAACATTCAAAGGCCTTAATCTTGTACTCTCTTGAATACCCATTGAACCTTAGTGAAAACTTGAATGCAGTTAAAAGTTAACACTTTCCACATACCAAAATCCTCAAAATTCTATATACTCAAACCATGATATCACTTAGTCCTTATATCAATCATGAGCTCATGAATACTATTAAACATTTCATTTTCTCGTCTTCATTATGCGCATATCATCTTATTTCCAAAAAATATCTTAATCACTTTGAATACCACATCAATAAATATTGCAATACTCAATGATACAACATTATTTTGGAATCCCATTACATAAACACTTAATCATTCCACCACATCGTTGTCATATTCAATATTGCCAATAGTGATCGCATGTGATTTCCCTTTGTCCTTTGCCTTCAGTGGTTGCTCATGTTGATCATCACTAACCCTTGGATTAGGGCAATTATTAGCATAATGCCCCATTTCCTTGCACTTGAAGCATTGAAGTGTTGGTGGTGCGTTCTCTGCAGTGTTTGCTTTATTCACATCATTAGAAACCCTTTTTCCATTACTTCGACACTCAGCTGCTCGATGACCTTCTTTTCCACACTTAAAACATTTTCTAGTCCCTTTAAGACAATCTCCACCATGCTTCTTTCCACACTTTGTGCATAAGGAAACATTCATCTTCTTTTCACCATTATTCTGAGATTTCTCCTTGAACTCCATCTTTCGTTTCTTGTCAAAACCATGAGATGGATATGTAACACCAACTTCCATTTCTACCTTGATAGCACAACGCACAATTTCTTCATAGCTACTGAAGTCTCTTATAGCTAATGCCCTTCGAAGACTTGGTTTTAAGCCACTGAAAAATCGATCAACTTTACTTTCAGGTTGGATGATAATACCAGAAGCATACCTTGCAAGTCTTGTAAAATTTGCTTCATAGGTACCAACAGATTCATCGTCCCTTTGCTTCAGTTCAAGAAACTCTTTCTCCATCTTTGTTCGAAGAATATGAGGGAAGTACATACTGAAAAACAAATTCTTGAACTCGTCCCATTCCATGGACTCAATTTCATCTCTTGGCCTCGTATTCTTGATAAGATTCCACCATTGATCAGCTTCACCTTCCAAACGATATACTGCTAAGATGACTTTATCATGTTCAGAACATTGAAGAACTGAAAATATCTTTTCAGTAGTACTGATCCATTGTTCAGCCACAAGTGGATCAGAAGACCCACTGAAAGAAGGTGGACGTTGCCTCATGAAGGACTCAATAGAATATTGTTCCCTTCTCTTCTCATTTGGAAGTCCAGAATGATTCATAGCTTGTGTAAGTATAGCAATAAGATTTTGCACTCCATCTCCCATAACATTTGTTTGTTCAGGAGGGCAATCATTGCATTGTCCATTGCATTGATCAACACGGTTCCTTCGGGTTCCAGCCATCGTCTAAAACCCAAAAAGAAAAGTGTGAGAGGCAAAAATAATGCTAGGGAAAACAACATAATAAAGGGGGAGTACCTTCAATATCCAACATCTTAGGTTTAATTCCATGATCGTTAGCGTAATTCTATTACTATAACCTATACGTATACTTATCCCTAGGGACATCCATACCTTAGAAATATCTCTAGGGATCACACTAACGTTTTTGCATCCTAGTTTCCAAAGGTTGACTAAACGTTTCCTCTGATACCAACTGTAAAGACCCGAAGCTTATCGTACATGGACATTACATTACTTTTGCGGAATACTTAGTACATAACAAAAACACACACACAAGGATCGTAATAGTTTAGTGTCTTTGGAAACTCGGAACGTAATCTTCTAATCGTGGGGAAAGATCTTCAATATCTCCCATAAAGATCTTCCCTTTTTTTTACCTAAAAACCTTTCTTTATATCCTGGGGAAAAGAAAACATAAAAGGGTGAGCTCAAATGCTCAGTAAGGGTAAACAAAAGAAATATCAATCACATCATATACATAAGAACGTAGCTTTTGGAAATCTTAACCTGCAAAAGAGCTCATAATATCATAACATGGGATAAATCATAGAAGTGAAAATGAGATCCCCATAATCATAAAATGAAACTTGAAACTTTGTGGCATGCACACATAATCATAGAAAATCATTTCTTGTTAGTCACGACTCATTGCCAAGACTATCTTAGTGGACAAAGTCCCTTTCTGAACCGAGTTCACTCCTCGTTTCAGTCCTGTATCACTGAACCGAAATAACCTTCCGTTCCAGCCATGTCTATCTCATGAGATATAAAATCTTTACCCAATGCATTGGAGGGAGATATAGGTCCCACCCATCTTATAATGAATCCTTTCTTATGTGTGCCACATAATCATAAAACATACATCATCGCATAACACATGTAACAAAAATGGGATTCTTGAAACATCATGACATCATAAATCAATTCATATAAGATAAAGGAATTCATAAACATAATTCCATCACAACATAGTCAAATCAATGTAAAAATATGGATAGAAACAGAACCCTTTATTATCTTAGATGGAAAATAATTTTGATAAAACACTTGAATTGAATTCTTGAGGAAAATATCCTTTCTTCTTCAAAATCAATTTATTTTCATAAAACATCATGCAATTTTAAAAGAAAGAGATTTTATTGAAAATAGTCATGAAATCTTTTAGAGTAATCTTCATGAAAATAAGGCTGTATAAAACAGAAGAAATCCGTTCGTGCCGTATAAGTTAAAAAAAACATTCTTCATACTTTTGTCGAAAAAGTCAAAAAGTACCTCGTATGACAAAAGATTCCTTTCATAGATATTACTAAAAACTCACCGAAGGGTAAAAATGGATTTAAACAATTGTAGGTGTATGGAAATAATATTACATATTGATGAAACATGGATGTGGATGATAAAATACACCCCAGTAAATACTTATGAATAAACAATCTCGGATAAAAATGAGATTGTGATATTTCCCTTACCTTAGGTCCGATTTGCTTTGTTCGTGTCCGAAGCTCCTGTATAATGGTTTAAATAATGTTATTGACTTATTCCAGAATCATACATATTGATATGATATCATATATGGTCATATTATTAGCTTCTTGTTAGTAATATTTCATTGTTACTTGTTACTCGAGTCTTTATAACTTTTTGTTCTTATGCGTGTTTTGTTGAATAAATTCTTATTCTTATCTTTAGGTTATAGATAATTCATTTCCAGAATGGTATTAGTGTAGTATATACCATATTAATTCATTCAATTCATTTATATAATCATTATGAAATGAAGATCATGTAGAACGAGTCGCATCACATCGTGGAGACGGTATTCCTTACGTACGCACGAGTGATGATATCGTTCCTATGATCGTGGAATTGTATTGGAGTATATATATATATTATTTCAGTATAAATATTACTTCATAATAATCATATATAGTTACTCATTACACCATTATACCCATCCTTGTAAGGTGATGGTGGAAAAATAGATTACACCACGGCGTGGAGACGGTATTCCGTACGTACGCACGCGCGGTGATTTCATTTTTCCGTAGGATGGATAGAAGGTGAATTAGGGTTGTTTCATATTTATAATAACACATCAGTATGTAAGTAATACTGATGTTATTACTTTATCATGAAACAACTAAAGGAGATGAAGTTGAAGAAGAAAGAAATTGAAAAGATCGGTAATGGATATTACCTCTTCTTTGGAACACCTCTTTGAATCCTCCACTAAGGGAACTAAGATTGGTCTTTGAATAAGACCAGGACCTCTAGGATTATTCTAGGGAAGTGGAGAGGAGAAAACGGCAGGGGTTGTCCGAGCTTGAGTGCTCAAATTGGTGTGAGGAGGAGGGGGAGGAGGTGCCCTTTTATAAGGGAGGAGAGGGGCACCTTAGGAATATCTCAAAATATTATTTTATATTAAAGTAAAAATCGGTTTATAATGGTTCAAAAGGGTCTTATTTCGAAGATAAAGTGGGGATGGGTCGAAATCCTTTCAACCAATAGGATTTAGACAAGTTTAGGGTATTATTTTAACCTTATCAATTAGATTTAATTCTAAGTTAATTAATTTAACTTTTACCGTGTCTTTTTGTTTTCTTTCACTATATGGTTAATACACTTACTATAACATGCCAAACGAACCCCAAATTGTTTATTAGTAATATATATATCCTTATATAAGTCATTTGGCCGAACCTTAGATTTTTAGGAATAAAATAACAATTAATAATATAATATTTGATTTAAAAACTATTTTGTGTCAATTTTGACACTATTTGATATATGATTTTTGTGAAAGTCATAACAGAATTATATGTTCGAACAAAGTTTATTAAATCAACACTAATATATCATAGTAACCTAGAAAATTAGTGGAATTCATAAAAAGTCTCAAATTACATTTATTTTGGTGTTTATAACATCAATTATGTCAATATTTCATTAATAAGATAATTACTGCATCAACATTGTGTCATAAATAAATTAAATTATTTAATGTCTAAAAATTACAAATAAAATACCATTATGTAGGAAATATTTTTTGCTTTCTAATGAATATTTATAGTCGAATTTATCTTATGTATAACCCCATATTAAAAATGATTTACTTATTAAACTTTGATTTTAACTATTTTAACCCTTCTTTAAATAAATTAATAATAAATGTCCTAATCTAATCCAAGTGGGCCTAAATGGTCATATTTTATTCATAAGTTTGTTTTTGGTCGAATTACACTTGTCCAATAGAATTAGGACATGTTTTAGGGTAATATTGATATCATATTTACCCTTAGTTACCCTATTTACTATTAACCGCAGTAAAAATAGTAAAAAGTTACTATTCACCAAAAAATTATTTTTATCTCATTGAACCACATTTTACTTACTGATATCAATCATGTCTGTCGGATTTTTGAAATTCCATTCACAGAAGCGGTAAAATTAAGTTTTATGAAAAATTCAGTTTTTAACCTACCACTTAGTGGTTTCACTATTCATCAAAAATTGATGTTTTTCAGAACAATACCAAAATTTCATCCTAATCTATATTTCATATTCCGAATTCAAAAATGAAGTCTATTTTACCAAATTCATAACATAAAAGTTTCATTAATTAATTTTGTAATTAAATCCCGCTGTTAAAACAAATAGCGTGTTTTTAAGAAACAATATCTATCAAAAGATTGACACTTGTTTATGTCTAGTTTAAATGTGAAATTACATCCAATGACCAACATTGTATTAAATTGTAAAAATATATTCTAAATATACTTTAAAACCACTCAAATTAATAATTTATCACTATTAATGATTGAAAAAGTTGTTTTTAATTATAATTTAGTAATTTTCACTATTCATCAGAATATGAAAGTTATCCGAAAAGTACCAAAATTTCACCTTAGGCTAAATTAGATACTCCGAATCCAAAAATGAAGTTCATTTTGAAAAATAAGATTTACAGAGTTTTAAAAAGTGGTTATTACTATTCATACCGGTTAGTTTTACTAATATTTTAATAGCATATCGTTGTTTAGTGAAACTCGGTATTGCGTATTACACACGCTATCGAGGAAGGTCGCGATTGCGTGTAATGCAAGGCAAGTAAAGGATGCGTGTTGTGCAAGCTCCTTTTGGTGTAGCGTACAACACAAGACATTAGTGAAATAAAAAAGAATATTTTTCATAAAATCTCGGGCTGTTACAATGATATAGGGGGGTCCCCTTTATCAACGGTAAAAATAGTGTTGATAAAGCGGTACATTTATCAGTTCTAAAAAAAGTGATGATAAAGGGGGACCTTTATCATCCCTAAAAAAAGCGCTGATAAAGGGCGACCTTTTTCAGCGCTAGCTTAGCACTGATAAAGGACCCGCTTTATGAGCGCTTCTTTTAGTGCTCATAAAATTCCCTTTATCAGCGATACATTTAGCGTTGACAAATGGATAATATATCATTGAAAAAAATAGAACTCATAAATACCACATTTATCAGTTCAATTTTGAGCACTGATATATTAGACATTTATCAGTGCTTAATTAGCGCTGGTAAAGGCCAAATTGCCGATACAAACCCAACACCTACACATCACCTGCACACCTAATACAACACCTGCACACACAACATAAACAACACCTACACACAAAGCATATAAGATAAAAAATTCTATATAAATTTAGATGAAACCATGAATATAGAATAACACTCTAATTTATACATTTCAAACAATGTTTAATTTGGGTACAATTATAATTATCCAACAAACAGTTAAAAACATTGATGTTTTGTCCGTTTTGAATCCATGATCCGCTCTAAAAAATTGTCGTCCATGGTATTAGTTTCCAAAAAAGGAATTCAAACTCAAGAAAAATCTTTCAACTATATTAGAAAACAAATATTATGTTTGTAAATCAACAATGAAATAAATTAAACACTTATATGAAAGAATACATTAATAAAATTTCATTTGTTACCTGTTAAAACTATTACATGTCCATATTTCCTTGGATTGAACTAATATTTTATAAGAGGATCTAAATGATTCATTGAATTATGAATATTGTTTTTTAAGATTACATGGATGAGAAAAGTAGAGGAATAAATGTTAACAATAACATGGAATCCAAAAGGTTTCATTTATTGACAAAAAATGGGAGGAATCACCACAGGTTATACAATATGACATATACATGATGGTGTATTCAATTTCATCGGATTACTAAATTTTAGAAAAAATTCTAACATTTTTATAGTGATACCACCATGCTTTATAGTTTATATACCTAATAGTTACATTTATCAGGAGCCTCTAAGAGTGTACTCTCCCATTCCAGGTCAAAGGGAATGAGTGCTAGCATGTCTGCATCAGACATTAGGTCCAACCCTACTTGGACCCTGACTACATATGCCTCTCCAAGGACCCCATACAATATATAAGGTCCCGTTGAAGGTATGGAAGGAGTGTATTTCCCAGTTTTAAAGAGGGCCCGCTGAGAACCGACACAATTAGATATGACATGATCATACCAATTTACTTTCCTATTTTCTCCTAGTTCTTTAGTGTGATTATCCAAACCCCCTCCCTCCCATCCTGAGATATCCCCCTGGACATCCCCCTCCCTAGCCCTAGACATCCCCCTACCACTGCTACATCTGCAACCCCCCTCCATCCTCATGGACAACCCCCTCCCTTGCAGCCCCCTCCCTCCCCTCCCTCCTCCTGGACAATCCCCCTCCCTCCCCTTGCATCCCCCATCCCTTTCCCTAGACAACCCCCTTCCCACCTCTTGGAAATCCCCTCCTCTCCTGGACATCCCCCTCCCCTCCAAGATATCCCCCTCCCCTCCTGGACACCCCCTCCTTCCTCTACAACCCACTCCCTCCCCTCCCCAAGACAACGCCCTAGATATCCCCCACTCTACCCCTGGATATCCCCATTCCCATCACTCCACTTACAGGCCACCTCCCTCCTCCTGGACAACCCCCATCCCCTTACATCCCCCCTGGACAACCCCCAACCCCTCCCACCACTCCACCTGCAACCCCCTCCCTCCTCCTGCACAACCCCCTCCCTCCCCTTGAATCCCCTACCATTCCCTGGATATCCCCCTTCCCACCTCCTAGACAGCCCCCCTCTCCTAGACAACCCCCCTCTCCTTCTAGACACCGCCTCCTTCTTGGAAAACTCCCTCCCTCCCCTACCCGAGATAGCCCCCGCTATACCTCTGGATAACCCCCTCCCACCACTCCACATGCAGCCCACTCCCTCCTCCTAGTCAACCCCCTCCCTTCCCTTGAAACCCCCTCCCTTTCCCTAGATATCCCCCTTCCCACCCCCTAGAAAACCATCTCCCCTACTGGATAGCCTGCCTACCCTCCTATACACACCCCCTCCACTCCCGGACACCCCCTCCTTCATGGAAAACCCCCCCTCTCCCTTCCATGAGACAACCCCTTGGAAATAACAAAAACATATATTTCTTTAAATCTATAATGAACATGAACCAGAAAAAACCAAATGATATCATTGGACAATAAAAGAAAATCAACTAAAAATATATCAATGATAGTAGTAACAATAATAATAATATATTTTAGTGGGTATGACCAAATGAACATATTGTCATAAAAAAATTTCTATTACAAAAGAGAAATAAACCCTTTAAATTTTCAAAATTAAGACATTTTATCCAAAAATGGAAGCTCTCATTTTGCACCAGCTGTGGTGGGATCAAGAGTAGCAAAGGTGGGAACATGAGTTGATGGAGATAGCTGAATACTGAAAACACACCACTATCATGATGCATAGTAAGGAGAAAGTGCTATAAAAAATGGGATGTGACTTACATTGGTGATGAGAATGACTGAGACGTAGGCAATGGATGTAAATCAATTGATGCTAGCTACGGAGGAGACTGACACGTTCTGATAGAGACAGAAATGGGGAGACGAATGGGAGAGATGCGATCGGGATGCTGATTTCATCTTTGACAGAAAATGTGACAGAAACTGACCAAGAAGATCCATCTACACTTTTTTTCCATGGGTCCACATGCGGTAGTCGGAATTTATGGTGAAACTGGAAGAGAACACATCTAGATTCGAAGCAACTATGGAAGACAATGCTCGGTCAATAGTGATCATGGAGGATACAACACAGAGGTGAGAACAACATGGAGAATGCAATCACAGTCGCATGCGATGAGAACCACATTGAAAATGGTACTATAAACCTTTTTTTAGTAGAAGAGAACTGAGGAGATGGGACACATGTGTGGAAACAAGTGAGAAATTATCCATAAAAGATTTTTTCACTACCATTCAGACCATGACTTATTATAAATTAGTGCTGTTTAATCTAGGGGTACCACCTGGCATTTTTTTCAGAGGAAAAAACCCCATTGATGGAACCACAACATCACTCTTCAGACAGTAAACTGCAATAGATTCTTATTTTAATAACCTGGGTGAAACTTTTGAAAAAAACATGGAACATAATGCATGGCTTCTAAAACCTACATTTTAGTGAATTTGAGTCTTATATTTTGGGATTTTAGTCATGTCTTTGATGGACTAAATGATGATATTAATGTATATTTAACGAAAACATGGTGATATTGTCAAAGGCTCAAAATAGTCTTTTATCATGTTTTCTAATCTACCTCGATGCTCCGGTTAACATCAATACCTTGCATCCCAACCCCTAGATATCACCCCCTCCCAGCACTCCACTTGCATCCCCCTCCCTCCTTTTGGACAACCCCCTCTATCCCCTTACATCCCCTTTCTCTGGATAGCCCCCTTCCCACCCCTAGACATCCATCTCCCCTTCTGGACAGCCCCCTCCACTCTTGGACACCCCCTCATTCCTTGAAAACCCCCTCCCTCCCCTCCATGAGACAACCCCCCTATATAGCCCCCTCCCCACCCCTGGACAACCCCCCTCCCACCACTCCACCTGCAACCCCCCTCCCTCCTCCTAGAAAACCCACTCCCTGCCCTTTCATCCCCCTCCCTTTCCCTGGACAGCCCCTTCCCACCCTCTGGACATCCCCCTCCCCTTCTGGACACCCCCTCCACTCCTGGACACCCCACCCACCCTCCCACATGGAGACCCCCTCCCTCCTAGTTCATTAGTGTATACCCATTAATAACCATATTTATCTAACTATATTTTCACAATTTATTTGATAATGGTATAAATACCTTTCATACACCATCATTCACTAATATGAATTATAAAATCATATATATTTTGAAGAGATATAGTTCAACAAATCAAGGAAAAAACACCAAACAAAAAATATATTTGAGGAATAGTAACAGGATTTCACATAAATCTAATGCAAGAAAGAAAAATGATGCATATGTTTGGTCTTTATGACATTAAATAAGATATATTGGGCCTCAAATTGAACAATAATATAATTCTTGGTCCTTTACATGGGCTTGGAATTGTTTTGGTTCGATGGAACTTTTGATGCCTCAATATAGACCCACATCAAGCTACTCTAGATGTGATCTACCCATTGCATATTATCAGTATTTAATGGATCTTTGTCTGGACACCCCCTCCCTTCTGGACACACCCCCTCCCTCCCCTCCTGGACACCCCACTCATGGACACCCCCTTGGCACCCCTCCCCTTTGAACACCCACCACTCTTGGACACCCCTGGATAACCCCCTCCCTCCGGGACACCCCCCACCCACCCTCACACCTGGACACCCCCTCCCTCCTGAAAAAACCCCCTCCTGGACACCCCCTCCCTCTTGGACACACCTGACCCACATATAAGGGAAAATAATTTGAAATATGGAAATCCAAGATATTGGTTCCCATCAAGCTTTTAAGATGATCATGAGTAGACTGAATGACTATGCATTGGTCGACTTCCGCACTATCGACCAGTGTAGACCAATGAGTTATGCTTTACAAGAAAGAAAAATCATTTTTAAAACCATTCTTCAGAACCTAAGGATATAAATCAGAATAAAGTGTGATCATATATGCTCAATTAGTGTGATGAAGGGAGATATCAATAATCATATATGGATAACATAAGTATTAGGAATTCACCTTTATCCTATTTGTGTACAATCTTCCATCAGGTTTTCTTCCCATTCATTTCTAAACACATCTATATCATCTTGTGAATATGATTTTTGTGACAATCATGGTAGTACTAATAAATATAAATACAAAAGGATTAATAAATATTTTAAATGAACTTGTAATAATTTTCGAAAATACCTCATCAGGGATGCTAGTTTGTTGATGAAATATTATCTCTTTCATAAAACTACAAACATAATAACCATAGTCCTTAACATTTGTTTGTTTTGGAAACAACAGAAGCATTGAAAAAATATGTAATTTGTTTTTATATGCATTTGGATAGTGAAATGTTATTATATATACCATGATACTTTTCTAGTTTTAGATATTGTAGGAGTTCTTATCCTAAGGCTTGAGATATATTACTTGAAGTAGATTATATTGATTTACCTCTCTATAATAATAGAATCATCATTAAAAGATAATATAAATTATATAAGTATATTTTTAGTTTTAAAAAGTTGGATCTAGCGTACTACAAATTAACAAAGGCCATCATGCATGGTCGGTTTGTTGGGTATCCTGGCATTGAATCCAATAAATAAATCATTGGAGTATCCTAATTGACTGAAATCAGCATCCAATGCTGCCTAAAAATACAAAAAGGAATATGTAATGAAATAAATGAAAATATAGTTGGTATGATTAATTTGTAGTGTTTTACCCCTTCATTGTTGGTATTATAAAGAGTCTGTCATCCATAATTTTTTTTCAAATGATTTGAACCAGGATGAAATTATTGCAGCCTCTTTTTCAGAATATATTTCCTATTTTTAAGAGGTGATGTGATGACTAACAAGTCCAAATTTTTGTTCATGTTGAAATACCTTCAATTTTTTTTCATATATACGTATGCGAAACATATGAAATGTATTTAGTCAAAATTATCAGAGTATATTAGATTTTTTAAAATCAAATCAGGAAAACATACCTCATGTATACATTTACAACTGAGGCACCTATCCATTCATACTTGAGTATTTCATTTACATTTTCAGCACTACAGAAATCCGAATCTTTCTCTCCATACATATTTTTTTTTCGAAATCACCTATGTGAGCATTTCCGTCTATAAACATTGTATCCACATGAGTCTACAATGATATTAACAGTGGATATAGAACGAGCATGGTGAAGGTGCTCTCAGTAGGCCATTTAGATCAGTTGGTTGATCCTTGAGATAGTTTTTGAGTTGATATTTCATTTCACACCCTTCTATTTGACCTTATGTAATAACATAAATCGGTTCAGACCTTTTTTCATTAAATGTTAAAGTTCCAGCTTGAAAAATAAATTAGAAATGGTTATCTATTTTTCGATATGTTTTTTACCAGAATTGTCGGCCATGCGATGAATGTTCCAAAATCTTGTTCAACCGTATGAATGTCTTCATCATCATTTGGAACAGGTAACTCAACACTTGGCTCATTAGCTACATTAATTGACACTATGAAATGATCTGTTGGAAGTTATCTATTTCGTAGCATGTCGTTCTGCGTATTGAACACCATATCCCTATATACAAGGTGATATGTGGGAGTTGTAGATATAAATCACAATCATTTTCACCCTGTTGAATATTAGTAAATGAAACGTATCAGTGTCTATGTGATTCAAATTTCACAGAATCACTTATTAAAACATTGATTACCTCAGCTAAGTCATGTTTTTTAGGGGAATGGCTCACCTCAAAGCTGGTGGGGGTGGGGAGGGATCATAACACACAGGTTGTTGTTGAGTTGTTTCTTCCCTTTGCCTCCCCCCCATCAAAATTGCTATCATCTTTCACTGGTATTGTAATTCCTCTTGAAAAATAGATAAATTTTCTTGCATCTTTTCCATTTTTTCATTTTTATCCTCCGTTTTTTTGTTTTTGAAAATATGTTTGGGGTGTCACCCCAAAACCTGCACCTCTGACGCGACGATACTATTCTAGTTGCTTCAAGGCCTCTTAAAGTATTTATACATTTGGTGCGAGTGTTGTTGATTCCTGTGATTATGTAAGGTAGAAAATATAGAAATATAAGTAGTCATTGTGATGTAATAGCGATTTAAATAAAATTAAATTTATATTATGTCATACTTACACATGTCACCTACACTTTTTGTGTGTTTTCATCTATCAGTATCCCCTCTTTATTTACACGATCCTCCTTCCATATCACATGGTGTGGGATAGATATGGCTTTTGATTTCAATTCATCAATCTTCATATAAATAGATAAACATGGTTATGCTATTGTTTTATGTGACATAAAAGTATTAAGGTAGGTTTAAAAGACGTACCGAATTTTTCTCAAGTGAAGCATACCCCATCCTTGATTTACGGTAAGGGTAAGTTGGTTCTGTTGTGTGTTTTTTATTTCATCACTCAGTTACTACTTCATAAATAAAAAAATGTCAATCAAAGTGATGAATACAAGAAATGTCAAACAACGTATTACCCCACACAATGTACCTGAAAAGTCTACTCCCCACGATAGTTGCTAAATGAATCCCACGCTCCTTGGGATATCAAGTGTGCATAAAGAGGTGGTGGGTTCGACTTGACTTTCCCTTCAGCATCTTTAAGATGATATTTCATTAAAATTATGTGGAAACCTCTATGAATAATTCTTGAAACTCTTAATACACATTCCTTATGAGATGCATCTACAATAAATGCACTTTGCAATGGTTAATGAAGAGTAATTCAATGTTTTAGTTTTTTATATTATTATAATAAATTAAAAACATTATATCATAATGTTACCATAATATCATACCACATTAGTGTCTTATGTATGGTGACAACATGGTGCCACAACTGTACATCAATCGTCACACATTGCTGAGTGACAATTCTAATGTAGCTACTAATGATGGATCTATTGGGGTTAACATTTTGGCATCAATTATTCCATCCCACCTCAAATTTGACACCTTTTTCTTTTGCCGTAAGGATTTTTGATAACACTATTAAACTACAACGATCTTGTTTTTTTGTTATTTCAGGGATTTATTTACTATCATTTCCTCAGAAGTATCCTCATTATGTTCCTTCGGAGTGCTAGCGTCAACACTGGGACCAGCAGCAACAGGTTGAGAAACCTGTTGTACCTCAGCCCTGGGACGAGCAACAAAAGGTTGGAAACCTATTGTTGCTCTACATTAGTACCACCACCAGCTGGTTTGGAGACCTTTTGTGCCTCAGGATTGGACGCATCACCAGGTGAAGAAGTCATTATCTACAAAAGTGGTTTAACATTTAATTTAGATTATATAAAAGCAGCAACAAATAGATAATAACATAATGTAACACAATTTTTATTACAATAAACAAATAACCTGATTATTGTACTCTTTTTTATAAGGGCGGAAGAGATCTGACCCCTCAATCAACTATGTAAATCCCGTCATTGTGGTCTCTTATGAAATAAAAAACGCCGTCTACTTTGGGACCACTGTGAAATTATTGGGAAGTCCCTATAAAAGGGTTATCCTCTCTTTAACTTTCATCTGACCCTTCAATTGTTTTCATTGATAATAGAATAGTTGACCAATTTCAGTTTTTGGGGTATGGAACCTAAAATACTTTTAATGCATGTGATTCTATTATAAATGGTTCTTTTTTTCTCACCTTCCTTACTGAAATCTACTTTCATGAATCCTTATTCATTTATTTTAACAAAACTCTTATTATCAACCAACTTTCATTGAAATTCGGCACCTTAAATTTCGTATAATCTAACTCCAATATTTGTTTTATGATGCCAATGTATACCATATTCTCATAAATTTGATTTCTATCCTTAGAACTAGAAACATGCATCACCTAATCCACAAGTGTCACCCCACTATTCTATATGGCACTATCTTCATCATGTTCATTTGTATAGAATGCATAACCATTAACTACATAAGAATTTTAAGATAATACATACACACTTGCTCCTCCAGCTAACCATCGAAGTCATTCTAAAATTGACTCCATATTTTTATCTAACTTTATAAAAATATGGTCCTGAAACTATCCTATAAACTATCAATTTTGTGTATCTGATATCCATTTTTAGCCCTAGAATGATTCAAATGCCTAATAATTTCTTTCTGGGATTGAACATATGGGTCAAAGTCGAAAATGTTATGCAAAATGTTAAGTTGATCCTAATCTCGATCTATAATATTGAATGTGACAACATCTCTTCAAAAAATTCCTTCACCCTCAAGCTTCCTAGTGTGACGATATTTCGGTAGGCCAACAATTTCCACATCAGACAGGTATTAAGTAATTAATTCAATAGCTTCCTCAACAATATATTGCTATGCAATACAACACTCTGGATGACTTCGATTTTTTACATACCCTTTCAAAATCATTATATACCATTCAATGGGGTAAATACATCTATAATGTACATGACCACATAGTTGAATCTCTCTCACCAAATGAACCATAAAATGAACCATTATATTGAAAAATGTTGGAGAATTTTTTTTACAATTCACATAATACGATGGAAATTTATCTCTCCATAGTTGGAAATTTCGTTGGGTCTATAACATTGATGCATATAGCTTTGAAGAAGAAACAAAGCTTCATTATTGTATACCGGACATTCTTGGGAAAAATGAAATGTAAATCTATACGAATTAGATCTTGCATCAAAACATAGAAGTCATTTGATTTCAAGCCATTTAATTTTAAATCGCTCATTGACATGACGTTATTGATATTTGATGAATACCCGTTTGGAGCCTTTATGTCATTCAAGAAGTTGGAAAAATGATATCTCTCCTCCCTGAAAAGAGTGTAAGAAGGAGGAAGAAATTTTCGTATTTCACCCTTCACTGCTGCTAACTCTTCTCATATTCCCATCTAAACCATTTCCCATCTAACCTTAATTCCCCACTTTGTTTTTCTAGGTACATTTAGCAACGTGCCAATGAATATATGAAATAAATTTTTTCAACATGCATAACATCAAAGAAATGACTGACATAAAGACAATTCCGGTATGGTAATTAAAAAAAATATCTCTTTTTTCCAACTGGTTTTCATAAGGTTTTTTGAAAATGGTTTACCAAAAGTAGTTTCCATATATTTTACATTCTCAAACTATCGATCACCTGTTATTCAGGACGATGTTGTATGTTCTTCTGAACATCCATCGAATGATGTCATCCAAGACCGGTACTTATTCTATTAGGGTATAAATATACGATGTCCTAGAGACATGGTTTTTGATGAATGTTTCAACATAATTGACTGTGTACCTTGATCACAAATGGGACACCCTTGAATTTATTTAATTCTATACCCTGAAAAATTTCTATAAGAAATTAATTCATTTATCGTCCTATAAAACATGGATTTCAAAGTGAAATATTCATTTTTTAAGAATCATACAACGTAATAGCATAATCCCATAATATTTTCAAACCCCCAATATATGGTTCCAAATAAACATCAATATCATTACCTAGTTGTTTTGGTCCTTATATAAGAATAGATAGCATGATGTGTTTTCATTTCATGCACAACCACAATGGTAAGTTATAATTTACCAACATAACCAGCCATGTACTGTGACTGCTTCTTTGAAAACCAAAAGGAATCACCCCATCTGTAGATAATTCTAGAAAAAGGTTTCTCGACTCGTTTCCAAATTTAGGATACTCATGATCAATTATCTTCCATTGAGGAGAGTCTTTCAAGTGACATAGTTTTCCATCTTTAATTCTTATAGCGTCATGCCATATCAATTATCCCACAGTCTCCTCACTCTTATATAGGTACCTAAACCTTGGAATGATTGGAAAGTACGATAAAGCTTTTGTAGGACTGGAATCATATTTCTTTTATAGAGAAGAACCACACATTGGGAATTATTTAAGTGATTTTTGGTCCTTGAAAAACAATATATAGTCATTTGGGCAGCCGTTTATTCTTTCAGTGATCATACCCATCGATCATAGCATTCGTTTGGCATTGTATGTTTGGATTGGGAGATCATTATGTTATGGGAGCATGTCATTTAAGAGAGAAATTAGTTCTGTAAAACTGGAATCACTCCACCTATTACCTGTTTTCATATTATATAGCTTTAGTACTGCTAACAATGCTGTATATTTAGTGAAACCTGCATAAAATGGAATTTTTACACAACTCTTTAACTTCACAAAAACTTTTCAGCAATCACAAAGTTCATCTTCAGCTGTCCTTGTCTTCTCCTCAATACAATCTCCATAATGATTCACATTTGTAATCACATCCTCCATACGATCACCTTCATTATTGACTCTTGTAATCATATCAGATGATCCTTAAAATGTCATGTTTTCCAAGACACTACCTACATTTGTTTTTCCCTATGTTTATTACAACATGTATAACTTAAATATATTCCATGATAGTTCATGCATTCTTCAAACTCCTCTGGACAAATTTATCTTAAATAAAAACAGTGTAAACATGAACAAAGTATTTGATAAGGGTCACATGCATGATCTTCTACAAACATGATAAACTCTTTCATGCCATCTTCATACACTTTTTTCAACCGATTGGCATTAATCCATTCTTCATTCATATTCATTATATTTATGGGTTCAATGTCATACATTCCTAATATTATGTTTTAATTAATCAAGTAGCATTGTTTGGGTTTTATAAAAAAAATTCATGGTAAAAATGCTTCTACCATGAACCATTATTAGATACAATTTAACTATTACTCTAACCTCACTAACTCTATGTCCACAAATTTCATCTCCAAACTATAAAATATAAAAATAAACACAACAAAAGTGTTTATAAAGTCCATAAATGTGTAATTGTAAACATAACCAGTAGGGAGCCCTCAAAAAAATGTAAGGATATAATAATAGTTCAACCCAAACCTAAGACTAAGGGGTAATATAAGGTATCATAAAAGAACTAGACATAATCCAATGTCAAGAAAACCATGTAAAAGGAAGAAATCAGTAATCATAGTGCATTCCCTTAAAGGATTGTACCATACAAGAAATTAGTGATACATTGGGTAGTGTAAGTCCTATATAACCCATAGATGAGAATCCGACTGAAATTCATATCTGAAAGAAAATAAAAAAGGATCAAACGGATAATGACATCTCAAAGAAATCTACATGTTAATATTTTATTAGTTTTGAGACTCTTGATATTAAATTCTTCTGTAACTTAAATGTTATATATCTAGAACTATAGTTATGGACTACACACCATTGATTTATATGTGTGTCTACCGAGGGAGTACATAACCATTTTTGAGAACCCTACCCTGACACCTGGGGGAGTACTGAATCCAATGACAGAGGACCCCCCATCGATACATGAGAGTGTACTGACTCTGATGATATAGAGGATCCTACCCCAAAACCTGTGAAAGTACTTGAACTTTATCTATATATAGGGGATTGTGCTATGTCTTTTTTATATCTCGATGGATTACCTATAAACTATACATGGATTACACTTTACCAAAACATAGGGGGTACCGAACTCCATTTTTTCTCCAAACATCTGACATGTCACTTGACAACTCTCAAGTAGAGTGAATATAATTAAAATATCCAAACCACATCGTGTTCTATTTCCAATGATTATGGGAATCACACTATTGTGATCTACATGAGAAGATATTTATAATGGGATACTCATACATGAAATAGTATAATCTAAGTGAAAAATAAATAATAATAATGAAAATAACATAGGACACAATTTTTTCAATGGGTACACAATGTGTAGAGTTATCAGTCAAGATTGGTTGTATACTACCATTTCTAAACTTATGTGAAATCCATATACATGGTGTGTCCAGTAGGGTGAAGATCGTGTATGGATAAGATTTACCTTATTTAATATGACATATATCAAATTAATTCCAAGTTAGTATCACAAAGATTGCCTGATGCCTCTAAAAATATATGACATATAGAACAAATTGAGCTAAAGGTGTGTACTTTAGATACTTACTGAGTCACCTCACCGGCTATGCATCACTTTTTTGTGGAATACACGGTGTGTAGTCCTTACATGAACACTATGGGTGTATAGTCTATAAACATCAGGTTTCAATGGTGTCTATACATGGTGTGAGTGATGTAAAACACATATCATGTGGTTCTACCATTATTTCATGGAAAGTAAATGGTTTCATGCTGAATTATATTTCTTGGAGATACATTGTTTATGGCCTAGGCTCACATGACATATAACATTTAAAATGAAACTTATTCCATGTTTGAGTCAGAAGATGAGTCATGTGGTGTAAATTTTGGAGATAAATGTTGTGTGGCATAAAAATCTTTATGAAATCCTTGTATGGTGAAGCATTTTCCATTTAACAAGACTACATACCATATATTAATTTTTTTTTATAAAATCTAAAAAACATCATCTTCACACTATACACACCACTTTTACTTCCTTTCATAGCTGTGTTTCCATCACCGACCACATTTTTCACCCTCAATGCATCCAATGCACCTTATTGGGTTAATATCTTTTCAACTATCACTGTTTAATCAATAATCATCCAACTATTCTTTACAATACACCTAGAAAACACCATATCATTATCATTATGCTTCTAAACCAAAGAACTCTTCGATTTTACTCTATTGTGACATTGAAAAATAACCATCAAACTCAAATATGTATTACTTATGAATATTTGTGACAGTGGTGGTGGTAAAAATACTCAACCACCCATGGGTGAGATCATGATTACGTTCATCAAAGAACATTATTATTAGAAAATATTATAATTATCTATTCATGGGGGAAAGGTTTCTTAATGTATTACAATTATTTGAACTGAAAATAATTCCCCAAAGAAATAAATTACCAAATAATAACATTATTGAGGATAATTTTTAGTTTAAATAATCATCAAAAAGAAAAAAACCACATTATATAAAAATACAAGTAAAATCTGTGAAATAAAATTTTAGAAAACATGTGAAAGATTCATCCTCATGTTAATCCCATTCTCGAAATAAAATATTAAAATTATTAAACTAGCATGAAAATATGTAAAACATAATCAAAGTATTCATATTACTTTATTAATGTGTTTAGAAAATAATAAAATTAAATTATTTAATCTCATTTTCTTTAAAAACCTCATTATGTAAATGATATGAAAATCCTAAAATAATTAAAGTCACATAATGATAATTGTTTGGAAAAGATGAAGTAATTAATTTTGTGCACCTTATGAGAAGAATAATAATTTATTTAATTATTATTCATTTTCATTATTTTATCACTATAATCATTTTATCATAATAAATGGTCACCACTGAAATTTTTTTAAGAAGAAGAAGATAATTCTAGGTTTGTGGAGAATTAGTCAAATAAATTAATAATAAAATAATATCTCATTGAAATTTCATTAAAGCTCAATGATCACATCACACTCCTCAAAATTTTTTTGTCTCCACTACTGCATTGAAAATGAGCAACACAAATATTTTTTCCCTATAAATAGAGAGGCATGGGGGTTTTTATTGTCAAATAGTTTTTCACACTAAATAAGGAATTAGGTGAAATCCATTTTTGACTAGGGTGTCCATAAAGTGTCTCATAGAGTCCTCTAGTGAAGTGGTTTTCTAGGACTTAGTGTAATTACACTAGTAACAAAGTGGTGGTGCCATTAAAATGGGTAAATTTTGGATTTATATTCAATGGTGGAAAAACTACAACATAGAAAACAAATATAACATCAATCATGAGAACAACCGCAACACCATACAAACACACAATCATGCTCACAATCACCACACCATACAAACCAAAATATCAAAATTCCTGATTTTACAAATAATCCCTTATTCAATTATGTTTTTTAATTCAGTGGTTATCACAGATGTTTTATCATCTTGGGGCTTTCATTCATAAGAAAAGTATACGTAAATTACCAATTATTATATTCAAATGTTCAACAGTAACCGACCAACATGAAATTCATTTAGTGCGCAAACAAGGACCACCAACGACCACAATTTTTAGCAGGGCGTTTAGCCTATACATTTCACATTATCACCATCAATATCAAATAGTAATAAGATTTGAACAAGAGGAAACCAAAGAGTAATTAGGGAAAACTCCCTGTGAAGGTGTCGTTCATCACACGACAGAGGTGTGTTCTTGGAAGAGGAGAGTCACATAGTAGAGGAGATTTCAAACTGAAAAGAAAACATAAAATGAGAACTCATATGTTATACCTATACACAATAGGTCCAATGATATTTTGGAATGGGGAATGTCTGGTTAAACATCATTGAAACCTATATATGATGATCCATGAAACCCATCCATTCAAGGGAACAATTATTTCACTAAACACATAATCAGGTTCATGGTGATACCCACCACGATCCTGATCCCAAGTGCTCCCCACCATAGTAAACGCCTATTGTAACACATCATCTAGTAGTACAATAACCCACTTGGTGTTGTTTAAAACTAACCAAACCAAACCACATATGAAAAAACCATCCAAAATCAAGTACTAATTAAAATATTTAATTCCAAAGAGAATCAAACAAGTCTCTACTGCTTAGGAACAAGGCCCTAACATGCTTACTTTCCCTAAAAAAGTAATAGTCATACCTAAAAATGAACCTATCATACCCAATATGAAGTAACTATTTCCCTCTATTGTCACCATCATCTAATCCTAGGAAAAACACTACCACAACATTTTTACAAATGATTCATTCCTTAAATCATGTGAAGAAATAGGTTCACCCCCTAAATAATTCGATGAATGGGTTTGACCCCTAAAATCACATAATTAATCATGATTTACCTCATCAATCACATTTGTACCATATCAAGATTATCCTGATCATTCTGTAAACATATAAAATTTATCTAGTACATCATTTAAAATATAAATATTGTATTTATGTGGGATAAGATAAATTAGATTCACCAACTCAATGACATACAAATGCTGAAGAGGCAGCGGTGGCAGAGGCAACAATGGCAAAGTCAGTATCGGAGGAGGCAGCTATTGTGGAGGCATCCACAGAGGATGCAGCTGTGGAGGAGGTAGCGGTGGTGGAGGCAGCGGCGATAGAGAAGGATGACAGTCACGATGGAGGAGGAAAACCCAGTGACGGTAGAGGAGGAGGAGGAGGAGGAGGAGAGGTCAGGGAGGAAAAGGGGTTGGGTTCAGCTTCCATGAAAGCTTGAACGTGTGTGATAAAGGAGGATATTGTTAGGGTTCTTAAATAAAAACCATTGGAACCTTTATTAGTGTTCGTTAAAAGCGATGATAAAATTATGTTTTATCATTGATAAAAAAAAGTTCTAATAAAACATACCATTATCAGCACTTTTAACGAGTGCTGATAAAGGTTCCATCAGTTTTTATTTAATAATTTATTGATATTATTATATATTTATTTAAAATTACATATAAGATAAGTATATATTTATTTATTAATAATTACAACAATAATATGTATATATTGATAAATATTGGTATATAATTGTTAATATATACAAAAAACATTAATTTTTATTATTAATATTATAATTTTATATAGATTAAAATAAAAACATTTATTAGTGCTAATATTAGTGCTTATAAATGCTCTCTTTATCTGTGATAAGAAAACGACGATAAAGGGTACACCTTTATCAGTGCTTATTTTAGCACTGATAAAGGTTAGATTTATCAGCGCTTTTATCTAGAACTGATAAAGGTACACCCCTTTATCATCTCTTTTTATTTTTCACTAATAAAGGCAGTGCTTCACTTTCTCTATTTTGTGGTAGTGAGATAAGAAATGAAATTCACCGTTAATGGAGACAGTAAGCCGTACGTATGCATGAACACTAATCTCATTTCTATTTAATATTTAATGGAATGAAAACATAATGATACATAGGTATATTATAATTTCAGTATAATATCATATATAATTTAATTAACTCCAACCTTTACACATTCCACGTATGGCATGGATGAGTAATATCACTTTGCGGTGCCGGTAGTCCACACTTCCTAAAATGAAATTATCATATTTACCCATTATGGAAACAATAAAGTTATGATACAAATGAAAAATATATAAGCATAGAGAAAATATAAGTATAATTTATATCACATATAAATACAATGCCGTTATAATGGCCACCATGAGAGGAGGTAGGAGATAATTGAACAATCATCATTTCGTGAGGGATTAGTTTATCGTCCACAGAACCAATATGTTTGTATCGATTATATGGAGGTTTGTGGATGTGTAGTTAGAATAATCCCCCTAAAACAACCCATTTTATTGATGATACATGTTTTTTTATAATGTAATATAATATGGAGAGTTTTATGGGTTGGAGAAGTAAAATAAAAGAAACAAACTTGAGAAAAACATTATGTTTATATCGGGTAAATCTCTTTGGTTTGAACCAAAAGGCATTCTTGAAATTCCTTTGGCCCAATGTAAGGATTCTAGCTGGAATAGAGGGATGTTAGAAGATAATTGTATCATAGTTTGGATGAATGAAAGGGCATGAGAGGTGAGAGTAATGAGTTATAGGTGGTCTCCTTTTATAAGAGGGTGGAAGGGCTCTTTTGGAACGATTGAAAGTATTATTTTATTATAAAATGATTTTCAGTTTCAAAAGATCAAAAATTTATATAATTTAAATTTAAGGTGCATATAAGTCGAAATAAATTCATAATATAATGATTATACATGTTTTGGATAATTTTTAACCCTTATCTTTTTTATTTAACCCTTTGTTAACTTATTTAACCTTTACCATGTATTCTTATATATTCATATATATGGTTAATGTATTTATTATAAAATTACAAGCAACCCAAAATGGATCATTAATAGAATTTTTAACATTAAATATGTTATTTGGAAGAATATTATATTTTTAGAAGTATTTTATCATTTAATAAAATATTAATTTATTTAAAAACTCATTTATGTCAATTTTTATAATATTCATATAAAGATTTTTTAAAAATACATAGAAACATGATAAATTAAAAAAAACTTCATTAATTCAAAGATAAAAAGTCACAAGCACAAATAAAATTATTTTATAGCATAAAAAGTTTAAAAAAAATTATTTTTATAAGTATATTCTCATTTATTTAAAATATTCATTAATGAGGTAATTATTACATCATCATTGTTTTATAAATAAATTTTTTTTATCTAATGTCTAAATTTTTTAAATAAAATACCATGATGTAGGAAATAATTTTAGAGTTCTAATGGATATTTATACTCGAAACTATCACTTATATAAACCGATATTATTTTTTTAATAAAAGATATATGTTTATGTTATCTTTGTCATTACTTTAAATTAATTAATATAAAATGACATTTTAACTTACACGTGGATCCATGTGGTCCCAAAATTTACCCATGGATGCCAATTAGTGAAAATATATCATAAAATAAGGTTAGGAAATGAGTTAGGGTAATGTAATATTATTATTAAATTATTTTTTTACCCTTATTTACCAGATTTACCCTTAAACCACGGTAAGTAAAATATTTACCGAAGTTACTATTTATAATGACTAAAAACAAAATTTACCTATTTACAAAATTTGGACCTCTTGATTTAAATTATGGAATCTATATTTCTGAATTCAAAACTCATAATTTTCCAAAATTAATTTAAAATTAATTCCTGTTATCAAAACAAAAAATTGAGCTTTAAAGAAATAATAATTATTAAAAGATTGACACTTGTTTATGTTCACTTTCAGTGTGAAATTACTTCCAATGACCAACATTGGATTAAATGGTCAAATTAAAATATAATTACACTTTAAAACCAATAAATAATATATTATTACCATATAAATAAATTAGATTAAAAGGAACTTTTTAATTAAAGTGCAGTATTTTTCACTATTCATTAAAAAATAACTTTATCAAAAAAATACCAAAATTTAATCCAAAGTAAATTTTGATGTTCTGATTATAAATAAAAATTATATTTTTTCACATAGAAAATATAAAATTTAGAAAAACTAGACTTAAAAAGGGTTCGCCATCAAAAGGTAGTAAATTGACCTTTTAATGAATATTAGAATATTTATGCTTAAAATAGGATTCATTATCATTTTTTGCCGGTAAATTTTATTGGACAAATGTAAAGACATTTAAAAAACATGTATAATCATATATTCAATGTTTCTATTCATTTATGCCAATACAATGGCTAGGTGTTAACTACAATTTAAAATAATATTATATTATTATTTTTAAGCATGACTCAGCCTCGGGTGAAACAGGAGATTTGTGAGAAAAACATTTTTGTGTGTCGGGTACTCTATAACACCTCAAGATTTCATAGTACGTTATCTCATTAAAGTAATTCAATAACTTGTGCAATACCAAATACCGAGTTCGAGCGCACTACAACTCACTAAACCAACCGTTCAAAAAGCAGTAATGAATAGTATTAATTTTAGTTTGAATCTTATATACTCTATATAATTTTAAAATCCATATTATGTGTTTCTTAGACATAATATAAGAAAAAATTCATTTTTTTGGATAAAACAATTATTTTTCAAAAAATGCGATTTTACCACTTTTTAATGGTGAACCATTTTTAAAACAAATATTTGAAACTTTTATATATTCAATTTATTGAAATTAAATTCTTATTTATAAGCGGGTCATAAAAATTTAGTTTGGACAAATTTTTGGTAATTTTTTGATAACATTCATATTTTGATTAATAGTGAAAAATAATATGCCAAAAGGTTCGAAAGAAAGAAAGAAACCTACTCCCAGAAAATTTATTATAAAAAACAGTAAATAGTACAAAAAAACTCAAACGAAGGAGGCTTTACAAAGTCATGAATAAAGAACACCATCCCTATCATTGCTAACCAAGATGTCGCAATACAAGGGAAAAATAATAGACCAACTATAACTAACCTCCATGATAGCCCTTTTAGAGAGAGCATCAGCAACCTGATGCACCTCTTGATAAACATGAGACACATCAAGACTTAAACCCTACACAAGGCTATGACAGGAGATCCAAGTAGGCATCATTCTCCAAGGAACATTCCGAGAGTGATCTTTTAGAATCTGCACAGCAGGAGATGAGTCTGACTATACCCTTTGCCAACTATAATGCACCGCATACCTGATAGATTTGATCATCACCCACAATTTAGCCTCAATTGCATGAGCATAGCAATTTAATGAAAAAAGAATCCTTTAACAAAGCCCCGATGAGTTCTGAGGACTCCACCACACCCAGAAGGACCCGGTGCATCGGAGGCAGCCCCATCCAGATTCACTTTTAGCCAATCTGAAATTGGTGGGATCCACATGATGTATTTAGCCATTCTGGTCTTCCTTTCCCTGCCACTAATACCAAGATATCTCAAGAGTACAAAATCAAAGACATCATTATTCATAGATCCAGTTTGGCTCATCGAAGAAGATTTTATGCCTTAGTGTATAAACAAAACAACATCCCAAAAAGATGGTGTGAAATTGTTAAATACAATGTTATTTCTAGCTTTCCAGATATAAGAGAATACTAAAATGATAGCAACAATAAGTAGTGATTTCAGTTGATCACTAAAGTCAGTTTTGAAGGCCGAGTTTAAGACCGATTCAACAGAGCAACAATCCAAGCAGCATATGAAGACATATTGCACATAGTGCCATAAATGTACAGAAAAAGAGCAGTGAATAAACAAATTAATTATAGATTCATCACTACTCATATAGAAGTAACATAATGATGCCAAGCTGAACTCTTTTCACTGTAGAGCACACTGAATGGAAATTCTGTTTTTCTAGATTTGCCAGATCAAGAGAGTATCACTAGGGGATATGAAAGGCTGATGAACACCTGCCAGCCAAGAAGGTATGCCAGAAAAATCACCAAACTGTATGTTATAATAATCCCTACTGGAAAACATTCCACTGAGAGATGGTTTCTATATCAGTATGTCAATATCATCAAAGACATAATTAAAAATTTTCACATGAAGATTATTAGGAATAAAATCACAAGCATCCAGATTTCCATGAAAATTAGAAATGGACAGCTTCCCTAATGAAGATGGAATGTCAGTGCACTCTTTTATTGTGGAGGAAAACCATGGGGTATTCCAGAAATTCCAATGAGAGTTAGAAAAACTAACCATATTGATTGAGACATGATATTTGAATAGGTTCTCTTAACTGAGGACCACACGGAGGATTTCAGATAAGTTCATGTACTTTTTTGAAGTCTATCAACAAACCTGCCAACTAAAAATTCAAGAGAGTAATTAGGTTAGGAAAGAAGCCTTCAGGCTTAGTTCTGATGAAGAGAATTATTAAAGATTATAATATCCTTAATTCTCATTCCTCCCATATTTACTGGATTTATAAAGTCTTTCTGGGAAACTGTAACATGTTTCCTTTAATGGGTTGATCCAGTCAAAATGAAATTCCAAATCATAGCACTCAATTCCTTGAGAAGAAGTGCGAGACATCTATACATAGAAAAGTAGTAGACAAACATGGATGTAAAAACAGAGTTGACAAGGAAAATTCTACCAGCTTGGGACATAGTCTTCCCTTTCCAGCTTTCCAACTGATTTGAAATTTTCAAAGCAATTCTTTCTAAATGAACACATTTCAATCTTCCCCAAAACAAAGGAATCCCATGATAGTTAAATGGAAGTGTAACTATTTTAACACCAAGTCTACGAGCCACCCTCCTTTACTTAAAGGTTTTAATTCCTTCCCCAAAGAAAAAAAAGTATCTGTTCCATCTAATAACTTAGCCTACAACCTCCTCATAATGTGAGAATATGCTCTTAATGCAAGAAATTGTTTTCCTGTCAGACATACAGAACAGAATTAGATCATCAGCATAGAATAAATGTGAGGGAGAAAAAAATTCATACCTTCCATAATTATTTGGTATATACCAGTATTGAAAAGATCATGGAGATAGATTCTTAGGTAATCATCATCCATAGAGAATAAAAGATTAGAAAAAGGATCACCTGGTCTGACCCCTCTGGTGCATTGAAAGGAAACCCTGGGGGAGCCATTGATAAGGATGGATAAAGAGTCACTTTTCAATATGGTATAAATAAAACTAATAAATTTCTCTGAGAAGCAAAGAATCTTAAGAATAGTGAAGATAAAGTTCGACTTTATTATTTCAAAGGCCTTTGATATATCAAAATTCAGGGACATGTTACTGTGTGGAAATTTGTTTTTCATGACATTAATGCATTCTAAGGTAGTGAAAAGAGAATTTTGAATCTTCCTCCCAGGTACAAGTCCAAATTTATTGATAGAGACAATCTTCTTAGAAAATTCACCTAACCAAATTTCCATGATTTTTCTAATTACCTTGGGAATGGAGTTCCCAATGGCAACATGCCTGAAATCCTTGATGTGCAAGGCATTGTCCTTATTAGGAATCATAGCAATGAAGTTAGAGTTCATCCCAAATGGCATAAGGGAGTGATGAAAGAATTATTGAAAAACATTGATAACATAATTCTGGATGATATCCCAGTAAAACATGAAATACTTATTTGTTAATCCATCAAGACCTGAGAAACTGTCCATATTTAAAGAAAAAAGTGCATAATGTATTTCTTTTTGTGTAGGAGTCTCAATAATTTTTTTATTCTGAATATCATCAACAATGGATTCAACACATCTGATGATTATTACAGATCTGTTCTCCCCAGATTCTGAATAAAATTTCTCAAAGTAAGATGTCACACCATTGGAAATGTCATTTTCAGATGTCAGCATATTATCATCAATATTTAGGACCCTGAGGTTACATATAACCTTTTTTTCTTTGTGTAAGTAATGAAAAAATCTTGATTTCCTATCTCCAGCCTTAAGCCACTTAAGATTGAGTTGATTCTAATCCAAGCCCTTCTTTAGAGTCAGGAGATTATCATGTTTTGAAGCAGCTTGTATTTCCTCTTGAGATGGAATTTCATGTTGCCTATTCCTCTACTGAAAACTTGAAAAATCAGATTCAGACTCTTTAATATCATTATCAATATTGGAGAAGGATTTTTTACTCCACTATTTGTGTTTAGCTTTAATAAATTTCAGCTTAGAAATCCGAATGAACAAAGAGCTACCTGTGACATCTGTTTTCCAAGCCTCCAGAATTATTTCCCTGAACCCAGGAATAACCAAACAAACATTATTGAACATGAAGGGTAGAGGTAGTGACCGAAAGCTACGAAAACATAGATCAAACAGTATGGGATTACAGTCTGAATGAAGCCTGGGAAGAGTCATTTCACACACCCCCATCATATCACTTATGTCATCCATATTAACAAGGAATCTATCCAATTTACTTTCCTACCATCCATTTAAAGTATATCTACTCCAAGTAAAACCTACACCTGAAATGGGAACTTCATCCAACCTGCAATAATCAATGCAGGAAGAGAAATCTTTAGCCGAATCTCTACAAAAACTACTCCCAGTTTTCTCCTATGGCCTGAGAATGGTATTGAAATCCCCTATCAGGATCCACCTAGTAGACATGTTATCTGAAATATTGTTCAGATATTCCCATAATGGTCTTCTTCTAATATAATAATTTATACAATGTAGGTCATTATAAGTAATTTCACATTTAAATTTGATATAAACACACGTCAATATTTTGATAGTTTTTACATTTTAAAAATCCGCCTTTTGGTTTTGATAGTAGGAATAAATTTTAATTTAATAAATGCAACTTCTATGTTTTAAATTTGTTAAAATAGTCTTCATTTTTTAATTCATAATATCAAAATGAAATTAGGGTAAATTTTTGGTATTTTTTTGAAAACATTCATTTTTTGATGAATAGTGAAAAACATTGCATTATTATTCAAAACTGACTTTTTATTTGAATAATTATTTATTTTATTCAAAATTATTTTAAGTAAAAATATATATAAAATACTTATATAAGTTCAATGTAATTCATTGAAGTCATTTTATAATAAAATTAGATGTATAAAATTCTATTGAACTTTTAAACCTCTTTTACCCACCTTCTAGGAACTTTATCAAATTTGCATAAAACATAATTTTATCGCTTCTGTGAGTTGAATTAAAAACATCCAACAGACACAGTTGACATAAATAAGTAAAATGTGGTTCAATAAGAGGAAAAGAATTTCTGGTGAATAGGAACTTTTGACTTTTATTTACTACGGTTAAAAGTAAATAAGGTAATTAAAGGTAAAAATGATATTATAATTACCAAAAACTTATCCTAATTCTATTGGATAAGTATAATTCGACCAAAAACATCCTTAGGAATAAAATATGACCTTCTTTGATCCACATGGACATGATTAAGACATTTATTAATATTTTATTTATAAAAGAGTTAAAATAGTTAAATTCAATGTTTAATAACTAAACCATTTTTAATATATGGTTATACATAATATAAATTCGACTATAAATATTCATTATAAATATAACAAAATTTCATACATAATGGTATTTTATTTACAATTTTTAGACATTAAATTATTTAATTTATTTATGACACAATGATGATAAAGTAATTACCTTATTAATGAATGACTAAAATAATTGATATTATAAATATCCAAATAAATGTAATTTGATACTTTTGATGAATTAAAATAATTTTATAGGTTAATATGACATGTTAGGGTTGATTATATATATTTTTTCAATGTAATCATTCTATTATGATTTTAACAAAAACCAAATACTAAATAGTGTCAAAAATGATATAATTGAATTTTTAAAACAAATATTATATTATTAATTGATATAATAATCATAACAATATATGGATAGGACAAAAGACTTAGATATGATTATATATATTTATAATTAACCACATGCGGTTTTCTTGTCTTATTTTAGTAAGATTATTAACTATATAATATAAAAATACAAAGAGACATGATAAATGTCAAACTATTTAACTAAGAGTTAAATCTAAAACATAAGGTTAATATGATGAACTAAACCTATCTAAAACCTATTGGTTGAGATTTTTTCGACCCATACCTACCTTATCCTTTAAATAATTCATTTTGGAGCCATTATAAAATGAAAATGATTTTATGATAAAATAATATTTCAAGCTTTTCCTAAAGTGACCCTCGCCTCTCTTATAAAAGGGAACTTCCCCTTATCTTAATTTCACACCTCCATAGCCATTGGGCTCAGCCAAACACTGCCCAAATATCCTCCCAACTTTACTACCATAATCCTTGATTCCTTCTTTTGGTCAGAAAGCCAACCTATGGAGCCATTTTGATCAAATCAAATGGAATAACCCGAAGAAGAGGTAAATACTTCATCACCTCTTTCAGGTTCTTTTCATCATCCACTTCCTCATTATTTGTTGTTTCAATTATAAGATAATAACTCCAACATATTCTAAATACTATGATGTTATTATAAAAATGGTACAACAATTTTCATTACTCTCTCCATCCTATAAATGACAAAGTCACTTTACGTGCGTACGTACGGATTACCGTCTCCATGTCGTGGTGTAGTTTTTCATCCAAACAATTCATTATTTTGATGTGTATAATAATGAGTATATATTATGTAAATATTAAAAATAAAATATTAATTATTATTTATATATGATATACCATCCAATTACATACTATTTCACCATCAATATAATGATATTTTCACTCATGCGTATGTACGGATTACCGTCTCCACGACGCGATGTGATTCATTTCCATGTTCTTCATTATACGATGATTATAAAAATATATATCATTGATAAGTATGTAATATATGAAATAATATTTCAACTGGATATATATATATATTTTTTTACTTACATATATCTTATTCACTTAGTTTTATTCAATACGTTATGAAAATGGAAACATCATTTATGAGTACGTACGACCAACCATCTCCACAAACAATGTTTTTGATTTTATATATATGTCTATTATACATATTTATATTCTATATATATATGATACATAAATATTGTTTTATATTCTGGAAGTATTTAAATCATGATCTATGTGATATAATCAAGAGTAAAAAGTTAAAACACGTACGATAAAGAAAGCGATTATAATCCGAAATGTTAATTTAACATGGAAATTATTATTAAATGGGTAGTATAAAGTCATAAATGAATCATGTATGATATCATAAATTTTAATATTGTTCTATAATAATTTAATAACATACTAAGGTCTGTATACAAGATGTTAAATATACCATCTACTAAAGGAAAGTACAAGGTAAGGGTTAATTTCACAGTCTCTTTATTATCCGAGCTTGTTTTTATGTGAGTATCTACTAGGAAATATTTATTATCAATGTCCATGTTTCATAAAAGTGTTTTCAAAGGGATTATTTTTAAGGGACTCTTTTATTAAAACATAATTTTAAATTTTTTAAATATTCATTCTTCTAAATATTTTTCATTAATGTCCATTTTTTCAAAATGGGTTTTCAGGATTTATTTATACGGACATGAATGTTTTTAAAAAGTTAATTCCATTCAAATGTTTCAAAGTGGTACAAGAAAATTTCATTAAAAAATGTTTTTTAATGTATTTCTTTATAAATTGTGTGACTTTTAAATGTTTTCATGAAAAATTGATATTTCTTTCAAAGAGTTTAACAAATAATTTTCATCTATGTCAACATCCTCTCATGGATTTTAAGCTTGTTTTAAGTTGATTTATTATGATAAAAATCGTACATATTGTATTGAAGGTTTTTTGATATGTTTTACTATGGATGTGTTATTTTTAAACCATTAATAGTTTATGGTTAATGTATTTACATTTCTTATGCTAGTTTAAATACGAATGTTTATGTAATTTTTCAACCATTTAATAAGAGGAATGTATTGGAAATAGTAAGTTATGGGTGGAGCCCTCTATATCTCCTCGATGCATCGGTAGGTCTCATGAGAAAATTATACGTGGAATTAGCTGAGGCCTTAATCATTTTTACACATCTTGGCTGAGGCCTTGCTAATATTTTTCAGAATGTCTGGAATTATACATTCCCTCATTATGAAAATAATATTTATGGTTCATGTGGTTATTCAACTAATAGAAAACCCATTAATATGTTTTATAATGGAATTATTTACTCAACTCATATTTCGGTTATAAATTTTTCATGTTTATTATTTTTAAAGGCAAGCATTTTCAATTATTCACCATATATATTGTACTTGTTATCTTCAGCTAAATTTTTTACCCTTACTAAGCATCTGAGCTCACCCCTTTATTATATTTTACTTTTCTAGGATTTCCGAGAAGTGTATTATGACTGACCTATAGGGATAGTCTAAGAGATATGAATGTGGTCAATATATACAATGTTGTTGTTGTTTTTCATTTTATAATGTAATTTAATGTTCATATATGTAATCTATTTCCAAGACTACTAAACTAACTGGTCTTTCGTGACTTTATTCGTTGTAATCATGCCAATGTTATGTAATAATGCACCGAATCTTGGTAATTGGGGTCAGGGCATTACAGTTGGTATCATAGGAAGTTAAAAAATATCCTTGGAAACTAGATTTAGAAAAACTATGATTAGAGAACATTACCATAAGATAAAATTTGAGGATTAGTATAGAATAACATCCTAAAATTTTGGTAACGTAGAGATGCTGTGAATTTTTCAAGCAATACATCCCTGTCTAGATATGAGCATGTAGAGGCGGCTCTGGCACAGATATACCTATGGGTAAAACCTGAAAACATTGCTTTGATCTAGACTCGAACTGGAACTGGTGTATGAAAATAGACCTTGCTGCACTCTCAGTTACAAAACTCCAGGGGATATTCTTAGGATAATTCACATTTTCATTACTAGCCATTATGAAGGATTTAGGAATAAATACTACCACAAAGAAAAAATTTTAGGATTATAGATTATATGCATAATCATTTCAATTGACATTACGTATTTTACAAGTTTGAATTATGCATTGCAATTCATAAAAAAACCTATTGTATGCCAATGTTTAGAAGTGGCACATAGTAGAATGAATGACAATTCCAGTAATACGCATGATCGAAAGATTAAGAAGGATCACATATTTCATGGTATTAAGTGAACATTTACAATTGAAATAGTCTCCTATGTGTTCTCATCATAGGATGAAATAGTATCATGTGTTAATAAGATATGTAAATAATTCAACGAGTCTAATGGATTTTAAGGGATGTAAGAGAAGAAAAGGATGGAAGAGAGAAAGGTGGATAAAGGGAAGAGGGGAAAGAAGGATTTTCTCATATCTGATAACTATAGAAAGAGTCACCATGGGAAATGCTTGAAGGGAATGGGAGTTTTTTATAAGTGTAGAGAAAAAGGACACCAAGTACATTATTTCAAGGGTACGAAAAGGGTTTCAAATGTACAATTATTCATCTACAAAGATTTGGGACACTACGCAAACCAATGTCCAAATCATCAGAGTATACCCCAAATGCTGGTATTGGATAATAATCATGTTATGATAATATCGAAGATGAAGAGGAATGATTAAGATTTATAATGTTGTTATTAATGTATTGTTCCGTTTGAGTATTGTATTAATGATGTACATGTAATAAAAATTATAGAGTAGATAAGGATTGTACTGCAGTACTATTTCATTAAGGATTTGAGATTGTGTGGAACCAAGAAAAGTGACTCAATGGCAGGTTAATTTTTTGGAAAATATATGGTTGAGAGAACGATAAACCTTAATATGATTCTGATACTGAGGTAGTGATTTTAGAATAAGAAATGATAGATTTGGATAAATTATATTGGATATTCTTGACTACCTTAAAGATGATTAATGATTTGTATATTCCATCATTGTTGGAGTTTACAACATTTTTGGATATAAGGAGTATATATAGTATTCTATATAAAATAAGAGAGCATGATGTAATCAGTATGGTTATATGATAATTTAGTGTATTACCATGTTTTAAATGAATACATGATGAATGTATTCACAAGTTATTACGTGGAAAAAAGGATCTTCATTGTCTTTACCTTCCTTATAAATTTTGGACTCTGAGTTTGGACAAATGTATTTTGGATAAGTCTAAATGTTGGAATCGATTAAGTTTGACATTGAAAACTATTGTTAAGGTTAAATCATTTCATGTGATTATTTTTATATTTTCATAAAAATCACAACCCGAAGGTCGGGCAACAACCCGTTGCGTCCGACAAACCCGTGAGACGTGAACCCGCAACCAAAGGGTGACAAGTGTGAATCACCTACCACAAGACTACCTGATGTCATAGCTTGTATAATGTAGTTTTTTAAATAGTCTAGAAAATGAATTATAAATTCATTATTTTTAGAACCCTATACAATTAATATAAATTGAATACATTTGGATTCTATTATCTTTTGGAGTAAAAGATGAGTTTATGGTAGGAATTAGTTGAATGATGAAACTCTACCTGTAATGTATATTTTTTCCACTTATTATATGGATAAATTAATTCCTAAACATTAGGGAATATATCTTAAAACAAAAAATATGTTATCCTAACACCTTATGTTTTGTTGAACAGATGATATTTTACAGCATCTTAGATTTATGGCTTTGAGGCCCTCAATTTTACACTTTTTTATGATTGATGATCTAAATCACTCCCCATAAATATTTAAGTTTTTCCTCTAATTATGTTTTCCTAATTTCCAACAATGTTCTCTAAATCGGGATCATAATTTTTGTGTTGAATTTTTCATTTCCCTTTCCCTCTTATTAAGAGTAAATATTATTAAACCAATTTCTAATGTGGGTTTTCCACAAAGGTATTTTTCTATTTTTAAGCATTTATTTTCTAAGAACAATTTCAAATTGCGAGGATAAAATTTATTAAAGGATGGGGTAATGTAAAACCCCTTGATTTAATAGTACGTTATCTCATTAAAGCATTTCAATAGCTTATGCTATACACAACACTGAGTTCGAGCGCAACACAACTTACTAAACTAACCATTCAAAAAGCTATTACGAAAATTATTAACTGGATTTTGAATCTTATATACTCTATATAATTTTAAAATCCAGATTATGTGTTTCTAAGATATAATATAAGAACAAATTCATTTTTTTGGATAAAATAAGTATTTTTCAAAAAATTGAATTTTACAGCTTTTTAACGGTGAAACCTTTTTAAAACCAATATTTTAAACAATTATATATTCAATTTAATGAAATTAAATTCTTCTTTAGAAGAGGGACATAAAAATTTAGTTTGTAAAATGTTTTGATACTTTTCTGATAACTTTCATATTTTGATGAATAGTGAAGAATACTATATTCTAATCAAAAACAACTTTTTTAATCGAAATATTTAATAGTGATAAATTATGAATTTGAATAGATTGGAAGAATAGTTAGATTATATTTTTAATATTTAAAACAATTTAGGTTCATATAAGTAATTTCACAATTAAATTTGACATGAACAAATGTCAATCATTTGATAGTTTTTACTTTTTAAAATCCGTCTTTGTGGTTTTGACAATGGGAATTACATTTAAATTATTAAATGAAACTTTTTTGTAGTGAATTTCGTAAAATAGACTTAATTTTTGAATATTTAATATCAAAATTTCCTTAGGGTGAATTTATGGTATTTTTTGAAAACATTCAATTTTTGATGAATAGTGAAAAACACTGTGTTGTTATTTAAAACCGATATTTTATTTAAATATTTATTTATTTTATTTAATTTTTTTAAGTCCAAACAGATATATAATACCTATATAAGTTAAATTTAATTCATTCAAGTCCTTCTATAATAAAATTATATGTATAAAATTATATTGAACTTTTTAATCTTTTTTACCCACCTTCTAGACATGTTAGCAAATTTGCATAGAACATAATTTTTCCACTTCTATGAGTTGAATTTCAAAAATCCTAGAGACTTATTTTACATCAATATGTAAAATATGGCTCAATAAGATGAATAAAATATTTTGTGGATAGTAACTTTTCACTTTTATTTACCACATTTAAAAGTAAATAAGGTAATTAAGCGTAAAAATGATATTATAATTACCAAAAAACTTGTATTAATTCAGTTGGATAAGTATAATTCGAAAAAAAACCTTATGAATAAAATATGACCCCCTTTGGCCCACTTGGATAAGATTATGACATTTATTATTATTTTATTTAATGAAGAGTTAAAAGAGTTAAATTCAAAGTTTAACAACAAAACCATTTTTAATATATGGTTATACATAAGATAAATTCAACAATAAATATTCATTATAAATCTAAAAAAATTTCCTATATAATGGTATTTTATTTATAATTTTGAGACATTAAATAAGTTAATTTATTTATTACACAATGATCATGCAGTAATTACCTTATTAATGAATGATTAAAATAATTGATATTATAAATATCTAAATAATTTTAATTTGATACTTTTGATAAATTACAATAATTTTCTCGGTTAATATGACATGTTATGGGGGATTAAATAATTTGTTTTTCAAATTAATCATGCTGTTATGAGTTTCAAAAAAAATACTAAATAGTGTCAAAATTGACATAATTGAGTTTTTTTTAAAAATTTATATTATTAATTGATATAATATTTTAAAAAATCTATGGTTCGGACAAAGGACATAGATAATGATATATATTAACAAAGAACCAAATGGGGTTATCTTTTCTTGTTATAGTAATATTATTAACCATATAATATAAAAAAACAAAGAGACATGGTAAATGTAAAACTATTTAACTATGAGTTAAATATAAAAGATAAGGTTAATATGGTGACCTAATCCTGTCTAAAACCTATTTATTGAAATGTTAATGACCCATACCCACCTTAGAGTATAAATAATTCATTTTGGAGCCATTAAAACCCAAAATCATTTTATGATAATATAATATTTCAAGCTTTTCCTAAAGTGACTCTCACCTCTCTTATAAAAGGGCACTTACAGTTATCTTAATTTAACACCTCCAAAGCCTTTAGGCTCAGAAAAAACCAGCCAAAATATCCTCCCAAAATTCATCCCTTCATCCTAGAGGCATTAAATTTGTCATAAAGCCAACGAATGGATCCCTTTTGATCAAATAAAAAGGAAGAACCCAAAGAAGAGGTAAATATTTTCTCACCTCTTTCAAGTTCATTTCTTCTTCCACTTCCTCTTTCATTGTTGTTTCCCTTCTAAGATAATAACTCCATTATCTTATTCATACTTTGATGTTTTTATAAAAATGGAACAACCATTTTCATTATTCTGTTACCTTATAAATGACAAAGTCACCATACGTGCGTACGTACGTATTCCGTCTCCATGTCATGGTGTAATATTTCATTTAAACACTTCATTATTTGTATGGGTATAATAATGAGTATAAGTGATGTAAATAATAAATATAACATGTTAATGATTATTTATAATTGATATACCATCTAATTACATACGATATCACCATCAATATAATGATATTGTCGCTCGTGAGTACTTATGGATTACTATCTCCACAACGCGATGAGATTCATTTCCATGTTCACCATTCAACGATGATTATAAAAATATATATCATTAATAAGTATGTAATATATGACATAATAATTCTACTGGATATATATATGTATATTTATGTACTTACATATATCTTATTCACTTAGTTCAGTTCAATACGTTATGAAAACCTAAACAACATTTATCCGTACATACGATCAACTGTCTCCAGAAATGGTGTTTTCCATTTCATATATATGTCTATTATACATATTTATATTCTAAATATAAATGATATAAAAATCATGTTTTATATTCTGGAAGTATTTAAATCATGAAATAATTGGTACAATCAAGAGTAAAAAGTTAAAACACATACGATAAAGAAAGCGATTATTACCCGAGATGTTATTTTAACATGGAAATTATTATTAAATGCATTGTATAAAGTCATAAATGAATGATGTATGATATCAGAAATATTAATATGGTTTTGGAATAATTTAATAATATACTATGGGCTTTATACAAGAGGTTAAACATACCCTTGATCAAAGGAAAGTACAAGTTAAGGCTTAATTTCACAATCTCTTTATTATCTGAGGATGTTTTTACGTGAGTATATAATAGGAAATATTTATTATCCATGTACATGTTTCATAAAATTGTTTTAAAAGGTATTATTTTTAAGTAAATCTTTTATTAGAAATCATTTTAAATGTTTTAAATATTCATTCTTTTTAATCATTTCCATTATTGTCCATGTTTTCAAAATGGTTTTTAAGGATTTGTTTATATGGTTATGAATTGTTTTAAAATGTTAATTATATTCAAATGTTTCAAAGTGGTATGGGACAATTTGATTAAAAAATGTTTTTAAATGTCTTCCTTTATAAATTGTGTGACATTTAAATATTTTCATGAAAAAAGGATATTTCTTTCAAAGAGTTTTACAAATAATTTTCATATATTTCAACATTCTCTGATGGATTTTAAACTGGCTTGAAGTTGATTTATTATAATACAAATCTTCCATATAGTATTGAAGGTTTTTTGAAATGTTTTACTATGTATGTGTTATATTTATTCCATTCATAGTTTATGGTTAAAGTATTGACAATTCGTATGATAGTTCTAATATACATGTTTATGTAACGTTTCAAACATTTAATATGAAGAATGTATTGGACATAGTAACGGACGGGTGGAGCCCGCTATAGCTCCTCGATGCATCAGTAGGTCTAATGAGACAATTAGACGTGGAATTGTCCGAGGCCTTAATCATTTTAGACATCTTGGATGAGGCCTTTCCAAAGTGTTTCAGAATGTCTAGCATTATACATTCCCTCATTATGAAAATAATATTTATGGTTCATGTGGTTATTTGACTAGTAGAATACCCATGAATATGTTTTATTATGGAACTATTTACTCATATAATATTTCTTCCATAAAGTGTTCATTTTTATTATTTTTAAAGGAATGTGTTTTCAATTACTCACCATGCCTATTGTTTAAGTTTTCTTCCGCTAAATTGTTTACCCTTACTGAGCATATGAGCTCACCCCTTTCTTATATATTACATTCCCAGGATTTCCATGAAGTGTATTATGACTGATGTGTAGGGATAGTCTTAGGGATATGAATGTGGTCAATGGAGACAATGTTGTTGTTGTTTTTCATTTTATAATGTAATTTATTGTTCATATATGTAATCTATTTCCAAGACTGATAAACTGATCGGTCTTTTGGGACTTGATTCCTTGTAATCATGTGAATGATATGTAATAATGCACCAAATCTGGATAACTGGAGTCAGGGTGTTACAGTTGGTGTCATATGAAGTTTTGCAATAACCAAGGAAACTAGATTTAGAAAACTCTGATTAGAGAAAATTACCCTAAGATAGAATTTGAGGATTAGTATAGAAGAACTTCTTAGAATTTTGATAACATAGAGATTTTGTGAATTTTCAAGAAATAATTCCCTAAATGGATACAAGAAAGTAGAGGAGGCTCTGGAAGAGATATACCTAAGGATAAAACCTGAAAAAACCGCTTTGATCTAGACTCAAATGAGAATTGGTGCACGAAAATGGGCCTTGTAGCACTCTTGGTTATGACACTCCTGGGGAATATTCTTAGGATAATGCACATTTTCATTATAATCCATTATGAAGGATTTAGGAATAAATATTTATTAAAAGAAAACATTTTAGTATTATAGATTATATGCATAATCTTTTAAATTTACATTAGGTATTTTAAAAGTTTGGAATTATGCACGGTGATTCATAAACTAACATAGTGTATGACATTGTTTAGAAACGGTTCCTAGTAGAAGGAATGAGAATTCTAGCAATACGCATGAAAGAAATATTAAGAAGGATCATATCTTTCATGGTATTAATCCAACATTTAAAATGGAAATATTATCTCACTTATTCTCAACATATGAAAAAATAGTATCATGTGATAATAAGATAAGTAAATAATTCTATGAGTGTTATTGCTTTAAAGTGAAGCAAGATAAGAAAAGGATGGAAGAGAGAAAGGTGGAAAAAGGGAAGAGGGGAAAGAATGATTTTCCCATATGTGATAACTGCGGAATGAATCACCATGGAAAATATTGGAAGGGAATTAGAGTTTATTATAAGTATAGAGAAAAAGGAAACAAAGTACTTGACTGCAATGGTAAGAAAAAGGTTTAAAATGTACAATTCTATGTCTGCAAGGAGGTGGGACACTATGTGAATCAATGTCCAAGTCATCAGAGTATACCCCAAATGCTGTTATTGGATAATAATCAAATTTTGATTCAACCAAATATGAAGAGGAATGATTAAGAGTACTTATGTTGTTATTAAAGTGTTTTCCCATTTGAGTATTGTATTAATGATGTACATGTTATAAAAATTATAGAGTATATAAGGATTGTATTGTAGTACTATTTCAATAAGGAATTGAGATTGTGTGGAACCAAGAAAAGTGACTCAAAGCAGGTAAATGTTTTGGAAAATAAATGGTTTAGAGAAAGATAAAACTTAATATGATTCTGATTCTGAGGTAGTGATTTTAGAATAATATATTATTGATTTGGATAAATTATATTGGAAATTCTTTGACTACCTTGAAACTGATTAATGATATGTATATTCCATCATTGTTGGAGTTTACAACATTTTTGGATATAAGAAGTATATCCAATATTTTATAGGGAATAAGAAAGCATGAATGTAATCAGTACAATTATATGATAAATCAGGGTATTTCCATGTTTTAAAATAATACATGATGAACATATTTGCATTTTATTATGTGGAAAAAAGGATCTTCATTGTGTTTACCTCCCTTATAAATTTTGGATTGTGAGTTTGGGCAGAAGTATTTTGGATAAGATTAAAGGTTGGAATCAATGAAGTTTGACATTTAATATTATTGCTAAGTATAATTCAACCAAAAACAACCTTATGAAAAAAATATGACCCCCTTTGGCCCACTTGGATAAGATTCAGTCATTTATTAAAATTTTATTTAAAGAAGAGTTAAAAGAGTCAAATTAATTGTTTGATAACTAAACCATTTTTAATATATGATTATACATAAGATAAACTCAACTATAAATATTCATTAGAAATTTAAAAAAATTTCATACATAATGGTATTTTATTTATAATTTTTAGACATTAAATAATTTAATTTATTTATTACACAATGATGAAGTAGTAATTACCTTATTAATGAATGAGTAAAATAATTAATATTATAAATATCCAAATAAATGTTATTTTAGACTTTTGATGAATTCCAATAATTTTCTAGGTTAATATGACTTGTTAGGGAGGATGAAATAATTTTTTTTGAAGTAATCATGCTATTATGATTTTCAAGAAAACCAAATACTAAATAGTGTCAAAATTGACATAATTGAGTTTTTAAAACAAATATTATATTATTAATTGATATAATATCCCTAAAAATCTAAGGTTCTTCCAAATGACTTAGATAAGGTTATATATATTAATAATTAACCACATGGGGTTCTATTGGATTGTTATAGTAAGATTATTAACCATATAATATAAAAATACAAAGAGACATGGTAAATATAAAACTATTTAACTAAGAGTTAAATCTAAACAATAAGTTTAATATGATGTCCTAAACCTATATTAAACATATTGGTTGAGAGGTTTTCGACCCATTACCACCTTAGACACTAAATAATTCATTTTGGATCCATTAGAAACCGAAAATGGTTTTATGATAAAATAATATTTCATGATTTTCTTAATGTGACCCTCACCACTCTTATAAAAGGGCACTTCCACTTCTCTTTTCACACCTCCAAAGCCTTTTGGCATGGTGAAAATCTACCCAAATATCCTACCAACTTTCCTACCTTCTTCCTAGAGGCATTACTTTTGTGATAAATCCATCCTATGGATCCCTTTTGATCAAATCAAAAGGAAGAACCCGAAGAAAAGGTAAATATTTCATCATCTCTATCAAGTTCTTTTCTTATTCCACTTCCTCTTTTTTTGTTGTTTCCATTATAATATAATAACTATAGTATATTATATATATTAAAATGTTATTATAAAAATGGTACAACCATTTTCATTACTCTATCCATCCTATAAATGACAAAGTCACCATATGTGCGTACGTATGGATTACCATCTCCACGTCGTGGTGTAGTTTGTTATTCAAACACTTCATTACTTGGATGGTTTTAATAATGAGTATAAATAATGTAAATAATAAAAATAATATTTTAATGATTCTGTATATATGATATACTGTCCAATTACATACGATTTCACCATCAATATAATGATATTGTCGCTAGTGCGTACGTACGGATTACCGTCTCCAAGACGCGATGAGATTCATTTTCATGTTCACCATTCAAAGATGATTATAAAAATATATATCATTAATAAGAATGTAATATATGAAATAAAAATTAAATTGGATATATATATATATATACTTATATATATCTTATTCACTTTGTTCCGTTCAATACGATATGAAAACAGAAACATCGTTTATGCGTATGTTTGACCTACCATCTCTATAAATGGGGTTTTTTATTTTATATATATGTCTATTATAAATATTTATATTCTAAATATATATGATTTATAAATCATGTTTTATATACTGGAATTATTTAAATCATTCTCTAGGTTATTCAATCATGAGTAATAAGTTAAAACACGTATGATAAAGAAAGCGATTATTACCCAAAATATTAATTTAACATGGAAATTATTATTAAAATGATTGTACAACATCATAAATGAATCATATATGATATCTTAAATATTAATATGGTTCTGTTATAATGTAACAAATACTATGGTCTTTATACATGAGGTTAAACGTACCCTCGACTAAAGGAAAGTACAGGGTATGTGTTAATTTTATAATCTCATTATTATCTGAGGTTGTTTTTACATGAGTATCTATAGGGACATATTTATTATCCATGTCCTTATTTCATAAAATTGTTTTCAAAGGTATTATTTTTAAGGGTATCTTTTATTAAAAAATAAATTTAAATGTTTTAAATATTCATTCTTCTAAATCGTTCTCATTAATATCCATGTTTTCAAAATGGTTTTTTAGGATTTATTTATATGGACATGAATGTTTTTATAATTTTAATTCCAATAGTTGTTTCAAAGTGTTATGGGAAACATTGATTCAAAAATCACTTTAAATGTCTTCCTATCTAAATTGTGTTACTTTTAAATGTTTTCATGAAAAAGGGATATGTCTTTCAATGTGTTTTATAAATCATTTTCGTATATGTCAACATCCATTGATGAATTTTAAACTTATTTGAATTTTATTTATTTTGATACAGATCTTCTATATTTTATTGAAGGTTTTGTGATATGTTTGACTATGAATGTGTTATTTTTATACTATTCATAGTTTGTGGTTAATTTATTAACATTTCGTATGATAGTTCTAATATGAATGTTTATGTAATGCTTCAAACTTTTCATATGAGGAATGTATCGGACATAGTATGTGATGGCTGGAGCACGCTATAGCTCCTTGATGAATCTGTAAGTTTCATGGGACAATTATATGTGGAATTGGCCAAGGACGTTCCCAATTTGATATATGTTTTGGGTCGATGACTTAATCAGTTTTAGAAATCTTGGCCGAGGCCTTGAAAAAATGTTTCTGAATGTCCAGAATTATACATTCCCTTATTTGGAAAATAATATTGATGGTTCATGTGGTTATTCAACTAGTAGAATACCCATGACTATGTTTCCTTAAGGATTTATTTACTCAGCTCATATTTCTACCATAAAGTGTTCAGATTTATTATTTTTAATGGCATGTGTTTTCAATTATTCACCATAACTATTGTTTATGTTATCTTCCGCTAAATTTGTTACCCTTATTGAGAATCTGAGCTCACCCCTTTCTTATGATTTATTTTCCCAGGATTTCAAAAATGTTTATTATGAATTACCTACAAGGATAGTCTAAGGAAAATGAATATGGTCAATAGAGACAATGTTGTTGTTGTTTTTCATTTTATAATGTAATTTAACGTTTATGTTTGTAATATTTTTACAAGAATGATAAACTAATCGGTCTTTTAGGACATGATTCATTATAATCATTCCAATGTTATATAATAATGTACTGACTTTGGATAACTGTTGTCGGTGCATTACATACTCCATCGAACATAGAATCTCATTTACTGTAAAATTAATATTTAATTAAAAAATATTAAAAAATATCAAAATTTCATATTCTTTATTTACATGGGATGTTATAATGATAACGATGATCAGTGATAAATCCTGTATGAACTTGTAGTATCTAGAGAAGGATTTTATTTGTTGAAGTACTACAAAAACTCTATTTTATTAAAATATTGGGTGGTTATCCTCTACCAATTAATATTTATCAGACTTTTATTCACGGTTTCTAATAACGTACTTGAAACTAAGAAATAATAATAACTAAACTCTATATTGATACAAAATGTTGGTACCTGTACTAAATACACACATTTATTTCATTGTTTTACTTGAATATTGTTTCCTTTCCACAAGTAATCATAGAAGCTATAAAACAAAAGGTTTACTATCTTTAAATACAAGAAAGACGAACAACTTATTTTACAACACTCATAAACATTTAATTATAATCACTCAACTCTGAACATATTTTAAATATTACAAATCTAATATCGAGATTCATATCAAATGTAAATAAAAAAAATAAACGATTTTCCTAAAAATCATCATAATGGTAGAAATAAGTTATAAAAGTAAAAAACTAGAAGTATGTATAATTTGAGAATATATATATACACAATATACTATATACAATCATACTCAAAAAATAAATAATCAAAAAACACGAGTAACTGAATACAATATGAAATAATATTAGAAATGATTCTAGAGAGTTTAGAAACATGAGTAAAAAACATGATTTGAGAGAGCATAATATAGTCGTATGAATAAATATATAGGTATTTCAGAAATATGGGTTTGTATCACATAGTGAAATGAAAGTAATATAATTAATATTTTACAACTTCATAAAAAACATGGAAATGTTGAACAAACACAATCACAGGAACTCCTTTGAGATAAAAATAACTATGTAGATTCCAGTGTGAAAAAACTCATTAGTTCCACACTTGAATTTTTTTTAGAATCATTATGTTCATTCCTATCTACCTCGATAGATATCAACATAAAAAAAATTCTTTAGAGAGTGGTATAGGACCCTTACCATCATTATCTTTATATAATTGTGTCATAATAAACCAATCATTCTCATATTGGTCCTTTGAGAAAATGAGTTTCATATCATTTTCATATGGACTCATATAATGGAAATGTTAACAATTCCAAAAATATTAATAACATGACACACCATTGAAAAATGGATATCCAATAATATTTAGTATCAATCTATACAAATACTCTTCAATCAAGATAATATATTATATTCTATTTATAATGTAAAAATAAATGGTATACAATTTAGTCAATTATTTCCCCATTTAATTGATGTATGGAATCTAGGTGAAAACCCTGTAATCAAGAACATGGAGAAGATGGTATTCAAAAATTAATCCATTGAATGAAAATAACATTTATTGACCTTTAATGATAAGGAACGACAAAGGTAGGGAATGATGTTTTCAATGATAGAAAGAATAATTTCATAAGACCCGAAGAAAAATATAGTGGATGGAATCATTTAAGGAATATCCACGATCTAGCAGAAGATTAATCAAATGAAATTACTTAGATAAAACAACTTTTTAGGAGTTATAGAGAAATAACTTTTAGAATTGGAAATATCCTTAATCATTTAAAATAATTTTAAAATACATATTTTATAAAAAGAAGATAAAGAATAATTTATTTTAGAAAACATTAAAATAAAAAAATAATTTTTTATATAAAATATGAAAGGAGGTGGTAATATTTTTTCAGTTTTTTAGCGTTAGAAATTTATTTTATAAATAATTTTCAAAATTATGAAAAAAAAATTATATCAAAGGTCAATTTAAAAAATTTCGTTTTGAAAAAGAGAAGTGATTGTTTTTAAATAATTATATTTGAAAAAAAACATCAATAATAGATTGTTAAAAGGACATAAATGTCATTAAAGGAAATATGAGGTGGAAGATAAACATTTTATTATTCAAAAGATGATAAATATTTTATTATTATTCTAAAATACTATTTTTTGAATAGAACCATCATAAAAATATTATTTTATTTTTATTTTGGATAGTAGTAATTAGAATAATAAGGACCATTGAAATTAATCTATATTAAACATCCATGAAACAGAGGAAAAATTTTACATATGATAAATTATAGACATTGAAGGGAAATCCATTTGAAAAAATTCATTTTTTCTTTCGTATAATTTCTATCATAGAATGTATTTAATTAAGGAATATGATATTGATGAAATGAAGTAACTTTCATAGATAAAAAGTAATATAAAAATAATGAAAATTAATTGGAAGGATAAAATGGGTTTAAAATATTAGAATTATGTAGATAATTTATAACGGAAGGAGAAAGAAATTTTGTGAAGAAAAAGTTTACAACTCATGAAAAATTTAAATGAAAACACCTTGAATGTGAGAGTTCATATAATTGAACTCAAAATACAATGAATAAATGGTATTATTTAGTGTAATAATTAAAATAGGTAAAATTTACCCCATATAAAAAATAAGTTCAAAATAAAAACATATCTCAAGAAAACAAAATTTGAGAAAAAAACCTTACATATTTTGAAACATCAATTAAAAATTCATTAAATTATATGATTTCAAATAAAACAATAAATACCATGAATAATGAGAGGACTATTATAAAAAAAATTATAGTATCAGTAGGAACACCACTCGAATAAAATATGGGTTTTAATAGGAAATATATATTAAGAATGAGAAATTTAATATAAGAAATCTTTACATTTTTTCCCACATAGACAAATACCATCTATTATCATGTATAAAAAAATATAAATACCCTAATATTATATTCATGACCATTATTATTTGACATTAACTTTTATAATAATAGTTTGTAATTATGATTATATATATTATTTATTAATTATCTATTTCGATATTAGGCATGAGTAATTCTAATCATTTTTATCTACTTTCATAATAGTGGGTTTATTATTCCTTATTCTACCAAAGTTCATTATTCCTAGATCATTAAAGGTATAAATATTTATTCTTTTTAGTCATTTATAAAGTTATAATTTTATTCTATAGGAGTTTTTGTTACAATCATTATATATTAAATCAATAACAAATATATTTCTGTGATGTTTAATTGTGGGATATTATTATCATAATTAATGAGTTAAATATTAGTTTTACCACACCATAAAAGAAATAAAATAATTATTTAATCATTTATATCTTATATTATGAGAAAATAATTTCTTGAAGTAATACATGATATTATGTCATAACATTTTTCAAGTATATTGTTATACTAACCCGAACATGATCATACCATAATTAATGGATGATTATGAGTATAAAATTTGTTTTTTTATAATAATATAATTTTTAGAGAAGAATATGGAATTATTTAGATACTTAAAAGGTGGATATTTTTATATAAATTTTATTTAATAAATATCAATAAATATAGATGAAAAATGATACATGTCACATTGTGAAGGTGGTAGTCTGCACAATGAAAAGTTAACGATTTCATTTATTTAAGAATAAGAGAGAAAAAATGATTATTATTATCCGTCTCTTAATAATAATAATTATATTATATGTTTCATATTTATTCCATAATTATAATTTTATAATCAGTGTAGAAAGGTTGTGGTGAAAAATGAATGTCGTTACTTTTTGGAGGTGATAATCCTCAGAATTCACGAATGGAGGACATGTTTTTCTTAATAGAAAATGGGAATGTTGGGTAATAATTACTCTCATAGAATAATAAAATTGAGTAAAATTTTTATTTCATTTCATTATATAGGAATTGTAATATTTTAATTGAAAATGTAAGAAAAAAAAGAAATGTTATTAGAAAAAAGCTCATGCTGAGGAATTGGTCATTCCCATGGTAGACTCCTTGGAAATATAGTTCATAAGAAAATAATATGTGATAAGAGGCCTATGTAAAAGGTACAATATTATCAAAAAATGGGAGTGGGTATAGTTTGTATTAGAAACTAAATAATTTTACTATTATTGAAGGGGTTGTGAGAGGGCCCTTTAATTAGTGGTTAGAATGGAATCTTTTTAAAATATGTCTACCTAATATAAGGGGACATACATTTTCACAAGAAAATAAGACTCTAAAATGGTAAATAATGAATTTAAGGGTACTATGTGGTCATTCATCCCTCAAACATTAATTTTAACACATGTTTTAAAAATGTTTTTATGTCTATTACTCTTAGAAATGTCACTTTTGACCATTTTTAGTATTACTTTAATAACAAATTTTTCCCAAGTAATTTAATTTGAATTATGAAAAATAGAATATTCCTAACTAAATAATTTTTATATCATATTTACAAATATAAAATACATTTTATTAGATTCAATTTTTATGTATAAGAAAAATCAATTTTAACATTTTTGTGCGAAACATGTAAAAATCCAGTTTTAGAAAAAGTGTATTTTAAAATAATATTTTATGTATAGATAAAATAATTATGATAATTTATTTCAATAATATAATTTTATTTATTCCAAATTTAAAAAATATTTTTAAATTTATAAATAAAAAAACTGTAAAAAAACAACATTTAACTATATTGATATACCAAAAACAGCTTTTTATAGGAAAATATTATTTAAGATAATAAATGTTCAAATAGTGGTTTTCGAAATTTATAAGATATTTTTTCTATTATTTTTTTACTCCTCAAATATATAATTGATCATGAATTTTTTATATAATTTTTTATACATATATCATTATATATTCATATACATTAGGATTTTTATAAAATTATATTTTTATATATTAACATAAAAGTAAACAATTTTAGAAAGATGTAAAAAGTTAATTTTTTTTTATCATTTTTATATTTTCCAATAAAAAATTAAATCCATTTTAAAATATCCAAACTAATTTTTTTTTAAAAATTTATCGTATAGAAGAAAATATAGTATATAATGATAATTCACTTTTTTATTGAAATACACTATTTTAAAAAACATAATGTTCTTAATCATATATTGTATGAAATTTTAATTTGTTGAAATATTTTTATTTTATATATGATTTATTATTCCGAAATTTTCTTAATAATAATCATCTAATATGTCCTTGATCAATTTTGTTCATTTTTTTGTGTGAAGTAAGTTATCATACCTAGTATTATTTTAGATTTTTTTATAAAATCTTGATTTATTATAAAACATAATGTGTTTTTTATTCTTGAAATTAAATTACAGTTTAAAAAAATCAATATTTGTACAATTCATCTAAAACATAAATTTTTTAGAAAAACCCAAAACACTCCCTAATATATATTTTAAATGATGAATCTAAAATTGATTTTTGGTAAATTTAATAATATAGAAAAACATTTTGACACTAAAATTCATCTATTTGATATAGGGCATACCAAATTTTATTAAATAAAACTATTCCTCTCTCAATTGAAAAATTTTATAATGTAATATTAAAAAAAATGTTAAATATTAATCAATAAAATTAATTTTTATACATTATAATATTTATTTATATCTAGGATTACCTGGGTTGTCACATTATTTCTTGATCAACTCCCTACATATTGTAGTATATTTTTCCTCAAGAATGTTAAATATTTTATCTACACTATTAATTGTAACATTTATATGCTTAATTTTATCAATTTGACCATATTTATTTCTATGTAACAACTTTTTATTTCATTTTTATGTTAATCATTACTATTCAAAAACATTATTTCCTTTTTTGTATTTAGTATTTTTTTGAATACAATCCTCAAGATCAATAATTAATAAGTAAAAAAAAAATTTCTCCCCAATTTTCTTCTCTACTAGAGGTTTATTTGTTTTTATCAACACAATCAATAAAGATCCTAAAAATTTAAATGATTTATTATTCTTATTAGATACTTATAGTCGAGTAATAATCCCCTCATTTTCATAGTTAATTTATTCATTTTTTCATTGAAAATAGTTTTTTTCTCCCATTAGGTTTCATAATTTATTTTGAACTCTTATCCCATTTATTTCTCTTATAACTTCATTAAAGAACCTAATTCTTCTCCTCACCACCTTCAATCATAAAAAAATTAATTTAAAAGTGTATAATTACACCAAACTCTAAAAATTTAAGTTCTTTTATTAATATTTTTATAGACCCCTTTATTTTCAAAATTTTTTCGATATAAGATTCATTATCCCCTTTTAATAATTATTATTTTCCTAACCATATTCACAATCCATAGAGTATTCATAATTTTCTCATGATTTTAATATTTTCCTAGCTTTAAATGCTATCTTTATTTTATCTTTTGGGTTTTCATAAGAATAAAAGATTTTATTATTTCATAAGATGATTTTTTTTTCAATTAATGAAGTGAAAAACAATCACTATCATTTAAAGATTATTTTGGATCAAAATAGTTATAAGAGTCTATTTTTAACATATATATATTTGCAGAGTCTTCCAATGAATTTCCAAAACCATTGATATTTAAAATAATATCATTTAAAAATGTAAAATATACAATAATATTTTCATTAACAACCATTTTTCACATCAAATAAATTTTCTCACTATATATACAGTATATATTCCCTAACATTGAATCTTTATTAAAAAATGTTTTCATGGTTGTCCTAAATTTTAATGGTTGTTTTATGAATCATCACTTTTTTATACACTTTTTCCAATAATGACATCATAATTTCATCTTTTTAATTTCCACCATCTATTGAATTTATCTTTTTCGGAAATTTTATCAGAGAATATTTGTTAATATATATAAACCCAATAGTAGTTATTTCAAAAATTTACATGAAAAATGAAATAAAATAAAGGATATGTTTTTTCTTCTATCCATGGTAGTTGATTAAAAAAAATTAAGGTAAGAATCTAATTTTCATATATTTGATGTTATTGATATTCAAAAAAATTAGTTTCTTTTAGAGGGAACCTGGGTTTTTTTAATAGAACATGAATTTCTTAGGATCATGATGTAACACTTATAAGGTGGTTTAATAAATGTTACATTTTTTATACCATTCCAATAAAATTGGCCCCTATGACTTTATGGAATCTAGATATTCCCATCCACTAATCCCATAACAACTCGTATGAAATACAAATATATAAAAACATAAGGATGCGATTATTTTTAAATATTTTTCCCATATATGGTTGAATAAATCCTTATTATGTTTGGAATGAGTTAGAGACACAAATGTCATCATTGATGTAAATTAATGGTTGCAAAAGGTGAGAAGGTATCATAGTTCTCTATACATAAAAACACGTGGTAATGTATTATCCATTAAATAACACTTACATCAAGTTGGAAGGTATTATCCTTAGTCATGGAGTATCTCCAAATAGTACTATTCCAACTATGATTATATTGAATCCATATATTCTATAATGTATTAAATATAAAATGAAAATTCTCCATTATCTCCACATAGATTATTCCCAAAACGAATGATCTTCCTCCAATACATAAAGTATTCTAAATCAATACATGATCTTCTGTTCTTGAACATCAATATTGACAAATTTTGATACATCTAGAAAAATTTAGCTAGATGAAATCCTTAGGAACCTCATTTTATATAGTATTGTGAATAATTCAATAAGACATTTTTCTTACTCACTAAAAATAATAAATTTCAATATCATAATTCTCAAAATCTTCCATGACAATATGAATATTTAGAATATGATGGATATTATATTTAAAAAGTATCCATAACTTATTAAACTTAGAACACCACTTTTTAAAAAGACCCATACTATACAGACATAGTTATTACTTCATAATTGAAGCATACTTATTAAAAATATATAATAAAACCATGGTAGGACCATATATATATAGTGTCTTTAGAAACTGGGAAACATAAACAACTTGTTAAAAAATCATCTACATTATCTCCCATTTATTTCATCATAACTAGAGTCCCTTTTGACATAGCCTACTTAGTACCCTTTTTCCTGACCTGGGGAAATGAAAGCATAAAAAAGGGTGATCTCAAATTCTTAGTAAGGGTAAACAAAAGAAATATCAATCATATCATATTTATAAGAACATAACATTTTTAAAATATTAACATGAAAAAGAGATCATAATATCATAACAAGGGATAAATCATAGTATTGAAATGTAATCCCAATAATCATAACAGAAAAAAAGAAACTTTGTGGCATACACACATAATCGTAGAAAATCATTTCTTATTAGTCAAGACTCATTGCCCAGACTATCATAGTGGACAATGTCCATTTCTGAACCGAATTTACTCCTCGTTCCAGTCCTGTATCACTTAACCGGTTTAACTTACTATTCCATCCAAGTCTATCTCATGAGGTATAAATCTTTAACCAATGCATTGGTGGGAGATATAGGTCCCACCGATCTCATAATGAAACCATTCTTATGTGTGCCACAAAATCATAAATCTTACACCATAGCATAACCCATGTAATAAAAATGGGATTCTTAAACATCGTGACATCAAAAAACAATTCATAGAAGATAAATGACTTCATAAAACTAATTCCATCATAAAATAATAAAATAAATGTAATAATAGGGATAAAAACAGAACCCTATATCATCTTTGATGGAAATTTATTTTGATAAAACACTTGAACTCCATTATTGAGGAAAATATCCTTTCAATATCAATTTTTTTGCCTTTCTTAACATGTCATAAAATTTTGAACTAAAATAAGTTAATTAAAAATAAACTTGAAAACTTGTAAAGGAAGATTCATGGAAATAATGTTTTATGAAATCATAAAAATCCATTCATGCTGTATAAGTTAAAAAAATCATTCTTCTCGTACGTTGGACAAAAAAGTCAAAAAGTATCTCGTACTGAAAACCAAAAAAGATTCCATTAATATATTTTACTAAAAATTAACCAATAGGTATAATTTTATTTAACAAATTTTATGAGGATATAAATAATATTACATATTGAGGAAACATGGATGTGGATGATAAATATTCCCTAGTAAAGTCTAAATTATAAACAATCTCGGATAAAAATGAGATTACAAGATTTTCCTTTACCTTAGGTCTGATATGCTTTGTACGTATCTGTACCTTCTGTATAATTATTTAAATAATGTCATTTACTTATTACAGAATCATAAAAATTGTTATGATATCATAGATGGTCATACTCTTATCTTGTTATTAGTAATATTTCATTACTACTTTTTTTTGGGTGTTCATTGCTTTATGTTCTTATGCATGTGTTGTCGAATAAATTATTATTCCTCTTTTTAGGTTATAGATACCTTATTTAACGAATGTTATTAGTGCAATATATATCATATTTATTCACTCAATTCATTTATATAATCATTATTCAATGAAGATCGTGTAGAACGAGTCGTATCACATCGTGGAGACGGTAGGCCGTACGTACGTACGAGTGATGATATCGTTCCCATGGTCATGGAATTGTATTGAAGTGTATGTATACTATTTCAGAATTAATATCACTTTAAAATAATCATATATAGTTATTCTTTATACCATTATACCCATCCAAGTAAGGTGGTGGTTGAAAAAAGATTACACCACAGTGTGGAGACGGTATTCCGTACGTACGCACATGCGATGATTTTGTTTTCCGTAGGATGGATAAAAGGTGAAATAGGGTTGTTTAATATTTATAATAACATATAAGTATATGAGTTATACTAATGTTATTACTTCATAATGAAACAAATAAAGAAGAGAAAGTAGAAGAAGAAATAAATTTGAAATAATTGGTAACAAATATTACCTCTTCTTCGACACACCTCTTTGAAACCTCCTCTTAGGGCACTAAATTGGTCTTTGAAGAAGACCATGACCACTAGTATGTTTCTAGGTATGTTGATAAGGGAAATGGGTTGGGGTTGTCTAAGCCTTAAGGCCCAAAATTGTGTGAGGAGGAGAGGGAGGAGGTTCCCTTTTATATGGGAGGAGTGGGACATCTTCAGAAACCTAAAAAATATTAATTTATAATCAATTAAAACCCCACATAAAAACGTCCAAAATCACTCAAATACAATGAATAGATGATATAGGGTTGTAATATCATCAAAGAATAAAATTTAGACATGTTGTGAATTTATTTCATACATTATCAACATGATTTATCCTTATTTAATCTATTTAATTTTATTTGTGGTAACAAGTTTCTAAATTTTAAATTTCTATAAATAATTACTTATGTGTTGTGAATTGTCCATAATTAGATAATTAATGAAATTTTCGACCATATAAATTTTAATTTATAATTTTTAAATATTTTTGTGATTTTTAATCAATTTTATATTATGTTATCTTTATAAAATAACAATAGTGTACATTTTGACACAATTCATTTATTTGAATTTATATAAAATCCAAACAGAAAATATATTCGAAAAAAAAGATTTAATAGATTCATAACATGTAATATGTACCTATAAAATTAGTGGAGAACATTAAATAGTTCATATAATATTTATTTTAATATTTTTAAAACCATTTATTTCATATTTCAATCAATAAATTAATTTCAACATCACTATTGTGTCACCTTTAATGAAAATTATTTAATCCCTAAAAATTCTAAATAAATTCACATGATGTAGATAATTTTATTATATTTCTGGATACTATTCATGTTCGAAGTTTCCTAATGTTTATCACTACATTAAAATTATTATACCTATAAGATTTAAAAGAGTGACATGTTGTCACTTTCTTTAGTTTTAATAATAATTAAATTATATTCATGGAAAAAATTCAATAAAATTAATCTATTCCGACCCTTAGGTGATATGAGTCAACTTGTACTCATCCAATAGTGTTTTGGAAGGTGTTAGGGTAATTTTATAATCTTATATTTTCCCTTAATTACCTGATTTACCTTTAACTGTAGTAAATAAAAATTACCGTAGTTACTATTCATAATATCAAAAAAATAAAAGTAACCTATTAATATAATTTGGACTCACTGAATTCAAATACGTAATCCATTTTTCAAAATTCAAAACACATAAGTTGCATTAATTAATTTAAAATTAATTTCGGTTTTAAGAAAATGGGTTTTAAAAGTTAAAACATTGCCAAAGGTTGAAATATTTATTTCCTATGAATTCAATGTAAAATTAATGGTAATAACATAAATTATATTAATTGGTAAAAATATATTCTATTTATAATTTAAAACCATTAAATATTATAATTTAACCATATAAATTATTGCGATGATTTTTTTTAATTAAAATATTGCATGTTTTTACTATTCATTAAAATATGAAAGTTATCAGAATAATATGAAAAATTTATCCAAAGTAAATTTTTATACCATAATTCCAAATAAGAATATTATTTGGTCAAATTTAACTTATAAACCTGTCAAAAACTAGATTTAATATGGGCACATCATCAAAAGGTGGCAAAACTGCATTTTTTGAAAAATACTTATTTTACCCAAAAAAATTACTTTGTTCACATACCATGTTTTAGAAAATGTGTAAGATAATGTTATAAAATTCAAAATTTAGTTAATACTATTCCTAAAGGCTATTCCATAATAATATTATAGCAATATATCGTTGTTTAGTGTAACTTGGTATTACGTACTACACACGCTATCGAGGAAGGTCGCGAATGCGTGTAACACAAGCCAAACTAGTTTTGTGTGTAGTGAAAGATTCCTTTGCGTATAAGATAAGAAATTCAAAAAATATATCTCATAAAATCTCAGGGTGTTACATTCTACCCCCCATAAAATGAATTTCACCCTCTAAATTTGTCAATTCGTAAAAAACAAATGAGGATACCTCTCCCTCATCATATCCTCAAGTTCCCATGTAGCTTCTTCTAATTGGTGGTTCCTCCATAAAAATTTAACCAAGTGAGTGGTATTATTTCATAGAACTTTTTCTCTATGATCCTGAATCTCTATCAGCTATTCTTCATAAGGAAGATCTTTCTCCAGCGGTACAACTTCTGAGCTTAGTACATGCGATGGATCAGGTATGTACTTTCTCAGGGGACTTACATTGAATACATCATAGACTTGAGAGAGATTTGGTGGAAGCCCCAATCGGTAAGCTACCTTCCCAACACGATCCAGTATTTCAAATAGACCAATATACCTAGGGCTTAGCTTGCCCATTTTTCCAAACCTCATTACTCTCTTCCAAGGAGATATTCGTATGAACCATTTATCACCCACTTCAAACTCTAGGTCTTTTCTTCGGTTGTCGACATAATTTTTTTTTCGACTCTGAGCTGCTATTATGTGTTGTTAAATAGATCTTACTTTTTCTTCCATCTCATCAACAAGATCAGGTGCTAATAGATATCTTTCCCCAACTTCATCCCAGCAAGTTGGGGTTCTGCAATTCTTTCCATAGAGAGATTCATAAGAAGCCATCTTAATACTAGAGTGAAAGCTATTATTATAAGAAATTTCCACCAAAGGAAGGTTTTGATCCCAACCACATTTGAAATCCATAGATCAAGCTCTCAACATGTCTTATATAGTTTTAATTGTCCTCTCAGACTAACCGTCTGCTTGAGGATGATAAGTAGTGCTGAAACTGAACTCTGTATCTAGAGTATGTTGAAGAATTCCCCAAAACTTCGAGGTAATCCTTGGATCCCCATCCGATATAACAGAATGTGGTACTCCATGAAATCTTTCCACTTCCTTCACATATATCCTGGAAAGCTGATCAAAAGAGAAATCTTCTCTAATATAAATGAAGTGTTCCGACTTCGTATGATGATCAACTATAAACCATAAAGCATTATTGCTTTTGGATGTTTTAGGAAGTCCAGTGACAAAGTCCATAGTGATGTTTTCCCATTTCCATTATGGTATGTGTAATGGTTGTAACATCTCCTTAGACTTCTATCTCTAATCTTTAACTTTCTCAAAAACTAAGCATCGAGAGACATATTCAGCAACATCTCTTTTTATGCCATCCCACCAGAAGTACTCCTTCAGGTCCCTATACATATTTGTGCTTTCCGGGTGAATAGAGAATGAAAAACTATGATCTTCATCAAATATTTACTTCTTTAATTCTAGGATGGGAGGAACACAAACCTGATTCCCGAACCTTATAATTTTATCACAATCAATGTGAAATTCCGGAATATTTCTCACCTTCTTTTGTAAATCTATATCTTCTTTCTATGCCTCTTTACTCTTTACATGCATAGATGGTTGAACATTAATTTGAGAAAGATAATATTTTACCCTTCCATTATAATTCCACGATCTATCATTTGTAAATCCATAAATATTGGATCTTTTGTGATCCTCATCATGGATAATCTAGCATGGTCTTGTCGACTTAATGGGTCTGCCACCTTGTTTACTTTACCAGGGTGATAATGAATTGAGCAGCCATTATCCTTAATCAGCTCCAACCATCTTCTTTGACGCATATTCACCTCCTTTTGTGTGAAAATATGCTTTAAAATTTTATGATTAGTATAAATATCACACCTTTCACCATAAAGATAATGCCTCCATAGTTTTAATGCAAAGATTACCGCGGGTAACTCCAAATCATTAGTTGGGTAATTCTGCCCATGGATTTTCAACTTTCGTGAGGCATAAGCCATCACCATATCATTTTTCACGAGAACACACCCCGGTCCTTTCTTGGATGCATCACTGTAGATCTCAAACCTTTATCCACTACATGGTAGTGTGAGCACAGGTGAACTAGATAACCTTTGTTTTAACTCTTTAAATTCTCATCACACTCCTCCGTCCAAATGAACTTAACTCCTTTTCGAGTCAACATGGTGATTGGATTAGATAACCTTGAAAACTCTTTCACAAAACACCAATAATATCTAGCCAGACCAAGAAAACATCGGATCTCAATTACTGTTGTTGGTCTTGACCATCTTTCGATAACCTTTGTTTTTGCTGGATCCAAAGATATCCACTCTTTGAGATTATGTCACTAAAAAATCATTTTTTTTAATCCCAAATTCACACTTGGTAAATTTGGCATAAAGATTCTCCTTTCTTAGGGTCTTTAATACAATTCTCAAGTGATATTTATGTTCGTCGTTTCTCTTTGAATAGAAAAGAATATCATCTATAAATACTACCACAAACTAATAAAGATAGTTTCTAAAGACTCTATTCATTAGATCCATGAAGATAGCTGGGGCCTTAGTAAGACCAAATGGAATCACTATAAATTCATAGTTTCCATAACTTATATGGAAATCCGTCTTTGGTATATCCTACTTTGTGACCCTTAATTGATAATACCCTGAACGAAGATCAATCTTGGAAAAGTATTGAGCTCTGCGTAGTTGTTAAAATAAGTCATCAATGTGTGGGAGAGGATATTTGTTCTTGATAGTGTTCTTATTAAGTTCTGGATAATCAATGAAAAGTCTCATTGATCCATCTTTCTTCTTAACAAAGAGAATAGGTTCTCCACAAGGAGATGCACTAGGGAATATGAATCCTTTATAAAGATTGTCTTGTAGTTGCTTCTTCAATTCCTGCAACTCAATTGGTTCCATTCAATATGGTGTCTTTGAAATAGGCATAGAACACAGTATGAGTTCTATTGAAAACTCAACTTCACGATTTGGTGGAAGACCTGGTAATTCCTCTGGAAAGAAAAAATCAAACTCCCGTACAATGGGCATAATCTTAATCGTGAGTTTCTCTCCAATTATTTAAGATAAATAACCTTCCTTTATTAGAATCAAGACCCATTAGATGGAAGAAATTTCCACTAGAATGTCATATTCATCCTTGCATCGATAGATGATACTAGGTTGATCGGGAATATTAAATGTGATTTCCCTTATTTGGAAATTTATATGAGCTCCGTATAAAGGAATCCAATCCATGCCAAGAATCACATAAAATTCCACTATAGGAAGGATCACAAGATTTGCAGAAAGCACTTTCCCACAAACTTCAATCGGAGAAGAATTGTTAACATTTGATGTGACTATTCTGCCGTTAGTGGTTGCCATAGCTAACTCAATATATAACTGCTGAGGTAATATGGAAATCCCCTTAGAAAATTATTTAGAAATAAAAGTGTGGGTGGATCCAGAATCATATAAAACATTTGTTACTTTAGAGTGGATGGTAAGTGTACCATTCACCACTTTGTTATCATACTCCATATCACCGATAGAAATTTCATTTGACTTTATTTTTCCTTTAGCCTTAAGAGTTTCTTGAGGTCGATCATCATCAACAACCCTTGGATTAGGGCATTGATTGGCATAATGCCCCATTTCCTTGCAGTTGAACATTGAAGTGCATGAGGTGCATTCTGTGTATTTTTTTCTTTGTTCGCATAATTATACATCTTCTTCCCATTATTTCAACATTCAACTGCCCGATGACCTTATTTTCCAAAATTAAAACATTTAATTGTACCTTTAAGAAAATTCCCTCCATGTTTCTTTCCACACATTGAGCATAAGGGAAAACTCATCTTCTTTTCAGTGTGGTCTTTAGATTTTCCTTTGAATTCTATTTTCCTCTTCTTATCAAAACCATGTGACTGATGGGTTACTCCAATATCCATATCAACCTTGAGAGCACATCGAACAATTTCCTCGTAGATATTGAAATTCTTTATGGTTAACGCCCTTCGAAGACTTGGTTTTATGCCACTAAAGAATCGATCAATTTTACTCTCACATTGGATAACAATTCCGGAAGCTTACCTTGCAAGCCTTGAAAAATTTTCTTCGTACGTACCCATAGATTCATCATCCTTTTGCTTCAGTTCAGGACTCTCCTTCTCAATATTTGTTTTAAGAATACGAGGGAAGTACATATTGAAAAATAAGTTCTTAAACTCATCACATTCCACGGACTCAATTTCATCCCTTTGCCTCATATTCTTAAGAAGATTCCAACATTGATCAGCTTCACCTTCCAAACGATATACTACTAAGATGAATTTACCATGTTTAGAACATTGTAGAACTGAAAATAACTTTTCAGTGGTACTGATCCATTTTTATCCACTAATGTATCAGAAGACTCGCTGAATGAAGATGGAAATTTCCTCGTAAAGGATTCAACAGAATGTTGCCCCTTCCTTTTCTCGTTTGGAAGTCCAACATGATTCATAGCTTGAGAAAGTTGTGTGTGAAATGCTACAAGATTTTTCATTCCATCTCCCATAACGTTTGGTTGCTCAGGGGGACAATCATTTCATTGCCCGTTGCATTCAGTATTAACACAGTTCCTTCAGGTTCCATCTATTGACTAAAACCAAGAAAAATAGTGTGAGAAACACTAATCATAATAGGAAAACCACATAATCAAGAATACAATTTCACACTTTAGGTCTTATCATAGGTTGTTCATGGCGTTTTCTAAAATACTAATACTGTGTTCTATGTTTTGACATATCCTTAGAGTTCTTACTAAGGCTTTCACATCCTAGTTTCCAAAGGTTGACTATACCTTTCCTCTGATACCAACTATAGCAACCCATACTTTACATTCATGGTTATTAAATCAAAATTGAAGCATAATTATTCCAAAATATAACAAAACCATGGTAGGAACGTATAGGTATAGTGTCTTTAGAAACTGGTAAACATAACAAACTTGTTAATATAGCATCTACATTGTCTCCCATTTATTTCATCACAACTAGAGTACCTTTTGGCATATCATACTTTGTACCCTTCTTCCTGACCTACGGAAATGAAAACATACAAAAGGGTGATCTCAAATGTTCAGTAAGGGTAAACAAAATAAATATCAATCATATCATATTCATAAGAACATAAAATTTTGAAAATATTAACCTGAAAAAATATCATAATATCATAACATAGGATAAATCATAGTAGTGAAATGTAATCCCAATAATCGTAACTTAAAACATGAAACTTTTTGGCATACACACATAATAATATAAAATAATTTCTTATTAGTCAATACTAATTTCCAAGACTATCATAGTGTACAAAGTCCATTTCTGAACCGAGTTTACTCCTCGTTCAAGTCCTGTATCATTGAACCAGTTTAACTTTCCATTCTAGCCACGTCTATCTCATAAAATATAAATCTTTACCCAATGCATTGGGGGTAGATATAGGTCCCACCCATCTCATAATGAAACCATTCTTATGTGTGCCACAAAATCATAAATAATAAATCATAGCATAACCCATATAATAAAAATGGTATTCTTAAACAACGTGACATCATAAAACAATTCATATAAGATAAAGGACTTTATAAAAATAATTACATCATAACATAATAAAATAAATGTAATAATAGGGATAAAAACAAAAACCTATATTATCTTAGATTGAAAATTATTTTGACAAAACACTTGAACTCCATTCTTGAGGAAAATATCCTTTCTACTTCAATTTTTTTTTCCTTTCTTAACATGTCATAAAATTTTAAACTAAAAGAAGTTAATTAAAAATAAAATTGAAAACTTGTAAATGAAGATTCATTGAAATAATTTTCTATGAAATCATAAAAATCCATTCATGTCGTAGAAGTTACAAAAACATTCTTCTCGTACGTTGGATGAAAAAGTCAAAAAGTATCTCATACTAAAAATGAAAAAACATTCCTTTCATATATTTTACTAAAAATTCACCAATAGGTAAAATTGTATTAATAAAATTGTATGAGGATAGAAATAATATTACATATTGTGGAAACATGGATGTGTATGATAAATATTCCCCAGTAAATTCTAAAGTATAAACAATCTCGGATAAAAATGAGATTGTGAGATTTTCCATTACCTTAGGTTCGATATGCTTCGTATGTATTCAAAACTCATGTATAATGATTTAAATAATGTCACTGACTTATTACAGAATCATATTCATTGTTATTATATCATACATTCTCATATTATTATCTTCTTATTAGTAATATTTCATTGCAACTTGTTATTCGGGTGTTTATTGCTATATGTTCTTTTGCATGTCTTGTCGAATAAATTATTATTCCTCTATTTAGGTTATCAATAACTTATTTATAGAATGTTATTAGTTTAATATATATCATATTTATTCATTCAATTCATTTATATAATCATTATTCAATGAAGATCATGTAGAACGAGTCACATCATATCGTGGAGATGGTAGGCCGTACGTACGCACGAGCGATGATATCATTCCCAAGATCGTGGAATTGTATTGAAGTGTATGTATACAATTTAAGAATAAATATAACTTTAAAATAATAATATATAGTTATTATTCAAACCATTATACCCATCCAAGTACAATGGTGGTGGAAACAGATTACACCACAGCGTGGAGAGGGTATTCCGTATGTATGCACGCGCGGTGATTTCGTTTTCCATAGGATGGATTGAAGATGAAATAGGGTTGTTTCATATTTATAATAAATTACAGTATATTAGTGATAATAATGTTATTTCTTCATAATGAAACATATAAAGAAGAGGAGGTAGTAGAAGAAATAAATTTGAATGAATCAGTAACGGATATTACCTCTTCTTCGACACGCCTCTTTGAAACCTCTTATTAGGGTAGTAAAATTGGTCTTTGAAGAAGACCAATACATATAGTATGTTTCTAGGGAAGTTTAGAAGGTAAATGGGAAGGTTTTGGCCAAAATTTAAGGCTCATAATTGTGTGAGGTGGAGAGGGAGGAGGTTCTCTTTTATAAGGGAGGAGAGGGGAACCTTTGGAAACCTCAACAATTTTAATTTATAATAAATTTTTAACCCACATAAAAACTTCCAAAATGACTAAAATCAGTATATTAGATGATATAGGGTTTTAATCTCATCATCCAACAAAATTTGGACATGTTGGGAATTTATTTCAAACATTATCAACTTGATTTATCCTTATTTTAGCTATTTAATTTTATTTTTGGTAATAAGATTCTAAATTTTAAATTATTATAAATAATTACTTATGTGTTGTTAATTGTCAATAATTGGATCATTAATGACAATTTAGACCATATAAAGTTTTATTTATAATTTTTAAATATATATTTTTAATTTTTAAACAATTTTATATTATGTAATTTTTAAAAAATAACAATAGTGTCAATTTTGACACTAATCATTTATTTGAATTAAAATAAAATCCACACAGAATATATATTCTAAAAAGAGCTTTAATAGATTCATAAAATGTCATATTTACCTTTAAAATTAGTATATCACATTAAATAGTTCATATAATATTTATTATAATATTTTTAAAACCATTTATTATATATTTCAATCAATAAAATAATTTCAACATCACTATTGTGTCACCTTTAATGATAATTAGTTAATACTTAAAAATTATAAATAAATTCAAATAATGTAGATAATTTTATTATTTTTTTTGAGACTATTCATGTTCTATGTTTCATGACATTTATCACTAAATTAAAATTATTATACTTATAAGAATTAAGAGAGTGACATGTTATCACTTTCTTTAGTTTTAATAATAATTAAATTATTTTCATGGTAAAAAGTCCATAAAATTAATCTATTCCAACCCTTAGGTGATATGGATCGTCTTTTTGTCATCCAATAGAATTTTTTCAGGTGTTAGGGTAATTTTATAATCTTATATTTACCCTTAATTACCCAATTTATCTTTAACTGCAGTAAAAAAATTTACCGTAGTTACAATTCATAATATAAACAAATAAAAGTAACATATTAACATAATTTTGGCTCACTGAATTCAAATATGGAATCTATTTTTCAAAATTCCAAACACATAATTTTCTGAAATTAATTTAAAATTAATCCCATTGTTAAGAAAACTTGTTTAAAAAGTTAAAACATTGCCAATGATTGAAATGTTTTTTCCTAAGAATTCAGTGTAAAATTAATGGTATTGGAATACATTATATTAAATGGTAAAAATATATTCTATTTATAATTTAAAACCATTCAATATTATAATTAATCCATATAAATTATTGCGATGAAAAAGTTGTTTTTAATTATAATATAGTGTGTTTTACTATTAATTAAAATATGAAAGTTATCAGAATAATTTGAAAAATTTATCCAAAGTAAATTTTTATGTCATGATTACAAAGAAGAATTTTATTTTGTCAAATTTAACTTATAAACCTCTAAAAAAATTGATTTAATGTTGGTGCATCCTCAAAAGGCAGCAAAACTGTTTTTTTTAAAATACTTATTTTACCAGAAAAATTTACTTTGTTCACATACCAAGTTTTAGAAAATGAAGAAGATAATGTTATAAAATTAAAAATGAAGTTAATACTATTTATAATGGCTAGTAGATAATAATATTATAACAATACATTGTTGATTAGTGAAACCCGGTATTTTGTACTACATACGCTATCGAGGAAGGTCGTGATTACATGTAACGCAAGCCAAGCTAGTGTTGTGTGCAGTGAAAGATTCCTTTGCATATAACATAAGAAATTAAAAAAATATTTCTCATAAAATCTCAGGGTGTTAAACTTTTTATACTGAATGTTGAACTTCAAAACCATACAAAAAAGTGATAGTGTTAGATAATATATTAATTTTGTTGTTTCGTTATCAAATGAATCTGTCACTCAAAACACATTTGATATTATCTAACACTACCACAAAACTATTTTTGATAATGAATCCTTATTAATAAATTTTTAGTCTACCTTTAATAAAATTATTGAATTTATATTAAATACTGACTTAATAATCAGTATTTTCACTACATTATGTGTAAATCAGTGATATCTTAATTAAACACACCAACCTAGAACAACAATCCCGTATATGGTTCCAAAAAATAATTTCATTAAAAAATGAATTTAATAAAAATTTAAATGAACACATCATTATATTAAAAAAATTTCATATGATAAATATGACATATGATAAATAAACTAACATTACTAAATATGTACGGTTTAATGTCATTGAGAATCAGTAACATAAATATTTATTTTTAATAAATTTAAATATTTATTTATAACTGAGCCAAAATTGATTCTTTAATATAATTATCATAAGTTACACATATATTTATAACCTAGGAAAATAGAAACATAAGAAAGGGGGTAGAACTATATTCTTAATACGGGTAAACATAAGCGATAATGGTCAATGATCATAAGTCTGTATAAGATAATAAATTTATTATAATCAATGTACAAAATGAAATTTGACATCATAGATCATCGATCGAAAAAAATGATTCATGGAATATCTTATGGGATAATATATGAAATGAGTCTAGAGTGTGTGATGTATGAGATAATGAAAATGATTCATGAGATAATAACATAATCATAATAATAAGCATAATAATTTTTCACAAATATACACATATAACAACATTGTGAAAAAATAATGTTATTCCAAATTTTGTATTGTAAAAAACCAATGTATACCTACCTTGGAATATTATGAACAAATATATTTATGTGCATAAATTAATATCTCATGAGATAAAAATCCTTAAATAATACATTTGAAGGTGATATGGGACCCCACCCATCATCATCATTATAAATGAATGATACTTAAAATAAATAATCCATAATATCCAATTAAATTTTTTTTCATATATTTTCCAAATTTAATAACATAAGTGAAACATTATTAATTCCATTAATAATTAAAGCCTACATAACCTTATAAAAAATGTATCCATTAATAATTAAAATGTTCTAGGTGAATAAACATCAATAATAATAATAATGTCTATTTTATTTAAACTATATATACAAAGGGTTTTATTTGAATTCATTTATGTCCCTAATGAATTGATACATGATATAAATGATAACAATGTTTATTTAAATAAATGGAAAAAGGGTATTTGTAATGGAAAGCATTGAAATACAAGTTAGGAATACTCATAGTTGATGGTAAATAATTACTAGGGATCTGATGGATCATTCATATAAAATAAAATAAACTATGCAAGGAAAACAATGATATTATATTGATTGTATAATTTGAACAATATATTTCATCAAGAACAATATTTTTATCAATTCATACTTCCTTAAATGAAAAACGTTTTTTCTATAAGCATTAGTAAAATCACATTATAATTAATGAACATTGTTGAATTTTTTTTGAAAAGAAGTATTTAAGTTAAAATAGTATATAAAACTAGGATAATAATTCTTCAATTTAGAAAATATGAAATATTAGTTTAAATGTCTTTTAAAAAAATAAAAAAAGCATAATGATGTGTTCCCATAGAAATGCCTAAAAAGTGTTTATTTTTACACATTGAGAAAAATGACCAACATGTAATATACTAAAAATTCATTTAATTTTTTTATCAGGTAAAAGTGTTATAATATTGATTTAACAAATTATTAAATCATAGATAAAGACATTTATAAAATCATCCAATGAATAACATCCTGGATGTGGATGGATCCCAAAAGAAAATAAGGGATAGGGTGTATTTTCCTAAAATGGGTAAATAATATTCCATGTGAAAAAATAAAATACATTGAAAATGTATAAAAACCGAAAATATAATGAAAAGAGTATACAATAATTAAATATATTATAAATAAAGAGCATACATATTCTATAGATGGATTATCTTTCAAAAAAAACTTGATTTGAAACTCATATTGAAGAAGAAACCCCTAATGTAATAGTAATAAAACAATAAAAATAAAATAAATATTTTTTGAAGAATGATAAATTCAAATATTATAAAATAAATCATATTAAATATAGTAAAATATAAAAGGGTAGTGAATATACTATATAAAAAAATTATGGTGTTCTATTTCAAACAACTCTCATGGAATTTAAAATACAGTCAAATAACTCTTACACCATTTATATACTTAAAATTGAAATCCCATAGAAGGTAAAATAAAAAAAATGATTTATATGATATATTTAATAAAAATTATTGTAAAAAAATTCAATGTAAAACACATACCCCAAAAAAGGAAACAATTATTTACTACCCATTATATCTTGATGGTGAAAAAATGAGATTCACCTATATCATGTTTCCCACTTAATAAAATTTGATATAAAATCTTTTAAAAAAACATAGTATATTAATATTAAATTTTAGAACCTTATTTCAATATATTATATTTTATATTCTTCAATTATAATCATTTATTATGTATTTTTGAGTTAGTTATACCTTATTTTTTCCATCATGTGATAATAAAACAAACTGTTACATCAACACATTATGATGTTGATTTTATTATCCATTATTTGATAAAAATTTAATTATTTAAAAAACATATAAGCTGATAAAATGAATAACTTATACTGAATTATAAATATCTTATACAAATCAATTAATATTTTTGTTATATTTTATAAAATTGTAAATGGTGTTGGCTTATTTTGTTAATATAAGCTATCAAAGATGATATTTTAATAATAAGTTAAATAGATAATATAAATTTTTAGACCAATAAAATAATCATTATATTATTACTAAATTATAAATATACTATTATATAAGTTCTGATATTCATCCAAGATAGTGTTTTATAGCATAGTTCACATATAAGGATAAAATAACCCAAACAAGATTATAATTTTATTCGATGGGTTTGTATGGTTAATGAAGTGTATAATATAATTAAAATAGAGGAAAATGATATTTTTTTAGATTTTTTTGTTGGGAAATTTTATTTTATGTGGTTATGTTAAAGAATGAAAAATATTGTGAAAATTGGAAATTGTTACTTCATGGTGGGGATAGTCTGGATATACAAGCAATCAACTTTCTTTTGTTTTTATACGTTGATGGGAATAAATACCAAAAATTTATTCCTTTAATATAATAATTGAATAATATAATAATGAATATATGGCCACTATATGACTATGATTAGTGTAAGTTTGGAAGAGAAATACTAAGAGGAAATGACAATTATTAAGTAACACTCACATTGGGACCTTAAAAATTTTCTTGAATATCTCATTTAAAATGAATGGATTAGAATTAAATGTAGTGATAATGGGATTTATGAAATCGAATTGAAGTTTACTTGATTAAAAAATAGTATGCATTGAATGAAATTTTAAATGGAAACAGTATCATTGAAATGGTCGAATTGATCCCCTTTTATAAGTTATGAAAATAAAGATTTTCAAAATACCCATTATTTTTCAACAGTGTAATGACACTATTAAAGTGTCAATTGCTCCAAAATAAAAAAATAATTAATCGTAGGGTTTTATATATTCATTAAATATACTAAGACTCATTTTCAAACATGTTTTAAAAATAATCCAATCCTTTTTACCATTTTATTTTTACATTTTATAATTTGTTTTTTATATTGGTTAGTATTTTTAACTATGTTATTTAGGTTTTTTTTATAAAATTTAAGATAAACCCATTATAAATATTTCATTATTATTAACTTAAATTTAATCTAAAAATAATCCGTTTCTATTTCAAAATAAGATAAAATTAATTTTAAATAATAACATGTAAAATATATATTTTTTAAAAAATGTGGAAAACTAGGTAATAGTAAATTAAATTCCCAAATTATTAAAATTCAGGAATTATATTTTAGATGGTTATAATCATTGTAAAAATATTGACTAATTCTTCAATTATAATGGAATTAGTTTTCTTCATACTAAATTTTTATCGTGTATGATATGCATTTATTGAAAAGAAAAATTTATAAAATTTATAATATTAATTTAAAAAATTGAACACACTTTTTTAAATAATATAATCAAAATTATATTAGGGAAAAAATTAGGTATTTTTCTGAAAATTTTTATTTTTCATTGAATATTGAAAAAGTACCATTTTTTGTAAGACTATCAGATCTTTTAATTAAATCAACTACTTTAAAATCATAATTATTTTTTTAATTTATGATAATTTAAATAACGTATCATATAATTATATTTAATCCAATTAAAAATATATAAATTTGGTTAGTAGAATATATTTTTATAATTTATTATTTATGCTTAGAAACACATTTTTGTAGAAATATTTTTCCTCTATTTTACACACTTGTATCAAAATTTATTTATTAAAATACTAGAAAAAGAATTTTGAAAAAATAGATTTAATATTTGTAATTTTTATGTTAAAATTTATCAAATATTTCAATTTAATATTTTTTCATTATGAATGACAATTATAGTAAATATTTGTGATCTCGGTGAGGGAAACGCATGATCAAAACTAAGTAATAAGGGTGAAAATATCTCTTCAACTCTGTAAAAAAATGGTAGGATTTAGACTCAAAGGAAACCTTTATTCTAAATATATAAAATTGACACCAATTTATCCTGAAAAGTAATTTATATTAATTTAATACTTTATGTAATTCTAAGGTTTTCCAACAAATCAATTATAAATGGTCACCTCCTATCCCCTATTCCTCACATCTTGTGTTTTCTCTTGTTTCAAAAAGATGTCGACAAATATCTTCTCAAACATCCACAAACATATCCTATATTTCTTTGTATCACCAAAAACTAAACCTTGAGAGATTGAGGTGTATAAAAAAGTTGTTATCCAATGAGAAGTTATAAGTCCAAATAGGCCTCTTTCATGGTAATTTCAAATTATACCTCCTTAAAATAATATTTAAAAATTATTGACAAATAATATCAATGTATTAAATATATTAAGATGTTACTTTAACAGTTTTACAACATTTTATCATCTTCTTTTCCATCCTTTTTGAAATAAAATCGTCACTCATGTGTACGTGTAGACTACCACCTCCACAAAGTGATGTGTTTTGTTTTTATCACCACCTCAAAAGAAGGGTACTTAATATGGATTTAATTAATATATATGAATTTAAATAAATATTTATAATTATATAAAGATAATATATTTTATATTTTCTTAATCATACATCCATTGAAAAATTTTAACGCCATTCATGCATATGTGTGGACTAGTATCTTCACGGAGCGATGTGATTCATTTCTCACGTATAACTTCATGGATGGTTATAAAATGGAATTTAAAGTATAAAAATGGAAATAATTTCATGATTATTATCATGTAGAAAAATTAATACTAACCCTTTGAACATATCCATCATATCAAATCTATTTTTTGATTATGAACTTAACATCATTATAATGGCTGATGTGAACATAAATGATTAAGTAACTAAACAAAAAGTGGTCATAAATGAAAAACATAAAAATCATAATGTTATTAAAAATGATTTTTTTATGAGGGTAAATAAATTAAATAATTTTATTATTCTTATTTTAATTAAATTATAGATTTAGATGGTATGAAAAATGAGATTTTTAACTTAAAAACTTATTTTAAATGTTTTTATGTTTTCAATCTATTTTATTATATCCATATTCATTTAAATGTTTCATTAATTAATTTATTTAATATTTATGTAAAATAAAATGTTATTTTTAACTACCTTTGAATTTTTTAAATTTTTTAAAATTGAATCTTTTTATCATTTTATGAATGAATTAATTTTACCGAAAGGAGTTAACTGAATCACTAGGCTCGAATACTGTTCATATTATGAATAGGCGATTAAAATCCATTTCATAGCTAGGGAATGTGTCATGCACTTAGGCTAGTGGGCCCCCACCTTTGGGAGTTGGTGTTATCAACACACGTTTTCCCTATGGGGTATTTGAAGAGTGGTACCCACTGGTTGTACCCCTCGCTCTCTATGGGAATTGGCGTAGGATCGAGTCCCACCATGCTCGAACACTATTCTTATTATAAACAAGGAAATTCAAATCCATTTCCTAGTTGGTGAACGTGGCGCACACTTGGACTGGTGGGGGCCCCCCTCTAGGAGTCGGTGTTAAAAAAACACATTTTCACACGAGCCTCAACCCAGTTGGTTAGGTATCCTTAAGTGCATCCAAAAGACCCAGGTTCAAAACTAGGTAGAGACATATTTCTGGGGAACTATATCATAACTATAGTAGGTACAATATCAGACTGTACAGTTTAAGAGCACTGTAGCAGGCACTGTAGTAGGTACTGTAGCAGCTGGAAATATTCACCTTGGGGTACCGGTTTGGTCTTGGAGTCCTTATGGATTTCGGCCCACCCATGCCTTTAGGTCAGTAGGGAATTCGGGCCACCTTTAAGGCCTTCGGGATACCTCAAGGCCTTTGGGCCACAAATAGTTTCCCTTGACACAATACATAAAAGGAGTAGTCCCAGAAGAGGATTCTGAGCTGGTGCACTCACTAGAGCCGAAACAAATGGATTTTTCAGAATAAGATGATATGGATATTCCATTAGGAACAACCTGTTCTTGCATGGGAAGCCTAGCCCGATGACCATGCGAAGGTGGAGAGCTACTATCATGATGCAAATGCCAGGGAGGGGAAGTTTCTTGTAAATAGTCTGTTTGAATTCCTTAAAACCATTGGGTCATGTAATCTCCTAAGCCTATGGGGCATTTAATATCTGAGACTACGATCCTTGTATAGGTTCCCCCTCATTCCTTGGAAGGGGGTTATCAAAAATCAATAAAAATGAAGGCCTTCGGGCCATTCGGGCTTATCATTTTTTGAAATTTTATGAAAAGAATAAATTTTCACACATTTATGAATTATAATTGATTTAAATATTCATTTCAATTTTTCAATTTTTTAACAAATAAGATCATTTACATAATATTTTATAATTTTCTTATTTTTAATATTTTTTAAAAGAAACAAATATTTCTCTCTATTTTGAGGTTAAAATGGATGGTGTACTACTTATGTCTTCCAAATTGTATTTAGAGGTATTTTTATGAAAGGGTGAAAGATTAATTTTTTTCCCAGACATGATATATGATTATTTGTAAACTTCAAATAGATCTCTAATGCATTAGGTAATGAACTTTTTCATCAGAGGCAGGATGGAGGGAGTTAAGCAAAGAGGTTTCTCAAATGTATTTATCTACTATCCAATTAATTCTGACACAAGTGAACATGAGTAACAAATATAATAATATAATTTTCCTAAAAGGTTATCTGTTTTATTATAATGTATTTTAAAATCATTTATTTTGAAATAAGTGTTTTCCATATAGATATTATAACATCAATGAACCCTCACTCCTAAAACTGATATTAAGAAAATCATAATTACAATTCTATCGTGATACCAACAAATTTGTACCAATTTTATATATCAAATCATAATACATAAAAAGGAAATATTATATGTCTTAGTTACCAATGGATATTTTATTATTAGGGTATTGTAGAATTATAACTATCTTTTACCTAAAAATATCTATGTCCTCCACTGATTATTTTTTCTTCTATTCCTAATTTTTTTAAATTTCACAATAAATATTAAACACCAGAAATAATATTGTCCATGTATGAACCATTTTTTATAAAAAAACATTTAATATCACTCTTTATAACCTGGGGAAATGGAAACACATGAAGTGTTATCTCTTAAAACTAGAAATGGTAAATATATGATTTAGTAATTGAATATAATTAGTTAGAATAAGACATGATTAAGGGTATGATGACATTATCAGAGTGAATGATATTAATAGAATTCATACCCATAAGTACATATATCATCTATAATAATACATTAAATAAATATTTATCAAGGAAAATAGTCAAAGCAACCAAGAATCATTTTTCATGTGATTCCACTCTTGATAAAAAGAAATATTAAATACCCATCACAACTATAATGAAAATGTGTTAGTATCTTAGAACATCTTTCAATAATTATTTAGTTACAAAATAAGATAAATCTCATATATATTAAGATTAACCTTTTGCTGGTAAACTCTATTATCTCTTAGATGTAACATAACTATAGCATCCATGAAGAGTAACATAACTATCATATCTTATGAGTAACTACCATTTACATGAATCCTTGTAATTATGAAATAAATTATTGGGATATAAAAAAACAACCGAAACATTGTTTATAAACCAAAACACCCATTATTTATTTAAAATTGAATCAACCATCATTGGTTTAAAAAAACATGTCATCACAAAAAAATTCAAAGAATAACAATTAGATTAATTTTTATAGATATAGAATTTAATCATAGAAATCATAGAAACAAGAATTATTTCATTAATATCATGATCTACCCATGTAAAATAAATGGGTACCCTGAAAATCTATTTGAAACAATCATAATCCATTTAGAAAAAATTATGATGGCATCTTTAAAAAATCCTTAGTGTTGAATAATTCGTATCAACATTTGTTGTTATTGATGAATATAAATTCTATTAAAATATTATTAAAAACATTCTTAGAGAAAAAACATTTTCATCTTTGAAAATATCATTTAAAAATAAAAAATAAAAATTTATTTTCAAGGTCATTTTATTTTTAAATAAACTTGGAAAATTTTAAATAAATCCCAAATGAAAAATAATTTTCATGATGGTGGGACAATCCATTCATATCTTAATGTTAAAAATAATAATTCTTTTCAAACATATTTTTAAAAGAATAAATATTCACCCATAAAAAAATAGATTATGAATTTCATATTTAAACAATTTAATAGAAGTACAATGATCATGAGAAATATATTTATGAAATACTTTTTTTATAAAATAACATTAATGATAATTTTTTTAGAAACCATAGATATGGAAGAGAATAGTTCCCGATCCAAAGTTAGATACATAATAGGGAAAAATTATAAAAAACATTCTTAATGATTATTTGATAAATAAGGAAAAAAATAAAATAAAAAATTTATGACTCAATAATAATAATACTATTATAAACAAATGTTATTTTATAATAATAATAACATATTACTCTCAAAAGGGACCCTTAACATAAACAATCCAAAAAATAAAATATATTGAAAAAAATTCCTTTACTGCTTTGGTTACTTTCAAATAAAACATTATTTAAATAATGTGTATGATATGGATCTATAAATTAAATGATTATCCTGAAGTGATATTTTAAAATAAATTTATGTGGTAGTAATTGTAAAATACATTGATATCATGGTGCTTGAAATTGTATAAGGTTATGAAAAATGAGATTGAGACATAAAGAACTCTTACAATGTTCATATTTTTTTAAATGGTAATTAATCTATGATGTTATTTTGTGAACATATCTAAATCCATATAAAATAAGCTGAAATATGGAATAAAAAATGTAGAGACCAATTCACACATATTCATGGAATAACAATGTAAATTAAGTATAATTACAACCCAATGAATGGAAATTTAGTTAAGAAACTCCATAACACATGGTATCATTCGTGTTAAAATTAGATAGAAACAATTATTGGTATTATAAGATAAAATAAAATTAATTATGAATTTTTCATGATTTATCATGTAAAATGATACTTTATAAACCATATAAAAATAAATTATGTGTATAACATTAAAATATGACCCAATTAAATAAAAGTGAGATGAAATATCACACATTAACTTCAACAGTTACATGTATATCAAGTAATTCATCTATAATAAAATTATAAAATTTATTTAATTTAATTAAAAAATATTCAGGATTGAATCCATAAAACATAAAATATTTATTTAATTTATTTTAACTATATATTTAATTACATAATTATTTAAGTTCACATTGGAAATTTTGAGGATGTTTGGTTCATAATTTCAAAATGAATTTTGTATCTTGAATATGATCAAAGGGGAATTTCTTACAAAATATCAAGAATATTAATAATGGAATAATTTTTTTATTCATAAATTATATAGTTAAAAGTAACCATGAAATATGGATATGAAAAATGAACTATGTTATAATCAATGAGATGCTTGGTCATACATATGCAAGAGTACTGATTCCATTTTTCAAAGAACATGATGGAAATAAGGTAACAATAATTTAATCATTATAAAATTACTATTTTATCATAAATATAATATTATTTCCTTAAATAAACTTATATATAATATCCATGTGTCATGTTCTTGAAAAAAGTATCACATTTATTTGTGGAGGTGGTAATCCACGCGTATTCTAGAATGGAATTATTATTTTTAATAGAAAAAAATGAAATACATATATGAGATATTATATTTAAATAATGATAATTAATTAATTAATATCATATATATATATATATATATATACATAGAACCCATCATTATAGATATTTATAATAAGTTGCGATTGAAACAAATTACATCGATCAGCAAGGAAATAGTCTATTTTACACACATTTGATGGTTTTGTTTCCCATTTTATGGATATAGGGATTTATATTTGTTACTAAATTAACATAATAAAATATAATTATATATAATATAATGAAATTTTTATTTAATCATCATTTAATTAAATTTTATTTATCTAGAAGAAAAAATAAAGCTAAACCATTTAGTTAAAAACTATTCTACTTTGCACAACCACCATTTCTATACTCCTGAATCCCTCAAAAGTTGGAATTATGAACAAAATAAGAACACTAAAATTTGTTTAGGGATATTAGGAAAGGATTTGGGAAGGTATTAGTCAAGAAAATTGACTATTTATGTGTGGAGATGTGAGGGGAGGGGTTCTATTTTATAAGTTATCGGTGGGCCATTATTAGAATTTCATAATGTATTAAAATAATATAATTTATTTTTTCTTGAAAATATAGATCAAAATTGAAATAATTAAAATATAGGTTCATTATTATTATAATAATCTAATAATTTTTTTTTTGAAATTTTTAGACTATTTCTTCACCGTAATTTCAATATTTTAACCCTCATTAACCCTTTAGACAATTATAATAATATCAATGTATTGATTACTCTTTTGGGTTCATAAAAATTACTATACAAGGAAAAATTATCCATATATGGACAATGGTTTATATTTCCTGCCATATTAGTCTAAAATTATTGGGGATAAAATTTTTCTTTTAATTTTAAATCATTTTAAAAAATATAGATTATAAAAAAATATCATTAATATCATATTTTGAAATATTTCAAAATATTATAATACAATAAGATTCAAACTCAAGTATAATGATTCAAAATGTTATTTATTGTATTATAACTTGAATATATACTTAATTTAATAATTAAATTAAATCTATACATTTTTAAATATAATTTTAAAACTAATCGTTAGGGGCAACCCATTGGTTAAACAATTTTAACCTTAACTGTGGTAATGAGTTTTTGAATAACAATGAGTAATATATTACTAATAATCAAACAGTTTCATCATAAATGGAAAATATATAAAAATTTTAATATATGTAATAATAATATTACTCTTTCTTTGTATTTATTATTTTTAAATAATTTAAAAAAATTATTAAACAAAATTTCTATTAATGTCATTTTAAGAACTATTCATATAATTTGACAATGTAAACAATATTAAATCAATGAAATTCTAGAATTAACATATTCAAAATGTATAATATGATTGTTTTTAACTTAAAGGTTTATTGGATACAATAAATAACTAATAAAATCTTAATTTTATATTTTTTAAAATCAATTAAATTATAATTCTACTATGTGCACATGCACTGGGTCTGTGTAGTGTAAGTATGTTAGGTAAATATTTCAATAGATAAAAATAAAAAGTAGTTACCAAGATAAAAAAATTAATATTTCTTTATAATCTATATTTATAAACTAATTTGATCCTTTTTTTTCGAGTTCACAAAATATTATAAATATTATAAGTAATAAACTGACATTTTTGACTTTTCTTTTACTTAAAATATTACAAAGACAAAATGAGTGATAAATTGAATGAAATTCATATTTTAGAAATTTGGATGACTGTGGATGAATATTAGCATCCAATTATATTAGGTGACATGTTTAATGAATATTAAGCCCTATCACATTAGTTTTACCCTTAATAAACCCATTCTCTATTTACAGTGGTAATGCAAATATTTTATGGTGACTACTCATAATGAGAAAAAATAAAACTGGATTATTTACCAATTTTACACTTACTAAGTAAAAATATGGTATTGATTTCTCAATATTCAATTTATGTATACAAATGAAATTAATTTTAGATAAAAATGATAAAGAAAATGAAAAAATATTTTTTAAAAATTGAATTTTAATGATTAAAAATGAACATAGACCGAAATAAGTTATAATTATAATCAATATAAAACTAATTTGATTATATCTAATGAATGATTTTTTTTAATTTGATAGAATTTTTTGAGAAAGATGGTACATATAAGTTAATTTATTTAATGGAATTAAATTATTGTTTTAAAAAAATATGTAATGTTTACCATTCAGAGAATGATACATCATTTCAAAAAAAACTAAAAATTCACCTTAATAAAGTTTTGAAATTATTATTTCCAAAATTATATCCTATTTATCAAATAATATATGTAAATATTATTTATATTAGTCACTCAGTTAAATTAATAAAAATTATTTTTCTAGAAAATATTTTTTGAAGAATAAATTGACTTTAATACAATTTTTTTTTTCCAAATAATTTATCAATAAATATTTATTGATTAAAAGCATTATATATAAATATATTTTTCATAATTCATATTCTACTATTCATACCTACCAATTCTATGTCTATGTTACAATGGTCATAAAAAAATATTTCAAGGCATGTGTAAACTTGATGTCAAATGTCATATATTCTATAAAACATAGTGTTGTTTTAAATTATCATGATATTAAATTTAACCTAAATTAATAAATTTCATCATTTAAATTTTTGATTGAGATCAGTAAAAAATGGGTTGATATTTGAAATTTATTTATTTTTAAATCTATAATATAACAAAGGTTAATAAAACTTCATCCTAGAAATACTGAAAGGGAAATTTGAATGTCATTTTGAATAACACATAACTAAGTTTATAAATATTAAAAAATTAGTGGAATGTGAAAATATTGAGATATAGGTAAAAAATGATTTCAAAATAATGATGGACATTGAAAAAGATCATAGATCATAAAATTTTAAATGGTCATGATAAAGTTAATGATCACAAATCTATAAATCTATAAGGTTTTAAAAGACCAACAATTCATTAGAATTGAAGGTAATATGATAATTCTTTTTGTTGAATATCATTTCCATACATTTGTGGAATTACTATAGATTATAGAGTAATGAAATAAAAAATAATAATGGCATGAAAATTTTAATTTATTTCTTTAATCAATTTCTACCAGAATATAATTTTTCCCTAATTATTAGTATTTGAGATTATTTTTTTAGGCATGAATCAAAAAAATTAATCTATTTCACATCACATTATCCATAAAAGGATAATAACCTATACGTCCTTTCATTATATATTTTCTAAAACTGACATGGTTATCAGATGATAATATAATATCACATATGTATAAAACATCATATGAATAAATAATACATAAATATATGATATTAAAAATAAACAACAAAGTATCAAATTATATTATTCCATAAATAAAACAACTTATATCCCAAATATCTACAATAACCTCAATATTAAAGAAAGTTTTAACCACTAATTTTATCACATAACTTTTAGAATACATGCCCCAAAATATAATATCATTCTTCAGATATAATACATCACATTAAACCTAAGAGATACATTTACCATACCCTAATAAAACAGCTACCAAAATATAGTTAATCACATTAGAAAGAGTAAATAATAAAACCCAAAAATGTATGTCGAAGAATTTTAACTTATGATAAAACATAAACATATAAACCTATAATGGTATATATAACTCTTGAGATAAACTCAATAAAAAATATCCTAATCTCTTGAGTAATCTAAACCCTACTCTAACACAATATATAATAGCCTTAAACCAACACACTTGAATACATTGATAAAACCATAATCCATACATTTCTAACGTGATACTAATATACATGACCCAACTTTATCCTCCTAAAACAAATAAAATCAAAAGTTAATATTGGTTCATAAACATACACAATGACATTTTAAGTTTATAGTTTTAGATAATTATGAACAACTATAACATAAAAATACTCATGTCCTCAAGTAATCATTTGTAAAACTATACCCAGATTTTATTATTTCACATAAGTCATCAATGTCTCCCATTAAATTTTTTGCATATTAATACTTTCTAGAAATAATACCTACTTAAAACAATTATTCATAACCCAGGGAGATGAAAAATAAATAATGCTGAACTTAGATCCCTATTAAGGGTAAACATAAGAATGAACAATTAACAACCATCAGTGAGCATAAGATGAAAATAAGGTTACAAGGACCTAATCAATGTGTAAGATCACAACATAAGAGAATTCATACCTATCAGTACATGGATCATCAATCATTAAGATGGAATACATCATTAATAAATTAATGAGTCATTAAAATCAATAATAATGTTCCATGTCTTACTAATCATTATTAAAAGACATATTAAATTCCCATATAAAGCATAAATAAAACATATTGGTGTCTTGGAACATCAAAAATTTATCATTTAATTACCTAACTATATATTTTCCATATCTCATAAAAGTAACCTATTAACAATAAAATTTATTTTCTTATAGGAGTAATATAACTATTTCGTCTCTTATGATTAACATAACTCTGGAATCTCTTAGTATTCACTTATATCAAGTTAAATCTATCTCATTACTGAATTAATTTGAGTGTAATAAAAGGCCCACCAAACTTTGGTTTATAATGAAACCACATATGCTTGGTTTATAACTCAATCACCCATCCTTGGTTTATAATGGAACCAACCATCATTTTAGAAAACTACCAGGATCCATAATATTAATAATGCACATCGAGATTTTATTTCATTATATAACTCAAAGAAACATACATTATTCCTTTCATAACATGATTAACTCATGGAAGAGAATTTTTTTCCATAAAAATATATTTTCAACAATCATAACCCATATATATAAATAATAATGATTATAGCATTATAAATACATATAGTGTATAAACATTAAAATATAGTGTTGTCGTTGTTGATGAATATAAATACCATTAAAATATCACTAAAAACATTCTTGAGGAACATACAAATTCTGTTATAAAAATAACATCTAAAAAATTTAAATATACTATAAAATTATTTTAAAAGAAAATAAAATTTTAAATTTATATTTTAATGTCAAAAAATAATGTTAATAATGGAATAAAAATCTATTCATGATACATATATTAAAAATAAATATTCTTTTCTAACATTTAGTAATGATATTACAAAGTGACCTATGAAAAAAAAGACAATGAATTTTATTTTAAAACCATTTAAAATAAAAGAACATTTCATGTATAATATGTTTAATAAATTATTTTTTTAAAATAACAATATTGAGATGTTATAAATAAGGATATGGATGTTAAATAATTCTGATATAAAAATGATAAAATATCATTATTACATATAAACAACTTTTTTTTATATTTATTTAATAAATACGATGGAAATGGAAACTAATTTTTTAAAAAAAAATAATAAACATAGGAGAAGAAAATAAAATTTCTCTAAAAAATAAGAGGATTTCATTTCACTTAAAAGAATCTTTATTATATACAGTCCACAAATGATATGAGGATGTAACATAAATCCTTTACCACATTGGTAACTTTTGAATGAAAAGGAATCAAAAAATAGTCTAATATGGATATATAAATCTAATTAATTTCATTAATTAATGTTAAAAAACCATTATTTAGGTTGTAATTACACAATATATAGAAATCAATGTGAAAAACAAGAAGTATATCTTAGGAATATAAGATTGAGTTGAAGAAAACTCTTGCGAAGGTCATAATGTTTAAGATGATAATTTTTCAATGAATTGATAATGTGAAATTTTTTAAACACACATAAAAGTTGTTTAGATACATAATAAAAGAATTTATATTTAAATTCACAAATAATAATGGAATAAAAATGTTAATGAATTAGTGGTATAAACCAATGAATGAAAATTTATTTAAGAAAATCTTTTCTACTAGTTAGCATCCAATTCAAATCCAAATGGATGAAATAATTTGAAATACAACATTAAGAAATATTATTTATAAAATATTCATAGTATATATTTTATAATTTCATTATACACACCATATGAAATAAAATATTCATTTAACAATAAAACATGAATCCATGAAATGAAATTAAGATGAAATTCTTGACCTTGAGTCAATAATTTCTAGGTCTATCATTTAACTCATTTATAATAAAAATATATAAATTATATTTTTCATAATAACATTTCACAGGTTTAATAACACAAAATTATACAATTTATTTCATTTATTTTGATGATATATTTAATTACATAACCATTTAAGTCCAGATCATGTCTTTTGAGGACATTCCATTAAAAATTTCAAATTGACTTCATTATATTTACCATGGTCGAAGTGGTAACTATTACATCATATATAGAATAATACTAATGAAATAATTATTATATTTATTCATAAATTATACATTTTAAACCAACCAATAATGGTGCTTAGGAAAAATTAACAATTCTACAATCATGGAGACAGTAGATCGTACGTTTCCACGAGTAAGGTTTTCCATTTTGCAATGAAAATGTCGTAAAGATGGTAAGAATTATTTTTATTTTATTTAATAATTAATATGTCATAAATAATTTATTAATTCATTAAATACACTTCTATATAATATTAACGTGATATGGTTCTAAAAAATGAATCATAGCACATCGTTGATGTAGTAATCCATATATACATATGAATGCCAATATTATTTTTCAATGGATGGAGATGTATGAAAATAGATGATATATAAAAAATAAATAATGTTTACTATTTAATTATTATCATATATATATATATAATCCATTTTTATAAAAAACCATTACAGTTTGTGATGGAAAATTTATTGTCTAATGTTGTGAGGCGGTAGTCATCCGCACACTCGAACGATAATTTCATTTCCCATATAATTGAAGATGACATAGATATATTTATTAAAATATCATAATATAATTTAATTATATGGATGATACATATTTTATTATTTATGGAATATAGTAGATGGAGGTAGACTAAATAATAAATCAAAATCAATCTATAAATATATATACCTCTTCCTTAGACCACCTCATTTTCTTTACACCTTAATCCCAATAAATATATCATTATACCCAAAATAATACCTATAGAATGTGTTTTGGGAAGATATAAAGTTATTTTGATAGGTATTTGTTGAACTAAATGGCTCTTGAAGTGTGGAGATGAGAGGAGTGTGGGTTTCATTTTATTTGTGAGGGAAGGGGCATTCTTAGAATTTGTTGAAGTATTAAAATAATATAAATTAATATTCATGAAAAATGGATCCAAATTGAAATAATTATATTATAATATGAATATGATTAAAAATAATCTCCTCAAAAAATTGTTCAATTTTAGACTATGTTTTTCACTCTTCTCACATTGTTTTGACCCCCAGTTAATCCTTTTAACAATTACTGTGATATTTATGTTTTTTTACTTTTTATGGTTTAAGAAAGTTACTATAAAAAAAATGATCAATAATGTTAAAATGGTTTACATTTTAATCCAAATAAAAAATTATTTTTATAATATAATATTTTCTTTAAAATTAAATCACTTATTAAAATATTGTAAATTTAAAATACCATTGAGGCTGTTTTTTGAAATAAACGAAATAATATTATATAATATGTGTCTAGAATGGGTAAAAAGATTGTAAAATGGAATTTATTATACTATAAAGAGTACAAGGTACTATTTTAATCATAAAATAAAATTTATATTTGTTTAGATACTATTTCATACCTTATCATCTAGGTTAACCATTTAGTAAACCAATTTTAACCTAATAGTAGTAATGAGTTTTTCAATGTTAAAGAGATACAACATTACTAATAGGGTGAAAACTGGCTCATAAAAGGGAAATATATGATATTATATACCAAATATAAAACAATTATTCCCCATAAAATATTTTTATAATTTCTAAATAATTTAATAATATTTATTTTTTTATAAAATATTATTAATACCATTTTATGAACTATTAAAATAATATGAATTTGAAAAAAAATATATTAAATGAGTATAATTAATATATAAACCATTAAATAATCTCTTATATTTTATATTAATCTTAATAATTAATATGAAACATTAAAAATTCAAAAACAATTTTTTTTTAGAGTTTTTAAAATCACTAACTGCATTTTTCTACGCTTTTAAACGCACCATCTCATTTTTTTGTAAGAACTTGGGTAATTAATTCATCTTTTAAAATATATAAATATTTATTATGATTGAAAAATTATCTTTAATATGAACATTTATAACTAAATATATACTGTTTTTATCCATTTGTAAAAATATTATTAAATTTTTATAGAAATAATGTTTCATTTTGAACTTTACCATTACTTAAAATGTTATAATGTTAAAAATAAAATAAATATAGAAAAAAGAAATATTTTATATTTTTGGATGTTTATGGAATAATTATAATTATAAATTTAAATTATGGAACTTTTTTGAATGATTTTGAAGCCCTATGACCTTATTTCGAACCCTAATTAACCAATTTTACCTGTACTGTGGTACAAAAAATATGTTAAGGTTACTATTAATAATGAGTAGATATAAAATTATCATATTTACCAAATTTATAAATCCTTAATATAATCATGAGATCCATTTTTCATGATATAATTTCTAGAGTTGGAAAAAATTATGTTTACATAAAAATGAAAAACATAACGGTTTGTTTAAAAAATGCATTTTTAAACTGAAAAATGAATATATAACAATATTTTGTATAATTAAGATTCAAATTTAATGAAAAAGATTATATGTAACTAAAATATAATTATATAATATTTTTATAAATATCGCATAATAATATTAATTATAAATAACCTATTTAATGAAAATAAATGACCTTTTTAAAAAAGTTGTTTTTTCACTATTCAGTAAAAAATAAAAGTTTTCAAAAAAATATCAAAGATTCAATGAAAATAATATTTTCCTGATTAATTAGAAAAAGAAATATCTTTCATCAAGTACAATTTCTGAAATTAAGTTTATTATTCAATTATAAATCAATAAATTTAATTTTTAAAGAAAACATGTTTTAAAGAATAAAATGAAATTGTTATTAAAATTAGTCCTTATATTCAATGAATTTATGAATATATATTTATTTATTAGAACAATTATATTTTTATTTAAAAATGCGGTTACTACTATTCATAACTTCCAATTCTATGTAAATGTTAAAATAGAAATAAAACAATAATATTTTGCGGTTCATTTAAAATATGTGTTGTGTGTTCCATACACAATTAATAATATTCATATTTTAAAATTTATTGATATTAATGAAATGAATTATTACATAAAATCATTAAATAATGTGAAAATATTAAAATTTTATGGGTTTTCATATTTTTTAATAGACTAAATAATTTCATTATTTTATATCACTTATTGGTCTTTTTATTTACATCCCTAAATTTAAAATATTTTCCATAGTGTTTAATGATGAGTATGAACAATGAATAAGTCATGTTGAATGTCATGAGGATTTTCAGGAAAAGAAAACTCAATTCATTATAAAAATACTATATTGTGGTGAAAATGGATATCGAGTGGACTTTTCCACTTTGTAATTTATATGATTGTTTTGTAAGTGTTATAACACAATTATCTAAAACTAAAAACCATAATGATCCTCAAAATTTATTAAAGTAAATTACTGTGTAAAAATTCATGATTATGTAATGTTTTAATGGTACTTTCTTATAGTAGTTATCAATAGAAAGGTTTAGATAATATAATAGGTTAGGGTAAAATTAATATAATACCATTGACTGATTCTAATGTACTGTAAACATGAAATAATATTGAATTTAAAGATTACAATATTTCATCATCTAATCTATTTGTGTTTAGAATTGTTTTATATAGAGAAAATAGGGATGATAAAATAGGAAGGTATCAAGAGGATAATATCATACTAAATAAGAAAAGTAGAATTGTTTTATTTTAAACTGAATAATTTGTTGTAGTGACAGATCAGTTGACATATGCTATAAATAGGGATGAAATCCATATTAGAGAGAAATATGATTTACCATATAAGAACATATCGATATTTGATAAATTTTTGAAACAACACGATTTGTATTTTAGTGGAACCTTATACCCTATTGTAGTTGACGGATTGAACAGTTGTCTTTCAAAATATAGAATTTCATGGGATGTTCAGAAAAATAAAAGGAAACCCTTACCATTTATAATATTAATGGTTAAGCTGATCAATTATAGACATTTGTTATGAATACTAAGGAGAGTGATAGAGGAGTTTGATTCCATGGAATGAGATTCATATATGAATCATTTCATGGGAAAATATTTCAATAAGGTTGTTCAACATAGAATAGATAAAATATTCCAGGAATTAGTGTCAAAGGATTAAGATTAATTAGTCACACATGAATAAAATTTTACAAAAATGTCATTGTATATACCAAATTATATTCGAGACCTTGATTATAATATTAATAGATTTTACATAGGACTAAAACCATGTTTACTAATAGTTTTATCTTTATTTGAATTTAAATGTTATTAAAATGTTATTGATTGTGATGTGAAAGATGATATTCATTTTATGGACTCTAAAGTTCCTCATGAGTACTAGAGTAAGAAGTTTTCAAAGAGGAAATCAATATAAAAGCAGTCAGCTAAGAAATCTGGAGGCAGGCCACCAATAATTCTTGGTGTGGTAATGAACATTTTAGGGAATGTTTTACATGATCTTGAATGTGTTACCTATGTGGTATTTTATTTCATATGGATCATCACAGTAAGGAAATAAGTCATGATCAATTTATGTAGTGGCTAATAGATATACAACCATTATTAAGAGGTTTGAATTGAAACGAGTTGATGGAGTTATGGTAATGGGTGTCTGAATATAGTTATATTGGGTGAAAATCATCTATATCGAAAGAAAAATATTGTCAAAGAATAATTTTATACTATTATAATTGTTGTTGGTCCATATAATGATGTGTTCATAGGTATGTTACATGTTTGTTTAGATTATGTCAACGCATTGTTTGTCATTGGATATTTATATTCCTTTAATTCTGAGAAATCATAAATTAAAATGGGAATATCACCTTATTGAAAAATATATAACATTTAGTAAACTCTTATTGGAAGTATTAAAAAATTTAGAATTATAGGAATATTCCTATTATTATCAATGGGATGATTTTCATATAAATCTTACCGAACTACCCGAAGTATATTTTTTAAATTATTATGGGTATAGAACGGATTTTATTTTATCATGTTATGATAGATTATTTATATAATAAATTTATATTAAATGTTTTTAGATCATTAATATAATATCATGAAGGTATGAAATTGATTACATATTGTATTAAATGTTATTTAGAACATGTTATTGAAAAGGGGAAATAGTTCAAATTAGGAATGTGCCTATTGTAAATGTATATATTGATGTATTTCATGATAACCATTCTAGTACTATTCTAGATCAAGATGTTGAATTTATTATTAACAGAGTGCCTGATTAAAATAAAAATTTAAGACCATCTTATCAAATGGTTTAAGTAAAAATAAGTTAATTTAATAATTATTTGTAGGAGTTCCTGATTAATGTTTCATTGTTATAATAAATTCACAATGGGATGCTCTAGTATTTTTATTTAAGAAAAGATTGTTAAATGAGAATATAAATTGATTATAGATCCTTGAATAAAATAAAAGATATGTATAAGTATCATTTTTTTATATCATAGGTTTGGTTTATTATCACCAATAACATAATTATTTTCTAAAGATTGATATTAGGTGAGGTAAACATCATTTTATGTTTAAGGAGATTGATATTACAATGAAGGTGTTTTGGAATAAATTTTGGAAATATGATTTTGTAGCTTTGTATTTTAGGTTATCTAATACAAAACCTATATTCATGGATCTTATGAAAAGATTATTCCATAAATATTTGGATAAGTTTGTGTTGTTGACCCTAATAAATTTGTTGAATAATGTCTATTTCCGACAAATTTTATAGATATTTTTAGTTCTCTGGGATGAATTGTTTACTATCATAAGTTTCTTGAAAACGTTTCATGGTTATTTATCATAATATCTATGATAACTTATAAAAATTTTAAATTTAACTTGAATAAACTGTGGGATTAAATATTATAAGAACTAAAAATTAGTTTTTCTAAATTCACTAATTTTATCCGTTCTCTCGAGATGTAGTGAATTTTGGACTTCACCGTTTCTTCTTTAATGTGAATTTGTTTTTTGATGACTAATGATAAACAATGGAAATCAGAAGAGAAGAGATAATCCTAAATATGATTTGGATCTCACTACGGTAGTTTTTATCATTAAAAATATATATAACTCACTCATATAGAGTGATGTATTAAATATATACTGATCAAAAAATTTGGAAGCGCATATTCACTAAGAACAAAATGAAAATAAATCCAAAAATATGGCTTTATCTGATAAAGAATTATTTTTGAAAAATTTATTACCAACCATGACTAGAGAAAAAATTATATAATGCTTTGAGCTGAAATAATAGTTCATTATTTATGATGATACAATTTTATAATTAACATTATGAAAAATAATTGATGAATTATTCCCATTAAATTATAATTGTAGTGAATTTCTATATTGTTTAGGTTTTAGGGAAGGATTCATTGTTAGATATAATTATTAATGTTTATAAGGAGGACATGTATTTTCAAAGAAAATGTTAACTCATAAATATAGCGATTGACATTAAATTATCTTTGAAATGGAATGTGTTTTTTTGATTTGAAATTTTTTGTTTTTTCTATACATGTCATAGTTAAAAAAGGAATTGTTGAGTTAAACTCATATTTCTCCATTTTATATTCATCTTAATAGTATAAATATGTATAAATACATACAAATACCTTCAGTAGTATTATGGTTCAAATGAAATTATGAAATATAGAGACTATTTTATGAAAAAATGATTCACTTTTCAACATGTTAATTATGGAAGATAATTATTGAAAATAATTCATTGAACTTTTTTAGTGCTGGATTAGAAATGAGAAAATATATCCATGGATTTCATAGAGGGATTTGTAAATTCATTTGGGGGAAATAATGAAATATGGTTTATCGTTGATTTTTTAACTAAATATGTACATTCTCTTCTTATTCAAGATAATATGTCAATTTATATTCTAACATGACTTTATGGAAAAGGTATAATTAGATTTTATATAGTCAATCACTATATTGTATTTGATAATGTTATCATATTTACGTATATTTTTTTGAAAATCCATCAGAATTCATTGGGTATTAGAATAAAATTTAGTATAGCATTTAATCCTCTATTTTATGGAAATTTAAAGAGAATTATTCAAATATTTTAGGGAATTATTTGAGTTTTTTCAATGGATTTCCTTTTATTTTGGGATTAATATCATCCATTAGTGGAATTTACTTATAATAAATGTTTTCATTCTAGTACACATCTTTATACGGAAAAAGATTCAATCTCTAATTTTTTAGATAAATTATGTGTAAATATGTTTTTGGGACAATAGTTCGTAAAATATATTCCATAAAAAGGTAAATATGATTCAACATCATATGAGGGTAGCATGGTGTATTCATAAAATATTATTAAATAATTAGTGGAATGATTTTTATTCAATGTAGTTGATCATTTTCAATATTTGGTTCATTAGACTATATAAAAATCAAGATAATTTTGGATTTTTTTTCAAATTGAGTGGAATTTTCTATGATTTTATATGAGGTACATGATGTGTTTCCTGTTTCATTATTAAAAAAATATGTATCAGATGCATCTCATGTTTTGAGACCTGAGGTAGTACAATTGTAGGAGAGTATTTAATATGAAAAAATAGTTTAAATTTATGATCATATAGATAATTTGTTGTAGATTTTAGTGATTGATTTTGTAATGATTTTTTTGTATAAAATATTTTTGGTTGTCTAAGTAACATGGTAATATAAAAATTTGTTGAACAAAAAATATTCCCCCTTATTTATGTAGTGAATAAAATATTGGGGATGGAATTTTAAAATGGTTAAATAATGTGAAAAATCAGGAAATATTAAATAAATTTCATTCCTTATTAATACTAATCAATATATTTTTTATATTTATATTCATTATAATATTATTAAATATTTTTAAATCAAAAAGGAAATAGTTTTATTCCCACTAAAGTCATTATCCTGTATTAATATATTTTATTTACTATATTTATTTATTAATTTTTTAATTTTAATATGAAAAAATAAATATCATTTTTGAAATAATAAGTTTAAAATAACCATAGGTGTAAAATTTGGTATTTTTCTAAAAATAGTGATTTTCTCATGAATAGTGAACAATTCTAATTTTTTAACCCACCAATTATTTTCCTGAAATAATTTATTTGAAAATCCAATTTTTTTTTTTAATTTTACATTAATGAAACATAACTCTTTTATATATATATATATTCTAACTAATTACGAATCAATTAAAAAAATACCTACTTTTTTTAAATTTATTTCTAGGATAAACAACACAATTCATAAAAATTATTTCCCATTTTTTTAACCCATTTTTATTAAAATTGAATTCTTACACTTCTATAAATTAAATATATATAAATTTATCCATATTTATAGTAATTTGGTTCAAAATTTTTAAATAGTTTATTTTTATTTCTATTCATTATTATTAGTAACAGTAGTAAATAGTTGTCACCTCGATAAGGGTGAAATATGTAAACTAAGGTCATAATTGAGTGATAAGTGTAAAAAACTTATAATCTTCCAAATTTCATTGTATGATAGTATTTATACTCATAAACATCCTATATTAATAATATATCTATTTATTTCTACAGAAATATAAAAATTAATTTATTTTAATTTAATACTTTTTGTGAGTCTAAGGATGCCCTTCCCTTCACTTATTAAAGAATACTACTCATTTACCATACTTACAAATTTTTAGCACTATATCATAGCCAATACATTGATGAATCCTTCTCCAGAATCCATAACCATATCCTAGATGTATTGGTCTTACCAATATACTATTCATAAATGGATTAAGATATAATCCAAAGAGGTTATCCAAGGAAAATGTATAAGTCCTTACCAACATATTCTAAGTTTATTTCTTCTTATACTTCCTACAAATAATCTTAATCCAATATTAAATTTTAACATCTATATCATCCAAATACATAAATGTCATTACGACTATCATAAAATCATTTTTTATCTCATTTAATATCCAATGGTAAATGAATACATCCTTTATCTGTATGTGTGGATTTCCACCTCCACGAAAAGATGGGTTTAATTTTTCATCACCACCTGACATGGATAATTATTATTTTAGATTTAATATATATATATATATATATATATATATTATTCATGTAATAATTACCATTCTTAAAAAGTTTCATATCATTTATTTTTGAACCCTTTCCATCCATTGAAAAATGATAATGTTATTCTTACATTCACGTAGACTAACACATTGATAAAAAGATGCGATTGATTTTTCATAAATACCATTCATATTTAGATGTTATATTTTACTTATTTTATAAAACATATAATCATATCTTGAATATGATTCTTGAAATTATGTAACAATGACCTCTTGGACCATAATCATCCTGCCATTTTTGTTAGGGGATTATGAACTGAATGTCATCAAAACATATGATGTAATCTTAACAAATTAACTAACTAAATAATACATTTTCTTGAATATATTAAAAGGGATATTAATAAGGTAATGAAAATGAAATTTTTTATTAATAAAGTAAATAAATAATATTTTTAAATTATTCATTACTTATATAATGTATAATAGAATATGGTAATTAATATTAGATAATTTTCATTAAATACTCATTTTAAAATATTTAATGTTATTACTATATTTTCACTCCATAACCAATATGATATAAAAGATTCATGAATTTTATTATTTACACTTATAAAACTATGAATTCTCATTTTTCATCTATGTTTTTATATATTTACAATATTTAAAAAAGGATCTATTTATCATCTTTTCAATGTGGTACTTTTACTGAAAGCATGAATTGAATCATTGTTTAAACTTTTATCATATGAATGAAATTTCCCATCATCATGTTTTTTCAATTATTTTATGATTCATTAAAAATTTTCCTTATCTATATTTAAATGAAATAATTTACAAAATATTTTTATAACTGTTCAATAATAATATTTGTCTACATAAAATTATATTTTCACTAATTTTATGTGAAAATGGAAAGTGCCTTTCTTATGGGTTTCAGAGAGTTTTTAAAGAGATTTATGATTAATATATGAAATAATATTAATTTTTTGGTTATTATATGTTACTTGATAATTATAAATTATGATGGGTGACCTAATAAAACTTATAAAAAGGGTGATCATGATAAAATTAATACAACGGGTGAGCCCGATATAGCTCTCAAATGAACTAGATAATGATTGATATCTACAAAGGAAAAAGGATGGGGTTAACCTGGGATGTCCTACATATAAATTTAATTTGGATCTAGTTATTTCTAATATGAGTAAAAATGGGTAATGAATATAATGTAATAACATGTATACTTGGATTTATATTATCTTTCAATTATATTTAAAAGGAACTATTTTAAGAAAATTTGTGTTTTCTTAGTGGATATGATTTATTGCATACACCAAATGTATAACATGAAAAGGTAAACATTTTATGGGTTTTTATGTTTTTCAATAAACTAATTTTTTTTGTATTTCCCTTAATTGGTTTTTTTTGTGATCATCAAATATTTTATAATATTTTCATATGTATTAAGGAGTAGGAACAACGAAGAGGTTATGTTGAAAGTCATGAATAATTTTGATGAAAATTTGTGTTTCATTGTAAAATATATAGATTATATAAAAATGGATAATATTTTGAAGCATTCAATTTTTAATATATTGGGTTTTTATTTATGATTTATGTCCTAATAATCTAAAACTCAAACCCAAGAACATCCCATAAATGTATAAAAGTGAATTATTTCCTAAATACTCTACATCATGTAATGATTTAAGGTTGATTCCTTATAAAAATGTTATGTTTTACACTTATGTGTTTTAAATCCTTCAAATGACTGATTACCAATGTAATTAGTGTTCATATATTTATATATAGTTTTAAACATAATTTTAAATTTGTTGTTTAGAATAGATTTATTTAATTTATTACATTGATATTTCACATTTTTAATACAACAATTCATTAAAAATAATATTTTTATTGTTATCGTAGTAATTAAATTTAATCCCAGTTATCTAATTTTTCTACCTAAAAAAAATTTACCTTATATTATAATATTATAATATTTATCTAAAATATGAAATAATTTTTTTATTTAAATTCAATAATAGATACAAACAATTTTTTAATATAAGTGAATAAAAATAGTTTTTAGAGTATAATATTACTTCTGCTTCCAAAATGGCAGACATGGGTTTTATAAATTTGACATTGTTTTTTATAAATGTGTCATTTAAATCTTAATATATTTTTATTATTTTAATAAAAAAATTTAAAAAATTTAAATTTATATTTACATTATTATAGTCTCAAAAACATTAGTGAACGAGTAAAAATGGTATTTTTAACATTCCTTATAAATTTATTATTTTTTTAAAAAAATATATCAGAAATTAATTTGAATATAATTTTCATTCATATTGAATTAAAAAATAGACTTCATTTTGTCAAAATCAGATTCTAAAAATTTTGTATTTATCTTTAAAATGAAAATATAGTATTCAATGAAGAATTACCTTTTTTTATTTTTTTTAATAATTATGTATTCTCAATATTATTTCAAAAGTAATACTTATTGAAATAATTTTAATATATAAAAATATTATATATTATTATAATAAATTAAAATAATTTTCCATTACCTATTAATAATTCAATTAGTTAATTAAAAATGAAGGGTCATATTAATTATATATCATTTAAATGTAAACATTTTTTATTTGTTAATATACATTTTTTAATTTGTAGAGTTTATATAATTGTTATATTTCATTATAATGTTCCTCAAATATTTCACAAATCAATTTAGTCTGGGCTTGGATGTGTATAAACCAGTCGATCATGGTGTTAATACAGAAAAAAATTGTATTATGAAATATTAGGTTGTTACATTATAACCATTGAATGAATTGTTTATTCAGAAGTCTAATTATTTATTGTGAATGAAGATAGATAAGGAAATTATTAAAATAATTTTCAGTCATTATTTAACATCAACTGAGACATAATCCAAACAATTTAACAGTAGATCATGACGCACAAATCTTTTATCATTAGTTTCTTATATAATCATGTATGTGTATACCCTAATCAAATATTCCTATATAACCTAAATTTACATGTCATGAAAAAATATACATAAAAATATTATTTACAAATTACCTCTATATTTAAACCTTAAATGGTGTTAACCAAAATTTCAAAAAATCACAGATCATCTATTATCTAACATAATCCCAAAAGTTTAGAAACATCAAAAGAAATACAAGTGACTAAATTTTCATCAAATCAACTATCAGAATCAAGCTTAATAATAGACTATATATTAATTTTTATAAATCCATCAATACTTCATCACATCCATCAACAAATGTCTCACCATAAATCTCATATTGACCCTAAAATTTAACAATATAGTGTTCTTCAGAAATTATCTCCAAAATTATTAACATATTATATAATCACACATTAATGTTATTAATTTGATATAACATATATTTAACATTTAATGAAAAAATACTTAAGTAAAATTTATAGATGTTCTATATAATGATCGTATATTTTGAATATACCAAAATATTTTTTATTAATAACATTATATTATAATATTTCCAACAAAATACATAGCCACTTTAATAGTCCAACTAAATTTATTAACAAAATACTATCAACATAATCATTAATACTTCATTCGTATTTTAACTAAATTATACAAATGTAAAATAATTGATACCTTTTATACATTAACTGAACTATTTATTTTTCCACGGTAGTCTATTTCCCTATATTCTATTTTACCACATATAAATCATCATATTTTTCTTCTAAGACAAATCCCTAGGTGAATCTTCTGATGTTGTTGAAATGAATGTTATAGAATATTATTTCTATAGTTATCTTCATTGCATAAACATAAATGATATTTAATTCCTCACATCATTAGTACATTTGGAAACATAACTATTTTCTTTTTCGTAATAATAGTTCATGATATCTTGTTTAGAATAATCAGATGATTTTTAACTTATTCTCTAATCTCATTTGGTTATTCATGCTGATAATTGATGCATTGTCTATGGAATACAAAGTTGACATGCTTATTATCTGTTATTATCATTACTAAAACCAAAAAAAATGCTTACACGAGTGATAAATAATTATAATCATAAATTAATTATCATAAAATGTATTATGAGGAACTCAACCTCAAAATGATTTAGCCTTTAAAATAGTAAAATTATCTTTAAGTTCATCTTATTTCTTTATAGATGTATTTCAGTTTCTTTAGATTGTGTTTTCTCATAATCTCCAATACAATTCCATAACTTTATAAGTTGTTATTAATATATTTAATAGATAATTTGATAAGATAAAAATATTACATGGTATTGTAAAACTAGATGGAAAGTTAGGCCTCCTAATTATACACCAAGTGACGATTTAGTTAATACCCAATACATTTCTTTTAGTTTTTATACATCTACGTATATATGTGTGTGAGCTTGCATCAACTTTTAGTATCTAGAAAGTGATCTCATTTCAAAGAAAACTACTCAAACAATATATTATAAAAATTAGTATGTTATAATATACATATAATTAATCCTTAGGATTATCTGTTGGGGTTTCACTAAATCTCTATTATCCAAACAAAAAAATTGACTAAAATCATCCCAAAAAATAATTAAACTATGATCAAATATAAACTATAGTAACCCAGTTCTACAATCCTAGATATAGGGAAGACAATACTATTTTTAAACAATGTTTTAGATATAATGTGAGATAATAATATCCTTATTTTATAAAAATTTCCAATGATAAAAATTATATCTCACAAATAAACACCCAATTCCATGAATGGAAGGTTTAGTGTCTGTGATGATAAAAAATATAAGTATCATAATTTTTTATTCATGTTAAAATTTCTCCATAATTGGGCCACACAATACACCCTTATATACATCTCATAAATTACACATATTATCATAACCTTGGTCAATTGTCACATAAGAATGGGGAGAAAATCAAATGATCAGTAAGTGTAAAATTTGGAAATGAAAATAATTAATCAAAAGTGTTTGTATAATACAAAACAGAGTATAATAAAATAACATACGTAAATAAAACCTCATAAAACATAGATAAAAAACATGATTACTAGAATATGAAATGGAATAATATATGAAATGAATAAATATTTTATGGAATTATAAGTCACTAAACTTGAGCGATGAGGGAATAACAGGTTCATAAGAATAAGCATATGAATGTGAAAGAAACATAACCTTATGAAATTATTTTTAACAAATCCATGTATGTACACACATTTATGTGGTGAATAAATCAAAGAATACTATGAAACAATAGTTATTTCCATGCATCATTATCTCAGGATATGTAAATATTTATCCAATGAATTGGGGGGAAATATAAGACCCAATCCAATAGCAACATTACATATAATCCCCATATTAAATCAAGTATTCATAAAATAACAAGGAACAAGTATAAATTAAACGAGTTTAAAATAATTTTCAAATAAAACATCATAAAAAACATAATTAATTTTATCAATAATGAAAAAAAGTTATACTCATGGAAAATAAATGCACATCCTAATTTATTCAATAACATAATAGGAAAATTCTATTCAATCAAGATAATTTAGAAATGATATTTAAACTCTATAGATATTCTGTATATGGTTAAGTGAATAATTTACCTTAAAATTTGATTTATAAAATATAGGTAAAAAACATTCAATCATTGAAATGGAAAACAATATATTCTAAAAGGACTGAAACTGGAAGATATGTTTTTTCTATTTATAATGGATGTTTAGCTAAGAAAAATATTGTGAAAAATCACTCGTCTGATAAAAAAATAATTTTTACACCATCTTCAAAAATAATTTTGATGGTATCATTTAAATAATATTGTAGATGAAAAAAAAATTATATCAAAATATTTTGACATATATTGAAGGTTTTCTTTTGAATAATTAAGATTTTTAGGACTATAAATAGCTTCATTAAGGTGGAAGATTTAAACTTTTGTGTAATTATTTTTTTGTCAAAAATATTATTTGAGAGAATATATTTTAAACTATCCATTATTATTGTACATTTATATCATAAATTTTAGTATCCTTGTGTTTCCTCAACATAATGACATACATGATGCCATCAATCACCTACCCTGTGATCTTTTAGACCTCTATATTCTCTAGAAGGTTGATACAAGTGTTGCACATATTGATAATCTTTGGAGGCCACTCCCTAAAATAATTTTCATTCATATTTTTCATCCACCGATTTGTGTTGTAGCTTCTCACACTTTGGTGAAAAAGAGCCGCATACAAAATATAAAAACATATTTAAAATTATAAAATAATTTTAATTTAGTAGAATATTACCATAATCAATTATTAATATGAAAAATGATGATATTGGTAAAATAATATAATGAATAGGGTTATTAAATATGAGGATTCCAAAAAGATGGGGTAGGTTCAGTTTTCGTACTATCGGTAAAAAATGAACCAATGGGAGAAATGATGTAGTGTGAATATATATAGACAACAAAACATAATCATAAGAAGGAAAATTTTGTGTGTTTGTGGGGGGGGGGGGGGGTACAGATAAAAGGTATAAAAGTTATAGATATGTATTATCTTTAGGAAAATTACAAATTTAAAATTAATATAGGAGAATAAATTATTATAGTGGTGGTAACGTAACAAACAAAATAACATGGGAGGGTTACAATTAAATTTACATTGGATCCTTCTGAATCAAAAGAGTGTGAAAGATAATACATTATATGGATTTATAATTCCTACATAATTATTGAAAATTAAAATAAATGAAATCCCTGGCCTATATATTGACCAAAAAAAAGAAACAGGTAGTTAGTTTGCTTTATATATCAATGAATCATTATTTAGTTTCAATGACCATTAACTTGTTTCATTTCTAAATAGAATCTGATATAACATCCAAAAAAATAACATTCTTAATATTCAATTTCATGAACATATTTATATAAATTTCTATTTAAATACAATATTAATGATTATTAATATTCATTATATTAGATAGTTATAACTTATGTTTACCATATACTAAATTAAATTGCTTCACAAATGCTTTTTAATGTCATTTTCAATATTGAATAATTGATAAAATGATCTGAATTCCTATATAACATGAGATATTCATTCCATAACTATTTTAGTTATGTTTGATGGAAATGTAATCTACATCGGCTTATTTTGATAATTTTATCGATCAATGATGACTTTTTAATAATAAGTCAAATAAAATATTATTTTCCCCAAAAAAAATTTTCTTCCTAAAAAAATAAAATTTCATTATTATATATGTTCCCATAGTCATCAATGAGTTTTTTATAACATAATTTATGTTTGTCGTTAAACCAACAAAAATAAGAACACACTATAACTCAATGGGTGATTATGGCTAAGAAATTATATAATATGATTACAAATAATTTGTAATATCATTATTATTTTTTAGTTGGTAAATAAGATAATAATATTTAGAAAATTCAATTTAAATATAAATGAAAAATAAAAAATATTACTTTGTGGAGGTTCTAGGTTTCACATATGCACGATCGACATTCTTATGATTTTATAAGTGGATGAGAAGGAACAAATAAGGGGATTTTCAATAATATAATAATAATTAAGTATAATAATTTTATTGAGGTAGTAATACTACTACCATTAAGGTTGGTAATGAATATAATCCTTAATAAGAAATAGGTAAAGATTAAGCAATACACAAAGTGTGAACTTTAACTTTATCATAAAATTCTCCTTTCATATGGAGGGATTGGAAATTTTCTACAGATAAGTGGTTTTTGGATATTTAAGGGAATTAAAGTAGATTCATATAGAATTCATATTCATGTAATTTTTAAGGGAATATGTATCATTAAATTGGTAGAAATACTCTTTTATAAGTGACGAAAAAGAATTTTTTTAATATCCATTATTTTTCAATAATTGAATGATAAAAATTATGAGTTAGTGGCTCAAAAAGTGGTATATTTTTTTAGTTTGAGATAAGATTGACCAATACTCTAACACACATTTTCAAAAAAAATTAGCTGTCACTCAATCTTTATTCCACATTATTTTTACATATTACTATTTTTATTTTTACCTTGACAACTAGTTTTTAACAATTTAATTCACATTTTATTGAAATATATATAATAACTTATATCACCAAATATAAGATAACAAGTTTTAATATGATGTATGAATGTTTTAGTTTTCATTTTAACCACTTAGTATTGGCTTATTGGGAGTTCTTAATGAGATTATGAGAGCTTTAGGGATGTTTAAGGCTTGTTTAGCGACTAGAACACATCTTTTGGACATTGGATGCTGGGTTACACAGTTAGTATAATCCATGTGAACTAATACACATTCCTTCATAATACTATGAGAGGTGGTCTTGGCCTCTTTCAATAGGTGCATAGTTTAAGGAAACTATAATTCTAGGGTTCACACTCATTCAAATACCTCTACATCTTTTAGAATAGCCATGAAACATGGTCGGAACATAGTTTCTAAAAATATAAACACTAACCATACGAAGACCCCTTAATATATTAAAGGGTGCATGGTTGGTGCATGGTTTTTCAAACCATGTGGCCAAACTCTGTGATCTAATTAAAATAGGGGAAATGAAAATTTCACCCTTAAAATATTTTATAACATAAACCTACATTCATTCGCCCTCTGGTATATATCCTTGAGGTTTTGGAAACTCTTTTGAAGATTAATTCATACCCATTTCTCATGTTTCTCAATGCAGAATCAGATTCAAATATTGTTGTTCTTATTGGATTCACATTGGTGAGTTCTTAATTCATATTTTTATGTTCTTAATTTTTCTTCTAATCGACAGAGTTATTTATATGGAAGATAATATGCCTTCTTTTTTGGATTTTCGAGAATTATTCATTTCCCACTTGATCTATACCGAATCGGAGCTCGAGACTGGATGTGTGCTCTACTAGAGACCTATAGTAGGTGGTATATACCTCTCACTTGGGGTTTGGTATTTTATAGGCATATTTTCCTTTATTATGTATTCCATTCCATCAATAGATTCTGATTTAATTAATTAAATGATGAAATTGAATGAATTGGAACCTGTTAAGATTTCCGTTGAGTATCATTATACGGTTTGGGAACATTTAGGGTCAACCTAGGCCACCCATGTGGTGTACCATTTTATATTCCTTAATTTTTACCACCTTGCTGGGTGTGTGTGTGGTATTCTAGTTTTAGACTGCCTTTATAAAATGAATTGAATTGATTTGAGATGACTAGAATATAGTGATGCATCATTTCCCATGTGAAACATGATGTGAAATGATTTAATTATTTAAATGGAAGTTTTTATATTAGTTAGATGAACTCATGGAATGATAATTACAGTGAAATGATGAATAAATGAATTGATGAGTTGATTATGACAATGGATTCCTTTGTTGGTATACTATGGATCCCAATTCCATAGGACTCCATTTAAATTTATACTATCTGGTTCATGAATACTGTCATGGATTCCTTAAAACTATTTACTCATGGGATCCTGATTTCCTATGATTTTGAGGGCCTTACATATCTTAGATGAAACTTCCTTGGTCTCATAGTAGATATGGTCTGTTTACATGATCCATAGACCCCATCCTAGTCATTAACGACTTGGTACTGGGATACTTCTAGGACTCGACATGGATTCCTTGGTATATTAAACCTTGGATCTAGCCCTTCAATGTCTAAAACAATGGATTACACAGAACAACCATTGTGAATGAAACTTGATTATAATATGCGGTTGAGTTGGGTGTTAACACTTTTGATTACACACTGTGCCCATGATGGATGATACAAATTTTATTACACGAAATGGTTCTTGTGTGCATATGGAATGTTTATAGATATCACTGATATAATTATTGAATTACTAATGTTAGAATAGAATATATCACACACGAATATTTTTATTTATAGCTACCTCTATTAATGGGAGACTTACCCTTATTGTATGGATCAATGTTTTCCTAGATATGATCACACTTTTCCTTGAGTACTAATATACTTGTGATATATATTTCACACTACTTTGTCTTGTTTTACAAATACTAGATTATTTATAGACGCCACTGGTGGTATCCTACTAATTGTTATCTGACACATTATTTCGGCTACTATAGGGTACCTAAAAAGACTTCTTAGATGTAGGTAGGGGTCGGGGCAAGCCCCCACTCAACGATGCTTGATATTTCTTCCTCTTAAATGTATGAGAGAATAAGACCTATACAAGATCGTGATTCTAGATGAAATAGTTATTTTATTTATTTTTCTCTTATTGATACATGTATTATACAAGATTCTTGTATACCTATTTTCCATCAGTTTAGATACATGTAATGACACATTATTTTCTCTATGATATTAATTTTTGGAACTGCTTATGTATTCATTTTCTATATGTTTATCATCCCTCTAGATGATTTACTACTTCCACTATTGACTTGTATGTCAACTATCACTATTATACACTCTAATAAGGGGGAATATTATCCATGTGGACACACCCAAGTCCCTCACTACGATTTGTAAGCCTCTAGAGTGTGGGGAGGTATGGTTGAGGCTATGTGACCCACCGAATCGAGGCACCATTCAGTGGTATCTGAGTCAGGATGTTACAAAGTCATATCAAGGAATTTTAATATTTAGGATTACTAGTTTGAAATAATATATAGGATAATAAAAAGGTATTTTAATCTGATAATTAGATGTGTTTTTAGTAGTTAACCCATGTAAAAAAACCAAATTTCTAGGAACAAAAATTATTGATTTATAGATATTTCCTATTATAGTTGACATGATTTTAACATTGGCAGATGCACTTGAATTGTGATGTAATTACTCATAGGATAAGGTAATATCATTTATCATAGGCCTAATGAGATTAGGTAAAAAAAGAATTGATCATGAATCATTTTATGAACTAGTTATAATTCATATACCATGAATTATTCCATGCTATATAAGATGCATTTCATGACTGTATGACACTATTATAAGTCCCTTGAGTAATATAAACTATGTTTGATAGCTTATTTTTGAAAGTTAATTGAGAAATATGGTTAATACATAGAGTGAATTCCATAACCTAAATAGTTTTTTCTTATATAAGTAATAGTAGACACCCAGAATAGTCATCTATGGTACATTGAGTCATAGACCATTAATTTCATGGGCTCAAACATGTTATGGTCCAGATTAAGTGGATGATGCACTTTGGTTCATAAGGTATTGGGGACATTATGGATTGGTAGTGAAAAAGTAATTGGTTCAACCATTTAATGAAAAATGTAAAATGAATATATATTCAAATATAAACTGAAATTTTGAAATAGGGTACTCGACCTAAACATGGATTTTGAGTGGGATGTATGCATTGTATCTAGTGATGTTTGCATTTGTTTCATTTTAAATAGACCTTGTTTTAGGAGTAGTTATAGGGGTGTGGTTATTTTATAGTAATGATTTAACCTATCCTATGATTTTAGATATGATCTTTTGGCTATTATCTTTTCTGATGCGTGTGATTATCATAGAAGAGACAAAGACACCATGGAGACCTCTAGTTGTACAATAGGAGGGTGATGATGAACATGATCTGGAGCTGGTGGTCCATGTGATACAAGTATATACACATGTAGTGATTTTTTTTGGAACAAATGGTTTTACCGGACATAGGTTCTAGGGAATAGTTTTGTGATGTTTTTTATTCTATATGAATAATATTTAGGGATTACTGGACCTTGCCTCTAATATAGTATAGATGGCACATGAGTTCCAATTGCAGCATCCACCTACATTTCTATGTGATGAAGGACCACAAAATACTGAGTAAAGGATTGAGATAAAATTTTCAATTTTGTATTATATATAGACACCTGATAAGAGCTGAATCAGGATCTCTATATATATGCTTCCGGAAGCAGCAGAGCGCTAGTGGGATATTTGGAAATTGGGTGAAATGCTATAAGATATGGTATAGTGGGATTAAAAATCCATGATTTTGGAAATCTTTTTCCATGAGACCTTATGATTTGATAGGGAAAGTAATTTTATGCATATTTAGTAGGGAAAAATGATTGATTTGGAGTATTCAGAACACTTAAAAGAACTTCAACATTTTCTTCGATATACTATGCTGATGAGGAATCGAGGGAAATACAATTTGAGGAAGGTCTCATACATGCCGTTTGATCTTAGGTCAAAATGTTTAGGTTTAAAAATATTACTGAGATAGTGAATCAGATGGTTATTATAGTGTAGAACATGAGGGAAGAACGTGGGTTCACTGTAGGGTAGTATTGTCTCTCGACCTAGTGTATTAGCTATCGGTGGTAGGAATCTCAATTTTGAGGATTCTCATAAAGGGAGTTACAACCTACTTTTTAGTGATGGATGCTCTATTTTATAACTCAGTGTAGAAGATAGTTCCAATAAGGAATTAGTACAATAGAGACACATTCATGAGATGATATTACAGTAAGATGGGACACACGACATTTTTTGAGAACCATCCCCCAATGGTTAGTGGAAGAGGATCAGTTCTGACTCAAGGTTCTAAAGCGAGATTTATGGTTCGATGTCTTCTTGGTAGCTAGAGCAGTACTAGTTAGCCTGGATGAGGTGGTGGTGATGTCTGGGGTATCTAGGAACTAATTTTACATAGGCATCAGATTGGGTCTACATAGGGTACTAAGGTTGTTTCTTAGTGTCATTGTTTAGGCTAGATATATTCTATACATCCTATAACCAAGGATAATACCATTGCCCCATCTATGGTTAGATGTATGATTTTAGTAGACTCTACACTAGTATGTATCTTTTGGAATATAAGTGAATCACATTGCTTTATATTCTTAACTAAAGTGGAAAGCCTCAGGCTCATTTTTCAGTATTGTAATGGATTTTTGACCTTGAATAATCTATTAGGGATCATAATGGAGGGTATATTCTAGTAATGGATGTTCCCCATTACGGATGGTGGTTGTCACTTTTATGGGACATCATTTTTGTCGAAATGATTTGATTTAACATCACACTAAGGATGTAATAACCAATTGATTATCGAGTCTATGTTCATTTATATCACTTGAGGGTGACTTTAACATCATCATAAGGTGGATTTTTTATTCAAAATGTAGAATCAGATGTCCAGTTGAGTCTATCTTGACCAAATAATTGTGGGATGGGTGGGATGATAGACCAGATTTCTAGTCTATATATAGATGATTAGTGATTGTGTAATGTAGATTTTCTTTAAGTGGTTAATCTTTTCTGGGATGTTTTCATTGATAATGTTTCTAACTTATCGACTGAGAGAGAGGTTTAGTTCTCTATCTAGGAAGTTCTAGGAGTTTCAAAAGTATACATTCCCCCACATTGGATGGATACTATAGAGTTGCAGGAGCTCTAGAGGTAGCTATAATACTTTGAGGAAAAGGGGTTTATATAAACTATTATATCATTGTGGGTTTTGTCGGTACTTTTTGAAAAAATGTCATATATTATCCTCAATCTATGCATGGATTATCATAAGTTGAACCAGTTCATGTTTAAGAACCAGTATCTCTTTTCATAGAAATATGGACTTTTTGATATTCTCTATGGAACCCTATTTTTCTTAAAAATTGATTTGATATCGGGTTATCATTAGGTTCATCTTTGAACTGCTGACATACCTGGTATTGAATATCCAAGGAATTATAGTCTATATAAGTATCTGGTTATGAAGTTAAATCTCATGAAAATGGAAGCAGTTTTCACGACACTTTGAAAATGAGTTTTACATCCTTATCTGAAATCATTTTGGTGGTTTTTATGGATGATATCATAGTGTAATATCCCAATAGACACTACCATGATGAACATCATGAGATCAGTTTGGATACACTAAGGAATAATCAATTTTATGTTGTGATCACAATGTGACATTTATGGAAGGATAATATTGACTTCTTGGGTCATATTATCTCATAGATAGGAGTATCAATTGACCATTAGAATGTGAGAGCTGTAGTTTCATAAGATCATGAAAATAATATTTTTTATATAAATGGTTTCTTGGGGCTATCTAGATATTACATGAATTTTATACAGGACTTCTCACACTTGGAAGCACCTATTAAAGGCTTTAATGATACGGGTGTGTAGTTTGTACGAATAGATACCTATGAGACAACTGTTTGGGAGATAAAAGGGATAATGAATTGAGTTATGGATCTAATTATTCCATATCTGTGAATGAGATATAATGTGTATTTTGATACATCAAGTGTCATTATAGATGAAAATAAGAGGTAGACGGACTGATTCGTGGCATATTGTTCTCATTGGTTGAGACCACATGAGAGGAATTACCTGATGTACAATATCGACTTGGATATTGTGGTACATGACATACGCTGTTGATGGAATTATTTACTAGCTGAGTGTTTTGTGGTCTACACAGTTCAAAAAAACCTCCAGTGTATATTTAAACATCATGACATGAATTTGTGGCAGCGAAGGTGGGTTCAGTACCTATAGTCTTTTGAATTTGATGTTGTCTATACGCCAAGAAATGGAAATTCTATTTTTGAAGCATTGAGCAAGAGGAATCAAATACAGGCAGTTTAGGAGGCTAGTAGTGAGTGGAATATTATAGATGTTTTTAGAGACATTCTTGTATGTAGATAATGGTTAGAGACATACTTTTATTTCATCTTTAGTTGTGATATCTACTATTTGGGATTGAGTGTGGATGAACCAAATTTATAATGTTGAGGGTTTAGTCATACTAAAGAGTGTTGAATTTGAGGACCCACCTCCAATTAGGAATTTGGGAGAGGATAAATTCTTCAAATCCACAATCATTTTTAGGTTCCATTAATCATAAGTGAAGAGTTAATGCATAAATTTCATGCCTCTATTTGAGAAATACATCCCAGTGTTACTAAGATGTACTGAGATAAGAGTCATCATTATTGGTGGAAACATATGAAATGAGGGTTAAATGGTTTTATCATGATATGTTCAACATTTCAGTAGGTGAAGGAATAACATTAGTGGGTAGCCTAGCTTTTATAGTCGTTACCAATTACCAAGTTAAAATGAGACGATTTTTTAATTGATTTTATAATCAGGTTGATGTGGTAACCTTGAAGTAGTGATGTAGTGTGGGATGTTGTGGAGAAGCTCATAAAGGATCTTCATTTCCTACATATCAAGGATACCATATTAATAGAAGATCATTAAAGGTTTTATTTCTATGAGATAGTGAGAGATCATTGGGTACCTTAAAATTTTACATCATATAGGGATGAAATTTTTATGTCTTATTTGTGGATGAGTTTTCAAAGGTATATAGACAAATACTTCAGAGCATAGTAAACCACCCTTAGAACTATTTTTAGTGAGAGTGGAATATTTTTCTTTTTGAGGACATTCTAAGAGCATTCATCCATGATTTTGGGGTCTTTTGGGATAAGCATATAAAATTATTTTAGTTCACCTAAAACAATAGTTATCAAGAAATTGTACAGATATGACCTTATTAATGTTTTCATGGTAGGCCATGTGGATCACCCATATTCTTTTAAGAGGTATATGAGGAAGCATTACTAGGAATTCATCTCATTAAGAAGACTTCAGATAAGGTTTAGTTAATTCAAAAAGTGATGGATACTACATATTCTCAACATAAATATAATTCTTATCATCGTTGATGACCTATAGATTTTGAGTTTGGGGAAAAGGAAATTTTGGTATCTCACTGTGGTTGGTACTAATATGGATTATGAAACATGTTAATATTCTACCCCAATATTTTAGGATGTCTAGGATTCTATAGAGAGTTAGACTACTATCTAATCAGTTGCAGTTACATCAAAGGTACTGATCCATGTGAGTCAGCTTCCATGTATCTCAGTTGGGTAATTTTTAGCCAAAACCATCTCACACACATCATCAAAATGATGTGAAGTGATAGGTACATACACCTTTTTAGGAGCATACTATTCATATTGTTGAAAGGATAAAGAATTTTCTATGAGCCTATTCAGTTCCTCTAGTATGGGTGCTTTGGATGTACGACCGATTACATGATGACACATAAATGCGGGAAGAAGACGTGTGTTATCATTGGATGGATCTATTATCAAGTGATTCTTGACCACCCTTTTGAGGGAAATTAGGGAATAATTTCTTTAATTGGGTAATATTATAAGATCTTGGGTTTTACTATGAGGTATAAATAATTTGTTTTTTAGATTAACTCCTTGGTTTCGATATAATGAGAGTGCTTAATGAGATCATGGGAGTTTTGGGGAGTTCGTTGATTGTTTAGAGATTAGATCTTAACTTTTTGAAGAAGGATTTTTCATCACACGGTAAGTAGAAACCATGATACCTAAGACACATGGATTTAAAAAACCGTGCGAGCGGGTCTAGGCCTCATACACGATGACCACAGTTTGAGGAAACCGTGTGCCTAGGAATGCATGATCAGGAGGGTATCATTGAATCTTTTTGTATAGGCATGAATCATGGTTGGAACATGAAATCCCAAAACATGTATACAAATATGAGAGACACACTTGAGAAAGTTTTGGGAGAAATGTTATTGTAAATGTTGTACAACCATGCAGCCAAACCCTGTGACCATGTTAAAAGAAGGTAAATGAAAATTTCACCCTAAAATTTTTTTATAACTTAAACATATCCTCATACATATTCTAGTAGAAGCTTTGGGGAATTGGGAGCTCTTGTGAGGCTCAATTAATTTCCTTTTATCCAGTTTCTTGATCTGAAATTATATTCAAATTCCATCAGTCTTATTGGATTCTTGTCAATGGGTTATTCATTCAACTTGTTATGTTATTCATTTTTCTTTTTATTGGAAATGTTATTTTGGAACAATCTAATATACTTTATTTTCAGGATTCTCATCATTTCTTCATTTTCCATTAGATCTGGAATGAATTATAGCTTGATACAACATGAGTGTACTGCTTATGACATATGATAGGTGGTCTATACCGTTACCATATTATTTGGTGTTTTATATGCATAATTTCAATTATGTTGCACATTGGACTTTCCAATAGTGAACCTTTTATTAATATAATTATTGAATTGATAATTAGAACCTTCTTGGTTTCCCATTACTTACTATTTTATTTTTGGAGGTTGTTTGGACTCATCCTAGACCACCCATAGTCTATTCCTCTATATATTAATTAGTTTTTACAACCTTGTTGGTTGTTTGAGATCTCATCTAGTTAATGGTATACAATTTTAAATAAATTTATTTGATTTTAGATGATTAAGAGATGGTGATGAATCCTTTTCCATGCCATATCATTTTGTTAATTGATTTAATTTTTTAAATTGAAATTTTTATATGATTTGGATTAACTCATGAAATGATATTTTTTTAAATGAAGAATGAATAGATTGATGAGTGGATTATTGTAGTGGATTCTTTATATGCAATACCTTAGATATTGATTTCATAGGATGCCATGGAAATTTATACTCCACTTTTCATGATTACAGTAGTGTATTTGTTGTACTTATTTACTCCATGGAACCTAATTCTGTAGGATGCAGAGGGTCTTACTACCCCTTGGATCTAGATTGATTGGGATCGCAGTGGACATAGTTGGTTTTCATGATCTTTAAACTCCTCCAAAGAAATGCATGATTTCCCATCGAGACAATCATGTGACTCGACATGGATACCATGGTATTATATATATTGTACAAGGCCTTTCGTGGTCCACGACATTGGATTACACATCACAAACATTGTAAATCAAACTTGATTATATGTCATGGCCATGATGGGAATTTAAACTTTTGATCATATTGTGTGGTTGTGATGGATGATATAAATTTGATTACACGAAATGTTTGTTGTGTATATTTGGAATGTTTATCGATACAACTTCTATGGGTATCAGATAAAATTTGATAGACTTGACATAATAATTTTTTTTATTTTGGTTTACAAATATGTAGATTTATGGGATCTTGACCATTGTTGCAGGGATCCATTTTTGGATGGATGGGATCACACTTTAAATTATGTATTGATATTCCAATGATATATATTTCACACTACATTATCATGTTGTACACAATCTAGATTTGTTATAGACACCGTTGGTGGTGGCGTATTGACTATTATCTCACACCCTGTCTGAGTTCCCATTGGGTACTAGAACAGACTTATTAGATGCATGTAGGGTCAAGGGAATATAGTCATTATACTATGATTGATTTTTTTCTGCTTAAGAGTAAGAGATCATTGGACTAAACTAGGATCATGATGTTAGATGGGATAATTCTCTTTGGTATTTCATACCCTTTACTACATGTAGTTTACTATATTATTTTATATCAATTTTCCAATTTTTTAGAGATATAATATGGCAAAACATTTTTTATATGATATTATTTTTTTCATTGTTTATATTGTCATGTCTAAGATGTTAATATTTTTTCTGGATGACATAATACTTCCATTATTCACTGTTATGTTTACTACCATTTTTATACACTCTTACATGAGGGTATAGTCTCCCCATATACACACAATAGTCTCTCACTGCTAGATTGAAGCCTCTAGCTTTCAGGAAGCCGCGCTTGAGGCCAGGTGGCGCACAGGCTCGAGGTACTATTCAGCGACATCCGGGTGGTGAAATTACACAGAATTTGGGTGTTATGACTATAAATTAAATACCCATATAATCTAATTTAATTCATGCATAATATAACATTTACTTTTATATGAAATCATTTAATATATACAGAAAAAAAATTGTAGAAAAAAATATATTTTTACAATTATATATTTATAATTTTATTTAGTATCAATTAAAAATTGAATTAGTTTTAATATATCTATATATATTATTAGTAATTATGTTAGAACAATTTTATAAAGATATTAATTTATTTCCCCAAATATTAAATATTTTTATTTCATGCACATTTAATGAAAAGTGGGAGACCAACAAACGTCAGAAAAGAAAATGAGTTTGAAACTATATATGAGATGATCAAACCATTCCTAAAAAAATTAGAGGAGTTTGGATTGTTTACCGTATATAAACGCCAAACGATGATATCAAACATCAATTATATATTTTCTTTTTGTGGTCCTTAATGTGGTATTCCATTTTCCCCAGGTAGAAGTTATTAATTTATATTATTAGAGAATAATTTCAAAATAAAAACATATAATTCTTTTAAAATAACATTTTAAATACTATTTTATTAATTTATTTTAATTTTAGTAGTATTATTTGTATTATTAAAAATGAAATTGACCTTATAATATAATATGAAATTCTTTATCTAAAATATTATATAATTTTTTTATATTTTATTCGTAAAAGCGATGCATACTTTTTTTATCAAAAGAGAATAAAATAAATTTTTATTAAAATATTACCTATGTTTCATAAATGATAGATATGGGTATTATATATTCATCATTTCATTTTTAAATGAATAATTTTCCTTCATAATTATATATATTTTTCTAATGAATTTTTTATAAATTGTTTTGAAATATTTAATTGACGATACATTTATAAACATTAGAGTATTAGTAAAAAAATGTATTTTTAGTAGTCATAAGAAAATAAAAAAATTATGTTAAATCCAAAATATTCATCCTTAGATAATTTTAACACGTTTAATTCAATAATATGATTTATTTTGTCAAACTAAATTACTAAAATTAAAAAATTAGTCTTTAATTGAAAAAGAAATATATAAAGAAAAAATATTTTTAGAGTAAAAATGAATTTAAAAAAAATTTATTCTCAATAATACTATATAATAATTTATAATATAAAAATTGATAATATATTTCATAATATATTAAAATAATTTAATTTTTTTATTAATCTTATAAAAGAGTTAAATTTAATTTATTAATACATTAAGAAGTTCATTAAGAATGAATATACCCTATAAATTTATTAATTATTGATTTTTTAATATATATGTTTTTTATAGTTATTTAATTATTTGTTTTCATTTATCAAATATTTCATCACTCATTTATGTATAGAGTTTTATGTGGAATTTTTTTAAAAAATTGTATTAATTTATAAAAAAAAATTATATTCGAAAATATCGAGCTGCAACATTACTACTTCATAGTCACATAAGATTTTAATATTATGGTTTTCTATAACTCATAATCTCAAAATTATTATTATGTTGGATACAGTCTACTTCCACTATGATATATATATATATACATATATATTGTTTTTGACTTCGCTAAGAATTAGATCATGAAACATCTACTACATATCATTCTTACAAACTCTTGTAGTATCTAAAACAATTTACATCCTCTTCCACCACCACATTCAGATTCACATATCCAAGAATTATTCTTCTTCTATTCTATATTTGGAATCTAAACAATTTCTATGTAGACATAACTCCAACTGTCTCATTCAATTTGTTCTGAAGGTGATGTTTCCTACTAGCCTTTAATGACTATTCACTCCAAAATTTCCATATCAAATGATAAATTCCTTTACTAATAAAATCAAGCTGAAAATATTTTCTATAAACTTCATAATCTAGGTATAAATCATAAAAATCATTATTATTTATGATTTCAAAAAACAATTATGATATTTAATCCTTTAGGAACATACAAATAATCACAAAATTTATTTCCCCTTACATATTCCAATTTTGAAAATATAAAACACTTCATAACATATAATTAATAACCAATAGATAAATTAATATAAAATATCTTTTGAAATCAATGAAAAAAATATAACAAAAATTATGATATTTTTAAGTTAATATTTCAAAGTTACAAAGCATAATATGAACACTAGCTAATGAAACATCACGATATGATATATCTTTTGATCTTCAATCACCACATCCTTAAGATTCCACACAATATCAAATTTCACATAAATACGATTATGAACGTCAATACCTTGATTTATTTTTGTCTAAGAATATTTATCAGATAGATCATCCCTCTACCACACTACCTTCAAAAATTTCATATTCTTAAGAAATCGAAATATTTGTATTCTCATTAATCCTAGTTCAGTATCAGTGCACATATCTTCCAAAAATTTGTGTCTTTCTTCATCATAAAATAATTATTAAGACTAATTCAATGATTTATACAAATTGCTGACAAAAATTAAACAAACATTCAAAAAATCCATGGGTTCATCAGTTTTTTATAACTAGATATTCGATCACCCCACAAAATTTTTTCTTCTTTTGCATGACACCTAAAAAAACCACAATTCTCAATTTCCATCATTGTAAAAATCTTCTTGTGGTAGGAGGATTTAAAAATTGATTTAAATAGAAGATAAAAATCGTTTATCACTCCATGTACACTCATAATTCACTAATACAACACAACATGAAATATTTATGACACATCCAATATTATCATAATTGTGAGTTTGTACCATGTTAAAATTTTCAATGAGTGATAGACTATGGTTCAAAAAATATTCTATTACAATTACCTATGTTATTTAAACCCATTATTTAATATTTGAAACTATCGAATAAGACCTTAATTACTCTTTTAATATATTATTATCTTTTGAAGAACACATTACTTTTTATATTTACCAAGGGAATCTTTAGTAATCACAGAAAAATACCTCTTTTCAGAGGAATATTTCTAACTACTTTAAAACTTTTAAATGAAATAATTCCACAACCAAAGTAAGATTTATTACTTTCCTCCTAGATATAACATATTAGAGTCATGGAACAAACCCTATAAGTCTCACCTCATATAGGTTAGTCACTTTTCATGAATCTCAGGGTTCGATGAACTTTGTTTCCAACAAAATCATGAACCATTTCATCTAACACCATGAAATAAAAATGATATTTTTACAATTCTATATTTTATAGATATATTTTCCACTACATTTTCTTAATATATGATGTATTTTTTAATAAATTTATAAAAAATATTTTTTTTACCTATATTATTTCATTTTTATGAATCTATTCATGAAGTATGAATATTTTTAATGAAACACAACATGGCTTTGGAAATTTTCATTTTTGATTTTTAATCGTCTTAATCATCAATAAAAATATAATGGATTCTTCTCCGATATAAGTATTGGGGTTTATTATTGAGAAACCTTATCCTTATATAATAAAAATAATCATCCAAAATAGATTTTCCATTCTTTAGAACACTTTATTTCAGTTTAGTAAAACAAAAATGATGAATTTAAATGTTGGAACCTAGGCCATTCATGATAGATTTGAAGGATTCATTGTTAATAAACATGATTTAGTTTATGAAGTGTTGTCTAAAGAAATTGTGTTTTAAGAAAATAAAGAATTATTAATTTTAATGGAGTTAATATTACATGGTTTTAATATTGGAAATGTATGGATATGATATTGTGGATTTTATATATGTTTTTGTTAAATGAAGGAAACTGACACAGTAATATTTCGTTTGATGTCATGATTGTCAAACCACTATAAGATATATAAGTAATTTTTTTGGTAATAGTATATGTTATGATATGAAGTGTAAAGAGTCTAGTTTATAAATAACACTATTTGGAGACACTACATTAAGATAACAAATACCACAACATAGTACATAAATTATAACTACAGTGGACACCATTTTAAAGAATATATCCATGGTTTACATGGGATTTCAGACCAAATCATGGTTCACATCCTGAATTAAGATAAAATGAGGATCTTATTATATTTTTATGGAGTAAAGGTTGTCATGGTATCCATGTATGGTCAGAAAAATAAGGATAAATATAAAACCTAATTAGGGTAGAGGGTTTGATGAAAAATTGAGTGTTTTTATTTATTAGGGCATAGTACAAATGAGTATACTATGAGGGTTTTTTAAAACTTTATAAAAATAGTAATTTAATCTGCGTGGATGTTATATAATAACTAATTATCATAATTGATATATATATATATATAACAAGAATATTTTATACAAATACCATTTAAAATTATTAAGTGCACTGCATCATAGTGTAGATTGGACATGAGATTTTAAAGGAAAAAATAACTAGATTTTAATAGAAGATATGTATTTTAAATTCATTTTTTGGAGTTAAAACCTTTTACTCTAAATCCATATTATATGGGTCATTTCCATGGGGTTGTATATATAGATGATAAAAACATGCATGAATTTATTCAATTTTAATTTATGGATATATAAGATTTTTTTCATTGAGTATGCAACCAACCACAAGGGATATTTATTATGCATAATATTATTATAGAAAACTTCATAAAATGAATAATATATTCTAGATGAGAGATTTTTACGATGAAGGACGTCTATTAAAATTTGGATTATATGTCACAACTCATGAGTTTAGAGAAATTATAAATCAATTCTTTTTAATGAAATAATTTGAAGATATAATAAATTATTACAAATTCATGTGATGACACTAGATTGGGAGTGTAGATAATAAGGCCAAATTTGAGATACCATATAGAATCTTGTTCATTCTATGATATTTAGAGGATGATAAATAGTTTTCTCTAACTTGTTTTTAGCTGGGTATTAATTTTATCTCATTAAAAAATAAAAACATATATGAGAAAAAAATATAGTTATTACATAAAAAACTAGTTCTTTTGAAAATTCCTTTTAAAAGAAAAAAATATGCAATGTATAGTAAAAATAAATAGACAGGTATTATGAAAAAATATGAAAAAATAAAGGTGATGAAACCTATGGTGTGGATAGTCCAATTATTCAAGAAATGTATAATCAAACACATTCTTATCCTACAGTGATTTTTGGAGGTTCAAATAGCATGCTTGGATCACTGGTTCAAGTCATCTACACTTGATTCCTACAATATAATGGTGGTTCAATGTAGAGGCATTGACATATTCATCAATGAATAAATAGTTAATCATAATAAAAATCTTAAAATTATAGATTAATTATAAGTTACATTCAATGATCCGATGTTTTGGTTAACACTTTATATCATCATTTAATCATTGGTTCAATTATCTTGGTCATGATTGTTTCCAGTAATGCATATCTCAGATTAATGATCAATTATAATAACAAATCCAAGTCATGGATGGCCCTTTAGGGAATTATGATATGCCCAAAACCATAAAATGTTATAAGAGTGGTCACATAGTTATTTATAATTATTTAAATGTCAATTTTTTATTTTTGGATTTATTATTAATTTTGAGATCCAGATTAATATTTAATTAATCTAAATGATGCAATCTGTTTTTATTTACCTTCATTAAAAAAATAAACCCAATTATGGATGAAATTTTCTTCTCCAGCAATATAGAGGATGGATTCTTTCTTGTAGAATGCGCCTAATGCACCTCCAAAAATTTAAAACCATTCATATTGTTGGGGAGGATTCTGGCCTGCCAGAACATCCAACTCATTCACATCATCCACCATCTTTGGCCTCGGATGTTCCCACAACAGCTCCGACCGCCTTTTTAGGGGCTGGTCCAAGCATGCAGCTTGTGGAATTTCTTCCTAGGACATCTATGAAAGATGTTCTCCTCAAAGGGCCACTAAATCAGGAATATATTTTTTCTTCTTTTCATACGGTCTCATTTGGGCCCTCTTGCACGAGTTCGAGGTATGGTATTCCTATGCTTTCTTTTCTAGCGGTGGCATTAAAGAGGGAATATTTTCTTCTTAGATGAACCATGGGTGTGGATTTTGGTGCAGAAAAGAATCAATTAGGATTTTTCCAAAATTTCTTACGATCTTGGGGTCTGTTGGGGTTAATTACTTAAACCCTTAATAAACCAATATCCACTATTCGGTTTTAATATAGATCAAATCAGTAAGTTTAATCAATAGATTAGTTATAATTTTACTAGATCAATAATGATAAACATTCAATGAAAGAATATAAAGAGGACAACAGATGTAACATGATTCAAGCCCAAGGGGACCTATGTGTATGGCGAGAACACTACCAAGGAAACTAGTTTATTAATAAATAATAAAATAATTAAAGTAGTGATTACAGATGGGAATGGAGAAATTAAAGGACCACAGAAACTATCCAAGGAGGCTAAGATTGCTAAACTAGATGGTAGTGATCAATCCTATCATGCCATGTTATCCATATCCCCTCTTGGACGGACTCACACACACACACAAGTAGGATAAAACACATACATATTGAAGAAAAGATAAATCCTTACAAAGCCAATATCAACAAACCAAATCTTGGTCACGATTATAAAAGAATTTAAATCTTGTAACAACATGAAGCGTAGCCTAAAAAATTACCCAGATTTGAGACGATTCCTTCTGAATCACCACCAGAGAAGTACTCCAGTTGGAGGAGGTGGCACATGCCTCGACTGAGGGGAGTATGGGTGGACGAGGACTCCTAGAAAGGTCCAATTTCTTCTTCTTAGAGTTGTAGTAGATTTGTGGTCACCATGAGCTACCCTTGGAATCAAAAAATAAAACTACACAGCGTATCCGTGCACCTCAGGCACAGGTGAAATGAATGCAGACCAAAGAGCGTTAGATGGATTAGTAGAGGTGCAGGATGAACACCATGTGGATGGCCCAGATCAAAGCAGTCAGTGATATGATCACAAAAAATACATTGCAAAATATATATGGAAAGGTAAGGTTGGTCATGCAGCATAAAGAGTGGATCCAGAATGGGAAAATAAACACAGTGAAGGAACCCCATCACTGTTAAATCAAATTAATCAGCGGTTCAGAACAACCCCGCTAACAGGTAAGGAAAACACATAAACCGGGTTCAAGAAACAAACTGGGAGAAGTAAAGCTAAACTAAAAATGGGAAAATACCCATATAAGAGGGACATGCAGCCATGCTGGAGTAAAAACAAATAATAAATGAATCAAACCAATTAATTTCATTATAACGAGAATCATGAATGCATATTCCATACAATCTCTACCTTACAATCAAATAAATTCAATGATGATTTTCTCACATCCTATATTATAGAATTGGGACTAAATTCATAAGCTCAAGAAAATGAATTAATTTAGATAATTGAATGAACTTAGTCAAACTATTGATCGGGTTATCACCAGTGGATATTATTGTGACACTCACCTTACCATATTCTATAATATCTCAAACAAAGTGTAATCTAATTTCAATGTGCTTAGATATACCATGGAATAAATAGTTTTTTAGATAAATTTAAAGCATACTTACTGTCACAATGTACCATTATACTATCAGAATATAATGATAATTCTAAAAGAAAACCTTTTAGTCAAATGTATTCCTTAATTGCCTTTTTCAGGGAAATGATCTACGCCTCGGTAGTGAAAAGTGCAACCACTGATTGTATGTTGCATTTACAGGAGACCAGTCCTCCATATGAAAGAAATACATAACTTGTGATGGACTTACGAGCATCAATGTTTTCATCATAATTAGAATCGACAAAGCCAACTATATCATCATTAAAACTATTATTCAATCCATATCTAATGCGTAATTTATCAGAAATTGAAACATACTGTAACAACCATTTTAAGGAATGCCAATGATACTTACTAGGTTTCCCCACATACCTACTCTATATACAAACAAAAAATTCTATGTCTATTCTAGAACAGATAATGAGATACATAAGACTTACTACAACATTTTTATATAGAATCTTATTCATAAAGGCTGTTTCTTATTCATCCCTAGGGAATTGATTCAAATATAGTTTAAAGCATTTTCCTATGAAAATATTTATAAGTTTAATGTGTTCAAATATGTATCATGTTAGTACCTTTCTAACATAAATGAATTGGGATAGGTACATGGTTCAAGACATCTTATTTCAAATTATGTTCATGCCAATGATTTTGTTTGCATTCCATAATTCTTTTATTTCAAAAGAACAATTAAGCTGGTGTTTAACTGAATTTATGATCTTTATGTTTTTTTCATATTAATAACATTTCATCAACATATAATAAAAGGTAAATAGACTCAAGATTAACAGTTTTTAAATAATCACATGCATCAAATCTACTTCTAAACAACTGATTCTCAATCATAAAAGAATGAAACATTTTGTACCATTGTCTTGAAGACTGTTTAATCCCATACAATGATGTCTATAAAAAAGAGATATAGTTATTCTTGAACAGTTTTGAAAATCCTTTAGGAGGAGTCATATAAATTGTTCCATCAAGACTAACATGTAAAATGGAAATTTTTACATCATGTTTCTCAACATGAAAATCATGTTTGGTAGGAAATGAAAGTAGAATTCTAAGGGTTGAATGTGTAACAATATGAGAGAGTATTTCACTTTAATTAATGCCTTCTTGTTGCAGAAAACCTTTAGAAACCATAAGGTCCATGATTTTAATTTTATTATATCATCAATTGTTTTATTTCTTCTTATAAATCCATCTTGAAGCAATATATATATCTAGTTATTGGGTATAGGAACAACAACCTAGGTGTTGTTCTTTAATAAGGAATTAATTTCCTCTTTCATTACTCTTTTCAATTTATTGGCATATTTGGACTTAATAGCTTGATTATAAGTTCGAATATCATCATTAAACAAGTCATGAGATATGTACAATTCATAGGCAATAAGGTATTCCTGGTTAAAAAGTGTTGGAGGTCTAATAACCCTCCTTTCTCAATATCTAGTAAGCTGATAGATTCTTCTGTCATAAGGTTCTTCCCTCTCAGGTTATGATTCCAAATTGGAATCTTATTCAGACTGGTCCTAGGGAACTGAAGGAGCACGAACAACACTAGACTGGGGTTTTTCACCTAATCTGAATGTAATATGAACACATAAATGTGTTAGGACTATTGAGGGTTTGATGGATTCATCAGAAGTTGCAATAGTTTCTGGTTCGTTACCACTGGTCACACCAGATTCATGGGAAAAATATCTCTACTAATGATTCATTTTTGACCACTTGGTTTATCTTCCCATAACTGATATCCATTAACACCCATTGGATATCCAATGAATATTCACTTAATATCCCTTAGAGAAAGCTTATCATTGCATGTTTGAGCATAAGATATGGACCCAAATATCCAAAGGTGATCTAGATTTGGGGGTGTTCCCTTCCAAAGTTCTTCAGGTGTCTTAATGGATTTAGCAGAAGATAGAAAACGGTTATTGAGATACACTACTATTGCATCTCCTCCGCCCAAATGGACCTGGGGTGTTTTGAATGGGATAACGTACACCTCACCCTCTTCAGAAGAGTACTATTCATTCTCTCTGCTAACCCCTTCTATTCTGGGGTTTCCACAATAGTCTAGTATCTTTTAATTTCTTCAGATTCAAAATTTTAAATGAATTCATTGGATAGATACTATAAACCATTATTAGTTCTTAAGGCCTTATGTTTCCTATTAATATCACTCTCTACCATATCATTCCATCTCTTAAAAGTCTAAAAGGTATCAGATTTTTGTTTAAGTATATAAATACACACTCCCCAAGAGTAATAATCAATAAATTTCACAATGTATAATCCTCCACCATGAGAGGTAAACCTAGTGGGATCCCACAAATAAGAATTTACACATACAAGAGGTTATTTATCATTATACATGGACCTTCTAAAACTGACTCTCCTGGACTTCCCATATACACAGTCTTCACAAAATGGAAAATTTCTAGGAGTGATATTACATAAAAGGCCCTACTTCCTAAGATCATTAAGACCCTTGGAACTACATACCCTAGTCTTCTATGCCACATGGTGGTGGAATCAACTTTTGAAGAAGAAGAAGTGTTCAACTGACTTATATACACTTCACCATCTAACACATACATTCCATTACGAAGGGTTCCCTTTACTACTATGGGGGATCCACGAGCAACTCAAAGGCTTCTAGATCCATACATGAATCCATTCCATTTCTGGTCAAGGTTTCTTAGGGATATTAAGTTTCAATTTTAATTCGGGTACCCACCTAACCTTTTCAAGAGTATTAACAGACCAATCATGAAGCTCTAATAAAATTGTGCCTATACCCATTATGTGAAAGCTCCTGTTATTACCTAGAAATACCTCACCAATCTTGAGTTCCCTTAATTCAGTCAATAATTCCTTCATAGGGAACACATGGAATGAACATCCTGAATCTAAGATCCATTCATCTATGATGGATATGGAAGTGACATTCAACACATTAGTAGTGTCAAAATATTATTTTACTAATAGAGGATAGTCATTATTATTATCTTTATAGTCATTATTCCTATTAGGAAAATTTCTATTAATATGTTCAGGCTACTTTCATTAAAAACATGTGATTATCTTATTTCTAGACTTTCTTCTATATTTCTTGGACTGTCACATATCCTTTCTCCTACCCCTTGACTCACTTCAGCCTCTATATTCACCTATGTACCTAATATTTAAATGCTCGTCCTCAGTTTTCACACTACCCTTCCTTTGAAGGTCATTAGAGGGAAAATTAGATTTCACTTAATCATTAGTTAATGTGTCTTTCCCATACATCATATAGTTTTTAACAGAGTTAAATGAATTATCCAATGACGTTAATAATATGATAGCTTGGTCTTCATCATCTAGTTTAATGTCAATTTTGGATAGGTAAAACAAGATTTTATTAAATTCATCAATGTGTATCCTGGTAGCCGTTTGAGGGAACATTATGAAGGTATACAGTCACATTTTCTAATATAGTCTACCAATAATAGATTTAGTCATATAAAGGGATTCCAATTGAGACCATATACCAGTAGTAGAGGAATCATATCCGAATTCTCTTAACACTTTTTCTTCTAAAGTTAAAAGTACTAAACTATTGGATTTCCTAAGGGTCTCCCCAGGGACATCAACAAAAGAGGTAGTTGCCTGGCCATCAGGGGAGTGGTGGTGATTTTATTCATAGATCCAGCAAGGGAATATATTAGATCATTGTGATATAACAAGTATGTCATCTTAAATTTCTAGATATTAAAATAATTCTCACCATCAAACTTATCAATCTCAAAGGTAGTTGAACCCATGGAAATGAAATACTAGGATCTGATTCCACTTTTTGGGGTTAATTTCATAATCCACTAATAAACCAAGATCTGCTTCTTGGTTTTAATGAAGATGAATTCGGTAAGTTTATTTAAAATATTAGTTATAATTTTACTCGATCAAGAATGATAAACATTAAAAGCAATAATATAAAGAGGACAAAAGTTGTAATGTGCTTCATTTCCAAGGGGACCTACATGCACGGTGAGAACCCCACAAGGGAAACCAGTTTATTAAAAAATCATGAAAGAAATCAAGCAAATATTATAGATGAAAATGCAACAATTAAAGTACCACCATGACTATCTGGGGAGGCTGAGCTTGTAAAACTAGGTGGTCGTGATCAATCCTGTCACATAGAGTTAGCATCGTACACTCTTGCACGGACTCACGAATGCACACAAGTAGGATACAACCACACAAATATTGAAGAAAAGATAAAACATTACCGAGACAATATCTACAAACCAGATAGTGGTCAGTATTATAAAATAATGTAAATCCTTTTACCACTTGAATCATATCTATAAAAATACCCGGAGTTGAGATGATTCCTACTGAATCTCCACCGAGGAGGTTCTCTGGTTGTAAGAGGTGGCACGTGCTTTAGTTTGGTGGAGTCAGGGTGGATGGGGACTCCTGGGATGGTCTTTCTTCTTCTTCCTAGAGCCAAAGAAGAGTTATAATCAATAAGAGCTACTCTAGGAACCAAAGATAAAATCATCCCAACGTCTCTGTGTACCTCAGGCACGGGTGCAATGGATGTAGTCCCGAGAGAATCAGTTGAATCAACAGAGGCATGAGATGATTGTCGCGTTGATGGACCAGATCAAATAGGTCATTCCTATAATCACAAAAAATAGAGTGCACATGAAAAATGCCAAGGAACAGTTGGTCGGACGACATAATGTGTGGATCCTGGATGGGAAAAGAAACACACCGAAGGCTTCCTAGTGCCATTAGATCGATGTAATAAATGGTTCAAAAAAACTCACTAACAGGTAAAGAGGCCACATAAATTGGTTTTCAGAAACTAACTGGGAAAAGTAATGCTAAACTAGAAACAATAAAATACCCACGTAAGAGTTCCATACAACCATGAATGAGAAAAAATAACAATAAATGAAACAAACCAATTAATTTCAATGCAACATGAATCATGAAGGAATATTCAACATAGTATAGAGGGACCAAAAATCATCTCAGAGTGAAATAAGAAATATTTTTTTATTATTCTTGTCTCTTAAGTGGATTTCGTGACTCATTGGTCCAGGAGTCCTTGAGTGGTGAATCATTGGAATTTCCAACATTCTCGTTTGTCCATGGATTCTCACCGTAGAAAGGAGTCCCTCGTGGTAGTAGTTTGGTTTAATCATCTGGGGTTTTCACTTCCCTTTCTGAATGAGGCCTTTATAGGGCATATTGGGAGTTTTCTTAGAGAATTTCTATTTGTGGATGATCACACCCAGCATCTCTAGGAGTCTAGCTTTGATCGTATCTATGTTTCTTAGGATTTATCATTCCATCCTCCAAAAAATTTGATTATCTAAGTGGAAAGTGATCTAGAATGGCATAAATAATTGGTTTTTTATTTGTCCCCCCAGTTCTGTACCACCTATCTGCTCCATGGGAATTCATTGATGGTGTTCATAAATCACAAATTCATCATCTCGTCCCAAAATAGGGGATTTCCCTAGGATAGTGGAGCATTGGGGATGTTAGCTTGTGCAAATTCTAGTTCGGACGTGTTTTTTTACCTAGCCATTTTGTGATGTCTCTCGAAGCTCTCAGGTCTGAGTTTCAGGGGATTCTAATCCTTCTCCTATCCCACCTCTGACTCCTATCCCACCCACGCCTCTTCATGCTCCCTGTATGGAAATTATTCCCTTTCATACGAGGATGGTTGGTTCTTATTCTATGATTATTCAAGTTAACCTTACCATTCTTGCAATGTTGTCTCATAAAGGGAATGAATTATATTGTCTGACATCTCCCCCTTATCCTCCAAAGCCCCTAGAGTTTGGCTCTTCTTCAAATCTCTGGATCTCAACCTCTAACTGGTACAATGAAATATGTCTTGTTCAATAGGAATCTGATCTCTTTCTGTCGGCCAATGAGGGATATTTTTATTCCTATTATCTTACTCTGAATGGTTCTCATATTCCCCAAGTCTCCTCTCCGGGTGTAATGGGTAGTGATGGTGGAGACCACCTAAAAAATGCCTTCAAACTCATCTTGTTTGTACCTGGAGGCCAATCTCTATAATTCCCTGTTTATTGGGGGTATACACAAGATCCCAGTCCAACTAGAATATCATGGAACCTATTTGTGCCTATGGCCAAATTCAAGCTCCCCCAATTCAAATGATTCATATTTTGGTGTAAAATTATGGTGTTCTTGGTGCTAGGATGAGAACATGTTTTATTTATTATAAAAGGAATTGATCCATAATTTATATTACAGCTCTCCTAGAGACTAAGCAATGTTCAGGTAAGGTTCATGAGTATGATCGATGTATTGGTTGGTCTGTATGTATTCATGGTGATCTAGTTAATAACTATATTTTTATCTATTGGGATTTGCCATGTTAGGTGGAGAAACTTGTTGTTTCTGAGGATCATATTTATAAAATATTAGTATGGGCAATAAGAACATTTATTTCACCTTTATTTATTGAAAATGTGATGTAGTGGCCATGGATCACATGTGGTCAGATCTGGATATAGATAATCCTAGAAACATTCTTTGGATCATTGGGGGAGATTTTAATGAAATTATGGATCCTGATGAGAAGAAGGGGGGTGGTCCAAATTCAAGGAAGTTCTTTACTGACTTTTGTTCCTTTACTACTTCGAACAGTCTTTTGGATCTGGGGTACTCCGAAGATTGAGTTTCATGGTTCAACATCCTAGAGGGATAGAATAGAACTTGGTGTAGACTTGATAGTTGTTAGGCCAATCTCCAGGAGATTGATTCCTTTTCAGGATCTAGGACTAACCATTTGGTAAGATCCTTATCTTACCACTCTCATATTTTTATCCTACGAGCTTCTAGATCTACAGAGAAAAATTTATTTATTTTTTTCAAAATGGTAGACATCTAACCACACATTTTAGGGTATAGTTAGATTTTCCTGGAATAAAACCCTGATGGAAAAGTCATGGGTGGGGTTTCACAAAAAACTGCAACATATTAAATAAGACCAAATTTTATTTAATATGAGGAAACCATCTCCATCCATGGGTACTAATGATTTAAAAAAGTAATTTAGCAGGTCAAGGATAATTTAGAAGTGGATTGGGAGGATGGAATTTTTGGCGGTCTAATTAGTATGAGAACCATATTTTCATATTTGACTCTAAAGGAAGCAAGGCTGGCTCACAAACATTTTAGAGCCTTGTGGCTCAAGGAGGGTGATTGTAACATGGGTTTCTTCCACGCTTATAGCAAGGAATAGAGGAGGTCAACCTTCCCTAATAACCAAATGGAGGATGGAACCTATATTAATAATCTAAGTGTAGTCTTAGATATTTTTTGTGCTCACATTGAAGCATTACTTGGTGATGTTAATCCTCTCATTAAAGATAGTTATCCAATTGGGAATTATCCCCTTTTGATAACATTCCCAGTTGGGTGTCAAAATCACTGAGTGGCGTGATGGGTGATATTCTCCAGGAGGAGGAAATTTGGTGGGTGGTGAACTCCCTAAATCAGGAGAGTGCTACAGGACCCGATGGTTTATCTGGTTCCTTCTTTGTGGCATCTTGGAACATCTTTAAAACCGAGAAGACTATGATTATTCAAGAATTATTTAGGGGGGTTATTATTCTAAGAGTGGCCTAGGATACATCTATGATTCTTATTCTAATGTTAAAGGACCCTTAAAAAATCAATCATTTCAATCCCATTAGTACACTTAATTTCTCATACATGGTGTTGGCCAGTATTATTAACAAGAGGATACGCCCTTACCTTCCATGTTTGATTTCAAAAGAACAACACAGATTTATCCAAGGGAGATCTATTTAAGGCACTATTATTCTGGCCCAGGAGGTAATTGGGGGATTAAAATTAGAACAATGGGCTCTAATATTGTAATTAAATTTTATATGTACAAAGCATATGATAATGTGTAATGGGGTTTCATCATCAAGGTTTTTACAAGAATGTGCTTCTCCTACTGGGTTACTAATCTCTTTTCAGAAGCTATAGCTCTAACTGGTCCTCAATTAATCTTAATGGAATGAACTGTGGATTATTTAAATAAGTTCGATGGATTAGGTAGAGTGATCCACTTCCAAAAATAATTTTCATCGTTGCTCAAGATGATCTCAATAGATATATCACAAAGGTCATGGCTGATGGTTATCATCTTCCATATCATTATAGTCCCTTCACCATGGGTATTTCACATTTACTCTTTTATGATAATATTATGGTATTTATTAATCAAAGAAGCAGGTATATATAAAATTTCAAAAATATTCTAGAACATTACAAAAAATAGAGTGGTCAAAAGATAAATAAAAACAAGAGCAATGTTTTCATCTCTATATGTTGTTTAGAAGCAGGAAGTATAAGGATTTAATCAGTTTTGGATATCTACATGTAGCAGTTTCATTTGGAGTATATGGGGGACCCTATTTTTTTTGAGGTGCGTTCGTATTCATCATTTTTATGGGATGCTGGCCAAAATCTCCAACTAAATCAAAAAAATGGAAAAAACATTTTATTTCTTTTGGGTGTGGATTATGCTAATAAAATGTCACGACCCGTCCTCAGGGCCCATGCCATGACTACCCCAAGCCCTACTTCCATAGGCCAGGGGCTGGAAACTAGCACCAAAGGCATAAAATCCCAGTAAAAGGGAAGGCATTGCCTTTATAAAAGTAAAAAAACACAACAGAGTACGCAAGTGAAGTATGAACTATGAAAAACAAAGTACAAAAGTAAGTGCTGAAAAATAAATGGGCCAGTATACAAAACCAAATAAAATTACAATACAACTGAAAAGAAAGTACAGTAGTAGTAAAGTAAAGCAGCAACCACTGTGTCTTCCTCTAGATATCCAACATGAAGGGTGGGTACATATGGTCTCCTCAGCTCCTCGGGTCCAGTCATCCACCCCGCGTACGTCCCGCCAAGTGGTCCACCTCCGGGTACCATCCAGCTCCACAAGCCTCCACCTCGATCAGTGTTTTCCGTCGTCTGCATCCAACACAACGTAGTGCGAGCATAGCTTGTGCAGGGGTGAGTATAATAATACTCAGTAGGGACCTCGAGACCCCCGAAGGTCTCCTAGAATCCACGAAGGATAAACCACAAATAAAATATACAATCACGGTGTATCATCAAACTCTACATAGGTATATACCCATACATATACATAAGTCATCAATTCCAGTTCGGCTCCAACTCTCAAGCCCAAGCACAACCCAGTCAACAAAGAAATGAATTCAATCACAATGATGATAATGATTGAAAGTCAAGACTCATCTCACACATGTATACTTCTCACGAAGAAGGGTGGAGATGATTAGATGTAGCATATGAATCATCTCCTCTGCCGAACCCGTGTCGAATCCAAGTACAGAAGGCGTCACTGCCGAACCAATTTAGGATCCAAGTAAAGTCGTCACCACTTCCAAATCCACGAAGGATCCAAGTACAGTAGTCATCATTGCCGAACCCACGGAGGATCCATGTACAGTCGCCATCGTTTCTGAACCCAATGAGGATCCATTTATAGTGGTCATCATCATCGAAACCATGGAGGATCCCATCACGATAGTCATCGTAGTCACAACAAGCTCTAGGGTTACCTCACATAGCACGCTTGATTCCGGGAGGGTCTGCTCCTCAAGCTAAGGGGTCGATACATCAACTACCACAAAGTCTCAAGTTGATGTATTTTGAAGGTCTGTCAGGTCATAGTGGGATAATACAAAAAAAATGTATCCAAGATACTATGGACAAGACGACCATGCCTTTTACCAAAAACTACATGGTGTGATGGTATACGGTACACGCCATGTAGTCAGACCTCGGGTACTGCCCATGTTCAACAACCCATGTTGAAGGGCTATTCATGTAGAAAAGTAAGTAAACGACATGCCCTATGGTTACACGCCGTGTCCAAACATATGGGGTTGGCTCTGTGTACACTGGCCGTGTGCCTGTACATTGCCTTAACCCATTTTCTCCAACCTGTGTAATTGGTACATGGGTTAGCACGTACCACTAGCCATGTCTAGCCATGTGGCAGTGTACATGCCCATGTACTCCACACCATGTCTGTGTATTCTTGGGAACACCTCCTTGCATCACATAACAAATCCGTAACGATCTGTTGTTCTTAACCCATGAAGAACACGAAGAACCACCGACAATAACAATAATCGTAGAGGATTTGGACCGTGTTAGTTGGGAACGGTCTCTCCGCATTAGTTTGGTAGTAGCTGGTTAAAGAGAAACAGACAATAAGGAAAGAAGTATCAATGTTGATCCAATATAAACACACCCCTACCTCGGTTTCAAGAGAGGAGTCGCAAAAAAAAGGATTTGTAGATGATTTTGGGGTGAGTCTGAGGAGGAAGAAACATCTCCTCACTTGTCGCAGAGAAGAGAAATAATGGTGCGTCGTTGCTCTTCATGGAACTGGAATTCTTCGTCGAAGAAGACATCATTCTTCACAGAAGGATGGTGTTATTCAATGAAAGAGGAATCATCCTCTTCTTTTACAGAAGAGCTCTCTCAAATATCCTCCCAACACAATGTGTTCCAAAATAAAATAATAGCTATGGATATTATTTTATTAACACTTGAAATTCAAAATTCAAATAACATGATTAATTAATTGAAGAGGTTGAATTCATTAATTAAGGTGTGTTTGAAAATAATAAAGAGAGAGAGAGGAAGAGGAAGATTTCTAATTAAATTAGGGGAGTTGTCAAAGAATTAAATAAAGGGGGTTTAAGGGAGTTTAGGGAAGATGAATGGTTGAGGATCATGTGGGCCCCACCTCACAAATATCCACACATGGGAAGTTAGGTGGTTTTGGTTCCCAACCTTAACTCCCCTTTGTAGGATATAACTACCATAGATATAAATAAAATTGTGTACTACAAATTTTATTTATTTTATTCTAAATCCCTAATTATTTACATTCAAATCGCATAAAATGAAACTGTGGTAAAGGTCCCCTTAAGCGAATACTGGTACTGCGAGTTCATCAGTGCCCTCAGATTTCAATTCCAAGCACCGGTTCAAATGATAGAAAAACCCGCACGTATGTTTACTAAACGTACCCGAACAGAACTTTGGAAATTGATTCCGGGCACACCGGGCCTTGAAATCAAGTGTCGTCAGAAGCCACAGACTCATAAAATTCGAAAGAATTTAATAAAACAATTTCATTGAAATTATCGGGTCTTTAAATTACTCCCACCTCAGGGATTTATGTCCTTATAACTCTACCACATACACTAGGGAAAAAAATGAGGGTACTGAGCTCGCATCTGTGCCTCCTGCTCCCAAGTGCTCTCCTGGAGGTTTCCGTGTGGCCACCGAGTGCGCACCAGAGGAATAGACCATCCACGTAGGACCCGATCCTGTCGATCCTTGATCTCCACCAAGACCTCCGTGAATGTTTCCCCATCATCGATGTCCAACCCCCCATGATCAATAATGTGATTTAGGTCATGCACGTATCTCCTCAGCTGAGACACATGGAAGACGTCATGCACCTTGTGAAACTGAGGTGGAAGGTCAAGGGGTAAGCCACCTCACCTACTATACTGAGGACCTGGAACGTCCCAATGAAGCACAAAGATAACTTTCCACCCCAGACAAATCTATGTAAACCTCGTCGAGGTGAGACCCGTAAGAAAATGTGGTCTCCATCCTCGAACTCCAATGGTCTCCACCTCCTATCAGCATAAGTCTTCTGTCTGCTCTGTGCAGTCTTCATCCAAACTTGGATGATATGCACCTTCTCCATCATAGCATGAACCATATTTGGTCCTACAAGTGCTGACTCCCCAGGGTCAGTCTAGCGCAGAGGTGATCTTCATGGTCAGCCATACAGTGCCTCGTATAGTGCCATCCTGGTGTTGTAGTGGTAACTATTGTTATACACAAACTCCACCAAGGGTAGGTGATCCTCCCAGCAATGACCAAACTCAAAGAAACATGCACATATCATGTCCTCAAGTGTCTGTATGTTCCTCTCAGTATATCCGTCCGTCTAAGGATGGAAGCCAGTGCTCAGACGTAGCTGCATCTCAAAGGCCTCCTACAACCCCTTCCAAAGCCGGGAAGTAATGCGAGCATCTCGATCAGATACAATAGTCGATGGAACACTGTGAAGCCGTACGATCTCTTGAACGTAGAGGCATCCCAAGATCTCTACAGATCCTTGCTCTCTAATTGGAAAAAAATGGGCCGACTTGGTTAGTTGGTCTATGATCACCCAAATAGGATTGTGACCCCTGGATGTATGTGGATGCCTCATCACAAAATCCATGGATATCCAATCCCACTTCCACTCTGAGACCTCTAAGGGATGTACCGAGCTTGTTGGTACCTGGTTCTCTGCCTTCACTTGCAGACATGTGAGGAATCGTGAAACGAACTCTGCGACAATCTTCTTCTTGCCCGACCACCAGTTCTCTTGTCTGTGGTCCTGGTACATCTTCACCACTCTTGGATGTACCACTAGAGGGGAAGTGTGAAACTCCCTCATCACTTCCTCCTGTAATGAAACTGGTACCATAATACATCCCCTGAAGAGGATGATGTGCTCCCCTACTTCAAAAAACCCATCAGGCACCTGCCCTGTGGATATCTGAGCATTTCGTGTCTCATAGTCAACGTCCCCACACTGTGCCTCTATGACTCACTAAAGGAGTGGAGGAGTGACTATGAGATACTATAGAAGGGCTGCTCTATCTCTATCCACAATGTTTATCTACAATGCGGTAAGCTCCTCTATCGCCTCTCCTAGTAGATGAATGCCCGATCTCTAGCTGAGAGCATCAGCCACAACATTCCCCTTCCCAGGAGTATAGACTATCTCAATGTCAAAGTCCTCGAGGAACTCGAGCCATCACTATTGTCTCAGGCTAAAGTCCTTTTACGAGAAGATGTACCAGAGACTCTGGTGGTCAGAGTTGCATGTAAAGCGCCCACCCATCTGATAGTGTCGCCACATCTTCAAGGCGATGACCACTACTGCTAACTCCAGGTCATGGGTAGCATAGTTCTGCTCATGCTACCTCAACTTCCGTGAACCATATACGATCACTGCTTTCTCCTACATCTGGACACACCCGAGTCAGGTCCCTGATGCTATGCAATAAACTACATACCCTACTCCCTCCTTCGGTAGCCTTAAGATGGGCACACCAGTCAATCTCTGTCTCAGCTCCTGAAATATCTTCTGAAATCTATCTGACCACACGAAGGGTTTCCCCTTCTTTGTAAAAGCTGAAAGTGGTGATGTAACTCTAGAGACGTATGGAACAAATATATGATAGTATCTTGCCAGACCCAGGAAGCTCTTCACCTCCCTCATGCTCCTGGGTGGCTCACAAGCATGCACTGGCTCAATATTCATTAGATCCACTGCACCTCCCACCTCTGAGATGATGTGTCCCAAGATGTGAACCTCTTGAATCTAGAACTGGCACTTTGAGAGCTTACCATAAAGTTGGTTCTCTCAGAGTGTATCTAGTACAAACCATAAGTGCTAGGCATTCTCCTCCTTAATAGTCGAGTAAATCAGCATGTTGTCGATGAATACTACGACAAAATGATCGATGTAAGGCTGGAAGATTATGTTCATGAGACTCATGAACACTGCTGGAGTGTTGGTTATGCTGAAGGGCATATCCAAGAACTCGTAGCGGCCATACTAACACCTGAAGTCCGTATTCTGCACTTCCTCATCTCGAACTCTGAGCTGATGATAGCCTAACCCGAGGTCTATCATTGAGAACCATCGTGCTCCCTTGAGCTGATTAAAGATGTCTTTAATCCTGAGGAGTGGGTACTTGTTCTTCACGGTCACCTGATTCAGGAAACTGTAGTCGACACATAGTCTCAATCTCCCATCTTCCTTCTTGGAAAACAAAATCAGAGAATCCCAGGGTGAAACACTGGGTCTAATAAATCCCTTCCCCTACAAGTCCTCCAGCTGTACCTGAAGCTCACGAAGCTTGGAAGGAGCCATCTGATATGCTGGAGTAGATATTGGTGTTTTCCCGGGGTACAAGTCAATGTAAAAGTCTACCACTCTATGAGGAGGTAGTTCTAGGACATCGTCTGGAAATATGTCCGCATACTGATCCACCACAACCGAAAAACTCGGACTCCACACGTCAACCGCTCTAAGGATGAGACTAGCCAACTGATGTGTGATTGGCTTCCTACTCCTCTGTGTAAGTCCATCCTGTGCTGCAAAGGCTTCGTTATCACTAGTGAAGGTGAACCTGGTCCCATTCGTGCGGATACACCACACTTCATTCCTAATGCAGTCAATCTGGGCATGGACTGTAGACAACCACTCCAAAGCCAATATGATGTCGTAAGGACTCGATGCCACTACATGAAGATCAAAACCGAAGGTCTTACCTCTTATAGTAAGCTCAAACTACCAGCACCAGTGCGTAATCGTCGATTATGCTCCCGTAGGAGTCTCTAGCAATAAGGATCGAGCCAACGGCTCCGTCGGAATCTCCGATCTCCGAACAAGGGAATCGGTAATAAAAGAATGACTTGCTCTTATGTCTATAAGAACTGAAGAAAGGGTGGAGTAGAAACATATAGTACCTTGAATCATATCAGGTGAACCCTGGTCATAGGCCTCGACTTTCTAGAGCTGAGCGCACCCCTGTCTGCCAGCTCCCTCTGGTCAGGGTGATCCTCCTGGTGGTGGTGGTGGTAGAGCCTCAAAGCATTGTCCACCACCCGATGCTCAGTCAGCTCCTCTGCCTCATCCACCTGCTCCCTGCGTACCGTCGTGGTCCAACCTCAGCCTCTTCCTGGGAGGTCCCTCTACTGTCAACTGCTTTTCCTCAGGGAGGTTCGGGCAATCCCGAGCCAAGTGACACTGCCCGCTGCATGCATATAACTGCCTGCCCCTCGAATGGTTGGATCTATTTCATGTGCCCCACACCTCCAAACTAGTATCCTGGGGTCGCCCTTCTGATGGCCTAGTCCTCTTGTACCTATGCAACATCTGTCTACTTCCAGATACAGAAGACTCCGCTACGTGTCGCCCTGCGGTGGGTCTCGCTGCTGGCATCGGCTCAACAAGAATGCTCTTCAAAAGAAGGGTTCGCTTCAGCACTCCTACCAACATCAGAATACTGAGGGAGATCATCGAAGCTCTGATCTCATGCTTCAGTCCCTGCTCGAAGGTCCGAGCCCGGAATAATGGGTCACGTACCATGTCCATGGAGTAGTGTGAGAGGTCAGTGAATCTCACCAAGTACTGAGCTATTGTCAGGCTGCCCTGCCGTAGATGAAGTAACTCTTGGATGCGCACCGCACAGAGGGTGCCTGGAACAAACTTCGAGCAGAAGAGTCTCTCGAAGTCTGTCCAAAGTAGAGAAACCACATCGTGCACCTGGAGTATCAAGCTCCACCATTTACCTACTGTTATGTGTAGGAGACTCACGATAAAGATCACCATAAGGTCAGCTGGTGTCCCTACCAATCTTAAGACTCTGATGATAACCTCCATCCAATCCTCAACTGCCTGAGGGTCCATCTCTCCATGGAACCTAGGTAGCCTCTGTCGCTGAAACTCGTGAAATTCACTTAGGAGGCGTGCACTCTCTGTTGCTGGGGATGGTAGTATCGGTGGCTCAGCGGGTAGTGGTACCGCTGGTGCCTCCGCTATGATGGGGCCCTGCACCGAGGCCTCGTCACTCGGTGGGCTGCCATCTCATACGCTACTCGGAACCCCAGCTGGCTGCCTTTGTGGGGCCATCCTGAAAAGAAACAGGTGTTCCATGGTCAAAACATTGTACCTGGTGAGCTGACACAATGTAATCACAATGAAAACCTTTGAAACACACATGAAATCATTGTTTTCGTGCACTGAGTGGGAAATCAGAGGTCAGGGTCCTGGGGTATGTATATGTTGGCCGCCTCACCAACACGGGACTCCCTAGTCTGAAAACCACACTCAATAATCTTAAAACTATTGCTTTCAAGTAAGAATTATCAGAGTCCCGAGTTCTACGGCCGCAACCTCCCTCTGATACAAATTTGTCACAACCCGTCCTCGGGGCCCATGACGTGACTACCCCAAGCCCGCCTTCCATTGGCCAGGGGCTGCCGACTAGCACCAAATGTTTAAAATCACTATAAAATGAAAGGAATTTCCATTATAAAAGTACACAAACACAATAGAGTACGCAAGTGAAGTAAGAATTATGCAAAATAGAGTACAAAAGTAAGTGCTAAAAAGTAAATGGGCCAGCATACAAACCCTACTTAAATTACAGTACAACTGAAAAGAATGTACAACAGGAGTAAAGTAAAGCAGGAACCACTGTGTCGTCCTCTGGATATCCCACCTGAGGGGTGGGTACAGATGGTCTCCTCAGCTCCTAGGGTCCGGCCGTCCGCCTCGCGTACGTTCTGCCAAGTGGTCCACCTCCAGGTACCGTCCAGATCCACAAGCCTCCACCTCAATCAGTGTCATCCATCATCTGAATCCAACACAACGTAGTGCAGGCATAGCCCATGCAGGGGTGAGTATAACAATACTTAGTAGGGAACCCGATTCCCCCAAAGGTCTCCCAGAATATACGAAGTATAAACCACAAAGAAAAGATACAATCACGGAGTATCATCCAACTCTACTTATGTATATGCCCATACATATACCTAAGTCATCAATTCCAGTTTGGCTCCAACTCTCGAGCCCAAGAACATCCCATTCCACACAGGAAAGAAGTCAATCACACTGATGGTAATGATTGAAATTCAAGACTCAGCTCACACAGGTATACTACTCACGAAGAAGGGTGGAGATGATTAGATGTAGCCTCTGAATCATCTCCTCTTCCAAACCCACGTAGGAACCTAGTACAGAAGTCGACACTGCCGAACCCATGTAGGATCCAAGTACAATCTTCACTGCTGTCAAAACCACGGAGGATCAAAGTACAATAGTTGTCATTATCGAACCCACGAGGGATACAAGTACAACGTCATCACTTTCGAACCCATAGAGGATCCATGTACAATGGTCATCATCATAATACCCACAAAGGATCCCAGCATGGTATTCATCATAGTCGCATCCAGCTCTAGGGTTCCCGCACATAGAACGCTCGATTCCAGGAGGGTCCGCTCCTTGAGCAAGGAGCCGATACATCAACTACCACAAAGTCTCAGGTTGATGTATTATGAAGGTCCGTCATGTCATAGGGGGCTAATCCAAACGAAACGTATACAAGATACTTTGTATAAGATGACCAAGCCTTTTACCAAAAAATACACGGCGTGTTGGTATATGGTACATGCCTTGTAGTCAGACCTTAGGTACTGCCCGTGTGCAATGAACCATGTCGAAGGGCTAGTCTTGTAGAAAAGTAAGTACACGGCGTGTGGTATGGTTACAGGCCATGTCCAAGAATCTGGGGTTGGCTCCATGTACGCTGGCCATGTACCCGTACATGGACTTAACCCGTGTTCTCCAACCCGTGTAATTGGTACATGGGTTAGCCCGTACCACTAGCCATGTCTGGTTGTGTGGTAGAGTACATGCCCGTGTACTCCACATAGTGTCCGTGTATTCCTAGGATACATGCCAAATCTCGCGAAGCTGTCACCTCCTTGTTGTGTGGTGAGTACACACCATGTGAGAGAGGTCACACGCCGTGTGTTAGCCATCCGATGTCCAAATCCCTAGCTGCAGATTTCCTGAACTACACAATGTGTTCTCCAAGAGTACACACCGTGTAGTTTTGAATTTTCCAAAAAACAATGCCTCTGGACAGCACGCCTCCCTTGATGCCCGTTCTTCATTCCGATAGTTCGTTCATCACGAAACATCAGACTCTAGGTCTCCCCGATGCCCCAAAGTCGATTTTGGTGTTTTCATGCTTCCGATCAGCTCTGAGAACATGTTTTGAATTCCCGATTGATGAATGGTTGAGTAACCATCCATCCCGTTCTGGTCCGAACCGTCGCCCGCTATCGTCGTCGCACCTCTGCTAGGTCATCGTGTTGTTGAGTGTTCATTTTTGGGTTTTTTGCATCACATAACGAACCCGTAACGATCCGTTGTTTGTCACCCATGAAGAACATGATGAACCACCAACAATAACAATAATGGCAGAGGATTCAGACTGTGTTAGTTTGGCCTGGTCTTTCCGCATTAGTTCGGTAGCAGTCGGTTAAAGAGAAACAAACAAGAAGGAAAGAAGGTTCAACTTTGATCAAATTTAACACACCCCTACCTCAGTTTCAAGATCGAAGTCGCGAAAAGAGGATTTGTAGACGATGTCAGTGTGCATCCAAGGAGGAATCAACATCTCTTCACTTGTCATGGAGAAGAGAAAGGAAGGTGCATCGTCGTTCTTCGTGGAACCGGTGTTCTTCATCGAAGAAGATGTCGTTATTCATAGAAGGATGGTGTTCTTCAACGAAAGAGGAACCCTCTTCTTCTTTTACAAAAGAGCTCTCTCAAATATCCTCACAACACAATGTGTGCAAAAATTAAATAATATTTATGGCTATTATTTTATTAACACTTGAAATTCAAAATTCAAATCACTTAATTAATTAATTGTAGAGGTTGAATTCATTAATTAAGGTGTGTTGGCAAGTAATAAAGAGAGAGAGAGGGAAACAAAGAGTTCTCATTAAATAAGGGGGGTTGTCAAAGAATTAAATAAAGGGGGTTTAAGAGAGTTTAGGGAAGATTAAAGGTTGGGGCTCGTGTGGGCCCCACATCACAAATATCCAGACATGGGAAGTTAGGTGGTTGTGGGTCCCACCCTTAACTACCCTTTGTAGGATATAACTACCATATATATAAATAAAATTATGTACTACCAATTAAATTAATTTTATTCTAAATCCCCAATTATTAATTTTCAACATGCATAAAACGCAATTGCGGTAAAGGTCGCCTAAAGAGAATACCGGCACTGCGAGTTCATCGGTGCCCTCATATTTCAATTCTGAGCACCGGTTCAAAAGATAGAAAAACCCGCACTTATGTTTATAGAACGTACCCGAACCAAACTTCGGAAATTGATTCCGGGCACACCGGGCCTCAGAATCAAGTGCCGTCAGAAGCCACAGGCATGAAAAATTCCAATGAATTTATGAAAACAATTTCCATGAAGTTTTCAAGTCATTACATAAAAAGTGTTCTATATTCAATTCTCATTAACATTTTATATTTTCTTCATGTCCCAGAGATAGTGATTAGATGAATGGAGTTTCTTTTTATGGGTTTTTTGTGGGATTCTCTGGATGATGGGAAATTCCATTGGGCCTAATGCGAGAGGTTAGAGAATAGAATGGAGGTAGGGTCCTTAACTTAAGAGATGTGGAGGAGTCCATGAAATGTTTCCAATAAAATATTTCATGGGATGTACTCAATGGATTTTATCTGTGGGGGAAGTTTATTTTGACGAATTACAAGTCCCCTCTTGATGTTCCTAATAAACGAGTCACTAGATTATGGAAAAGACTTTAAGAGAAAGAAATAGAGCATCACCGGCATTCATGCCCACTAGAATTATATCATCAAGGAGGCAAGCCATTATCCACAGAATATCTAATCAACCCTTAACCTACAGTAGAATGCGGTGTGTGAAAACATCATTTCTAGAAAGTAGGGTGATATGATTGTTTTCATGTGTTCATCTTCTAGTTTGTTCAACTCTAAATCTTTTTGGTCTCTTCATTATAGTCACGAGTCTAGTGATAATTGGGGGGGGGATTCTCTGGTGTAAGGACTTTCCAACAAAATATTGTTATTGGTTCGACATATTAGATTTCATTCTATCTATAATGATACTGAGGTTCAATGGATAAGTATTAATCTTTCATCAAAATGGGCTAGTTGTTACTGACTAAGTGAGGAATCCACAGATCACGTTTTCCTTCAAGGGGAGTTGGTTAATGGCACTTGAAGAAGGCTGTGAGAGTTCTTTGGTTTCATTGGATAACATAATATTATGGATGAATTCTCACAAATATGGTTTTATGGTAATGGTAATAATAAAATTGATCCGAAGGCTAATGTAATTTTTCTCATTGTGGGATGCTGGACGATTTGGTAGGATCAACACATACTAATGTTTTAGGGGAATTGAAGCTCACAACTTGCATTGTAGGTGAGGTTGTAGGGCGTCATAGTGGATATTGGGTATCTAGTGCTGATCTAGGAGAAGGCATCATCATTGGGGACACTGTGTCATGCTAAGGATTCTATTTGCAGGCCTCTGTGGGTACACACTCAGGGAAGATGGGTAAAAGGTCTCATATAAAGGTTGTCTTAAAGAATAATACTGATGGATTGTATTTGGATGGGGTCAATCATAGAGGTAGTGTGGCCCAATACTAAATAGGGTATATGGTGCTAGCCTTCTTGTCTATCTGTGGTCACGGTGATTCTCGGATAGCAGAGGCCATGTCTCTCTTCAGTTGTCTGGAAATCTGCAGAATGAGATATATGAATTTAGGCTTTGTAGAGATTGATTCATTAATCATCTATAATTCATTTCAGGGAAGAGCTTCTATACCTTGGAGCATTATCCATTTAATTCAGAATATTATCACACTCTTGGGGGATCAAATGCAAGTTGATCAACCTAGGAATGAAGGCAATAAAGCTACATATTTTCTTACTTCAATGCATATTCATAACGAGCATATCACTATGTTTTATAGTATGTGATCACTTCCCCTACCTGCATCAGTATTGTAAGAGGTGATTCTTTTGGTCTGAATTATTATCAGCTAAGCATATTGTTTTTCTTGATCTGTTTCAATTTTTTTAAAAACAATTCTTACTTTTCAAGTAAAAAATAATAATAATAAAATTTAATAATATTATGAACAATATAAATTTGAAGAAGTCATTCAGAGGTACTGATAATTTTGGTCAATTAGCATATGTGTACACTATATGTTGCCCATTACTATAAATCATGTACCCATTTCCAATGCACCATGAATTAATTTATAATTAATTAGATCAAGGTTAATTTATTTAATGTGGTGTGTTTTAAAATACACCAAGTGTTGAATGAGGTAGGATGGTGCATGGTTAGCCAAACTACACTTTATGTTACATCCTTAGTCAAAGTATAGTCTTTTAGTAAATGATTGTTCGTAAATTTACTTACATAACCTAAATGATGGATAACTAGGTGACATGGATACCACATGTCTTTTATCCCACATACATGCTTTATACTATATTTTTTCTATGCAATGGTTATATTTTGGGTCCCTAAGTATGTGTCATGGATAATGGTGAGAAATATACATGTCCTGTAGCTAGATAATATATGTCGTGTATATTTCTACGTTATGAGTAAATATAAATTAATTTATTATTATAAATAAACCTTATCAACATGTGTTTTATATGTCATTTTTTACTATGTACGTCCCATGTAATGGGTATTATATACATTTATTTTCTAATTAATTTCATAGTAATGTTTTGAACTAGATAATTGGTTTATGTCATAATACAATCTTTATTCTACATGCATTGAAACATAACACAAACCATAAATATAATGTCCTCTATGTGTAATTTATTTGTCTATTTAAACACCATGAAATCACATGATTATTTTATGTCACAGGTCACATGTGTAAATAGTATATAAATATTATACATGTTGGGTAGTTCAGATAGGTACATACCATGTTGCCTACAAGGTATATGTTTTTCACATAATTAATTTTATATAAATTTATTATGTTTGAATAGAACATTGAAGGATGAGAATTTCAATAATTTTTAAATGATAATTAAGAAAATAATGAATATTTTTAAGGTAATTAATTAATTCAAGCATGAATTATCTTAAATAAGAACGATTAGAAGTAAATTCTATTTTATTAAATTCATATTTCATTGCATGTATGTGGATGTTTATGAGAATATATAGGACCATATTATTTGATTTAATTACTTTTAAATAGATTATTAAATTAAATTGATCGCTTGTACATAATTCCTTTTCTAATTATGTAATGGTCTATGAGTCCATTGTTACTTTTATATAATCCACTTTTTCTAATATTTTGATTCCCCTCACCTCTGAGTGAGTGAAATCATATGTAATCGATGTAGCTATCAATATAGTACAGGATGATTGTGTTTGGAGTCGTGGTGAAAACACCATAAGAGTGATACATAGGTGGATAGGTGGAAAGATGCAACATGAACCACAAATTGGTTCATGGGGTTTTATTATTAGGGTAACAATTAGTTTATCATATAATAGATAAACTATCTACTAGTTGAATACCATGAACATACAAATTTATTATTTTATTTGTTTATAGTTTAATGTTTATTTCATTATGGATGTTTTTTCATGATTACATGGATTAATCAATTAAGAAATATTCAATATTAATCAATAATAAATATTATTATGTGTAAATTTAATCAAATACATGGATAATCACTTCCGAAATTCCACTAAATATTAAAAAAATGTAATAAATAAAAAATTGGAACCTCCACATAAGGGTACAAATACACCAATTATATATATATTAAATTGGTATAACATCCCACTACTTAAGTTAAAATCAAACCATTTTTCAAAGTGTTTGGACGACTAATGTCCGAGAGATTTCAATTATCTGGGAAATCTTACTTGATGTTTTGGGTTGAATTATCTTAGTTTACCTAAAAGGTTGACTTCAAAATAGGATATATTTTAACTAAGAAGAAAAGTTTGAGGAAATATGATTTAGGGAATTTATGATTGGGGAGTACACTCAATAGATCATGGAACTATGAGTCAATGTAATTAGAATTTTAATTCTTATCTAAAACTCTTCAAATCGCTTGACCATCCAATGTCCGAGTGATGAAAAATTTAAAATTGATCATTTCAAATAGAATTTAAACAAAAAAGGATATTCCAATTCCAATGGTGAGGAATATTGGCTTTCAAAAATATAGTAAGTGATTAGTTAAAATTATATAATATTTTTTATCTACTTTTATCAGATAATGTACTAAAATTATTATATTATTATTTGAAGAAATAAAAACAAATATGGAATCAAAAAACTCACTATGAACCATGCAATTGAAGTATAACATTACCATAGGAACTAATTTATATTTGTGGCAAAGACACTTATGTAATATCCTATTTAATGAATAGACAATTCCATGCTCTCAAAGAAAATATTTATTATTTTCATGGTAAAGTGGATAGTGAGGAAGAGTTGTCTTTCTATGAGAAGTATTTTAATGATGCCAAAAATTCTAATATTTCATGATTTCATCCTTTTACAATTAGAATATAGAGTAATATGAGGACATTGATGTTTAAAACATGATTCATCTTCTTTTGGATATTTATAGAGATAATGTGAGGCAATAGAGGTATTATATCACTAATTAATTTTCTATAACCAAACATGGAGAGTCGGTGAGAGATGGGAATATTTTAGTCTAGATTAATTTCTACATTGAACACTAATAAATATTAGGGATTAATTTAAAATATGGTATTCATAATGATGTTATAATTACCCCACTACCCATGCCATGCTCTATTTATATTTTCAATTATTACAAAAGAAACAATGAGAACATTATTTCAGAACATCTAACACTAATTATTCGTGTGGATAAGTACATAGGGAATGAAAACCAAACTATCAATATAGTAAAAAATAGAAGTAAGAAAAATGATAATGGGACTATGTATCATAAGAAGATTAAATATCCTATAAAACACCCTTCCATTAAAATAATGATCCATATGAAAGGAAAGGAAAAGTAATGAGTATGTTTTTTATGTGGAAACCTAGGCCACTGGAAGAGTAACTACATCCATAACCAAGAAGAAGCTAATGTACCCAAAGAGATTAAAAAATAATTCTAGAGGAGAGATTGATATTATAGCTTATAAAGGTGAAATGATAGTTTATCCAGCCATTGGTGACTACAACACATCATTTTCAATAGGATTGATACTGGTTTCAATAATTTTTTTATATACTGGCTGATACCATGAACATAATTTTTGTATTCTTATTATATAGGGATGTTTTTGTTTTCAAATTTGGAAATAATATTTGTTTCTTTTACAAATAAAACACATGATATGGTATGAAACATTTAAATAATAGTCATTATGTTTTAAATTACAAAAAAAATTATTGGATTTTGATAATGAATCATTTTCACACAACTCATATAAATCCCAACTATGATAGCATAATTTTTATACACGAACAAGAATTAGTTATAAAATATCTACTAGGATAGTTATTTAAACAATTTTTACCTAAAACCACTAGATATATATCATGATTTTTTACATGAAAAATAACCAAACAACAATTTTTTGGACATAATTAAAGGTCTATATATCCTATATGATAGGTGCACATTGATTTGAATGTACCATTTCATGTAGAATCTAGAGGGGGTATTAAAACTTTAAAAAACATCGTGAAAACTTGAGTAGATATGGTTATGTTCAGTTGATAAATTATAGTCCAACATGTATTTAAAAATTAAAAATAATTAATGAATTGATTAGATAATTTACTTGGAAATAATATAAATAAGATGTTATTAGATTAAGGTGGTGAATATCTTAACCACGAGTTTATCAACTTCTTATGGGAGTTTAGGATTCCTTATCAACTATCTTTACCATAAACAACACAGTGTAATGATTTATTGAAAGGATGAATTGTACCTTACTAGGAATTATATGGCTGATGATGATCTATGAAGATATTTTATTATCCTTTTCGGTGATATGAATTACAAACTATGGCATACAAACAAAATTGATTACCAACTAAAGAAAAAAGATGAATTCCTGTTGATCTATAAAGTGAATAGAAACATATTTTTTCAATAAATGTGTATGTTGCTGAGAGACATTTGTTAGGTCCTTATAAGGAAATAATCTAGCTCTCAGGGAAAAAATAGTTTCTTTATTTGGTATCCAAAGGAAAAATACATACTACATACACAACCTCTTAGCTATGAAAGTGACTATCAACAAAAAATACATATTTTTTGAGAGGGATCATGTCCTTAAGAATGATATGGGGAGTAATAATGACTTTTAGGAATTTTATTTTGAATATACATAGGAGTTTGTATATTAATATATTCGTGTGGTCCTCAGGGAAGAACATGACACTGAAATACAAGTACATTGAGGGATCATTAGAGAGGTATAATAAACCAAGTGATATTTATTTCTAGCCAATGATGATGTTGAGTCATTATTTATTGATAATAATTAACCCCACACATACAAAGATGTGGTAGATAGCTCATTAGTTGTGATATGGAAAGGTCCCATGAATTTAGAAATGGATTCAATGTATCTACACTAGATTTGGATTATGGTTGATCATCCGATTGATGTTAAACCTACTTGCTGAGAATAATAATTCATGATAAAAAAGGGCTTGTAATGATCAAAGCAGTGTTTGTGTATAAAGGTTTTAAATAGTGTTAAATAATTTACTATTACAAAACATTTTAGCCATCTTACCAGATTATGTACATTAGAATTATACTTTCTCTATCAGCATACCATGAGTATGAAAATTGACAAAGGGATGTTAAAAAAATCCCTTTAATGGGAACCTTCTAGATGAATTATATATGAAAAAACCAAAAATTATTGTGATCATAAGCAATTCTAAAAAGTTATAAATTTCATGGAGAACCATTAATGGATTCTAGCTAGAATCCTGGGCATGCCAAATTTAGTTACATTAAATATGAATGTGATATATGTGTTTAATCATTATTTAGTTTGAATTTAGTATCCATAAATATAGTATATGTTGATGAAATATTACTTATTTTAATGTCATAATAGTCTTATAATAAGTTATGTACTAATTAAACAAGTGTTTCTCTATGAAGGATTTAGGTGAAGAAGATTACATTATGGGAATTTGCATAATTTCTGATATATCTTTGAGGATCCTTAAACTAATTTAGTTTACATTCATTCAAAATATAATAATGATACTGAGTATAAAACAATCCAATAGGGTATTTGTTCTTGTGTCACATGGTATAAATATTTGAAAAAAAAATCGTTAGAAAAATTAGGAGAATGAGAGATTGAGTAAGAAGACATATGATTTAGTTATATGATCAATCATGTATTCCATGTTGTGTAATATAAATGATGTTTCCTATTAATTTACCATGGTATGAAGATATCATGATAATCCAACATAATATCATTTTTCTAATGTTAAGGTTATCCTTACGTGTGTGATAAGAACTACTGATATAATACTAGATTATAGGGGAAATTAGGAGTAGGTAATCAGGGTTTATGTTTTTGATAGTTTATAGAGGAGTCTGAGTATAAAATATTGGCTAATGTAGACAATGAATCCATTTGGATATTAATCTTTCCCTAATAAAATTATACGAAATTTAGTAGTAAATACCTAATTCCATTATATTATGATAATTCAATATAATTTAATATTTAAAAAGATCCATGTTCAAACCAACCGACAATAAATATACACTTAAATTATAACCTCTGGAGGGATTTTTTTAAAATCACTGCAGTTGTGTTAGTTTCAATGGATGAAAACATATTGGGCCTCTTGACTATGTAGTTATCTTAGTATATGCATGACTCTAATATGAGAACTAGCAGATAGATTGTTTTTGTGAGAAGGATCTAGTGAAAGATTGAGTTTATTGGATTTGGATCCCTAGAACTATCTTATGTGTACTTTAGAATAACATGTATTCATTGTTTTAAATATTAAGTAAGTACTTATAATATCATGATTTTTATTTTTTGTGTAATTTTATGTTATAATTTATTTAGAGAAAATGGAATAGTGAAAGATTATAATAGGTCCCAGCTATAATGTGAACCCCTTAGGGTCTTGAAAATTTTCATTAATATGTATTTAAAATCCACATAAAATCATTTTAGGGACATAAATTATGGATGATATCAGTGTTGGGGGCCATAAGACATTGATATTACTTTTCATTGTTTATGCCCAAGGTAATTTCCATTAGGGAGAATTTTGAGAATGATACCCATCATTAGGAAGTCCAAAATTAGATTTTCCATTGGATTTTCTGATCTTCATATGTGTGTACTGATACATAGACATTATCATTATTATTAATTGATGTTATGAGTCATATAATTGGATTTATTGATGATAATCATGATTATAAACATTTACAGTGAAGTAGGATATGTCAAGCATGTCACGAGTAATATTTAATTGATGTATTATATGAAAAAAGTATTTATACCTTTAGTTATTCTATGGAAATAGATATCTTTATCCCATTGATAGAAATGATATAGACTAAATTTATTTAAATTCATGGTGTTCCATGGGAAAGTTCATTTTTAAGAAATTCAAAAAAAGATACATCGATACATATGTTTATGGAACCACCATGAAGACTGATTAATTAAAGACATAGTGATAAATGCATTAGATTTCCCATTAAGCATATGTGTGTGGTTTTATATCAATATGACATTAAATTATTTCACTATGGGTGTCATTTCATGTTCTAAGATGATAAACTTAGACTTTGGGCTGCTTCTCCTAATACCACTAGGAAATAGGCCTAGAGGGTCACTCACTGAGTGTAACAAGAAACACAATAAACTAATAATATTAATTATTATTTATAAAGATGAATGAATATTATTACCATATGATATTTAATAATTATTTATGTTTTATTGATTGAATATTTTACATAAAAATTTATTTGGGAGAATATTTTTTATGTAAAATATTTAATAAATATTTATTTTCCATATAGTTATTATTATATTTATTTATTTATTATGTAATAATGCAATGTTATATTTTTATTAAATAATGTATCATTTTTCATGGTATGATGAATATTGGGGAGGAACGGGGGACATATTTTAATAGTATAGTGAGGAATAATATATATTAAATATTATTTGAATAAATAATATTTAATTTAAATCCATTTGTTTGTGAAAGTCAATAAATAATCATATTTTTATTATTATAGACATGGGGTTCTACATGAATTTAGAAGAGTAATAAGGGTTTATATGAAATTATTATTTTCTAACCCTCATGATATATAAATCCAATTACAATATTTCATAATGTGTATCCATTTTCATTTATTGTGTACAAATAAATTTAAAGAGTATTCTATGAAATCTAGAGGTAGCTACCTCTACAAGAATACTCTCAATAATAAAGAGTGATCCTCATTCACCTCCACTATAATGACTAGAGTGATCATAGAAGACCCTTCATTGAAAATATTCTCATTGAGATCAGTGTAAAACAATGAATGTATAATGAAATACTATTATGGAAACCCAATATTCCTTTGTGGATGTTTAGAGGTTCATGGAGCATGTGTGGAACACTTCATGAAGCAATATATTCTCAATTCATACAAAATAATATGTGATAATACATAATTCACATTTATAATTTCTCTTATAAATTAATTTTTGATTCAATTCAATGGGTCTAGACATTTATCTTCAATGTACATCTCAGATTAATAATCAATTATGAAAAAAATCCGAGTAGGGCATGCCTTATCTAACACATCTTCTAGGATCACAACCTTCAATGAATCCTTTAATTTCTCAATTATATATTTTCACTTTTATTGTGTTGATTTAAATTTTACACACTCAATTAAATCATTGATTAATTTTTACTCCAATATTATAATCATTGTAAGGTATTTCATAACATAATTTCCTTTAATTGAGTTATGTTACATCATTTTTGATTTTGGTATGATATGTTTGTTTGTTTAATGACATATGATTATTCTACATTTTATTTCCACTTTTATTATGAAGATTTACCATTTTCACACATAATTACATCATTTATTAATTCTCAATTCAATTTTATGATCATGGAAATGGGTTTCATAACTAAATTTCCATTCATTAGTTTATACTTTCACTCTATTGACTTTGATATGCAATGATCATGTGTGAAATGACAAATGATTGTATTATGTTGAATATACACTTGTTTTTTATTTACATTTTAACACATGATTAATTTTTTATTAATTTTTCCCTCAATGGTATGATAATTGTAAGGGACTTGTTAACTCAATTTCCATTCATTAGGTTATACTTCTACATAATTGAATATATTATTCCATGATTGTGTATGAAATGAACGCTGATTGTATTATGTTATATTTACATTTTTTTATACCGGTTTTCATTTTATATACTATATCACTTAATTTATTAGATTCTCTCTCTAATGATTAGATCAATGTAAGGGTATCATTTCTATTTGAACTCTATTGATAAAGTTTTTGTATTATAAACCTATTTAGTTTTATTTGGGATATACAAGACCCTTTGATGAATTTAAAATAAATATATATATATATATATGTGTGTGTGTGTTTATTATGGATTCAACTCAATTTTACACATTAATAGTGTTAAAAATTAATATTTACTTAAATGGGTGGATATATTTTGAAAATTTAACTTTTTGGATTGACTTTATATTAATTTATGGAATCCTATCATATATCCTTCATAAAAATAATCTATATTGTAATAATTAAGATATTAAAAGAGTTTCTTTTGTTTCTTACAATTGTTACACTATTTTTCACTTGAATCAATAAAATTAATGTTTAAAGGAAAATAAGATGTTATTTCCTTTTTCTATAATGTATTTTTTTATTCTATGATCAGATTCTTTATTTTTTTAGAAAATTCATACTAATTTACTATAATTATTTATTAAGGATATTTTATTTTATCCTTAAATTTTTATAGGGCATTAAGGAATTAATATAATATTTTATGAATGGTTAATTTTAAACATTATTTATAAATATTAAAATGGAATGTTTTCTTTTAAACACATAAAACATTAATGGACTTTTCTTCCACTTTAACCATTATAGTACATTTGACTTGTTCTATAATTCATCAATGGTATAATATGTAATTTTGTTTTAATGAAATAATATTTTATTGTCTTTATAAGATTTTATTTTCTTATGAATGTAATTTTGTTTAATTGTGAAATAGAGATATTATTTATGCTTTAATCAATTGGGATATTTTTTATAAGGAATAATGTTTATGAATTAAATTTACTATTCAAAATATGAGAAATGAATTGGAAATTCATTGATGATTGAAGAATAGAATTATATTTCCCCTTGATGAATTGATAGGTCCCATGATAAAAATAACTAGGATGGACTTATCAAATTAGTTTTTTTGGTGAGTATCAAAAATTGGATTAAACATTCATAGAAAAATAAATAATGGGTAATGATATCATGATTTATGAGATCATGAAATAGGATATTAAGATTTTTATTATATTGAGAATTAAATTATTATTATCCATAAGACTACTACATAAATTCCATCAACTGATGTATTTTTATATTGAGGTTATTGATTAATATAATTTTTTCCCCAGTAATTTACCTTTTCATATAAATTATAAATTATTTAATAATGATAGATTTAACTATACAAAACAATTAATGGGTATTCGAGAATATCCTTTTTTTATTTCATTTCCCTATGATATGAAGGGGTAAACTCCAATTAAGTCATGGATGAAACAATTTACTCTCATAATATTTTATTTCCAATATAATATGGGAATATTATTTTATATTTATCTTCATGAAAACTAACTAATTAGTCCTTTGGAATGTGATCACTTTTATCTAGTTCCAATGTAATAAAGAAGACAAATAAATTGGGATAATGGATTTTTGGTGGTTATTGTAGGTATTGGAGAATGTTAAATAGAATCCTTAGGAAATATATTTTGAAATAACATAGATAAGATAATAAAACCATATGATAGAGTCTGAGTATTTGTCTAAGTATTGAAAAATATCACTATGTTTTTTTTAAAGTTGATATTGTTTTTTTCTATGGAAATACAATTTTTCCTGGATACGACACTTTGACATAGTTTTTAGAAAAAATTAACATAGGGTTAATGAACCTAAAAAGAGTTTTTCAGGAATATATTAAATATTATTATTGTGAATGATGAATGATCCCTTACATCACAACTATTTAGACACTCTAATGGGATATTATTGAGTTAATTCATGTTTTATTTATGAACCATTATGAGGAATTAGAGTGTAAAACCTATAGAATCATAATATATTCCATAGTGATATCGAGAAAACATAAAGACTACTAGGTAGATATTGTTAGGGTTAATAAAACAATTAATGGAATATATACCCTTTTGAGGTCTTATTTGATTGTATTTTGACACGATTAAGGATATTTTGGTAGATAATTATGGTTATACAACACTTTGGTTTAATTGTTTTACTTAATATTTTTATTTTATTAATAATGATTTTATATTTTATATATATAATATTGAATTTATTCATAACATGTAGGGTTAATATGATCATTGATTTTGAGGTGAATATGGTTGTTTTGAAAAAAATATAGTACATTTTGGGAATACATTTTATCGATAACCATGAGATTAAAAAGTGATTTAGGGAGTAAGTAAAGAATATTAGCTACAGTATATTGAGAATATTATATGATTGTGGTATGAATTATTTTAGTAAATAATATTGAGTTAATTTATTCCAAAATCTGTTATTTTATTATATTAATATGGTTATTCATGGTGATTAGGGAAAAAATTATCATATTTTGGGGAGTATAAGATTAAGATATGCATATTTTCAATATAAGACATTTGTAGTGATTGATATTATTTGAAGATAATAGTTTTATGATATAAAAAATTGATAAAATCTATTATATTTTTGGGTTTTAAAATTTACCAAACATACTTTTAGATGAGTCTTAAGGTTAAATATTTATGAAATTTGGGTGTTAATGATGATGTTTTAGATATTAATGTATTATATTAGATAAAATGTGTAAACCATTTTGGGTTTTCAAAATATTTACTGAAAAAGGAAATATTTATAGGTCTTATAATCCTATAATAGTAAATTTAGTTATTCTTGAAAGAAAAAAATAATCATTAATATTCTATTATGGGAATATTAGAAATAGTGAAATTTTTTAAAGAAAAACGAAATGATGATGTTGTAATTATGAAATTGAATGAAATAAAGTATGTAAAATTTATCTTTTTCTCTATATTGATTATAAATTAATCCCTCAGGTATTTAAAATGGGTATTGACGTAAACAAGTTTTTGTTTTACCTTTACATTCAATGAATTGATGGACATTTCATGACTCATTGATTTATGATTTTTTTGGCCATTAACATTATCATGACAATGTTATATACAGCTCTCTCTAAGTACATACATGTTAGTTTCCTCCTCCATGTTCACAATTTAAAACTCCACCAATGTTATTCATATTTGGCAACATAGCTTTGTTTTATTTTAGTTAATCTTTTTTCCTTCACAGTTCTTAATTTTTAAAGATGTTTTATTATCACTTTATTTGATTTGGTTTTTTCAGGAAAGGTATTATAAAATATTGACACTTTTATGACCAAGATAAAATTACAAGGTTAAAATTTAATTAATGGAATATAATTTAATACCTTATAAATATTGAACACTCTCCTTGACAGAATTCATGAAATATGACATTGAGTTTTAAGTGAAATGTGATATACTGTCAAAATATTCTTATTCAGACATGGCTGTTTGAAAATACCCCTTAAAATTGGATTTATGTATAAAAATAACCACATTAGGGGAAATATGTATAATATTTTATTTTATTATATTATGTTAAATAATAAATAAAAAATAAATACTCAATTTTTTGGGAAGATGTTATATGATTCATGTTTGATGGGGAATTAACCAAGTAGTAAGGCATCCACATTCATTTGCATGAGTTCCCATTTTCAATTTTTAATGGAACAAAATGGGGTGGAGGGGATTTACCATGAGAATTTGTGTAGGTAATGTGGTCTATTTATTCTTTAGGATGTGGTCTCCACTCAAATTATTTATGTGGTTTTCTTCTCGGGCCTTAAGCGGTTATACTGATCTAGATGGGATGATCGATTATGGGTGGATAGAAGTATCATGAAAATTAGGTGTTAATGACCCAAATTATCTGGGGATGGGAGTGAAAAAATTAAAAATGTAGTGTATTTTAATGGTATTTATAATTCAATCATTCCCTGAAATAATCAATAAAGTTGTAAATATAGAGTGATCTATCACATAGGTATAAGCCAGGTTCAAGATGTTGGGTTATTTGGCCTACTATTGAACCAACAGGTCTTGTACTTTGGGACCCATTAGACATTTTTCCATGTATATGGACTCATATACCTTTTAATAAAAAATTTGGTTATTTTATTAAAAAATTATTAAGGGACTTCCCCCTTCATGTTTAGAAAAAAACAAAAAAAAATTCTTCAAAAATTCATTTTCTTCAACTATAATTTCTAATGAATTTTTTGAGAATGAAATATAATTAATTTCATCAAATATTAAAAAAATATATTTAAAAAATAAAAATTCATTTTATATATCAATATTTTAAAATTATCTGAAGTAATGTTTTGATAATTTTATGAGAAGATTTATTTTTGGATGAATCGTAAGAAACACTAATTTTTATTGGAAACTAGTTTTTTATTTCAATAATTTACCATGATCAAATTTGGTTTTAAATTTTTTAGAAGCCAAATTATTTATTTTATATTATTAATAATGTAATTAATTTCATTGGAATTAATAATATGATTAAATTATTCATAAAAAAATAATTGCAATTATGAAAATTTTTTCTAGAAAATCTCTTTTCATCATGTTACATAGATATAATTTTATGATAAATTATTCCTCCTATATAAATTGAATTTTATAAAGTATAGTATATATTTAAAAACATCATAATTAATATTAGGTAACTATTAATACTTATTATTTCATCATTATGAAAAGTAATCATGGTTAATATTTTTCACCTCAGTAAGGATAAATTAGCTAAAACATAGTTAAAACTCTGCGGTAAAGCATAAAATTATCCCAAGCACATGAATTTATGATAATGTATGAGTATTTATCATCCAAATATATTATTTTGGAGTAAAATAATATATTTTAAATCATCAATTTTATTTTTATAACTCAATCTTGATTTTTGTGGAGGATAAGTTATATGTTATTCAATGAAAAAATATTTTTGAGTCCTTGAATTAAAAGGAGTGGTTGAAAGTTTACATTTGGTTTTGGATTTACAAAATTTTATTAAAATATTCAAAAGTAATTATTTAATAATAATTTATTTTAGAAATATATTTATTATATTATTTCAAGGTAACAATATTTTTAATAATAAATCATGTATTTCCCTAAAAAATATTTTCCATGACTTTTTCATTTTTATATTAAAAAAATTTATACAACCTGTATAAAGTAAATCTTATAAAATTGATTTAAAATTTCGAATAAATATTTTGAAAAAAAATTGATGCCCCCTTTTATTTTTGGCTATATAGTTGTTTTATAAACATAATAAATGTTAATTATCACAGATAAGGATAAAATGGGTTTGAATTTTTTTAAATAGAAAATAAGGATTAAAATGTATAAAAACATGAATAAATGAAATTATTTTGGTTTATTTATACCATATCAAATCTTCTATTTCAATTTTTGGTTCCTTTGTTCCCCTTTACATTACAATGATATATATATTATTATTTAGTATTTTATGTAATTCCAAGTGAGTCTTTTCCCTCACCAATAAAAGGACAACACATCTCCTCTATTATAAAAAATCACAAGCTTTATTGATCAGGAAATATCTATCATAATAAATTCATAGCCTTATTACCCACATCATAGAGATTATTTATTCCAAAACCCCATTATTTAAAGGCTTAAGGTGTAAGTCCAATATAGATTCTCAATAATGTGGTATAACTCTTAACTAGTTACATTCAATTTTATTTCTTTATCTAACTACTCTAAATATATCGTATAAATTATAAAATATTGAGTATATTTTAATAATTATAATTCATTTTTATTATTATGATGTAACATCCATTATCCACAGGCTTTTATATCTTATAAATATAGAAAACATCGCCCATGTGTTTGTATGAATTGTTTTATTAACGTAATGGTGTAATTTGTTTCTCAATCACATTAATTAGATGATTATAAATATAGAAATATTTTATATATATGGTATTTATGAAATTATTATTATTGTAAAATTAAAATATCATATCTACTTTGTTATCTTCTAGTCTATTTGAAAATTACTACGTCACTTGTGCATACGTGTGGACTATAATCTCCAAAAAGAAATGTTATATATTTTTCATATCATTATTACAAGAAGAATAATAGGAACATATTTCATTATTATACCTGATATATATAATTTATTGTAATTATTCAAAAAAAGTAATTATAATTTTCTATTTTTTTCATTCCAAAAATAGAAAAGTTAAATCTATATTGATACACACATATGGTTTACTATGTCCATGAAAGGTTCCATACATTTTCCAATATTTACCATTTATGGATGAATCTATATATCCATATGTCATTGTATTTGTAATGAAAATATAGTATATTTATATCAATGTTAACATTATAGAGATGGTGTAAACATACTCAAAGTATAAGTACTGGTGACACCGAACCAAAAATCTAATGAAAAATGGAATAGTTAACAACCAAAAATAATGATTTAAATAAGGAATTATTAATTAATAGGTGTTGAAGTGTTATAATTTGATGATATATGAAATTATAATATTGTAAATGAAACTTGTATAAAATAATGAAAACGTAAAATTTATTGTAAAGGAGGTTTTATCACCATCTATGAAATGAGAATAAGAGGATAGGGGTTTCATAACCCAATTTATCTTTCATTTGGTTTTATTACTTCTTTGTTGAACTTAATATGATCCGTTTTTTTGTTATGTTATTTGATTATTTAATGTTTTATTTTCTCTTATTTTAGGTGGATTTATATTTATTACACAAAATGAATTCAATGATTATTTTTCAATATAATCATTGATAGGTATTTTTTAACTCAATTTAATTTATTAGTTTTTATCATATCGTTAGTCATTATATTATTTCAAGATTTTGTGATAAGTAACATTTAATATATATATTATGTATATAAAACTCTATTTGGTGAATTTAATTTTTTAGACATAATTAATTAATTGACTAATTCTTTCTCCAACATTTTGATCAAGTTAAGTGATTTCATAAATCAATTTTATTTTATTGGGTTATATAACTTCTTTATTATCGACGATTTTATAAGATTATGTGTGTAATGAAATTATATAATTCTATACACAATTTTAATTATTTTGTGTGTATATTCATGTTTCGCATATAATTACTTTGTTGATTGATTCTCACATTAACATTATGATCATTGTAAAGGGGTTTTAAACTCTATTTATATTTACTAGGTTATCCTTCTACTTCATTGACTATGTCATTATAGGATTTTGTTTGAAAATGAACTCAAATTGTATTATGTTTGATTTATATCGGTATTTTATGGATAAAATTATTGATGCATAAAATTTTCATTGATTATTTTTCACTTCAACATTAGGATCATTGTAATGGATTTCATATTTCAGCTTTCATTAATTGAGATATAGTTTTACTTCGTTGATATTTTATTGAATTATTATGTAAGAAATTACTATTTATTTTATTTTTTTGTATTTGCACTTTTTTTATTTACATTTCTTATAGATAGTTAGTTCGGTGAATAAATTTTCACTCCAATGATATAATCTTGGTAAAGGATTTCGTCTCAATTACAACTCTATTAAGACATATATGGTATTATACACCTTTATAATTTTATGTGGAATTTATACATCCCATTTTATGTATTTAACATGAATATATATTTATTCAATGTTATTAATTTTTTAATATAGGTGTAAACTTTCATGGGGTCAAAATTTAAAATTTACCAAAGAGATAACTATTTATTTTATCAATCCATTGTTTGGGATTGACTTTATTTTTGTTGATGGAATCATGGAATATATTCGTCATAAAATTCATCTATTTTCTTATCCTATAGACATTTAATTTGGGTCCTTATTTTTTTTCCAGCATTTCTAGTCATTGTAACATTAACTAACCAATGAAAATTGAAAAATAAAAGATTATCTTATTTTCTTTTTAATCAGGTATATTTTACATCCATGTCAATATTTTTTGAAATTTTTTACAAAGACATTTTTATATAATAAAATGATTTATTGTACATACATAATGTAATGTTATACTTTTTTATAAGGGTTTAAAGGAATCTTTATAATTGTTTATGAAAGGTTCATTTGCCACTTTCATAATACAAAATGTAAATGAATGTTTTCTTTTTAATGAATACAATATTAACAGACTTCCCCACCACCATATATGTTTTATGACATTCACGACCTTCTATAAGATTTCAATTTTTTAAAATATAAATTATTTTAGGGATTTGATTTCATTTTATTTTTGTTCTCTAATATACATGAATTTATTAGAAAACCAATATTTATAATTAATTAAATATAATATTTCATGTTCTATTAATTTGTTTGTAATTAACATTATCTTGGAATATTTAATTTTCCATGATCATATTTCAATATATATTACATTTCATTTAAAAATATATATTATTTGTATAAATGTTATGATTGTTTAATAAACCATATACCATTTCTCTATATGGTTTTTATTATGAATGTTATTTGATATACTTAATAAATAATTATATTCTATATTCACTGACCAATAAATATTTTTTATAAGGAATACATTTTTTTAATTAAATTGACAATTCAATTTATGAGGAATGTATTGAAAATTTTGTGAAATATGGTGCCAAAAATTATATATACATTTGATGCATGGATAGGTATTATTGGAGAAACCAGTTGGTTAACCTTATTAAATAATAATTTAGTGTATACTTACTCATTAATTAAAATATCTTAGCACATGGAATTTAGGATAATCATATCATAGTGTCCGAGATCATGTAATCTAATGTTAATTATTTCCTTTATTGAGAATTTAGGTAATATTTTTCATGATATTACTTCATTTATATTATATGTGGATTCATTTTAATGCCCATGGTTTTTAATTAAATGGATTGTTTCTTTTTTAGTGATTTACCTTTCAATATTATGTATTCTTTATTTATCCATGATAAATTCTACTACATATAACCCCAACTGAGCATTATTTTCCACCATTAATTTTTTTACTTTCCCTAATATAATAATAACGAATCATTGAAAAATTTTAAAACTGACAATATTTACATCCACAATGTTTTATGATTTAAATTACATTTAAAAAGGGAACAATTTATGTATTCTTTTTCATGACTACCAAATTATTCTATAGTTTGGGATGCGATAACTTGTTTATATTGATTATTTGTTAATGAATGCACTAGCTCTGGGCTAGCGAAGTAGGGGTCATTATACTACTCTCAATATAAAGTTCAAAAACATCTTACAAGTGATGTTAATGAAGCTATATTCTCATAATAGACAATAAAAACCTCAGGAATAATTGAATAATACATTATAATTAGAAAATACTATTTTTTTATTTTTATAACTATGAATTCATTGAAATACCAATGTAGTTCATCATGACAGAATATGATGGAAACATGTGTCTCACTTCAACTATTTCTTAAAGAAGTACCAATAAAATATCTAAATAAGACATTAAATCCATTTAATAATTCAACAGGTATACTACTCACATGGATATGAATGAAAATGATTTAATATTATGTAATATATAAAACCATAAATAAATAAATGAGAAATGTACCACACATTTTCATTGGTTTGACTTCGAATAAAAATAGTTTTTTCTCTATGGTAAAAAATTGTTCCAAAATCATGTGGGCATAGTTTTTTAAAAGATTACTATCGCTCCTCGCTTATGATTCATAACTATCATTATTTTATTTATTTATGGGGATCCCCAATATATATGTATGTATATAACCAGAAATACTAAAATCCCAAGAAAAGTGACCAAATAGAATCATCAGATAACCAATATTATCACACTAATTGTTAAGACCATTAGGATCATCCTTATTTAGGATTAAGTTATTGTCATTGTAATGACATTGAATCATCCTCCACCCCTATGAGGAAAATAAGATTATTATTTTCTTCTATCAACCTTCAAATTGGCAGTCATCTCAACTTTCTTTATTATAACTAATGCAATGAATTTTCTCTTTTGTGATTAAATGAACTAACACTATTATAATATATCATCTTAATCACTTTTAGGGAAAAATTATTACCACTAATATGATAGTGTGTGGATAAAGTATTATCTCCCACAATCTAATCTATGGTCAAATAATAATCTTGATCCTTCATATCATGTAATTATCATTGTTGATCCACATTATAATAATAGAAAACTTCTATAAAAAGAAACAAACATTCAATAATATAATTATGTTCTATATATTCATCTCAATTAACTATTAATCCATCCCAACTACAACATATCTCAGTAGAACTATGGATTGAAGAAATTATGGAACCCATTGGTCATCAAACCTTCTCGAAACATTTATTTTGTAGGAACATATTATATATCAAGAATATAAGTAGAAAAATTAAACATTAATGATGTAGATTCATAAAAAAATTCAATATTATGTTGATCCTCCAAAATTAATTTTGGACATAATTTACTTGCATATCACCCTAAAATATAGATTTTTTAAACTATAATGGTTTATCTATATCATTAGGTCACTCAACCATTATCCCTGTAAAAGTTATTAGATCACATAAAATAAAAAATTAAAATTCTGAAAAAAAAATTATCAATGTTCATATCTCCTTACTAAATACATGTCTCTCAATATATAATAATCACCTTAATTTTTTCGGGACAAACCAAATTTATACAAAGAACCAGAAATAAATTCCATCTACCCAGATCAAAATATCCCAGAAAATAGGCTTGATATTTTATTTCTATATCAAAGTGAATTTATTTACCTTATGGTTATTCATTCAATTTTATATGAAACTTTAATGAAGTAATAACAATAAAATTTGACTATTTCTATTTATATACAAAGCATTTTAACAACTATTAAAATAAATTACAATTAAAATTTAGGAAATGAAATTAATTTCTATAAATTAAATTAATATCTGATTCACATATAAGCATTACCATCAATATGAATGAACACACTACCTATCCCAGCCCATCATGGGTGAAATAAACAAATGGAATAAACAACTCATATCCTACAATAGTTTGTTTTATAATTTTTTAAACCCAAAATACTTGTCAACTCAAGTCTCATCAAAATCTGTTTAGTTATTACTTTTTTTTTGTAATTATTGACTTATAAAATTCAAAATCCCTTTGAACACTATATTACCCGATCTATATACTTCAAAACCATGTTCTGAAGTTATTTTTAATATATTTGAACTATGTTTTTCAAAACCTACAATTTAATCATGGATCCCATATAGCCTTAAGCACATTCACTAATCTCTAGAGGATAGAAGCAACAACCATATGATAAGAATAATCATTATGGAATGATTTTACCTAGAATTAATAAACAATTTACATGAGACAAAAATGGAGTGTCTATATTAAAAAAGATAAACTAAATGTTTAGAAAAAACATGTCAAGAAATCAACTAAAAATATCAGATATAGTGGAATGAGATCATCATAAGTCTCACCATTACACTATGAAATAATGTTAATAGTTGACATATGGTGTGATAAAAATTAATTATAGAAGAGATATATACAAATACCTTCATATCCAACACTATCACTACTCCAAAGATCCATAACTAATAGACATAATATAATTTAATTACTTGTTATCAAGACACCAAACATCTACATAAACTAATATGTGTAAATTGGGTTTATTATGAAAATAGCTAGTAAGATTTTTCTATATGAACCTTTGAAAATCCATTCATGAACTATTCTAAATTATACTATTTATTTAACTAAAAAAATGTTTTCTCATCATAAAATGATGAATTTTGTGAAACAAAAGGTAGAAAAAATAGACTAACACAGGAAAAATAAATCATACCATTATTTCCTAAAATTAAGGTATTCCCTTTACACTTAACAAAACATTTTTACAAAATAATGTATATAATAAGATTGTATACATAAGAGGTAATAAATATTTAGAAAAAATACGTACTTTAAATAATCATATACACCAAATGTGGATTTCTGCAAACCTGAGAGTTTTCCAAATTAAGTTTCCCTTCTTTATCACATTATATAAAATATAAATTATCATCCATTACTCTTAGTCAACCCTATAATCCATTATAAACAAATCACATTAATTTATAATTCCAAAATCCTTGAATTTTAAAATAATTTTAAAACAAAAAAATAGTTTATTAAATCAATATTTCCAAAACGTTTCTCATTAATTAATCTAATTTAAGGTAAAAAATAATATATACTCTATTTAGATACATTAAAACCAATATAATGGTTTAATTTAAAAATAAAAAACCAATTGTTTCAAATATAGTAAATGAAAATTCCATCAAAACCAAGTAGAAAAGTATTTTTTAAATATATAGTTTAGACAATGTTTTAGAAGCTCATAAATTACAAAAAAAAAAGAATTTAAATCAACTATAAAATGATCATGAATCACCTAAATTTAATAAAAATTACCAAAAATCTATTAATATCTGAATCTATGGTTCAATCCATAAAACACATGAGAAAATAACATAAGATCATTATTATTTGTTCAAGACATAGAATCCAAAATTCCATCACTCTAGTTCAAATTCATAAGGTATATCTATTTTGAGAGAGAGTATAAGAATATAAACATACACTAACTCAAAATATATTCATAATATAATCATTAATCACACATCTATTTAATTTATCCTTTAAAGAATCAGGATTTTGGTAACTTGATAATTCTAAAACCATCTGAAAAGGATCCCTGAGGTCCTTTAAATAAATAATAGGTGTTAATAGAGTATTTGAGTTTCTTTTCATGTTTTTAAATATAAAATCATGTAATTTATCTTGATATATATAGTTATCTCATATGTATAGGAATATAATATTCCTAACTAAACTCATGAGTTTTTACAGAATGTCTATGCACCAAAAAAATTCTATATGGTTAACCTAACCATGAATCTTTCCAAATCTGTACAATAATATAATTTATTAAAAATAATTGTTAGTCAACACTGTCTGTAAATTCACACACCTAAATTATTTTCTCTGTTTCTGAATCTGAAAATATCAAATTTATACCTATATCCTCCAAAAATAATAAATGTGAATATTTATAATAGATGTTTGGTGTCATTATTACAGCACAACTCGTATTTTAAATGTGGAACAGTCACTCATTTGATCCCATTTAAGATTACTCTCCCAAATTATAATCATTATAGGAATTGTCTATCCTGTCATGTTCATATATTTTCTCTATAAAATTCTCATTACATTTCAATAAATCTTGTATATGGTTTCAAATCCATATAATTATAGGGAAGAATATGAGTTAGATATATTTATAACTCCATTGGATATGATACATAAAAATCACTTTTTAATATGATAAAATCCTATTTAACATCCATGTGTTAATCTATAACTCCTATTAGTTCAACAATTTTATAAGGATCAAAATTGCAGGGTGTTAATGCCCATTTTCTTATATGTCATTGATATAACTTTGATGAAACCTTAAAAATGATATAATACAATAATATGAACTCCAAAATTAATCATTGATTAGAAAAATTTTACTTCTTTCGATTTTTAGAATTCTTCAATTTCATGATCATTAAATAAAGACTATTCATCATCTCCTACCCAAATTATGTTCCTTGTAAAATTGGTTTCCCTAGAAAATATTATTACCATATTTATGATAATTTCTTCCATTGATTATTCATATCATTATTAGACAACCTTATAGTATATTTTCAGTGATAAATTTAATTTTTTTAATGTTTCAAGGAATTTTAATTGTTGGTGAATGGTTATTTTAAATCGTGTTTCCTTGACTAGGAAAACATGAACCATTTGTTTGGGATCCATAGGAGGTCACATAGTTGACACATATTTTTCCAAACCATGCATAAAAATCACTATTAAACCTCTAAATCCTAGGATTATATTCATGGTTGGATTATATATTGTTAAACATTACAACCAAAGCATGAATAACATTATGTTGTCATGTATATGACATAAAACTGGTTAACTATTTGACAAACTATGTGGCTAAACCATGTCATGTGAATTATATTCTATAAAAACATTAATTAAAATACTAATACCCCCATATTTAATTCTGAATTCCTCAAATGTGGACCTAATTTGACCCTTTTTCTTTTGGGATCTCTATAAAGGAATTTCAGATCTCCAAACATAATCAGTTGGTTGATCTAAGTGCCAATCGACATTGTTATCCTCTTTAGGAAAGTTAATATCTTGTTGACCTCTGATCTCCATTTCATCTATATTTTTTATTCCAAAAGGATACTGAATCCATTGTAACTACTTATCCAAGGATAGAATATGTGAAATTATGGTTTTATGATCCCTTATTTCCTCTTTCAAGATTAATACACCGTGATTCAAAATTCACCATCAAAAGGGACACATCCTAAAATCATTTCGCTTTTATTACACATATTCCAAGCTAGTGTTTCTATCTTATTCCTTAATGTTTAAATTAAATATTTCATGAGAATTTATAGGCATGAATATCATATTCTTAATATATGCTATTTGAATTGTGATCTTCAAATTCCTCATGAAATATTATTTGGACCTCAAATTCATAATTTCAACATACTATAGATTTAATTGATTGTGAAATAGATCTATCTCACCATTTTATATAAATAGAATACCATGTTGATATTGGTTTACTATTAATTATCTATTAATTATCTTTAAATGTTTATTTTGATGATATTAGGGGTTTGGGACAGATTTATTATTTCAAAATTAAAATTGCATGACTTGAATGAAATTTGTAGATTCATACATTGTTTCTTATTTGTAATAGAATAATTTGATTTATTAAATTGAAAAAACGTTTTTCTATGATTTTCCACATATTTATACAATGTGAGTTCTTGGGTGATTTTAAATGAGTGTATTTTTAATTTAAAAGTGTATATAATAATGTTTTGAAAATATTTCATGAATTTTCTATAATTTCAAAAAATTTATTGATTTTAATAGGGATATATTGAATGTAATTTTTTGATATAGGGACATTTGAATTTTGATGATGACTCATTAAAGGAAGTGGGTATCATTTAGGTTTTTAATGTTGATTTGTAGAAAATGGGTTTGAATTAACATTTATTATGATTTATGGCCTCATTGCCACATTTTGATGTTCCCTAGTTATTATAATCCCCTAAAGAGACATTATTGATCCTTGTACTTCCCATTAATGGGTATTGAATAGTGATTATTCACATTGACATAGCCTAGGGGTTAGAGTGAGATTTTATTTGAGAATTAGATATTGTGGGATTGATCCCATGTTGATACAAATGTGGATCCCATTTGGGATACACATTCCTTGATTGTCTATATCTCTAGTTTTGACTAGTCATACGAACCTAGGTTGTTGGATAAGATGAAAAATATTTAAACTTTAATAGTTGACTCATAAATTGTATATTGGATCTGTAGAGAATATGATGACATTTGTTCTATAAATGTGTGTCTAGGAAATGATGTGTGCATGGAATTAGTTTTCTAAATATCCCATAATACACGATGTATGACTATTAATTAGACATTTAATTTTTGAAATTTAGATAATGGTGAACTAAATATCTTATCTAGGTTATACCCCATACATCCTTATTATTTATAATAAATTCAAGATATTGTTTTCTGTCACTACATGACAACAGATCTTCCTTGTGATAATGATTACCAGCCATGATCAATCTTCTTACTTATATTAATCACTTTGAATCTAAATTATCAATTATTTTTCAGCTCGTTGATATCTACTACACATTCATATCACATATTTTATTTAAAATTATCTTGTGTAATAGTTTTTAAATAATTAAAGGAATTTTTTTTAATTAATTAACCCATTTCTTTAGGATTGGATTCAAAAAGTATTTTCAAAATATTTAATTCAATTTTGAAAACAAACTTAATGTAGTCTTATTTAAATGGATTTAATTTATTATTCATAAATATAATGATTTGTACACTCTTTATTATATTACACATATTTAATATTTAGATTGACCAATGATGAAGTAAAAATGACTCTTTGGTGAAATATTATTGGTTCTAGTACCTCACACAATTCTTATAGAGTTTAGTGTTTTTAGCCTTCTTGTTAATATTGTTTGTGATCATGTTCTCTCCAAATTCATTATAAAGTTTTTCTTACATTGTTGTGGGATACTATGATGCGGCATGATGGGTGGTCATGGATTACCCAGAGATGGATTTTTATAAATTTTTTATAGTTTCAATTTATGTATCGTCCTATTGTATATTGATATGGTTGTAGTATTTTATTTATCAATGTATATTTTTAAAAGTTAATTTGATTTATTTGGTCAATTATTTGGGAGAAACTTAACCCAATGTTTTTTCTTTATTCTTAGGTCATTTCCTTAAAGACATGTGCATTGGGAATTATTTTTAGGATAGTGTGTATTATTTCAGAAGAGAGTTTAGGTGGTACTCTATGTCAGTTCATTATAATTGGTGTTAAATGAGGAAAATACCTTAAAGACAGTACATTCCATTTAAAATAATTATATTATTTTTTATCAATAAAGGTATAAAAGTGTTTTATAATGTGTTATAACTCATTTAGTGGTATGTGAATGGTTTCTTGATCACAAACTCCTTGGGATAAAACATTATCTACTAGAAATTTTTGGGATTCAATATTTCATTTTAGTTGTTTGTTTCCTGTGGAAAAATATATTTAGATTATCTATGTGACTCTCATTGATTTAGTGAATCTATTATGAGTTTTATATGGAATAAAAAGGTGACTATACTTATGTGTAACCATTATCATCTGGTAAACCATAATGAATTTAGGTGGATACAGGATATTAATTTGAGAACTATTGTAAGATTGGTCAATCCTTTACTTACCAATGTGACCAAGATATGAAAATTTATCCTATATTTTTTAACATTATTTGTTCTACATTTTATTTTAGTTTACCTAATTTATGTGAAAATATTCTGGATGGATATGTGTGAGGTTTTTATCATAATCATATTTTTTTATTTTAGTATACTCCCTTTGATGTTGTTTTTAAATCGATTGAAAATGTAAATTTCGAACATAATTTTTTTAGTGATCATTGATGAAAAAATTTTGTTACCAAAATTTTTGTTCCATAATATGTATATTTTGAAACATTTTTATGATTTTATATTGGAATTTTTTGAGAAAGATATGTCATTGTGCAACGAATTTAAAATGGAAATGGCTTTGAAATTATAAAATTGGATTAATTTTTTGAAACCAAGGAAGAAGTTCCATGTGCTTATCAAGTATTTTTGAATTTTTATTGATTAATAATAATATTTCACATTTTTAATGTTAAGTGAAATGTTTTAATAAAATAAGATATATTTTGTATTTTGGGAACATTGATGATTTTTAAAACATGGATTGCGGCCTTAGTGAATTGTTTTTCCATGTTTGTGTTTTATTTGAGGTTTTGTTTTATGCTCGAGTTAATCAGATTGTGTTTTTTTGATGTCCAAGAATTTCTTAGAAACTTTTTTCTAACATGGATGTAATTTTTTTATAATTATGATATTTAATTAAGTCCTTTCATATTTTTTGGTAGTGGGATATCCAATTAATGACTCTACCCAAACTCCATATCGAGTGGTGAATATGGTGTCCTTACATCCTTTTTCACCCCACCATGAATTTATAGATCATTTTACTTTTAATTATAAAGGTGAAAATGATTCGGTTTCGGTAGTGAAGTGTATTCAAGAAATTAATGAGATCTTTAATTCTATTAAGATTATTGATACACTAGCGGTCAATCCTATCAATAATTTATTTAAGGGTCCTAGCCGATAGTGGTGGGAAGTTATGGTTTCTCCATGTTAGTATGAAGTAATGTCATCTGAATTCTTCTCAAAAATATTCTTTTAATTGAAATACCCTGAGGAAGTGAAGAGGTATAAAATTTATGAGCTCATGGGTCTCAGTCAAAGTGAGTGTACAATTAGGGATTATTCCACAAAATCACAAATTTGTTATTTTTTCACTTAATAATGATTGTGATGATCCGCTTAAGGATATTTCATTTAAAATAATTCTTCACCTCAACTAGGGAACTATCATCCAAAGATTATATCATACCTATTATCCAATGGTTATTGAATGGAAATTTTAAATTGAAGCATAGATTTTAAAAAGACAAAAAGAGTAGATTATGTCATTTGTGGTTGGATTAAGAGATGATGCCACAAATAGTGGATCAAAATGTTTGGTTGAATAAGGAAATTATTATTGGGGAAATAAGAATAATCTGTTGCTCTTTTATTATGCGGTACTTGGTCAATATTAGAAGTTATGTTTAAAACCATTGATAGTTTGTAAGTAGTGTTTCCACATGGTTTGCATTAAATGTTTTCTATATTGGGAGACCTAATGAAGAATTTTAAATCATGGGTTATCCTAACTGAAGTATATCATATTCCCATATATAACAGGTCTCTATCTATAGGTCTTCTTTTCAAAATTTTCACACAGTGAAGAGTTGGAGTGGATGGTGGGTGTTCGTGTTGAACCATCTTATTGATCTTGATTTTGGATTATAGTGAACTATGATTTTCATACATAGATATGACATATTAATAGTTGAATATTAATTATATACCATAATGATCCATTCCATAATCAAAGAGGTATATTATCGTTGGAAACCTGTAAATATAAAAAAATGGTTTATAAGAATTTTTCATTATGATCTCTATAACTAGAACCCTTCCAAGAAATATTATTCCTAAAAACATTATACATTTCATGGGGAATTAATACATAATAAAGGGTGAGATCATATTTACAATAAAGATAAATAAGGTAAATATCAGTGATCACATAATCATAATATTAGTATAAGTGTATAAGAACATGAGCTTAAATCTTTCAAATCATACCCTGCATATCAATGATCGCAATATTGATTCTTGGTACAATTGTTGATATATTATACGAAATGAATCATAAAGGAATAAAATAAAATGATCCATGAGATAATAACATCATCATAATAAATAATTTTTTGAAATATATATGTCTATAATATTTTGAACTTTTATAAATAGAATCAGGGTCCCACATTAATTATAGGATACAAAATTTTTGCCTCACATAAACTAATGGTCATGAAACCAGGAACAAGCATAACAATATAGAAATGAATTACATATTCATTCATAAACTTATGGAAATTATATTTATGTCAATTAATAAAGTCATTGAAATATAATACAATTAAATTCACAATGGAAGGGACATGATATCAAGTTCTGTGCAAAAATATTTTGAATATGAAATCAGGTTCAAGCATAAACTATTTACCTCATGAATCATACCTAATTAACCATTAAATTAGTGGGATATATAGTTTCCACTGATCACATAATGAAAATCAAACATATGTGTTACATAAGATCATAAACCATTTGTCATATTAGACCCCATGAGAGGAAATGGATTTCATAAACATTTCATAATTTCATCAAAACATACACCATGGAACTAAAATGGTCTTCATAATCATTGTGTCTATACATTCATAATCCATATAGAGAAATAATATGGATAGAATTTCTAAATAATATCCATAGTAAAGCATAAGTGTAATCATGGGTTGTTGTATTTTCTAAATAGAAATAAAAAAAATATCATTATACCCTTGAGAAAAAAATATTCCATTTTAAAATCACCTTTAAAAAATAGAAAGAATATACATGAAAACATTTTCATTGGAAAAAACCATATAAACATGTAATGTATTTTTTCAAATAAAAAATTATTCACGATGGTTGGAAAATCCATTCATTTTGTATATGTTAAAAAGAACTCCTTCCATAATTTTGTTGGAAAAAACATAAGTAACATCATTTTTCAAAATGATAAAAATTTTCCTTCCAAAAAGTTTTGTAAAAATAGAATCACAGGTAAAAATGAATTTATAAATTCATATAAAAAAATAATAAACTTCATTAATATTTTTTTAGAAGAATGGATATATAAGAAAATGTACTTTTGGATGAAAATAGAAATAAAGACAATTTTTCATAAAAACTTATTTTAGGCCTCTTGAGTATACAATTATGGGGAAATTAAAGAAAAATATTATATTTAATAGATAAACATATGAGAATATAATCCACAATTTTCTTTATATATGGATTATAATATTTTGACATTAGAAACAAAATTATAAACAATTTCGATACACAATGATATTGTAACGTAAATCCCATACACATTGGTAACAATTGAATCATAATAATCTTAAAAAAAGAAAATTTCTAATTATAAATGTAGAATATAATTTTCATTACATGAATCATAAAATAATTTCATAAACAATTTATACTGTTTCTGATTCTTTCTCTTGCGTGTGCCCCGTCATGCTGCAACACATTGGCTATTGCCCCAAATTCCTAATTTCGAATGGCGGGTGACATCCATCACTTATTAAGAGACATTTTCTCCTTGATTCAAATGGTATGATGATATTTTGGTCTCTCCATCCATGGATTACTCCTCAAAATTTGTTGCCTAGTTAGGGTCTCCCTTGAAGATTAAAACGTTGCTTGTGAAACTCTTCTCTAGTACCATATCTTCAGGGACGATGGTTAATTACAATGATTTTATCTGGAAATTTCAAGGGGTCAAGTTAGGGAAGAAACTTTCATTTAGGGTAGTAGTCATGTTGGACATCTCTGGCGTGTTTGGATGCTGAAACAAAGATAAGACTGGGTTTGTTCCAGTTATGATAAGGCTTCTCGAGGGCACAAAAACCCGAGGTATCCATCATCGAGTGCAGGGAATTATATTACAGAGGAATGTACCTATGTTTTTTCTTATATTACCATGTTCAAAACAGGGGTTTCCATGATTTTATTATCTACCAGAGACATTTAGGAAAAAGGTGTGTCTTTTAAGGTTTTCCACAGGCATATCAAATTTAACATGAGGTAAACCGTGAGTTTAATGTCATGGGGAGATGGAATAAGAGTGATCAGAACATCCCATAGATACAGATAATATTGGTACATCCCAATGAGAGAGTATCTGAATGGTTTACTGGATGATGGAACAGAACACCCAATAAGGATAGATTCGAGGTGGTGCATCCCATAATGTGAATATATAACACCATGAAGGCTGATTTGGACACCATTGAGGGTGGATCTGGGAATGTACACCGCAGAAACGGGAAAACCAAGGTTTACAATTAGCTGGTATTATACTTTATGGAGGTTTCCTACATACCATTTTTAGATGATTGGGATCATATACCACGTTGTTTGAAGGGGTGATGAATCAGGGTGTACACAATGAAAAACGACCCAGAGACATGTTGGGGCTTTTACATGGATAACAACCCATCGTAAGATGAGGACTCTTGGTTTGATGGTTAAGGATTGTGTGGGGACTTTCCATGGTTAGCTACCCAAATGGATGGCATGATCCCATCAGGATGTAGCGGACTTGGTAGGAATCGAGATGGATGAAATATGGATGAATGTAGAGGATAAGAGGAATGTGGATGGAACAGAAATAAATATGAAAGTGATGTTGGGATTGAACCTCAGGGAGGCTTCCAATGTATCCCAATGGTAGAGAATCAACATCTACATAGTTTGATGGGGTTATGGGAGCCCTAAAGAGGCTACCTATGAGAATGGACACTTGGATGGGACCTAGTGGATGTAAAATCTCTAGGTTGGGGCACGACCTTCCCAAAACAAAAAGTCTCATTGTATAGACCAGTATGGGACATTGATGATGGACTTGAACCTCAGGGAGGATTCCTACATATCCCCATGTAAAGTAATCAAAGTAAAATTAGTTTAGGATATGGCATGGAATGAGTGTGTATCCAAAGGAAAATGACCCGCCGACATGCTAGGGGTTACTCATGGTTAGCATCCCAAAAGTTGGGTTATCACCATTAAGTGACAGAACAAGGATATGGGACCTAGAAAGGGGGAACTCATGTTTACTAGTGTTTGGGATTAAACCTCATGGATGATTCTAATGTACCCTGTCTTGGAGGTAGGGATCAAAACCCACGTAGTTTGAACATGCCTACTAGGGTTTTGGGTTGATCCTCATAGAGGATTATTATGTACCATGTCTATGAGGCATGGATCAAAGCCCACTTATTTCAAAAGAATATAGTTTAACGTCATGAAGGATGAATGATTAATACAGTTTATCATCATGCGGGATGAGGGTAAACCAATGTGAAGTGGTCAGGACCAATGGGTGATGGGATTTAAACCCGAGGAGGCCTCCCACGTACCTTTCCTGAAAAGGGAAAGTAAAAATGTCAATGTAGTTTGGTTTTGAAATATGGGGCTAACACAATTTGGTGGCCCAAATTTTTTTCCACTATTCATGCTTACTTTAAGCACACATGAGTCATGCTCGGTGTGAGAAACAAAAAGAAACAAAGACCCTATGATCATGTCACAAAAGGTGCGTCTATGAGGAATGAAATAGAGATTACACATGGATATCATCCCATGGAGATAGAGATTGGGACCTACTCCATTATAGAGGCCCAATGAAGATAAATACCAATGGGTGTGGGATGGAGTATCAAGAGTCCCATGTGCCCATCCCTCCTCTAGTATTTGCGCACTAAAGAAGAGAGGATGAGCAAGGGTGCTACCCCCTCCAAGAAAGGCTAGGCGATTAATCTAGGATGGTCCCACCCATGGACAAATGTTGTTCCATGCAAGGGAGATATCATTCCATGTATGGAAGATCTCAATCTCGTAGAGACTAATGGGTGTGGAAGATGCCCGAGATGGGGAACCCCATGTATATTACACAGGGTGAGGATATTGTTTAACGTCATGTGTTGAGGACGATAATGATTGGAAGTTTAACATCTAGTAGATTGGATGATGAGGATTCACTCCTCACCCCTAGGACATACATAACCAGCTTGCTTAAACCCTTTGTGAAAGAAAAGGCACACACAATACAATGGTGATAGGGGGTAGTGAAGTGATCCATTATGGGGATCAAATTAGTGTGGCTATTTGAATTAGTATTAGCCGTTTGAGTTTCTATGTGAAGGAGCATGAGGTGAAGTAACTAAACATGAAGCACCACCAAAGGGACCATGAAATCACTTCGTACAGACCTGGAGGGTAGAATAGGAGAAGTATGCACATGACATGGGTTTCCTGTGTAAGAGGGTATCAAACATAGTTCCATAGGGTATGTAAGAGACATATAGAACATAAGGAGGGGGAACGATCAAGATTGAAGGCGTTCACACAAAATGATAGGGTGCATGCAAGATAGGGTGGTTGCATGCAATGCGATTGGATGCATGTAAGATTGTTATGATACAAGGGAAAAATTGAGTGCAATGTGAATATTTTATGCCCAAATGCCTTACAGTAAAATCAAATGAATGAGGATCATGAACAAGTGGGTCCACTCATAGGTGGACCCCTGGGATACCTATCACTCAAGATCCCATTCCTAGAGGTGATGCCTTTCATGCGGTCGTGAAAGTGTTGTATTTGATGTGGTAGAGCATCAGTTCATCATCACTCACCGTCCCCAAAAAGGGTGGGGTTACACTTCTATTTATAGCCAGAAACTTGGAAGAGGTGCACAAGAGGATCTCCACACAAGAGGCTATTTGACGTCACATTGGGCATAGAAGATCCTGCCCTCATATGGGAATATATTTTCCCAGAAAATATTTTTTTGTGCTATTGACTTTGCTGGTTTTCAGATGGTCATCACAAAATGATCTCTTTGACATCACATTGGGCATGAAAGATTTTGTGCGCCATTTCCAATCTTTCCCATATCCCTTATATTCTATGCGCACCTCCCTTGGGCATCTCAGAATTGTCCATATATTCTCAATATGACTTAGGTTTTCTCAATAGTTCATGTTCATGACCCTATCTAAAATTCAGCATCAACTTATACAACAAAAAAAAGAGTCATGCATTGAATATTACATATAGAGACACAGACATAACATACATGGATTTTACATCATTTTAGATTAATATTTATCATATTACAAAAGTACATGCATGTGGACCATAATAGTTTATTGTTTCTGGAAAATTATAACACAATATTCTAACATGGTGAAAAATATTCAATGATTCCCACTAATATCTTCTCTTTTAATACTTATATATAAAACCATTCTCCATAAAATAGGGAATGGGAACATAATAATTCATGAGATCATATTCTCAATAATGTTAAATAAAGTAGATAATTAAGTATAACATAACCATAAGGGTATAAGAACATGTAAATAAAATTTTAAGATCATACCCTACATATAGAAGAACATATAAATTAGTCAAGGAATAAATATTAATAGATTATAAGACATGAATCATATAGTAATCAAGAGAAGAATCCTTGTGAGGATAACATATGAATAAGACATAGAATTTTTGTTATACACATAATAATAGAATATATTATGTCAAGGATAACTTGCAAGACCTTTATAACATGCTATAATTGGGATATTCACCCTTGCACCAGCTTTATACTTCGATAAAAATATGTGTACCCCCTTATTTTGGGGTATGGTACATAACCCATGTATCCTCTTGATTTTTTTTCTTAGGCTAAAACTCATGTACCTTATTGATTTCAGGATTGGGATACAACCCATGCATAATCTTATTTGCTGTCTTAGGCTACAACCTAGGCAACCTATTGTTTTTGGGCTTGGGCTACAACCCATATTTACTTTGAGATAACATATAATTTCTCATTATCCAAGGAATTAGATGGAGATATATGACCCACCCATCTCCTAATGAAATCATTCATACATGTTCCATAAGATAAAAAATATTCATTATATCATGACCCATAACAAGAAATGGCTTTCATAAACATCATATCATAATCCATGAAATGAAAAAGGTAGCCTAAAAATTTCATCATATAATAACATATATAAAAGATATATCTTTCATAATCATTTAATCATAGAATAACCGTATAATGTATGTCAGTTTCATTATAATTTTATCATGGTATAACCCATGAAAGAGAAACAAGTTTACTATAAACTAGTAATTATAAACATAAAACCCTAAAATAAAGGATAATAATTGTTTCCATTGATCATATCCACAATAAACCATAAACTCTATCAAAGGATTCCATATTATATTTAAGAAGACTTTAAAATATCACTTTGAGTTTTCAAAATGGAAATAAACATTCTTTAAAAATCAATTTTAAAACATAAAATATTTTAAAAATCCTTTCCTTTCAAAACCACATGGAAAACATATTATTTTTTCTTTTAAAAATCACTGAAATTATTTTTTGAGTAAAATATACTTTCCACTTTCAAAAATATTTTTTAAACATTAAACATTTTGAAAACTTTTTTAACTAAAAATAAACCTAAAAACATATAAAAGAATCATTTAAAACAATTTTAAACAAATAAAAACACATTAGATCACAAAAAATATATTTAAAATCATTTTCAATGATAATTATATTATGATATAATTTATAAACATTTTTTAAAATATTTTTTTTAAAACATGTTTTTGGAATGAAAAAGTTTTCTGACCGAAGAGAAAAATAATATAAGATTATCTTTAATGTATCTTTTAATAATATTATGTGAAATAGAGTGGAATCATTTTACCATTATATATATATATCAGAAATATACATATATGAATAAAATTCTTCATAGTTCTTGAGAGATGGATAAAAAAATTTCATCAATGAAAACATAATCATAAACAATCTTGATAAATAATGAGATTGTAGAAATAAAATATTACCAATTTGGTAACATTGAATCATAGTCACCAGGGAATTATAAAATTAAATGAAGATTTAAATATCATAAAAATAATTATATTCATGATATAAAATAACAAATTGTCGTAAATACTATTCATAAATTAACACATGTGCATAAAAAACTTGTGTCTCAAATAAGAAAAATTGATACACAATTACATTACAAATTTTGTAAATTTTGAACCACAACCTCCCCTAAAATATAGATAATAAAATTAATATATAAATAAAAAATAGGCATAATAACCATATAATACATTCATGGGATATATATACACCGTAAAAAAGAAACAAGTATTGATGAAGGTATAAGTCTTCCAGAAATAAAAGTGAGACTAGAAATCCCATTACTACTCAAATAACATTTAAATCATGATCCACATGATAGAATAATATAAATTTTAACATTTAATATCATTAAATAAACTAAATTTGTTATATAACATGTCATATGGATGTATATACACTACAAAATAATAATATGTGGTTAATATAGAATATATCTCATAGAAATAAAAGTGATATTAGAAAACCCTTACCATAAATCTGGACTTATTGTCATAAACATTAAAAACTCATATATAATAAATATATGTTTATTATAAGTCTACCAAAGAACCATATTACTACATATATTAACATATACAATTTTATTATAACATTATAATAACCATTTATTTAAAATTTCATGTTAATGTTACGTTTCGGGTAATATCCCCTGTGTTTTTTATATATATGTATACTTGTTATTCTAGATTCGATTACATAGATCATAGTTTATATATTTAAATAATGTATATAAATATTTAAATATCATATATATTTAGTATATAATTATTGGAAATAATTTATAAAATAAATAAATATGAAACAAAATACACCGTTCATTGTGACGATAGGTCGTATGTACGCATGAATGTTGTTTTACATTTTATTTTCAAATTGATAAAATGTAAATTAAATACATGTACATAAATCTTTATAATCATTATAATATCATTATCATTATAATATCATTATAATATAATATATATCATATATTATTACTAAACCCATCCATACTATATTTCATGTAAAGTGTTACTGAATCACATCGTTCTGAGGATGTGGTAGCCCATATGTCAACAAACGAAGTTATAATATTCCCATAAAATCGAAAAAATAATTTCATGAAGCTTTATGGACCAAATTTACACATGAAAACTGCTTGAAAGCTAACAAAAACAGGTATTAGGCATGCCTACGACTATTGGTACTTGTCCCAGAAGCACTGTTTCGGTGGAAATTCAGGTTGGTTGCTACAAATGGTATCTGAAAAAGTTCAAAACTGGGACTTAGTAGTGGTGTTAGAGTAGAAACTAATCGATCCAATAATTTAAATTTTCAAAAAGTAATACTATTTGGGTTATGGTAGACTGGAAAATTTGATTCTTTTCAAAATTGGGTTTAGAACTCATGGTTGGGTACCTGCTGCCCCATGCACAATGGACGCACCAATTTAACAGAGGTGGGAATTTTTGTTCTATTATTTCTTATTTTATAGTTTATATATTTTCTACATAAAGTGTTTTTCTTCGAATATGATTTTTTATTTTTTATGACTTATAAACCTTGGGAAAATATGGTATGGAATGAGATTTTGACCTTTGGTGTGGTATGGTAAGGGATAATTATTATGATTTTAATAGGAAATTAATAATATGTTTTAGTTATAAATATACATGTTCCTTCATATTAAAATTTCATGTTTTATGTGATATATATGTATTGTTCCTAATTAATATAGGTTCAAGAATGTATATATATATGGGGTGATTTTTATCATTAGTTTGGGAGACAGTGGTTGTTGGTTTGAGGTGACATGGTTCATTAGGATTATCATAGATCTGGGAATATTTGATACATGGATCTGTTAAAGGAGGGTAAGTATTCCATGAAGCTGGGTTATCATGTGACATGGTTTCAGTTGGGATGGGTAAGGGTAGTTTGACCATGCTACATACTATTGGTTTTATTATCTACATGAAATATATATATGTTTTTGGGTTGTATGACAATGTTGATTGTATTCAGTAGGTTGCAACCAAGATGGATCAAATGGTGAGTCTAGTGGGTATTGGGGTATTGGCACAAGAGTATGATAAGTTTGGACTCCTTAAAGTCTATGTAGATCATGATCTTTAGGTACATGATTAGGCTCATATTACAATTTTAGTGGGGCAACTGCCTGACTTGAAAAATTTTGGTCCATTGTTGGATTTGCATCTCAAAGAGATTCTAGTATGATTGATCGAAGGGATCAATATGGGAACTTAGGGAACAATGATGTCTATGGTGTATCTAGAAAAAATGTTCTATTCTCGGAACCCACTTCCATTTTAGGTTGAGGGTAGTCGAAATGTGGATAATAACTATATTGATTCTATGAAGATGAATTTTCAACTGGCTAGAGACAACTCCAAGATGGAGGGAGAAACTAGAAACATATATTCTTTGAGTAAAAAAACAACAAGAGGGATGTGTAGGTGTAAGAAGGTAGACATTTGGGACCAGCCTAGAATGACATTGAGGATAATTTTTTCAAGAACATATTTCTAAATATGAATAGGGAAGAAAGTTATTGATAATTATTGAGGCTTTTAAATAGTGTCATGTCATTCCTAGACTATATTGAAAAATTTACTGAATTATCCCACTTCTCAGATGACAGGATGATAGATGAGATGTCGATGGTGAATAATTTCGAGGATGGTTTACATCATGACATTATAGTGCAGTTAAACATAATTAGGTTAGACTAATTATCATAGGTGGTGAATTGTCACTCATAATCGATGGAATCTTGGTATACTAGTAACATTTGAATAGGGTGAGGAAGATAGATGAATTTAGTGGTGATATTTTGGATAGAATGAATGAAGGCTAAGATGATTTTCAATAGGGTAGTCAAAAAAAATGATTCAAACATACTTCCTTATGGTGGATCATCAATGGTTTTCCTCCATTTTGGGAATCCATGATATGTTCAGATATATTGTGGGTGGACTCTAAAGGAGTTTCATGCTTGCGGATCAGTATTAAATATTTATAGGTTTTGTAGGAACCATTCTTGTAAATATAGAAGTCACAGACCAAGATAGATTCAGTGTTCTATAAACGGATTGAGAGAAGTACCAGGTGAATGTAGTTGAGCTTTAATAGGATGTAGTGGTCGTAAAAGAGATATCAGGATTCATATTTGTGGTCAGTGTTCAGTGGATGGTGTAGAAACACATGGAGCTCAAGATATTGGTAGCTGGGATTTAGGCCAGGTGCACATCGTGGAGAAACTGTTGTATGAGTAGGATAGTGATCTGACAATGATCAAAGGGATGAAGTGGAAATAACTAGAGATATTTTTTTTGTATTTAGGAATAGAATTTTAATGCATTCTTGTTTTTGGTGCATGAGGTTCATATTCTATATGTATAGACTAACAAGAAGTTGTATAGTAGGTTAGTACTAGCTTGGGTCTCTTATATATATATATATAAGGTGTATGTAACTATGAGTCATATGTGAGCATCATTGAGTTTGTTTCTATTGAGGATTCTTGACATTGGTGGATAAAGTAGATGAGGGTTACATGATGTGCTATGGAATTGGGTGTTATTATGATGCATTACTTGTTGAGGTGTGAGGTACCATGATTGTTATGAGAATAAGATGAGATGAGAAACCTCATTTGTACCATGTGTGACATTGGAACAATGTAGGCACCAATATAGTCCAAGATTCAGATGGGTGTTAGGTGTGAAATGGTAGCTCCTGATGAGATTCAAGTGTTATGGTTAACCAAGGGAGTCCTTTGAGTGCGTGAAATTTCGATGGAACATCCGTTCAATTATTGAGCTTTGTATTGGAATGAGGCTGGGGTAGGTAAATCCTCCGGTCCAGATCCCCTCGAGGTAATGAATTTTTCCCTCTTGATAGGGGTTTCCCAAGTCTTTTTAAAAGATATGGGATTGTTTGGTACCATCTTGTAATTTTTTATAGCTTTGGGACAAGCAATGTTTTGGTGGGGAATTTGTAACACCCTAGGTTTTTAGGTTGATTGTTTTCCTAGTAAATTTGAATTTCAGAGTTGGTGGTTAGGATAACCCATTTTCGTGATATTAAAGAACTCAGTATGAGTGTTTTTTGACCCATGAACTTATTTTTGGTACAGTTTATTCTTTATTGGATTCCAAAGGGGTTTAGGGGAAAAAAGAAGAGAAGATGGACCATGATGCTAAAAGCAAGTGATGACCAATTATACAACATGTAATTACTTTTTTTCATGTGTTTTTTGAGTAGACTAACAAAAACCTCAAATTTCAAAAGAATTCAGATTCTAATAGAATATTTTTTAAAATGGGGGAAGGGGTTTGAACCCCGTTATTTTGATGTACATCAGTTTTGGAACCCAACTCACATGCATCTCTCCACCTACAATAGGTTTATTCCATTATTCTCTGTACGAGATCTTATACGAGCTCAATCTATCTTGTTGGAACCAAAGGGTAATCTATCAACACCTATTTATTCACATTTTGTTTGTTCTATCCATACAGTGTCTAAATCAGTGCGATTTAATTTACCCTATTTCTAGGCTGTTTGTTGGAAACACATTTGTCTTCAAAATCAGTGATAGTTAGAGGCTATGATCAGATAGTCTGATGAATACATGTCAAAGGCAGGTGGTTTATAATTTTCATTGTGATATATTAATTTTTTTTGGGATTAAATAATAATAATTTTATTTATTGAGCGGTTCTATTTAACATTTATTTTTTATATTAATTATTTAATTGATCCCTTTTGGTATACCAATGAGAAAGCACTCTCATCTCAACAAGTGGTTTGATCCATACGAGATGCACAAAACCGTGTCATGTTAGGTTAGGGGTGTTCATTAAATCAAATTGATTAATTATGATTGTTTCAAGTGGTTACATTAAATAATATTGATTTTTTTATTTAAATTGAATTGATATATATATATATATATATGAATATATTATTATGTACTATAGAGGTCCATGTGATATTGATATGCTAAGCTCAAGATTTAAAATAGAGATGGCCATTTGGAATTGAGGTGGTGGAACATTCAGGATGGTCTTGTCTCGTGTTACAGAGTCTATATTGTCACTAGTTGGGTGACATGGTTGTGGGATAAGGCCGAAAGTCCATCAGGATGAGGGCATAGCCCAGGATATTGGATGAAATTACAATCAAATTCAGTGATATGGGTATATGGGAAAAAGTTGTTGGAATTGGTGTGGATTAGATACTATTATGGAGATTTCCCTCACATGTGATTGGATAATGTGCAGTTTGAGCTATGTGCATAACGGTTGACTCAATGATGAGGTGTTATGACCACTAATGTGGGTAGAGTCCCCTTATAGTGCAGTATATGAAATTATTTGGGGGGGGGGTTTACCATAGAAATACACAAGGATAGTGAAGAGACTTCATATGATAGCATTTAGGCTATCAGTTGGGGGGGTATGGCTCACCATATTGAGGTTATTGAGCCCAAAATTTTTTGGGAGGATGGTGATCATTTTTTCGTTTGGACGTCATTTTTTAGCGGATAATGGTTTCTATTTGAAGACATATATAACCGATCCTTTAAATATCAATCTTCCAAATTATGGGTGATTTCTAGTAGGGGTCTAGAGGACAAGAGTTATATTTTCAAGGAAAAGTCAATGGGATGTCGGAGACTAGCTATGGAATGAGCCACCCAGTGATGTTTTAATGTGTTACATGTGGGTTCACCAGTGCTATTTTAGTAGGGGTGCCTATATATTTGAGATAAGAATCCCTTGAACCGCATTTGTTTCAGAAATGTCCAAAGCAGGTGAGAGCTTCCTGGTGGTTGTTGAGCACCAGAGAAGATTGTGTTTACTTTATGCATGTGATACTACTATTTATTTTTAATATACACTTCCTTAGTCACAAATTTATGGAATGCACATGTGGGTGGTATCATACCAATACATGTTCTCACACACTACATGGTCTCTTCGATATGCATGTAGAATTTATGTTTTTAAATTCAAATAAAGGCTCATGCTTTGGAGATGAATCCTATTTGAGTTAGCATGGATGGATTGAAATGGACCTTTAGGTTCTTTCATCTACTAGAATTTATTTTTAGTTTCCATTTTGGTTTCATCAAGCTTATATGTATGTATATATTGTGGTCATCCATTGGATACCCATTCTAGATATTTTATTTTATTCACTTTTTGGATTCATGTCCTATTTTAAATTTATCTAATGTAATGTTTTTTTACCTTTTCAATACTGTTGTTTAGTTATAATTCAACTATTTATTACTATTTGATGTGATTCCTCCATGGATGGGTTTGGTTTGAGTCTTTTAAGTCTTTTATTCCAACATTTATTATATAAATTCTCCAACCAATATATTATCATCACTGAAGGGTATCTTCTCCCCCTTATTACTTTCATCATAGCCTCCATGCTAGTCAGTAGCCTTTGGAATACAAGGAGGCATGCCTAAGGCCAGTGTAACTCAGGTTAGAAGCACTTTTCGTGTGGAAATTACGGTTAATTAATTGTATTGTATATTTTATATAATAAGTATAGATGAGTAATGATCTCATAATAATTAGTTATATAATATTAAAAAAAGTATTTCTATAATAATTCCAAACTATGGGAGGTGGTAGTAGAAAAAATGGATGACATCATTTCGCGAGGTGATAGTCCACTGTACATATAAATAATATGTTCGTTACCCATTTAAAGGAAGTGAGTACTGGTATAGGGTTAGCCTATTGAATAAAAACATCTCAGTATATTATGTATAAAAATGATTTAAAAAAAAGAAGTAAATTGGTTGAAATATAAATAAAACAGAAATGAACATTGAAGAATATTTCCACTTTTAAATGTAAATATTTTTCGTTTGCAACAAAGGGATTAATTAATTGGAATTATGTCAAAATTAAGGATTCTGTTGTAAGAGAAGGGATTTTGGGATCTTATTTTTCATGTTCTTATATGATCTAAAATGCTTGATAGGTGTGAAGATGTGAGAGGTTGATCCCCCTTTTATAGTAGAGGAGGCGTGGGATTCTTGTAAATTCAAAAAGATAAACACTATTAAGAGGTTTCTCATAGATCATGTTACTCCGATAATTCTGATGTTTTAATCCAATAGGGAAATTGTTTAATATATTTCTAGGCAATTGAATTTCCACATGTTTCTATGTTATTTGGCCCCATAAATTATTATTCACCACTAAATAATCTTTTTTACCTTAATCGATATAAATAATTTTAATATCATTCACTAATATTTTTGGCCAAAAAATAAGTTGAACTTATTAGACATTATAAATTAAACTGTTTCAAAATATTGAATCCATTTTTTTCAAATTTTAATTATAGAAGTGGTAGAAATTAATTTAAACATCATCCCATGGACAAGATGAAACAATACATGTTTTCTAAAGTTAAAATGTTCAAATGTTTGGGTGTTTTTATATTTAATTTTAATGTGAAAATGATTATAATGACATAAATTGAATTATTTTTTGTAAAATTGATCCAAATTTAACTTAAAATTAATGAAAAATATAATTCAAATATATAGTTAAATTAGACAGAAATGTATCTTTCAATTAAAATCCAATTTTATTCACTTCTAAACAAAAAATAAAATTTCTTAGAAAAAATCCAAAAAATAACCCATATTAAATTTTGATATTATGATTTTAAAAATTAATATTAATTTTTTTCAAGTAATTTTTTTTTGATTTTTCAAAAATTATAGTTAAGATGGGTTCTCCATTAAAAGTGGTAAAATTATCTTTTTGAAAATAAAACTTTTTAATTCAAAAAATCGGATTTATTCATATCTAAAGCCTTTCATACCTATAGGATGAGTGTCAAAAAAATTTAAATTAATATTTTATATATAAATTTATAAAAAAAATCAACAAAAGTGGTTTGTTTAATTTATTGAGATAAACTGGAATAATTTTCATAGGAAATAAATTTCATTATTTTCAAATAATTATTACTTTCATTTCTATCTATGTGATATCCAAATAATGCATTTTAAGTACATTAGTAAATAATTTTTTCCACAATTAAATTAATTTTATTCATTAACTCCATTCCAATGATGAGGTGATAAGTATAATAATATTTTAATTACAATATTAACAATATATTATAGTTCTCTAAAACTTATCCATGTGTGTAATGGAAGTTATAGAAAAAATCAAGATTGTGTGTAACACAATAAAAACATAGTGTTTTGTGTAAAAAAGATAATTAAACTGTTTCATGTAGTGATAGAATAACTTGGTGTTGAGTGATTTGTAATCCATAATAAGTTCTTTCATATAACAGAAGCTATATTCAATGTTGTGAGAATTCAAAATTTTCAAAATGATTATATTAATTTGATTTTTTCAAAAAAAATCTAGAAGTGTAACATTCTTCCCCCAAAAAATCAATTTATCCCTTGAAATTAAATTGGTTTATGATGGTTTAAAAATTTATAGTCACATTCTTAGGAACACCCAACATAAAAAATGAATAATAAAAAATTATTTTAAATTGGAATGATCGAAAGATAACAATATCCCAATGTAACTCATAATTAAATTTCTACATAGGAGAACATTGGTCATTATTGAAATCATGGACATGGAATAGAAATAATAATATGATGTTTTGATGGAAATTTATAGATAACATGTTTAAGAGAATGTTAATGATCACAAATCAATTACCCACAAAGGCTTGAAAAAGTTCATTGATATCATCAAGAAAAATGAAAACTGGAAAAAACAATTCAAGATCATTTTCCAAAATTCGGAGAATTTTTATAATAAAATATAATTAATTAATTTCATTCCATTTCATAACCATAATCCAACCATTCGGTATCAGGTTGATCAATTTCCAATTCATCTCTTATTCTATGAAATGTAGTTTATTTTTTCATTCCTCAAGCACTAAGAAATTATGAGATCCATAAATAGAATGATAATTCAATCTATCATTCTTTAGTTAACATCAATGAAAAATTGTTAGAATAGGTTATCCAATATTCCAATATCCTTATATTGTGAATTAAAAATTTCATATCTAAAACCTCATCTTATTTCTATGTTAACCATTTCTATAAATAGTTAACCTTATAACCCTTCTAAAAGATGAAAAATCCAAAACTATATGAAGGAGGTAACTAAAAGTTTTAAAAATAGGATAACATTGATCCCCCATATGTCATAGAGTAGGTATTCATTGTTATATACAAGACATGTGAATACTTTCATCCTTTAATCTCTTGAAACATTGTAATAACATGAATTTTAATAAATCCTTATTGAGAGAATACTTGATTTCAAAAGATAATTCAACCTCTATTCCTTAAATAGGATCTTATAAAAATATATATTCTATTGTATGTTTGGGTTCGTCCTTGTACTTATAGAATATAAATTGTATTTTATTAATACCAAATACGTGTAGAGAGATAATCAATGTGATAAGCATATAATATTTATCTGAATGTAGAAGAATAATATTTTTATAAATCATATTGTTACAAAATCGCGCATTTAATTCCCTACTATGTAGTTCCCCAATTATATTGATTCATGTAATACATTAAGACTGTATATGATTTTCATTTTTAATATTTCTTGAAAGGTTGTTGGGGTTCATAACTATTATTAACCCTCGGATTTGGGACTCTTTAAAAACATTTCCAAAACTCCCAGCAATTAAAACACAGAAGTGTGGGGCATTCATTCTATGTATATTTTTCATTATTCACATCATTAAATAACCTTTTTCTAATCAATTTTAAATTTAGTCTACTAAAATCCGTACATTTTTCTCTTTTTATGAAAACCATTAGGTTAATATTAAACTCCAACCTCCATTTCATCATTAATAGTAGATTGAAAAATTTGGTCATAGCATATGAAGTCCCTTATGAATAATTCCATTTTGATATTTGGTTTTAATCCATTGAATAATCAGTCAGCTTTACCTTTTGGCTGAATGATAACACACAATGTGTACCTTACATGTCTTGTAAAATTTATATTGTATGAGACTACAGATTCATCATCCATATTATTAAGCTCTATTATTTAAATTCCCATCATTTTTCATTGAATACGAGGCAATTAATTGCTAGTAAATATCTATATAAAATCATCCCATTCAACATATTCAATTTCTTCATATTCCCTCATATTCCTAAAAATATTTCACTACAAATATGCTTCTCATTCCAAAAAATAGAAAACCAAAATTTTCTTTTTCATGATCTAAACATAGAAGAATTAAAAATATATCTATGTTTTTATTGACCCATTTCTCAAAAACTATTGGCTCATTAGAAACACTAATAGAATCTGGGGTTTTTCTCAAGAAGGACTCAACATGACTGTGTTCCCTCTTTTTCTCCTTTGGATGTTAAATATGATTCATATCTTGGGAATGTTGTGTTAATATAGTAACAATATTCTCTATTCCCTCTCCCTTAGCATTCATTTTCTCAAGAGATAAATAATTTAATTTTCTCTTATATTCTGAAATAACACAATTCCTTCATGTTCTAACCATAAACTAAATCCAAAATGCATAACATGGATTCAATTATCATAGTGAACAAACATAATGATTAAAATTATTTATTGGGTGTCTAAATTGTGAATCCTTATTTCATGATTATGACCTCATAGAATAAACCAAGGTTATTAATATTCATATTCTATTTTAGTCCTTTGTGATGGTTCTTAAATATTTTCTTAATTCTCAAATAATATCCCTTAAGAGTGTAAAACTAGGTGTGCATCAAGGGTTATGGTCTTGCACTAGTTCTCGATCGATTCTAGATAAATACGATGTTTTCGGGGTTTTAACCATATAATAATCAATTCTAGATCCATATGCACTTGTAGTATCATGATAGGGAGGTATTTCTAGGATACCCATCAATATATCCTTTAGCAATATTCCATGGCATTGTCCAATAATGTAACTCATCCTTAGACTTATCCTTACAGAAATACTAGGATATATCCTTATAATGATCCCTAGGGATCTCACAAATGTTTTGTCATCTTAGATTACCATGTTTTACTAAATATTTCCTTTAATTCCATTTTGAGAAATATAGTATTATCATACAAGGATATTACATCATTTTATATGAATATTCAACACATTACAAATGTACATTCCTATTAACCATATTTGTTTAGTGTCATTAGAAACATGGAACACATTTCATTAGCTTGGTGAATGATCTTCAATGATTCCCAAAAATATCTTCCCCTTTATGAATTCTACGTAAAACCTTTCTTCATAACCTGGAGAAAGGAATTATAAGTATGGGTGAGATAAGATTATCAGTATGTGTAAATAAAGGACATATATAAGCATAAAATTATCATAATGGTTTTAGAACTTGATAATAACATTTAAAAATCATACCCACTAAGTCAAAGATCATAAACCTGAGTCATGAGATAAATATTGACACTTCATAAGACATGAATTATAAGGGAATTAAGAGAATAATCCATGAGGGGATAAAATAGGAAGAAGACATTTAATTTTTATCCTATAAGTAATCACATTTTTTATCAAGGATACCAACCAATACATTCATAATATGTTTGGATTGAGAAAATCACTGATGTACCTATTTCAAGATAAGGTTAAAAACCTATATACCCTCTTGTTTTTGAGGTTGGGATACAACCCATGTACCCTTTTTTTTGATAATAAGCTAAAACCCATATACCATATTGTTTTTCAGGCTTGGGCTGCACCATGTGTACCCATTTTATTTTTAGTATTAATCTAGAACCCATGTACCCTCTATTTTTCAGGCATGGGCTATAACCCATGTACCCTTTGAGGTCATATACCGTTTATCAATACCCAATGCAATAGAGGGAGATATAGGTACCACCCATCACATAATTAAATCACACATACATGTTATATAGGATAATAAACCAATCATTATGTCATGACCCATAATAATAGACGGGTGTTATAGAGAACTACACTTTTCATACATTAACATTACATAAAATTTGTGGAATAGTTAAAACATTATAGAAAAATACTTTCAAAGAACCTATTAATCAATTAACTTTGGAAACATGTAATCATAAAAATTAGTACACAGGTGTGGTAAATTATATACCGCTATGTTTTTCTTGACTAGAACCCTTCTTATACTCCTCAAACATAATACATATCTTCATAACCTTGGGGAAATGAAAAATAGAAAAGGGTTGAGATAAGATGATTAGTAAGGGTAAATATGGGAGTTATGTGAAGGTAATTACGAGAATAAGGTTATGTGAATAAGATCATGAAAATAAAATATTAGGCACTGCATATCAATGATCATAAGCAAGAATCATTGATTAAATATTGGTAGTTATCAACACAAGAATCATATGAAAATGAATAACATAATCCACGATTGAATTAAATTGGAATAAAACACGAAATTTTAGAAGAAACACAATGTATAAAATTATTTCAATATAAGTTAAGGCATAACTTCCAAGTCAATCTTAGTATCTTGGGTTTACTCCCAATACAATCTTGGTAGTCATGATTCACTCCCATGGCCATCTTAGTAGTATGAGTTCACTCATTATACCATCTTAGTAGTCATGGTTCACTCCCATGGCCATCTTAGAAGTCAAGGTTTACTTCCAATATTGTCTTAGTTTATCTCATGAGATATAAATCTTCACCCAATCCATTGGATGGATATATAGGCCCCACCCATCAAACAGTGAAATCCTACACACATGTGAAAAAAAATAAAAAATAAAATCATAATACTTGAAATGAAATTAGTATCATAAAAAATTAATCATATAATAAAATGTGGAAAAAGATACTGGTTTTATAATATTTTCAACAGAATCATAACTCGTGAATTGAACCGGGATTTAGAAGCATATATCCCATGAAATAGAAATGGTTTTTATAGACACCATGTAATCAAAACATAAACCATTCAGGGAAATATTATAAATTGAAACATATTGAATCATTTACCTAGAAATGGAATTAGTAACATTAATGTATGTAATTTTAGTTTGTTAATGATTTTGAAATATCTTTTATAATATGTTCTTGAGGAAAATATCCTTGTTGTATTGAAAAACTCTTTTTAAAACATAAAACATTTTTTAAAACCATTTTCTTCGAAAATAGCATTGAAAACATATAAATTAAAGTTTAAGGACCAAATTTTTTTAAATACATTTTTCTTGAATATTATCTTTAAGGATCATTAGAAAAAAATTTCTGCAATTTTTTTAGAAAAAGGTTTTTGAAATAGAATAAATTTCTAATTGACGAGAGAAATAAGATCGAATATTCCTAAAAAAATTATCTTAATAACCTTATGTACCAAAGAGTTGAAAAATACTAATATTAAATGGATATATCTTGACTAAAAAGAGGATAAGAAATATATTGAGTGTTATTGAGAGATGGATAATATTATTTTATCAATGGAAGATTAATAAAAAAATCTTGATAAACTATGGGATTATTTTAATAAATACATTATACAAGGTAACATGGGAAAATAAATTCCATGTAAGAAAATATAATTAAATTAAGCTTATAATATTGTAAAAATATAGAGATTCATTATATAAAATTTCAAATAGAAGTAAGAACACCTCAAAAAATAATGTCGGTGTACAACAAAACATCTGTCTCAATGAAAGAAAATTGAGACAAAATAGTCACATCAATTTGTATCATTTGAAACATAAAACACATTTATAAAAGATCATAGAATTGATATTTAAATACCCATTAATGTAATAATAATAATAATTGAATACATTCATGGTCAGTATATACAACACATAAAAGAAAAGAGCGGTGAACTTGGCAAGAATATTATATTTATAAAAAGTGAGATGAAATTACATTATATTATGTATTGAATATATTTTTACTAATAAAATATTCCAATGAAATAAATATACGTTTATTATAAATATTTTAAACCAACATATACTTATATATAATAACATATATGATTTTTTCATGATAATATATTACCCTCTTAGTAATTGTTCAATGCTTCATGTAATATCTTATTTGTTCTTCGTACGTGTTTTAAATTATTATTCCTAATCATCTTAAATAAATAATGATTTAATTATTTATAGAATGTAAAAAACTAAAAATATATTATATATAATCATGTATAAACAATTATATATATATCTATAATAAATGTAATGCACCGTTCACAAAGATAGTGGGTCATACGTACGCATGAACATTGTTTCTGTTTTGTTGTCACAGTGTAAATTATAAGTAAATAACATATATGTATACGTGTTTAAAATATAATTCAAGTAGTTATATTGTGTAATATATAAAATATATTTAAACTAAAACAATCCATAATACATTCTACATATCACATAGAAATGGGGAGGCAGTAGTCCACACATCCAATGACGATGTTATCATATTTACACTAAATGAAAAGTATATAAAAATGTGTTATAAAATTATTGAAGTAGAATGAAGAAATAATAAAATTTATATATATCATATATAATTTTTTTTATCATAATTCGAATCCATTAATGGTGGTAAGGGAAAAATGAACAACATCGTTTCGTCAGGTGGTAGGTCGACGTACACAATAACGGTATATTTATTACCCATTTGATGGATGTTTCTTTAATTATAGGAATAAAAATTAATAGAAAAAAATTTAAGTATATTTCAGATAATTGTGTTTTTACTTAATTGTTAAACAAGGATATTTGAGGTTTTGTGGAAATAATAAAAAATAATGGAGCTTGCGGAAGGATGTTACCTCTTCTTTGGGTAAATTATTTTAGTTTGCACCAAAGGGATTCTGGGGATGGATTTCTCTCCAAAGGTAGGATTCAATGATGAAGGTGAGTTTTGGGATGTGAATTGAAAATATATTGGTTGATCCTATGTGGTTTGATAGGTGTGAAGAAGTGGGAGGAGATGTGGCCTTTTTAGTGGAGGAGGAGTGGAACTCTTATAAATAATTGGAAAACTAATTCCACCCACATTTTCCCCTTTTCTTGTGGCTCCAATTATAGTTAAAAGTCTCTCAATGGGAGTTGAGGGTCGAAATACATCTATAAAATTTATTTTGTAAAGTTTCATAGGTTATATGCCCACAATATTTAAGGTTTTGTCATTTGTTAAGATTAATTTCACCTTAATCATTGGAATTAATTTGATTTACATTCACTAATATATTTTTTCAGAAAATAATTTAACCATAATCAATATTAAAAATTATTCTAATTCAAAATATTGACTCCATTTTTTCAAATCCCAATCATAGAATTTGTATAAATTAATTTAAATTTAATCCTGCAAATGGGATGATACTGTTGGTTTTTAATGTAAAAAAGATCAAAAGTTTGATTTGTTTTTATATGCAATTTCAATTTTAATTTTTTTCCAATTACATGTATTGGATTAATTAAAAGAAGTAAAATAATTAATATTTTCACAAAATTTAAATAAATGATTTCAACTTATAAATAAATTAGATGGAAAAAATGTTTTGAATTAAAATTCAGTATTTTCACTATTCAACGAAAAATAATAATTATTAGAAAAATACCAAAAATTCATCCTAATATAATTTAAAAATTATAAATAAAATATTGATTTTTTTCAAATTAAATTCCTAAATGTGTTGGAAAATAATTTTATTATTTTGAAAAGAAGGAAGTAAAATATAGTTCATTTGAGTAAATACTATTTTTATACATAAAAAGGCTTTAACAAAAATTGTATTTTTCATTCTCAATAAGTTTTATTTATATATAAACATTATATAAAATATTTTAAAATTAATTATTACTATTAATATTTCTCTGTTTAACAGTTAGGTTATAAGTACCTCTTTTAAATAATTATTATAATAAAATGATGTTTCGTAAAAACTTAGTATTGTATTTAAAGAACAACATGTTAGTGTTGTGTGTAACATATTCTATGTTGGTGTTGTGTGTAGAACAAGAATAGTTTTTGTTAGGTGAATGTAATATTTGACTTAGTGTAAATGAAATACATCATAAAAAATTAATTTATTTAATAAAAAATGTGCATAAAAACTGATGGTGTTTCATTCTTCCCCCCTAAAAATTATTTTTTCCCATGAAATTCATAATTTCGGAAATAATGAAGATAATTTTTCATCATAGTATCCTCAATTTCATACATATCATCCCTTAATTTATGATTTCTCCACAAAACACTCACCATGTGAGTAAAATGTTTTCATAAAACATTTTCTGTATGATCTAAAATTTAAATTGTTTTTCCTCATAAGAAATATCCCTCTTCATAATCATGATCATTATCTTGAATATATGTGATGGGTCATGTATTTTCTTAGGTATGAGAGATACATTGAATACATAATATAATTTATAGATATTTAAGGGTATATTCAAGCGGTAGCATACAGTAATGATATGATAAATAATTTCAAAGAGACCGACATACCTAGGGATTAGACTCATTTTTAGAACCTCATAACCTTCTTCCAGGGAAATATCCATTGAAATAACTTATCACCGACCTCAAATTTTATACAACATCGCTGGTTATCATCATAAATTTCCTGTGGTGGATGATCTCCCATAATATTCTAAGTAATGGATATAACCTTATCCACCATTTCTTGAGCAATATTAGGTCCTAATAGATTAATTTATCCAACTTAATCTCAGCTCATTGAATCTCTACATTTATTCCATAAAGGGATTAAGAAGGTTCCATCTGAATTATTGAGTGAAAGCTATTATTGTAAGAAAAATAAACTAGGGGATTGTGTTGATTCCAACCACCATTGAAATTTGAAGAAAAATATCTCAACCTATGCTCTAGGGTTTGAATTTTTCTTATAAACTTCCATCTATCTAAGAATGATAAGTAGTGATAAAAAAAATTTATATCAAGAGATTTCGTAATACTTTTTTGAACATTGAGGTAATCCTCAGATCCAGATATGTTATAATATAACGTGGTACTCCATGAAACCATACCATGCCTTTATTGTATATCCTATAAAGTTGATCCAGAGAGAATCCCCCTATAATAATGATGAAGTGTGAAAGCATAGAACAAATATCAACTACCACCAATATAGAATTAATAATTTTAGTGGTTTAGTAGAGTACAATGAAAAAAATTCATATTGATGTTCTCCCATTTCTTTTCAAGTATGGGTAATGGATACAATATCCACTTAGAAATTTCTCTTTTAGCCTTAACTTTCTTGCATACCAAGCACTGAGATACAAAATCTGTGATATCCATTCTCATTCCATACCCCCAGAAGCACTTTTTTCAAGTCTATATACATATCCATACTTATAAGATGAATATAGAATGAAAAAATATAGCCTTATCTAACAATTACTTCTTAAAATATGTATTTGAAGGAACACATTCACAGTTCCATTACCCTTTCATTCTATCTTGATCATGGTTAAACTCAGGAACATTTCCAATATTATTTTTCATCTCCACACCTTCCTTTTGCGCCTCATTAATAGTCACTTGAAAAGAGGGCTGGAAATTCATTTGAGAAAGATAATATTTCCCCATTCCTTCAATATTTCTAGGACCATCCATATTAAATCCATAAATATAGGATCTTTTGTGATCCTCCTAACCTATAACCATCAATTATCCTTTTGACTGAAATCTTTATCCACCTTGTTCACTTTCCCAATTTGGTAATGTATTGAATAGTCATAATAATTTTTCAACTCAAACCATATTATCTGGTGCATACTCAACTACTTATAGTTGAATATATATTTCAATATTTTATAATCAGTATATATATCACAATTTTATTAATAAAGATAATTCCAATAAATCATTTATACAAAAACAAATGTTTTTAACTAAATATCAATAGTTGGGTGATTCTTCTCATGAATCTTCAACTAACACAAGGAATAGGTGATAAACATGTTATTTTTCATAGGAACACATCTTAATCCCTTCTTGGATGAATCATTAAAGATTACAAACCATTCTCTACTACATTTAAATGTAATCAAAGGTGTGTTGACTAACATTTTTTAGTTCCTTGATATTTTACTCACATTCATCTATCCTGAGGAAAAAGGTACTCTTCTGAGTAAACATGGTTATAGGATTAGATAGTCATGTGAAATTATCCACAAAGCATTGATAATATCTAGCTAAACCAAGAAATATATGGATCTAAGTCACCATGGTTGGTCAAGGTGGTCATTAAATACCCTCATTCTTTGATTGATCTACTACCATACCATATCTTGTGATTATGTAAACCAAAAATTAATTTGTTTATCTGAAATTCTCACTTTCAAAATGTTGCTATAATTTCTCTTTTTTTAGGGTCATTAGTAAAATTCTCAAGTCGTTTTAATGATATTCCTTTATATTTCAATTGAAAATAATATCATCAATCAAGACTACTAGAAATTGATCGAGGTAATATCTAAAGATTCCATTCATCAAATCCATGAAGACTGTAGGAGAATTAGTAAGACCAAAAGGCATCAATATATATTTATAGTGTCCATACGTTGCATAGAATTTCATCTTGTGTATATCATCTTTATTTATCCTCAATTGATGATAACCTGAATGAAGGTCAATCCTACTAAAGTATTTAGGTCCACACGATTGATTAGATAAGTAATAAATATGGGGAAGAGGATACTTGTTCTTGATCATGATCTTAATCAACTCCGGATAATCTATATAAGGTCTTCTTGATCGATAGTTCTTTAAAAAAAAGAACAGGTGCACCCAAGGTGACACACATGACTAAATGAATCCCTTATTATGGTTTTATTGGTGTTTCTTATTCAATTATTTTAACTCAATCAGGGTCATTATATAGAGAGTATTTAAAATTGGTGTGGAATAAGGTATGAGTTCTATTGAGAAATCTACAACACAATTTGGTGGAATTCTAGGTAACCCTTATAGAAATAAATCTAATGAATCCTGAAAAATAATCATGTAATCAATTTCAATTTTCACCCCATTCATTTTTGATAAAGAGTTTTCCTAAATGTGAATTAAGAAATATACACCAGAGGTAATCTCCATAAAAATTTCATTATTATCATCAAATTGATGGATGATCATAGGAGGGTTTTAAATTTTAAAACATGATTCCCTTCCACAAAAATTGATGTGGAATTTATGTTGAGAAAGACAATCCATGCATATAAAGACATCAAATTCAACCAAAGGTTGAATGAAAATATTTTTAGGAAGTAGATTCCTAAAAATGATAACATGAGAGCGTAGATATGATGTCATTTCCCCAATAGTCGAGGAATCTGAAAATGCTTGCCTTGCTTCTATACCTCTTGACCATGAAATAAAAGAGATTGTTTTTAGCTTAAAATCTGACTGTGCCCCAGGTCCCGATGGCTTCAAAAATGGTTTCTTTCAGCATTACTCGGACATTATTCACACAGATATCTATAAACTTGTTAAGACATTTTTTCACACTGGACATCTCCCACATGGCCTTAATACTCAATTTATACCATTAATACCTAAAGTGGATAATGCTTCTGAAATTAATCTTTTCCAGCCCATTTCCCTTATCAATACCATATATAAAATCATTAATAAAATTATTTCTAATCTTCTTATTCCTATATGAGATAGGATTGGTACCTGTTATGAATTTGGATTTATGAAAGTTAGATCTATACAAGATTGCATTTCTCTTGGCTTGGAATGTACTAATATTTTAAACTAAACTAAAAAAGTTGGGAACATTTCTATAAATCTAGAAATAAGGAAAGCTTTTGATACTATTGACTAGGGATTTATTTTTAATGTTCATAATTTTGGCTTCAATGAAGATTTCATCAAGAAAATCAACACTTTATTTCACTCCTCCCACATCTCCATTCTGATAAATGGTTCTCCCAACGGCTACTTTAAGTGCATCAAAGGTGTTAGACTAGAGGATCCTCTATCTGCCATTTTATTTACTATTTCTAAAGACTACCTCATCAGATTGATTCTACAACTTATAGATCAAAACAAAATCAAACCTATTCAAGCCTATATGAACTCAAATGTTCCCACTCATCTTCTTTATGCTGATGATATAATCATATTTCTTCAAGGTGACAAAAGAAATATGCAAGTGCTCAAAACTGATCTTGCTCATTATAATGATGTCTCGAGACAAGATATTTGTTGGAATAAGCCATATATTTTCTTTGGAAAAAGATACCCTTCTGGAAGAGAAACTCTAATTATAAATATCCTCGGTATTAAAGAGGGTTCTCTCCCGTTCACCTTTCGTGGGGTTCCAATATTTTTGGGAAGAACCAAATATAGTTACTTTTCCAACATTTTGGTCCAATCACACACCAGATCTCTACTTGGAAAGGTAAATCTTTGTCTATGGCTGGCAGAATATTACTGGTTAAATTTACCATTGTCTCAAAAATGGCTTCCTCATTCATGATTTAAAAATGGCCTAGCAGTAGCATTAAAAAACATAATACATTCATTTTTTGTTTCTGGACTGGTAATATCCTTGAAGGAAGGATTGTAAAGGTTCATGGGAAGAAATGTTGTAAACCATTAGAGAAAGGCGGTATTGGAATTAAAAATCATGAAATGTTTAACGATGATTTGCAATCCAGTCTTGTATAGAGAATGATTCATAATTCCAATAATGATACTGATTGTTTCAAGAAAAGATATCTCAAAAAACATAAAAAAGGCAACTTAAATTATTTTCAGTCCACTATCTAGCCCTCGATTAGAAATATTTATCATAATATCATGGTCAATTCTAGATGGTTAGTCAACACTGATTCTTCTTTGAAATTATGGATTGATAATTGGACATGTTCTTCCTTATCTTCTTTGTTTCCTCCCAACCATTCTCCTCAAAATATAAATATTTCCATTAAAAATGTCATTCAATCAAATAGACATGATATTCCTAATATCATTATCTTTATAATTGACAATTACCCCTTTTCGACTTTTGAAGACTTCCCTATCTGGGAACCAGCACAAAATGGTATTGTTGAATCTAAATTTTTTTACAATCATAATTTTTTGAACTCCACTAATGATTTTGGGTTGTTGAATGCTTTTAACAAGCCTTGGATCAAACCTTCGATACTCACTCTTATATAGAGAGTCTCACACAATAGAATTCCTACTGAAGTGTGTCTCAAATCCTTTGGTATTCATCTTTTCTCAATGTTTCATTTATTCTATCAAAATAGGGAAGACGTTAATCATCTTTTCTTTCATGTTCCAATGCCTTTGATCTTTGGAATTACATCTCTGCCATTTTAAATTCCAGATAGACTTTTTCTGACACTATCATCTCTCACATTAAAAGATGTGTCGATCGCGATGCCTCTCAGATAATTAAGAATGTGTTATCTGCTATAGTTGCAGAATTGATGAACATGATCTAGTATGATAGAAATAATTTTATTCACAACAAAGGCTCACTAAATCTCAATGTAGGTAAAGCTGGAATTATAATTGTGGTGCAAGAAGTAGCTTCAATCCAGAAATCACACCGCATCATCTCTGTTAATGAATTCGAGATTCTTCACAAACTTTGGATTATTGGCATCTTCAAGCAACCAACATGTACCCTTGAAGTATTATGGAAAATCCCGCTCCCTGGATGGATTAAAGTGAACATTTATGGCACCTCAAAAGGAAATCCAGGCCTTGCGGGGTGTGGAGATATTTTCAAAGATTACATAGATCAATTCCATGGATGATTTTATGGTACATGTGGCACAACCTCCTCCCTTGAAGTAGAAAACATGGCTGTAATACATTCTTTCAATTTTGCTATTCAACAAGGATGGAGGAAGATCTGGATCAAGAGTGATTCAGCCACAATTATCCAGGCTATCTTGAATGGGGTGATTCATATCGCTTTGCCACTTACCACCTTATGGATGAAATGTCTCGATATGCTTTGGGATATCAACTACATTGTCACGAATGCCTATCGGGAGGTGAACGTGGTGGCAGATGCTCTTGCCGACATAGATATCAACCATGAATTAACATGGTCTGATACCCTACCTCCCGAGTTTCATCATTTTTATGACAAAGATTGTACGAAACTCCCATCTTTCATAGTCATGTATCTCATTTCTTTAATATTAATGAAATTGTACCCTGTTCTTTTGGATGAGGCACCACCTTCTTCAAAAAGACATGATAGGATTCATAGACTTGATATGAAGTCATCATACCATTAGGGGTTTTCATTACTAAGTGTAAATCTATTAATTTTGGTGTAATCATAAGAAAATTTTACAAATATTTAGATATAAATGAGTTGGTAAATCTAAAATCAAATAAAGAATTAACATATCTTTTGTGGATGGTATGTGTAAATTTCACCATGTTGTTATCACACCTCTTGTCATAAATAATGATGGCATAAGATTTACTCTTATCCATCAACTTAAGAGGTCTTTGAAAACACTCAGAATCACAATACCTTGGGGTTGGGAACTCTTTAGAATTATGGTAATTCTCTATAATCTTGTTGCATTAAATCTGGGGAGGATCATTATGTGTATCTTTTTCTCCATTCACACCGTTATCTAACTTATTTCCATCATACGAGAAATCAAATTCATGATGGGATTCCTTATACACATAATGATTTTTAATACCCCTTAATATAATTTCATCCATAATTCTTACCAAATATATATCACAAAGAAAATATCATGTTCTAAACATCAGTGTTTTTAGATATCCCTTTAAACTCTTACTTCATTTTCTTCTTGTAACCATGATATTGATACATGACTATGAACTAAATTTCAACCATGACTGCACAAAACAAAAAATCTTCATAGATAATAATTTTTATTAGGTCTTACACCATAAGAATAATTGTATTTATTGTTCTAAATAAAATATTAACATGAATTTAAGGTAAGATGATAATTTCTAAATATTACCTCTCAAGACTTTTGAAATAAACCTCGTATGTTCCAACAGATTCATCATCCCATTACATCAAATAAAGGATATCTTTCTCCAACTTTGTAAAAAGAATTTGGGGAAGGTACATATTAGAAAATGATTTCCTGAAATCTTCTCAACCCATATATTCAATATAATCTTAATACCTCTTTTTCTTTATTAGCATCAACCACTAGTCTGATTCTCCTTCAGTCCAATACACATCCAGATTGACATTTTCATAAAATGAACACTGGAAAATGGAGAATATATTTTGAGTATTACTACTCTATTATTTATAAACAAGTGGATCAGAATACCCTCTAAAAGAAGGTGGACGTTTCATCATGAAGGACTCATAGAATATTGTTCCATAATTTTCTTATTTTGAAGTCCACCATCATTCATATCTTGAGAAATATGTGTGAGAATAAGAATATGATTTTTTCCCTAAAACTCATATCGAATTAAATTTCTCTTGATGAAAATAGTTTCATTTTCCATCTCAATCATCATTAATATTGTTCCTTCAAGTTACATGTATTAAATGAAACCAAAATCCTAGAGTAAGAAACACTTATCATAGTGAGGAACTACATACTCATGACAAATCACATATAGAATGTTTAAATCATGAAAGCTTACTTAATCTATAACACCTTATGTTTAACCATGTTTATTAGTAGCGAAATTATATTTAAATCCTTCTTAATAATTCATGAATATTTTGTGAATTCCCAAAGCATATCCCTCAGGAGTTCCCAAACTAGTGTGTAGTATGGCACGTTGTCATGTAACATGTTACACTATGTCCAGATTAACACACATTTTCAGAGTTGTTACCCTTAGGTACATTTTTTCCTGAGCCACATCAATTTTTTTATCCTTATATGGATTTATTTCTCAAAAAACACTATATCAATCATTTACATAAACTCTAGGAAATTTTTCTATATTTTTTTATATCCTTAGACTTATCCTTAGATATTCCCATAGGGTTCTACCTTGGGTTTTATCATCCTAGATTTCAAAGGTTAACTAAACCACTTCACTGATACCAAATATTGAGAAATTATCTTTTCAAACATTAACCTTACATAACTATTATAGAACACTATGAACTATGATACAAATAGATGCCCACTGATTGTATTATTCTAGTGCCTTTAGAAACATGGAAACATAAACACTGGTAGATAATTCAGCTACATTATCTCCCACATGGTTGTTCTTGACTAGAACCCTTACAAGACACATCAAACATAATACATATCTTCATAACCCAGGGTAAAGGAAAAAAATAATGTGTAAGATGAGATGAAAATTATGGGTAAACATGGGAGATATGTTAAGTTAATCATGACTATAAGGGTATGAGAAATGGATCATGAAAATAGAAGATCATTCTCTGTATACGAAAGATCATAAATCAAAATCATGGCATAGATATTTGTAGATCAAAACACATGAATCATAAGGAAATAAAGAATATATTCCATAAATCATAAAATAGTAATGATACATTAAAATTATGTAGAACAATAAGCATATAATTTTTTTTTATAGTAGTCATGTCATCACATCCAAGGCCATTTTATTAGTATTGGTTCACTCCCCATACCATCTTGGTAGACATGGTTCACTCCCATGGTCATCTAAGTAGTATGAGTTCACTCCTCATACCATGTTGGTACCCATGGTTCATTCCCATGGACATCTTTGTTGACAAATTTCACTCCCACGACCATATTAGTATCTCTGAGGAGATAAAAATCATTACCAAATGCCTTGGAAGGAGATATATGTTCCATCTACCTCATAATGAAAATATACATACATGTAGAATAAATTCATAAACAATCATATCAAAACAAATGAAATTAAATTATAATCACAAAAAAGTACTCATATAATAACATGTGGAAAAAAATGTTTAATAATCATTTCATCCAAATAATAACCCATTAGAATAATCAGATTTCAAAACAATAACCCATCAACGAGAAACATGATTCATAAGCATCATGACATTAACACATAAACCATTACATAAAATAATAAGAGTGGAAACATTGAATAATTTACATATAAAATAATAAGTAACACCAACAAATTTCATCTTTGTTGGGGAATTTTTTAAAAGATATTTTAAAAACATTTAATAAGGAATATATCCTTTCTGCAATGAAAACTCTTTTATAAAACATAAAACATTATTGAAAACCATTCTCATTTAAAATACCTTTGAAAACTAATAAAATACAATTTTAAAACAATAACGAAATTTTAAAATAATTTATCCTTAAAAATAATCAACATTAATAATTTGAAAATATTTTATGATTTGTTTTGAAAATCTGGTTTATGAAATAAAACAAATTTCTGACCGAAGATATACATGATATCAGAATATCTTATAAACATTATTAATTAAATTAAGAACCAAAGATTGTAAATTTGCACTAGTACCAAGTGATATATTTAATTAACATAGTAGAATAAAACTCATGAGTTTTTTTTGATATATGGATCATAAAATTTCATCAATGGAAGCATAACCATAAGTAATCGTGATAAACGATGAAATTGTTTCCATAAACAATTTAAACATGGTAACATGGGATCATACACTAAATGTAAGAAAATAAAATTAAATGAAGCATAAACTACCATAAAAACAAGGATATTCATGTTATATCATTCCAAGATTAATTCAATACACCTTGAAAAAAGTACGTGCATAATAATTCATGTGTACCAAAGACGGAAATTTGAGATAACATTATCTAACCGATTTGGTATATTTTTAAACATAAACCATATAAAAGAAGGATAATAAAATGTATATGTAAATACCCATAAATTTAAGAATAACAATCATAGAATAAATTCATGGGATGTATATACACTACAAAAAAGAAAATAGTTTGGAATATGGAATATATCTTACAAATATAAAAAGTGAGATGAAATTTCCTTACCTTATGTATTAACACTCTTCGTAATCATACAAGATTATATTATAATAAATGAATGTTTATATTAAATATAATACAGAAACATATTATTATTTATAATAAAACATATTATGTAATTACAATTATATATTACCCTGTAATTTACAATTCCATGCTTTGGGTAATATCTTCTTTGTTCTTTATACAAATTATGAATTATTATTCTTTATCGCCTTACATAAATTGTTATTTAATTATTTAAAAAATTTAGAACATGAATTATATATTATATATATTCCATATATAAAAATTTATAACAATCTATAAAACATTGATATATGAAATGGAATGCACCATTTATGGAGATAGTAGGTTGTATGTATGGATGAAATTTGTTACCGTTTTTTTGTCATGTTGAATGAAAGTAAGAAAATTTTATATGTATATATTTATACAATATAGTTAAAGTATTATTATAATGTTATATATATATATATATCATATATGTTCAGTAAAACCCTCGTTAATACATTCCATGTGAAGTGTGAATGAATCACATCACTTTGGGGTGGTGGTAGTCCACAGATCCACAAACGATGTAATCGTATTAACACAAGATGGAATGTATAAAGGCATGGGTTATAAAATAATTAAATAATAATCAATAAATGATAAATATTATATTTATATCTTATATAAACATTATTTCCATCATAATTCCCAACCATGCACGTTTGAAAAGGAATGATGAACAAAGATGTTTTGTGAGGCTGCAGTTCGTAGAATACAAGAATGGTATGTTAATTACCCATCAGATGGAAGTGCGTGTAAGTGTAGGTAGAATAATTAATATTAAAAAAATAAATATATTTAAAAATATATTTTTATTATGTAATCATGGAATAAGTATATTTGAGGTGATGGTGAATGAAAATAAAATAATGTAGCTTGTGGAAGGATGTTACCTCTTCTTTGGGAAAATCATTTTGGTTATCACCAAAGGTTTTTAGTGGATAGGATTATTCCAAAAGGGAGGATTAAAGGAGTAAGTTAGGATTTCTGGGAAGTGAATTTTATAGATCATGGATGATCCTATGTGGTTTTGTAGGTGTGAATATGTGGGTGGAGAGGGTACCCATTATAGTGTAGGAGGAGTGGAACTATTGTAAACCATTGGAAATGGAATTCCACACATGTTTCTTACTTGTAATATGGATATAATAATGTTAAAAATTAGATAAAGGGTCAATTAGGGCAGAAATAAGATCATAAAATGGATTTTGGAAAAGGTTAATATTTATTTGTCCCTTATTTTTAAGGTTCAGTCATTTGCTAAGCTTAATTTCACCATAATAATTTTAAATAATTTTAATTACTTTCAGTAATATTTTTTATCAACAAAAAGTTGAAATTATTAGATATTATAAATTATTTTGATAAAAAATATGGAATAATTTTTTTTTAAATTCCAATCAAATAAGTGGAATAAATTAAATAAAAATTAATATTGTAAACCGGAAGATACTATATGTTTTTAAAGTAAAAAAATACCAAAAGATTGCAGTGTTTATATATACAAATTCACTGTAATATTGGTTGGAATGACTTAAATTAGATTAATTTTAAAAAAATTAATCTAATTAAACCTTAAAATAATTTAAAAATACAATTTATCATTATAAATAAATTACATGAAAAACATGTTTTGAATTAAAAGACAAGATTTTTCACCATTCACGAGAAAATGAAGTTTCTTAGAAAATTCAAAAAAACACATCCCAATAAAATTACTATATTATAAATTCAAAAATGAATTTCATTTTATCAAATTCAAATTCTTCACATTTTTAAAATTAATATTATTAATTTTTCCATAAGGACATTATAAAAGTTCATTTGGGAAAATAATATTTTAAAATATATAATGACATTACTAAAAATTTTATTTTTCATTATAAATATGTTTTTAATAATAAAATACCATATTAAACAAAATATTAAAAGTATTTATTACTAATAATATTAATATGTTTAACGATAATGTTATAACTATATCATTTAAATAATTGTATCAATAAAATGATGTGTCATAGAAACTCAGTGTTTCATGTAATGCTAGTGGGTATTGCATGTAACATATGCCAAGTACGATTTTTGTGTAGTGAAAGCCAAGTAAGTGTTATGTAAAATGAATTTTTGACCTAATTCAATGTAGGGGATGAGTAAAAAATAATTTATTAGAGAATAAAATATACATAAAAACTCAACTGGATTTAGGTTTCATAAATATCATATAATAACTTATGAAACAAAAAGTGAATCGTAAAAAATTTATTATATAACAACATATAGAAATATGATAGGTTTCATAATCATTTCATCCTTGAATTACCTATGAAAGGAAGTGTGTTTCATAAAAAAATTATCATGATATAACCCGTGGAGGATTAACATGTTTCATAAGAAAAATGTCCTCATAAATATTAACCATTAAAATAAAGGATTCAAATGATTTCATTTTATCATATCCATAATAAAAAATAAACTATATCACAGGATATCATATAATATAGGGGATAAAATTTACATATCACTAAGAGAATTTCTAAATATAAATAACCATTATTTAAAAATCAATTTTTACAAAATACATTTTTTTCAAAACCCTTTCCATTTAAAAAAACTTCCAAACCATATTAAGTATTATTTAAGAATCTTTTAAACAATTCCTTGTGGAAAATATCATTTTTTTATTTAAAATAATATTTTTAAAGTATAGAATATTTTGAAATCCTTTTTAATTGAAAATGTCTTTGGAAATATATAAATAAATCGTGGAAACCCATTTTAAACAAATTATAACATAAAATATTAAATTAAAACAATTTTCCGTGAAAATGATATTATGTGATAATTTAAAATCATTATTAAAAACAATATTATATAACAAGGTTTTTCAATAAAAATGGTTTCTGACCAAAGAGAGAAACAAATTTAGATTATCTTAATTTTTTTATTAATCACATTATATAACAAAAAGATAGAAAATGGTACCACCATATGAATATTTCATGAATAACCAGCGGAAAACAAAAGCGATGATATCTTTTTAGATATGGATCATGTTATTTCCTCAATAGGAGTATAATCATAAATAATCTAGATAAATTATCATATTGTAGTAATAAACTAGTAACACATTGGTAACCTTGAATCATAATCCACAAGAAAGGATAAAATTACATGAAAATTAACATATCATGAAAAGAATTATATTTATGATATAACAACTCAAATAGAAGTATATACACCTCATAAAAAATATAGGTGCATCAGAAAATCTGTTTTTCAAAGAAGGAAAATGAAGGCAAAATTACATTACTAATTTGGTATCTTTTTAACCATAAACCTAATGAAAGGGATGCCATAAAATGAATATTTAAATACCCATAAATTTTTAGATAAAAATAATATAATACATCCAGATGATTTATATACACCACAAAAATTATTGAGTGATGAATAATGCATAAGTCTCACAGAAATAAAAGTGAGTCCAAAAATCCCATTACTACTTAAGTAACTTTTGAATCATGATAAAAATGAAACAATAAAAAAGATAAAACTTTGATTATTATGAAACAAATTAAATTCAATATATAAAATGTAATAGGGTATGTTATACACCACACAACAAGAATATTGTGTGTAAAAACATATATCTCATAGGAATAAAAGTGAGATGAGATAACCATTACCTTAAGTATTGAATTTATTCTTACTTGTTTAAAGCTATAGTATAATAAATATTAGTTTTTAATATATATACCAAATAACCATATTCATAGATATATTAACATTTTTTTATTATGACATTATTGTCATGACTCGTCACCCGGGGCCCGTACCATGACTACTCCAAGCCCGCCTTCCATAGGCCTGGGGATAGCGACTAGAAACAAAGGCGTAATTCAATAAATCTTGGAAGGTATTGCCTTTATGAACTGAAAACACACACACACACACACAATAGATTACGAGTTGAAAGTAAACGCTAAGTAAAGATGTATTCAAAAGAGTACTGAAAAGTAAAGGGAATGGAAATAAATGCCTTACTAAAAAGTGAAAGTACAACTGAAAAACAAGTACAACTAAAAATGAAAATCTGTTACTGGGTCATCCTCCAGGGTTCCTACCTGAAGGGTAGGTACGGATGGCCTCCTCATCACTCCACGTCCATAAATCTCCTATGTGTACTGACTCGTTGTAAGGTCCTCTTCTGGGTACCGTCCAGTCCTGCTACTCAGCCTCAATCAGCGCTTTCCATCATCTGAATCCAACACAACGAGGTGAGGGCATTTCCCGTGCAAGGGTGAGTTTAATGATACTTAGTAGAGACCCCGAGACCCTCAAGGTCTCAGAAAATACAACAATGATAAACCAAAAATAACCCACTTAGGTATATGCCCATACATATACCTAAGTTATCTAGTAATCTATCTCAATCATGAGGATACCAAAAGTTACCGACTTAGTTCACACAGGTATACAAATTATGTAGAGAGATAGAGATGATCAGATATAGCCACTAAATAATCTGAGCTATTGGACCCACACAGGATTTGGTACCAACTATTATGTAAATCCAATACATGATCCAGGCACAAAATTTGGAGGTGTCGGGCCAACACATGATCCAGGACTAGCTAAGCTATCAGACATACACATGATCCAAGACCAACTATTCTGTTGGACCAACACATGATCCAAGAAAGGAATTCAGAACTGTCGGACCAACACATGAACCAGGAACAATAATCAGAACTATCAGACCAACACATGATCTAGGAATAGTCAACAATGCACAACCAACCATAGGGTTTCCACAAATAACGCTTGATTACGGGAGGGTCCGCACCTCAAGACAAGATTCAATACATAAATTACCATGAATTACAATGTAGAAGTATCTCAAATATCCGCCTCATCATAGGGATCTCAACGCAATAGACGGTGCGTTGATTGGATGCCTGGTCTGTGTGTTATTAGCCTTTCAGTCCCCGGGTCCCAGTTAGATTCATGTATCATACAACCTGACCGTGTCTCAAATATACCCCGAACTCTAGTGGGTAATCTGAAAGGGACTATCATGTTTCATAAATACCAGCACCACTAACAGTTCGTCAAATGGATGTCTAGTGCCAAAGATATGGCCAAAAGAAAGTAACTGTCAGTAGTGGGTCTGGGCACGATCCGACCCGGTCGGACTAATTCGACCCAACCTAGATTGGTCCCACCCGGTCTGGGTTGACTCGGTCAGACCCACTGGGTCTGACCCGGACTGTTGGGAAGGTCAGCCTTCAAGTTTCAGCCCCGTCCGCTGGGCCCGACACAACGGAATGTAGGTGCGGTTTAGCCCGGAGGCCACTGCGTAGGTGGCTCATCCTAGAGGCTGGGTCCAGTTCGGCCAGCGCTGCGAGGGGCATGGTACATGCGACTCATCTTTGGAGGTTGAGCTGGACACTAGTAGGGAGATGGGAGACTGTGAGGAGTGTGAGCAGGACAGTGATGTGCCGGGCGGGGGATCGGAAGGCTGTGCGGGAAGTGGGCAGGGAACATGGGGCGCGGGGAAGTCCATCAGGGCACGAGGCAGGCCGGCAGGGCGCCGGGAGACAAGTGAGGCACGCGGGCAGTGCACGGGTAGGCCGTTAGGGCATTGGGCATGCCAGAAGGGTGTCGGGCAAGCAGCTAGGGAACTGGGTAGGGCGTCTGGACGACGGCGTGGTGTGTGGGTAGGCCGCGGGAAGGCCGGGTTGCGGCCAGGTGGCAGCTGGGTGGGTCGGTTTGGCGTGACCCGGGCCGGAGCAGGCCAATGGTGTTCTTCTGGGAGAATCAGAGTGCTGCGGGGGGGGGGGGGGGGGGTGAGTCGCGGATGCCGTAGGTATCAAAACCTTTGTCGTTTCCTCCTTCTTCGCCTCGTTGCTACATCACCATGTTGAAGAACACCAAGAAAGAAATCGACAGAGGGTGTCATGCCCTGTTAGTTTGGCCCGCACCCTCTGCGTTTAGGGAGGTATCAAATGTCTCATCAAGAAGAAAATATGTTCAACAACACATCCGCTACAATCCCTTTTTATCCGATGAAGAAGATAAGAAAAAAAGGTATAACATTATCATGCAATAAACCCCCTACCATTTTAGTATCAGTCACTAATGGTGAAGTCGCAGAAAGAAGATGTCTCATGATGGTTGTGGAAGATGCTCCATGTCTATAGGATTCGAGGAAGGAATTCAAAGAAGAAATCGTCGTCGGCATTCTTCGCATTCTTCATTGGGAGGAGCATTCTTCATTGGAAGAATTTTAATCCTCCCAATATTTCCTCTTATCATGTTCCACCAAAGTTCCATGTGAAATAATATTAAATTTAGTTGTCTAATATTATATTTGCATAACAATTCAATTTGGAGAATTAAATTATGTGGCTCCACCTAATTAATGCATGATAGTTTTCATGGATTAATTTGTGGAGGTAAAGGGGGTTTTCTCCCCATTTAATGGGGGGGGGGGGGGTTGAGGAATTCAAGTGGCTCTCCCTCATTAATGAGGGAGAGTTTGGGTTTTATCCTCCTCCATCAATAGGGGTCGGGTGGACCCCACCCCTATTATTTAAAAATGTATGTTATGCGGTCTCTGGTGGTCCCCAAGTCTTAACCTCACGTGGGAGGTTATGCTCGGGGGGGCCCCACCATCATAAACATCCAAGGGAGGTTAAGGTGTGGTGGTCCTGCATCCAACTCCCATGAGGAGGTTTTAACCACCCAATCTCCACCTGGTGATAAAAATGAAAATAACGTGAGCTTACTTTATTATATTACTTCACACGAATACCCAAAAACTAACTTGTATCCTCGACTCACTGACATCGAAGTGAAAGTCCTCTTAAGAGAAAACCGGCACTGCGAGATCAATGGTGCTCTCAGATTTCAATTCCGAGCACCGGTTCAAAAGTTATAAAAATCCGCTCATACGTTTACAGAACATACTAGAACAAAACTTAAAAAATTAATTCCAGGCACACCAGGCGTTGGAATCAAGCACCGTAAACTTTTTCAGACTCGTAAATTTCACATGTATTTAAAAACAAATTCCATGGGATTTCAGGGACATTACATTCTTCTCACCTTACGGAATTACATCCTCATAAGGTACAACTCGAACTAAGGAAAAAATGGGGGTAGTGAGCACCCATCTGATCCTCCCACTCCCTTATGCTCTCTTGGAGGTTTCCATGCTGCCAAAGAATGCGCACCAGGGGTATCAACCATCCATGAAGGACCCACTCCTATAGATCCTAAATCTCCACTGAAACCTCTGTAAATTTCACCCCGTTGTCGACGTCCAGCTCCCCATGGTAGATGATGTGAGTAGGGTCATGCACATATCCCCTCATCTTGGATATGTGGAAGATGTCATGCAACTGGTGCAACTGAGGTGGATGAGCTAAGCGATATTCAACCTCGCCAACTCTGCTAAGGACCAAAAATGTTCTGATGAAACGTGGAGATAACATGCCTCCTCGTCCAAATCTCAGTAAACCTCATCGGGATGAGACCCATAGAAAGACATGATCCCGGTGGGGCCGACCCGCCAGCCCACTGGCTTGACTGGTCGGGCCCGTCTTTGCTTAAATGCGAATAACTCCTAGACTGCGCATCTGATTGACACGCCGTCAGCGGTACTGGGACCCTTGCGGTGAGGCGGTCCTTTTGGAATAATCTAAGCGATTTTTGAAAAAATTTGGAAAACAGACGGGTTGGATTGAGCGTAAAATCCAACCAGGCCCCTGAAACAGAAACGCCAATAACTCTCAGACCAGGCGTCCGATTAATGTGCTGTCTATCGCGTTGAGTTCCTTATGATTAGATGGAACTACGAGATACATCAACTCAGGACTTCGTGATATTTGATGTATCGAAACTTGGCTCGAGGAGCGAACCCTCCCAGAATCGAGCGTGTTGTGTGCGGGAACCCTAGGGCTGGCGGCGACTACGATGACTACTGTACCGAAATCCTCTGTGGGTTCGACAACAATTACTAGCTGTGATGGTCTTGTATCCTATGTGGGTCCCAGCTTAGATGATTCAATACTGGTCTTGTATCCTATGTGGGTCCCAGTATAGATGAATCAATGAAGACAGCTGGTCTTGTATCCTATGCGGGTCCTAACTGTGCTGGTCTTGTATCCTATGTGGGTCCCAGCTTAGATGATTCAATACTGGTCTTGTATCCTATGTGGGTCCCAGTATAGATGAATCAATGAAGACAGCCGGTCTTGTATCCTATGTGGGTCCCAGCTTAGATGATTCAGTATCTATTTCTGATCATATCTTTCACCTTTTCGACGATGAATACCCGTGTGAGCTGAAATCATGTTTACTCTCCTTTGTGGATTTTGTTGTACTATCCTGTGTGGATTACATTTTTCTTTCCTATGTGGAATACGTATACTTTCCTGTGTGGACTGAGTTGTACTTGGACTCGGAGGTTAGAGCGTATTGGAATTGATGACTTAGGTATATGTATGGGCATATACCTAAGCAGTGTCGGTTGTTACTTCGTGATTGTATGTTTCCTTTGTGGTTTATCCTTTGTGGATTTTGGGAGACCTTCGGGGGTCTCGGGGTCCCTACTGAGTAGCTTATACTCACCCCTGCATGGGCTATGCCTGCACTACGTTGTGTTGGTTGCAGACGACGGATAGCATTGATCGTGGATGAGGCTTGCAGAGCAGGATGATACCTAAAGGTGGACCATTGGGCGGGATGTGCTCGGAGCGGACGGCGGGACCCGAGGAGTAGAGGAGCTATCTGTACCTACCCTTTAGGTGGGATTTCCAGTGGACAGCTCGGTGTAGCGGCTTTACTTTACTGTTTTTGTTTTCCCTTTCGAGTTGTACTTTACAGTTGGGCTTGTATTTCCGACCCCTTTTACATTCCGTACTTACTGTTGTACTCAGTTTTTACTTAGTGTTTACTTCTTCTGCTTGTACTCTGTGGTGCGTGTTTACTTTACAAAGGCAATTCCTTCGCTTTTTACTGGGATTTACGCCTTGGTGCTAGTCGCCAACCCCTGGCCTATGGAAGGCGGGCTTGGGGTAGTCACGGCACGGGCCCCGAGGACGGGTCGTGAAAAATTGCCATCCTCGAACTCTAGAGGTCTCTGTATCCTATCGGCATATGAATTCTTTCTACTCTGTACAGTCTTCATCCACTTCTAGATGATCTACACCTTCTCTGTGGTATCTCATATGATCTCTCGTCCCACTAGTACTGACTCCCCTTGGTCTGTCCACCACAATGGTGATCTGCAAGGTCAACCATACAATCCCTAAAAAGGTTCCATCCAAAATGGTAGAGTGGTAGCTGTTGTTGTATGAAAACTCTTCCAAATATAGGTTATCCTCCCAGGTATTATTGAAGTCTAGGAAACATGCTCGGATCATGTCCTTGAGGGTCTAAATGGTCCGCTCGGCCAGACCATCTGTTTGAGGATGGAAGGTGTTGCTCAAGCGAAGCTACACCTTGAAAGCTTCCTGCAAACCCTTCCATAGCCAGGAAGTAAATAATCTATCACGATTGGATACAATCATCAATTTTATACCATGTAGCCTCACAATCTCCTGTACATAGAGGTTTCCCAAGATCTCTACTGAACCCTGCTCTCTGATTGGTAGAAAGTTGGCCGACATGGTGAGTCGGTCGACGATCACCCAAATCGAATCATGACTCTTGGATGTACGTGGAAGACCCTTCACAATGTCCATGGATATCCCAACCCACTTCCACTCTGGGACCTCGAATGGATGAACCAAGCTGGCTAGTACCTGATGCTTCACCTTCACTTGCCGACAAGTGAGGCATTGAGAGAAAAACTCCACTACTGCCTTCTTCATACCTGACCACTAGTGTTGCCATCTAAGTTCCCAGTACTTCTTCACCACTCCTGGACGTACCTGTAGAGGGGATGTGTTGAACTCCCTCAACACTTCCTCCTGAAGTGACAATGGAACCATAGTACGTTCTCTAAAGAGGTTGACGTGCTCCCCACTTTCAAAAAATCTATCAGGTGCCTTCCCTTTGGATATCTGTGTACGCCATGTCTCGCAGTCAGCATCCCCATACTACGCCTCCCAGACTCGCTGAAGAATTGAAGAGTGATAATAATAGACCGAATGAAAGCTGCTCCATCTCGGACCACATAAAAAATTTGTAAAGCATCCAGCAACTCTGTCTCCTATCCTCGAAATTGTATACCAGATCTCCTGCTGAGCGCATCCACAACAACATTCCCCTTCCCAGAAGTATAGACTATCTCGAAGTCATAGACCTAGAGGAACTTAATCCAACATCGACATCTCAGGTTATGTTCCTTCTGAGAGAATAAATACTTGAGACTCTTGTGATCATAATAGAAGATAAAAAGTTCTCCCATAAGATAGTGCCTCCACATCTTCAAGAAGAAGACCACTGAGGCTAACTCCAGGTCATGGGTAGCGTAGTTCTTCTCATGCTATCTCAGCTACCAAGAACCATATGTGATCACTGCTCACCCCTGCATCTGGACACATTCGAGTCTAGTCCCTGATGTGTTGCAATAAACTACGTACCCTACACCCTCCTCTAGAAGCCTCAAAATGGGGGCACTAGTCCGCCTCTGCCTCATCTCCTGAAAGCTCTGCTAGAATATATTCGACCAAACAAAGGGTTTCCCCTTATTCGTTAAGGCTAATAGTGGTGCTAAAACTCTAGAGAAGTCTGGAACGAACCTACGGTAGTACCCAACCAATCCCAGAAACTCCGTACCTCCGTCACACTCCTGTGTGGCTCCAAAACAAGTACTGCCTCAATCTTCAATGGATCCACTACAACTCCAGCCCCGAGATGACATGTCCCAAGAGGCTAACCTATCGGATATAAAATCGGAACTTCGAGAGCTTACCATAAAGCTGGTTCTCTTAGAGTGTGTCCTGCACTACTCAAGAATAGTAGGCATGATCCTCCTCTGTAGTCAAGTAGATGAGAATTTCATCGATGAAGACTACGACAATGCGAACGAGGTTTGGCCATAAGATCCTGTTCATGAGTCCCATAAACACTACTGGAGCATTAGTTACACCAAAAGGCACAAACAAGAACTCATAGTCGCCATACTGAAATCTTAAGGTCGTCTTCTACACATACTCATCTCGAACTCTCAGCTGGAAATAGCCTGATCTGAGGTCTATCTTTGAGAACCATCATGCTCCCTTAAGCTGATCAAAGAGGTTTCCAATCCTCGGGAGTGGGTAGTTTTTCTTAATAGTCACCTAGATCAGTGGACAGTAGTCGACATAAGGCCTCAATCTTCCATCTGACTTCTTGGAGAACAGTATCGGGGCTGCCCAGGGAGAATCACTGGGCCAGATGAATCCCTTCCCCTGCAAGTCCTCCAACTGTACACGCAGCTCACGTAGCTCAGCAGGAGCCATCCAATATGCTGGTGTTGATATCAGTGACATCCCAAGGTACAGTTCAATGTAAAATTATACCTCTATACGAAGAGGTGGACTTGTGACATCATTAGGGAAAATATCTTCATGTTGGTCCACCACTACAGGATAACTCAGACTCCCCACATCAACTGATCTGAGGGTAATGCAGGCCAACTGATGAGTGATTGGATGTACCCTCCTCCGAGTAAGTCCGTCCGATGCTGCAAAGGGTCCCTTATCATAGATAATGGTGAACCTGGTCCCATCCATGCTGACACACCACACTTTTTGCCTAATACAGTTAATCTATGCATGTACTATGGATAACCAGTATATAACCAAGATGATGTCGTAAGGACTCGAAGCCGCTACGAGGAGATCTCAGCCGGCGCTCTCACCTCCTAGAGTAAGCTCACACTGTCGGCACCAGTGCGTAATCATCGAGCCTATTCCCATATGAGTCTTTATCCGTAAAGATTGAGCCAACGACTTCGTCGGAATCTCTGAGCATCAAATGAGGGAAATGGAAATGAAAGAGTGACTGACACCTGTGTCTATAAGAACTGAAACTATAGTTTATTAGACATAGATCATACCTCAAATCATCTCAGGAGCTCCATGATCATATGCCTCAATTTCCTGGAGCTGAGCTCTCGCCTGTCCACCTTCTCCCTACGGTCTGGGTGGACCTCCTAGTGGTGGTGGAGGTAACACCTCATAACGTCGTCCACCACCAGCTGCATGGCCTGCTCCTCTACCACGTCCATATGCTTCCTGCAGTCCACCTCAACTAAATCTATGTCTCTTCCTGGGTGGTCCTTCAACCATCTGTTGATCATTAGTATGGTAGGTCGGACAGTCACAATCCATGTGACCCTGCCCCCTGCAAGAGTAACATTGCCTGCTCCTGTCATGACTGTCTCTGTATCATGTGCCCCGCACAACTGAACCCATATCTTGAGGTTGTTTACCAGATGGTCTGGTCAGCTTGGACCTCTATAACATCTGTCTGCTGCCAGCTGCAGAAGATTCCACTACGTGATGCCCGGTGGTGGGTCTCGCTACTGGTGACTGCTCAGTAAGGAAACTCTCCACTAAGTGGACTCGGTCTAATACCCCCCACCGCGTCGGGATGCTGAGGGAGATCATCGAAGATCTTATCTCTCACCTGAGTCCCTGATCGAAGGTCCGAGCCCTGAAGAATGGGTCCCACACCATATTTGTGGCGCAGTGTGAGAGGTCGGTGAACCTCGCTGAGTGATGTGCCACTGTCATGCTACCCTACTATAGATGCAGTAGGTCCTGTATTAGTACCGCACATAGGGAGGCTAGGACTAACTCTACCCGAAATAGGATCTCAAAGTCTGCCTAGAGTAGTGTCGCCTCGTCATGCACCTGGAGCATTAGGCCCCACCATATTCCAAATGAAGACTCTCGGCAAGGATGACCATAAGGTCGGCTGGTGTTCATACTAGATTGAAGACTCTGACCACATCCTCCATCCAATCCTCAGCTTCCTACGGGTCCATCTCACCCCTAAAACTGGGCGGCCTCTAGCACTGGAACTCGTGCAACACGCTCATACGATGTGAACTCTATACTACTGGGGTTTGTGGTATCACTGGCCCAATGGGTAGTGGTACCGCTGGTGCCTCCGCTGTGATAGGGCCCTGCCCCGAGGCCTTGTTGCTCGGTGGGCTGTCATCTCGTACAACTCTGAAAACCTAGGATGACTGTCTGTGTGGAGGCATCCTGAAAAGAAACAGGTTCTCCATAGTAAATAAGTTATACATGCTGAGCTGACTCAAAAGATATCGCAAAGAAGACTCTTCAAAACACACGTTCAATTAGTGTTTTCGTGCACTTAGTCGGAAATCAAAAGTCAGGGTCCTCGTGTATGGATACTTCCACCACCGCACCTACACTGGACTCCTAGAACCGAAAACCAAAGTTAGTACCCTTAACACTATTGCCTCACAGAAGAAAAGATCACAGTATTAAGTTATGTGGTAGAACTGACTCCTCTGATACCAATTTTCCACAACCCGTCCCCTAGGGCCCGTGTCGTGACAACCCCAAGACCTCCTTCGATAGGCCAGGGGCTGGCGACTAGGAAAAAAGACATAATTCCCTAAAATTGAGAAGGCATTGTCTTTATCAACTAAAAACACACATAGAAAATAGATTATGAGCTGAATGTAAATGCTATGTAAAGCTGTATACAAACGAGTGTTGAAAAGGGGCCAGAAATACAATCCCAACTGGAAAGTGGAAGTACAACTGAAAAGAAAGTACAAATGAAAATGAAAAGTAGCTATTGGGTAATCCTATGGGGTTCCTTAATAAAGGGTAGGTACAAATGGCCTCTTCAGCACCCCACATCTGTCAGTTTCTTCTATATATCGACTCTTCGTAAGGTCAACCTCTAGGTACCATCCAGTCCTGCCACTCAGCCTCAGTCAAGGCTATCTATCATCTACATCCAACACAACAAGGAGCGGGAATAGCCCGTGTAGGGGTGAGTATAACGATACTCAGTTGGGACCACGAGACCCTCAAGGTCTCACAAAACCCAACAAGCATAAACCAAAAATAACCCCACTTAGGTATATGCCTATACATATAAATAAATTATCTAGTAATGCATCTCAATCATGAGGAAAACACAAGTTACTGACTTAGATCACATAGTTATAAAACATATTTAAAGAGATAGAGATGATTAGATATAGCCAATGAATAATATGATCTTTCAGACCCACACAGGATCCGAGACCAGCTGTTCTGTCAGACCAACACATTATCCTGGAACAGAAGTTGGAGCTGTCGGAAAAACACATGATCCAGGACCAACTAAGATGTCAGACCAAAACATGATCCAGGACCATCTATTTTGTTAGACCAACACATGAACTAGGAAGATAAGTCAAAACTATTGGACAAACACATGATCCAAGAATAGTCTTCAGAATTTTCTGACCAACACATGATCCATGAACAATCAATAGTGCACGACCAGCCACAGGTTTTCATCAAAGCACGCTTGATTTCAGGAGGGTCCACTCATCAAGCCATGTGTCAATAAATACATTACCACTGTGTCCCATTTAGAAGTATCTCAATGGTATTCCTCGTTATAGGGGTCATAATGAAAAAGACAGTGTGTCGATCGTACTCCCGATCTGTGAGTTATTAGCCTTTTAGTCCTGGGGCACAGTTGGATTCGTGTACGATCCAACCTGTCTGTATCTCAAATATACCCTGAACTCTAGTGGGGTAATCTCAAAGACACCTCTGTGTTCCATGAATACCAGTGCCGATGACGGTTCTTCAAATGGACATCTGGTGCCGATGATATGGCTAAAAGAAAGTAACGGGCAGTAGTGGGCCTGGGCCTGATCTGACCCAGTCAGATCGACTCAGCCCAACCTAGACTGGGCCGACCGATTAGCCCGCTAGGTTTGGCCCAGTCTGCTAGGCCTACCCCAGCAGACTGCATGGGCAGTTTAGCCCGGAGGCCACCCCGTAGGCGGCTCGGCCTGGAGGCTAGGGCCGGTTTGGCCAGCGCCGTGAGGGCCACAGTTTAGGTGGATTATCCTGGGAGGTCAACCCAGGTGGCAGTAGAGTGAAGGGAGGATGCACGGAGCGCGGGCAGGCCGTCAGGGGGCTGGGCAAGTTTCCAAGTGGCCAAACAGGGCACATGCAGGCTATGTGGGGCATAGGGCAGGACAACAGTGCGTCGAGCAGGCCGATAGGGCACCGAGAGGCTAGAAGGGAACGCGGGCTATGTGCGGGAAGTCTGCGTGCATGTCGAGAGGCGGACGGGTGGTAGTTGGGCAGGCTGGTTTGACGCTGCTCGAGCTGTCGTGTGCCGACGGGTTTCGGTAGGGAGCATCGAAGCGCCATGTGAGGGGGGGGGGGGGGGGTGATTCACGGAGGCCACAAGTAGTGTGACATTTATCTTTGCTGCCTTCGTCACCTCGTTGTAGCATCACCATGCTGAAGAACACCATGAGATAAATTAATGGATGGTTTCGATCCATGTTATGTTGGCCTGCACCCTCCACATTTAGAGAGGTATCAAATGTCTTGTCAAGAAAAACAGAGGATCAACAACATGCCAACACAATCGCTTTTTATCCGATGAAAAAGATATGAAAAAAGGTATAACATCATCATGAAATAAACCCCCTACCTTTTGATTATTGGTCGCTGATGGTGAAGTCGTAGAATGAAGACATCTCACGACAGTTGTAGATGATTTTGGACATCGATAGGATTTGAGGAAGGATGTCGAAGAAGAAATCGTCACCAGCGTTCTTCACGTTCTTCATTGGAAGAATTTTAATCCTCCCAAGATTTCCTCCTCTCATGTTCCACCAAAATGCCTTGTGAAATAATATTACATTGACTTGTATAATATTATGTTGGCAGAAAAATTCAATTTGGAGAATTAAATTAATTGGATCCACCTAATTAATGCATGAGAGTTATCATGGATTAATTAGGGGAGGTCAAGGGGGTTTCTCCCCATTTAATGGGTGGTTGAGGAATTCAAGTGGAACTCCCTCATTAATAAGGGAGAGTTGAGAGGTTTTATCCTCCTCCATCAATAGGGGTCGGGAGTTCCGAACCCCTATTATTTAAAAATGGAGGTTATGCGGTCTCAGGTGGTCACCACATTGTAACCTCTCGCAGGAGGTTATGCTTGGGTGGGCCCAACCACCATAACCTCCCAAGAGAGGTTAAGGATTGGTGGTCCCACCTCTAACTACCATGAGGAGGTTTTAGCCATCCAACCTCCATATGGTGGTTAAAAATAAAATAATTCTATCTTACTTTATTTTATTAATTCACACTAAAAACCAAAAACTTAATTTTATCCTCGACTGACTACCGTCGAAGTGAAAGTCTTCTTAAATGAAAATCAGCGGAACGAGTTCAACGATGGTCACAAATTTTAATTCCGTGCACCAGTTGAAATGTTATAAAGATTTTTTGATACGTTTACTGAACATACCTAAAACAAATTTCAAAAATAAATTCCGGGAACACCGGACCTCAGAATCAAGCGCTGTAAACTTTCGTGGGCTCTTAAAAATCCCATGTATTAAAAAAAATTCCATGGGATTTCTAGGTCATTAAAATCATATTACCCATATATTAACAATTTCATTTTAATGTTACATTTCAGGTAATATCCGTCTTTTATTCTTATATTATTTGGATTATTATTATTGATTCCGTTAGATCAAGATTTAATTCTTTAAAAAATATAAAAAATGATATAAATACCATACATATTTATTATATAATAATTTATAATAATATATAAAATATTTAAATACAAAATGAAATACACCGTTCATGGAGACAGTCGGTCGTAAGAATGCTTAAATGATGTTTTCTATTTTTGTCGTATTGGAAGAAATGAAGTAAATGAAAAATTTGTATATGTACTTATATTATAATTATATTAGAATTATCATTTAACATATATATTATAAAATTATAAAACTCATCTTTATTACATTCCATATAATGTGTGAATGAATCACATCTCTTTGAGGAGGTGACATTTCACTCATCTAAAAATAAAGTTATGATATTCCCAAAAAATGGAAAATATGAAGTTATATGATATAAAATAGTTAAAAAGGAAAAAATACCTCATTAATATCATTTATATAATAAAAAAAATTATTTGAATTATAATTCCCAACCATGAGAAGTTATAAGGGAAAAATGAAGGACATCGTTTGGTGAGACGGTAGTATTCATAAACATGAACGAAAGGTTCGTCACCCATTTAATGGAATTGTGTGTAGGTACAGGTAGAAAAATTATAATAAAAACATATATACATATTTATTATACTGATTTTATTTTAATATGATGAATTGAATTGGTGGAGGAATAAATTAAATAAACATGCACATTGAAGAACTCTATCTCTTTTTTGGGTAACTCATTTTGGTTTTCACTAAAGGGTTTCCTTGGAGGGATTTATGTCCACATTTAGGATTATTGTATGAGAGGAGTGGTATTGGGAGATTATATGGGCAGTTTTTAATGATACAAAGAAACTGATAAGTGTTAATAAGTGAGAGGGTGTGTTCTCTTTTTATAGTGGAGGAGCTATATTCCTATAAATAAAAATGTAAAATTTATTGAAAGGTATTCCTTACATCATTTGCCTATAATAATTTTAAATTTTAAATAAAATAGGGAATTTGTTAAAAATATTTACATCCAATGGATTTTGTAAATGTTTCTAGTTTATTTGGAAACATAAATTAATGTTTAATAACTAAGTAATCTAGTTTTTACCTTAATCATTACAATTAATTTCAATTAAATTCACTACTATTTTTAATCGAATATAAAGAAGAACTTAACAAAAATTATAAATTGTTCTGATTCCAAATATGGAATCCATTTATTAAAATTATACTCACAAATTTTTTATAAAATAATTTAAAATTAATCTTACATATAGGATGAAACAACTAGTTTTCTAAAGTAAAAATGTTAAAAAGTGTTAATTTCCTTTATATCCAATATCAATGAGAAATTATTTATAATGAACTAAATTGGATTAATTGATTTATAAATTATCTATGTTAAATTTAAAACCAACTCAGAAGATTATTTTACTATATAAAATGCAGTTTTCAATTAAAATTCATTATTTTTAACTATTCATCAAAAAATCAAACTTCCAAGAATAATACCAAATAATCACTCAAAGTAAATTTTTATATTTTGATTTCATGAAGTACATTTATTTTGTAAAATTAAAGTTATCAACGTTTAAAAAATTATATTTAAAATGGGTTTTACATTAAATTGATTTAAAATTTTATTTTTTAAAAATACATTTTTTTATTCATTAAATTGGATTCATTTTTATGTTAAGAATATCTATTATATTGAATGAGTGTCGAAAAAATTTGATTGAATATGAAATTTATAAATTTTATTAGAAAATTCATGAAAATTTTCTTGGTTGTTCTCTTATGATATAGAGGATAGTATTCTCAAAAATGTAATTTCACTATTTTCAAATAGTTCTTACTTTCATTTATAACTAATTAATAACTCAAAGGCTCATTTTATGTACATGTGTAAATGATATTTTCACACTTTAGTTAATCATATTTCTATATTCAATTCTGATATATATTTGTGGAAAATATAATATTATATAAATATATATATTAACAAAATATTTTTGTTCTAATATTCAGCCTTGTGTGTAACAAAAGCTATTAAAGAAACTTATCATTTTTTGTATCTGAATTAAATCATAGGGTTTTGTATACCAAAATATAATCTAAGTATTATGTGTAGTGAATGAATAACATGGTTTTGAATTAAACATAATTAAAACATAATGATTTCATTTAAGAAAATCTATATTCATTGTTGAATGAAATTAAAAATACCAAAATGATTAAATTGATTCAAAAATTAAAATATCTCAGGGTTTTACGTGACATGTCTCCAATGAAAATAACGTTTTGATGAGAATCACTTATGTTATGATAAAATTATTTATACGCATTGGATCCTAATGTAAAATAAATATAATTCCATTATACATCTATTATATAATAAAATTTATATATATTATACACCCTATTATTTATTTATAACATTATATCACCAATTTATTTAATTTTTTTTATTAAAATTGATATTTTGGGTGATATTTATATCATTTCCCATGAATGTTCCTGATCAATAGTTAGGGTGCTTTTATTTTGATCATTGTTCCATCATTAGTAGAATATTAGTAATTTTATAAAAATAATATATATTTATTATAAAAATATTCATAAACATTCACAAAAATTAGAGGCAGAAAAATGAATTATGTTATTCATAGAGACGGTAGACCGTACATATGCATGAAGAAAATTTTGATTTTTGATGGATTGAAAGAAAATAAATAATAAATCAACATTATTGGTACATTATTAAATAACATAAATTATATAAATTCATTAAATATCTCTTTATTACTATCCATTCATAATGGAAATGAAACAAAAAATCACATCTCTTCCAAGAAGTGTTAATCCACACATACAAACAAATAATGTTATCTTTTTTCAATGGTTTGGAAGGTAAGATGTTAGATGGCATAATATCATTAAATAAGTATAATTACTTTATAATTATAATATATAATAATTAAACCCATTATAATAACCATTTATAAATGATGGTGATAATAAATTATTTCTATCGAGACATGGATATGGTAAGCCATATGTATGCATAAGTGATACCTTCACATATAGTTTTATTAGAAATATAGTGTATTATGATGTTTTCATAAAAATAAAATAAATTGTGAATATTTTGGAGATATAATTTATTATAAATCCATATATTTGTAGGAGGAAAATAAGATTATAAAACAATGTGACCGATTAAGGCAATCATGTCTTCTTTAAAATGAATTCATTTGATCTCTTCTAAAGGGATATATTATTGGACTTTTGGGAAGACTAGAACCTCTTAAATGTTTATAGGGAAGTTTAAAAGTGAAATAGTTATCGTATTGTATATATATAAGGATACGTTTGGTGTAGGGATGTGAGGTAGGATATAACCTTTTATAATTGAGGTGAGGGATACTTTTGGAATTTCCCAAAATATTAAATTATATTAATTTAATTCTTAAGATAAATGCCTTAAAATGGAAAGGTATTAGATTATATGGTAGGATATTATTCATTTTATATGACATAAAATACATAAATTAAAAGTTTTAATTTAAAAATAATCTTATAAAAGACACTAATATGTCATATTAAATAACAAAATTCAAAGAAAACTATAAATTTATTAATGTATATCAATTTTAAAATTTTCAAAATCTTTTATTTTAATTTTTAATTGAAAAAAATTGCTTTTTGGCTTTGTGTTTTAATTTAAATTAGTTATATAATAAATAAAAATTATAATTAAATTACCATAATATGTTTACTATCATTAATAACAAATTCAAATATAAAATTTTATTATAATATGTTTTTTCCTATGTGAAAACATAATGCATATTTAAAACTAATATAGTGGGGTTTGGAAACTTAAATTAGTTCTAATAATATAAAAGTCATTTTCAAAGAAACATTTCTGTTAAACATATGAATTTATAACCTAATGTGATAATTGAAAAATTAACTTTATCCAATAATAGTTAATATAAAAAATAATGAGCTAATAACATAGGTTTAACCTAGGCTAAATTGATTTAGCCTTTACTAAAATGATATATTTTACCATGGTTAATATTCATATTGACTAATTATAAAAGTAGAAAATTAACCATATATTATCATATTGATTAAAAATATAAAATAAATTTTATCAATCTTTTGACCTATAAGATACAATAATTAAGTTCAAAATAAATGCACAAATTAAGATGAAAATAACTTTTTTGAGAAATATAATTTTTAAGCATAAAACTGGATTATTTCATTTCCCATGCCTAGAAAAATATTAGATGGATACTAAAATATTTAATTCAGTATATAATTTTTAAATTTAATTGAAATTATTCACTAATAGTGATCAATTAAATTTATTACGTTAAAAACCAAATGAGAGAAAAAATGATGATTTTTGAAAAATTTATTTTGTACTTATTAAAATGATTGTATATTAAACTACAGAATAAAATTTATACCAAGGTATTTAATTTAAAATTTTAAAATATAATAAAATGATATTAACATTGAAACCATTTAACAAAATGCAACTCTATAGATATAGTTTTCAATAAAATCATCATTTTTTAATATTCCCTGGGAAATTAGTATTTTTTTTTCAAAATTATCAGAAAATCATCCTAAATTTTTTCTATTATTTTAATTTCAAACAATATGTTCATGTTATAAAATAAAATTTCTCAATTTTCATGAAATGATTGCCGATATTTTCACATAAATATCAATTATTTTATTAATGAAATCATATTTTTGAAGAATAAAATGACTTTTCTAAAAATTAAATGATTATTTACTATGAGTTTATCAATAAATTTGCATTGAATATGAAATTAATATATATTTAATGAATTAATTAATAATATTCATACACATAAATTTAATTTCCATGAAATAACTATGAAAAATAATAATATTTTAATAGTATATTGTAGTTATTTTAAACACACTGTTATGTGTAACAAAATCCATATAGAAAATTAAATTTATTGGGAAAAAATATTTTATAAAATAACAAAGTGTTATATTCTCCCCCATAAATAAATTTCACCCTAAATTTTTTTGTTTGTCATTAATATTTTAATATTATAAATTGATTTATTTAATACTATATCATACAATAGAGTAATAAATAATCCTCTAAAAAGGTGGGAACGAGCATTGTGGTGGTAACTAGAAAACTAAGATTCCAAATAGGATGAAATCATTATAATATGAATACATGGATATTGATGAAAAAATTACAAAAAGTGGATTAATAGAGAGATATAGATAAGATCATCATTAGAAATTTTACAGCCACAAAATCCTAAATCAATAATGGGATAAAAATCCATCTTTTTTTCAGTAATAAATATAAATTGATAACATTTTTATTTCAATATCATTTTCCAAATTTCAGGGTATTTTTTTAAATCCAGATAAAAAACAAGAGAAAACCAACATACTTGATTTCATTATTTTTCATAGCATAGTTTTTTCCATTATTTATAATTAAATCTATTTTAACTTCATCTAGTATGCATGTAAAAGAATATTCAATATTAATTTTAGTATGTTTGAATATCTTTTTAAAAATCCAAAAGACCCATAAATCATTCATTAATACTCTAAATATTTACTAAAACCAAAATATTTATATTTTTACCAATATGATAAATCATACATTAACCAAAGAAATAAAATTTAATGATCAATAGAATATATTCTTTAAGTAGTTGATGATAAATCACATTCAAAATATCTTAGACTAAATTAATGATTCTTAAATTTTTGCAACAGGTTAATAAAATTTCCAAAATCAATATATTATTAAACCCCCATAAATTAGCTCTTTATGTATCATGTAAATAAATTGATCATATATTATTTTAAAACATAATGATAAATTTAATCATAATAACACATTAATGATAAAATTAATTATTCTAAGGAATAACTCTCTCCATATTTCTTTAATGATATCATATACTATAAAATGTATTTTATAAGTCCAAAAAATAAAATAATATCATTCATGAATTACATTTTCTGAAAATCACATACTATTTTCATGGAAATAAATATTTTAACATTTATCTCCTCAATGATACTCTTCTCTTTATCCCAACATATCATTATTAACTAAAATTTAGGAAAATATTAAGGATTGTATTTTCCATATTCATGAAATCTTGAAAATTATCAAATTACCACTAAATTAATTTTCATAGTTATTAATATCATTCGAAATATTATTTCAAATACTTAAATAAAAACTAGTATAGTATAATCATAACATATTTCATTATTATTTTATCCATAATACCATTGATAAATAACATAAACAACATAATTATAGTGTTCTATATATATATATACAATTTAATCATTAAAATTCAATATTAAAAACATACTATTGGATTTATCATCATATTCCATAATAATAATTTCTTATAATATTAAATATGAATAATTTATTAAGATTCATCAAAATTAATTTATTAATGATTCTTACTTATGACATAAAAAATAATTTTTATATATATGATACCTTTGTTTTTTATTTTCAGTCTCTTTATCATCACTAGAAAAACCATAACTAATAAAACCTTAGTGATTATCTTTACGATCGTTCGAAATAAGAAGTTAATTTTCATAATTACAACACATTAAATATTTTATACATTAAACCATAGACTATAACATAGGTAGCCCATTATTTTGATGCTTTGTGTTAACCAATATTTTCAATTTTCATTTAGTTTTATTTTCTTTTTGTCCTTCTATTCTGCACTAAAAACATCTTTACATTTACTTTAGAAATTAATTTACGTTCTTCTTCTAATTTAGACAAATTTTAGAAGTAGAATAGTATTTCATACATGTACTTTATAAAACTACATCATTATCTTATTCAGAGTTTTAATAAAATTAACCATGTAGAGGTTGCTAATTATATAATGGGATAATTGATTAATCATAATTAGAAGGTTTTTTATTTTTGATCCCATTTTATTTTGTTTCTCCAGAGGAAAACCATTTCATTTACCATCACATTATATATTACCATGAGATCTTTAGGTTCTATCCAATAACTAAATCCAAAAATCAATGTGTAAGTATCATGGTATAATATTAAGAGTGAGATTTCATATAATCATGAATAATAATTCATAGCATGTCTAAATCAGGACAATTACCTCTCAAACTATGGGGTATTAGGTTTAACAAATGTTATCCATGGTCATTACCAAACCATTAAGATTTATCCCATACATAGAATTAAACATAGGGATTTCACGAATGTTTTCTCATCCTAGGTTATAGAGGGTTACTAAACATTTCTAAGGTACCAACTATTGAAAACTAGTCATATCATACATTGATACTAAAAATCAATAGATTAATTTTCATTAAATAACATAACTTTCCTTTAAAAATTTTTATAGGTCTAGTATCGTTCAAGACATAGACATATAAACAACTAATTTATAAGGGTTTATCATTAAGTCCTCAATAACTAAGACTACTCTAATAGATATCATTCCTAAAACCAATCCCCATTACCGAGTGAATGAATGCATAAAAAAGGTGATCTCAAATGCCCCTAAAAGGTAAAAAATAAGATATCAATGATCACATGAACATATAATGAGAATAAAGTTACAAAAACCTGATCCTAACACCTAAAAATCATATAATTCTTATCATAGATCATTATACTAATTCATGGTTCAAAGAATTATAGTTCTTCCAATATAAATCCTAAATAATAAAATAACAAGAGCCATTAGAGAATAACACTATAATAAAAAACAAGTTAATGGAATACACATAGGATTATAACATTATGGAAAAGTATAAATATAAATAGCTTCACTCATCAAGAAATGGATATTAATTTAGACCCTTACATAAACTTATAGATATGAAACAAGGTCCATACATAATCTTATGGGAAAGAAACCAAAGTCTTATCATAAGATTAATGGAATGAAATCTATGTCCATGTAAAATGTTATCTAAATGTAGGATAGGTTCACACATAATGTTATGGATATGAAATCCTAGTCTATACATAAATTTTTTGAGCATGAACTCGAGTTCACACATAACATATTAACCTTATGAGTTATAAATTTTAAAAAAATGAATTTGAGGGAGATATAGGTTCCAATAGTCCAATAATTAAATCATATATATGTGTTCCACATGATCATAATATATTCATCAAATCAGACCCCTTGAAAATTAATGGGTACCATAAACATTCCGTCATTTTATCACAACATAACCCTTAGAAAAGAAATAGGCATCATAAAAATTATATCATTCTATTTAAAAAACAATTAAATAAAGAACAAGGATGGTAACCTTGTTTATATATGTAGTAAATCATATGTGAGAAAAATGGATTCTGTCTTTGATGAATAGAAACCACTTAAAATATAATTATTACCTTATTGAGGAAAATAAAATTTCTATTTTAAAATCACTTATTTAAAAAACTATGAAAATATAAATGAGAATTTTTTTAAAGGAAACATGTATAAATTTAAAAAAATATTTGAAATAATAGTAAAAATGGTATTAAAATATATCTATACCGTATAATTTTAAAAAATATTTCATCAATACTGTTTTCAAAATATTCAAAATGTATCTTATTGGGATAATGATGAAATGATTCCTTTAATTTTTTTAGAAATTAAATCAAAAATAAGAATTACATTTAAAAACATAGGAGAAATGATAAAACACTATTTAGATATCTTTTTGAATCCATGGATATGAAGAAAACGTTTTTTATGATCAATTAGATGAATGAAGTTTATTTTAATTAAAACATAGTTTTAGTATCTTAGGTAAATAAGGTGAGATAAATGAATAAAAAACATTTTTTTTTGATGAAATAACCAATGGATAAAAAAATATTATCTCTTTAGTGTCGTGTCAAAATATATCATCATTAGAATATTAATCATAAACAATCCTTATAAATGACATGATTGTAATATAAAACTCTGACCACATTGGTAATATTGGAATATTAAGTCATAACTTTTTAATAACCTTATGTGGATATTTATATCAGATAAATTTCATGATAATTATCATAAATGTAACTCATGAGTAATATATACACTATATAAAATAATCATGTGGTGAATATGACATGTGTCCTAGGAAAATAATCATGAGACCGAAATCCCGTACTTTATGTTCAGTTTCATTCATATGAATTAAAATATCCTACATAATAAAAATATATTATTTATAAAACAACTAACGAACAAAAATCATATATATCATACCATATATAATTTTCTTATAACCTATTATTTCGCATTTTATAGAATTTTTTAATTAAAATCACTCTTCTCGATGATATCTGCTTCATTTTACTTGTAGGTTATGGTTCTGATGCTTTGATACATGTATTTTAATCATAGTTCCATAATGTATAAAATTTTAATAATTTTATAATAATAATATATATTCATCATATAAATATTCATAATCAGTCATAAATATTAGTGTTAAAATTTAAAATAATCTATTCATAGATACGGTTAGTTGTACGTATGCATGAATGTTGTTTTAATTTTTCAATGTATATAATTAAATAATGATAAATAATAATTCAAAATTTTAGGTAATTATTTTATCCCATACATCAAATAAATTCATTAAATATTTCTTTATCACTATCTATGTATGTTCGAAATAAAAAATGAACCACATCACATCATGGGCAGGGTAGTCCACATGTACACATGTATAATTCTATCATTTTCCAATGGGTTAAAATGTTTGAGGATAGATATGATATTATCATTCAAAAATAATAATTTTGTAATAAGTCTCATATATAAACATTAAACCCCTAATAATACCATTTCATAAAATATAGTGTTGGAAAATGATTTTCATCACTATGTAGAGATGGTTAGTCATATGTATACACAAGTGATAATTTCTCTTTTAATTTGGTGGGAATGTGGGTTTATAATGGTGATTTAATAATAATAAAAACCTTTCAGACTATTTTTTAAATTGAAGTTATTATTTTACGATAAATTCCATATATTTATAAGAGGATAAGAATTATAGAAAATTAATTGATCAGTTAATGTAATTATATAGTCTCTTAAATTAATCCTTTATATATCCCCTAAAGAAATATATGATTAGTCATTTGGGAACAAAAGAACCTCTAGAAATGGGATGGGTAATTTTAAAAGTGAAAATTTTAGATCACGGTCAAGATATAATGCTGAATTTGGTGTAAATATATGAGGGATGTGGTGATATTTTATAATTGAGGTGAGGGGGACATTTGGTATTTATCAAAATATTTAATTATAATAAATCTATTCACAAGAAAATTTCCACCAAATGGATATGGAATAGAATATAAGTTAGTATATGGATATAATAAATCCAAAAATAGAATTTATAATTTTTTTTTCATTGATTGTTTTATTTTTCATTAAAAATTATTCCAAAAATTTTATTTTTATATATGGTAACAAAAATACAATTTTAAAGGGATGTGATTTTTAATTATAAGCTAAAAATTATCCCATAAATGGCCATGTTGTGAATTTTGAGACATTATTTTTAAAAACTTTTCATATTTAAATATTTTTTTAAATATTTTAATAAAATATAATTTTTATAATATATCTTTATTGTCTAATTTTTAAACATTCATTTGACTTGACTAAAAATACATAAAGATAAAGCTTATATTTGGAGGCAATCTTTTAAACAACACTTATATGTTATATAAACCTATAAAAATCATGGAACACTATAAATTAATACAATTATATCACATTTAATATTATCAATGTCTATTGTTTTATTTTTATTAATTTTAAATACTTTTTTGGAATTTTGTAAGCTTATAAGGTAGTTATATTATAGTTAAAAATAATTAATTAATTACAATCATGAATGCACTTTAATTATGTATAAAATTAACATTATTATTCATTCATAAAATGTTTTTGTTTATATGTTAACACATATATTATATTTATATGTAAGAGAGTGTAAATTTGGGACATTCATTGATTTAAATAATATATAAGTAATTTTCATGGAAATTTGTGCATTAAACAACTCAATTTAGAGCCTAAGGGGATAATAGTGGAATTAAATTCACCAAATAATTATTATTAGGAAACAAATATGGCCATATCATATAGTTTTAACCTATATTAAACTAATTTACACTTTGCTGAGCAGATAAATGTTATGTTGGCTACTATTCATATTAACAAAAATTTGGATTGTCCTGTTTACAAAATTTTTAACACCTCAAGAATTAATATCAATTTCATTCCTAAATAAATTTAATTTTTCTAATTCATTATTTTATGAAACAAAATGTTAAGATTACACTACACACATCAATTATTGGTCTTGTGTAACACGCAAGGCCCAGTTTAACCAAACCACAAAATATTCATAAAAAAATATTATTTTATATTATAACTCACATAACCATTAATTTAGTGTTTATAAATAATATTAATGAAATTTTTAATTTTATATAAATCATATAATTTTAAAAGTAATTATATTTATTTTTTTGACATGATAAATGAAAAGATTCCAGTTTTCAGATAAAAGATGTATTCTTCAAAAAATGATGTTTTCCCCCTTTTGATGTTGCACAAATTTTAAATCTAGTTTTTAAAACATTTATATATTATATTTAACAAAATAAACTTCTTCTTTTGAATAGGGATATATAAATTTACTTTGGATGAATTATTGATATTTTTCTGATATGTTTTATATTTTCATGAATAGTAAAAATATACTAAATTTTAAATGAAAACAACTTTTCTCATTGAAATTTTTTTTGCAGATAAATTATATTACAGAATATTTTCAGAGTAAAAAAATAATATATTTTTACTAGTTAATATAATTATGGTAATTGGGGTCAATTTTACCACGAATTTTGATGTAAAAACATTTCAATCTTTTAAAATGTTTTAACTTCTAGAAACCTAATTTTAATTTTGAAACTGGGTTGATTTTAAATCATTTATTGCAATTTCTATGTATTGATTTTTTTAAAAAGGACCCTATATTTTTAGTCAGTAGTTTCAAATTATGGAAATAATTTTCTTTTATTTTTTGGCATTATGAATAGTATCTTTTATAATTTTTTATTACAACGGTTAAGGATAAATCAGGTAATTAAAAGTAAACATAATATTATAAAATTATCTAAACACCTGTAAAAAACCTATTGGATGAATAAATTCTACCCTTTTCATACAAGGTTTGTAATATAATCATTTAATGGAATCTTTTCAATTAATATGACATGAACATATTTAAATTTAATGAATGTGACAGAATGTTACACTCTCATTTTTTATAAGTACAATATTTTTAATATATAGGTATCGAAGAGATAAAATTGATCTTAAATCGTATATTGAAAAAATGATATTATAAAACACATATAAATTTTTTAATAATATTCAGAGATTAAATAATTACCATTAATTATGACAAAATAGTGATGAAGAATTATTTTATTATTAGAAATATCAAATAATTGATTATAAGAATATTAAAATAAATATAATTTGACTTTATTAATGAAATAAATTAATTTTATAAATAACTTAGTCATCTTAGGGAAATATTGGAATTACTAGTTTGATGTTATCATGTTTGTTTGATATTTTAAAAAATAAAATTATTTAATAGTTTTAAAATTATATAAATGATATTTTAAAATAAATACAATTTTTTTAAATGATATAATATTCATAAAAATTTATGTTTTGGAAAAATAACTTTATAATATCAAATATGTTATAAAGGATCCAATTTGGGGTAATTTCTCATTTTATTGTCACTATATTGAGCCTATAGTGTAAAAATACAAAAAGACAGGATAAGAGTTAAACTATTTAACAAAGAGTTAAATCCAAAGGATAAGTTTAATTTTATATCCTAAACATGTGTAAAATTAATTGTTTGAAGGGATATAGACCCATAATCATCGAGTACTCAAAATAAAGAACTTTTATTCTATTTTAAATTGAAAATTAATTGAAATAAATTGAAAATAAATTAATATTTTAAGATCTTCAAAAAACACCCCTCACCATTCTTATAAAAAAGGAACATATAATTCTCATTAATTCACACCTCTAAACCCCTTTATAACAACCAAAATATCCCAATTATCCTATAAACATCAATAAATTCATTTTATAGGTAGTAATTTGGGAAAAATCCAACTTATGGAGTCCTTTTGTTTAAATCTAAAGGATACACATGAAGAAGAGGTAATTGTTTTAACAATTCAATTAAATTTCTTTTCTTCTTATACTTCCTCATTCTAAGTTGTTTCTATAACAAAGTAAAATATAATTTGTCATAATTATATTAATATGGTATTATAATCATGGAGAAACCATTTTCTTCATTTTATCCATTCTATGAATAAAAATATCACCATTCGTGTGTACGTGCAGCTTACCGTCTCCACGTCCTAGTGTAATTTCTTATTCAACACTAATTTATTATAATGGATATGATTATGATTATAATGAATATAAATAATGAATATAAAATTTTAATAATTTTATATAATTAATATACCCTAAAATTTTGTACCATTTAACCACCATGGGAATGATATCATCGCTATTGCGTACGTACGACCTACAGTCTACATGACATGATGAGATTCATTTAAATAATCATTATACAATTTATATAATGAGAAAACCTAATAATTATGAACATTTAATCATTCTGTATTTGAATAAAATACATCATTTTCATAAAAAACATGACTTACATGGGAAAATAGGAACAAGAAAATGAACCAGTTAACACATAAAATAATGGAAATATTGAAATACTATTTCAAAAGGATGTAATAGGATCATATATGATATAATAAGTATGAATGTGGTCCTGGTATAATATAATAACATTATTTAACCATTATTAGGTAGTTAAATTAACCCTTGACTAATGTATGGTACCATGTAAGGGTTAATTTCACAATCTCATTATTATCGTATGTTTTTTATGGGTAAGTATTTATTGGTACATATTTATCATCCATGACAATGTTAACTAAAAAAGTTTTAAAAAAGAATATTTTTAACATTTTATGTAGGGGAATATTTAAATAAAACATCATTTTTAATGTTTTAAATATTTATTCTTCTAAATCAATATCATTAATGTCCACGTTTTCAAAATGGTTTTAAGGATTTATTTATATAGAGTTGAATGTTTTAAAAATTTAATACCATTAAAAAAGTTTAAAGTGGTATTAGAAAAATTGAATGAAAAATCAATTCAAATTGTATTATTTTATAAAATACTTTCCTTTTATGGTTATTTATGTAAAAAATGTATATTTCTCTCGAATATTTTTAATAATTTATTAGATTATTTTCATCTATGTCGACATCCTTTGTTTGATTTTATTCTTAATTGATGTTGATATATTATGATACAGTATTACATATTATAATGAATGGATTGTGATATATTTGAATATAGATGTTCTTTTTTTTAAACATTCATGGTTTATGGTTGATTTTTAACGTTTTATTTGCAAGGTTTAATACAAATGTTTATATTATGTTTTACCCATTTAATAAGAGGAATGCATTGGATTTATTATGTTATCGGTGGGGACTACTATTGCTACTCAATAAATCATTAGGTATCATGATACAGTATAAATATGGAAATTTCTGAGGCCTTTCCCATTTATTTTCAGATATGGATTTGGATGAGGCCTTAACAATTTATTTTTAGATGTCTTTTTAAGGCCTCGACTATATGTTTCAGATGCCCGACATTATGCATTCTATCATTATGAGATTATATATTGATATTACGTGTGATTATTCAATTAGTATAATATCCATGTTTTTTTTAAATTTCACTATTTAATCTATTACTTTGATACTATGATCATGTTTATGTTTATAAGGATTGGGTTTCAGTTTTATACTTTCTTTAAATGTTTATTCTTATTTATGAAATCTTCTTCTGTATTGTTTAACCTTACTAAGATTCTGACCTCACCCATTTATTATGTTTTATTTTCAGTAGATACCAAGAACTATTTTATGATTGATATGCATGATTAATCTTATAGAAATATTGAATCATCAAAAGATTTTCAATTATTCATTTTATTTTTTTTATTTTTAATGTAAATTTCATGTATGTGATCCTTTTTCAATGACTTCTAAAATGATAGGTCCTTTGGGATTTGATTCCTTCAAATCATGTCAATGTATTAAAATAATTCACTAGCTCTAGGATGATGGGTTCGGGGAATTATTGTTGTTATCAGAGGAATTCTAGTAACAACCATGGAAATCAGATTTAAAAATTAAATATTAGAAAACATAACCCTATAAATAACTACGAGGATAATTCTCGGTATAGGAAATCATCCTTTAGAATTGGTATTAGATAAATTTGGTTAATTATATGGACTTATTGATTGGAAGGAATATTGAATCACTAATATATCCTTTAAATGATTCTCTATAAAAATATCTCTAGGATTAGTGTTTCTCACATTATAATATAATTTTTGTTCAATGGTTAGAATCAACATGGTTATACAAGTAATGGTTATACTACTGATAGTAAAGATACTACAAAAGTTAAAGGACATAAAGGTGGTATTAATGAATAATATGTTGAAGCATTTTTATTTTTTTTATAGTGAAGTGAAATGATTAATGTCATTTTGTATTTGAACTCAAAAATTATTACATCAATGGTTATATGGTTATAAAATTCATGAGATATGTATAGATTATATTGTAGTACATCTTATTTAAGCATTTGGATAAATAAGAGTTATCATTAAGGATTCAAAGGTGAAAAAATATTTGGTATGTGGAAATAGGATATACATTAATTTTATTTGGTAAATCTGAGGTTAAGATTGATGTTGTAAATTTAGAGAAATTTTGGGATAGGGAATTTTGATGGATGTATTTTTGTCAAGTATTATGTTTGGAATGGAGTTAGTTGAATAATGTATATTATTGTTTGAGGTTAACATATGATTTATTGGATACATTGGTCTACCCATTTTATTTTTAGTAAAAATTTATAGGATAAAGTGAAAATAGATCGTAGCATAACCAAAAAATAAAATTGATGGAATCATGTACGTTTTTTCAAGTACCTATCTGTGTAATAAAATTACCCTTCTTCACTATAAAAATTTATCAAATTTGTTTTTATTATCCTAAATAAGTATATCAAGTTAATAATCAATTGAACCAATGGTATTTTAAATAGTCATAGATTTATGGATTGGGGCACTAAATTTACCATTGATTTTTCACTTATTTGGGACTGATGATGTAACACCCCAAGCTTCTACGGTATGCTTCTCTTTGAATATTACAGTAGCATGTGTTGTACGCAACTTTGAGTTCTAACACACACCACAACAAATAAAACTAGCCATTATGAATAGTAATACCCACATTTTGAAATTTTATAAATTTTATATTTCAAAATAGACTTCATTTTTGGATTCGGAATATCGAAATTAGCCTAGGGTGAATTTTTGGTATTTTTCTGAAAACTTTCAATTTTTGATTAAAAGTGAAAAACACTTAGTTATTGGTTAAAACAGACATTTTATTTAAATAATTATTTACTTTATAAAAATTGATTTTAGGTAAAAATAGATACTTAATACCTATATATGTTCAATTTAATTCACTGGATTTAGTTTATAATAATTCTAGACATATAAAAATTTTATTGAACTTTTCACCTTCTTTTACCCATCTCCTAGGAGAATTTAAAAATTCACATAAAAATAGTTTTACCACTTCTGTGAGTGGTATTTTGCAAATCCAAGAGACACAGTCAATATCAAGGAGTAAAATGTGGTTCATTAAGAGAAAAATTATTTTGGGTGAATAGTAACTTTTTACTTTTATTTACCACAGTTAAAAGTAAATAGGGTAATTAAGGGTAAAAATGATATTAGTATTACCCTAAAACATGTCATAATTCTATTGGAAAAGAGTATCTAGACCAAAAAAAACCTTAGGAATAAAATTAATCATTTAGGTCCACTTGGATTATATTAGGAAATTTATTATTATTTAATTCAAAGAAGAGTTAAAAGAGTTAAAATGAAAGTTTATTAACTAATTTTTTTTTATTATAGGGTTTAAAATAAGATAAATTTGATTATAAATATTCTTTATAAAGATAACTAGATTTCCTACATAGTAGTATTTTATTTATCATTTTTAGACATTAAATAACTTAATTTATTTATGACTCAATGGTGGTGCAGTAATTACCTAATTAATGAAATATTAATATAATTGATAATATAAATACAAAAATAAATATAATTTGAGGCTTTTTATGAATTACACTAATTTTATAGGTTAATATGACATTTTATTATTGATTTAAATTTGTTTTTTCGAAGTAATAATTCTGTTATTATTTTCACAAAAATCAAATACCAAATAGTGTCAAAATTGACATAAAAGAGTTTTTAAAACAAATATTATATTATTAATTAAAATGTAATTCGTAAAAATCTAAGGTTCGGCCAAGAGACTTATATAATGATAGTTATATAATTAATGGACCACTTTGGGGGTCTCTTGGAAGTTAATAGTAAGTTTATTGACTATATAATATAAAAATACAAAGAGACATGCTAAGTGTCAAACTAATTGACCGAGAGTTAAAACTAAAAGACAAGGTTAATAAAGTGACACAAACCTATCTAAAACCTATTGGTTGAGTGGTTTTCAACCTATAACCACCTTAAAATTTAAATTATCCACTTTTGAGTCATTAGAAAACCAATATGAATTTATTATAAAATAATATATCTAGCTTTTCCTAAGGTGCCCCTCCTCCCCCTTATAAAAGGATACCACTTCTAACCAATTATTCACACCTTGAAAGCCTTTTTTCTCGGCCACACCCTACCCAAATAATCACTCAACTTCCATAAATTCTATATAGAGGCCTTATTTTTATCATAAGGCCAACATAATAAGCCCTTTTGATCAAATCGAAAGGATGAACTCGATTAAGAGGTAATGTTTTCACCACCCTCTTTCAACTTCCTTTCTTCTTCAACTTCTTTTTTATTTGTTATTCCCATTCTAAAATAATAACTCCAGTATATTATATATACTGTGATTTTATTATAAATACATAACAACCAAATTCATTGTTCTATCCATCCATGGAATGAAAAGTCACCATACGTGCTTACGTATGGCCTACCGTCTCCACGTCGTGGTGTAATTGTTATTCAATATATTGCTATTTAGATGGGTATAATAATGATGTATAATTCATGTAAATAATAAATATAACATGATAATGATTCTGTATATATGATATACCATCCAATTATATAATATTTTAATATCAAAAGAAAGATATTGTCACTCGTGTGTACGTACGGACTACCGTCTCCACGAACGTGATGAGATTCGTTCCCCATCGTATCCATTCAAGTATAATTCACATTTGATGATTAGAAATAATGTTTAAGGACTTGATATCATTATGGATATGAATAATATGCAACCTATCCATAACAAACATGGCTTATGTAACAAAATATATAAAAGAAAATGAGTAAGTTAACACCCGAAACAACGATAATACAAAGATATTATTAACAAAGAAGTTTTAAAAGATCATATATGATACCATATTTATGTATATGATTATTTTATAACTTAATAAAAATTATTTCACCATTATACAGGAGATTAACCTACCCTATACCAAGGAAAAGTACAAGGTAAGGGTTAATTCTACAACCTCTTCATTATTCCAGGTTGTATATATATAATTATCTATTGGGACCTATGTATAATGAACATCCATGTTTCTTAAAAATGTCTTCAAAAAATTTTTACTTTTTAATAAAAAACGGGTTAATGTCATTTATACCATTATACCTTTTTGAAAGTAATCATTCTGTCATTTACAAAATAATGTAATTTTTGACATTTTGGACAAATTTAATGTAAGAATGTTTTTTTAACTTATACGGCAGGTGCAGCTATATTCTGCCGTTAAAACATCGTCAGAGCTTCCCTTGCAAGTTTATAAGAATATTTTCAAAATTAATTTTTTATTTATAATTATGTGACTCTTAAATGATTTCAAAATTGAATGAGATATTTCTCTAAAAAAGGTTTTTTTATTTCATTTATGTCAACATCCTTTGATGGATTTTAAGTTTATTTGAAGTTTATTTATTATGATACAAAACATAAATATTGTATTGAATTTTTTGTGATATGTTTGAATGTGGATGTGTTATTTTTATACCATTTATGGTTTATGGAGAATGTATTGACATTTCTTATGCTAGTTTTAATATGAATGTTTATGTTATGTTTAAACCTGTTCATATAAGGAATGAATTGGACTTAATAAGTGATGGGTGGAGACCGCTATAGCTCCTCGATGCATCGGTAGGTCTCATGAGACAAAGTAGTGTCTTGGCACAAGGCCTTGACAAAATCTTATTTGTAGTATTGGCACGAGAGCTTGAATATGTGGTTATGATAGTACGGAATTATGCATTCCATCATTATGAAAGTGTTTATTGATATTACATGTGATTATTTGACTAGTAAAATATCCATGTGAATAATTAAATGGAATTATTTCATTTTATATTTTCCATATTATGTTGAAGTTCAAGTTTAAAAGGATTTTGTTTTAGTTATACATTTCCTTAAATATTTATGCTTATTTATGAACGTTTCCGCTATATTGTTATCTTTACTGGGAATTTGAGCTCACCCCTTTCAATGTTTTATTTTTCCTAGGATGTGAAAAAGTATTTTATTAATAACCTACAAGGATAATATAAGGGGATATGACTGTGAAGACATGATGTTTTTGTAGTTTTCATTTTATGATGTAATTCAAAATTTATAAATGTATCAAGTGATTCCAAGGCTACTAAACTAATTGTTCTTTCGAGACTTGATCTTTGTGATCATGCCAATGTTATATAATAATGAACCAAATCTGGGTAATTGGGGTTGGGTCGTTACAGTTGGTATTAGAGGAAGTTTAAAACAATCCTTGGAACCAAGATTTAGATAAACTCTGATTAGAGCACATATACCTAAGATAGACTTTGAGGATCAGTATAGAAGAACTTCCTAGAATTTTGGTGTTGTAGATATTTTGTGAGTTTTCTGAGCAATAAATCCCTGTATGGATACGAGTAGGTATAGGTGGATCTGGCATAGATGTACCTAGTGTTAAAACCCAAAAACACCGCTTTGAGCTAGACTTGAATGGGATCTGGTGCACGACAACGGGACTTGTTGTACTCTTGGTTACGACACTCTCGGGAGATATGCTTAGGATAACTCTCATTTTACTTACAAACCATTATGAAGGGTTTATGAGTATATATTTCATCAAGGAATTTTTTTTTATGATTTTGGATTATATCCATAAATAGTTCAATTTATGTTAAGTGTTTTATAAGTATGGAATTATGTATTTTGATTCATAAACTGATCTAGTTTATGCCATTATTTTGAAATGGCGCCTAGTGGATGAAATGGAAACCGTATCAATGCATGCACTCCATGTAGGGATTTTCCACCTACTCAAGATAATTATAGTGGAGCCGGTGATGCGACTAGTGCTGATTAGCTTATCACCAAACTGGGACAATTCACTCAGGTTATGAATAATAACCATACCCGTATGGAGCACCCTAATCCAAAACGTGGAGGATCAATTTTAGATCACTTCATGAGGAAACAAAAACAAAAATTCAATGGGAGTAAAAATCCATTGGTAGCTGAGCAATGGATAATTTACCTAGAGAAAATATTTCAGGCTTTGGGGAGTAGTGAAAGGGAAAACGTTATCATGGCATTTTACCACCTCATTGAAGATGCTGATCAATGGTGGTCATTGATTGAAAACACAAAGGAAGATAATGAAGTATAAAATATGGAATGGATGGATTCCAAAGATCTGTTTTTAGAAAAATACTTTCCTCGTGACCATCGAGCGGATATGGAAAGACAATTTCTGAGTTTGAGACAAATGGAGGATGCGAATTTTGCAAAGTATGAGGCTAACATTACAAGGTCAGCAAGGTATTCTGGAGATTATATACATAACCCAAGAAGTAATATTGATCGTTTTTTGATGTGTTAAAACCATTTCTTCATCGGGCATTAGTGTCACAGTCCTTCTCGTCGTACGAAGACATTGTCTCATGTGCTATCAAGATAGAAAAATAATTCTCAAAGTCTTATTACTTTAAAGCAAAGAAAGAGAAGAAGAGATCTGCTGATCAATCTGGGAATGGAAATAAGGGGAAGAAGGGAAAAGTTGAATATCCATCCTCCAGTAAATGTGGGAAAAAACACCCCGGTACTTGCTTAAAATGAATGGGAGTCTGTTACAAGTGTGGTGAAAAAGGCCACTAAGCTCGTGATTGCAAGGGGAAGAAGGAAGCTACCGATGTCCAATGATACAATTGCAGGGATATGGGACATTATGCAAATGAATGTCCTAAGCATCAGGTGAAAATAGCTAAGAAAAGGACAAGGGATCAAGGCCAAGCTTATGCTATCACTACTGCTGAGGTAGAAGCTCCGAAAGACGTAGTGGTAGGTAATTTAATGGTTTCCTCAGGTTTAGCAAATGAATTATTTGATTCTGGATCATCGCATTGTTTCCTATCTTCCCATTTTTCTAAGAAAATTAGATACTTCCAATTTGATTTAACAAGGGAGTTGTCATTTAAAACTCCTAAGGGAAGTATCATTGCAATATAGTTTTGTGAATCGGTCCCCATTAGAGAACGTAAATGTTCTTTATCTTCTGATCTCATCATCATACCTATGATTGATTTTGATATAATCCTTGGTATGGATTGGATTTCAGACCATGATGTGAATATTTATTGTAAGAAGAAGGAGGTTAAGATTTGTGATGATGATGATAAGAAACACCTTATCTTTAGAGCAGAATCGTCACCACCAAGTTCTTATCTAGATCCACCCCCAGTAGCTCAACTAAATTCAATTATTAGAGAGGAAGAGAATGAAATAACTGTGGGTGAGGAAACAAATGTTCAAATAGGGGATGTAAATATTGTGAAAGAATATGTTGATATGTTTATGGAAGATTTACCTAGACATCCTTCAGAACGAGAAGTTGAGTTTCCATTGATTTAATTCTTGGAACAAGGCCTATATCGAAGACCCCTTATGGAATGACAACTTTGGAATTAGTTGAACTAAAGAAACAACTAGAGGAATTGAGTAATAAGGGATTTATTTGCCTTTGTGTTTCTCCATGGGGAGCCCCTGTTCTTTTTGTTAAAAAAATGATTGATCTAGGAGGTTATGTATCAACTACATGGAAATCAATGTTATAACAATAAAGAACAAGTATCCCCTACCTCGCATTGATGATTTATTTGACCAACTGCATGGAGCACAATAATTTTCAAAGATTTTCATTCGATCTGGATACAATCAGTTGTGTGTGAAGAAGGAAGACATTCCGAAGAAAACATTTCGAATCAGGTATGATCATTACGAGTTTACAGGAATGCCTTTTGGATTGACTAATGCACCCTCTGTATTCATGGATCTAATTAATAATGTTTTCAAGGAATATATCGATGATTTTGTGGTAGTATTTATTGATGATATGTTAGTATACTCCAAAAACTTCAAAGAGCATGAAAATCACTTTCGCATTATCCTGAAGACTTTGAGAAGACATGAGTTTTATGAGAAGTTTAGCAAGTGTGAAATCTGGATTCAGGAGATTTCGTTTCTTGGCCATATTGTCTCAAAAGATGGAATGTCTATTGATCCTTCTATGACAAGAGTAATCCAAGAATGGCCAGCACCAACGCGTATAATCAAGGTACGTAGTTTTATTGGTTTAGCATGTTATTATCGACGTTTCATCCATAATTTTCCCCGATTGGCTAACCCATTAACGAAGCTCACATGTAATGGGGTCAAATTTGTTTGGAAAAAAGACTGCGAAGAATGTTTTTAATAACTGAAGAGAAGATTAGTTAATGCTCCTATTTTGACTCTACCATCAGGAAATGATGGGTTCGTTATTTATAGTGATGGATCTAAGAAAGTACTTGGTTGTGTCCTTATAAAGAATGATAGAGTTATTGCCTATGCATCACGGCAGCTAAAAATTCATTAGAAAAAACTGTCCTACTCATGATCTTGAGTTAGCTACTATAATTTTTGCTTTGAATATATGGAGATGTTATCTCTATGGTGAGAAATGTGGGATTTATACAGACCATAAGAGTTTGAAGTACATTTTCTCATAGAAATAAAACAACATGAGGCAAAGGCGATGGCTTGAAATACTCGGGGATTATGATTTCATGATACAATACCACTCGGGGAAGGAAAATAAGGCTGTAGATGATTTGAGTAGAAAATATCATGGAATTTTGAATATGATGCGAATTGAAAGGAATCCTATTTTTAGGGATCTAGTAAAAATGGATATGGGAATCACCATGGAAGGTGAATAATCAATGCTTTTTAAAATGGTATCCGAACCATATTTACTAGAAAGGATAAAGAGTTCTCAGACCGATGATGAAGAGTTTAAAAATAGGATTAAAGCTGTGAATGATGGGAGATTGAGTGACTTTGTGTATGAAGATGGAATTTTGAAATTTGGGAGGAGACTTTGTGTTCCTGATATACCTGATCTAAAAAGGGAATTGTTGGACGATTCTCATAGTTAAAATTTCTCTATACACCCTGGGAGCACCAAAATGTATAGATATTTGAAGGAACATTTTTTGGGGGACAACATGAAGAGATAGATTGCTGATTTTTTGTCAAGATGTATGGTTTGTCAAAAACTTAAAGCTGGAAGGCAACAACCTGGAGAAGTCATGCAACCACTTCCCATAGTGGAGTGGAAATGGGACAATATTATGATGGACTTTGTCATGGGGATACCAAAGACTGCTAGATGGAATGATGCAATATGGGTTATTATTGATCGTTTTACCATGTCAGCACATTTTCTTGCTATAAGAGAAGATCTAATACTTGAACATATAGAAAGACTATAAATTAATGAAGTTGTTAGACTTAATGGAGTACCACTATCGATTGTTTCTGATCGTGATCCCCATTTTACTCCAAGATTCTGGAAAATTCTTCAGAAAGCCCTGGATATTGAACTTCATTTGAGCACTACCTACCACCCTCAAACAGATGGAAAATCAGAAAGGACTATTCAAACCTTTGAAGACATTTTGAGAACCTGCTCACTTTACTTTCAGGGTATGTGGAGTCAATATTTACATCTGGTTGAGTTTTCCTATAACAATACCTTCCATTCAAGTATTCAGATGGCACCATATGAAGCTTTATATGGAAAGAGATGTCACACACCAACCTGTTGGGATGATGTTGGTGAAAGAAAACTCATAGGTCCAGAACTGGTGGAGGAAACGATGGAAAAGGTGAAGGTAATCCAAAACCTTATCAAACCAGCTCAAAGTAGGCAGAAGAGCTATGCCGATAACTGAATGAAGGATTTGGAATTTCATGTAGGAGATCATGTTTTCTTGAAGGTATCTCTATGGAAGGGAGTTATCCGTTTTGGAATGAAGGGAAAATTAAGTCCCAGATACATCAGACCTTTCCAAATTCTATAATGAATTGGGGCTTTAGCTTACCATTTTTCAATGCCGCCAAGTCTCTCCAAAGTTCACGATTTGTTCCACGTATCGTTGTTGAGAAAATACATGCCTGACCCAACGCATGTACTTATTTACGATGAATTAGAATTGGAACCCAATATGTCTTATTGTAAAGATCCCATCAGGATTCTTGATACAAGAGAACAATTACTAAGAAACCGGACGACTCGTCTGGTAAAAGTTTTGTGTAGAAACCATAAGATTGAAGAGGCAACGTGGGAACCCGATGTACTTATGATGAATAACCACCCGAGTATTTTCATGCGGTAGTATTCTCTAAATTTCAAGGATGAAATGATTTGATGGAGGGGAGAATGTAACACCCCAAGCTTCTACAGTACGCTTCTCTTTGAATAATACAGTAGCGTGTGTTGTACGCAACTTAGAGTTCTAACACACACCACAACCAATCAAACTAGCCGTCATGAATAGTAATACCCAATTTTTGAAATTTTATAAATTGTATCTTTCAAAATAGACTTCATTTTTGGATTCAGAATATCGAAATTAGCCTAGGGTGAATTTTTTGGTATTATTCTGAAAACATTCAATTTTTGATGAATAGTGAAAAACATTGAGTTATTGGTTAAAACTGACTTTTTATTTAAATAATTATTTATGTTATTTAAATTTATTTTAGGTAAAAATAGATAATTAATACCTATATATATTCAATGTAATTCATTGGATTCAGTTTATAATAATTTTAGACACATAAAAATTTTATTGAACTTTTCACCGTCTTTTACCCATCTCCTAGGAGAATTTTCAAATTCACATAAAACATAATTTTACTGCTTCTGTGAGTGGAATTTCAAAAACTCGAGAGACACGGTTAATATCAAGGATTAATATGTGGTTCAATAAGATAAAAATAATTTTTGGTTAATAGTAACTTTTTACTTTTATTTACCACGATTAAAAGTAAATAGGGTAATTAAGGGTAAAAATGATATTAATATTACCCTAACACGTGTCCTAATTCAATTGGAGAAGTTTATCTCGACCAAAAACAGCCTTGGAAATAAAATATTATCATTTAGTTTCACTTGGATTAGATTAGGACATTTATTATTAATTAATTCAAAGAAGAGTTAAAAGAGTTAAAATCAATGTTTATTAACTAAAACATTTTTAATATATGGTTTTACGTAAGATAAATTCAATTAAAAACATTAATTATAAAGCTAAAAATATTTCCTACATAATTTTATTTTATTTATAATTTTTAGATATTATATAATTTAATTTATTTATGTCACAATGGTGATGTAGTAATTACCTAAATAATGAAATATTAAAATAACTGATAATATAAATACCCAAATAAATGTAATTTAAGACTTTTTATGAATTAAACTAATTTTATAGGTTACTATGACATGTTAGTATTGTTTTAAATATGTTTTTTCAAAGTAACCATGCTGTTATGATTTTCAAAAAAATCAAATACCAAATAGTGTCAAAAATGACATAAAAGTGTTTTTAAAACAAATATTATATTATTAATTGATATTAAATTCATAAAAATCTAAGGCTCGGCCAAGAGACTTATATAATGATATTTGAATCATTAATGGACCACATTGTGGTCTCTTCAATGTTTATAGTATGTTTATTGACTATATAATATAAAAATACAAAGGGACATGGTAAGTGTCAAACTAATTAACCAAGAGTTAAAACTAAAAGATGAGGTTAATGAAGTGACCCAAACCTATCTAAAACCAATTGGTTGAGTGGTTTCGACCTATAACCACCTTAAAATTTAAATAATTTACTTTTGAGCCATTAGAAACCGAATATGAATTTATTATAAAATAATATTTCTAGCTTTTTCTAAGGTGCCCCTCCCCACCTTATAAAAGGACACCACTTCTAACCAATTCTTATCACCTTCAAAGCATTTTGGCTCGCCTAAAACCTACCCAAATATTCTCTCAACTTCCCTCACTTCTATCTATAGGCCTTATTTTGATCATAAAGCCAACCTATGGAGCCATTTTGATCAAATCAAAAGGAAGAACCCGATTAAGAGGTAATGTTTTCACCACCCTCTTTCATGTTCCTTTCTTCTTCAACATCTTCTTTATTTCTTATTCTCATTCTAAAATAATAAATCCAGTATATTGAATATACTGTGATGTTATTATAAATATGGAACAACCAAATTCATTATTCTATCCATCCCTTGAATGACATGTCACCATACATGCGTACGTACAACCTACCATCTCCACGTCGTGGTGTAATTGTTATTCAGTATATTATTATTTAGATGGGTACAATAATGATGTAGAATTCATGTAAATAATAAATATAACATGATAATGATACTATATATATGATATACCATCCAAATATATACTATTTTAATATCAAAAGAATGATATTGTCGCTCGTGCGTACGTACGGACTACCGTCTCCACGAACGCGATGAGATTCATTCCCCATCGTATCCATTCATGTATAATTTTCATTTGATGATTAAAAATAATGTTTAAGGACTTGATATAATTCTTTATATGAATAATATTAAACCTATCCATAATAAACTTTGATTATGAAACAAAACATATAAAATAAAATGAGTAAGTTAACACCCGAAACAACGATAATACAAAGATATTATTAACAAAGCAGTGTTAAAAGATCATATATGATATCATATTAATGTATATGATTATTGTATAACATAATAACAATTATTTAACCATTATACAGGAGGTTAACCTACCCTCTACTAAGTAGAATTACATGGTAAGTTTTAATTCTACAACCTCTTCATTATTCAAGGTTGTATATATGTAATTATCTATTGGGACCTCTTTATCACCCACATCCATGTTTTTTTTAAAATTTATTCAAAACATTTTTACTATTTAATATAAAATGGGTTAATGTCATTTATACCCTTATACATTTTTGGAAGGAACTTTCCCGTCATTTTCCAAACAAGGAACTTTTTGACCTTTTCAACAAATTTAAGGAAAAAATATTTTTTTAACTTATACAGTGGGTGCAGCTATATTCCACCGTTACAACATCGTCAAAGATTCCATTACAAGTTTAGAATAATATTTTCAAAATGAATGTTTTATTTAAAATTATGTGACTGTTAAATGATTTCAAAATAGAAAGAGATATTTCTTTAAAAAAAGTTTTTGTTGATTTCATCTATGTCAACATCCTTTGATGGATTTTATGATTATTTGAAGTTGATTTATTATGTTACAAAACTTCAATATTTTATTGAATGTTTTGTGATATGTTTGAATGTGGATGTGTTATTTTTATACCATTCATGGTTTTTGGAGAATGTATTGACAATTCATATGCTAGTTTTAATACGTATGTTTATTTTATGTTTAAACCTGTTCATATAAGGAATGAATTGGACTTAATAAGTGATGGGTGGAGCCTTCTATAGCTCCTATATGTATCGGTAGGTCTCATGAGAGAAACTATTGTCTTGGTACAAGGCCTTGACAAAATATTATTTATAGTCTTGGAACGAGGCCTTGACTATGTGGTTATGATAGTCTGATATTATGCATTCCATCATTATGAAAGTGGTTATTGATATTGGATTTGATTATTTGACTAATATAATATCCATGTGAATAATTAAATTAAATTATTTCACTATATCTTTTCCGTATTATGTTTAAGTTCAAGTTTAGAAGGCTATTTTTTAGTTATACATTGCCTTAAATGTTTATACTTATTTATGAAATTTTACGCTATATTGTTATCCTTAATTGGAATTTGAGCTCACCCCTTTCAATGTTTTATTTTTACTAGGATGTGATGAAGTATTTTATAAATGACCTACAGGGATAGTATAAGGGGATATGACTGTAAAGACAAGATGTTGTTGTAGTTTTCATTTTATGATGTAATGAAAAATTTATGAATGTATCTAGTGATTCCAAGGCTACTAAACTAATTGGTCTTTCGAGAATTGATCATTGTGATCATGCCAATGTTATGTAATAATGCACCGAATCTGGGTAACAGAAGTCAGGGTGTTTCAGATGACCTCAATCAGTCCCTATAAATATTTATGTTTTTCCTCCATGTACGTATCTCTACATTCCACTAATGTTTTCTGATTCAAAAGACTAATTTGATGGTGTTCTTTTAATTTTACTTTAACTCCTATTAGGATTATATTTTTTTAACCCTATCTCTAATGTGGGTTTTCCAAAAAAGTATTTTTATTTTGAACCTTTTATTTTCTATGTGAAATTTCAAATTGTGAGGATGCAATTTATTAAAGGATGTGAGAATGTAACACCTAGAGATATTATAATATTTTCATTTATAAATAAATTTTATTTTTTTCTATGATTATTTTTACACAAATACATGTTATTATTATACTAAATAAAACAATGAGTCATCTTGTGTTACATGCATGTCCTAGTTTTACCGAACAACAATATATTAATAAAATATTATTATTTAATATATAATATATAACCGACCATTCAAATTAGATGTTATCAATATAATTAACAACATTTTTAATTTTATATATTAGATATAATATTAAAATTAATATTATGTATTTTATAGACATTATATGTGAAAATAATCCATTTTCAGATAAAAGAACTATTTTTCAAAAATTTCATTTTTCCTCCTTTTGATGGCACACGCATTTTAATGATAGTTTTTAAACTTTTATATATTATATTTTAAAAAATAAACTTCTTATTTGGAATTGGGACATACAAATTTAACTTGGATAATTTTTTGATAGTACCATTTAATGCACATTTTTTCATGAATATGAAATGAACATTACTAAAATCAATGAATGTGACAAAATGTCACTCTCATTTTATATAAGTATAAATGTTTTATTATAGTGGTATCCAATAGAAAAAATTGATTTTAAATTGTATATAAGAATATAAAATAAGTATATAGATCATATGAATTTATTTATAATTTCTAGTGACTAAATAATCACCATTAATGATGACACAATAGTGATGATGAAATTATTTTATTAATAGAAATATCAAAGAAATGATAATAAAAATGTTAAAATATATATAATTTGACATAATTAATGGAATATATTACATTTAATGATAACTTAGAAATTTTAGTGACATATTTTATGTATTTTTTATAAGTTATCATGTTGGTTAAATATTTTAAAAAATATAAATATTTAATAGTATTAAAATTGACAAAAATGATATTTTAAAATATATAATATTTTATTAAATGATATAATAGTCAAAAAAATCAATGGTTCCTAAAGCACACTTTTATAATGTAAAATATTTCATAAGTGATCTGATTGGGGTTCTTGGGTCATTTTATTGTATCTATATTAACATATAGTGTAAAAATAAAAGAAGACACGATAATAGTTGAACTGGTTACCTTTGAGTTAAATCTAAAAGATAGGGTTAATTTTGTTTTCTAAACATGTATAAAATTAATTATATGAGGGTATTTTGACCCATAATAATATTATACTCAAAAAAATCACATTGGAGATATTTTAAACCGAAAATAAATTTATAATTAAATAATATTTTAAGATCTTATAAAAGTACCCCTCACCTCTCGTATAAAAAAGGCACTTATCCAACTCTATAATTCACACATCTGAAGTACTTTTTCCTAACCAAAATCTGAATAGTAATCCTCAAAAAATCCCTAATTTCATCTTAGAGGTCATAATTTGTGAAAAACTCCAACCTAAAGAGTCCATATTTGAAAATCAATAGGAGACACTCGAAGAAGATGTAATTGTTTTAACAATTCAATTCAATTTCTTTTCTTCTTCTAATTATTCTTTCTATGTTGTTTCCATTATGAAGTAATTTTTCTAGTATAATAAATACACTTACATGTTATTACAATAATTTGAAAACAATTTTACTTATTTTATCCACCCAATGAATAACAATATCACTATGCAAGCATACATACGTCTAACTATCTCCACACCAGGGTGTAATTTTTTATTCAAATATAATTTATTGGAATGGACATAATAATGACTATAATGAATATTAATAATGAATATAACATATTAATAATTACTTATAATTAATATAACATAAAATTGTTGGAACCAGGTTCTTCAAAGCATGATTTGGTGAATGGTTTGTGTTTGTTGTCAATCCTCAGTGGAAGTTCCGAATGTGTTCCAGCAAAGTGATCATACAGTTCAAGCAGACAACAGTTTTGAAGGTGGCGCTGTTTCCCAGTGTTTGCCAAATTTTTGGGCCTCAAAATCGGAAAATGAAGACATGGATTGTCTGCAAAAGGAGCTTCGCAGAAAAAGGAAGTGGTGCGCGAAATATAAGAGGCTTGCGCGAAAAATTTATGTTAGCCGCGGAAAACAGCGGCATGCGCGAAATAGTTTTTCGCGCAAACAGTGTTTTGAAATCAGAGAGGTGAAAAATGGCAAAGGCATGGGCTGCGCGGAAAATCAGGAATGTGCGCGAAATACTTAAGTTGGGCGCGGAAAACAGCGGGATGCGCGAAATAGTTTTTTTCGCGCAAATGCTGTTTCAGAATCAGTTTGGTGAAAGATGGCAAAGGCATGGGCTGCGCGGAAAATAAGGGTTGTGCGCGAAATACATAAGCTGGGCGAAAGATTACGCGCCAGATGAGAGATTTTCCGCGCCGAAGGGGATTTTGCGCGCAGTGGTCTCAGTCGCCTATAAATATGAGGTGACCCCCTTCATTCGAGGGGTTGGAAGAGTTAGAGAAGATCCGAGGTCTGATGCGCGAAAAGGATCGCGTAAAGGAGCTTGCGCGAAATATTTGGAGTTGCGCGAAAAAGGGGATTTTTGCGCGAAATATTTTTCCGCACCAAAAGAAAATGTTGCGCGCAATAGGATGATTTTGCGCGCAAATGGTTGATGTTTCGCATTTTTATCAGTAAGGTTTGTCTGCACGTTTTGGTTATCCAGTTCAGTGGTTCTGTGCGTTCTAGTGCATCTCTTCCGGACTTCGATGCAAGCAGAGTCTCGTGCTGAGCAGAGGCAAAGACTTCAATGAAAATTTATTGAAGAGACCTTCACGTCTATAAACTGAGTGAGACTTCACCAACGGCAGTGAGCCAGGGGGAGTCAACGGGAGTGACCCGAGGGAAGCAGTGAGCTATCCCTAAACCTTATGTAAAGGCAGTGAGCCTGGGACAGAGTGTCTGTACCCGAACTTTTGTATCCGCAGCTACTGAAGCATAGTGGATTTTGGTACGACCGACAATCTGTCGGCGTATGCTCCTTGGACGTAGCCCTTAGTGGTGAACCAAGTAAAAATTGTTGTGTCATCTCTCTGCATGTGAATGTTTAATTGCTGATCATATCCTTCATACAGGTTTAAGAAGTTCCTGCCAACGTGGGAACAAGATCCACAACTTTAAGAAGAAAAAGTTGCCACCCTGATTCACCCCTCCCCTCTCAGGGTGTCCCGGGGTCCTTCAAGTGGTATCAGAGCGAGGTTGCTGGTCTTGAATCTGTCCTTTGTCGCCATGGAGAATGCAGCCAATGTGAGGGGAGTCCCTCTCTTTGATGGAAATAATTTTCAGATCTCGAAGAATAGGATGCGATCTCATCTAAGATCTCTTGGAATGGAAGTTTTGTTTTCTATTGTGCAAGGAATACAAGTCACTGATCAAACAGGACTAGCTATGACTGACACAGACAGGAAAATTCTTGATGCAGATGCTAAAGCTCAAAATGCACTCACCGCAGCTCTTTCTGATCAGATATATCTAAAGGTGATGAGTTGCACTTCAGCAAAGTCTATGTGGGATAAACTTGAAAACATTTATGAAGGAGATAGCAAGGTAAAGGAGGCAAAACTTCAGGTTTTACATAACAGGTTTGACGACCTAAAGATGCATCCCAATGAAAATGCAGATTCTTTTTTTAATCGAATTACTGAAGTAGTGGGAGCAATTCGAGGTCTTGGAGAAGAAATCAAAGACATTGATATCGTTAAGAAAATATTGAGAAGACTTCCTCCCATGTACAATGCAAAGGTGTCAGCCCTCGAAGAAAGAGATCTATCCAAACTTTCTCTGGATGATTTGTTAAGTAGTTTAGTGGCATATGAGATGAGAGTCAAACCTGAAGATGCCACGACTCGCGTGAGCAAAGAAATGGCATTCAAAGCCATGGACAAACTGAAACTTTCAGAAGACAGTAGTGGTGATGATGATGAAGAAAAAGAAATTCTTTCCCTCATCGCGATGAAGCTGAAAAAGGGTAAAGGTAAATTTAGAGGTAAGTTACCTCTTGCATGTTTCCGTTGTGGAAGAGTTGGGCACATTGCCTCTCAGTGCCAAAGAAAGTTGGATAATGATGAGAGCGAAGCTGAAGACATTGAAAAGCCTCGGAAAAGGTTTTTCAAAAAGGGTGATTTCAAATCTGGAAAGAAAATGCAGAGGAAGAGCTTTGTCTGTGAGCAAGAAGATGATGATATTGAATTCTGTGAGGAAGAAGAACCAGAATTTAAAACTGAAAAACATGCTTCCATGATGGCTACCACTGAAATATCAGATTCTTCAATCAATAAAGGCATAAATAAGCAGAGTACTGCCCTTGATAATCCAAAGGTTCAAATTAAGGATGCTTTCTCCAAGATTGAGAGTAAATGTAAGAAATGTAATAAGTGGAAGGAAATGGTCAAAGAGTCATCAGAATATGTTGATGAACTTGAAGCTGAAATTGAACGTCTGGAAGAGTTTGTGAAAGTTCAGTCTAAAATCATTGAAAGCAATGATGATGTATTGGATCTTAAGATAAGAATTGAAGAGCAGGGAAAGGTCATCAATGAACTCACCTCAAGACTGGAAGAAAAGTCCAAGACTACTGAGGGTCTTGAGGAGGAAATTGTTACTCTTAGGAGTAAACTTGAGACCGAATCTTTTTCAAAAGAATCAAGAAAGAAAATACAACCTAGAAGATTCTCAGATGCTGAATTATTGGCAAGAGCCAAATGTGGTTCTGATGGAGTTGAAAAAATCTTGAGCGTTCAAAGACCCGCCTGCATGGGAAAGCGTGGAATTGGATGTGAAGCTGAGACATCAACTGCTGGAAATAAAGAAATTCAAAAGAAAGACAAAACGAAGGTTGAACATGTTGAAGCATTTTCTGAAGTGCTGAAAAAGGAACCCTCAATCCAAACTAGAAGGATAACTGACAATTACCATCAAACATTTAGAAATGATAGGCAGTTCAACTACTCTCACAGGGATGAAGGTATGAGGAGAAATTCAGGTGTGAAGGCATTCCCTCACATGAAGTGTCAATTCTGTGGCTATCTGGGCCATACTATGTCATATTGCGAAGAGGCAAGGAGTTACCTTAATGGAGAAGATCTGGGAAATCAACAAATGAGACCGATTTCTTATCCTCCATCTTATAGAAGAAATATCTTCTATGGTTACTGTTTTAATTGTTCTAACTTTGGCCATAAAGCTATGTTTTGCAGGCAGCGGTATGACAAGAGAAATTCATACAACACCCAAAGAAGGGACAGGGTTCATCCTCCTGATGATGTTGTTCTCACAAATAGTTTTTCTCTTCTGGAAGAAGATTATGGGTATGAAGACTCAGATTATGTGGAAGAAAGTTTTAAAAGGCCATCAGTTTCTTATGCTCAATCTAATATCTCATGGAAAGAAAAGAAGAAAATCGAGAAATCCAATCTTGCGGAAGTAGCCCTCAAAGCTACAAAGAGTAGAAGTACCTGGATTCTTGATAGTGGATGTTCTTCCCATATGACAGGAAATGCTGACCTTCTGAAGAACATTGAAAAGAAGGTTGATGGAACAGTACGGTTTGGTAACGATGGCGCTTTGAAGATTAAAGGCAGTGGGAATACTGCTCTCTCCAACGGAGAGCTGAAAAAGACTGAAGTTCTTTATGTGGACGGTCTACGCCATAATCTCCGCAGTGTAAGTCAACTCTGTGACTCAGGGCTCATAGTAACCTTCAATCAAAAAGGCTGCACTATAAAAGGAAAAACAGGGAATTCTCTTATGAAAGGTTGTAGAACAGATGGAAACTTATATCAGGTTGACAGCAAAGTGAACTCTTGTTACTTGTCTGTTGACGAAGAAAACAATTTATGGCATCGAAGGCTGGGGCACATTAACCAACAAGACATGGAAAAGATATCTAAGCTGAAGATAGTCATGGATATTCCCATTCTAAAACGCGAACGGGAAAAATCTTGTGATGCCTGTATTCGTGGGAAGCTGGTCTGTAATTCGTATCGTCCAAAGAAGAAAAGGGCATCACATCTTCTCGATCTCATTCACACTGATGTATGTGGCCCAATAAATGTTGCTGGAACCTATGGAGAGAGGTACTTCGTCCTTTTAATTGATGATTATAGTAGAATGTCTTGTGTAATGGTGATTCACAGGAAGCGACAAGTACTTGATTGCATGAAAACTTATCGCCGAATTGCCGAGAATGACACTGGACGGTCAATAAAAGTCCTACGATCGGACAATGGAGGGGAATACACATCCATTGAGTTTGAAAACTATCTAGAGAAACATGGAATACAACATGAGGTAGCTTCTGTGAGAACTCCACAACAAAATGGAGTTGTTGAGCGTCGAAATCGACAGGTCAACAATATGGCCAGGACTATGTTGATTGAGAGTGGTATCTCTCGCCATTACTGGAAGGAGGCTGTTGAAGCTGCAGTTCACATTCCGAATCGAACAGGGCTCTACATGGGAGAAACAAAGACACCGTACGAATTATGGCATGGAAGGAAGCCTTCCTTGAAATACTTTCGGGTTTTTGGAAGCAAATGTTTCATCCGGAATAAAGAAGGAAACCAAGGAAAGTATGGTGACAATGCTGATGAAGGAATTTTTCTTGGGTATCCAATGAACAGTAAAGCTTACAAGTGTTTCAATAAACGCTTGGGGAAGATTGTGGTAAGCAGTGATGTTAAGATAATTGAAGAGAAAACCACAAATGCTTCAAGGACGCCATATGCGGATGTGATGGACAATCAGGAAGAAAGTGAACGTGAAGAAAACACAAACACAGAGATAGAGGAAGTTGTTCAAAACTCTCAGCAGTCACATCATGATGTTGACTCAGAAGAAGAATCAGAAGAAGAACCTATAGCTGAAAAGAATGCTATTGAATCTCTCAGGAGAAACCGAAGAGCTGAGATTGATCCATCCAACATAATTGGGGACATGAATGCACCCACTCAAACCAGGAGGATGAGAAATAACACACCTTCTGCATTTCTATCAGTTGTAGAGCCATCCTCATTTGAAGAAGCTGCAATGGATGAATCCTGGGTGAAAGCCATGAATGAAGAGTTAGATCAGATTGACAAAAATCAGACGTGGGACTTGGTCCAGAGACCCAAAGGTCACAATGTTATTGGCACCAAATGGATTTTCAAGAACAAGTTTGATGAGCATGGCAATGTCATCAGAAACAAGGCTCGACTGGTATGTAAAGGGTATTCTCAGATTGAAGGTGTTGATGTTGAAGAAACCTTTGCTCCAGTGGCTAGATTGGAGTCAATCAGGCTATTCCTTTCCATGGCTCTCCAAAGAGGATATAAAGTATATCAAATGGATGTCAAGACAGCATTCTTAAATGGTGTACTCGAAGAAGAAGTCTACATTGAACAACCAGTGGGTTTTCTTCTTGGTGCTGACGAATCAAAGGTCTGCAAGCTAAAGAAAGCACTTTATGGATTAAAACAGGCACCAAGGGCATGGTATTCTAGACTAGATTCGTATCTCAAAAAGCTGGAATTCAAAAGAGGAGGAGTTGATCACAATCTCTATGTGAAGAATTCTCCAAAAGATCAGTTCATGGTTCTTGTTTACGTCGATGACATTATATTTGGTGGCAGCAAACAGAAATCAGTGGATGAATTTGCCAATCATATGAAATCAGAATTTGAAATGTCAATGATTGGGGAGCTCACATATTTCTTGGGACTGCAAGTGACTCAGAGGAAAGACTACACTTTTATCTCTCAGGAAAAGTATGCAAGAGAGCTGCTGAAGAAGTTTAACATGCAAGACTCCAAACCAATGTCAACTCCGATTGCAGTTGGAACCAAACTTGGGAAGCATGAGGATGGGAAATCTGTAGATCCCACCCTGTACAGGAGAATTATTGGGAGCCTATTGTACCTGACAGCGACACGGCCAGATATTGTCTTTGCCACTTGTCTTTCTGCCCGCTTTCAGAGTAATCCAAAAGAGGAACACATGACAGCAGTGAAAAGAATCATGAGGTATATTCAAGGTACTTACAAGTATGGATTATACTTTGCTGTAGGAAGGGATAGTGAATTATCTGCATTTTCTGATGCTGACTGGGCTGGCGATGTTGTGGACAGAAATTCCACCAGTGGTGGAGCATTCTTTATCGGAAATAATTGTGTTGGCTGGTTGAGCAAGAAACAAGAAAGTACTTCTCTTAGTACTGCTGAAGCTGAGTATATATCTGCCACAAAGTCATGCACTCAACTGCTATGGATGAAGAAACAATTAACAGATATTGGTGATGAGGTAAAGCAGCCAATGGTGATCCACTGTGATAACAAAAGCGCAATTGATCTCACAAAAAATCCTGTTCAGCATTCTCGTACAAAACATATTGAAATACGGTATCATTTCATCAAAGAAAAGGTTGAACAAGGGGTGATTAGACTGGACCATGTGGGAACTGATAAGCAGGTAGCTGATATCCTGACAAAGCCACTGTCAGCAGCTGTGTTTGAAAAGCATCGGTTGAACCTAGGTGTTCAACCACCTCCTGCTGCATAAGGAGGTTTCGAAAATCCCCTCTCCCCGTTTGTTTTAACTGTTTTTATCTGCTTATGGCTGTGATGCAGGTTTATGGGGGAGATACTATCCAGGGGGAGTATGGCTTGAGCTGAACGTTGAACAAACTTTTCGGTCTTTGGTTTTATTTTCAATGGGGGAGAAATGAATAAATTCACGGCAAGAGAATTCATGGGCAAGAAATTTACGGCAAGAAATTCTTCTGTGATGGAAGTGTAAGATTGTGATGAGAAGTTTAATAAGGATAACATCGGGCGTCATGGAGAATTTCAAAACACTAAGACCCAATTCAAGCTTCCTCTCTTGTTTTCTACACCGAGCATTGCTCACGTAGACTTAGAGTGTTGGCTGAGTTGATTCTTGCGTTTTGGATTTGCTCATGGTTGGAGATCTATTGAATTTATTCTGATTGCCAACAAACCCAAAGGGGGAGATTGTTGGAACCAGGTTCTTAAAAGCATGATTTGGTGAATGGTTTGTGTTTGTTGTCAATCCTCAGTGGAAGTTCCGAATGTGTTCCAGCAAAGTGATCATACAGTTCAAGCAGACAACAGTTTTGAAGGTGGCGCTGTTTCCCAGTGTTTGCCAAATTTTTGGGCCTCAAAATCGGAAAATGAAGACATGGATTGTCTGCAAAAGGAGCTTCGCAGAAAAAGGAAGTGGTGCGCGAAATATAAGAGGCTTGCGCGAAAAATTTATGTTAGCCGCGGAAAACAGCGGGATGCGCGAAATAGTTTTTCGCGCAAACAGTGTTTCGAAATCAGAGAGGTGAAAAATGGCAAAGGCATGGGCTGCGCGGAAAATCAGGAATGTGCGCGAAATACTTAAGTTGGGCGCGGAAAACAGCGGGATGCGCGAAATAGTTTTTTCGCGCAAATGCTGTTTCAGAATCAGTTTGGTGAAAGATGGCAAAGGCATGGGCTGCGCGGAAAATAAGGGTTGTGCGCGAAATACATAAGCTGGGCGAAAGATTACGCGCCAGATGAGAGATTTTCCGCGCCGAAGGGGATTTTGCGCGCAGTGGTCTCAGTCGCCTATAAATATGAGGTGACCCCCTTCATTCGAGGGGTTGGAAGACTTAGAGAAGATCCGAGGTCTGATGCGCGAAAAGGATCGTGTAAAGGAGCTTGCGCGAAATATTTGGAGTTGCGCGAAAAAGGGGATTTTTGCGCGAAATATTTTTCCGCACCAAAAGAAAATGTTGCGCGCAATAGGATGATTTTGCGCGCAAATGGTTGATGTTTCGCATTTTTATCAGTAAGGTTTGTCTGCTCGTTTTGGTTATCCAGTTCAGTGGTTCTGTGCGTTCTAGTGCATCTCTTCCGGACTTCGATGCAAGCAGAGTCTCGTGCTGAGCAGAGGCAAAGACTTCAATGCAAATTTATTGAAGAGACCTTCACGTCTATAAACTGAGTGAGACTTCACCAACGGCAGTGAGCCAGGGGGAGTCAACGGGAGTGACCCGAGGGAAGCAGTGAGCTATCCCTAAACCTTATGTAAAGGCAGTGAGCCTGGGACAGAGTGTCTGTACCCGAACTTTTGTATCCGCAGCTACTGAAGCATAGTGGATTTTGGTACGACCGACAATCTGTCGGCGTATGCTCCTTGGACGTAGCCCTTAGTGGTGAACCAAGTAAAAATTGTTGTGTCATCTCTCTGCATGTGAATGTTTAATTGCTGATCATATCCTTCATACAGGTTTAAGAAGTTCCTGCCAACGTGGGAACAAGATCCACAACTTTAAGAAGAAAAAGTTGCCACCCTGATTCACCCCTCCCCTCTCAGGGTGTCCCGGGGTCCTTCAAAAATTACATACCATTTAACTATTAAGGGAATGATATTGTCGCTCGTGGGTATGTACGACCTACTATCTCTATAACACAATGGGATTTATTCCCCATGTTAACCATTCAAGAATGATTATAAAATAAATATGATGATTAAAAATAATAATTATTAACATTACATCACTATGCATATGAATAAAATACATCATATTCATAACAAACATGACTTATACGACAAAAAAAGAATGATAAAATGAAGCACTTAACAACAGAAATAATGGTATTGAAATAAAATTAAAACAATCATATAATAGGATCATATAAGATATAATAAATAAGTATATAGTCCTAGTGTAATTTAATAACTTTTTTACCATTATAAATGAGGTTAACTCACCCTCAACTAATGAAATGTATAAGGTAAGGGTTAGTTACACAATTTCATTATTATCTGGAGTTATTTATGCATATATATTTACTTGAAAAACATTATCATCCATGTACATGTTTCTTAAAAATGTCATCAAAAGAGATATTTTAAGGTTTTATGTATGATAATAATTATCTAAAACTTCATTTTCAATGTTTTAAAAATTTATTCTTCTAAATCTATGCCATTAATGTCCATTATTTCAAAATGGTTTTACAAATTTATTTATACAGACATGAATTTTTTATAATGATAATTCCGTTCAAAAGATTCAAAGTGGTATGTGAAAAATTAATTCAGAAATATATTTTAATGCCTAATTTTATAAATTACATGACGTTTATTGTTTTCAAAGAAACAAGGGAATATTTCTTTCAAATATTTATATAGAATTTATTATATTATTTTAGTCCATGTCAACATTATTTATTAGATTTTATACTTAATTGAGGTTGATTTATTATGGTAAAATACTATATATTGTAATGAAAATTTTATGATATATTTGATTATGGTTGTGATGTTTTGATACCATTCATGGTTTGTGGTTAATTTGATATCATTTTATGCTAGTTTTAATACGAATTTTTATGTTAAGTTTAAACCCTTTCATAATTGGAATACATTGGACATATTATGTGACTGGTGGGGACTACTACAACCCCTCGATGCATCAGTAAGTCTCTTGAGGCATACTAGATATGGGCTTGGATGAGGCATTTCCCATTTATTTTCAGATATAGATTTGGATGAGGCCTTCACCCTTTATTTTTAGATTTCTTAGCTGAAGTATTTGTATTATATTTCAAATATCTGACATTATACATTCCCTCATTATGAGATTAGTTATTGATATTACATGTGATTATTAAACATGCATAATATCCATGTTAATGTTTAAATAAAATTATTTTAGTTATTCATTTTATATTATGTTTTGTTTTATGTTTAAAAGGAATTTTTTTCAATTTTATACAATCCCTAAAAGTTTATGATTTTTTATAAAATCTTTTACTATATTGTTTAACCTTAACGAGCATTTGAGCTCACCCATTTCTTATGTTTTAATTTCCTAGGATATGAAGTAGTGTTTGGTGATTGATATGCATGGTTAAACATGGATAATAATTGAATACTAAAAGTTTTATCAATGATGAATTTTAGTTTTTTTATTTTAATGTAAATTTCAGGTACGTGATATATTTTCCAGGACTGGTAAATGGATCGATCCTTCAGGATTTGATTCCTTGTAATCATTGTAATATATTTATATAATGCACTATCTCTAGGATTTTTGGTTTGGTGGATTTCAACAATTAAAACTCTTGATTTAAAACATAGAGTAAATTTTATCACATTCAATACATATAATTGAAATTATGTAATTTTACAATCAATGAGAAAAGTGTGAAAAATATTTATTTTTAGAAAAATACAGTTTTTATCATAACACAAGATTTATTCATCTGCCACGTATTGAAAAATATTATATTAATGTTAAAATATTTTATGGAGTATATAATATATGAATTTATGTAAAATCAATCAACAATAGTTAAAATTTTAATTTAGTAAGTTAAAAACACATTAAGCACCATAAAAAATTAATGAAAACGACTTTTCAAGGATAATTGTTTTATAATTGATTAAAAATTCAAATTTATTCTAATGGACATAATTGGATCATATTAAAGATAAAAAATAAATTTTACATTAAAACCATTTTAAAAAAATGGATATTTCTAAATAAAGTTTTTAATTAAATTAATATATTTTTTAAATTCATTAGAAAATCAACCATTCACGAAAATTTTGAGTATTTAAAAGATTATAAAGTAAATATTCTGATTTAAAAAAATTATTTTCTTTAATAAAATAAAATTTATTAATATTCTAGAATATAATGATAATATTTTCTCATAAAAATCAATATTTGTTTTGAAGAAAACAATTTTTTGATGAATAAAATGAAATTAATAAAAATTTGGTCATTATTTACTGATAATTATTCCTTAAATTTATATTGAGTGGGGAAGTTTTGTACGTTTAATAATGTAGTTAAACCTATTCATACCCTCCAATTTAATGTCTTTGAAATAACATAATCAAATAATAATTTTTTAATTTTATATTATCGTTTGTTTAAACAAAGAATTTCATTTAAGACAGGCTATCAATGAAATTAAATTTATTTTAATAAATACTATATAAAATATTGGATATTTACATAGAGGGTATACATCATTATTTTTTTCATTTATATTTCATTATTTATTAGTGGCCTTCCTATTTTAGGGATCCCTTGTGGATATCCATAAATTCATTATGGATAATTTTCTTATGAATAATGGTTGTGATATTGTTGGTGATTTAATTTCCTTGAGATCTATTTACTTCTCCTTGAGAATGTTCTGTCTTAAAAGGTGTTTCACATCATCTTGAATGGGTTTGAATCCATTGTTTTCTATTTTACTCTTGGGGATAATATAGAATATTTCTATGATATCCTCTTGATTTCAATGGGTTTATATCTTGTGAAATACATCATGTTGTTTCCCTCATTTTATATCCTCGTATTTTTAGTGTTGGATACTATTTAGGTTGGTTGTTGGTTATGGTATCTTCTCACTCACCCATTTTTGGTTGGATATCATTCTTGATGTGAGGACTGGTCCTTATTTTTATAGAATATTGTGCCTTTTTTTATTGATCATTTTAATTTAAGATATTTCAATTTTTAATTAGAAAGGACATGGGAATATAGTCATGTTAATAGGAACTAGTAGATTCTTAATGGACCAGGAACTAAGAAGTGTTATTGGATGATTTCATGAACTCATCGAGTGGTGGGGATTTTTGTTTAAAATCCATAGTTACCATTAAAGTCTTTCCATGGGTAAAAATATATGTTATTTATATAAATTTTTTATGGATAGATGCATAATTGATGGATATAGAGAGATTATCCTATTTTAGAGTCATTATGATTCTTTGGATGAACCTTTATATTGAGTTTTTAGTTTCAGATCTATGAATTTTTTCATTGGTGTGTGATCATGCTCTCATATTTGGGTTGAAGGTAATTTTTTTTATGTATTTTCTCTATGTCTTCCATTATTTTAGAAAATATTTAAATGGTGGGATAAACAATACTAGGTTACTGGGTTTTCTTTGATATTCCTTCTTTTTATTGATGTTGTTTTTTTCGAGTAATGTGAAGATCATGGAGTATTTTCTTGAAGTATTCTTAGAAAACTCATTTTCATTAACTTATATATTTTAACGTGTGGTTTTCTTTTGTCTATTCATTCAATATCATTCAAAGGTTATTTTTTGTGGTGGTAAAGAATCTAAGAATGGGAGAATATAACATCACATTATCATCTTTTAGGTACTTTTATTCCTTTTATTGATCATAAATTGGTTGTATCTATTTACTGATAATTTTTATTGATTTTGATATTTTTGATGGTTCCATTCCCTATGGATGGTTGGTGCATAGTTAGTATAAACATTGAGAATTTTTTTAACAAAACATGCCCCATTTGTTTATCTCGATGATGGTACCTAATTGGATAACAATTTTTCAAATAGTGGAACCAAAACATGAAAGCAACTCCCTATGTTTAGGAGGAGGTACACGGTATGTAAAACAATATATCTCAATCTTGTATCTCCTATAGTGCTCATGTATGTAGATCATGGTTGCTGCATAGTTTAATGAACTATGTGAAAAATCAATATGATGGGAGTTAAATTACTTGATGTTCATAAGTAAAATCATGATAACCCCCTATTTAACTTTATGATCCTCCCATTCAAATGTGATGCGATCCTTTGGATTTTGAGAGATCTATAGAGTCATTTTTTTCTCTCCCAACATATTCTCTCGGATTGTCTATGTTATAATTGATGCAGTTATCCTATTCTAGAATGATATTCTCTTATAAGACTTCAATTTCTCTTATCCTCTTGATTTATACTTTCTTGGAGATATGTAATCCTTATAAAATTTTGAACCAGGGAGGTTGATGAGGAATTGTGGTTATAAGATTATTTCTCTCTTCTTTCCGGATTATTACAACATCATTTAGTGGATAAAATTAGGGTTGAAGCATCCTGATATCATTTTCGTTTCATTCAATATATTCTAATATGGTGCTTCTATACTATTCCTTCATATTTTGATTCATTTCATCATGATAATTCATCGAAATTTAGTTCTTCTTCATTATTTATTTTCTATGAATGTCGATCTAGAATTGACTCCTGAAAAATTATTTATAACTATCTATTATGATTCAAATATATAAAGGATATAATTTATTGTTATCTGGATATATTTCACTATTTCTATATATTTTTAATCCCATGTTGATTTTGGTTTCAATTAAAATATATTTTGAAGATATGTTTAATGAGAGTGGGGGATTAGGCCTATGTTTTTATTTCGAACAGAAAATGTATTGATTTTAATAAAGTGAAGCGATTAATGTAATATTGTCCAAATTAATTCAAATTAATTGATGTATGAAATGATCAAGATCCTTTTTGAGTGATTTATTCTTATTTATAAAATGGGTGCTCTATGGTGATTGAAATATAGTGAATTGTTCCTATAAAAATATCGTAGACATATGTCTTGAAATTACATGAATCCTTTTTTATAATTGTGAAAAATTGTTTGAGATTTATAGGGTTTCTAATGTAATTCTATAATAAGTGGACTATACATGAATTTTTATAATGATTCATGAATGGAAGATGTTATTATATCCCTTTTGATGGTCAATTTATAGGAAAATGTTTTGAATTGAAATTTACTATGCTTGATGTCATAGTAGGTGCTCTGTAATGATAATCACTTATGATAACACCTTAATGAGACTTTATTGATTATTATAATACCCTTTGATAGGTGTTGAAAATGGATTATTCAGATATAGGGTGTTTGGTGGTGATAGTTATATGTAAACTGATAAATATATTTTGAGATATTGAGCCCATGTTTTTATTAAATTGGATTCCAATTGGGATTCATGTGAATTTATAATCTGAGTAATCACTTTTGACTTGTCATGTTAACCTGGGTAGCTGGTTGGTAAGACCTAGATTTATTATTTTTAGTGTATTGACCCACATTCTGGTTGTTCTGTAGATAATAAGAATATATTAGGGTTGTTAAAATGTGGCTATGAAAGACTGTGTAAGATGGATTGGTTTTCTTGAGAACCCATGAGATTTGACATAATCTCGGTGATACAGAAAGTAATTTTTTTAGCTACACTATTGTGGATTTGTTATCATATCAAGGTTATACCCATGAAATCCATATACATTATACTCGACACATGTCATCATTTGTTTTCACTACAAGACATAATAGTTTTCTTTTCATGATTTTTTACCGTTATTATTGATCTTCGTACCAGTATGATGCAACATGACTCTACTATATTAACACTTATATATCTTGTTGATATTTGGTTCACATTTATATAAATTGTTTTATATATACATTATATTTTGAAATGGGTTTTACATATTTTTTGGAAATGGATTGGGTTTTATATGAATGAATGGATTACATTATATGTTTGTTAACAAAATTATTTTGAATCTTTTATTTGGTGTTAAAAACTCAACCTTGTCATTATAATATTCTAATGTACTTTTTTCATAATTTTTAAATTTAAATACTTTTACTCTCCTTATAATACTGCCATTTAATCATATTCTAATTACTATACTAAGACGTTTTATAGAATATATTGTAAAATACAATTAGGATCAGTAGATCACACCCTCCTTATACTGTTTGGAATATATAAATATTTTGTTCTTAGAAATGGTTCTTATAATTTCATTGAATTTTTTGTGAGTATATTATTTCTTGAATGAGGGTAGGTGGGTTGGGATATGGTGGGTAGACATAAACTACCAAGATATGTGTTTTTTTATTTTCTTCTCTTTATATTTTTGTATCATATACTTATACCTAGATATAGTTGTAGTGTTTTAATTATATTTTGATATTTATATAGTGTAATTTGATTTAATTTAAAATTTATATATGTTAAATAATTCCCAATAGGTTTTCTAGAAACCCAAGAACTAGTATTAAACCATTGAAGATTTAAACCACCTTCAGGAAAGTGGTTGTCAGTTCAGATTATGGTTTTGATGCCACTATGTGTTAGCACCATACACAAACAATATCGTACAACATAACACTATAAAAGATATTAACTCATAAATTATTTAAAATAGAGCCACCCATAATAATTATTGATATGTATTATTATAGTTAAACTCCATCAATTTTAATTGATCCTCCCCTGATTTTCTGAACTCTTTCAATTAACCCAATAAATTCCCTACACAGTTCGTACAGTCGATTCATATTAATCTATTGTGTATGAATGATTTGAAATATTTTTCTTCAACTATGTAACCATAAAATTATATAGTCCTCTCAATAATGTCTATGTAAACCATGGATCTCTATATAACCCAATAGGGAAATGAAACAAATTATTCAAAACCATTACTTCCATATACATCTTCCCCAAGCCTTCTAATGAGAATGTCTCAAAAATAGGTAAGAAGTGGCATAATTTTTTTTATTAAATACATAATAAATCATATCACATCATGATTTCTTATTTATATAGGTAAAAATAAATAAACAAATAATATAAAAACATTTCTATATTATCAATAGAAATGACTCAAAATGTTCTATAGGTCACAGATGCTCAACCGTCACCAGTTGATAATTGAAGATCTAAGATATAAAATAATCTACAAACCACTTTATTCATTAAAACTAGCACAAAATTTTGATATAATGATACAAATTTTTCACTCCTTAAACACCTTTACTTTACATATAAAATTAATTCATTATCACCACCATAAACTTCAATTAAACCACTACTTTATCTCATAAAAAATTCATCAAATATATTATTTGTGGGAACCCTTCAATAATATCCCTAAAGTTTAAGGAATTCTCAATATTAAAACATTATTTTTCATTTTATACTTTTTACTTGGTACACTATCACATAAGTGGTCATTAATTGATGTAACATAAAATTTATACCTAATTCATCTAATTCTATTTGAAAATATACCGTGAATACTATTAGATTCCATTGATCCATTAATTTCTTTGTGACATCCATGATTTTGTAAAATTTTTGACCTTTTTATTATTTTAAATTTTTTTTACCTAATAATTACACCTGATAAAGTCAACGAGTTCTTAGGTGTGTATGGGGCTCATTCAGATTCTTGATCCCCAGAATTGATATAGGCATACTAGGCCACACACTTAGTAGAAACCATGCTTCCCACCAAAAATAGTTTATCTAAAAGTGCATCTTTAAACAGTATGGTATGAGGGGGGTGGGGGGATTTTGTAAAATCATGTTACCCTAGGGGGATTCCCATGTAGTTCATCTATAGTTTTTTCATAGGAATTTTTCATTTTTTACACATGGTTAACCCAACCATACACCTAGGTTTTACAGGGTTCCCCTAAAAGAAGATCATGGCACATGTTTGAAGCATGGTTTATCTAACTATGTGGCCAAATCATCCACCCCTATCTATGTGATTAAATGATTTATTTTTTCTTAAATTAATATTTTATTCATACATCTTTCTCCCTCTCCCATTTCTAGTGGGATACTACTCCTTCCTCACAAATGAATCCATCCTCCTCCTCTATGGTACAATTTATGATATCTCCCTCATTTCTCATCCAAAAATCTCATCATTAGATCCATAAAAATGATAGTTGTTATATCATAAATAATATCCCTTATATTTCATGTTCATCTTTCTCTCCATTTCAATATCTCAGTGATGTTTAGTTTCACCATTTTTAATGCATTTGATGATTTCTATGATATCTTCTTGTCTATCTCAAATCAAAGGTTGATGCTAGATGATGGAATAATTATAGGGATAAGTTTGGTGAGCTAGGTTCTTTCTACTTGTTTTGTTTCACCTTATATATTTCATTATTTTTTACCATGATAAATATTTTGTGTGTCACTTATTAAATGTTAAATAAATTAAATGGAAATTGTTACCATGCCAAATGTGATCTGAGATAGTGGTGAATCAACCCCTTAGGTTGATCGCCTTAGTTTATGACACCCAAATGGGTGTGAATAACCTTTTATACATAATTTAAATTTTATTATTTGGGTAAACACTCCTTGAGGCATGCTACACAAAAATTTATTTCTTTAACCATTAAATTAGCTGAACATAATGATGAGCCATGAGTTAGGCCCTACCTTCATTCAATAACTAGGTTTTTTGAAATAAATAAATTGGACAATATATTATGACACATGCCTTATGAATTATTTCATAACTGTATTTCCAAATGGAGAGTCCTTGAAAAACATGCCTTTCATGTTGTAAACCATTTTTGAAATGGTATGTATTTCCTAACCAAATCACACCCATGAAATATATCGAGGGAGATACAATGGGTTCTGAATTGAAGACCCAATGGGTGGCTACATATTACCTTAGTTATAATTTTTTAGTTATTTAAAGACACATAAGGGGAGACCATATGGATGTGATAAATGAAATTATGGTTATACTATGTCACGATAGAGAATCAAACCCATTCATGTGATATAAGGTATAAAATAAAAGGATAGTTCATATAGATCTCATATGATGCCCGAATTGAAACATGTGATCTCATTTTTGGGCCAACGTAGACAGATTCTATATTCATTTCACTTATACCAATCCTCGTGTGTGATAAATGGAAATATCTCATAATTTCCATGAATGAGAATAGGTTGACTCTTAATATTTTTGTAAAAAATTTAAATTGAATTAAAATGTATGTGTTATTTTTTAAATAAGAAAGGATCATTTTGTTTTAGAAACATGGGGATGTGTCCCTCAATTGTAATCACAATATTTTGTAAAATCCATCTTCATACATGTTATATCACTATATTTACCTTAATAGGATCCCTTGGTTTAGATGCAGCTGCCTAGGCCAAAGAAGATAAACATGGATGGGTGTCCTAATAGAATCTTGTACTATTTATTTATTTATGTATTCAATATCTTACAGAATTATTTGAGGCATACAGTTCATATTATTTTATTATATGGTTTGATCTGCACAACATTGGGGTCACCTTTTGAGAATATATCTCACACACATCTTAGTTCATCGTTGGTACCAAAGAAAACTTCATGACTATAGGTATATATAAAGGGAAGTAGCTATCTTCTAATTCTTCAATTTTAGTTTTATGATATAGTATGGGTAAGAAGACCCTGATTATTCTCAATATGCATGCTGTAGGATTTTTTGTTTTTTTTGTATTTTTTATAGCATCTGGTAGATGATTATATACCTTATGCCATGCATAATTACTTTTTTTATATGAAATTCCATCATCATCTTAAATAACTATTTATTATTTAGATTTTAGTTATTTTTATTTATCTTACATGATTTATTAATATTATTCTGATGCTCTATTCTTGTTAATACTTATCCATTATAACGGGGTACTATTTATGTATATTACTGTATTCTTATGCTATTTATTTTTCCATGCACATTGTCTCACTCCAATATTATCAATGAGGTAAGATTCTCCACATGGACACACCCTAGCCACTCACTTATAGTAGGTTGCCTCTTGAATTTAGGGAGGTGTGCTTGAGGATTTGTGGCTACTGTTTTCAGGCACCGTTAAGTGGAATCCGAGGCGAGAAATTATAAAGTGGTATGAGAGACCATTTTTACTTTTTTTTCTTTGTGGGTTTAAATAGAAGATAATTATATTGGTATTTGGAATTGATCATGTTCTTGGGAGTATCTAACCCACATACAGGGGAATCCCAAATTTCATGTAGTGGGTAAATTTTGTTATTTATTATGTTTCATTAGTTTCACATATTCCACCATAGGGTAATATAATTTCTTTGAATTATTATTATCTTGATGTAAAATATTATCCCTTAGACCCAGGATAGAAGGTATAATTGAAAAATTCATCATACTAGGAACTATTAGATTCAAATTTCATGCATTATTATATTGTATATCTAATTATCATGCATTGTGTATTTTTCAGGTGATGTCCATTTGTTCCTTATTTGTATGTCATATATTATATTGATTATTATATAAAAAATTGTGATGATGTTTCATTCAGTAATAAGAATAAATATCTGACATATAATGTTTCCACCTTAACCTAATAGCGTTTTCCTATATATGTTAAAGTATAAACCTTAAGTAACCTGTTATGAAACTGTGAGCAATGCACCATTCGTTGCATGATATGCAACATGATACAGTTATGATTAAGAGGATTCCACCCTTAAATTTATAAGGTGTACTTTCCCTTATAATTTGGAATTGATGTTCCAAATAATTAAACCATTTAAATGTGATTTAATACACAAATCAATTTAATTTAATAAAACATTTAAAATGAAATGAACACTTAGATGTGTAAAATGATACCTTGACCCTGACCTGACCTTAGTAGTGGGATGTATTCCATGTATCCTATGATCATTTTATGAATATTTATTATCACCTAAACCTAGATCCTTGAATCCTTTATCATTTTCCCAATTTCTTACAATTCCATATGAAGTGTTCCCTTGGATATTGTATAAAAATTCCAGCACAACTTATTCATTTTGTACAGAAATGGAGTGGTGATGAGGATAATATGGAAGTTGTGGAACTGATCCACCCATGATACCTCCCATAGTGCCACCTAAGGAACCTCAGTCAGATCCTCTACATAGTGCAGATGCCCATTTTCATTATATCATTTTTCAGTTCATGGAGACTTTATAAGGTGCTCTCATGACTACCCATTCTATGGAAGAGCTGAACTAGGAGTTAAAAAATTATGATCCTCATATCATCTCGGTGGATGGATGACATGAGGTTATTGAGTTATGACTCAATTAAATGGTATTGATCTTCGAGAAAATTGTTATTCTTCCAGAGCGTAACTTCAAGCTTGCAACATATATTTTACATGTATCTAATATTATTTGTTGGAACATTCTCACTCCAGACGGTTGACATTAGGGTATAATCATGGAAGATATCCAGATACCCTTATTTGACTACTTCTTCCCCCAGGCCCTGAGAACAGACCGAGCTCATGGGTTCATGCACCTATAGCAACGAGACGTGTGAAAAATAAAATATTTATCTTGTTTCACCTATTTACATTTTTCTCACCAACAATTTATAGTGAGTAGATTAGTACTGAAAGGTTATTCGGGGATAGGATTTCATACACCTTTTGATTACTTGTGAATGTATTTTAGTAGAAAACTATTTTAGAGATAGTGAACCATTCCATCAAGACTGTGTGAAACCAATGGTAATTAGGCAATGTGAAAAAGGACAATTTAGCTTCCAAGAGGAGTAGTTTTTTATCTAGTGATCAGAAATGATGATTCTTTGATACATATGGGGGCGGTACTAACTATGTATCAAACATTGATATCTATGTGTCGTGTCCCCATTGTGGAATGCTAGACCCTAGAATGTTGCGGTGTACAAGTATCCTAATCGAGTTCCAAGCTTGCAGAAGGATGGGTCACATCTATAATTTTTGTCTATCCATTCCTCCAATGCCTAGGAAGTGGGGTTATATTCCATCACCACTCTTAGGTGCATGATCACTAACACCAAATCATGAGGTAAGTCGGTCTTCTACTAGAAAAAGATGTCGATAAGGTGGTAGAGGATGAGGTTGTCAGACCTTATAATTTCAGCGATATAAGAGTGGAGTTACTTAGGATACTTAGGTAGCATATCAGGTCTGTGGTTTAGAAAATATCTTTTCTATATAGCCTAAACCAGATGAACAGGGTCTAAGGACATATACTATGTGAGGTTCGATTTTCCTTTCCTTTACTTTAATATCTTCCTTATTGGATATAAGTGCATCACATTATATTCCACCAGCTGCCAAAAAGGAAATCTTAGGCCAAGAGATAGATTCAATCCACTATGATATGAATCATCTCATACTATTTGATGTTTGAGCATTGGGTTTATTCCAGTGAAATATGTCCCCCTTGAAATAGTTGGGTACCATTATCTGTTCGAATTATTCATCCCTGAGTTGATTGTCTTTGACTTCAATCTTGGTATGGACTATCATGTTCCATGGCAAGGCCAAGTGGATTGTGGTCGCCACCGGGTGTTGTTCACATCACAGAAGGAAATCACACATTCCCAAAATAGAGAATAGGATATCCACGAATGTCAAACTGGGACCAAAAAATACTGGGCTAGGTGGAGTGATAGTCTAGATGGAAAGTCTCTTTATGAATGATTAGGGAATAGAGTTACTGGAATTCCCTTATATTTTGTATTGTTTCATGGATTTATTTGTTGGAGATTTATCCTTATTATATCCTAGAATATAGGTTATGTTATCCATCAAGTTGGTTCCATGTGTGGAACCTATATCCATTCCTCTATATAAAAGTGCACTTATAGAGCTCCAAGAATATAAGAAGTAGCCGAAAGATCTTGATGCAAATTGATTTATCTTACCCAGAACATAACTATGGTTTTCACCATTCATTTTCACTAGCATGGAATATGGTAACCTAATATTTTGGGTCAATTAATGTCGGTTAAACCTACTAATTTGAAGAACTGGTATCTAATGCCTTGTATAGATGACCCATTTTGACTAGCTTAGAGGATAAACAATTTTATCAAATATTGATTTTATTTTAGGATACTACCAAGTTCATGTGAGGCCATCATCCATACCATGTATAGCGTTCTAGATTAGGTACGTCATAAACAAGTATTTGGTCATGTATTTCTACCTGGGAAATGCACCGATAGTATTTATGGATTTGATGAATTAGTGTTTCGACCTGTACATAAATTCCATTGTGGTGGCCTTCATATATGACATCTTAGTGTATGTTTTCACCTTACATGACCATGTAAACATTCAGAAGACGTTCATCCTTCATGGTGTTACCCATTCTATAATTTTGGACCAAGACACCCAGTTTACCTCATAGTTTTAGAAAGGGATGAAAATGAATTAGTTTAATAGGTGTTCTTGAGTAAAATATATCTCCCTTATATCAAATAATAGTCTGAGCAGATGATACGGGTGTTATAGGATATTCTTCTGGCCTGTATCTTTGAATTGGTAGTTTCATGGGAATATAACATTCCTCTGGTAGAGTTTTTCATCAAAAAACATTCAAAAAAGGATTCATATGGCTCCATATGAGTCTCATTTTCGTATAATATGTCGTTCAAATATATGTTGGATAGAGGTTGGTGAGGAAGTTATATTGGGTCCTCATAACATTTAGAGGACATTATGGAATTTCCATTTGATTTAGAAGTACATGGATACAACTCAGTACAGGAAGAAGTCTTAGATGTATCATTCCATGAAAAAACTTATCCATGTATCAGAACATTGACTTTATCATGACACAACATCTCATTAATTTGTCCCTGAGGATATTACAGTTGACAAAGATGCGTCTTACTTGTAGAGTTTGAAACGTATCCATAATCATAGAACAAAGGTTCTTCGAGGAAGGTTAGTTATTATGGTTTGTGTGCTATGGAAGCATGGAAATGTACCTGAAAATACCTAGGAGAAGGAGACAGTTGTATGTGCATATTGGATGGAAATTTTCTCAGAAGATTCTTACCACACTCAAAAGTATGTCTAGGGAATTATTTTTATTAAAGAGGGGAGGTTGTAATGTCCTATATTTTCTCAAATATATGAACCATTTTTTCGTTCATATTTCATTTTTTCAACAAATTTTTATTCCAAATAGATTCAAGAATGCCTCAGGTTTTTATCAAGATCATTCTGAGCCTGAAGTCCTAAAATTGAAATAAACATAGTTTTCCACATGGTTAGTAGAAATTATGCCTCCCAATCCTCATGGGTTCTATAATCGTGATACTTCATATATTGGGGTGATGGGGGCAACATTGTTTTTTTTTGAAACCAATCGACCCTAGGATCATTACCATGTGGGGCATAAAAACATATTAAGTATAGTAATTTTCATAGGTTATGCATGGGTAAAAAAACTATACATAGATCCCATCTGTGGTTACCCTTGAAGCATATCTTGGCGCACAATTGACACACAGTTTGGCAATCTATGTGGCCAAACTGTGTGCCCCTACCTATGTGGGTGAATTTACGATATTTTTCTTTAATGAATGTTTTATTCAAACTCCCTTATTCTTCCTCCCATTTTTTGTGGGTGTCTTATCTTTCCTCACACACAAATCCCTCATCCTCCTCTACGATATGATTTTTGATATATCCCATGTTTCTCATCCAAATAAAATTATGTTAGATCCATTGGTCAGTTAGAAGTGACCTCTTCAAGCATCTCCCTTTAATTTCAAGTTCCAAATAATACTTATATTTCTATGTTGCTGATAGTTCATTTCCCCATTTTATGGAATTTGATTATTTCACTCATATATATGGTTCTATATCAAATAAAATTATAATGTTGGTTAAGTGAAGAAATGTTGGAGAAGGTAGATGGTCTATGTTAATTACCCTTGTTTCGTTGCACCCTATATCATGTCTCATTCTTCCATGAGACAGAACTTTCTTAAGAAGCCTCTTAAATGTTAACTAAATTAAATGAAAATTCTTACCACGATATATGAAACTCTAGATAGTGGAAAATCATCCCATTTGGTTGATCACCTTGATTTATGAAACAAAAATGTGTATGATCCACCTTTGAGACATAATTTACTTTATCCTAAATTGGGCAAAAATAACTTTAGGTGTGCTTTAGAATAATTAATCTATTGAGATAATTAATTAGTTTTATTTAAACATAAACCATTGGTTATGAACTAACATCATGATACTAATTAAATTGTTGAACTAGTTGAATTGGATAATATATTTTTCCATGTTCCTTATTACTCATTTCATAAATGGAGTTCCCAATTGAAATTCCTTTAACAATATTACTTATATGTTGTAAATGATTTTTTCGTTAATGATATTTATTGTATAACCATGTTATAATCATGCATTACACCGAGGGAGACAATATGGGTTCATAATTAAGGAACAATTGGATGGGTTCATCATGCCTTAGTTATAATTTTTTGGTTCTTTATAAACAGGTCCGGGGACAAAAATGATATTACTTTGATAGGATCATCAAGAATTATTTTCTATTTTACCTCTAGAGGAGTGGAACTAATTCTCTAGGGGATACCCTGTGGACGGTATCGATTGAATGAGGGATTTACCCTATCACCAGAGAGACTCTAACCCCGACCATTGATACTAGGTATAGACTTGGAGGATAATTCATTCTGTTCTCACACCATTCCTAGAGCAACACTTGGGGTCCCATTTATATGTCACATTGGATGGAATCCCTATGTATTACACATATAATAAGACCATTTAGTGATAATTTGAATTCTCTCACAATTTCAAAGGATTGGAATAGGGTAAATCTCAATATTTTTATTTTGAATTGAAATATAATTGACAATTAAGTTATTTTTAATTCAGAAACTATAATTTAGTTTCAAAAACATTGGAATGTGTCTTCAATGATCGATCATAATATCAAGGGTCGGCTATCTTCTTACACATTAAATCAATTACTTTTACTTTGTAGGATCTGCTAGTTCAGACTCACCAGCTTAGGCTGATGTTGGTAGAATTAGATTAGTGACTTAATAGAAACCATTCTAGTTTACTTATTTATTCTATATTTCTTCAATTTATTAAGGAATAATATTAATTTTATATTTAAAGAGATTATTTGTTCTTGAGACTATTTATGGTGAACTATTGATCTTTTATCTAACACCCTGCTTGGGCCTCATTTGGAACCCAAGCCAAATTCATTACATCCTGTATTGATAAATGGAAGTAATTATATTTCAATGCATTAATCTCCATTTTAGGATTCAGTATGGGGGAAGAGGACTGAGAATAGGCACGATATTCTATTTGAAGATGTTTTTTTGTATTTTTTACAGAATTTGGTATATTTTGGTATCCTCTATCCACCAAATAATTACTTTCTTATAGTACATGAAATTCTATCATCATCGTAGATATCTATTAATTATTTATATTCTGATTATTTTAATTTATCATACATGGTGTGTTATTATTTTCTGACTATTATATTATTGAAAATACAGATCCTTTACAAAGGGTTATTGGTACAATCTTTTAGTGTATACTTTTTATGTTTCTCTTTTCATATACATTGATTCACTAAACTCTAATTAGTGAGGCTATAGAATCCCCATAAACACACCATATTCCCTCACATCTATTCATTTGCCTCTAGAATTCAGATAGGCACACCATAGGTCTTGTGGCCACCATCATAGGGCATCATTTTGTGGCATTCAGGGTGATACTCTATATCCTTAATTTCACAAGATTTCCTGAAATGTGTCTTATAAGAAGTCACCCTTTCATGGAGTATAAAAAAATTCCAAAATGAAATTCTATAGATACTCAATCCATCTTTATTACCTCAAGTAAAAATACCATTGGGAGAAAACTATTATTATAAACTTATTGTCTAAATTCATTATGAGTCCTATTACCATATAAGTAAAGTATATATCTCTCGAGGTCATGGATAACCATCACCAATTCTATATCATGCATCATATATTACTTTTTATGGATTCATGAATTTCTTAAACAATATGATAATACATTATCTATTTTCTAGAGTACACATCCTAATACAACTCTAGATTAATCACAGTACACTAATAATCCATCATTGGACTCTAGAAAGATATATACTGGAATGGAAATCAAAGTCATCTTTACCTCATTAAGAGATAATTATTTGTGAACATCACACCTAAACATCATGTCTTTCTGATCCAACAACATCCTCAATGGAAATATATTTGAAAAAAATCATTCAATAACAACACCTACTAATCCAATGATACGTTAAATATCAAAGTATTTTTTAGGATTCAACAATGAGATCACGAATAAAAATTTCTTTATATCCACTGAGACACCAATAAAAAATATAAAATGCCTAAATAAATCCACCTACGATATCCAAAAATGACATTTTTATAATTTTCTATTTAACAAGTTCTTATGTAACATCATTGGTAAAATCCAAATTTTATTTCCACAATTAGACGATAATTTAAGAAATATTTGAATATCATTAGTAAAAATCATGGTAAATGTGTCAAGATAATTACTAAAGTAAAAATTCATTAATAATATTAAAGTTTTTGGATTGTTAATAAGACCAAACTACATATCCAAAAATTCAAAATATTTGTTCCACCTTTTTACACCTATCTTTTAAATTTCAATATTTTTCACCATCAAATAGTGATATAATGAATGTAAATAAATTTATATAAACCATATAACACCTTTTTACTCATAAAATATATTATACATCTTAGTCACAAAATATTTCTTATACAAAATCACTTTATTAAACTACACTTGATTTTTATCCATCTCGGAACCAAGAATGTCTAGTATAAAGAAAACAATTTATAAAATATATAAATTTTATACCCAATATTATAACTAAATATTAAAATATCATAAACTTGTTGAAACCAAATTATATTTGGGAAATTATTAAGATCAATTCAATGAATAAAATCAATGTATCTCAGAACAGGTAGTAAGGAGAAGTCTATTAGAAAAACATCCATGAATTCTTATGACACTATAATCAAATAAAATTTCTCACATCAATCTAATATTCCACCTAAAAAATCATCCAACATGAATATTAAATCATGATGTTGTTTAAAAATGGGTTCAGATCAACTACTACAGATCTCCCACTCTCCAAAAAAGAGTGAAAATATAATTGAGTAATGTTAAGTTAACATTATTCTCATTGATGTATAAAAGTCGTTTTATAATTACCATAAAATAAAATCCAATTATAACATCATACATGAATATAACTAGAATAAGGATTTCAAACCAGACCTCTATAGCACTAATCAAAATGGAACAAGAAAAATAAAAAGTCAATATTATGATATTTTCTTAATATGTTTCTTAATCTTCAATTATTAAGACATGAAATCAACATTGTAATTCAATAGGTCTACTACTCATGTAAATATTATGTAAATAAATAAAACCATATCAATTATAATAAGTAATATAATAGAAAAACGAAAAATAACCTCTTATAGTTTCTAATCATGATTCCATGGGTTCAAGATCATTGATAAATAGCCATTCCAAATTCATTTGAGCATAAAAATATTAGAGGTTACCATTAGTCCCAAATTATGATTCATCACTATCCTGATTTAATTCGCCTATAAAAAATCATGATCCTTATGAATGGTTAGATCCAATAACATTAAAATCATGAGGGTAGTGACTATACAGGTTTTCTGATTCCTCACATAATATACATACATTACATTTTTTCTTGATTGTAATGTCTTACTTTAGGTTTATAGTTCTACCAAACTTGTAACATCCAATGTCCCTCCTCTAGAGAGATTAACATTAGCACACCAATTTATTATAATTTCCACCCTAGTGAGAATCATCCTTATTCCACCTTTACCCCTAAAACAATTCATTATTTCATCAAGTATTAGAATATAATAAAAATAACCCTCGACATCCATAAAATATTCATATAACATTGTTGATTTTTTTTACTAACTCTGTTTATGAGGGTAAATAAGGAAAATTTTCCCTTGATATTATCTTTATTTAATTAAATATAAGAAAACTAGAAAATAATGGGATTATTATTTTTGATCACCTCTTCAAAAAAATTAATAAAATCATTATAATTAATTAAATAAAATAACACCATCATCTTTCCCTTCTTTGGATCAATGAATTCCACGAATATACTAAGATTTTATGTCTTTTTAAAAATTCTCTGACATAAAAGGATCAAGATTTCAACCTCGGCCAAATACTTAGGCATCTCTAATTCAATAATCCTCTCCCATAGCATTAAATATTTTGTCCAAAGCATGAATGTAACAAATTTCACCTTCAATAAATAATTATTATAATGTATAATGAAGGTTTTTTATCCTATCAATCAAACAAATTCATTCACTATTCCATCAAACCTAAATTTTAAGGAGTTTAGTTCTAAAACATCAATGATCATTCTAGTTCATTATCTATATCTTGATATATCCCCATTTCATGAAATTTTATTTCATCTAATTATTAATTTAAGAGTTCAAGAACCTTCTACACATTCATGTCCCTTTCCTAAAGATGAGTAACATAATAAGTTGATGACTCTAGAATATCATCACACCAAAAAAATTAAAATAAGGAAATAGATAGAAATTTTGTAAGTCAATATCCCAAGGTCCAGAAAGAGGTAGTGAAATTTTCATTATATATTGATTGATTAAATTATAGAATAAATTTCACACAAGAGATCAGAAATAATTTATATTAGTTTCCGTCAAACCCAAAACATTTTCAAATCCATTGGAAATTATTTTCCATCCACTTATGACAAACAAAATCATTTTCAAAAAATATAATTTATATATATTCAATTTTTACACATTCCTATCATGATGCATCAAAATGTTACTCATAAAAACCTATAGTATTTGTACATTCCTATAAATTATAACTTATTAATGTCTTAAAATGGATCCATTTGTATCTAGCTTTGCTCAATATCCTCAAGAACTCATATTTTACTATAAATATGTGAGTTAATCCTTTTTATTGGTACATCATGAGTTTAACCAACATAATATCCTTACCTACATTATTTCCCCTAAATAAACCTTTTAAGACATTCATTGATATAATTTTGTGTCAAATCCATTAGTGGTGTTTGAATCTCAAGACAAAACAAGGTATTTCACATACTATCAGGTGAATTCTTGAATTTCTAAAGAATGGAAAATTGTTTAAAAGTAAAAAGGTTGTTAATGGGAAATAAATTTCTTTCAAAAAGTAGAAAAGATACATGACATGAATGTTATGTTTTTATATTTAAATACTAATATAAAAAATTAAATAACAATTTGATGTAATAAAAAAAATTGGACAGATTTTCAGGGAATGGAATAAACATAAGTCATATTGTAACATAATAAACTAATGTAAATATAATCTATCCAATATTGAAATTACAACCCATATAGAAATAAAAATTCAAACACCACCACATACAATATGATAAATGATCCAATGATACATCACAAGTGAACATCAGTGCCTTTCCCCTACTAACATCATAGTATAAATAAAAATATACCCACTAAAATGTATGAGTAAGAGTGACAATGTAAAGATGGGATAATATTTCCATATATAAATCCAAGGATTATATAATCATAATAATGAAATAAATGTATTTAAAAAAAGTTAGAATATTTTATAAAATGTATTTTATCATATTAAATCGGTATAAAAAAATAAAACATTAGAATAAATCAAACCATTACTTTTACAAAAAAAATGCTTACTTTTCCTATTTCCTTAAATATTCATACTAAAGGGTAGAAGTAATGAACCATAATACATGAGTAATGTTTTTTAGAAAAATACCTTCATATGATCCTCATGTGAAATATATATAGATCATAAACCATTAAAGGGTTTTCTTGTATTCACAAACCTCTTCAACAACATAACATATTATGTATCTTCTAGTATAATATAATTACTCATCCCAATCATCCATTTTTGAATCTTCTTTATCTATATAGAAACCCCTATTATTTAATCAACCAAAACAATATTACCATATAAGAAAAATTATAAATGAACCATGTTATATAAATTATAAAAAAGTCGACAAAATTAATTTAAATAAATTATGATTTCATAATTACTCATTAAAAAATTCCAAGGTTAAAATGAAAAAAACAATTTGTTTCCAAAAAAATATGTGTATTCTAAGCTATAAATTTTTTGAGAAATTATTTTATATGAACATAGTATAATAAAATTTTCTACAATTAAATCAATTATATAATAACAAATAAATATATCTTGAAGTATGAATATAATTTACCTATCTTAGAAGATGATTAACTAAAACCCATAAAGCCTAAGATTTTGTGTTAACAAGTATGGTACAATTCTTTAATCTATATGAAAGATAAAACAAGCTAATGATTATTCTTTTCATCATTAAAAATCCTCAAATTTATCACCCTATATAAAATCAAATAATATTGATCCATCTTGATAAATAAAGAGGGTTGGTAGGAATATAGTGAATAACTAATGAGATGATTGAGATCAATCCTTTTATATAATGTCAATATGATCAATCCTAGAAAGAATCATGTTTTTCATTAATGGATAAGTTCAAAATGCTCCCTAAAGGAGGACCAAATAAACATAATTCCATATTAAAGTGTTAATATAGGTTCTGGGAGGCTATTCCATCATTCTATATTTAATATCATAATTTCAACAAGACACATGGTCTTCATGAATTGATTAAAAACTCATTTAATTAAATATATTAATGTTTATAGAGTGTAAATATTGGATTAATGATTTTTTCTCTGAGACACCCAAATCATATGGATGTATTTTCATGTTATAGAATAAATTATTTAAAATTTATTTATTATCTTGAATGGGTTGTCTTACCAGGATCCTAACGAGGTATTTATCCCCATTGCTCTAAAAACATAAAATTCATCTTAAAAACACCATCCTATTAAAAAGAGAAAATATATAGTATATTTATATTGAAAAGTTTATTTTTTTATTGAGATTATAATGTGAAAAAAATCAATATTGTATTTTGAATATATAGTTTACATATTTTATGAGAGAAATGTGTAAGAACTTTTTATGTGATTGTATCTTGAAGAAGTTAGGGGATATGTAGAAGGACGTAGTGAACATTGGATTTAGTAATGGGAATGACTGAATAAATTATAATAATGACATTGATTAGTGAGATTCATAGTATATTTTTACATCATTGGTATCTACTCCTTCTATATTTCAATTTTGGTTGAATAAAGTAAAAATCACATGTTACTCACAATTAATCTTTATATTTAGATATTTTGAATAATTGAATTAAATTATTTTGTTCTTGTTACTAATATAAAAATAATTTCAATATCTGTTTTTTGAGAATGAAATTTCAAAGCCCAATTTACACACCCACACACATGGAGTTTCAGTGATTATGGATATGGAAATTAGTATCAAATATGAAATGATAAATTATAGTGAATTTATCACATGTTGATCTTTAACATAAAAAAATATAAAATTAAAAGGAATTCATATATTTGATGAATGAAACTATAATATATAAAATAATCATATAATATTATGTCTATCATTTTTAGGAAATTTTATTTTCTTCTTTCCAATTCATGGAATATGACAAAGGGATATGATCAATATATCCTTGAATTAAAAATATAAGAAACTTCTTAACACAGATATAAGGGGAAATAAAATTTATATAGATGTTCATTAAATAAAATAAACATGATAGTGATGACATATATTTCTAATAAATTTATTAGGGACATGTTTTCTAATATTAATTAAGAACACACCATGGTTAATGATGATATTTTTAATTAATTTGGAAAATATTCAATGACATAATTTTATATACCTATATCACCATTAATTATTTTTTATATAAATCATAATGGATTTTAAATTCATTAATTTACTTGGTGAAGAGATATAATATAAAAATACAATAATGAAAAACATAAATATATTTTTAGATTTTCTTAATCCAAAGGAACCTATTTTTGAAGATGAATCTCGGTTTATCTCCCTCTAGATGATTTGAAAATTTTATTAGATTCTTATTAATTTTGTACAAAATTATTAGTGATAATGAGTTATTAATATATTCAAATTTCATTCAAATTAATGAAATAAATTTATATTAATCAAGGTGAATTCATAGAATCATGTTTCATTGATGAATTATTATCATTTTGTTTCCCGAATGTTAAATCAATAAAAATGAATATTTAATAGAAATTTAACTTTGAATAACCGAATTGTAGAATGGTTGAATACATGTATGTATGATTTACAAGGATTCGTGATGATGATTATTGTGAGGCATATTTCCCACAAAATTGATACACTAAATTTCCCTTAGGTATAATATAAAATTTATATGTACATCATTAATGAAATTTCAATGAAAATAATTGTTGGTATTGAAGAATAAAATTACAATGTATTTCATTATAAATGAGAAAATAAGTTCAAATATGAATTAGATTATTTTTGTAATGATTCAATAGATATGAAACAATATATGAATTAGCATGACAAAAAAAATAATGGATTCTCAATCTCAAGGTCAAAATTAAAACAACATTTGATGAATTTGAAATCTAGGGAAAAGGTAATTGGAACCTTATTGGTATTTTAAATTAGTATTTAGAATATTAGAACCTAATCAAAGATAAAATCCCTCAATTAGATAAGGTTTTAGAGTATAAAATAATAATTAAATTAATATCATTATATGTTGATGATACCAATGTAAAAAAATAAGAAATAAGAAATGTTAATTAATCGACATATTAATTATATCAATGATAAAACAAAAAAGGGATAATAAATAAGAATAATGTGAGGTCACCCTAAAAAATTGATTATGAAATTAATATTTTAGGTTTCAATATGAATATTTTAAATGGGAAATTTACTATAGATGAAATTAATGAATTTAAAGAATAGGGGAAAAATAATTTTGAGAATTACATGTATGATAGAAGGACTAATATCAAGTGTAACATAGAAATGAATTTTTAAGTAAATTATCCAACAATGGGATGGGAATAAAAAAGGAAAAAAGAATTAAAAAAGTGTAGATAACTATTAAAGATTAGGGTTTATATTAGAAAGAAAGAGGTATTTCAAGAATTTTTTTTACCAAAATACATCCACTAGTTTAGTATTTAATTTTATTATTATTCAAACGTTTGGATAATTTATAACTTTAATTTATTTAAAGAAAAAATTAAGATGTGGGATGTTAGAGGAAAATTATTTAGTAAAAGACCAATTATACATTCTATATTAAGTCATCCAAAACCTAGTGGACTTTCATTATGAGTTTGGTGGAATTCAATCCAATTGTAACTATAGTTTTAACCCATTAGACATAAAATAGAAATCATTTGGAGTTTTAGGTGGTTTCAACTATATTTTATAAAATTGAAATTTTGTTTTTTAAATTAAATCATTTTAAAACAATTTTAAACCCTTATCCCTTGATTTTTCTATATTTTCAATCCATGTGATTCTTTGAGAGGACTTAATCTATTTTTATCCAATGTCATTTAATATAATAGTTATTAGTTGTATAGATTTATTTCAAAAATTATTCCCTTCTTGTAATTCGATAAGTGTTGCAACTAGCGAATACATGAAGAGGGGTGAATCCAAAAGATGGTTGGGTTAATATTTTTGTAATTAATTTAATTATAATTTATGATATTATACCATCATTGGTAGAAACTATGTTAAACCTATATTACTTGATAACAAAATTAAGAAAACAATTGTGGATATATAAGAAAATAAAGCATACACAAATCAAAAAATAACTCCTAGTTCATCTTAAAGGGCTATTACTGAAGATTACACACTAATGATGTGTTTATGTTCAATAATTCTCTAATTTTCACTAGTTAGATGAATATAATGTTTTTTACATGGTAACTCTATGCTAGGAAAACTTCTGTTAAAATTTTTAGGGTTTGGTCACTCCACACCTAAGGTGAACTACCTCATGTTAAATTCCTTACAATATTTTTTTTGAAGGTTATTCCATAGTTTATTGACTTGTTGGTCTCTTTAGTAGATAATGAACTTGTTATTCTACAATTGTTTAGCGTAATACATTTCCTATATCATAACTGTAGATATGATTGTAACACCCCAGGTAAATAAAGAATATGAAATTTTCATATTTATCCATATTTTCAAATAAAATATTAATATTACTTTAAAGGGAACGCTATGCTCGATGGCGTACCCAATACGCAACAACGAGTTTCTTTGATATATTACGTTGCACTCTAATAATAAAATAATATTATTTTAAATGGTAGTTAATGCCTAGCCATTATAATGGCGGGAATGAACTGAACTAACTACAAAAAGTTTATATATGTTTTTCAAATTTTTTTACTTTTATCCAATAAATGTTAGAGGCTTAAAATGAAAATGAATCCAATTTTAAGCATAAATATTATAATATTCTTTAAAAGGTCGATTAACCGCCTTTTGATGGAGAAACCTTTTTAAATATAATTTTGAAAATTTTATATGTTGTATTTGAAAACAAAAATCTTTCTTTAGAATCTGGACATCAAAATTTACTTTCTGTAAATTTTTTTTAATTTTCCGACAAAGATCATTTTTATTGAAAATGTTTCATTTTAATTCAAATCCTCCTTTTAATCTGATTTAATTATATGGATAGATTATATTTTTAATTGAGATTAAAGTGTATTTAGAATATATTTTCATCATTTAATACAATAGTGGTCAGTGGAATTAATTTTACTTTGAAATTCGACTTAAACTAGTGTCAATCTTTTAATAGATATTGTTTCTTAAAAACACGCTATTTGTTTTGACAGTGCAAATTAATTATTAAATTTATTAATTCAAATTATATGTTTTGAATTTTTCAAAATAGACATCATTTTTGAATTTGGAATATCATATATAGATTAGGGTTAATTTTTTGTATTTTTCTGAAAAACATCAATTTTTGATGAATAGTGAAACCACTAAGTTGTAGTTAACGAAACCGATTTTTCGTTTAAATGAAACTCTTCCACTTCTGTGATTTTATTTTCAAAAATCCAACTTACATGGTTTTCATTAAGAAGTAAAATGTGGTTCAATGAGATTAAAATAATTTTTGCTGAATAGTAACTTTTAAGTTTTATTAATCACGATTAAAGGTAATTAGTGTAATTTGAGGTAAAAATAATGTTTTAATAATATTAAATGACCTAGAAACATGTCCTACCCTCATTTTATGTGTCATGGACGACCAAAAAAATCCATGGGTCAACTTGGGGACCCCATGGAGCCACTTTGGTAGGAAAATGACATATATAACGTTTTATTTAAAGTTAAAATAAAAATCTCACAAACATGAGTTGTTTTACTAAAACAATTTTTAAATGGGGATATACAAGTAATATTTTTGACTATAAATATTAATTAAGAATATAAAAAGATTAACTACATGATGATATTTTTTTATAATTTTTAGAAATTAAATAAATTTATTTATTTATGACACCATGATGATACAACGATTACCACATTATTTAACGATTTAAATAAAATGAAAAGATAATGTAAAATCTAAGACCTACACTTGTCAAAAACCTATTGGATGGGTGGATTTCGAACCCTTATCACTGTATCCTTGAAATATATAATTTTGGGATCTTTAAAATCTGAAAATCATTTTATAATAATGTATCCTTTTATAACTTTCCAAGAGTGCCCCTCCTCTCCTCTTATAAAAGGCCCCCACCTCTACCACCTTACCCACACCTCTCAAGCCTTTGGCTCGGCAAAACACTACCCATTTTGTATCTCCACATCCCTCTATTACTCCTAGAAGCCTCACTTTGGGAAGAAGGCTTCCCAAGGAAGCATTTGAGCTCAAATCAAAAAGGGTTACCCATTTTTAGGTAATGTCTTCCCTAGTGTTCTTTTGTTTTATTTTGATTCTACACCCCCCTAAAATATTTTTTTTATTTATTTTGTAACAACACCAGTATGTTCAATATACTAGGATTTTTCTATGAGGAGTATTCTATCTACACTAACACACACCTCCATCTAATGGTTAAAGAACATACTGTTTCTGTGGATGGTGAATTACTACCTCACGAAACGATGATTGTTCTATCTTCTCATACCACCTCCCATGGTGGCCATTATGATGAAACTAGAATTATTTATGAAATATATTATATTTATTTCCTCTCTATGATTCTGTATTTTATATTTAATACATACCTTTATGCTTTGCATGTTGTGCAAATGTGATAATTTCATTTGAGGAAGTGTGGACTACCGCCCACTCAAGTAGTGTGACTCGTTCATGCAATACATGGAATATATAAAGAATGAAATTGATGAACTTATGTGATATATATAACATATATACTATACTTTAATTATAATATATATATATATATATGTCTCGTATAGTTGTAATTCCTTTAATGTACCAAAGAAATGAAAGTAGCGTTCATGCGTACGTACGGCTTACTGTCTCCATGAATGTTACATTTCATTTCTTATCTCCAAATGTTTTGTACTATTATAAGTACATATATATAATGGATATATATGTCATATATTACATCTAAATGATGGATATAATTATGGAATTATAATATATATATCTCTCTTTTAACTTTAATTCCATTAATATGACAAATAAAATGAAAGTAGTGTTCGTGCGTACGTACGGCCTACCATGTCCATGAACGGTGCTTTTAATTTTTTATCTCCAAATGTTATTGAATAGTAAAAAATTAATATATACTAGATATATATGATATTTGAAACATTAATATTGTAACATCCCAAGTAAGTAATGAATAATAGATATTTTTATCTATGTCTATTAATGATTAAGATAGTGTTATAGAGGCTTAAAATGAAAATAAATACAATCTTATGCATGGAATACACTAATATTTTTAAAAGATTGTTTTACTGACTTTGATGGAAAAACATTTTTTGAATCTATCTTTTGAAAATTTTATAAACTATGTTTGTCAAAATAAAATTATTCTTTATGATTGAGACATCAAAATTTACCTTGTGTGAATTTTTGGTATTTTTCTGACAATGTTCATTTTTTAATGAATAGTGAAAAATACTGCATTTTACATCAAAACTGTTTTTTAATATAATTTATTTATATGATTAGATTATGTTTTGAATTGGCTTTGAAGTGAAATTAGAATATATTTTTACCATTTTATCCAATGTTGGTCATTGGAATCAATTTCACTTTGAAATAAGACTTAAACTGGTGTCAATCTTTTGATACTTATTGTTTTGTAAAAACACGCTTTTTGCTCTGGCAGCGGGAATTAATTATTAAATTAATTAATGCGACTTATATGATTTGAATTTTTTAAAATAGACTTCATTTTTCAATTTGGAATATCAAATATAGCTTAGGGTGAATTTTTGGTAATTTTCTGAAAAACATCAATTTTTGATGAATAGTGAAACCACTAAGTGGTAATCAAGCAAACTGATTTTTCAGTTAAATAAAAGTTTACCACTAATGTGTATTGAATTTTGAAAATCCGACATACATGGTTGTCATTAAGAAGTAAAATGTGGTTCAATGGGATTAAAATAATTTTTTGGTGAATAGTAACTTATTAAGTTTTTAATCGTGATTAGTAGTAATTAGTGTAGTTTAAGGTATAAATAATGCTTTAATAATATGAAATGACCTAGAAACATGTCCCAACCTTATTTATTGTGTCATGGCCGACCAAGACAAGACATGGGTCAACTTGGGGACCCCATGGAGACATTTTGGTTGGGAAATGACATAAATAACTTTTTATTTAATGTAAAAGTAAAAATGACACAAACATAATACGTTTTACGAAAACAATTTTTACATGGGGTTATAAAGGTCAGATATTTGATTATAAATATTCATTAGAAATATAAAAAGATTTCCTACATCATAGTATTTTTTTTATGATTTTTAGACATTAAATAAATTAAATTATTTATGACATAATAATGATGCAGCGATGACATCATTATTTGACGATTTAAATAAAATGGAAAGATAATGTAAAATCTATGAAATACACATGGACAAAACAAATTTTATGAGTTTATTTCGAACACTTATCACCTTATACACGAATTATATCAATTTGGGACCTTTTAAAACCGAAACACATTTTCAAATAAAGTAATATTTCTTTACTTTCCAAAAGTGCCCCTCCTCTCCTCTTATAAAAGGCCCCCACCTCTACCTCATTTCACACACTCCTAAAGCCTTTGGCTCGGCCGAACCCTGACAATTTACTCTCTCCACATCCCTCTCCTCATCCTAGTGGATTCCCTTTAGGAAGAATCCTTTCAAAGGAAGCCTTTAGGCTCAAATCAAAAGGAGTTACACTTTTAAAGGTAATTCATTCTCTCATGTTCATTTGTTTTATTTTGCTTCTCCAACCCCCTAAACTCTTTTTATTTACTTATTTTGTAAAAACACTAGTATATTCAATATACTAGAATGTTTTTATAATATTTATTTGAGCTAAACTCTCACACAACTACATCAAATGGTTAAAGAACATACGGTTTCTGTGGATGGTGAAATTCTGCCTCCCGAAACGATGACTGTTCAACACTCATTTAACACCTTCAAAGGTGACCATTATGATGTCACTATTTTTATATATGATATATAATATGTTTATGTTTTCCTTAAGCTTCTGTTTTTTTCATTTTGGTCATACCTTTATGGTTTCCATTATGGGTAAACACGATATCTTCATTTTGGGAAGTGCGGACTACCGCCCCCTGAAAGTGATTTGATTCGTTAATACCATATGTGGGATGTGTAAAGGATAAAGTTAATGATATTATATATGTTATTATAATGGAATTATAATATACTCTTATATCATTATGATTCCATTTCAGAAAATACGAAATAGAAATGGAAGTAGCGTTCATGCGTACGTACGACTTACCGTCTCCATGAATGGTGAATTTCATTTCTTACCTCTAAATGTGATGTAATATTATAAATACATGTATATGATGAATATATATGATATATATGTTATCCAATCATTCTGGATATAATGAACCTTTGACCAAATTAACAACATGTAAGTGTAAGAAGTCTATTTTTGACTTTAGAACCAAATACCGACAAAATGAACATTATTAACTTAAATGATTACATGATATTCAAAACATGGTATAAAAGGAATAATGAACTTGAAAAAGGTTCTTAAGCAAGTAGAGATTAACTCAAGTTTATTAGTCAGGATATTAAAGAACGGTCGGGTCAAGTCGGATACGAGTTATGGGACTTCGTCTCAATCTCCTTTCATTGAGGCATATCTTATTTTATACACAACTTATTTTATACGGTGTATAAACCCCTTTGACTTTTACGTTTATTCAAAAGGAATCTTTTTTATACGAAGCATTTACTAAATGAAAAAAGGGAATGTTTTTTTCATACGTATGTGGCGACAACGACTTCTCCGCCGTCGTGACCGTTATTTGAGTTTCGGCTTCCTCTACAAGCCATACCTTATTTTTAAAAGAAAAATAAATTCCATGTTTTAATTTTCTTTTATTTTTGTATTCAAAATGGTTTTCACAATGTTTTTTGTGTTGTATTGATATCTTGTGATTGAAATGTGGAAATTTTATGTTTCCTTTAAGAATGTTTTATGTGATACGATTATGTTATGGTTCTTGGGCATTATTATGAAGACGGGTGGTTCCGTGATAAACTAAGGGCGGGTGAGCCCGATATAGCTCTCCAATGCATTGGGTAACGCGAAGGAGTGAAACGTTAAGGTTTCTCCGAAGAGATTTTAGGGAATATACTGTGATGGGTATTCCAAACGTAACCAAGAGGGTTACTCCCTACGTAAGAATGTTATGAATGACTCAAGTTACCTTTATGTCTTATGATTTCTATGATTTATTCATGATTTTATGAGGTATGTTAAAGTGCCTATGTTTTATGGGTAAAGTATGATTTCATTCTTATGTATATATGAACTCACGTTTCCTTTCCATGTTTTTTTATAACCCATACTGAGTTTTTATGCTCATCCCGTGTTTTTGAAATGTTTTTCACAGGTCAAGGGAAAGGTACATGATAAGATGATTGAGTCAAGGATGTGTCAAGAAATAATCCATGTTTTATTTTAAATGTGTTTCCATTGATGGGAATGAAGAATACTATCTTTATGTAACCACTTTGTTTATATGTGAAATGTAATGCAAGTTTTATGATCTAGTTCTCTAAAACTCTAATCCCAAAAAGATCCTCAATGTGTAATCTTGTAATAACTCAAGATTAAGTAAGTTTTAAGGCTGGGGCCTTATAGTTGGTATCAAAGGTCGGTTTAGATAACTTTAGGAGTTAGAATTCTATTAAATGATTATCCAAAAATAATTTTTTTTAAATGATATAGCATTTAAAGATTACCATGTTGCTTCATCTAAGGCATGTTTGTTCAGAATGGTTTTCCGTAGAGGAAACAGGGAAGCAGTGCTAGGAAGGCATACAGAAGGAAATAACCTTCCGAATCAGCATCCAGAAATGGTCGGAATTGGAACTGAATAGTTTGGTGCAGTAATGGCGCAGTTGACTCAAGCGATAAATGGTGGTGGTATCCTTACACGAGATCAGCCAGACCAACCGCATAGGAACATGTCAGTGGTGGAACATTTCATGAGGCAACATCCACCATCATTCAGAGGATCATCTGACCTTGTGCTAGCTTAAGGGTGTATTAAAGCACTGGAGAAGATTTTTGATGTCATGGGGTGTTCAGACAATCAAAAGGTTAGTCTTGTTGTTTACCGTTTGGAGGGTGAAGCAGATCAGTGGTGGTCTATGGTTAAAAATATCAGGGACGCCGATGAGATTGATGCTCTTGACTGGGATGAATTCAAAGGTATGTTTCTTGAGAAGTATTTTCCTAAGGCTGTTCGACTTAGGATGGAAAAGAAATTCTTGGAATTGAGGCAAGAGGAAGACTCAGTGGCTGCCTATGAAGAAAGGTTCACTCGATTGGCAAGGTATTCTCCAAATTTTATCCGAGACCTTGATAGTAAAATCAATCGTTTTTACTCAGGATTAAAGCCAAAATATCGAAGGGAATTAGCTTCTCGTCAGTTTAAAAGTTATGAAAATCTTGTTCGATGTGCTGATAAGGTTGAAATGGAGTTTGCCGATGACCAAGTGTGCTATAACAACCAGCAGAAGAAGAGACCGAGGTGGCAGGAGAAAGGTAAGAATTCTTCAAAAAAGTCTGATGGTAAGAGAACTAAGTTTCCAGTTTGTGATAAATGTGGCAAAAGGCATGCTGGGGAATGTCTTCTGAATTCTGGGAAGTGCTACCGATGTGGTAATATGGGACATAAGGCTCGTGATTTCACTGAAAAGGATCAAGGTGAAGGTAAGAACAAATTTGATTTATAGTTAGTGAAATGTTATAAGTGCAATGAGATGGGTCACTATGCAAACGAGTGTCTGACAAGGAGCTTGAGTGATGGGAAGCAGTTAGACTACAAGCAGAAAGGGGTGGTGAAATCCTTTGCAACTACTTCAGCAGATGTCGGGCCATCAAATTAAGTTGTATGAGGTACTTTGTTTGTTTTTTCAGATTATGCCAGTGTGTTGTTTGATTCGGGGTCTACACATTCTTTCATCTCTGAAACCTTTTCTAGTAAAATGGGAATACCATCTCAAGAAATGACTCCTGAACTTTTGGTAAAAACACCTGGGGGAAATGTTGAGGCAAAAAAAATTTATAAGAATCTTCCTATCCTTATCTGTGGAAAGAACCTACTTGCAAACCTTATTGTTCTACCTCTAGTAGAGTTTGATGTTATCCTGGGTATAGATTGGCTCTCTAGTTACCATGCTAAGATTGACTGTAGAGCTAAAGAAGTTTCTTTTCAGAAAGACTTTCAGTTTGTTTACAAGAATGAACCCTTACTTTTGATAACATATCAAGAGGCTGAGAAACTTGTAAAAGATGGAAATGAATGTTACCTTGCACACGTCGTTGAAAATAAAGGAACTGTTCAGATTAATGATGTGCCAGTGGTAAATGAGTATCCTGATGTTTTTCCTGATGAGTTGCCTAGAATAATACCAGATCGGGAAGTTGAGTTTACTGTTGACTTAGTTCCTGATGCTAAGCCAATTTCAAAACCCCCTTATCGAATGGCACAAATTGAACTTTTAGAGTTGAAGGAGCAATTATAAGATTTATTAGAGAAAGGTTTCATTAGACCTAGAACATCACCATGGGGTGCTCCTGTTTTATTTGTTAAAAAGAAAGATGGTTCTATGAGACTTTGCATTGATTATAGAGCCTTGAATAATATCACTGTTAAGAACAAATATCCTTTGCCTCATATCGATGATTTGTTTGATCAGCTCCAGGGAGCTCAGTTTTTTTCAAAGATTGACCTGAGATCGGGGTACCATCAGCTGAAGGTAAAGGAGGCAGATATTCCGAAGACCGCGTTCCATACGAGATATGGCCATTATGAATTTGTAGAAATGCCTTTTGGGCTAACCAATGCACCTGCTGTATTCATGGACTTAATGAATAGAATTTTCCATGAGTTCGTGGATAAGTTTGTAGTGGTTTTCATTGATGATATTTTGGTGTTTTCTAAAAGTAAAGAGGAGCATGAAAAACATTTAAGGGTTATCTTTCAAACCTTAAAAGAAAAGAAACTGTATGGGAAATTCAGAAAGTGTGAGTTTTGGTTGCAAAAAATTTCTTTCCTTGGTCACATTGTTTTTAAAGATGGAATAACTGTTGATCCTGCAAAAACAAAAGTTGTGGAAGAATGGCCAAGACCCACAAATGTAACCGAGATTCGTAGCTTCATTGGTTTGGCGGTCTATTACCGAAGGTTTGTTAGAGATTTTTCACGGTTATCTAGTCCAATGACTAAGCTAACTCGGAAGGGTGTTAAGTTTATCAGGACAAAAGAATGTGATGATTGTTTTCAGGAATTGAAAAGAAGATTGGTGAATGCTCTAGTTTTGGCACTACCTTCCAGGAATGGTGAGTTTGTTATATACAGTGATGCTTCATTGAAAGGACTTGGTTGATTCCGAATGCAGAATGATCAGGTAATTGTTTATGCTTCACGACAGTTGAAAACTCATGAGGTAAATTACCCTACACATGATTTGGAACTAGCTGCTGTTGTTTTTGCTTTAAAAATTTGGAGGCATCATTTATATGGAGTAAAGTGTGATATATATAACGATCACAAAAGTTTAAAGTATATATTCACTCAGAATGAGTTAAACATGAGACAAAGGAGATGGCTGGAATTAATCAAGGATTATGATTGTACAATTCATTACCATCCGGGAAAAGCAAATAAAGTGGATGATGCTTTGAGTCGAAAAAGTAATGCTTCATTAACAATGTGGCGTTTGGAACGTGATCCTTTGGTTAAGGATTTGATGAACTTTGGCATAGAAGTTGTTGGTGCAGGAAGTCCTTCGGTTTTGTTTCAGGTATCACTGAGATCATCCTTATCAGATAGAATCAAGCAAGCACAGAAGCAAGATAGTGAGTTGAAGAAAAAGGTAGAGCTGGTTCAGAAAGGTAAGTTGCCTGAATTCAACATTGATAATGATTGCGTTTTGAGATTTGGGAAGAGATTGTGTGTGCCTTGTGATTCACAGTTGAAGAGAGAGTTGTTATGTGAAGCTCATAGTTCTCCGTTTTCAGTTCATCCGGGCAGTACTAAGATGTATAGAGATCTGCGGGAGTATTACTGGTGGGATGGAATGAAAAGAGATATTGCTGATTTTACTGTGAAGTGTTTGACTTGTCAGCAGGTTAAAGAAGAGCGGCGGTTACCAAAAGGGATGCTTCAGCCTTTACGAGTGCCAGAGTGGAAATGGGAGAATATATCCATGGACTTTGTTGTTGGATTACCGAAGACATCTCGGGGTAATAATGCAATCTGGGTTATTGTTGATCGCTTGACCAAATCTGCTCATTTCCTTGCTATACGAGATACTTTATCTCTTGATCAACTTTCCCGTTTGTATCTTAAAGAGATTATCAGGTTACATGGAGTTCCTCTCTCCATTCTATCGGATCGTGATCCCAGGTTTACTTCTAACTTTTGGAAAGTCCTTCAGAAGTCGTTGGGTACTGAATTAAATTTTAGTACAGCTTTTCATCCTCAATCATATGGGCAGTCAGAACGAACAATTCAGACATTGGAGGATATGCTACGAGCTTGTTCTATGGATTATCAGGGAAGTTGGGACCAACATCTTTCTTTGGTTGAGTTTTCATATAATAACAGTTTTCATTCCAGTATACAGTTGGCACCATTTCAGGCATTATATGGGAAGCGGTGTCGAACTCCAGCTTTCTGGGATGAAGTGGGTGAAAGGAAGTTGATGGGACCAGAATTGGTAGAAGAGATGGCAGAAAAAGTTCAGCTGATTCAGAAACACATGAGAACAGCTCAGAGCAGGCAGAAGAGTTATGAGGATAACCGGAGGAAGGATCTATCTTTCGAGGTAGGTGATCATGTTTTTCTCAAGGGTTCCCCTTGGAAAAGTGTGATGAGATTTGGTAAGAAAGGAAAGTTGAGTCCAAGGTTCATCGAACCATACAAAATTTTGGAGAGAGTTGGATCAGTTGCATACCGAGTGGCTTTACCTCCGATTTTATCTCAGGTACACAATGTTTTTCACATTTCGATGTTGAGAAAGTATATGCCAGATCCATCTCATGTTTTGAGTCCAGAGGTAGTTCAGCTGGAAGAGAACCTATCTTATGAGGAACAACCGGTCCAGATTCTTGACCACAGGGAGCAAGTGTTACTAAATAAGGTTATTCACCAGGTAAAGGTTTTGTGGGAAAACCACATGATTGAAGAGGCAACATGGGAATCTGAAAATGCAATGAGGGATAAGTACCCCCATTTATTCGATAAGTAAATAAATTGCGGGGACGCAATTTTATAAAGGGGGAAGGAATTAACATCCCAAGTAACTAATGAATAATAGATATTTTTATCTATGTCTATTAAGGATTAATATAGTGTTATAGAGGCTTAAAATTAAAATAAATACAATCTTATGCATAGAATACACTAATATTTTTAAAAGATTATTTTACTGCCTTTGATGGAAAAACATTTTTTGAATCTATCTTTTGACAATTTTATAAACTATGTTTGTCAAAATAAACTTATTCTTTATGATTGGGACATCAAAATTTACCTTGTGTTAATTTTTGGTATTTTTCTGACAATGTTCATTTTTTAATGAATAGTGAAAAATACTGCATTTTACATCAAAACTGCTTTTTAATCTAATTTATTTATATGATTCGATTATGTTTTGAATTGGTTTTGAAGTGAAATTAGAATATATTTTTACCATTTTATCCAATGGTGGTCATTGGAATCAATTTCACTTTGAAATTAGACTTAAACTGGTGTCAATCTTTTGATACTTATTGTTTTGTAAAAACACGCTTTTTGCTCTGGCAGCGGGAATTAATTATTAAATTAATTAATGTGACTTATATGATTTGAATTTTGTAAAATATACTTCATTTTTGAATTCGGAATATCAAATATAGCTTAGGGTGATTTTTGGTAATTTTCTGAAAAACACCAATTTTTGATGAATAGTGAAACCACTAAGTGGTAAACAAGCAAACTGATTTTTTAGTTAAATAAAAGTTTACCACTAATGTGTATTGAATTTTGAAAATTCGACATACATGGTTGTCATTAAGAAATAAATGTGGTTAAATGGGATTAAAATAATTTTTTGGTGAATAGTAACTTATTAAGTTTTTAATCGCGATTAGTGGTACTTAGTGTAGTTTAAGGTATAAATAATGTTTTAATAATATGAAATGACCTAGACACATGTCACAACATTATTTATTGTGTCATGGCCGACCAAGACAAGCCATGGGTCAACTTGGGGACCCCATGGAGACATTTTGGTTGGGAAATGACATAAATAACTTTTTATTTAATGTAAAAGTAAAAATGACACAAACATAATACGTTTTACGAAAACAATATTTACATGGTGTTATAAAGATCAGAAATTTGATTATAAATATTCATTGGAAAGATAAAAAGATTTCCTACATCATAGTATTCTGTTTTATGATTTTTAGACATTAAATAAATTAAATTATTTATGGCATAATAACGATGCAGCGATGACATCATTATTTGACGATTTAAATAAAATGGAAAGATAATGTAAAATCTATGAACTACACATGGCCAAAACCAATTGGATGAGTGTATTTCGAACACTTATCACCATATAAACGAATTATATCAATGTGGGACCTTTTAAAACCGAAACACATTTTCAAATAAAGTAATATTTCTTTACTTTCCAAAAGTGCCCCTCCTCTCCTCTTATAAAAGCCCCCCAACTCTACCGCATTTCACACACTCCTCAAGCCCTTAGCTCGGCCAAACCCTTCCCATTTACTATCTCCACATCCCTCTCCTCATCCTAGAGGATTACCTTTGGGCAGAATCCTTTCAAAGGAAGCCTTTAGGCTCAAATCAAAATGAGTTACACTTTTAAAGGTAATTCATTCTCTCATGTTCATTTGTTTTTTTTTGCTTCTCCAACCCCCTAAACTCTTTTTATTTACTTATTTTGTAACACCACCAGTATCTTCAATATACTAGGATGTTTTTATAATATTTATTTGAGCTACACTCTCACAAAACTACATCAAATGGTTAAAGAACATACGGTTTCAGTGGATGGCGAAATTCTGCCTCCTGAAACGATGATTGTTCAATACTCATTTAACACCTTCAAATTTGGACATTATGATGTCACTATTTTTATATATGATATATAATATGTTTATGTTTTCTTTAATCTTCTGTTTTTTTCATTTTGGGCATACCTTTATGGTTTCCGTTATGGGTAAACACAATAACTTCATTTTAGGAAGTGCGGACTACCGCCCCCTGAAAGTGATTTGATTCGTTAATACCATATGTGGGATGTGTAAAGGATAAAGTTAATGATATTATATATGTTATTATAGTGTAATTATAATATACTCTTATATCATTATGATTCCATTCCAGAAAATACGAAATAGAAATGGAAGTAGCGTTCATGCGTACGTACGGCTTACCGTCTCCATGAACGGTGCATTTCATTTCTTACCTCTAAATGTGATGTAATATTATAAATACATGTATATGATGAATATAAATGATATATATGTTATCCAAATCATTCTGGATATAATGAACCTTTGACCAAATTAACAACATGTAAGTGTAAGAATTCTATTTTTGACTTTAGAACCAAATACCGACAAAATGAACATTATTAACTGAAATGATTACATGATATTCATAACATTGTATAAAAGGAACAATGAACTTGAAAAATGTTCTTAAGCAAGTAGAGATTAACTCAAGTTTATTATTCAGGAGATTAAAGAACGGTCGGGTCAAGTCGGATACGAGGTATGGGACTTCGTCTCAATCTCCTTTCATTGAGGAATATCTTAATTTATACACAACTTTCTTTTATATGGTTTATAAACCCCTTTGACTTTTACGTTTATTCAAAAGGAATATTTTTTATACGAAGCGTTTACTAAACGAAAAATGGGAATGTTTTTGTCGTACGTATGCGGCGACAACGATTTCTCCGCCGTCGTGACCATTATTTGAGTTTCGGCTTCCTCTACAAGCCATACCTTCTTTTTAAAAGAAAAATAAATACCATGTTTTACTTTTCTTTTATTTTTGTATTCAAAATGGTTTTCACAATTTTTTTTGTGTTGTATTGATATCTAGTGATTGAAATGTGGAAATGTTATGTTTCCTTTATGCATGTTTTATGTGATACGATTATGTTATGGTTCTTGGGAATTATTATGAAGACGGGTGGTTCCGTGATAAACTAATGGCGGGTGAGCCCGATATAGCTCTCCAATGCATTGGGTAACGTGAAGGAGTGAAACGTTAAGGTTTCTCTGAAGAGATTTTAGGGAATTAACTGTGATGGGTATTCCAAACGTAACCAAGAGGGTTACTCCCTACGTAAGAATGTTATGAATGCCTCAAGTTACCTTTATGTATTATGATTTCTATGATTTATTCATGATTTTATGAGGTATGTTAAAGTGCCTATGTTTTATGGGTAAAGTATGATTTCATTCTTATGTATATATGAACTCATGTTTCCTTTCCATGTTTTTTTTATAACCCATACTGAGTTTTTATGCTCATCCCAAGTTTTTGAAATGTTTTTCACAGGTCAAGGAAAAGGTACATGATAAGATGATAGAGTCAAGGATGTGTGAAGAAATAATCCATGTTTTATTTTAAATGTGTTTCCATTGATGGGAATGAAGAATACTATCTTTATGTAACCACTTTGTTTATATGTGGAATGTAATGCAAGTTTTATGATCTAATTCTCTAAAACTCTAACACCGGAAAGATCCTCAATGTGTAATCTTGTAATAACTCAATATTAAGTAAGGTTTAAGGCTGGGGCCTTATAAATACTATTCTGGAGATGTTGTACCTATAACTACCTGGAAAATGTTTTCCAACAAGTTCAATTTTTGACTAATGTACTAAACATCGACAAAAACATTTGATATGGACTCACATAATTAACTAATTATTATAACATTATAATGGGTGATATGAATTTAATAATAAACGTTAAAGGAGAACCTTAAGAAATTATAAATTGACAAAAGTTTATTATTCAAGAATATAACGAAATGAACAAGACAAGTCGGACTTGAGGTAAGGGATCCAACCTCTCTCTTTCTTTTTAAGTACTCTCTTTTATGTAATTTCTTTTAAGCTCATATTTATTATTTTTGGGGATGTTATTTTATATTCCTTATACTGTAATTCTTTTGTTAATTTTATGAGAGACCCTATTTGATCTTATAAATCCATTTTTGGAAGTTTTAAGTGGCGTCGTTAGGCTGCCGAGTTTTCGTAAGGGATTTTTCATCTCACTTTTATTCCCGTGACATTTATTCTACATTTTCCACTATTTCCTTTGAGTGGTGTATGTACTGCCCATTATTATACACTTTGTGTAGTATAATTTAATTTATGGGTCTTTACATCTTCATTGTATGACCCTTCTTCCATGGGGTGTATGTTTCGAAAGTTACCAAACTCGGTAAGGGGACATTTCACCCTCCTCTTTTTAAAAGACATCTTTTGTTATTTATTTTAATTCACATACTATTATGTTGGGATATGTTCTTATATATCCTTATTTATGTAAATTTTATGTCCAAGTAATGAGATACCATTTTCTCTCTCATAAACTCATTTTCTGAATTTTAAAATGACACCGTTAGGCTGTCAGATTTCTGTAAGGGATCTTCTTAACACACTATCAATTCTTTTGGTTAAACCTCTACTTCATGATTTTATTATGCCAAGATTATGTGTGGAATCTATATGTTGTAATTTCCAAAAACCTTTGTGTGGATATACTATTTCTACACATAATCATCTCATTGATAAATTCTTATGAACTTGTATGGGAAATCATAACTCAATCTCATTTCATTGAGTTAAATATCTATGTCATTGGTTTTGTTTTTCCAAGATTATGTGGGAATGACATCTGATTGTTTCACACGTAATATCCACTTATATTTGGTGTATTTATATTTCTCACCCATAATTATTTGATAGATTTATCCTTAATTTAAGGATACCATTTTTATAATGGATTTCATCTCAATTTATATTTCCATTGAGACTTCATTGTTGTTATGCACCAATTCACTCTTATATGGTGTGTATACTGTAATTTTACATATTATATCATGAATCAATTTATTCTAATGATATTATAAAGTTCGGATTAAATGTTATTCCAGAATTATTTGTATTCAAGAGTCACTCATTTTGTTAAAAACTCTTTAACAAAAATATCGTTTTAAATGTTTTAAAAATTAATTATTCTAAATATTTATCTTTAATATCCATGCTTTCAAAATGGTTTTCAGTATTTTTTATATGGACATTAATGTTTTAAAATTATAATTCCATTAAAATCATCAAAGTGGTATGGGACACTTTGATTCAAAAACCGCTTTTAAATGATTTTTGAAAATGGATTGATTAAATCAATATCTTGGAATTACTTATTGTGATTGAAAATGAAATGTTGTTATTGAAATGCTTATATTTTCAATATTTTATGTGTAATGATGGTACTTGGACATTTTACGGGTGCTTACGTGATAATCCATATGACGGGTAGTGCCTTGAATACCAGGACGGGTGGTTACGTTATAACCTCCAATGCATTGGGTATGGAAGTCAGCCGTATGGCTATTCCATTAAGTGATATGTGTGGAAGTCGACAGTACTGTTATTCTATTTAAGTATTTTTATGTCCCAAGTTACCTTTATATGTTATGTGTTCTTTATATGGGTTTTTATGGTAATATTTTGGTTACAAAAGGGGTAAGTAATAATATTTTATTCAGTGAAGAGTTTTTTTACTACATAATAAAGGTGAAAATTATTACTTTGATAAAGTATTCTTGGTTTACTTGTTGTTTTGAAAAACTAACAGTTTTCCTTCTTTGTGTATCCTTTACTAGGATTTGTATGCTCATCCAAAGTTTTTGAAATGCTTTCCACAGGACTTAAAGATGAATAGGGTCAAGGATGGGATCAAGGAAATACATGCTATCAAAAACATGGAACTAGACATGATTCTTTTTAACCGTTTTTATTTTATGGAAACTTAGTAGAAGTGTATACTTTGTAATCTTTGAGATGTAATAGTTATGTCCAAATTCTCTAAAAATATAAACCTGAAAAGATCCTCAATGTAAATTATTTATTTAATTCAATAATAAGTAATGATTAAGGCCGGGGCATTATAGTTGGTATCAGAGACGATTTAGATATCTTTAGAGGTTAGGGTATTCTATAAGCATAAGTGACATTACCATAATGGCTAGGATTTCAGAAATAGTCATCATTTTTAGATAAAGTGAATGAGTAAGTATATCTTTGTGATTATATTTTTCATTAGTACATGATGATTTTTTTGATATACTCACACTTTCATTTTTGGTTTTAGTAAATGGATGGATCTTGCAGGCACCAAAGTGAAAATGGGTTTAAAGGAAACTGTAGTGGTTCTATGATTAAGAGACTAGATGAAATGGGGGATTCAATGAGAAATCTCGTGGTTATTCTAAACCAACTATCAGGAGTCATGATCAACCACTTGAACCTTGGTGAGTTCTCTAATGCATCATGTACGAGAGAAGATACTCGACGTGGAAGTTCAAGTAATAATTATAAAGGTAACTATTAGGGTTTATATGATCCTTACTTTTTAGGTAATTATGGGTTACTCTATGATATGATGGAAAATGAAAGGCATGAGATAAACTTGAGGTTAAATTATGTCATTGTTATTTTTGAAGATTTTATCATTTTTTGGGAGTGTTATAAGAATTATATAGTTTTGGAAAAAGGACAACACACAGACTGTGCGACAACCCATCGCGTCGGACAAAGCTTTGTGAATCGAACCCACAACCAAAGTGTGACTGGTATTTATCGCCTACCACTGGACTACATGAAGTCCCTAATAGTTTTTCAAATTCTTCTTAGTTAGATGATCTTATTAATCTAGAATAAGTTAGTTTTGGGTTATCTATGGAATTTATTAACCTATCATGGAGGATATGTGATTAAGTTAATTGCTTTTCAATATGAGACATTATGAACAACTGATGTTATTTGGAGATAAATGTTAATTTGTACGTTGAAGACTATGTGACTAAAGCCTTCAATTATTTGGGTTTCAATCTTAGTTTGGTTTACTTTGAATAATTTTATGGAAAATTTTTTATCGAATGGTATTCGTTGAACGTTGGGGTTTTTAGACTAATGTTGGAGATTAAGAATAGATTTCCTTTTTTATAAAGGATTATATTTTTTGGGTATTATCTAATCTAATACTAACCTTTTTGGTTTTAGTTTTCGTTAAGGTCTAAATACATTGGAAGTATATAGTTCTCTTTTGTGGAATAGGTGATTCTCTAGAAGTTGATTATAACCCTCTTAATTTAAACAAGTCATCCTAAATACTCATCTTTTGGAGAAAATATGAGTTAATGTAAGAAATCTAGTAAAAGATGAAATACAACATGTCAAGTAAGTATGTTTCCTTATGTTTTAGTTATTCTCATAAATAAATTCTTCAATAAAAAGTTACTTGAAAAATGTTTTATGTTAACTTTTCCTACTGGGGAATCGAATACCATTTAACCCACCACAAGTTTGTGATTTTCTTGTGGTTAACTTTCTCATAAATATGTTTTCTATCACTCTCCCTCAGAACATGACCTTTTTTTCTTTTTCTTCCATATCCATGTTTTTATATATGGAATCCTAGTATGAGTTAACTCAGGTGACCTTTGTACTTCTCTTTCTTTATTTTAAAGCGATAGTTTTACTGACTCTTGTTCTGATTTGTGATTTTCAATGAAGTTTCCAAGGCCAATTTTTAAAATTGTGAGGACGCAATTCTCAAAAGGGGGGAAGGATGTAACACCCCAGGTAAATAAAGAATATGAAATTTTCATATTTATCCACATTTGCGAATAAAATATTAATATTACTTTAAAGGGAATGCTATGCTTGATGGCGTACCCAATCCACAACAACGAGTTTCTTTGAAATCTTATGTTGCACTCTAATAATAAAATAATATTATTTTAAATTGTAGTTAACGCCTAGCCGTTGTGAAGGCCGGAATGAACGGAACTAACTAAAAAATGATTATATATGTTTTTCAAATATTTTTACTTTTATCCAACAAATGATAGAGGCTTAAAATGCAAATGAATCCAATTTTAAGCATAAATCTTCTAATATTCTTTCAAAGGTCGATAAACCGCCTTTTGATGAAGAACCCTTTTTAAATATAGTTTTGACAATTTTATATGATGTATTTGACAAAATACAATGTTTCTTTAGAATCTGGATATCAAAATATACTTTGTGTAAATTTTTGTTATTTTTCTGATAAAGATCATTTTTATTGAAAATGATGCATTTAAATTCAAAACCTCCTTTTAATATGATTTAATTATATGGATAGATTATATTATTAATTTAGATTAAAGCTTATTTAGAATATATTTTTACCATTTAATCCAATGGTGGTCATTAGAATTAATTTCACTTTGAAATTGGACTTAAACTAGTGTCAATCTTTTAATAGATATTATATATTAAAAACACGCTATTTGTTTTGACATCGGGAATTAATTATTAAATTAATTAATGCAACTTATATGTTTTGAATTTTTTAAGATATATGCCATTTTTTAATTCGGAATATCAAATATAGATTAGGTTGATGTTTTGGAATTTTTCTGAAAAACGTCAAATTTTGATGAATAGTGAAACCACTAAGTAGTGGTTAAAGAAACTGATTTTTCATATAAATGAAACATTTCCACTTCTGTGATTTGATTTCCGAAAATCCAACATACGTGGTTGTTATTAAGAAGTAAAATGTGGTTCAATGGGATTAAAATAATTTTTGGTAAATAGTAACTTTTATGTTTTATAAATCGCGAATAAAGGTAATTAGTGTAATTTTAGGTAAAATAATGTTTTAATAATATTAAATGAACTAGACACATGTACTACCCTCATTGGATGTTTCATGGCCGACCAAGACAATGGGTCAACATGGGGACCCCATGGAGCCACTTTTGTAGGAAAATGACATAAATAACTTTTTATTTAAAGTTAAAAAAAATGTCACAAACATGAGTTATTTTAATAAAACAATTTTTAAATGGGGTTATACAAGTCATAATTTTGACTATAAATATTTATTAGAAATATAAAAATATTTCCTACATCATGATATTTTTTTATAATTTTTAGACATTAAATAAATTAATTTATTTATGACATCATGATGATGCAGCGATTACCTCATTATTTAACGATTTAAATAAAATGAAATGATAATGTAAAATCTAAGACCTAAACAGGTCAAAAACCTATTTGATGGGTGTATTTAGAACTCTTATCACCTTATCCTAGAAATATATATTTTTTTTAACTTTAAATTTCGAAAATCATTTTATAATAAAGTAACCTTTTATAACTTTCCAAGAGTGCCCCTCCTCTCCTCTTATAAAATGCCCCCACCTCTACCACCTTACCCACACATCTCAAGCCTTTGTTTCGGCCAAAACCTGCCCATTTTGTCTCTCCACATCCCTCTTTTACTCTAGAAGCCTCAATTTGGGCATAAGTCTTACCAAGGAAGCATTTGAGCGCAAATCAAAAAGAGTTACCTGTTTTTAAGGAAATGTCTTCCCTAGTGTTCTATTTTTTTATTTTGCTTCTCCACCCCACTAAACTCTTTTTATTTATTTATTTTCTAACAAAACTAGTACATTCAATACACTAGGATGTTGTTATGAGGATTATTCGAGCTACACTAACACAAACCTTCTTCTAATGGTTAAAGAACATACTGTTTCTATGGATGGTGAATTACTGCCTCACGAAACGATGATTGTTCTATCTTCTCATACCACCTCTCATGGTGGCCATTATGATGGAACTATATTTATTTATGAAATATATTATATTTATTTCGTCTCTATGATTCTGTATTTTATATTTAAGACAAACCTTTATGCTTTTCATGTTGTGAAAATGCGATAATTTCATTTGAGGAAGTGTGGACTATCGCCCCCTCAAAGGATGTGACTCGTTCATGAAATACATGGAATGTATAAAGAATGAAATTGATTAAAATACCTGATATATATAACATATATATTATACTTTAATTATAATACATATATCTCTCTCATCTATTTTTAATTCCATTAATGTGCCAAAGAAATGAAAGTAGCATTCATGCATACGTACGGCTTAACGTCTCCATGAACGGTACATTTCATTTCTTATCTCCAAATGTTATGTACTATTATAAGTGAATATATATAATTGATATATATGTAATATATTACATCTAAATGATGGATATCATTATGGAATTATAATATATATATATCTCTCTTTTAACTTTATTTCCATTAATATGAAAAAAAATGAAAGTAGTGTTCATGCGTACGTACCACCTACTGTCTCCATGAACGGTGGTTTTAATTTTTTATCTCCAAATGTTATGGAATTGTAAAAATTGAAAATATACTGTATATATTTGATATTTAAAATATTAATACTATTCTGGATATGGTGTACCTATAACTACATGGAAATTGTTTTTCCAACAAGTTCAATTTTTGACTCATGTACCAAACATCGACAAAAACATTTCATATGAACTCACATAGTTAACTAATTATTATGACATTATAATGGGTGATATGAATTTAATAATAAAATTTAAAGGATAACCTTAAGAAATTATAAATTGACAGAAGATTATTATTCAATAATATAATGAAACGAACAAGACAAGTCAGACTTGAGGTAAGGGATCCAACCTCTCTCTTTCTTTTTAAGTACTCTCTTTTATGTAATTTCATTTAAGATCATCTTTATTATGTTTTGGGATGTTATTTTATATTACTCATACTATAATATTTATGTTAATTTTATGAGAGACCCTATTTGATCTCATAAATCCATTTTTGGAAGTTTTAAGTGGCGTTGTTAGGCTGCCGAGTTTTCGTAAGGGATTTTTCATCTCACTTTTATTCCTGTGATATTTATGCTAAGTTTTCCACTATTTCCATTGAGTGGTGTATGTACTGCCCATTATTATACACCTTGTGTAGTATAATTTCATTTATGTGTCTTTACATCTTCATTGTATGACCCTTCTTCCATGGGGTGTACGTTTCGAAAGTTACCCAACTCGGTAAGGGGACCTTTCACCCTCCTCTTTTTAAAAGACTTATTTTGTTATGTCTTTTAATTCACATAATATTATGTTGGGATATGTTCTTATATATCCTAATTTATGTAAATTTTATGTCCAAGTGATGAGATACAATTTTATCTCTCATCAACTCATTTTCTGAATTTTAAAATGACGTCGTTTTGCTGTCGGATTTCTGTAAGGGAACTTCTTAACCCACTATCAATTCTTTGGGTTAAAACTCTACTTCATGATTTTATTATGCCAATATTATGTGTGGAATCTATATGTTGTAATTTCCAAAAACCTTAGTATAGATATACTATTTCTACAGATAATCATCTCATTGATAAATTCTTACAAACTTATATGGGAAATCACAATTCAATCTCATTTCATTGAGTTAAATATCTATGTAATTGGTTTTGTTTTTCCAACATTATGTGTGAATGACATCTGATTGTTTCACACGTAATATCCACTTATATTGGGTGTGTTTATATTTCTCAGACATAATTATGTGATAGATTTATCCTTAATTTAAGGATACCATCTTTATAATGGATTTCATCTCAATTTACACTTCCATTGAGACTTTATTGTTGTTATGCACCAATTCACTCTTATATGGTGTGTATACTGTGCTTTGACATATTATATCCTGAATCTATTTATTCTCATGATATTATAAAAGTCTTATTAAATTGTATTATGCAATTATTTGTATTCAAGAGTCTCTCATTTTTTTAAAAACTCATTAACAAAAATATCATTTAAAGTGTTTTAAAAATTCATTATTATAAATCTTTATCTTTAATGTCCATGTTTTAAAAATGGTTTTCAGTATTTATTTATATTGAAATTAATGTTTTAAAATTATAATTCAATTAAAAGCATCAAAGTGGTAAGGGACACTTTGATTCAAAAATCACTTTTAAATGATTTTTTAAAATGGATTGATTAATTCAATATCTTGGAATTACTTATTGTGATTGCAAATGAAATGTTGTTATTGAAATGTTTATATTTTCAATATATTATGTGTAATGACGGTACGTGGACATTTTACGGGTGGTTACTTGATAAACCATATGACGGGTGGTGCCGTGAATACCAGGACGGGTGGTTACGTTATAACCTCCAATGCATTGGGTATGGAAGTCGGCCGTATGACTATTCCATTAAGTGATATGTGTGGAAGTCGATCGTATGGTTATTCCATTTAAGTATGTTTATGTCCCAAGTTCCCTTTATATGTTATGTGTTCTTTATATTGATTTTTATGGTAATCTTTTTGTTAAAAAAGGGGTAAGTAATGATCTTTTATTCAGTGAAGAGTTTTTTTACTACTTCATAAAAGTGAAAAGTATAACTTTGATAAAGTATTATTAGTTTACTTGTTGTTTGAAAAAACTAATAGTTTTCTATCTTTGTGTATCCTTTACTGGGGTTTTTATGCTCATCCCAAGTTTTTGAAATGTTTTCCACAGGACTTAAAGATGAATAGGTTCAAGGATGGGATCATGGAATGACATGATATCTAAAACATGGAACTAGACATGTTTATTTTGAAGAGTTTTTATTTTATGGAAACATAGTATAAGTGTATACTTTGTAATCTTTGAGATGTAATAGTTATGTCATAATTCTATAAAAATCTAAAACTGAAAATATCCTCAATGTGAATTATTTATTTAATTCAATAATAAGTAATTTTTAAGGCCAGGGCCTTATAATGATTCTCTGTTGGCCTTATTTTACGAGCTAATATCAACCACTATAATAGTTAGCATTAACTCTTTAATGATATATTTAACACTTTCTTTCCTGAATGCAATCACAAAATTTATTCTTCTCTAGATAAGAACTATACAAAAATGTTCAAATCTTCCCATTAATATTTAAATTTCTTATATGAAATTTTCCTAATTGAAAACTATTTTCTATACGACCATGATAAATATCTTATGTCACATATACTAGATCATATAACTATGGGTAAATTTCTCTAAGGGAAATAAATCATGTGGTAAAACTTGGTGTCACATCACCTTGAGTAACACATGTGATTGAATGTTTCCCCTAATTATGTGATCCTGAGAACGATACCATAGTGTGGGACCCATGATAAATATTATTCTTTATATCTACCTTTATGTAAATTTCTCATTTGAGTCTCAATTTCATGTATCCTCCATCTAAATACTTTCATTTTCTGTATTGTGTGACTCCCCTTTTTGACCATGGTCATGCATTTATAGTCATGTGATCTAGTCACCGGATCCATGTCACAAGTATTTTAGCATAATACTACTAGACACATAATACTTGAGTGTGAGAAACATGCATGTAACAGAGTTTTATAACATATTTTGTGTGACAAATTTTTCTTAATTACCCAATATGTTCTCAAGAAAAAGAAAAAATTATATATCACACTTGCGTATAACTCCATCATCGTGAGAGTCAACAAATATTGTAATATCATGATCACATTATGTCACCACCACTACCATCATATATCTAAATTCATATGATTTGTGTAACCACGTCACAATGTTTTGACCTTGCACAAGAGCCTCCGATAATTTCCATCATAAATTTCTTCATACACTTCGATTGACAATTTTTATAATCTATTAAAGATTATGTGATCACCTAACTCATCTAAACACTTTATATCTCCTTACACATTAATTTGATCCTTTCATGATTTTATTTTCTTTGCAATCCATTACTGCAACGAACTTTTTTAATTTCCATATTTATCCCCATTAATTGTTATGTAACATTCAATCATGTGAACCATTTATTGAATGAAAATATTTCACTTATGTGATTTTGTGATACAATTTACCTTATGTGATCTCATTATATTTTAGTACTTATGCACTCTATGTGATTATTTAGTATATATGCACTCCATGTGATCATTTAGGACTGTCACACTCTATGTGATCTGTTCACCAACATAAAATTCATCCATAAACTATTAATAAAATTCACATGATCGATAATAATTTAAAATATGCATTCAATTTAACCAGAAATGTCTTCAATATATCTACTATTTTTATCTAGTACACTATAAATATGGCATGACAAAATTATTAACAAATAACCAAGAACCATAAAGTGTAATGGGTATAAAAGTCTCCCCCATTTGATGTTTTTCATTATTATATTAAAATCATACTTTAAGAAAACTATTTAATTCATTGCTTTAGATGTATCATATATTTAGGAATCTTTTAATTTATTAAGGTGAATTTTATATAACGATTAAAAATCAAAATACTGTGTTTTTTATGGAACCATATTTAATCTACAGCTTTACATCCCCATTAGATTACTTTAGATCATCTACTTATGTCATCTCCCCCATACAAATCCTAGATTTTAGGGTGGATGTAAAAACTAATTTCCATTTACTATTCTCACACAATCACCATCACTGCTATAGAAGATTCATTAATTTAAAATTAATCTCCCTCTTAATCAATGATATCCATTAAACATATTTCAAACTACGTTTAGACACCAAAATGACGTTGTATTTCCCTTATAAATCCCAAAATACATATATCGAGTGATTACTCTCCCCATTTTAATACAATTATTCTCATCCAATGTGAGGTCATCTAAATAAATTATAATTATTTCTAAAATACATACAATTGCATACTAGGTCCCATTCTTCACATTGATGACCAGTAATCAATTCATGGTTCACAATTTTATTCTTTTATAACCTTTTAGGATTAATGTTATTTAATATTAATTTATTTCCATGTCATATACGTATTTTTAGATATTGAAATTACCAATTTGAATTGTGACATCATCCAAATATGTAATCATAGTAATTCGATAATCATTATTGTAAAAATGATATTATGCTAAAAAAAACCAATGGTTTCCATGTCACGGATTTACATTTATATATACTAGTAGTATGGAATCCTTTTGAAAATTTATTCAATGATATTACTCATAATAACAACGAAGAGTTAGTGAAGATAAAAATTAGTTACATGTGTATAATTTATTCCATATTTTTATCCAAATAATACCCATTGTTAAATATGAATTCGTAGCCAACTTGTTCTACAAGATATTTAATTATTTACATTATTATTTATTCATCATTCAACCTAGAGTGCTTGTCTGTTTACATATTTGAAATACAATTATCCAAATTAATAAATATAATTATAATTAATTCTTGAGTTGGGGAGATATATTGAATTAAACTTTTGAATGTGGAGATCCCTTATTGGGAAAGATATTGATTTTATTAGGGATTCTTTGTATCCTAAAAACATCATGCTAATACTAAAATATTAGAAAATAGAAAATAAACATGAAATACTGAATTTTTCTTATTCAACTCCATTATATCGTATCTTAATAGTCAAATAAATTTGGAGTAGTATTGAGATTTTAATTCTTTAATATTTAATGTTACCTAGAACCATTGGGTATTTCAAATATTGATTTTATCTATATATTTTTACAATAGGATCATAATCATATGATTTTATTTTTCCATAATATAAAAGACCATCATTAAAAAAATTTGGAAATAGAGTTGTTGTTGAACACAACATGTTTAATCTAGTATCATATGTGAATCTCAAAAAAATTTACATTTCTTTTCAGATGTATCACTTTCATCTTATGTATAAGGTATCCTTCAGAATATAAAAATCATAGGGATGGTATCTTTACTTTAATCATGTACCATGTAAAAAACATATTATAAATAGTTAAAATTATGATGTGAGGGTACCTACATAATAATTTATTAAAGGGTATTTTATTCATGGTGGACTAAAAAAATTTTTCGTTTCATTTTTCAAAACCAGAATTATGGAATTTCTTTTCATGGTATCACTTAAAAAACACATTATCTATACACATTCTTTGAAACATAACATTATTTGATTATTATTTATTTTAATTAAAAATATGAAACATTAATTTTTTTGTAATTCTATAATCTCTAAATTAAATTCTAGTTGATATTTTTATATGATTAATCACTACTTCCACAAATTATTATATTTTGTTTTATTTTTAGTTTTCATTTGATTATTTTTCTTCACGACTATGGGATTAGACCCAAAAGTACAAATTTTACTCATTGATTCCCCATCGGCCTTATACTCGTACAAACTATTCTACTGTAGGTAGTTTTCTTTTTATATCATTTTCTACCTCATGGAATAGATTTTGGAATCCCCATGGTATATGTAATGTATCTTCCATCTTGTAACCATAGTAGGAAGCATAGCCGTTTATAACCATAGTGAAACAATAACTAAATCCAAAACCTTTTTAATCACCATTGGAGCTACATATAGCTTTTTAATTTTTTTTATTCTCTTTATTAGGGATACATTCAATGTAACTTAGTAGGTCGTTAGTATAACTTTCATTGAGATCATTGTTTTCTACTAAGACTGTAAACCTATTTTCAAGCTCCAAAAGTTATCTTCTAGTTTTTGATCTTTTTTTATATGCCATAAGTGTTGATGAATGCCTTATGAATTATTTTCCCTTCACCATTTTTTACCTTCTATAATATCTTTCCAAATGAACATAATTAACATATATGAATGCTCACTTAGTAAAACAATTCCTCATTCCATTTTTTATTTGGATGATATATAGGTGAATTTGATCATATTCTTAAGTAATTGATCCCTTTCACTTATTTTAACATACTTATGATGTGTCATAATCTTCTACAATAGTATAATTTCATAGTCCCTTTATTATAATAGATTTTACTGTATTATTTAGAAATATTATCCATCAAATTTGTGGACTTTAGATTCAGCAACTTGAATTCATCACATGTAGTCACTTTAATGGGAGGGTGGGGGTCATTGACACATCCTTTCTCTTAGAAAAATTGATCTTTTCCATAATATTAATGATAATTTATTATTCCTCATTTATTTCAGCTTCCATATCATATAACAACAAAATTAGATTCATTTCTAAATATTATCTTCTCTTTAAAAAGTGTTTTATGTGGGAAAACATTTTCATTTAACTCATTTTCAATGGCTATAAGTTTTTTTTATCTTATTAAAATATTATTCAAAAATTTATATTTTTATTTCATTATGGAACAATTTTTTTATTTCAACAATTATGAAAACAAATATTATTTTTTTCTTCTTGTTATTTTTGTAAAAATCAAGGATGAATGCATAGTTCACTTCTTGTAATACCACTCACTGATCCACCTTCTCATGTAAGGATTGGATATCTTAATGAACCAAGAACATAATACCTGTAAGTTGAAAAAATGAAATCATATCCAATTTAACCTTATGAGAGTTCTCATAATAAACATGTTATTTATCTTCACCAATTAATATATTAAAATTAATCTTTTCTATGCAATATTTAAATATACCATTATTGTATTTATTTTCATGAATTTCAACCTCCATATCCTCAAATATTTTATATTATTCCTTAACAAAATAAATAATTTTTTAAAAAACCATGTCTGGAACTATAGTATTAATTTTGAGATTTGATGCTTCTTTAGTGTTTAAAAAACAAATATATTGATCAGTTAACTATTTTTTATTTTGGTGATTTTATTATTCAAATTTATCCACATATTTAGTTTATTATTTCAATATACAATCTACTTTTTGTTTTTTTGAGTATCTATTTCTTTAATAGAACCTTTGTGCCCTACCTGATGGCCAATAAGAACCTATGTTACTTTATTATATAGCAAGTGACCTATGTTCTTAGGTTTAGAATAAAATTCTGTAACATGGATAGAATAATATGAAATTACCCAATTATAATCAATCTGATTGATTTCTATATATGATCTTCTAAGAGCCATCTTATTTTAAATTTTTATATTCTAGCCTTTTATCCAACTTATGGAAACTAGAGAAACCCTGAGAGGGGATGTGAATCAGGGTAATTTTTAAATTACTAATTTCCTATATTTCATATAATTATCTTTTGCGGTAATTTCAACTTGTTTAAAATAACTATGTTCAACCAATTTTACATAATTGTAAAATTATTGAAACAATCACTAATTTTCAAAAAGATTATATCATAAAGAAAAAACCAATACTTTTCTCAGTTTTGTAATAGTTGAAATATATAAGGTCTAAAAATAAATGATCTGTTGGTGTGAAAAAACCATCTAATTAAGAAATTTTCATTGGATAGAAATTTTCATGCATGGTAAATATATTCTAATAACACTGACCATTTTCCTTAAAGGTTATTCCATAGTTTAAAGATGTATAAATATCATAACTAGATAAATATCATTTTGATCTATATCTATTTAGTATGATATAACTTTTTTATCATAACTTCTAAACAGATATATTGTTGCTAATTTTTTTCCTAATAAATTTTAACAATCCCAACTCTAGCTACCCAGATATAGTGCTGTATTTATTAAATTGTCAATATATACAGGTAATCACATCACAAAATACATATTAATTTAGTAGTATTGATGAATCATATACATAGATTATTTCCATATCACATTATAAATATAAGTTATGTAGTATAAAAAATTTATTTCATCCATAATATTACTAATAATATACTTCTATATATCCTATGGAATATAAAACAAATAAAATGGGGATATTATATTTTTTAAAAAGGGAAATATTAAGTGGAAACTATCATGTGTAAATACATATTAATTCATATACGAAGGTAGATAACTAAAACCACATTGTATTTAAAAAATCTCTTGACTAAAAAATGCATCCTCTTAAAATATCAATGCGGTAATATCATGGATTGTAAAAAAATAATTCTCAATGAAGTAAATGATAAATATTTGATGGAGTGATCTAAGAAATCATGGTATCTATACCATATAGGCCATATTCCAAAATAGTTTAAAATTATGGATAGGAATACACAAAACTCCATTTACTGATTGCCTAAAAATAGTCACATTAGACATATTGATTCAATAAGGTTCTATTTTATTTTGGGCCCCACCCATCCCTTTATGTCCAATGCATCCCCCATATTTTTAAATATCGATTTAATTCACGAACAGTATGCCTTTTCAATTAATATATTTATTTTGTAAAGAATATTAATTTATTAATAATTTACTATTCAATGAAATAAATAATAATTATAACACCATATATAAAAACAATATAGCATTTAGGCAATAATAATACCCATGATATAATTAATATAGGTATTTTAGATAAATAAAATATACAATTTTCACAGTATAAAAATATATCAAAGGATGATATCATAAAAACATGTCCCTAGTGATGGATAATTTAAATAAAGTGTTTCTTTCACTAATGAATAAAATTACCAAAAAAATAGCATTAATAAAATTTAAATTAAATTACAATTTTTCACTTTGAAATTTACTTTTACAAAATAATAATTTCATAACTAATAAGTAAACTAGTTTATTTGGAATAAACCAATAATAATTTAAAGTAATCTTTAAAAAATTGAATGTTCATAGAGGATGGATTTTTTTTTCATATAATATAATATTAAATAAACATTACTTTCACACTTTTGTAAGAATAGTACCTCATTCAAGAAATAATAGGGTATCCTTATTATAATTTTTCTAATAATTTATAACTTGTGTAAAAAATAATTTATATTAAAATAATTGTTAAATTTTAAAAACATTTTTGAATTATTTTTAAAGAAAATATAGACATGGAATGAAATCATATCTGATTAAAGGAAGAATATGATAAGTTTTTATTTTAAACATTTCATTTCTTGAATCATGTTCCAAAGAGAAAAATAATTTGGAGAAATTATGGAATATATTTAAAATATCAAAATTGAAATGAATATTAATAATCATAAATAAATTGATATTCATGTTAATATCCTTAATTGGGTAGTACATATACCACATGAAAATAATTTTCTTCATAAGAACAAATATGATTCAACAGAGTAGAAAAAGAGATGAAATTTGTTAAGTCATGTATGACTTCTCATGTAGGTGATCTAAAATAATTTATAATTACTTAGAAATTATTATACATACCTAACAGATCCATATTAATATGTTTAATATCATATATGATCTATCTATACCATTTTCACCCTTTTGTTAACAATATATTATTATTATCTTTATTTTGGGTGTTGAATGCATTGTTTTTCATGTATATTTTGATTCAGTAGTCTTGGTTCATGCAACATTTTTATTCTTAAATAATCTCCATAATTTTATAAATTATTTAAATATCATATATAGTATATAACTTAATACTTATATTCTTCATTAAAATGTAGAGTTTGAGAATGAATTACACAATTCATAGAGATGGTAGGCCCTATGTAAGAACATATATTATTTTCAATTTTAGAAGATAGAATAACTAAATTTATAAAAATTAATAATATATTCAAAGTGATTATTATATTATATATATCTATTATAGTATTTAACGATGTCTTTTTTAAAATAAACTGAAAACATTAATTAAAAATGGACTACATCGCTTTGTGGAGGTGGTAGTCCACATATACCCATGATCAACATTTCAATTTTCCAATGGATTGGAATATAAGAATGTGTTTATGATATTATAGTTCCAAAAAAATTTATGTCATAAATATAATATATTCAATAATATTTCAATCATTATAACAATCCAATTAATGTGGTTATGAAAATCAAATTACATCGTTATGTAGAGGCGGTATGTCATATGTACACATTAATAATGTTTTCTCTTTTCAGTATGATGGATACATGATATAATATGGTTTTTTCTATAATAATAATAAAATATAAGTTTATTAATTATAATATATTTATTATTTTAGGTTTTTTTAAACACATTAAGTGGAATTATATGAATAAATTCTCTTGAACGCGTCGATAAGGGCCATTATCCCTTTTTAGTAGTCTTCCATTCGATCTCTTACTAAGGGACCTAGTGACTATATTTTTGGAATGAAAACAATATATATGAATTGGGTAAGGATATTGATAATTAGAATGGGAAGGATATATTTATACTATAAGGATCATAGTGATGAGAAAAATTGAGAGAAAGTGTGGGCTTTTACAAGAGAGGGGAGGGGCAATGTTGAATTTATTAAAGTATTAAATTAACAGAAATTATTTCTCACATAAGAATAGATTAAAATTTATCAAATTCATAAAAAATGAATATGAGTCAAAATAATTTCATTAAATAATATTTTCCCATGTTTTAGTTCTATTTTCACCCTTATGTTTTTATTTTAAACCATCATTAACTCATTTGACCATTCAAACAATATTAAATTTTTATACTAGTTAAGGTGTAATAATATTACAATAAACTAAAAAATGAAAGATAAATGTACTATAGTTTGTTTTAAAGCCCATACACAATTAATATTTCTAAATATAATATTTTTTAAAATTTTAAATCCTTTAATAAAATATTTTTTGACATAAAATATTTTTAACATCAATTTTAGAACTATTCATTTAATTTGCAATTGAAACTATAAGAAAAATATTTAATTATAATAAATTGATTCTAACAATAGATAATATTTATTTTATATCTAAAAAATGAAACATAGAAAAATCAACCATATAATATTATTTATATATTTTTCATAATCATTTTAATGATTTTTTACTGCTTAACAGATACTGCATTAGTGTTGTATAATTTTTAAGAAAATAATTTCATCAGTAAAAATTATAATTAAATTAACATGATGGTAAAAATAATTTATATCCCAAGTTAATATTTATTACAGAAACTTTCTTTTGTATGTCGCTATGTCAAAATTTAAAAATAATAAAAAAAGATAATGACATTTTTGAATTTATTTATATGAAATCCTTTAATGGATAAAAATCACAGATAAGTAGAATAATGGAAATATTTTCATTTTATGGATGATTATTGATGATATTTACACATCCAATAAAATTATGGAATGTTTTACATTCTTTAATTTTTTATTATAATATTATTTTTAGCCACAATTTCCCAATTACCCTTTACCGCTATAACAAATTTACTACTGTTACTATTTATAATATTCAAAAATAAAATATAACTATTAAACTAACATGGAACAACTGATTACCAAAATGGAATTAGTTTTTCATGTTTCAGTTATTATAATTGTTATAATTTACTTTTTATATAAAGGCGTAAAACACGATGAAGATTTTTTTTTAAAAAAATGCTCTTCTTATGTCCAAGGGTGTACTTATACAAAAATAAAGTATAATAATGACTAAAGATAATTTAATTAGTTTATAACTAATTAAATAATATTTTTTTATTTTATATCAAAATAAAATCATGATGCGGTGTATAGTGAAATGAAAAATACAATTTAAAAAATCAGCAATTTTTACTATTCACTAAAAAATAATTTTTTTTTCAGAAAAATACAAGAATATCAACATAATATAATTTCAATTTAATTTTTTTTAAAAATATCCCTTTTATTATTTTTTATAAAATTTAAATAAATAAATAATATTATTTTCTTGTAAAAATAAATTAATACCATTTTTGAAGAAAACAAATTTTTGAAGAAAAACAATACATTATGAAAAAATTGAGTGATTATTTACAATAACATTGTTAATGAGTATATATTATGTAGAATATTTATATATATTTTATAAAATATTATTACAATTATTACATTCTAATTTAATTTTTAGGATATTACTGTCATAATAAAATAATAATATTTTGTGGTTCATTTGTGATTGGTGTTCCGTGTTGAAAAATATTAACGTGAACTTGGTAATACAATTTTTTATTTTGAGAACCCACATCATGAAAATTGTTAATAAAAAGAGGGAAGATAATATAGGGAAAGTAAAAAAAATTAATGTAACCATAAAACCTGCATTAAAAATAGTATAACATAAATTGGAAGTGAAAATATAGACATGGAAAACAAAATTAACTCCCAATTATTAATAGATATTGGGTTTAAACATGTTTGTGAGATTGTTAACTAATACAATACCATAAATCCTTGATGGGTTATCTTTTCTTTTTGAAAATATGGAAATGGAATAATGAATAAAACCATAAAAAATTGTTTAAAAATAGGATAAATCTATGTTATTTGAAAATATGGATTTTGAAATGAATAAAATGACCAATTATTAATAAATATTGATATTGAACATGGTTATGAAATAGTTAACCTGTACAAAACCTTAAATATTTGATCGGTTTAAAGGCCATTGGTTTCTTAGTAAGAAATGATAAAAAAATATATCAATTTCAATATTATTTCCCTAATGATGAGGGATTATATTACTATTATGATAAATCCAATATCACAATCACATCCTTCAGGTGTGATTCAATCAGTTTCCAATTCATCTATTTAGCTAAAAATTGAATTTTTGAGATTATTTTTTATTCTAGAATAATAGTTAATGAATCATATGATATATAAGTCATTCATTGAGACTCTGAACATTTTCAGAAACTAAAATACTTAGCATGGGTTATTTAATTTGAGAAATCTTACTTTACACAATTTTTTTTTCAATTCTAAACTTAATCTTTTTTATGAATAGTTAACCGTAAAACATATCAAAAATATTACCGACCATTATCAATACCCAAATATCTGATCAAATATTTATCACTAGGAAATATAAATTAAGTCATTATTTCATATTCTATATATGTAAATTTGTTGATAATATATATTAATATCATGAATCACTATTAATATTCTCTTTATTCCTTATATTCCATTAATAAAAAAATTCAATAAACTCCATCAAAAATTATTTTCTCATAAATATACTAACCATTTACATGTTCAACAGAATAACCCCACTTACTTCATCAGTGTAAATTTTCTCTTTAAAAAACATTATTATGTCAACAAAAATGAAATAATAAGGGTTAACTATCCATTATTAATGTTTTCTTCCAAAATGAAAATCAACATTAATTCATTTTTTGTTATCATTACTAAGATAAATATGATTTTAAATCCCTAAAAAAAATAATTTCAAATAAAAATAATGTATTTCATGATTCTTATAACCAAAATATCATTGATATAATTATTAAATCCAAATCTTCAATAATATTATTTTTTATTTTTATTCTTATTAAAAGAATATTTTTTTCCTTACTCCCTTGAATTCTTTGATGGTATGTTCCTCGACCACCTGAGGTACTTGTTTAAATAATACACTATCTTTTCACATTTGAATCAATAGATAGAAGTATTTTATTTATATTCCATAGATTAATTAGCCATATGATCCTAATATCCAAAATTTTAATAAACTACTATGCACTTCACCCATTTTAAAGGATTTTTCATTCCGATATTCTCTCATGATAAAAAATTTCATTATTCCATTATTCTAATTTAATGTGTTCCATCTTTCTTGGTTCCCATCTGATCACTTCTTATCTTTATTTTCGCAGAAGTTATAGAATAAAGAAGATTTATTATCCTTCTTAATGTCATGGGATTCTATATCATTGTACGATGATAATTTTTGAGAAAATAGTTCCCATTAGAGACTATCCTTAACCCCAAAAATGTAATGATATTTTTTCCATATTATGTATATAGTCTAAATCATTGATTTCTTATTATTAATGTTTTCTTTAAACTATGGTACACTTTTTTCTTTCTTATACATTAATTTGAATCAATTATTTTCTATTTTATATCTATGTTCATAGGGGAAGTATTTCTCAAAGAAATTCAGATTATATATACTTCATCCGTACATTCTATTTCATCATCCTCTTTAGTATTCTAGATCAATGACCACCATTGATTGAAATCTCATTTTAAATAATAAAATTATATAATAATCTATTCATACTCATTATTTCCCAAAGCTCAAAATATATTTTTAATATATTTAATTCATTTATCATTTCCCAATTTATCTTTCATTACACCAAAAGATAAAAGATTTTCTCGAATAAAGTGATTCAAATTAGGGGATTAACATATATGAACAAAATATTGTACCATATAGGCAAGGTTAATTCCATAATATGAGTCAAAATACCTAATATAGCCACGATATGTAAATTTAAAACAATATTTGTACTATGTTTTACTGTAAATTTCAATCCAAACATTATCTATGTGCATTGATTTACTTGCTTCAATTAGGATCCATCACTAATAGTGGAAAAAATTAGTTTTCTCATAATCATCCTGAATATTTAGAATTAGTTTTCTCATTATATGTCTAATGTGTTAGGAAAATAATGTTATTAGATCTCAAATACTATATGGGATTATAATATTTATCTCATTAGATATATTAATATAAAATATAGTTTCTAATGATTTTACTAATCATCCTCTAACACCAGTTGTCCCAACCCCAATTCTAGTAAGCTATAGATGATCGGGTTTTATTTCATTGGCCCTCATCACAGTTCATCTCATCCAAAAGTTATTAATAGTTTAGTATACAAAAAGAAAAGGTTACATACATTATTTTCCTAACACATTAGTCATATAGGAAACATAGAATGAAATATTATTTAATCCTTGATATTATTCTCAATATCCTTCTTGATATATTAAGGAAAAGAAAAAAAAATAAATTGGTTGTCTTATATTTCTAGTAAGTTCTTTGTACAATAGAAAATATTATGTGTTAATAATGATTAATAAATAAAACAAGTAAAATAATTGAAAACAAATTCCATTTAGTATGTAACTTTAGAAAAAAATGCATCCATGTAAAATATCAATGTGGTAATATCATGAATAATAATAATTGAATTTTAAATGAAATAAATGAGAAATTTTATATTCCATGATTTAAAAAATCATTTTATCTAAACCATCTGGTCCTTATTTCAATAAAGATTAAAATTATTCATAGTCATATACCCAAAATACATTTAATGTTATTTTATTTATTTCCCCCAAGAGACTATTGATGCATCTAAGGGATATAAAATTCATTTCCTCACCAGTCAATGTATATGTAATTAATCCCTCATATATGAAACAATGGATTTAATTCATGAAAATTATGTCGTATCAAAAAATATAAATATTGGATAGAGAATAAAAGATTATCCACAATTACCCATTCAATCAAGTATTTAAAAAGTAGAAAAACATAACAATAAATGGTATATTGTTTAGGAAATAATTATATCTAGGATACAATGAATATTGATATTTATAAAAAAATGTAATATCTAATGATCACAATAAAGTGAATGTTTCAAATGATGATATAATTATATCATATCCTCGACAGTCAGTAATTAAAATAAAATTTTGTTGTGATATGTGAAAACAATTTATATAAAAATATCTTTAGAACATTATTGTTAAAAAATATCCTCTTCACTTTGAAAATCACATTAAAAACATAAAATTTCACAATTATTTATGAAAAAAATTTCATTGAAAATAATTCTATAAAACTTCCAAGGAATATTCAAAACATTGAATGTTCATGATGGTGGGAAATTATTCAAATATATATAAGTTAAAACAAAATACTAATTTTAATCTTATGTAAGAGGATTACATCACCCAAAAAAGATATGAGGATTTAGTTGTAAAAGTTTTGTAAAAAATTAAAACATGGGTAAAAATATATTTTAATGAGTAATTATATAAATTTTAAAAAAATTTAATTTTTTTTTAAAAATTGTTTTCTTATGGAAAAAAATATATCCAATAAAATGTGAAATAAAAGTAATTTTTTATTTTAATATTTCCATTTGATGATTCATGTTCTAATAAGGGGAAAACTATTGAGAAAATATAGAAATTATTTAATTGTGTAAACCATAAAATGAACATTAATAATCTTGAATTAAAATATTTTCGTGTAAAACACTTCAAAATGATAGTATATACAAAAAATGAACATAAATAGGTGCATAATAGAAAATATCTATCATTAGATTGGAAATTGAGATAAAATCCCTTACCTCAGGAATTAATTGACATATTTGTGCTCAAACGTCATTTACCGAAGATATAGGCTATACATATACATGAATGATGTCATAATTTTTCGATGGGTGTGAAAAAGAAATTTTAATAATAATTAATCATTCCAGTTCTATTATTATATCATATATATAATATATACCCATTAAATATATCTTTATTACTATTATTTTTAAAAATAAATGAAAAATAATCACATTAGTTCGTGTGTTTGGTGGTCTACATGTATGTACGAGCAATGTAATCATTTTGTAATCTATTGGAAGATAATAAGGATTATAGTATATTATAGTTAAAGAATCATATTTATGTAAAAAATTATTAAGTCAAAATTTTATGCTTTATAATTATAATTTCATTAATTTTGTGAATCACTATCACTTTTATAGAACATTATTTTACTAAATTTATATATCCCAATTTCTTTAGAATATTTATTATTAAATTTCTATTTTCTACCAAACATCAAAATATTTCTTATCTAAATAGATATAAACATTTTCTTCTTTAATGAGATACATTATACGGACTGAGTGTCTGGAACATTATTCTAACTTTTGTCTTGTCCAAAAAATTGACTAATGTTCTCTTGAATGGGATGACTGAAGTCATATCCTTAAAAATACAGGTAGATCATTTAAATTAGATTTATTGTTGTTCATATCATTAGATTCAAAATATATTATTTTTTTGATAGACAAAATTTAATAATATGTGTTTTGGAATTATTTTTATCAGACTAAATATATTTTAAAATTTAAATTGTGATATTAATATGAAATTAGATGAAGAATTTTTACTATTATTTATACTGATGATCATCTATGGATGTTTCAACCAAATCGAATATTCACATAACTATGACCATTGTAAGGATGTTTAAATATAGAAGTGTATTCAAGGAGCTAAAAGGTGAATAATTTTTCATCTCAACAAGTCTAATGATCGGACCTCTTATACATCCCAATAATAGGATTTTTAGTTATTCAAATATTTTGTGTTATAAGGATTATTAGTGAGAAATTATAAAATACATATATTTTTTGATTTTGTATCCACTTGTTCGGATCAAGGGTTTGATCAATGGATTCCAGTGATTGGAAGAAAAATAATTCTGATTAGAATGATCAAGGGCTTCCAAGGAATTGGATGATAGAGCTATTCTAATATTCAAATTGAGTGATTTCTCTATTATGAAAGATATATCTATTCTGATACTAATATAGAGAAATTTCTCAGTAATGAATGATTTGTCTTTATAGTGTGGTTTTAAACTATAGATATCTTCTGTTAAGACTTCTGATATCATTAACATTTATATTTAATGCGTATAATTTTTTTAATAATACTTTTAATCCATTGTTACATTATTATAGGCTTTAATATTACATTTTTAACATTTTTTATATTCCTATATGAAATTTATATTAGAATGTTTTTTAGTGAATCTTTTTAATATTTGTTTCATTGGAATTTTTTAAGACCATTAAGATACTCGAATTTATTGAATGATTTATGAGTCTAACACATATACTATAATAATTGGATGACAGTGAAGTATGATCTTATAAAAAAGATATTTTCAATTTTTAGGTTTGTTTAATTTTTAAAAAAAAATTAACCCACCTCATTAAGTCATTGTATACTCTTACTATCCAATAAATTGTATCTCAGTATGTTCTATAACTATACCTACCATGTTTCTAGTTTTCTTATATATTATAAGTTATTAATATTTTATAAACCATTTCTATATAAACTATTATTAAAGTAAAAAGTATTGTAGAAAGAGTTTCTATTTCTATAGGTTTAATTGTTTAAATGTTGGTAATCTTGATAATATTAATCATAGTCGACCACCAATATTTTATGCACCTTATTATGATTATTAGATAGATATGATGAATTTTTTTTATAAATACAAGTTTTGAAAATTGTGTGATGCCAACTGGTAATTATATGATTCTACAGAGATATGTTAGTCCTTTTACAAATTCCGAGAATATATAATATCAGTGAAATTATATAGTAAGGAACACTGTATTAGGTTCTATGACTAGAAATATTTATAATAAGACATCATCTATTGAAGATGTATGTAGTATATGAAAGAAACTTATTGTAAAACAATTTTTATCATTGATGGTTGTCAAATCTAGACGAACTATGTTGAGAGATGATTATCAAGATTTAGAATTTCAATATATAGATACTTTTAACAAAATGCGTCAAAAATTGATACCTATGGTAAATAGTTTATAGTATCATAAATAGAAATATATTATTAATGAGATATTAGTTAAAAATATTATTGAGATCATTCCCAATTGATGGGAATAAAAAATAACTATACTAAAAGTCAATTGATTGATTACCTATATAAATTTTGATGACGTTATTGTAACTAAAATGTAATATGATGGAATATTGAGACGATATATATATAAAAAATGGTAATTTTTTTCAACAACTTTGATTTTTTTTATAATGTTCAATCTTCTAAGAAGGTTGAAAAGTATTCAAAAATAAAGGAATTTATTATTGAAATGAAAATTCGGTTCATTAGAAAAAACTAAAAATGAGTTATCTAATTTTGTGAGATGGATGACCAAGATAGTTGGAAGGAATTATTTTCAATATAGATATAAAAATAATCTAAAAAAGGGATAAAAATAATTCTTCTAAAGTGATATGTTATGAATGAAAAAATTTAAACACATTAGACTGGTGCATCAAATATTAAGAGAATGGATAAGAATCAAAGAAATTTTGAATGAAATTACATGATGAATCATAAGAAAAATTATAATAATAATCAGAAAGCTTTATATTCTTCGATTTATTATTTTTATGACTAATATTTTAAGAATTTATCGGATAATGATTGTCCCGGTAATAAGAATAACTGATTCTATGAAAAATTCAAAATGATAAAAATTACTTCATAGTAATGTTAGAAACTGAATATTGTAATAATACTACCATTATTACTAATATCCCTAATTATATTGATATTAATTGTTCTATATCTTGTGATAATGAAACTTCTTCTTTTCCAAAAAAATATTCTCTACAAATTTTTATGATGTTTCTAGATTTTCCAAATTTTTAAGAAATGAAAATTGTCTAATTAAAAAAAACATGATATTATCAAGAAAATACAATGAAATTAAATTCATGTAACTATACTCTTACAATTGTGATATCATATCTTTTATAATAGTTATATAAACCAATTTGAAGAAATATTCTCATACAAAATAACTAGAGAAAATGAATTCTGATAAATTTTTTTTGTCAAAAGTATTAGAAAAACCCAAATTTAATAAAACTACTCATAAATATAAAAAATAATTATAAATATAAATTTAGAAATGTAAGAACCCAGACCGTCGTTTGAGGTATGTTTTTCCTTTTTATGGAGTTTTTGAGAAAAGATGTGTTTCAAAAAAATTTGAAGTACACGCCGTGATCTTTATAAGTACACACCGTGTACTTCAATTCCACACAAGGCCGTGTGATAGCTGTGTCCAGGCCACACACACGGTCATGTGGGGTGATGTGGAGGCCACATAAAGAGGAGTACGGAAAATCCTATTACCCTGCATGTACTCCAAAAGTACATGTCATATACTTTCTTTTTTATCATTAAATGGACCGGGCACGCGTCTGACCTCCAAAATGTTCTTTTTCTAGGTCTCGTTCGACTGAGAGAGGCCATACAGTGCCAAAACATCTCCAAGACCACCTACCTCCATCCGTTATTCGAATCAACTACTGTCATTTGTGTTGGAACCACAGGAGTAAACTCTCCATTCTTCCAGAGCATCGTTTTTTAATTCCTCTTCTTTTACATGTTATCGTTGGTTGAATATTTTGTTTGTTTTTTAGATCTATTAAGTTATAAGGAGATTCAAGCCTCATGGTTCAAGTATATTGATCTTCTAGAATCAAGGTAGGTGGTTTGTGCCTTTCCATTGTAAGTCTTTGGGTTTGGTGTGCAATTTCCACAAATACCCTTGAACGAGGTATTGTGTGTTTACTATCTTGCACATGTAGTTTTTGTGCCTTGGTTGTATTATTTTTTAGAGGTTATTTGGTTATGTATGAGGATAATTGCTATGCTTGTATGTTTTTTCCATTCCTTGTTCTATTTATGTCCTTTTGGTCTTGTTTAGCCATTCGCTGTTATACTTGTTTTCCATGCCTTGTGACCGTAGGATGGAGTGTTATTCCCTAACATGCTTATTATGCTGTAGACCGTTTTTCCATGTTTCTCTGTAATTTTACATTGTCCATATATCATTATTATTCACTGACTTTCATTGGGACGTGAGAACCCGGTGCTATATACTATGAGGGGATTGACCGAGTGAGCTTGCTCAGACAGTATTGGACATTATAGACCAGAAGAGGATAGACCGAGAGATCTTCCTCAGAGAGTCTAGATCTTTATAGACTATACGGGTGTAGACCGAGTGAGCTTCCTCAATGATTCTTTGTTTTGTTTGAATTTACTTAAACCATTCATGGCTATAGGAGGAATTGACTGAGTGATCTTCCTCAGAGAGTCTTTGATCTTCCTAAGGCTATAAGAGGAATTAACCGAGTGAGCTTCCTCAGAGGGTCTCTAGACTTGGTGTTATAAGAGGAATTAACAATGTGATCTTCCTCAGAGAGTCCCTGACTACCTTAGACTATATGGGGAATTGACTGAGCGTGCTTCCTCATATAGTCTTATATTTTTTTGTATGACCAAAACAGAGGGGTTAGGCTGAGTGTACTACCCAGAGGGTTGTTGGTACTTCTTGGATAGGACCAGAAGGGAGGGCTGTGAGTACTTACCAGAGGGATTACTATTTTTGGTTAGCTATTTTCTTCACTGGTTCTTGTTGATCTGTGAATTTTTTACTATTGTGTATCATCCTGTTTACTAGTCACTGTTTACTACTTACTGTACTATTACCAGCCATATGGTAACTGACTATTAGGAATAGATCATAGGGTGGTTTCCTACTAAGATTTTGTCTCACACCCTATTTGGGTCATACTTTTGGGACCAAACAGATTTTATTGCTGCAGGTATAGAGAAGGGAATGAACACTTCATCTTCAGGTACTTGATTGCATTGGAGCAGAAGAGCATGGGACCAAGCCAAGGCTTGCGATGCTGAGAAGTTGATTATCTTTTTTTCTATGGTTTATTATTGTATTCAGCATTGTGACTTGTTTGGACACTTTCCTAGACATATATATATTGAATCATTTCATATATATATATATGTGTGTGTGTGCTCCATTTGTTTATTGTTTTAGTCTTCTGCTGTTTACTGTTATTGGATATTTAATGCTTCCGCTATTATATGTGTTGCTTACTATCGCTGTTTACTATTCCAATGAGGGCATTGTTTCCCCACTAACACACCCAAGGCCCTCACTGCTAGTCGGAAGCCTCTAGCGTTTGGGGAAATGCACTTAAAGCCATGTTACCAACTGGGTACTGGGTGCCTCTAGGTGGCTTCCGGAAACAGGATGTTATAAAGTGGTATCACTAGGATTCATTTCTCTTGACTTACTTTTTGGATCCTATAGCCAGGGATAGGATGGAATAGGTACTTGGTAATAATTTGTGCCTGGGAGTAACTAACCCGTGTACAAGGAAAAGCCAATCTACCTCATTTATTGAAATTTCATTGGGTTTTGCAATTTTTACTGTTGATATGATTTCACCATTGGGTGATTCACATGCTTTGTGCTGTTACAGATGTTGTTATTGTGGTTCTATTTCTATTGCATCCTGATGAGATGAGAGTATTCCATCTCATGCATCATATAGAAACTTGTTTGAGATCACATGCCATGTATTCTTTCCATTCTATCTAGGATTCATTAGATATTTCATGTTATTGTGATAGATGTTGTGTAGATTATTCATGCTGTTGTGATATATTCTTTTATAGAATCTATACTATTTGATAAAGAATTTTTATGAATAGTACTTTTCTTAGATAGACGCCAAACATTGGTTCTTGAGGTGTTATGGGTCATAATAGAGTGGAATTTAGTGGATCATTTCTTGATTGACTTGTTATAACTTGTATAAGATGCCAAGATCTGATTTACAGGGATTATGGGCCCTCTGGGGTCAGAATTTGGAACCTTAATGTTGGTTTTATGTGTTTTTTAGCCTCTAGAGAAGTTTCTGAGACTACTGTCCGGAAAAACCCAGAATAGATGGTGTGTACATTATTAATACACGTCGGGTAGTCTACAGCTATGTCACTGAATGTGCGAGCAGGGACACGAGTTTGTGAGAAATCTTGTGGGAACACTCCGTGTACTATTTTTCGCCCACCTTGTAGTATAAAATAGGTTGCTTGACTGTGTCATGAACAACACGGGTTGTGTTATCTTTTCACAAACACACAGTTTATGCAATTTAGATGTCGTGTATTCTGATATAGGTACTCGACCATGTCACGAACAAAACAGGTTGGTATTACCCGTTCTCGTACACATCATGTCCGTCTGGAACACACCGTTTAGTGTCATCCATGTGTTAGGCTGTTTCACTAACAACACTGGCCAGGTAAGGAATTTCTAGTACACGCAATTTCTTCCTTGAACACGCTGTGTAGTTTTGTCTTAGAGGGGATGTGTGGATTAACCGTGTAGAAGTAATTCAGAAGGTAAGAGGATTGAAGTACACTCCATGTGTTAGGACAACACGTTGTGTATTTGGGGTGTCACACGACCAGTTTAGGCAGAAGTACACACCCATGTGAATGACATAAGGTAACATGCCGTGTAGGGAAAGAACACGCCATGTAGTCATGTTTTTCATATCTCGAATTGCTTTTTTTCCCTGTTCCTTCTTGTGCCTTTAGTTTTCAGTCCATGTTAATTATGATCTAAGGTGTGCATTTGACCAGGAAGATTCATGCCATCTAGACGTCTTCCTATTGACTGCCAGTCATAGGGGAGTGATCAGACTCCCAATATGGCTGATCAGGGACTTCCTGTAGATCCTCTTATTGTGCCAGCCTTGGCATCAATGGTGATACTAGTTATAGGCGCTGATTCACAGTTTATGGATGGTTTTCAAAGGATGATGTAGACTTTCTAAGGAGTGCAGCCTCCGGCCCCATCGAGGTCTGATTTGACATGGGTTTTCTAGCAGAAGCATCCTCCTACTTTCTTAGGAGATGGAGGACCTCATGCTTCATAGTTGTGGCTAGAGGCCACACTGACTATTTTCAACCATCTGATGATACCTCCAGAGAAGAGGGTGAATCTCACTACCTATATGCTCCGAGACTACACCATGAGGTGGTGGGATGTGATGTTATAGTCATGACTACAGAAAAGTATGACTTCAGATGAGTTTCAGCGCATCTTCTATGATTATTTCTACCTGGAGAGCTTGAGGTCCAATCAAGCCCGAGAGTTTATGACTCTTGAAGAGGGTACTATTTCTATTATGGAGTACTCATCTCACTTTACTGTGCTACAGTGTTTCATGCATATTCCAGGAGGCGATGAGTTGTTCCTTGTGTGAAAGTTAGAGGATGGTCTGAGGCATGACATCCCCTCGCAGGTGAACATCTTCATGCTGACTTCGATATCATCTATCATAAACCATGTGTTAATCACTAAGTGAAATCCGAGGGATTCTGCAGAAGTGAGCCAGGGCGGTTCAACATCAAAAGTCATTATTCCTCCTACTGATAGCAGGAAGCACTGTAGGGAGTCTGGATGAGGAAATCATAGTCGGCGGAATGTATCATCGGGAATCCAATTAGTATTCTACCAGTGCGAGAGGAGTGGGAATACTAGGCCTCAGTTCTAGAGAGACCCGATGGAGGTCCGATCTTGCATCAAGATGGGCCATCTTCAAGATTTTGTTTCATATCTTATCACCTACAGCTAGTGGTAGGGGTTCTTCTATGAACCTGTGTTCAAGAGATGCTTCACCAGTTCTTCACTAGTCTGGAAACTGGAGTTCTTCCGGCCATTCGGGCTGAGGTGTAGGTCACGGTCGTGGTGGTCAGTCACCAGGTTACTAGCGACATCAGAGTGGATCCGCTCAGAGTGGTTAGCCAGGGTCACAGGTCCGGGGTACATGCCAGAATTTTGTATTGGAGAAGACCCATCAGGAGATGGATTCCGACCCTTCTACAGTTCGAGGTATGATCTTAGTAGGCTCAGTTTTATCTTCAGCTCTTTTCGATAATGGTGCTATGCATAGCTTTATCTTTCTTTCTGTTGTGTAGATCCTTGGGCTCTGTATCTTTTCCTCTGCCAATACTCAGACTCTAGACACACTGTTGGGGACTAGGGTGGTTAGCATACGTCAATGCCAAGATTTCTCTCTTGATTTTGCAGGGTGTCACTTAATATGGGACCTATATGTCCTAAATATGATTGGCTATGATTTTATTATCAGAATCGACTAGTTAGTTCCCTTCCAGTAAGTCATCAACTGATACCATAGAAGGGTGAGTTTTATATCACATGAGGGTGGATCTTTTCTTCATAAGGGCAAGTGGGATGTCTAGGCGAGTAAAGTGGGTCTAGAGCATCATGGGCTAAGATGAATTACTACCCAAATTTCTAGACATTATCTGGATGACCAGGGGACTTTACAGTTAGACTTTCCTCCAGTAGTGGATTGTTTAAGAGATGTATTTCCAGAGGACTTTCCACGTTTTCCACCAGAGAATGAGGTAGACATCCCGATTGAGCTCATTCTAGGAGCGACACCAATGTATATTCCTCCTTATAAAGTGGCTACAACTGACTTGCAGGAGATCAAGAAGTGGTTGGTGGAGTTGCAGGAAAAGGGTTTCGTCTGCCCCATTACTTCTCCTTGGGGTTCACCTGTCCTATTTGTGAAAAAGGCAGATGGCACCCTGAGGATTTTTGTGGATTATCAGAAGCTAAACCATTTGATGGTAAAGTACCGATATCCCTTTTCAAGGATCTATGATCTCTTTGATTAGGTTTGAGGAGCCTGTGTGTTCTCAAATATTGAATTGATATCCGGTTATCATAAGTAATATGTTAGACCATTTGATATACCTCTTACAGCTTTCTAGAGCAGGTACGAGTATATGGTTATGTCGTTCAGTCTCATGAATGCACCTGAGATTTCATGGAATTAATGAACTCAGGGTTCCATCGATTCTTGGATTCCTTCATGGTGGTTTTTGTGGACGACAACTTGGTGTACTCTCACACTATACATGACCATGCTACCTATCTTTATATCATTCTGAGTACACTAAGAGAGCATCAGTTATGTTCTATGCTCTTAAAATTACACTTTTGGATGGATCAAATTCACTTCTTATGTCATGTTATATCAAAGACATGAGTATTAGTAGACCCAGAGAAAGTGAGAGCTGTAGATTTCTGGGAGTATCTTAATAATTTCTTTGAGGTGCAGTGTTTTCTAGGGCTGGCTGGATTCTATAGGCGTTTCATAGAAGAATTTGCATGCCCAGCAGAATAACAGGCAGGTCTGACCAAGAAAGGGGAAAAGTTCTTATGATCAGATCTTGTGAGTCAGCCTTTTAGAAGATGAAGGGGAGGTTGACATCAACACCGATACTAGTATTTCCAAATCCATGAAATAGATATATTTTTTACTATGATGCTTCAGGTATCAGGCTGGGAGCTGTGCTAATGCAGGGTGATGGAGTCATTGTGTACGAGTCTTGCCAGTTGAGGCCACATGAGAGGAATTACCTAACGCACCATATAGAGTTGGAAGTTTTTTTTCATGACTTACGATGTTAGAGAAATTATCTTCTAGGAGAGAATTTTTTGGTTTCCACTGACCAAAAAAGTCTCAAGTACATCCTCAATCAGTGTGATCTGAATCTGAGACAGCGCGGGTGGGTCGAGTATCCTCAGTCCTTTGACATTGAGCTTACCTATACACCTTGGAAAGGCAACACAGTGGATGACTTGTTGAGCAAGGGAACTCTGATATGGGAAGTTCAGGAGGACAATAGTGAGTAGAAGCTTATGGCTCTATTCTCTGAGATTAATTTGGAGGTTCATGATAGACAGTATCATACTTTTCTATCTTATGTAGTGGTTACCTCTACTATTCTCAATTAGGAATGGATGAGGTAGATATCAGACTTGGAATTCCTAGTCTTTACGGAGACTGTGTTAGTAGGGGACCCTCTTCCTGGATGGATAGTAGGCGAGGATGAGATCTTGCGTTTCCGGGGACGCGTATGGGTTCCAGCAGACATACGCGAGGAGCTGATGTGGGACTTTCAATCCTAGGTTAGGGAAGTTCATCCTGGTATCACCAAGATGTATCATGATCTACACCGCTAGTATTGGTGGCCAGGTATGAAGAGGGATGTTGCTGGTTTTCTCATTAGATGTTCTATTTGTCTGCAGGTGAAGGCAGAGCATCGGTGACCAGCATGCCTTTTGTAGAAGTTACCCATTATTGAGTGGAAGTGGAACGACATTGAGATGGACCTCGTGATGGTGTTGCTGAGATCACCATGAGGGAATGATGTTGTGTGGGTTTTCGTTGACATGAGTATGAAGGTTGCTCACTTATTACCGATCAAGGAGGCCTTCATTGTTGAGGATATGGGATGGCTATACATCCGGGAGATTTTATGTTTACATGGAGTTCCAAACTGCATTGTGTCAGATAGGGATGCGTGTTTTACTTCTCAGTTCTGGCAGGGGATTCAGAAGGAATTGGGTACACATGTAATTTCGAGTAAAAAATACCATCCTGAGACAGATGGCCAGTCTGAGTGTACAATTCAGGTGTTTGAGGATATGGTCCAAGCATGCATTCTGGACATTGGAGGTTCTTGGGAGAATCATATACCTCATGTGGAGTTTTCCTACAACAATAGTTTCCAGGTGACTATTCAGATGGCACCCTATGGGGTTTTGTACTGTAGGACATGCCTATCACCATTATGCTTGCTAGAGGAAGCAGAGGTGGCTTTGTTGGGACCTCATCTTGTCCAGGATACCTCATAGAAGATAGAGTTGATTCAGAAGAGGATGGTTATGACACAATCTAGATAGAAGTATTATATTGATCAGTGGAGATGACCTCTAGAGTTCGAGGTCAGGGATCAGGATTTCTTGCGTGTCGCACTGAGGTTGGGACACAAGAGGATTCTAGGATAGGGTAAGCATTCACCAAGGTATGTCATGCCATTTGAGGTGTTATAGAGAGTTGTTCTGGTTTCCTATCGGTTTCAGTTATCTCAGATGTACTAGGCTATGCATGACGTATTCTACCTTTGATGGCTCCGACATTACATTTCAGACCCGTCTCATGTATTTCAATAAGAGGAAGATGAGATCGATGCGGATGCATAATTTGAGGAGCATCCTATCCAGATTGTTGATTGCGGTACAAAGGTTCTCTATGTCCGGTCTGTTCCTCTAGTACGGGTGCTATGGAAGCACGGGCGAGTACAGGACGAGACTTGGTAGAGGGAGGCCGATGTACGATCGCTGTGGCCAGAGCTATTCGGGGTTTCTTCTTCCACTCCTCACTAGGGAAATTTGGGGACGAATTTATTTAAGTGGGAAGTTTGTAAGAACCTGGACCTTCATTCCAGGTATGTTTTTTAATTTTCTATAGTTTTTGAGAAAAGATGAGTTTCTGGAAATATTTGAAGTACACGACCTGTACATTATAAGTACACGCGGTCTACTTTGATGTCGCGTGAGGCCGTGTGTTGGTTGTGTCCGGTCCACACACATGGCCGTGTGGGTTGATGTGGAGGCTGCATAATGTTGATTATGGAAAATCCTAGTACACGCCATGTACTCCAAAATTAAATGTCATCTACTTTATTTTTTTCATTAAACAGACTAGGCTCATGTCTGACTTCCAGAATCATCTTCTTCTAGCTCATGTTTGACCGAGAGAAGTCATACCTTGATAGAACATCTCTGAGCTCCCATGCCCCCATCCGTTCTTTGAATCAACCACATTTGATTTTGTTGGAACTGCAGCAGTATGATTTTCCTTCTTATATTACATCATTTTACAATACCTCCTCTTTATTAAGTTATCGTGGGTTGAATGGTTTTTGAATTTTTGAAGATCTATGATGTTGTAAATACATTCAAGCCTCGTGGTTCAATTATATTGATCTACTGGAATCAAGGTATGTGGTTTGTGACTTTCTGTTTGATGTCTTCGAGTTTTGTGTGCAATTTCAACCAATACCCTTGAATGGGGTATTGTGTGTTTAATTTTTTCCCCTGTAGTTTTTCTAACATTCCAGTATTCTTTTTTAGAGTTTATTTGCTTATGTATGAGGGTAATTTCTATACTTGGATGTTTTTCCCATGCCTTGTTCTGTTAACAACCTTTTGTTCTTGCTCATCCTTTGGCCGTTATACCTATTTTTGGTGCCTTGTGACTGTAGGATGGAGTGTTGTCCCCTGACATGGTTGTTATGCTGTAGACTGGTTAGCCAAGTAGCTCTATAGGTTTACATTGTCCATATTGAATTATTATGTATTGACTTGCATGGGATCTTGAGAACCTGGTGCTATAGACTATAAGGGGATAGATCGAGTGAGCTTCCTCAGAGAGTCTGGGATATTATAGACTCTAGGGGATAGACCTATTGAGCATCCTCAGAGAGTCTTGGACATTAAAGACCACATAAGGATAGACTGAGTGAGATTCCTCAGAGATTCTTGGGCATTATAGACTATACGAGGGTAGACCGAGCGAGCTTCCTCAAAGAGTCTTTGTTTTGTATGAATTTCCTTAAACCATTCCAGGATATATGAGTAATTTACTGAGTGAGCATCCTCAAAGTGTCTCTAGACATTGGGGATATAAAGGGAATTGACTACGTGATCTTCTTCAAAGAGTCCCTCAGTACCTTAAACTATAAGTGGAATTGACTGAGAGTGCTTCCTCAGAGATTTATATATTTTTTCGTATGACCAAACCAGAGGGGTTAGGCTGAGTGTACTGCCTAGATGGTTGTTGGTACTTCTTAGATAGGACCACAAGGGAGGGCTGAGAGTACTTAATAGAGGGATTCTTGTTCGTGGTTAGATATTTGCTTCAATGCTTCTTGTTGATCTGTGGATTGTTTACTGTTGTGTATCATCCTGTTTAATGGTCACTATTTACTACTTACTGTACTATTACCTTCCATCTTCTCACTGACTATTAGGCATAGATATTTGGGTGGATGCATACTGGGATTTAATCTCATACCATGTTTGGGTCATTCTTTTGAGACCAAACAGATTATATTTCTATAGGTATAGATAAGGGAAGGAACCCTTCGACTTTAGGTACTTGATTGCATTGGAGCAGAAGAGCATGGGACTAAGCCGAGGCTTGCGATGCTGAGGAGTTGCTTATCTATTTTTCTTTGGTTTAGTATTTTATTTAGAATTGTGAATTTTTTAGCTGCTTTACTAGACATATGTATCTTGCATCATTTCATATATATATGTGTGTGTGTGTGTGTGCGTGCTCTAGTTTTTTATTTTTTTAGTGTTGTACTATTTACTATTGTTGGATATTTACTGCTTCTTCTATTGTATGTGTTGTTTACATCCGATGTGTACTCTGCCAATGAGGTCATAGTTTCCCTACTAACACACCCAAGGCCCTCACTGCATGTTGGCAGCCTTGGGTGTTCAAGGAAATGTGCTTGAGGCCATGTGACCAACTGGGTACGGGGCACCTATGGGTGGCTCCCAGAACCAGGACGTTACAAGAAATTTCTAATTTGATTTTTTTTATTTTTACTATTGGTAAGGAAAACATTGATAAGATGTCTATTAAAATTAAACCTCATAGAGATGTTTCTACAATGGGTTTTACTAATATAAACCCATGTTTTAATAATAATTAAATTCTTTTGAAAAGTGTTCTAATTTACACTATGTTCCAATGAGTTCATCATTGGAAGAATAAATTTTCTATAAATGTTTTTAATCATTATGATTTCATAACATTTATTTTACAAAAAAATTATCATTTTCTCAAAATTGTAAATTCAAACAAATTTGGATTCCTAAAATTTTACTTTCTAAGAAAACTATAACCAATCAAATGTGGGTTTTAAAAATCAAATTTTTGTTGTTTTTCTAGAATGTAAAGAATGTACCAATAATAAAAATATTTAGTACATGGAAATTTGTTATCCAAGACACATGATTGGTAGAACAATATATCTGTTACAAGATTATGAAGATGACAGGTGTCAAAGACACTTTTAGTGATAATTCTTGGTGACATTGTTGTTCTTTGAAAAGTAATAATTTCAAATGTTTTATTTGATTTAACACATTATCAAAAACTTATTATAATAAGAAAACTATTTTAAGGTGGATATTTTGATATGTTCATGATTGAAAAATATAATGATCATCATTCTAAATATAAATGTAACCTTTCGGCCAATCACCATGAAAATGTTTACAAACAAAACATCGATGACCTTAACATCTAGTAATGACATTGAATTAGTGAAATGGAAGACCAATATTTGTAATGGAATTGAATATTCTGACATTATAATGTTAATAATTTAAGTATGTTTCCGATGAAATGATTAGTTTTGGATCTACCAGAACTTTGGTATGATACTTCTAATGTGTGTGATCCTTGTCAGTTTAGAAAGAAAAAAATCATGTTTCATATATATTATTGAAGTCTCAACATATAATGACTTAAATTTAGTCAACATGAAATTGTTTGGATATAAATAATACTAGAATTATTGTTGGGAAATAGTTTTATATGTTCTAGTTGATGATTACACTAGACATACCTATGTCTATATTCTTGAAAATAATCCTGAATCATGTTTTCTTCTTAAAAGCACTGTTACTATAGTTAAAAATGTGAAAACATATCCTTGATTACTATTCGTAGTGATAATGGTATAGAATTTTTAAATTATAATTTTGAATCTTTTTGTAGTGAAAAATTTATTATACATAACATTTTGGCACATAAAAACACAAAAGAATCGTGTATTTGAAAAAATAAAAAGGCTTCATCAAGAGACTAATAGAAAAATATTGATGGACTATTCAGTTGGTAGGATTTTTTTGGATGAATTAGTTACTAATGTTATTTACACTATAAATTGAGTTTTATTAAGACCTTTTATTATTAAAACTCATTATGAGTTGTGGACCAAAGGGAAACCATTCCTTTCTTACATCAATATTGTCAGATGAAAAGTATTCTTTTTTATAAGTAAATAAAAAATTTATAAATCTTCTTCCATATCTGATGAAGGTTTTTTTAGTGTTTTCTATAATATGTAATACATATACCGTTTAAAAAAGGTATTGTTGAGGAAACATTACATGTTAAATGTGATGAAACTGATCCTCTTGTTTTTAAACAACCTCAACCTAAATTATCAAATATTACTTATAAAATTTATTTTCAACATATGTTGGAATGTTCTTATCATGAGGGAATAAATGATGAATATATTTCTACTATTATATGTCCATAATATTTTGAAAATGTTTTTTAAGAAAATTTATTTTTAAACCCAAGAAAATAGCTATTTATTATAAATCGTATTTTTTGTAATGTCATTGATGAAATAGATTAACAAGTTAAAACTAGAGGTTCATTCAAAAATAAAATTGAATATTTTTTATTTTTTTCTTAATTTGATCCCATAAATCTAGATGAGGATTTAGGTTATGAAGATTAAAAAAATAAAGTCAATATAAAATCAATGAATTTGAGATGAATCAAGTATTTTTTGGATGAATAACCTAAATATGTTTCTATAATTAGAGTAAAATGGCATTCTCATATCAAATGTGACAAAAATGGAATGGTAGTTATAAATAAAGACATGTTTCAAAAGGATATAATAAAAAATATTTCATATATTATGAGGAAACTTTTCTCTGGTACTAAGACTTTGATTTATTCATATTCATCTAGCATATACAGAATACATAAGATTTAAAATATTTCAAATTGATGTGAATTATTAATTCCTTAAGATAAATTTCTAGATGATGTTTCTGTATAACAAAACCTACTATTAAAAATAAAAAATACGCAGAACATGTCTTTAAGAATAATAAGGAACATTGTGGACATAAACAAGTCCCTATAGTCTAATATAATAGGTTAACTACTTTTTTTGTTAAAAAAATTGTTAAGGGAGTTGATGATCAACATATTTTTATAAAATAATTTTATAAAGGAATCATCATTGTTAATATTTAAAATGATGACATTATATTTCTTTCAACTCAAAATTATTTAACCAATTCCTTTGTGGATATTTTGAATTCTGAGTTTCAAATGATCCAGATAAGAGAAATTTATTATTTTTTTAGGTTTTAAAATTTCTCAAAGAACATATGAAACATTTATATATTTATAAAAGTATATTGAATATCATATAAATAAATTAAGATTTGATAATACAACAAATATTAACTCACTTATAATATCCTCAAATATGTTATATATTGAAGAATATAGCTAATCAGTTGATGAAAATATATTTAGAGGAATTATTGGATATTTAATTTACCTAATATATAGTTTCTGGGATTTATTTATTTTTTATGATTATGTTTAAGATATCATGAAAATTCAAATGAGTGCCATATTAATGATGTCAAATGAATTATTCATTATCTAATGCGAACCATATATTTAGGATTGTTTTACTCTAATAAAATTGATTAAAAATTATTTTTTTCCTAATCCTGGGTTTTGTGGAGTAAAAAATGATAGAAAAACTACAAGTAACACATTTAATTTCATTTTAGAAGTTTTAGTTTCTTGTAATTGTAAGAAAAAACAATGAATTGAACTTTTCGATACTAAATCTGAAAACATTGTATCTAGATGCTGTTATGATCCAATTTTGTGGATCCAACACACACTCCATGACTATAACCTAATTTTTAGTATTAGTTGAGTTATTTATGAAAATATAAGCTATATTTCATTATGTAAAAACCCATCACACCACACATGGGAAATAAAATAGATATAAAACACCATTTACTTTACTATCACACACACAAATGAGGTATCATTTCACAATTGAACATAATTCAAGAACAATATACAGATTGTATTACTAAATCTCATTGTTCTAATTGATTTTAGTATATTTAATAGAATATAGGAATGATCGCCATTAAATTATTATTCAAATATACTAAAATTTTACTAATATACTTATATTAATGAACTTATTCTCAATAGGGGAGTACATATATTGTGGTTTACTAATAAAATTCTAAAAGACATTTTGTTTAATTAAATTTTTAGCATTTTAATTTTTTAATTTTCATATATTTAAAAACATATGAATCAAAATTATTACAAACTTTCTTCAAAATCTCATTTTTAATTAAGTTTTTAAGGAATTAATTTTTTTACTAAAAGTGTTCAGAATCAAATTCTTTTCTAAAATATATTTGGTTTAAAAAAATTCCCAATTTTTCCAGATAGTATATTTTTTATTAAAATTATTAAAATAAACATATTTTAAAATTACTTATATGAATATGTTATTGAATAAAAATTTCATAGATAATGATAGTTTTCACAATTATATGTATTCATATAATCTTTTATATTTTGTAATTAAATATTAAATTTTATTTTCTATGTTGTTTTACATATTATTTATTTTTTATAAAAATTAAACTTGAAGAAAATATTAATTTTTATGAAATAATAAAAACCTCTTGTCATGTTAATAGTATTATTAAAAAACTAATAGTTTATAATATTCATTAAATCATTTGAGGATAAATATAAATCATTATATCATTATATGATTTTATACTGGAGCCATTAGATCAATAGAATATGATGGGTCAACCCTCTTCCAATAAATAAAATAGTGGGTCACTCTGTCCCACAATAAATATTCGGTTTTCTATAGACTCTCATCTCCTAATTTTTGGTAAATACAAAAAAAATAGTATTCATCCCATTCATTTCATTAGTACGATCAATTCACAATGGAATCAATTTTAGTATAATTATGTCTTAATTTTTTTAAAGAAATATGTTTTAATGGAAATATTGATAAAGAAAAGTTTGTAAGAAAGGTATGATTTAATTTTGAAATGAGTTATTAAATTTTCATTGATGGGAAATGTTTTTTTAGAAAAATATAACATTGATTTAAATTATATTGAAATTGTTAGAGAATTATAAGATTTGGTAAAATTTAGTATAGAAGAATATTTGGATATGATTTTTTCTCCTTTTGGTGAAACATTCAAATTAACTTTTTAGTAAGTGGATGATTTAGTTGATGTTCCGTGGGATTAATTGAATTATTTCCCATCTCGTAATATTCTTGAGATGATGGGATGTTTTGAAAATTTAAAAGTCCAAAAATCATTATTTTATTATATTAAAAATGTTATAAAAGTATTTCATCCTAATCTAGATGTGATAGTAATTGTAGTATAGATGAAAGAGTATCTAATTATGAGAGAATTAGAAAGGTATTCTCTAAAAGTTCTTTATATCATTATTTTAAACAACCTTATCAATATGAGGAAGAAAAATATAGTAATGTTTTTTATATATATTGAAGAATGTATTAAAAATTCTATGATGTTAAGAATCATTATTTCTACATGTTTTATAAATTATATATTGGGTAACTATATGTAATTTTCCCAAATAATGAATAAGTAATATACAGTTCGATAAAAGGTTTCAGTAATTGAAGAAGAATGTATGGAATGAGTGAACTTAGTTTTCTATTCCAAATTGAAAAAAATTATTGACAAATCCAAAAAATGTATCTGATATTGGATAAGGTAAAGGGAAATAATTAATTAATAAGAAGATAATTGTATAATTCTCTCCTCAAAAGTTTCAAAAAATATAAATAACTATCTCTAATTTTGAATTTATGATGTTCATGTCTTATAAGTATCAGAAAAATACATCCAATCAATGTTTTGAAATTGATAATAATTATTTTTAAAATATTAATGTGAAACAATAAGAACATTGAATGTGGATATGAAAAAAATAAGTAAAAAAATATTTTTTAAAGTAATGAAGATGGAAAACCTACTTAGATAGAAAAAGTGGTAGATAATCATAATATATCAATATCTATGTTATCATTAGTACAACCAATTCATGATTCTAGAAAAAAAATTATTTTTCATATTTAGATTTTTTTGAAAGATATGTTGTTCAATTTGTTTCTCCCAATGATAAGGGAAATTAATATGAAAATAAAAAAAAAATCTGAAAATTAATTTATAAAAATTAGTTCAAAATCAGTTATGAATTTAGTGTAATGGAGACATCAAAAAGTTGTTTAGAAGTTTAGAAGGGGTGTTACCAGAACTATAAGGTAGCTAGAGAAATTGTTAGAATAAAAATAAAAAGAATAATAATAATAATAATAATAATATGAGGAATAAAAAAAGTAAGAATAAAGATATTGAAATTCATTTTAATTATCCTCTATATCTATATCAAATTAGTCTGATAAGAATAAATTTTTAGAGGTTTCATTGAATGATCAATCATCATCAAAAGTGAAATATGATGCATAAAATTCCCATTCTAAACTATTGAACATAGTAGATATTGATATGGAGTTTTATGTGATGAATATTTCCGATGATGATAATATATATTGTAGTTAAAAAAATATGTTGGACCATTACTCGAACAAATTTATAAGGCTTTATTATATTCTTTAGTAACATCAGTCACCAAATTTCAGAAATGGATTGATTATATTTGTCAAACCTTGAATCAAATTATAGATTCAATATCACAAATAAAATACATTGAAGAATGGTTAATGAAACTCTAAAAAAGTTTTGATGAGAAATTATAGTCACTAATGTTATTGATATAGTTTTCTATTCTGAATGAAGTTAAGATAAAATGATTCAAACACAAGACAACGAAATGGGAAAAGAAGATTAATTAGATAGTAAAATGGCCAAGAAAAAAATATTGAAATTTTAAAGAACATGATTAGAAACATAAAGATGTTAATAAATTATCATTTTATATTTCTAATTAATTTGATAAGATATCATCTAATTTCTTAAATATGTTTATGTTTTTCAAATATTTTATAGATATTTTGGACTCTCAGAAATCGGAAATTTCTAAAATTCAAGAAGTTGCAAAAAATTTCAATGATGGTAAATCCAGAATATGATATTTTGAATAGGACACTTTAATGTGAAAAGATGAAAAAATATATTATAATTATTGATGAAGTGTTAGTTTCTTTGAAATAGGAGAATTAGTGGTTTTCTTCCATATAAGAGAATACATCCATGAATGATTCGACAACATCATAATACTTGGAGAAAAAAGAGGACATTCATAAGATATATGTCATTATCAAAAATAAATAAAAGAATGAATGAATAATTTTTTCTTAACTCTTGATATATTCATATCAATTAAACATTGAATCATTTATTGTTTGAATGAATTATTATTCAAATTAATTAATTATTTTTTTTTAAATTTTCATGGATGAATTTTGAATCTTTTGATTCTAGATGGATTGTAATTTAGAAATTTTTTTGTTTTTATAATTTCTAAAATTTCTTGAAAATATAATACATTCTATATTCCTTATTGAAAATAACCAAGGGAGAAAAATTATCTAAATTTGAGAAAATATCTAAGGAGGGAAATATTTTAAATTTGAGAATATAATGTAATAATATTTCCTATTAGATGATGAATTTTTAACATGAATAATTTACCAAGAATGGGTGAGTTAAAATAATTAATGGGGAGATATTTATTATGAATAAATTATCTAATGTTTTCAAATGTAAAAAGTGTTGTATATTTTTTAATGTTAATGGTTATTCATTTTAAGTGTTTTGTTTTGTACTTTCCAAAAAGGGGGATATTTTTTAGTTAAAATTTTAAAACTTATAAATATCATTTCCTTAGTTATGAAAATCAACATCATATTCATAAATCTTATTTTACTAACATAGTATTTTTCAATTATTTTAGAATGTTTTTTTAAAAACATCCATTTCCACTAATTGTAGAAATAGTTGTAATACAAAAAAGATAAACATTATATAATTTAATCTTATACATCATACTGACTAATTTCCTTTTCATTTGGACTAACTCATGTCTTTTCCCACCATATTGACTAAGGTTTTGTCTATCAGACTGACCAATGTCATGTCCATTAGATTGTGAAAAGTTCTTATCTATCAGACTGAATATATTTCTATTAATCATATTGACAAAAGATTCATTATTTTCCATAAAAAAAATTTCAAACAAGGGAGATTTATTTATTTCTACCAGATGTAATTTATTACAAATTTATAATGGAGACATTAAAATGTAATTAGGTAGAGATATTTTCCTGATCTATCAGTTGAATATCATCAGAGGACATAGATATTAGCTCTTAGATTCATGGAAATATTACCATTGGATGAATTTCTATAAATAAGTGTGCATTCTATGATTTTTAAGATGATGAATTTTTCAACTCAATATTTTGAAAGATCACTCTTCCTAAATAACTTGTCCATATTATTCATAATCATCTAGAGAGTTTTTTCTAAGGATTCAGAGTGAGGAATTTTAAATCATTAGAAATATTTTGAATTTTTATTCACTAGTTCGGATTGTGGTTTATATCGAGGGATTTCAATGATATAAAGATATTGATACTGATTATGATGATCTATGCCTTCCATTGGATTAGAAGACATATTAATACTAATATTTAGCTTGAGGGATTAATTATTTAAGAATGATAGAGCTATTTCTATATTCATACCAAGGACATTCCTTGTAATGAAAGAACTAACATTGTATTTAGATTTTAAACTATTGATTAAATTTGTTAGTATTATTTACATCCTTAACTCTGAAGGTTAATGATTATAATTTCTTTTATAAATCTTTTAATATATTATTTCTTTACTAAAATATTTCATATTATTTTTTAACAATGTTTATATACCATGTGAAATTTATATTCAAAATTATATTTTAATAAATTATTTTAATATCTATTTAATCAGATTAATTTTAATACCATTTAGTTTCATTGTTTTGTCATATTATTTCAAAGCCTGATTCATATAATCTGATCATCAGAGGACATCTTACATTGATCTTATTAAAAATTTATTGGCTTTTATTATAGTTTAATTTTTTAAAATAAAATTCACCACCCATATTATAGACATCGTATAATCCTAAGATCTCACAAAAATATTATATATACTCATTATATTTATATTTATAACCATCCAAGAAATGTGGTGATAAAGAATTAATTACACTGTTATGCGGAGACAATAATTTGAACTTACACACGAGCGATGTGTTCACTATAAATAATATAGAAAATAGTTAAAAATAGTTATTAAATTATCATAATAATATATATAAATTGTTATAATAATAATGTTATTATTTTATGATGGGTAAAACACATTATGTGTAGGTATAGGATGAAATAAAATTGAATGAATCGTTAATGATGATTCCCACTTCTCTGGTAGACTTCCTTTAGATCTATTCTAATGTGACTTAGGTCTAATATTTGGGAATGAATAAAGCCAATCAAACATGAATAAGGTTTTTTATAAGATTATTTTTATGAGATCATATAAGTTAGATATCCCAAATATGTGTGAGGATTTTAGACAAGTTCTGTCATCTTATAAGAGACATGAGGGGAATTCATAGAATTTTAAAAAGTATTAAATTATTATAAACTATAGCTCATGTAAAAATTAATAAAAATTGATATAATATTTTTATAAGAAGAGTATGATTTGAAAAATCCCATCAATTAATTTTTTTGGAAGTTTTATATTCATTTTGACACCTACCTTTTTGTTTTAACCCCTTATTTTCCCCTTTGATAATTACCACAATATTAATGATTTCTACCCATTATGTGAAAATAATTTTACTATAAAATGATAAAAAACCCATAAATAGACCATATAATATGTATTCAACAATATATAATTTATTTTAATTAATATAATATATTTTTAAATTTTAAATTATTTAATTAAATATTATATTCTTCAAATTATATTAATATTGACATTGGAACTATTCTTCTAATTTGACATTTATAACTATAAGAAAACAATGAAATTATAATAAAATGAATAAAAACCCCTCGAGTTTATCATGATAATATATGACCACTAATGGAACAAAAATATTACTATAACAATACTATATTCCGTGTTTTAAAAATCTTTTCATTTATTTTTTACTAAATTCCCATGCATTGCATCCGGGATTCAAAATATTTTAAGGTAATTATTTATTCAGTAAAAAATAAAGATAAATATCCATAATAAAAAATATTTTATATTTATAATGAATATTTATAATTAAAATTAACTTCTATTTATCAATATGTTAAAAATTTAAGGATAATAAAACAAAGATAATGACATTTGTTGGTGTTCTTTTTATAAAATTATACAAAGGATAAAAATAATAGAAAAAATTGGAAATTTTTACAATTTTCACATTATTTATGAATAAGGATGACATATAATCATCAAAAAAAATATTACAAATTTCAAATTTCTTATTTACTCATAATCATTTTATTTTTAAAGATAATTTATTGATCCAACCATTAATATGGTAATAAAATTACTAAAGTTACAATCAATAATGTACAATAGAAATGAGGGAATTTTAAAAAAATTTATACCTCATGGTTAATAATTTTAAATTTATTTTTCAATATTAAATTCATATAAGTAGAATAAACTATTATTTATAAAAATTTATATAAATGAATAGAAAATATTTTTTTAATAAATTTTTTTTATGCCCAAAATTTTACTTTTACCAAATTATTTTATAAATATAATGCAAACAAATATAAATATATTATAAGTAAATAAATAAACCTTATTATATTTTGAGTTCAAATTTTATTCATAAGGTTATTTTATATCGAAAATAAAATGACAATGTAATAGAAAAATTTGTTTTCTCACTATTAAATGAAAACATTAATATTTTCATGTTGAAGAATTTTACCATAAGATAATTTTTAAATAATAATTTAAAAAATAATATTATTTTTATCATGTAAAATTAATAAAACTTCTAGAAAAAATAAATATTTTTTCTTATAAAAACCAATAAAATCCTTATTTGAAAAAAAAGTATTTTTGAATAATAAAATGAAACTACTAAAAATTATGTGATAATTTAATTCATATTTATCCATAAATTTATTTTAAGTTAGAAATTTATATATATTTAAACCATATTTCCACACTATTCAAACCCAATAATTTAATGATTAATTTATAACATTCATATTAATATAGTCATATTCATTGGTTTGTTTGATCCTAGTTTTATGTGTTTCATACACTATAAAAAATAATGATATTATTTTAAATTATATGGGTGTTAAATAATCTCTTATACTATTCTAGATGATAATAATTCCTCAAAGAGGTAGTAATGTATTTTTTTACTCAACACAATCATATTCATGCTTTTTCTAGGGATGGGAAGTGTATTTAAATGTTTTGTGATTCATTTTATCGTATAACTTGTTTTTTTTTTGAAATTTTCCTAATTGAGAACTATTTTTCTATTAGTCTATTCAAAACATACATTGTCACATGAACTTAATTGTGTAACTCTAGAGTCTAAACTCCAAGAAAAACACCTTATATGTGTTAAATATGTACTATATCTCATTACAAAACAAGCATGTTGAAACGTATCTCCCCACTCGTGTGATCCTGATCATGAGAAACCATTGAAAACCCCTTCTCAAAAGACTCTTATTAATACCACCCTTTATATAACACCTTCATATAAGACTCAACCATATGAGTCCTCTATATAACTACTTTTTCATCATGTTTTCATCACTCCTTATTCTAAATGTTGTTGTGTTTTTTCTGTTATCGGATACCATAATCGAATAATTATTGTGAATCATAGAATGAAAGGATATCGGTCAGACAACCCATGAGTATGGTAACCTTGTTCATAACTGATCCACATAAAATTTTTCATGTGACATGATTCACCAAATAACATCATTTTCTCTAAATCTCAAGACTCCCCCACATATCACACTTGGGCATAAACCTTTCATCACATGACTCAACCGAGCTTGTTATCTCATAGTCACATAAGATTATTATCATTTCTAGAATATCTCACCATTCATCTACTTATTTTAACCACTTCATAGTATTTTGATTGTCTATAGGATCCTTCTATCATTTCTATCATAACTTTATTCATGTGATTCACATGACCCAATTAGTTAATCCCTTCAAGAATCTATTATATACTAACTCATTAGATCATAGGTAATATACTTACTCATTTGTGTGATCTTTTCATGATAAGAAAATCAATGTAACAATTTTCCATAAATTATTCTCTTAATTTATAGAATATTTTTCCTTTGCTACTCTATTATATATCATCATGTGAACCATTGGTCATGTTAACTTCTTAATCTTAATTGATCACATTATCCACACCACCTTCTGAAATCATGTGATATTGTAGTACTTATACACTTTAAATAAACATTTGTGAGGGATATGTGATATAATTTATGTATTATAAACATGACATGATTGGTTCATCGATGTGTAATTTGGCCATCACATATCCATTAAATTCCCAATATCTTTATCAATGTCTTATATACCATCAATATCACTAGTCATTTCTTTAATGTCTATTTCCTTGTACTCTAATACATTTGACATACTAAATGATGCAATTATTGGGAACAAATCCAAAAATGGGAAAGAGGTTTGGGTTAAGAAATAAGGCCAATGTCGGATCATTCTTAATGTATAAATTTCTATTATCCTTATTATAGTAACAAACATACCTATTATTTCATTCCCTTTATATTTTTATCTTGATCATCTTATTTGATTTCTCATCCGGGGTGGGTAAGAGGAATCTAGTTTTTTGTATTACATATTTATGGTAGTAAATCCTTCTTTTTTATTATTATATCTCATTTGGGTAATGTCTTAAATCCATCTCATCCTTAACCTAAGAATAAATAATCTTTAAGGAAGTTACATATTTTATTTTGTTCAAAATTATAGTTATGAAGTGGTGGAATTTTCAAAGAAATATGGGTTATTTATTATGTAATTATTCCAAGAATGGTTTCAATCCATTATATATACCTTTCTGGATATATTATAGATTATGAATTGTGATATTCTATAATATTTTATATTCCCTATTGGATATTTGACATATTGTGTCAAATTATTTTCTATGTCATTTAATATACTATATTAGATTACATGACATGATATTATTTTAATGATATATTGATATGATTTAGGATAATTACGAATATTATTTATATATATAACATTAAAATATATTATTTTGAGGTCATGAAATGTTACCAATTTTTTAAAAGTAACATTGTGCTGGAGTATAAGAAGATATATATTGATTCTGAGAGAAATAATTTCTAAACATTTTATGTACACCTCTCGACATTATTCAATACATTGTTCCACCTACTTACAGATTAGAAAAAAATAATATTGTTATCCTGCTTGTTTTAATGTTCTGTGACCCTTTTTATTGAAACTTAAATAAAAAGTACAAAACAAGTAAAGGTGTAATAGGTGGTCTCACAAATTTTCAATACCCCCATTATTAAACACCATGTTTTTTCATTATCTTCTCCGAAATCTGGAATTATTTATCTTGTATGGACCCCAGTCTATTCCTCAGCCTCTCCAATATCCATGACCTTAGATGTGAAGTGATTTTATTTTTTTCACATGTTGAAGGAGACATTCAATATCTGGGCCATCTAGGTCAGAGACATCAGATAGTTCATCCTTCTTTATAGTCTAGTAAGAACTTCCTTGCCCCACCCAAAAATAGGTTGATGTCCCCGTTTTCAGTTTTCTTTTGGTAGGGTCCTTCAAAATCATCATCGACTATAGATGTTTGATGCATTTCTATTGAAGGAGTCTAATTTTTATCCAGGTGAGAAAAATTTTGCAGTGAAGTTGACTGGAGAGTGGTAGTGTTTTATTCCTTGTACTCTCTTGGGGTATCAGTGTGGGTTTCTTTGACATATGGATCCCTTGTATTGCAATACGAGAGTTCCAAAAAAGATGATTTTTCCTTTTTTGGTTTAGAAAATGATTTCTCAAACCTATTATGTACATGAGAAGACACATGTACATGAGGAGCTTTGGGATCCAAATCAATATGTATCTCATTAATTCCATAATGAATTGAGGTTGGTTTAGAAGGACTAGAGGAATAATTGTCTTCCTCATTTTCAGAATTAGTATCATGTGAATGCACCTGATATCCAGTTATAGAATATCCCACACCTGTGCAGTCCGAAGATCCATCTATGTAATGCATTTGAGTTGGTAAAATAGAATTCTCAGTGCATTTGTAAACTATGGTAGAGGGGGGAGCTACATGGGGAGAATTCAGAAAATTAGAACATAACACCTGTATTTCCACATGTGAATAAAAAATCTCAATAGCTATAGTACCTGATTCTTGTGATCTATGTTCCTCGTTTATGTGGGGTTTACTTTCTTGACTTTTCTCAATAATATCAGCCCATGTTCTATTTTTTCAGAATGTTCCATAGTTCTTGGAGTATGATTTCTAACCTCACTAAGTCTAGAATTATGATCCAAACATCCCTCTCCCATATTCTTACACACTCGTTGAGTTTCTGGTTCATGAAACCTCACATGATGAATTTGTTTGATAGTATCAGACACCCTATTGGTATTATATTTTTGTGGTTTGGTCATTATGAAGCATAGGATAGAATCATGTCCACGAGTAGAACAAAATTTACAAACAATAAACCTACTACAATTTGAGGAATCATGACTAATAAATCAAGATTCTGGATAATATTTGGGCATGTTTTCAAATTATATTCTCAACTCAAGCTCCTCTTCTTGAGTAGAAAGATAAACCTTATCCCCCAAAGTAGAACCTAATTTATGTCCACCCACAAAATGGGCATAATGACCAAATATATCTATTTTAGTTTCTCTATCAATTTTTATAGGAAGTAATATCGACAAGGAAATATCATATAATATTATAGGATGCTATAGAATCCTTTTTATGCCAAATACATTAACCCATGTTTTGATCAGAGAGTTATCAATTTCCAGAGGGTTGAATATTCAGTCCCATTATCAGATTTTCTGTACTCCTGGCTTGATGGAGATTGAATTTTACCGCCATGACCTCATCTTGAGTTCATCGGAGAGGATAAAAAGATGAAAAAAATCCTCTCCTCAACGAGACACACATCTATGAGGAGAAGCCCCACATATCGAAAAGCTTCTGTGTGAGATGCTCGGTCTTCCATGGCTCAGATCATCTGGGAATGATAAGTTAGGATATAATTGAGTGAGCCCCAAGTTCGAGCCTCACCACAACTGCCTCTGGAACCACTAAGACATGTGTGATATTACCCTTATTATGTATACCTACATTAAATCCTTTGAAAAGAGAAAAAGTTCTACTTTGTTCGCTAACCTCGAATGCATTCGTTGCTGGAGGTTCTTCATCCATAAAAAATGATCCACCAATCCGGGCACAACATGTCTATGAGAATCAAAATGTCCCTAGATAAAAAAATCATTGGTCTTCGATTGAATTATCAAAGATATTGTAGAGCCTAAATCCTATCCATCATTAGTGAGAAGAGAGGAATGCTTCCATCTTCCTGATATCTCTCTTTTCTTTACTTTAGTGATGTTGGTATATAGATTCATATGTAATAATTGGAATTTATATTATATATTATATTGTAACATTATTATTCCATGATTATTTGGTAAATTTATTTCATTTTGTTTTTAAATCATACACATTATATTAAGTTAGAGTTGTCAGGGTCTAGTGGTTAACACTTTCTTGGTATGATTCTCGCACACTACATGCATATATTAGATAGAAATATATATTTAGATGGCACAATACGAGAGGGGGGGGTTAATTTTTTTTTTCAAAAACATAGATTATTAATTCTAAAAGAAATATAGTTTAAAAATATTTAAACAAATATAATTTATAATAACTTTAAATGATATAAAACTATGAATCTTTGTGGGACCTAGTACTAATTAAAATGATAATTGTAATTGGGTTGGTTGTGATAAGTGTCATAATCATACTGATTATCTTAAGTATACCAAATGTTTTATTTAAATCACAATAATATCCTAGTTTAATATGGAGATTAAAGTAAGTGAATAAATTATTGTTATAACAATGGTTATGATAACCAGAGTATTACAACAATATATGATTCTACAATACAATGTATAGAATCATAAGTACTAATACAACATGAAATGTAAGTATTATAATTGAAAAAAATAAAATGATATGAAATATCAATATAAAGAAAAACTATAATATTTATATTTCAATTATAATTACAGTAGAAATGTAAATAATACAATTATTTTAACCCAAAGAGAAGAGTATCCATTAACCTAGTATAGAGGTCCCTCGGTTTATTCATGAAATCAAGTCTTTAATAACCAGACTAGGGTAATTCCTCAGTTGTAAGATCAGATTATGTCTATATGCCAATCCCCAACATCCTCAATTTAGAAGTTAATCAGAACCTCTATCTTCATATCCTTAGAATCCCTCGATCTACAAAACATTGGCACCTATTTGTGTGCCTATTCCTAGAATCCCATATTCTTGATCACAATTTTTTAGTATCCCACAAAGAAAATAAAAAATCCTCAAAGAAACATTTTCTTGGAACATTCTATTCATTAAATGTATTCTAATGATATTTTACACAAGGTAGGTAATTCGATAGAACTCGTTCAGAGTATATTTTGATCGATAGATGTATTTTTGGGGACTAGTTGAATGACTTGGTATTTATAACCTCCATCCCAATGGTAATATTTATGCTTCAATGATAATATTTTTCCAAAAAATTTAGAGGGACATGGAAACCTGGAACTTCAATGGTTATATAAAAATACATACATGACATTTTTTTAGTTGATATACATAATAGGTTTCAGGAAATCATTTTAATTGAAATACATAAACGATTTCATGACATCGTTTTAATTAAAATAAATAACAGATTGTATGAAATTTTTTTAATAAAAAATATTTCATTTTATAATAATAAATATTTACTAAAATTGATATGGTTAATACTGATGATTTTCATAATGAAAGGAATAATTGGTTATGATTGAAACCCCAACATGCAGTTTCAAATGATATCAAGATTTACAGTTATGATTATACTCTGATTATGATTGAAAACATGACATGCAGTTATGATTATAAAATAGTTATGATTGAAAGAAAAACCATAATTGTAAAAGAAAATAATAGATATAGTTAACATTAATATGTAGTTATGGATGTCAAACAAATATAGTTAATATTGTAAAAACAAATATGGTGTTTCGATTGAAAACAATACATGTTGTTACGATTGAAAACAATACATGCAGTTACAACTAAAAATTATGCATTATAATTTTTATTCGATTTTAATAACCAAGAAATGTATTTAGAAAGTTTTTTTGACTTAAAAAATAAAATGAATAGATAGGTCAAGACAAAAAAATTTACAAAAAATATCCCCCTTTTGGATAGAAAAAAAATAAAGATAAAAAAACCTTATCTCCCCTGAGTTTTATAAATATTTTGAGAATAATGGTGAATACAACTAATTTCTAATTTGAATAAAATTATACATATGGATCATATAATCTTATCTTTAAGATTTTACCCTGCCTTTTAGAAGTATTCCCCAATTTATATAATATTTTTTCTTTGATGAAAACATTTACTTCTATATAAAACATTCTACCCCATTGTGATTTTGAATTTGAGAAAAATCGATATAAACCGATAAAGGGTCAGAGAAAAAAATCATAGAAAACAATAATGATGAAAAAAATAATGTGTTTGATTTTATACAAAAAATATTACAAGAATTCAAAAAAATCATTAATTTTTGTTTCCCTTTTACATGAGATTGAAAATAGAAAACTTTGTATTTTTTAATTATTTTTTATTCTCCATCAACATGTCATGAAATTATTTCTAATCCTGAAAGTTATATTATTATTTTACAAACATATTGTCATGATTATGAACTATTTATTTTTTATTCTGATTAATCTATTCCTGTTCATTGAGATTTTAGTCTTAAGTATGAAAATCCTCTATTATGATTCCTACGGCCTTCTCTTGGATTTGAACTCTTTTTTTAAAAAAAATATTTATTTTTTTAAATACGATATTTTAATCTCAAGATTATAAAATTAATCAAAGTTAATTTCATTTGATGTAATATGTCTTTTTAATGCCTTCAATATACCATTCATATCACTGACCAACCTTTTGTAAGCCATATTAATATCATTTAAAATATTCCTTACTTCGTTAATACTTTAGTAATGGCGTTTTACATTTTTATAAATGTTATAAAACTATTAAAAAACATTATTATAGATCGTTCTATGTTCAAGAGAACATTCTTCAAAAACATTAAAATTGGATTAGAGTTTCATAAATCTATCCATAAAAACTTTAACAATTTTTTTTTATTGTGGTGATTTGAAAGAATGTCTATCATTACTACAATTTTTTGAATACATGGAATGATATTTTATAGTGTATTATATGCCTACTTGATGTATTAAAATCCTATGATTATAATTTTTCTTTCAGAATCAGTATCTTCATTAAAATATAGAAGCTCACCATAAGGAGTTCCTAGAGATACATTTTTAATATATTGATTATGATTTTTATGAAATTCTTCCTATTATTCTTCTTCATTTTAGATTTGAATGAGATTTTTTGGTTTTGTCTTCTAAGAAACTTCATTTAAAGACAAACGATCTAGAGACATAAATTTTAATGATGCCAATTATAAGGATATTCCACGTGTTTTCTTTTCATGAAAGGGTTTTCTATTAATAGATTCAGATTTATTTTCATTTTTCATATCCTCCTCCTCCTCCTCATATTTTTCTTCTTATTATTCCTGGCATCCATCATTCCCTTTTTGATCATTAATATATTCATCAATATGGCTCGAAACATTGTCTTATACTTCTTATGAATCAAATTCTCTTTTAGAAAAAATGTTTTCATTTTATTTGAAAAGAGGTATCACTTGTATTAGTTCAAAATGTTCTCTTAAACCAATCCTGACACTAGCTTCCCTATTTTTTCACCCACATTGTATCTATATTTTTTCTCCATTCATCTAAAACCACATCAATTATGAATTTTGGATTTGTTTATTTCATGGAAGGTTCATAATTGGAATTCATCTGTTTAAAAATAATTTTTTTTTCGATTGTTTTGATGCTTGTTTACCCCATCCAACTATATATTTATACTTTTAGACATTAGGATATTTTTCAAATTTCATTAGTTCTTAATTGAATCATAACTTCAGCCTTTTGATTATATTTTCATTGATAAGTGGATCTTTGAATCTCTTCAACTTTGAATTAATTTCCACATTTCAAAGCCATAAAAATTCAAAATAAATTTTTTAGGATTCCGAGAAACATAATCAACAGAGATTTGATTTCTCCATAAGTTAATTTCATGATAGTCAAAATGATGAAACCCATGAGATTGAATTTCCTCATATTTACTAAGTAGTCAAGGACATAAACATCTGAAAATATTAGTGTTTCATTATCACTATTTCTCAACACTAAAAATACTTACATCTATATTGATATTAATTAGTTGTCAGCCAAAATATGATTCAACATTATTTTATCATCAGGAATATCTAAAAGAGATTCTTATACCTTTTGTTTATGAAAAGTCTATTCTGATTAGGGAATCCTATTGGATGAACATAAAACATCTCCTTCACATATAACTCCCAACAAATTTGTGGCTTTCTTTACATTAGTAGTGTATTTCTTCTCATATGTTGTAAAATTAACTTTGAGATTATCATTTATTTTCATAGTATTATATAATTATAGCAGCTCCTCAGAGTGAACATGATCTTGATCAGATCTTATTATTTAAATAAAAAATAGACTACGGACCTTGGAAGTGTATAATTCTTTTAAAATATGTATCAAAACAATCATAAAATTCTCGAGAAGAAAACATTTCACCTAAAAAGGTCATAGATGAGAAGTCCTTTGAAGAAATATTTTTTGTAGATGAGGCGGTTGATTTTAGCATGAAAATTGAAACTTTTTCAGAATATGTAAGAAAATACCTCCTCTAACTATAGAAAAAATGTTATCAACTATTTCAAGAGCAGAAGAGCTTCAGTGCACTTAAGTGAGAAGTCAATGGGGTATGAAGTAGGGGGTCCCTATATATTGGTGATGGAAATATACCAATTGTGATTTTATGGCTCGGGATAGATCAAAAAAATTTAATGGTTGAAAATGATTTCGAACTCTTGAGTTTTTATTTCAATTATCATATTCAAGATGAATCCAAAAATGTTTTAATTCAAAATAATTGAATTGAAAAACCAATTTTTTTTAAAATGTAATATAAAGTGTATGGTTTATAAATTATTCTTATCAGAGAATAAAGATTGATGTATTTGTATCCATATATTGTTATTATGAAAGATAAATTGGAAGTAGTGAAATATAAATCAAATAAGATATATTTTTTAAAAATAAATTTTGAATAAAAATGAGATTTACATTACAATGAAATAGAAAAGAAATTTTAATACCGGAAAATGTAATATTAATAAAATTATAATACCGATAAACTTTTAATACCGATAAAGTTTTAATACAGATAAATTTGTCATACAGATAAAATTTTAATATCAAAAATATTTTAATACCGATAATATTGTAAAACTGATAAAATTTTAATACCAATTTTTTTAATACTGATAAAATTTTAATAAAGAAAAAATGTAATACCAATAAAATTTTAATACCTATAAAAAATAAAATAGATTAAAAAAACATGAAAATGATTACAAACATGAATATTATTAAAAAATGGAAACTGATTAAAAAATAAAACTGATTAAGAACATGGAAAACATATGTACACCCCCATTAGAAACGAGGTAACATAATATAAAGAGATGGTTTAAACATAATGTTGAAATTAATTTTTACTTTATAGTGATTATTCCTATATTCTATTAAATGTATTCAAATATATCAGAAGGAAATGGTTTTTCGAATATATCAGCAAGTTGTTCTTGCATTCCAATAAATTGTAAAATGATATCTCATTTAGGACTGTGATCCCTATGAAACTGATGCCTAATATCTATGTGTTTTTCATGATAGTAATGTGAAATATTTTTACTAAGGGATATGGAACTACTGTTATCACATAGTATTTGAGTTTTAGTAAAACTCATTCTATAATTTGTGAGTGTGTGTTGCATCCAAAACACTTGATCACAACAACTTCCAGATGCCACATATTCATCTTTAGTAGTGGAAAGTGATACTGAGTGTTATTTCTTGCATGAAAATGCAATAATGAATCTCCTAAGAAATGGAATGTTCCTGATGTACTATTTCTATAAATTCTATAACAACCAAATTCATCATCCAAAAAAAAATTAGTTCAAAATTATTTTCCAGAACAGTAGAATATTCCTAAATCCATAGATACATTTAAATTGGAAAAAATAATTTTCACTTCTTTTAAATGAGATTCTTTTGGATTTTCTTTATATATTATAGATAATCATACTGAAAACATTATGTCTTCATGACTAGTTTTTATATATATTAAATGCCTTATCATACATATAAAATATGTTTGATCAACTAGTTTCCCAATTTCATCATGATCAAGTGTATTTGAGGTTATAATTGGAGTACTAATACTCTTAGTGTTGGTATATCCATAATTTTTTCAATAAATATCATATATAATTATGATGGGATATATAGGGTCCTTTTAGTTTTTGAGAAATTTCAAATACTAGAAATAATGTTAACTCACCCATCATACTCATCTCAGGCTCATATTTCATAATATTAAAAAATGAATCTTTTAATGATTTCTAAGTTGATCCAAATATAATTTCCTCAACACATATTTTTACAATAAAAACATTTTCCTTTTCATTCATTATAAAAAGTGTTGGATATTTGATTCCCTAGGATAAATTGTTTTGCAACAAAAATCCTTTTAATATGTCATACCAATCTCTAGGGGATTTTTTAGGGTATATAAAGATTTGGTAATTTTGAAAACATATTTCGGATGTTTTGTATCTTCAAAAATATGGGTTTTTCTTCAAATACTTCCTCCTACACATATACATTAATGAAAAACAATTCACATCCATTTGAAGGAGATTGAAATTAAATATTTCACCAAAGGATTGTAGAATATGAATAGATTCCAGAATAGATATTGGATCATAGGTTTCTTCATAGTCATATCCCTCTTTCTAGTTATAACGTTTTGTAATAATTCATGCCTTATTTTGAATGATTACTCCATTTTCATCACATTTGTTTCTGAACACACATTTTACTCCAATTTTTTTTGTTTCTTTAGGTATTTTGACCAATGTTCATAATTTTTTACTTTCTAATTCATTTAGTTCATCTTGCATATATTTTATCCAATATTCATCACTTAAGTCCTCATTAGAAATTTTATGTTCAAATAGAGGAATAAATGCTAAATTTTCTACTTCATTTCTCAAGGAACATCTATTCCTTACAGGTTTATTTACATCACCAATGATACTTTAAATATGTTAACTCCCAATGAAATAACTAATTTGGGGTTTTGAAGACCTTCTCATCAATAGAAGATATAATATATTCTAGAGTAAATACCTTAGAAATAATTTCTTGAGTATTATTATTGTCTCAAGAATATTTTATTATGGGTTGATAATCAGTTTTGGAAGACACATCAAATGATATAGTTTGGGGTATTCTAAATAAAAAAGGATCGGTTTCATCAATTTTAACATGTACTATTTATTTAATAGTGCAAGAGTTTTTTTTAAACTGTATATGCCTTAGAAATTCGGGAATATCCTAATAAAAATCCATCAATGGATTTTGGTACGAATTTTAATTTTTAATTTATAATGAATACATTTCAACCAAAAACACAAAAGTTCGAAACTTTTGGTTTTCATCCTTTCCACAATTAATAAGGTGTTTTATAAAGAAACAACCAAATTAAAACTTGATATATCGTATAACAAGAAGTTCTAATCGCTTGATCTCCAAAATGTTTAGTAATTGATTATTCACTCAACACAGTTCTTGTTATTTCCTGAAGTGTACTATGTCTTCTTTCAACAATACCATTTTTCAAAGTAGTTCTTAGGGTTGAGAACTTAGGAGTAATGTATTTATTACTAATTTTTTTCTAAATCTGAATTTTGAAATTCTCCACCATGATCACTATAAATAGTTATCGTTGGAGGTTTTTTCTACATTTTAAACATTTGAATAAAATATTATAAAATAAGAGAACGCTTCAGAATTATTTTCTAGAAAATTGTCCCATGTAAATCTATTGTAATCATCAAATAAAACAACTACATACACTTTGTGATGGATTGAAAAGATCCATATGACCTAGTTGTAATGAAATAGAAGTTGAGACATCACTTGAGGATTTAAATATATAATTATGTTATTTTCAATATTGAAAAGAGTCATAGACATTTGAAAATTTTAATATAAGATATGGTAGATCCATAACATGTCCTTTCTCAGATAGATTTCATATGTTCCTAAGGTTACAGTTTCCTAACCATCTATTATATATCAAAGATTGGTCTTCTATTGCACTAAGACAAGGTATATCATAGTTTCAAATATATTCTATGGTTATAGTGTAAAACATTTCATACCTATTGGTTGAAGGAATAAATTCTTCCTTATAATTGTGAACTACAGATTTATCATTCCTAAAATACACAAGGTAACCTTCACCACATAATTGAATTATGCTTATAAGGTTGTGTTTAAGACCCTTTTCAAATAATTCATTTTATGTTAATGGTTTTCCCTGAATAATATTATCTCCTATTTCAATGATCATTCATGGAGTATTATCATTGAATCATACTCTTAAAACATTAATTTTAATGACATTTTATAAGAAATCGTTGTTTCCAGTTATATGAAATGAACATCCACGATCCATGTACCAAATATTATTGATGTTGGTGCTCCCTTTATTTTCACAAAAAAAATTAATAGTTAGGTTTTTGGAACCCAATCATTCCGGGCTCTGGTAACATTATAAAGTAAAATATTAGGAAACTACATTTTTTTTAAAAAATGAGCCTTATGAAATATTAATTATTAAATTTTAATTAATTTAGAATTCAGGCCCTAATATCCACCACTTTGATACTGTTGGCGTCAAAAAATGCATCATTATAATTCAACAGACTCAACAATGTGATATGAGAAATCTTCCTCCCAAAAGATTCAAACGACCATACAATCCATCTAAATATGGATGTTTGCAAAATTCTCCACACGACGGATGTATCTCCATGTCGACGCCTCCGTGAGGGGCTCTGCAGCATCCTATCCTGGCATGAGTCCAATGTCGACTGATTCCCCTTTACGACGTCATAACCCTTCATATCCAAACTTGCAGTGGCTGAGTTGACAAACCTCCATACGGTGTCCCACACCCTCCACGAGGCTGACACAGGCCGATGGAGTGAGTCCTCTCTATGGAATCACCTATCTGTGTGGTGGGATCTGTGACCCCACTGATAGTGGTTTCATATAAATAGAAGTCTCACCCCTCTTCAAATCCATTGTGACTATTCCCTTTCAAATTATATGCCCTCGTTTTTCAAAAAACTCCGCAAAAAAGTCAAATGGATCACCAAAGGTACTTCTCCTCTGCGACCCATACCTCTTTTCAAGCTTTTTATCCACCATATATGGTGGATATTCCCTTTGCAAAGGCATATACACTTCATGGAAGAAAGGTCCCATTCTGGGCGCTTGAGGTTTCTCGAAGCTTACAGACTTCAAAAAACTCTCTCCAAAAAAGGAGGTATTCGCTAAGGTGAAGCCCTACTCACATAAATGTTTCTCTTCGTGAAGAGTTACCCTATCGATAATACCCCCTCTTCACAAATCCACTTGCCTTTGTGAAGAAAATCTTCTTTGGATAGTCCTTTCCCTTGGCGAAGTCCATCCTCTTCGTGAAGCCCATCCTCTTTGTGAAGATAGTCTTTACAATAATAATTTTTTTACACACCCCTTTCCTATACGGCCTTCCAGGCTCGTGTAGAGTGATTTAATGGTCCCTTGGGTGGTTATTCATGTTTCATTTCTTAGACTCATGCTTCTTCTAATAGTTATTCTAATATCTATTTATTCTTCACATAGCCATGCTAACGTGATCCCCTCAATGGGTCACTACATAGAACGGCCTCACCAAGTCATTTCAGTTGTCATCCCATACCCAAAGGTTGGTGTGTTTCAGTAATGTAAGTACTAAGGGAGTTGAGTGATCCCGTCTCATCCGAGCTGCAAGACGTTAAACAACCAAGAACCATCGTCCCCAGCACATGATGATAAACTATAGACTCACACCATCCATTATACATGGGGTTCCCCATCTTGAACATTTTCCATGCCCTATCGTCTCAACGGGAATGAGATCTTGCTCACATGGAATGAGAACCTCATTTTTTGAGTGGCGTCTGTCAAGAGGGATGGGAAACCATCTCAGTGCAAAATTCCAGCCTTTCTTGTGGGAGGTAGAATCCATACACCTCATCTCTTCATTCATGCCAAAAACTAGAAGATAGATGGGCACTGGGACCTTCATTAACTCGTCCCTCTCCATCAAAGATTAGTCACCATCAGGCCTCCTTCCTATATTATGTCCCAATTTCCATCTTCATGGGCTACTAATCATGTGTAATATCTTGTTTCCTCTTTGGGCCGCTAAAAACGTATAATCCCGAGTTTATTCCCCACGTACGCACCTTTCATGACGTGATCTTCCGGTCTTTCATACCTCTTATTTCTCACACTAAGCATGAATCACATGGTCTTAGAGTAAGAATTTACCATGGAATCTATCCCTGTCCACCCTAGCGTATGTCCCAATCCCCCATCCCAAACTACGAGGAATTTGATCCTTCCCCCTATCCGAGAAAGGTACATAGGAAGCCTCCATGAAGTTCAAGACCAACACCCATCGGTCCCGAACACTTCGCGTCAGTTCACCCTCATACAACATGATGGTAAACTCTATCCACCCATCACAAGCTACATGTACTTTGATCCTTTCCCCAATATGAGGAAGGTACATATGAAGCCTCTACAAGGTTTAAGCTCCACAACCAATGGTTCCAACCACTTCCTGTTAGTTCACCATCATCCTACATGACATTATACTGTACCCCCCTTTTCATATCGAATGGTGATAAACTATATACCTTTGAACAATATGGGTTTTGATATATATCTCATAGACTAGGTATGTAAGAATCCTCTCTAATGTTCAACCCCAACCAGTGGTAAGCTATGGAAACCCCATCCAGCTGTAAGCTGTTATATCCCCAAAATAGCAGTGAGCCGTTGTAGTCAACTTTTCTAGGACCCATATCTCTGGACTTCCCCCAGGGCATCAGGATAACTTTTGGGCTACTAATCCCACGTAATCCCTAGCATCATCTTCGGGTTGATGTCCTCCGTGCACACCCCGAACCTATTCTTCTCCATGAACTATGTGGAATTTGATTCCCTACCATAGGGATACATATGAATCCTCCCTCAAGTTCATTCCCATCATCCATGTCTCATCATGATCACTTCCTCGATCTCCTTGTATTTTGGGAAGATCATTCACCAATCTGGAGGTTATACGTCCTCCTGGTCCCATCCATGTGTCCATTCTCACTGGTCACCACATTAGGTGTCCCATCACCCAACGAAACTATGTGGACTTCGATTTCCAACCAAAGGGATACATAGGGAGTCTCTCTGATGCTCAAGACCAACATCATCGTCGTCCTCACATTGGTTCCATCTCATTCTATATCCACATCAATAAACCATCCTTATCCATCTCAATTATTACTTGAGACTCCACATCCCAGTAAGATCATGTTACCCACTTCCTCTCTTCTCCAAGTAGCAATCGGGCAGCTAGCCACACATAAGCCCCAAACAATCCATAACCATCCAACCAAGAGTGCCCCTTTTGTGATGGGCCACAATCCCTGTTTAAGATCAAGGATTATCTCCAGGTTGATGTCCTCTAAGCACACATATATTTATCATCCCTTCGAACTACGTTGGTTTTGGTCTCTCCCTCACGATACAGGGTATGTAGGAAACCTCCTATAGGTTCAATCCCTACCAACGGTAAACCCTGGTGGCTTCTTTATAAGGAAAAAATCACCCTCATATCCATCCTTATTAGACATTATGACCCATCTATCTAATAGGACTCTTAAGTGATCACTCCTGGGGTTACACCCATCTGATCCACTCCCATCTAAGTTCCAGTCAGTATAATCCATCTCTACTTGTTGTTAAACTCACGAGATACCCTATGTTAAACATGGAAATCTGAAGAACACCTTAGAGAATTTCCTATTTTATATAATTCCCTACACTCGATGTGGGATTCCTCAGGATTCCAAACAATCAATAATAACTATCATAAGGGGAAGAAACCCAAATGCATCAGTGTTTCAGCATCTAGACATGCTAGCTATGGACAATGTTACTACTCCCCCGATCTAAGGTTGTTTCCCTTACTTGACCCCATAAAATTTCCTAACAAAAGCAGTGTAATTAACTAGCATCCACGAAGATATATCATTGGGAAGAGTTTCACAAACCAAATATTAATATTTATGGGAGACCCAGACTAGGTGACAATTTTTGAGGAGGAATCCAAGAAAAGATGAATCTATACCCAATCATCCAACTTCAATCAATGATAAACATCCCTAAATATGCGATGGATGACGCCCACCTTTGGAAAGAGGGAATGTAGGGTAACAAACCAGCATGCCATCAAACGGACAGATGCACCCCCCCCCCCCCAAAAAAAGCATTGGAAATAGAAATGGAAAAACCAACTTGAATTTCCCTCCATAATGTGTAGATTAGTAGTGTTCGAAACATCAGTGGATTAGCATGTCATGGGACCCATGTATCTGGTGCAAGGTTTTTCCATGAAAAGAGTGGGCCTGGCATGAAACTCACCAGAAATTGGGGCAGTTGAACGTTGGAAATCCTGGTCTATGACCTTGTCCACGTGGATCCTTCTTTCCATGCATGGAAGACATAATGGCACTGGGGAACTAGATATCTCTTTCCTTTTTCAGCGTTAATGGTTGAATCTCTCGGCTTTTCAAGACCCAAGCTACTATGATTGGAAACCAAAAACTACCACCCGCCAATTTAGGGTAATGAGCTACATCAATGCGACAATCCCACCCGAACCCATCTCTTCCATGGTAGCCTCCACATCCATGGATACTGGGCTCCCACGCCCCATCTCCCCCTATGAATTCATCTAGAGAAGTGTAATTAACAACCTTGTTCAATGATAAAAGGAGGAGGTGATTATCCCAAATCGAGATATGGTCCGAAAACACATGGATTTCTTCCTTGTCATCACCGCCTCCCCCGAGAGCTTTACAGGGAGCCACTACTCCCCTGTCCATCTTACAATTGTTTTAGGAGACTCTCCCTAAAACGCTCTGATGACTCCCTCCCCTATGAAAAAGTGGCAAGGGATGTCCGGTCCAACCCAACTTAAATCCCATACTGGGTACCTCCAAGGAGGTCCCCAACTATTCTACATCAGTACTACCACCCGACCCCACTGGTTGAGGATCAGGTGAGTTATAAACCTGTGCCCCCGGCCCCTATCTGGTTACCACAACACTAGCGGCGGGAGCAAGCTGAGGAGGAAACCCTCTAAGGGGAGTCAACATCAACAGATACTATGACCCATGCCACTGTTGACGCTTATTCCTAATGAGAGAATTTATACACCCAACCTAGATTGAGGCACTAACCACCCCACTAGCAGTTTGGGATGACTCTCCTATTCACTAAAATAGGTGGTGTTTATCACGGGATGACCCACGACAATGATATCCAGTATGAAGGTCCTCACTGTGCAACCAAAAATGAGAGCTCAAGACCTCACCACTCCCAAGCTCGGTGTAGAGGTCCTCCCCATGCCACCATCAATCTGAGTGAAGTTCCTCTATTCCGCATTGAAACCTATTACAGAAACCTCTTCTACACCCGAGATCTTAGGTATGGATCCATTTCTCCTGTCACAAGTCCCCGTTGAAATGATGATACCCATCCAATCAACAATTAGCGTAGGGGTCTTTCCCATGTTCTTTAAAAACCGATGAAGGTCCTCTTCATCCTGGAAATAAGTGAAGTGTAGGTCTTCCTTGCTTCATTTTCACCATGCATGGAGGTCCTACCCGGGTTCAGTTTGACCAGTACGATGACCTCATACCATCACTGCTAACGGAATCAAGAATGAAGGCACTTCCAATGGTCTTACTAGTTCCAACAGAGGTCTTAACCGCACCATAACTTCCTTCAGTGAGTCTCTCAAGGTGTCAGCCAGTAGACACAGGGGTCCACCCTGTGTTCTCTTTGACATTTTTCTAGGTGATGCTCGCACCCTAGCTCACCGAGGAAGAATTCCTCTATGCCCTAAAATCGTTTGGCTGAAGTTATTCCTCGATCCAAAAACCTACAATGTCCTGAAGATCCATCATGGGGTAGAAGTTCAGGTCTCCAACACCATAAGAAGAATAAAATGATGTTCCCGACCATGATTAAGAACATATGCTTCTCAGATTCCAAGGAGTAATGTGATTCAGCATTGAAACCCTCACCTCAATCCTTTATGTCGTTGTCTCCGCAATAACAAGGCATATAATCCTTATACTTCCAGAATGCGAGGTGCACTAGATTCCCACCTCTCTATGCAGATACATCCAAGAGGAGGAAGATTTGGCCTCTTTCCAAGGCCTTTCCATGGAATCCCCCTTATCGTCATGGGTTCATTCTCTACCTTGACCAGATATTAGGGAGAGTTATTATGGGGATCGGTACAGGATGAAGAATATCATGACCCACCACCAGTAACCACAACCCCTGCACTTGAAACTACTATCGACAGTCTATCTTACATAGATGTGGTGGCTCAATCATTGAATTCATCGCAGGACAACCCAAGATCAGGCGACATGTCATCCTATCCATCATATTATCCACCGGCCTGTCTACTATCTCAACGGTCAGCTTCAGTGTCTTTACTGGTCTCGTAGCCACCACTAGTTGATGATTGGGGAAACCAGGGGCCAAATCCCGAGTCTGTGTCGCGGATCATGGGGGACATACTTGCAACAGATCATTTCATAGAGATGTTTTGGCCAATTTCTACTGCAAATTTAAGTGCACCAGAACTGCTTACCCAAGAGAAAGTCACATGTTTTCTCCAAAACATCTAGGCGACACACATACTTCTCTATTTTCAGTGATTATTTTACCACAATAGTGAATCACACTTTAAAGGTATTGACCATCAATGTCGCATGGTCGACTTGGATGTGCTCTCTATGGCCCGGCGCCCTGAGTCGCTCGGTCCTCATTAGACCGTCCAACAATGATCCATTCAGAGCTTTAAAGTGCTCCGTAGTATTATCAAGGAGGATTCCCCCCACAACCAGGTCTATGGTTGGGGGATGTATGATTCCCTTCATTTTAGTTCTATCTGGAACTGACCTGAAATGTGAAGAAATTTTGAGGATATGCCTTCAGGAAGAGTCGCAGATGAAATAGCCAACCTTCCAGAGGGAGAGAATTAGTTATAGATCCATGGAGAGGACTCCCCCCCACCTGAGGGAGAAAAACACCTATTTGATCCATTTGGATAGATTAGTATCTAGAAAATAAATTTACAAGGACTTCCCGAACCTACTGAGTTATTATCCCTTAGCCAGAATCCCAATAAGGGAAAGGTGCATCTTGGTGCCGTCAAACCCTCTAAGATGTCAGGATCAATTTAAATGATGGAAGTTGATCTTGAAAGGGTTGCGTTACATCAACAGCTGATGGACCATAAGAATGTGGTAAATAATCTCCTTGCTGAATGTGTTGCTGAGAATCAACCAAACTACAATGATCCTTGAACAAGGAAGTAGTTGTAGGTAAAAAATTCCCCATGCGAGTTGCCTCATGGTGACCATGACCCTCATGTCCACATGGAATATTTGGAATCCAGATATTATGGTAAGGGGGTGCGGTATGTGTCTCCAAATCCACAAGAGAGGTGTAATAATATTTGGGACCCAGATATAGTTCATCCTGCCATTCCATAGGTCATCCCACCGGCCGCTCCATGATCTACTGGGGCTTCTTATCATGTTGAAAAAATGCCAATGCACTGGTGGTTATGGATCCTCTTAAATATAGGAATCCCCAATCAGATGATCCAATAGAGGTTCTCATTTCTCTCCTCGAGGCATTAGAAACATGGAAGGTGGAAATTTCCCCTAATGGAAAGCAATATATAGAATGGGTGGATGATATTCCAACACCCCCCATTTATTAAAATCTTACCTTTCCCCCATTAATGGGAAATGTGACATGCTACAACATCTATCCCACTTAATCTAAACATGTGGACCCTTTCTAGGGACTCTTGCACTGCAAGAAACTAGTAAACTCTAATGTTTCGTACATACAATGGAAGGGCCTGAATTTGTGTAATACAATCCGCTACCCATTGGGCCAGTAGCTGGTTGGGAGGATCTTCGTAGGAACTTTATTTACCAGTTCAGATCTACCTCTTAGAAGAAGATTATTTTTGACCCCTTCAAGTGTAAGCATAGGTCTGATGAGCGCATTGCAAACATTTTCTCTCTGTGGAAAGGCCTCACATACTCTCAGGATATGCCACAGACTCATGAACAACTACTAAAAACTTGTGTGGGTAAGGTCAAAACTGAACTAGTACCCACTCTTATCACAAAAAATTAACTTGGATGATACTATGATTTCTATGATATGACCTAGCATCTAGAGGAAGCTTTATAGAAGGCTAGATATGCATGTCTATTTCATCCTATTGTTCCCGTGATAAGAGCCTCTATGGATGAGCCCTCCAATATTTCCGTAAAAGAGGATCCCATAAAATTGGATTTATTATAGGTGGATCCACCTCCACAGCCTCATAGAGGCCCCACACCTCAGGCATACACACCATCCTAATAGTGCCCACCTCTGAATAGGTAGGCGCACCCGCGTAACGTGCTGGCACCACCCAAGTAAGATAACCATGTTCCACCTCATTAGAAGGCTCCTACATCCCCTCATTAGGTCGAGTCTCCTAAATACCCCTTCCTAGAGATGGGAAATTGTACATACTCATTGAAAAAGGCTCAAGTCCCTGGTTATTTATGAAGTGACTTGGAATATGGAATTCTACGGTTTCTCCAATGCAGGAGGCCCAAGGAGGTGGATCTCAATAATCCCCCTAATTACTACCCCTATTATTGGATCATGGGGAAAACCCTCAAGTAGTTTTATGTGTCTAAATATTTTCATCACGACCGGGTTGATAACAACAAAGTGAGGTTATGTCCAGCTCTGGCACAAGAGACAATGTTGTTCATGAAGCCTGAAAACGACAATGAAAACATGGGTGAGTGTCATCAGGTTCCTAACCGTGGGTCTCAAAAATATGACAAATTGATGGATTTTATTGAAATATCCCATGACCAAGGTATTATCCTTGCATGTATAAATTTCCATGAGCCTTTACAAGTCTCTACATCACCTTCATCCACTACTTTTGTGTCGACATCTCAGCCATGCTCTTCCTAAAAGGGAAAGAATATGTGACGAAATGGAAAAAAACCCCACCCTGATTAAATTATCATCCCATACTCTCAGAGAACTCATGCCCCTAGAGATGCAAATTAACCCTAGAATCTATTCAGTGGTGGAAGATTCATCATGTGATGATCAAGGGTGTGTTTCGGTTAACACTGTGGAGCTGGTAAACCCTAATATGGTTCCCAATGACAAGGAGTGCCAAACAGATCATCCTAAAATCCCCATATATCTCCAAAACAAATTGATCTGTGTTTATATGAATCATAAAAATGCCTCGATCAGTTATTCCAGCTAGGTTGTGCATGCCACAGAAATAAGACAACATTCCCAGCATAGAGCTGAACTTGTGCAACCTCCTCACCTTGATTCCCAAGTCTTGCATTCAGCACCATTTTTGCTACTTTATCAGTCAGATCCACCACATTCATCTATTCCTCATCCTGTAGTGACTCAACGAGGTTTGACAAGTTAGAAATGGGGCATTCCAAGCACTATTCAGCAGCTAGTTCATCCGGAAGGGCACGATATACCTCGATCCATAGAGCGACCTTCAATGACCAGAAATTCACGTTTGGCAAGGATGTATGATTTTCTTAAACATCTTAAAATTATAACTTCAAGGATATCTATCCTCTAGGAAATTTATATATCAATCGACATAAGTGAATCCCTTACCGAGGATTTAAAAAGACACCTCTAGTTTAAGATAGAGATAGCAGCTGTAGAAGCCTTCCATGGTGAGGCAACTGAGAACGTAGAATGTCAAGCCACCATATCTTTATCCAGAAAAGATAATGTCTCCCCCATACATGGGAACATACCCCAACTATACATCATTTTCCAATTCAATGGTGTAGAGGTTATTTTTTGTCTTGTCAACACAGGTTCTGAGATAAACTTTATCCCGACCTAGATGCTCTGAAATATATGGGTGTCTGAGGATGATTTGATCCCCTATGACATAAAAATTAAAGGTTACGACAGGAATGAAGAGACACCAGTTGGTAAGATATTACTGAAGAAATAGTTTGGTGGTCTGGTAGCAAGCACCGACTGCATGGTTGTCTCACAGGACATAACTTACAATGCATTGATGGGTAGGCCATAGATCCACCTACACACAGTGGTCCCTTCGTTGTATAACCAATTCATAAAGTACTCCCATAATGGTTGATTAGGCACACTCCAAGGTGACACGTCGGCCTTTTCCTCTGGTAAATCTTTCTACCTGAATGTCGACTACTACACAAGAAAGGACAATCAGATCCAGGTCAGCAAGGTTGAACCTGCTATGGCTGCGATGGATCGATGGACATGCCTGGATGATTCCTATATATTACTGACCCACCAATTAGAATCCATGACTTCAGATCTAGGGAAGTTTTTGGTTGTTTCTGGAAAGATGGGGAAGCACAATCTCAAGTCTAAGGGAAACCAAAAAATCACCTCGTATTCCTATACGAATCAGGCTTGGGTGATCCTAGAGCCCCCCACTCCTATAAGTTAGCAGGATGTCCACACCATGGAAACAAAAATACAACATACTTATTGTTTTTCTGGGCTGGGATAAGAAAAATCAATCCAACACAACACCACTACATTGACAACATCAAGTGTGGCCCTTCGGTCCAAAGGATATATGGAATTGGGTTGACCACTTTCATCGCTAGGGTTTTGGAAGCACGTGAGGCCCCGGATGCAGTGTCCATTCTTACTCAAGCTAGCACTAGTGTCCCATCAGGATCTGTAAACTCAAAATAATCACTTATCTATGAGGAAATCTCTTTAGAATATGAATAATATGATTTGTAGGATGCTCCTCCATCATTCGAAGATGGTGTCCCCACCACAGTTGATGAATTGGTGCAGGTGAACCACGGTACTGAGACGGATCTGAAACCAACATTGATATGTGACACTATTCTTGTCAAAGAGAAACAATGATATGGGGACTTCCTGAAGAAATATCATGATTTATTTTCCAAGATTTATGATGAGATTCCAGAACTATATCCTCAATTCACCATCCACTTCCTCGGTCTTCTGGAGAATGATAGTAGGTTCAAGAAACCTCCCAAAAAGATGCACCATTTTCACAGATCGAAGGTTGAGTTTGAGGTTGATAATATCATTAGATCCAAATTCATCATAGAGGTCCAATAAATTATATGGATAGCCATCATCATGCCTGTCAGGAAGAATAATAGACATATCAGTGTCTACATGAACTTCTGGGTTCTTAACCATCAATCTATGAAGGATGATTTTCCCCTTCATGCGATAGAACTGTTGATTGAATCCATCATTGGGTTCCATGCCCTGTCATTCTTGGATGGTTATTTTAGGTATAACCAAATTCGAATGGCCTCTGAGGATGATGAGTATACATCTATTAAGGCATCGCGAGGTAGTTTCAGCTACATTGTAATGCCCTTTGGTCTATAGAATGCAGGTGCCACCTATCATCATGCCACACACTACATATTTAAACCGATATTTGAGACATTGGTGGAATGATTCATGGAAGATATAGTGGTTAAATGTCTCAAGCACTAGGACCATCTCATAGATCTCGAGAAAGTGTTCAGATTCTTATGATCCAACCATCTGAACATGAACCCCGTGAATTGGGCCTTCGCAGAAAGTTTTTCAGCTTTTTTTCCGATACAGAGGCATCATGATCGATTTGGAGAATATCAGGGATACCTACTAAATGTATCCTCCGAGAAACATTCAGGAGATTCGAGTTTTTTAATGAATCTTGGCCTATATATGTTGATTCATCACAAGTCGGGATAGCAAGTGTAAGCCATTTTCCTAGATCATGAAGATAGGGGTCGGTTATCAGTGGGATGCAGAGTGTTAGACTACCTTCGAGGAAATAAAGCATTATCTATTACATTCTCTGGTCCTGATGACACCCATTTCTGGAAAGCTGCTGGTCCTTGTTGTGACCTACCGGGAACGATCCCTCGGTTCCCTTCTCACCTAGAAGAACCACAATAGAACATTGAAAAATTTAAACTATACCAGCCACATGATCTTTTATATAGAGACAAGATATTCCTCTATCGAGAAGAACTACCTTGTACTAGTATTCAAGTTTTATAAATTGTGACACGACTTGAAACATCATGAGATATAGATCATGTTTTGAGTTGATCTTCTAAAGTACATTCTAAACTACCTTATATTGACATGCCATCACGATCGGGGGTAGTGATCCTATAGCAGTTCGACATCATGTTTTATTTTATAAGGTCATTAAGGGATAGGAATTGGAAGACTTCCTTTCTACCCATCCATCTCCCACATACTAGTCCCCTGATCTTGATTTTCTTGATGAGGCTAACCACTTAGTAGACCAAGCCATTTTGTGTTCGAAAATGCACATTGATGGTGCTTCCTAGAGTCCTACTATTAGAATACTCAACGACCCCATACTCAATAGAATGGGACTTGGTATTGTATTTATCACACCCATAAAATCTCATGTTCCATACTCATTCTTATAGTCAAAAGGTTGTACAGACAATGAGGATGTTTATCAGACCCTCGTTAATGGCCTCGAGAGGGCCCTCGAGATTGTCATTTCCCATTTTCAATTGAATTTGGACGCTGAACTGGTCATCAAGAAGATCAATAGTGACTGCATTGTTAGGGATTTGGAGCTTTTACCACTATTGGAATGTACCCACCAGTTGATGGACCAATTCCCATCATGGCCAGAGGAAACTCATGTACCTTGTTTGCAAAACGGTCGAGCTGAATCCTTGGATTACTTGGATGAATCTATTACAAAACTCAACCATGATAATTTGATTATTCATGTATCGCACTGGATATTAATCGCTCCTATCACTATAAAAAATGATGATAGATCACAGTTAAGCCACCTTACCTCTTTTTCATCCACATTAGGAACCTCAGGTCCCCCTATTGTAGTGTTGGAAGTAACTCCTGACTGGAGGAATCCATTTATCTAGTACCTCCACCACATTATTCTTCAAGTAGATAGGGTCAAGCATGAGAAAATCCTACAACGTTCATTGAAGTTTACACTTTAGAGTGGTTTAAATATTTAGAAGATCCCATACAGAAGTGGGTTTGATGGGATTATCATCACTTGCATTTAGGGAGGTGATATCTCTCAATTTATGATGAAAGTTCATGTCTGTTCTTCCGGGGCTCATCAGACCTGGCCAAAACTATCTCACCAGATCTGGAGGATGGGGTATTTTTGGCCCGCCATATTTTGTGACTGTATTGAGTTTTCCAAGATGTTACATGCATGACAAATCCATGATAATTTTGTGTATTAGCCAAAATTGCTTCTCCACTCTACCAAGTACTCTTGTCCATTTATGGTTTGGTGACTTGATATAATTGGACCATACCCCCTAGCGACAGCCCGCAAGTGTAGGATCATCCTGACCACTACAGATATCTTCTCCATGTGGGTGGAGTTAGTCCCACTCAAGGAGTTCAAGGCCTGATCTATCATTGAATTTTTGAGCTCCAATATCATCTACCAATTCAGAGACCCTAAAGTTGCCCTCACCGATAACAAAACCAACAGCCGGGTAGCCGAAATAATGAAGTTTTACTCCAAGTAAAACATCTATTCTAACCATACATCCCACTATCACGCACCAGAAAATAGGAAGATTGAGGCATTAAACAAAACCCTCTCTAACATTCAAGAAAAAGATCATTGGTCAGAATAAGAAGAGTTGGCTGGATAAACTCCCCAATTTTCTCTTGGCTTATCGGATGATGACTCCCAATTCCTCTCAGGTGACACCATATTCCGTGGTGTACACATAAGAGGAATTATTTCACATCAATATTCATTTTCCTTCATTACACACAGCTATCTATGATCAACTTACACTTGATAAGGTAACCAAAATCCATCTAGATGAACTGGAATCTCACAATGAGAATATTATTTGAGCCTTGAACATTCTAGAGAGGCATCATAACAAGTTAGCGAGAGCTTTCAATAAGAATGTGCTCCTCTTCTCTTTACTACTAGGTGACATAGTGTTGAAACTAAAAACAGCAATGATACCTGGTAGGAAACCACCCAAACTGGATCCCAAAAGGGAAGTACATTACATCATTCACAAGTATAACCCCAGTGGTGCATAATCTCTAGTTACCATAGATGGTGAGAAAATATATCCTCCCACCAATTCTAAATTCTTCAAGAAATACATTTCCTATGTTTGTTTTCCCTAAATGACATTAAAATGTTTCATTTTCACCACAATGTTAACCTGTGTGACCCATCCATGTTGGAAGATGTAAAACCACTCAACAGTCATCCTACATGACAATAAATTTTGAGCAGCATATATAACATTACGGTCTGAACTCTATGACCTTAAACTAAGATCTCTATTCTTCCATACAACAAGAAGTTAAACTTCAAAACATCTTTAAAAAATACGTATGGATTTATTTCCATCCTCAGGGAATACGTAGAAATTCTTAGAAACCTTGTCTTAGATTCCATCCCCCAAAATCTTTTGTTTGACCACCGCTGGGTGTAGTTCTCTTGGAGGATTCCACGTAGTGTACTATAGACTTATTTGGCCCTACTCATGTTGGGATTAAAATGCTCTATCCACGTTTCCCCATTTTTGTTCTTCTATCCTCACACGTCCTCACCGAAATACGACAAACTGCATTGCCCTTCCAAAAATATGTATGGATTGATTCCCATCATCATGGGATATGTAGGAACACCAGTAAATTAAGTCTATATGCCTAACCCCAAAATTAGAGATCTTACCTTGGGTGAAAACACATGATGTGGTGTCAGCTTTTGGCTTCATTCACATTGAGTTCATCATGATCGTACCGTGTATCCCCCCTTGAAGATCTCTCCCACTTCCAGTTTACCGCATGATGCTAAAATGCACGGGAATATTCATCCTTCATGCATTCTATTTATATGGGGCTCTTCATCATCTTTCATATCAAAAAGGACCCCCAAACGATAAGGATGCTAGGTCCTAGTGTTTTCCAACTATTTAGGGACAATGACCTCGATGATCTTGAACAACACTTCGATACAATTCCTGCGTTCTGACTTTTCTTGGTGGCCAACACCCATTTTTTTTCTCATTTCAGGTCACACGATGTGGATGATGCATTTCCAGCATGGTCAAAAACCATCATCCATTGTTATTACCACCCTTTTAGGTCCCAAATATTGGTTGTAGTGGTTATATTTTCCTTTTTATTCCTTCATACATCTGTCTTCCTCATGTAGGAGTGTTGGTATTATTGGGAATAAGCCTGCCTAATCTCCCTCCATCATTTTCATACTCTTATATGTTGGGGAGAGCCTGATCATAATCCATGATTCCCACATTGAGTATTTCTCATGTAGGCTTAAGATCATTTGTAAGGCAATACATTCATAAAGGATCATATATCTACATTTTGAGCTCTATGAACTTAAAATAATATCATGCACCATCATCACGACATGAAATTAAACTAAAAACTGTCTGGGACTTCCCATCTTAGGTCCCTCAAACTTTTCATCTGCTTGGACAATGTTATTATTTAATATTGTTCGGTGTGGTATAGACTCAATGTCCACATTCGCGTTGGGTTATTTTTTCCATGCCACTAATATCCCCTTTGATACATCCCTCCTTTATTCATCATATTTACATCATGATGTTAAAATGCATGAAATTCTCCAGAAATACTTGTGGCTTGATTTCCAACCTCTTAGGATACGTAGGACCGCTGAGACATTTAGTCTTCGGGTCAAACCCTATTTCTTAGAAACCAAATCATCTTCCTAGACCCCTGGCCATAGTTCCTATGGAGGAGGTATATGCTGTGGTATGGGAATAGGTCCTCATTCACGTCGAGTTTGTAACAACCAAGACACATACCTCTCCCTATTGAGAGCTCTTCCTCCCCTATTCTACACTCATCTTTTTGAGTTGGATACTCTTGAATTGGGCCCCTTGACCCTCTTTGGAAGTTCACCAATGTGCCCAGGAGCACTTTGGTTTCAATCCTAGAATGTTGGATTATACATATCCCTATTAACGCCATTTTCCATGCTTTATTTCCCCATTAATTAGGCTTTAATCATCCTTTACATTCAAAAGGACCATCAAAAGATATGGATGATAGGATCCAATGCTCTCTTACTTCCTTGGGATAAAGACGCTGAGAATTTTGAATGAAAAATTTATACAAGTCCCCTATTGTGAATATGGACAGTGGTTGATGCTCATTTGTTGTTCCCATTTTAGGTCACATGACATGGATGTTGTGTTTTGAATATGGTCAACAATTATCCTCCTTAGTCATGCCACCCCCATCATTCCCTAAATATTGGTTTCATGATTCACATTCTTTTCCAGTCCATTATTTCCATGTGGAGTTTCAACACTGTCAGTTCTATCCCTCAGTGCAGGTTTGCATGTTATAAGGAATGAGCCACAATGAGGCATCATTTGAGGATTCACATTGTACAACCCTTTTTCTATATTCCACGTGTTGCGAATACCTTCTCTACTCTTGTTTCGCACATCGAGAACAACACATGCGGGCATAGGAATTTGGTCAAGTTTTAAGCCTACTTGGAAGAGTCTTGCTACTTATAGTGTGGTATATATGACCATAAATTATGATATAACCATGTACTCAACACATAATATTAAACTACATGAATATTTCTAGAACTATGTACAACTTGATTCTCATTCTTATGGGATACATAAGAACACTTGAGAATCTCGTCTTCAGGTCTAGGTCATGTTTCACTAATTATCTCTTTAGTTCAGTCTTTTTGCCGAAACAATTATAGGATTTCATGTTGTGGAATATATGGGTTTATATCCTAATTTATGTAGGGTTTGAAATATCCACACCACATACTCTCCTTCTAGAAGCTTGTCCCTCTTATCTCTTGTCCCATAAAAAGTTAAACTGTACTATCAGAACTACATATGGCCTGATTACCATCCTCATGGGATGCATAAGAACACCTAGATGTTTTATATTTGGGTTCAGAGCCATAATCTATGACCTTTCCTACCCCCATTGTCTAGAGGTTTCTTCCATAGAGTCACAGATGGTGTGGTGTGGACCACATGCTCATTCATGTCGGGTATGCTTTATCACGCCATGTTCATTCTCCTATAAAACATAGTTTCTTCTATATATGTCCAATCCATATGACTTTAAACTATATTACCTAGTCCCACATTACTTTAAAATATTGTTTCTATATAGAACGATGTTAACATTCCATGGTTGGTCATATCAAATGACCCTAATCTATGACATTATCATCCTGGTTCATGATGAAAAATGACACCGTATTGTGATGTCTCACTCGAGGGGACATCATGTTTGGTATCAGCCATCCACCGCAACATTTTTCAAGGCCTACATATGGATTGAATCATTATGTGATTCATGGATTCTCCATCCTACTGTTTATTCAAAAATAAACACACATATATCTTAAAGAAAAAAGAGATCTATCAAATGCCACTTCATTTGGTGCACGGTCCAGACCCACAAGACAGTATATTCCCTAGATTTTTTACCCTACCATGCCACTCTAATAACTACATATGGATTTATCACCATCATCATGTGGTACATAGGAATTCCCATGTGCTTTTCCTCGATACCAACCCAACATTCATTCTCGATCCCTCAACCTAAAACATCTATAGGAAGCACATGGTGTGGCATGAACTCTTGCTGTGATTGTTCCCATCAGGTTTCTTAATTACCACACCATGTTTATACCACCATTAATTCCATCTATGGTTCGAGCACTAAGTCCTTAAAAATATTATCCAACCTTCCTTGTGATATGACACTAAACTACAAGGAATTTTTAAGAACTATGTGTGCATTGATTCTCATCGTCATGGGATATGTAGGAATGACCAGACATTCTGTATGCGGGTCCAACCCCTGGAATCTTAAACTCGGCCCCCTTTTTTGGCACCATGGACCGAACTCCATTGGTAGTATGTGGTGTGGAGATTACCTCCAGGGTTCTCAATAATGTCAGTTTTTTCAAAAACTGCACCATGTGTATCCCTTATCCCTTACCAACCTAGTCTGAGTTCCACAAACCTTAACTATGATATCCCTATGGGAAATATGCATTGGGTTTGGCTACATCACCCCCTACACACATTGAATTAAACCATGTCCCCTCTTAATGGTATAGTCTATGACCTTAATCTAGGAGCCTGTGACCCCATGAACCTTGTCCTTGGAAAGGGATTTGACTTCCTCTATCTGACACGTCTCATTGGCATACTCAAATGCATTGTGGAAAAGGTCCCAATGTGTGGAATTTTTAGATGAACACCCCTTGATTCATTTCCATGCTTCATAATACCTTTATTATAATCCCCATCCTCTTCTATGACTAATGGGTTCCCCTTTATGCCCTGGTTTTAGGCCACATTACCTAACCTAATGTCTTGGACCAATGCCCTTGAAGACCCCAGATGACATTTGTTACTAGTCCCATGTTTTGAACATTGTTAGCGGTCGACCCTAATTTGATTGTATCCATTCCTGGACAAAGTGAAATGGATACTATGTTTCAAACACTATCAACAGTTATTCTATACCATCACACCACTATCATTGTGGTCAAAATATCAGGAATCAGGATTCACATCATTCCATTCACTTATGTTTAAGGGGAATTCCAACACACTCGGTTTTACCGCATCACACATTTATGTGTGTTAGATAGGCCGATTAGTAATATTGGGGTGTTTTTAACCTAGTGTTCAATTTATTCTAATTTTTGCCTCCTTTTTCTTGTAAAATACATTCACTGCCCCTTGTTTCCCACATCGAGAATGACTCACCCGGGCATAGTTGTTTTGGCGGAACATGTACTAGCACAATCATGCCACACATGCCTTTTTCATCCTACTTGATTTTAAACTACAATCCTAGAACATTATATGGTTTGATCCCCATCCTAATGGGTTATGTAAGAAAGCACAAAAACATTTCATCAGTTCTTGCTCCATCCCAGGAAACCTCTGTTCTATGGAATAAATAATCTCATCAGGACATGTGGTATGGTGTACTGATTATGTACTCATTTGTGTTGGGATATGTACCACACCACACATTTATTTTTTTGGAAAATCATGTTCTCAAATCATTAATTTAAATTGTGGTTCTTCCCTGAACAAGTTCAGGATGCCCCATTATAACAATGGGATGCATTAGATTCATCACAAAAGAGGATTTCCCCTATAACTGTTGTAATCTGACCACAATATACCTAAGAAATACATTTGGATTGATTCTAAACCATATGGGATATGTAGTGATGTTTGGGAAATTCTCTTTGGGCCTAGCCCCGAGGTCGTTAACCCTTATGGCCCCTCAGTCTTGATTACGGTCCAATCTCTATGACCTTAAACTAGGACCCTTGAGTCTATGCAATAGAATTTTAAACTATTATCCCTATTCTAGGTGGTATGGCCTTAAAAATACATGAACCATCCATACCATATGATGTTAAACTATGTATCTATTTTCATCACAAGTATGATTTAAAAATGAAAGTCATTATAGGTCCTTACCATAGGGGTACAATCTAGAAGTAGGAATGATCCCTGATCAGACCCATGTGCTTACCTAATGTGTTTCCACCACATCACTGTAATTTTTAGTGTGTTGGAATTCATTTGAACAGCCCATCAATCCAACCTCCACAATTCTCATGCCCCTTATTTGGATCCTTATACTCTTTCATGACTGCAGGGACCCCCTAACAATATGGATTCTTGGCCTATTGCTCACTTACTGTCCTGGCCTAATGTCTCAAATGACAAATGGATGAAATCTCGAGTTTGGCCCCATGTTTCGAACATGATCAGTGATCAACCCTCATTTTGTATGCCAATTTCAGGCTAACACAATTTGGATAAGGTGTTTCGAACATGGTCAATAGTTATCCTTAATTGTCATACTTCCCCTATAATTTTCTGAATTTAGGGAATTGTGATTCACACTTTTCACTCCCCTCTATTCAGATTGATTCTAATGCCCCCAAAATCCCAGGTTGGTTATTTATACCCTGAATTCCTGAAGATTTGTTGGCACTCACAATGTCCAAAATAGTAACAATTCATCCATCCCTTTTTTCTCACATAGGTCATCACACACAGTAGCTTAGGGATTGATCATTGGATATTTCAAGGAATTGATAGAAATACAAATATTAAAACAAATAATAGAACTCTTTTTTGTGATCAAAAGAAACATGAAAACCATAAAATAATTTTATGAGTTCATATAAATTACAACGCCCAGGGGTTTTCCCCTCCCAGAGTTGGGGTGACCTCTTCAACAAAACATTTCAACTCACCCACTCGCTGGCTCGTGGCAGGGAGAATCAACTATTTCCTACCAAGCATCTACTCCTCCATAACTGAAATGTAGAGTTGTTCATTAGATTCGATCTGGGCCCAATTATTATCGTCTCATATAGGGTCCATCTCTTTAGAGGCTCACCTATTCTATTCTTCAGCCTCTTCTAGGTGGGCATTCAGTTATGATATGATGTCTAATTTCACCTTGAGGATAGCAGACTGCTCATTCACCCACTTCATCAACCATTGAATCTCATGTTCAACCTCACAGAGTCTTTTAATATTGACAGCCTATCTCTGCTTCCAACCAACAGTGAGACTGTCTGCGTCCCCCAACACCCTCTCAACAATGTAGTCCCGAATACGAATGTATGGGTGTTGGGTAGTTACACCTCCAACACATAGTTCACACAACTAGGAAAAATCCTCCCCATCTGGTATATCCATTGTGCTTGCAGGGTCTCCATGATAAAGTGCCTGATCAGATTCCATGATTGAAGTAGAATGCACTTTCTATCCTCTTCATCAGATGTAGTTTCATCTCGATAACGTGTTTCAGTAGGTTCATTTGCAAGAAATGAATTTAGGAGATCTGCAGCAGGGTGCTCCTCTGGTTGGTCTTCATCATTGTATTTCACTTGAATGACGTCTTCCCAGTCAGTGTTAAGCTCTATTTCGCCAACAGTATTTCCAGCTACCACTGAAAATTTGTTGGAAACTAATGCATGGTAATCTAAGTAACTTAATGCAATAAGGAGCAACTCCTCTACTTGGAGCAGAGCCTCAGCTCTCCCATCCATTTTTATTATCAACGTACTCACCATCCGAAAAAAACTATACATGAAAAGGTCATGTTAGCTAGTTTAACCGGCCGAACGATAGGTATATCTCTATAGTATGAGACTTACACTGGTCTATCACTTGGTCTCTCCTCAAGTATTCCATCTCCAAGAGGAAAGGGGGAAACCCTCTATATTCTATTGTGGTCTCTGAGGATTTTGAGAAGGCCACCCCTACTTCCCCAACTTCGCTTGACTCCACAACCATCATCTATCCTTCCACAAGCCCTAGTGATGGGTCCTATGAAACTGTAGCGCTTTCATCTTCATCGACGAGAGTGGCCGAATGAAGGATCTCTAGTATATATACATTTTGGTTGACAAATCATGATATGTTAGGGTGGGTATTAGTGCATTGAAAGGGTATAGAGGCTTACTTCTAATGATGTGGTGAATTCACCCTAGGATATTCCCCCTCGAGGGTGGTATCTCAACGTCTTTAGAAGATTCCCCCACAGAGGTCCCCTCTAATGCTTAGTTGAGATCTCCCACATTAACATCATCCCACCATGATTCGTCAGCCTAGACAGGCAAGGGGAAACGTGTTGCCAGTTGAGCAGCCATTAGTTCTGCAAGAGTAGTTATATTCAGCATCACCCTTTCCTAGTGAGACATCTTCCACATGTTTCCATGGGAATGTATTACCTATTATAGAAAAATTACAAACATTTTTCACTCAGAAGGGGTATCATTTATGTCGTCTTTAGCAAAGCCGTGCTCCCCAAAAAACACCCCTTGAAAGTTCAGGTTAGTCTATAAGCTGTTGATTCCAAGGTATAGTTTTCTCTTGCTCCAATATTTCCTTACATCTAGAAATATGACATCATAGGGTTTCAATACTAGACACAGATGCTTCACAGAATCTTATGGGGTTATCCTTCGAAATCCCCAAGATGATTCACCTCCCTTCCGGGACCTCCCAGATAGATCCACCGGTCCAGGAACTGCCCCATCTCCCTCTTCACTTCTAGTTAGCACTAGCCTAGGATTTTACTGTTCATGGACTACCACACCTAATGTTAAAACATATCCAACCTTAAAAATGTTCTCACTACCTTCTAGACATCCCCCCATTTCCACTGTCCAATGTTGTGGTGTATGAACCACCTTACTGGACCGAATGGTCACTTGCTTCGACATTTCACTAGGGTAGGCATCCTCCCAACACTATTCAAACTCATGAACCAACTTGAGTGCAACATAAGATGGGGGGAACTCATTAAAAATTTTCCCATCCTCCCTTGTAAACATCCAATAGATTTTTCGCATCATTCATCGGTGATTCTCACGGTGCACATTCATATAAACTCAGGGATTCAACCACTACAAGCAATGGAATTGTCGGTAAAACCGATGCGGGGGTATATAGATCACCTATGGGTTTAAAATCTAATCATTCCACCAGCACACCGCCATAGAAGAATAAAAAATAAAACCATTTCTATATCATATATGTTTCTTCATTAGTATGGGCCCCGACTGGAGGGGAAATGAGTGGAAGATGAATTTTTCTACTCACCCCATATTACAAGAAAGTTCATAGCATATTTCATCAATATAATGCTCCATGAAATGTTTAAAATGTCCTTACAAGAATGAATTTGTGCTGGAGAAATAGTGTTAAGGTATTTGTATCCCCCCATTTGCGTCGCGATCCAGCTATACAAAAAGTGGAACGACCCGCACACTTGCAGCAGCCTCTTCCCCTAACTGACTTCCCTATATAGATGGTACAACTTTTCCAGGACTGGTATGTCGAGATTGATGTAATACCCACCAGAATAATATACCACCAAGAGGAATATACATGGAAACACCCCCATGTGGGAATCTTTAATTGTAAAATCTACCAGCATATTAGCATTGAGATGATCTGGGAAAAGATTGACTATCGGTCGCTGCTCAGTTTTAATACTATATCCCTACAACTTCCACTATCTATATTACAGTGTCCATCAGTATGAACCCTATATACCCAACTGATATCCTTGCAGACAAATACGTGGCCTCAGTGGTAGCATTCCCTCTTTTGAGGGGAAATTCATTAATTAACTGATTTACTACTTTGAAGTGGATGTCTCAAGTGTTATATTTGTCCTCAACTGTACCTAGCCCAAGCCTTAGCATTTTCCATTTCCAATGGCAACATTTGTTTATTGTCCCCCCAAGAATTCGTGGTGGGTGGGGGGGATCTCATCATACATATCTACCACGATTATGATGCCAGAAATTTGATGGAGGTCCCAGAGGATGATGCCACCCTCCCAGTTATGTAGGTAGAACGTGTTGGTATTTGGAGACCACTGGCTCAGAAAGTTCGGTATAAATTACTTTGACTCGAATATGCTAAATTGGAAGACCCAGTAGGCTTCATTTAGACCTACCCACCTCATGAAATTCTCAAACTCTTTGTAGGAAATGCATGCTCAGTAGGCCTAGGCCTAGTCGTCTTTGAAGTTTCCACCCTGGGGAATGTCCCCTCTTGTGATACACCCCTTATCTGTATTTATATGCTAGACCTTGATGATTATCTTATATAGCGGTGGTGATGTATCATGCACCAGTGCCTTTCCAACAATGTTGTTGATAGGATTATAAAGAAAATTATATCTGACCAGAGTTTGATATTTCTTGGTGAGCCCATCCACAACCCTATGCCACTGATATTTTATGGGTGTACTCATGAATCAGTAATCTGGCTCATCCTAAATGGTGATGGGAATTAAGACTTGGTCTCTCAAGCCAAAACCATATAATGGAATATTCTTTCATAACAGATATCCCCTTTTCACCTATGTTAGCCTCTCTATCAATGATTCGTGATGAGAAGTGCTTTGGATGTACTTTCCTATTTTTATGTTTTTGGATATGGCTTACCTTTGAGAAGCATCGATAGAAACCTCTCTAATAGCATCAGAAGTGTCCATTAAATCTGAGGAATCATTGGAAATTGGGACCGAGGAATGAAAGCCGAGCAGATACTGTTCACAACGACCCTTCGCGAAGACCCTTCATGGAGATAATCATGCCTCCCTTCTACGATGCAAAGATGCACAACCTTCAACATCTATCACAAACGAATTAGTGGAAAAATATTCTCTGGTTTGCTAAAAAGAATTGGTGATGTAATAGACCAGAGACTCCAGTTCACAAAAGCGTTCGAGAAGAGGATCGTTTGCGAAAAGAGCACACGCATAGTTGATCGCAAATATCCAGTTGTGAACAAAAAACCGTTGAGCCACTATATATAGACATCAGAGGCGTCATATTCGTGGAAATACATGGGCTTTTTTGGTGCCCCCAAGCTCAATGTGGTTCCCTTCACATCGCAGACCAATCCCTCTTCAGGAAGAGCCCTTCACGAGAAGGGTAAGGTTCCACCATTAGCGAACTAGCTTCAGCCACACCTCGGTGATCTGTCATGAGTTAAATTATCTAGGCATATTATGCTTCTTTCCCACATAATTTGACTATCTCTTTTGGTTGGCTCTAATTATGAGGGGGCGAGGACATTTTTTGATGCCAAAAAATGGTTCCTGCTCATTCCATGGACTCAACAATGTGATCAGGGAAATACGCCTACCAGAATGGTTGAATGACACTCTAATCCATCTCAAAATAGACCTTCATGAAATGCTCCACATAGTGGGTGCATCTCCGATCTGATGCCTCTACAATAGGCTCTATAGCTTCCCAACCATGTCTGAGTCCTACAGTGACAGAGTCCCCTCAACGGACTTAGGAACCTTGGCAGCCCGCCCCACTATGGCCATATCGACAAACCTCTATGTGGTGTCCGGCACCCTCGGCGAGGCCGACACATACTGATAGAGTGATTCCTCTTCATGGAGTCACCCATCTCTTTGGTGGGTTATGCGACCCCACTGATGGTGGTATCCTATAAGTAGTAGAATCACCCCCTCTTCCAAAACCATTGTGACGCTGTCCTTTCAAATTCCAAGATCTATTTTCTCATAGATATTCACAAAACCCTCCAATGGATCGTCAAAGGTACTTTTCCTCTACGAGCCACACCCCATTTATTTCTTTTTAGCCTCTGCCTATGGAGATGATTCCCAGTTCAATGGAATTATCCCTTCATGGGGGAAGGGGCTCCTCCAGGGCACTCGAGGTTTTGTGAGGCATATATCCTTCCTGAAACTCTCTCCAAACAAAGAGGTGTTCACTAAGGTGAAGCTATCCTCCCTTAAATGTTTCTCTGCATGAAGCGTTTCCCTTTTGTGAAGACCCCCTCTTTACGAATCCCCTTGACTTTATGTATTAAATCCTCTTTGTGTTGTCCTTTCCATTTGTGAGGGCCATCCTCTTTATAAAGCTTATCTTCATTAAAAATCCCATATTACTTGCTATGATCCTCTCTCTAGGACTGAATTATTTACACACTCCTTTCATGTACAACCCTCTAGGCTTTTGCGAAGTGATTTCAAGGTCTATTGGGTGGTGATTTATGTATCTTTGCATAGCCTCTTTCTTCTTCTCATAGGTAGGCTAACAGATGATGCTTCTTCACATAACCATGCTAACATGATCCCCTTAATGGATCACTCCATAACACCACCTCATAATGACATTGTTGATGCCATCCCTTCCCCAAGGGTGGGTGGGAATCAGTTATGTAACTCTTTCGGCTACATAGAGAACCTTCCTCATCTGAGCTGCAGGATGATAAAGTACCAAGCACCATCATCCTTAGCACATGATGTTAAACTGTAGCCTCTCCCAGTGAAATATAAATGGGGTTCCACATCTCAGTCATTATCCATTCCCTCTCATCTCCACATACGGGAGTGATATATTCCTCACATGGAATGAGATCCTCTTAGTTGGAGCAGTGTCTATCCGCGGTGAAGGGAAACCATCTTAGTGTAAGCCTCAACCAATCCTATGGGAGCAAGAATCCCTAATTCTTCTGTCTTCTTTCATTCCAAATACTATAGGAGGGATGGGCATAGGGACCTTCGTTACCACATCTCTCTCCCTATGTAATTTTTCCACACATGGCCTCCATCATGGAGTAATTATCAATTTCAATCTCCAAAGGTTCCAAATCACATGTAATCCCCTATTTCCTCTTTGGGCTACTAACCATGCATATGCCACTCTTAATTACCCATGTATGCACCATTAATTATGTGATCAATAGGTCTTTGATGCATCTTGTTTCTCACACCAATCATGACTCGCATGGGATTACGATAAGCATTAAATGTGGCATAATTCTCGGGAAACCCTAGGGTAAGTCTCTGTCCCCCATCCTAGTCTACGTGGACTTTGATCCTTTCCCCTATCCGAGAAAGGTACGTAGGAAGCCAATTTGAGGTTCAAGACCAACACCCATTGGTCCTAACCACATCACATCAGTTTACCCTCGTCCTACATGATGTTAAACTGTATGCCCCCATCCCCAACTACGTGAAATTTGTTCATTTCCCCTATCATAGAAAGATACGTAGGAAGCCTCTCTGAGGTTAAAGACCAACACCAATCAATCCCAACCACATCAAATATATTCTCACTCATCCCGGATGATGTTAAACTATATGAAACTCTTGATCCCGCATGATGCTAGAATATATAACTTTGTACTATGTGGGTTTTTCTCCCTATCACGTAGACCAGGTACATTGCAAGCCTCCTTGATGTTCTACACCCATGTAGCTGTAAGCCGTTATTACCCCATCAATTTGTAAAAAATAGTGGCCCCCAACAAAAGGTATGCCGTTCTAGTCCCCTTTCTTAGGACCCATATCTATGGTCCTCCCCCAAGAATCATGCCATATTTTTGGATTCTAATCATGCGTATGCCCCAACATCATCTTTGGGTCATTGTCCTCCACGCACACCATGAACCTATGCCTCAGCCTGAACTACGTGGTCATTGATTACCTGTTATAGGGATACGTAGGATGCCTCCCTGAGGTTCATACCCATCATCCATGTCTCATCCTAGTATCTCCCTTGAGCCCCCTGTGTTCAGAGAATATCATGCCCCAATCATGAGGTTCTACTTCCTCTGGGTCCCATCCATGCATCCATTATCACGAGCCCCATCCTCAGGTGTCCCATTGCAACACTAAACTATGTGGACTTTGATTCCCTACCACATGGATACATAGGAAATCTCATCAAGGATCAATCCCAACATCATTATAATCCCCATGTCAGTTCCATCTCATTATCTAACCACTTCACTCAACCATCCACATCCATCATGATTCTTACCAGGGACACCACATCTTAGTGAGATAAAGTCATCGAATTCCTCCATATTCCTAACAATAATCTACCATGTAGCCACACATAATCCATATACTATCTATGAACATCCAACCAAGAGAAACCCTCTTTAGATGGACCGAAATCCATGTGTAAGCCCCAAAATAATCTTCGGATCACTATTCTTTGAGCACACCCTGATTTAACATCCCTTCAAAATACACAGGTTTTGATCCCTCTCTCTCTCTCTCGAGATAGGGTACATAGGATAACTCTTTCAGGTTCAATCCCATCCAATGGTAATTAATGGGTTCTTCTTTATATTGACCGAAGCTCCCTCAAATCCATCCTCATTAGACAGTGTGATCCACTTATCTTATAGGGATTTCAGGTGCTCCCCCTAGGGCTACACCCATCCGATCTACTCACATCAGTGTTATGATAAGCCTCATCCATCCTCGCTTGACGTTAAACTCATGAAATGCACTATGATAAACATGGGAAGATGAGGAAAACATCAGATACATTCCTATTACATAAAATTATCCCACACTCATAGTGGGATTTCTCCGGCTTCCACGCCCTCGAGAATCCCTATCATATGGGGATGATACTCAGAAGGCTCAGTGTTCTAACATCCAGACCTGCCATCGTTGCCCAATGTAACTACTCCCCTATTAATAGGTTTCTATCCTTACCTGACCCCTTGGAATGTATTGACATAAGAAGTGTAATTAAACAGTGTTAATAAAGATATGGCATTGGGAAGAGTTTCACGAACAACATCTTAATCTTTAAGGGAGACCCAGACTAGGTGACGAATTCTGAGGAGGGATCCAAGGAAATAGGATCCAACATCCCCTGATACCATTTAGATCAATGAGAAAACATCCATTAATATGAAACAGATACTACCGGCCTTTGGAAAGAAGGAACACGGGGCAACAGTCTAGGGTGTCCTCTAAAAAATTGATCCTTGTCCGGAAGAAAGCATTAGAAATAGACACATAGTGCATAATAGGGCATTTTGGGGACAAAATAGTTGTGACTAAAAATGGGTTTTGGATGAGAGTAAAACACCATAGAACTATTTCTTATAGTATGAAGTTATGAATACATCTTATCAAGTTCTTTCTCTCCAGAAGTGAAGTTTGATAAATGTTTTTTGCAAAAAATGTTTCATATTTTAGTCTAATGAAAAAATTACTATCTTCACAAGTATTAGATTTTGAATTTAATTTTGTTTATAATTTTTTTTTCTAAAAAACAATAATTTCATGATCCTTAGATTATTTATCCATATCAAAATTTACATCCATAATGTTTATAGAAATAGTTTTAAAATAAAAATATTTTTCTTCAAGATCTTTTAAATGATCTAATAAATATCTTATCAAAACATGTGTTCTAGAAAAATTTTTTCAGGTTACTTTCTGATCTTAATATTTAATTTTCAAGTAACATAGAAAAATTGGACACTTTTTCAAAAGACGTTAAAGTACCATTATCACTAGATGAATATGATTATTCATCCAAGGATTCATAAAACATATCATCAAGATAATTAGTATTTAAAGACACATTGATTAAATATTCATCATTGTGCACCTTATCCATGAATCCATGATTTTATTTTGGAATCCAAGAATAATGACCAATAATATTTTTTACATAGTATTCAATGTTTGAAGGGTTATCAGACATGTCTTCCCCACTAGAACTCTAAGTATCATTTTTCATGATAAATATATTTCTGTTTCCCTTTAAAAAAATATTTTGAATTCTATTTTAATGCTTATCCCATTTTTTTTCTTTTTATGCTTAGGGAAATATAGTTTGATGTGTCATCTTCTTTGAAATTCATAACAAGTCACTTATGAATCAATATTATTATTTCTACCATTGTTTCTATTTTTATATGTGTACTGAAAATACTTTGTTCCAACAATATTTTTCATCCTTTAAGAATGATTAGATTATTTATTTTCATATTATTCAACTTCACTTAATTCTGATTGAAAGAGAAATTTATTTCTATTTGAGGGAATTACTATTTTTTCAGGAGTACGTGATTTCAATTGATTTGTATTTAAAGTAAAATAATCAAATTCATTCATCTTCTTCTCATTTTAATGCATCTCTCTTCAATATGTTCTCATGTTACTAGAGAGTTCCAAATAACTCATTAAGAGTAATAGTTTTAATTTTTATTGACTCATCAATATTAGTTCTGTTCAAGTCTCATTTATTAGGAATGATGTTTATGATCTTATCTACAATCATATCATCATCTATGAATTTTTCTCCCATTGAATGTAATCTATTTATTAAAGTCTTCAATCGTTGTTGATCTTTAACTATCAGTTCTATTTATGGGGTAAAAACCATGATAATATTCTCTAGGAAAGGATATTCTAGTACAAATAACTTTATAAGTACAAAAATATGTAACTTCATGTCTCTTCCACATGCTGTTATCTTCTTCAGAAGAAGATAATTGGATATATGTATTCTTGGTCATAGAGAAAAGTAATGTATTGTGTACCTTATTGTTTATCTGATATTATTTCTTTTCTTGATTTGTAAAAGTTCATAATTCTTTATCAGGTATTTAATAATCATTAGTAATCATAACAATGTTGTCAATACCAGTATTGATAACATAAGTATTCATTTGGTCTCTCCAATACTCATAATCTTTAATATCAAAATAGTTTCTCTTGTTGGATTTAGAATATCAATAGACCCAACATTTATTCATTCCATATTAAAAAAAATACATTCTACTCCACATGTCAGTGTAGTAAGTAATTATAAACAAAGAGTTTACAATAATACATTCATTCAAAATTAATAAAATATTGAGCAAGTACAATGAAATGGAATCCTCCTTTGAAACCAAATGTAAGTATAACTAAAATAGAGACTTGGATATGATAAAACTTATTGGATAGAAATATGAATGTAGATGACACAATACAATATGGTGGTGAATTGTAGGTTTTAAAAACATTGATTTTTAAACCTAAAAGAATTTTATTTTAAAAGGATTTAAACAAATTCAATTCACAATACCTCTAAATTTGATAAGACTATAAATCGAAAAGGTTACCAGTACATATGAAAATGAAAATTTTAATTAGGTCAGTTATGATAAGTATCACAATCATATTGATTATGATAAGTATACCACCAAATATATTTAAATCACAATCATATCCCATATGAATATAATGATTAGAATAAGTGGATAAATGATCGTAATTTTATTGGTTATGATAATCAGAGTATTACAACAATAGAAGACTATACCATAAAATGTATATAATCATAAAAACTATTAAAATTATGAATTCTAATATAAAAAATTATAATGATATGAAATATGAATAGAAAAAACTAATTTTTTTATAATTACAGCGAGAATTTAAAGAATACAAAACTGTTAAGACAAGTATAAAGGTATCCTTTAACCGATGATAGAGGTACCTTAATTAATATATTTAAGAACGTTTATCATACCCACTGTAGATTGATCCATCAATTCGAAGATTGAATTTATTATGTCTACCTATCCTCATCATCACATAATTAAGCAGTTAATCAGCACCTCTATCTTCCTATCTTGGGAAGCCATCGATCTATAAAATATCTGTAGTAGTCAATCTACCTATCCTTGGAAACCCACATTCGTAATCACAATTGATAAGGATTGTAGAAAAAAAAAATCAGAACTCTTCAATGGTACAAGTTCTATTTACAATCTATTCATGACTTGAATTATTTAGTTATTTCACAAAGGGAAGTGATTTTGACAGAGCCCTAGAAGAGTATGTCTAGATTGACAAAAGTAATTTTTTAGCTTAGTAGAATGACTTGGTATTTATATCCGTTTTCAAAAAGGTCATATTCATGTTACAACTATCATATTCTTATAGAAAATTTTTAGGAACTTAGACACATGGAACTTTAATAGTCAAATCAAATTAGAATATATGACATCAATTTAATTTAAATACATAACAGATTGCATGACACCATGTTAATTAAAATACACAAAAAATTTCACGACATTGTTTTAATCGAAATACATAATAGACTGTATGATATAGTTTTAATATAAATATTTCCTTTTATATGAAATAATATTCACTTGAAATGATAAGGTTAAGACTGATTATTTCCATAAATAAAAGCATAAGTGGTTATGATTGAAACCATGAAATGCAATTACGATTGATATTATGATTTATAGTTATTATTATACACTATTTATGATTGAAAAAATAACATGAAATTATGATTATAAACCATTTATGATTGAAATCAATGCATTCAATTATAATATAAAATAATAAAAGCAGTTATGATTGATATGAAATTATGAATTTCAATGTAATATAGTTATTATTATAAATAAAAAATGTGGTTATGATTGAAAAAAATATATGTGGTTATGATTGAAATTAACACATTATAAAATGTATTTGATGTGAATAACTATGAAATTTATTTTGAAAGTGTTTGTGATTTCCAAATCAAAATGAATGTAGAAGTCAAAACAAAACATTTGACTCAACAGTATCATCTTACGATGCATGAATATCAGGTTTAGAATTATAACTATAATGGAAAAGAATCACATCATGGAGAATCATAGTGTCTTGTGTTTGACGTGTAGTTGAATTTTTTTAGCATTTGGAAATATACTAATGATTATGTATTGGGGTATCCAAAAGTTTATTTTATGGAAATATAAATATATCATATAGTTATTTCATCTTTATATTATGTTTTATTTATTTGGGTCACTTATATGTGCAATAAGGATATCTATTTTATCATTGGTAAATATTTATGTAATTATGTTTTATTATATATTTTCATCATATATTTATATATTTTTTATCATATTTTTATTTAAGGTACCCAATGATATAATGTTCTTCTAACCATAGATAATAGGTGTTACTCATTTTTTTCATTTTCACGAACTGTCTAGATGTTTAATATTGGTTTTTGAATACAATTTTTAATATTACAATGAGAGATTTTAAATTATTTACCTATTATTTATTTTTATTAAAAAGTAATGTATTTTATAATTTATGAATAAGGTAAATTTTTAATTTTTTAAATAATTTAAAAGGAATGTAATATTTTAATTGATATTCCATAAACCAAATTTCTTTCTATTATGAAAAGTCAATACGTTGAAACATCCTATATATATTTTCAAGTTTATTTGAAAATAATATATTTTCAATTATATTTTAGAATTTTAGAGATTTTCACTAAGTTACATAGAAGTTAAAATGAAGTTTTCCTTGAGAAATGTTACAATTATTCATAAATTTTTTTTCCATCTATATTAACATCCTTTAATTTTTCTTAACCTTTATAGGTTATATTGTGAAATTATAGTTTAATTATTATTTCTATATATGTTTTATAGTTATAAAGGTGTGATTTTTGTGAAACTCTTTTCATTTTCACTATTTACTCCATGATATAATGTTTAGGAAACTCGTTTAATTTTAACAGTTTATGATATGATGACAAATTAATAATATTATAAAAGGAAAGAACATGTTTTTTATTTTTCTATGGGTGGGATAAAAGTATATATCCTTCCAATTATTTGGGTAATGATGGATATATTATTATATTAATAGGTCTTGAATGGGGAGGAAAGCTAGTTGAGTAAGGGATTTTATCCTCTATGAAAAACTTGGGTGTGAGCCTTGACTAATATGAATGTTTGTGGAGTGAAACTATTCTACTAATATTGTATAGAATAGGAGGATTTCCTACTATGGAAATTATTTTCTATTTATGTGCATTCAAAAAATCTATATCTTGTGAAAAAGTTATGCTCTTATGGATTATATTCTTTTATTCATTACTAATCAGGAATTATTCAATACCAAGATTAATTTTGAATAAATGTTCTACAAATTGATATAAATGGCATGGTATTAAAATGTTATGATCATGTTTTCATATCATTATTAATTTTTGTGTGTTATGTGATCTTTGACATGTCCCTTGTTCACCCTTACTAAGAATTGGAGATCACCCTTTCATATATATCATTTCCCTAGGTTATGAAGAATTAATTAAATATGATATTTATAAAAACGCTGAAAGTTATAATGAACATAATGGGAGAATATATAAATTCTTTATGATCAAGTTGTTTATATATTCATGTTTCCAAGGATTATTGACCACTACAATTATTTCACAAATTGTTATGTTATGTATTTAATATTAATATATTAATATGTGATATATATTTTTTAAAATTTTGTTGTATACAAGATTTCCATTCACTAGTATAAGAATTGGTGAGGGACCATCTAATATTGGGAGGAAGGGATGTCACAAGAAGGCATGTGATAGTGGATCTTTTTCTGATTAATCCCGGGATTACTGTGTCACATAATCCGATATCAACGAAATCTATGATTTAGTGTAATTAGTATATGTTTACTAGGAAATGTGTACCCATTACACTTGTTCTGAAACATAGTTCCATTTATGTGGTAAATTTGAGATTCTAGTAAGGTTTTTTAGGACGGTGTAATCAAATAGAATAATGAAACAACCTGAACTAATCCAAGTATCCTATTTTTGTTTGATGTAATATTTTGTAACAACATGGTATATTTTATCCATGATGTAAATAACTTCAGACGACACATTTCATTATGCACATATCACATAAATAATGGCGCCTATATTTTAGTGTTTGTCAATATTCATCACATGGGAGGAAAACAATCCCATTATATATATGAATAATAAACAAACATATATATGAAAATAAAATATAAAATTTAAACAATATATTTAGACTGGGAATCATTAAAAAAATTTTGAAAAGAAAATTTCAATAAAAAACACTAAAAATGTGGATTATATAGTTATACATCAACAGCAGATTACCCAATAGAAGAATAACATAAAATAAGAAACATATAAGATATGTAATAGGGAAAATCACTACTACTCGTTGTCCTTGTATCAAACCTATATCTACATCCAAGATGACCTCTTCGATCCTTCACTCAAATAATCATAAATTTATATCAATCCTAAGACCACATATCCAAAAAAATTCATGTTTTGGTTGTGAGTATAAAATACAAGCAAATATAAAAAATGGTACCCCATTTAAAAGGGGTGTATATGTGCATTAAGGTACATAATGAAATTTATGTCAGAAACATATCATTTTCATACAACTATCGATCAATTATGTGAAAAAAATGAAACCTGAATGGTTTAATCATACATTATTTGGTAGACAATGAATTGGAATGTTTAATCCCATAATCTAATAAAAAGGCGAGTTAGAATGTCATTTCTATAATGAATTTTAAACAGATAAATTTATTATCACCATTAATAAATACCACATCATAGGTAAACACATTATCACATATATCAATCACCGTATGTGTGAAAAATTCTTTACCACTCCAATATCAACATTAGATAATGCGTAATGAACAATGAAATAATACCTAATTTTAATGGATCATCACATAGAGGGAATGGATTTTCTATAATCATAATAAAAAAAGCTTCATTAGATTATCATACTTGGTAAGAAGGTTATCACCAATATAATTACATTTGAATGAATGGGAAATAAAAAAGTGAGTATTTTAGTTTGAGTCATCACTATTCAATGATATCAAGAAAAACTGGTTGTTACCTATATTACATGTGGTAAGCACATCCCATCCTAGAATTATATTTTAATAATATAGGTGGGAAACTCATCTCATCCTAAAAATCATATCTCAATAATAAAATTTCAAAACATGTCATATCCTTGAAATTATTTCTGAATATTAAATATAAGAAACACATCCAATACTAGAAATCAAAGTATTGTAATATATGTTGGTTGGGACATGCTATTTGAGTAGAATAGTGTATCACATTCATCCTTTGAAATAGGGAATTCGATATTTTTATGTTGAAATTTATTTAAAAATATTCTTTTGTTGTAATACTTTTGATTTATATATTTTATTTTTCTATGGTCATTACATTTCAATCATGAATTTTTCCATGGACCATGTATCTATCATACTCCCCCACGCTATTATATTGATATTTTATCATCATATTTTTTTCAAGATCCTCTCACAATCCTTGGAGAACCATCCTCTAATGTATTAAATCTGAAGAAATATAAACCCCTAATTCATGTTGATTCCTAAAACTGTCTTTTAAACCATAAAATAATGTAATCCCCATATATTTATTGTATCATTTATCCTATATGGTGTTTATCCCATTTTGTTTCATATTTGGTATCTTTTATTCCCCTATGGATCTTCTTCCACCTATCATTGATATAATGTTTCTTTCCACAATTAGTATTCTTTTATTTTATTATTATCATAATAATAATATGAATACAATAATTGAGTAGAATTTTGTAACATTTTATGTAATCATATTAAAAAAACATATGGGAAACACATTCCTTTCTGGAAATCATATCTCAATAATACACGAGGAAAATGAATCCTTGTATTGAAGTCATCTCTCATTCAGACATGTATGAAATGATTCATATCCTATAAATATAATCTTAGTAACCAATACAAGTAAACACATCTTTTAAAGGGTCTCATTCATTATCCCTATCATACGAAGGGGTGAATATTTAGACATATATTAATAAAATATAACAATATATGGGAATAAATAATCAATAAATGTATAAGCACAAAAACATCTAGATGGGAAATCATGAATAGAAAAAAGAATATATATAGATGAATGGGTAATAAAAAAATATCTATCAAGACATGTGAATATGTAATAACATAAAATTTAATTATAATAATCAGATAATATAACCATTGTAAATGTTTCATCTACCTCATAATTGATTTCTCCAACCCAATCCACTCACTAGTCTACACACACCTATGATATTGTATTCTCATAAAATTAGGTCATTCCATCCCCCTCAACAAAAATCATGATCCTATATAATTTACCATCTCATACGGTTCATTTTGTAATAATGACTAGTTACCAAAATGTTATATTACAATTCTAATTAAGCCTTAACCAACCCTATAGATTAGATTTTAATCTGTAGTGAACACACATGTATAACCCTACAAGGATAACTAAATAAATTTATCAACTTAGACACCCCTAATGGGTTCTATTATCTAATTATCATACTAATTTATCAAGGTGGTATGGATAGTGGTGACCATATGTTCAAAATGTATGTTTTAGAGGTCTAATAATGGATAGATAGTTCAAAATCATCATTCAATAGAAGTGGAAATACAATTTGATTCTATTCTGGGTCATTAACAAATTTATTTAAATACATTCATATCATATATTAAATTAAAAAACTATTCAATTGGCTCATTCCATCAGACAAAAAGAGTTGGAATAACATAACAAAACAAAACCTCAGTTGGAAACTATATCAGTCACTCAAGGATGGACAACAAAAATATTACATACACAATCAATTCATCCCAATATAATGGAAACATAGTTTTTTAACCGTTGGGGTTGAAGACTTATTTTAATTATTAATGCAAAGAAAATACCACTTTTGATTTGGTATATGGATACCCATTACATAGACCGAAGGCCTAGTGGGCACGTATCCCATTACATGGCCTGTAGGCCCAAATATTTTCCCAAAGTCCCATTCTATTAAAAGTAATACTATAGTATTCGCATCTATAGTACCTGCCATGACTAAAGTTTCTACCACTGCTACAATGTCCACCGTTTCTATAGTTCTTCCACTGTTATAGTACTGCTATAGTCTATTATAGTAAAAATTCCCTATGGGTTTTGAAACCCCATTTTTCATGTTGGATTATGGGGTGCTTGACACTAACCCTAACCCCAACTACATGGAAATATAGTAATTAGTAATTTACCACTCAAGAATAATAATTCATGGGTTACCCAAGGAATGTAATTTTTCACACCTTTTGTAAGGATCCTACATTATATATATCCTAGATCACCCACACATACATAAATTAATAAAAATAAATAAATAATTACAAATAAATTTGATATAATTTTGCTAATATTAGGGATCACATACATCAATCATAGAGCTAAAACCTCATACAATGCTTAACCATAATCTTCAATGCTCTTTTAAGCCTGTAATAGCAGCAATAAAAAATCTTGATCACATATATAAATAGTAAAGTAAAATTACTTAACTATAAATCAAATATAATTAGTTTACAATATAATTCTGATATAAAACCACATCTTTTTAAATTTGAATAACTCATTGAATGATGTAGTAATGATGAAACCTAAGTAGTCAATGTGTGTACCACTCTTGATGCATCTCTTGTCCACAAAAAAATAACCCATAATAAGAAACTAAAAATTCTACCAATTAAATTTCAATTTTATTACTCTTTGTGAATAAATATGGGAAATTTATTGCCTCATAAGAATCCTTAAACAATTATATGTTTTCATCATTCCATGGCCTCCTTTAAGAATCAAAACAAAAATACCCATTATTTAATCTTAATTCCAACATAATATAGTGAGATTTGAAAACCAAATACATAAAATTAGTTTTCATTATATCGAATTTAGTGGAATGGTAAGGAGAAAAAGAGGAAGTTATGAATATGTCACCTTAAGTGATTAATATACATGTTGAACCCTCATTAGATTAGAAAGACATCAATTAAGGGAGTGTGTTATGATGTTAAATGATTCCCCTCTTATTTGGTTTATAGGGATAGCGAAATCCTAAAGAGTATTAAAAACATACCTTATTTAATTAACCACCTTCCACAGATAAAAATAAAATACTAGGACAAATGAAAACATAGAAAAAGGGAACCACCCATCATGTGTCTTAAACATAAACACCCTCCACCAATTTTTTTGTCAAGATCCCTATATTTTCAAACAGGGATCTTTATGGATTACTTATAAAATCATTGAATGCTCTTAAATTTATCAAGTACCTTTAAAATTACCTAAAATCTTATACACTCAAGATTAAACCCCCAACGCCTCATCTTGAACATTTAAAACATATCCTAACACTCTAACTTTCATCTCGTATTAAAAAATACAGATATTATTTATTTTCAATTATATAAGATCATAGAATTCATAAGAATTCACCAATAGATAATTGTGTTGAACATTTAATACTATGCGAAAAATCACTTCTCATCCTTGTAAATACTTTGTTTAAATCACTCATGTAATACAATTGTTACTATAACCCAATTTAACTTCAAAATTTATATATTTTTATTAGTTATATTTATTCCAATACCACACCAAGTAGAATAGATTTTTAAAATATATAAAATCCTCACACCCCAGACCAAAATATGAAATACAAATTTATTGGAAAACATTATTTTTCCAATATCTAAGTTATAATACTCAATTGTGTTAATAATTCATTAACAAGTACCTAATTATACTAACATATTCTAAAACCCCTTAAACCCACACATAATGGAACCAAAAAATATTACCAGCTTTATGATTTTGTACTAATATTGATAAACATTATGAATACCCTTTTCACCAATTTCATGCTCTAATTTTGGACATCAATAGTTGCAACTAAATATTATCTTTCTCAGTGTTTATCTGATGTTTCTCTAAAAAACCAATAATTGAACCAATAATTGCATGGTCACATTATAATTGAAATATCAACTCTATTGTCTGCATTAAGGTTATATATAATTTCATAAATAACATGTATTTAATAATCATAGCTACCACACTAGTTCATTTCCCAAACTCACATATAGTCATCACAACAAAATTTCATTTCACAACACCAAACCATTAGTTATTAAACAAAATAAATACGTATTTTCGTCAATGAATGAAACCAACGCCAGTATATGTCCTCCTCGTTATATATATATATATATTTATTAAATCCATTAACAAATGTGAACTCCCAAAAAATAAAAGTATATTTTCATTTCAAACACCATAATAATAATTCAATAAAATTATCTCAAAATTATTTCTGAAAAACTCAATCCATCATTGTTTCACTTTCCACCACATTATTTTTAATATTTTCATTTAATGATAACAAAATAATTCAGATCACTCAAATAGTTCTCTATTCAACCTCATTTTTAATTCATTGATTATCCATTGCCAAATCATATATGTCCTACTGGATATAAATCAAATCTAGAAAACTCAATTTCTTCCTAGTAACTATCACATTCCATCTTGATATAGAATCCTCTGTGATCTTTAATAAGTTTTATAGCACCCAATAGAGCACAACACATCATATAAGGATTAGTCATCCTTGAAATTAATTACCCTTGTCATATTTCTTTTCCCTGGATGGTCCTCCAATTTAATCAGTCATTAGAAAATATATATTTTTATAAAATGTTTAAAAACCATATATCAAATGAAAATATCATCATAGTTATAAAATAATCTTAAAAAACCCTTTTAAATTTCTATATTTTTTATTAGAGATCACATATACTACACTAGTCAACCCTCATTGCTCTGGTCCAGTCTTCTTAATTTGTTTCTAACCATCCCTTGAAAAACTCCCACTTTCACTAATACATGTTATATAGTGATAGATAAGACAACCTTATCCACATATCTTTTCACAATGAGTTTTAAGATATCATTATATTGATTTCATCGTAACTAAATACAAGTATTTTCATTCCTCAATTATCATCTGAATCCCATGACCTAGCTCCATGTTGTCATTGAAAACTAGGTATCCCTTGAATCCATCCTAGTTTATAGACACCATTTAGGTCCATACACACCAAACATGTGTTATAGAAATGAAAATATATAAGATCAAAACATAAATCACATATTAATAATGATCTTTATACATGAATTTTTCATCAATAAATATCAATAAAAAATAGTCCAAGAGTCACACAAATTTCATTATATAATTTCTTTTTCATTGATATTTTCCAAAATCCAACCATTTACTTGTCTCATATGCTATCAATGTATTATTAGGACAAGAAAAATTAGTAATATCATATTTAATTAATGTTTATCCGATAAATACATTCACACCTAATGGATCATTTTAATAGCCACTCTCTTGTTCTCAATATAAGAGAGTAATAATAAGTGATCTCAGGATGAATCTAATTTTCCACCCTCATATGTCGAGTACCGTACATACGTATATGTTCACCCTAGTGGAATAACACTATAAATATTGACATATTTCAAGATGAATATTATTCCATAGATCACGTGTCACATTTATAATCTACTTGATTTTTAACCATGAATTTTAATCTTATCAAATATAATACACTATTAGTTCCCAAAAATCAATAAATAATGAAGGAATTTTATAGACAAGAAAATACATGATCATACAAATATCAAGTGTCATTTCAATCACATGATGTATTAAACGATGACTTAAATCACTAAATGATGACACACAATCATACTAACTCATTTATCTTAGGTTACTCTTAAATGACACAATCCATTCTAGAACTAAGTACGAAAATGACCCAAGTACTCTACTGCACTCTCTGCTCTCCAATATCCAATATCAATGATCATTTTTATTTGGATAATCCATTTATCATATAAACCACAAAACATGAATGGTTTATATCCCACAAGGCATACATCATTTAATATTTATTAATATCTCACGGAAACCCATTTTTTCAACCCCCCATCCTAGGTATATAATTGATTGTATGTTTCTTATTCCAATTAAACCCACTGAGGATTAAATATCATCCCATAAATTAGAATATCAGAGTGGTGTCACTCTAAAAAAATCCTCTCCTAAAATAAACAACCAATTTGTGTGACCATGTTGATTAATATTAACAATGAATTTGAAAAAAATAAAATATTATTGAAATATTTTGTATTTTTTTGAAAAACACTATAGAATAACATAAAATCATGAAAATTTAATGTTAAACTATATGACAAATAAAATTAATGTCTGTATTCATCATCCCATCCCGATGAAATATTAAGACCATTAATTAATAACATAAAAGTATTATATATGGTAAAATAATGAAAAAATATAATTGTAAAAAATCATAAAAAATAATCCCAACATTTTGTAACATTATATTTTTGCACATTCTTTTGTCGGTCACTCATAAATAAGGATTTTATCCAATGTTCAAACAAGTAAAATCTCCATTTATGATATATATATCGGAACAATATTAAAACAGTTCTGCAATACACTTTATAATATCATGAAATAGTCTATCACAATAATAACCAATAAGGGATGATTTTTCACCAAATTAACTTCACCCTATATGACAACGTCTATGAATATGTGATGAGTGATGATATCCATCACATGGGGAGATATATAACATGTATAATAGAAACAAATATTTAGTAAATAACCAATAATTTATAAAAAATAAAAAATAAATATATATATACAATATGAAGAATACAATGAAATTTAATTACTATCTTACTATTAGAAATACTAAAAAAGAAGAAATTATTTTCATCCATAAATATAGGAAAACCAAAGGGGCTGATCACACATAGTATATAATAAATAGCAATTCTAAACTAAGAAATTACTCTTAGTCCCTGACCTCATGAGGGACCTAAATTCATATACTAGTTAACCACCTTTATCCCACACCCTATAGTAAGACCTCCATACTGAAAATATGTTTGTGTATCCAATAAGGTTCATATAAAATGCATAAATATAAAACATTGTAGGCCCACCCAAATGGTTCTATGAATAAAAAATAATCAGATATTTTCATCCATGTATTGAGGGAAAAATAACGCCTGAAAAATATCATATATAACCTATCAAACAGTTGTATACACAAATGTTACCCTAAAAATTGACTCCTATTTATTTATAATTTGAGTGAAGTAATATATATAATCTTATATTCTTATCACATATTGGTGAGTGAGTAGGTCATCACATCTACCAATATATAATAAGTGAATGTAATTTTATAAAAATTATAATAAAATATTAATGGAATGGGTAATCACTTGTATCTAATAATGTGTGGGTTATTGGTTCATCACCACTCCAATATCAACATAGGTGACTAGATCATCATCACATATACAATATATAATTGAATGGTTTTTTTTACTTTTAGTGAGAAGGATAACAATAAAAAAAAAATACGGGTTAATAAATTATAAATTTTTATGAACTAGATATAAATAGTATAACTTCCCAATTATGAATGTTAGATCCCCAAAATAATACTAGTATAGGTGGATAGTGTTGATATTGAGATCTATCATGGTGATTCTTTAGAAAATTTTGGAATTAGAATTGACATGATGATGATATATATATGAATGGTGTGATGTCATTCATTGTCCACACATATATCATCTTCATACATTGGTGATAAAATGTACCCCTTATGGTGATGTTCATTCCCATGTCATTGGAGTTATTTGAGGAGTAGGAAAGTTGTTTGAAGTATAGAGATTAGATTTCTGATGTTGTTAAATAATATTGGAAATCAACGAGCCATATTTATTTATTAAAGCAACCGTTGAGACTATATGCGATGATAAAATGGAAAAGATAAACTATACATGAGAGTTTTAAAAATCATTTTGAATGGTAATTTCAACATTGTAAATTATGGGTCTTCCTATGTTATAGATTTTAGAAAACTTTGTTTGGATATCATGGAATAGCAAGAAAACCAAGAGTGGCATGTTCTAGTTTATTCATTTTTTATTTTTAGTAAAAATTTAATATACTATGGAATTGATAGAAATAAATGGGAAGTTAAAAATATTAATATATACACAATTTATTATGTCATGGTGTAATGTAATTTCCACTACTTTAAATAGATAATTGACAACATTTTATGGTATTATTTGGTGTTCATTAGGATATGTACATGTATTAGATATCAATGGATTTTGATCGGGTTCTAGATGGAATAGTGTATAATGTGGTGTTTTAAAAGGATCCCATTGATAAAATTATTGGATGGATCCTTCTATATTTTTGTTTCTTTGAATTAGTTTTCTAATAATTCATTTTCTCAATCATCTAGTAAAAGCATTATATTTTGAATTTATTTGATGATGTGGATATATTGATGACGCAATGGCCTCTCATAATCAATATTTGAAATTAATAACCACATTAATGGTATCTAATGGTTCTAATACGATTCAATGGTTTTAAAATAATAATGAGAATTTAATAATTAGTTTAATTAATTTGTAAGATTAAATATTAATTTCAATTTATATTACAAATGATATGAAGGTGTTATCTCTATTGTAAAATGTTAGCTAGAACATGTTCTTTTATTCTAAATCTTTATAAAGTTAGATTGTGTTATGTGAAAAGAGATAATTGTTTTATATAATTGTTTTATATGATTACTTCATGGAAATTTATGAATCATTAAATTAATAGGTTGATTGATATTATGTATATCGGTTTTCATAGATAGAAGAATCATGTATTTGTGAATGAAAATAAGAATAAGTGTTGATTATATTAATGATTCCAATTTTAATATAAGTGGGGTGACAAAGAATAATTTTTTGGAATTTGAAGTTCATTAAAAGTGTATATGTTTTTTGTAATTTTTTAGAAAAAAAGGTGAAGAATAACTTCATTAATCAATGATATGTTATAGTATATATTTTTAATGTATTTCTTGTTTTTACTATATATTACTTCAAACTATTGGGATGATAATATAATTTCGTAGAGGGTTTTTGGAAGAGTATAAAAAACAAAAACAATGTATTTAGATTTTTTTTAATGTTAGTTCCAAGATAATACCTCATTGATTTTATTGATAGTTTGATACTAGTTGGTAGTGTGATTTTGGATGAATCTATATCACTTCAATGAAAGAACATATCATTTTTAATAGTGAAACTTTTAAATAGGCTATTTTTCATTTATTTGGGTGTTATTAGATTATTTTCATGAATTTTTGTTTGTGAGAATTTGAAATAAAACATTTATTCTCTTTAATAAGTGAAAAGGTAAATGGATATATATTAAGTGGTTTAAAAATACATAAAAATTATTTTACATAGTTACACCCTTCCCCTCTAGCTATTGATCATATCCCTAATTTGTCCCAATAAGTGGTGTCATATCATGGTTCACCATTGATTGTAATAATTATATTCCAGTTTTTCTATCCATTTTATAAGTGAATAGGTATGTGAGTTTCTCTGTTCGAGGTGTTTGGTGGAGTTATTATTATTCTCATTATTTTTCTAATATATTATTAATATTACTAATATAGTGAACTGAAAGGGAGTACCCATATTCTATTTGAAAAATTACTATACATTGAAATAAGTAATGATAAACTATATTATTTTTTTGTGTACTTATGTTCTAAACATTTCAGTTGATTGATTTACACATGTCACTCATGATGAGGATTTGATATGGGATACTATTAAGAATTTTTTGATTGATGTGAATGTATTGAATCAAATTATATTCCTTATTTTATAAAAGAATATTTTATATTTTATGCGGGTTATTATTGTAAAATTTATTTTGGATAATCAATAAAATATCTATGAAGTCAATGTTAATTTAAAATGAGCTAAATTGTCTGTTTGGTGACTGAAGATTAGGGAAAATAACATTAATGATGGTGAAATTATTAATGAGCTATTCCCAATGTTTAGTGGGGTTGTGAGATCCATTATATTATTTAATGATTAGATGGATGATTAAGTATAGGTTAAGAATATATTATTTCTATTCTACTGGATATATATATTTTTCCAATGTAATATATCAAATAGTCCATTATATCCACACACTTACTTTGGATCACATGAAAAAAATAATTTTTCATTTTATATCAGAATGAAATGTAACCCAAAGAAAAATTATCCATATAAGAATGTGATCTCATTAAAAAATTTATAAAGGACCTAAATGGGGAATTATGATGTTAATGATGATGATGATAATGATAGAAAAACATATTTTTATGAATACTTTGAAGTCAAGTATTATAAGCACATGATAGTCATCTCAAGAGATAATGAAATAGGTAAAGGAAAATTTCATGGAAATTGAACATCAATGTTTTTTAGATATTTAGTTATATGTTATTTTAATATTAACATACCAACTATAGAGGAAAATAAAAGTGAGATGAATGTTAGTCCTCTAGTGACATTACAATGATGAATTCCATGAATTTTAGAAGAGGTAATTTTTAATCATACTATTTTGGAAAGTGCACTGCCATTAACAAAATGTGGATTTGTCTAGATAATAAGAGTGAATCAACAAGTCATTGAAGTTATATTTTGGTTTAATCTAGTTTTAGTGGGGAGAATACATTTATTACTGTAGTGGATGATATGGAGACAATAAGTAATGAGGAATCACCTAAAAAAGTGGATTCAATATGTAGTGATGAAGTGATACATGATTATAAAATGAATTTTATATTGAATATGTTATTTAATAATAGTTTATAATAATTCTTTTAGTATGAAAAAACTAATATATTTAAGTGGACATCCTATAATGTAAAATTTGGAAAAGTCAAATTCATATTGAGGATGTATGGTTACTCAATAGTGTTGAAGATGTAAGAGGTATTATCACTAAGTATAATATGAATGATTTATTTTTTTAATTACAATTTTGTAACATAGATTTTAGAGGTCAACCCATTCATGGTGAATCTTGTGATGAAAAATAATTAAATAAAAAATTAACGGTATTGTTTTTTTAATTCTATGAAATTTTTTTGGAATTGTTCAAGGGAAGAGAAGTGTATTGTGACATTATTGAGAAATGAATATTTTTCTAATTAATAATGATCATAATCGACAATTCATGAAGGTTATGATGTCATTAAAGATATATTTTAATCCCAAAATAATATAAAAATAGTTTAGAAAATCACACAAGAACATATCATTTCAAATATATTTTATTAAAAAAATTGTATAATTAACTGAAAATATTTTATTATATATGAATATAAAATATCTGGTAAAATAAATATAAAGAAAATAATTAGAAATATATTATCATAAAGTTCTAGTTCATAAAAATGTGGTAAATAATTATTTAAAGAAGTGAATTTCATTGATGTATTATAGCTTGATAGACCACTGGTTCAAAAAAATTGTTTATTTATTATCATTATTGATTATATAGAGTATGTAGATTTATAATTAGGTGTTTTTGCTATATATATAGTTTATTTCTGTCCATGAATATTGGATGAAGGCAGACATGAATTTGTGAAAACCCTTTTAATCATACAATATCAATAAGGATGTAATTCAACAATAATATCAAATTGTGAATACTTTTAACAGTGGATTGAATAAAGGATGTAGGGAATGTTACCAACAAAGTAATATTTTTTATATGTCTCCAACAATCCCAAATGATCAATAGTTTCAAAATGATATCCGAATTTATTTTTTATTAGAGAAATGATAAAAAAATAGTGTAGTTCGAATTGCCACACAAGGAGAAAAAAGCTTTTTTTGAGAAGAAGTTAGAGATTATTATATATAAAAAGGTTTTATATATAACTCCAGTCAAGGGTAAGGATATAATATGATCATTATAAAAATAAATTTGATGAATATTGAGGAATAAAGTCCTATAATTTTGGGAAAACATTTTCGATCAGATTAAAATGATGGATTCAATAGAAACAGGATGAATAAGACTTTAACATGGTATGTTGATGATGATAGAATAATATATACCATCCTGATTATATTTGAGAGTTAAATAATATATTTTTTGACCAAACTATATTCATTTCAATGTGATGTTTGTAAACATGGTTGTGGAGGCTAAAAATATATTTATATCATTCATTTATAAAAGGACAAGGTTTGAAAATTTTAGTTCCCTCTCTGATAGTTCTCTTTAAAATAATTTTTAAAAAAGTGAGAAAAGAAAAAATGATTCCATTTGTGTGTTCATAAAAAAATATATTAAAAAATTAGGATAAAACTATATAGAGTGTATAATCCATTTATATGCATTTTAAATATTTTGAGAAAGATATTTATTAGGGGAACAAATATTTGGAAGGGTTTTGTAAAAGTTGAGAGATTTTATGTAATTATGTCATCTATTCTAACATATTTAAGGATAATGTAATATGGTAACTTGTTATATACATGTATAATTATAATTTTAATATAAATGAAATATAATGTTTACATGATACTGAATGGGATACCAATCCATTTTTTTATATCATCAAGTGATGTAATCGGAAAACTGATGTCAAACTCTAAATTTGTATAAAGATTTTATTTTCTCAAACCGTATCAAGAGTTTTTAAGGGGTATGTTGAAGTAAATATAGGTATCCCTTTTTTAAATCATGATTTTATTATTTAATGATCTTATTAATATACTAGGTTCACTCACATAGGCTAATAAATATTAAATAATTATTCGTTAATATATGTGATGAGTTTGAACAAAATTTTTATTACCTGGTTGTGATAAAATAAAAAGGGTATTGTTTTTGAGATTAGTCATATTAATGAATATTATTAAGCCTATGGTGTAATAAAAACTATTGAGAATATATATTAGATATTATTTGATTTTTTTATTTTACTTTAGAAATATAAATCATGTGAAATATCAAAGGATGAAATATTTCACATAATGTTTTTTTTGATTATAATGTGTTAATAGTGATTTATGGAAGATAAATATGTTTGAATCATGAATAATGATGCATTAAGATGGTTGAAGAATAATTAACATCTGTTTACCATGGTAGTTAATCAAAATGGTCATGGAAAAAATTTTATATGGGAAAATGGAAATATGGATTGTATATGAGGGTTTTGTAAAATGTTATGTATGATAATTTCAAATTTTAAAAAAATTTAGTTTGTTTATATTTTAATTTTCAGTCATGGTTGTAAAGAGATCATGGTGTAATAAGGAATCAAGGGGAAAAACTCCATGATGTATTCTATGTGGTTGTTTGTTGAATAATCTAAAATTTTTTGGAATTTATAGAAAGAAAAAGGAAGTTTAATATGGGGAGATACATGCCATATAGCATGAAAGGGTGTTAATAAAGAATACTTGTTTGAAATTGGATTTTCAGATCATTACAAGCTTTTATTTTGTAGTTTCTTCCATATTATTGTGCAGTAGTGGTCAAAGGATTAAAAAATAGTGATACACATAAAAGTGTATGATTTTATATATTAAAAGAATTCATATATTAAATGGAATGGACTGATAATTACATGGTGTTGTGTGTTTATAAATTTTCATTGAAGTGGATATGAATGGTTATCCCAAAATAGGGTCTAATATACCATGATACCCTCCATTGAATTTGAAATATTTTAAATTTTGAAAGAATAAATTATGTAATTTTAGTAATGAATAATAAATAGATAAAGTTACTAACATCATCAGAAGTGACTAAGTGGTTTACTATAATCCAATAGTTTTAAAATAAGAGAGATAAGATTTCATCTGGCTTCAATAATTAAGATCGTTGTATTTGAAAGAAGATTTAAAATTAAATTGAGAAGAAAGTGTTGATAATTTTTTGAATGAATAAAAAGAATATATTCATACATTCATTTAGTTCTAAGTAGATAGTATATAGAGTTGATAAATGGTTATTTATTTAGTGATTTGAATAAACTAGTTTACCAAAAGATAAAATAATAAGAAAAAAAGGTTTAATTCAATATAAATAGAAAGTTGAATCTTTTAAAAAATAAGCTATCATATATTCATTTAATATTTTTTGAGTAAGATAAATAAGAATAATTAAATATTTATGTGTTTTCAATATAGAGTGAATAAGTTTATTTCTATATTTAATCAATAAAATGTGGAGAATAAATCGACACATAAATGGAAAGCAACATTATATATTTTGGATAAATTTTTTTTTTGACATTATAGGTTGTAAATTATCATGATTAAAACAAAATGACCCATAGGGAAGAAAAAAGAGTGTAGGTTTCATCAAAACATTGTCATGATATGTGAAATTCATATTCACAAATAAACCGTGCTAGATTGTAGCATCATGATTAAACTAGTAAGTAGTGATATCTTAGAGAAATCCATATTAGAACATGAACTAGCCATTAAGTTTTCATAGTTGACCTTTATCAACATGTTTTGAATTTTTTTTATTTTTTATAATGGAAAATGAAATTTTAAAAGGAGAAAAAGAGACTCACTTACCTAAATAACATTTTATTTTTATGAAGACGGATTGAAATTTTGTTAATTATAAAAAAAAATTCATCAACACTTTTTTACTCTCACCACTCCCTCAGAATTTACCCAATCACTATTAGTTCATGTCATATGGTTCTTCACCAATCATTATGACTATGGTTAATGGATTTTAATCAATAATATAGGTAGGAAATATATCCCATCCACGAATTATAATTCAATAATATAGGTGGATAATGTGTCCCATCCTATAAATCATAACTCAAGAGTATATATATGAAACATGTATCATTCAAGAAGGCATATATTAACAATATATTTTGGAAATATATTCCGTCAAAGAAATCATGTCTCACTAATATAGTTGAGGATCATGTCCCTTCTATGAAATCAGTACTCAATAATATAGATAAAACACATCTCATTAATGTGATAATGTATCAATAATATTGGTGGGAAATATATCCAATCACAAAAATAATATCCAAATAATATAAGTGGAAAATAAATCTCATCCTAGAAATCATGTCTTAAAATCCACTATATTGAAATGTTTCAAGTACAGCGTATCATGAATTATAAAAATCCTAATAAAGAGATAATTGTTTATCACTATTAGTAATTATATTACAATCTAGCTGAACATATAATCACTGAAATAATAATCCTACAAATAGTATAATATGTAATCACTAGGAGTATAATAAAAATAATAAGATTCTATGTAGTCATCAAAATCAAAAGTATAAAAACTAGTGAATGGATAATTATTGAATCATAATAGGAATTATAGCATAACAAAACTACAATTAATTATTCATGTAAATAAATTAACCCTTCCATGTTAATTTATATTTATAAATTTTGGAATATAATAAATTTTTATATTAATTTTTAACTGTGAAGATGTTAGAAAATTTTGAACAATGATTGGGTATAAAAGAAGACAACCCCATAGGTCTTTGACCCCTAGGTACCTAGTAGTATTAAACTAGGTACCTAATGAAGTACTTGTGTGTGAGGTGTTTTTTTAGAAAAATCCAGTCTTTGATTTATTAAAATGATTATAATTAGTTATTTTGTGAAACATTCACCAAATAAAGGGGTATTTTTTGTATTTTGACCACTAATTTTGACCCCAAATAGAGAGGATTGGGATTATCCTAAAATATTATTTCATTTCTTCATTTCTAATGCTATCACTCACCTACTTTAATCCCAATGTGTATCTTTTAACATAATTATTCGTAGTGGATTTATTTTATCTTAGGAAGTACTCTTCATCTGGGTAAGGGTATAGTTTTTTCCTAATCTTCTGTCATCACATCTTCCATAAATGAAAACATTTTAATCACATCATTCCAAAATTATATCTCTTCTATGTTTCATCAAACACTACTGTGTTATTTTTATATTATAGGAGAAATCTCTTATAATTTTTGAATCTAATATAACATTATGTCATTTATTTCAAATTATGCATCTCCTTAATAACAGTTATATAAATTCCTAGAGCATTTAGGATTATGTAAGTATTGGTGGTTTATGGTTTCATGTTCCTTCATCTTTCACCCAAGGAAGATAAAATAATTTTTTCTATTAGTTATATTAGTATTTTATCATATAATTCTTAATGGTTTTGTTAGAAACTATATATATTTCATGAAATTTAATAATAATCAATGTATTTATTATAATGAAACATTTATGTTTTCATTTATCTGTATAAAAACATAATTTGGGTACTCATTTAACTCATAAAACTTGTATTCATTCAACAAATGAATTAATATTTCAATTATCTTTGTTAATAATGTTGTAATTATGGAAAACTTACAATTAATTTGTGGTTGTAATTAATTTTTAAATGTTGATATTTATCATTTCTTATATGTTTTCTATATATGGACTAAAAGTAAAATTTGATAGACTATATATTTGTTTTTAATAATAATAATATTATGTTCCACTTCATGACATGTTAATATGTTATAATTGGAATTTTCATACATTATATATTTTTCAATTATATACAACATGATTTGGGTATGATTGTTGGGATGGGCTTTCAACATCCATACATTTTTTAACCCTTATATATTCCATAATAAAATCATGGGAAGTGACTTGGTATAACCGTACCCATATTCAAAGGGAGTTATTTAAGCCTCAATGTTATATACATATCCTTTAGAATGGGATCGAATTAATGACTCCCCTATATTCAATTTGACATCATTTTTGGGACATTCAAAGAGAAGTTTTGTGATGGTTTGGAATCTCTCAGTGTAGGGATTTACATATATTGATTACAATTTCAATAATTCAAACCAATTCAATCATGATGGTCTCTGTATACTTATATTACATTATATATGTATCTAATATTAAATACTTAATTATATTAATTGTGAGTATGGGCGGGGAGATGATCTCTTTATGAGTTGTTATACCAATTCAATGAGTGTAGCCAAATGGGATACATGAATATATAATTATATAGAACCAATGTATATGAAAATATTGTAGAACATGGGATAGTACTACATAATGTAAAGGTCATACAAACTTCATTTAGAAGTTTTGGAGGGTGAGAGGAGTATGCATACTAGGATTTCCTTGGATAGATTCCATGGGATATTTTAACTGTAGGTCTACCTCTTCAAACCTGTAGGCCATGTCTAGATAAGTCATTATGCACATAAATCATTTTCCATTATATTACTATTTCATGAAATTTTTATACCCTTTATAACACAATTTTTTTTGGATGAATGTTCATAATAATGTCACATCATATTCTATTAGTTTATCTATATAAAAAAATCATCATGGTGGATTCCTATATAGTTTTGGGTTTGGATGTCCATAGACACCATGGATAATACTAGAGTTTTTAAATGATATAACCCTGTTTATATTTATTTTAATGAAGGAAATAAAATCATATACTGTAATTTTATTATACCCATGGAAGTTATACCGGCCTATGGATATTAGGAGGTCCACTTGAGGTTTCCTAGCTACTCATCCAATTATAATTCCTATAAATTTAACATGATCATTACAAACTATTATCATACCAAAAATCAAGGCAACATTAGTGTGTGAATTGAAATTAACTACATGATTAGTCTATAATGACATAAGAAGTAACCCATGGGTATTGTTGGGAGTATAATTATCATAGTTTCATGAGTTATCAGGGGTAGTTTGATAATACTTTTCTCTTATCCTTTTATTGGGTTGGGTCTATTTACATGAGTCTCATTCATCATAATAAGTGTCAATGAGTAGTATTGGGTATACTATAGGACACCTCACATTATTTATTATTATTTATTATTTTATAATTACAATAAATTATATTTCCATAAAAATATTAATAAATAATAAATAACAATTTTGAATATATTTTTTATCAACAAGTAGGTCAATATGGGATAATAGTTGAATATTTTAATGGAAAGGTTCCTTTATCCCCAGTTATAACCAGAATTTTAATTCTATAATATTTTTAATAGTGAATATTTTATTATCCTTTAAATTATGTTGAAATTTTTCATGATGGGATTAAAAGAATAAAATTGGTGTTTTAAAAATAAAATTTATTTGGTAAATGATGTATAAGATGGTGGATATATTTAATGGGGGTTATTCATAATCACATAAATATATTTATAAATAATTGAGTTTTATATTCTTGAGTAAATTAAATATTATATTTTTTATTAATTTACAGAGAATGTTATGACAAAAAATACCTCCTTCTATATGGAAGGATTAAATGAGCATGATACATCTGTAATACCCACGAATAACTTCCATGATTTGAGGAGTCATGAAAAAATGTATTATAATGTAGGTAAATGGTTTCATCAATGAGACACACTAACCAATAGGATTTTTATGACCTTTTATGGTGGTATTATCCACCAATAAGACTATGAAAGGTTTTAATAGATCCATTTCCTCTATGAGTGTATTTAATTTTCCATAAAATAGTGTGATAATGTATCCATGATTAATATTGATAGATATTATCGACATTAGAGGAAACATATAATACATTATGTATAGGAGATAGTGTAAGGAGATAAGGATATTTATTAAGGGTAAAAAATGATTGATTATAGTCAATTAAAACAAATAATGTATAAGAGGATGAAAATGTGTTTTGATTTCATCTTATTAGATAAGTCCACCCGTGTGGTGTTATCAATGTGGGTGTTAGTATAATATTAATACAAATTATACATTTAATTTGAATCAGTTCCTTTTTTGGATGTATGCACATTTGTAAGGAATATAATGTGGAAGTTTATAAAACTTTTTTGAATCGTGGTTCCAAGTGTTTTATAACCTATAATATCTGTTAACTACCTGATTCAAAAAAAATAATGTTTTCAATTTAGGGAACCTACAATGAAGTCAAGGTTTTTGGTATAACATTTCCATATGGTAAGATGTTTTTTTCATTGGGTCAATTTAATGGTTCAGAATGAGTATCTGTTTTATAGAATCCTTATACAAATGTAAGGGTACTTTTTTTTATAGAAAATGTGATATTATATATATTTAACTTCAATATGTTCTCTTTGTAGTAAATACTATATGATTAATTTATATCACTTTAAAAAAGTTCAATTTGAATAATAATTTTTATCCCGATTTCATTATATGAATCATTACACTGATATGGAAGGAGGTCATGAGGACCCAAGAGTGTCTATTGAATGATTGGATTCTTGTGTGGATACCTTATAAAATATTTATCCACAATGTAGGTAGTATATCAGCCCCATGGTATATCATTGATGATATTTGTGGCTAAGTTGATAACATTAAATTTTTTCTGTTTTCTTATAATGTTTATTATAAAATAGTGATTTTATTAATTTTATGAAAAAAATTTAATTAAGCTAAATAAGAGTAATTTAATAATAATGAATAAAATTTTATTACAAAGGAAAAGATTAATTTAAAATAAGTTTGATATCATTTCATTAGTATTATTAGTGGAGAAGTATTAAAAATTAGAAACACACTTATTCCTTATATATAATTATTATGTAATTGAATTGTTCAATGTTCACCCAATGAACTACAAGTGAATGCCTAATTCTACTTGAAAATAAAATAATGCACTACGTATTATTGTTTCTAAAATTATAAAATAAATTAATCTAAATTAATAAATATATGTAGTTAAACCTAATTGAAATCACTCTCTTCAACGGAAATACCTAACTAAATGAATTTAGTAGTGGAATCTGTTATTTAACTTCTGAGATTGGAAAATCATCTAAAAGAGATAAGAAGAATGTATATTCTATAATAAAAATAACCAGATTCATTCAAGATGATATTTTCTAAAAAAAGTTAAAAAATAATAAAATCATACACAAAATCATAGAATGGAATGCTTCTCAAGTCTCAATTTACCACAATTATATGGGATTTTATCTTAAATTGGAACAAATTTCCCTCCCAATATTCTTTATCTCTATATATTTTGAGTACCCAAAACTTCTATAGTCTATTAAATATTCTCATGCAGATTATCCCCACTCTATATCTCTTAAAAAACATTATAAATTAATGATAGGGGTAAAATATTTTAAATTGATATAAAATATTCCTTTGATTCTGGGTAACCACCATGGGTAGGTAGAAATCATCCAAGTGAATCCACTTAGTGGAAGGTAATATTGTTATATCTTAAACATTAGGAATAAATCCTCAAATGACAAATTTATATGTGACATTAATGAAATTTTATTCAAATCCTCCAGTTTTTAGAGAATATTTTTCTCCCATTTAAATGAGATCATAAGGTTGAGTCAGGGTGTTAACCAAAATACATTATGCAGAAATGCACGATTATTATAGTTTTTTAATGTAAATAGGTCACATGTGAGGAAATTATTTTTTCCACACGAAATTCAAGGATCCCAATGAAAATATCATTTCATAAAACTGATATTGTTTTTTTATCCATATCAATATAGGGAAAAAATTACAAACAAGAAATATAAAAAATCCTATGGAATTGTAGTCGAATTCCTAAATAGGTGATGACTCATAAGGGGTTATAATTTTTTTCAATATTAAAGTATTATGAAATATAAGATGTAGTTTCATATAAAATTCTATGTAAAATATCATGATTTTCATGAAAATGTGTTACAAAATCAAACAAAAATTCATAGGAAATTTATTAAATGACTTGTCAAACTCAAAGTAAAAGTCCTTGTGAGGCTCATAATTAACCAAAATATACATTGAGAAATTCATAATGAATATTTTTCCAAAAAATTACAATAAAATCATGGTTTATTCAAATTATTCTAGAAATAATATAATATTATTGAGAAAAAAATTAACTCATTTCCCAATAAATTTAAAAAGTATCACTTAACTATAAAATTAAGATAATTCATTTCACAATTTCAATACAATGTGGTTTTATGGTTTAAAAACCCCCAAATTAATGAAAATTCATTTTCTATATATTCCCCAAAATTTATGATTTATTATCCTTAATAAGAATGTATCAATAGTAAGCCTAATGTGTTTTCAAAAAACCATCCAATGAGAAAAACAAAATTTAATAACCATGGAACCAAAAATACAGATGCATAATTAATAAAATTTATTATGAAATATTCTTTGTGTTAATTAAATAGATTTACACACAATCTATACCCTAATTAAAATGAAACCCTTAACCCACAAGAAATGTTTTTCATCACACAGATTTGAAAATTTTACATTTTATTTATCTTCAAAACAAATAAAATGGCCTTCATTGGTTTTATAAGACTCAAATTTCAATTGAATTGAGTTAGAGACTTCTATTAATCAATAGGATATATCATGTTTTATCTGATTTTTATGTTTTATAGACTTCATAGATAGAAAATATCAATTTCATAATGAGTATGTTTGGATATATTTTAAGAAAATTTATTTAATTCTTGTTTTCACTAAATATTGATCATATATTTTCTCACTATACCATATAATCACCTCTAAACAACTTTAAAATGTTAAGAAATAGGGACCACATTTAGTATTTCAGTGGAAACAATTAATTATGTAAAATTCAATTAACAGAGTTGAAAAATTATTATTAATGCTTCCAAATTATACATAGATTGTTTTTAAGATAATGATAGTTAATTGAATCATAAAATAATGTTGTGATTTCAATAGTGTTGTGAATTCTCAAAAAACAATTTAATGAATTTTTTTATTATTATCAAAATTCACTTGTGTATATTTTCTTCATTTCAATTTTAATAGAATATATCATTATAATTATTATTATTTACATAATTATTCATAAAAATATCTTTTTTAGTACTAATTAAAAAAATAGATTCTTATTATTTCCAAAATAAGTGTAGATAATGTATCAAACCATATGATAACATATGCCTACACCTGATCCCAACTAGGTCATGTATTTTTTATATTTAGAGAAAGGTGAGACAGGTAGAACAATTTTTTAATGTGTCTTAATAATAGGTTTTTATTTTCATTCTAAGGTTAAACAATGATAAAAATAAAATGGGTAAGCTATAAAAAATGTTATTTTTAAATGATATCTTTTAAAACCCTAAAAATTTCCTCAAACACCTCAATACAAGTTCCATAAAATCTCATGTTTTAACTACATTGAATGAAATTCTTTATATAAAAATAATTATTTGGCCCAAAATATAAGTGATTTTATTTTGATAAACATGAAAAAATATTTTTAGAAGCTTGACATGTAGGGGACCAAAACATGAACAATTATTTATTGATTGTGAATAAAAATTTGGAGGTTATTTAATGATTTTGTTAATATTTCTAATCTAAAATATTTTTGATTTTATAATTTATTTAAATTTAGTTTTGTCAGTGAAATTAATTCACTCGTTAACATAGATATCAAAAATTATAAATCTTTATAGTTTCAATAGAAAATAAAAAAACAGAATTATGAAAAATAAACAAAAATAAATGAATAAAAACATTAAGGTTTAATAAAAATTAAAAAACATATTATGGACAAAAAAACACAAAATATTAATCTACAATACAATGTTTTTTAGACCACTCTTATTTTGAAAAATATCATTCTTTTCTATAGTTTATATAAAAAATTAAATAAAAAAATACAATGACAAAAAAAATGAATTATAAGGATACAAAAATTTGTTTTGTAGTAATCGATTTCAAAATGCTATATCTCTTCCAATAGAGGCTATTTAAAATGCCTTCAAAATAGTTTTATTCAATTTCCATTGACTATAAATAATTTTTTTCTCCCATTAATTTATCTGTAGACTACTAAATGGAAAAATATGAGTAAAAATAAAGCATCTATTTTATTTGGAATGAAATTTACCCTTAAATTAAAATATTTTTTATTGAGACTATATCACATTATTTATTTATTTAATGTATTTATTGATGATAATATAATTATAAGAAATAATATTTTTCTCTGTATATAGACAAGATTATTCATAATAATTTTTTATATATCTTCCAAATCAATTGAGTATAATTTTCTACCTTCTCGATCTTCAAACATATTAATTTTATAGTTTTTAACATCCCAAAAATTATTATGTTTAACTCCACAAGTAAGTAATATTTTTTTCATACCCAATTCTAAAATGTGACATCCCAATGGGTGTTTCTAATGCACTACTCAAATCCAAAAGAGTTTCATAAAATATAGAAATCTTATCATTTTATAATGGGTGGGAATATTTCTCTAAAATATTTTTGGTCACTCTATTTGAAAACTTTGACCATTAATATATTTAATGATTAAATTAAATTTAAAACTTATGATGAACCCTATATTTTCTAAAAATTGTTTTTAAATAATTATTAAAAATGATATCCTTATTTAGTGATAATAATATTGAAAGAACTAAATTTTTGAAACATGTTTCCTTTAATTAACAAAGAAAAAACTATTTTATCATCAGTTATTGTGAGAGTATCTTTACCCAATTATATATTTAGTCAAAAACTAGAAATATTTAATGATATAAAACATAATTAAAAAATGGTCTAATGAAATCCATGCAGGTAGAATCCAAAAAATCACATAATTTTATTTTCATTAAGACAATTTATTTCACTATAAAATATTTTTGAGAAAATGGATGTTTCAGAAAGATATAAAAAAATAATATCTAATAATGATTACCATTACAATACCAACCATATTACATTTAAATATTTTATTTTGGGTCTAAATATACCTCTACAACTAATTTTATAGCATAAATGCATGACTAAATGATCATAAAAAATTTATTACATATTTTATTATTATTTGGTCACTATCGACATACCATTATTATAGTTCATCCAAATTTTATTATTATAATTCCTAACAATATAATAAACTTATTGAATAAAAACTGAATGATTATTTTCATTAACATAATATAATTCAAGATCATTATCATCAACCAATGGTATTTCTGCATTATGAATCAAAATTTCATTATTAGAATAGTTTCATTAATTGTTTGACTAATATAGGATTTCTCACCTAAAATAGTTGATATTTTACTCATATTGTTAACTAAAACTTTTCAATAACATTCATATATATTATTTATACATAAAGAACATGTAATAATAAACTTTCTTTTCTATAACCAATTTTGGGAATCATGTTTCATCATAGAAAAAATTGATTATAGGATGGTTTTTGAAAAACAATCACTTTTCATCATTATTAAGAAAATCTAATTTTTTAAATGAAAATATAATAACCATGATATTTTTTATAGTTATTTTACAGAATATTTGATATTGATATAATTATCTATTTTCATAATAACTAATATAAGACATATTTTCAAATATTGTACTCCAAAACTACCCCAATTGAAAAATAGGATACATCAATCATGAATATAATGTGAAATTCCCATAATTGTGGTCGAACAATGGGTGTGGATATTTAATTTTGTTATTTTTCTCCCTATAATGTTTTTCATCAATGAATTAAAACAGGTAGAAATTATATAGATAAATCATCATAAATAAAGATCTATTTTATCAAATTATTATTTTAATATCATATAAAAACCAATATTATTATAATAATATCTCACATATCACACTACTTTATGTCGTAGAAGTGTTGAAATGTTTTGATCTTTTGATTTAGCAGCCTGATTTTCTATTTTGGAAAAAAAATGAATAATAATAATTCCCATATATTCCATTAAATTAATTTTTTTATAGCAGAATAAAATATTTTAATCAATATATTATTTAAGAACAACATAGAAATTATTTGAACAAATCTCTAAGACAAAACATAAGGCGTAAAAACAATTCATAATAAAATTGAAGAATACTTACAAAAACCCCAAAATGATTCTCATAATATACCCTAGAAATGTTTCAAATACATTAAGAAAACTAAAAGGTATTTTTCAATAGGAAAATATTCCAAAAGGATATGTAGATATTGTTTTGTCTTGATTTTCATGTGTAATGTTAATTTGAATATAACAAGAAAATACATCAAGAAATAATAGGGGGTGTATCCAACTATCCTCTCATGAACTTATCCACGATATTAATTAGTAAATGGATTCATCATAGTTAATAAATTGATTCTTTTATAATCAATACACACTGTCCATTTATTTTTAATCCAAATAGGAAAGATGTTATAAAACTGAGTCTTGATAATTGTAAAACCATTAATTTTAGGAATAACATGAACATTAATCACCCATTTGATATTTGAAATGGGAAAAATTATCTAATATATAGAAATGTGGTGAATTTATTTTAAAAAATCTCTATCTATGTTGGTTTCATTATCCATTGAAATTTACTAATAGGATTGGATATCTATTCTAACAGGTTTCAATACCTTTAAATCACATAAATAAATTCGTTTAGGATGGATAAAGAAAATTTATTGGTTTATTATATTCTATAAGGACGAATATAAGAATGATTTTAAAATATTTTTATAAAATATTAGAATTGATGAAAGGGAATTTATCATTTTCACCTTGGAATTCAAACATGATATTTTCAGGTAGAGGTTTCAGATCAAACAATGGTCACCTATTTTCACTAGCTAAAAGATGGTTTAATTATCTCAAAAAAATAAATTTTAGCTCTTAATACATTACCAAAACAATTATATTTATGATTGAAATTAACAACAGAAAGGTCATGATTAGAATTTTTATATGTGAAAAAAATATTTATAGGAACGAACATCAACAATTTTAGTTTTCATCAAAACAATTATCAATTTTTGAGTACTCATTAGTAGTATGAAAATATAAATTACATAATTGTTTTAAAAACAATAATAATGTTTAGAAATTACAATATTCAAATACGTAATAATGAAATTGTATGATATAGTTATAAAAAGAGTAGGTTCACATATTGTACTTTTAACAGTAAAATTCTTCTCACATGTAGTATCTAAACATTTATAGAAATATTTTTTATCACAGAACATGTATTAATACTTATAAATAGTCGGGTTTGGTTTATTAAATGAATCATTTGGAAACAATGCAGTGTAAAATCGATAATCAATGTTCACTTGAGGAGATAAATGATCATTCATTGCATAATTAATTGAATGAAAAAATATATAGTGATCTAAATTACATATAAATTCACATTACAAAATTCATTTATGAAAATTAATGATTGATTTAATTATTTTGAAATGTGTTATCATTAGAATTTATTGTGAAAATATACTAAACATATAATCATATACATCCATGACAAATAAACATTTAGAAGAATTATGTCTTTTTATTATACTAGGGCATACAAAATATGTATGGAAAGAAAGATTAGCCTTTGGTAAGATAATTGAATTAATATTCCTATAGTTTTTATCTCTTTATTTTATGTATATGAATAAGAATAATGACGAATGAAATTTATGGATTCAGCTGAAAATAGAATGTATTATTTCAATTAATATTCCCCTATAACATTGGTTATGGTAAAAGGCACTTTTGATTTACCTATTGTAATTATTTCATGATTAATTATGGATATAGAACCACTATATATGATTTTTTTCATCCATTTAATTTATTCTTTTGAGAAGAGATATCTTTCCAAATTATAGAATACATTGGAAAAAATTAAAAATAGTCACGAAAAATTGTATTAACATGATCTTTCCTAAATGTATTTAAAACTCCATTACCCAATTGAGATTATAAAAAACCCATCAATGGTGGGTTACAAATAGGGCATGTTAGTGGTGTTTGGATATTTTTTTATCATTTTGATCGAAAAATGAAGAAACATGTAGGATAAGTATTAGTCTCAATTATATCAAGAAATGGTTTTTATTTAATCATAGATTTTTTTTAAAATGATTCTAGATATTTTACAGGCACATTAGTAGTTTATATTTTGTTAATAACATCTAAAACGAATCACTAATTGTTGGAATCTATTTGACATCTTCAATATTAGAATGAGGTTTTGGATTCACAATTTTTGGGCTATTCATGTTATTTAGACTTTTATGTTTTATATTACTCACATTATTTTTTTAATTCTCCTTGGGATTTAATTAAAGTTATAAAGGATTTCCTTCGATTCTCTATTTCTTTATTCTTCCAATATTAATAAATGGTTATCTCATATGTGTCATAAATTTTTTCACCATAATTTATTTTTTGCTACTTTTCCCCATGTATATTTCCATATTTTTTGAGTGGGTTGTGAATGTTGGAAATTATTTCTAGGTTAAGAACTATAATTCCCCTTGAATAATATTGTTTTATAATTACTTGACACACCAAAGGAAAATATTCCTTTATTTTTAAGGTTTCTCAAATCTAACAATTAACTTATGATTATATCCATGGATGAAATTTTGATTTTAATGAAAATATAATTATTGGACTTGTTGCAAAAGTAACACTATAATAAAAAAACATTTTCATAATGTTCATGAATTTGATGAAATTTATAACTATAATGAGCACAAATTACACAGTGTACATGGAGTTGAAATCCTTTTTTAGGTCCATGTTGTAATAGATCGAATCAACGTGTATAAACCCTTGTGTTTTTCAAATGTCGAAGTGCTTAAAGGTGGATCAGAAGAATTTTGGACATGTTTTTTAATGTAGAAGCTAGAAAGAGGGGATTACACATCATGTAACAACATTACACAACATGACATCCTGTTTTGTTGGTTTTTTCATGATGTGAAAGAAGGGATCGCGATGTGAAATACTTTCGTGTTTGAAATATGAAAAAAAGTTTTGAGGCACCATGTTATTTCACATAACTAGACCTCGATGAATTACACGATGTGAAGGGGGATTATATGCCATGAAATTCCCTAACACTGTATGTTTTATGTGTTTTCCAACCACTCTAGTTTTTCTAATCTTATGGCTACATCATCCGTCCCTTGACCACAATCGACCAGACAACCCTCTCTTCAGGGTTTTGGAGATTCATTCATCAAGTAACAATCCTTAGCTACCTTTTTCAATATATAGTGATATGTCTTTGATATAAGGTATGATATACCTCCATTCATGAGGTTTCTTCAATATACTTCATTCCCTTTCTCTATTCCATGTTCTATAACCTGATCTCCATGTTTATAATGGGTTTTTCGTTGTGGTTGGTTGGTGCAGTTTTGCTGTAGAATCCTTGGGTGTAAGAAGGTGTTTTAGGAGAGCTGATCATGATTTGTTACTTTGATATGTACTTAGAATAAAATTCCAATGACCTTTTGATGTAGGGAATTCAATGATTCTTCATTTATTTATGTGAAATCATAGATTTATCATGATTTATCCCTTAGATTGAAATGTAATTGACCATATTATTATTTGAATTTTATTAAATATATTGGTACTAATCACATATCAATGACGATATTTTAAACCATGATAACAATTTGCCTCTTCATTTTCTAGATTTTATTATATCTATTTCTTACCTAGTTTTTAGGTTTTTCATGATAGACAATGTTAAAGAACATAACGATGGAAATTAATTGAGATTTATTGGCTAAAAAATAAAGAGAAATGTTTAACGAATCTAGTTGTTGCCGTTGTAATTTGATGATAATCAAATTGATGAAAGTGAGCATGTTTAATTGAGTTGGATTATGAACCTGATGTTTGTTGATTCTTATTGATAAAAGTTAAAATTTCATTATAAATTAATTGTTTAATTAATTTGGGACACCTTGTGAAGCCTGTTTTTTTAGGTTCCCTATAGTTGGAACATCAATAACAATCAGTCAGTTCGTGATGGAATACGAACCAGTTCTGTTTTAAAGATAATGCCTTTATTAGGCCTTATTTTCATGAATTTTTATAAAGGATGAGTTACTATTTATTCAGATCCATGAGGTATCATTGTGTGTGATAGATGGAGGCCTTGTTTTAGGTTTATAGCATGTTGTTATGTATTTTCCTAATTCATTTGATGTGCTCGGGATATGAGACTTGTGTTTGTGGGGGAAAGGAGGCTCGGATGTGACATGATCCTAGGATGGATATTCCTAGTGGGATGTTATGGTATGTAGGGTTGGGAGGCCCGATGGATATGGAAGTAGTTAAATCATAGAGATGTGATATGTATCAGTTTATGAATTTTGTGTTAGAGAGGACACTAGGGATGATACATGTTGTTGAAGATCTGCATACCCATTCATTTGAAATCGGTTACGGTTGAATCAATTTTTTGTTTATATTCTTAAATATCCCCATTGATGAGGAAGATGGTATTTCTTACCCTCCTTCCAAAAGAGTTAAAGATGCATGAGTTATACTACATGCTTTATATATTTAGCTTCTCAATGATGGATGGGTCTCTACTTCTACTATAGGTGGTAAAGACACGAAGGGTAGCTCATCTTCTCATTGGGTTGATCCCCTTGCATTTTGTATGTTAAAATGTTTTCCTAGTATACATTGGAATACGGAAATATGGAAATATTAATGTTGTTAATAAGTGAGTAACTATTTAACCCATGGGGTTATATCTTAATAGGTTGCAATATTGAGGTTGTGATTGTGAGAAGCTGTGGACATGGTTTGGTAAGGCATGGATGGCATAGATGATAGATGGAATGATAATTAAATGTAATGTTCAATTTATAATGGTTAATTAATTATTAAAGAACTAATTATTGTAATGTTAATCTAATAAATAAGGATTTAGTAACTTAATATAGCACATTGATTGGGTTTGTGCATATAGGATGTCTAGTCTATGTAGAGGAAGATCGGAGTCTAAACAATGTCAATTGTAGTTGATTCTAAGAGTAGGTTTTTACCATAGTGTGGTTGTGAGCTATATTATATTCTTTTTTTGTTTATATACTCTACTCAAAGCTGTTTGTTATGGAGACTGACCCGTAAGGAATCTGAGCCATGGGGTGTGTTTTCCCCCAACATCTAGGTAGGAGGATAGAAGGATGACTATCCCCTTCGGCAACAATCTCTTATCATGGTAGTTAGTAGTTATTGTATGAATGATGATTAATTTTATGATTATATGCATGTAGTGATCTACAATGGATTATGGTTATTTGACACAAATGTATTCTATATATAGCTTCATATGGACTACTATAGGTCTAACGTTTATAAGCTATGATGGCTTGAGGATCCTTACTCAGTGTATGGTCTGTGATGGATTAAGGTATAATACCCGGCGTATGATACATGTTATGAATGAAGTGGTTGATCTCAAAAACTAAATGGTTACTTTGGTTATGTGGATGTGGTGTTTTGATGCATGAGGTGTATGTTGTTTCATGAAGAGCGTGTTTGGGGCTTCCCTTAGATGTCTGCAGGCAATCATTTTTAGAGAGAGATTCTCATGACGTGCATCATTGGGGAAAAGCATAAACTAGTGATGAAGTGGAAGTAGGGTAACCTTGATATTCTTTATTATATTATATACTCTTGTATGCAATATTTTTGGATAGTATCGATGGTGAGGCTGAGAACATAGTATACATGTTTAGGTGATGAGTTAGTTTCACATGTCTTTCACTATTCTTTAGCATGATTTGTTTAATTATTCATGAGAGGCTCTGAGGAAGATCCTACTGAGTAAACTGTTATACTCACTCTATGTTATAATTATTTTATTTCAGGTTAGTTGGAGTAAGTTAGAGATTAGGTTTTTTACTTCTAGCTTGGGGTTTTGTTGGATCTTCTTGGGCTTCATGGTCACCTCCATTTTACTTTATATTTGTACATTCAGTTTTCCTATTCATTTTTAGTAGTTCGTGCATGAAATTAAATATGCGAGCATATGATTATTTTACTTTATGTAATGAGAAATAGTTTTCTGGCATCAATCTTATCTATCTCTTCTGCATGTGTTCTCTTATATGGTAATTCCTTTCATCTATGTGCTAATTATACCCTCAGTGATAGTCTCCCACCCGATTCCTACCAGAGGTAGGACTCAAGGGTCTTTAAATATCTTATCACATTGTTGTCCCAAGAGGGGTACACCATGTGGGGAGGTGGTCATAACATAGTGGAATCGGTGGGTGGTTGAGGGATAGGACGGAGTTGGGAGTTATGCCTTGGTGATGTTGTATGGGTTGGTAGAGAAACCATGTCTGTTAAGTTTATCATGAATTGTAAACATGGGAGACTAGATAAGAAACTATTATTTAGGCCCCACTATGATCTGATACATGAATCATTAAGTATAAATTGGCTTCTAAATAATGTGATACTTGTTTCAGAATGGATACCTAAGAAATGATCATGCATAATTTGTTTTGCGCCTGTGGTTGAATGGGTAGACCATAGGATTGGTTGTCTTAAAATGAATAAATCAAAACAATTAATTAATGTTAAATTCTTATTTATTCTAGGTTTATGAGCACTAAATGATGGTTATTTTGTAGGCATGTCTCCGTGACGATCTCCTCATCATGTTCTTGGGGATGATGATCATCATGTTGTCGTAGCAGATCACCGCAGAGTAGAGGTGAATAACAATAACCCAAGGAGGAAGACACTCTGAGAGTTTCCAAACCAGAGTCTACCAAAGTACGAGCAATCCGTATTAGATTCCATCATAGAAAACTCATAAGAGGATGTTGAGATAGCATTCTGTTTGATCCATGCTCAGAAGGATCATTACATGTCGTTGGTTGTGGTGATGTTTCATGGGGTAGTGAGTAAATGGAGATTGTTGTTCCTCGGGGATCATATTGAGTTAGCAGTCTCATTAAAGAATTTATAGGATTAGTTCAAATCCATGTTTAATTCTTCTACTACAATGGAAACTGGTCTCAAAGAGCTTCCTACCATTAGAAAGGAGATATCTAGTGTCTGAGAGTATTGAATCCATTTTATGAAACTGTTGCGATATGATTCAGACTTGATTCCAAATGAGGCGGCCAGTTAAATGAATTTCAAGAGGCTTCTCATCCAGAGATCCAGTGATAGGTCACCCCTTTTATGCTGAAGACATATCCTGAGGTGCTACCATGGGTTGAGGTCATTGATAATATTTTATCCAGAACCAGAACTTCATGATATGGGAGTTGTCAGGATTCCTCATGCAGTAGACATGTGGTCCGGGGTTCCCATTATTTTGGGAAGAAGAGTTTTCATTCATCTAACAGTAGATCCAAGCCCTATATATCTTGTTTGTCCAGAGATAGTTGATCTCAGACCTATGTTAAGAGACCAATTGCTTTTTTTTCTTATGGTGGCTGAGGTCATCAACAGTGAGACTGCTCGACCTTTCTATGAAGTCAACATATGTATGGTGTTCCACATTAGGTTCCTTAGTGAGGTAGTTCCTTCTGAGGATGTAGAAGTGGGTAGCATAGAATTTGGATCATCAGAGAGTAAATGGGATAGGAATAGAACAAACCTGAGATGATCCTCATCCTCATAGAGTAGAGAGTGACTGTGTAGGTCACTGGTAGGGTTTGAGAGGTCGTGGAATAGTTCTTGGTCAGTCTCATGCGTTAGCATTGCTAGCACCCAGTGAGAGAAACTCCGTTCGAGTTACCCTTTTCTTGTTTTCTACTTGATCGAATGTCTTGTTTGATTCATGAGTGATGAACTCTTTCATATCTACTCCCCCATTCCATGCTTTGGGGTGTTAGGTAGGGAAGATTCCCATTCCTTTGGATTTGACTATTCCAGTTGGAGGTTGAGATAACTTATTTATTGTATATAGAGACCTTGATCTAGTGTTGGGGTAGCACCGTTCTTGGGGAGATTTCTAATATTTACGAATACAACCATATGATGTCTTCCTAGGTAGGGATTTATTATATTTGGTGTTTGAAATTGTGGATTTATTTAGGATACAAGTGGTTTTCTTTGAAGATGATGGTGATATAGAAGTGTTTTTTGGTGATTAAGACCCTAAGATAGGTCAAAGGAATGTTTCATTCATATCATTATTTATTGATAACATGGTATTAATTTCATCATAGGTTTAGAAGCCAACATTTCCAAGGGTCATATTAGAGTACCCTGATGTGTTTATAGAAGAGGTTTTAGTATTAACCCCTCAATAGAATACCTATTTCAAGATTGAGATACAACTAGTAATATCTCCTATCTCGATGTATCCATATAGGTATGATGGATTTTGAGTTGTGATAGCTACGGATACATCTCGATGGTCTGTTGCATTACTATTTTTTTTTCCGAGTATGTCACTATGGGTTACACCAATTTTATTCATGGAGAAGGATGACAACATTTTTCAGTTGTGTGTTGATTATTGTCACATGAACCGAGTGACCAGGAAGAATCACTATACTCTTCAATTTATTAATGATTTATTCATTCAACAAAAGGGTGAAATTTGGTTTTTGAAGATTGATTTTTGTCATGTGAGCATCTGATTCTTGTGAAGGATGAGGATATCATAAATACTACTTTCCATTGTCATTATGGGCATTACATGTTTTTTGTGATTTTATACAGTGTGAAAATTTATCTAGTTATGTTCATGGGTAAAGAAACGTTGTGTTTCATGAGTTATTGTATATCTTCATTGTAGTCTTCATTGACGACATACTTGTGTACATCGTGTCTTAGGAGGAGCATTAGAAGTATGTGTATGCCATTTTAGGTGTTCTTAATTGATATCAGCTGTTTGGGAAGTTTTTGAAGTGTATGTTTTGGGATCAAGAAGTCCATTTCAGAGGTCATGTTGTGTCCCAATAGGTAATGATTGGGGATATATTGAAGGTAGAAGTAGTTGTATCTTGGGAATCCCCATGGAAGTGGAAGAAGTGTGAAGATTGTTTGGTCTCATAGGACATTACAATAGTTTCATATCTTATTTATATCGGGTTGCGACTATTATAATAGAATTGAGATTAAAGGATCAGACGTTCATGGGGAATGGTCAATGTCATACATCTATTGAGTATCTGAAGGAGAAGTTGGTGAGTTCTCTAGTTCATTGTCTTCCATCATGAGGAATTCAGTTTCATGTTTTATATGATTCCTAACGTCTGGGGTTAAACTATTTTTTGATGCATGAGAGATCAGTTGTTTCCTATAGGTCTTAGTAGATACATCCCCATGAGTATAACTGTTACACCCATGATCTCGAGTTGATGGTAATTGTGTTTTCCTTGATATTTTGGAGACATTACATCAGCAATGAGTGAATTATAGTCCTCAATGAACATAAAATATTGAGGTATGTTTTTTCCAGTGTGATATGAACATGTTCCAACATTAGGGGATGGATTTATTACAATATTACCACTTTGAAATATCATATACACCTAGAAAGAGGAATTCTTTAGCCGATGTTCTAAGAATTATGTAAAGTAGATATGTAGTGCATGAATTAGGTGATTATTAGAGTGTGATGAAAGAACATTTAGCATTACATATGGATAAGGAAGAAGTTGGGAACAAAAGTTTTATTTTTCTGATGATGGTGTTGTCATCATTGGTCAATCAGGTGGAAGATTCCGATTTGGGGGATCATGAGGTGGGTGTTTGGACAGATCATGTTGTTTGTGCCGAGGCCTCTTATGGTTGTTCTGAGAATAATAACATAATTTTTTATTTAAGGGGAAACATTTATTTATGTTGGTTCCGTTTGAGATGGTTATTAGAGGTTTCCAAATAATTCCTATAATGTTACATTCTGGCATGAAATCAATGTACCAAGATATTCGGATTCAGTTTTTGTAGCATGGGTTGATGCATGTAGTTGCACAGTTTGTGTCTCAATGTTTGGTCTTCGAGATGATGAAGGCCCACCAACATGTTACTAGTGGGTTTCTCCATCCATTATATAATCCTATGTTGATGTGGGAGGACACATTGAAGGAATCTATTACGGTTCTTCCTCGAGCTCATGGTAGTTATGACACTATATAGCTGGTAGTGGACTGTTTGATGAAATCGTCCCACCTTATAGTGATCAAGGAGTCGAGATTAGTGGAGGTTTCTTCAATGAAATATCTAGAGGTGGTTTTGATACTCCAAAGAGATGCTAGGATGATCATTTATAATTGAGATCCTTATATTTCCTCAAGTGTGTGGAGAGGTCTCGATGTTTCTTTTGTTTCTCTATAATGCCTTAACACTGCTTTTCATCTACAGAGGGACAGTCAGAGAAAGCAGACCATCTAGACTCTTGAATTTATGTTGCACTCTTGTGTCCTAGATTTTGGAGGTTTGTGGATGCGGAACCTACCTTTGGTATGGTTCACTTAAATAATAGTTTTCACTTTTCCATTAGTAAAAAACTATTTGAAGACATTTATTGTGAACCTTAATATTGTCTATTATGTTGTACTGGGTTCGGAGATTCAACAATTCCTAGGACAGAACTGGTATAGAATACTATAATAATGGTTTAGTTGATTCATGAGAAAATGAAGGCAGTGTAGTATCTCTAGAATTCCTATTCAAATCAAAGGAGAATACTGATGTAGTTTATCTTTTGGGTTACATATTTCTGGATGTGACTCCCCATCGTTGGTAGTGATGTTTTGTTCATGGGAGTAAAATTTTTCCTAGGTTTGTTGGGCCTTTCAAGTTGTTGTCTCATGTTGTAGCTGTAGTGTACCTAATAGTGCTTCCCCCATAGGTGATCAAGATACATGATGCTTCTCAAGTGTCTCAACTCTATTTTTATATTCACTATGACCCCCACTTAACCAATTTGGGAGATATTGATATTAAAGATTATGCAACCTTTGAGGAGTAGCTTGTAGTGATCTAGGACCACTATGAGAAGGTGTTGTGTAGGAATGATATACACTTTTTTCATGTTTTATGTCAGCACAGTGGCATGGAGGAGAGTAAAATGGAATGTGAGTTATAGATACGTGCTCAGTACCCTGAGCTATTTGATGTTTAGATCTTCTCTTGTAATGTTGTTTGTTTGGTGGTTATAAACCATTTTTCTTTTGAGATGAATTCCCCTTGATTCTTATTTTGTATTCCTCTATATTGATATGTATCACACCTGAGATTGTGTTTATTATCTAGTTGTGTTTCTCTCATGGATTCACAATGTTCTTTTTTTTCAAGAAGTTGTTATCCTATTGTGGTGAGAGCCTCAAGAGGTATCTCGTGGGGTGGTTCTTCAGATAAACCCTTTATATTTCCTCTATTGGATGGTTTTGTATTGTAGAGGATGAGAATGTTTTTAAAGGTATTTTATGTATGGTCTGATATCTATGCAGATCAAACCATTGCATGTTTTCAAAGGTTGATGTACTTGGAGGTGGCTTGAATGATGTTCTGGGAGGATTGGTTAAGAAAATGCTGGAAAGAGGAGATTAAATGTCATATAACAACATTACACAATGGGACATCATGTTTCAATGGTTGTTTCATAGTGTGAAATAAGGTTTCACAGCATGAAATACTTTTGGGACTGAAAAAGAAGAAAAAAGTGTTGAGGTTACATGTTTTTCAGCACAACTCAACCTCGAGGCATTACATGATGTGAATTGGGATTACACATTGGGAATTCATTGAAACTGTATATTTTAAGTGTTTTCAAAAAAATAATGTTATTTCAAACCTTTGGATACAATAGCTCTCCCTTGAACCCATGTGACCCGACGACCCTCTCATTTGCATTGTGGGGACTCCTTCGTCAATTAACAATCCCAAAATCCCTTCTTTGATTTGTAGGGATCTGTGTTTGATATTCAGTATGACCTACCCCAATTATTGATTTTTCTTCAATCTGTTTCCTCCCGTTTATCCTAATCGTGTGAGGGAATATGATCTCCATGTTTCTATTGGAGTTTTCTTAGTGGTTGTTTAGTGTGGTTGAGCCACGATGTCCTCAGGTGGATATAGTTATTGACGGAGAGGTGATCATGATATGTTTCTTTAATTTTTTTATCATGAAAATATTGTCAACAACCAATTTAGGTAGGGGATTCAATGCTTTCCTTTTATTTTAATTGAAATTATATAGGTATCATGGTTTATCCCTTAGATTAAAATGTTATTTAGCTTATAATTATATGAACTTCCTTAAAGAAATTGGTATCAATCAATAAGTGATTTGTTGTTTTATATCAGGATAATGTTGTGCCTCTTCATTTTCAAGATAGTGTGATAAATATTAGATGTATGGTTATCATATTTTTCTTGAGAGAAATTTTGAAATAATTTAAAGCTAGAAATTAATTGATAACTAATTGGATAAAATATAAAGGGGAATGTTTAATGAATCTAATTATCATTATAATAATTTGATGATAATAAAAATTATGAATGTGATAATGTTTAATTATATTGGTTGATGATCCTAAAGCATATTTCTTGTTGATAAATGAGTTAAGGGCATGCTAAGTTATTTTTTTATTTATCTTGGGATATATTATGAAGATTATTTCTTAGGTTTTCCATAGTTGGAACGTTAAAAATGAATCCGTTAACTAAATAAGGAATAAGAACCGATTGTGTGATAAATATAATTCCTTTATTAGGCTTCAATTGTTTGATATCTTATAAAGAATGAGTTCTTTTGTCTTTGAAGCCATGAAAATTAATTGTGTGTGATGGTTGAATGCCTTGTTTTAGGTTAGATAGATTGTTTCTATGTTTTTCCTACTTCTTGTGATGTTATTTAGATAATATACTTGTGGTTGTTGGGGGTAGGGTGGCTCGGATGTGACATGAGACTAAGATGGCTTAGAATGGATAGATGTTTTGGTATGTGGGGAAGGGAGGCCCAGTGGTTGTTATAGAAATTCACTTCTAGAGAAGTGAGATGCATCTGTTTATGCATGTGGTTGTCAGGGAGGACAATGGTAATGACGTAACAAGGTGATACGAGGCATAAGTATTAATGTTAAAGTTGTTGGTATTGAACTTGTTTTTTTTTGTCTAATTTACTGTCTCGACCGATCCTCGGGGCTCCTGCCGTGACTACCCCAAGCCCGCCTTCCATAGGCCAGGGGCTGGCGACTAGCATCAAGGCAAAATTCCTGGAAGAAAGTGAAGGCATTGCCTTTGTAATGTAAAAAAACACCACTGAGCAAGCAAGAAGAAGTAAACAATAAGTAAAAACTGGGTACAACAGTAAATGCGGAAATGTAAGTGGTCCAGAATACAAACCCAAACTGAAATTAAAGTACAACTGAAAAGGGAAAACATCAACTGAAAGTAAATCCACAACGTCGAGCTGTCCACTGGAAGTCCCACCTAAAGGGTGGGTACAGATAGCCTCCACATCTCCTCAGGTCCAGCCGTCTGCTCCGAGTACGTCCCTCCCAGTGGTCTACCTCCAGGTACCGTCCTCCTCCACAAGCCTCAACCACGATCAGTGCTATCCGTCGTCTGCAACCAACACAACGTAGTGCGGGCATAGCCCGTGCAGGGGTGAGTATAAGCTACTCAGTAGGGGCCCCGAGACCCCTGAAGGTCTCCTAGAATCCACAAAGTATAATCCACAAAAAAAGATATAATCAAAAAGTAACATCCGAAACTACTTAGGTATATGCCCATACATATACCTAAGTCATCAATTCCAGTTCGGCTCCAACATCCGAGCCTAAATTCGATCACGCCCACAGAGGATAGCACAACACAATCCACATAGGAAAGAAAGTCAAGATTCATCTCACATAGGTATACTTATTCATAAAATGATAGAGATGATCATATGTAGCCACTGATTCATCTAAGCCGTCGGACCCACACATGATCGATAGGAACTAACCCCCGCAATGACCCACAAAGGATTGATTGGTAACTAACTCCCGCAATGACCCACACAGGATTTGTAGGCACTGGCCAACACAGGACCGCTGAGCGCTAACCCACATAAGATCTGACCCACACATGATCGGTAGCACTGATCCACGTAGGATCGCTGAGTGTTGTAGTCGTCGTCGTCGAATCCACGAAGGATTTCTGTACAGTCTTCATCGTCGTCGCAGTCGCAGCCAGCTCTAGGGTTTCCATACACAGCAGGCTCGTTCGGGAGGGTCTACTCCATGAGCCGAAGGGATGATACATCAACTGACACATATTCCAGTGTTGATGTATCCAAAAGTTCTGTATCGTCAATAGAAACTCAACGCGACAGATGGCGCGTCAATCGGACACCCGGTCTGAGAGTTATTGGCCTTTTCATCCCAGGGGATCGGTTGGTTTTTAATTCAAAACCAACCCAACCATACTCCAACTGCTTCCAAACGTTGACCGGAGTAAGCCAAAAGGTCCATCTCACAAAGAGGAATCTAACAAAGTCGATGGCACTTGAATCAAACATTCGGAGCTCAAGTTATAAGCATTTCCGCTCCGAGGGCCCGGTTGGTTTCGTGTTCAAACCAACCCGGCCGAACAGAAAGTACTCTGAAAACTTGAGTGTGATATATCAAAACTACCTCCTTGATCCAAGGATCGCATCTCAACTGACGGTGCGTCGATCGGAGTTCCGTAGCCCAAGTTATGGGCAAAAGACCGTGAGAGGTCCGGTATTAGGGGGGTTCGGTCCCAGTCCGACCCCGCCCGGTACCCCCTGGGTCGGCCCGACCCGGGTCCGAGTCCAGCCCGCTTGGGCGCGGCCCAGCCCGGCTGGCCTGGCCTAGGCGCAGCCCGGCCTGGTGGCCCAGCGCGCTGGCGCTGCCCAGTGCCAGGTGGCTCGGCCGTTTCGGCCGAGCGGATGGGGGTGCAGGGGGCGCGTTGCCCCCCGCATTTTCGTAACCGCGGCCCCCATGTGGGGGGCCGCTCTTTTCTGGCCAGCCGGGGGTTACAAACCCACGACTCTTCCTCTGACTGGCTGGCCCGCTCCCGCCAGTCGGCTGCTGCACCACGGGACCGGCATGGGCCGGTCCCCCTGCTCCGACGCCGGCGGCCTGGAACCGCCCACCGGTCCTTGCTTCGCCGCGACCTTGGATCGTCTGGCGGGGCGCGACAGCGCTGCGCCCCTCTTCCGAGGCCCCACTCCGGCTGCGGTGTCTTCGGGTTTTTCCAGCGCGGCGCGATGGCACCGCATCTTGGTTTGATTTTCAATTTCATGGCGTGACGGCGCTGTGCATCCTTGCCGCTCGTTCCCGCGCGGTGCAACGACACCGCGTCACTTTCCTTTGAACCGAAATCAACACAAAAGATAAGGGAGGAGGGTCGGCCGTGTTTGTGCGGTCTGGCCCCCTCCCTTTAATCGATAGCAAGCGGTCCAATTGAACGAGTAACATCGACGGATGAAAAATCACGATTATCATAAACAATAAAATTCCCCTACCTCGAGCGTAGTTTGAATGGAGGTTCATCGCAGAATTGCACGTCGCGGAAGAAGGCATCACATAAGGAGGATCGTCACGTCGCGTCGTCGATCTCTGAGGATCCGGCATTCTTATTGACCTTCATTGGAGGTTGACATTCTTCGCATTCTTCACGTTCTTCGTCGAGGAAGAAGAACTTCAAGATCTTTTCCTTTTCTCCCAAAGACTCCACACAACAAGTTCCAACAACAATAAAATAAGTGCTTTCACTTATTTTATTACCTATATCTTCAGTATTTGAAATTCAAATAATGAATTAAACCACTTAATTAATTCATGTCATTTAAAAGGAGAGTTATAGGAATTTAGGGAATATATAGGGGTGGGGTTCGTGTGGGCCCCACCGCCCTCATAACATCTCATGGGAAGTTGGGTGGTTACCCAACATCCACCTAAAGGTTTTAACTACTTAGTAAAAATAAAAATTGTAGCTCAATTTTTATTTTAACTTCCACAATTTGTAACAACTCCTCCAGTGTAAACGTAACTCCAGAATAGGTGTTCATAAGAAATTACCGCCACTGCGATTTCATCGGTTCCCTCGGAATTCGATTCCGAGCACCAGTTCAAAAGTTAGGAAAACCCACTCGTTTGTTCACTGAACGTACCCGAGCTAAACATCAGAAAATGATTCTGGGCACACCGGGCCTCAGAATGATGTGCCGTCTAAAATTGCGTTCTTGTAAAATCCCAAAGAAAATTAAGAAAAAATTTCCCTTAATTTTTAAGGGCCATTACATTACTGCCACCTCAGGGATTTACGTCCCTATAGAGATATATCATTAACTAGGATAACAAATGTGGGTACTTAGCACGCATCTGAGCCTCTCGCTCCCAAGTGCTCTCCTAGAGGTTCCCATGCTGCCATCTGATGCGCACTAGAGGAATCGACTGTCCACATAGGACCCTCTCCTGTCGATCCTCAATCTCCACCAAACCTCCGCAAAAGTCGCCCCATCATCAATGTACAGCTCCCTATGGTCAATGATATGTGTTGGGTCATGCACATATCTCCTCAGCTGAGATACGTGGAAGACGTCGTTCCCACGGTGCAACTAAGGTGGTAGAGCCAAGCGATAAGCCACCTCGCCGATCCTGCTGAGGACCTAGAAGGGTCTGATGAAGTGCGAAGATAACTTGCCGCCTCGGCCAAATCTCCGTAATCCCCGTCGAGTTGAGACCCGCAAGAAGACGTGGTCACCATCCTCAAAGTCTAGTGGCCTCTGCCTCCTGTCAGAATAAGACTTATGCCGGCTCTGAGCTATCCTCATGCTCTCTTGGATGACCTGGACTTTCTTTGTTGTGGCCTGGGCCATCTCCGGTCCCACCAGTGCTGACTCCCCAGGGTTTGTCCAACAATGCGGTGATCTTCAAGGTCGGTCGTACAACGCCTCGTATGGTGCAATCCCGATGGTGGAGTGGTAGCTATTGTTGTACGCGAACTCCTCCAAGGGTAGGTGGTCCTCCCAGCTATAACCAAAGTCGAGGACACATGCGCGGAGCATGTCCTCGAGAGTCTGAATGGTCCTCTCCGTCCGACCATCCATCTGAGGGTGAAAGGCGGTGCTCAGACGTAGCTGCATCCCGAACACCTCCTACAACCCCTTCCAAATCCGGGAAGTAAAGTGAGATTCTCGATCAGAGATGATGGATGATGGCACACCATTAAGCCATACAATCTCTTGAACGTAGAAACGTCCCAAGATTTCCACTTATCCCTGCTCTCTGATGGGTAAGAAGTGAGCCGACTTGGTGAGTCGGTTGACAATCACCCAAATGGAGTCGTGACCTCTGGAAGTGCTTGGAAGTCCGGTCACGAAGTCTGTAGATATGCCATCCCATTTCCACTCTAGGACCTCCAGGGTATGTACCAAGCCTGCTAGTTCCTGGTGCTCTGCCTTCACCTACTAGCAGGTGAGGCATCGAGAAACGAACTCTTCCACAGACTTCTTCATGCCCGGCCACCAGTGCTGTCGTCTGAGATCCTGGTACATCTTCGCCACTCCAGGATGTACCTCCAATGGGGAAGAGTGAAACTCTCTCAGCACCTCCTCCCGTAAAGAATATGGTACCAAGGTACATCCTCTGAAAAGGATGTTGTGCTCTCCTACAAAAGAGAAACCATCAGGTTCCTGTCCTGAGGATATCTGTGCACACCGCGTCTCACAGTCAACGTCCCCACGTTGTGCCTCTCTGACCCGCTGCAGTAGTGGAGGAGTGACTATGAGTGACTGAATAAATGCTTCTCCATCTCTATCCACGAAAGATATCTGCAAAGCGGCTAGATGCTCTGTCGCCTCCCCAAGTATCTGAATGATTGTCCTCCTGTTGAGAGCATCGGCTAGCACGTTCCCCTTTCCAAGAGTATAGACTATCTCAAAGTCATAGTCCTGGAAGAACGTGAGACATCGCTGCAGTCTCAGGTTCATTTCCTTCTGCGAGAAGATGTACCTGAGACTCTGGTGGTCAGGATAGACTGTAAAGTGCTCGCCCATCAGATTGTGTCATCACATCATTAGTGCGAAGACCACTGCTGCTAACTCCAGGTCATGGGTAGCATAGTTCTGCTCATGCTGCCTCAACTGACGAGATCCATAGGTGATCATGGACCGCTCCTGCATCAGGACACATCCGAGTCCTGTCCTTAATGTGTCACAGTAAACTACGTACCCAACTCCCTCCTCTGGTAGCCTCAAGATAGGCGCGTTGTTCAATATCTGTCTCAGCTCCTGGAAGCTCTGCTGACATCTGTCTAACCACACAAAGGGTTTCCCCTTCTTCGTCAAAGCTGAGAGTGGTGCCGAAACTATGGAGAAGTCTGGCACAAATCTCCGGTAGTACCCAGCTAGTCCCAAGAAACTCCGCACCTCCATCACACTCCTAGGTGGCTCCCAAGCTAATACTGCCTTGATCTTTGCAAGGTCCTCCACAACTCCCGCCTCAGAGATGACGTGTACCAAGAAGTGGAACTCACGTATCCAGAACTGACACTTCTAGATCTTACCATAAATCCAGTGCTCTCAGAGTGTTTCCAGTACAACCCGCAAGTGGTAGGCGTGCTCCTTCTCAGTCATCGAGTATATCAAAAATTTCGTTGATGAAGACCACGACAAATCGATCTAGGTATGGCTGAATGATCCTGTTCATGAGGTCCATGAAAACTTCTGGATCATTAGTTATGCCAAATGGCATAACCAAGAACTCATAGTGGCCAAACCGACACCTGATGGTCGTCTTCTACACGTCCTCGTCCTGAACTCTAAGCTGGTGATAGCCTGGCCTGAGGTCTATCTTCGAGAACCACCATGCTCCCTTGAGATGATCAAAGAGGTAGTCAATCCTCTGTAGCGGATACTTGTTCCTCACGGTCACCTGGTTCAGGCGACGATAGTCGACACAAAGTCGCAATCTCCCATCCGCCTTCTTGGCGAACAATATCGGGGAATCCCAGGGTGAAACACTCGGTCAGATGAATCCCTTTCCCTGCAAGTCCTCCAACTGTACCTGTAGCTCTCAAAGCTCGGCGGGAGCCATCCGATATGCTGGGTTGGATATCGGGGTTGTCCCGGTGTACAGATCAATATAAAATTCTACCTCTCTGTGAGGAGGTAGTCCTGGAACGTCGTCGGGGAAAACGTACGCATACTGATCCATCACTACAGGAAAACCAGGACTCCGCATGTCAACTGATCCTAGGATGGGGCTAGCCAACTGATGAGTGATGGGATGTCCTCCCCTCTACGAGAGTCCATCCTGTGCTGCGAAGGCTCCCTTCTCACCGGTGAAGGTGAACCTGCTCCCGTCGGTGCGTACACACCATACCTTGCACCTAATACAGTCAATCTGAGCATGGACTATAGATAACCAATCCATGCCCAAGATAACGTCGTAAGGCCTCGATGCCGCTACAAGAAGATCCCAGCCAAAGCTCTCACCTCCTAGAGTAAGCTCACACTGCCAACACCAGTGTATAATCATTGAGTCTGCTCCCGTAGGAGTCTCTAGTCGTAAGGATCGAGCCAACGGCTCCGTCGGAATCTCCGAGCTCCGAACAAGGGCAGTGACTATGAAAGAATGACTCTCCCATGTGTCTATAAGAACTGTAGAAAGGGTGGAATAGACACAAATAGTACCTAGAATCATCTCGGGCGCGCCGTGGTCGTAGGCCTCCGCTGCCTGGAGCTTTGCCTGTCTCTGCCTTCCAGCTCCCTATGGTCGGGGTGGACCTCCTGGTGGTGGTGGTGGTAGAGCCTCAAAGCGTCGCCCACCACCTACTGCTTGACCAGCTCCTCTGCCTCATCCGCCTGCTCCCTGTGGACCTGCATGGTTGCCCCTATGCCTCTGCCTGGGTGGTCTCTCAACCATCTGCTACTCCTCTGTATGGCGGGTCCGGCAGTCACGAGCCATGTGGCCCTACCCGCCACAAGCGTAGCACTATCTGCCTCTTGAAAGACTGGTTCCGAGCTATGTGCCCCGCACTGCTGAGCCAGTGTCCTGAGGTCGTCTACCTGAGGGTCTCGTCTGCCTGGACCCATGACTCATACATAAAATTCCTACTGCAGAATACTCTGCTACGTGGCGCCCTGCGGTAGGTCTCGCTGTTGATGTAGACTCAGCAAGAAATCTCTCGATGTGAAGTGCTCGCTCCAGTACCCCTTCCTTGTTGGTATGCTGAGGGAGATCAGTGATTCCCTGATCTCATGCCTCAATCCCTGATCGAAGGTTCGGGCCCGGACGAATGGGTCTCGTACCATGTCCATCGAATAGCGCGAGAGATCGGTAAATATCGCTGAGTACTGGGCGACCGTCCAGCTGCCCTTCCGCAGCTGTAGAAGCTCCTGGATGCGCACCGCTTGGAATGTGGATGGGACGAACTCTGAGCGGAAGAGGCTCTCAAAGTCCATCCAGAGGAGAGATGCCTCGTCGTGCACCTGGAGCATCAAGCTCCACCATCTACCTGCTGCCGCGTGCAGGAGGCTCGCTGCGAGGATCACCATGAGGTCAGCTGGTGTCCTCACTAACCTGAAAAATCGTACAACTGCCTCCAGCCAATCCTCGGCTGCCTGAGGGTCTGTCTCCCTGTGGAACCTGGGCAGTCGCTGACGATGAAACTCATGCAGTGCACTAAGGTGACGTGCATCATCAGCGGCTGGGGCTTGTAGCATCGGTGGCTCGGCGGGTAGAGGTACCGCCGGTGCCTCTGCTGTCAAAGGGCCCTGTACCGAGGCCTCATCGCTCAATGGGCTGTCGTCACGCACAAAGCTCGGAACCCTATTTGGATACTGTTGTGGGGCCATCCTGAAAAGAAACAGGTGCTCCACGGTAAGAACAGTATACCTGGTTAGCTGACCCAAAGTAATCACAACGAAAACATCAAACACACATGCAATCAATGTTTTTGTGCATTAAGTCAGAAATTAGAAGTCAGGGTCCTGGTGTACGGATACGTTGGCCGCTGCACCAACACTGGACTCCCTGGACTGATAACCACACTCAATACTCTTAACACTATTGCTTCACATAGAAAAAGATCAAAGTCTTGACTTCTGCAGTAGAACCAAACTCCTCTCATACCAATTTGTCACGACCCGCCCTCGGGGCCCATGCCGTGACTACCCCAAGCCCACCTTCCATAGGCCAGCAGCTGACGACTAGCACCAAGGAATAATTCCCGGTAGAAAGGGAAGACATTGCCTTTATAAAGTAAACAAACACCACCGAGCAAGAAAGAAGAAGTAAACAATAAGTAAAAACTGGGTACAATAGTAAGTGCAGAAAAGTAAGTGGGCCAGAATACAAACCCAAACTGAAAGTAAAGTACAACTAAAAAGGGAAAACATCAACTGAAAGTAAAGCCGCAACGTCGATCCATCCACTAGAAGTCCCACCTGAAGGGTGGGTACAGATAGCCTTCACATCTCCTCAGGTCCAGCCGTCCGCTCCAAGTACGTCCCTCCCAGTGGTCCACATCCAGGTACCGTCCTGCTCTGCAAGCCTCAACCACGATTAGCGTTGTTCGTTGTCTGCAACCAATACAACGTAGTACGGGCATAGCCCATGTAGGGGTGAGTATAAGCTACTCAGTAGGGACCTCGAGACCCCCGAAGGTCTCCCAGAATCCATAAAGGATACTCCACAAAGGAAAGATACAATCACAAAGTAAAATCCGGCACTACTTAGGTATATGCCTATACATATACCTTGGTCGTCAATTCCAGTTCGGCTCCAACATCTGAGCCTAAATTCGATCACGTCTACACAGGATAGCACAACACAATCCACATAGGAACGAAAGTCAACATTCAGCTCATACAGGTATACTTCTTCGTAAGATGATATAGATGATCAGATGTAGCCACTTATTCATCTAATCCATCGGACCCACACATGATCGATAGGTACTAACCCCCACAATAACCCACAAAGGATCGATAAGTAACTAACCCTCGCAATGACCCACACAGGATCGGAGCCACACAGGATATGTATGCGCTGGCCCACACAGGACCACTAAGCGCTGACCCACACAGGATCTGACCCACACAGGATCGGTAGCACTGATCCACGTAGGATCGCTGAGTGTTGTAGGCGTCTCCGTCGAATCCACGAAGGATTTCTATACAGTCGTCATCGTCATCGCAGTCACAACCACCTCTATGGTTCCCGCACACAACAAGCTTGTTCGGGAGGGTCCACTCCACGAGTCGAAGGGCTGATAAATCAACTGACACATAGTCCGGATTTGATGTATCCAAAAGTTCCGTATCGTCAACAGGAACTCAACACGACAGACGGCGTGTCAACCGGACGCCCGGTCTGAGAGTTATTGGAATTTTCTTCCTAGGGGCCCGGTTGGTTTTTAAGTCAAAACCAACCCGACCGTACTCCAACTGCGTCCAAACCTCGAGCGGAGTAAGAAAAAATTTCTGTCTCACTGTGAGGAATCCAACAAAGTTGATGACACGTCAATCGGACGTCCGGAGCTCAAGTTATGAGCGTTTCCGCTCCGAGGGCCCTGTTGGTTTCGTGTTCGAACCAACCCGGCAGAACCCAAAGTACTCTGAAACCTTGAGTGTGATATATCAAAACGACTGTCTCTATCCAAGGATTGCATCACATCTGACGGTGCATTGATCAGAGGTCTATATCCCATGTTATGGGAAAAAGACCGTGAGAGGTTCGGTATTATAGGGGTTCGGGCACGGTTCGACCCGGCCCGGTACCCCCTCGGTCGGCCCGAACTAGGTCGACCCAGGTCTGGGTCCAGCCCGCTTGGGCGCGGCGCGGCGCGGCTGGCGTGGCCCAGTACGACGCACTGGCGCTGGCGTGGTCTAGGTTTCTTGGTTGTTTCGGCCGAGCGGATGGGTGTGCGGGGGGGGGGGGGGGGGCACCTTTTCGTAACCGCGGCCCCCATGTGGGGGCCGCTCTTGTCTGGCCAGCTAGGGGTTACGAACCCCCAACACTTTCTCTGACCGGCTGGCCCGCTCCAGCCGGTCGGCTGCTGCACCACGGGACCGGCATGGGCTGGTCCCCCTGCTCCGACCCCGGCGGCCCGGAACTGGCCGCCGGTCCTTGCTTTGCCACGACCTTGGTTCGTCCAATGCGGCGTGATGGCGTCGCGCCCCTCCGCCGTGGCCCCACTCTAGCTGTAGTGTCTTCAGGTTATTCCGGCATGGCGTGACGGCACCGTGGCTTGGTTCAATTTTTAAATGCGCGATGCGACGGCGTCGTGCATCCTTACTGGTCGTTCCTGCACGGGGCAACGACCCCGCGTCACTTTCCTTTGAACCGTAATCAACACAAAAGATAAGAGAGGAGGGTCAGCCGTGTTTGTGTGGTTCGACCCCCTCCCGTTAATCGATATCAAGCGGTCCAATTGAACGAGTAACGTCGAAGGAAGAAAAATCACGATTATCATGAACAATAAATTTCCCCTACCTCGAGCGTATTTTCAACGGAGGTTCATCACGGAATTGCACGTCATGGAAGAAGGCGTCGCGAAAGGAGGATCTTTGTGTCACATCATCGATCTCCGAGGATCTGGTGTTCTTGTCGACCTTCGTCGGAGGTCGGTGTTCTTTGCGTTCTTCCTCGAGGAAGATGAACTTCAAGAGCTTTTCCTTTTCTCCCAAAGACTCCACACAACAAGTTCCAACAACAATAAAATAATTGCTTTCACTTATTTTATTACCTATGTCTTTATTATTTTAAATTAAAATAAATAATTAAACAACTTAATTAGTTCATGTCATTTAAAAGGAGAGTTATGGGAGTTTAGGGAATATGAAGGGGTGGGGTTCGTGTGGGCCCCACCGCCCTCATAACCTCTCATAGGAAGTTGGGTGGTTACCCAACTTCCACCCAAAGGTTTTAACTACTTAGTAAAAATAAAAATTGTAGCTCGATTTTTATTTTAACTTCCACAATTTTTAACAAATCCTCCCGTGTAAACGCAACTCTGGAATAGGTGTTCTTAAGCAATTACTGGTGCTGCGATTTCATTGGTGCACTCAGAATTCGATTCCGAGCACCGGTTCAAAAGTTAGGAAAACCCGCTCATTCGTTCACTAAACGTACCTGAGCTAAACTTTGGAAAATGATTCCGGGAACACCGGGCCTCGGAATCATGTGCCGTCAAAAACTGCGTTCTTGTAAAATCCCAAAGAAAGTTAAGAAAAAAATTTCCTTGACTTTTATGGGTCTTTACATTTAATTTCTCCAATTCTTGAGATATATAGTATTTCTTACACTCAATCCAAAAGTGGAAAATATGTGTGAGGTTTACAGCGTGATTTTTGTGTATAGATTCTCAAGGATAGATGGGTCTACACTGCTACTATATGAGGCAATGACTCAATAGGTAGCTCATCCCCTCATTATGTTTATCCCCTTATGTTTGGTAGCTTAAAATTGATTCATACAATACCTTGGAATACAAAAATATAAAAATGGAAATGTTTTTAAGAAATGAATAATTTTTCAACCCGTGTGGTCAGAGCTTGGTGGGATTCAATGTTGAAGTTGTTATTCTGAGAATCCATAGACTCAGTTTAGTTATGAATAATGGGAATGAATCTTGGGTGGAATGATAATTAAATGTAATGTGTAATTGATAATGGTTAATTAATTTATAGATAATTAACTAACATAATGTTAAACTAATAAAAAGGGTTAATGTAACTTAATATAGATCATTAAATGTTTCTGGGCTTATAGGGGATCTAGTCTTAGTAGTTTAATTCACGAGTCCGAGAGATGTTTGATCTAGTTGAGTCTAAGACTAGTTTTTTCACATATTATTATTTTGAGCTATATTATATTCTTTAATTGTTTATGTTTTCTATACAATAATCCAATTTGTTGGTTAGAGGAAAAATGATACCCTGAGAATTATTATCCTTAGGGGGTGTTTTCCTTAACATCATGGTGGGAGGATGTATGAAGGACTACCCTCTTTGGCCCTGCACTTTTAATATTGAAGTTACTTGTGATGATATGAATGTCAGTTAGATCTACCTATATATGTGCTTTGACAGGGTAATGGTTTGTGGTTATTTCACACACATATTTTCAGGATATAGTTTTTTATTGACTATTATAGGTGTAATTTGAATAGGCTATAATGTATTGAAGCTCCTTACTCGGTGTATGGGTTGTGACAGATTGAGGTATAATACTCGACATATGATACATGTTATGTGAGCTATGGTAGATCCTGAAAACATCCTAGTTAGTTTGGTTATATGTATGTGGTGATGTGATGCACTAGGTATATATGGAAGCATGATGTGAATGTTTTAGTGCTTCTCCCATGTGCCTGTGAGAAATCATTTTTTGAGAGATATTCTCCAGATGTGAGGGATTATGGAAAAATGACAAACCAGTGGGGAAGTGGTAGTGGGGAACCCTTTATATTCTTTACAATATAATATAATATTGAATGTTAAACTTGGTGAGAGTATCCAAATTGAGGATGGGAACAAAATATATCAATTTAGGTGATGAGTTAGTATCACATATTATTCACAATGCTTTAGTATTTTCTCTTTACATTTTCATGAGAGGCTATAGGGAGGATCCAACTGAGTATACAGTTATTCTCACACTACATTTTATAAACTTTTTTTCAGGTCACTTGGAGTATGATGGAGATCAGTGTGGTTACTAATGTATTGGTGTTTTTACAGATATGTTTGGTCTTTTTGGTCTATTCCATTTTACTTTCATTTGGTACTTACAGTTTTCCCTTTCAGTTGTTGTTGTTCTTGCAAGAAATTTCACATGTTCACTTGGATTTATTTTACTTCGTGGTATGAGAATGAGTTGGTTTGTGTCTATCTAATATTTCTCTTCTGCATGTGTTCTCATAGTGGGAAATTTCTCCCATCATTTTGTTTACTATACCTCTGTGCTAGTCGCCAACCCCAGGACAACTGGATGTAGTACTCTTGGGTCATTATTTATCTTCTCAAAATGACGACCTAGGAGGGTTATAGTTTTTGGGGAGGTGGTTGTGACACATGGAGTGTTTGAGATGATTTTGACAACATCATTAATCTTACCATTATAGTTAGATCACTATGTTTACTCATAATCCTGAAACTTTCATCGATGAAAGTAGTAAAGTTCCTTTGGAAATTTTACATAATGAAGGCATCTTATAAAGAATTATGAAAATACTAGGCCATGGTAGATATAAGATTCCTCGAAATAAATGGGGTTCCATCAACTATTTATCTAACTATTCCTCCATTAATCATTCTTCTATTAGTAATATAATGTTTTTCATAGAAATATTATACTAGAATTTGTTCACTAATTTTATATTCATGGAAACAAAGAGATAATCTCATGAATCCAACTATTATTCAAGAATGTTTTACCCTTGAATTTTTATAATTACATATATTTATTTTTTAATTTCATCATTCCTAAAATCAGGGAATTTTTTCATGAAAATATTATTCTATTAATTCAAATACATAATCAATTTTTAGTTGGAATTGAAAACCTAATATTATTAAAATATATTTAATAGAAGAAGAAATTTATTAATATTTATTTGATCTATATTTATTCATAGTGGTTTCATATTAACCCAATGATAAATGAATTCTTAAATATGTTTCAATTGATCCCACAATTGATGTCTATTATATTTTTGACATTACTAAAATAATCTTGTTTTAATTAAAATAAGCGGTATTATAATATTCCACATTAATTTGCTAATTGTATTTGTGGGATGAATCTTGTTTAATTAGTTTCTATTATTTGACATTATGATTGTAGTTATAAAAATGGTTTCTTCTTGGAAGGGTTTTTGGTTAATTAAAAATTAAAAGGTGTATAAATGAAATATCAAAATATCTATAGTGCTAAGTTATATTTATTTATATCATGAAAGATAATAAATTATTATATGAACCCCTGAAAAAAATATAAGTAATGAAACCTAGGAAACAACTCTTGAAATCAAAAAAACTGAAAGAGTTACTTTTTTTCATATTTCCCATATCAAATGATTACTTCCAATGAATATTTTATATCATCCTATATGGTTATATCTTGAATAGATTTTAGGCTACACTCAAAATAATCATTTTTATATACAATTATATTGAAAAAATATAATATGGATGAGATGGTTTTATTGAAAATATGAAATGTAACATAAAAAAAGAAAAATTAAGAAAATAATGTTTTATTTGAGAAAGAAGTAATAAAGGGATAAAAATTAATTAGAAAGATATAGTTATGGAACGGTATTGACCATATAAAACAGACACATTTTTTTAGTAATGATTATCCATTTTAATTCTTTAAGGATACATAAATACCTCAATGTTTAAATTTAATAATTCATAAATGTTATACCTAGACCATGGTATAATTCATTTTTCTTTTCTACAACTGATTAAAATTCTTGGAAACCCCTATGATGTTTTAAATAATTGAAACCACAATGAATAAAAGAAAACTTTTACATGTGAAATTTAAATATTGAAATTAAATATTTTACATTTTATATTATCCTATAATCTAAAAAAAGTTAGAATATGGTAAACTATATTAATGAAAGATGTATTACTGAAAAAAAGTTAAAGAAAAAAATTATTAATAATACAATGAAACTTCAAACAATGAATGTAATGATCCTGGGGACTCTACTACCCATAACATTTTAGGGGTTCATCCTGAAATAGCATAATCATATATCACCCAGTTATTTTTATTTATTCCTTGAATAATAATGAATGTTGTAGAAATTGTAAAATATATTAGCAATCCATCCTATAACTTAATATCATAAACTGAAATATACATCCAAAATTGTGGGAATGATATTTTTAAATGATAATAAGATTTTCATATCTCATAGAAAACATTTATGTGTATGAAAAAAAACAATCCATGAGTATCATATAGGTTATATAACCAATGATTAACTAATTATATAGATATTTTCATGTTGATTATGCCACTAATAATTTTTATATCTTTCCATGATCATAACTTCGTTATATCCCATATATTTGAGATGTTTTTCTAAGATGCAGGGTTTGTTAATATACTTGTTATTGAAATTACTAGCTCTTGGAAATTTTCAAAGATAAAAATTAATACATCAGAAACATGGTTCAGGGATATGAATTTTAGTTAACCCCAAATATAATTATTTTCATTATAATATATATATATATATATATATTCTGATATTATAAATAGTGTAAGAACCCGGATCTTCATTTTAGGCATGTCTTTTATTTTCTTGTTGTTTTTTAGAAAAAGGGAAAATTTAGAAATTATCAAAATAGATGCCATCTACATTATGAGTACATGTAGAGTACATTGAAGCCATGCAGGCCATAGGCTGGCTATGTCCGGGCTACAAAAATGGTGTGTAGGGACAATGTGGAGGCCGCTTAAAGTGGAGTACGGAAATGCCTAGTACACGACGTGTACCCCAGAAGTGTGTGCCATGTACATTCTTTCTTTTTTTCATTAAACACACCGGGGTCACGTCTAATCACCAGAACGACCTTCTTCTAGGTCTCATTTGTCCAAGAGCTCTCGTATGGCCGCGATTCTTCTCTGATCCCCCAAGCTTCCATCAGATTTCTGTTTCAGCCACCGTCAATTGCGTTGGGATCACCTCGGTAAGCCCTCTCTTCTTATTTAGCCTTGTCCCATGATTTTCCCTCTTTCTCAAGATATCATGGGTTGAGCGTTGTGGATGTTTTCTCAGATCTTCGACATTCTAAGGAGAATAAATCATCATGGTTCAAGTATATCGATCTCCTAAGATCGAGGTAGGTGGTTTGTGATATTCTGTAGGAAGACATTGAATATTTTGTGCAATGCCACCAATTCCCTAGAATGGGGTATTGTGTGTTTCCTATTTTTTCCCCTGTTGTTTTCCTGCTTTGCATGATTGGTTTAGTATAGGTCAATTCTTGTGAATAGGGTAATTTTTGTTATGCTCTGGATGTTTTTCAATGCATGTTTTTCTTGTTAGGTGTTTTTCCAGTTACCATGCCTAGTTGTAGGATAGTGGAACTGTTGTAACGATATTCTGTTTTACATTAGAATGATATCCAAGTAGTTTTTGAGATTTACTTAGGGAGATAATAGCGTTATGCATGTTTGTTTTACACAGGGCTATGAGAACATATTGTAGTGGACCGTAGAGAGAATGAACATAAGGGCTTCTACAGAGTGTCTTATGAATTCAATGCGAGACCGAATGGGGAATTGATGATGAGTGATTCCTCAGAGAGTATGTAGTTCCGTGACGTGGGCCATAGGGGGAATTATATGTTTAATGCTTCCCCATAGAGCCTTTAGTACGATACGAGACTATAGGGGGAATTGAAACTGAGTGATTCCTCAGAGACTTTATTCTTCAGCTGATCCAGAGGGGTGAGGCTGTGTGTACCTCGCAGAGGGTTGCTAATACTTGTAGGTTGAACCATAAGGGTTACGCTATGAGAACTACCTAGGGGGTTAAATATTTTTCTACTTGTTTATTGGCTATTACTTGTGTACTTTATATGCCAGACACTGTGGATTGTAGCTGCTATGTCCTTTCCTGTTTACTACTTCCTGTACTTTTAATTACCTTGTATTCACTGACTGTTAGGCATAGATCTTTGGGTGGCTTCCTACTGGGACCTTTCCTTACACCCTATTTGGTCCATGTCTTTAGTCCTAAACAGACTATATTGTTGCAGGTATAGATAAGTGCAAGCACCCTTATACTTCAGGTACTTGACTTGCTGTGGAGTTGGAGAGCATGGGACCAAGCTATGGCTTGCAATGCTGAGGAGTTTACCTGTTTTTCTTTTGAACTTTGGTTTAGTATTTTATTCAGCATTGTGACTTGTTTGGATTCTTTCCTAGACATATGTATCATGCATCATTTTATATATATGTGTGTGTTCTCCAATTGTTTATTGTTAGTCTTCCGCTGTTTATCGTTTACTCTTGTATGGATGGTTACAGTTTCTACGGTTGTCTATTTGTTTTTCTTCCGCTGTGTACTCTTCCAATGAAGGCATTGATTCCCATATCACACCCAAGGCCCTCACTACTAGTTGGAATCCTCTGGAATTTGGTGAAATGCGCTTGAGGCCATGTGACCAACCGAGTACGGGGCACCATTGGGTGGCTTCCAGAACCGGGACATTACAAATAGCATGGCTTAAAATAAATCATAAAAAATCTCAAAATTCATATTCAAAATCAGTGAAACTCAAACATAGGGGTAATGTAAAATAAGAACAAATCTCACGAATAAGAAAAAATATTTTTAAATTGAAATAGAAAAGTTTGAAAACTTCATGGAAAATTCATTTGATAATTATGATAATTCGTTTTAATAATGAAAAATGTCCTATGAAAATCACAAAAAGTATTACAGGACATAAAAAAAATTTCTTAAAAGAGTTATTCTTTACCAAAAAATCTTCAGTCAGATTTAATATGAAACTTTTTTTACTAAAAAAAGATAAATAATTTTTTTATACTATTCTAGATATAATAATAAAAAAAATTAAAAAACACTTTTCAATAGATATATAATTATCTATAAAATCTAAAAAAAATTAAAAATAACTTTCCAATATGTTAAAATAGTGAGGATTTGTTCATTTATATTCAAAGAAAAACAATTAAAACCTCATGATTTATTATCCAGAATGTGCCATAATTATAGAATATTATATAATTTCATATTTTCTTTTATTTCCTAGTATAGAGTCATTTTATTTCATTTAAGGAATTGACTAGTGATTTAAATTTTGAACCATAATGGATTATGATGCAAGGAGAGATTCATTCCCATCTATAAAAAGTGTATGGTACACACTTCAAAGATAATGTCTGTATTAAGATGGTGAAGCATGAAGAAATTTGTGAACCATGGGGTAGTTATCAACTAAAATGGAAATTATATTACTTTGGGAATTAAATCATAAATGTTGAAAAAGATATATTCATAAGAGTGGATAGTTATATTTATGTGTTCCCCTAAGAGTTTTTTAGGTTTTCTTCTTACTAAAGACATGGAGTTCCATATCGATATCCTACAAAGTATAAAATATATTACATTTTAAAAATTTCAAATGTTTCTTTGAAGAATGAATGAATTAATGATAATGATGGAAGGGATAATGAATAAAGGATTCATTAGGCTGATAACTTCTCCTTAGGGTCCATTGGTCCTTTTTTCTTTGAAATATTATGGAAGTTTTTGTCTCTCTCTAGAATATATAAAATTAATTTAGATTTTTCCATGAACTATTATAGAATTCATAAAATAATTGGTATATAGACATATTTAATTTAGGAAAAATCATTTTAAATAAATAACCTATTATTTTGAATCCATTGACACCTTGTAAGTCTATAATAAATTCATAATTTTGTATTTCAAGGTTAGTATTTGAACTCAAATTATATAGTGATGTGATTTTTCTTTAAAAATTATCATGTTTTATTTATATACATAATGAATAGGATATTTCAACCCCTTTATTAATGATTCATAATGGTCTTTTCATATCAAATTCTGGTTTACTTTCAATCAAGATAAGAGCATACATTTAATATTTTCATACCCTCTAAGAGAATTCAAGATAATTAGTTATATTCTATGACAAAAATTATTTTTTGATATAAAATAGTTAATGTTCCAAATGAATAGAATATTAGATGATTTTAATTTTATAGAACCTAATAATATGAAATTCATTATGTATCAAAAAAATCCAAACAATTTTTTTTCAGGATGAAAATATTTCTCAGAATCATTGGGTAATACAATCCCTTTAATTGAGGAAATTTCTAGGATTGTTCATATTATAAATACTATAACTAATAAAGGGGAAAAATAATTTTGTTCATAACTATATAAATAATCCTTGAAAATATATTATAAAAATTAACCTCAAATCATTTTCTATATTACCTCAACCATGTGAGGGGTTTCAAGTTTATTGTTATTCATCCTTATTTGTAATCAATTTTATTTTTATATAGGATAATCAGGTAGTGGTGTATTTTTAAACATAGATTTTTCCATATGCAATGAACTATAAAATCAATAATCTAGAAAGTCTCATTTTTTAAGATCAAATATGTTAGAGGAATTATATTCTTTGTGAGAAATTCCTAAAACTTATGGACCTCGAAATCATTAATTATGTTTTACCAAAATGGGAGTTAAATTTAAAATAACAATGATGGGTGAAATAACATTTAGAATGAAATTTTTATGTATGACAAAAAAACACATTCAGGTAGTGTCATTGTTCTTTCTCTTAGTCACAATGTTTTCTTTAAAAAGGTATAAGAGATAAATGATGAGTTTCAAATAATTTTACCTATAATTCTACATTATCTTTATGTGGTAGAGGATCATAGAGGGATACACCAACACCACATAAATATTTTATAATAAATATTGTATAAAATTAAATACATATAGATTTAAGATCATGATTTGTACTATTACTTGATAGATACTTGATAATTAGGTTTTCCTTGATGAATGGTTTAAATATTCTAATTTTCTTTTAAGGAATCAATGGGGTTCATGGTTCCCAATGGTATAAAAGAGTAGTTGATATTGTAGTACCATTAATCTATGATAGATGAATACCTAGATATCACACTGTTGTTTCATGAAATCTTTCACCAGTATTAGTACACTAGAATAATGAATGATATTGAAAAATATGTCTCTAAATACATCACCAACAAATAGGTAAAGGTGGAATATTAAACTATTACAAGTACTCCTTGGTCACATCCCCTAAAATAATAATAACAACATAAAATCATAATAGAATTTATCTATAATTGTCTAAAATATTATAAATAGAAGAAAGTGATGTTGGTGAATAGAGACTTCCTATGAAAGATAACACATTTTTATCTTGTTAAATAAGTTTCCTCAGTTTATAAACATTGAATTTTCTTTGTTAGTGAGATAGTGAAACATAATTTTAGAATAAATTATATCATAGTTGATATATATATTGAAGGTTTTCATTATAATTATATAAATAATTTCATAAATAACATTGATCTTGTCTGAAATTAGGCACCACTTTTAATCCTTAGTGCTATTATCGTGGGTTGATAATTTTTTTATCAATTGGACGTGATTAACATATTATTTGAATAATATAAAAATGTATTTCATCAAGAGTGGATTGATAGGTATATATATATATATATATAATTTTATTTACATGGAAGAAGTCAAAATGTGAGCATTTGGGATATGCTGAGAATGGAATTGGGGTCAGAAAAATTGGAATGTACTGTACCCATAGATATGTTTTTTTGGATTGTAAATATATTAATATTCTAAGAATATGTAAAAATTTATAATTTCTTGATCGGATTTATAGCATCATTGAGATGTGACCATCTATATTACATGACATGAATGAAATATTTGATCACAATATATTCTTAACACATTTTTGGATTAATGATTTAGAAAATTAGAAAATTTTTTTACTAAAAATAATATTTTATATGTAAAATTTTGATATTTTCTAATTTTATTTAAAGCTAAATAATCCTAAATTTTTCTCCAACATCTATCAAAAATTCTCCACAAAGTGAAAAAAATCTAAATATTTCATAATTTTTTTTATCTTTATATCATATGTAAATTGAATCATTACAAAGGGATGATATATGACTCCCATTAAGGATAAACATATATCAGAAAATTCAACGATCCAAAGTAAGAATAATATAATAATATTGGTATAATCTGGAAATTTAAGTAATTCATAAAAAATAATAGATCCTAAATTAGGGAATACCATAAGAATACATCATGAAAATAATCATAACATATATAGAAAGAATAATTGATAAATTTTCTACACATATGAAAATAAAAATCATTATTTAATAGGGAAGGTATCATATCCAATTTCCATTACTAGATCTAATATCACTCACCTATTTCACTTGGTGGATCATACTTCACATAACTTTTTCAAATAGAATATCATTCTTTAAAACCTATTTCAAATTATTGATTAGGAATGAATACTCACATAAATATTATATAATGGATTGTGAATCATTACCCAATGTATTAGAGTGTTATTATAACATCCAGACACCTACACTCTCACATCTGGTGCATAAACATACGCTTTACCATTTTGGAATGATATCAGTAAATATGACCAAATTTATCCATCAAAATCATTCACACATAAAACAATAAGATTGTATCACTTAAAAAAAACAAGGACCTATTAGGTTTATAGTTTATGGAATTTGTAAAAACACATACTTGATAATACCAATGTCGTCAAGTAATCATTTCTCCTATTATAACATTATTATCTTATTTCCTAAAAATACATTAATATATCCAAAAAAATAATTAAATCATCAAAACATTTATAAAATACAATTCATTTTAAAAAATTCTTCATAACCTAGGTAAAATGAAACACAATAAGGGTGATATAAAATTCTCAATACAAGTAAACAATAATATTAGTAATTAAAATTCATGAATGAGAATTTGTAGAATGGTATGATGAATAATTTTTTTGAATAAGTATAAAATTTTATATTTCATAGCGATGAAAACATGGATAAAAATTATGATTCCTAGAATAAAACATTATAAAATTAAAAGAGTCATATATGTTCAAACTCATGAGCCATTTAAAACCATTAATAGGGAAAATGATCTATTATAGAAACTCATTGAAAACATAAAGAAAACATATGGTATCATGAAACATTATTTTCATAGAACCACTACAAAATACCATACAAATGGGAAAAACTCGCCTTTTTATTACCATAATATTTTCAGAGAAAAATTATAATTGGTTAACTTTATCATTGATTAAGAGTTACTTATTTCAGTCAACTATCTCTATATTACCATGTTCATTATAAGGATATAATAGACCCACATATAACATATCAAAAATATTACCCTGATGATCTAGATTTACATAAAATTCCCTCATTCTGAAATAAAATAAAATTATGACATCATGTTAGAATAATTAACATGACTCACGTTTCAACATATCAGTAACCATTATTCATTCATTCCCCAATATTCCCATGAAAAAATTAGGTTCCATGATAATCTCTTTAAAACAATATTAATCCATCCCAGGGATTAATAAGTATGGTATCATTAAGAAATTTACCTAGTGGATTATAAAAAAAATTATGTTTTGGGGTCATTTATGAATATAAATACCAAAAACTATCATAAGAAATGTTCTTTTAGAAAATACTCTTTCATCATTGAAAATCACTTCTAAAAATTATATATTCAATTCCATATTAAAAAATAAAATTTTATCAAAAATTACCATAGAAAAATGTAATTGAATTTTCAATTCAATGAGTTTTCATGATAGAGTATTTTTTAATTTCTCAAAAAATACATGGGATGCACCTTCAGTAAAAAGTCCCTCATCCAGAAAATGACAATAATATTATTTTTAAAAAAAAGTTATAAAATAAAAAACATTGATAAAAAATAATTTCTAAAATTAATGAATAATATGAGGAAAAAATTCTTTAAAACATTTTAGAAAACATTGATATATAAGAAAACATTTCTATGACTGATAGAGGAGATATAAGGTCATAGTTTCTAAAAAGTAATTTCTATACCATTTTGAGTTTCAAAATGAGTAAAATGGTAGATAAAAATAAATATTAGAGAAATATAAATACGATAGAAAAAATGAGATTTTTTATCAGATAATGATCATATAATTATCAATGAATATTCAACTATAAGCAATCTCAATTAGAAATGTGACTAAAACATAAAACACGTATAACCTTGGAAATGTTTGTTTCATAATTATAATTAAATATTAATGTCAAATTAATATTTATATATCATAAAAATAAATACAATTAATGATAAAACATGTCAATTTGTAATTATATAAAAACACCATTGAATAAGATTTGTGCATAACATAAAAATATGTTCCAAAGAATGATATTTTGAGATAAATATCCTTTTTAATGTTTGTATAATTTAATTGAGAATTAATCAATGTTGATATTAAATTTGACAATGGTAAATCCCTAAAAAATAGGTTCAAATAAATGATAATGAAAAAAAATATTTTTCTCATATTTTTATAGAATAATATTGTCAATTAATATGTGATATAACCCTAAGAATGAAAATTTATTTAAAAAACCCGTCAATGATTTAGTAACATATAAATCAAAACACTAGAATTAACTAACATAAACCAAACCATAAAGTAACTTTATGTATAAATGATTCATTATATAACATTTAAAATGTCAGAAAATTCACTATATAAATGAAAATTGTTTTATAACATTAAAACATAAGTCAAGGAATGGAAATTAAGATGAAATCCATTACCAAGACTTCTTACATTCTATGTATGTCCTTAAACACCTATCTAGTAAATATATATATATTATTTTATTTTTAACAACCTTTTATAGTATAAATAGTATACCCTCAAACCATTTGTATAATTTATTTCAAAAATATATTTAATTACTTATCACTTTAATTCCATGTATTCTTTTTCAAGGATGTTTAGTTCATGATTAGAAAATTATATCAGTATATTTACAAAGGTAAAATTTATATTAATTAAATAATATACAAAAAATTAATAATAAAATAATTATTATACATTAGAATCAATTATAATTTTAAAACAAATATTGAAAAAATGTTTTTGAAGAAACAAATTCTGTTATAATCTTGGAGATTATAGCCCGTACGTACGCATGAGTAACATTTCCATTTTTCATTAAACATGATGGAAATATGGAATGTATTATTTTAATTTCCAAAAATTGTGAATTTGAAAATAAATTTAATAAAGTTTATTTAAATTAAATTATATATACAATCTAGAAGTGGTGGTGATGAAGAAATAATCACATCAAGTTGTGGAGGTCGTAATCCTCCATTCATTATAAACGACGTATCATTTTTTAATTGGATTGAAATGTAAAATGTATATAATATATTATATTTACATATTTATAATTATTTCAATTATATAATATATAAATGTATATATTAAATCAATCATTTTAGCCATCCGTGAGTGATGATGATAGAAATGAAATTAAATTAGTCTATACGGTGGTAGCCCACTGTACACCCAAATGGTTGTTTCTTTTACTATTTGATAGAAGGATGATATGTACTAAAGTTAGTAAACTGACATAATAAAATTTCATTATATTTTCTATACTTATTTTATTTTATCATAATGATTATATGTAACATCCCAAGGTTTTCTAAAAATAAATTGAAAATGCTTGAAATTTTGTTTAAGGTGTATATTTATAAGTATCCTTCAAACATAATTTTATTTCTTCTATGTTTTGAATTTAAAGAAACTGTCATCAACAATTGTGTTGAGTATGTTATTTAGAGTCTGATGAAACAAACTTGTTTTTTTAGTGAATAGTAACATTCCCTTATGAATAGTAATATGAATAGTAATATGAATAGTAATATGACCTCATGAATAGTAAATAATATTATTATTTTATTTTCCCATGGAAATAGGATAATGGGATCTTAATTAATTTTCCAATGTCACATAAAACTAATTGCATTTCAATATTGTTATTTTTCGAATTAATTGTGACCTTATTTAAAAATTAAATTAATAATATTTAGAAAATTATTTTTGAAAAATGGATTTCACATTTGAATTCTAAACTTTGAAAAATGGTAGGGGTAAATTTTTGGTATTTTTCTGAAACTATTGAATTTTCGGTGAATAGTGAAATACGATAAAATACCGTATAATCAATTTATCAGTAAAAATGCACTATTTATGACATCATAAGTGATGCAAGGCCACTTGCTTCGAACTCAGTTGATATTTTCACTAATTAAGGCCACTTGATTTGAGATTATTCATAGTCTTGATAAAAATATTATAATAATAATAAAAATAATCTAAAATACCTCCCCTCCTCCACTATAAATATCACCCTCACTCCCCTCTTCCTCCCACACCTCTCAAGCCTTGAGAATTGTCTAATTTCTGCCAAATTCCCTCCCCAATCTTCTTCCCCACGTCCTAGAGCTGCTGGTCTCACCAAAAGAACAAAATCAAAGCCCTTAAGAAGGATCTCAAGGAGAAGAGATCAAGAGGTAAACATCCTCTTTCATTTTCATTCTTTTCTTCCATTTTATGTTATTCTCTTCCTTTCCCTTTGTCTTTTTTTGAGATATTTCATCAAATATTTCCCCTTACTGTCCAAATTTTGTACGAATGATGAGATATTCTATTCCTCTCATCAATCTTGTTTTTTATGAAATTTTAAGAGATGTCGTTAGGCTGCCGAATTTTCGTAAGGAATTTCTCATGTTTTCATTATTTCATGATACCATTATCTTCTTTATTCACCCCCTATTATCCAATAGGCATGAAATCTCCAGAATCATGTATATTCTGGATGTTTTCATGTTTATGGAAAATTACAAATCATTATTCCTCTCCTCTCTCGCTTATTTAAGGAATAAAAACATCGTTCGTGATGTGTCGAATTACCGACATCGTGGACGGTGTAATTTCACTTTCCATTAATTATTTCAAGTATGGTCATGAAACTATTTATATGGTTGAAACAGGTTATAATATATGTTTTATAACTCATATATGATTCTGTAATTCTTTTGTACTCATGGTTATAATTTATAAGACTAAATCAGGTTGTTATTATCAAAGAACCACTTAAATGATCTAAACGAACATAATTAATGTTTTAACTTATAAGTCATTATCATATAAAGAATAAAAGTGATAAATGGTATAAATTATGGTATGGGAAATATGTAAATAATACTCCATTCCAATTCTGGAGTTTCACATCCAATCAACAAGAACGATTCATCATGAACCGATCTTGAAAATCACAAAAGAACTCACCCAAAATAATGCAAGGAACAAAATACTAACAATTAAAGGGTGAAATGAGGTTATGAAATAACCATATAATATGTTATAAACATGAACATGTTTCTGTAAAATACTAATAACACTCTTTTAACCATTATAAAGGAGGTTTAAACAATTTTTAAGTAAGACAAGCCTAAGGTAAGGGAATTCTTAACCCGATTTCCATTCTTTGGTTTAACTTTCTACTTCGTTATTTATGTGGTATTTAAATTGTTTGTGTGATAACTTATGATTATAAAATGTTTAATAATGTGTATTTACAGAGTATATACATATTCCAACCACTCTATTAAGTCTCACTTTAAGTATATTATGTTTATAAGGGACTTTTCTTCTAAAATCCTCTTTTAAAATTCTGTTTTACAAGATTCAAAAGCAATGTTTTTTGGTATAATTTATGTTTTATGATTATTTTTTGGTTATTGGGAATTGTTTATGATGAATGGTGGGACCTATATTTCCCTCCAATGCATTGGGTATGAGTAAGATGGAGGTCGGGCGTATGGTTACTCCAAGTGTAACTGTGATGGTTACACAAAGTAAGGTAGCCGAGAGGGTTTCAAATTTTAAAGTAGCCAAGATGGTTACAAGATTATGTAATTAATGCCCCAAGATACCTCTATGTTTATATTTATGTTTGTTTGGATCTTGTGTAAATCTCATGTTACACAAAGTAAGTATTTATGGGTGTAAATCATGTCTTTTGAAAATGTTTTCATACGTCATGTGTATTCATGGGCTAATGTGATTTTTCCTTCTTTTTCATACCTTACTGAGCTTTTGTGCTCATACCAAGTTTTGAAATGATTTTTCACAGGTTAATGGATGAGTAATACAAGGAAGGAAGACATGTTAAATGTTGAAGAATTGTCAAGGAGTCTTGTTTTAAGTTTTAATGTTTTATATTCTGAGGAAAATGGAAACTGATTTTATGGTATCCACTATGTAACAATGTGTAATGTTATGAATGTTTTGTCTTAATTATCTAAAGCTCTAAACTTGAAAAGATCCTCAATGTAAAAGGATGTTTTTTCTTGAATAAATTCAAGATTATATATGTAAGAAGTGCGGGTCTTTATAGTTGGTATCAGAGGATGGTTTAGATAACTTTAGGGGTTAAGGTGATGCTAATAGAATACCATAAATAATTTTCACTCTATGTTTAATTTGTTATAGCATTTAAAGATTACCATGTTGCTTCATCTAAGAAATGTTTGTTTAGAATGGTTGTCCGCATAAGGAACACGGATTCTGAAGAGGATAGGCACCGACAGAATGACATCCTTCCTGATCTACAGCCCGGAATGGTAGGGATTGGAACCGAGCAGTTTGTGACAGTAATGGCTCAGCTAACGCATGCTATAAATGGTGGTGGAATCCATGAAAGAGAACCAATAGAGGTACCCCAACGGAACATGACAGTGGTGGCACATTTTATGAGACAACATCCTCCTGCATTTAATGGATCTTCTGACATAGTGGCAGCAGAAGGATGGATTAAAGCCCTTGAAAAGATATTTGATGTTATGGAATGTTCAGACAATCAAAAGGTAAGTCTTTCCATTTATCGTTTTGAAGGGGAAGCTGATCAGTGGTGGTCAATGGTAAGGAATATTAGGGGTAGAGAGGATTTTGATGCCTTAGTGTGGGATGAATTTAAATGTCTTTTTCTTAAAAAATATTTTCCTAAGGTGGTGCGACTTAGAATGGAGAACAAATTCCTTGAATTGAAACAAAAAAAAAGGAAGATTCAGTGGCTATGTATGAGGCGAACATCATCCTACTGGCGAGGTATGCTCCAAATCTTATTTTGGATCTTGATAGAAAAATCAACCGCATTTACTCATGATTGAAGCCAAGGTATCGAAGGGCATTGGCCTCCTGTGAATTCAAAAGTTATGAGAATATTTTCTGATGTGCTGAGAGGGTAGAGATGGAATTTGCAGACGATCACATGAATTTTGGAAACAAAGAGAAGAAGAGGTCCCGTTGTCAAGCAATGGGTAAGAATCAACCAAAGAAATCTGATGGTAAGAAAATCTAGTTTCTAGTTTGTGAAAAGTGTGGTAAGAAGCACCCTGGGGAATGTCTTATCAAAACTGGGAAGTGTTTTAAATGTGGTAAGTTTGGACATATGGCCCGAGATTGCAATGAAAATGATCCAAAGACTAATCCTGATAAGCAAACTGTAATGTGTTTTAAATGTAGTGAGATGGGTCACTATGCAAATTCCTATCGAAAGAGGGATCCAAATGATTCAAAGAAGCCAGACTACAAGCAGAAAGGTGTAGTGAGATCCTTTGCGACTACGTCAGCAGATGTTGGGCCATCCAATGAAGTTGTATCAGGTACTTTGTTTGTTCACTCAGATTTTGCTAAAGTTATGTTTGATACGGGGTCTACACATTCCTTCATATCTGAGAAATTTTTAGTAAATTAGAAATATCACCTCAACAAATGAGACCCGAACTTGTTGTTAGAACACCAGGGGGAAATGTTATAGCAAAGAGGAAATATAAGAATATTTCTATTGTGGTATGTGGAAAGACTTTACCAGAAAACCTTGTTGTTTTACCCTTAGTCGAGTTTGATGTTATTATGGGGATGGACTGGCTTTCTGATTATCATGCAAAGATTGACTGTAGAGCTAAAGAAGTTGTTTTTTAGGAAGAGTTTCCATTTGTATACAAGAATGAACCCATAAAATGGATAACTTATCAGGAAGCTGGGAAACTACTGAAAGATGGAAGTGGAAGTTATCTTGCTCATATTGTTGAAAACTCGGGAACTATTCAAATTAATGATGTGCCAGTGGTAAATGAATACCTTGATGTTTTTTCTAAGGAGTTACCCAGTGTCATACCTGAACGAGAAGTTGAATTCAGAATTGATTTAGTTCCTGATGCTAAGCCAATTTCAAAACCCCCATATCGTATGGCTCTAATAGAACTTCTTGAATTGAAAAATCAGTTACAAGATTTGCTTGTCAAGGGCTTCATTCGTCCCAGCACTTCACCATGGGGAGCCCCTGTTTTGTTTGTTAAAAAGAAAGATGGTTCCATGAGACTTTGCATTGATTATAGATCTTTGAATAACATCACTCTTAAAAACAAGTATCATTTTCCTCATATTTATGACTTGTTTGATCAGCTCCAGGGTGCTTAGTACTTTTCCAAGATTGACATAAGATCCGGATACCATCATCTGAAGGTGAAGGAGGATGAAATCCCGAAAAAAACCTTTCGTGCTAGATATGGGCATTATGAATTTGTTGTTATGCCATTTGGGTAAACTAATGCACCTGCTGTATTCATGAATCTTATGAATAGAGTATTTCATGAGTTCTTTGATAAGTTTGTGGTTCTATTTATTGATGACATTCTATTTTTTTCTAAAAATAAAGAGGAGAATGAAAAACATCCAAGGGTTGTTTTACAAACTTTAAAAGAAAAGAAGCTATATGGAAAATTCATCAAGTGTGTTTTTTGGTTGAAAAATATTTCTTTTCTTGGGCACATTGTAAATAATGAAGGAATAACTGTTGATCCTGCCAAAACAAAAGTAGTTTATGAATGGCCAAGACCCACAAATGTTACAGAGATTCGCATTTTTTTGGGCTTAGCAAGTTATTACCGACAGTTTGTTAAGAACTTTTCACGGTTATCTAGCCCAATAACTATGTTAACATAGAAAGGGGTTAAATTTGTTTGGATAGAGGAATGTGATGTTTGTTTTCGGGAACTAAAGAAGAGATTGTTGAATGCTCCAGTTTTGGCCCTACCTTCCCGGAATGGTGAGTTTGTCATCAACAGTGATGCTTCTTTGAAGGGACTTGGTTGTGTTTTGATGCAGAATGATCAGGTAATTGCCTATGCTTCGAGACAACATAATCCTCATGATCTAAATTATCCCACACATGGTTTGGAATTGGCAGCTGGGGTTTTTTCTTTGAAAATATGGAGGCATCATCTATACGGAATCAAATTCCAAATATATACTGACCATAAAAGTCTTAAGTATATATTCACTAAGAAGGAATTAAACATGAGGCATAGAAGATGGCTAGAACTGATAAAGGATTATGACTGCATGATTAATTACCATCCAGGAAAAGAAAAAAAAGTAGCGAATGCCTTAAGTCGGAAAAATCATGCATCATTAACCATGCTACGTTTGGAACATGATCCCTTGATTAATGATTTGATGAATTTTGGCTTAGAAGTTGTTGGTGTAGGGAATATATCTTTTTTTTTTCAGGTTTCAGTGCAGTCTTCGTTGTCAGACAGAATTATGAAAGCACAGAGGGAAGACCATGAGCTACAGAAAAATGTATAATTGGTTAAAATGGGTAAGTTTCCAGAATTTAATCTTGATAAAGATTGTGTTTTAAGGTTTGGAAAAAGGTTTTGTGTGCCTTGAGATTCCCAGCTGAAGAAAGAATTGTTGGGTGAAGCTCATAGTTCTCCATTTTTTGTTCATCCTAGAAGTACTAAGATGTACAGAGACCTTCAAGAGTATTACTGGTGGAATGGGATGAAATGAGATATTGCTGATTTTACAATGAAATGTTTGACATGTCAGCAGGTTAAAGCAGAGTTGCAGTTACCGAAGGGGATGCTTGATCCTTTTCCAGTGCGAGAATGGAAATGGGAGAATATATCCATGGATTTTGTGGTGGGACTACCAAAGAATTCTCGAGGTAATAATGAGATATGGGTTATTTTTGATCGGCTAACAAAGTCTGCTCATTTTCTTTCTATTCGAGATACAATGAAATTAGATCATCTTTCTCGATTGTACCTCAAGGAGATTGTCAGGTTACATGGAGTTCCTCTTTCCATTGTGTCTGACCGAGATCCCAGGTTCACTTCTAAATTTTGGAAGGGACTTCAGAAGTCTTTGGGCACAGAGTTGAATTTCAGGACAGCTTTTCATCCTCAATCAGATGGGCAGTCATAACGAACAATTCAAACTTTGGAGGATATGCTTCGAGCTTGTTCAATGGACTATCAGGGATGTTGGGATCAGCAGCTTTCATTAGTTGACTTTTCATATAATAACAGTTTCCATTCTAGTATTCAGATGGCACCTTTTGAGGCCTTGTATGGAAAGCAGTGTCGGACTCATGCGTTTTGGGATGAAGTCGGTGAAAGAAAGTTGATGGGGCCAGAATTAGTAGAAGAAGTGGTAGAGAAAGTGTGGATGATCCAGCAACACATGAGGACAGCTCAGAGCAGGCAGAAAAGTTATGCAGATAACAGAAGGAAAGACTTCTCTTTCGAGGTAGGTGACCATTTTTTCCTTAAAATCACTCCATGGAAAAGTGTGATGCGTTTCGGTAAGAAAGGAAAACTAAGTCCACAGTTCATTGGTCCTTTTGAAATCTTGGATAAAGTTGGAACAGTTTCATACCGTGTAGCTTTGCCTCCGAGATTATTTCATGTACACAATGATTTTCATGTTTCAATGTTGAAAAAGTATGTTCCAGATTCATCACATGTCTTGAGTCCTGAAGCAGTTCAGCTAACAGAGAACCTTTCTTATGAAGAAAAACTGGTTCAGATTCTTGATCGAAGAGAACAAGTATTGCGGAATAAGGTAATCCACCAGGTAATGGTTTTGTGGAGAAACCACATGGTTGAAGAAGCAACATGGGAGTCTGAAAATGCTATGAGGGGAAAATACCCTCAGTTGTTTAATAAGTAAATAAAAATTCCGAGGACGCAATTTCAAGAAGGTGGGGACAATGTAACATCCCAAGGTTTTCTAAAAATAAATTGAAAATGCTTGAAATTTTGTTTAAGTTATATATTTATAAGTATCCTTCAAACATAATTTTATTTCTTATATGTTTTGAATTTCAAGAAACTGTCATCTACAATTGTGTTCAGTATGTTATTTAGAGTCTGATGAAACAAACTTGTTTTTTTGGTGAATAGTAACATGCCCTTATGAATAGTAATATGAATAGAAATATGACCTCATGAATAGTAAATAATATTATTATTTTATTTTCCCATGGAAATAGGATAATGGGATCTTAATTAATTTTCCAATGTCACATAAAACTAATTGCACTTCAATATTGTTATTTTTCAAATTAATTGTGAACTTATTTAAAAATTAAATTAATAATATTTAGAAAATTATTTTTGAAAAATGGATTTCACTTTTTAATTCTACACGTCGATAAATGGTTGGGGTAAATTTTTGGTATTTTTCTGAAACACTTGAATTTTCAGTGAATAGTAAAATACGATAAAATACCGTATAATCAATTTATCAGTAAAAATTCACTATTTATGACATCATAAGTGATGCAAGGCCACTTGATTCTAACTCACTTGATATTTTCACTAATTAAGGCCACTTTATTTGAGATTATTCATTGTCTTGATAAAAATATTATAATAATAATTAATATAATCTAAAATACCTCCCCTCCTCCACTATAAATATCACCCTCACTCCCCTCTTCCTCCCACACCTCTCAAGCCTTGAGAATTTTCTAATTTCTGCCAAATTCCCTACCCAATCTTCTTCCCAAAGTCCTAGTGCTACTGGTCTCACCAAAAGACCAAAATCAAATCCCTTAAGAAGGATCTCAAGGGGAAAATATCAAGAGGTAAACATCCTCTTTCATTTTCATTCTTTTCTTCCATTTTAAGTTGTTCTCTTCCTTTCCCTTTGTCTTTTGTTGGGATATTTCATTAAATATTTCCCCTTACTGTCCAAATATTGTATGAATGATGAGATATTCTATTCCTCTCATCAATCTTGTTTTTTATGAAATTTTAAGAGACGTCGTTAGGATGCCGAATTTTCGTAAGGAATTTCTCATGTTTTCTTCATTTCATGATTTCTTTATCTTCTTTCTTCACCCCCTCTTATCCAGGAGGCATGAAATCTCCAGAATCATGTATATTCTGGATTTTGTCATGTTTATGGAAAATTACAAATCATTATTCCTCTCCTCTCTCACTTATTTAAGGAATAAAAACATCGTCCGTGATGTGTCGAATTACCGACATCGTGGACGGTGTAATTTCACTTTCCATTAATTCTTTCAAGTATGGTCATGAAACTATTTATATGGTTGAAACAGGTTATAATATATGTTTTATAACTCATATATGATTATGTAATTATTTTGTACTCATGTTTATAATTTATAAGACTAAGTGAGGTTGTTATTATCAAAGAACTACTTAAATGATCTAAACGAACATAATTAATGTTTTAACATATAATTCATTATCATATAAAGCATCAATGTGATAAATGGTATAAATTATGGTACTAGAAATATGTAAATACTACTCCATTACTATTATGGAGTTTCACATACAATCAACAAGAACGATTCATCATGAACCGATCGTGAAAATCACAAAAGAACTCACCCAAAATAATGCAAGGAACAAAATACTAACAATTATAGGGTGAAATGAGGTTATGAAATAACCATATAAGATTTTATAAACACGAAATTGTTTCTGTAAAATACTAATAACACTTTTTTAACCATTATACAGGAGGTTTAAACAATTTTGAAGTAAGACAAGCCTAAGGTAAGGGAACTCTTAACCCGATTTCCATTCTTTGGGTTAAGTTTCTACTTCGTTATTTATGTGGTATTTAAATTGTTTTTGTGATTAATTATGATTATAAAATGTTTAATAATGTGTATTTACAGAGTATATACATATTCCATCCACTCTATTAAGTCTAACTTTAATTGTATGATGTTTATAAGGGACTTTTCTTCTAAAATCCTCTTTTAAAATTCTGTTTTACAAGATTCAAAAGCAATGTTTTTTTGCTATAATTTATGTTGTATGATTATGTTTTGGTTATTGTGAATTGTTTAATATGAAGGGTGGGACCTATATTTCCCTCCAATTCATTGGTTATGAGTAAGTTGGAGGTCGGCCATATGGTTACTCCAAGTGTAACTGTGATGGTTACACAAAGTAAGGTAGTCGTGAGGGTTACAAATTTTAAGGTAGCCAAGATGGTTACAAGATTATGTTTGTAATGCCCCAAGATACCTCTATGTTTATATTTATGTTTTTTTGGATCTTGTTTAAATCTCATGTTACACAAAGTAAGTATTTTTGGGTGGAAAGCATGTCTTTTGAAGATATATTCATACGTCATGCGTATTCATGGACTAATATGATTTTTCCTTCTTTTTCATACCTTACTGAGCTTTTGTGATCATCCCAAGTTTTTAAATGATTTTTCACAGGTTAATGGATGATCAATACAAGGAAGGATGACATGTTAAATGTTTAAGAATTTTCAAGGAGTCTTGTTTTAAGTTTTAATGTTTTATATTCTGAGGAAAATGGAAACTGATTTTATGGTATCCACTATGTAACAATGTGTAATGTTATGAATGTTTTGTATTAATTATCTAAAGCTCTAAACATGAAAAGATCCTCAATGTAAAAGGAAGTGTTTTCTTGAATAAATTCAAGATTATATATGTAACAAGTGCGGGTCTTTATATTATAAATGTTTTCAATGAGGTAGAAAAATAAAGAAGACTAAACAATTTGGTTAAAACCTATACCACTTCTTCTAGAAACCACATTTTCAGTTTACATTATGTCCTATAATATTTTGATTTTATCCAAAATTATGTTCTCTAGTACATTGGGAGGGACGTTTTTATGTTATTTGACAATTTATTGGATGATATAGGGTGTTTAAACGATGTATGTAAGAGAGGAGAGGAGGTTACCAATTATAAGACAGGGGAGGAGAAATGTTGGAATTACATAATTTATAAAATTAATAAAAATTAAGATTCATTAAATTTTTTAATATTATTTGATATATTTTTAATGATATATTTTTATTTCTCTAAATACTCTTAACCAATAAAATTTCTAAATGATTTGTTTATTTTTTTAAACCTTATTTCTTTGGTTTTTTCTCCTATTAACTCATTAGATTTTTACCATGATATAAAAGTAGTTTACACATTAGTGGTTGTGAAATTAATAATAAAAGGAGAATTTAACAATAAATATAATATGTTAGGTATTTTAAACCACATATAATTTAATTGGATTAATATTGGATTTATATGAATTACAAATCATTTAGTAAAATATTATTAATTATTAAAATCGTTAATACCATTTTATGAAACTGTTATATTAATTTTACTTTAAATTCATCAAGATAAAAATTGTATCTGAATATATAACAGAAGTAAAAAATATTCTATATTTATCCAGATTAACCATGTGAAATTAGACTCACCAAAAAAGAGACTATTTTTTTCTTGAAATCATTTTCCCATTTTTTGTATTTCTTCCACAATAATTATGTGAGATCGAATAATAATTTTAGGTAATTATTTCATTAATAGATATAAAATATAATATATATTAATAATAATTCAGTATTCTAAATAATATTCAATATTCCTTCATATCCTATTTTTATTTTTATTTAAACATATATGAGAAATTTTAAAATAGAAAGTGGCATTTTGAATTTTTCATTACTTAAAAATAAATATAATTCATTTTAAAAGAAAAATAACAAAAAAATTCCATAACATTGAACAATAAATTACTATATCTAGGACCAACACAATAAATATATTGAATGAAATTATTAGGGTTACTTTTATTTCTTATAATGTTATTTTAAACATTAATTACCCTATTTAACCTTACTAAGGTTAAAGACGTTTAATAAGATTAGTTTTCATAAAGAAAAAATTTAAAAATATTATTTACTGAATATCATCCTTCATATTGAAAATATGATATTAATTTATCATTATTTATTTTGTAGATCTCATAGAAATTAAATTAAAATTTGAGTCACAAAATGTGAAGTAAATATATTTATTTGGAAAAATCATTTATCAAGAATAAGATGTCATTAAATTAAAATTATTACAAGTTATAATCAGTATTTAAAATTAAATTAATTTAGATATATATTTAATATATACATTTTATTTAAATAATCAAGAATATGTTCTATTTTAATAAATCAAAATAGAATAACATTACAAACTAAAAAATAGTTTTATGAAAAATGTGCACTTAAGAATAAAAATAAACTTATACTAAAATCAAGTATAATGAAGGTTACTATGTATTTAATTTGTTTATAAATATTTAAATGAGAATTAAATTAATTTATGGTCAAATCTTTTGAATAATAGTAATTTTCAATTAAAATAAATGATATTTTGAGAAAACATATTAATTTTAACTATTTAATGAACAACTAGTCTATTAAAAAAAAATCTAAATATTTTAGAAAAATATTATTATGATATGATTATTTCAAAAAAAGTGTTAATTTTACCAAATAATGTTTCAATTTTTTTTTTTGAGAAATTAACTATAATAGTCCCTCTTAAAAATAAATAATAACAATTTTTGAAGACAAAATATTTTTGAATAATAAAACTACATTAATAAAAATTTAGTAATTATTACGTTAGAATTAATTAATAATTTTATTGGATATAATATTTATAAATTTCAATAATTTTTCCCTTATTTATATCATCGGTTTCAATGATTTTGTTTATCAGACATATTTAAATAGTAAATTTCATTTTTTTAACCTCAATGATTCATGATGTATCACTATTTAAAATAGTTTAGTTTTAAAATACTAGATATTTATAGCTATACAGGGTCCACACATGACATAAATACTAACTATACATTTGTGTTTTAAATAAAACATCTTATAATCACATTATTAAAACCCTATAATAAAAATGGCCTTCATAAAACATTCTTATAAAAATTATTAACCCTTTTCATATAATAAAGTACCCATAGAATTAAAATGGGTCACATAACCTTCTGAAATGGACCTAAATGTGGATTTCAATAAAAAAATACCTCAATAATAATGATATCATAAACCTGTTGAATATAAATAGGTATCCAATGACTTCATGTAACTTTTTAGGTGAATACCATCAAATTTAGATAACAATTCATATTGAATTTCCATAGTATAAGAAAAGGTTATATGATTAAAACCAAAGAATTACCCAATAAGATTATATATATATTTTTTGTGATAACAATTCACTACATGAAAAAGTAAATATCGTACTCACAGTGAAAATTAATTGGAAGAAAAGATATTGGTATTCATAGTTGATGATTATGTAAGGAAAAACTAGTGATGAATCTGATCATTTATAAATACGTATATTATATAATACATCTTCAGAAATTGTGGGGATGGTATTATTGTAATAATATCCTTAAATAAATAATATTTAGTATCAATTTACAATGAATTAAATGAAAAATCAAATTTATGTGCTTTTGAAGAATTACTAGGGAAACACGAAACAAACATGATATTTTAAAATAATTTTAAATTAGGTATTTTGAAACTCTATGATTCAAATCTTATAATTTTTTAACCATGTATTCTTATATAGTATTCAATTATAAAATTAAAAAGGTGTAAGAAAATTTGTTCTGAACAATAATTTTAAAAGTGATCATTTCCAACATATTCATAAAACAATGTATTTACATGACACATTCAAAAGTTATTTTCCAAAATTTTAATGTAAAACATTGGAAAATTTAACCTTTGAAAAAATGTTAATAAAATATATCTTGAAAATTAAAATATATTTTAATGGAAATGTGGTGCAAAAGACAAAACAATCAATTTTTAAAGGATGAAAAAAATTTCAAAATTACATTATTTGAAAAACTACATTGTACAAAGTGTGTTTCGATTTCGTTGTGAAATGGGGTAAAATTAATTATTATAATCATATAATATAATTCATATTAGATTAACCTTTTACATCTTTGATTCTCGTGATATATTCACCAAAAATTTATTTTATGTAGTTTATATACTATATATCAATTTTTTCATGATTATTTTGATTAAAATTATTGATATGTACTTATGCATTTGATTATCTATATTCCCTTCAGTTTATGTTTAAAAATTTATGAATGAGGTAATGGAATTTTGTATCAATTCTTCTTCATTGAGATCATTTTTATTTAATTCATATATATTCTTTTTTGAGTGTATATAAATCCATATTAACATTTAATATCATGAATTTATTTATCATCATGTTATTTTCTGTTTCATTTAATAATATTATTTTAGTGGGGCTATGATGCAATGTTGATAAAGTGGTATGAGTTTTATAATATAATATAATAATTTATTTGGAATTATTTTGTTTATAATTATGATGATAAACTATTACGAAAAATATACAATGAAAAGATAATGTACATCCCATATATTTATTTCACAATAATTCATATTTTCTATTCAATTTCATATATCTATGAACTCAAGAGTTTTAAAGAATGTTTTTTTTAATTATCTTTATTTTTCTCTTTAGTCGAAAACCGCAATTTTCTACAATTTTTTTTAAATTGTTTTAAAATTTTGTTTAATCAGTCAATATAATATTTATCAAATAAATTTTAAACCATTTTTATTTTTACCAATATTTTTAATGTAGCATTAATGTTTCTTTCAATAAAATTATCATTTTTATTTTAGTAAAAATTTGAAAAGAATATTTGCGTACCATGTATAAAATGAAATGTATATTTTACGGTTATAATAAAATATTTTTTCTTAAATCGTACCTTATATTTTTGAAAGTATATTTTAAAAAATGAATCAACTTTTTTTTAATTTGTTTGTTTTAAAATTTAATTTTTAATGGAAAGTTATCTTCCTCAAGAAATGATACAAATGTATTTTCAAAATCATTTTCCATATCTAATGACATATGTTGATGTTAATTATGATTTTATTTGGATAATATCCATAGATACCATTATTATTGTTTCTTTGAATGGATTATCAATTTGATGTCAAAATTTTTACGAAACTTGTTTCTCTCCATAGGTTATACCTTGATAAGAAGCTTATAAAACCATCTTTGGTTTCCACAAGTTATGAAATGATAAAATTATAAAATAAATGTTAAATTAATTTATTTTTCATGGGTTATGGTATGATCTAAATATTATTAAACCCATTTATTTTCATTATTTAGGATATTATAAGTGTTTTATTATATTATGATTTACTCAAGTTTGATTTCATTATGTTATTGTGGTTATATTATGACAATGTGTGATGGTTATGTTATAATGAAGGATAATAGTCATATTATAGCCAATATTGTTTGGAACAATATCTACCTCCTATTATATTGAAAATAAATAATGATATATGATCTCAAAGGGCACATTATAGGTTTTACCAACCCAAGAAGGTGGTACACATTTGTGTTATATCAAGCCCAACAGAGGTTATACATGAGGCTTTCCCAATCCAAAACCTGGTACTTCTGTGGTTATCCCAAGACTAGAATTTTATGAATGTCTTGGTAGGTATCTATAACAAATTATTTTCTCTAATTATTTATCTTCCACAAATAATTTCCTCTTGAGAATGTTCTGGCATCAATACTCATGTCCATTGATTCAATTATAATTCATGCCGTTTTAACTACCAATATCATTATTAAGAGTCATGTTTATAATCATTGAAATGTTTTAATTGTCCTAAAATGATAGTATAATGTTATCATATCCATATTATCATGTTATACTGATATCTCCCTTTTTGACCCTAGATGGATATCTCACATCCAACATTATTATGCTTTCTCTCCCATGGATATGAATTAATGTATTATGTATCTTATATTTTAGAAGGGTGGTAGTTATAAGGAACTTAGTGGCAGATGACATAGATCAAATATAAACCTATATTTTATGTGTCAAATATTCTAATGGAACTATACCTAAATTATTCTTACATGGATCGTTTGGTTATAAAATAAATATTTTTATATGATGATTTAATATTTATGAGTGATAATTTTGGGGCTTTACAATTAGTATCAGAGAAAGGCTTCATTAACAATTAGAAACTAATATGGGAAAAATTATTAAGATCCATTAGTAAATTTATAATGATATGTTTAGGGATACAACTAAGGATAATTATAAGGATGAGTCAAAGTATAAGAAAATGTCCTAGAATATTGGTAAAAGATAGAGTGTCTGGCTCTAATGTTGTTATTCCCTCTATGGATACTATAAGTACATGTGGTTCTGGAATTGAGGTAACTAGGGGTAATAACACCAACTATGGTCTTCTGATATGAACTTGATCATCACCTATTCACAAAAATGGTATTTTTGTATATATGGATAAAAACACATAGGGATATGATTTGTAAATTCACAATTTTTTATGAACTATAATTATGGATTTAAATAAGGACCATGAATAACCTAGGTTTAGCATAGAGTTTTATTGATTCAATATATGGTGTCATGATTTATAGATCCAATAAGTGATATCATTAGTATTATGTAGATTCACACTATGAATATTTTTAATCACACTATAGTTTTTTTTCTGTAAATTGTTTGAAGAAAAAGGAACATGATTAATATTTAATGTAATAGAAAATGTGTTGATGAGGAAAAAATGAAATGATGAATGGATTTTACGATATTTCAATTATGGTTAGTTAGTTATCATGATATATATATATATAGATACTTGAACCTACATTAACTCCCAGACTCACCAAATAAGATATGGGTATAGTTCATTAAGATTTTTTTGGTGGAGACTATAGAGATATGATGATTCCATTTTTATTTGTGTAGAATTTTAGAAGAAACACCCCAAGGAATGTCAAAATAAAATGATACAATTTATTATCTGTGGATAAAAATGGAATAGAGTAAGCTATTTTTGAGGAAAAATTAAATGTTTAGATACCACAATGGATGAGAATAATTGTTTCCCTAATGCATCATTAATGGTTAAATTTTAAATGATTTTAATTAATGTTAATTATACGAATCATTGTCCTAAGGGGAATTTTCAAGATGGGAGTCATCAAGGAGATATGAGTAATGGTCATATATATGATAATGAAGAGATAATGAATAAAATTTTAATGGAAAATTGTATTAAGGAACATGATGAAAAATCATAGTTTGTGTTTAATGAATGATGTAATATGATTAAATTTTTTATATATTTTAATTCTTGAATTATAAAATAAATAATAATTTTACAATATAAGATTATTTATAAGATTTTAATGAATACATTTAATGGTTCGAAAGACCTCAAATGTGATTTAATGTTAATGTGGAATTTATATAAACAAATTGGTTAAGGTAGATATAAAAATTATTATGTTTCTATTGTTGAGATAATAATGTTTTGATAATATGATGACTGATATAGATAATGTAAAAAAATTAGTGTTGATTAAATTGGTACTAATCAATGATTTATTAAAAAGGTGGATTATGATATCATTGATAGATTTTATATAATTTTCTAGTTAAGAAATATATCCAATAAACTGTGTTTTAATAAAGGAATAAGGAACCATGTATGCTTCTAATAATGTTTTATAGTAATTCAGGTTATTACTTTGTTTCAAGAGAATACATGATGATGGTATTCACAAGTCTGATATTTGAAAATTAAGATACTCGTCATGTTATTTTGGGGATTAATGAAAATTTAATTTAAGAAATTTATTGACATTATCACTAATGTTTTGGGAAATAATCAATTGTATGGGTTATAAGGTTAACCACTTACAAAATGATTTATCGTAACCATTGGATGATATTTTATTGATTAATTTAATACATTCCCATATTACTTTTTATACATATTGGATAACTGATGCTAAACATTTTTATGAAAAAAAATATATTTCAAAGGAATGGAATATCATAATATAATTGATATTGTGATTTGTTACTACATTGAGAAAAAATTCATATTCATTTCTTAGAGTAAGATATGAAGTGTAAATTTATTAATAAAGAACCAAATGTGAGATTGTGATTATGAAATGGAATGAAATAAAGTAAGTATATATTATCATGAAAAATTTTAAACATTAAGAAAATGATCTCGAAATAATTTTTTTATCCAACATTAATAATTACTAATGATATCAATGACCAATATCATTCCTATTTATTTTGTGGTTTTTTGGTTTTTGATTTTCACATGATCATTCATATTCTTTTGGTCAATGACTGAAGATTATTTTTTTATTAAGAACAACACTTTTATGGGAAAAGTGAGAAACCAAAAGTTCAGCAAAAATCCAAACATTCCAAAACAAAACAGAAAAAAACAGGATACCTCATTCCAGCAATAGCATCAACCACCATCCCCATGCAGGACACTCGGCGATCCCATGCAAGCATGGTCCCTCCTGATGTTGTCATCCCACCAAAACAACAGTGTCCCAAATGGCCAACAAAGATGATGGCAGAGAAACCGAGCCCACCAAGGAGATCCTGCGGCGAGCCAACAAAACCACACAAACCGTAGACATAGGAAAACCACCAAACCCTTCGTAGCAACATGATAAACAAACCCTATTAGTCCGGACGTGACGCCTCATAGGAATATGAAAAATTACCAAAGCATAATCTAAGCATGTTAGTGCTTTCCTCTCTATACAGATTCCACTTCATCAACCATACCTTGGCACCGGGGTCTTCCCCAATGATGTCTTCAAATCGATCCACCATTTTGTCCCATGTTCGGATATATTCAACTTTGCTGATTTTTCGATTGTTGAAGCCTATCATTAGAATCAAATCCTGTTTGTCAATCCACCTAGCCTGCTAACTGTTGACCTCCACTTTGATAGGTCCTCCCATCATATCGGCCTCCTCCTGAGGGATGTTGACATAGAGAAATTCCTCTACCATATCCTCTTCAGAGCAGATGATAGGATCTTTAGTGCTTTTTCCCATTTTAGAACTACTTCACATTCCATTATTATTAACATTGGCCCCAACCTGGGGGTCCTCCTGCATGAGAATCTTGTCAGATGATGTTTTCTTCTCACCTAGTTTAGATTATTTACCGGACCGTGTTTCCATCGGCTTTGGTAAAAAAGAGCAATCCTTGCGTTCTCTCCCTTTGATCTTCTTAGGTAACATCCCCTCCTCCTGGACCTTGTCAACTCCCGAACCCCCCTCAGTCTGCCCATCCCCTTCAACCTGGTTAGGCTCAATGGAGTCCAAACAGCCAAAGGAATTTAATTCGTCAACACCATTTTGGGTCCAGCACTTCCCTGTTGGTGTCTTGGTGCCTCCCGAAGAAGCATCACCTTTATCTTTTTTAGGTGAACAAACGGCCTCCTCATCAGGACCAGAACCAGGAGCCTTGAGAATTCCCTCCTGAGTTTCCACATTAACCCTTACCATCTCAGAATGGTTACCATTTAAAGCAGACTCAATGTCCATACCCGCAGCATTGCACTGAGAATACTGTGCCAATGGTTGTTTCATACCATTAATATCTCCAATCAACCTGTTGAATACATCCTTGACCCTGGCTTCAGGTGAGGTAGGAGCTGGATTTGAAGACTCTTCAATTTGGGTACTGTGATTAGGCATTGAGGTATCCTGCTTAGAAGGAGAAGCCAAATTTCTCTCAAGCATACTCACGCCATTGTCCACAGGTGTTGCAGCCGCATCCTCATGTAGTGAACCACTAGAGCCAAAGGGTTTCGCGATGCCCGCTGTTTGCAACTCCGGTGGGGAAATTCTGCTATCAGCCAAGGTTGAAGACTTCTGAAACAGTTTACGACAGCCCTGTTCAAGATGGCCCATTCGGCAACAGGAAGTGCAGTAGTCATACCAGTTCTCAAAAGACACCGGTTGGTGGCACCGAAGCTCATTTTCCACCTCAATCTATACCTCTTCAATAGGAGGTTTGGATACGTCGACTTCCACACATATTCGGGGTGCCATCGGATGGCACAACGTTCTCGATCGCTCATCAAAGGCCAAAAACCGTCCAACCAGATTACCTAAGAATTGCAGAATAGCGGGGTTCTCGAAGGGAAGGAAAAGACCCTGAAAACTCACCCAGATGGCCGCAGATGGTGAATCCCTCTTCCAATGAAAGTCGTAGCTCCACCGAAGGAGAATGAAATGTAGACCCCCGCAAGAACGAAGACCTTTAGACCAAAAAGAAGCAAGATCATCATCGTTGGAAAACCGCAGAGAGAAGTGACGATAGTCCAGGAGCCCGACGATGACGCGATCTTGAAGGGGTGTAGATTCATTGAAAAAGCAAGCAAAACTATCCAGGGAAGGGCGCTTATGAACAAATCGAGCTATTAGGGATAGCCCATGGAGATTAGAAGCCTCGTAAAACTCCTGTAGGGAGAGCGGAAGCGATGGAGCCCCTCGGTGAAGGGACGAGACTTTAGGGAAAAGAGTAATCCGGGGAAAGTCGGGTAGGAGAGAAGAATCCGAGAACGGAGAGGGGTACGCCCGGGCACAAGTTCAAATTGTAATGAACTAATTTTCTTTAGGGGGTGAATGTAACACCCATGAATTTTGTGAATTTTTTAAAAAAAAATTAATGTTTTCAATATTTTGAATTACATGAAACATTTAGTTTATATTATGTCACATGTAACACTATTTTTAAATTATTTTACATGAATCAATGATTGTATCTTGTGTAATATGAAACATCAAGATTAAATGAAATGAAATATACTATTAAAACACTATTATTTATTATGATATGTGTCACATAGATATTATAATAGAGTTTATTAATAATATTAACTAAATTATAATAATTTATGGTTTAAACATGTATATATAATTAATTATATAGTTAATAAGTAATTATAAATGGCAATTAAAACCATTTTAAAATAATTTTTTTTTAAAATAATTTTTTTGCACAAAAATGTTTTTACCTCAATAAATGTTAAAAATCATGCTTGTTGAATTTTTTTAATGAAATATCTACATTATGTATTAAGTAAAAATTTTAACAACCACCTTATGTGTTGAATTGACAATATATAATAATAAAACAAATTTCATTATTAAAAACTGTATTTAACAAAACGATAGTTTTGTCGACATTTTCTAAATTATTTTAACATTAATTATTTTCAAAATTGAAATTCTTATTTTAAAATTAAAACTAATTTTTTAAATCCCAATGTAATAATTTTCTTTTAGTGAATTATAGATAATATTTTAAAATTAAATACTTTTCTCATAATAGTGAAAATATATGATTTTATTAAGAAGGTTCGTTTATTTTAAGTAATGTAAAGTAATGAAAATTATTTTAGTATGATTTTAAAAATAAAATTAATTGAATTATATATATATATATATTTATTTAATAATCAAAATATAGTATATTGGATTCAATTATATATTATATTTTTTAAAAATATGTTTTTAAACTTCTAAAAATGTACCCTTTAGAAAATAACTTTTTCATCGCCTCTCATGGATTAATTTTAAGTTATTTTTTTCTTATTATATTAAAGTAAATTGGAAAATTATATTACATATTTGGAATCAGCATAATTTATATTATCTAATAATGTAAAATTAACAAGTTTCCTTAATTAATAGTAAATATAGTTAAAATTAATTACTAAAGTAATGTTAGAAATAATGTTTTTAGGGGTTAAAATAGAATGATAATGAATAAAATTTCAAATAAATAATTAAAAAATACATTATATATAAAAATATAGACCTTATAACTTATAATTTTTGATATTGAACAAATTTTGTTACTTTGTGAAATGTGAAAAATGTGGGTACACCTTTTTCTTTTCCAAATTTACATTTTCATCATTCACCAAACCTATAAAAGGACAACCACTCTTATCACCTCTTCACTCCTGAAAACCCATTTTTCTTGGAAACATTTCCCAAAATAATTTTTTTAATTCCATAACATCACTTAATATTCATTATTTCTTATATTAATACCTATTATGATGTTTTTTGGTGAAAACCTATATAGGTTATCTAGAGAAGATATAATATTCTTAAACAAGATTTTTTATTTTATTTATTTTTGATACACCATTAATATTTTTAAGTAATTTTAAAATAATATAAATAATTATATAAAATATTATTAGATGTTATAATGTTAATTAATAATTCTAAATCCATCTCCTCTTCCATAAAATGGTACATTAAATCATTCTCAATCTATGCGTAATACTAATGTCTCATGATTCAATGTTATTTATTTTCCATAACCACATCTCAAGATTGGATTTAATGTTGAAATTATTTAATCAATCTATTTATAATTACAAATATAACATCACACCTCAAAATAATTTTCAAAAAAATGACATCGATCATTAGTAAATCTGACTACCGCCTCATATACTGATGTGTTGGGTTTTTTATTATATATTACATAGATTATAATAAATAGATATTAAATAAATAAACATAATATTGTAACAAATTTATAATTATTTAATTATGAAACCACAGATACCTCCTAACTTTTTATTCTATGGGAATATGATAACATTGTACATGTGTCTAATGGACTATCATCCCATGAAGCAATGTGATTATTTATTTACATATTTATTTCATTGAAGGTAATGGGGATATATTTAAATAACAAGATTTGATATACAGATAAAATAAAAATGATTTTGGAATGTTAATTTATGATTTACCTTTATTTATCTCAATCCTTTAAAAATTGGAAATAATGTTCATGCATGCATATTAACTATCATCTACATGAAAATTTTATTTCATTATACATATCATAATTTTATAGATTATTTTAATTACATATATATTTAATAAATAATATATTTACATCATGGTTAAAAAATGTAGATTATGAAATCATGATGAAATTATTTAGAACAAAAATAACAAAACAAAATTTACACAAAAGCAAAGTGATTATATTTATTTAATATATATAATAATATTATATTTATTAAACATGTGGTTTTAATGAGTTCGAAGGAAGTCAGACTTTAGGTAATGGATTTATGTCTGAATTTTTACTTCTGTGATCCACATGCCATATTCACTACCTATTTCTTTTATATTGCGTAAATATTAACCATTAATGCATTTTCTCAGGATTATAATTAATATTTGTGGGAATTAAAAATCCATTTTAGTATCTCTCATTCATCGGATTTAATGTTCAAAATTTACCAAAGATGTATTGGATTTTTTCTTCAATTATTCTTCTTTATTATATAGGTTATATTATCAATCAATTTTCTTTTATGAGTTGTATACATAGCCTTATATTTTTAATATCATTGACTTATTTATTATCACGATTTTTGATTTTTTTTATAATGATATTCACTCATTGGAGAATAATATTCAATGTTACAAATTTTTAAATGGTTTTATAATATATTCTCATTGTTTATTGAGATTCTTTATGTTTATAATTCCGATGAATAAATAATATGAACAATCTCACAATAAAATCATTATTTTTATTATCCAATAATTGTTTCATAATAATACATGTTCTACCTTCATATTATTATCTTTATGTACCCAAGAGTTCAAAAAAGGTTTTCATAACAAAAATTATCATTAATTATTTCTTCGATTTAAAACAATTTTTCTTTCAAAACCATATTTATTAAAAGAAATCAAAATTTTTTTATAGAAATTATATTATTGAATTATAAAATCTAATTTTATCCTTGTTTTACCTTGGGAAAAATTTTCTAAATGGTTTCCTCTTGCCTTTTTCAAATCAATTCTCATTAGACTTTTACAAAAAAAATGTTAATGAAATAATTTTATTGACGTGTACAACATGAAATTTAATTTTCATATTGATTACTAAATCATTATTCATAATTAATCACTTCCATGTTTAAAAATTTATCTTCTAATAAAAGGTTTTGGAAAATGTTTTATGATTTATTTAGATTTTTAAAGTGACTTTTAAATGAATAAATATGTCATCCATAAAAGTCAAATGCCTCTTTTGAAAATAATTTTTCTTATAAGGTGACTTATTTTGATGTTACTTATTATTTAATGTGTATTTCATCCAAGGATTCAATTTATATAATTTCTTTAAATGGTTTATGTTTATGATTATAATATTTATAAGAATCCCATTTCTATCCATGGGTTGTATAATAATAAAATTTATATGAAACTAATTTCTTGTTCCCCAGGATATTCATTGATGATTTGATGATTTATATAAAAATTCCATTTATTATCCACGGGTTATGGTATTATGTAATTATTATGAAACCCATTTATCTTTTTTGGTTATATTAATGGGGATGTTTTTGGGTTTTGTGGAACACACTTGTATTTTTCTCATTATGTGATAGTGGTTACATTATAATGAAGTACAATGGTAATGTTTTTAATAAGGATGATGGTTTTCTTATAACCAATATATCTAGGACCTATATCTACCTCCAATTCACGGTGTAATGATTAATTTTATTTGAGCTCAAAGGGTACACAGGAGTTTGTCTCAAGAACAAAAATCAGAACACCAAAGGTTATCCCAATCTTAATAGAGGGAATATTGGAGGTTATCTCAATCCTAAAGTAGGTAAATTGGTGGTAAGATGAATCCTAAAATATTATTAATGTATTGGTGGGTTTCCTTGACCTAATATTTTTTACTCTTATGTTTTGAAACAAATATATGTACTGTGACAGTTTTATGGTCTCAATGATCATGTTATTTTATTCCTTTAATAAAAATTTCTAATGGAATTCTAATACTTAGTTTGTGACTAATTTTTTTTATCTTAGGTATATTATAGAAGGATTTCATATGGTACTCTCATGTAATCATACTCATATACTCATGTTATACTCAATACTCACTTATTTACCATTGAATAAACATTAATATCACTATTTTTTTATTTTTTTTCCTTTCCCTAGGATATAAATATAGGTATTATGTATGATAACTCTAAGAAGGTCACTACTTATGAAGAAAATAGTGGTAAATGAAGTAGCTCAATTATGGATGACTTGTTTATCTTTCCAAGAATCCAACTGCACTAGGCCGAAACAATTATGGTTTGGATCATTATTATATTTAATGAATATTCATCAATTATGAAATAATATTTATGTTTTAGAAGTTTGGGGATTTAAATTTTATGATAAAATTACACAAATAAGTATCCTATACACAATATAAATAATTAGGTACATATTACAAATGATGTCTAAAATAGAGTAATTTTACACAAAAATCCTTAAATTGACCATGATTCATTATGCAATATCACCAAAAATCCAAAAAATTTAAAATAATTTAGTTTAATAAATACATAAAAACATTATTCATAACTATTAATAATCATACTGATTATTTGTAATTATTATATATATATACATATATAGTTATTTTTTATCTATTTTCAAAATCTGTTGCCAGTAATCTAGAAAATTTTGATTAACTCTTATATGTTGATTTTGTACTCACTATAGATAAAATTTTAATGTTTTAACTATAATTAATGTTACTTTATGTGGTGAATTATAATTAATTATGATGTTTAAATATATTTTCAAGAGTATTTTATTCTATATCATTGAAAATAATATAACCAAAAACATATACTATGGATTCATAACATATGAAGTGTGTAATATTAATTAATGAGGTAAAAATTGATATAAAAATCAAATAAAAACAAATAATTATTTCACTATTTATATCATATTATATAAATGGATACACTACATATTCATCAATGACATAGTTTCAAAGCATTGTTCAAGTTCGTGGTAAAACTAACCAACAATAACATTCCTTATTTATAAGCGATTATGAGATGACATAGTAAAAATAAAAATGTACTAAAAGATTAATGATACTATGAAGAGTCAAGAAATTCAATATATAATAATTATAATTAATTTCGAGATGAATTTATGGATATATAATGATTAAGTACTAGGAATAAATTTTTTTCCAGTATTTGTTCACTTGTTTACAATAGTTTATTTTATAAAGACTATTTATTAATTATATAATTAATAAGATATTAAATTATTTATTTACTAATTTTATTCATATCATAAAATAATATTTATTCATTAAAACTATTCATATATCCATCCATGAAGGGGGTAGTGAAAAATAAAACAAAATGTTTCATGGAGACGGTAGTCCGCCCATACACATTAAAGATGATTTCATATTCATGAGAATACGAAAGGGAAGTAATAAATTTTTTCATTTATTAATATTAAATAATTTATTGACATAATCATTATACAATAAATTCTATTTTAAACCATCAATGATATGTTGTGAATTTTAATAAACATGTTACTTCATGGAAGAGTTAGTTCTCACAAAAACATCATGTTCTCATTTTTCATTATAAAAATGGAAATGTGGTTAATGAGTATACCTTTATTATAATAATATATCATTATAATGAAGATATTTATTTTATAATTTTATTATTTTTTAGATAATTTTTATGAATATAGAGTTCCTAAAAATATATAGATTTGGGAAAGAGATGTTTGCGAATTTTTTCCTCACTTATTGAATTATATCCAATAAGAATAGTGTTAATACTTTAAGGGATGATTTTATAATAGAAAAAAGAATATTTATATTATCTAGGATTGTTGGTTAGAGTGTTTATTGGTGTTTATGTTGAACATATGGAGTTGTGGTGTGAGGAAATTGAGAAATGTATAGCACCATTTATAAGGAAAAATGGATTCCATTTTTGTAGTTCCCAAAACATTTCATTAATGGGATGTAATTCTTAGTAAAAGCTGGTCCCAAATTTATAAATAATGGATTCTATACGAGATATGGTACATCAAACTATAAAAAATGCAATTATTTTTTATATTATTTTGTCCTTTACCTCTTAACTTACCCATATTTACCATTTTGGTTTCCACAATGGCAATAACGATTTTTTCATTGTAATTTATCTATTATGATAAATAATAAAAGGATAATTATAATATAATTTGGACCTAATTATTCTAAATTATTTATCTATTTAATAATTTAAAATTTATAAAACTAATAAATATATATTATAAAAAAAATAAATTTATATTGTATTAAAAGAATTTTTTAAAAAAATATTTATCATTAAAAATAAAATTATGTATATATATTTTAAGTTTTAAAAAAATATATACATCCTTATGAATTTTTTATTTATTTTTATAATTTGGTTTCATTATTTTAAAATTCATACATATAAACTAATAATGTTATCAAAGTCCTGTTATTTGTAAAAATGGTATTTTGCATTATCCATAAAATCCTAATCATTTTAGGAATGAAAAAAATACCCATAACAAAATTATGAAATTATAAATTCAATAATCAATTTATTTTTAAAAAATTAAAATTAATGAAGCATCAAACAAGGCTTTAAGGACATGTGTCTTAGGGCCCGTTGGGTTGAGTAGTGATAGAATGGTATCAAAAGGGTACCCATCCTAAAGTGTTATGACACTTCTAGGGATTATGATCAGAGTTTTGAGTATCATTTTTCTGGTTTTGTGATTTGGAATGGGAAATAGGGGAAAAATTATTGTGTTTTGATATGCGTCTCTGGACATGTTTTCCTGTGTTAGTGTAGGTATCGACACATCCACTCACCCGCATGTTGATAGCATACTTATTGACTCAGTATATTTTGGAATTGGTTGTAGGAAAAAAATTTACTTGTATTATATAAGAATTGGTTTACCATCTGATGTACTTATAGAGTCATCTCCACAGATATACTCATTGACTATTGTATATCTATATAATTTTCTATATGCCTCAATGATGACAACGAGCGATGGTGTTGAGATGGTGTTATGATGATGACCAAATGAGTCAGGAAGATTCAGTTCAAGGACCCACTCAAATTGTATTTTTCTCTAGATGGGAACCAAGAAGTGATAACCCCTATAGAGGAGCATATATATCATTTTGTGGATGAAGAATATGATTAACAACATGTTTAGTAGTCAAAAACTCAAGTAGGACAGGACGATAGTATGCATATTCTTGGACAGTTACGTGAGTTCTAGAAACGTGGATTGTTATGGTTTCCTGATGAGATATAAAATAAAGAGATATGTTTTTTATTGAGTAAGTGGTATGATTTTGATTAACTTTTTGACCATAAAATATCATATTATTTTTCTTGTGAACCATTTTCTTCTTAGAGCAGCACTTGCCTCAGTGGTACCAGCAGATAACACACAAATTTTGAGTTTAAATCATGAATTTAGGAGTTAGAGATATCCCAAGTCTCACGGTGGGAAAGAAAACCTACTTAGTTTGTGGAGGACTATCATGAGCTTGTGGTGTGACCGTACCACATAGATGAGACCCCTCCATAATAAAGGAAAAGGTAGTGAGACTTCTCTTTGGTGACATAGTGCATTGATTGAGCCCTTTGTTGGTGATGTGATTATATAGCTTATGTGGTGTAGTGTATTTATGAACTAGGTTGTCGTAGTTATTCCTAGTTGTGGTATGAAGGTGGGATAGGGAAATAACGAGTTCTTAGAGAATGTATCTTTTAGAATAATTGAGGATATTTTTACATATGATGTGTATCTTCCCTTCCCCAGTTACAACTTTCAAAAAATGTTATGAGAAACATTTACCAAACATTGTACCTAGATTGAGACATGGTCATACCAGTGGATCCCATTCTTCTTTTCCTTTATGTTTTTTGTTATTTATATAGGATACAAGAATTATTTTTGGAATCAGTTTTAGTTGGGACCATGTTTTACCCAAATCAGCTAGTAAGGTAAAAGTGAATCAATCGTGTTCTTGTTAATAGGGTTATGGTTTTCAATCCATTTTGAGCCGCAGCTATGAATATCATCTACCATTAATGATACGATTAATCTCATGATGATTACACCTCCATCACTAGAGTATAACCATTTTGACACCATGTATAAGTGAAAGTTTAGGGAAATATTATGCTGGTTGGAGCCAATGGGTGATAGTGTTCAGTTCCTAGTTTTTGTACTAGTGATGGTGGTAAGTGGTGTAGTTCATCTAGTTGGGGATGACCAATTCTTTGTAAAACAAATGAGTTCTTAGTATACTAATGATAAAGGCCTTTGGAATTGAGGATATAAATGTAGTTTTATTCAGGGCATTAGGCTAACTCCAAGAATTTTACGAACATTATTTTGTTACTATTGTGTAGAGTTAGTTAATTTCTCTACCACTTAACTCAGTGACCACATTTTTTTTGGTGTTCTCCACATGTTTCATATGAGTTGGTATTTTCCTATGTAATTGTATAATTTTGTCATGGGTGATCAGGGCTACTGTAGTGGAGTTTCCTTATCAAGGATTCAGTAATCTTGAGAACTAGTAGGAGAAGGACAAATCATATTAAATTATTTTCCTTAGATTCATGTTTTTTGATAGCATTGAAATCTATTAAGGAGGATTTTGGGAGTGTGAGACATTGTTTCAAGCTTATTATCCACACATTTTTTTTTAGTTTGTGATTTTTTGGGTTGAAAGGCCTTGGATGAGGGAATAATATAATTTACCAGTTTTTTCTGTGAAATATTTCATAAAATTTATAGGAATATTTTCTCTAGATGGGTTCCGAGGTAGTTTTAGATTCTAGGAACCAATGTTCCATGGATTAATTTTGGTAATATATTATATATATTAATATCACATGAATATAGTTATCTTAAAAAGTGGAATAAATCTAAAAATAAATCATTATTTATAAATTTTAATACACTGATGAGTTTTTAATGTGGGGTTCATCCTTGGCATGAAATAAGTTTTTACGACATCAAATGTTTGGTTAATGTATAATCAAAGGTTAAATAATAAAATTATTTGATTCAATTATTTAGTTATTTTGTTAACATTGAGACTTATAATTCTTTCAATAAATATGTTGTTATAAAAAATTCACAAGGTAGAGTCATAAAACATAAAACTAATAAATATATATTATAGGAGTGTTTTTAGATATTGATATCACGGATTTATAGATCGAGCATTAGAGATCGATGTGACAACATAAACCTAGAATCTTTCCAATGATAATGATCCAGATTAATTATTCATTAGCGATTGCTCAAAATTAAGGTAGCGGATAAATATTATTATTTTTTTGTTTATTCATTTATATTTCAATTCCTTCATCGTAAGTATGAAAATAGATCAAGGATAGAACTAGAAAAGGCCAAGGTTCATTAGTCACTTTATTTTCTATCTTCTCTCCCTATTCCATGTACATTCTCAATTTATATTTTTTCATATAATAATTCAATAAATACATAGTGAATGATAAATGGGAACTCGATAATTAGAGTAAAAAATCATTACCATTGTTCTACGTGGGACATTAGATATCATTGTTTCCTTTCATGATGATGGAGTTTCCTTCTTGGATGGGTTGGGAGACATAGTTAATGGTCTTGGAATCTTGTACCGGTGAGGCATGGAAATGGTTGTTTCCAAAGTGGTGAGTATAGATGGACCGACACTAATATAGTAATTGGGAGTGAGTAGGTTTAGTAAAACAACTATTTAAAATGGCAGGAAAGATTCTTGTTTGAATTGATGGCTTTGGAGGAACCAAAAAAGATGCATTATTGTTATAGAATATCCATGAAAAACCAGAATACATGATAAGTATTCTTATGAAAACACTCTTTATAGTCTGTTCTATGCAATGATAGGGTTTTAATGTGGGGAAAATAATCACACATCATGTGAAAAATTAAGGACACAGTGTAACCCTTACCTAACTAATTTGACATGTACAAGGGGTGAATTCCTAGGAGGAAATTTTTTGTTACTCACCGTGTGTGGCTAGTTGAATGCCATGTAAACACATGACAATCACCTCGATGTGTACATGGAGTACCTGAAAAGGGGGACAGGTGGACCCAAAAACCATATACATGAAAATTACATGGTAATTATGTAAATCATGTATAGATATACGTACTCAGACATGAACGTGTATATAGACATGGTCAGGTGTACATTGGCATGTGAAGAATGGATTGTGGAGTGCCACAATAGCTTTTCATATATATGTCTTGTACTCTTGGGACACATCATTTGACGGTAAGAAGTTAAATTATTGTGGGAAAGAGACATGAGAAATGATAGGTTTGAAGAGACACTCAGCATACCCCTAGGGACACACCATGTACTCCTTTGAGGATAGACTGGATTCTTTTTTGTCTTCACTCAACATAATTGAGAGATTTTGTAAGCTTATATAGTCCAATATTGGTTGAGTGTGTTCCCTTATCATATTATAATGACTATTTAGAGTATTATCTCATTATATTTTTATAGGGTTATCGTTGTTTTTCTTCCTGATGATGAATGCATTGAGGGAAAGTTTTCTGGTTCTGGAGCGAGTTATCTTAGACCTCTTAGACTATTGAATCAGTGTCTTGGAGAATGTATCCCTCCTAGAAACCCAGAGTTATCATCATTTCTTTAATGATTCCTTAGATAGAGTTATTTTCATTTTTATGGGAAATACTAAATTGGGTGAATATTACAAATATAAGGGGATTATTCTTTTAGGTTCTTTTGTCACCGTAGTGATCATTTTGAATTTCCCCTATCCATGTATATAGATCTGATATTTATGATGAGGTGTATTATGATTGAGTTTTTCTTAGATAAGCCCTATTATTATCCTGATGGTAAAATATTTGATGTGGGTCATCAGGGGAATTATATCTCATGGTATGTGTTTGCACATAATATCATTGAATGGGACCTTCAGGATGTAATCATAAGATGGTAATGTGGTTGTGATCTAACCTTGAGACTATGTGTCCACTGCTGATATATATTTCAATATTTTATTGTATATATCACATTACGATTGCTATATCCTATGATGACCAGACTATTATTTTAATAATTGGTTATATCATGGTTTCCAATTAGGTATTGTTATACTCACCTTTGTTCGAGTTCTTCCCACAAGGGTTTTGTCTTATGCAGACAATAACCCTTTTGTAGAGTCCTTGGTTGCCTTGGAGTAGGTTAATCCAGTTTGGGCTAGATAGACCAAGGTGTATATCGGTGTTTCAATTGATAGTATTCTCCTCCATATGATAAGGAAATGATTTTCTTTATAGATTTTGGTGGGAATTTATTTGGAAATTTTATATGTTTTACTGTATTCTATATTGTACTATGATTATGGGATTAAAAATTTATGCATGAAGTGTTATCAGTTTTATACATTTCATCATTGTATGTTCTGGGATATGTGTATGTGGGTAGATATACTTTTGGCTAAAATTACCCATGTTTATGTGATATTCCTTCATAGAACTAGTCACCATCCCCTAGTATATTGGTTGCAGTATTGGGGAAGTTGTGTATTTGGCCACATTAGGTCGGGTCGTGAACGTTATCCCAAAAATATATAATTGTCATAATATTAATTTTAAATTATAATGATATAATTTAATATATGTTTTAAAATCATTAAATAATAATTATTAAATAATAATATTTATATGTCTCACATAATGCACATAAAATTTATAATATACTAGATTCTTTTTGATAAATATAACTACGTAAAAAAAATTGTTATACGAATCATGAATAAAATTTTATGAGTATATCATCCTCATTACCTTAGGTAAGAGAGAGACACTCATATTTTTTAATCATGAAAGTAATATAATACATTCATAACCTTTTACGTATTCTACCATATTAAGTTATAATACATAGTGGTTTCTAGATAAACTTCTTTATCAATGTATTTTTCATAATCCCATTTTACCCAAATACAAAATACAAAATCTGTAGGATAATATCAAATAAATTTAGAGTAAATGATCATATAAATATTAAATCTAATCCTAATATTTCTTCTTAGTTGACACTAAGTTTTCATACATTGATACATTATGTTTGATCAATTTTCTATAATTGGTTTGCTTGTAATTATGATCCTAACACCACAGTGTAATTATGAAGTTATTCCATTATAATGTTTATTAATATGAATGTGACTGAACAAATCATATCCATTGGGATTGTCTATCTACATGTGTAGTTCTTGAAAAACTGATCATAAACTATAAGAAAGACAAATTTAATTCTCAAACAACCTATTATAGGGTTATTAACCCTAGGTGTATCTCTACTATTGATGAATCAACCTTCTATTGTTCAGATAGGGATATAATTTATATGATAATTAAATAGTATCTAATTTTACAAACTGTTGGAATGTTATCCCTTACATAGACTCATCCATTATTATTTCTAATGTACTCTTATACTAATACATAAAATATTAAATATTTCCTCATCGAACCTAATGGGTAATATTGAAAATAGAATAAATATTAACTTATATGCACATAAATTATCCTTAACTATCTTATTGATCACTATTGTTATTTAAACCCTACACTAATTGAAACTATAGATTCACAAATGAATCAACATATAAATTACATGACATAAAAAAAATATATAATCTTAACATATTCCAAATAACTATTTGGTTTATAATATTAGTGAATTAACAAAAAAATAAAAATCAAAACCCAAGATCTACGTTTCATTTAGAAGTATTTCACATTATATTCAAAACATAATAAGACATAGTATGTCAACCACATCTCAAAATAAATTCCCCACTTAATAATAATCTTATATAAATTTTAGTCTTTTCCAATCTTCATAACCTAGGGAAATGTAAACATTAGAAAGGGGTGATCTCATATTCCCTATATTGGTTATCATAATTGATAACAATCAACGATCATATGCGATCATAATAATATATATGGGTATAATAATTATTAATAAAAAATTATAACCAATAAATCAAGGATCATAAATAAGGGATAACATAAGAATACATCCTGGAAATTTCATATATAATAGAAATAAGTAATAAATTATACTTGTGGAACATATATAAGAATATAAATAATAACATAGTTGGTTATGTATCATAACCAATTTTCCCCTTCATGAATTAGGCTTCAATCAGTTCGATGCTAGGGTGGATCAGGCTTCACTGATCTGTTTCCCTTAGCAAATAAGGCATCACATATTGTTTTCCATATTTGATCTAGAGTTACAAATTAGTTCAAAATTATATAAGGAGTTTTAAATCATTATTGAATTCATTTTATGGATATTTAGGGACCACTCATCACATAAATATTTACTATACATATTTATTCTATAAAAATTACTATGTAGAACATAATTGAAAACTACAAATAATAAAGGGCATTATAAAACATTCCAATGAAAATCATTCACATTTTTATAGTAAAAAAGAACACAGGGAGATAAAATGGGTCTCATTTTATATAAAAATGGATTGACATAAGTAAATCAGTCATAAATCCATCTGTAAAAATAACATGATAATCCCATGGAATATAAATTGATATCTAATAACATCATGCATCATTTTAGTTATATACTATAAATACCCAACCATTAAACATTTCATAGTATAAGACCTTTTACATGTATAAGTTCTAGAGAGTTAGATTACAAGCTTACAATTTATCAGAGCTATAATTAAATTAAACAAAAAAATGATAACACCACTTCTGTGTGTGAAAAAGTTATGATGTCCAACTTTGGACATCAATGTGACCTATGAATATAATCATAAAATATGGGATGAGTGTAAAATTTCCTAGTAAAGGGTTTTAAAAAATTAGATAAATCCAGCAAAATATTATTTTGAAAATACATTTGTAAATACATTTATAAATAAAATTTTTAAATTTTTTTGAAATTACTTAGGGTATTGGAACTACTAGATCATTTTAGAAAATACATAAATTTGAAATTTTCTAAAACATAATCCTGTGTTTTTTTCAAAACTATATGCAAGATCATAAAAAAACACTATTTAGGGCCAGTTTGAATCGTTGATGCCTATATTGGGCATACCCACTCCACTAAAGATGGGTTTACTCTCCATTTGCATTCCATATTTAAAACATACAAGCGCTGAATTTTCAAAAAATATTTTATGCATTATTTATATATATTTGTGTTTTCCACTAGAGTTTTTTTAATTTTTTAAACATTTCAATTTATTAAGATACTCATTCATAATTATATATATATATATATAAGTATGTATTCATATTTTTGTACTTCCATTGCACCACCTGCATGGTTTGTCAAAACCAACAGTTCTACCACATAGACTTGGATGGAATATCCATGTATTACTTATTCCATTAATTAATTAAAATTATTTCTCATATGAATAGTTTACTCTTCTAAAAATAATCCTAATAATTAATTAAGTTCTGCACATAAAATTTTAAAGGAAATATTTAAAATAATAACACTTCAAATGATATCCATGTACTTTTAAATTTTAAGATTAAACCATGAAATTTAAATTAAAAAATGAACTAATTTTAAATTCAATGGGTTTTGATGTAATTCATAAAGTCATGGATATTCATATATGAAAATGTGGAGTCCATAATGATAATATTACATGATGACATGTATGCACACATTTATAGAAACATGGCAATAAAATTATATCAAGAATGGTGACATGAATTCATTTTATGAAATATATATTCATATAAATATAAATAATCTTCAATAAATTATTTATGATTATTTATGTACTTGAATAAATTTTTATAATTGCGTAAATAAATTATTTATATATAAATATATTATATGTGTCTGAATAAATCATATATATATATATACATGTATATACTCAACTTGAATTCATTCTTACACATAAATATATTAAATATGAAATTTTTCAATGCTCATGCATTCATGAATAGATATAAATAATTTTTACATGTACAAGGTATAAAATATCCTGGAAAATTAATGATGAATTGTAAGAAATCATAACCATAAAACCTAAACTCTTAAATAACATATATATTTATAATCTATGTTACTGAACTTTTTTACATAAACCATGTATATATATATATATGATAAGGACTTCCCATTAAACAATATCGTGGATTAATTACTGTTTATTAAAGACATTAGTAGATAAAAATATTTTTTTAAAAAAAAATTAAAACATATTTTTGATTAATGGAAAATACCATTTTCAATGAACATAATTAATAAAAATGTATTAAAACATTATTTGAGTGAAATATTTTATTACATATAGAATTTGAAAATATAATTAAATAATAAAAATAATAGTAAAGTAAATATATATTTTATCATAAATTATGTACATAAATAAATACACTTGTGGAATATTCATGTGTTTTAAATTCAAGAATAAATCTCTTAGATGAAACATAAATCAAATTGATAATATATACCCTTAGAAAATATTAAATATTTTTAAAAAATCTTAATTATAAATAATCTCTTAAAGAAGATTTTCAAAACACAAAACATAAATCATATAATTTTCCCTTACATTAATTACTGGAACCAAAAGTAGATGTTGCAGCGTACTCTAAAATGTCTTACCCTCAAAAATGAATTTTCACACCAAAATAACTGCCTTCATAGCCAAAAACTCACGAAAACATAATATTTTAGTGAAATATGGGTAAGTAGTAAATTGAAGTATATAAATCATTGAATATACAGATGTTGCAAACTATTCAGTCGAAAAAAACTCAAGACTCATTCATACAAGGACATCAACATTATAAAATTAAAATCAGATATACATTTTTGGACCAAATTAATTTAAATTTGTTCAAAAATAAAACCCCAAATAGTACACACAAAAACATTAAAATATTCTAATATAGGGGATGGAAAATTGAATCAAAAATAAACAGAAAAAGATGAAAATGATACTACTATTTAAAATTCGAAGAGCTTCGTACCTAGAAAGGGAACATGTTCCTCGAACTATATCTTTATAATACAAAACCCGAACCTGAAATAGTGGCCAACCTCCATCAATCGAACCTCAATACCCCACCCACTCAGCATGACGATAACAGAACACTGACCTTGACACATACAACATGAGCCAAAGAGCATCTTCTATGAACCACTTCCGGACGCCCCCATACAAAACACCATTGTGGCTCGAATTTTCTCCCATGAAACTGCTCAATCTCAAATAGACCTCCCATAATCATGTCACTCATGTAATTCCCTTTTCTACACGCTTGAATTTATAGATCTCCCAAAAAATGGTAAATGAAGCCCAAATTCCATTTCATGGGCATGCCATAATCATCGACCAAACCCCCTAATTCCTCTCCTTTTTATCATTTAATACTATTAATTTCTATTATACAAAATAATTATAAAACCAAAATGTTAAAAAGTAATAATAATGTAACCATGTTTTATAATTCATATCTATTTATAATATATATATATATATTAAAATCATATAAATATACATCATGTTTTTTAATATAAAATATATATGAATAAATATTATAATAATTTATGAATTTTTAAAATTTAATAAAACTCTTTTTAAACCCAAAAAATAACTATAATAAACTATTTATTTTAAAAAATATCATAATAAAAAATAATACATTAGCCTGATCATTCAACACTTATGGATTTTCAAATCATATTAAAATTAATATGATATTACATAAAAACATTTGGCTATTTAATTTCAAAACCTATAATAATAATTTTAAATGACATGTATAATTTCTATATTTAATTAAATTGTTATAATATCTAAATTATTATTTAATTAAACAAATAATAATATTATAATATTATTTTTATTTTTATTTTTTATTTTTAAAAAATATATTAGAAAATACAATCTGATGATACTATAAAAGTTTATTTATTTATACTATTTTCTGATGTTGTCATGTTTTTAATATTTCATTTTGAAAAATAATTAAATCAAAGTAACGAAATTTAATTTTAGTAAAATGAAATCAAATGGTTAAATTAACATATTACATAATTTTACTTATTTAAATTATATTTATTTTATTATTTAAATTAATTACTTAATCAAAACATGGTATTTTTTATTTTCCCACCTAAAAAATAATTGCGCCCAAATATTCGTTTTCCGAACTCAAGAATAATTTTGAATTTATGTCTTCAGAATTCAAAAAAAAACTAGGAATGTTGAACTTTGCTGCTTAGACAACAAAATCTAATCTCCAAAGGTGTCTAGACCATTAATCTGATAACAATTTTAATGACCCAACCTTATTACATAACATAACAGATGACCTTTTACCGATCTATGTTCTGGAGAGTTAGATTACAAGAGTACAATTTATCAGAGTTGAAATAAAATTAAACAAGAAAGATCCAACTTCTTTTACACGCATGAAAAAAATATTGACGTCCATCTTTAAAAATACTTTTATAAGTACATTTTTCAATAAAATTTTTAATATTATATTTGAAAATGACATATGGTATAGAAAATTATAGATCATCATAGAAAATACTTATGTTTGAAAATTTCATAAACATAATCCAGTGTTTTTTTTTGAAAACTATATACAATCTAAAAAAACAATATTTTGAGGCTGCATGAATTCTAGAAGTCTGTCTTGGGCCTACCCACTTAGTGAAGGATGGGTTGAGTCCCCAATTACCTTCCATATTTACAATGTAAAAGCACATGAATTTATGAAAAAATTAGGCTTTCTTTACATATATATGTGTTTTACACTGGAGTGTTTTGATTTTTTAAACATATAATTATATTACGATACACATTCATACTTATATATATATATATATATATATATAAGTATGAAAATAAATTTATGAACTACCATTTCATAACCTACAATTTTGGATACACCCAAAACATCTACCACATAGACTTTTCATGGACTATCCATGTATTCTTTATTCATTAATTAATTTTCATTATTTCACATATGAGTAGTTTGATCGTCTTAAATTAATCATAATAATTAATCAAGTTCTGCACATAAAATTTCAAAAGGAATATTTAAAATAAAAAACGTCAAATGATATCCATGTACTTGTTAGTTTTTGAATTAAACCTTAAAATTAAAATTAATTCATTAACTTATTATAAATTCAATGCGTGTCGATGTAATGGATAAAAGCATGGACATTTTCATATACAGATGAGGCGACCTTAATATAAATATTACCTGAAAACAACGATACACATTTTATTAGAAATATGGTGATAAAATTATAACATGTATGATTCCATGAATTCATTTTATGAAATACATATTCACCTTAATAAAAATAATCATCGATAAATTATTTATGATTAGTTATGTACTTGAATAAATAATTATAAATGTCAGAATATTATATTTAAATATACATATATTATATGTGTCCGAATAAATTATATAAATATAAAAATGTATGTACTCAACATGAATTTTTTCTTACACATGAGTATGGTAAATGAGAAATTACCTCAACACTCATGCATTCATATATATACATAAATAATTTTTACAAATAAAAGGTTCAATATATCATGGAATACTAATGATGAATGGTAATAAATCATAATCATTGAATATAAACTCATAAATAAAATATATATTTATAAGCCAAAGATTAATATTCTATGATAACGAAAAGTTTTCCATAATTCACGTATACATAAATATATATTTATACTTAAATGATAAGGATGTCTTATTTCAAAATATCATGAATTAATTCTTGTTTATTCAATAATTTGGTAAATAAAAATAAAAGATTCTAACAAAAAGTAAAACATAGGTTTTATTAACACAAAATAACATTTTCAATGAACATAATAAATAAGTATGTATTAAAAAATGATTAGATAGAAATATTTATTACATATAGAATTTCAATATATAATTAAATAATACAAATAAAATCAATGAAAATATAACTTGTAGCATAAATTATGTACATAAATAAATACCCTTATGGAAGATTTGTGTATTTGAAATTAAAGAACAAATATCTTAGATGAAACATAAATAAAATATAAATTATTACCAACTATAGAAAAATAAATAGATTTAAAAATCCATAATCATAATTAATCCCTAAAATAAGATTTTGAAAAAAAAAATAAAAAATCATAATATTATCCCTTACATGAATTTATAGAATTAAAAAAGATGTTGTGCTAGACTCCAAAATGGTTTACCCTAAAAAATGTATTTTCACCCCCAAATAACTGGCAGTTATTTCAAAACACGCATGCCAACATAAGATTACAGTGCAGGATGGGTAACTATTAAATTGAAATATATAAATCTGTGCATAAATAGATGCTGAAAACAATTCAGTCGAAAAAAACATTGGACCAGTGCATACAAGGACATCCACATTATAAAATCAAAATAAAAAATAAATTATTGGACCAAATTCATTTAAATTGGTTCCAATATAAATATCAAAATAGTATGAAAATAACTAATAAACAGTCTATGAAAGGGAAATGAAAATTGATGCAACAACAAATACTCAAAGAGGAAAATGATTCTCCTATTTCTAATTTAAAGAGATTTGTACCAAAAAAGGTAACACGTACCTAAAACTAGATCTATAAAAAACAAAACCCTAACCTCAAACAGTGGATAACATCTATTTATTGAACATTAATCAACCACCCACTCGGGGTGACGATGATAGTCCATAGACTATGACACCCATGACTTTGGATAAAGCGCAGCCTTCGATGACCATTTCCTAACTTCCCCAGACAAAACCACTACATGGCTCGACTCTTTTACCTTGGCGCTGCTCAATCTCTCTTAGACCTACCTTCGTCAGACAACTCTTGGACTAACCTTTACTACATGCTCGGACTTGCGGCTCTCCCAAAAATGGAAGCCGATGCCTTAATTCCTTCTCTAAGGATTGACATGATCATAGACCAGCCACCATAATTCCTCTCATTTTTTATAATTTAAAATTATTACTTCGTATTATATAATGAAATTATAAAACCAAACCTTTAAAAAGTAATAATAATTTAACCATGTTTTATAATTAAAAACAAATCATAATATATATATATATATATATATTAATATCATATAAATATACACAATTTTTTAATAAAAAAATTATATGAATTAAAATTATAATAATTTATATAATTTTAAAATTTGATAAAACAATTTATAAACTAATTAAAATTTTAATAAACTATTTATTTTAAAAAATTTCATAATAAAATATATAATTTTACCATGACTATTCAAAACATATGGATTTTTAAATTATATTAAGATTAAGATGATCTTACTTAAAAAATTCGGCATTTCAATATTAAAACTTATAAAAATAATTTAAAATGACATGTATAATTTAAATATTTAATTAAAATAGTTATAATATTGATATTATATTTTAATTAAACAAATTATTATATAATAATTTTTCATATAATAATTTTTATTTTTTAAAATAATATATTAGAAAATATTATATCATGACACTATAGAAGTATGTTTCATTTATATTATTTTAATATGACTGAATTTTTTTTAAAATTTCATTTCAAAAAATATATAAATCAATGTAACTAAAATTAATTTCAGTAAAATGTAATCACATGGTTTTTTTAAAATACTTCATAATATTATTTATTTAAATTATAATTCATTTATTAATTAAATTAATTCATTTATAGAGAGGATGGATTTTACATTACCACCCCCTTAAAAATTATTTCACCCTTAAATTTAGTTCATCGAACTCTAGAAGAATTCTGAATTTCATTCATTAGAATTCAAAAAAACTGGGACTGCTAAACTATATTGCTTAGATGAAATCATTTAATCTCCAAAGATGTTTAGACCATTCTATGACACCTATTATAAAGAAACAACTTTAAATCATTACATAGTAGAGGTTCTTTTACCACACTAGGTTATGGAGAGTTAGATTACAAGATTACAATTTATCCAAGTTGTAATAAAATTAAACTATCAACAGGGAACATCGCCTCCAGAAAAGAAAAAAACAATGACATCCAACTTTAAACCTCAAAATGACCTATAAAATTAATTTTAAAACAAGGGATGATCATTAAATTGAATATTAAGGGGTTTTAAAACAGATGATAAACCACTTCAAACTATTCTTTTGAAAATAATTTTATAAATACATTTAGAGATATAGTTTTCAAAACTGAATTTGAAATTACTTATGGATTAGAAAATAACTTATCATTTTATAAAATACTTATGTTTGATATATTCTTAAACATAATCTTTTTTTAGACTGTATGAAAGATTCTAAAATCAATACACTATTATGAGGCCCTTTGAATTGTCTTAGGAAATCTTGGGCCTACGCACTTAGTGAAGAATGGGTTGATTCTTTATTTCTCTATTATATTTACAATCTACAAGTTAAGTATTTTAGGGAAACATTTTATTCACTATTTACATATATATGTTTTTTCTACTAGAGTTTTTTAAATTTTTAAACATCTAAATGTATTAATATACACATTCATATATATATATATAAATGATTATAAATATATGAACATCCTTGGAATCACATTCATGTTTGGTTACAATCAAAACATCTACCATATAAAATTTTTATAGACAATCCATGTATTCCTTCTTCCTTTCATTAATTAACTTTTTTTTCTAATTTGAGTAGTTTGATCTTCATAAATTAATCATTATAATTAATCAAGTTCCACACAAAATATTTTTAAGGAAATATTTAAGATAAAAACACATCCAATGATATCCATATACTTCTAAATATTAGAATTAAAACATAAAATTCAAATTAAAAAAATGAACATATTATAAATTAAATTAATGTCTATGTAATTCTCAAATTCATGTCATGTTTATGTGCATATGTGACATCATAAATGTAAAATTACTCTGAAGACATGTATGCACATTTTTTAGAAACATGGAGATACAATTATAACAATAATAATTCCATGAATTATTTTTATGAAATAGATATTAACATTAATATAAATAATCATCAATAAATTATTTTTGATTATTTATGTACTTAAATAAATACTTATAAATGCCTGAATAATTTATTTACATATACATTTATTATTTTTGTCCAAATAAATTGTATATATATATATATATACTTGTATGTACTCAATATGAATTGATTTGTACACATGACATCGGTAAATGATAAATTCCATCAACGCTCATGGATTATTGTATATATGGAATTAATTTTGATAGATACAAGATAAAAAATATCATGGAAATTTAATGATAAATGTCCATAAATCATAATCATTAAACATAAACTCAAAAATCGCATATATATTTATAAACCATAAATTTATATTCAAAGTAAAAGACAAGATTTTTATAATTCATGTATATATAAATATATATACATAAATGATAAGGAATTATCATTACATAATATCATGGATTAATACATGTTTATTCAAGAATAGGGTAAATAAAAATATATGTTTCTAACAAAAAGAAAAACATATTTTTCATTAAATAAAAATACCATTTTCAATGAACATATATTACCTCCATGTATTAAAAATGATTTGATAGAAATAGTTTATAACATATTTAATTTGATCATATAATTAAATATTAATATAAATATTAATGGAAATAAATATTGCATCATAGTTTATGTACATAAAGAAATACACTGATGGAAGATTGAAGTATTCAGAATTAAAGAATAAATCCCATAGATGAAACATAAATCAAATAGATAGTATGACCACATAAAAACAATTAAATAGATTTAAAAGGCCATAATAATAAATTATCCATTAAAATATATTTTCAAGATACATAACATAAATCAAAAAATTATCCCTTATTAGAATTACATAAACAACTGAAGATGTTGCAGCGAACTCCAAAATGGGATTCCCTAAAAAATTTATTTGCACATTGAAATAACTATCATTTATAGAAAAAAATCATGACAACACAACCATTCAGTACATGCTAGAAAAGATATAAATTTAAAATTATAAAACATTTACTATACAAATGATACAAACTATTGAACTAAAAAAACTCATGACTAGTACATTGCAAGAACAACAACATTTTTAAATTACACTCAAATAAGTTTTGAGGTAGAAAATTTGTTTAAATTGGTTTAAAAATAACATGAAAAATAGTACACAAATACAATGATAAATAGTTCAAGGGAGAAATAAAATTAATGCAACGCCAAACAATCAAAGAGAAACAAATTCTACTATTGCTAATCTAAAGTGTTATGAACCTAAAAAATAGAACACCTACCTCAAACTAGATCTGATGAAAACAAAAACCTATCCTCAAATAGAGATCAACCTCCATTGATCGAACCATGATCCCCCACCCGCTCGATATGAAGATGACGGACCACAGTCCTTAATGCCTATTACTCCAGCCAAAGCACAGCCTCCGCCGACCACTGATCGACTTAACTGAATGAAAACCCATCACATCTTGGATCTTGTACCTCAGGGTTGCATGATATTTCTTAGACCTCTTTTTACGTGTGGCTCATGGACTCCCCTTTGTTGCAATATAGGACTCACATCTCTCCCCAAAACAGAACCTGAACTCCTAATTCCCTCTCTAAGGCACAACATAATCACTAACCAACCCCACTAATCCCAATCATTTTTTATCATTTATTATTTTTACTTTCTATTATATAATATATTTAAAAAACCAAAACATTATGATGTGGTATTAATTTAACCATGATTTATAATTAAAAAAATATAATATATATATACATCATATAAATGTACATCATGTTTTTATAATAAAAACAAATTATATGAATTAAAATTATAAGAATTTATAAATATTCAAAATTTTATAAAATAGTTTGTAAACATTAGAAATAATTATTATAATTATAATAAACTATGTATTCTAAAAAGTATCATAATAAAACATATTATTTTAGCATGAGAATTCAAAACTTATTGATTTTCTAAATATATTAAAATTAAGATAATATTACTTAATTTTTTTTGGTATTTTAATATAAAAACGTAAAATAAAATTTTTAATTGATATGTATAATATCAATATTTAATTAAAATATTTATTATATAAAATTATAATTTTTCTAAAAAATTATAAAATAATAATATTACATTTAATTATTTTTTATTTATTAAAATAATATATTTAAAAATATTATTTCATGATACTATAATACGATATTTAATTTATGTTACGTTAATATGTCGTCATTATTTTAAAATTTCTTTTAAAAAATAATATAAATAAAAAAATTTATTTTGAATAAAAGAAATCAAATGATTTATTAATGAATTTAATAATATTATTTACTTAAATTATAATTATTTTATTAATTAAATTAATTCTTTTATTGAAACTCAGATTGTTACATATATCATTTAATAATGAAAATAAACTATATGGTAATTACACCACAATGATAAATATAATTTGATTGAGATATTATTTTTACCATCAAATCGATGTCCAAAATGATTTATAATAAGAGTAAGTACTATTCACAAGTAATACTTAGGAAAGAGTAAGGTAATGAAGAATAACATCATTGATATCAATGACCATTTAATAATCCATTCATATAATTAAGGTGGATGGTGATGTTTTAATAATATCCATCAATCAAAAATAATATGTTTCAATGGAAAATTATATAGTTGGAAAGTTATTTTTAGGAGTTTGTGAAATTTATTTATCGAAATAATAAATATACTTAGTAATTTAAAATAATTTAAAATGAGATATTTTTAAAATATTAGATAAATTTAAATTCATTTACAAACTATGAATAATTAATTAAATTTTTCAAACAAAATGAACAATGAAATGGAAATATGTGTTCTAATGGGAAAAAAATTTAAAATATCATTTTCAACATATTCATTAGATGAATATGACACAAGCCACCATCAAATTTTTTTTCTTCTAAAAAGTGAGGTGATAAAATTCGAAAGAATTTATCATAGAAAATGAAAAATCAATATGTTTTTCCTTGAAATTTAATAATGATTATCAGTTTATGTGTGGGTTGGAAGAAAAAAAATTGATTTTAAAATGATCAGAAATATTGTAAAATACATTTATTGAAAAAGGAAATTCATGAAAAGCATATTATATTTTTCATTTTAAAAGGGTTAAATATATTTATTATAATATCTAAAAATTATATTTATTATCTTTCCCAAAAATATAGGATAACAATGGAAAACTAGAAAACATAGTCTTCAGTCAATGTTCTAATTGAGAGGCGAATGTGTATTCATGATAACGAAATAATTTTTGGTAAGAGAATAATCATGTATGAAGATTTGAATAAAAAATAGCTTTTCCAAATAATTATAAATGATAACATTATATAGAATAACAAATTAATTAATAAAGATAAGTATGAGGTTATAAATATACCATATACCATAAAGAAATATATTTCAGTTACCAAAATCCCATACAGACCACATTGTTCTTGAATTATTAAACTTTTTAAAGGGATTTTTTGTAGTAAAATGTATATCTCCATGAGTGAATAGAAAATATAACATAATATATTCACACGGAATAATTTACATTACTTAAAGAATAATTAAAAATAATAAAAGAGAACTGGGTTAATCAAACCCAACACAATTCAGTAGAATAGAAAAATAATCTTTGGAAAGATATAGATTTAAGGTTGAGATAAATTACCATAATTAAATTTGATTTCATGATATTATAAATCAATTGTGTAGCATATGAACCACATGAAATAAATTATAATCATAATTAAAAATAATTCCCAGAGAGAGGAATTTGATATGAAAACCCTTACACTTTTCTCTCGATTCATCCAAAAAATTAAAAAAATAATCCAAAATATTTATATTAATTTTATTAAACAAATATTAATTAAAATTTTCATTATAATAACAATTTCAACACCTTATTTTTAATCATTATATAGTTAAATGGTTATCTATTTTCTATTTCCAATATATGGTGTATGAAATTCTGATTATTTGTAACAATTTCTGTAAGAGTGGTGTCAATATTACTTCTTAATTAAATAGAAATAAATTTAGGTGAGCTAGTGTTTCTTATTATAAACATTGTGATTGAGAAAATCCATTTTCGTATAAAAACTAAGTGGATGTAACATTTTTCATCCATTTCATGAATAAGGATAATCTTAGGATAGTGGCATACTTGTTGGAATTGTGATCATAGATGATATCTGTTAATTATGTGTTATATGTCTCATATATGGACAGGGTTCATCTAGACCCATCTCATGTGGTGGAATTGGAGTGTTTGTAATAAATAGAAGACACTATTATGGTTGATAATTCTGTTCATATTCTTGATCACCTGGTCAATAAGATATGAGGAAAATTGTTTCCATTAGTCCATGTGTTGTAAATGTATTCTCAAAACTCCCACTATATATGTGGGAATGGGGATTTGGTGATGTAATATTGTTTTCATATTTTTTTGTAATATGATCCTTGAAGACATTTGAGGTGAAAGTGTCATGGTGGTGATAACTGTAACACCCATCGAGTCACTATTATCTGTTATATTATATATATTTTATTTAATTTCAATAGATTCTAGGATAATGAAGTTTAAAATATGAATTTTTATTATAAAATTTTGGTTCACATAGTTAGATCATTATTAGTAGTAAATGTTCACAAAACTGTGAGTATAGGTGTGCAAGATCACAATTTTCTTTGTACGGTTTTTACATGATTATCTATACAAATATGGAGACTCTAAGTAACCATTGAAAAGGGATGTGCATAAATATAACTTCACATGTTCAGTTCAATGTTTAAAAACAGACAACTAAATAATCTTTCTATATATACAGTTTAAAATATTTGAATTTATTACTATACCCTCTTTTATTTTCATTCTTTAACCAAAAAATTGATTTATCCCACTCGAACACACATCCATCTGAGTTTTGGAACACCCCCTTGAGTTTTTTGTGATCCTCTAATGGCTTTGGTTAAATGATTAAAGGTTAACCTTTGTTTTTCACAATTTTTTCCTTACTCCTTCTTTTACTCTCATTTCTTCAATTGATCATTTTTCCTTTATAGCAGTAATGACCATAGAGGACTGAACCTAGAATCTAGGTTTGGTGTTTGAAGAGTTTCCTTAGATTTTAGATTGGCGAGGATTCACTGTCATCATCATTAAATGTATTTTGTGAATGTGATCACATATAATCACTTTTAATGTTGTTGCCTCCATATTTCCAAATATTCCCATTCCATAAATTATTAATGGATTTTTTATTTTAGTTATGATTTCAATTTTTATGGAAACAACTCATGGGGGATTTTATGGGTTTATTTTTTGTGGACATAGTTGGCCATTGAAATAATGTCATTTTTTATAGATTTCACAAACCAAATATCTTATTATGTCATTAATATGACTGATAAAAAATTTAATTAAAAAATTTATTCTAATTATGTTCCTATTGAAATAATTTATAAATTTGGATTTTGGTTGGAACTTTATTTATTTCTCTCAGTCTTTAATTTTTTGGATATGATCATGGGTTTTACATGGGTGGCCTTGAGTGTGTAGTCTCACTTTGGTTTCAACACTCTTCTTATCCATGAGCTTTCTAGGGGTCATTTTTTATGAGGCATCAAAAGTACCAAGATCAAATTACCTTTTAAGGACCACATATTCCAACTAGGGTTTTATGAGAATCTCCTAGAAACCTAGAGCCTCGACTTCTGATATTCCTGATGTTTCAAAAATAATATTATACTTGAATGAAATTATATTATTTTCTTACCTTTTTATTTGATGTACAATTTTTATCTCTTGAAACACTTATTTATATTTTATGATTTTACATTCCAGGATAGTCATTTTCATTTAGGATTTTTAAATAAACTATTGGATATTAATTTTGTTATTAAATGACCATATTTTTTTTCAATGTAGAACAATTGGTATTCAATATATAAATTTATATATTTATTCATGGTGAATTCCCACTAATATTGTGCTCATAGTATCCATATTCCATTGAGTATATAATGAAATGATTTTTTTAATACATGTTTGGGTAAAAGAAATTATTCTCATAACATGGATTCTTGATAATTGTTTCAAGATCCATGGTATAGGATATGGAGTTTATAGGGGCCCTATAAACATATCTTGACTATGAATAATGAGAAAATATACCTATTGTAATTTGAGATTTGGGTTTTATATCGAACAACTCTGTTTAGGACAAATATTGAACCTCTTGTTCATTTATGGGATGACTAATATTTTTTGATTTTGTTATATTTCAATATACATAATGAATTATTTTATAATATTTAAAATTAAAATATTATTCTAATGATTTATATTTTAAAATAAATTATTTTATCCCTTTTACATCCATCACAGTAATGGGTCATGTAAAATTATTTACTAGAATACCTGATAGATGTTATTAGATTCTAAGTGTAAAATCACCCCCACATTGCAAAATTGACACCCTAGAGGTAGTATCTATTAGGATTCAATTAGTAACATCACTAGAGATTTATATTGGAAAAAACCTCGATATGTGTTAGGTTAAATAAGGTCGGATCATTACAATAGTGTTTGTGGATTATCCGTAGTTAGGAATAGTAAATGTTTTTTTTTCTAATATTATTCATCTTGTAATAATTTTATAATAATTCATATAAAATTATCATCATGATCATTTCCAAGAATTTTTTTCTTATGAAATACATTAAAAAGGAAAATATATTTTGGGAACCATGCCAACACATGATATTTAACTTTGACATCCACATGTTTATGCAATTTCATTCTAGGTTGTCATTTGTCTTTTTTTTATATTTTTAATTGAATTATTTTTTTAAAATAAATTTAGTACCCTAATCTACATGTGAACTATTATATTTCTCAATTAGTTCATATATTTTAACATTAAATACACTCATAACTTCCTTCGACATATCTTCTTCGTCTTCTGATTAATTCATTTCAGTATGTTTATGAATTAAATCTACACAAAAGGAAGCTATAAAGATTTTATTATCATCATAATTTGATGAACATGGATATAGGTTTATGATTTTTCCCAATTTTATCTTATGTTTGAGTTACTATTTTGAATGGAAATAATTTGAAAGGTTTTATTTAGATATATTAGTAGTTCATGTTCACTTATGTTTTCTTGAAATAATATTTTTTTCAAGTATTTCTTCTTCTTTATAATTTTTTTCTATTAATGATCAACATTGTTTCTAATATTTAGTTTCTGCAGTGAAATTTAATTCTAATTGTTTTTGAAAAAATAATATTTTAAATCCACTGTGTTTCTGAAACTAACACTAGGGAGTATGATTTCATCTAGTACTTTATTTTACTATTGAATGGAAAAATAAATATATAATTCATTAGTAAACTCATCTTAATAATGTTCTTCAAAGTAAAAAAGTTTATGTGGAATTGTTTTCAATTCCTTGATATTCATGTAGAGAAATTAATTCTTTAAATTTAATACGGAAGTATACATGAATGAATTTTTTTCACCTAATTATCTAGGAATTTTATAATTTTTCTATATTTTATCTTTTAAAATACCTTATTTTTATGTTAGATTAAATTTTTTAGGCATATTCTATATAGATGATTATTGACTAAAAAGGGTTTTTTTTAATAAAATAAAATAAATTTGAAAATATACCAAACAATAATTCCAATTGAAATAATTGGGTTATAAATCATTATTTATAAACCAATTTTCTTTATTGAATGAAGTAAATTATCAATTAAGGTTTTCTACTGAATTGGTCTTTGACCATGTTCAAAATAGTAATGTTTGTTAATTTGTTTTTATAATTTTTATGGAATGTATTGATTAAAATAATTTTTTAAAAAGTTAAATCTATACTAACATAGTTTAATTTATAATTAAATGTTTAATTATAATATAAATTTGGATGAATAAAAAGAAAATAAAATATCTAACACAAGAGAAGTTGATATGAATCGACCTATTAGTCACCACCTTTATACTTATTTAGAATAATTATGCAATGTAATTCATCAATTATCACAAAAATACAACTATGTGAGCACTTTAATTTTCCAAGAAACTATATCAACACCTCAATATTAGTGTTGATCCTCCAATAAATGTGGTTAAATATCATAATGATATCAGTGAAATTAAAAGTGATTAAATACTACATTCTTAAAGGAAAAACCTCACAAAACTTGATTATTGTTTCGTCAAAAAATTCAAATTCATAAATTGATTAACATTCTAGATCCATTGAGAATAATATGAATTCGTTGAAGTAAATTTCCATCTTAATTCAAAAAAGTAGTTTCAATAGATAATTAAAAGAGATGTAATGACATGTAAAACACAGAAATAAAATTTTCCCTCAAGTTTACATTTACAAAACATACTTGTTAGTTTTACCATATAATGAAAGATCATCACTCTTAAAACTCTTTTAGTTGATTCAGTCTTACATAACACACACTCTTTAACTAGAATATCAGTGAGATATATGTTAATATAAAATTTTTCAGTTTATTATATATTCCTTGTATAGAGGTTAATATATTTCAATGTTTATATTTCATTAATGTTTCGCATTGGAAAGGTTTCATGCTTGTCGTGTACCAATTTAATGATTACTATTGAGGGAATCCATATCGGTTCTATCTTTTCTTATTCACAATAATTGTTTCGAATAAAATGTTATCATGGGGAACCTAATTTTATTTTAAATTTAAATTTACCATATTCTAGAGTCTCTTCATATTTACTTTATCAATGTAATTTAGATAAGATAATTAGATATCTGAAATACTTATAGTGGAAATTACTATCTTTTGAATCGTAATAATGAAAAAAAGTCATATGTGTGAATTTCATTCATTTCTTAATACTTTAGAATTCATATAGTATCTATGTTATAATGTGTTTCAAGAAATCATTATATAACACCTTGAAAATTTGAATGAAATAAGATTTTTAGAAAATAAATTTTCATAAATAAATTCAATAAACATACGTGTCATATAAATTCATATGGGGTGGGACAATTTAGCTAGTGATGACTAATGTGGAAATGCAAATGTCATATGAAATATGAGAATTCATATTAAAATCATGAAAAAATATATACATAACCCATTTCTTTTTCTATTCCATCATTAAAAATAAAAATCCAAACATGGTTAGATAAATTAATTCCAATCAACTATTAAAAACACATAAAATCATAAATTTCTAAATTTTATTAATAAATCATAAACTATTATAATTAATAAGAAATTTTTTAATTTAAAATTTAATGGAAAACTAATTTGTATGTATTCATCAAAATATAATAAAAATATGATAAAATATATGTTATATCAGGTAATAGACTGGTTAAATTCCAAGGGAGGTCTTGGAGGAGGTCTGAAAGAGTACCACTAGGAAATGAATATTATTAGGAAAATTATTTTTTTCAATGAATTTTAAGAAATCATGTTTTATTGTTTGATTGAACTAATAGAATATAGTACTAGTGATAGTTTCAAATGGTTTTCAAGTTTTTTAGGGAATCCTAAGAAAATTGGTACCATAATGGGTTACTATGGAATATGGAGTTCCCTAATGAAGGTTAGTGGGATGTGGAATCCAAATAAAAGATAAGGCATAAATGTCACTCTAATTTATTCAAGGGTAAATTGGCCACCCATTTATGAATGAAATGAATATTTATTAACCTAGTTAAATGGAAGGGATAAATGTCATCTTTTTTAGAACAACTGTGTGAGAGTTTTCCCTCATGCGATAACATTATGGTAAGACTTTTGGGAGTGGTACACTATTGTATTGTTCTTTTGGTTTTATTTAACCAATATTTATATAACTATGGTGGATGTATTATTATATAAATTATTTGACATGTTAAACCATTGAGTAACACAATTACCATTATTTGTAAGTTAATATCCAAAGTTTTTAGGCTTAATTAACCAACATGAATGGGGTTTGAAGAATAATGTTCATCGAGAATCTTGAGAATCATTTTATATTCAAATATATCTAAATTATTCGTAATATAATGCTGAATTATGTTCTATAGTGGTATATATTGGAAAATCTATAAAACTAGTATGTTTATGGGATCTATGCTATGGTGGTTCAAACTAGTGACTAAAACCCTATATATGTAGAAGTAGATTTTTTCACATAAGAAGATTCAAAAACAGGTTGATGTGTTGGTTCTTCCATGCTTGTGGTGATTTTTTAGCACAAATATATCACTGTAAGAGAATTTCTACAGTCTTAGATGAAGAGATATCCCCTCTCAAAGATTCATTCCATCTCTATGTCAATGGTTTAATCACATATTGAAATGGTGTGTCAAAAAATAAACCCTATAATTTGATCAATATGGAATAGAGGGAATCAAATTATATGGTTGATATGACCTTGGGGTGGATATTTATTCAATTAGTGAGAATAGGGAAATTTCGATGGACCTGATGCAACTTATGTGCACTCAACCACATCTACAAGTTGTTCTCATAGGATTTTGGGAATGGTACGTCATTCATCACATTATATATCATATGTGATTGGTGTGGGTTTATACATATGTAAATAATATAATATTATTGATTAATATCATGGGACAATTTATTATCCACACACTCATTGGAGATGAGGGAACCATTAATGAAATGACCTCTGAAATTGAGAATCCAATATCATGCTACCATTACATTAGAATAAGATAAAATTAAACCATGCACCAATAGACCAAACCATTTACTAGTCTTAGTTAACTAGTTACCCCTATGAGTTTTATTTTACAAATTAATACAGTAATTATAACATATTTTTACATGTTTTTGGACAATAACATTATTCCATATAGAATATCCTTGCTTATCATTCTCAGTACTCTTTAGTGAATATTAGGGATAGATACATAATAAGTGAAATATTAAATTCTTAGTATGGGTAAGGTAAAATGGAAGAAATACTAAATCATTGAGTATAATCAATATGGTAGGAAAATATCTATACCCACATGGGTTGTAATAAATAAATTTATAAGGAAGCACATAAAACATAATGAAAGGTAAATAACAGAAAAAAATGGAATTTATAAAATCGGATAAGGAAAATTTTATATATGGAATGGTATGATACTGAAAACACATTACACTAAATTAATAATCTGATAATGAAATACATCAATAGATTTTATCATATAAAAATATGATGGATAATGAATATCTGATTCCATATGAAGGAAGTTCCTAAATATTGACCATCATTTCTATTAAACATGAATGATTATACCATCAATTCCTCTCATAGAGCAATTTTAATCTAGGAATATAAATCCATTTGTTCTTCATGAAAAAACATGAATATTTTTTTTGCAAACTAATTTCATATCATGATACTTTTGATGCATCAATGGGCTTACATGAAAAGACACCTAACCCATTGAGATTTCATTAATTGATCCATATCCGTTATAGTGTATGTCCAAATCCATAACCATATATTGAAATAATAAATTTATGTAATTAATGATGTGCCTTATCATATATACATCTTGAAAAATGGATTCATATTTATCAAAATTTCTCTAGAAAATAAAATAACTATCAATGTAAATACTGTAGGTTGAAATGATATACAATTTATGAAATTAAAATATCCATGATAATTAATATGGATAATTAGTGAAATATAATATTCAATGATCTTAATAAATTTATTATTTTACTTGGACTTAACGAATACAAGGCAGTGAATGTCAATACAATCCATATTCTCTGAAATAATAAACCATCCAAAGGTATAATAAAGATGGTATCAATATACTACATCCCAATTGGTTTAAAAATAAATGGTCGTTGTCAGTGATGAATGAAATTAATATTACAGTATAATATAAAAACATTATTGTAAAAATTACCCAATTCATTATGATTTTTTAATACCTTTTTCAAAAAAAAAAGGTTTTTAGAAGAAAATGTTCTCCTATTAAAGAGAAAAATGGAGTTGGGTTTTCTTGAAAGCCATTACTAATTTTTTTGAGCACCAAATAGTGGAGGAAATGGTAAAATTAATTGTAAAAGGCCATTAATAACTAGATGATAATAATTTGAAAGGATTTATTAATTAATGATTCAATAATTTTCTCGGATGTAATTTCAACTGTAAATAATCTAAAATAGAATCCGATTGTGAAGTAAACCCTAAAAAATACCATAACACTAATGTGTAAATCAGTCAATGAATATATTATGTGTTTAAAATTTAAACCCATCTAAAATAAGTAGAAATAAATAATAAACATTAAAAAGATATTATGCACATTATCAATGAATATTAGTTACAACAATAAATTAATGTAACCTAATGAAAATAAATTGGGATATGAAATTCTTTACCACATGGTAACTTTGAACTCAAATCCCCATAGATGAAATAATTTAAAATGAAACAAAAAATTTCATGAATATAAATGAATTCATGATATAATATATAATAATTAAAATTAAATAAAACACAAAAAATAAATAAGTAGTGATTATGAAATTTTACTCACATATGTCAAAAGTGAGATAAAAACATCGTACTACTTGGAAAATTTCGAATTATAATCCCCACAAAAAAATAAATTTAAATGAAACTATAAATTCAATGAATATAAATTTATTCATGATATAATATAAAATTGGGGTATTATATACACCATGAAAAATAAAAAAGTTGTTAAAATTGTGTATTCCTCATGGAATGAAATGTGATACAAGAATCTCTTACCTTGAATTTCAGTTTTTTTGTAAGTTACATAACCTATTATATAGTAGTTTAAAGTATTTTTTAACTTATAATAGAACCATATTATATTATCAATATCTTATATCTTCCTCTTACAATATCTTATTACTTGTTTGTTAATAATCATTCATTATCTTCACTATTTCATCTATTGATTATCTTGTTTTTCGAGTTTGTTTTGACTTGTTAATTTGTGTTCCCATTACATATATCATGAATTCATTTTCAAAATAATGTAAAACATGATTTAATTGTCATATATATTTAGTATATATGTATTTATAATAGTCCATAATTTGTGATGAAATGAAATGAAATGCACAGTTCATGGAGACTATTAGTTGTACTTATGAATTAATGATTTTGTCATTAATTTTTGGTATTAAAATAATGGGTCATAAATGATATATATGAATATTACAATTACAGGATCATATATATGTCATATATTTTACCTATTTTTATTAAAACCATGATTTTTATGTACCATGTGTAGTGTGAAGTAATCACATCACCTTTAGGAGGCGGTAGTTCACACATCCACAAACAATGTTATCACAGTTACAAAAAATAGAAATCATATGTGTCTGCGTGACATAAAAATTAAATAATCATAAATAAATTATAATATCCATGTATATAATTTATAAATATAATTTCCATCACAATTCCCACCATGATATATGATTTAGGAAGAATAGACAGTCATCATTTCGTGGGGTTGTGGTCCTCCGTACACAAGAATAATAAGTTTGTTTCCCATCATATGGAATTGTTCATAAGTGTAGGTTGATCCCTTAAAAAAATATAATACAAGAATATTTATTATAATTATTTTATTATACAATAATTTAATAATAACATTTTATGGTTGGGAGAATGAAAATAAAACAAAAGAATTTGAGGAAGGATGTTACCCTTAATTTTGGTAACTTTTTTTGTGTTTACAAAAGGGATTCCTCAAATAGATTTATATCCAAAGAGTTTCATATAAGTTTAGAAGTGGGATATGGGGTATTATTACATCCGATATTTGGTGAAATAATGGGATATAGAGGTGTTATTATGTGGTATGGGTGAGTGACTTTTTATAGAGGAGGGGTGAAATTCTTGTAATTCAAACAGGTAAACACTATTGAGAGGTCTCCCATACATCATATGACTCAAATAATTATAAATATTAGAACTAAAGGAGTATTTTGTCTATATTTTCCCACATATTTTTTTTTGGAAAAGTTTCAAGGTCATTTGGGGCCTTATATTTGATTTTTGGTTCTTTATTAAGATATTTTCCTCTTAATCGTTGGATGTAGTTTTAATCAATTTAAAAAATAATTTTGTTAAGAATTTTGTTTCTATTATTTTATATTATTAAATTTTATTATTCAAGATATCTAATCCATTTCTAAAAATTACAATCACATATGTGGGATAAATTAATTTAAATTTAATACTACAAATGGAACACTAATGTTGGTTTTTAAAGTAAAAATGTTCAATAGTTTGTTTTGTTTTTATATACAATATCAAATGTGAAATTGACTCCAATTAAATTAATTTGTAGAAATATATCTTACTAAACTTCAATATAAATTAAAAATATAATTTAAAATTATCAATAAATTAGATGAAAAAGAAGTTTTGAATTAAAATTCATCATTTTTGACTACTCATAAAAAATTAATTATTTCAATAAAATACAAAAAATTGAAGATAACATAATTTTATAGTTTTAATTAAAAAATATATTATAAATAAAAATATAAAATATATAAATGTTTTCAAAATGTATTTAAATTAGGTTCTCCATTAAAAGGTGTTAAAAATTCCCTTAAAAAAATATTGGGTTTTATACGTAACATCATGTTTACTACTATATTATAACTATAAAATACATTGGATAAATGTACAAAAAATGGATATATAATATATATATTCTTATAAGTAATTTAATTCTATTAATAAAATACAATTTATCTTCTAGTATATATCTTATTATATTAAATGATAATATTTTAATAATACATTATAGTTTGGTAAAACTCGGTCTTGCATATAATGAATGTTCTCAAAGAATCTCATTTTTCCTGTGTTGCATGATAACTCAACATGAAATGCACTGAAAGCTATATCATATAATTATTTTAGTTAAAATAGTTAATATATTGTAAATTCATGAGATATTATATTCCCTTACGTGTTTGGTGTTACGTGTTATAAACGCTATCAAATACAATGTTCTTACATTATAATTTCTAGAAATTTCATTATCCCCCTTAAATATATTATGTCTCTACAATATAAAATTGACCTATGTAATAAATTTTGTTATATTTCTTATAAGGAAATCCCACATCAAGAAAAGGGTTCATAAAAAAATACTTTAGAAAAGTGATATTGGGAAGTATAATGTCGGCATGGACTAATATAGAACCAGGTCTCTAAGTAATATAATATATGTGAAAAGTGGAGATATAGACATAGAGGAACACTTTAATTATTTATAGGGAGAAATTACGGTCATCAATCACAAAAATTTCAACGTTCAACTGAAATCTAAGGTCCTCAATTCCATAAATCGATGATGATTTAAAAGGCCATCAGTTCTGAAAAATAAAGGTATTAAGGCATTATTCTTTTTTGATCATTTTATTAATGTTGATTAATTATTTTTCTTCCAATTATTATAAGTAGTTTTCCATACATGATACAGTTAAAATTCATATGTACAATTCCATGTTTTTATTTTCCTTTAATAAAATTCATGTTCATTGCTTACTCCATGATGTGGATATCCTACGATTGAATTTTTTTAAAGAAGTAAAATCAGTTTTTATTGGTCATAATACCAATAAAAAAATTCATTATAATTGTCATTAACTATTTTCAAAATCCAATATGTTTAACACAATAATATCTAATCCTAAATGTACTAGTAATATTATATCATTAATATTTATTTTCAAATTGTCTATCTAAAATCAATGACATATTAATGAGGATATCACATTGGCCAATGGTAGATAAAAATACCTTATCATCCATTGGTCCTTGTATCAATCCCTAAAACCTTATTGGTTTCTATTTTTATAAAACCATATAATTTCCAAAATAAAAATGATGAAAATCCTTGACATTTAATTATTAAATATACTTTTAACTATAGTTTTCATTATAAATCTAATACATAAATACTTCATTTATTTATTTCTACATAGGTCCTTCCTTTGTATAGGTTTTATCCTTTAAAATAATTCATTGAATAAGGTAATTTTCAGGTTAAATACACTTAATGACATAAACTATAAATGGATCATTAAGATGAGTTTTATTTCCATCAATCGTACTATTCATTTTCCCCATCAATTCATTTCTTTATGTCATTATTACTAACACATAAAGAATTTATCTACTCTATTGAGACAAACTCTAGGGTGTTTATTCCAAATTTATTAAATTATGGATTTTATCATTATTATATAAAGTTCTTACACCGCATGATATCTTAGAAAACTCCTTCTATATCCTCTTTAGTGAGTTTAGATATTTGTAAAATTATATGTTATTAATCATATTTTAGAAAAACTGGTTAGGAATAAACCTGATATCTTTTAATTCTATCAAGATTCAGTTTAGTTTCACATTTTCACCATAATTACCTTCTTGTTCAGAGTTATGTTTAGTTCTTTGGGTTCCATACATTCACTAAAACCAGAATAAATGGTGTGAGAAACAATATATTTATTTTTACGGTGTCTATATTCTGAAATATTTTTGTCTATGACACCTCTAGTTTATCCTATGTCATTTATTTTCATCATCTATTCAAATCCATCATAATTTTTTTAAATAAAATGTGAATTTTCGTAATTGTATCCCCTAAGAGTACCATACCAGGTGTGTAGTAAGGACAGTTGTTAGGTACCATGTTATGATCGAGTCAAGCACAACACACATTGTCGATGTTGTTAAACTTAGGTATATCTATCCATAAGACACGGCCACTTCTACTATCTAGAAACAAAAGTATTTTTATGAATAACCACATAATCTTTTCCTTTCCAAAATTCTTTGATGTTCTTCAACACTTATCCATAAATTGTTTCATAGGGTTATGCTATCTAATATATTTTTTCCTAAATCTAGGTTACATGGTTGCTACCATACATATTCTTACAGAAACTCCAGTGACCTAACCCCAAAAATCTCAGATTTCATTTCGTTCTACCATTACATTTTCATAAGATAAAATTTAGTCAAATCTTATAAGACCGAACAATTTAGTAGTATTGGTAAACCAGATATATACATGAGTTTAATTTTAAATTTTAAAAAATTAATTACAAATTGTTTTTTTACTTTCGTGGATAAGAAAATTATTCCATATAGAGTATCCTTGTATATTCTTCTCGGTAAAATTATGGTAATCTTAGTGAATGGAAACATAATAATGGTGAGAAAAAATTATCAGTATGGTTATGTATAATATAAAATGTAATGAATCAATGAAAATAATCAATACAAGAAAGTTAAATATCTAAACACAATTTCCATGTAATCAATAAACCAATAAGGAATTGTGTATGTATTATAGAATAGTAAATAATTGAAAAACATTCTATTTATAAAACTGGATGAGGAAAAATCAATATATAAAAGTAATAAATTGAAAACACATTCCATTTATTTAATAAAATTAAAATAATATACATCTATAGATTATATCATACTAAATTCCGATGGATATTAAATATTTTAATCCAAATAAAATAAGTTCTTCATTATTTGACGTCATTTATGTTGCACATGAAATATTATACCATTAAGATCTATTATAAGATGGTTTAAATCTTTGTGTAGAAACTCGTCTTTTCTACTTGGAAACAAAATCAAAGGGTTGTTTTCCAACTTATTTTGTCTCATGGGACTTCTGATTCATCGAGGGGCTTACTTTCGATGATCCCCATCCCAGAGGGCTTGCATTAACTCGTCCCCAAACCTTATATTTTATGTCAAATGTTTTCCTTATATAGTGAAATAATCCATTTAATTAATAAATTATGATCCTTATCAAACAAATTTATCGAATAATGGATACAATTTTATCAATATTTCCCCACATAATCAAATCACTATCAAAGTATACATTTTATGTAAAAATGTTTTATGGTTTAGGTAATAAACATATCCATGAACATGGATATTGATAATTAAGGGAAATTCATTTTTTATTTATCATAGGAAATTTAATGTTTGATGGGGACTAAAAGCAATCTAGGTTGTGAATGTCAATACTATGCATGTTCGAGGAAGTCATAATCCATCCCCAGTAATAATAATGATGAAATAAATACAACATAACCCAAGTGGTGTAAAAACAAATAGGTTTTGCCATTGATGAATGAAAAAAATATAAAAATATTTTTTATAAAAATTCTTTTTGAAAACATACATTCAATTATGAAAAACCTTTCTAAAACAATTTTTGAATATATGGATATTAGAAGAAAAAAGGTCCTCACACATAATAGAGAAATGAAGTCGGGTTTTCTTAAAAAAATTATAAATCATTTTGAGTACCAAAGAGTTTGTAAATTTTTCTATTACATGTAAAAAGGTCATGAATAGCTACATGATAATAAAATTAAAGGGTATATTATATAGAAATCCAATAAATTCCTCTAATGTATATTCATCTATAAAAAATCTCAATCAGAATGATATTCTGATGTAATCCATTGAAAAACCCTAAAATTTATGTGAGAATCAATCAAGGAATATATTATATGTTTGAAATTTAAATATTCATAAAAAATTGTATATACCAAAATAGACAGTAAGAATTTATTACACACATAATCTTATAATATTAATTACAATAAGGATGTAATATAAAACATTGAAAATGAATATGGTTATGAAGTTCTTTACCACATGGTAACTATTAACTAAAATCCCCAAAGAAGAAATAATGGAAATTGAAACTCAAAATAACATGAATAAAAACAATTCACGATATTATATATTAAAATGGGTATAAAATAAACCACACAATAGAAGTATGTGATGGATATTACATTTATCTCACTAATGTAAAAAGTGATATAAAAACACCTTACTACATGGTAGCTTTTGAATTAATATACCCATAAATGATATAAATTAAAATGAAATGCCAAATAAGATGAATTTAAATTTATTCATGATATAAAATACATTAGAGGTAGTATTTACACAACAAAAAAGTAATAAGTCGTGGAAATGGTGTATACCTTATGGAAAGAAAAGTGAGTCTAGAATATTTTACCTTACATTTCATTTTATTGTGACTTTATTTAACCTCCTATATAGTTGGTTAAATTATGTTACTAACTTAATAAAAAAGAAAAATTATATGCATAATAACATAAATTATCTTCTTAGAATATCTTTTTACATTCTTTTTATAACTATTAATTATTTTAACTAGTTCGGGTGTTTATTATCCCACTTTTGAGTTTGTTCTGACATGTAAATTATTGTTCATATTACATAATTCATGATTTAATTATCAATATAATTTAAATAATGATTTATTTATCATATATATTAATTATATATGTATTTAAAATAATATATAATATTTGTATATGAGAAATGAAATGCATCGTTAGTGGACACAGTAGGTCGTATGTAGCCATTAACAACACTTTCATATATTTTCCGCATTTAATGACTGATGATTAAATTATAAATATGGATATTATAATTCCAATATCATATATATGTAATATATTTCACATATTTTTGTTAAAAAAATAATTTATATGTTTCATGTATAGTGTGAAGCAATCAAAACTCTTTTCGAAGGTGATAGTCCACACGTCCAAAAATGATGTAATCATATTTACACAAAATTTAAAGGATAAGGATATGTATTATATAAAAACTATAGAATCAATAAAAAATTATAATTATCATATATAACATATATAAACATTGTTTCCATCATAATTACACTAATGTGAGGTGGTAAATGAAGAACAAACAATCATCATTTCGTGAGGTGATAGTCTATAGTACACATGAACGATAAGCTCGTTACCCATTAGATTGAAGTGTGAGTAAGTGCTTGTAGAACCCTTAATATCAAAAAATCATAGTATATTTATGATACTGATTGTATCTTATAATGATTTAATAATAATATTTTCGGGGGTGGATAATGAAAATAAAACCAAACAGTTTTATGAGTGATGTTACATCTTATTCAGGTTACTTCTTTTGGTTTGCACCAAAGGGATTCCATGGATGGATTTATGCCAACAGATAGACTTATAGGTCTAGGTAAGGGATTTAAAGAGATTTTTGGACCAGATATTTGGTGAAAAAAGAGAGTTATTAGTGTTAATAAGTGGGATGGGATAATTATATTTTATAGCAGTGGAGGAGTTCCGTTCTTGTAAATATAAAATGTTAAACACTATTGAGAGCTCTCCCATACATGATCTTCCTGCAATAATGATCTAAATTCAATCCAATGGATGGTATTTTCAAAATACATCCATAAAATTTATTTTCTACATTTTCAAGTACATTTTGGGCCTTTTGATTATGTTTTATTTCAATATTGAGATAATATTCCTCTTAATTATTTTAATTAGTTTTAATCACATTCACTAATAATTTTTTTAGAAACTATGTAGACCATATTAGATATTATGAATTTTTATTATTAAAATTATGTTTATCTCTTTTCCAAATTACAATCATTGTAGTGGCAGAAATTAATTTCAACTTAATCCTCTAGATGGGATGATAAAGTTGTTTTTTAAACTCAGAACATTTAAAAGTATTCTAAGTTGTTATAACGAATTTCAAATGTGAAATTCATTTCAACAACCAAAATTAACCTAATTAATATAAAATTGATCTGACTAAAATTTGAAATTATGTAAATATATAAATTAAATTTATAGTTTAATTAAATGATGCACCATTTTTGAATAAATGATACCATGTTTTTACTATTCATTAAAATATAAAATATTTCATAAAAACATCAAAAAATCACCCTAACCTAGTTTTGAAAATTTTCATTCACAAAATAATGTTTATTTGGCATATAAAATAAAAAAAATGATAAAATTACTTAAAATAGTTTCACCATTAAAAGGTTGAAAAATTTCCTTTAGATAAATATAGGTTTTTATTCATAAAATTTGATTTACTCTTAGCTTATGACTATAAAATATTTAAAATAAATGTTAAAAAATCTAATTAGATATATTTTATATAAATTATTATATATTAGTTTACATTATTCATAACTTCTAATTTAACAGTTAAATTATATCTTATTATATTAAATAATAATGTTTTAATATTATATTATTTTTTGGAAAAACTCAGTCTTGTGTATAAAGAAAGTCATAAAAGATACTCATTGTTACAGGTGATGTACACTAACTCAGTATCATGTTACTTCCAACATATATCATAGATTGATTTTATTTAATATACTAAATATTATTTAAATTGTTCAGATATTAAATTTCCTTACATTCTTAGTGTTTCATGCGATACAAGATATCAATTACAATGATATTAAATTATTATTTTTAGTCATTACATTCTCCTCACCCCATAAATATATCAGATCCTTATAATTTGAAATAATACTTGGTAATAAATTGTTTTTCATTTGCTATGTTGAAATCCCCCATAATGAGATGGGTTTAGAAAAGATCCTATATAAAAGAGAGGTTGGGAAGTACAATGTTCACATGGCAAACATATAACTAGGTTTCTTTATTGGAGAAATTTAGTGGAATGTAGAGATATGGACTTGTAGGAAAATATTAAAAATCTATACTGATTAATTGGGGTCATCATTAACAAAAAGGAGAATGATCAATTGGATGTTTAGGGCCACAAAAACCTAAATCCACGATGATTTAAAAATACATCAGTTCAACAGAAATTATGTTTTTAGGGAAACATTTCATTGTGGTCATTTTCATAATTATGAGTAATTATTTTACAGCCTATTATTATAGATAAATTTACATACATGATAAATTTACATTTCATATGAAAAATTCTATCTTTATATTGTCATTCGATCAAATTATATGCTATCTCTTACTCCATGAAATTGATATACTAGAATGAACTCCTTTTTTGGAAGAACTAAAATATTCTTTTAATGGATCATAATACACATAAAACAAGTCATTATATTTTTTTTCACTAATTTACAATTCAAATATGATTAATAAATTAATCTATAACCCTAAAAGTAAACCTATTATTTTTTCATTAATATTTATTTATCAGTTTTTTTTAAAAATTAAATAACATATCAACTAGGACATCTTGTAGGCTAGTGGTAAGCTTGAAACCCTTATGATCAATCAGTAATGGTTATATGCCCCACTAAATAAATGCAATAAACAATTAATGGATATTTAGAATGAGTTTAATTTACAACCCTTGTACTCTTAATTTTCCCTAATCAGCTCTTAGATTTATATTATTCATTCCCATACATAAATCATTTATCTATTCCATTGAGAGAATTCCCAAGGTTCCACCTTCTACATATCATACATTATGGATTCAATATTTCACCTCTCCATGGTCTCCACCACATGATCTCTTAGAAAACATCATCATTATCTTCTTTACTGATTTCAATAGTTGGTTATGGTATATGATATTAATCATCTTTCAAGAAAACTGATTTAGCATAAATAAGATATCATTCACTATACCAATATTATTTTTTTATTTCTAATTTGCACCACATTTTCCTTCAAGTGTAATGTTAACTTGACTTCTTTAATTTCAATGAATTCATAAAAACAATAAATAATAGTGTGGGGAACAATTATTATAGTGGAAAAGCCATGTAATAATTTTTGGACTGTCTAAATCTTGACACATTATTTTTTCTAAGACACCTTACTTTTAAATTAGGTAAATATATTTCATTATCTATTAAAATCCACCATAATTGTTGGTAATGAAAATTTGAATCACTTTATCTAAACCCCTCAAGAATTTCATACCATGTGTTTAGTAATGAATGTTGTTGTGTGCCATGTTTCTCTCATATCAGGCCTGACACACACTGTCGAATATGCTACTCATAGGTAAATCTTTTCCAAAACCACGTCCAATTATAGTATGTAGATATGGGTTTATTCCTAGTAATACACACCTAAAATATACCTCAGAAAAATTCTTTCATTTTGTATTTGTAATTTTCCTCAAATTATATCATAGGTTTAACTTATCTAATATATGTTTTCCTATATCCTGATTCCATGGTTGCTACCAAACATGCTTTGATACCAACTCATAAGAACCGACCCCAGAATTCCACGAGATGGTGTCGTGCTACCTTTACATTGGTATAAGGTAAAATTATGTCACATACCAAAGTTCTGAAAAGTTTATTAGTCTTGTTAAACTAGATATACACTTGATTCTAATTTTATAAATGAATACCCTACTTACAACTTATTTTTTTCTTTTTATGGATAATAACACTATTGTAGCTATTGTATCATTACATATATTTCTTAGTAAAAATAATGGAATAATGGGGGAAAGGAAACATAACACTGATGATCTTAAAATCATATCATGGTTAATGTATAGTAAAATCAATAATTAAGCAATGACCACAATTAATATTATAGGGTAAATATCTGAACACAAATTCCATGAAATCAATAAACTGAGAAGAAAGTGTGTATGAAATATGGAATTTTAAATAACTAAAAATGAATTCTATTAAAATAACTGGATAAGGGAAAATAAATATGGAATTTTTATAAAATGAAAACACATTCCATTTAATCAATAAACTAAGCATGAAATACATCTCTAAATTTTATCATAAGTAAATCTCACAGATAAAAATATATGAATTCAAATAAAGGATGTGCTTAATTATTAAATGATATTTATGAGGCTTTGGAAAAATATACCATCAAGTCCCCTTTTAATACACTTTAAATATATGGGTATAAACTCATCCATTCTCAATGGAAAAAACTCGATGGGAATTTTTCCAACTAGTTTTGTCTAATGAGACTACTGACACATCAGGGGGGTTACTTTAAATGGTCAAAACCCTTTCGATCTTGCACTAAAAAAATCCCTAAAAAATATAGTTCATGTCCATATAATTACATATATATGGAAATATTAAATTTAATTAATGAATTTTGTGCCTTATTAAATACATGTATTGAAGAATGGTTAAAGTTGTATCAAAATTTACCCAGATAATAAAATAACAATCGATGTAAACACCATATGTAAAAATTATATATATTTTGTGTAATAAAATATTAATGATAAATGATTTGGATAATTAAGGAAGATTCAAAGTTTATTGGTCATAGGAAATTAAATATTTCAATTGGTCTAAAATGAATCAAGGAAGTGAATGTCAATACAATACATAATTAATGACATCATAAACTATCCAGGAGAATAATGGGGATGATGTTAATAAAAAATATCCCAAGTCGTGTAAAATTAAATGCTTGTTTTTTGTTAAGGAATTAAAATTCTATAAAAATGTTATTCATAAATTTTTTTTCGGAAATATAATTTTAATTCATATTTTTTTAAATAGTTTTTTGAAGTATGATTTCTAGAAGAAAAAATGTTATTCGACTAAAGAGAGAAATGATGTCGGTTTTATTAAATACATTTTATAAAAAATCTTTAGTACTAAATAGTGGGAAAAATTAAAATTACATGGAAAAATACCTAAATAATAACATCATAATTAACTAACATCTTTATTAAACAATGATTCATTAATTTCCTCAGATAGATATTCAATTCCAAACAATTCAAAACAAAATGAGATCGAGATGTAAACCCTTTAAATGACCATAACATTGATGTTAAGATCAATAAATGAAAATATTTTGTCTTTCAAATTTATATTCAAATAAAATGTGTAGACATATAAATATATAGTAAAATTTTATTACACACATAATTTTATAATATTAACAGCAATGAGGATGTAATATAACCCAATGATAAGGAATCTGGTTATGAAATTCTTTACCACTAGTTAAAATTTATCTCAGTTAACCTTATAATAAATATTAAAATTTTAAATCAAAATAAAATTAAGATATAGAAATTTATTATATAATATATCAAAATGGGTAGCAAATACACCACTCAAAATAATTAACTGGTTAATATGACATTTATCTCATTGATGTAAAAATTGAGTTGAAAACGCATTACTACATGGTATCTTTTGAATTAAAATCCATAAGAATGAAATAAATTAAAATAAAAACCTAATAAACATGGAAATAAATTATTTCATGATATAAAATAAAATAATGGAATTATATGCACCATATAATATAATAATATGTGAAAATGGTGTATGCCTCATGAAAGGAAAGCAAGACTAGAATCTATTACCTTTATTTTATTTATCAGTTGAACATACATTATACTAATTTATAGTGGTTTAAATTATGTTATTAACTTATTAAAAAACCATAATTATATTCATCATATCATATATTATCTTCTAAAAATATATTTTTACCTAATTTTTAATTATTTTTCAATATTTTCACTATTTTGGTTGTTAATTGTCTTCTTTTTCGAGTTTGTTTTGACATCTGGCATATTATTAAAAATAGATAGATCAGTATTTATTTTTCTAAAAAACATAAAACACTATTTATTTATCATAAATATTAATTATATATGTATCTTTAATATTCCATAATATTTGAAGATTATAAGTGAAATGTACTTTTCATTAATGCGGTAGGGCATATATTGGCATTAACACTACATTAATTTATTTTCTGTATTAAAAGAATGACATTTAAATGATGTATTTATATATTAAAATTAATTTATAATAACAATTTCATATATTTCACATAATTATATTAAAATCATCTTTTTCAGGTTTAATTTATATTGTGAACGAATCACATCTTTTTGGTGAAGCAATAGTCTACACGTCCGTCAATGAGGTTATCATAATTACACAAAATATAAATCATAAGGGTATGGATTATATAAAAGTTAAATAAAAATAAATTTATTAAAATTATAATATATTCAATATATCAACATCATTTCTATCTTAATTCCCACTATGATAGGATGTAAAGGAACTACTAACATTCATTGATTCGCGATGTGATGGTCGGCCGTACACACGAACAATAACTCCATTACCCATTAGATCAAAGTTTGTGTATGTGATGGTAGAAAACCTAATATAAAAAAATATATAATTATATTGATGATTGTTAATTTTTTATGTAATAATAGAATAATAATATTTGAGGTTGTAGATAATGAAAATAAAACAATAGAGCTTAAGATAAGATGTTACCTCTTATTCGGGTGACTCCTTATGGTTTTCCCCAAAAGAATTACTTGGATGGATTTATTACCAATATAAGGATTATAATTTTATTATAGTAATTCTAGTATTCAATTTATTAGATTTTGGGTGATCTAAAGTGTTAATAGGGTTGAATAAGTTGGAGGGTCTTGTGGCTTTTTATAGTGGAGGTGGAGTGACATTCTTATAATTACAAAAAGCTATATAATATTGAGAGATATCCCTTACATAATGGGATATAATAATGATTATGATTTGTTAAAATGGTGTATATTGTAGAAATATTCCAATTAAATAGATTATGGAAAAGGTTTTAGGTCATTTTGGGCATGTTTATTAAGGGTTAGTTCATTGTTAAGAGAATTTTCCTCCTAATTATTATAATTAATTTTAATCACATTCACAAATAGATTTTTTAAACAACTAATTTAAACTTATTAGAGACAATATGTTATTATAATTCCAAATATGTTATTAGTTTTTTTTCAAATTCCAATAAAAAATGTGGAATAAATTATTTTAAATTTAGTCTAGTATATGGGCTGACAAAGCGGTGTTTTAATGTAAAAGCATTTAAAAGTTTTTTATGATTTAATATCATATTTAATATGTGAAATAAATTAAAATTTACTAAGTTGTATTAATTAATATATAATTTATATAATAATACTTTAAATTCCAATAATAATATAAACTATCCTTATAAATAAATTATATAGAAAATAAGTTTTGAATTAAAATTCAGTATTCTCGACTATTCATCAATAAACGAAATATTTTAGAAAATTTTCAAAAATATACCCTAACCTAATTTATAAATTTCATTTTCAATAATAATGTTTAGTTTGAAAATAATTTTTTTATAAATTTCCCTAAGTTTTTATTTAAAAATTGTCGGCCATTAAAAGTTCATAAATATACCTTTAAAAAATATATTATTTTATGAATAATTTTTGGTTTTCGATTATCTTATGATTATAAAATTTTTATGATAAATAAAAAAATCATTTGATATATAATATATATAGTCTAATAAGTTATTGAATATTATTCATAACTACAAATTTATTTGCTACGTTATATATTATTATATTAATTAAAAATGCTTTTATAATATATTTTTGTTCCATAAAATTTGGTCTTGAACATAATTAATTTCATTAAAGAAACTATTTTTGGCATGTTCTGCATGCTAACTCAGTATCATGTGAATTGAAATCAATAACATAGATTTAATTAATTTAAATAGTAAATATATAATAATTTCTAAATATATTATATTCCCTAACATGCTTGGTGTTGGGTGTCATGCAATTTATCTAATACAATTTCATTAATTTATAATTTTAGGGAGTTATAAAACCATATAGCTTCACAATCTCTAATATCCCTATTCTTTAATTATACCAAAGTTAGGACATTTTCATTTCAACTTAACCTTTGATTATGTTTAAATGTATATGGGGAACAATTTTCACAAAGGAATTTAATCTATGATTTCCAATTAAATCCCATTGCAGAAACCCATATGGGATATATACTATAGGTTAACACATATGGGTGAAGCTCCCACAGTGAACACACCTATGTGAAGAAATATTGACATTTCCAAATTTATACATATTTATTTTCATGATTATATTACCATTGAATTTGGTAATTTTCTAGGCTACGTAATTTGGTTAAAATTAATATTTTTAATTATTTCATAGATTTAAGATATCAATTACATAAAAAATTATTTAGGATGCTGAATTAGTTGTGATGATAGTTGATATTATTAAGGATATTGGGTCAAACATATACAATATGATTCCTGTAAATTAAACATACCCTTTATGACCTCCATGAAATTTCAATGCAAAATTACGTTGTATCAAATAATTTTTCTTTTTATGGAATCATTATTTTAATTGGCACTTTTTTATGTAACATAAATCTCTCCGGTTCTGAGTGAACATTTCTCTCAATGATATGTTCAACTAGGAATCTAGCATAAAGGTTTCAATCTAACATCTCCATGCACAATTAGTGGGGAGAAATAATTTTGGGACCTATTCAACCATCATTGAATATTCCATTACATGATAAAAGAGAGGATAGAGACACATGTAGAACGTTCTCTATGGATGAAAAGTTTATGAGAAATTTTCATGGCCCTATTGCGTGAGCAAGAGTTATATTGAAATAATGGATCACTTGATTGATATCAGACCTTATGTGGATATTTAGTCAATATTATTTTTATTTTACATCCAATATAATCTCTTACTTATTCTATTTAATTAATAGTTTTCTCATACCAACACCGTTATCATTTCTCATGGATAAGTTGACATAAATCACTTATATATTTATTTAATAGGGTGGATCTATATCCTTGGAGATGTGAATGATTAGTTTCACCCTCCCTTTAGTATTTTAGATTATATTAGGAAAACAATTTTTCTGGAAGGGATATTTTATTACTGGTTATGGGGGATCTAGGGAATGAAGTGTTCTCATCCCTCAATATCCCTTATAGTATTTTTATCAAAATGTTTCCTCATCCCCATGGATCTACACATTGGGATAGATTTTTATGAACTTAACCAAACTGATATGTTAGTGGTTACCAAAATAATAATGTTTACATATTTTACACATGCCAATTTATGATATGGGATACAGAAAGAAATTAAGGTTGAGTGATTATATTCTATTTTAAGGGATTCTATACATGTTCCCCAGTGGGTGGTTGGTGTCCTAATGAGATTAGTATACTGAGGTATGGGAAAATACTCTCATGATGTCTTCCTTAATAGAATGTAGTTTACTAATGAGTAATTATAGGATAAAAATGGGAAGTATTTATTAGGTTTTAGTTCAATTTCAATGAGGTAAGAACCCTCACAGTACTTATAACACATTCCAATTTCATCTTTATAGGGTTGCAATGAAAAATACTTATAACTTCCAATAGAATATATTCCTTACTCCTTAATTAGCTCATAGGCCCTCAAAAATATATTAAGAGGTTGTATAACATAGAAAAATTGATACCCAATCTACAGATCACCGCATAAGGGGACCATTCTCATTTTATTTTTTTACATCATATGTATCACCCTATATATATTCAAGTTTACGATATTAGTTATTCTATTAAAGTGCATTAAAATAATATTGTGTTTTAAGTTGGATTCCTCATAGAAATGGAGAATGATGTCTTAATTTTAAAATCCTTCAAGTTGTTTAGGCTTGGGTGCAAGTTTCATTTAGTCTTGTATGTGATCATATCTTCTTTCCAATTGGTTCACATTGAGGATCATATGATGATCATCAACCACTAATATCTAATGTTGAGGAAAATAGACAATGATGTTGGCATCATCTTACAAAAATATAGTGATTATATAAGATTATCCCTATAATATTTGTGTTCATGGTTACAAAACTATTATGGATTGGTTTTATTTTTAATCAATCCCTGGACATATAAACAACACATTCAAACTAGGGGGATCAAGATGATAGAGAGTAGGTTGGAAATGTTAATAAGATGATATAATAACCTAATGATAAAGATTACCCAAGTCCTTATATAGTTTTGTAATTTATGAGAGAATAGAGTAGGATACTCATTCAGCATCCTTTGAGGAACCTGTAACTTCAAAAATATATGGATCATTTTCAAGAAGGGATTCCCTAAATAAACAATCACTTGACTTGAAAAATATAAATATTATTTTGATAATATTCTTGTCAAGGGAATGTGGATAATCAATTTAGGGACTAATAATTGGAAAATATTTTTGTTCCAGATGACTAAGTGGTTATTGATACTAAGGTCATCAAAATGAACCTACTGATGTGTGAACTGGTTTGACAAAACATACATTATTGACGTATCTAAATTATAATTACTAAAATGGTGATTACATACTACCACGTTTTCAATGATTTTTTTTGTTTTGAGGGATGAAATATTTGAATATCAGGAACTACACATTATTTCTCATTAAATCATAGTCACTAAGGAATTAATTGAGATCATAAAGTAATGCCTTCAAAATTTGAAATTATTAAACAACTATGAATAAATCTGTGAATAATTCACAAAATTATAAACATAAAAATATTGAATTCTAATATATTTTGAGATCACATAGTAAGATCATGGGAATCAACACTATATGAAACCATTGTCCTTGAAGAAAATATACAGTGGAACTAATAATTAGCTGAGAAAATTATTGAAATCCATCTTTTAGTGAAGGATGAAGATTACATGTTAATAATCCTATAATTATTATTCAACATTTCCCACCAAGGATTAAACTACATAAAAAATTATTCCAACCAAATAATAACATAAAAATTAATGAAAACAATAAATGAATTTGTAGAATTCATATGGTAATGCATTATAGTTATTTATAGACTACAATTTTTTATAATCCATATTAATATTTTCATTATGAATTAAAATAGATTTTTTAGTCATTTTCAATTCACTGACTATTATCCCACATTGATTAATATTTCATTAAAATATTTGAGACCCTTTATGATTAATAAAATGGAATATTGAATCCACCTGATCATTATACATGAATTGATTAACTATATCATAGTTCTAAAATGCATTATTCAATTGAATTTCCTCCCTCAGTTGTTATCACGAATGATTATAAGAATGTGTAAAATAAACGTAACACCATATTTATGACATTTAGATATAAATAATGAATTCATCATGGGAATGTTCTCATAAATGGTTATAGGCTTGTGTACCATCAACCAACATTGGAATTGAAAATTTTTGGATTTAAAGGATGATTTCCTCCTACACATTTGCTCATGTTTTAGAATAAAAATTATAAAATCATTGTGATACTATAGTTGGATGATCCAAATAGAGAGTAGTGGCTCAATAAGATGCAGATCTTGAAGGGGATGATTTTGGTGATGATTTTAATGTTCAAGAGCGAATAAGTACCATAAGGCTACATCTCTATTTATTTTGAATTAATTATCTGATTAAATTCTGAAGGTAAAAGGGATAGCATAACTTTTTTTAAGGCCAAGGGAACTACAGAGTGTGTCTCAAAATTTACTCGGTCTATATAGAAAATCCAAATATAAATTGTGTGTTTTCATTTTTTGCAGTATCGTTAGCCTAATCCTAACATATGTGAGAATTTATGGGAATGAACTAAAATTTTGATCAAGGCTCCAATTATTAATTTTTCACCAAAACTTTTTTTCCATTTTTCTGTTGATATTATAAATTTTTATAAGATCATTTGAGGTGTGTTTCCATCGAATTGAGAATCATCCTTTTCATAGGCTTCCACTATGGATTTTTAATAATGTTGTGAATTTCTCTTTTTTCCTTGGTTATATTAAATTCATCCATTTCTAACCAATGTAAATACTGTTTTCTGTTAGATTAAAATGACCAAAAAGTGTTTTGTAGACTATTTGGAAATAGAGATGAATAAAATGTGATTTTTATGAAGATACCAAGACATGAAGGCCTAGAAACTCAAGGAATGGTCTATAATTTTTAAGGTCATAGTTCTCCGACCATAGGTGGGGGAGTTTATGATCACATTGCTTTTACTAATTATTACGATAATATATCTAGTGATGGTAAAAGAAATCATCCCACGAATTATAATATAAATCTAGTATGGGTATTTTCATTAGAATGTGCACAAATTTAGGGGCCTAACTCTTTGACAATTCTATCATGCGGTTTAGTGTCTTTATATGAGGACTAGAAAAGCTTTTGGAATGTCATTTCATATTATTTTATCGAAAATGAGAATGATCCATGATTTTTCTGCATCAGGGGTGTTAAAATATATTCTAATAGTTTTATCATATAACACATATATCATTACTCAAAATATTTTAATTATTTTATGATTATATAGAGAATGTATTGAAGGGATGATTATGGACCAAATATGAATTACAAGATTTTATGTGATGATTTTAGGTGAAGCAAGGACTCGAGTACCTTTTCCCCAAAAAAATTATTCTATCTAGTTGGGAATAATATGGGTTCACCAATTATCATTTCCATATAGATCTATCCCATAGACCTTGATACACTCATTACCGATAAACAATAATATTTTTAGTGATTAAAATTACTATGGAATTAGGTATTTTTGTGATGATATGGGTAATAATAAGGTTTCCAACCACCGTAAATGATACATCACCATGTATTTAAGTTATAGTCAAGGTGAATATAAATTATATGTGATAGAATTTAACTTATATTTGACTAATGTGTCCAGGAACCATAACATAGATTATTTTCGGTCAATAGGCTGGACCATGTAAGTTTTGTGTCATCTTCTATTTGTATTAAAAAAAATTATGCCTTGGGACATGATTATAAAGTTATTAGTGACTTTATTTCTGATTATTAATCCCATTTAGATTTTTCTACCTATAATATTAAATATTTCATTCATCTCCCAATTTTAGGGTAAAAAATTTGGACCACCAGGACATGGAGATTAGAAAGATACTTGCTTGACTAAATGTAAATATGGTTTTTTGTAACCAAAATTATACCAAAATTTTAGATAATAAATCAAAAAATTAAACAAAATGACATAACATTAATAATGATCTTGTTGAAGAATAAAAAATATAAAATGTTTAATTTAATATTTTAATTTCATTTTGTGTGGAGAATGTTTTTGGGGTGTATTATGCTAACCCCGGTTGGTATTGAGAGATAAAAGTTTCCCAAAACAATTTAATTGGTAAAAAATATGTCGTGAAACATGAACTAACATATTTAATTTATAAGCCTAAAAAAATATTGAAGAGGAATACTAACTACACTAAAACAATGTTATCCACTACAATAATTTTCAGTGTGTAAAATAATCAGGGGAATTCCCATTAGAAAAAATATTTCAATGGTTAGATAACCATATTAGGGTCATCTTTTCAAGGAAATATTGGGGGTATACAGGTATATCCAAATAGAGGTGTCTATTTAAATAAAATACACACTTCACTAATATCCATGAAATATTTATATTTATTAAAAAACTTATTACATGTAGTGTGATATATTGAAGGAAACAACCCAAAATATATTATAAAAATTCGAGGTTAAAACTAACCAGATATAGGTTTTTTAGGGATAAAATATAATGATACAGAATTTGGTTGGGTATAAATTATATGGTTCATATGTATCAACATTTCCTATAATAACAAGAATCATGTTATATGCAATTTTATGGGTAGCCCCTACATCAATCTAGATTGAATAAAAGAGAGGGGAATTTATAAATCATTGTATATAATTTAAAATAGACAACTACACATGAATGTTCTCTAAAAACAATCAATTACAATGAAAAATTTGAATATGGGGACCCTAATCACTAAGTTTCATGGGGAACATGTAATTTTATCCTAATTCAGGGTTTCACATTTCATGAAATATTCCCCAGTTATTTATATCATGTAATTTAATTAGGCCATATATAATGAACCAACCTAATATGTTTACAATATTTTAATATATACAAAAAAACATATCGTAAAGAAACAAAAAAATATATTTTATTTTCCTAGTGTAACATACATGATGATTAGGGTCGTCTCACTTAAGAAACATCATTATCGATCAATAATTAATCCTAAATAAATTTTTATATATGTATATTTTATTATTTTATGAATTTATTGTTTTTCTAAAGAATTTAAAATTGAAAACAAAAGTAATATGAATAAAAAATGATTTTAGGATGGAGGGTGTTGTCCCTTAGGTTATTCTTATGTAGTTTCCTTAATTATTCATGTACTATTGATCTAAATTTATATTGATAATTAAATTATAAAACCTCATATATATATATATATATTATTATATATTTTTTTATTCATTGTGAAATCTTGAATTCATATGAGAAATACTTGTAACACTAAATCCCACCTTTTATTATAATCTTGGATAATGAAAAACATCATATGTATGTGCAGTTCCTTCTAGGACCCAACTCCAGCGTTTGTTGTTTAAAATATCGGATGTTATGAACGTAACCATATAAATGTATTTTCATAATATAGAGGATAAAATAATGAAAATTAAATAATATAAATGAATTTTAGATTCATTACATTGTGAATGAATTCAACACCCATGAACATCAATATTATCAAAACCCAAAATAACTAAAACATTTTATAATTTGAAGTGAAATAATTTTATAACATCATGAAAAATCACCTAAGGACAACTCTCATGTCAGAAAACTACGATTTTGAGCATAATAGATTGATGGAAGAAGAGTAGAGGGAAAGATATAGGGATTTTTGAAAAAAGAGTGGGTGAATAACTATGAAACAATTTACTAATAAAAGAATATGTTTCACATTGAGTAATAAATGAAAACAAATGAAATTGAAATCCCAAAAAGCAACATCCCTACTTTCCGATCACATCAAATAGTTCCCAAGATTTATAAATTTTTTCTCCTATACCTCTGTACTTCAATTTATATTCCTCAATATCAACCCCATGGAATCATAACCACCTTATAAATAAATCTCCTTTCATCATTGGTTATAATTGAGATAAAAATGGGGCATGGAAAATAATTTCAACAAATAGATCTTTTTTGGGTCACATCTATGAATTTCACATCCTTAATAATGTGTTTATTATGTCATTTCTCCACAATCGAGCATTCAAGGATTTTTTCCACACCCTAAAAACCCTATTGGTACCTCATTGGTGTGTCATTGTGTAACTGTATATGTCACACACATGCCAGATATTGTATGATGCAAAATATCATTTTCATCATTTCTTGCTCCCATTTTACTTTTCCAACGTTATTATTGTCATGAATGGTAGATTTATGATGTTAATTATGATTTCTAATGGTTTTATCTCTTTCCCCACAATATTCTTCAATTTAATTCCTCAGACATGATCATTCACTTGTATTTTAGCACTTTCTATCATTCTAAAGTTTAATTCATTGCATTTTATATTATTTTTAAACAAATATTGTATCCTTAAAAATTCTATTTTAGACAAATTAATCAATAAAATAGCAAAAACAATGCATTTAATATTAAAATTATCATGATAAATATTTCCCAATCAATTACCCCACACGTAAAACTTTCTTATATTCAATCATATAGTCAAAATAATTTCAAAATGAAATTTTATTACACTTATATAAAAATTTCAAGAGAAACATGACCAAATTTTTTTTTTCAATTGAAAATAAACATAGAAACTAAGCAAAAAATAATTCTTCCAAATCATCCCAATTGAATGAAACAATGTCAATAATACATTTTACTTTAACTATTTCAAAATAAATAATTTTCTTCCTTATATTTAATTTTCTTATTTAATAATTAACATTCATGACACTCAATATTTTACACAAATTAAATTCTTTTCACTCATCAGTCAAGGTAATAAGATTAAGGGCGTTGTTATCACACCTTATATAAAAATAACTTAATATAAAATTCAATAATGAAGAATTTTCATAAGATTTTAAATTAATATGATTCTTAGGGATGTTGGGTAACGAATAAAATAAAGATCAATTTTTTTACATTAATATATAATGAATTATATCAAATGATTATCCTAATATAATATTCCTATAAAAATATCATCACCCTAACTCTACTAATGGTCAAATTAGGCACTTAAAACAAGTAACCATATAAAATGAACCACCCTCCCTTGATGTTTTCAAAAAAATTAATTTTTATTATCATTTTTTGACGTTCATCTCAATATAATTCTTTGATCCACCGCCTAACCTCAATGTATCAAAAGATAATCATTATGTAAATGGTGATATATTATCTTTCCATGAAAAATCCCTTTTTTTTTTGAATTTTGTTCTTATTTATTCAGTTTTTTATACATATAGGTGAATAGAAATTAAAATTCATGTTTACATAGAGTATCCCAAAAATTTAATGAAAAATATAAAAAATATATCCTCAATGATGTATATTCTCTTCCAAAATGGAAAAAATCTCCCCCAAACATAGTATCTTAAATATCATGCTATATACTATTATTGGGTAAATAATGGATATAATAAGCTGTCAATACAGATAATTTCCAAACAAGGTCATTGCTAGATTAATTGGATAAAATGGACTAAATATAAATGTGTGTCCATCAATAATGTGATAAATATTAAAATTCCTTAAAAATATTAAAAATGATTGAGTTTTTTAATAGATTTGATACATTTACATAAATATACTAAAACAAATACATGATGAGTCTCTCTATAAATATTTTATAGAAAAAATGGATACTATTTTTTATAACATTTATTACGAATGTGAACATATAGTTTTGTAATATTAATCATTGAATGTAAAAATTAACAAGACAATTCATTTCAATTTATAAAATTAAAAATATTCCATGTCTAAAAATAATTTCATTTATAAAAATTTATATAATTCTAAAATTGTTGATCTTTATAATTTATCCCTTAAAGCATAACATTAATTATTTACCTAAATAATTATGTCAATTAATGTTATAAATATTGAAATTAAAATCATTATATAATGACTATTTTAAGAATAAACTATACTAGAATAATGCTAGAGATCACAAAGTGAAAATAGGGGAATGAAATTTTCCTAAAATCTATAAAATAAATTTTGAATTATGGAAGAAACTAAAAAAATTAATGTAAACTTATTAAACACTTGTAATGAAGCATGATGTTGAGTTTCATGGGTCATGTTCTTTCAATTGTACACTATATAATTTTCATGATGTGAATTGATTTTCACTACATAAATTCTTTTTATGTTCTGAAATATGATTTTTGTAGTTAATTCCATTTACACCATGTGAAATTCAGTTTCAAATTTTGATTTTTTTTACATTTTAGTAAATTTCACTACACGATGCATTTGGACAACATCATTATATAACTGAAAAATGGGAATTATTCATTGGAGTATATAAAACATGTCAAGGTAACAAAAAATAGAGATACAAGGAAATAAGGTGGAATCATAATTTATTCCTAAAATAAATAATTGGGAAATAATTTTAAGGTTATATTCTTAAAAAAAATATGTTAGATAAATATTTGATTGGCCCCCAAACTCATCCTTTGATTTTGACTTCGACTAGATGATTAGTACACACAGTCATCTATAGTATTTTGGTAGGGGTATTTTCTAGGATTTAAACCAAAAACACATTATTATTCTTTCATTCTGGCATTCCTTATTCTTTGTTAAAGACATCTCCAGAAATAGATTTCCCCATATGAATCCCCATCACATTAGAATATATCTACTATGTCATGGGTAGGATTAGGTATGGGTCCTCCTCTCTCTAGGTCGTTTCAGGCAAAACATTTTTTTTCACTGTAATGTTTTATCTCTATATGCGATGTATTAATTTTATTTAAAAATGGAGGTTTAAAAGGAAAAATAAAATAAAAGAATATTAAATCATATGAAATTAAAATAAAAATATTCCCCTTGTATGTTGGTAGATATTTTATTTATTACATTAGGTAGATTCTTGTGGATCTCACCATCAACTTTCTACAATAAATGACCCATGATTTCAGGAAACTCATTATGTCCCTCAATAGTTACATGAAATTTTTAATCATCTTTATCCCATGATGTACATGTTTTGGATTAATAATAAATTTAATATAGAATGGGGTGATTCAAAAATAATAATAAATTAAATAAAATTGAATAGAGATCAAAAAAGTAAAATATCCCTCTGTAAGTTTATATTCAACAGTTTCTTTACTGGAAAGCACCTTTTAGAGTTTATTAGTAGTAGGTAAAGGCATGTAGTAATATTATGAATTCATTATTCAAATTCTACCACTTCATTGGGGTGTTCTTCGTCAAAATATAATGATATTTATAAGGGTGTGGGCTATTACACATTAACAATATTAGAGATATCATGTTCCAATTCAATTAATGATTAAACACTAGAATGTTTATATAAATGTTTTTGATCTACCAATAATAAATATTGATATAATTATACTCCATATATATCCTCATGAAATTAATTATTACAGAGAAATACATATTTAGGAACTCCCTACATTACCACAAAAGGTTATTTAACTTCAAAAATGAGTGGAAAAATTTCTTTTACCAGATCAGGTACATGCTTATTATTAGGTTTAGGTTTATTAGGTAATGCATTAATATATTTATCAACCCTCTAAAATTTTCACTTAAATTTTTTTATTTCATATATATGTTCTTATACTTGGTATTTTTCTTAATCAAACTTTTCATCCTTATTTTCCACCCCTTTGATGAATCTATCCATGTAATATTTTCAAAGTCTTACTAAATCTCAAATTTGTTTTTTGATTTGTTAATGTAAAATAATAAATATATTGAAATAGTGAGAATAGTAAATCAGAAAGAAAACTAATTTTATCCCCTGAAATGGATCTATATTTTACACACCATTCATATGGTAGTATATAATTTAATTTATTAACCTTGTGTATCATAGTAGCTATGTACAGTAATCTCACTTAGGGTGTTTTGAAATAGATTAATCACTAATCCTAAATTATTCTATATATTTTAGGTATTTTTTTATTTTATTCAAACAGTGTGTTTGGAAAATACATTTAAATATAAAACATAAATTAAATTTATATACAATGATGTCATGAAGAAATTTCATAGTTTATTGGGTTATTTTATGTGTGTTCCTTCATTATTATTTTGTTACATTAAAAAAAATGATAATACATTTATAAAAAATAACTTTTAAAATATTATAATTTAATTTTTTTTGGGATTGAAATATTGAATTCCTATGATAATTTTTAAGAATAATATATTCCACCTTATACAGTCATCGTAAATTACATGTTTAAATGGATAATATGGAACCTTCTATAGATTTACTCTATCGTATGTCATTTAATTTATTTAACAAACTCAAATCTATATTATAAAGACCATTATCCAATAGAATGGAGGGAAATATGTGAAATAAATAATTTAAATAAATTTTATATTACTATTGTGTGGTATAACAACTACTTCTGTTTACTTGTCTCCCATCAACCATAAAATGAATTAAAAAATTTAAGAATTTAAAGTGTAATAATTTTAAAATTTCATGAAAAATCAACCAAGCCCATGTCTTAGGAATATTTATTAACATATTGAGATTATGTTATCACAGAAAAAAGAGGGAAGGGTTATAGATAATGAAGTATTGGAAGAATAGTTGAAGAAGAATTGTGAATAAAAATTTTTAAATATAAAATTTTGTTACATTGATAATTTAATTACAAAAAAATAACAAAAAAGTAAATTAAAAAAATCATTTTCCACAATTCATTGGACTATTCTATAGATTCAATTATTTAATTTATGATTCCTATGGAAATCCCACACCATTGGGCGTAATAATATACCAATAAATGAGTCTCTCATCATCCTATATCAAAATACTATATCAAAAGGTGGATAGATCATTACATTTTTTGAATCAGTCATTTCAGGGTCCTATAATAGTATTTCATGTCATAAATAGTGTTATCATGATGCGAGTTCCTCATGAACAGGCATTCAAAATAAGTTACATGCTCTGAAATACTCATTTTAGAATTCTTTTTTTTTTCTATGATTGTGTGACCATATGTTGCAAACCATGAACTACAACATCATGGTCAAATTATACATTTCTACTTAGTCCATATTTCTATCATGACTATCAGAAAAATTTTACATCATAAATAGTGGAATAATTATATTAATTCATGTATTCTAGTGGTTTCAACTACTTTTCAACTTGATTCCTCATTTTCAATACTTAGACTTGGTCTTTAACACTTCCTTCTTCACTAGACATCTTATTCATGTTGAATTAATCAATATTTCACTAATTTTTAAAGATTCATTATATCCTCATGAAAATCTAAAATGATAAAATTAAAGATATGTTAATCATTTAGTGTGAAAAAAATACATTTAATATTAATATTAAAATTAAAAATATTGCTCTATCAAGCATATGTTGGGATGTTTATATTTATGAAATGTGAAAATAGGTTTTATATAGTTTTGGATCATATGATTTAGTCCTATATTAAAGAGTTTAATATCATATAGTAATGAAATTCATGAATACTATATGGGTTGATGAGAAACTAAAACAAGGTTTGAACACATAGGGGTTCAAAAATTGGCTCAATATATTGGACATTTATAATCACTATGTTTCTCATGATTAGGGAATGATGTCTACTGTGGTTCTTATGAAGGATGTTTCATGAGTATATTTAGCTCATATACTATTACATTCCATTATTATATTTATATATTCAGATAATATTTACATTAAAAAAATTAAATATTATTTATGGTAGTCAAAATATTCTCAAAGAAAGAGAGATCCAAAATGAGATTAGTTCTTACAAACCTGGGTGACATTAACATTATTGATAAATCTTATCTCTGGGGGGGTATTTTATGATTATGGGTCACATTGGGCATATCACTCAATGTAGTTAAATTTCTTAGAGGTTAGAACACTATAAATATTTTTTTGTCATATGGAAGGGATTTTACATATTTCAATTGGATATCATGCGATAATGAATGGGGTGTTACCCAATTTGGAGCCATCCAATTAAAACATATTTACTTAGGGTTATTTTATGTTTATCTTGATCATATGTAAGAATTAGTGGTTTAACTATGTATAAAATTATATTAAATATAAGTACATACTGGGTAGACATTATCTTATATATTTTATCATCATGAGAAGAGGATCTCATATTTTGTCATTTATTATCATGGAATAAGGACCAATGTTTTATATAGTTTAATACCATGAAACAAATAACTAGGTGTTCTACATTATAAGGCCGTGTGATGAGTAACTTGAACTTATGATGTTTACTATCATCAGACAATTAGTTGGGTGTTTTTAGTTTATATTCATGTGATGAGGACCTCAATATTTATCATTTCAACTACATGTAATGTTGAGTTAGAATTTTTTTAGTTTAGTTTCATATGATGTTGACCAATATATCACGGTTTTTTCAGAGACTAATCTCATGAACGAGATGAGATACCTCAACCATAGTGTTTTATAATATGATAAAAATTCCAAAATATAGGTTCATGTACCATGAAGACGTGAGGATTAACAAGAACCATTCATTCATACAAAAAATGAGATAAATAAGTCACTATATACCCAATGGAATGGGAACCAAGACACATAGTTTTTTATATAGGATCCCAATATACAATATGCTCCTGGATGCGGGTGTGCATTCCCTCAAAATTTAGGTTCATAGATAAATAATCCTATGTTTGTGGTTTCTTATAAATATTTGAATCAATCAAAGGAGGGAAGAGAGAAGCAATTTTATTCAAATATCAATCCTTGAAGATAAGTAACCCAATCTGATATAGCAATCCCCATATTTTATGATTTCATTTTATAAATCATGAAAATATTATATTACCTTTATATTATGTAAGAATCCCATACATTAGTGGGAATCCAACAATTATCTGAGTCTTACATAAGGAAATTTGTCTATGTAGGTAAGAAACTCTGTGGAGTTTATGGTCTTATAGTATTGAGCACGTATCATGTGGTTTCACAACAATGATCTATATCCTAATGTTTTGTAGTTAAAGCTCCTATAATTAAGATCTACATATTGGGGACTTTACTCAAATATTAATCATGAACACAATAATATTGCTTTATTCCATATTTAAACCTGGAGTGGAAAACATATCATGGTTGACAGATCCACCAAAAGTTTTATACACTCAAAAGAAGGGGATATTTCATTATATATTGATAAATGGGAAAAAATTATCATATAAAGTGGACCTATACATTAAGTGGTTTACATGGATCGAAATAATGCATAAAGGTAAGAATTTTTATCTTGGTTCGGTAGTTGTGAAGGAAAACATGATGTGTATGGTTAGGTTTGATCCCTAGGTTGAAATGGTGGATTTGATTTGAAATTCCTAAGTGGGAATAAGATAGGAGATCCTTGCATCAATAATTTTTATGTAATGGGAATCAAGACATATATACTTTTCGGATATAGGATAAAATTATATCTAAGTTTAAACAACTATATGTATGAAGGGAACAAATAATAAGAATCCTCATATGGATATGGATATCATGTATAGAGAATTTTTATTACCAAAGGATTGTCCTAATTAATTTTAAGAATCATGTAACAGGGTTTATATTTTGTATAGTTTAACATCATCTAACAATAAACCACTATATATATAGCGTCCAACACTTTTTTTTAATAATTTTACTATGAAGCGTAACATCATTATATAAAGATGAGTTATACGGAATATTTTCAAACTATTTTTAAACATAATGTGTAAATAAATAATAATATATGAACTTCTATTTGTATTTGCAACTCATGTCAAAAAATAATTACATATACTAAAACAATACATAATCAATATAAATGTATTGAAAATGCATGTTCTTATTTATAGATATGAATCATTATAAGAGAATATAATTGAGATTAATGGGAACCCTTTTATGAGATATATTGAAAAAAAGAAACTTGAATTGGCAATGAAAACCTTAAAAGGGCCCAACTAATGTGAGCATGATTTTCCCTGGAATTGGGGTTGGATATCATGGCATCGTTACCCATCATTTTATGGGGGAATCAATGCAGATATACTTATTCAATAAACAATAAACTTATATAATTAATTCCTCTATATATGGAGGGGGATTATTCATTTGTGTAGGTTAATGAATTGTGGATAGGAATAACTGATAATTCTTATAGATATCATAACCTCCAATAGAGAAATAAGGACACAAGAAATATGCCACCATGATTATATTAAATTAATTCATTGTGGAATCGATATCATGTTGTTTAAAATCATATCAATTTTTTGTCATGCTCTATTTTATAGACTCATACAACTGTGGAACATGAAATTATGTTTAATTCCATGATATTATGACATTATATTGATGTCTAACATCATCTGACAAAGATAATGTAAACTAATTGGAAGATTATGAGAAGTAGTTTTTAAAAAATCATGAATCCATGAGAGAAATTATGATATCCCCTTCCATTGTGGTCAAAACATTTGATTTATTAGAGTATAACTTGTTTAAGACATATAACTAATTCAACAATATCTCTAGGTTTCGAGGATTCACTTTTGGTATTATTGGATTATATAGAGACAATAAGAGGAGATAAACTTTCTCATTGAATAATCATTTAACATAGGCATGGTGGGCCTCATTGTTTTATAGTTTTTGTTACCTTTTTTCATTGAATAACTTCAAAATTTCATGTTATATATATGATTCACTATCTTCATGGAACTGGTTATAGATAGCATTTCATATTGAGGTATGTTGAACCTCAATAGATAATATTTCTTATTTCTCATATGAAATAAAATTTGAGGTCACCATATATATATTTGGATTTTGATGATATAATCCTACAATGTATGTGGTTTTTTATCATTCCTATATTTCTTAATATAGTCTACCATCTTTTATATGATATTAAATATGGCCTTTTTGAATACATCTATATATTTTTTCAAAATTTCAAGAGTGATATGAAGGGTCGAACTAGATATATTATAATGGATATAGAAATTTAAATATTTTAGAGCCCAAATTCTTGTTGTTTTCCATAATGAATATTAAATGGAAAATAAAATGGGTAATATAATTATTATTTAGAAATTTTATGATTGCCATTTGATAACATTCTTTGAGGGATACATCGTCATCCAACAAGAAAAAGAGTTAAATGGTTGTAACGAAATACATGAACTTCTTGAAGGATGTTGGGGGGTATTTCCTGATGATATCAATTAATCGTATGGAAAATTTTTAAGATTATTTGTTTTTTTTGAATCAATTTTACAGTTTGATGTATGTTTTTTTAATATATTCGACATGCAAGAAACTTCTTTTTAATGATACTGTTTTAAATAAACGATGAACATTTGTATCCAATCCTCCTAATATGATGTAAGAGTTTATCTAATATTTTATTATTAGTAGAGGATACAACATGGATATCCTATATAATTATCATGGACACTAATCATTCATGTAATTTATAAAGGATCCCCTATAAAGATCATTTTAATGTATTTTTTCTAAATTTAGGCTATCATAATGGATAAATTTCAATACCCAAAATCATAATTTCTATTCTTATATTCTCTTGTTAGATAAATCCCACATTTAGAAATGATTATTTGTGATATAACAATCAAGTAAGTGAATCCATATCCAAGGATATTACTTTCCCATGAGCATAGGGTTATTAACTTCATTGATCTCCTCAATTTTATTATTGATAAATAGAGATACCACCTTACATAGAACAATGATCCTGACTCTCTCATCTCATTCTGTGTTTACATAAGATATGACATCATTATTCATTATATTTTCTTGGAATTTTATTTAAATTGTGATGCAGGGTTATATTGGTTTTAAGGGGAATCAATAATAAATACTTTTGTATAGTAAATTATGGGGATAAATTTTATCCATTTTATTGGAATATTGATCATTTTTTTCATGATGTAAAACTCTTTGTCACCTTTGATATTTAATTATCCCATAATAATATAATATTTTAATCATAAATATTTATCAGGGGATTATTATTCTACCTTATTAATGGAGAATCCATATGATAGAAGGAATGAGTATCGAATAGCACTCCCATATTTCAATATTAGTACCATTATAATTCCAAGCATATTATCCTTTTAGTTCTCCAACCTTCTTCAGATTGGGATTCTAGAAGCACCATCAACGTAATTATCCCTTATAAAATTAATTTCATGTATGGATAATTAACTTTTCCAAAAAATATCTATTTCAGTTTTGACTTCCCAAAGATAGTGTGTTCTATAAGAAAATTGCCTAAGGCTTACCATATGGTAACATTTTGAGATATATGACTAATTTAAAACTACTAAAGGATGACTACCCGTATTATGATAATACAATCTAATATCCTAAGAATCTAAATGTATTTTGGTAGGTATATATTAGAGAAAATATGAACAACATGATTCTATAAGTAAGGTTTCCAATTCCATAATGTGAGGATAAATTCCATGTAGTTCTTAGGGAAATATTTGTATCATGTATTAATATAATAAATGGTTCTATAAATATATTAAATGTCACTCTCCTTTCTTGATTATATTTTCATGGAGAGGTGTGGGATAAACAATTTCTGAAGGGTCCCTTTAATAATTATGATATGTTACCCTTCCCAAAATGTTATTAGCACTAACTATCATTGGAAATATTACTTGATATCATTAAAATCTTTATAAAAATCACTACCCATTGATAGGTGACTCTATTATTAATCAAATTTTTTAGGGGTACGAGTTTACCAACAATGATTTCTATAAATCATCTAATATAGGATATATGTCCTTTTTGACCCATTAGAACAATGAAATTATTTGGTGGGGGATATCATATATTTCAATGGTATTAACGGTATTATATTTGGTACCGTGATGGAATAACATGATTATGAAAAACTTTCATATGGTTACCCAGAATATATATATCAATGGGTTCATGTTCATGTTATCTTGCCACATTTTGTTAAAATCCATTTAACAACTAGTAGTATGATCATGAAACTACTCATAATATACCATTAGATTATCCATATGGAATTTCAATATTTTATATAGAAGGGTATGGTATATATGGTTCATGGAACATAAGTATATAACGCCATTATTTATAAATCCAACATGAATGAAATGATAGAAACATAACCCATTTTTCTTCCTATACATGTGGAATTTTTAAATATCTAGATCCATCTATAATTAGTAATAACATTAGTAAATAGAAATGGAAGAGAATACCTAAAATTCTGTGGTTTTATTAGTCAATTACACCATTATTGGGACCATAATGTTGTCATTTGGGAAATGATTGAGAGATCACTATAATTTATGCATACATAGATATTCTCATTATGATTCCTGATATATATAATATCCACTATCCAATTATTGTTTTAAAAATCCAAAATGAAGCTATTTTTTATTTGACTTTCAATTTCAACTTCTAATATTGAAACACCAGTTTCATTCATTCTCTATGAGGCTTATTTATAGATGATTTTATCATTTGGAAAATCCAAATTATGTGTATAAATTTGGATATATAATCATGGATTTTACATTTTGTTCTATGTAATTATATATTAGTTCAAATTTATGAAGGATATGCACCTATCTGGTTTCTAAGGAGTCATAGAGGAATAATTATTATAGGTTATAGATCCTCCATATACCTTGAATCACATTCTAGTGATCATTAAAGTTAAATGAGATATCTTCTGTGCATACTTGAGGGATATATATATTTTAATCTTTTTATACCCTCAAACTTTTCTCGATTTCTCTTATTGCATTCCAAAAAATATGGGTAATTTGTGGACTTGATTGATGCTAGGTGATATTTTTATTTCCCGTATATCAAGGGTATCTATATTTTGATCCTAGGGGGGGTAATCCTTGTTTTTTCAGATACATTCACACTATCGTCAAGAGTATATTATGTGAATTTTTATTGAGATTCAAGACATGATATGAGGATATTATCACTGTTGATTTTCTTTTTATTTACTGAGAACCACATCACAATCCCACATGGGTACATCTATGTTGGACAAATGATAAAATAAATAAAGGGGTAAATATACCCAGAGATTATAAATTCCTTCTTTTCATATCATTCTGTTTAATGTTTTATGACCAATTCGTTTTAAATTATTATTGGTTTGATGAAGTATTTGGAGAAACAAGAAAATGCAATTGGGTTGGTGTTGTATTTTGTTTTCGAAACCAAAATTTATAATTGATGAATAATTCCCTAGTATGAGGGATCATAATATTCCATTAACTATTATTATGTGGATTATAATTCTATGGTAAAATAATGCTTGTGTTGATTTTATGAGATTTATGGTGATCACCAACATGATGGTATATGTTTTCCTAAGAAATGATATTTCACGATGAGTGTATGTGAGTAATGAAGATCTACCACAAGGAGGTCTATTATAATATAAACATGGAATATTCAATGAGGTACATATCTATCATTAATTTACATGATTCCATGATAATACTATAAACCTCCCTTGAATATGTGTCTTTTCTTTCAATGTACTTCTGTGAGAGGTATCATAGATATTTCATGAGTGTATTTCACCCACATGAACAATGCTATATCTATGAGGATTTCCTTATGTAAACTTCATCCTTGAGTAAATTTGAATTGATCGTGATTTTTTCATAGAATGATGGCCTTCAATGAGTGTCAAAATGAGTTTTCTCATAGATCAACCAAAAAATATGAGAAGAAAAACAAATGATGCAATGTAAGGTGTTCTACTGATAATAAAATATCATGGTAATGGATGTATTGATTCCTGGAATGGATATGGTTGATAATTATAGATGATATAATAATGAATAAAGAACATGTGAAAAATTTCAACCGAAATTAAATAAAAATTGAAGAGATGGATGTAATGTGAATACCAGCTTTTATAGGAATAAGATGAATTATTGGCCTAGTTAGGCGTGAATTTCACCCTCAATAAGCGTTATTGTATAATATTTTAAGGGAAAGTGGGAGAAGGTGTCTATAAATTTATTGCATAAAAATTATGTTGAAACATACTATTTCATGTTATAATATATTCATTTTAACCATATATAGTTAAATTTTTAGTCATATTGGAATGAATAAGTAATATTTTCAATGGTATTTATGAGAATGAATATCAATATTGATGTGGAATTGATATTCTCGGTATTGTATCGATATATTGAAGAATAAAATATTATTTATTCTTTATTTAATATAGATTTGTATATAATTTATAAGACATGTAATTTCTACATTTGTTTATTTAGTTACAATATGTTATAGAAGTTCCATCCTATGTACGTTACATTAAAGAATAAATCTTAGAATTATTTTAATATTAATTTTAATGTATTAATATAGTGACATAAATAATTGAATAATGAATAATGATAAAATTTAATGTAGGTTTCACTATATATAATTTATAGTGTGTTTAGATCATGAAACTCAGTTCTCATTTTGTGAAAGAATTATTAAAACGGAGAAATAAGATGAAGAGGTTATTTCCCACAATGGTGCATGAAATTGGAGAAGATAAGAATCTATATTGTTGAACATAATGTTTAATGGATTCAATATTCATTGTTATGACATGTTGACGAATGATTTTGAATCATTATTACATTAATTTAAAACCCATTTTGTCATATTATATATGTGACTATCACATGCACTTTCAAATGAATACAGTGCAATTCATGTGATTGATATAACCTGAATGATGTAAACCACATGGATTATTTCTATTTTATGTGTGAAATCATATTTTTTATAGATCATTACAAAGAGTAGATAATCCTATTATGTAGTGAACTATGTAAATACTTTGGTTCCAATGAATGTACTTGTGTGTTAGGTTTTAGTAGATCTATTTATATATAATTTGAAATAATGTTTTTTTTAAAACAAGAAAAACAATAAAATAAAATTCCACTAATTCATCCCCACTAACCCCAACATTGGTCAAACCGATCCTATATGGACCATCCAACTAGTATCAAAGGGAGGCCCCTTTTTTAAATATATGTATTTTTATCATTGAATAAGTAGATTAATTTCATGGTTTGTTATATCTTAGTTAATTGTTGGGGGATTCTTGTCATTTATGGAAATAACAATAGTAACTCAAATGATATAATTATACCCAATATCATTGAAATTTTTAATGAACTTCCTAAAGTTGTTATAGATAGTTTCATTCCTCATAATATATTATCTCGCTTAATATTTATATATATATAGAATCTAGAGAATTATGGTTGAGCTATAAATTATATATTATCTTATCTCTCAAAAATTAAATTTCTATGGGTTAATTTTACTAGAAATAATATATGAATTTAGGAAATGATGATGAATATTTATAAATTGAACAAAATAGTGAATATAAAAGTTAAAAATAAGGATATTTACAAAAGAATAGTAGAACAATGATAATGACTCTCTCATCCTAGTCTAGGTTGACTAAAGTTCCTATTGCATTATCCATCACATTAGATTGGGTGTTATATTAAATTTAGATGTGTGGAAGTGTCATATTTGATGGGATTCAACCATCTAAAAAAATTCATAATGATGTAAGGATAAGAACTATCACATCTTCATGGAATATTCATCATTTATTTTCATGATTTCATACACTTAGTCACTGTAAATATTTAATCGAGTCGTAATTGTATGAATTTCGAGATTAAAATAATGATTTAGGTCCAAGTATTCAACCTTATTGTTGGAGAATCTTTTTGATACAAGGAATTTGTGTTGACTAAATTTTTTGGTTCAAGAGATTAGTAATATCTTAATTCAATAATAGTTAAACTTCTTGTTCACTATTATTATTTTGTGGGAGAAAATGAAAGAATTATAAATTTATATATACCATATCATGGGAGTTTCATGTATAGAGAAATCCTCTTCAATAGTAATCTCTATGTTTAGTTGTGACTTTACTTGGTTAGGGTGTTGTGTTAGGATATTTTCTAATGCCTACCCATTGGTCACCTTTTCTGATATAAAATGACTATAAAACTACTATAGGATGACTTCCCATCAAGATAGAATCAAAACTAAACATCTTGCAATATAGAATGAATTTAGGTTGTCCTATAAGAGAGAAAATATGAACCTTGTGATTCTATAGGTAAAGATATCACTTCTATAATGTGAAGATCAATTCCAAGTAGTTTATATTTCTATATAAGTGTCGATTATTAGTCTGAAAAATAGTCGTACAAAAAAATTAATGGTTATTATCCTAAATAATACCAGTTTTCATTAAAAAGTGTATTTCTAGAAATCTCTCTGGGTTTTCTAGATAAAGGATGGAATGTATCCAATCCAGCAATGTCATTAGCACTAACGGGAAACCAGACACTACTTATGATCATCAGAATCAATCACTCAATCAATATCCAACTAAAAGGTGATCCATTATTTTGTAATTTATAGTATGGATCTCTGTGAAACATCTAATATATTAAATAAGACATATTTTCCCTCGGATCAATGAAATTATGAGGTGGTTAAATATAAAAAATTTTGATGGCATTATTTGGACAAAATTTAATACAATGATGAAATACCAAAAAACTGAGAAACTATAATGTTGTTATGTAGAAAACATAATTCAAGGGGTTTAAATTCATGATATATTATGAAATTTTATTTAAAAATATTATATAATTGTTGGGATGAACACAACACTATCCAAAAATGACTTTTAGATCATCCATATGTAATTTGGATATCTTCCATAGAAGGGTCTTGGAAATATTGTGCCTTGTGCATTAATTTATTTCTCTATATTCATAAATCCAAATGGATCCACATGATTGAAATATACCCCTTGGGGAGACCCAAATGAAGTGACTTGTTCACTAGTAAGAGGAATCTAGATCTGGTTACAAAAATAATTCATATTCATGAAAGAGAATGCCTAAAATTTTGTACTTTCATCAATCAGTAACACCATGATTGGTTTTTGGAGGATTTAATTAGGGAAATTATAATTTATATACCTAGAGAAAGAATTAGAATTAGATTTTTTTCATTTGGATTCCAAATAGTGATGATATGAATGATCCATTATAGATATTGAACATTCTGAATGAATTTTTCATTATTGTAATCTGAAACATCATCTCCTACAAAGGTAACATGTGATTACTACATTAAACATGAGGCATAATTCTAGATTATATTATTATATTAAAAACTAAAATTATTGGTTTCCATATCGGGATGTAATCTAGGAATTTCCATATTGTTTTGGGTAATGATATTCTGGTTCTCTTTTATAATTAAGCTATACTTATCATGTTTATCAAAATCCATGAGAGTACTAATTAATATAATTCAAAGATACTACCATATTACCAAAATCAGAATCTTGATATAATTAATGGGGGATGAGATGAATTCTTTGAATATATGAGTGTTATATAGAAGATCAACTTTGACCATTGATTTTTCTATAATTCTTTTATCACATTTTGAATTAGAAAGTGAATTTTTAGACATGAGAGTTTCCAGTGGATATCTATATCTCTTGTATATGGAAATGATTTGTATTTAGATATTGAATGTGACAATTCTATGAAATAAATATCATGGTAATCATAGATATTTCCTCTTTCATTCTCACGGCCATCTATAACAGATGATGTTAAAAAATCCTCATATCAAGGACATGACCTGGGGATAGTAACATTGTGTGAAACATCATATTTACTAAGATCACATCCAAATCCCTTATGGGTATGTCTAGATGAAATAAATGAATCATATTGATAGGAATAAACATTCCAAAACCTCGTACCAACCTTATTCTCTTGGAATTATTATTTACATTATTCAGACAAAGAGGATTTAATTTGTTGTTGAAATGATGAAGATATTGGTGAAACAATAATTTCAAATAGTTATGGTGTTGTCTTATATTTTCAACACATAAATAAATATATATTGAATATTTCCATAGAAAAAATTCTCTTAATAATCTATTAACATTGATTATATAGACTATGATTCTATGGTAAAATCATTCTTGTGATGAGCTTATATGAGTTATGGTTATGAATAGAATAAAGAAATATGTTTCCATGAGAAATTCCTCTATGTGATGAGAGTCCATGATTAATGATGATCATATTAATTAACGATGATTATACTAAGAATATATATTTTTCTATACGGAATCATTAGACCATGAATTTGACCTACTTCCTTGGGATCGCCACAAAAATTCCATGAATAAGTTTTATCTCTACGAATGTGGTTCAATGAGCAGTAGAATAGGTCTCCCTTGAGATTATTTCTTTTACACAAACATTTACTCTTCCTTGGGAATGTCCTTATGTGCATATGTTCTATGAGTTAAGAGGAAGCGAACATGATTTTTCACTAATGGGGGACCTACCTTGAGTTTAATACATAAGTTTACACATAGATCGACCAAAATATAGTAGAAGATAATCCAGATAAGAAAAGTTTTGTGATATCATAAACATTAAATATCATGGAATTGAATATCTGGATTCTTATAAAGGAGTGGGTAGATGATGATAGAAGGAGAAATAAATATGATAGACATAGTGACACTATTCATGTGCACTAAACAACAGATAAAGATAATGATGTGCTATGCATATAAATTTTCATAGGGATATGAAGAAGAATTGGTTGAATTAGGAATGAAGTTCACCGTCTTGAATTATTATTCGATAATATTTGAACATAAAATGGTATAATATATAACAAGAAATCATACGTATTAAATTAAAAATGAAACATCATATTATATGAAATCATAAATGCATGTTAACCATATATAGTTAATTTCCATTTTTTCATGTAAGGATGAAGATATAATTTAGTTGGTATTTTTTATAAAAAAATATCAATATTGCTGTCTACATGGTCCTCTATATATAATATAGTGGGATTGATTCATAAATAAAAACATATAATATAACTGATATATGATTATGTATAATGAAGATGAAACATCATTTATACTTTTTTTAAGGTAGTTACAATCTATTATGGATGTGGTTTCTGATGATACTTATTACTAAGACTAGATTTAATATTTATATAAATATATATTTTAATGTTTTTATATGGTTCGATAAATATTTTAATGATGAATAAATATAAAATTTTAATGATGTTATATGATATATAATATTTATTTATTCCATTTCATGGATGTGAGTGTGCATTGTGCGGAAGAATAATAGATAGAGAAACAAAAAAGTGATTCTTTCTTAGTTTTTTTAAAGAAGTTTAAGATGGTAAAGATATAATTTGAGGGTGGTAGTGGGTAAAAAATTCACAAATCATAGAGAGGACATGATGAATCCAATTAATGAAGGATTATTACACTACTATAAAATCAATTATATAAATATATTTATGTTAGGAGAACAAGAACTATCAAATGAATATGGTGTAATGAATGTGATATATATACTAGGAATTTATATAAACTATTAGTGATTTTTCTGGTGGATGTCTGATCTCCAATGGTTTTGGGATCATTACAAGGATTTGAGACTCATATTGTTAATTGAACCATATTACATCCAAGCTTCCTAATATATACTAGTTTGATATATTTTAGTATATTTATTTATCTATATGTGGATGAAATGGTTTTATTTATATGAAATTAAAAATAAAAAGTGAATACCACTACTTTACACCACACCTACCCAAACCACCACTCTTAATGGTAAAATAGATCCTGACTGATACATTTTACTCACATCAAAGCTAGTTCCCTTTATCAATTATATGATTTAAAATATTGAAGAATTAGAATACTATCATGGTTTTTTAGAGCTTAGTTAATGGTAAGGTGATTTATATCTTTAATGGTAAGAACTATCAAATCTGTAAGGATATAATTATACCCAATCAATTACCCATTGGCTATGAACTACTTGAAACTTCTAAAAATTCTTTCATTCATCCTACTAAGGATAATCACATAATATTTACAAAAAATAAAAATATAGATAAATATGTATGAGCCATAAATGTTATTATATATTCTCTATCATGACGAAAATTTATCTATGTCAAATGAATAGTAACTACAAAAAGAATGTTGAAAATTTAATGATTTTTTATAAAGGGAACATTTATGTGAAGAATAATTTTTTTTTAATATTAACAGAAGAATAATTTAAATAGGAGATGACGAATCTGTTGGAGGTTTATTTATAGGGGATAACATTATTTTTAGCACCTTAGGATGAATTGGAGATAAAATGGATGACATAATATTTGTTGAAAAGATAATGATAATTATTTCTAATATATTTAATTAAAATGTATCATCATTGGAATATAGAAATAATAAAACAGTATATTTGGATTATTTTCATAGTATTATCAATAAATTTGATATGATAAAATAGTATTATATCAAATTTAATAGAAATAATGACCACGAAATGTCCTTAAAATATACTAAGAAAGAAAAGTAAAATAATTTTTTTTGAGAATTAGGTTTGTGATTCTTTTTCTAAATATTAATTTAGTAATAATTATGATGAATAAATGTCATTATTTTCAAAAAATGTGAAATAGTCATGGGAAATTATAAATGAAAGTTATGATTTACGTGTTCTAATTGTAGATTTATTGAATGATTTAATAAAAATTTATACAGATAAAGGAACAGAAATATAGTGACAAAGAATATGGATGTCCAAATATAAAACATAATAAGAAATAAAAATGACTTATTAAAAATTTAGGAATCATAATTTCTCTAAATATAAAAATCGAAACATATTATTTCAAATGAGAGAAAGATGATTATATTGAATATGATGATTAAGTTGTACATTTTAGTGATAATGGTGCTAAGAATTTTCATATTGAAAAGGAAAATGATGAGATTATTAAGAGTGATAAAAAAGGTAACTCTGAAGAGTAATAAAAGTGACTCATATAAAGTTTATAATAAAAATTGAACTGAATGTGTGTGTCTTAAAAATTGAAAAGATATTGATTTATAAAACAATGTTAAAAAAATGTGGAATTTTTTTACAATATTGAAATTGTACATAAAGAAAAAAATTTAACATTTTTTGTTGTGATTGAATGCATATATAAATTTTTTATTAAAGGGGAAAATCATAATATCAATCTTGAAGAAAATAAATGAGGGTGGAGATATAACGTTGCCTTTCTCTATCGAAAGTAGTTGAAGATGCATAATGAATTTCTAATATATAAAATTCAATTTTTGATTGATTCATAAATATATATGGATTCTAAATATTATAAATATTAGTAGAAATCATTAGAAAATGATAAAAAATGATAAAGCAGTTCAAATATGGTCTTAGAAGAAGATTCAATCCTAGAGGAAGATCTATGTAGATAAAAAATTGTGAATTGAAAACTCATTAAATATATAATAAATAAGAATCATAAGAATAAATATCTAAAATTGAACTCTCTATTAATTAAAAGCATTCAAATTTAAAAATATATATATTACGAGGATTACAAATTTTTTGGTTCAAAAAAAGATTCCAATATTTATTATTATAATAATTTTAGATTATAAATAGGTAAATCTAGAGGACATATAGGTTTCATATGAATCAATTTACTTTTATGATTATATATTATAACATTGGGTGATTTAGAATATAAAAAAATAATATGGGTCAATCAACGACACTATGATTAATCTAGGAGGTATCATAGGTAGAATTTATGTTGGTTCATTCCACTCAATGAAGACGGACTTGTATAAAATTTTAAAAACATAATTTAAAGATTGATATTTTATTAAAACATAATGAAAGTCTTTATGAGAGTTGTTATTTTCCTCAAAATATTGAAAAATATTTTCTTATTTGGATAAAATTTCAAATAATTTTTGATAAAAAATTTGAAAATCATTAGGAGAGAAAATAGCCGGTCAAAGGGATGGATTGTGTGGCTAAAACTAATATCAACGATACAAATGTATAACATAAATAGATGTCAGAAAGTGAGTTTTCATTAAATGAGAATTCAGATTTGAATATATTTAAGAATACGAGTGAATACAAATAAGGAATAATGAATCTTTAAATTGAATAATCTCATAAATTCCAAAGAATTTTAACAACTTTAATTGGAAAATAAAAGTTGATATTTTGAATTTTCAGATTTGATGATGGACTAAAAAACAGTATATTGGCTTTTTTTACAAATTTACAATAAATAAAATAAGTTCATATTTATGTGAGATGATATTATTGTTATAATAATTCAATATGGGGTAGTTGTGGTTGTAGGAATATGAACAAATGGAAACCTATTCTTGGATGGTGATGTATAAAATTCATGTTATCTATCTGTGAAGGTGGAACATCAATATAGCATATAAGGATTGTAAATTTTCTCTAGATAAATATGAATAGGATTATACATTGATGGAATTTTTAGGATAACATTGATTTTATATGAATCATATATCATTGTTTTTCATTTTCATATAATGGTAAATTTAAAAAATTATTTCCTATAAACGCTGAGATACATACACCTCATCCCTTTGAAATTATTCATTATGGCATATGTTGAACAATAAATAAGAAATAAAAAAATTAAATAAGTAATTTATTTTATATATTAATTAATTCACTTAGAATATATTTATAATGTTTTTGAATCGAAAATAATAGTCTCTCAACATGTTCACACGTTTCAGGAGAAGTGTTAAAAACAAATGTGTTCTGTCATTAATGAATATCTAAACAGATGATAGTTTCAAATACACAAGTGTTATGTTTGAAGTTTATCTTGAATATATTTATAATTTTTATTATCCATGTTAACCATAAAAACATAAAAAATATTTTGATGAAAAAATAATAGAATCATGGTTGAGATAACACAAACTATGTTGATTGAACATGATACTTATTACTTGTTTTGGGGATAATCTATTTGTGAATTATTCCACATTGAAAATTATTTCATCTACAGATGATTTTCATACAAGTGTACATATGATATGTACTATAATAATGTAACACCTAATGTTTTAATGAATTATTATTTTTTGAAAAAAATTAAAATTCATTAATGGATTTAATTGAATGCTCGACCAAGTTAATAATTCATTATATCGAACACGGAACATAACTTTTGTTACATGAAAAAAATGTGTTTAAAAGAAATATGACATATTATTATTATAATATTATAGTTATCAAATAAACTGTAATATCTTTTGTTTTGAGCCAATGAAAAATTCCAAAGGAATTTTAATTTTGGGCATTTAGTGGATGTGTTTTTCTTTTAAACAAGATTCAAAATGAAATTTTGAGAGTTGGAACACATAAATGTTTTTTTATACTTGGATAATGGATCGAGGGGTATCTCTTGTGTATATTTGATTTTAGGTATTACTGGGAACTGAAGATACCATTTTTGGTTGCATTGAATATGCCACATGGTTCTTCCGTAACCATGCGGCCCCCAACAACAAATTTTAGTGGCAAAGAGGGAGGTATAACATATGTCACATGGTCTATCTACGGTTTACCCAATACTTGTGCCAATCATACATGATTTGTTTCACATAGGCAAAACATATTCAATATTAATCACATGGTTTGGGAAACCATGCAGGACAGATTGTGTGATGTGGGTTTTCTAAGCTGGGGGTGTCACATGGATTACACACAGTTTAGAAAAACAATGAATCTAAACAATGCGACCCATCCATTATGATGCACTACCCCTTTTTAACATAATAATAACTTTTGAAATTTTTTTATTTTCTTTCTTCTTCTCCTATCCCAAGGAGCCTCCTTTATGATGTTGTGGGTTCTTACTCAACCCTACTATAGGATTAATTTTATCTATACTATAAATCATTTGAATTGAAAATTTTCAGTCTCTATGGATTCACATCAGTAATATCTTGATTCCTTTTGAACCATTATTTGTTTAATATCATGTCGACCATGTTTTCATGGTGAAAGATCATTTTCTCTATTTTTATGGATGATTTCCACTTCATATATTTCTTCCAAACTTGACTAAATCAGAACTCAGTATTATATGAGTGGAACATCCTATGGATTAGGTTGGTTGTATTCATCTTTTATACCTTTTGATTCCATCATTTAGAAAATAGTAATTTTGTACCACACACTAGCCATCACCACACACTACTTTAAAAAGGTTTTCTTCAATATAAATTTTCATACGCACCCTTTATTACACTTGTTGAGTATTATTAAGTAAATAAAGAATGCCTAATTTGATAATAGATACCTCATCAATGTTTCTTCAGGGTTTTGCACTTTTTAATTAATTTTTTAAAAGTATTTAATGCCTTTTAAGCATTCGATTTATAGTAATAATAAAATCTTCATATGTAGGTAATATCCCTACTGATAATGGAACTTCCTAGGTGTCGTGTTGATCTTTATAGTTGTTTTCCATGATGGTAGTTTTTTACAATGCATATTAGGTGAATTTAGATACAAATATTGAATATGATTATTAATTAATTAAATTAATTGTTTGATAATTTTTTTTAATAAAACACCTCAGATGAGGTGCACTATCTTTAAAATTATAGTTTGGTAATTGGTGACTCACATATTTATTGGAATTATCACTATGGTGTTTTCATGTGATTTTTTTAAAATGATTTAATGACATTTTTAGTAAATTTTCTCTGTTGATATTATTAAATTGAGTTTCCCACTTATTATATACATGTACAATGAACCATGTTAATCATAAGGGTTAAATGTTATTAATAAATAGGATTTATGAGACTAGTAATTTATTAATTAGACCATTGTACCTTATATGTAACTCTATGAAAATTGTTAAATGGAGATCCATGTTTTGAAACATTCAATGAAATATCATTAATTGAATATTTATTCATGATTGTAGTTTTATTTATATATGTTATTGATCTGAATGAAATAAAATGTAATGGGTGAAAAAGGGTTACACCATGAAATATATTCTCATGTACATTATTAATAAAAGTTAATATAATTCCATTATTTATATGGTGGTTAATAAAAGTAATTCATGAGAGTTAATTCCTTATGGGTATTAATATAAAGATTATAACACCATATAAATAAGATCTGAAAAGATAAAATAGGTTCAATTAACCAAGAAGGAAATCAAACTTCATAACACTAGGTGTTGGGTCATGGCGTCTCACACGATTAACATTATTAGGATTGTGGGTATGATGCACCATGTTTTCATGTGAGTGATGGAATGACAACAAACCCACCACTTTCCCAACTGTTGACATGACAACAAACTCAACATATCGAGTGATGAGAATGTTGTATCCCACTCATTATGATATGTTGGGAATGTATCTTATTTTGGATCTTATAGTCTGGTTTAGACTAGTCATACAGGACTATGTTATGCCAAATCCTTCTATCAACTAGTATTCCTGGTATATGGCAATAAGCATTGGAACACACATGGTACATAATGGTGGAGAAAATATGTAAAAAAATAATGTATATATATTATATCTACATATATATAGTTACTGGTAAAAAATATCATGTTTTCCATGATCTAAAGGATGTAGAGTCGGCCAATGGTCTTTGAGGAACCTAATATGACCAGTGCATATTTATTCAAATCTATTTATTATTATTTTTTCATCCATCATACTTATTCACAGATTTACATTATATTCATGGGATGAATTATATTGTGGAAAACTTTGGTGGTAACCTAATAATATTTATATCTCACATCCTACTCATCCCACTATTGAATTGGGGTACCTGAGTAGACCTCATGTTAGAAGTACCATGGACCTTTTCTTGTGTTGTTTTTATTGTACATTTGATTTAGGGGAACATGACCAAGTTGGAGCTTGGGATTCTCATGGAGATCTCCCATGGGGCCCTTATTTCATTCATTATTCATGTACTATATTATTTTTTATTTCTAGCTATATGTATCAGGTTCAAGTTATGTATCGTTATCTTTACATGAATACATCTGTTTTGTATTGGAAATACCTATCCTTTATATTCAGTTTATCTTATTCTTTAGCTGCTCTGACTTTCACTAATTACTACTTCTACATCTAATTGTTACTAATTTCCTGATAAAACTATTCTGATACTCTGATATTGAGGGTATTGTCTCCCCACTATCACCTCTGTAGACCCTCCTTTCTAATCAGCATCATTTGGAATATAGGGATGCATGCATGAGGCCATATAACCCATCGTTCTAGTTTCCATTCCAGTGGTTAGTTGGGTCGGGATGTCACAAAGTGGTATTTGAACCTTTATTTTATTTTTTCTTAATTTTGTATGTTTTTAAAATGGCTACAAAGAATGTGTGGGAGCTTGTTAAATAGATATTCCTTGGAGTTATCAACCCATGTTTGTGGAAATTCCAACTACTAATGGATGTTATTTTTGTTCATGATGTTCACTATTAAAGATGATTTTGATTTCAACTTTAATGTTTTTTGAATTTTTATATACCTATTGATTTATAGAATTTATGGTAGTTTACCCTTAGTCTGGCCTGGTAAAGATGAATAATTACATGCATCATCATATGCACATAAAAACTCACATGCTAGGCATATTCAATTATTTTAGTTTCATTTCTTGATTATTCAATTGATTTTGATATTCTGAATTGAGTAATATGCCATGTTTATTTAGCATTCCTTCTTTTATAACATGATTATGTGATTATATTCAATGTTTCATTATTATATATACTATTTATCTACATTTACTTTTTGTGATAAATTTATTGTTTTTTTCTTATATATAAATGGTGGTAAGGGCTAAATTTATTGGTTGCGATTAAATGGGATCCATTTTTCAGTTTTGAGGTGTATGAAAAACTTATAATTTAGAAAATGTAACCCTTGTATTTGAACCATATTTTGAATTTTGTACCTATATATATATATGATTTTGTAAAAATTTAAATTTTTCTGAAAATAAAAATTTAAATTTTAATGATTTTAGTTAATGGGATCAAAATACCAAAGTATAAAGTGGAGACATTCGTTATGAATTGGTAGATGCAAAACCATAAAACTAAACCACTATAGATGATCATGGAATATTTTGAAAAGGTTATGAATGTGAAATCTATTTAATTTTGAACACTATTAGGATTCTTAATTTCTAGAATACTGAAATAGAACCAAGTATGTTTTTTTGGGAATGTTTTTTATGATATAACACTCTATGGTTGCTTTATATTTTTTATTCATTAAGAAACTGATATTGTATAGAATTTTAACAAACCAATGTTGGTAAAATGGCACCCTCTTAGGCCACCTTATCTTTTATCACGCGTTTTCGTTTTATGTTGGGTACTTGATGTTTTGGGTTAAATGACTTATGTTTTTTAAATATTGATGTGAATCAATGAATTTATATAAAGGGGAACCTTATTTGGTTCTGTTAGTTTAAATCCCCAGGTAACAGTATTTAAAAAAATATCTCCATCTATTTCCTTGGAATAGAAGAGGGGGAATTATTCATAGGATGATTCATTTTTAGTAATGTAATTAATGATATGATCTTGAGCCTAGTGACTTTCCAAATTGTATGACCTAGTGTTATTGTTGATTCTATATGCTTTCATATGGGGATATACCAAGGTAGGTAGAACTGATAGAGCACAAATTACATGATAATGTTGTGAGTTTTTGACTTTTGGTATCATTCTAGTGTCATAGTCCTAAGTAGAACTCCTAGATCATAAATGAAACCATATTATCAAATGGGAAGTCGTTATATCCTTCACTATTATTTGGGGGTGAGCATTTGGTAATGCTTGGTAATAGTATGTTAGACATTCCTTTGTCATTTTCAGAAATTTCTTAGGTTGTGCGACCTTGTTTCTCATTTATTATACAACATGGGAGGTTGTTATTATTTTTTATAGTCATATAGAATAATGATGCATGAGCCAGTTTCTACATGGGCCATCTGATACTTGATTGAATATGTGGGACAACTATGGATAGTCGTCAGGATGTACAGTTTTTTTTTCCAGTAATCTTGGGGTAGTATGCATTGATATATATCTTAACTATCAAGTTGTTAAATGATGTGATGAACCATTTGAGTTTTGATAAAATCGGTGTTCCTTGAGTTTTTGAGTATGGTCCTAGGTCATCTCTATATAAGAGTGTCATGGGAATTAGTGTAATCAATTCATCCCCATAATTAGGATGGAGTATTTATACGATTACATTTTTTGACCAACCATTCAGGTCGGTTTTGATTTTCATGACAACATTATGACATTGTGATAATGTCTCAGAGAAGAATCATGCATGATTTAAAGTTAAAATATATAAATAGTGCTTATGAGTGGCTTTTCTATAGCTTATTGTGATGAATATGACACTCCTAGGGTGGAGAGTGTCCTGTGGGTTCTAGTTTATATATCAATGCTTTCTCAGAAACACGACATTGATGTGGTTATCTATGTACATAACTCTTGAGGAACACAATTAGTCTTATATGGAATTTGGTGGGTGAGTTTGAACAACCATAGGATTCTTTGATTGTTATTGTAATCATTATTGGGTTGATGATGTGTTGGTTGGTGATGCCGAGTTTCTTCTATGAAGACGACCTAGAGTTGTTTGAATTCCTTATCTTAGAAGTATTCACTAACCATCTTTGGTATTATTTCCTAGGTATGAAAATTTCTCATATCTTGAAATCATTCATGATGTAGTTAGAGATCATCAGTTATATGTCAGAATAGGTTTTAAAATTTGTTCCACGGTTTTTTGGTCTCTCTCAGAGTTTCATGGAGGAAGAATTGTTTATTTCAATGATTTGTTAGCCTCAAGTTATAATTGGATTACCTTATAAGAATTCCATATCCAAACTCCTATAAAAAACCATTTTCCATTGACTTGACCACTAGGTTGATGCCACTATGGGCTCATTCAATGATTTTATGTGGATTCCCTGGCATTTTACTGATGTCTCACTTGTATACATAGAATATGGTATACCTTTGGTTAATTTTTTGGACCTAGTTTTATTAATATGAGGATACCCCCCAACTTTTTTTCATGCTTAGGGTTGATTTTTAAAGGGAGACGATTCAGGTAGGTTTGATTTGGCTCACACCATGGTTCATGAGGAGGCACAATAGATTAAAATACCATGTGATGGTTTGATGAGGTAACATCATCAGATGATGGGTATGGACTTTGGTGAATGTTCTAACAGAGAATATAGATTTATTAAAACAATGTTTTTTATTTCAATTTGAAATATTCCAACCATCTAAGTTGTTTGTTTTGGACAATAGTTTGATAGATTGTATTGACTTATTATCCTTATAGATTAATGAAAATTATTGGTGAAGAATCTCTTATGGAATGTCATCATATGGAGATAAGTGCAATGTGTGTCAAACGAGTATTTTATTGGATAGCCATATTGACCAATCTTATTGTGGTCAGCGGGGGATTGACTATTGTTCATTTCAAAATCATTCATTGAGTGTTTTTAGAACTCTTATTGGAATGTGTTGTAGGAAATTCCAATGCTAGAGGTATCGTGATTCAAAATTGACCCCTTTTTATGGTAATACCTATGGTCTAGTGAACCATCAGCATAAAATTTTATGAGATGATGACATGATCATGTATAAAGATACAGGGGAATGAGTAAATACAATTTCAGTGTTTCATTTGTAAAATTAGTGTTGGATCAATTTTTTGACGGGTTTAGGGCTATATTCTTATGAATTCATTGTAGTGCATTAGACATTTGGAATCATAAACCGACCATATGAATGATAATTTATAACCATTATAGGTTGGGTGATATTTCTATTGTTCCCCAATGCTTCTCAGGGATGATGAGTTCTAAGGTGGGGAGGTTTTAACAAACATTCTTTTCATCAAAGGTAAAATTCTATAGGAAATTGAATTTTTGGAATTTAGTGGATGAGATGTTCTTCAAACCTAGAATGGGAATGGAATTATGAGAGTTGGGACACTTCAAAATGTTGTATTTATAATTGGGTAAAGTCATAAGGGGTCTCTCGGTTTTCTCATTGAGTTTTGGGAGTGTCATGCCCAAATAATACCACGTTTGGGTGCTCTAAATAGGGCACTTGTTTTTTCTAATATCATGCATTCCCCAAAATCCAACCATGTGGCCAGGGATGGAGGTACAACAGGTGTCGCATGGGCTACACATGTTTTACCCAAACTATGTTCCTGTCTCACTCTGTTAGTTCCACATAGGTAGTACATATACACTATTCATCACACAGTTAGTGAGCAGTTAAGGTAACTGTGCGGGAAAAGCCGTGTAAGGTGGGTTTCTTAAGTAGGGGGTGTCGCGGGGTTGGCACATGGTTCAGAAAACCCTATTTCCAATATTTTGGACCTAGTTTTGGTGGAAAAATTATCTTTTTTCCATTAATGATATCTTTAAAACCCTTTTACATTTCATTATTCTTCACCTATCCACATGTGCCTCCTCCAGGGCATTGTCGGTTCTTCCTCAACCCCACTCTAGGATTCATGATATATTCTCCATCCATCATCTGAATCGAATGAAATAGGTCTCTATGGATCCACTTCGATATGATATCAATTCCATTTGGACCATTATTCATTTAATATTCTATCAACCAATTTATCATTGTGCTAGACCATTGTCCCTATTTTTACGACAGATGACTAATTCATATATTTATTCCAATATATACCAAATCAGACCTCAATATTAGATGAGTGGAACCTCTTAGGATCAAGGTAACGACTTTTCCATTAGGTTTACATCATTTTAAAAATGGATACATTGTTCCACACATTGGAATTCACCACACATTACACTAAAACATTGTTCTTCAATGTAAATTGATATGTGCCCCATGAATTACACCGCATGAGCATTTTAAAGTAAACCTATAATTTCTACATTGATCTTGGATATCCCATGCATGTGATACATTTATTTTACCCTTTATAAGTAATAATTTAAATGTCAAGATGGACTTTTATGAAATAGATTTGATTAATAATGGGATTTCTAGGTCTAAGAAATTTCCTAATTGGTCGTGGAAGCTCGTTAGTTCTATGTCATGTTTTATAGTTTATTTCCAATGATGGTATTATTTAAAATGCATATGGGTTAATTGAGATTTTTCTGTTTAATGCGTTTCTTAATTTATTAAAGGAATTATTTGATAAACAAATGTTATGTTTTTATAATAAAACCTTTTATATGAGGTGCACTATCTTCGAATAAAAGAAGTATTAATTTGTGATTAATATATTTCATGGCCATATGGATATTGAATTTTCATGTTATTTTTTGTGAAATATTTATAGAATATTTATGAAATTTCATCTATTGATATTCTTAAGTGGAGCTTCCATCATATGATGTAATTGACCAATGAACTGAGATCCTTCTAAGGGATGGTCATTTAAAATATATTCTATTCCCTAGGTAGGTAATTTTCTAATTAGGCCATGGATCTTTTTATGTACCTCATTGATCATTGCGAAATGAATTTCCATGTTTTGGAAGATTCAATGGAATATCATTAATTGAAAAATTATTCATGATTTTGGTTTTCATCATATGACTAGTTGATAAGAATGAAATAAAATGTAAATGGTGGAAAGGTCCTTGATTTCACTATAATAAAATAGGCTTACACAAAGATTTTTCCCAAAAACCATGGGTATAGAGTCAACAATACCAAGGGGTTTCATGGACCATGGGAATATATGACATTAAATAACCTACACCCATAGTTTTTTCTAAAACGTGGGTATAGGGTACATGTATAAGAACATGAAGCCAAAAATGTGTGGGAATGACATGACAAAACCAATACCCAAGATTTATACTGAAACGTGGGTCTAAGTGGCATCAATACCCATATTGTTCATGAACCGTGGGTATAGCCTTCAGTATATATGCTTGTAACCCAGATTTTATGGAAACTATGGTTATAGATGGAACCTATACCCACAGTTTTGTAGAATCGGGGGAAAAGGGTCCCTTATTTTTTATGGAATAAGAATATATGATATAAATGAATATATAACCATAATTGAAATTGGTGTACTAGTAAATGGGGTTCTTCCGTTTAACATAAGTTCGGTTCAAAACTATTTCTCATGTTTTACTTAAACCACATTATATATATATATATATATAATATGTATACTACTATAATTGGAATTGTAGATATGTACTCTAGTGGTATAGAAACACTGTTGGTTCAAAACTCATCTATAATATTTTATTTATACCAGCGTTATATATATAAGATAATATATATATATATATATATATATATATATTAATGGAAGTCCAATTGTTGTAGTAGTATGTCAATTCAATAGTGTAGCAGAAGTGTATGTTCGAAACTCTATCACATCAAATTTTTAGAGATAGTTTCTATTAACATATTTTTCTAAATATAAATTTATAATACGTAACATCAGCAGCTTGGTTTGTGAGTCATTTTCCATTTTAGTATATTATGAGGGATAAAATCTTTTTGATAATTTTTTTCTATAGTGTTTGTAATTAATATAATTACATTGATATATATATATACACACCCAAGCGGTGTAGTTGGGTTGCTGAGATGCTTCGTGGTTGTAGTGTAGGTCACATGAATGATACTGACTACAAAAATTTTTATAATATTTTTACCCAATGTTTTAAAACCATGGGTATAAGTCCATGACAGCATGGAATGTTGGTTTATGACATGGTGGGAAAAATATATTCCCACAGTTTTGAAGACCATAGCTATATCACATGGAGCTATTCCGAAACCACAGTATCCAACAGTTCCCAAAACTATGGGTCTAGCCTATACCCTACATTTTTAGGGCTATACCAATCTCGAGATTGGTCATGTGTCCCTATCTATCAGGTACTAGAAAAGAAGAACAAGAATTTTTCCATGGTACTATGATTATCTCCCTCGATAGACCATATGTTCACAATACCATGGACATATTCTAGTGTTTCTTTGCTAGTACCTGAGAGATAGGGACACAAGACCGAGCTGAAGCTTGGGATGCTTGTAGATATCTTCCTTATAGACCTTACATCATTCATTATTCATTTATTTTACTATATATTGTTTCTTTATTTATGTCTTATGATTTAGTTTCTTTATCATTATCTTGACATGCATGCATCTGTTATATATATTTTTGGCCATCTTTTATATTCTCATTATATTATTATTCCATTATTGTGTCTTTCTCTTATTAATACTTCCTCCATTTTATATTATTATTTTTTCATAATAACATTTATCTTCTATGATTAAGAGTGTGTATTATTTATACAATCATCTACAAATACCCTTATTACTATTCAGAAGACTCTGTCGTGTAGAGACGCATTCTTGAGGATATATGACCCACCAGTCCGACAACTTTTACAGTGTTCAGTAAGGCTGGGACATTACATAAACATTGGAATGTCGAGTATGAACAATATTAACTAAATTATGGTTTTCTAGTTTTACAAAATATATTATTTAAAAACCAGTTAATTAAAAATGAATGTCAAAACGATTTTAAAATAAATAATTTTTTTTGTAAAAAATATTTTTCTATACTCAAATAATTATTATCACAATAAATTAAAAAAATTACCTATTGATTTTAGTTAAATTAATTTATTATATAATCGTTAAACAATTTAAAACTCATATTTTGTGATTTTTAGATAATATATATAAGTAAATACAATTTTACGTATAAAAAGAAATATTTTATAAACACAATGTTTTAATTTATTTTTAACAAAGAACGTATTTTAAAACTAATTTTTGAAACTCTTTTAATAATTAATTAAAAAAATAAAGATCAATTTTGGATCCATAATATAAAAATTAACTTATGGTGAATTTTATTTGTTTTTCTAGTATGTATATTTTTTTATGAATTGTAAAAAATACTGAGTTTTAATTGAAAACATCACTTTTGTTTGTAATATTAATATAATTAAATTATATATTAATTTTTTAGTGAATAATAAGTGCAATTAAATATAAATTAAAAAAATTTAATTCATTTTAATCAATTTTTATTTTGAAATTTGTATACAAACATTATAATCTTTTGAGAATTTTCTATTTTAATACCATACTTCCCCATCATGTCCGCAGGATTAAATTTGAATTAAATTATATCATTTCTATGAGTTGAATTTCAAAAAATGTACTCCATATTTGATATTATAATAATATATAATTTATAATAATCCAACTAAATTTTTATCAATAAATAGTTGGAATCCTTTTAAAATTAATTACAACGATTAAATAAAGAACAATTATACTTAGTAGTTTAAATTAGAATATAATAACTAAGAATGAACCAATACATTTAAAAAAAACTTCCTCATGTCATATTTATATGATTATGATCTTAGGGTAAATGTTTTTTAGTATTGGGATTCCTTTACATGAATTTGTCTCATATAATAATTAATGTAAATAAAATGAAAAATATTATTATTCCACATTTCCATTTCTATAATTCTTTAGAAAATAGGAAAAATACAATAGTAAGGTTATAAATATAAATTTAGAATATATATTAGTTTTTTAACAATTAAAATTATTAACAAAAATTATATATAATATAAATAAATATTTTTTTAACACATGCCAACACACAAATTATTCACATAATAATTAAATATATCATATTATACTCACAACAATAAATGAGAAGTAAATTGAATGAATTATTTTGTTAAACTATATTTTATGATTAATATGCCTTGTTACACAGGTTTTAATATATTTTAATCTGCTTAAATTTTATTATTTCTATATTTTAAATTTAAATGAAATTTATAATGCAAAATAGTGTCATTAATGTGATTTTATAATAAATGATATTTTAATGATTGATTTCAAATATCTAAAAATATTATTGTTTGTCAATTATTTTTTAAATGATAATAAAAATAAAATATGTTCCATTCATTGAAAACTTATTCTGTTACAATGACTATATTAATAGTTAAATATTAAAAATAAATTTAGAATGATTATAGTTAAAGAATTATTTTTTTGGATTTACTGGAATATCTATTAAAATTAATTAAATAAAATATGTTACTTTTTCTAAAAAATTACATATAATTTTTAGAAATATATTTTCTAATATCTTTCACATTAATTTATTCCAAATGAATAAATTGCATAGTTTAAAAAATTTGTTACCTTAATAAATAACCAAAATGGAAAAAATAGAAAAACAAAGATGTTAAGGATGAAAAATATAAAAATTAAATTATTATTGTGGTTCATAGGTATTTAAAAAAAACCATATAACCCAATATAATCCAATTTTGGAGCCACATGAGTTAAGGGAGACCTCCCATGAGTGAAATCCTTTTGAGTATTTACAAGAATCCCACTCTTCCTCTTCTATAAAAGGGCAGTGACTCTCTCCCACTTCTTCACACCTCTCAATAAATCTAGCTTTACTAGAACCTAATTAAATAAATCCCTTTAATTCCACAAACTCATATTGGAGTCCATGTTTTAGGAATAAATCAGTACTTTTTTGTTTTTATTGAAATACTATGGAGCATTCTAGAAGAAGAGGTAATGTCCTTCTAAAAGAATTTTAATTTTATTTCTATCTCCACCTCCGTTAATTATTTTTATATCTTGATTAAATAATAATAAAAGTGTTATATATGTACTAATATGTTGTTAATAAATGGATATGACCCAAAAATACACAAGCATTAACAAAATTGGTTACAAAATCGTTGTGTACATTTTCGACATACTACCGATTTATGAATTGATGCTGAACATTTTTCCATTACCATATCTAAAATGTTGTACATACTGATAGAAACTAAATTTTATATGATATATGTTATGTTTTCAATATTTATATGATTATATAATTTTAAAATCACATAGACCTACATGAATTCTATTTTTTTGGAATATGATTACTTTATTCTTGTGTATAGTGGAATACCATCTCACAAATCGATGTGACTCATTCACACTATACATGTAATATATTATGGATGGGTTGAATAAAGATATTATATTTATATATATGAAAATATAATTATAATATAATGATAATATATATATACCAATTACTTTAATTCACTAAAACAAGAAAATGGAAACATTGTTCATGCGTACGTACGACCTACCTTCTCCAAGAACGATATGTTCCGTTTCCGATCAATAGATTTTATGAGATTATCATAATAAATTTATAAATTATATAAATTATATATAAACAATTTATTAAATTACTGAAATCTTGAAACCATGATCTATATAAGATGAAAAAAATGACAAGTCAAATTTTCTATGAAAAACAAAGCGATTATTACCTAGAAGGTAACCTTAAAAAGGAATTGTTAATAAATAGAATATATAATGTCATAATAAAATCATATATGACATAATACATAAAAATTTAGTCATATAATATATTTATAATGATATTATATTAATTATACATGAATTTGTAATGTGTAAGATGAGATTCAAGACATAATGTATGGGGACTTCAAGTATAACTTTTATTTCAGAGCGACTAAAACCATATTCACCACTCTTTTCTTATTTGTGGTGTAGATTCTTCCATATGAAATTATATACCTTGAATATTTCTAATTTTCTAATCATTAATGTTTCCAATGATTTTATTCTTTAAATTGGATTATGATTCAAAATAAACTCTATGAGTATGTGATTTAGGACTCACTTTTTTACATTTGTGATCCACATGTTATATTAACCACATAATTTTTCTATGTTATGTATATACATCCCAGGATTTTATTTTATTAGTTTTATTATATAATTTATTTTTATTTACATATTCATTTTAGTATCTATATTTAAATGGGTTTATTGTTCAAAAGATAACAAATATTTAAAGGAATTAAGTCCCAGTTTTTCTTTCTTTGAGATCTATGTTATGATATCCACCAACATTAATTAATTTGGCATATATAAAACCCATTAAACATGAAATAATATAGATATATCATTGATAATGTTATTTTACATTCCAATTTATGTTATTCCTTCAGGGGTATTATGATTCGATGTTAACAATGTCTTCATGTTATAATTTCATCATTTATAGGGACAGATTAAGATTGAGTCTTATTGTACTCTCATTATATACCTCTCAAGATTTACCATGAATTTCATTATACTCTGGTTATTCATGTTATCCTCAATATTGATAGAATTTTATCACTCTTGTAGTACTTAAGATAATTAATAAGATGTTTTTATGAAAATTTTATTTTATTTCTCTCTTCAGTCGAACATAAGTTTTCTTCACGAACATTGTCTTCTAAAAATATCCAAAAATATTTATTAAATTCTATTTTAAAAAAATTGAAAAAATAAAAGGATTCTGATAATTTTATAATATTAATTTTTTTTAAATTATTTTACAATACTCATTTATAAGTTTTCCAATCAATTTTTGAATAAAAAAGATTTATAAATGTCTATTGTTTTAAAAAGTGTTTTTTGAATGAGAAAATATTTTTTCAATAGGAAATGTTTAAAATGATCTTTAATATTTTTCATATATTTTCATTGTCTTTTTAAAATAAATTTATTTTCAAAATTCTTTATGTTTTTAAAGTTATTTTCCAGGAAACACCATTTTTCATGAAAAATGGTTCAAGTGATCTTTCAAAATCATTCTCTCTCTGTAATGATATCGTTTGATATAATTTACAACTTATAGGGGATATGATCTATGGACACCATTAATATTATTTAATTTAATGATTTATGGTTAAGATAACATGTTTTTTTATGTAACCCTCTCTTTTTAATTAGTTATTCAATGATTAATTATTATTAAAACTGTCACTTTTCCATAGGTTATGATATATTGAAATGATTATGATACCCATTTCATTTAATAGGTTATGATATAAGGAATCCTTTTGATATTATTGAACACATATTTATTATTTCATTATGTGATGGGTTGAACCTATAGATCCCTCTAATGCATTGGTTAATGATTTATATCTCATTAGATAATAGTGGAAAGAAGGGGGTCGAACTAGGTATAATAAGGGACATTTTCCATAATAACATTATGGGGAGTGAAACCATTTCACTATAAGAAAATATCCATGACATGGGATTGTGGTGTGTTCTAACCATTTGGTGTATCCTCAATGATGTTCCACGATATGTTTTGGATGAATTCGTTGTCTTTTAGTAAACAATTTTATATAGTTAGGTGTATTCCACAAATTTCATGTGTTAAGACATTTTTATGTTCTCTTGGATCATCATAAATAATTATAATATTATTAATGACATATGAACCAAAAATATGTTTTCCATGAGTCATGATTATGATATTTTAAATGAATGGTATGGTTTTCAAATGTTATTTTCATGTTCTTAAATATTTATGTTCATGTTATTGTAATGTATCTCATACGGTTACCTACAATGAATTTGAGTTCATCCTTTCTGATCTTTCATTCCCCGAGGTTATGTTGAATGTTTTTATGTATGTTCTGGATACGAAGAGTACTAAATGCTAAGATATTTATGGGAAAGATTGAAGATCATTGACCAGATTAGAATATTTTGTTCCATGTTTCTAAATGCACATAACTATTACAGTCCTCATTTGTGTACTTTTTTATTGTATTGAATATTCATCTAAAAAGATAAAGTATCCATGCATGAAAGTCATGGGTCACTATAGATGTTATAAAAGGAAGGGTTTTGTAAGCAGTGTAAAATAGTATTATAAATATTTAGGGATATCCCTAATTAAATTTTTGAGGAATGTATAGGGATGTCTGTAAGGGTAAATCTATGGGCAAGTTAAAGCATTTCAAGTTGTCATAGATTTTTGGTAAAGGACTGTTTTAGAGGATAAATTTTATTACATCCATGTCTACATGCTATAAGTTTATTGGGCTCTGGTACAGATGTACCTATGGGTAGTATCCCTGTAAACACTATAGTGAGCTAAACTCCATCTGAAACTGGTGCATGAAAATTGGACTTAACCGCACAAGGCTTGATACTCTTAGGGGATATGCATTGGAAATTCACAAATCATTTGTGACCTATAAATATGGATTTTAATAGAAGATGACTAGTTATGACCTAAGATATCAAAATAGAGTCATATATTTTTTAGAATGTGTCATGATTTTGAAATACTATAGCTGATTTTTCATTATGACACAGTTTTATAGTATGATATGTGCTTCTCAACCAATGTTTCATGGTTTTGGGGAATAGTGTAATAAAAAAAGAAATGGGTTAATATTGAATATGATGGATGACTTTTGGATCAAAAACCAAATGATATGATAAATAGAGTAAAGGAAATTGTGATTATTCCTAATCAGTTTCTATAGATCATTATTAACAGTCTGCAGCTTCATCAACTCTTAGTCTCACCAAATAAGAGAAGGAAAGATTCTGATGACAATTACTATAGTAGAGAGCATGTAGTAAATAAGATTATGTTTCCTATGTTTCATGAATTTTGAAAGCACCAGACAATTGATATTCTGATAGGAACACGAATTGGTGTTGACTATAGAAACAAGGGACACAAATAAAGTAACTAAAAATGGGAAATTAAATGTTTTGTTAATGAAATGTATGGGAATACTGGTCTACCTATGATATCATCGATTGTTTAGTGCCTTAAATGTGAAAATAATGGGTATTATATAAATTAATGTCCTAAAGAGAAATATTTTGAATTGAATCAATATAGTGGTATGAGTAAAGTTTATATTTCTAATGATGAATATATTACAAATAAACCGGGAAAAAAATAAGTATTAGTGATATAGAAGACAAAGATTAGCTAATTTTTAAATTATAATGTGAGGTTAATGATGTTTTTATTATTTGGAATTCAATGATTAAATTATCTAAATTATGAAATATTTAAGGATTATCGTGTATATTTTTTTCATTAAGGATTTGAAAGAATATTTTGAATGGTTCTCATAAACATGAAAAGTTATTTAATGGTAAGGGTGTATTTTGTGGAAAACAAATGATTAAGGGATATTAACCCATAATATGTTCCCTTTTTTTGAGAAAATGGTTTTTAGATTTGATAATGGGATGTTGGTTAAGAAAAAACGTAAATTTAATAGCACCAATTAAATGAGAATAGATTAATGAGTTGTTGATGTTGTTATTTGTGTTATCATTAATAGAGTTTATAAAATTTGGAATTACGGAATATATCCAACAATGTGATTTATAAATAATAATGAAGATACATATATCTTTTTAATATGGTTTAATGGTAATTAATATGTTTCTAGAGAACAATTAATGAAGTAATTCAAATATTTTGTACATGACAACCAAAAGATACTTTCTTATATATGATATATCAACGATAATATTGTGGAGAAAAATTTAGTGTCGTTGTATCTAAGGTTAAATGATTTTAATCTTTTAGAAGGGTTCAATGTATAACAATTCCTGAAAAGGTTTTTTTAACTTTGAATCAGGTTTTCTATGTGAATGATTTATAATATAAATCTTTATACATTTTCGAAAACAAGTGATAACCATTCCATTGAGATGAAAAATAATTATAGATGGAATGTATTATCGTTATATTAATAGATCTTATAATAAATTAGTACATCAAAAAAAGAAAATTCACCTTTACATTATAGATTATGATATTAATTGAAAATTAGTCAAGGTGCAACTAATAGATTGTACTTTTCATGTGAAATAAAATTAAATCAAGAATGAATATCTTTTTTTGGAAATTTCATCAAATTTAGTTAAAAAATAATATATAAAAACATTTACCAGAACCATCATTTATGATTAATCAAATATTCCATTAAATCATCGATGATTTATGGTCCTCTGGTTATTAATTTCCCATAGTTAACTCACTTTATTTTGATAAGTGATTTCTATCACTCTCTATAACACTATATTCTTTTATTCCATGTCAAAATATTCACTTCCAAATAATGTTATGATATTTTTAATCCTAGCTATGTGTTAATTTGGTAACCTTTAGGTTTCAAAATTTCTGTTTTAAAGGTTGTTTTATCATACATTTTTTATGATGTGGGTTTGTTTGAAAATAACATTCGTGTACATAAACATTGATGACCCATGCCAATTTTTTGAGGGAAATTAATTTTAATGGGGGTTGAATGTAACCCCTCACGTATTTATGTATTAAAATTCTTTGATGGATTGCATCTCAAGCTACACCAATTTAACCATTATTTATAGAGAACAATGATCTCAACTTTTATTATGCACACCACTCAGTTTTAATGAAATGTGACATATTATTAAAATATTATTATAGTTATCACACAACCATATGAATTGTGAATATGTAATTTTTTTAAAATAAATTTAAAAATTATTTTTATCCATTCGTGAAAATATATTATTTTGTAACAAATTATTTAAAAATTAATTTGAAATTTTTTGAAAATACAGATTTTTTTTTCCAAAATACTACATTTCTGTACATAAACATGTTTTGCATAAATAAATTAAACAAAAAAAATTTCAGGATTAATTTTATTGAAATACATATATTTTATATTCAATATAATATTTAACATTCATATTATGTGTTTTATATATAATAGTTAAAAATAAATCAAATTTGACATATAAAAACTTCTATTTCTCAAAAATACTTTTTATCTCCTTTTAATGGAACACCTATTTTAAAACTAATATTATGATGTTTGAAATATCATATTTGAAAAAAAGGTTTACTATTTAAATTATATTATCAAAATTAACTTAGGTTTGTTTGTTTATAAGATGGTTCATTTTTTTATGATTATTAAAAAATAATGAATTTTAATTTAAAACATCCTTATTGATCAAGTTCTATATAAAGTTAAATATATCATATATAGTATTTAAGGTATAAATTGTTCAACTAAAATTAAATTAATAAAATTTTGTTCATTGGAACAAATTTCATGTTAAAATTTTATATAAAAACATTATAAACTTCTGAACATTTTAAATTTTAAAAAAACATCTTTATCCTCTTGTTTTTTGGGGTTGATTTTTATTGAAATTATACTATTTTATTGAGTTTAATATAAAAAATAGATTCCATATTTTTAATCAGTGTAATTTATTATTAATAATAATGAAAACTAAATGTCCTACCATAATGATTATTGAAAAAAGATAAAATTAATTACATCGATTAAAGGAAAAAAAGCTTAAAGAGTTGTTAAACATAGAATAAAAGATTTGATACTTACCTATGATTTGTAAGAAACCCAATATAATGAAATATTTTGACCCTTATGAACTAATGATACATTTTTATGAGTTTTTAGAAGATTTAACATTATAGTGACCTATATAATAAGTTAATTAAAGAAAAATACAAAAATGTACCTTTCTTCCTTTTAATTTCTATAAAAAAATTGGAATAAGAAGAAAATATAGGATCATTTATAAATAGAATTTTTAAAGATAAATTATATTTTTATTATGTTAATTTATTTTAATTCATTTAGAGGTGATATTTTTAAATTAAATTATATTGAAATACCAATGAAAAAATTATTTAGTTATTAATCATATATATCAAATGAAACTGAAAACAATAAAAGTGAAGTAATTAAATTAATTAATGTGCTAAATTATTTTTTATCATAATATATAAGGATAAAAAGGTTTTAACCCAATCGATTATATTTCAATTATTTAATTTATATGTTTATATTTAAATTAAATGAATAATGTCAAATTTTACCTTAAATTTATTTTTTAGTAAATTTTATATTATTAATTGATTTAAAACTAATTAAATGATATATTATATCAGGTGATTTTTAAATATTAATTAGTATCATCTATGTTCCATTAATTTGAACTTTTTTAATTATAATAACTATATTGAGAATTAAATAGTAAAATCTTTGCTAGCATGGTAAGAGTTAATGTAGTGTTTATGTGAGTTACTTGCGCTTATGTAAAAATTAATTTATAACACATGTGATATTTTTATATTATAAATTATTTATCATATTTTAGAATCCATAGGTATAAATTTTATAATATTTATCACCTTCAATTATTCCTAATGAAAAAATTACCTAGGTTATAAAATTAGTTACCTAAATAAAAATTACATACGGAAAAATTAGGAAAACATTGATGTTAAAGAAGAAATTTATAACAATTAATTTTTTTATATATTGGTTGTATTTACCAACAATGTAAATCATAAAATTACTTATTATCCAATTTTTGAGCCATATGAGTAATGGGAGACATCATAATAGTGAATACCATTGAGTACTTACAAGAATTCCACTACTCCTCGACTATAAAAGGCCACTCTCTCTCTCTCTCTCCTAATTATTTAAAACATTAAAGAGGTTTGGATCAAACATAACATAAAAAATAACTCCCCAAAATAACTCCCTAAATTTTATATTCCATAGATTTTGAATAGACCAAATTGTTGAATGTTTGAATGAAAACCTAAGAGGATACCTAAAAAAGATGTAATGTTATTCTAAAATATTTTTCATTTTTCCTTCTCCACCTCTTTTAATTATTTTAAATTCATACATTCATAATAAAAATATTATATTATATATAATAATATTGTTTTAATTTATGGGTATGGATATGAACAACGTATAAATTAATCAACTTAGTTTCTAAATCATAATTTTTTTGTATAGAGGACTACCACCTCAAGATCCAACACCATTTGTTTTTAAATTACCACATTTCAGGTTTGGAAATAATGATGGAAATATAAAATAAATAAATATAAATATATATATGATAAATATGATATTTAATAAGTTATTATAATTTTTTAACAATTATATTACACATACATTCGTGATTTCCATTTTTGGGAAATATGACAACTTTTATCATGTGTACAAAGACTACCACTTCACGAAGTGATGTGACTCTTTCATGCTATACAAGGAAAGTATTATGTATGGATCTAATAAATTCTATAATATATATGAAATAATAATTATACTATAATGATACAATTTATATATACATATCAATATTTTATTTTTGTCAATACAACAAGAAAATGGAAACATGGTTCATGTGTACGTACGACCTACCATATCCATGAATAGTGTATTATATTTCCGATCACCAAATTTTATGGAATACAATAGATACATATATATAGAATATATATGATATTTATTAAATGGTTTACATTATTGATGTGATAAAACAATTATATTTGTAAGAGGAAAAAATATGACAATTCAAGGCTTGTATTAAAAACAAATTTATTATTTACTAAGACATAACATTAACATGTAATTGTAATAAATAAGTAATAAAAGGTCTTAAAAAATAATATAATATTTTAATTATATGAATATGGTTTTTTGATATATTTCTTGTAAATTTGTATTTATTATATAGGATGTTTGATTGATTGTTTCGACAGTCAATACTTATGGTTAGGGGATTTATAGTCTCACTTTTATTTCTGAGATACATATGGAATATTCACTTATAATTAAATTTTTGTGGGGTATATACTTACCTATTGAATTATATATGAAAAATATTCCTCATTTAAAAATGATTATTGTTTCCACAGATTTTATTCATTTATTTGTATTTTGATTTAAAAGGAACTCCAGTAGTAATCGATTTACATCTCACTATTTATCTTTTATCAGATAAATGCTATATTCACCACCCTTTTCTTATATTTTGCCGATATGATATAATTGAATTGAATTTATTTATATTTTAATAAAATTTATTTGTATTCACATTTTAATTTTATAATAATTCTTTCATGGAATTTATGGTTCAAAAATTACCAAATTTGAAATGTATTTTTGTCTAGATTTTCCTTTTTCAAAATGTATATTATGTTATGGACCGATGTTATTTAATGAGCTGTAAATAAATCCCATTTTACATGTAAAATCAATAATTTATCTCTACTAATTTTATTCTTTATACAACTTTATGAAATTAATTCATGGGGACTATGATTAAATGTTTCCAAAGTCACATTGATTTAGGCTACAACCCCATCCTTTATCTTGATTACTTGTGATAAGGTACCGAATATTGAAATATCATGATTTATCTCTCAAGAATTATCTGGGATTTTATTATAATATTTTTGATACATTACATAATCATTTAATTTTAACAATATTCCATAATTTGTTACATAAGACAATTTTGATGATTTTTTATTAAAACATGAATTTATTTCAATTTTCGGTGAGAAATATATTTTCTTCCAAAAACATATTTTTTGAAAATATTTTATTTTTTTTAATTATAGTTTTATATAAAATTAACATTTAAAAATTTAGAAAATTTTCTATGTTTAAAAATTATTTCAAATGATCTTCGAATCTTTATTTATATGTTTTCATATTTATTTTCAATGGAAGATGTTTTCAAAATGTTTTGTGTTTTTAAAAAAATTCAAATAAGAGAGGTCATTTTTCTCACAAAATGTCTTAAATTATTATTAAACATAACTTTATATGGTTTTAAATTTATTTTCCAAGAAAACAATTTTAAACATTTATTATTTTTTTTAAAAGTTTATTTTAAAAGGGAGGTCTATTCCTATAAGAAATGTTTCAAGTGAAATTTCATAATCCTCCACTATCTAAGAATACATCCTTTGATATAGTTTATGACTTGTTCAAAATATTATCTAATGAGAAAAACTATTCATTTTTTTAATGGTTAAAATTTAGTATGATTTTTTTTACGAAGCACACTTCTTTTCAAAGGATATTCCATAATGAAAGGACAATGAAAACTATCTCTTTTCCATAGGTAATCATATGATGGGATGTTTATGATACACATTTCTTTTCATGGGTTGTGATATGATTTTATAGAATAGAAATTTTTTATTTAATTATGTGATGTGTGGGGCCCATATATTTGTCTTCTACATTTAGTAAAAACTTATATCACTTGAGACAAACATATCTAGAATGAGTAGTGAGCGTATTATATTATGAGATATGTTTTATTATTATTATTTTGGGTGTGAATATATTCCACTATTTGTAAATGGTTGTGACTGTGGATGGTGTTGTTGGCCACCATGTAGGTGTGTCCCCATGACGTGCTGAAATTTATTTTTTAAATTACTCTTGACTTCTAGGGAATGATTTCATATTCTTATTTTCATAAAAAAAATTCCATGTATCATGAAAATTTTATCCTCTCATGGAATATGTTATTAGATTATATTATAATTCATGTTTTATTAAATACTAATATTTATTACATAAATCATGATTATGTTCTTTTCATTGTAGGGTAAAATTTTAAAATGTTATCCCCATATTCCCATACCATTACGTTAATGTTATTTTTATATATTTTTTATTTTTACCCTTACTAATAATTGGATCTATCCCATTATAATGTTTTATATCCCTCAATTATGAAGAATAGTTTTATATAGTGTATTTCGATGAAATGTAATAAATGTGAATATCGTTGTGGGAAACATTGAAAATATTTCACCTGATTAGAAGGTTGTGTTCCATTTTTTCAAAGGCACTAAAATATTATGTTCCATGATCATATACTTTTATAATGTATTGAATATCCAAATAATAAGATTCAATATCAATTTATCAAAATTATGGGTCTCTATAAATAAGATTATATTTTTAATATACCTAAAGTTGTATGATCACCATTTTATTATAAAAATAAAATATGAATATCATGTATTGTATGAAATAAGTGTTATTGATGAAATTTAACTCTAGTATTCACCAAATGGTAAAAAAGACATGATATTATAAGGATTATAAAATTCCTTTTTGATTATGATGACGTGAATGTTCTAAAACATTCTCATAGAATGGATTCATAGTCAACTCTAGATATAAGAGTAATTAAATATGAAACTATTTATTTTAAATAAAATGATAACCTTACATGATTTTATGTGGACCTAAAAATCGATAAGGAAATTTCTATGATCAGCCTAAATCTTCACACACTTATCCATCATAATGGATATGGATTCTGATTTCTAATTTAAGTTGGGCTGAAGCATCTCGCACCTGGAATCTATTGTAGGAAAGATCGGAATTGTGTCCACTAATTTTTTCAATGATTCAACAACAAAATCATGTACTAGTGATGATGATTCTGAATCATACACCTTGCTCGGGGATTGTTTTTCTTCAATTTCCACCAACGTTCTTCTCAAAGATACACTAATATCCTTCTTCCATATGATATCTTTTTTTGGAGTGTCCAAAAGCACTTTCTTACCCTTACCAACTTTTGGAAAGGTTCCTCATTTTTAGATATTTGAACTAACTTTTCTTCATTGGGTTTCTCCTTCTATGATCCTTATTCAAGAAAGTCTTTCTCATAGCTTTTTTCCTCAGATAATTCATTTTCTTTTTCATCATCCTTGTCATAATCTGTCTTACTATCTTTCTCATCTCCCTTTCCCCAAGGGTCATGTTTTGAGGACTCGGCCTTAGAAGTTCAGAGTGGTAGTTTTTCTGATGGGTTTTCCTTCTCTTGATATTCCTCAACTTGTTTAATCAAGTCATCTTGATCACCACTGTCTTATTCTTCTTATTCTTCTACTTCCACATCTTCTTCTATTTACTATTCTTCTTCTACTTATTTAACCACTTATTTATCTTTATATTTTTCTGGAGTGAAAAAATTATTCCCTGGAGTCTCAGGTAAACTTTCAACCAAGAAAGACCTCCGAATGGGAATATTCTCAGGTCTATTTAAGTGGATTTCAAGCGAGATTGAAAAACATCAGCCTTAGACATTTTCTTCTTCATCTACTTCTCTATGACCTATTTCTCTATCTCATCCGCATCTTTTTCTCTTAAGGCCTTAGCCTCAGTAGGGTCCAATACAAACTACAGATCCCCTTATTTCATATTTTCCTTATCTTCCCTCCATTTTTAATCTACTTTATTTGGATATTCATTCTGTTTCATTGGCATGGGAGGTGCAGACTGAGCTTCCTTATCTTTAGGTAGATTGTCTTCAACCACCACTTCCTTCAGCTTTCTCTTCTTCCCTTCCTTCTTAGACAGTTATGCTTTCTCCACATTTTCTGGAACGACTTCTGCCTCCTCCTATGGTAGATCATAAAACTCACCTGACTCTTTTGAAAAACTGACTTTCATCCTCTTTATGGTGTCATCACTAATCAGCCTAACCTTACAATTCATTACATCGTAAGTGCAAGAAAACATGAAAGAATCAAGACACCGAATAATAATCTTGGAGAGAATAGGAGGATACATAATAATTTGAGCATTAAAAGACCCATTCTTGATATTCTGAACTGTAATAAGAATGTGCCTCATCAGATTGATCTTTCATAGATTTACCAAATAAATCAATTATGTAAATATCACTTTTCTTTAGGATATCCTTATTGCCTCTTCTTGGATCTAAAAACCCTTGAACCCAAAACTGCAAAATCCAGTTGTTGGTGGAGAGATGGAAAATATTTGATGTTTTGTCATCTTTGATTCCAAGGCATTCCATCACCTTCACTTTGCTGAAACTTCTTTGCATATACGGTAACTTATGTGAACAAAACTCGGCTTCACCATCATATGATAAGCCCACAAAGCTTATAGACTTTGTAACACCCGAGACTTTTATGTTATATAAATCATCAAAGGGATCTTTTTCTACACCACACTTGCTTGGCTTGCTTTACACGCAATCGCGACCTTCCTCGATAGCTTGCGTCGTACGCAATACCGAGTTTCACTAAACAACAATATGCTATTAAAACTAGCCGTTATGAATAGTAATAACCACTTCTTGAAATTTTATAAATTTTATTTTTCAAAATGGACTTCATTTTTGGACTCAGAATATCGAAATTAGCCTAGGGTGAAATTTTGGTATTTTTCTGAAAACATTCAATTTTTGATGAATAGTGAAACCACTAAGTGGTAGGTTAAAAACTGAATTTTGCATAAAACTTAATTTTACCGCTTCTGCGAATGAAATTTCGAAAATCCGACAGACACGGTTGATATCAGTAAGTAAAATGTGGTTCAATGAGATAAAAATAATTTTTTGGTGAATAGTAACTTTTTACTTTTTTTACCGCGGTTAATAGTAAATAGGGTAACTAAGGGTAAATATGATATTAATATTACCCTAAAACATGTACTAATTCTATTGGACAAGTGTAATTCGACCAAAACAAACCTAGCAATAAAATATGACCATTTAGGCCCACTTGGATTAGATTAGGACATTTATTATTAATTTATTTAAAGAAGGGTTAAAATAGTTAAAATCAAAGTTTAATAAGTAAATCATTTTTAATATGGGGTTATACATAAGATAAATTCAATTGTAAATATTCATTAGAAAGCTAAAAGATTTCCTACATGATGATATTTTATTTGTAATTTTTAGACATCAAATAATTTAATTTATTTTTGACACAAAGATGATGCAGTAATTATCTTATTAATGAAATATTGACAAAATTGATAATATAAATACCAAAATAAATGTAATTTAAGACTTTTTATGAATTCCAATAATTTTCTAGGTTACTATGATATATTAATGTTGATTTAATCAACTTGGTTCGAACATATAATTCTGTTATGACTTTCACAAAAATCATATATCAAATAGTGTCCAAATTGACACAAAATAGTTTTTAAATCAAATATTATATTATTAATTGTTATTTTATTTCTAAAAATCTAAGGTTCGGCCAAATGACTTAGATAAAGATATATATATTAATAATAAACAATTTGGGGTTCTTTTGGCATTTTATAGTAAGTTTATTAACCATATAGTGAAAGAAAACAAAAAGACACGGTAAAAGTTAAATTAATTAACTTAGAGTTAAATCTAATTGATAAGGTTAAAATAATACCCTAAACTTGTCTAAATCCTATTGGTTGAAAGGATTTCGACCCATCCTCACTTTATCTTCGAAATAAGACCCTTTGGAACCATTATAAACCGATTTTGACTTTAATATAAAATAATATTTTGAGATATTCCTAAGGTGCCCCTCTCCTTCCTTATAAAAGGGCACCTCCTCCCCCTCCTCCTCACACCAATTTGAGCACTCAAGATCGGACAAACCCTTCCATTTTCTCCTCTCCACTTCCCTAGAATAATCCTAGAGGTCCTGGTCTTCTCCAAAGACCAATCTTAGTTCTTTAAGTGGAGGATTCAAAGAGGCGTTCCAAAGAAGAGGTAATATCCATTACCGATCTTTTCAAATTCTTTCTTCTTCAACTACTTCTTCTTTAGTTGTTTCATGATAAAGTAATAACATCAGTATTACTTACATACTGATATGTTATTATAAATATTAAACAACCCTAATTCACCTTCTATCCATCCTACGGAAAAATTAAATCACCGCGCGTGCGTACGTACGGAATACCGTCTCCACGCCGTGGTGTAATCTATTTTTCCACCATCACCTTACAAGGATGGGTATAATGGTGTAATGAGTAACTATATATGATTATTATGAAGTAATATTGATACTGAAATAATATATATATACTCCAATACAATTCCACGATCATAGGAACGATATCATCACTCGTGCGTACGTACGGAATACCGTCTCCACGATGTGATGTGACTCGTTCTACATAATCTTCATTTCATAATGATTATATAAATGAATTGAATGAATGAATATGGTATATACTACACTAATACCATTCTGTAAATGAATTTTCTATAACCTAAAGATAATAATAAGAATTTATTCGACAAAACACGCATAAGAACAAAAAGTTATAAAGACCCGAGTAACAAGTAACAATGAAATATTATTAACAAGAAGCTAATAATATGACCATATATGATATCATATCAATATGTATGATTCTGTAATAAGTCAATAACATTATTTAAACCATTATACAGGAGCTTCGGACACGAACAAAGCAAATCGGACCTAAGGTAAGGGAAATATCACAATCTCATTTTTATCCGAGATTGTTTATTCGTAAGTATTTACTGGGGTGTATTTTATCATCCACATCCATGTTTCATCAATATGTAGTATTATTTCCATCCACCTACAATTGTTTAAATCCATTTTTACCCTTCGGTGAGTTTTTAGTAATATCTATGAAAGGAATCTTTTGTCATACGAGGTACTTTTTGACTTTTCTGACAAAAGTACGAAGAATGTTTTTTTTTAACTTATACGGCACGAACGTATTTCTACTGTTTTATAAAGCCTTACTTTCATGAAGCTTCCTCTAAAAGATTTCATGACTATTTTCAATAAAATATCTTTCTTTTAAAATTGCATGATGTTTTGTGAAAAGAAATTGATTTTGAAGAAGAAAGGATATTTTCCTCAAGAATTCAATTCAAGTGTTTTATCAAAATTATTTTCCATCTAAGATAATAAAGGGTTCTGTTTCTATCCATATTTTTACATTGATTTGACTATGTTGTGATGGAATTATGTTTATGAATTCCTTTATCTTATATAAATTTATTTATGATGTCATGATGTTTCAAGAATCCCATTTTTGTTACATGTGTTATGCAATGATGTATGTTTTATGATTATGTGGCACACATAAGAAAGGATTCATTATGAGATGGGTGGGACCTATATCTCCCTCCAATGCATTGGGTAAAGATTTTATATCTCATGAGATAGACATGGCTGGAACGGAAGGTTATTTCGGTTCAGTGATACAGGACTGAAACGAGGAGTGAACTCGGTTCAGAAAGGGACTTTGTCCACTAAGATAGTCTTGGCAATGAGTCATGACTAACAAGAAATGATTTTCCATGATTATGTGTGCATGCCACAAAGTTTCAAGTTTTATGTTATGATTATGGGGATCTCATTTTCACTTCTATGATTTATTCCATGTTAAGATATTATGATCTCTTTTGCAGGTTTTGATTCTCATAAAGATATGATATGATTTTTATTTCCTTTATTTGCCCTTGCTGAGCATTTGAGCTCACCCTTTTATGTTTTCTTTTCCCCAGGTCAGGAAGATGGATATTAAGTAGAATATGCTAAAAGGGACCCTAGATATGATGAAATAAATGGGAGACACTGTAGAAGATTTATGAACTAGTTGTTTATGTTTCCCAGTTTCTAAAGACACTATACCTATACGGTCCTTTGTTGTTTTGTCATATGTTGTAATAAGTGTGCTTCAATTTCGAAGTATTAACAATGTATGTAAAGTATGGGTCGTTATAGACATGGTGTAAGAAATATTGTATGTCTTTCCATAGCTCTTAAAGGAAAATTTTTATCTACCATATTCTTCATAGAAGGAAACAGACTCATATAATTCTACAATAAAATCCGTATAAAAAACATCATGATCCTTTTTCATTCATATGCAGAAATATTCCCACACATTTAGCTTGATATTCTTAGTATTAAGGGAAGCATACTTACTAAAAAAGTTTGGATGAACCAACCTTTCCCTATAGTCTAATAAACTTATGATTGGAATGATGGTAGACATTTCTTGAAAAGTGGCTTCCACAGACATTCGGAATGGAGGAGTCCTGAACGATTCATAACAGGCTTTAAGAACTGAGGCGGAGCTTCGACATGTGAGGGCTTTGAAAACGATGTGGGACACCATTTGGGGGTCCCCTTTATATTGATGATGGTGGTGAACTTTCACCTTCTAAAACCAATATAACGGTTGAAAAACACTCTGATCTGATCTGACAGTTTAAAACACACCCTCAAGGAAATCTTGAATCTGAACTTTTTAGGTTTTAAGAAAAATATTCGGATTTAAGAAGAAATGAATCTGAAAAAAAGTTTAAAAAGGAAACTACCAGTAAGTAAAAGTGACTACGAAAACTTAAGTAAAGAAATAATACCATTCAGATTGGCTAGGAGGATTATTTGTTATAGGTGATATTCTTCTTGAAGATAATTTGACTTCAAAAAACTCATTATGAAAACTTTTTATTGAAAAATCATTGAGTACCAAAACATAATTATGAAAATAATGAGTAGGAAAATTCCCATTACGAAAATTTCCATTACAAAAATTCTCATTACAAAAATTTCCTTAAGAAAACATTCATTAAAAAAAATTTATTACGAAAATTTCCAGTACAAAAAATTGTTTAAGAAAATTTCAAGTACAAATATTTCATTACAAAAATTTCCAACACGAAAATTTCATTACAAAAATTTCAAATACGAAAATATCATTACAAAAATTCCAGTACGAAAATTTTATTACAAAAATTTCCAGTACGAAAATTTCATTACGAAAATTTCCAGTACAAAAAATTCATTACGAGAAATTTCAGTATGAAAATTTCATTACGAAAATTTCATTACAAAATAATTCAAGGAAAAAAACATTATTACAAGAAACATGAAATACTCCATTACGAAAAACATAAAAAATTTTCATAATAGATGTACCCCCCCCCCTATGAAAATGATTTTATTACTATAAAAAGATCGGTTCAACAAGAAGTTAATTAAGGAAGATTACCTTACAGTTATCATTCATAACGTCTGTTTAATGTATTCAAATCTATCAGAGGGTAATGATTTTGTGAAAATATTTTCATGTTGATCTTGTTTTCCGATAAATTTAAGAATGATATCACTTTTTAGTGTTTTATCCCTAAGAAAGTGATGCCTAATATCTTGGTGCTTTGCACCGGAGTAATGTCCAAGGTTTTTACTAAAGGCAATGGAACTTGTGTTATCACACAAAATTTGTGTTTTAGTAAAACTCAAACCATAATCTGTGAGTGTGTGTTGCATCCACAACACTTGAGCACAACAACATCCAGCAACTACATATTCTGATTCACCAGTAGAGAGTGCTACTAAATTTTGTTTCAGTCAAGACCAAGAAATTAATGAATCTCCTAAGAAATTAAAAGTTTTGGATGTACTCTTTCTATCCAATCTATATCCACCAAATTCAGCATCTAAAAATCATTTTAAAACAAAATCCTTTCTAGAAGTATAAAAGAGTCCTAAATCCATTGTTCCCATTAAGTAGAAATTTTTTTCACTGCCTTTAAATGACATTCCTTAGGATTGGATTGATATATTGCACATAATCATACTGAAAACATTCTGTCTAGACGACTAGATGTCAAGTAAAGTATACTTCCTATCATACCTCCAAAAGATGTTTGATCTACTGGTTTCCCAGCTTCATCAAGATCTTGAGTGTTTGAGGTACCGATGGGAGTACTTATACTTTTAGTGTTCTCATATACATACTTTTTAAGGAGATATTTAATATAATTATGTTGGGATATGTATATTCTTTCTGGTTTTTGAGAAATTTGAAAACTAAGGAAAAATGTTAACTCACCCATCATACTCATTTCAAACTAAGATTTCATTAGATCCTCAAAGGAATTTGTTAAATATTGCTGAGTTGAACCAAATATAATGTCATCAACATAAATTTGAATAGTCAAAACATTTTTATTATCTTTCTTTATAAAAAGGATTGGATCTGAATTTCCCTAAACATAGTTATTTTTAAGAAAAAATCTTGTAAGTCTATCATACCAAGCTTTAGTGTCTTGTTTAAGGCCATACAAAGCTTTTGTAAGTCTAAAAACATGATCACGATGTTTTGTATCTTCAAAGCTAGGAGGTTCTTCAACAAAAACATCCTCTTGAACATAACCATTAAGGAATGCACATTTCAAATCCATTTGAAAAACCGTGAAATTGAATAATACTGCAAAGGAAAGTAAAATACAAATAGATTCAAGTCTAGCTACTGGAGCATAGGTTTTTTCATAGTATATTCCTTCTTTTTGATTATAGCCTTTGGCTACCAATCAAGCTTTATTTATTATCATGATTCCATTTTCATCACACTTATATCTAAAGATGCATTTTTCTCCAATAACAGATGTTTCCTTAGGTCTTTCATCCATGGTACAGACTTTATTCCTTTCGAATTAATTTAATTTATCTTTTATGGCTTTAATCCAATCATCATCACCCAAATATTCATCAATTCTTTTCGGTTCTAATTGGGAAAGAAATGATAGATGCTCTATTTCATTTCTTAATGAGCATCTAGTCCTTACTACTTGATTCATATCACCAATGATACTATCACTAGGATGATTCTTTAGAAACAACTGATTTGGATTTTGTAAAACTTGTTCATCGACACAGGGTAGAAAGTGTTCTGGGGTAAATGTTTCAGAAGTATCTCATGTACATTTCCTTTATCATAAGGATTTTCTATCAAAGGATGATAATTAGTTTTTTAAAACACATCTAGGGATGTAGTTTGGGGTTGTTTGAAAACAAAGGGATCATTTTCATCAAATTTGACGTATAATGTTTCTTCAAAAGTACAAGTGTTTTTGTTGTAAAATATACAGGCCTTAGAAGTTGTGGAGTAGCCTATGAAAATTCCTTCATCATATTTTAGTGTGAATTTGTGTATGTTAACTTTAGTATTCAGAATGAATACCCTGAAACCAAAAACCATAAAGTAGGAAATTATAGGTTTTCTACCATTCCAAAAATCATAAAGAGTTTTATTTAGAAAAGGTCTAATTTAAACTCGATTTATAGTGTAACAAGTCATACATACAGCTTCAGCCCAAAATTTTTTAGCTATAGAATACTCACTCAACATAGTATTAGTTATCTCTTGAATAATTCTATTTCTTTTTTCAACAACACCATTTTTTTGAGGTGTTCTGGGTGCTAAGAGTTTTTGAGTAATACCTTTTCTACTACAAAATGTTTGAAAATCAGAAATTTTAAATTCTTCTCCATGATCACTATGAATAGATTTCAAGGGAAGGTTTTTTTCATTCTTAACTTGGTCTCTAAAACATTTGAAATAAGAAAAATCTTCAAAAACATTTTGCTAGAAAATATACCCATGTAAATCTAGTGTAATCATCAACCAAAAAAATACATAGTAATTGACCCCAATACTTCTAGTTTGTGTTAGACCGAAAGGATCCTTATGCACTAGCTATAATGCATAAATAGTTGAGACATCACTAACTGATTTAAAACTTGATTTATGTTACTTTCCATACTGACAGGGGACCCAATCTTTTGAAGAATCAAATATAAGCTCTGGTAGATCCTTAGCTAAACCTTGCTTGGAAATTTTACATAAGTTCCTAAGGTTACAGTGTCCTAACCTTCTATACCATAACCAAGAATGATCTTCCATGGCACTAAGGCAAGGTAAGTCTTGTCTCCTAAGGTCTTTTATGTTTAGTGTCTAAAAATTATCTTACCTATGGGAAAAAATAATAAATTCTTCCTTGGAATTGTGTACTAGGAAATTATAATTCCTAAAATTAACAAGGTAGCCTTCATCACATAATTGACTTATATTGATGTGGTTGTGATTAAGACCCTCAACAAATAAAACATTTCAAATAAATGTTTTTCCCAGAAGAACAATGTTACATATACCAATAATTTCTCCCTGAGTATTATCTTCGAAAGTTACTTTTCCTCCATTCATCTTGATAATGTTTTTGAAATAGTTTTTTTACCAGTCATATGCCAGGAACATCCACTATCCATGTACCATGTATATCTGTTGGTACTTTCACCATTTTCCTGAAAATAGGAAAAAATTAGGTTTTCAAAATCTAGACTTACATGGATACAGAAATTTCAGAAAGAAACGTTTTGGGTACCCACATCTTCTTAGAAAAGTAAGCCTTCTCAAATCCTAAAGATTAGGTTTTGTTTAAGGAACAATTATTTGCCCAATGACCACCACATTGACACTTTATGCAGAATGGGGCACTTGGAGTAACAAAATAGTTGCTACTAAAAAATGGTTTAGAACTTGTGTAACCAAAACCATAAGTATTCTTTCAAGGTCGGATTTGTGAATACATTTTATCAAAATATTCTTTATCCATGGTAAAGTTTGACAAACATTTCCTCAAAAAAGAAATTTCAGATTTGAGTTTTATAACTAAGTTCTTGTTTTTAAAATCATTTGAACTAGTGCTAGGATTGAAAAAATCTTTCTTAGAAATTATGTTTTCTAGATCATTGAAATTTTATTCTCCTCAGAACTTACTTCCTCAAATTTTTGTGAAATACTTTCAAAATCAGAATTTTTCTTATCAAGATATTTAGAAAGATCTAATATTTCCTTAGTAAGAATAATATTCCTAGAATTTTCCTTATCGAGTTTCTTCATGAGTTTTCAGTTCACATTTTCAATGAGTTTGGAAAACCTAGAAACTTCTTCATGGGCAGGTAAAGTATTATCATCATCAAAAGAAGATTCTTCATCCGAAGAGTTATAATATTTTCTATCATTAGCATTTAATGAAACATTGGTCATTGATTCAGCATTGTGTGCCATATCCATCAAGAAGTGACTATCAATATGTATCCTGGCTAAACGACTAACATTCTTTTTTCCAAAATATTCATAATCTGAAGATTTATCTAAAGAGTCTCCACTACTAGAAATCCATGTGTCCTTAGATTTCAAAACTTTCTTTGCTTTGGACTTGTAATATTTCTTTCTATTCCTCTATGAATGATTCTCTTTTCTTTCTTTCTTCTTTAGCATATGTCAGGAATGCCTTATGTGTCCAACTCTCTTACATTCATAGCATTTTACCTCTGAATCATTATTATCTTTCCATTCCTTCTTCTTATACATGGATTGGAAATTTCTCTGTCCTTCAATCTCGTTCATCCTTTGAGAAAGTTTAGCTAACTCAATTTTTTAGAAATCACTCTCACTAGATTTAGATTGGATTATAACTTTCTTAGACTTTGATCTAGTAACTCTCTCAGTAGTCTTAGCTTTCATGTGATTTTATGTTTTAGTAAAAGCAACACTACCATTCCCATTTTTCTTCTTTATGTTGTTAACACCTCTTTTCATTCTAGTCTCATGCTGAAGAAGAGTTCCAAATACTTTATCAAGAGAAATTCGAGTAACCTTCTTGCTTTCATCGATAGTAGTTCTCTTAGATTCCCACTCATTGGGCATAATATCAATTATCTTGTCAACAAGGGCTTCATCGTCTAGACCTTTCTCTCCCATTGATTGTAAGCTATTCACAATAGTCATGAATCTTTGTTGGACCTTACAAATTCATTCTCCATAAAGAAAATTAAAACCATGATACTCAGCTCTAAGCATGGCCCTTCTAGTATCAATCACTTTAGATGTACCAAAATGTGTAACATCAAGTTTCTTCCATATACAGTTAGCTGTTTATCTAGAAGAGATTTGGCTATATAGGTTCCTAGTTATTGAAAAAAGTAAAATATTACGTACCTTGTAGTTGAGTTGGTAATCATGTTTTTCTTGATTAGTAAAGGCACTTACTTATTTTTCAGGGATCTTGTATAAACCAGTAAGCATAAAAAAAAATTCAACCCCAGTGTTGATAATGAATGTCTTCATGCGATCTCTCCATTATTCGTAATCATTAGCATCAAATATTGGAGGTCTTGTTGGATTAAGATTATAAATGGATCAAAAATTTAATCCCGCCATCCTTAAGAAAATATTTGGCACACAAAATTGTTAGTATTATATGTTTTTAAATAAGAGAAAATATTCTAAGAAAGAAAAATTGTATCTCTAAGCAAAAAGTGAATCTGAACTATGAGTCCAAAAAAATTATTTAAAAAAATAGATTCAGAAAAATATGAATCCGGAAAATGTGAATCTAAGAATTCCCTTCTAAATCTGATCATGTGATTAATTCAGATTTAACCTCCTCTAATACCAATTGTTAGGATGTTATGTGACTAAGTATAATATACTCTACTATACCAAATGTAGGATCGAAATATGAATGAGATTCTCAGATACAAGAGGGGGGTGAATTGTACCTTTAAAATATCCCTTAGGAAATTTTTAGGATGGTTATGTTTAACATGGTTAAACAGAATAATTCACAAGACCTCTATGAGTTCTAATCACTTTCTAAATTTCAGAATAGTGATTTCAAAAATGAAAATTAACAAAAGATACGAAGATTAAGATTCTACCTCAATGCTTATGGAATCTAACTATATTAGAGTACAAGGATGAGGAAGTATAAAAAAGTATACTTTCCTCAATAATAAAAAATGCAGCGGAAATCAATGTAGTAAAACTATAAGTAACAAGTATAAACTCTTTTAACCCAAAGAGGATGGTATCCAAGAACATTGGATAATGGTACCTTGATTTATACATTCAAGAAATTTTGTCTTACCCACACCAGGGTAATACCTCGATAGAAAGATCAGAGTTTATCTTTCTATCCCCGCAAGACCTCAACTATCAGGTAGTCAGCACCTCTGTATTCCTCAGCATGGAAGCCCTCAACTTCAAGGTGTTGGAACCTCTGTCTTCCTATCCCCAGAATCCATCGATTGTACACATCAAAAATCGGCGTCACATGAAGAAATTTGCACAAGGAAAAGTTTGAATAAGCTGTTCAAACCTTACGATAAAAGATTGAGAGTTGATAAGAGCCTCTCTCTCTAGAAATCACATCAAGAAATTCTGAGAAAAAAATTCCAATATTCCTTAGCACGTTCAAATGAGCTCTTCTTTATAGGTGAATCTCCAATGGTCGGCTCCTTCCTCCAACTGTCATATTCTTCCTTGAATTTCGAAGGGACTTATATATGTGTCACTCAATCCATGGTTAGTCAATAACTGAAAGCACGAAATTGTTTTGTAATAAAACAAGCGTAATCATAAGTAAAACTATAGTTCGTAATGTAAGCAAATAGAAGTTCAGAGTATAACCAAAATGGAATTTAGAGTATATGATAAAGAGATATTCGGATTCTGTGTTATAGGAATTTGGAACCTGATTTCTTTAGAAATCTAGAGTCTGAATTTCTAAGGAAATTCAGAGTCTGGTTTCACTAGAATTTGGAATATGAACTTACAGAGTTTGGAGTCGAACTAGTAGGAATTCGGAGTCGAACTATTAGATATTCAGAGGCGAACTAGTAGATTTTCATAATCAGAATTTGGAGTAAAACTTTATTAGAGTTTGTTTCTAGAATTTGGTGTTAAAATTCATTAGAGTTCATGTACAGAATTCATAGTGGAACTTCATTAGAGTTTTCATCCAGAATTTGGAGTGGAACTACATTAGAGTTCGTATCCAGAATTCAGAGCGGAACAACATTTGAGTTTGTATCCATAATTCGAAGTGGAATTTCATTGGAGTTCCTATCCATAATTTGGAGTGGAACTTCATTAGAGTTTTATACAGAATTCGGATTGGAACATCATTAGAGTTTATATCCAGAATATTGATTCTAAAAACAGAATACTTCATATCTAAGTATTATATGATTCTGAGGTTTTAGATATGAATCCTATTTTTATACATAAGAAAAATATTAATATGAACAATGAAAAAATGGTAGGGGTAAATTCCTTTGGGAAGGAAATTTTCCTTATAAAAGTAAAATATAGATTTTATTAAGTATAAGGTGTTTTGATTTTCAAAACAATAAGGAATGGAAAAGTCATAAGGAAAACCTTATTGACTCAAAATCTTTAGCCCTTATGTTTATATATACATATGGTCTTCAACCAAAAATAGTGTCATGATTAGACTCTTCACATACCAGATGATAAATTACATATAGTTGAACATGTACTGTTTGAGAGGGCTTGGACTCTGCCATAAAATTGTTATAAGTATGAATATTTTATTTGAATAAATAAATATTTATCATAATTTAATACTATTTTCAATGTTTGATAATTTTTTTAAAATATATAATGTTTTATATAATGTTTTTTTGGTAAAAATAGTGTAGAAGAGTTTTCGGTATTCTTGAATGCATGTTATATAGAAGAAGTATAATTTTAATAAGATTAAATAACATTTTTAACAAACATTCTTAATTTTTATTTTGACTATTTATTAATCCTAAAATTTTAAAAATCATTAATATATAGTCGATTGTTTATAACATTTTTAGAGGAATTATATTTGAATCATTATATTGAAACTTTTATTGTTTCATAAGATTGAGTTTTCTAGTAAATGTTAGATTAATTATAACGTGATTGAATAGTATAAATAGATGGAGAAAGAGAAAAATGGATATATGAATATTAGAATGGACCTAAGATAGAAAAAATTGATGGATGAAAAATATAATGGATAAAGGGTATTAAAACCAACATATGTATAGTATAATGTATGGAGGATGGCCAAACTAGTTTGAGGAAAAATACAATAAATGGAAGAAAAGTTAAACTAATAGATGAATAGTGAAAATGGATATGGATTATACAAATTTATAATGAGTTCAAATTATGAAGGCTACATAATTTAGATGTCACAATTGTGATGTTGCAATATGTAAAATTGTGTAGTTACAAAGGTAAACTTACAATCTATACAATGTTCATGTAGGATGTAGTAAAATGATCAGGTAATAATGTTTCTATTAGAAATATATGTAAAGTTCAAGTAAAAATAATGATGTTGAAAATGTCGAGTGTTAATGAATTTTAAAATAGATGGATAAAAATAAAATATACAGAGAATGATTAAAACAGAAGGATGATCATTTCAATGGATAAAAGAACAGTAAAATAGATTATGGAATAGTGATGTAGATTGAGGGGAGAAAAAATGGATGGAGGAATAGTAAAATGGTAGAAGTAAAAGTTCATAAAATAGAATAAATAAAATATATTAAAAACATTCTCCAAAAGGAATTATTTTAAGGATATAATATTTTTCATAAGAGAGAGGTTATAATGATTGAATAATTTTCTCAATGATTAGATTATGAATGTTTGAAGAAGTTTCATAATGCTAATATAAAGAATGTTTGAAGAATGTCTTCAATGATTAGTTTTATAAATATAATATAATTTTTTTAATGTTATTTTTATAGAAATTAAATGAACTGTTGGAGACATGATGTTAATAATGATTGTTAATAACATTCTACAAATCCAGAGAAGAATCCAAATAAAGTATTCTAGTACAGTTTTGAAATTTGAATTTTAGTTAGTGGGAAAATGAATTTAGTTTCTATAAATTTATAATTTAGGTTTTCCTATGTAAAGGGGGATCAAGTAAATTGATACCCACAACAGTTCCCTAAAAAATAATGAATTTGATGAATTTGATTTTCAAGAGAGTTTAAAACTAGGATCATTTTCAGGATGAAAAAAATTGTGTCGGATGTGTACGTATTATAGAATACCTAATCTAGGTGTGAAATATTGTTATATAACTGGTGAAATTTATAATAGAATTCTAGATGTGGTATTTTTATTTTAAATACCAGATAAAGTATCCAAATATATGGATGGTGTAATGATTTTTTAAACAAGACATAACACTAGCTAGGAGTTATAGTTTTTGAAAGGTATATTGAATGAACATTTATGAAATGGAGAAATATAATAGAAGATAGATATATTTTAGTTTGAGAAAACCATATAGATATTCTTAATGAACATCTATTGAGTAGATTTAAAAAACATACATCTTTTCTGATGAAAATTTTCTTCTAATAAAAACCATGTAAACTGATGGGTGTCATTATTATAATCCATAGCAAGAGATATAAAGATTATAATAGGACTTGGATCAATATTTTATTCAATTTATTCATACAATGAAATCCCACAGAGCCATGGGAGTGGCCAATGAAAGGGTATAGATTCTCACGCTGAGGATTAACTTTATAATTATTTCTTAACATGTTTCTCTCATATCATTATATTATTGTGATATTATTATAAAATTTTATAAGGATAAATCATAAACATGTTTTAGGGGATAAAATTTTTTTATAATACAAATTCTTAAATGATCATCAATGATTCACCCCTATCTTAGTGGATCAATGATCCTAATGACCATTTCCTAGAAGAAGAGTATAAATTGTACATTTTAATATCCTTATCACTAAAAAAATCAACACATTAAACACCTTAGGAATTTTATCATTTTTTCCAAAAAAATTCATTGATTCATGAATATAATGATAAAATATCATTTATCATATTCCTAGAGGTTAGTCACATTTTGTAAATTGGGTTTCCACCCATTAAGTAAAATGAAACCATGTGTTTTTCAAAAAATAGAATCATTGATGATGATTTGAAAGATATAAATTCAATTCTTATTTCATTACCATTAATAAAATTTCTGATGGTTATGGTTCTCAAAATAAAGAAAAATTTAGGGCAAACTCAAAATTATTTTTACATGAGTCACTAATGTGATGGATGAAAAATTAAAAATCCAAAAAAGAATGCTTGAAAATATATAAATGTAAATATAAATAAATTGTTTATTAATACATCACCAGAGTTAATAAAGTTGTTTAGAAAATAATAGGATTTTAATATATCTTGGATGATTCTAAATTTTTTATGAAACTCATGAGAAACATCCCTGATAGGTTTGACTCAATGTACTCTATCATAAAAAATAAAAATGAGTTAATTATTGATCAATTGAATAAATATTTTGTTTTTCATGAGATGAAGAAAATATAAAACATTTATAGATGAATATCATTATGACTAGAAATCATTATTTAATACATTTAATAAAACTTATAACAAATATAATGATTACCCTAGATGTAAGAAACAATTATATAGAAAAAAAGTTTCATTTTAAACAAAAATGTTGAGTATTATTATTTTGATACAATATAATCATATTGTGAATCATCATAAATGTTCATAACGAAATTTGAAAATATTTAAAAGATTTAATAGTCCTCAAATAGTGAATATAGTGATGGAACTGAAGTATCATACATGGAGTAACTATTAAGATCAAAATGATTAGCCTATCAGGATAAAAATACCAAACTCAATAAAGAGATCATAATGATGAAGAAAGAAATTTTAATTGTTAATTAGGGATAGGACTATTTACATTAATATTAAAATTACTATATCCAAGATATCAAAAATATCAAATTTAATGTTTTCAAACTAGAAAACAGGTGAACAATCTTTGTTAGAATATTTATGTTAATGACTTTGAGTATTATAAAACTCAAGAAAAACATATTAAAGTTTTTAAGACCTTAATAATTATAAACTAAAATTTCTGCAAAGAGTCAAAGGTAAATATTTTTACATTTCAAGCTGCTGAGAAAGTTATTTCAATGAATTAAGTAAACTCTTCACCCAATAAATATAAATGTTCACTGAATATTAAATTTCAAGAAATATTAATGAATGAAATTAGAACAAATATGGTAGAAAAATGATATTTTAAATATATTGAATTAATGGTTTTAGAATTATCTCTGGAAACAATTTCTTGCATAAAACATGCATGTAATCTTAAAACGTTGATGGGACCCTTGATAAATGATTCTTGATAATATTTTTACATTAAAGGATCCTACATCAACAAAAATTTGTTATTTGATGATTTCGATTTGTGTATTTGAATTTATGGTGGGAAAAATTATAAATTTTGGTATAATATTCCTCTTACTATAAATAGAAATGAACAAAATCGGATTATTAGTGAAAGAAATGTGACTATGTTTCCTATGTTTCATGAGTTATAAATGTAAAGTCTCAATATTATAGAAAATTTAGAATGATGAAGAAAATTTATTTCTCAGAGGATGTTGGTGGAATATGTGACCAAGATCGATATATTGTTGAAGAATATATGAAAAATATTCTATTAAAAGTTTGTAATGAAAAGAATAAAAAGAAACATAGCTAAATAATATTGAAGAAATAACATTTTTTTGAGACATCTCTAAAATCAAGATAAAGGAACAAACCATGGATTCATGGGAGTGTATAATACTAATTCAATACAATGGATATGAAAATATATAAAGATTGATAAAATACAGAAGGAGGATTAGTTAATTTTTTCAATGTTAGTTCTTTAAAATTACAATGAATAGGAATTGTTGTTATTGATGCTGAAAAACTAAAATCCAATATGATTTTATATTTTTTTGTTATTAAAATCAATTTATTGAGTGTTATCCAATGATGTGATTATTGCATGTAAGTTATATTTAAAACATATTCTCGCATCACAAGAAGTTTGTAAAATTGAAAAAAACTGACCAAGGGAGTAAAAACCAAAAGATATTTTCGACATTAGAGAAATTTTTAAATCATTCTACTTAACTACAGTGGATGAAAATATGTTTTAGAATCAAATACATGGCCATCTTGTAATGTTAAATGTGATAAATTTTTTAAAAGTTCATTTTGTATGAATTATTACACCACTGAAGTTGAAATACGATGATGGTATAATAATATTCTATAATTTGAAGATAGTTATTATAAAACCAATGAATTTTGAAATCCATTTCACCAGAAAACATCAGCTTCTTCACATTGATCAATATGGGTTATTGATATATAATAAAATAAATTGTATTTTATAATTTATCAATTTCATTGAAGACTTCAATCGGATGACTAACTTAATATTTTTGAGGCGCAAATTAGAGGATTGCGATATGTTAATATATTAAATGTGCGGTGTTGATATATAAATGGTTATTATATAATAATGTTAAGAACTCATAATAGAATATAGTACATAATTAATGATCTCATGTCCAATTTTAGGACTCATAGAATCAAACATCAATATTGTGGTCTCTACACTCCCCATGAAAATGGATTTACAAAAGTTTAGTAGAAATGCTAAGAATTATGATGGACGAGTAAAAAAAATATGATTTTTATGGAAAATAACTTGTAGTACTGGTGAAAATGAAAATAAATTATTTTTATTAAAATATTTGAAATCCAAACTAACTTTCCATGTAATTATGTATAAAAAGAAACTATTAGTGAATTATTTCATGGTTTTTGGGAGTCACATGTTTTTTATAATAAAAAATTTGGATCATGGAAAATTTGAGTAAATTTTAAATAATTAATTATCATGGGATATTCCTCACATGGAAGAAGATATTAATATTAAAATAAATATTTACAAAACTCAATCAATTGATATAATGTGAATATTGTTAAAAATGAAAACCCCTTAAAAAGATATTTTGAATGTTGAGAAAGATTACCTGAATAAAAACAACAATAATAAAAATGTGATGAGAAATGTTATACAAAATAGGTACATTGTGAATCATTCAAATTGTTTACTGATGAAAGTGAAACAGGATGAAAATATCAGAAATTATCTACTTTATAAAAAAACAATAAATCCAAAAATATCATTATAGACTAGAATTCAATAATTTGGATAGGATGAATGTTGACTTTAGAAATTCTATATTCACATATCTTAGGGTTTGAACCAAAATGAATTTCATTAGTAGTTGACCATAATGAATGAGAATATTATATGAATGACGAGTAGGATGAAATTGAAATAATTTAATTTAGGGAGTTGTTTGTTGACCATTAGGAATGAATAATGTTTGAAAAATGGGTGCCCCAAAATAATACTAAAGAACATGAAGGTTTATGAAGAAATAAATCACAAAATATCTATAATGGTTATTCATTAGTGGAAGGTATAATTTTTTCAGAAAGTTTTACTCATATTTTGAGATATTAATCACTCATATGTTCTTTGAAGTTACTATAAATCATTGTTGATATGCACCAAATGAGCATCGAGAAAATAAAAAAGGATGGAATAACAAAATATGGTTATTATATTAAACATAATGAAAAGGAAGAAGGTTTTGATGATCTTACAGATCACGTGAACCCGTAGCATACATTAGATCACATGACCTGTAGGAGGTCATGTTGATGGAAACACATTGTACAAAGACTACTAAATGACTCACGTTGTCCCTTAGACAAGTCTTTATTCTCTTTTTAAGGCACCATAGACAATTTCTGATTAAGAATTGGAAGCTAGATAAGGTCTCCCAGGTTATGCATTTTGTCAATCTCCAAATGCCGAATGAGCCACCCAAAAATCCTTCAAAAATAGGAGGACAAAATCCAAAATTTTGGATCCTCTTCTGATTATGAAAATAATTAGATGCATCTCAAATTGAGATGGTTATTTTCCATGAAAACATTTAATAAAACCGACGAGATGCCTATGCCTTTAAAAAATGTAAATAAAAAATAGAGGAATATGGATCCTATTGCATTAATAAAAATCATCTATCATACCAATGGATGTCCTCAAAACACTGCACTCCCCATCAACGTGTCCACCACATTTCCCAAATTCCCATTTGAATGTGATCCTCGTCATTAAATGAGTATAAAACATGTTCAAGAAACCCTAAACTCCCCCTTTTTCTACAAAAGTAATAATAAATAGGAATTTCCATAAATGATCAAGCATCACTACAATACATTTTTTCGTTGCATGATGTATCACCAAGAGTTAAAGTGACTCTCCAAAAAAACATCCAACAAACCGTACAAAATCAAGAAAAATGTCATATTAACTAATTACATAAAATTAGAAGATTCCTGATACTCTTACTTTCATAAATATCACACGACATGCCCAATATTTCTACACTATTCTCTCACACGACCCCTCAAAATGTATACCTAATTTTGAAAAGGCCCCATAGAAAGTCATCCTTGTATATTGTAAAGGACTAAAAAATTTACCAATTATCATGCGATAGCATTTACATGGTCACCAAGATCTCATGCAGTCCCCTGGACATGTTAGATAAGAAATTTGAAAGTCCCTTGACATGTCTTATAGGTTATGAAAAATCACATTAATTAGATATAACCATACAAATGGGGGATTGATGGGATGGTATCATGGATGCAAAATAACAGGATATATCCCCAGAGTGATCCACATAAGAAAATCATGAAAACACATGACTCCAAGACCCTCCAGTGATTCAATCCTAGATTCACACAATATGCTTCATGAAATGTTTTGAACAACCAGGGTGGGAAAGTCTATAAATCTATCCCCGCAATGACAATGTCACATGTCGGAATTATTGCTTCTACAGGCACCACTGTACTCAAGAAACAGTGAAGATTTCATGGAGAAATTGATCTCTTGACTAAGATTATTTTATAATTTATGATCCAAAGAACAACCAGAGCGATCCTGCTTTATGCATGTGCACTTTACGAGATCATTCTTAGATCACATGATAAACCTCTAGAGGGACATTTGAAAAACATCCATCGTACTTACTAGAACACTCAATACATAAAAAAAGATAACAATGGAAAAATCAAAGAAATTTTTAATAAAAGGATAGAAAAAAGACTAATGGATGGGAGATTTTGGAAGAGAATAGATATGTTGATTTTCATTATCTTCAATTAAACCACCCGGGATATGCGGAAACACCATGACATGATTCGTAGACCACACGATTCTCTTTTGGTATATAATTTGGATCATGTGAAGTACCCTAGACCTGAACAAAGATGGTCGCATGGAACACATAGTTCTTTCCACCCATTCCTCAGGAAACCCAATGGGATCTCCATCCAAACCATGTTCTTATGTTCATAAATGTTAACTTGATCATATAAAAAAACCATCATATTTTTGTTGAGTCACATGATAACACCTAGCCATGTGAAATGTATTTTTAAAATCCCACTAGAAATTCCATCTATGTCTTTCAATGACCCCCAAACAGGTTATCTTATATCTTGAATCTCCCTCTTTGACACATAACATTCACTCTCATGATTCCCTAATGTTTTAGCTATATTTCTTGATTAAAAAAATGGAAATTTAGTTAAATCTTGTGACACCAAATGGGAATGTCTGCCAAGGTCATAAGATGGCTTCTAGGACATGTTTTCAAGTCTTTTGATGTCCTCCAGACAAGTCAACCTTGATCATGTGACAAAATTCATATATTCCATCTATGAAATATGATGTTCCTTAGACAAGTCATCTTGGTAATGTGATTTTCTTAAGTCATTTTAGGTATACATCCTATAACATGTCATTAAAACAAAAAATTCATGTAAAGAGGAAAATATATTCATGTGAGCAAGAGATATAGCCCATGTCAATTGGGAATCCATGTCTTGATAATATTATCCATCCTCGGTGTGTATTCCTTGACTCGTAGAACTATAATGAATTGGATTCATTCTAAAACCAATATATTTTTGAAACCTTCCTATGGCCCGAGCTCTGTATAATATTATTACAAGGGTAGTACCAGTACATGATCCATGCATCCATTTTCAATGTGACTAATTAATTTCAATCTCATGTTTCTCACATCGATCATGGATCACATGGGATTAGAGAGTTATGATTGTCTTATAATTCCCATTAGAAATCTCTAAAAACAAAAAAAAATCACACAATGATTTCCCCAATGAGTGGAATTATATAAATAACCCCAATATAAGGCTATCTACGTTTATCCCAATCCTTAGGGCTTGAGAATAATATGATAACTCTGATTCCTATTATAACCATCAAATGTTATATGTATCCTTGAGACTCGAGCTCAAATTCCATGTGCCAGAATGCCTTTTTATATTTCCATTGATCAGTACATTAAACTTCATGGTGTTAAAGAACTATGTGGATTTTGATTCATATAATAAATATGACATATATGACACATTATAACATATCAATTCCCTCTTTAGAATATTAACATTCTCCATTAATGGAAGAACATTCTGAAGTGCATGGTTATATGGATTCAACATATTAGCTTCTATCCATTACTATGAAATGGATAAAGAACAACATATAAATATAGATAGATTCACTAATGAGATCCCTACTAATTTTATGAAATTATTCCTATTCTATCATCATTTTTTATGGTAACCGATCACATAAATAGATTATGATTATTTTAATGAAAATATAATAAATTTATAAGTGTTTCTTGGATTAGGAAACAATTCCTCCACAGAGGTTGCGATGAGACTGACCTCACATCTTCTAGACTAATGCAAGCCCCTAAGAATTATTGGGTCTAAAACCCCAAGTGAGAACCTAAATTTGGAAAGTAGGTCTATACACAACTATGGATTAGGGAACCATATTTCATTTCTGTTTATAATGAAAATTGTGATCCAACATTAATGATTATGTAAGAAATTCTACCCATATTCAACCATTGGGGAAAAATGAACCCACCTTAATGAGGCTTTCAAATTCATATATTCTTTGTTAAAACAAAAATGGGGAACATAATATGATTATTTTGAATTACAAAATTATTGTGTTTTTATTATCCAGTTCATTTTTCGGCAGACTATTCTAATTTTTTTTGAATTTGATGTTAATCTATGAGTTAAAAAATGATTAGGTCATTATCCATTGGGATATTTTATTGAACACTATATGAAAACAAAATTGTTTAACCCAACATGAATCTAAAAAATAACAACATGGTTGGTTTGTCATGTGTGATACCACATTGTTTTTCAAATCCATCAAAAAACAAGATAAACTAGATATAACTATTAAAATTGATCCTCTAAAACCAAGGTCCCCCAAAATATAATTACTTCCTTCTATTGATAATTCCATTAAACTAGAATGATTTTATCATCAATAAAAAAACATTATTGTTACCCATCCATATATGACTGAACAAATCAGGCCTATTATATATCACTAATTGGTTTCCTTATTCCTCTTTGTATGTATGTCTACAGGCTGATCTCATAAATAGAAAATTAATCCATGATAATGGCATCATCCAACAACCATTTAGATAAGTCAAATGTAACTGCAACCCCTTCGAGTGGAATATTAATATCACATGTTTGACAACATAAATGATAGGTGTAAAACACGATGGATTGGGATTAAATTTAATTTAGTACATTCCCAACCCTAAGGACTATTCATGAGAGCCACGAAGCAATAAACTAGATGAATTTGCACAATCCAGGGAATTCAACTGCTATTCCAGTGGCCCTCATTTCCAAAGACAAATGAATTAAGAGATTAAATAAGGAAGGAACCTGTCACCACAATCAATATCTAATAAAGGTGGTCCCGATAGTCAAATAAATATCTCTTCTAGTTTAGGTGCCACTGAGGAGGGACCTTATCAGTCATTATCACCAACATCATCCCACTGATACCCAAAATTCCCCTGCCAATGGCACCAAATAACACGCATCCACCTGTGACACCCCTACATGGGTAGAAATGATGACTCCTAAGACATGGAAGGATCTATATAAGTGTGAGTGGATTATATTCCTACTCACATAGATGTTGTCTGATAATATATTCTCATAAAAACCAGCAACAATGTACATAGTCTTTCTCACTAGGAAAAACTATATAGGAATTTTCCTGCCAAAGCCATGGCGGGGGTGCATATCTTTTCCCCCATTCAAGAAGCCCATCACCATATTCTTATGGAAAAATGAGGAAATAAGTGGGTTAATATCACTACTTCATTCAAAGTTATCTTATAGTATATAGTGGAGATGGAAGATGTGAATGATTATATCCATGCACAAAATTTTCAGTAATTTTTATATATCTTAGAAACAACTAATGAACACTACTGACATATTCCAACATTTGTAAAGATACAAGGACTGTTGCATATTCTTATCCCTACAACATGGGTAGCTGAAAACACTGATCATTATGAATAAGTGGTTCCTCTAGATAAACCATACATTTTTTATCCCATATTGGAGGATTTTCATCATATTTTGATAAAGGGAGAGGTTTCCGGCTATGATTATATTCCTATTATTACCAGGGCTCACCGGGTGAGGGTGGCACATACCTCAGGATAGAGGCATATTCCTTTTGAAAATGTCTTTAAATATATTACAACAAGACAATATCAAGATCATATCCTCGTTCTAGATAAGGCTCACTGAGTGAGAGGTGAACATTCCTTGAGATATGCTCATATTTCTATCAATGGAGACCATCGTCAAACTCCAAACGGTTACGATCAAGCATTTACCCCTATTATGGATGGGGAAACTCCTAGTGAGATTGAATTTTTCCTTAGCACAATCATGTATTACTATTATAGAATCTCCCTAGAATATTCTAGTTGATCCTGGATGCCTAGACCTTTTTCCTACATTTTATAAGTAAAGGCTACACCAACATCATGCTGAGGTAATACAAGAGGAGGATCATAACACTTATCCCATTCTAGAGGTTCATCGATATATTTTATTGGGGAATTCATATTCAGAATGGGGTCATATTCTGGTTCCAACCAATACCCACCATTTGAAATCCACACATGCCTCGGGGTAGTGTCATATACCTTCCATGAATGACCAGCTATATATTCCAATGGCTAAGGATTGGGAACATGCCCCCATTCTGATCGAGGATCACCTTGTGAGAATGGAACATGTCTCTATAAATTATTATATTACTATTAATATTATGGAACCCCAATGGAATTTTCAATAAAATTATTAGTAGTGGTATCATAATCTCACAAAATTAGATGGTTTTCAAAAAGATCCTGAAACCAGTGTACAATAGGCTCATATCCCTACAAAATTCCAAAAGGTAGGTCGTCATATTCCATCCATGACCTAGGATATGAACTACATTTCTAATCTACTCAAATATAGTGTCTGCGAGGTCATTAGAGACACATTCTCAAAACCATGGGGTTTTACACTATTCAAATATAGTAGAAAATTATCATTACCATGATAGTTTTCCCCGTGGTAGTGTGGAGATGGATTATAGGGACTCTACTCTTCCCAACCACCATGGTCAACCTCCTAAAAATGATATCTCCCACAAATAAGAAATCCTCCTCATTCCTAGTCACATTAATATGGAAGGCTATCAAAAATTGTGATGCATGCATATAGAGTTGTGATCAATACATCAGTGTCTACCGCATATAGTTCCCTACCAACATCAAGAAGCACTCCAGTCTAGTTACAAGGTGATCATTTGAATATTTTTCTATGATCTGATTAGATGGAGACTTGTAAAAATGATGAATAATAGTATGAAACTGTATTATGAATCGATTTAGCTATAAAAAACAACCCCTTAATGTTCAGGAACCCTATTACATATGACTATAAGATTCTAGATGAGCAGGAAAATGAGTGTATTCCATATATAAAATAAAATATATGGAGAACACACAAATTACTAAAGATTTTATCCCCCACCATTTCTTGGATACAAGGGTCACATTAAGACAATCAGGATAATATGTTTCTAGCCGAACATGGTTGCTATCTCCATTGCCCTGTATCCAAAAACAGGAAAGCACATATAAACTTTTCCACATTCTTGCTTCCATTACATCACAATCCATTCTCCATATGGTCTCTAAAGACACATAATGCATTCATATTATATTATAGGGAATTATGGATTGTTACACTTGAACGTGACTCTAGAACAACAAAACCCTCAGACACGGTGTCTTGTAATGTCATAGGCTTCGACAGAATCAAGGGACTAGGTAACTTGTGAGCTAGTTGGTCACTAGCATTGAATAAATATCCTTCAAAGAAGATATTAAATTAGAAATGTAGTGATATAATATCCTTAAAACCATTAAATCAGGCCATTCATAGAAATTAGAATTAATTTCAGGCACAGAAGCTGAGGTTGTGATCAATCGAAAAATATCCCTTAAATAATGAATCCCATCACGGGACATCGTCGATCCAAAGTCTGATGAAAGAAATCTTTTTCCACATAAAAGAGATTGTATTAGTAGCTAATATATCATCCAACTAGGGGAAGTCCTAGTTTGGTGGGTATGGGGGATATTTACCACCGCCTCCACCATTATATTATCAATTCCTAACGGGATTTAGGACATATCATTAGAATATAAAAATGAACCCCATCCCACTGGGCCGAGGGATATTATATCTCAATAACCATCACTAGGTTTATCATCCGCTGATAGGGTCCTAGTGATATAAATAATGATTCTAGATCAAACCCATCCTACTTGGTTGGGGAAGATTTTTATCTCCATTTCTATCATGGGAGTCATAAAATCCCCAACTAGAATCATTAGATCCCCAAAAATAAGATAAGTTGATTCCAAATGTATCCCTGAACAACCCTCATCCCACCAGGCTGAGGGATTTTTCATCATCATCATCTCCATTGAGAGAATCAGTCTTTTCCAGGTTGGGAGGTAAAAATCAATGGACCGCATCACATCCATCCCTCTTCCTATAATACAATCTTATTATTTTTAGTGTCTAATAAATAATCATGACTATAAAATATCAAAAATTAATTGTTAATAGACCAATATGGGTGGAACGTATAGTGAAGGTGATCAAACCTAATTGTTCTTATTAGCCAAAATTTGTTAATTTAAATAGTGGCTTGAATAATGACCCTTGAAGTAGGGAGTGCAGAATCAACTTTTTTCATCTAATGTAATGATATAAACTCCACTACGAGATATTCCTCTATTAATATTTTCACTTTCCACACAATAGATATTTTGTATCTCGACATAAATTTAGAGGGGATAATCATGAAAAACATTCCCCAAGAATAGGATGATCAGGATGCCCCAACCAAGGCTACAGTCACCCAAAACCATATAAGACTCTTTAACTTAGCTCTTCCAAATACTGAGATTCCACCTCTTTAGTGGAGCCCTACCATTGAAAAGGGGGAAGGTGTTGCAACATCCAAATCACCACTATGAAGAATCGAAATTCTCACCATCGAGGAATAGTTTTAATAGTATGAGAGTGATATAAAAACAATAAGACAACTCAGTGAGGAGATACTCAGAAGAAGTATTCCCTCTAGGTATAGTCTTTAAGATGAGATGATTATTCTCCCTCGCTTGGCTGATCTGCCATAAAAATGGATTTTATGCGTCAAAACCTCATAGGATCTAGATATAAAGTATAACAAATGTGGAATTCAAAAATTTTCATGACTTCCCTCTATTGCATTGACAACATCTCCCTTTTTTGGGGTGATCATTCGGTCTTACGATGAATTGAGAATCATCAAAAGATGAAGTGGGGAAACCTCATCGACACCACCCACTCCCTATAGATTGGAGAAGGCTCCGAAATCTGAAACCTTATGGATGATTAACATCATAAATTCCTTAAATACTTGAATGGAACTCATTTAAGGGAGACTTGAACTTGTGAAACCTAATATTAATTCATATCCCTTGTGGGTGGAAAAATGTTTTCCTCTTCCCAATTTCACCATTCATACCTTCTTTAACTTTGATTATGATGGTGTCCCTAAACAACATTTCACACCATTCATATCATGATGATGGAAGCTATAGATCTAATAGAGGTAGAAACTATTATGTGTTTTGTATAAGAGATAACATGTACAACCATTGTTTGGTACAACAGTATTCCAGTCGGATCAATTGTAGGATGGTAAGACCTTTGTTGTCAGTTATGTTACAAGTTCAAATCCAGAATGAGTAAAAAGATGATCGCTGACTGAAAAAACAAAAAGAAATAAAAAAATGAGAGCGGTTATAACATCATATCATGGTGTGAGGATTCAACCTATTCACTCAACATCCCTCTCTCACTCGAGAAACTAATGGAACTCTCTTCTAAAAATATTTATGTCGAGTTACAGACACCTATGAAATATCTAGGTAGGATTTAGGAGTTAATAAAAATGGAACAACATCGCTAGGATTCTTTTTATAAATATCACAAATATGACCCCAACCATTATCATATGGGAAAATGATAGGCAGCAAAGAATATAATGTTTTCATATTCAAGAGAGATACTATGTGAATTCAACAACCTAGCAGGGGCGCTAATCACCCATCATAATTTATTTAGAATCATCAACATTAGAATCTCCCTCATCTTGAAGAATATTTAAAATCAAGGTCACCATGTAATGGAGAAATGGATGATTAAAGTACAACTATTTCAAAATGAAAAATTACCCATTTTTTCTTAGTATACTTGGATAATAAACTACTCTTGCTACCATGACCTAGGAAGGCTGATAAGGTAAAACTCACTGACTATAATGACTACTTCTCTTTCCATTGAAGGTTGTGTCATAATAACCATGAATTATTTATTATTAATAAAATTATTAAAGGAAACAACTATTTTGGATAGGTGGTGCTAGATAAGTCCTTAGAGAAGGTGGACTTCATAGCTGTTACCCAATTAGTAGTTGTTGATTGGAAGAATGTTCTGGCCAAGCATGACAAAAATTTTGACAACTAGATGAATTGAATGAATGTTGATCAAGATCATTCCACACTAAGAATATAATTTAGTATACCCAAAAAAATCCCCCACATAGGTATGTAACATCAGATATCCCTCCCAAATATGGTTGGGGCCATCAGAAGCACCAAGACTGAGAAGAAGCATCATACTTTTCTACAATAAATGCCAAGACTCTTGTCAAATTATTCCTTGTGAAATATGAATCACATGAACCACCCAAATTAATGGAACACATATTGAAACAATATATTTTATTTGGTTTTTCCAACATGATTCACTTGTATAACCCCTTCTACAATGATGAGTATTCCTCAAAAAACAAGTTTCACAGACATGGATGGGGGAACAAGATGTGGTATGCGCTTGAATCAGGGATAAAAGGGACAACATGAGCATTGAAAGACTCAGTATTTCACTAATATACCCTCAATGTGCATATATATAGTTTATACCCATGGTAATGAATTCTGGTATGCCCAAAATATTCATGGTGGTCTCCAAAAACACTTAAGTACTCACCCATTCACAGTTATCCTAAATGACTACCTAGTAGGGGTTTGATTATCTGGTGATTAAAAAATGTGGGAAGGATAGTAAAACCCATGAAACTGATATAAAATACTCTTAGGACCTCTAAAAAATTCCAATACCTTCCACCTCAAATAACTATTTTCTAGAGACACATATTTAGGTGCAACCCCACCTCTGTAAGTGCTGACTTTTGAAAAAATGTATGAAATTATAAAATAGATGGCTATTATCCCATCCAATATCTCAGTCTTGGATGTGCCTAATATTTCAAAATAACTTAGGGATACACTCATTGGCTCCCAATAGATTCCAGAAAACTTTCAAATAGAAGTCATTTCATCTGATGTTTATCAAGTGGAGACCATTCCATAAGAATTCCATAACTCAATCTCATTCACTGACTAGAATCATGAAGATGTCATCTGAGGTGACATAAAGACCCTATATGTTTTATACATACTCAATAATTTCAACAGCCAAGGGTATCTAATTGATAATGGTTTCAATATAAACCTCATTCTGATTAAAACCTTCCTATGTTTTGGATGTGGATAAGGGGACCGATCTCCCACAATGATGACCATTCAAAGGTATGATAACTGTGAGAAAATACCTCCTGATAACATCAAACATGAAAAATCAGTTTTGGGATTTCATATCTAACACTAAGATTATGATTATACAATGGGATACCCCAAAAATTTTCTTTCTAGGGAGGCCTTGAATCTATTTCCACTTAGCAATTGCCTTCAAATTTCAATCAGTGTATGAAATACATCACCAATGGAATGGTTGGTCTACCTCATGGTGATAGTTCCTCCTCCCGACATACAGAGTCACATTTGATGAAGCATATTTATAAAAAATAATATAAAACAACCAATGGGGAATGATGATATAATTTTTTCATCCCACAATATATTGGGGACTACACCTACAAATCCCTAGAGTATGCTCGATAATAACTATGTTCTCCACATAAATACTTTTTAGGTAATAGACCTAGTAATAAAGGACCAAGTCCCTCCCATACCTAGTGGTAGTATACATGAAAAAATTTCATGGTATCTCTTTGTAACCACTCAAACATTATGGGTTGACAATGTCATATATCGTAGCATATCTCACATAAAGAGTGATAGAGAGACCCCATATCTACACCTTTATATGGGAATACCTTCACATTCTTAGAAATGGAAGAAGATGAGGACATCATCAAGAAATATCATACCACATTTAAGAAAGGTGTCTCAACCCCCATCAAATCACATAGGTAGATAAATCTAGAGTATAAGAAGGCATTTGGACTACTCTAATTAGTGTGACCATTCCCATCGAATATAAATAGATTTATATATCATTTCGAAAGAAACACTAATATTTTTTCCTTTTGAACTATAAAAAAATTCTTAGACGGAATTTATATGTATCTTTGCAGTATCTCGTCATACCTCAAGTCAATAGAGCCATAAATCAAGTATTCAAAAGGATTCACTGTTCTCTAGTAGAAAATTTAGAGGAGGATGTTGAAAATTTTATCAAATAAATATTTTCCCAATATGTACAATACCAAATATGGTGTTCTATCATCATCCCCATTAAGATGAAGAATAGACATATTATGATATGACTAGATGTCAAAGACTTTAGTCAACACTACCCAAACGTTGATTTCCCATTTTTGATCATATAACTCTCGATCAATGAAACTTCTGACTTCCAACACCCCTCTTTATTGGATGTGTAGTCAGGGTACAATCAAATAATGATGGACCCTAAATATGGGGAAGTATCTTCCATCAGGGAACCTCATGATATCTTTTTCGATCAGGTCACGAACGTTGCTTAAAGAAAGATGATGAAACATATCAATTCACCATGCATAATATCCTAAATCCATTCATGGGAGGGATAACCTAGTTTTATGTCAACAAAAATCTTTTCAAATCACATAAATGATGTGATCGCATAACAAATTTTTAAATAGCCATTGACATGTTCCAACAGCGTAGTCAAATGTTGAATTCCCTGAAATTTAGCTTCAAGGTCACATCAGGGAATATCCTAGAATTATTGCTATGCCACCATGACATCGAGGTAATCTCTATGAAGATTATTTATATTTTAGTAATGTCACCCCCAGTAAACTCAACGAATTAAGGGGCTCCAAGGGAAACTCACCTACATTTGGTGATTTATTTCCAAACTAGCCAAAAAAATATCTCCCCCTCACAAGACTAATGAATAAGGGAATCACATATCAATGTTACAATTATTACCAAGAGGACATAAAAATTATCAAATTGTGTTTAATGCACAAACTAGTTCTGATGCCTTTGGTGGAGGGGATGACCCTCATCTTGTATGTGGATGTTGTGGAATACTCATTGGGTTTTCTCCTAAAATAAAAAAATATATTTTGGTGGATATAATAGTCTATTACATTATATGAAAAATTCATGTTAATGAGACCAAATACTCTATTTTCGAGAAGAATTTTCTTCACTCATCTACATAGTGTATAAGTTGAAGCATTACCTGAAGCACAACGACATCCATATTGGATCTCATATTGATCTTGTAATGTACATCATTTTCTATCATATGTTGAATGGGTGGATGGTCTAATTGGAATTCATTCTATAGAAATACGAAATTGAATTCATATTGTATATTTTATTTAAAGGGAATGCCCTCACATCATGTATTTCGATGGAGAATGCACTAGCAGACACTAAACATATATAAGAAAAGGTCTTCTATTCCCATAGCAATCCATAGACATTGGAGATATATTTTAATTTCACCTAATGAAGTCCTATCAGAAAAGGATGGAAATAAAGAGACTCAATCATATTTTCCAATGAATTTTATTTGACTCTCTAGAAAAATTATTTTCTCCCTAATATTTCTCACAATCTAAAGGCTTCACAAATTATGAGTCAAAATACAAATCCCACGTCATTGGGTTTGAACTAGCCCTACAGTTGATAATAGCCTGCATGAATATCAAATTGGATTTATAACTAGTGATAAAGAGGATCAATTGTGAATATCCCATTTGAAATAAATAACTATTCCCCCTCATAAGTATGCTATATTAATGAAGTTATATTTCCCTTTTCTTCCCACATTGGATCGTGTTGGCCAATAACATAATTCTCTTGATGATGCATTGGATAATTCACTGTTGTCCTTAATGACCCTAATTAGGGAAAATCAATATTTCATATAATATGTTGAAGAATTTTATTGTTGATCCTCATCTTTGATATGGACGAAATAAATTAGGCAAACACCACCTCAAAGAATGATGAACTTATATCCAACCTTATATGGATAGAGCCCATAATTTTTTATCTCCAAAATAGAGGTCTCTCGATAGACCGAGCCCATAGGGAAGGGATTTGATGTCATGTAAAAAACATTACATTTCATTAACGTCCAAATAAAAAACCACCTAATAGATAGAATTTGATAGAATCTTTCTCACATTCATGACATAAATGTATATTCCAATTTTCATAGATAAAGTCCATGTAGTCTCATATAATTCTCATATTCTTGAGACTCATCTCTCCCACTTAATATAGAGGCTAGGTTACTACCAAAAAACCTTGATACTGGTATATGTGTGATTAAACAAGAAATTCCATGCATTCCAGATGAATGAAAATTTCATCCATCGAACTTCATAATTTCATCATCAATCAATAAATACCTGGTCACTTCCCATTTAAGGAATGGCTATTGTGGGGATATAAACCCCAACCATATATATGTAGTTCAAGTACATAGTTACTGCTACTAACTTCTTTTCAAAATGGGAGGAGGAAATAAAGCTCAAAGAAGTATGGATGAAGAACATAATCAACTTTTTAATGCCCTATAACAGGACCAATTTTAGAGTCCCTCACACAATATTAATCGACAACGACATAATGCTTTGTTCTACGTAGTGGAAGAATATGTAGCACAAGTATAATATTGATTCCAAACATTCGTCTCTCTATCATTATGTGGAAAATGGATATATAGTGTCCTTTATTAATACTATATCAATCATACTCCATAATATGGTGAACATGGGTAATATGTCCTGGATAGAAAAACTACTTCATACTTTATGGGCCTACTATATCCCCACGCATACTGCTATACAAAAAACACCATATACATTGGTGTTTGATACTGAGGTAGAAATACCCATATAATTCCAACTACCTTCAATAATAATATCCATTTATGTAAAACTACCAGATAATGAGTAATCACAAATGTGGATGGATGTATTAGAGCACCTTGATGAGAACACTTAGCATACATTGAAAAACCTTGAAGTACATTAGAACTGGGTCACATGAGACTTTAATAAAAAGGTTATCCCTAGTTCATTCCTCCAAAGGGAAGTGGTATTGGCTATCATAACCTTAATGATTCTAGTAAAGGATCCTATAATGGTGTAACCCAAATGATATGGGCCTTACATCATACAGAATTTCTATCATAGATAGAGAATACTCATTGTCTATAATAGATGGGGAGCATGTCACACCCCTCCCCCACCATTGAGATGTTCCTCAAGAAATAATTTTCATATCTATCATCATGTAAATTACATCCTGGACAAATGATGATAAACTATACCATTTCATCTAGGTATTATGACATTAAACTACAAAGCATCTGAGGACCTAGTATCAAGACATTTAAATTCACGACACCCCATGTTCAGACCAGATGATGATGAACATTATGGATATTTCCTAGAGGAAATATATTAAAGTTCATGGAATATCTCATTCTTACCACATGATGTTAAATTGAATGAAAACTATCATTTCCATAGGATATAAAATTACACAGAGCTACAATATCCATATTCATTAAAATTAGGTGATCCATGCCCTTTCTAGATGACATTAAAATTCCATATTTCTCTAGAAATACATATGGCTTGATTCTCATTTTCAATGAGATATATAGGAACACTATAAAGACCTAGTCATGGGTTCAACCAAAATTTTCCCTTCATTCAGGTTTGGTGATCCACATTCTTATTATGAGATGTTAAACTAAATGGAAGATATCCTTACCACATGATATTAAACTGCATGAATGATGTCCATTTAGCAACATAAAACATCACTTTCATGTTGAACATGCACGAGGTGACCACTATTATTGGTGTTGGTATCCTAACACACATCCACCATGAACTATATGATACTTCATTCCTATCACCACAAGATATTGATTCCCATACCTTCAATCCTAGGTCCAATCAAAACAAATGTAAAAATTCCCCATCCAGGCATATAAGTAAGACTTTTTGAAGAATCTTTTATATCAAGAATTATATATGGCATGGTTACTATTACTATAAGATACACAATGAAGCCCAAATTCACGTCCTTTGGTCCAACCACTATACCAATTTTCACATCAAGAACCCAAAATCCGTTATGTATAATGTTAAACATCATGATTCCTCAATAACTAGGTGTGAATTGATTATATCACCATTGGATTCATAGTGATTCATGAATCCCCATTACTGAGCCCAACTAAAAAAGTAAATATAAAATATTCCCACCTCTACATATGGACCATACCAATATAAAGTGTTTACCATTGATAAACATTGTGTGGCTGGATTCATGATATCATACAATACGTAGTGATTCCCACAATCCATGACCTAACCAACACAATTGACAAAACAATTTCCAAAAGACTATGTAGGGGATGATCCATACATGAAATGTTTTTCTATGTATGATAATAATCTACATATAACCTTTGTGCGCATTTAAGATGACTTGAATAAAATTTCACATTTATTATCACATCCTTACATCATGATGTTAAACAAAAAGGTAAATGTGCAGGTCACATTTCATTAAAACTACCCAAAAAAATATCCTTAACATAAGACATTAAACTGGAAGAATAATTTACTTACGTTATGATGTTAAAATGTTATGGAATCAAGTAAGTCCCTACTAAAGAATTTCAAAATGTGTATTCCATCACCAATTATCCATACCCTATCAAAGGAACATAAGAACATTTCACTAATCATCTAGATTATGGGGTTTTTCCACCACTTTTTCAAGAACCTCAATTCATAAATCATACTTCACGACTCAGATGCCTCGCGTTTCAACAAAACAATCTTTATCCATTGAAAGAAATAAAAAATTTTAGGGAGTGGTTTGTTTTAATTTTATGGTATGAAAATTCATCCTACGTATGTAGCTAGGGTTGTCAACCAAATGAGACAATTTTCATAATGTTTTTTATCCTTGTCAGCCCAGGAATCACTATGGCGGGGATCAACATCTCAATGATTTCTAAGAAAATTATTATACAAGTCACCTATATCATTACTCATGACTTAGGAACTAGAACCCATGAATTAAAATGGTTTCATATCACACTCAAATAAATGTTTGGTTACTCATGGTCTTGTGGATCAAAATTTGGATTTTGTGTATCATCTTATATAATAGGTTCTTGTGCATCACAACCTTAAACTATTTTCCCTCTGGTTAGATATGTATGACATTAAATTCTATCCTACAAAATTGGAAATCCCAAGACCTTAAACTACTAAAAATTAGACACAATACTTATTAGTTAAAAAGAAATGAAAATGGAATACTAAGAAAAAGTATATTCTTTTCTCTCATAACACATAATCCTTAATGTTTTGGAAAACATTTTTGTTAAAATAAATAAATCATATAGCTCCTAGGTCATACTATATCACTCTAATAATGAACAAGATATACTCACTGGATCTTATGGTTTAGAAGAAAAATTATATTCATGATTTTTACATATTCTCACAATGATAATATGGTCTATAAGTGGAAACAAAACTTTTTGGGTGATAAAACACATTTTGGATGTTACACATTCCAAAAATCAAACTTAATGATCTGGGTGATTCAGATCAACATAACCCATCCATGGAACTGGGAAAAGATACCTGAATTCAAGATACACTTTTATTTTCTATGAATGTATGCCTAAGGTTAACTCATATGCTCTTATGGTCCTCAACCAAATGTGTAACTCTATAAAAATGACCTTTAGATCATTTTGAACCCTGACATCACTATCGTATAAACAAAAATCTCGTAGTTTTTTGGCGTATTTCATATATTATTGTCCCATATTATCCTCCTAAACCAAAAAAAATTGTTCCATGATTTAAAATTACTAAAAAAATACTATTTGAGTGGATTTTACATCATCAATGTTATGTCAACTTTTTTTGGAACCATTCTCAAAACAGGAAAGATAAATTTCCTTCAAAAACCATTGATGGCCTACAAATCGTGGTTAAAAACCACATGGAATAGGGATAAACCTTCAAAATCAAGTGTTGAACTACCATAAGGTTTCAAAACACATTATAGATAGATTTCCATGATACCCAACCACATCACATGGACATTTGAGTCATCAAAAATATTTCATGGCCCTTAGAATGGAATGAAGATCATCTTATCTTGGTCATTCTATCGAGACATAAGGGATTTAAACTACCAAAAAATGAATATCTTCATTATAAGAAATAATATTCAATCGTTGTGATCCCAGAAACATTATGATAGAACATACAACCTCATTGTGTTTTGAGTAATTCGTAGAAATTCTTCCCCATTCTATATTCATGGGCTCAATCATTTGTGTAATGACATATATCACCCATAGTAAAACTACCCATTTAGACATAACATCCCTAGTATTTCTCCCTCAACCAATATTAACGCCATAAACCATCCAAGACCCATGGAATAGACTAGATATTGATCACTTTGGCCTTGATAATGATTCATAAGGGGGTTTGACCTACCAACCAGAGGAACTTCCTCCTTGTAAAAATGTAGCTCTAATCCTTATGATCCTTGACAACACAACATAATAACTCATAATTTTAGTATGTTTCGGGTCATTTGGAAAAGTTCTATATCATATTCCATTATCATTCATCAAGTCTCATCTAGAAGACCATAAACTATAGTAATAGAAGGCCTTATCTAAATGTCCTTAATCTACAACGATTGATGGTCTATGTGAAAAGATACAAAACTAAAATGATTGAATGTCCGAGCTAAATGACCCAAAACTAAAAAAATAAAAGCTTCGATCTAAAAGTCACTAAACATTAGTGATATGAGGTTTGAGCTAAATGATCACAAACTACACCAATGGACGGCCATAGCTAAAAGACCAAAAAATAAAGTAATAGAAGGTCCAATCTAAAAGACCCCAAATGAAATTAATATAAGGTTAGAGATAAAAGACCCTTAACTACATCAATAGAATGTCTGAGCTAAAAGACTCTAAACTACATCACCAAATCAATTTAGTCTATAGGAATGGAAGATAATAAAAGTCATATTATACAACCTTGACAGAAATCATGATTCTCTCACTAATCCTACCATCTTAGGAAATGTATAGGGAACTCTTCATTTGGGACATATATTCTACCCATTTATACTTATGCAAATCTTGTGATTTCAAGATAACTAGAGATGATATACCAGTAAAGAATCTCATATTTCTTGGAGTTCATGAGTACTTCCCAATAATAATATTTTATTATTTAAATATCCAAGTCTTAAAATTTAGTTTTTCATGATATAATAAAAAGTATGGGTATCTTTAGAGATTCTAAATATATTCCATCAGTAAAAAATCCAGAACAAGATGAATAAAAAAACTTGATAGTCAAATTAAATGATCAAGAATCCATTCATTGATACCATAAAAATGGATTAATCCACACATTTCAGAGTCTCTATATGAATATTAGAAATAAACGGGGTGCATATCAATGAACAAAATACTATTATATTTTATTTATTCATATGGCTAGTTTTTTTAGAGCCATACGAGAAGCGTTAATTGAATATTAAAGTGTCGATCACACTGCCTCTTCCATTTTTCCCTATGATGGAGAGTCTCAACCAAGGTATATATATCATCAACTATATTTACAATATATTCTAATGAGGATGATGTCATTGAATGGTCAGACATCAGTTTTTTATGATTTCCTCAAATCTTTATATTTAAATTTTTGATGCGTCAATATGGGATTTTCGTATAGATATGAACTGGAGACCCTGCTCTAATGCCTCTAATGCCTCCTTCATCTACTCAATAGGGGAGATTAATTTGAGATTTTTTTAAATATTGTCTCATTTCTGGGAAAATATTACTAAGCTATGACAATTACCATCATAGTTTTATAAAATGGATTTTGATCAGAACCATATGCCCCCACATCAAGAAATCATCAATGAATTTGTTCCCCTTAGTCATAAAATATTTCCAATGGAATATTAGTAATCAGGGTGTAAATGTACTTCCATATCAGCCTATTTTGTGTCGTAGATTCTATGAATAATGTGATATGAACACAAAAAATATGAATTGTCTGTTGATATGAAATAAAAATAGAAGATAATCCATCATATACCCTATTCTCCATAAAATAGTCAATTATCTCTTGTATCATAATGATGATTTCCTTGATAGATTCTATCCCACTATCTGGATATATGTTTCCTTGATTGGAGTGCTTCATTGAAGTCTATCCCATGTCTTCAATAAAATACATCATTTCTATGGATAGATGGGTTGGTGAGGAAGATGTATTTTTCATATGAAGAATTAATCGTCAATGAACACCACCAAGAGAAGCTGCTTCTCAATCCTAGGAATAATCTGAAGAAACAAAATAAGGAGAGATGGTTGGTGGAAGAATGTTATCTTCATCTATGTGTTCATGAAACAACTTTTCCAAAAATGGAAGATGATTCTGATCTATTTTTATCCTTTAAAAAATGAAATGGAAAAGGTGATACAGATTGGGGGTAACTGAACTCATGAGAAAAACTATATGGTTTATATGGTTCAATGATGATCAGAACATATATCCTAGAGGTGAGAACCCCAAACCTAAGAGAGATCATATACTTCCTTTCATTTATGGATCAACTCCCATTTTCAATGATCTTCCATATCATTACATGATATGGGATTAATTAAAATCTATCAAATCAATACAATGCATATAACATTATTAGAGCACAAGGACATAACCTCAACCCTATATATTTCTACCAATCTGGGATAAGATGAGGCATCAAATATCTTTGCAGCATTGTAGTATTCATTTCTATGGAATCTCTCCCCTATCTATACTAATAAAAAATCTAAATTCTTATTGATTATATAGGGTATGATTCCATATATAATATAGTAAAAGAGTTATTAATGATGTAAAAGTTTCATTAATTCTATATTAGTTTCATGTCCTTCTACTATCCGCAATTCATTCACCATCATAGTGACAAAGATCCCTGAAATCCTGCTCTAGCCTAGAAAACCCATCCATTAAAGAACATGAACCTAAATCCCACCATTCTAAATCATACAGAGATCTATAAAGTCACATAATATACCCATGAATTAAGATATATAACTTCTATAATGGAACTACATGATATGAAACTATCATGAACTTGCTAAACTGGGCATCGATGGAGGCATATAGTAGTTTTAACTAACCCAGTTGTGATAGATGAAAATGTCAATCCAGTACTTGAATGAGATAAGTGAACAGATATTTAGATATTTTATAAACTTATCCTTCACAATTGTGATCATGTACCTTACCGAAGTCTATATCCTACAATTGTTCATCCTAAACATATGTGGTTGGGAAAAAGTCAACATACAAATCTCTGAGAAGGGGTATCCTTCCTATTTGGTATATATCCCATATGATAATTCCTTCATAATTGTGGGACAAATGTATTGAGTTGGTACCATAGAATTAATGGCTGATTAGTTATCAAATAAGATCGAGGTACCTATAAATAATAAATTTGAAAATCTATAAGGACTAATAATGATGGACCCTATATAACTGGTCATCAAACTCTGAGAAGAATTGCTTCTCCTTAAATATCCAAAACCATTAATTATAAAAATATTTTATTGGAAGAATATCCGACTACGAGTTCCAACCACCGAATGGTTTGTTTAAGGTGTAAATATATTTACTTTAGTAACTCTATGAAATACTCGGATGAGAAAAATATCATCCATCATGGACCAGTAGAGTGTTTTCCAACATATAATGCATACCCTGGTGATGAACTATGGCCATTAGACCATCCTAAAATATTATTGTCTAAACACATTTAGAAGAAGTTGAAACCCAATGAGATAGATAATTAATGTCTAAAGGTGTATTAAAAATATATCTTGAAATATAGACCCTTATAGAGTAAGCTCATGCGATAGAAGATAACCATAGAACATGGGTAAGAGGATCCTCTTCAAAACCTTGTTACTAGAGTTCACATGTTATCAGGGGATAACATTATGACTCCACGAAATCAAAACACATTTGTTCCCCATATTAAATTATTTTTGACAAGAATTAGAAGCCATATAAGAAAACCAATGTGGTTTGTGATAGATAGATAAAATTAAATCTTTTCAAATGAATGAAATAAAATTATGAAAGAATCATTTAAATCACATGAATTAGAAGGGACTCCCAAATTACATGAAGAACTCAAACATCACCAATATTCTAAATATCATGTAGGTTTTATAATCCAACGAGGCATCATGAAATCGCATGATTCCCAATATGACCATCGATCACATGACCTTGACATGGTAACACGAGACACCAAATATTTAGAGGATCATATAATAAAACTAGTAGGTACCATATAACCATCTATATGATTGATCATCCCAATGAGAAATGATAAAAAAAATTACCAAAATATAGTTCTTAGTTTATTTAATTTGTCATATGTTAAAAGGATGTCTTTTGAATGGAGTTCTCATGAATGGGGCTCTAAAATAATACAGGTGGTCAGGTTCTATGGGGAGATATTCGATGAGGATACCTGATGAAATAAGGGTGCCACAGTAGTATAGAATCTAGTAGTTGATGAATAAGTCCACATTATAGTCCCTTATTTATAATAATTTTTTTAAATTCAAACTGTTTCCTAGAAGGCCATGTTTCTCCCAAGACATTGATTGGAGATAGTGAAAATGACATGGACGGGAATTTACTTTCCTAACAACCATGCCATTGTCCCTGTGGACATCACTCCTAGGGGGTGAATTTGTCTATTCCCAAAAAATTTGCATCATAAAAATATATATGTATGAAATAACTAAACATGGGTATTATTTTTCCTCTAATGTAAAGGATGATGAAGGTATCCATGATCATGAAGATTGTGTGATCCCCTAGGATAGAAATGATCAGATGACTATAATGAAGTTATTCAGATGAAAAAATGCAGTGCATAGTCTATAGAATATCCCATGAGGGCCCATATATATGTCTTTCTACTCTTGAGATATCACCTTGGAAAATCAATGATCATGATGAAGTATCCATATTAGATTCCCCAGGTCACACGACCTGTAAACCGGCACACTCCCAATGAGACATCCAAAAATTAATAGAAAATGTAATTGAAAATAAAAAATTTGGGAGTCTCCTACGATTGTAATGCCTATGTGATGCATCACTGATGGGGAAGAAGACTGTCCTTAATCACATTCATTAAAATGTTTGAGATCCATAACCTTTTTAAAATAAAAAATAGAAATAAATTCTATGATATGGAAGCCTATTATAGTTGTAAAAATAATGTGACATGGCCTTGTAGGTTTTTATGACACCGCAAGATCCCATCGATGAGTCTACCTCATCTCACAAAGTCCTATTGGCATTTCATCCTTGTTATACAAAGAGACTCAGTAATTTAAAATAAATATCATCCTCCCCCTTCGGCTCCATCAAGACAAATAGTTGGAATATTACATAAAATTATCATGCATATCTATATGAAATTTTGTGTCCTCGAAATACATAACCAAGAGGTAAATTGGTTTTCCTAAAAAAAATATCCAAACAACCTCACAAAATCTACAAAATTTAAAATAAATAGTGGAAATTAAAAATGCTGGATGAGGGAGCCTCTCATGGTCGTAAAACATACACAACATGCTTAGGATGTCTATATTATGGTCTCATAATACCCATCCACATGACAATATTATTTCATTAAGGACCAAGGGAAATCCACCAATATGTTGTCGGGATTCCTAGAAAAGTCTCAAGAGATCATGTGAAACCCTTTCAGTTGGATGCTTAATGTCGTAGATTCCCTTCGACGTGTCATCCTGACAATATGAAACTCTCTAGAAATGTGTAGGTGTTTAAAAAAGACCCCATTAAATGTATGTAAGAAAGTAAATGGTATCTTTATGGGTCGGTATAATGATCACTAAACATCATGTGATGTCCTTGGAGTGACCCACTCTAAGACCTCATGAAGAAACAAGACACTAAGGCCCTCCACTAATTATTTCATTGATTCACATGGTACATGCCACATAAAGAGGAAAACAACTAGGGTGGTGATGAATATGAATCCCCCAACCTAGCCACAATAACAGATGCATGATTTTTCTATATCTAGATGCACTAACACACAAAAGCACTAGAGGTGATCTCTAATAGTGAAAAATCTCGTGACATGGAATTTTTCCATCATGTAAAATCCGGATGACAACTTTAATAATCATATAGTATGTAGATTCACATCACTTGATCATTCATAGATCACCTGATGGAATTCTGGCTAGACACATAAATGAAAACCCCACATAACTACTAGATCATGTGAGACATAAACAAGAGATAACATTAAACAAATCTAAGACATTCAAAATAAATGTATGGAAAAAATATTGAGGGATATGAATCATAAGAAAATAATGGATATGTTGATCCTCATGTTCTTTTTAAGAAACTCTTGTAACATGCATCTGCACCTAGACATGTCTCCTAGATCACATGATGGTCTTATGGTATACCATTTGAATCACGCAATGTCCCATAGGCATGTCAAAAATATGTCACATGGAACCCCATAGGTGTGCCACCCATGTCTATGGAAACCCAATGGGCATGCCATAAAAACAATTAAATGACTTTCACCCATGTTTCTATACTCATATAACAACACAAAAAGATATTAGTTGAGTCTCGTGATAAAAACCAGACATGTCAACAGGCACTTGTGATGCCCTTCAACCACCCCATTTAGATATCACTTCGATGCCATGACTTGTTATATATATCTTGTGTTTCCCTTAACCAATGCCAGTCCATAAGTGTAATTGAGTCTACGACCCCAATTTAAAAAACTCCTTTAGAAAAAATTTCTATTCTGATCCATTGATAAGGTAATCATTGGGTGATTTTTTTAATGATTAAAATGTTGACCCAAAGTTAATGATTTTTCATGAAATACCCCCCCCCCACACACACACACAGTCAACCATCATGAAAAACTTAACCACCTTAATGAGGTATTATTTTTTATACTTTCTCCATTTAAACAATCACTAATACAATTTTTATCATATTTCTGAAATGTTATATTTTTATAAGATTTGGAATTTAAGATGAAGTTTACATTGAAGGACATTATGGATTTTTAATTTTCCAATCTAAAATGAATATGGGTATGTTGAAAAAAATTACTTTTATGGGTTCAAACAATATCTAAGACCTTTTTACTTCACATTAAATAGAAAAATTAATGAAATTAGTTTTTTATATGTAAAGTTGGAAAAAAAACTTATATGTGAATGAGTTGAACTCAGGTTCCCTGATTTTTATTAACTATACTGGTGAAATATTTTTATAGGGGAAAGATAAAATTCTAGTATGGATTTTTTGAAAGAAAAGAATAAAAAATTTGAAATTATAATTAATGTAAAATTAACATTTTTTTGGGTTTACGTGTGAAAAAACAGAGATATAATTTTTTCAGTCATAATAATAATATTTCAGGGAATTGTTAAAAAAATTGTGTATGGAATATTCAGAAAATATTCTACTTCTATTTTAGATGGAATGAAGGTGTTTAAATATGAATATAGAAAATATTAGAATCAATAATATTTATGTATGTTGATATACAGTTTTCTATCTCTTATTATATAAAGGACATAATTTGTTTATGATGTTATCTTTTTTGAAAGGTAATAGTGTGATCTAAAGGAATCTCATATATTGGTATAAACAGAAATTTATAGATATAAAAAAGTAACACCTTCTTATGGGTTGTTTTATAATATATTATGTGACATGAACTATCTTGGTTAAACCGATATTGATTGGGCTAGAGATTTCAATGGTAAAAAACAAAACATAAGTGAAATTTTCATATTATGTGAATAGTGTCTGTGATGAAACAGTACAAAACATAGTTTAGTGAATTTGACCATAGTGGAATCAAAATATGTAATACCACCAATTCTTGAATGCATATTCTTTGCCGGAATGTTCATCAAAAATATATTAAAGTGAATATTTTTTAAAATAGATGATAATTTTTGGTAATCAAATTTCTTTTGATCAATCATATACAATGCTCAAGATTGAGTAAAATTGTTATTTTATGTCACTTAATCAGGGATAAATTTTTCATGGATTATTTATTCCATGAATTTTATTTGATAATATATCAAAGGCTAATGTTTTCACAAAATAAAAACCAAAATAGTTATTTTTGTTATTTATGGTGCAACATCTTGTTCACTCTATACTAAAATCATCGTATGAATTTTATGGATGTACCTAATAGTTGTTTGGATTATGTTTTAAGAGAAAGGGAGTATGTACATTTTTTCCTAAAATGAGGAGATTATAAATTTTTATTAAAATAGAAAATTATATACAAATATATCTTAAATGATTCTAAATCCATGGTAATCTAATATGGGAGATTGAAAGATAAAAAGGAAGAATTAAATACTAAGTGAAAGAATTATGGGAATAAATATTTTATATGAAACATCATCATATCATGAAAAAAATTCATTTTGTCACCAAGGGTTGGAATTAATTTAAAAATATTACTTTATTCGGTAGTATGGTGTTAGGACATTCTCTATAAGGAATGTTTTGATTTGATGAATATTGTAGAAATACATGATTGGTAATGAATTTTATTGTACAAAATTGTTAATGATTCCAACATATCCAATGTTGAGATAGAAGACCGTGTGTAATTATTTCATAACATGTTTTCTACTTGTAGACATTATACATTGTATATATAATGTTTTCATAAAGCATGTGATGAATTATTCAAATGAAGCAAATGTTTATTTCGAATATTATGAAATAAGTAAGGAATATTACACTATATTGTTAATAATATTGTTTAATATATCAGATAATACATTTCTTATATATAAATTTCTAAAATCATTATGATAATAATTATTAATGGCATATTTTTAAACGGATGTTTATTGTCTATACATTGTAGGAAAGTACCTAATTTAATAGGATGGAGTTATGTAAGAAAATTTTCTATTTTTATAATGTTAAAAATTATTAAAAATATATAGTGAAAGAGAACAATGGATTTATGCACGTTTAAGTAGATATAAAATTCCAAAATGGATAGATTAATAGTGAAATCAGTAGAGAGGGAAAAATGGATTGATGAAATGTAACATAAATGCAGGAAGACAAAATTTTGGATACGAATTTAATTAGATGGTGGAGGAATAAAAATGATGATTTAATAATACTGTGAAGAAGTAAAAGTAAAACATAAAAATGAATATTAAAAATTGATAGAATTTTAAAAATGTTATTGCAAAGTTCTAATTTTGAAGAATATACAAATTTGGGGCTACCATGTTGATTTTATAATATTTAAAAATGTGATGTTATAATTTTCTCCATACAAGCTATCAAATGTTCAAGTTTGAAGAGTTATAATGTTTTAGTAAAAAAATTTTGATTACTTGATGTAAAAAATTTGACGTAACAAAGATGATGTTTCTAGTTAATATGTTTGATGAATAAAAAAATAAACATATGAATAGTAAAATGGATGGATAGAGAAAAAAAATTATGGATGAACAATAAAAGGGATGAGGTAATAGTAAAATAGATTGAGTAATAGTACAATGGCCTGCATAATTTTGAAACTAGTAGGGGAATATTAAAATAGATTAAGGGATATATCACTGTATGCAATGAAAAGTTCAATTTGAAAAACATTCTATCGATCTAGTTTATCGTATATTTGATAAGTTTTCTTAATACAAAAATTAATAATTTTTGAAGATGTTCCTCAATGACAAGTATAAGAAAGAATGAAGAACTTTTAAGGATAACGTCAGGAATGTTTGAATAACTTCACCATTAAAAATATTAAGAATGATTTATTATGTTCACTAAGGTTGTTATTATGGAAATTAATTTTTATTTGGCGATTCTATATTTGTAACAATATTCAATAATATTCTATATGTCTTCAGATGCATCCAACAAACTTCAGTTTAAGGGGGAGTTCTGATATTTGAATTTCAATGAGCGATAAAATGAATTTGGTTTCCACCATTTCAATTTTAAGTGTACCTTCAAAATGTGGAAGAAAGTAAAATATTACATACTATATCTCAATGAAAAAAGATTAAATGGTGATGAGTTTGTGTTATATGTATATTTACATTAGAGATCATTTTTTTTTGTAAAATAAAATGTTCTAGATAAATATTTGTATCCAAATACTGAATATAAGATTCCATAGGGGACTCAAATGGGGACATTATTTTCAGAATTCCGTGATGAGTAATTTTATCAAAAAACTATAAATATATTTCATAAAATATTAATGTACAATGATTTTATAAATTAATCAAAACATTGGTAAAAAGTTGTATAGTTTCACTGAGGTGATCTAGAAAGAAATCACATGATAGATAAAGATCAAAATAGATAGACATTTACAAGATAGACAAAATCAGACATCCATTCATGGTAAAAAAATTGGATCCATTTATTCAAGGTACATCATTTCTGTTCACTCATTTATGTATAAAAAATTATAAACTAATAGTGTTTGGTTAAATCATTCCTATTATGATATTTAAGGATTCAAACAAGAGTTGTATAACTGTAAATTCCATCCATTATTATAGTGAATGGACCCCTAAGTGTAGTTGTGAGAAGTATGTAGGTTCTCACAAAATGGCCAAACCTTGTGAATATTGAATTAATTTTTTTCTCTTATCATTTCATACTTGTGAGTTTTTTTTGTAAAAGGTGAAAATAATAAAAATGTAACAAGTTAAATGTGTTAAATATTATGGAGAATTGGAAATATTAAAATATCACTACAGATGCAACCCACTCCCCATATTAGTGGTTCAATGATTGTAAGGAACTTCAATCTTTGTTTCATCTACTCTAGCCTCATATAAGAAAAACCATTCAACAATTTAATATTCTTAGACATTCTTGGTTAGTTTGTATGATATCGATATAGTTACACAATTCCATTTTTCAATGGCCATTTTATGTCAATTACATGGTAGCTATAGATTTTATAGTGAATCGGTATTTTGAAAATTATTATTGTTATGGGTTCATACACATTATTTATTACTGTAAAACATGTATCCGGTGGATGTATTGTATCACACCCATCCATGCTGGGTTTATTCTTGGAATTAATATTGGTATTGACACAAATGAAGATCACTAATTTATAGAATGAAACTATAATATTTTCCCATACTACATAGAATAAAAAGTGGATTTTCAACCCAAATTGTATATATCAAGGGGTGTTTTGTGATCCTTTTTACAATTTCTTTCTTAGTGGGTCATTTTTATCTAACTGCACCTATGAAAATTTATTTTAGCTCCTTGATGGATGATTATTTTGAAAGATAATTATGTTTCATTCACATATAATGACTCTAATAAGAAATATTGATCATGAAAGGGAATAAATTTCAAGTTTACTTACACTAATGATTGTCATAGCATATAAAAGAAAATTTTATTGGGTATAAGATTAGAACGTAACACTAATTTCTCCTTGTCTATGGGTTAGGTTTGACCTAGTTCTTTAACCACCACATCCTAGATAATTTTTAGATAATAGGATCTAATTGGTGGTCTTGGTGGTTAAAATCCCCCCCATCCATGTGGTTTTGGTTCACTCCCATGAGGTCCTCAAGGTAGTGGATATCACAGAATAAATGATTTTTTGGTCCATTACCATTGAACGACCTAGGTGTAATCCATTTATGGTATGAAAACATCTCTCCCCAATGATTTTTTCAATGATCAACGAATATAATTACCTCATATGGGATTACTTCATAATATTAATGGATTCTCCATAAAATATAATATCTATGGTATTCTCCATTCAAGTAATTTTTTTGGAACTTATGAGTTGTTGGGAGTAAATTTATAGAATAACTGGAGTAAGTGGAGGTGATTCCCTAAGGTTTCCGTTAATAAAAATAATTATTTTTTTATTACTAATGAAATGAATTTTCTAGTGTGCGGGGTGACGTTTAAAGTAGCATATTCTCCTTAACCCAAGATGTAGATGTTGTGTGGAGAAAACATTATTATCTTATAGAGTTATATCATGCTACTAATATACCATTTTGAAGGACTCCATGATTATTTATTAACATTGTATTCCATGTTTATTATATGAAAAACTATTTTATTTGATGATTAATCATTCTTATTTAATTTATGTTGTCAGTATACCGTCTATTGGAAAATAACATTGTTCAGATATAATAGAGTTTTCCACAGATTTAGGAATAAATAATATATGAACTCACCGTTCAATATATTTACGATGTCATACTGTGAAGTGGTTATGGGTTTGAACGTAATTAGTTTACTTTATTTAGTTATATCTTTTCTTATAAACATGTTATTTTATTTATTCTCACAGAGATATTCCTCTTCTTTATCTAACCACAAAAGTAGATTCCCTATCACAATGTCAATGAGAATTTGTTTATTAGAAAATTTTGAAACTCTATCAAATATTATGAAATCTATGAGAGACCTAGAAAAATAATTTCTCACAAAAAACCCAATGGATATGATTATATAACCCTAGTAAAGGATGTGGTTATTTTTTAGCTAGAATTAGTCTTTGAGTTAGTTTGGAATGGAGAAATCTTAGTGTATTTTCTTCAAAGAGATGACCTTCTTGTAAATGTAGGGAGACACTATAGGTAGTAACATCATAGTGAAACTAATTCGATTCCCTCCAGGATTATAATTATATTCACCACCATATGGATGATTTCAATTAAAGCATAATATAAATCTGTTGGGACCTCTAAAAAAATCCCCACTTGGAGGGAATTCAAGGTACATGATTTGAACTACATTGGGACAACCTTTTAGGATTTTACTATGGGGAGGATATTTGAATATTTTGATATATATTCCATTTCATGGACCTATATTAATATATTAATGTTCAAATTTTTCAGAGTAATCAATATGTTCCGGACTATAATGGAGAGGGGTTGTTGAAACTCATGTATATAACCATTATTTAAAGAAATAATATGTTCCTTCTAAGAAAATTTCAGCTACATGTAAAGAATCTATTTGAATAATTGTGATCAGAATACCCAAGCTAAAACCATGATGGTGGGAGTCATATGGTTTGGGATGTTTTATTGTTTCACTATAATTCTTGAGTTAAACTCCTTTCCATTGCCAGTATATGCTAAAAACATATTTCATTGTCTATCTAGATTTTCCAACATGCCTTGAAAAAATTATAAGGAAAAGGGATATGAGGATAATTATAATATTTATAAAATACAAAATACATATATAGATCTCTTAGGTGAGGATAGGAATAGGTTCCACTCATTTATGGGTTCTATATGAAAATATCATCAAGCCTTGTTTATATAGTCAGGAATATGTGCCAACTTGATTTTTTTCTACAAAAATGGTAATTAATATCCTCAAAAGGGGAAACAATATAATTTATCTCAAGAGTAATAGCCAAAATATATTATATAGGTTCTAAAGTTACAATAATGATATAAAGAAATATTAAAATTTTAATTAAAATATGAGCACATTCATGTCCACATTACAAAAATTAATAAATTCACTACCCTCCTGAATGGGGGTGGAATTATGATCCCACTCATGTTTAACTAAGAGGATACTCTAATGATATACAAAAAAATAGTGGAGAATAAATATATACCTTCCCTTTGATGTCTATAAGAATATATTTATATTATTCTCCCATTTCTAAAAGAATATTCTTCAATATTTTGAAGAGGTTGGTAGTGAAATAAACATTCCCGTAAATATCATAAAGGATATATTTTTGGGATTTTGTATAGGATGATGTATTACGAACCTTCACATTTGTAGGATTAGAAATATAATCCAACTTAATTGCTTTATTAGTCATTGGGATATGTCGATAGGCCTCATGTATTGGGTAAAACATTATCAATAACTATTTTCTATCAAAATATTTTAACATTATCCTCATAATTCTATAAGGTTATACATACAAGTATTCTATGTGTGATTAAAAGTATGATCCACATTTATAGTTTTAACGAATTTAAAATGATTTAATTTTTTATTAGAATAATAATATAGGAATTTTTCTTTTCTATTGGTGTTTTATATTTGTCAATACATTATATTTGGCAACTTAGTTTTTGGTAGTAGTGTCAGTTCTTCATATATGTCTTCATTTATGGGTTTTAAAGGCATAATCCCATGCAGAATTGTTAGTATAAATATCTAATACTAAGTTCCCTCCTAGTTATATAATATAAAAAATAGGGATATTTATGGCATTCTTCTTTTCTATCTTCTCGAGGTATAATATATTTACATCCTCATACTCCTTGTAAAGAAACATTATGTGGTTTGATATAAGGAAACAAGATTAAAAACATCTTAAAATCGATTCATTGGATACTAATTTATTTTTTTCATTATTAAAGATCATTTACATTTATAGTTTTAGATAATTAATTCACCAAACATACATAAATATATATTAAATCACAAACTGGATGGTACAACACCATATCCATGTTTCCCCAAAATAGAAAACATTTAAAAAAAATTCATGAAATATTTTCACAATTTTAATATTGACCACATCATTGTAACTTTTCACCCGTAAAAACCTATGAAAAGTAAATTAAAATGTGTTTTATGTAGATAAATACTAGTTAAGGATATATAAAAATAATGAAATTAATCCCATTAGTTTACGAGAAATCAGAAAAATTTAAATTTCTCAATATTAAAATTTGGGAAAAAATAATAATTTTCTTAGAAAAGATATCAACATCCAAACAAAAAAAATTTTAAAAAAAATTATTATGAAATAATAGAGGAAAAGTAATAATAATAATTTTTTAATTTCAGTCAGAAAATTCCCATGAAGAGTTTAACATTTCCACCCATAAAAAATATTATTCCCACTAAAACCTATTTTATCAACTTACCTTGTAAAATCGAAATATTTCCATCAAAAATAAAAACAGTAATAGATAAATAATATAAGTAAATTGAGAAATAATTTTCATATAACCCTTATAATCATTATTTTAAATGAAATAACCTACTAATTAAATCCCAAAATTCTATTAAGAGAAACCTAATTGATTAATTAAATCCTTTTACCTAATGCATTAGAGAGCTATATCCATCTCACCTATCATATTGATCTATATCTGGCTCACTCATCATCATGGAGAATACTGGGCAGAACTTTCATCATAAATAATAGGAAAGAACCCTATCATACTTATAATACATGAAATATTTCATTTACAAAGTCATAGTAAGAAAAAATATTCTCTTTTTCCCATAATAAAACATTTCATGATATGAAAAAAATCACTAAATTTTAAACCTATCTTGAAAACACCAGGAATAAAGGGAAGGTGAGGTTTAATTTCATTAATACATTAAATCATCAAAAGTAATACAATAATTATATTATAGTTAATATGATGGAAATAATTGTAGGCACTTAATATGTTGAAATAGAATGTTCCTTTTTTTACTTTTCATCAAAACATTCCATATATAATATGAACAAAGGTTTCTTTTGAAATCATTTTTTAATGAAACAGTAACATAATTTTTTTATCATTCATTTATTACCTTATGAATATATCCTAAGAAATAATATCAATAATATAGACATGTAAATAAAATATTTAGAAAATAAATATTTTAAACATTTAAAAATAGTTTTAATTATAAAGCTACCCTTACCAAAAGTTTGACTCATCGTGTACCATTATTTATCTTATAAAATAAGAAACTTTTGTAAATTATTCACTTTATTTATAACATTTTTCTAGTTTATTGTTAAATTTATATTATTTACAATCATTTTATATACAATTACTTAATCCATTAATTTCACATAGAATGATTTTATGATATTCAGATAATATATCAAAAATCACATTATTTTGTTTACTATGGTAAAAAAGACACAATTAAATATTCTATAGAATAATAGTATTGACAAAAATATAATTTTATACATTAATTATATTTTTTAAGCAACCCATGAATTATTTTTTTGAAAATTAAATTATATTACAAACATGGAGTTGGTTGATATTATGTACAAATGGGTAACATTTTAATTTTTCAAAGTGAATGAGGGAAAATATTATATAAGTTGAATAAATCCTTGTATGCATATATTTTGGATGAAATTTCAGCTGAATTATTTGAGTGTGAATTTTTTTTAATCCATTAAAGGTTCTTTTTGATAGTCAGTGTTCTATTGATCTATCCTATGTGAAATTCAAGATCAAGGAACATTGAAAATAATTATCATTTCATCAAGAAGAAACATTATGGTAGAGACATATTTTTGGAGTGTATTCAATTAAATATAAAACTGGTAATATTTCATCTAAATATATAATAAATTATTGATACTTTGACTTGATGATTTAAATTCATGTTCATCATCCAACAAAAAAACACAAACATTATATACATGTGCCAAATAGTTCGTGGAATTTTTTATTCTATGGGGGAGAGTACATACAATGTTTTATTGAATGTTGATTAGTATAAATTTTTCAATAAATGTAAAAGTATATAGAAAATTATCTATGATTAATCTAAATCGATGGTCGTCATAAAATGGGGTTGAAAATATAAATGTAGAATGAAAAATGGTTGAGAGAATTAAAAAAAAGAAATATTTTGAATGAAAATTTATGTTATCATGGCTAAAAAAATTACACCAAGAGTTATAAGATAATAAAAAATTAATTCATCCAGTATTATTGTTTTATGAAATCCTTTATGCGGAATATTTGGATTTTATGATTTGTTTTAGAAAAATGAGTTTTATAGAATTTTATTAAACAATGTTTTAATAATTTCAACATATCTACTTTCAAGATGTAAGATTTCATGTGATCATTACATAACAAGTTTCCAATATTTGGACAACATATATTATATTTAATTTTTTTCCTAAAAAAGGGGAACAATTAGTATTTATTTTCATAAATATTATTATCAGTATTATAGAGAAATTTAGGAAGGTTATATAATTCTGTTAAGAAAATTTATTAATATATTAGATTCTTATTTTATAATCTCCATGTTTCTACTGTTGTAAATATAATAATTATTGATGCTAATTTTTTTAAAGGAATTATATTTTAAAAAATATTTGGGAAAGTATCTAATATTAAGGGATGGTGTTATATAATAAAAGTGGTATTTTTTACAATGGGGATAAACAGTACAAATATATAGATAAAGAGAACAGTGGATAGATTCCTAGTACAAGTGCTATAGGATGATAAAAATGAATAGTTGAATAGTACAATGAGAAATAAATGAGTGAAATGGATGGATAAAAAGTAAAAATGATGGAGGTAGACCAAAATTATACGATAAAAATTACAATGGATGATAGAGGATCAAAAATTCTAGATAAAAAATATGATGAATGATGGAAACATAAAACAGACATGTGATCATTGAAAATGGATGGAGTTTATACAATGTTATTACAGAGTTCAAATTTTGAACACTATACAAAGATGACGTTACCACGTTGATATTGACATATATAAAAATTGTGGTCACAACATTCTTAATACAATATATACAATTGTCATGTTGGATGAATTATAATGTTTTTGTAATAATGTATGTATTATAAAATGTAACAAAAGGTCATGTAAAAAAGATGATTTTGTTGTTTTTTAATGTTGATGAAATGAAAAAAAATAGTAAAATGGATCGGGAAAGATCATAATGGTTTGATGAATAATGAATGTGATGCAGGACTAGTAAAATAGATGGTGGAATAGTGAAATGGATGAATGAACAGTAAAACAGATGAAGGGACTGAAAAATAGATGAAGGAACATTTCACCAGATAGAATGAACAATTTATTTGACAAGCATTGTCTGGACGAAGTTCCTAGAATGAATGAAGATGTTTCATCATAAAACCATTTATAATGTTTTAAGAAGTCACTCAATGACTATATTACTATTCTTGAGGATTTTTATTAAGGAAAATGTTAAGAAAGTTTGAATAAGTTCCACAACAACCAGTTTAAGAATTATTTAATAATCACCTTAATGATATGATTATGGATATTCAATGAAATTTTTTCATGATAAGTTTGTAATAGTATCCAATAGTAATTTAGAATGATTTTTAATAATCTAGTGAATTATAGTTTTGTGGTATTTTTTATATTTTAATTTTATTGATAGGGAAAATGAATTTGGATTCCTACCATTTCTATTTTAGTGATACCTTCATAACGTGGATGAAAGTATAGCCTTACTACCTATAGTTCCGTAAAAAATGAAACAATAAATATTGGGTGATTTAGATGAGTTTCCAATAGTGATCATTTTTGTGTTGAAGAAAATTTTCTTGATATATATTCCGTTTAGAATACCAAATTGAAGTTTTAATCGGTGGCATTAGACAAAGGCCATGATCAGAGTATTTCATGATGAGTATTTTTATTATAATCACAAGAAATATTCTTAATAAAAAAGTGAGTCATAATGATTTTGTTAATTATATAGATCCATAGTTAAAAATTGGTGTTGTTTTAGTGTGTTTAACTAGATGGAAATTCAATGGATGGGGAAAGACCACACTTGATATACATTTAATAGATGCGGAAAATAAGTCCTTCATTCCAAGTGTACTTTTATGGAACCATTTTTTACAATGTTATATCTATTATAATGGATAGTATTTTATGAAAAACATTTTAAGATGACATGGATTTATATAATAATTATTATTATAAGATAGAATTTTCCTAACAAGGGTTGGCTCAATTTAATGTTAACATCATTATTATAGTGAAATTATAAGGACCGATTGGTGTGGACATGATTAGGATGTAGGTTCTCACATAGAGGTCAAGTGTTATAAATATTGAATTATTTTCTTTTCATAACATTTCATGATATTAATTTGGTTATAAAAGATTATAATAATAATACCCTAACAAGATGTGTGCGTTAAATTTAAAGGAGAATTAAATTATTTAAAATACATCAACAGATTCACCATCCCACAATCAGAGTTGTTCAATGATCCTATGAAACCTCATTCATTAATTATTTTAATTCAGATTCATATAAGAAAAAATATTCCAAGATAAAAAGAACATTGAAACTCTTTAGTGGTTCATATGATATAGATATAATTACACATTTCAATTTTTATGTGACCAATGTTTGTAAACTACAATATAGCAAGAAATTCCATAGAGAACCTCTATTATGAGACTGACACTAGTTCCATTTGCGTAGAACTTCTTAATAAGTGTGAAATATGTATCATGTGGATTTCTAAACATCACACCCATATATGTTTGGTTCATACTTATAATTACCCATTATTTTCACCCAAATGATTTTTACTTTTGTATAAAATGCAATAAGAATAATTTTTTATCCTCCAAATAATAGAAAGGGTATTTTCCACCATAATAGTTTCTATCATGTGGGGTTTTTTTATCATTCCTTACAATTTCTTAATTAGTGGGTTGTTTAATCATACTTCCAATATGTGGATGTATTTTACCTAATTGTTGGATGATAGTTTGAGAGACACTGGAGTAACATTCCCATAGAATAAACCTGTTATGTATTGTTGATCATGCAAGAGATATAATTTCATGGTTCATTTCTTCAAAACATACCCTATCCTAGAGATGAACAATTTTTGGGTAGAGGAGAAAGAGGTAATAATAATTCCCCCTTATCTGTGGGATAGGTTTTACACGGTAATTTATCTACCACATTCTATTTGTGTTTTGGATTCAATGATATGATGGATGGTCATGGTGGATTGCATTTCCACATCATTCAGGTTTCGGATCAATCCAATAATGTTGTGGAGGTACTAGCTATCACCACCTAATTGAGTTTTGGGGCCATTATAGTAGAATGGGATATGTGTAGTTCTTTGTTTGGAGAACAAATGATATCCCCCATGGTTTGTTTAGTGATAATGGGATACAATTGCCTCATATTTGATTCATGTATAATATTAATGGATTCTTAATTTAAGATCATATCTATGGTCTACTCCTTTGATGAAAATTGTGTTTGGATCCTATGAGAAATATGGAATCAATAGATTGAATGAATAGAGAAATTTAAGGTGAGGCCCAAAAAATTGGAATAAAAAGAATTACATATTTTTATTCTTGGTGAAATGAATTGTCTTCTGAGTGGTTTGACCTGTAAGGTCCCACATTATCCCTAACCTCAGATGTGGATGTTGGGTGGATCATACATGGTTATCCTATGTAGTTATCTCATCATACTGATATTATATTTATAAAGGCCTCCATGTTGTTTTCATAAAACTGGATTTGACATAGATTAAAGGAAATCCTAGTTGATTTGGTGATTTATCAATATTATTGAATTGATGTGGTCAGTGTACTCCCTATAGAAAATTTACATTTTATTGATATTATGGAGAGGTATCCACTAATTTCAGAATAAATAGTGAATTCACTCATAGGAAAATGTATTTATAATTTCATATAGAGAAGTTTTTATGGGTTAGAAAAAAATTATTACATTTCATTCAAATATATCTTTTCATGTAGCAATGTTATTTTTATTGTCCTCAATGAATGGTTTTTCATCTTTATCTAATCAAAGAAGTAGTTTCCCTATCACCCAACCTATGGAAATGAAATCTTCTGAAATTTATTCAACTGTATTAGAGATTAGTTATTCCATGTGAAACATAGATAATGAATTTCACCAAAAACAATCTCCTGGATATGATTAGATAACCCTTGTAAATTAAGTTGTTCATGGTATATTTGGAAATAGAATTTGAATTCTTTTGGTATGGGGGAATTCTTTGTGTAGTTTCAGCAAAGACTGTAGTTTCTTGTCAAAGTATGAAGCCGTTATTGGGAGGAACATCATTGTTAAATCCATCTAATTACTTACATGTAAAAAATTATATTCACCATCATAGGGATGATTTCTAAAATAGTATAATATAATTCTCCATATACCTCTACAATATATCTTCCTTTTGAATGAACATCAAGGTGGATGATTTGACCTCCATTAGGAAGACCAATGTGGATAGTAAACTTGAAAGTACATTCATATATTTTGATATCTATTCCACATTAAAGACATATATGGATAATAACCTTTCATTTTCTGAAAATTAATAAATATGTTCTCAGACTATAATGGTTAGGTATTTTTAAGACCCAATGATATACACATTAATTAGGTAGAGAATATGTGAATTATTTTAAATGTATTATAACCTTAAATACACTATATGACTCATCATGATTGGGATACTAGGGAGAAAATATTGATGGTGGTAGTCACATAGTCTGGAAAGTTACGTTTCTCAACAGAATCAATGGGTAAAACTCATTCCCATTGTCAGAATACACAGAAAACATTCTTAGTTAATGTCAGGATATGTGGACATGCCTATAAGAAATAAAAATAAAAATTGGTCTGAGCATACTTAATATCTTTTTTCAAATTAATAATATGACCATTGACCACCTAGGTGAGTATTGGAATATGTTCTCACTTATTTATGGGCTCTATCAGAATATTTCGGTGATATTTATTTTCATTGTTGGGTGGATATTCCTACTCAAATTTTGTTATAAAAACTCATCATTTATATCCTCTACAGGGGAAAATAATATACTATAACTCTTGAGTAACAAAAATAATGTATAGTATAGGTACTAGAGAAACTATTGGGATATGAATAAATACTAATTCACATTGGAATATGATCCCAATCATGGTCCACATTCCTCATAATAATATACAAATGGTACTTATGAATCAGAGTAGTAATATGACATCACTCATGTTTATATTTTTGGGTAATCTAATAAGATTGAAAAAAATGGTGGTAGAAGAAATACATACCTTCCATTTTATAAACATGGCAATATATTTATATTTTTATTATATTTATACTAGAATATAAATTAAACATTACAAGGGGTAAGTATTGATATAAACATTCCCTATAATTTCTTTCAGGATATAATGGTGGGATTTTGTAGTTCAAATTGGAATATAAGTTCATAATTTTATAGGATTAGTAATATAACACAATTTAATTTCATTACAAGTCACTGGGATAAGTCGATAAAATTCACATTGTATGAGGTTAAATTTTTTATTACTTCATATTTTCTTTTATAATTCTTCAAAAAGATCCTTTTAATGCTTCCAGGGTATACTGGCATGCTTTCTATGATTTATCAATAATATGATAGAGTTATTTTAGTTATTTACAAACTAAAATGATATCGTTTTTTATTAAAAAAATAATATGGGAATGTTCCCATATTTTAGTGATATTTTATCATTGTCAATGAATTATGTTGGGTTAACTAGTTTTTGTGACTAGGGTAAGTTCATCATTAATGGACTCATCAATGGTTTCTTAAAGTTATAAGGTCATACATAATTTGTAGTTGAAATATCTAATAGATTGATCACACATAGGTTTATCTTTTTTAATAATAATAATTTTGATAACTTCTTTACCCCTCTACCTACTCATGGTATAGGAGATGTAAATCCTCGTACTCTAGTTATAAAAACTTCAAGAGGTTGTATATAAGGAATCAACATAAAAAAATTCATAAAATTGATTCTTTTTATAATATTTCATTTCTTTGCTTCCCTAACAATCATTTAGGATTTCAGTTTTTGAAATTTAGGTCAAAAACCTCATATAAATAAATATTACATCACAAAGTAGCCACTACAACTATGTGTCCATGTTTTACATAGTATAAAAAATTTTAACTAATACAAGTTTTTATTTCATGACATATATTTACAATTTCTATCTTGACCACATCCTTGTCCATATTGATCCTTAAAACACTGTGAAATGCATTTGAAAATTTTGGATGTTCCAAAACATCTCATTAATAGACATGTAAAAAGAAATAAATAGAACACATTAGACCATAAATAGTCATAGAAATATATTTTTTTCAAAATAAATTTTTAGAACTAAATAATTATTTTATTACCCTAAATATCGACTTCATTATTTTAAAATTTTCATAAAACATTTCATAATAAAACATATAAGAATAATAAAAACAATAAATATTTCTTTATAAACTCAAAAAACCCTAGAAATGTTAAACATTTCACACATAATAAGTATAATAAAAATCCATCTAAATTCAACCACATTAACATACATTGTGAAATAATTATATTTCCATGAAATTAACTAGAAATAATAGATATATAATGTAGGTAACGTGGGACATTATTTTTTTTTCAATTATACTCACTCTTAAAAATTAAATTAACTAATAAGTAAAATAAAATAATCACTTAGGAGAAAACTAATTCGTTAACTATGTCTGTTTATCTACTACAATAGAGAACTATATCTAGATCATCTATTTTTTTGATCAATATCGGGATCACCCATCATCATGAAAAATATTGGGCTCACTATTCATCATGAAAATGGCATAGAAACATAAAATTCTTATAAAACATGTAATATATAATTTCTAGTATCATTGTAATAAAAAATAATCTTGTTCCCATAAGTAAACATTTCTAGTACAAAAATATTAATTTTATTTAAAACCCCTTTTGAAAACACAACGAATAACGTGAAGGAGAGTTTTCTTTCAAATAAAACATGAAACCATGTAACTAAATAGACACATAAAATAATTTTTATAGAGGTTGGAATACATTTTTATGCCAAACCTGTTAAAATAGAATATTCTTTTTTTCATTTCATCAAAATAATTCTTAGCTCATTTTTAAAATGATTTCTTTTGAAATATTTTTTAAAAATATACGAACGTGACATTATTTTTTTATCATTTACTTATTACCATTTAAATATATCATTAAAATATTTAATAGAATATTCACAAAGAAGAAAAATATTTTTAAAATAAATCTGTAAAACATTTAAAATGAGGTTAAATGATAAAGTGACCTATACCTTTTGTTTGACTCATCATGTACATTCAATATCTTCCAAAATAAAAATAATATGATAATTATTTACTTTATTATGAAAAAAATCAGCTATATTATTTTATTTAGTATATTTATTACCGTGTTATATACAATTACATAATCAATTAATTTCACATATTATGTTTTTATTCTATTTGGATAATATGTCCAAAATTACATCGGTAAGTGGGATATGGTAAAAAAGTTCATTATGAAATCATATATAGAATAATAGTAATGAACTAATTATAATTTTTATACATTAGTTATAATTTTTAGTCTAATCATGAATAAAAATTTTGGAAAATAAATTATGTTACAATTATGGATATGGTTGGTTGTATGTACACATGAGTAACTTTTTCATTTTACAAACACAATGAGTGAAAAAAGTAAATGTCATTTTACATTTCTGTGATGATTATTATTTCATAAATATTTTATTTTATATTTAATTACACTTATAAAGAGTATCCTTGTGATTTAGTAATGAAAAACGAATCACATCACATCGTGGAGTTGTTAATCCACATGTATATACAAATGACATTATCATTTTCCAATAAAAGGAAACGTATGAAATAAGATGATATATTATCCTTCCATGATGATACATATTTTATTAATTTTATATATTTATATTTTTAATCCACCATTTTAACCATATAGAGGAGACTATGGCTGAAAATAAATTACATCAATTTGCATGGCGGTAGATAGACTCACACAAGAATAATGGTTTAGTTTTCAATTTTACAGAATAATGAAAGGAAAGTTGGTTCTTAAATTAAAATAACAAAATATTATTATATTTAAGATACTTATGTTACAATTTTCCAATGTTTTATGAATATTTAAATAATGAAGAAGAATAAATAAAACAAAAAATGATTGTTTAGGAACGTTACTGCTTCATCACACTATCTCTTTATGTTTATAAACAAATCCATCCTTGGATATCTTTATGATCAATCTAAGGTATCATGGATATGGTGAGGGATGTATGGGAATGATTATTATATGGATTTTCCAAAACAAATGGGTCTTGATGTGTGAATATAATTGGAATTTCTAAAGTGAATAAAACATATTATTGTCTTACTCTAGGGAATAGCTTCATAATAAACCATTTAAAAATTTTATTTGAAATATAATTCATGGTTTCCATCCAATATATTTTAGGAATTTATTAGGTCATTTAAAAACATAAAAATTTATATCAATCCCATAGTTAACATGTTTTATCCTTAAACATGGTAATAGATTTTTATCATTTGTAATATATATCTAATCACAAAAACATAATTGTACCTTATTACCAAATTACAATTTTGATAATTCGATATATTTAATAAATTTACTAAAAATATTATTAACAAAATATGATGAAGTTAATTTAAAATTTACCTAAAAATGGGAGGAAATTTGTTTTTTTCAATAAAAGTCCATTCATGTATAAAAATATTTTAATGAAAAATCAAGTATAAAATTCATTCCAAAGACAGTTATTTTATTAATAAAAATACAATAGAACTTGTTTTTATTTTGAAACATTTTAATACAAAATAGATCTTATTAAATTCTTAAAACAAGAAATTCTATTAAAATCTGTACATTCATAATTTATTTAAAAATAAAACATTAAATGAACTAATATATAATTCATTCTTAGTTAATTTTAACATGGATAATTCAAAAATGTGATTATTTATTTAAAATTTAGAATCTATAATTTCAAAATAGTATTTATGAATAAAATCATATAATCCATAAAACCCCAATTTGACTAGAAGCAGTGATTTCATCCTTTTGATTGAAAACTGTATAATATTATTATAATTAACTTAACACTATAAAATATATTTAATTTTTACTCGAAATATAAGAAAAATAGAATACTATAATATTACATAAGTTGTTACATTCTCCCCCTTTGTAAATTTCATCCTAATAATTTTATTCATTATATAAAAAAGTGGGAATATTTTTTCTTCATAAAATATTTTGATCCACAAATTATTAAATAAATCCTATCAATTTTCTAAAAAAATTTAACCTTGTAAATAACATTATTCCACAACAATATCTCTCTATGGTAAACAATATGTAATGCGTGTTCCCTATAAAAATTGTTTTCTTCAAACTAGTAAACTGTAGGGCCAAAAACATGAGATGCATATAGAAAATGTTTTCATAACAACTTGACATGAAATATTTTTTTGTAGAAGAGTTGAACATAGAGGAAATTTCACTTTAAATAAAACGAAAAAATTTACTCTAAGATTTTATATGGTCCAATGATCTATGGACAAAAATTTAGTTTTTTACCAAAATTGAAAATTGTTTTCCATGGACATACATTAAGAAAAAATTGATCGTATACCTCAAAATAATGATCCTTACTTGAATTATGTAAATAAATTTTCTTCATAATCCTAGAAATAATTATATACTATTGAGTCATATTCATCCTCTCATCCATTTATTCTACCAATTCATGACCCAAAAACATTTATTGTCTCACAAAATATGAAAATGATAAAATATAACATTACTTTCTATATAATTCCTTACAAGGAAACGACTGTATACTTGGATTAAAAAGGTAATTATGAGAAAACATCATAAAAGTTATATGTTGATCCCAAATCCCTAAAAATATATCGAAAAATATTAAGGCATATCATGAAATGTATAAATTGTTCAGTCTGACTTTCCATCTCATTGATGATGAAGGCTACACTGAAAAATATTTTAGTTCCCAATAAAATCATTAAACATTATACATGAATTTGAGGTAAACCTAAGATCAATGATAGATACAAGAGAGAGAAATATAGACTCAATGTAATCTAAACATTTCATTAATATAATTTCGAGAAAATATGAACCAATGATATGTTATCTCCATTTATAGTAAAATTCACAAATTCAGTCAATAAATATTTAATAACTCATAACAAATTATTATATTGATATTTATTTGTAAATATAACCATAAAATCAATTAACATATCTTCCAATATCCATTTCTGACAATAGGAAAAGATAATTTATCTACTTTTTTAATTTTTTTGTATTTAAACTATTTAAAATTCAATCATTTCATAGTAAAATATGCAATATATATATTCAATCCTTCTTATGAATTTTTTCAGTGGTCTCTATAAATATTTTAACTAATATGGTGAATTAAAAATAGATAAACATGTGCCTCACTAAATTGATATTTCTTCAATTGGGGTCACCTGGAACACATACACATTTTTTGAATCTCAAAACATCTTATTTTTCAATATTAGATTCAGTAAATTGCCTTTATTTGTCAATTATTTCATTTCCTAAAAAATACCATATTCCTTATAAGACATATTAATCATGACTAAAAAAGATTATTATAATAACTCCAAAATCAAAACATAGGGAGTTTTTTAATACATATTTTCTATGAAAACATTCATCAAATCATTTACCATGTTATAATGTTATTGAAATAGAATAGTAAATATTTCATTATCTTGTCAGGTTAAAGTATTAAATATATTATTTTATTTACCTAGATGGTATTGAATTGTGTAGTCGTAATCCTTTATCAAGTTCATCTATCTCTTTTGTATCATTTTCTAATCTTGCAAACTGAATATATACATCATTATTTTTTGATATGTATATATTTCACACATTAATACCTGTCAATGATGTCTAAAATTTATTAATGGAAACACCATAACATCTAGTTAAAATTAATGTGTAATATAATATTTCTCATGATTTTTTAATTAATATGATGAATAAGAACTTACCGGATTATTCTACGTTAATACAGAACACATCCCCTTCAATGAAGCATAATTTTAGATAACAAAGTCACTATTATTAGATGATAGTCCCATAATTGGTTCATTTACTATAGTATATTTTCATCACAATCATTTATATATATGAACAACAATCGTTTTTATGTTAACATAGTCAGTGGGATAGATACTCATGCATAATTTTCAAAAAACTACTAGTAATATCTTACTAATCAAAGAAAACCATAAATAATTGTAATATTTTTTGGTCATGACCATTCAAAAACCACATTATTTAAAGAAATTTATATTGTTACACCTAATTTATTAACAATATGACTTTGTAATGAAATATATACGAACCAAAAAATTATTTACTACATTTTCTATATGAATTATTTCTTTCTGAATTTATAAAACATTGATAAATTTTTTTATTATCCTTATAACTTTTGGAATAAACATGAATATCTCCCACAAGAACAACAAAAAAATATCTAAATTTTCATCCAAAAAAATATATATAATAACCATGAATATAGTTTTATTGTTCATCAACCTTTAGGAAAAAACCAAAATCGTACCATTTATATCTATTATGAAATGTTTTCTTTTGGGTATCATCCACATATACTTTCGGGAGATGATACTCATAATTAATATGAATTTTCAAAAAATATGAAGCCTCTGGAATCGTATAAAATAATTTATCCATATGAGGAACCAATTACTTGTTTTTAACATTAATTTAATTCAATATTGTATAATTAATGAAAAGGCTTATCAATACATATTTATATTTAATAAACAAAATAGGGTCACAACATTGTGATTTTTTAGGATGAAGAAAACCTTCATCAATAAACTCATGCATCTTATTATTCAAATTCAAGTGTTCTACATTAGCTATTAGACAGGAGGATATGAAATTTTTATAGCATGATGTAGTAATTGAATAGTAAACTCATCTTTCCAATCAATTCTAATACCATCTATCTTATCCAAATAATTAAAAAAATACAATTTAAATATAAGAACATCATTAATTTGAATAGTTACTTTACCTTCAAGAATATGTGAAAGGTAACATTCATTTCCACCTATTAATAGTTTCCCAACTTCATGTTATTTTATCAAATGATTTAATTGATTCTTATATAAAAAGAATAACTAACATAAAAAAATATTAATTTGGATATTCAATTTATCATATCATGATATACTGAAATCCAATACATTTCAAGAACAACTTCGAATTTTATAATGGGAATGACAAAGGTATTGTAAGAATGATCATCCATATATAATAACTAGAATATAATTTAAAATTGTTGTTTTCTAAATACCACCTTTGTGTTTTTTCACATGTTCATTATTTATTTATTATGTTGAAATATTCATTTTAATAAAAAATTCTAGAAATGAATGAATTTGTAGAAAACAAATCAACAAGAAATTAGATTAATATAAATAATAATAATAATATTCTTAACGTCACAATACTTAATGTCCCAACATATTACAAAGTAGTTGAAAAGCATTTCACCACATCCTTCTTCTTGTATTCTTGTTACTTCCCGTTATTTTTTATCTCTTTTCTCTATTCATCTACACAATGACCAGTCTCATTATATTTAATAGACCATATTCCCTGCTTATCAAAATTGGTATTACCAATAAAAAATATATTTTTCTCTGAAACAATATTCCAAATTTCCAAAAAAAACTATATTAGAATCATTTCAAATATTTCAAAAGAAATTCCCCATTGATTATTTTTTTAAACAATCAAAAATTGGAAACATTCTCTTTTTACAATCATATTTATTCAATTTATTCGTTCTATTTTACATCTACATTGATAGTTTTTTATCCTTAATTTAATAGAATAAATGGTTTTATACAAACTCTATTTTCCCATTCTCAATAAAGTGAAATGTTTCTCATATCCTTTAAATTCATGAGAGGCTAAATATCTTAGGTATCATATCATTAATCCTGAGTAAAATTTATTACATTTACTATGTGGTTCCCAAATTCAATTTGGTGTATAACATTCTATTCAGGTGTAGTTTTATTTATACATCATCATTGAAATGTCCTCACTCTACTTGAATTCCAAGGATTTATCTCCCATAGTATGTTTAATAATCATAGAAAAACAAAATTTATAAGAAGATTTATTAAATTTATTCTATTCAATGGAAGAAATCTCTTATATTTCTCTATTATTCCCAACCATTGACCACCATTGATCAGAATCTTATTCGAAATGGTAATTAAGAAGTGTTAGATTTTTTGGATCCAAACAACCCATGTATTTGAATATCTTTTCTAGATAATTAATTAATCCCTTGTATATGACTGAGCTAGAATATCAACAAGATATTGGATATTGTTTTTGAATAAAAGTCTCTAATATATTCCAGTTCCTATGTGGTTGATATAGATTCTATGAGGAATGGATAACACCGCCATGTATAGCCACATTCAATTGTTTAATCATGGGAACAAACTTCTCAATTCTAACTCAAACTATTACATGTATCTAATATGGTATGATATTTACATCTTTTTTACATATTATATTAAATCACATGTTTTCCCATTTAGATAAAATTCTAAATTGACATATTTTGGATAAAAAATGGTTACATTAAAATTATAGACAATGAAAACAATATATTAAATTCTAAAAATATTTTTACAAACATTATCATATACTCTAAAATTTTCTATAAAATTTATATAATATCAACTATATGTACCCAATATTAATGAATCCATAAAATTTATTATTTAGTAAAGAATCCATTTCCTTGAACTCCCAATGATTTAAAAATTTTATATTTTTATATTAGTTGTTTATCACCCATAATAAAATAAATATTAAATTATCACATGGATAATACCACTTCATAACAATATTTTCTACAATATAGAACATTTAAAATAAAAGAAGTTATTTTTAATGAAACTTTATTACATTTTTTATCCTGACAATATCCTTGTCCCTGATCATACTTTAAACCATCTGAGTAACATTTCAAAATTTATGATGATCATTAAAAGATCATCAAGGTATGTATAAAAATAAAGGAAGAATGTTTGTTAGACCATTAATACTCCTAAATTATATCTTTTTGACAATAACTTTTATTCTTATAATAAATTATTGTCTCCCAATATATAAAATTATCCTCATAATTTTTTTTATTAAATAATTTATTTAAAATATGAATGAAATATAAAAATGCATTATGGTTTCTTTAAAATCATTAAACACTCATGAAAATGTATACATTTAACCCTTATTATGTACCATAAACACCCCTATAATATTAATCTAATTATATTTTCTTGTAAAATAATAAGGATTCTATAATATAAATTATAATGAATAGATAAATCATATAAGAAACTTGGGGATTCAGTTTTATATCATTCAAAAAAATAACTATTATAAATTGAATAACATACTCGATAAATCCCAATACTCATTAACTCTATCCATTTACCCAATGAATTAGAGAGATTTATTTGGCTCACAAGTCATCATGAGCAATACCAGGGAGCACCCATATTCTTGAAAAATATCAGGATTTCCTGTCATAAAAATAGATTCCCATGAACCTCAACATAATCAAAATACATGAATTTGTTCATATATATTATCATACCGATTAAAATAATATTATCACCCATAAAAACATTTATAGATACTAAAATACTCATTCCATTTAAAACCTATTTCAAAACTTCTTAGAACAAGGGGAGAGAGGGTTTTCCTTTGAAGAAAATTAATTAAATCATATAAAGAATAAAAAATATCAAATAATGGTTATTGTGGTGGGACAAAAATATTTAACTATATTTGTCAAAATTGAATGTTACATATATCTTTTAATTAATGATTTCCATACAACATATGTAAAAATATTTAAATAGAAAACCTTTAAATGAAATTCAAAAGTGTTATAAAATTTATGTTATAATTAATTTATGTCCATATAAATACATAAAAAAATTATTTTTAGAATATTGACCTGGAAGAAATGATTTAGTGAATAAATCATTAAAATAATTAAATTATGTCTTATGTTAATGTGATTTTTATCTTATGTCTTACTTGTGAATTAATTCATTATAAATTTAATAACAAAATTAAAAAACAATATTTACCTTCTTATGAACCATTATTTTCTATAATATTCATTTTATTTTATTTATTACCATTTTATATATAATATATTAAATAATTAAATTAATGATAGTTTTTTTGATGATATTTCTCTCACATGTCAAAAATCACATTAGTACACAGACTATAGTAAAATCTATCATTATTCCATCATATCTAGACTAATAATCAAGAAATAATTATATTTTTAGTAATATATTTTTACATTTATGACCAACCCTTAATGATGGTTATTGAATATTAATTATATTATAATCATTGAGATGGTAGGTCATACATAAGAATGAGTAAGATTTTTATTTTTCAAAGGGAAATAATGAAAATAATGAATGTATCATTATATCCTTAAATAATGATGAATATAGAATACATGGAATATTATTTCCTTATATGTAGTTATATAATGTATCTAGGTGTTTTTTAATTAAAAATGAATAGCATCGCTTCATGGAGTTGGTAATAATAGATGTTGTAATATATTTATATAATTATTTATATGCAATTAATATCATATATACAATTTAATCTCACTAGTATTTTCTTCCATGAGAGATGGTGATGAAAAAAATTAAATCCATTTAGTTTGAAGAAGTCCACCACACACATAAAGGATGGTTTCATTCACATATTATTAAATAGAGTTCAAAATATATATGTTATTCCATTAAAATAAAAAATATATTAATTTTAGTATTCATTTATTATCATTTTAACATGATGGAATAAGATTTTAGGGAATATTAAAAATGAAATAAAACAGAAATACATTGTTAGGAACTATACCTATTTTACAGAATACCATTCTAGTTCAAAAAATAAATATTTCCTAGGGTGGTTTAACAATAAATGAAGAGCCTCTAGTGAGTGGGTAGGGATGTAGGAAATGAATTTTATAGGTATTTTATGATTAAAAAGGCTCTTGATCTGTCCATTTTATAGGACAAGGGTTGTACATTTATAATTGGTAGAGAGGAAACTCTTCGAATGTTTGAAAAGAATGAATAACATTAAGGTATTAACCATGAAAATGGATAAAAATTTAATTTTATAGGATTATTATATGATAGTGTCTAAATAAATCTATCTTATATAATTGATCAATATATCATGTTAATTTTAAACATTATCAGTTAGGTTTTACCATGGTAAACCTATTTTAACCTTATCCGTGGTAATATATTTTCACTATTTTTAATATATATTATGAACACACATTAAGAAAAATAGTTTATATAATATTAATTATGATTATTAAAATATTTTATACATTTAATAATATTATATTAAAATAAGTGGTATAATTTATTTTAAAATTAAACACTAAAATCAAGATGAAAATATGATTTAAAAAAAGTACATTAAGTATAAAAATATGTTAATACCAAATATAAGTATAAAAATAAATTAAAATATCATTGTTTGGTTATTTATAAAACAACTGAACATATTTTTATTTTATTTTTAAAAAAATCCACCTTTGTAAATTTTTGAAATTAAAACATAGTTTTCAATAAAAATCATTATTTGTAAGTATAAATTAAAAAATATTACTAATCAGAAAATATCAAAAAATGTTCCTAAAAATATTATGTCATGATAAAATCAAAAATTATATTACGTTTTTAAACTAAAATTCTAGAATTTGAAAATAATTCACTTAAATATATGAATATATGTATGAAAAACAATTTTTCTTAAGAATAATATATTTTATTTTCTAATTGAAAATTTTATTAATATTGTTTTGATGAATATAATTATAAAAAATATAAATAATGAATATTTATAATACATTAAATTTAATTAACATAACATTACCTAGGATGTAACATTAGATGTGTCCAAAACGTTCTTATGATTCTTTTCACCTGATTATTGATAGAATGATTGGTGGGGGTTTACCACTGGGAATATTTCTTGAGTTTCCTTCAATTTGTGATATAAACACTTAGATGGTACTCCATAATAAATTAATTCATCATTTGAAATTGAATTTTTTGAGTGAAATATTATTCAATCATGGTGGAGAGTTTATAACTCTTAATCTTTCTAAGGTGCACATCAATGATTTCGACTAGTGGGTAGTAACATACTTAGAAGATTAATGGAGACAACTAGTTTTTACTAGTAGACAAGTGTATATGGTGGTGAAACATTATGATATCATTCTGATCAATGGGAAACCTATATGATTTAATTTATGTCCATATATGCCAATGATTCTTGAATGGATCATCAAACATACAAAATAATTGTTCAACCTAGTTTTACATTTAATTCATGTTGACTCGATCACTTCCATGGGTAAAGTATTTTCATTAAGTTTCCCAATTTGTTTCTGAAAGAAACACTGAGATCCCACCAAATCATATCTATATTGTGGATTTTTGAGAATAATTTCCATGTATTAGGTGGTCACATGTACATTTATGATGAAACCATAGAATGTACATTGGTTTATAGGCTATTAGTTTCACTGTATCATACCTTTTATTGGTGTGTTATTGAAAACACTATGAAAATAATTTTATTTTAAACTAGGATTATGAACCCTTCCAAAAATCTATTATGGTACTAGTTAACATAGTATACGTTATTTATTATATTTTATGTTGATGTTATCATCATTATATATCATAGGTTTCACATATTTTAGTTATAAGATTGTGAGATAGAATTTAAAGCCATATATTTTGGTGAATTGGGTTTATTTCCATGCAAGTAGGTTGTTAGTATTATGTAGTATAGATTGGAACTATTATAGGGGTTTCAAATATTTCTATATATTGTAAATAGAAACATTATATTTATTTGAAACATAACTATACATAATGTAAGTTTAATGTGTTTTATGAGGGACAAGGTGGTCGATTATAAAGTCTTGTATCATTTTCCATGTGAATTTTCATTTTATGTCATACTTCAATTAACTGAATAAAATTAGTTTAACTTTTCATAACCATCATTTATATGTTATTTCAACACGAGGAGATGTTTCTAGTTCTTATTATAAGGAATATAACCCATTTAGGGAGGATTATTTGGCTCATTGAGGATATATAAATATAACAAGTGATCCTCTTGCAATAAATATGCCATGGTGAGGATGGGTATTCCAGGTAATATTACCTCAATAAGATAGACTACATAAGAAATATAGCCTCAGTGAGGATATTATTTTGGATGATGTGTTTAAGCCTCGAAGAGAAATCTTACATATCCTTATCAAGGCCAATTTAGTTTTAATTTTACTGTATATTGTTATGTTAAAGGAATATAAAATGTAGTTTAATGTCATTATGTAAGGATGTTGTCATGTATTTTTACATTGTATAAATAATATTTAATGGTGTTGTCTTATATAACGTGACAAAGAAGTATTTGTTATGAAAGAGAAGATAATTTAAGATTAATTGGATCATACAAGTGGGTGGACCATGTGTTCATTATAGGGAATATGGAAGTTAGAAGGATGTTATATAGGGAGTATATAAATTTGAAAATAATTTTGGGATTACCCCAATCAGGATGAGTTACTTGTGAAATGATGTACACCATAATTTAATTAGTGATGGGATCAAGAATGATGTGAGTTATCATTGGTAATATGGCATGATGATGATACTATTTGGGATTATTCATCCAAATCTCAACAAAGGTTCATACATGTCTTAAATTGATTATTCCTATATCTAAATTTTATGGTTGGTGAATATGGTGTAGGTAAGGATTTACAGGGCTTAAACATTATTGGATTACCCTATTTATCTTTATATATCCATGATGGTTCAAGTTGATTCATTCATCAATGTTAATGTGGTCGTGGCATATTCCTGTTTAGAGAAACCATTTTTGCATTTTTCATTGAGTGGAATTAGGTTTTCCAACATGATGCTCTAATGGGAATGATCATCATTCTGGGATAGTAGAATATCTTACAATGTCATCGTGATATGGACCCTCATTATCTAAAGGATAAATATTTATAGACCCCATGATGGAATAATAAGATACGGTTTACATGTGAGAAGAAACACTAATCAATGAAATTAATGATTTATAGTGTGTCTTATGGTGTGTATTGAAAGTTCATGTATCATATAAGGATCTATATGAGTCATAAAAGGGATCCACCCACAATTAGTAGATCTAGGCTAATGAGTTTCTATAATTCCTTTTGGGAAGCCATATTTTTTTGTTTTATACGACTATGTAAATGAATTACATGAGAGAGTTTCATATTGATATTGAACATCAGTAAGGATATATGAATTAATTTTCAACCTCATAAGAAATAAGGTCAAATGGTGTTCCTTAATAAATTATATGGTTATGTGTTTCTTCATGTGGATACTTGTGAAAAATGTATCCCTAATTGATCCTACGGTGAAGTGGTTTCCAATGTGTGGAGGCTTTCAAAATTAATCACTATAGTAATAGTGTATGGGGAATTTTTCATCTAGAAGGAATAGATAGGAACGTGTTCTCTCAAATTGGGAGGCCTCTAGTAATGTATTGGAAGAGTAGATCCCTAGTATTTCAATAGGTGTCCATTTATATAGTTTTTTTAAATAGGGTTTGATATAGTCATATTTTAAGAACATAATGTGATAAACCATTGGACAACATAATTAACCTTATTTTTGTAATAATCATATGTTTTGAGATCTATTATTCAATTTGATGTGGTTTTAGAGAATAATGGTTTTGAAGATTCACATATATCATTTTGTCTTCCATGAGATCTAGGTTATTTCAAATAGTATATATAATAAGGAATCTTTGTGGTCTATTTATTAGAAAAATAGTGGACCTAATAGTTACAATAGATGGGTTCCAAGGCTATTTGAATAGTTATATTTTGTGTCAGATTTATGCACATAGATAAACATTCTCATGTAACCATCTTTTGAAACAGTGGAATGTATGATAGTGTTTTTACCCAAGTGATGCAACACAAAATAGAGTAAATACCCCATGATAGAAATCAATAAACTGATATATTAATCATTGAATCATGTCCTATGTCTTGGAAAAAGTAATGTTCTTTCTATTTTTTGTTCTCCATATCAAAATTTCCCACCTTTTCAATGAAGACGTGCCAACAATTTTTAATCCATAAAATCATGTTACATTTTAAAAACTCATAAATTTATTTAATTTACAATCATATAAAATATATAATAATTTAAGAAAAATATATTTTAAAAATACAAAAAAAATATATTTATTATTATATTTATGTTATTTTACCGAAATTATCCAATAAAATATACTAATTTTCCTATATGAATAACATGAATATTTTATACTAAGATCATTCTCTCATACATGAGTGATTACTAACCCTCAATTAATTATTATTATTATTATTTTGTTTAAAAAATTATTTTTTCTAAAATATAGTACCTAGGTATTTAGCTACTAAATAATAACAAATAGGTTGAATCAATGTTCAATATATTAGACCATTTTAAAAACCTTGTATTCAAGCTCCTTGTTACACTACTTAATTCCACTCTTCCTTAATTACTCATTATAAAACTCTCTAATAAATCATTACACCCATCATTATTTTTGTTCAATATTCCTCCACCCACATATCATATTATGTTAATTATTACAAAATATATAGTCCCTTTCATGTATTTATCAACTGTTTAATACTTATTATTTTGTAATCTATAACTACTCTATTCCAAACAGTATGAATACCCCATGGTCAATTGTAATAAAAATTGCATGGATTCAATGAGGGATAATCATCATTAAGAGTTTACATTACTCTTATTCTAAGATTTTTTTTTCATACACACACATAGTAAATATATATCATAAAATATTTCGAGTTTGGTTCCCAACAACTAATTTTACACCATCATAAATCAATTATCAACATTTTTTCTAGATTACTCACTCATTAAAATGAAATTTTTTATTAATGAATAAGAAATAAAATTTTAAGTGGATTTATACCATGGTTATATATGATAATTATTAATATTATATACTCATTTTGATATATCTAGATGTTTTTCTTCCATAATTGGGGGAGGGTCCTTCAACATATACAATTATACTAACTATTTTTATGTCTCCTTACCATGAATTCATTATATATTTGAAATTTAATAATTCTTAAATTTTACATTAATATTGGAGGGATCCATGGTTTCAGTATTGTTATATGTTCATTATGTTTTCATTACTTATTATTTATTATTCATCATAATTTTTTACATATTATTTATGGATTTTGTGTCAAGATTTACACATTAAAGGGTTTTAATGGATTTAATTAAAAAATAAGAGAATCATTTTCGGGGTTCAAAAAAAGGTCTTATCATTTTATTATAAATTTTAATCAATTTCAAATTTGTATATATGATGAATAAGTCTTGTTAATTTATTAGTCTTGCGTATCTGGATCCAAATAAACACATCTATATAATATTCTTCATTATTACTTTAAAAATGATATTATCTAGGCTATTATAATTTCTATAAATTGGATTTTCTCTAATTGATTTACAATTCCAATTCAAAATCCTATTATATCAAAACATTTTAGTTGTTTTTTTTATTATTTTATATATGATTATGAGAGGGTGATTTTATTGAGTTGCATGATTGAAGAAAACATATAGTATGAAATAATAATAATGAATCGTCCTCTTTAGTTATTTTAGATCAATATTTAGGGTTAATATATGTATAAAAACCTATTATATTTAAATCCTTACCTAAAAAATATTTAAATTATTATAGACTATGTAAAAATAATTTAATTCTCATTAGGTGTAGTAAAATAGGTTGAAAGTGAGAGTTCTTAACAGTCATATAGTAATTGATTAAGTAGATTAAGAATTACATTATAGGAATTATTATTCCTTAATTTCAACAATATGTTTTTATTATAAATATTATAGAATGATTTTGAAATTCTTCTGATGATGAACAAAGAAATAAAAAATATACTTTTGAACAAACATCTATTTCCAAGCTACTACATCATTTGGTTGTTTTTACACCTAATATATTTCCTTCAATTATAGTGGGTGAGTATTCAATGCCAAAAAAAATAAAATCCATAAATATATGTCATTTATTATTTGGAAGAACCTTACTAAATCATTCTAACATAAATATAGATGGTATATTTCAGGAATTTTCACATGCTTTCCATGGAATACATTCTAGATGGAACGTTAGATGAGATTTATTGTTTTAGGGAATATATGGTGTTTATGGGTCAATTCATTATTGAAGGTCATTTTTAGTTCAAATAGAACAAAAAATCCTTGATGGTGAGGTTTTTTTCTTGTTTAAATAAGTAAACTCAGATTAATATATAGAAGAATGATAATATGATGAAAAATAAGTTAAAAATAAAAGAGAATTTATTACCATTTTAGGTGAATGAAATTTTTATTGGTATAGTTATAATGATCGTGTCAATTAAAGAAAATTTAAGAATAGATTCAAGTAGGATTTACAAAATTATTATTTCATTTTTTCCCTATGATATCTACAATCAATAGTGGCATGGAAGGTTTTTTATTAGGAAAAAGATATTTAAAGGTTGTAAACATTGATGAATTATTTCATATATATAATAATGTTGAATTGGAATTTGTAGTGGATAATATTTTTAATGATTTTGTAAAAAAATATTTTATGAATTCGTATTTTAATATATACTTATGAGTGTGAAATACTATACCAATATTGATGGAGTGTTTTAAGGTGTATTTAAACCATGTCTATTTTGTTACGACCTGTCCTAGTGGGGCCGACACCACGACTCCCCAAGCCCACCTTATATAGGATTTGGGCTGGTGACTAGCACTGAGTAGGCATATCAATAAAATGGGAGGCATTTCCTATGCACAAATATGCACACACACACATCTCTAAGACCACAAATGCAGAAATGTAGAAAAACAAAAAGGAACACATTTCATGCAAACAACTAAAACCAACAAACATTTTACAACGAAAAGTAATGTACTGAAATTAAACTGGGTCAGAATATAACTCAAAAAAATAGACTTAAAACTACAATGTCCAACCTATAAGCACAAAGTGGTACTAGGACTACAGCTCATTGATGTTGGAACACCATGGCTGGAAGGTAACTCTGAAAGCTCGGTCCGGTCCTAGTCCACCCTTGACTTCATCAGAAGACTACTCTTCTACACATGACACGACACGTGCAGGAAAATCCCATGCAAGGATGAGTATAAAGTTACATAGTATAGGCCCCTAAAAACCACAAAGCAATACACAATGTAAAGGTAGAATCATCTCAATAAAATTCCACTAAACATATAGCAAGAAAATCACAATCCTGTTACACTGAAAACCCTAACCCATTGTCTAGAGACAAGTCACACAAATGCATACCCTCTCGATGGATTTAGTTCAAATATTCCACAATGAATTATCCCATTAGAACACTCTCCATGAGTTTGATATCTCTGGTGCCATCCATCCAAGAAGTACTGTGTGCCGAAAAAATCCATGAGAGATATATACACTCATTCCTGGAGAACACACTCTTCAGTGGGGAAATATCATGATACACTATTGAGGATCACTGGAAGGGCCTTAGTAGATTCCGAGACTCATCCTAATTCAATGTAAAATTAGAGGATCTATATCCTATAGGAGTAGTACCATCGATACATAACTATTCCAAGGGTCAATAATGGATAGAGGATCTTTCTTAGGGCCTCTCTGAGGGATACCTAACTCTATCTCGGAATGTCCCATTGAAGAGATCGTAATCCTATGAATGGAAACATTTCCTTACCCTTTGGGGAATGAGAAAACGGTGAACTAACCCAAATAAAACCTTTCAATGGAATGGTGGAAAAGAGGATACACCATGTATTGAAAAGATACCGGTCTATAGAAGGGTCACACGCCGTGTTCTCTGACCCTGGGTACTGCCCGTGGAAAACAGCCTGTGTCACAAGGATTTAAATCTAGAAGAAGGTATACATGACATTTAATAGAGTGACACACCGTGTTCCTATATCTATGGAGGACCTCATGTACGTTGGCCATGTGTCCATACCCATATTCAACCCGTGTCTAACAACCCGTTTAACTGGTAAATGGGGTGAACCACGTAACTAGACTTGTCTGGCCATGTGGTAGAGTACATGGTGTGTACTCAACCCTGGGTCTGTGTACCATCCATGATACATGCCGAGTCCACATAGGGACCTAAACGCCATGTGAAGATGGTTACATGTTGTTTTGTGATTCCCGTCGCCCGGAACTCTAGCCACTGTTGGCTGGGGCCCACACATGTTGTCTTCCAGGGGCCACATTCTTCTATGTGCACAGTGCTGAAGCCCTAGCCACCAGGCCAACCCACATAGCGTGTTCTTTGGGAAAATGTCATGTTGATCAGATATTTTCTCACACAATCTTTCTTCATTACCACACATTGGGGCTCCGCCAATACTCGATCCATCTATCTGATCATCACGATACTCACGTTCTAAGGTCACCCTGCTATACTATCAATGATTCTAAAGGTTTATGGGGTTTTATTAACCCTGAAAACACGATTCGATCATCCACATGATGAATGGTCGAAGAACTATTTCTTCCAAACCATGTTTATTAATCTTCTACCGTTTTCGTCATACTGCTATTTTGTATTCACGATGTCATATATTTAATTTAGCATTGTTGAGTTTCAAAATGGGCAGGCAAAAATCCTTTGTTCATAACCCCATGAAAAATGCGAAAAACTCGGGGCTAAAAGGAGGACGAAAATAAAATAAACCAATGAAAAACGAACCTCTGTCGTTGTTCATCACGAAGTTGATTCGCTTAAGTTAATAAGATTAAATAGGGTGAATCAAAAGACACTCCATCAAATATCAAAAATAAATTGCCCGAATCAAACCCCAAATGAAGTAGAAAATAATGCCATCCCATAAGAATTCATTATCTGCAGATCAATCTATTTGTGGGATGATCTGTGTTCACAATTTAATCGAATAATGGGGAAGAAATAAATCAAAATATCAAAACCCTACCTCGATTTGGTTGAAGAACGATCGATGTGTTGTGTTCATTGGTGTGGTTCATCGAATTTGAGATGCGTCGATCGATTTCATCGTCGTCGTCCCCCAAGGAGTTTCCTCCAAATCTCAAATGGAAAATAATCAATTTGCAGGGTTATGCAGCTAACCAAGCGAACATTATATAACACTTATTAATAAGAGAAGATGAGGTCACTATGTTTAAAGAAAATTTAAAAATAAAATAATTTATTACTTTATTCTATTCCCATTAAGACGTCTGAAAACTATCTTTTGGTATTGACCCACACCAGTCATTGTTAGGCCCCACATAAGGTAAATTCCCTTATTTGAATGCAATGGTGCCCTCAGATTTATGATCTGGGAACTCATTTAAACATTATTCAAATTTTATGGAAAACTTTTTGCGCAAGTGGTTTAAAATATTAATTTATTTGAAAAATTTATTTTGGTCACTCCGGGCAGTGGAATTTCACACCCTTGAAAACCCTAGTCTCTTAATAATCCCATATAATATTTTTTTTAAAATTACATGAAAAATCTGAGACATTACATTATCCAAACCTTGGGGCTTTGCATCCCCAAAAATCAAAAACAAGGATATTCAAAAAGATGTGGGTACAAGGCACAAATATAACCCTACCGCTCCCATGTACTATTCTGAAGGTTCACTTGATGCCACCGGACATGCACCAAGGGAATTGATCACACATGAAGGATCCTCTCTTGTCGATCCTTGATCTCCACCAGGTACTCAACAATGGTTGTTATATCCTCAATGTCCATCTCACCCTAATTGATGACATGTGGTGGGTCATGCCCATAGCTCTTATGCTATGATACGTGAAATAAATCATATACCTGGTGCAATTTTGGTGGTAGATCTAAAAGGTATGCAACCTTGCCAACTCTGTGCACTATCATGAAAGGTCTGATAAATCTCAATGATAAATTTCTACCCTGGCCAAATCTTAGTAACCGTCATCGAGGTGATACCTGAAGGAAGACATGGCCTCACTCCTCAAACTCCATAGGTCTTTGTCGCCAATCAACATAATAATTCTTCATGCTTTGTTCATTCTTTATCTTCTCCTGTATGATCTGCACCTTCTTGATGGTAGGTCACATAATCTATGGACCCATGAGTGGTGACTGGAAGGGTTGCCCGTAAAAGGACTCGAATGGTGTCTTTCCATGGGTGGAGTGGTAGATGTTATAGTATGAAAACTCTACCAGTGGTAATGTTTCCTCCAAAAAACGACCAAAGTCCACGATATAGGCCCACAAAATATCCTCCGAAACATAAATTGTCCTCTTTGTCTGACCATCAGTCTGGGGATGGAATGTCGTTCTCAAGCGTAGCTGAGTCCCAAAAGCCTCCTACAATCCCTCCCACAGCTGGGATGTGAAGTGGGAATCTCGATCCAGGACTATTTTCGATGTTATGCCATGAAGTCAAACTATCTCCTTCGTGTAGAGGAGTCACATGCTCTTTATATTACTCTTATCTCTAATATATTGGAAGTGGTCCGACATGGTGAGTCATTCAACGATCATCTAGATGGAATCATTCCTCTTGGATTTTCGTGGTAATCCTATCATGAAGTCCATTGATATTCCATGCCACTTTATCTCTGGAACATCCAGGGCTGAGTTTACCCCACTGGATCCGGGTGCTCAACATTCACCTGTTGGAACATAAGACGTCGTGAAATGGACACTACTACTACCTTCATCATACCTAGACACTATAACTAATGTCGTATGTCCTGATATATTTTTTCAACTATAAGATTTACCTCCAAGGGGGATGTATGAAACTATTTTAGGACATCCTCCTACAATTCCACTTGTACAATAGTGTTTCCTCTGTAAAGTAAAATGTGCTCCCCAGCTTGAAAATATAATCAATAGAATGTCCTAAGGATAACTAACCTTGTAAATATCCACTATAAAAATCCTAAATATATTCCTCCCTAAATAACTATAATAGTGGAGGGGTGAAAACCATCGAATGAAGGTAAACTGCATCCTTTATGCAACTATGGATAATTGTAATGAGGCTAATTCCTTCATCACCTCATTTAGAAGTTGTGAAATCTATATCCAGCTGATAGAATATTCCACAATATTTCCCTTTATATATTAAAGACTATCTCAAAGTAATAATCCTATAATTACTCTAACCATAGCCACTGCCTCAAATTATTATCCTTCTACAAGAATATGTATTTGAGGCTCTTGTGGTTTGAGTAGATGATAAGCATCTCACCCAAAAGGTAGTGTTCCCACATCTTGAACAAAAAGACTATCACTACCAACTCAAGATCATGGGTTGCATAGTTATTATCATGTGGTATAATCTGGTGTGAACCATAACCAATCGCAACTTGTCCCTATAGCTGGAAATAGCCAAGCCTGGTCCCTGATGTGTTACAGAAAACTATGTACTCAACCCCTTCTTCCATAAATCTCAATATCAGGGCAATCTACAAACTCTTTCTAAATAGATAAAAAACCTATTAGCACTTCTCCGTCCACTTGAAGGTTTTCCCCTTCCTGGTCAACCCTTTCCTTGGTGATGATATTTGTGTGAAATACAAAATGAACTGTCGGTAATATCCTTCCAACCCAAGGAAGCTATGCACCTCTGTCACACTACGGGGTGTCTCCCATGCTAACACCACATCCACCTTGGCTGGATCCACAGCTACTCTTTATTTTGAGATGACATTTCCCAAAAAGTTGACCTCCTAAATATAGAACTGGCACTTCTCGAGATTCCCATAAAGTTGGTGCTCTCGAAGAACCTCTAGAACCATCCGCGGGTGTCTCACATGCTCCTCCTCTAACTTCGAGTACACATGGATTTAATTGATGAAGACCACCATAAACTAGTCTATGTATATCTAGAAGATCCGGTTTATAAGTCCCATGAAAACTGCGGGAGAGTTTGTCATGTCGAAAGGCATCACCAAGTAGTCATAGTTACCGTAGAGGAATCTGAAATCCGTTTTTGATATATCCACATCTTGTAATCATAACTGGTGGTATCCTGATTGATGTTCGTCCTTCTAGAACCATATTTCCCCTATTATGTGATCAAAGAGTTCATATATCGTTGGATGTGGATAGTTTCTCTTCACCATTACCGGATTGAGGCACCAATAATCCACACACAACCTCAAACTCCCATATGCCTTCTTGGAAATCCTAATTGGGGCTGCCCCAGGTGAATAAATAGGTCTTATATAACCCTTTCTCTACAAATCCTCCATCAACACCCTCATCTCTTGATGATCTATGGGTGTTATTCGAAATGTTGATGTGGATATTAGTGTCATATTGGGGTGTAAGGTGATGAAATGTAGATCTCATGGTGGTGAGGTAATCTTGGAAAAACATTGAGAAAGACTTCCTCTTACTCTACAACTATTTATCGTAACTAGAAGCAAAAAATGTTTACTACTCTAAGGGTAATTTTATCCAACTCAAGAGTGATCGGAAGCACCTTCATATGCAAGAGCCCATTCTGTGCTTCCTGGGCCTCCCTTTCACTGACAAAGGAAAACCTTGTCCCGTCAATGCGGACACACCACACACTTCTCCTAAAGAAGACAATCAGGGCATGGAATGAAGATAACCAATCCATCCTAATATTTATTTCTTAAATACTAGATGATTCCACTAATAAGTTCCAACCGAAACACTCACCTACAAGGGTATGATCAGACTGTTTTCAATGGTGTTTGATCATTGAGTATCATCATGTAGGTGTCTCCAAGTTTAAGGGTCATGTCAACGACTCTACAGGAATCTCAAGGTTTCTCGTAAGACATGTGGAGAGGAATGAATTACTAGCACTCGTGTCTATATGTATGGAATCTAACGTAGAGAATACACAAATAATAATATGTATCTTACCTGGATTGCCGGGATCGTACGCATCGACCGCATGAAGTTGTCCCCACCCTTATCCCCTAGCTCCCTAAGCCTGTGGCGGACCTCCTGGTGGTGGTTGTGGAAGTAGATCAAAGTGTCTTACACCACTTGGAGATCTCTGCACTCTACTTCCACATCCGCCTTCTGGTGGGTTAGTCTAATCCACTCTCTACCTCTGCCACGGTGGTCCATCCACCACTTCCCTGTTAGCTGCTCGACAAGTTTGACAGCCTCTAGCGACATTTCTTATACCACCGCAAGAGTAGCATCACCTCTCCCTAGGATGATTGGATACAGTCTGAGAGCTCTAGACTATCAATCACTTATCTTGGGATCTCCTGTGACATCTCCCACATCCTGATCCCAGTGCTTGATGTCGCCTCCCTACAACTGAGGTCTCCACACTTTTCTTCCCACTGCTGACTGTTGTCGACCATCTCTACTCCGCCAATAATATCTCGACCACCTAGTCCCTCTTGGTCACTCCATCATAATTTTAAATGCATAGAGTCATGACACAAGCTTGGATGTCACGTCATAGACCTCACTCTATGGTTCGAGCTCTGAAGTACTGGTCCCGAACCATATCCATGGAATACCTTGAGAAGATGGTGAACCTCAATGAATAGTCAACCACCATTAAACATCCCTACTAGAGAAGAAGAAGCTCTTGGATACACACTTCTCTTAGCGTAACTAGAGAGAAATCCTCCTCAAAAAATCTCTCAAACTTAGCTTATGAAAGAGTCTCCCTATCGTGGGTCTATGTGATCAGACTCCACCATCGTCCTACTGATCGTTAAAGAATGCTCACTCCAATGATTACCAACATGTCTGCTGGTGTCCTCACTTGATGAAAAGATCTGGTCACCGCCAGTCCTCAGCCGCCTAAGGGTCAGGCACACCTCGGAACCTAAGGGGTCTCTGTCTCTAGTACTCATGGAGTGCACATAGCCTATGGCCCTTGTCTCTTAATACTGCATGTACCATGAGCCACTCTACTGGTGGTGGAATATAATGTGCACCACCTATATGAAATAGCTAGGGAACTTGTCCCTGTATCGATACCTCGTTACTGAGGGGGTCATCTTTGTGATCGCGCTGCTGAATCCTAGTGGGTAAGCATCACTAAGGCATCCTGTAAGAAAACAAGATGTACCATGGTTAACGAGTATATCCAGATAGCTAACATAATGGACATGGAAAACACAACCAATTATTATATAATGCATTTACCATTATTTTACTTCCCCGAAAGTAGTGTTTTCATGTATCGAGTCAAAAAGAAGGTTATCAGAGTCATGGTGTTTGGATACGTCAACCACCCGCACCAACACTAGAGTCTCTGACCAGAATACCAAGCTCGAAACACTTAACACTATTGCCCAGAACAATCTCATGGACTCTTGGTCCAAAGGTGGAACCGACCACCTCTAATACCACTCTATCACAACTCATCCTAGAGGCTCCTTCACCACAACTACCCAAGCCCACCTTCAATATGTCAGGGGAAGGTGACTAGAACTAGGTTGGTATATAACTAACATGGTAGAAATTTCATATGTACCTATATATATACACACAATTCCAAGATCAAAAATTATGAAATGTACAAAAAACACTAAAGAAAAAATTCTTGCATACAACTAAACCCAACCAATAGAGTACAATGGAATATAATGGACTGAAGGTAAAGTGGGCCAGAATTAAAGCCCAAACAAAGAGTTTGCAATCTCTAATGTCCATACTGTAAGAAAAAAGAGGTATTGGGACTTCTTCTTGTAGCCATAGGACACCTCGACTATAAGGGAACTCAGAAATATATGTTCAATGCTAGTCCACCCTAGGCTCCATCCAAACACCACTCATTCTCAGATGAAACGAAACATGTGGGCAAACCTGTGGACAAGTTATTATAACAATACAGAGTAGAGGACCCCAAAACCCATAAAAAATAACCAAAGTAATGGTACAGTTATCTCTACACAATATATTTCTAATAAAAATATTGCAAGAGAAACACAATTCAGATATACTCAAAAACTTGTCCTGTAGTCCAGAGACAACTCACACAACTGCATACCTCCGCTAGGGATTCAGTTTGAAGATTCATTGAAGCACTTGCCAAGGAGAACTCAATCCATGAGCCTGATAGCTCTAATTTCTTTCATCCTAGAAGTATTGACCATTGTAAAAACCTATGAGAGATTGATACACTCATTTTCAGAGAACAATATCCTATGTGGGGAAAGATCATGATACACAGATGAGGATCACTACCAGGGCATTGGGGAATAACATAACTCATACAGATTCAACTTCCAATTAGAGGATCATCATCTTATAGGAGTAGTCATGTCGATACTGAATCTACCTAGGTTCATGAACAGATAAAGGATCTCACTCAGGGCCTCTCGGAGGGATACCTGGTACTATCTCGGAAACTCCCACTGAAGGGATCATACTCCTGTTAATGTAAATGATATATGAACTTCAGAGGAATAATCAACAGGGGAACTAACCTAAATGAATCATGTCCATGAAATAGTGGACAAGAGGATCAAACCATGTGATAAAAAGTACATGGAGTGTAGAAGGGTCACCAGTCATGTCTTATGACCTTGGGTACTAGTTGTGTATAATATTCATGGCCATACTGATTTTTTTCTTCAAATAGGTATACACAATGTGTAAGAGAGTGACATTCCATGTTCATCTATCTGGGGAGGACTCCAAATATGTTGGCCATGTGCTCGTTCACATCTTCAACCCATGTGTGACAACACATGTAACCGATACATGGGGTGACCCATGTAACCGGCCTCATTTGGCCATGTGGTGGAGTACACACCATGTACTCCACACCATTCCCAAGTTTCTTCAGAGATACACACCGAGTCTGAGTACGGACCCACATGTCGTGTGATGATGGTCAGACGTCGTGTTATACTTTCTATTGCTCGAAACACCAACTGCAGCTGGGTAAGGCCCACACGTTATGTCTTACTTGGGGTACATCATGTTCTTCACCGTACATAGCACGAAAGTCCTTGCCACCTCCATGCCAATACTACTTGGTGTATTCTTCAGGATACATGCCTTGATGATTGTAAATTTCAAGGTACCATCATTCTTCATCACCGCTCCTAGGTCCGACCATCCGATCATCATGATACTCAAGATTCAATGTCGTGCTGTTATACCATCAATGTTTCCAAAGGTTTCATTTGTTTGATCATCCTCAAAAACTCGATTTGATTTTCCGGGCGGAGAATGGTCAAATAATGATTTTTTCTGAACTGTGTCGATTTGTATTCCAACATTACCGTCACACCTTCATTAAGTCTGCACGATGTTAGATCTTTAATTTGGGATCGTTTCATTGAGAAATAGATTCACATCAATCCGTGGTTCATAACCCAATGAAGAATCTGAAGAATGTGAGATTAAAAAGTGAAATAAAATCAAATAAACCGTGGAGGAACGCACCTCCGTCATCGTTCAAAACTGTAATGATTTTCCTCCATTAGAAGGATTAAACTGGGTGAATCAAAAGATAATCCAACAATTATCAAAAATCAATATCTTGAATCAAAACCCAAAAGAAGTGGAAAATAATAACCTCCTACAAGAACGCATGATCTGATAATCAACCTGCTTCATGGGATGATCTGCGTTCATCATTTAATCAATGAACTCAGAAGGGATAAATCAAAATAACAGACCCCTACCTCGATTCAGTTGAATAATGATCACTGTGTCACTTTCTTTAGAGAGGTTCTTCGAATCTGATATGTTTCAACTGATTGGGTCATCATCGTTCTCCAATGAGTTCACCTCCAAAGATCTGTTGATAAATCCTCAATTCGCAGTGTTATATGGATAACCCTATGAATTTTCCATATGTAGGTACTAAAAGGGGAATATTAGGTCCCTAAAATTAAGGAAAATTTTAAAATAAAATCAATTATTTGTTTTTTTTGTTTCCATTAAAACGTCCAAAACTAACTTTTCTAGATGACCCGCGCTAGACAATGTTAGGCCCCAACTAAGGTAAAGTCGCTGCTCTAAACGCAATAGTTCCTTAAGAATTATGATCCGAGAATCCATTTAAAATTATTCAACTTTTTTTTAGGAAAATAGCTCATGTGTGTTGTTTAAAAGTTTAATTTGTTTCCAGCATTTATTACAGGCACTCCAGGCCTCAGAATTGAATGTCGTCGAAATGACTAATCTCATAATAATCCCATATAATTTTTTAAAAAATAATACACCTTAAATCCAAGAAATTAGACATTTACACAAAGGGTTCTTGAAAATCAAATTATGTCAAATATTTCTAGGAACTGGTTTAATGATATTATTGAAGAGGATTAAAATGTTTGATTGGATGGATTGATTTAATAACAAAACATTAACATAAACAAAAAAATGAGAGGAATGTAATAATTATCTGGGACGAATTTCCAATGATGTTAGTGGGATTTAGAGAACTATAGTGACCCATAATTTTAATACATAACTATCAAAACCTATTTTAAGAATATTCAATTCAAAACATCATGATTCATTGTAGAATCATATAGATCTTGTGTCTTTGGAAACTTTTTTTCATAAAAAACTTGTTCATAAAAAACCTACATCATATCCCACTATGTTCTTCATAATTTTCACACTTATTATAAGTATCATACATAAATCCTATAATCATAAAATAGTGAAATGAAATATAGTGAGTGGTTAAATTGGATTCTAAATAAGTTAAAAAAGTAAGATATCAATTATAACATAGATATAACTTGTGAATATGTCTAGAAGAACTTGTTGTATACTTTTTAAAACAATATATTAGGAATCAATGATCATAATCTTAAGTTATTACATAATTATGGTATTTCATAAGACATTAATCATAATATAATCAATGAACCCAATCTATGAGAGCATAATAATATAAAAACACATATGTTTGTGGAATTTTAATATTTATAGAAAGTTATTATTTTTGTCATGGATCACTTCCATGAATATCATAGTGAATTAGGGTAAATCCATAATATATCATTTCATTAGTAAATGTTCATCCAAAAGACTATAATATTGGATAACTTAAATTATTGAATTGGGTTTACTCCTTATTATAATCCTTATTATCCCATGAAATATCCATATTGTCTCAATGTATTATTGGGATGCATAATTTCAAGCCCACCAATTATATAATTCAAATTGTACATATGTGTACCAAATTATCATAATTAATTAATCATGGAATTATCTATGTATATGAAATGGGTTTCATAAAAAATTAATCATAGTTTAACTTGTGGAAAATAAACAAGTTTCAAAATGGATTCATCATAACATATTTTATATATGAAAAATAAATGAGACTCATGGAATCAAATTGAAATCATCATAATCATCACCATAATACATTCAATAAATTATATTGTGTTGTTTTATTGGATCATATAACTATTATATCGTATCTAACAATAAATATGTTATCTTAGATTAAAATTTCTATTAAAAGATCACATAAAAAATTGTGGTGGAAAATATAATTTTCATATGAAAATAATTTTTTAAAAATATAATAAATTACTAAAAATATATGAATGAGATTTATTGGAAAATATAATTGGAATAATGTAATATAATCTTCAATACATTTATTTCACTTTATGTTAGTAAATTATATTTATAGTGTGTATGTAAAATCAAATATTCCTTTCATAATATTGGTAATAATTCAAAAAAACTCATTTGGAAAATTAAAAGAACAATCATTTTAAAAAATTTAATAAAAATTTAATTATAGGTAAAATTACCATAATAAATTTACAGGATATTTTAAATTCATCCTAGATAACTTTTTTAAGAAAAAAATAAACAGGAAGAAAAAGACTTCGGACAGAAGAGAAAAATAATATTTGTTTTCTTAAAAAAATTATTTTGGTATATAGATTTCATTAAGAAGATAAATTGAAATTAAAACATCTAATATATTGTAATAACCCATGATGAAGTAATTTAATTACTATATTGAGAGTTATATCATAAAATTTCTTCATCTATAATGTGACCATAATCAATCCTGATAATAAATAAGATTGTAACATAATTCCCTTACCTCAGATTCGAAATGATTAGAAAGTCACCTATCCAAATATATAAATTATTAAAATTTATTATATTTCTATAAAATAATATTTATATATATATAGAGTATCATATATGATCCACTTATAACTATTTAATACCCATTTATAATAAATTTCATATTAAAATCATCATGTTGTGGTGTCAAATTTGCCCATTTTTATGAGAATTTCAGTTTGGTTGTTTTGGTACATGACCCATAGACATAGATCAGTCATTTATAGAATGTTAATAATGATATAAATATAAATTTTATTCATTATTTGTATATTTATAGTCATCTATAAGTGTTATAGATATAAAATTGAATTAAATTGTTCACAGAGATGGTAGGCCATCTATAAACATAAACACCAATTTCACTTTTTGAAGGATGGAAAAAAAATGTAAAAATAATTAAACATTAAAAATTTATTAATATATCATATATATAATATATATTCATTAAAGTGATCATTATAACCATCTATGTAACCAATACATGAATCAAATTCACATCACTTAATGGAGGCATTAGTCTATTTGTATTAACTAACGACATTATCATTTTATAACAGATTAGTAGAAAAGATTCCATATATGATATTTTATTTTTAGAAGAATAATTAAGTCATTAATATCATATATAATCGTTAATCCCATAGTAATAACTGTCTGTGACATATGTTGTACGAAAATGAATTGTACCTCTATGTGGTGGTGGTAGTCCACTAATATGAACGACTAATGCTTTCACTCCCCATATGATAATATATTGTGAATATTTGTGTTTCTGAAATCATAATATTATTTTAGTATATTTTTTATATTAATTTATTATTTTATATAAATATCCCGAATTTAGTGTATGTAGAAGACGATACAAATTAAATGTGGTTGGGTATGATGATTTCCTCTTCTCTACTAGTCCTCTAATTGATCTATTCAAAAGAAAACATGAAATGGTCCTTTACTAAGATATGAATAGTGAGAATAATATATTTACAAAAATTAGTACTTATATTTTAACATTAATATCTGATAAATATATCCCAAATAACATAAGCAATAGTGTCTTTGGAAAACAAGGTTCATTATACATTAAAATGAACCCAAAACATAATATATTTATTTTATTTTCCATAATGTGATCTTATATTAAAATGAGATTTGAAATATATATATTATATTCTGGGGAAGTGGACAAACAAAGGGGTGATCTAAAAAGGCCAATAAGGGAATAAAAATGACAATAAAGGACAACATGTAAGTTAAATGGCATAATATGATACCATAAAATAGAAGGATGTTGACTAGTTGCATGGGAGTATAAAAAAATAATATGATATCATATGATTTTGAAATCAAGGGACTATGGAACCAAAAAATAACATAACATAAATATAAGTTAGGGGTATCTTCCAAGACAACATCACATGGTGAACATAATGTCATAATGGATTAGGTTTACTCACTAATCCCATATAAAATGTCTCAAGAGACAAAAAACGTACCCAATAAATTGGATTGATATTTGGTTCCACCAATCATACTAGGTAAATTATTTTGTTTCCCACTATAGTAAATATATCTAAAGGTGTAAATATAAAAATTACTCAAGGAATGTAATCAGTTTATTTTTAGAAAAGAATATACAGAAAATATTCCCCAAATAATGGAAGGCAGAATAAGATAGATATATATGTGGGAGAAATATATACTAAATTTATAATAATTACTTAACATTAAAAAGTTATATACATTGGTAAAGAAATATAAATTTTTTAACCCATGAAGAAGGGGTTCATAAGGGAGATCCCTTAACTGAGGTTCAGATTCATTCTGCGGTTGCATTTGGCTTCTAAATAAACAAAAGAAGTTCATGAATGAATTAATTCATAATCATTCACATAAATATTTTACATTATTTTATTTTATTATTCTAATTAAAAAATATTTAAATGTTTTATAATGCTTATTTTTTTGTTCAAGGATAATTATTTTCACGGTTCCATGGTCAGAGTATTTGTGGGTAATTATTATTGTTATGGTAAATGGGATTACAACTCCTAATGTGAAATTAAATAGTATTCAAGAAATTTTATAAATTATAATTTCCTCAAATAAACCTATGTTTTCCGATATATGTATGTTTCAATTAGTGAAAATGTTATCGTTAAGTTGTTTGTTATTTTTGGTGGTCTTACTGACCATCACGAACGAGAATCATTTCATCGAATTATATGTATTAATGTTAATTATAGAATATAAAATAAGTTATAATATTCTTACTATTATCTAATTTAACAATAATTATATTTTTATCCCCATCCTTCATTTCACCAATGGAAAACGAAAACACATTATCCATGAAGGTGACAAACTATTAGGGTATGGGACAAAATTACCTATTTATAGTAAAAGGCGAAGAGAAGATGATAGATGGTTGATATTAAATTTGTGCTATAAATTTATTATAAATAAATATATATGTGTGTCTACGTGAGGGAGATAATTTAGTTATTATTATTTGTGGGATGGGATTCAATTTTTATGATGCAGAGGAATGGACCTAAAAGTTTTAGTTGCAGAATTGCCTTCTCCTTTAGATGTGTCCTCTTGGGGTTCCACATATGGAACATTGCATTCATCATAGGATAATACTAGTAGAAATAGTACATATTTTAGAGGTGTGGGATGGTAATATAGTATAAATTTTACAAAACCAAGTCTTATAAAGATTAAGGTGAACGGGTAGTGATGGGTGGAATATATATGGGGAGGAGATAGGTGTTTCTGAATATTATATTCACTAATTAAGATCGGGACTAAAAATTGTATTTATAATTGAAAATATATAAATAAATTACTTCATTTTAGTTCAATATAATTTCAAAATACATCATCTATGACTCAAAAATTATTTTATTTTTCTTATAATGTTAATTACTAAGTTTTATAATATTTCACTATTCACAAAAATTCTGCAATTTTAGAAAAATACAGAAAACTGAATCTAAGTTTTTTTCAATTTATATATTTCAAAAATCAAATGAATTAAATGATTTTTTTTAAAATATGAGAAATGAAAATTTTAAATTAAGCCCTCATTTAACTGAATAATACCACTTTTAATACTATAATCAATTTCCTGACCTTTTGAAAACATATTAAGGCCTTATAAACTATATAATGATTATAATACAATATAATATCAATTTGTTAACACATTTAATGATAATAAAAATTCTCATAAATCATTTTATTTACTATACGATTGAAAATGAATCATTTATGTTTTACAAATGCATAAATAATTATTTAATCATTAAGAAAGATTATTTAATTGTTTCATGATATTAATATCCCATATTTTTATTAAATAAGATATATAAACATAATTATATATTTACCTAGGTGATTTTTCTATCTTAAATATCATCTTACAATTCCAAATGGACTTCTTATAATTCTAGTGGTCAGGTTATAATCTCATTGGTTAGGAAACTATTCCAACTATCAAATTACTATTACAAAATTCAAATTTCTAATAGTCATATGGGTTCCCTAATTTCAATAAATACCCATAATTCAATTAATTATTTGTTCACATAAAATTTCTCTAAAGTTAAAATTTATTTAAATTTCCAAATTAACATTTAATAACTAATGTCCTCCTTCATTTCTACATAGTTGTTTTTTAGTACAAATATTTTAGTGGATTAAGAAGATTAAAATTTTATAGTTTACTTATCTAATTGTATATTATTTTTCCCATGTAAAATTTTCCTTAATTATGGAAATTTCAATTATCTAAATGTAATTTTTAAAATAATAAGAAAATTTTTTAGGTTTATTGTTATGGTGCATGTGCATTATAAAATGTTATATTAGTTAACATAAGAGAACTCAATAATTAGTGAGAAAATTCTATTTATAATAATATGGTTCTTTACATTCATTCATCCTTATAAAATCCCTTATACAAAATTTAATTTTACATACTATGGTTAAAATGGGTGAGGGTACATCCACATCACAGATTCCTCTGGTTCCCATATTGCATCATCGTACTTATGGTTTCACTATTGTACATTGGCTAGGTGTGTTATCTTGTAGCATAGAATATTATATCAACAATCCAGGATCTTCACAAACAATTTATCATAAGGTAAATCATTATCTAATATTTATTCCTCTGTATTGTGTATATTAGATGGTTATTTTGTGTACTTTATTAAAACAGATATGTTGAGTATTTCAAGTACTTAAGAGAGGGTTAGTGAGAAGGATAGTTGATATTGTTTCCAACACTTTCGTGGGGGTGCGTGCATCTGTTGGGGGACGCACAACTATTTCCCCACATTCCTGCTTTCCAAAGGTGGGTGGCATCTGTTCCTCATTCAGGGACGTTTTCTCTTTGATCAAAATGGGGTGATGGGATAATGATTCTTCCTTCCATGGATTCCTACTCAAAACTCATCACCTAGTCCGGGTCTCTCTTATAGATTAAGTCGTGGTATGTGAATCTCGTTCCTAGAGCCATATCTTTGTGGATGTCGATTAATTACACTACTTTTGTTAGGACATTCCATGGGGTCTTAACATGGTATCAACCTTCAATCGGAGAAGACAGTAACATCAGGCATGTCGAGGCATATCTAGATACTTGGACATTGGGGAACCTGTATTCTTCCTTATAAGAGGGAATCTCAAGGGAATAAAAGCTGAGGCATCCCTAGTCGAATGTGGGGAATCAAATTCCATAGTCATGTATATGAGATCTTCCTCAGCTTCCCATGTTTAACATAGGGTATTCTGCATGTTTAACTTATAACTAGGAATGTTACGCCAAAGGAATGTCTTCCGAGGTTTTCCTTAGGCATCTCAAGTTTATCATGAGGTAGGCTACGAGATTAATGTCTTGCGGAGACAAAATGAGGGTGATCAGAACATCCCATAGAGGCATACAGAGGTGGTTTTTTCTATAGAGGGGAGATGTCACACCATGAATGCCGATCTGGACACCATTGAGGGCGGATCAGGGACTGTGCACCCAAGAATGGGGGAACAGCAAGGATTAACATTGGTTGGGATTGAACCTCAAGAAGGTTTCCTACGTACCATGTGCAGACAACAGGGATCAAAACCCACTTAGTTCGAAGGGGTGAGGAATTAGGGTGTACACAGAGGACAAAAACCTGAATACATGCAGGGGCTTACGCGTCAATTGTGGCCCAGGTACTACTAGGAGCAGTGAAGAAATGGATGACATGATCATACCAGGATGTGGTGGCTTAGGTGTGAATTAGGATGGATGATGGAGAGTTGAATTATGTAGAGGGAGATGAGATGGAACTGTCATGAGGATGATAGTGATGTTAGGATTGAAACTCAAAGAGACTTCCTACATATCCCTATGATGGGAAATCAATGTTCGCGTAGTTCAGTGGGACGATGGGACACCTGAGGAGGTGGGCCGTGAGAATGGACGCATGGATGGGACCCATAAAAAGTAGAACCTCCTGGTTGGGGCATGTTCTTCCCCGAACACATGGGATTGAGGGATAGATCAGGATGAGACATGGGTGCTGGTCTTGAACCACATAGAGGCAACATACATATCCCCATGGTAAGGGAAAAAGTCTACATAATTTATCTAATGATTGATTAACATCTATTGGAGACTTTAATGGCTTACCATCGAATGAGGTTGACAACGACTTACCGCTGAATAGAGGAACAATGGCTTACTGCAGATTGGGGTCCACAGTTTAACGTCATGTAGGAGGGGGTGAACCAATGTGAAAGAGGATCTAGGGCCTAGTTAAATGGTGGTCTTGAACCTCAAGGAGCCTTCCTATGTACCTTGCCTATGAAAGGATCAAAAACAATGTAGTTCAGGTGGTGGTAAACGACGTGAAGGTTGTCTGAACCAATGGGGCGTTTCTCTTGAACCTTAATAAGGATTCCTACGTACCTCGCCATGGAAAGAATCAAATTAAGTGTAGTTTAAGATGGTGCGTGGGGCTTACACTCTAGGTTTCCCAAGGTGTTGTTGAACCGATCTGAAGATGGTCGGAATGACTGGCGTGGTGGGCTTGGAACTCAGGGAGGTTTCCTATGTACCTTTCCTTGGCAAGGATCAAATACCATGTAGTTCAAGTGGTGGGAACCGACATGAAGGTGGACCTGCGGTCCAATGGTTGTTGGTCTTGGACCTCATGGTGGATTCCTACATACACTGCCTTAGCAAGGATCAATGACCATGTAGTTCAGGTTGGTGGTTTTGTGCACTGGCGGGAAGGGGGTCGGAATGACCGGGTGTTGGGATTGAACTTTGTGGAGGCGTCCTACATACCCTACCTTGGCAAGGATCAAATACGTTGCAATTCAGAATGGGGGGGGGGGCATACACTCTAGGCTTCCCAAGGTGTTGGTGAACCAATGTGAAGATGATCCGAACGACTGGTGGGTGGTGGGATTGAACCCCAGGGAGGCTTCCTACAAACCTCACCTTAGCAAGGATCAAGGACCACATAGTTCAAGTGGGTGTGGGTCTTACTCTCTAGGCTACCCAGGGTGTTGGTGAACTGAATTGAAGATGGTTAGAACGACCGAGGTAGTGGGCTTGAACCTCATAGAGGCTTCCTACATACCTCACTTTGGAAATGATTAAAGACAACATAGTTCAGAATGGGTTTGAGGGGATTACACTCTATTCCACCCAAGGAGGATGTCATGGTCACTGCTTGCTCTAATACCACATGATTCATGATCAGTGTGAGAAACAAGAGGCAGAAAGGACCTGAGGATCATAGCCAAAGGTGCACCCATGAAGGTAGGTGACTGTGGCTTACACAAGGAAACTACCCTGGTACCATTATAGAGCGGAAATGGTGAATGGGGATTACACAAGGAAGTCACGCGGGTGCTGCTATGGAGTGGCAATAGAGAATGGGGCTTACGTAAGGAAGTTGCCCGTGTGCCGCTATAGAGGGACAATGGTGGATGGGGCTTACGCATGGAAGCTTCTCGGGTGCCACTATGGAGTGGAAATGGTGGATGGGGATGACTCATGGAAGCTGCCTATGTGCCGCTATACAGTGACAATGGTGGATGGGGGATATGCGATGAAGCTACCTGTGTGCCTTTGTGGAGCAGAAATGGTGAATGGTTCTTACACAAGGATGCTACCCGGGTGCCGCTATAGAGAGGCAATGGTTAATGGGGATTACATACGGAAGTTTCTCATGTGCCTCTATGGAGCGGAAATGGTGAATGAGTCTTACACAAGGAAGATTCCTGTGATGTCTTCATCATGTCTGGCCATGAGGGAATCCCAACCCATTGGCGGGTTAAGGCCTTCACCTATGCGCTTGTGCACAAGAGGGATAATGCCAAGGGTGTTGGAAGCAATCTGAAAAATGGGAGATGAAAAGTGTGAATCCCATTCCCGACATTCGGAATTTAATGAGGGTGGAATGTCGATGGAGGGTAGCTGTTGACCGTTTTTGAAACACAGCATCCATATCACGTTAGCCTGAAATGGAGACCAAAAAATGAGGGCCGACTGTTAACCGTGTTCGAAACACAGTACCTAACTCAAAGTGTTTTCCAAAATCTTACTGGGCATTGTCCCATTATAGTAGGTGAGCTGAGGCATCATGGTACCATGCAATTAGGGGGTCCTTTCAGACATGGAAGTGGATGATGGCCCGAATGAAGGACACGCAAAGCGTGAGGTGGAGTGATGGAATGTTTGAATGGATTCCAACGCTCTTGAAAATATTCCACTATGACCATGGAATTAGGCATATTATGATTGGAGAAAAAGGCATATCTTTTTTAGATCCATAGGAATCCTATGTTAATCACATAGGGTGTGCTGAAGTTTATAGTCATGTAGAGAGTACTATTGTTTTCATATGCTTGGAGCATAAGGCATCCATTTTTTGGAGAAAGAGGAATCTTATGTTTAGAACATAGGGTGTACTAATGTTTATAGTCTTGTAGAGAGTAATATTAGGCATAAGGAACCTATAAATGGTTGGTGTTGGGACTTATGCAAGGGAGACCATTTCTGGTTCACACTGGCATAAGAGCCAAGTGATAGGGATTGGAGGAGTTGCATGTGGAATGGTTCGACTCAAGGTACTCGAGTAATTGAGGATGAGAATCTCAACTCAAGACATGGGAATGAAACCTAGAGTAATATGTCGACTCAATGTGTTTCATGGTGTATAGAGGAGTCTATGAAATCCTAGTATTATGTAGGTGGAAGGAGGCTGTGTATTAGGGTGCAATGGAAAATGCCGACATCCTGGACAGAAAAGTTCGTGGTGAGACTCTCCATATTCCATGGGGTTCAGTGACGGTAGTGAAGGGACCTACCCAGAGGGCTGGTACCGCAACCCGGCACTATCCCCATGTGGGGGTGTAGGGGTGCAGGCCCCATGGTATGGAATGTTGGGCACGAAGGTAGGAGTATCGTAAAGGATAGGTCTCTGCGATGTTGCTTCGCGGAGCTTGGCCTCACAAAGCATAGACTCGTGGAGATGTGGTCTCTCGCGGAGAGAAGGGCTCTCACGAAGAAAAGGGCTCTCACCGAGAAAAGGGTTCTCATGGAGTAAAGTGTGCTCGCATATAATAGACTCACGGAGTAGCATCGCGAAGGAAGCTCCTCGTGGAGCATGGACTCACGGAACAACATTGCAAAGGATGCTGCTCACAGAGCATGGGCTCGCAGAGCCGCTTCGCAATAGAAACAGAGCTCTGAAAACTGGGAGATTGGATTCCCTATGGGTGGAGTGACCTTTTGGAGAAGGGGGTGATCTTGGTATTTATAGTCAAGGGGCTCTGTGAAGCAGAGCTCGCTCAGCGTGAAGATGGAGCTTACTTTTTGGAGGGTTCACGAACGTCAAAGGGATTCGCGGTGTTGTCCCTCCTCCTTGCTTCGTGGTGGGTCGCTAACGTCAAGGGGTTCGTGGAGCCGTCTCACCTCCTTGATTTGTGGTAGGTTGCGAACATCAAAGGGGTTTGTGGAGCATCACGCCTCTTTGCTTCATGGCAGGACTCCGTGATCGCGGAGGGAGCTTCATGAATGTGCTTCATGAACCAGTTTTCCCACCCAACTTCAAATTCCCATAACTTCTAATCCGTATCTTCTTCGAGCTCTAAGACCTATCAAATAGAAGATTATGAAACAGGATATGCTCTTGGATAATTCACCGGAGGATTTTGGGACTCGTTTTCTGGTGTCAACAGATATGAAACAAATATTATGAAATTTATAATCTCATAGGAGACGAAATACCAGGTATTTATATTACCCACATACCTAATTCTCATGACTCTCTTCTATGTATATATGTGGAGGAACACCATATCTCTAGCCTCAAACATTTGGTATCATCGATGATTGTTAGGTATTATATTTTGTGGGTGTTGAGCATCCCAAATGTTCTTTTGAAGAGGGTTCACCATTATTACTATTTCCTTGACCATTTTAGGTCCCAACAATTTATGTTCTCCAACATCATCCCAATGTGTATGTGTTCTTCATAACTTCTAATAAGTGTATTTATATAAAGAATTTTGGAATCATTAGTGGAAATTATTATTTTAAAATAACTCTTCTAGAGAAATATATTTATACATTCCTTATTTAATGCCTATGAGAAATTCTCTCAACATTTAGCCAAGTGTCTAGTGGGTAAAATTAAATTTTATATCTATTTTGTAGTGACTATTCGTACATAATTTCATCATAGTGTTTAATGAATTTTAGAGTCTTTTTTAAAAAATAGAGATAAATCTCATATCTTGATAACAAATAATCGATAATGGTTCTTTATGTATCATCTTTGTTCTCTAATGTATTTCATTGTTTATTGATCTTGTAACAAGTTTTCTTGAATTGAAATAAAGGGATGCATCTTTAAAAAATGATCCACCACCCATATAACCCTATGTCCTTTTATTTTATTTAGAAGACAAGTGAAAATGTTAGTGGTTATGTTTCTTCGTCTCCATGTTGGTATTTATATTGGTTGCAGTATCCCCTTATAATTTTTAATTTTATCAGTCACTTACCCAAATACGAGGAATTTTATATATATTTTGTGATCACTGACATCATATTGTCCCACTAATAGTGATTTCGGAGATCTTGATACAACATTATACCCCCTGTGGGGATGGAGAAGGATTATATAAGTGTACCATTTGACAATTAATTATTTATATTAGGATTTTATGGTACATGTAGCCTTAAACCAAATGATACAACTCCACCTTCATCAATTCTGAACTATTATGATTTTACATTTCTAATATATTCCACCGTCTATTATATTTCTATATCATCACTATGATAATCCTTTATCTTCTATAGATGGTCTGGTTGAGAAATCATTTCATAATGGAATTATGATGTTACATCCTTTAGAAACCCCATTCCTAGGCTTGTAATGTTTAAAAAGATTGTATCATTTTCAATTATCATCATTAATAATGTTTTCAGATCCTTTCTTCATAGAGAAACATTCACATTATTTTCTTCCCTAGGATGGTATTTTATTATCCAATCGTGGTCCTAGGCCTTCTTAAACAATATTTTCTATGACATATGGATCTCATTTTTTGTGAATATTTATTTTTTCCTCCTTTGATCCATATATATATTTAAATATTTTCCCATTGAGATAATTCCCCTAGATAATAAATGAGATAATCAATGCATCTATCTCCAGAACATGTTCTAGAATTTCTCTTTAGTAAAATTCAACAGACATGTGGCTTAACCTGCATGGACCGAAGGCCTTATATATTTATTCCTTTTTTATAATCCACCTTTTAGGGGATGAATGGGGACCCATACATGGCCCATAGGCTTTGTGAAATTATAGTACCTGATGGTCTTGGAAGAATTAATAGATACGATAACTAATTGAAATAACCCCCTTAAAAAATATTCATTTTTTCAACTCTCCTCCATTGCATGGATTTTCAACTAACTATCATGGGTAATGATATACATGCCTGATACTGATAGAAATTATAATACCTTCTCATTATTCAAAATCTTATAGATCTACTCTAGTGAATGTACATACTCTGAATCCTTCTCTAGAGAAGGTTCCTTATAGAAACTGTCTGGCTTCTGTCTACAAGTCATGTTTCACAAAGTCCTCGAGGAGGATTAAAGACATTACAGACCTATGGCTTAGAAAATCATTTTATCATTCTTAGTTACTACACAACTCAATCCTTTCATTGAAGCATTTTTGAATTCAATGAAAATTCACCCACATGAGGTGAGTATGGAGACTAGTGTAGTAATAAGATACCTTTTCAGTTCTATAATTATATAGCCACATTCATCATTCCATACAAACTTTTTACCATTCCTAGTCTACTTGGTATGTTGGTGTTATAATAGAGATATGTTTCTCTAAAATCTTCGGTAACACCCAGTCAATCCCAGAAATCATTAGATCTCCATTACAGACATTGGTATGAGACACTTCCCAATTGAATTTGATTTAGAATGATCCACAGATATCCATTTTATTGTGTTAATATTTTTAATAAAGATGCATCACCTTTCTAAAATTCAAATATACTATAATTTACATATAGCTTCACTTTTCTTGAATCCATTACCATTTCATTAAACAATTCATCAAACAAATCCTTTCTTTTGAGGTATGTCATAGTATCATCTATAAAGACTACCGAAAAACACTATTGGTAATATCTAAATTATCTATTCATTTTGTCTGTAATGTTTTTTTTTGTGAATTATTAAGTTCAAATTTTATCACTATAAACCTATAATGTTCATACCTCAGTCAAAAGGAATTCATTAGGATATCATCCTTCTTCAACATTATTTCATGATATCCAATATGAAGGCTAACCATAGAGAAATATTGGTTCTCACATAGATGATCTATATATTCATCTATTTGTGGTAGGGGATAATTTTTCATTAATGTTATTTTGTTAAGTTCATGATAATAAATGCAGATTCACATTTATCTACCATTTTTCTTGATGAAGAGGTCATCACACCTTATAGGGTACTACTCAAATGTATAAAATCAATGTCCATATTCTCTTGTGACGTATAATTTAGTTTAAGAAACTGAATAATGTCTATAATATATGGAGATTGGATATAGGAATATATCCATATATAAGTTCAATTGAGTAGTAAACCTCTCAATTGGGAGGAAGATGAACTAACTCATTAGGTAATTCATTAGTATAATCCCTCCTAATGGGCATATCATCAAGAATGATTTTATCTATTATGTCAATGTTTTGATCTAGATATGATTTCTCATAAAGAAAAAATATCCACACATGAGATAAAGGTTCCAATGTAAATTAATCCTCTTCAATTCATTTTAATAGAATTGAAGGATAACTCGGGATTTGAAGTGTGATCCACCTATCAAGATTAATGATGTTGGATTTATATATGGAAATCCAATCCATGATTAATATTTCATAAAAATTCACTAGATTACATAATATAATAATTTATATAAGGTTCAGTGAATGAACATTTACCAGGGAGGCGTTATATGTTTTGTATACAACAATTTTATGGTTTTATATTATCACAGATAACCCATCATCTATGTTTTAATGTAATATTTTTATATTTCTTCAAATATTTAATGATATAAAAGAATTTATGGAACCAAAATCAAAAATTACATTCTCAATTATTGAATGAATGGCCAATATATATGTCACAACATCATTATTGGGATCCACTTCAGTAGTGGTGATAGAATTGACATTACTTTATCTCAAGGACATAGAGGTTATATTTGTTGATTCTCCCAAAAAACTCACATCTTTGGTAACATGCCATCATAAAGATATTATTTTTGTATGTTGAAACATTGTACCATAGGTTGATTATTGATTAGAAGCATCATTTACTCTGTCACATTAATGGCCTTCTTTATATACCTTTAAAATTGATAAATCTAATTCCATTATTTTCCATACCTGAAGCATATTCTGGTTCCCTTGAAATAGTTTATAGTATGCTTCTTCACACACTTTTGATAAATGGGATTTTTTGATTTGTTTAAACCATATTATTTTTCTATTTATACTCTATAAGAAAACTTTATCAAATGATATTTATCTGTTGTCACATGATCTAACTAAGAGTCTCTAATCTCCAGCTCAATAAAAATGGAACAAAAGAAAATATCTTCACAGTTTTTAATTTATCTAATTGTTAATGATATTAATAAAATTATATTTAACCCAATATTTAAGTTGAACATATTCATTTCAATGATGAGGAATAATCAAGAGTCATTTCATGCATTACTTATGAGGGTTTCCTCATATAATCTGATAGAATCATATTCATTTTTCTTCAATCCATGGAACCCCTCCTCAACATAATGATAGAGATATATGGGAACATATTTATCAAAAAATATTTTCTTGGAACCTTCCCATTATATGGAATCAACGTCCCCTTGGGAATATGTGTTCTGGATTAGTGTCCACCACATGTCAGTTTCCCTTCTATGATGATGATGATAAAGTACATAATTCTATTTTTTCTATCATTAGTGGACAAGGAATATCTTTTCAGCGGAGTTAATCCATTGTGTAGTGATCGAGGTATCATAAGATCCACTAAATATAATGGAAATTATTTTTACAGAATACTCAACTACAACATTCTCTTTCTTGGGTGATATGTAGAATTCCATATGATTCACATTATTTTTCATAGTATGAGATAGTTTAGAAAATAATTTCTGGAAGATCCAGACATTAACTCTCATATTGTTTGTTATATCATTTGGGTAATCATCACATTTCCTGCCACATTGGGTTTTTTCATAGTTCTTTGTATTTCCCACCATTGACTATAATAAAAAATGGATGACAATTCATAATGTAAAAATTATATAAAAATGGTAAAATTACCCAATAAAAGAAATAATTATAAATGAAAATTATATCAAAAAATATGAATCATAGGATTAAATATGTGTTATCCACATTGATAACCCTTTTGATAGGTATAACATAAAAATAAATTTAATCCCTTTATAATAATTGATAACATGGTAAAAAAGTTTCCAAATCTTATCACTCTGGATTGTAAAACTTGGAGCACAGAAAAGATCCATTCACCATTCAACAGTAAGATGATAATGATATACCCAAACAACTATTTTTTGGTCTATTTCTCAAATAATAATTAACACAAATACATGCACATTTGTGGTATCTAGAAGTGGATTTATTTTCTTGGAAACCGATTACTCTAAAATTTACCAAAAAAATTATTATATTTTAATTATACATAGACTTATCCCTATGTTTATCACTAATGTATTCCTGTACTAATCCCCAAATATAACATGGTCTTTCTTTGATACTAACTACAGTGACCCAGAACATTTAGACATATTATTACACGATTTCTATAATAAATATCCACTATATTCGACTAAAATATTCTAAGGCCTAATAACTATGAAATACATGATTTATAATACATCCAAATGAAATTAAAACAAAAAAATATATATTTTATTCTTGTCTATGAGCTCTTACATTCCAACAAGATCTTAATACTCTATTGGATAAGGAGGGGAAAAATGAACAAACAAATTGGTGGACTAAAATAGACCAGTAGGGGAATAAACAAGATAACATTTCATAATATGGAGAAAAATTTAAAAACATGATATTATAAAAGATAATACTTCATAATAATCACATGGGAGTATAACCTAAAAAACATGGTAACATATTATCATGGAAACATTGGAATGTGGAATTAACATATAACATCACATAAAAAAAGTCAAGTATAACTTCCAAGACACTATTTTTAATGAACCCAACACAGGTAAAATCTCAAACTGGCACCCTACCCAAATTTCCTCAAGCGCAAAGGGAGTTACGAATCCCCATGGGCTACCGACTAGCACCCGACAATCAAAAAATAACCTGAGAGAATGATTTAATCCAACCTGAGGCAATGATATGGAATATATATTTAAAATAGATAAAAATAGTGAAAGAGATAAATATATGAAAAAAATTAAAAGTATACATTGGGAATGATATAACTCAAAAGATGTTTGAACATCACAATTTAAATGTCCATCATCCAAGGACAACAAAAACAAAAAATAGAATACTTAATGAGAAGATGTAGGAGAAGTCCGACCATCTCACCACCATCTAGAGAGAAAAAATATAAATGAAGCATTATTGACTCACTATAGTTTTGTTCCTTTCCCTACATCGATAGACATAAAATTGAATACCCACTATTTATGTGGTGTAGAGGGTGTGATCTAACATTATTAGTGGGATCTCACCCAGGTGTTAAATAATAATTTTTTGTAAAATAATATAAACATGAATAGATTTTTAGAAAAAAATTGAGGATATATAGTTAAATTATTTTTATATCAAAAGCATCAAAAATAATTTATCTTTTCCTTTTTCTCAAATTTTTAAAACAATACTGGTAAAACATCTTCCAATAATTTCATATACATCTATGAAATAGTATCAAATCAATGAATTCATCTCATACCATATGAAATATAATATATATCAAAATCATAGGTGAAATCATTCTTTGGATCACTACATATCATGATAGTAGAATAATTTTACTATAATCGATAAATAGTTTGCAAACCAGTCCGTATAAAAAATGTTTAAGGAGTTGAGAACCACCCCCATGGGTGAATCCCCATTAATGTAAATATTAATTCCATGTAACAATAGGCCTAGGTATGATTGGAACACACCATCTATGAATCGCCTGATAATTCATGGATGATGGCCCTAAGTAACACTTCTACATATGTACTTAAGGATTAAAATGTGCTATATTTTCCAACCTGTTTCATCAAAATCATTTATTGGAACCCACTTAAGATATGCATTTAAAATCCTTTTCTTTTTCCAAAATAAGGTAATAACATCGTTTATAAAATACCCATTTCATCACAGACAAATCAATCTATCAACCATTTAAATTATTTAAAAAATATTTTATAAAACTAGAATTATATAGTTCATCAAATATATGCAAGAGACAAAACCACCTACTTGATACTTAGGTCACACATGGACGTAGATGGATAAATCAACAACAAAGAACATTAGAACAATTAAGAATAACCTAAATTCAATCGAAACATATCAAAATAAATTAAATTTGAATAATATTGAGCACAGATAATAGATCACAATAGACATCATTGAAAAATAATGCAGCGCCACAAGAAACATAAGGGTCTTTTTGTGGGGTAAAATCACACAAATGATCCAGAATAAATAAAAAAATGTATTATCATATATAAAAATTTCCAATAATAAAAACCATCATTGGAAACTCCATCATTGGAAAAAATGAATAGAATGATTAATCACATGTAGAAACACACTATTACAGTAAAGGGAATCAGTCACTAAATGAAATGATTAAGAAGGAGTGTAGATATATAAGATCACATGGGAGGGATCTGAAGCTTAGTGAGAAAATTGATTAAAGATCATGAAAGAAATATCATTCATATGACTCCCTAATATACCATCATGATAGATTTACATTATGGGAAACCCCATTTCACATCATTTAATCCATAAAACACAATTATGCAAAAAAGGCCTTCCTATGGGGTTATAAATATAGATTTCAATATTACAAGGAATGTAATGTTCATTCATCGTATCAAATATTTAATTTTTTTACTAGTCTATAAGCTTTTATTGGAACCCTATTATGTTTAATGTGTACACCTTAGATGATTTGTAAACATATCATAACTAATACTATTTTATGACATATACCCATTTCATGATACAACCTGGGTTGACTGAAAACTGGTCACCGGGTCGGCATATGACAAGGCTTGGGAATTGTTACTGATCTTCACAGGTAGAAACCATGTTCCAGGTAGTCAAAATATTGAGAAAAGGAATGAACACAACCAATAAAAATAAATTGAAGTAGTGTAATTAAATTGGTATTCTCGATATAATAAACAAGGAAACTGAAAAAAAAAATTATAGAAACCAAAAAATACAACGAAGAAATATAACAAAACAGAACCTAAAATAACAAAAACACTATGTGACTCCTTGGGTCACTCTCCAATCGAGAACCCAACGTCACAAATGGTGATCAAGACCATAGTGAAACCTCCACCAGATGCTTAAAACAAAATTCAATTATAGGAATAAGTATTAAAACTTTATAGAAGTAGGAAAACAATCTATTCCCATTTCATTTCCATTAAATAATCCATCAATTTCATGTTTGGAATAATATATCTAAAATATAATTTTTTAAAACATTTTATTATTAAATACAAACATAGATCATTTCCATTTACATTTAAAATTATATTCTTTTCCATAGTTTGATTTTTATCATTTTAATGAAAAGAGATAGAAATGATTTTGTTATTTAAAAATGAAAATAGAGTGTTAGAAATTCAAAAATATTTCCCATAAAATATTTCAAAACTAATATTTGTACTTTTAACAAAATGGTACATAAAATAATAGATAATAATTAAAGGCCACACACCAATATCAATGGGATATATCTCATATCAGTAACAACCAAATAAGGCACATAATTTATCCATTACGAAAAATAAGTGTAACAGAAACATGGGAGGACTAAGGACTTTAGTGGATAATCTATAACATACAGAAACCTTACTCACCATATAGGCATTCATCACCTGATGACATAAATTCTCCCACATTCTCAGTCCTACCTCACACAGACTAACCAAGGGGAAAATCCCAAAGTAGATAAGAGTCTATACTAAGGTCCACTTTCCTGAGTGAATCATAATACTGTGAATAAATTATTCTTAGAATACCTTATATCTATGTCAGGTTTCCATGTCATGTCTAATGTGGGGGTAGAACAACACATTCTAAACAGGAAACCAACCACATATACATGCATCATACATAAGAAACACACACAAGAGTCACCTAGAGTCACTCCCATAGGGTTTACCCCTATTTTCTTCAAACATACACACATGAGGTAAGTATCATATAGGGACTATCCATTTCTATTTTTCTCATACACGGTAACAATTGCACCCTAAGGATAGTTTTCAATGTAACTCGTTAAATACAATTACTGAAATGGCCTCAAAAAATCATTTAACTGAAGGACATTTCCATATAGAATAAAATAAATAATTTTGAAATCCAAAAAAAATATAAATATATTTTTGAAACCCAAAACACCATTTTAGAACAAAAATACATTTATATATCCAAAAATTGAATTTAGGTACCTTGAATCTTGTATAAAATGTAGAATGTAAATTTAATAAACACATAGAATGTATTGTTTAAAAACAATTCCACAAACATAAAATAAAATGAAATCACCCCATTTCATATCATGAATTTATTCTATTAGTAAAATATCATTAAATTATATCAATGGGATATAGAAAAAACAATTAATTCATAAATTAATAAATTTTATATCAAAATTCAATGTGATCATACATTAAACCAGAAAATCATCAACAGTGGACACCTAAAACAACTCCATATTGGTTCAAGGAACAATCAGTGCCCATGAAGATCCATAAAAACAAAAAACACCAAATTTAAAGCCAATAAAACATGAACCCTAGTCCCAAAAGACCTAGGATGATAAGGAACTCGAAAGAAAATGAGAGGAGAGGGAATATAGTAAAGAAAGTATGAGAATATTTTGAGAAATCAACACAATACATGAAGAAATACACTTAGATTCTCCATAGAAGAGGATGAGAGGCTTGAGGAGTAAGGGGGAATGCACATATGAGTAAAAAACAAATAGGGAGAATATGATACTTTTGGAGATAAAATTATAAGGGGGAAGAAATGTAATTTTTTATTTTTATGATGCCTTCTCACTCTCCATGGCTAGGCCACATGGTTTCGACAAACATGCACTAATCGTGTTCCCCTTTATTAGGAACTAGACTCCCGCATTATATAGAAAACTCGACAACAACCATGAGACATGGTTCTATCAAATATTTCATATCCAAGAGTACACCTCCTACATGATTTGGATAATCACGCACCCATGATGAGAGACTTCCAAGTACAAACATTGTTTATCATTGGAGAAGCATAGTTTGGATTAGACCAAGCATTAAACATGAAATTCAAACTGTGGAAGAATAAAATGAGTTGAAAAGGGACTTTGCATTTAGATGATTCATGACTAATCATGTATATAAATCATGAAATGGAATAAAAATAGCCTAAAATTTATAATTTCAAAATGAAACTCCGAAATCTCAAAATATAATCCAAAAAAAGATAAACCAATATAAATCATGTAAATAAAACCATGGTGTGACAATTCTACCCACCATAACACATTATTCCCCCATATATCCATAACCACTCTAGTTGATCGAGAAAAGAAAATTTTTATAAACTTAAACAATTCTATTCATAAAATATAATTCACCATAACCACTGCCAGAACAAAACTCACTTCACATACCTGAAATGGCCGATTGAATTTAACCCATTCTTCTACGAATGAAATCAATATTAAACCACAATCAAACACATTCTACCATGAGAATGAAAAAAAATCAACTACCTAAAACAAACCATCATGCATCAATTACCCCTCAAAGAACAAAAAAGAACCCCAACTAACAATGAAATAGCAACCACCATGAACAATACAACATGCCCTTATCCAAGGTACCAATTTTTACCAAGGGAAGAAGAATCCAAACTATACAACAATGAAAAACATGGAAACTTATTGAAAACTAAAAAAAGGGAAACAATAATGAAACCAATAGAATTTAATAATCACTCTATTCGATTAGGGATTCCATAGAGGACTCCCAACCATTCTTGAATTAAAGATGTACTCCCAACCAACACCATCCACCAACACTGATATCCCTCTTCATAAAAGAACACACAAACTGTAATTGGAATCAAATGAACAAAACACAAAATGAGACACGCTTCACACCATGATAATAAAGTTGATAAATTCCCAAAAATCACTTACATTAAAAAAAGATTCTTAAATGATACACAACATCCCTATAAATAAAAAAATAAAATACTATAATGAACAAATATTACAACATAGAAATAATTTACCTAAAAATGGATTTAAAATTAAATATAAAGAAGCACCCTACTTCTACATATAGGATGTGGTGTTTTTAAAAGAGGTGGATTTGGATCCACATCGTTTCCTAAGAATGCCATTAAAAAACCCCTTTCAAGATACCTAGGAACCTGCATGTATGTTAGGTCTTCAAGGAACATGGAGATTATAGATTTTTATTACTAGGCATTCCCATTAATGTAAAACTAAAGTCCTTCACCCTAAAGTAACTGATCAAATACCATGATGCCTCTTAAATTTTATACCAATATCACCAAATTGAGGTCTCATTCCAATCCTCACACATTAATTACATACTCTGCTTCGAGGGACTGGGTGAAGATTGGTAGGCTTGATATCCACTTAAAGAATAGCTTCAACCTGGGAAAATTTCCTCACCGTGTTAGAAAAACATGTTATAATTAACATTGAGACATTCTACATTAAATCTAGATTATGACCATTTTCAAACTATTGAGCCTTTAGAGCATAATCCTCAACCCATACTAGTAGATAAGAAACTAGATCCAAAAAATAATTAATGAACTATAACACTTTTCTATCACCTTTCCAAAGGAAAAAAATTTCTATCACCTTCTTCACATTCATAGATTATAAGAAATACGACTAGGTGAATAAAGAATTAATGAATTCTCATGTAAGATCTTATCGAGGCATGGTATGGATAACTGAATTCCACCACTTCTAATAGAGACCGTTGAGAATAAATATATGAACAATAACATTTTGATACATAAGAAATTCAAGAAAAATAAATAACATTTCAATTTTCCAAATTCACTCTTATTCTTCAAAAGGATCGCCTTGACAAAAAATTATGGGATGGTTCAAATTCCATAACTCGAGAAGGAATCCTTTGGATTTATCAACTAGAGGCTCTTCTAATGGTAATCCACCCAAAACATCACCTTAAACCACCATTGAGCATATGGTTGGTCCTACATTAAATAATAATATAACAATGATCTCAGTTAAATTGAACTCAACAATTAGAACTGAGAACAAGAAAATATTAATAATAAAAGAAGCCAAGTCACAAATCACCCAAAACCTCATCAAAATATCACAAACCGTTATAATAAAATCCATTTTTTGGAACTCTACACTTCTATTCGCATTATTTTATATAAAAATACCATGAATTATATTTAAAAAAATTATTCCCATTTAAATAATTACACTCCTCTTTTAAAAAACCATATTCTATCAAAATAATTTAATTAAAAGCACATATCCACAAAAATAATATAATTTTAATATAGGTTTCAATTTTTTTTTAAATAAATATAAAACCTCATTTATCATTTTATGAAATCCAAATGATTACATCTTGAGATAAAGGCTTTAAAAATTGTAAATAAGGTTTTTCAATCAATTACAATATCAATAAGAACACCAAACCAACTAACAAGGGGAAGCTACTTTTGTTGTGTTATATGCCAATAATATTTCAATCCATATTATAATCACGCCACTATTATATAGAGTCATTCATGACCATGTCCCAAGCATCAAATGGCTTTCCATCAACTGTGATCTCACAGATTCCACTATAATGTCTCTAATTTCATTCCCCCAAACAACCAACAACCCACAAGAAACAAACCAGATAGAAAAACCCAATATCCAATTATAACACATGGTTTGGTACAGAAAAGGTTTAGCCAAATAATTACTCAAACCTACACCCAAGATTCTACTTTCCTACCCAATCTACCTATAAATTCCAACTATAAAAGGGTTATCTGAGAGATATATCCCCCAAATAACCCATCCATTGGTACCATTTTTTCAAGAACCAACCTACGTCAACCCCAAACCAGTCACCTGATCTGGAAAATGATAAGGCCTAGGAGGCATTCCTGATCATCCCAAGAAAAAAACAAGTTTTAGTGAAAAATAAGACAATGAGGATGAATATTCCCAAAATAATAAATTGATTTAGTATAAATAGACATAACTTCCTAATGTAATAAAAAATGAAACTGAACCTCATTTACAAAAAACTAAAAATAAAACAGCCTAAACCAAAAAAACGAACTAAACTATACAACAACTAAAACTCCATGTGACCCCTTTGGTTACTCTATAATCCTAAACACAACATCACCCATGGAAATTGATACCATGAAAGAACCTAAACCAAAATATAATAATAAGAATGTTTTATAGGCATTAGTATTAAAACATAACAAGGATGCCCAAACAATATATCCCTTATTCATTTTAATTAAAAAAATATTCTTCAATTTCATGTTTGAAAAAAATGTGGGTTGTTTACACACGCTTTTCCTTTAATGAAAAACATTTTCCATTTACCTGATTATTAAATACAATATTACTTTTTAATATGGGAGCATTATAATTTTAATGAAATCTACAAGAAATTATTTCATTATTTAATATGCAAAATAGGGTTTAAAACATTATTTATAATTTTCAACAAAACATTAAAAACCTATTTATGTGATTTTAATAGGAAAGAACACCAATCAAGAGATTGGAAGTAAAGATCACAACCCAATGGAAATGGTATATTTCTCATACGAGTAATGATTGAACAAGGAACCTAATTTAATTTTTCTATAAAAATAAGTGTGAAGGAATCATAGGAGTTCCTAGGAACTCAGTGGATAATCTATAAAATATTGATTCCTGACTCAGCACATAGGAATGACTCACCCAATAAAATCAATTTTTTCACATTCTCAGTTTTAGCCTACCTGGTCTAACCAATGTAGAAAATCCAAAAGCATAATAGGGTCCATACTAAGGGCCACTGGCCAAATAAGATTCCTATGATTGTGCAACAACGATTCATGGAAAATTCACACTCTATAATAGGTTCCCATATCAAGACCAAACTCGGGGTGAGCCAACAATTCAATAATAAGAAACCAACCACACATAAAACTATCATACATAAGAAACACACAAAATAGTCTCCCCAAGTCACTCTAAGGGGTTATACACCTCTTTCCTTCAACCATGAATAGGGGAGGGATGTCTCATCCAAGGACTTTATATTCTTATTAGTATGAGAAAAAAAAGAGTTGTAGCACAATGATATTTTCAATGTAACTCATTTTATAAAATTACCAAACGATCCCTAAGAAACCATTGAACACAAAACCATTTCCAAGATGAATCAAAAAATTAATTTGAAAATACAAAATCACTCTGGGGTCTGTTTAACAAATTGAAACAATCATATTATATTATAAATACATTAAAAAATCCAAAACCCCCCTTTAAGAAGCATAAATAATCTATAAAATCCAAACTCAAATTTCATCATTCACATAGCATGAACAGATGAACAAACAAATTCCATATAGTTCTAAAATAAGGAAATAACCACATTTCATATCAAGAAATTATTATAATGGTTTCATATCACTACTTTATATCAATGGGAGGTGATAAAAATAATAAATTTATGCACTCTAAAATGTAAAGGAAAAATTTAATGGGATCCCCACTCAATCCACAATCGGTTCAACAACAACAACCCAAAACAGCTTCATGATGGTTCAAGGATGAAATAACACATATAAAGATCCATAAAAATAAAAAAACACAAAATTTAATCTAGAATAAACATGAAACTTGTCCCGAGATACCTAAGTGGATAAGGAACTCAAAAGAAATTGAGAGTAGAAAGTATATAGTGAACAAATGATGTGAATACCTATAAAAATCACCAAAAGTGTGAGTAATTCCTCTTGGATACACCATGGAAGAGGAATACAGGCTTCAAGGAAAAAGGTAGAAGCCCCCTATGAGTAACACGAACCCAATTGGTAGAAAGGGATGATATTTTGGAAAAAATTGAAAGAGCTTAGAAAGGTTATTTCAAATTTTTATGACGCTTAAGAACTATGCACAATTAAGCTACATTGTTTCCCAAACTGTCAACTAATAATGCACCGGATTTTGGGAACACTAGACACCCACATGGTTAGGTAAAAAAATTATTCAAATGTATTATTTGGTTATATCAAAAATAAATAAACATCCATGTTCATGCCTCCCTCATGGGATGCCTAACCTTGCATGTGATAAAAACCCTTTACTAGAGATGCATAAGTAACCTTATGGTTTCTCCTTGGATCTTCATGGTTTGGAATAAATTGTGTGTTACCCATGAAACTAAACTAATGCAAGATAAATATTAACAAAAAAGGGACTCATCCTCATAAGGTCACACAATGTTTTCTTTAACTATACCCCTAAATAGTGCAACAAAATAAAAAAACATATTTCAATTTATAATATCAATATGAAATTTCCAGAACACAAAATATTATCCAAAGACAAATCAATAACACAAAATAAAATAAGAAGAAAATAATTAGCATGGGAAGACTATTGAACAAATACATGGAATTTAATCACATTACACATAGACTTTTTCTCATATAAACTACAAAAATCCTAACTTCATGTCAAATATTCCCTAAAAAATATGATGTTATTTGACCATGGTGAGAACCCTGAATGCCTTTAACATGTTAACAACAATTCCACAATAATTTAAATAAACACACATCCCTAAACATTAGGTCACTTTCTTCAAAAAAGTTCTTCCATCCTTGAGGGTCAAAAAAATAAACCAAAAAATAGTAATATAAAAAGGGACATGAGAAATACATAAAAGTGAGTGACATTATGTTATAAACACCCCATCATAGTAATTTTCATACATGAGATGTAATGTGGAAGAATTATGTATGGGAAAGAGGTGATTCCACTAATTCCTCATCAACAAATAATTTTCTCATACCTCTTATGAATTCATTTTATGTCACTATAACAATCTAACCAATGAAATTGACTTCCCACAAAAGACATTCAAGTGATCATTAATAATCTCCAATGGATTCCCCACAATGGAAATGTATGGCTAATAAAAATGACATCCCAACAAATAATGTGATAGGGGTCATAATAAAATTTCCAGATTTATTATATGTGGCAAAAATCCTGAATTCTAAATGACTAAACTGGAAATTCCAACTAATAAAAAACCCACCCAATCAAATCAGTGATAAAAAATGTTACAAACAATCTTGGTTCCATCATTCCCTATTTTTCAAGATTATATAGTCCTAAAAGAGAATAGAATTCCATGAAATCCTAACCACCAAGAGAAAACATGAAAATATGATTCCACTAAACAACATAATATTCCTTATTCTATGATATACACCAAGATATCGATATATATCTTGAATCCGTACTGAATATCTGAAATAGGACTTAGTCCCACTAGATAGGCTTGTCCCAAATCTTACCAACAAAGAGGTGATCTTCATGGAGACTATGAAAATCCAAGATGTGAGAAATTTTGATCTACAAGTAATAACTTCTGTAATAATAAAACATAACCAAATTTATATGGATATCCCAAAATTCCCCAAAAATCCAAGACACAAAAATATATCATATCATTCAGTTTCTTAATAGAATAATATATCTAGAAATTTATCTATGTAATATAAGTTGTACTCCTCCTTACAAGAGTCCCAATATTTTTTTGTAGATGACACCATAACTTCAATGTAAACCAAGCATCCCTTCTGAAAGAAATAGAAGAAGTAACCTCATGTATCCTCAACATCTATTACCTATAAAAATTACACAAATAATAAACATTTATGTTTTACTTGATTATAATGAAATTATCCATCTTTATGAATAGATCATTCACCACCCAGATAGTATTCATCTTCATGGATTCCATGGTAATTGAAAAATAAGTCCATGTGAACAAAATCTGATTTAAAAAAAGACACCAAAATAAGTAAATAAAAACCAGATGGTTTTATAGGATCAACCTTTTTATGTTATATATTTAAATAGTAGGAAACATAATTTTCAATATCATGAATGATACTAAGACACTATAAGAATCATCTAATGTCATAATACATATTCATCGATCACGGATTAGTGAAAAAAATCAATATTCCAATAAAAAAATGAGATCCTCAATGATACTATGATAAAAAATCAATTCCAAAAATAGAGTATACCATCATATAAGGTAGGCCAACTAAAAACGGTCTTCCAACCATAAAGGGTTTCTCGAATTCCTCTTAACTCTTCATCCAACTTTAGACTATACAAAATACACTAAAGGAGAGATGATGATAGCTAAAAACAATCCAAAATAGTATCGTATGAATACTTCTTAGCTTCCATGTAAAAAAAGTGAATTTTACCAAATTGTTCCATTCCTCCTATGATTAGAAAACAACATATATGGGTACATTTAGACTAAAAGCTTCTATAACAGTTTTCCCTATACCATGGTTGTTATGGTGTCAATGTAAAACATATAAAGGTATTTCACCCACCACCTCTATCTAATATTCAATTATTTTTAGGAAAAAACTTAAATTATACATTTATGGGAAGAAAAGACCACAAACCAATCCCCTATAATATTTCATCAACAAATAATAATAGCATAAATTATTACGTAAACTATAAACTCGTGAGTGGGGTAAATCTTCTTATACAATCAAATACAGAGAGAGTTGAAATCCACCGCATGATCATCCTTTATATGAATAAAACCCAAACCTACACAAGACGATTAAGAAAAATGCACATACCCCTACCCTTAATATGGTATTATTAGAATATGAGGTGATGATATAAGTCATTTCATCTCATAAAAAGTACAATGAAACATTAAATCCCATATTAATATCACCAATTTCCTAAAAATATATGTCAAAGGTGATGCTAACTTTAGGGAATCATGGAAACCCCATCGAAAATATCCCACATGAACATTGAATTTATAAAGCTCAAATATGTTCTATGGTTCTTCCAAAGACAAAACTTACTTCACATTTTTGGGAAGAATTGATAGTATATGATTATAAATACCCTGTCCTAATAAAAACACTTTTAGGATCAAAAAAATCATTTAAAAAACATTCAATAATAATGGTGACTCCTCAGGATATCTAGAACCAAAATAAAATGGTGATTATTGTTTTAGTTGAATAATAAATAAACCAAAATATCATCCACAAACAATACAAAAAAATGTGTCAAGATACTGAGGAAATATATGAATCATCAATGTAGATAAAGTTCTAGGAGTGTTATTCATAGAAAATTGTATAACTAGATATTAAAAATAGACAAACCTACTAATAAAAACAGTCATCGGTAAATTAGACTCATGAAATCTGATATTTTGATAACCCAACCAAATATCAATAATCCAAAGAACTTTTACCCCTTTAACTGATCGAAAAATCATCCATATGGGGTAAAAACACTAATTCATTAATATTTTTAGTTTCATCTTTTGACTGTCAACACAAAATCGATGTAAAGCCTCTACCTTCGTTGAAATGAACACATGGAACCCTAAAAAACACTAGGATGAACAAAACCATTCTCAAATAGGTCATCTAACTAATTCATGACCTATTAATGTTATTCATGTTCCATATGATAAGATTTAATGAAATTCATCTACGTATATGGAGCAAGGTAAAAAGTAAACTTTACCTACCTCTTGGGAGAATTATAGGAGAAATCCATTGTGAAAATGTCAATAAATGATTAAAAATGGTAGGAAGTTCAACAAAAGAAAAAACATCATTGGGATCAACAACTATAGAAGACAAAAATCACGTGAGATCTCAATAGAATGTTCCTATATGGCCAATACTCAGATTTAACACTCCCCGAATCATCAGAAAACACCAATCTTCTACATTAAATGAGAATCAATGATGAAAAAATTCAACCAAATCATGATGAAAGACAATCAAATTAATACTAATGATGATGTTAAAAAACTGGAGAGGGAACAAAACAATCATTCTCTAACTCCACATCAGCTATGGATATTGAACATTGACAATAAAACCCCAAAACCTTCCATTTCCCAAATGGTGTCACTAAATCGATGATAAAGGATATGAGTTTCATTTAATGTTTAAAAATATCATCAAAATAGAAACATAAAAATTATTCGGAAGGACCAATATCAAATAATGAAATCAATACCGAATATTAAATAAAAATGGTGCTTATCACTATCACTGGACAAGCATCTACCTATTTCAAAAACTCATATACTCTGTGAAGGCTCTTCATATATAAGTACTATGGGTGGAACCCCATATTCTTTGAATAATCATACAACACTATAACATCCTTTGTATCTAAAAATCAATGACCATATCATGGCATAGGCATATCATAACACATAATTTCCAGATGTCCAAATCATCCATAACTATTACACATTTTTATTTTGTATTACAATTACATTAGGTGTTTCCAACCATTCCAAAATAAATGAAATTAATAGAAAAACATGTTTCTTTAACGAAGTTTTTCGTGAAGTCCTTTCAATGAGATCCAATTCCACTACTCCAATGATGATCTTTTTGTATTTCCTTTTTCCATTACACAACACTGAAGATTCTAATCAGTGGAAGAGAAGAGGAATAATAACTGTCATTCCCATTAATATTAATATCTTCCATAATTGAACAATCTATTACCTCTAAATATGTAGAATGATTCAACATTAATACCTATGATTTGATTTCCAGTCCCAAACCATATAGGTACTCATGAGTCTTTAGGTGGTAATAATTTAATAATCTATTGAAAGAAGAACCATCTTAGGAAACCAATTGGTGTATTCCAACACTGATAGATCTCTTTGATTCTAATATAGGAACTCTGTAGAAATTTCCATCAAAAGAGACTCCAGATAAAACTACTGAAAGAAGAGGGCCTTCGATATCCATCTTTTCTAAGACCACATAAATATTTCTCTGTGCCAAGGAATCACACCATCTCTTGTTTGGACCCACAAGTCTACTTTTTACACAATTCACCTTGATACTCTCAGGTGTATATAGTAATTCAATGATCTGATCAAATTTTTATAGCCATTACACTACCTCTTGAGGTTTGTTTTTACTATTAAAGGATGGTATCTTATCACCAAAGAACTCCCATGATTAATCCTTATCTTCTCTATCTCCTCATGAAGAATTATATCCATTTTTCTATACTCAAAAATAGAATAAATTAACAGAAAAAAATAATCAAAATTTAAACAAAAAAATCTAAAGAAAAATAATATATTAAGATCAAAAAAACAAAATAGGGGACAAAAAATTGAATATCCCATGGTAACCTAAGTCTCATCAAGAAAATATATGGACATGAACTTATCAAAACATACATATAATGTTCTAAAAATCCTATCTCAAGTATACCAAACATCCCAATATAAGGTCCCATGAAGAAAAAACCTCCACTTGATACCAAACTGTGGTAAACTAGACTTAGATACAGTCTCAAACTAGTTCCCAACCTAAATTTCTACTTACACGAAGGGCATTTTCGATACCCATGGATTGTTGAAAAGAATCCTATAATTGAACAAAAACCAAAGGGAAAAATATTTCCCTACCAAATGACAGGATGAGACACATGTATATTTTCAGAAGAGTGAAATAGTAGAATATATATATATTCTAAAAATAAAAGAAGACATTAGAAATGATACAACTCAAAATCATTCATAACTTCCCAAAGTAAATTACCATCATTAAAAAATCGACAAAAATGACTAAACTATGTGATATCATGAGAAAACCCCACCATCTCACCACCAGTTACATATAAAAAGTTGATAGAATCCTCATCGCCTCTTTGGGGAACCCAAAAACTCTATGAATCGAAACACATAAAAGATATATGCACTACCGGAGGGCTGATAAGTGTAACACCCGAAGTTTTTGTTAAATATTTTCAGATAAAATATATTTAGTAATTTTTATATTTTGTGATACATAGATAACTAATTTTTCCTTTTGTTACATAAATTACTATGTTTCGATTTTTTTACAAACAATTCCATTTTTATCTTTTGATAAAGAGTCATGACCTGACCCTTCCGGTCTTGAGCCGCTACTACCCCAAGCCTGCCTCCATAGGCCAAGGGCTAGAGAAAAGCAATAAAGGCGTAACAATCTCAAGGTGGCCTTTGCCTATGTACCTGTACACACCCACACAACCCACTCAATGCAGAAGTTCAGAGTAAATGAAAACCAGAGGACCAGAAACTATAACCCAACCACAATCATGCATCAACCTCTAAATAGGAAAATGTAATTTCGAAGAAATTACTGACATATACTAAAAATAAAAAGGGGAAAAACACGTGACTAACCTAAAAGGGGCCACGACCTAGTAACAGGTAAATGAATGTAAAAAATGGGTGGGTCTCACACCTCAATGTCCCACTACACCCACTGAACGCATCCTGAGCTGATGTGTCCTCTACGCTCCTTCGTAGTCTCGATCGACCTCTCTGTTATCTACAAGGTCACACCAAGTTCGAGAAAATCCCATGTAGGGGTGAGTATAAGGATACTCAGTAGGATACCCTAAAATCTCAATGGAGCAACACAAGAGGTACTAAATAGTAAATGATAGACATGACAAAGTAAGAGTACAATAGAGAGAGTGCAGCTCAACCCAACAAAATAAAAGAAGTAGAGTCGTCCCAACCAAGAAGAACTAGGCATGGAAATCACATGGAATACCACACCTACCTTCGTCCCTCCTAGAAGGATAGTAATTGGACCCAATGAGTGGGAACAAAATTACGTTGTATATATGTATTAATATATGCTCAACATGAAACCCGAACGAGTGCGTAATGGGATCTCCATATCCAAGATCATCCCAGGATAAGTCACCAACAATTCTAAGGGTATCCATCACTGATGCCCAACAATTCTGCACGTCAAAGATTCCTCATCGCTAAACCGTACCACCAAAAGACCTGCTTCGGTAATCACAGATAAAAGCCACTGACAAGCCTCGTCGAAAGGGGTGAAGTCTGAAAGAAGTCATCAGGTAACCCACTGCCCAGCCAAACTGGAGGGTAAACCCAAAATGTTCATTGGGTGACCCACTGCCTAGCCTTACTGGAGGTTAAATCCCAAAAGGTTTTCGGGTAACCCACTGCCTAGACCTGCTGAAGGGTGAACCCTAAATTGTCGTCAGGTGACCCACTACCCAGCCATGCTGGTGGGTAAACCCTAAAATCACTAGGTAACCCACTGCCCAACCACGCTGGAGGGTAAACCATAAGGTCAAAGAGTAACCCACTACCTTGCCCTTCTTAAGGGTAGTCCTGGAACTGGTCTGATAACTCCGCACTGCCTGTGTCATCATTGGGTGTCATAATATCACTACTGTGCGTTGGTTCGGAGTGCTTCAAAGGAACCTCCGAAAAATGCCCTTTCATGTTTCCACATTTAATGACATATCAAAAGAGGCACTGAATTCCCAAACAGATTACACTATTGTAATCCTCGCAAAAAAACATGCGAGATAGACTACTTACTCGGTGAAAATGGACTCCCGATGAAAAAGTTAATCAACACTGCTTTACACCATTACGGTGTCTCGTGGGGCCCACACCTTGGTCCCAAAAAAGGTCAGGCGAACTGCACCAACACGATTCTCTCGAAAAAACATGAAAAAATGACTACTCATTCAACCCAAACGGACGTCTGATGAAAAAGTAACAAAACGCGACTCATAACTTAAATGGCGGCCCATAGGGCCCACACCTCATCTCCGACTTCAACACCTGAAACCACCCCAGACAACTTCGTCTCAACGCAGGGGTCCCAAATTCCACTGACAAGGCCTTAAATGGAATCCATATGTTTCCACACCATCCAAAAGAAGTATCCTGGTGGGTACTCAATGAGAGTGTCATTCCACCGAACCCCCGTCTCAGGAATAGAAAATTGTCAAGACCACCTCAAAAACTTCATCTCAAGCTGAGGTTTTCACTTCTGTAGATGGAACACAAAACGGACACTCATACTGGAACATACGGGTGTCTGAATTCATGGGGATGAATCCCCTTGGGTTGGACCGTCTCGGTCTGGCTGGTCCACAAAACCTAGGACGGCCCGCGCCGGCCAGCCCGGATCGCAGCGCCGGCCCACAGCTCACCCGCGTAGCCTGACTGGATACCCCTGGTCCACTCTGTACTGATCATCCCTCGTTTCTGGTCGATGTTCCACGTGGAGTCCTGCCGAAGGCGGGTCTCGGTCTCCCTCACGGGGTTGGGCGTTGCGACCCCCGGTCCACCCGACCGATGACCTCCGCCCGGGGACCGCCGCCTCCTGCTGCTAAGAGCCTACCGCCGTACTGAGGATCCCACATACACACCGCCATCATGGAGATATCCGTAGCCACTTTGTGTCACCTTCACTACTGGGAGCCCACCGGACGGCTGTGACGACCGCAGGACCACCCCTGGAATCTCCGAAAAAAAGAAGAAAAACGGCCGGAAAAATTACCATGGCCACCCCGAACACCTTGAGACTCGAAATTTTAATATATAAGGATCTTTGTAAAGATAAAATTTATCCCTATGCAAAAATGTGCTTTGCTCGATGACCAGACAACATTTCGACACAAAGAATTGCATTTGAAGGGGGGGTTGCTGGAATTTAAAATTTAAAATGCACGAGCCGAGCTCGCAGGGCGTAGACCGACGCTTCACCAACGATCCACCAGAGCTTCCACCCACCTTTTAGAGGGAGAGAGAGGATTGAAGGAGGTTCTCCCTTGTTTGGAAGAACTTGCGCCAAGGGGAAGAACAATGGGATGAAGAGGGTTGGGGTGGTGTGTTTAAATAGAAAACACCTAAACCCCATGCCTGTAGGCCCTGTACCCGAACTTTCAACGGGGTCAGGGTTATGCTACTCCTAGGGTCAAATCCATGTTCTAAGTGCAATGGAGGTCTCATAATTTTAATCTGAGCCTCCATTCATATGTTACAAAGTACACGCCCGGGTCCACCAAATTACGAAAGGACCCTGGTGGCGTTTTCCACATAAGGGTCGCACCCGCAAAAGTTACACCCCACCTTGGGTAAAAGACACGTTCCGGACACAAAGGTGCCCTCAGATTTCCCATAAGAGAAACCTTTCAATAGTTATTTGGTTTATTTGGCATGTCTAGTGTGAACGCACTTAAAATTTAATTCTGGCCGCACCGGGGCTCGGAATCAGACACCGTCAGAACGCCCTGCTCTAGAATAACATCATGAAGATTTAAAAGTCTTATAGAATCAAACCCCAGGTTCTTAAATCATTCCCTCCTTCAAATTTTTCTTCACCAAAAAACATAAATACAAAAACAACTCGGGATACTGAGCCTTCATCTCACTCTCTCATTCCTAGGTTCTCTCATGCACTCTCCCATGCTGCCACATCACACGAACAAAAGGAATGGTCCTTCCATGTAGTGTCTGCTCATGCTGGTCCCCAGTCACCACCAGGTGCTCTACAAAGGTGGATCATCCTCTCTGTTCATCTCTCCCGAGAGGATAATGTGCGTGGGGTTGTGCACGTATTTCCTCAGCTGCGACACATGGAAGACGTCATGCACCCTCTCTAGGTGTGGGGGTAGGGAAAGATGGTAGGCCACTTCACCGACCGTGAGCACGATCTCAAAAGGTCTGATGAACATCGGGGACAGCTTGCCTCCCCAACTGAACCTCTATGTTCCACGTCGTGAAGACACTATCAAAAAGACATGGCTCCCCTACTCAAAATCCAAGGGCCTGCGACGACGATCTGTGTAGGACTACTGTCTACACTGAGTCATCCTTATCCACTCACGAACGGCCTGAAACTTCTCCATCATCGCCTGCACCAACTCTACGCCCCCGAGGGAGGTCTCCCCAACCACTTTCCAACACAACAATAACCTTCATGGTCTCCCGTAAAGGGCCTCAAAAGGTTCCATGCAGATAGTATAGTGGTAACTGTTGTTGTACCTGAACTCCATAAAGGGATGGTGATCCTCCAAACTTAGGCCAAAATCTAACACACACTCCCGGAGCATATCCTCCAACACCTTGATAGTGCGCTCTGTCTGCCCATCCGTCTGGGGGTGAAAAGATGTACTCATCCAAAGCTGAGTCTCGAATACCTCCTATAGGCCTTGCCATAATTGCTACATGAACCGTGTGTCATGGTTCGAGATGATCATCGTGGGTACTCCATGAATGCAGATGATCTCCCGAACATACAGCTGCACAAGGCTCTCCACCGAGCTCTACAGCTTGATGGAAAGGAAGTGCGCCAACTTCATGAGTCTGTCCGTTATCCTCCAAACAGAGTCATGGCCCTTCGATGTGCATGGAATCCCTGTGAAGAAGTCCATATATATTCCATCCCACTTCCACTCCGGGATATCAAGGGGCTACAGCAACCCTACCAGAACATGATGCTCTGCCTTCACCTTCTATCAGATAAGACACCGAGAAACAAAATGAGCTTTGCTATGCTTCATGCCAGACCACCAAAACTACCTCTTAAGGTCTCTATACATTTCCCCATACCGGGATGTATAGATAATTGAGATGTGTGGAACTCCCATATCACCTCCTCCCACATCTCCAATGGTACTAAAACTTTCCCCTAGAACAGGATCTCATGATTCCCTCTGTCAGAATACTCATCGGGTGCATCGCCCATAGATACCTAATCACGTAGTACCTCACTGTTAACATCCCCCCAGCTGTGACTCTCTCAAATGCTCCTGGAGCGAAGGCATTAACACCATGGACTGCAGAAAACCCATATCCCCCTGTTTTAGTAAGGTCAGCTGAAGGGAAGGTAATTGTTCTGATGCTTCCCGCACAAGACGATCCTGGGACATCCTGCTAAGGGATTCTGCTACTACGTTGCCCTTCCCTGGAGTGTAGACTATCTTGAAATCATAGTCCAACAAAAACTACTACCAATGCCTCTGCCTCATATTCAAATCCCGCTGAGTGAACATGTACATGAGGCTCTGGTGGTCTGAGTTGACCACAAAACGCTCATCCAAAAGGTAGTGTCTCCATAGCCTTAAGTCAAAGACCACTGCTGCCAACTCCAAATCGCGAGTCACATAATTATTCTCATGGGGCCTCAAATTCCTTGACCCATATGCAATCACAGTCCGCTACTGCATCAGCACGCACCTGAGACCAGCTTCTTAAGCATCGTAGTACACCCCAGACTCAACTCACTCCGCTGGAAACCTCAACACTAGAGCACTAGTCAGCCTTTACCTCAACTCCTCAAAGGCCTTATGGAACTAATCAGTCCATGTGAAAAGTCGTCCCTTCCATGTCAATGCTATCAAAGGGGAATAAATCCTAGAGAAATCATCCACAAACCTCCCATAGTACCCTACCAAACCAAGGAAGCTTTGGACCTCTAACACATTCATGGGTGGCTCCCAAGAAAGTATTGCCTCTATCTTTGGGGGATTTACGGAAAATCCATGATCTGTAATGAAATGACCTAGAAAGTAAACCTCATGAATACATAACTGACACTTCGACAGATTCCCATACAGCTATTGCTCTTGGAGTAAGTCTTGGAAAATTCTCAAATGCTCTGCCTGCTCCTCTTCCGTCGCAGAGTAGATGAGTATTTCTTCAATAAAGACAAACATAGATAGGTCCAAGTATGGCTGGAAGATCCGGTTCATTAAAGCCATCAAAAAGGAGGGGGAATTCGTCACGTTAAAGGGTATCAAAAGAAACTCATAATGCCCATATTGAAACCGGAAGGCCAGCTTAGGGATGTTAGCCTCACGAACCCACAGCTGGTGGTAGCTGGATTGAAGATCAATCTTGAAGAACCACTTCACACCTCTCAACTGGTTGAAGAGGTCGCCGATCCCCAAAAAAGGGTACTTGTTCTTTATTGTGGCCTGATTCAGGAAACGATAATCCACACAAAGCTGCATACTCTGATATTCCTTTTTCACAAAACAAACTACAACTGCCTAGGGGGACACACTGGGCCTGAGGAATCCCATGTCATGAAGGTTTTCCAACTGAAGTCATAGCTCCCAATTCCCTGTGGGTGCTATATGATAATCCTCACATGACATTGGGACTCTCCCGGGCTGCAAGTCAATGCAGAACGCCATCTCTCACCTGAGAGGCAGTACTAGGACATCCTCAGGAATGTCATCCATTTAGTCCTATACAACAGTAGGGATCCAGGTGGGGGTAACCTATGCTAATCAAAGATCCATGCTCACCAACTGGTGAGAAAAAGGTCGTGGTCTCCTTCTCAGAGTACCCGTCTGCTCTGCCATGAGGTCTCGTTCACCAAGGATGGTGAACCTCATCCCATCAGAAAAGACACCTCTGACTCATCTGTAATGACAGTCGATCAGGGCATGAACCATATAAATCCAATCCATGACTAGGATAATGTCATAAGGTTCTATCGTGATTTAGAGTAGGTCCCACATGAAACTACCTCCTCCGACCAATATTTTTCACTGTCTACAGATAAAGGTCACTAACGAGGAAATTCCCATAGGAACCTCGAGGATAAGTGCAGGTGTCATCGCCTCTACTGAAAACTTCAACTCTCATATCAACAGCAGTGATATAAAGGATTGGATGGATACTATGTCTACTAGTATCGAAGAAAGCATAGAGTAAACACAAAGCCTATCTTGAACCATCTCGTGTTCTGGGGGGTCACGATTACCCATAGCCTAAAGCTGCCTGTGGCCCCTACTGCCAACTCCCTAAGCCTGGCGTGGGCCACCCGGTTGTGGAGGTGGAAGAACCTCAAAACATCATCTCAATCCTCTAGGTCCTATCACTCTGCCCACATCGCCTCCATAAAGAACACCCTGTCCTCACCTGAGGGATCTGTGGTCACGACGCTACCTCTGCCGCTGCGGTGCACCCAATACCTACCACGGCTACTTGGTATGCCTAGTCGGGTAGTCCCATGCTTGGTGACCCCTTCCATCATAGGCATAGCACTAGATCTCTCCTAACATCCCTGGTGCTCCATGGTGCCACTGCGGTGTATGACCCTGCCTCTGAGTCTGCTCACAGAAGGGCCTCCTCAATTGAGTTTCTGCTCTCTGCCGCCTGCCTGTTACTAAAGACTCTCCTCTGAAGTGGCCACTCCTAGGCCATGTCATCTGACATCCCTCGCCCAGAAGCTCTCTGTTACAAGTGCCCTCCTTAGCACCCCAACATAAGTATGGATGCACATGGGCACTACACTAGCACAGATCTCCCGGCGAGGACCCTGCTCAAACTTCCACACCTGAAAGTAACTGTTGTGGATCATATCCTGTGAGTAGAGTGTCAGATCGGTAAATTGGACCAAGTACTGCGCCACAGTCACCCCCCCTACTTCATCTACAGAATCTTATGAATCCAAAGAGAGCATAATCAAGTGGGGTAGTACTCCTCCCAGAAGAGCTTCTGGAAGCTATCCCACATGAGAGATGACTCGTCGTGGGTCTCTGTAACCAACACCCACCAATGCCCGTATAAGGACCCGACAATTAAACATTACATAGTCTTGAATTAAATGAATAATTCTAATTGAGGATATTTTCAGGTTTACTATTTTATAGAATAAGTACATAATTATTAAATCTAAAAAAATTACAAAGTAGACACTTCTACTTAGTTTCCATTTTGTTCATTAAATAAAAACACTTAAAAAGAATGATGTTTAGTTCCGTGTTTTAGACAGCATGTCTTTCCATTATCCCATCCTTGACCCTATTTGTAACACCCGAGAATTTTATGTTATATAAATCATCAAAGGAATCTTTTTCTACACAAAACATGCTTGGCTTGCTTTACACGAAATCGCAACCTTCCTCGATAGCTTGCGTCGTAAGCAATACCGAGCTTCACTAAACAATGATATTCTATTAAAATATTATTAAAACTAGCAGTTATGAATAGTAATAACCACTTTTTGCAATTTTATAAATTTAATTTTTCAAAATGGACTTCATTTTTGGATTCGGAATATCGAAATTAGCATAGGGTGAAATTTTGGTATTTTTCTGAAAACATTCCATTTTTTATAAATAGTGAAACCACTAAGTGCTAGTTAAAAAACTGAATTTTTCATAAAACATAATTTTACCGCTTCTGTGAGTGGAATTTTGAAAATCTGAGAGACACGGTTAATATCAAGGACTATGATGTGGTTCAATGAGATGAAAATAATTTTTGGTGAATAGTAACTTTTTACTTTCTTTTTACCTAGGTTAAAAGTAAATAGGGTAATTAAGGGTAAAGATGATATTATTATTACCCTAACACATGTCCTAATTCTATTGGATAAGTGTTATTAGACCAAAAACAAACTTAGGAATAAAATATGACTATTTAGGCCCACTTGGATTAGATTAGGACATTTATTATTAATTTATTTAAAGAAGGGTTAAAATAGTTAAAATCAAAGTTTAATAAGTAAATAATTTTTAATATGGCGTTATACATAAGATAAATTCGACAATAAATATTAATTACAAAGCTAAAAAGATTTCCTACATAATGGTATTTTATTTGTAATTTTTAGACATTAAATAATTTAATTTACATATGACACAAAAATGATGCAGTAATTATCTTATTAATAAAATATTGACATAATTAAAGTTATAACCACCAAAATAAATGTAATTTGAGACTTTTTACGAGTTACACTAATTTTATAGGTTAATATTACATGTTAGTATTGATTTAATTAACATGGTTTGAACTAATAATTCTGTTATGATTTTCACAAAAATTAATTACTAAATAGTGTCAAAATTGACATAAAATAGTTTTAAAAACAAATATTATATTAGTAATTGTTATTTTATTCCTAAAAATGTAAGGTTCTGCAAAATGACTTAGATAAGGCTATATATATTAATAATAAACAACATGGTGTTCGTTTGGCTTCATATAGTAAGTTTATTAACCTTATAGTATAAGAACACAAGAAGACACAGTAAAAGTAAACTTATTTAACTTAATGTTAAATCTAAATGATATGGATAAAATAGGAACCTAAACTTGTCTAAATTATATTGGATGAGAGGCGTTCGACCCATCCCCACCTTAGGTTCGAAATATATCAATTTGGAGCTATTTAAAACCGAACATGACTTTATAATACAATAATAATTTTCGTTTTCTCAAAGGTTCCCCTCTCCTCCCTTATAAAAGGGCACCTCCTTCCCCTCTTCCTCCCACCACTTTGAGCCTTCAAGCTCGGCCAAACCCTGCCAATTCCTCCTCTCCACTTCCCTAGAGACATCCTAGAGGTCCTGGGCTTCTTCAAAGACCAATTTTAGTTCCCTAAAAGAAGGTATCCAAGAAACACTTCAAAGAAGAGGTAATGTCCGTTACCGATTCTTTCATCTTTATTTCTTCTTCCACATCTTCTTCATTAGTTGTTTCATTATGAAGTAATACCATAAGTATCACTCATATATGGATATGTTATTATAAGTATGAAACAACCCTATTTCACCATCTATCCATCATACGGAAAAAGAAATCACCGCGCGTGCGTACGTACGGAATACCGTCTCCACGCCGTGGTGTAATCTATTTTCCACCACCACCTTACATGGATGGGTATAATGGTGTAAATAATGACTTTATATGACTATTATAAAGTGATAAGGATTCTGAAATAGTATACATACACTCCAATAAAATTCCACGATCATAGGAACGATATCATCACTCGTGCGTACGTACGGAATACCGTCTCCACGATGTGAGGCGACTCGTTCTACATGATCTTCATTTCATAATGATTATATAAATGAATTGAATAAATTAATATGATATATATTACACTAATACCATTCTGGAAATGAGGTATCTATAACCTAAATATAAGAATAAGAATTTATTCGACAAAACACGCATAAGAACAAAATGTTATAAACACCCAAATAACAAGTAGCAATGAAATATTACTACTAAGAAGCTAAGAAAATGACCATATATGATATCATAAAAAAAGTATGATTCTGGAATAAGTCAATAACATTATTTAAATCATTATACAGGAGGTTCGGACACTTATGAAGTAAAATGGACCTAAGGTAGGGGAAATATCACAATCTCATTTTTATCCGAGATTGTTTATACATTAGAATTTACTAGGGTGTATTTTATCATCCACATCCATGTTTCCTCAATATGTAATATTATTTCCATTCACCTACAATTGTTTAAATCCTATTTTACCCTTCGGTGAGTTTTTAGTAAAAGATATAAAAGTAATCTTTTGTCGTTTTTTGTACGAGGTACTTTTTTGACTTTTCCGACAAAAGTACGAGAAGAATGTTTATTTAACTTATACGGCATGAATGGATTTTTAAAACATTATTTCCAAGAATATTCCTTTACAAGTTTTCATGTTTATTTTTAATCAACTTCTTTTAGTTTATAATTGTATGACATGTTATGAAAGGATAAATGTTTTTGAAGTAGAAAGGATATTTTCCTCAAGAATGGAGTTTAAGAGTTTTATCAAAATTATTTTCCATCTAAGAAAATATAGGGTTCTGTTTCTATCCCTATTATTACATGGATTTGATTTTGTTAGTGATGGAAATATTTTTATGAATTACTTTATCTTATATGAATTGTTTTATGATGTCAAGATGTTTAAGATTCCCATTTTTATTACATGGGTTATGTAATGATGTTTGATTTATGTTTTGTGAAACACATAAGAATGGTATCATTATGAGATGGGTGAGACATATATCTCCCTCCAATTCATTTGGTAAATATTTTATATCTCATGAGATATACATGGCTGGAACGGTAGGTTATACCGGTTTAGTGAAACAGGACTGAAACGAGGGTGACTCGGTTCAGAAATGGACTTTGTCCACTAAGATAGTCTTGGAAATGAGTCTTGACTAATAAGATATGATTCTCTATGATTATGTGTGTATGCCACAAAGATTCATGTTTTATGTTATGATTATTGTGATTACATTTCACTGCCATGATTTATCCCAGGTTATGAAATTATGATCTCTTTTGTAGGTTAAGATTTCCAAAAGTTATGTGCTTATGTATATGATGTGATTGATATTTCCTTTGTTTACCCTTACTGAGCATTTGAGCTCACCCTTTTGTATTTTTTCTTTCCCTAGGTCAGGAAGAAGGTTATTAAGTAAGATATGCCAAAAGGGACTATAGATATGATGAAATAAATGGGAGACAGTGTAGACGCATTATGAACCAGTTGTTTATGTTTCTCATTTTCTAAAGACACTATACCTATACGGTCCTTTCGTGGTTTTGTTATATGTTGTAATAATTATGCTTCAATTTTGAAGTATTAAAAATGTATGTAAAGTATGGGTCGTTATAGTTGGTATCAGAGGAAAGGTATAGTCAACCTTTGGAAACTAGGATGTGAAAGCCTTAGTAGGAACCCAAAGGATAAGTCTAAGCATAGAACACAATATTTGTGTTTTAGAAATGGCCATGAATAACCTAGGATAAGACCTTAAGTGTGAAATTTTATTCTTGATTATGTGGTTTTCCTATTATAATTAGTGTTGCTCACACTATTCTTCTTGGTTTTAGTCAATGTCTGGAACCCGAAGGAACCGTGTTAATGCGGAATGTGACGGGCAATGAAATGATTGTCCCCCTGAGCAACCAAACGTTATGGGAGCTGGAATGCAAAATCTTGTAGTCATTCCCACACAACTTTCTCAAGCTATGAATCATGCAGGACTTCCAAACGAGCAAAGGAAGGAGCAACATTCTGTTGAATCCTTCATGAGGCAGCGTCCACCTTCTTTCAGCGGGTCTACTGATCCATTAGTTGCTGAACAATGGATTAGTACTACTGAAAAGATATTTTCAGTTCTTCAATGTTCTGAACATGATAAAGTCATCCTAGCAGTGTATCGTTTGGAAGGAGATGCTGATCAATGGTGGAATCTTATTAAGAATATGAGGCAAAGGGATGAAATTGAGTCCATGGAATGGGACGAGTTCAAGAACTTATTTTTCAATAAGTACTTCCCTCGTATTCTCCGAACAAAGATGGAGAAAGAGTTTCTTGAACTGAAGAAAAAGGATGATGAATCTGTTGGTACCTATGAAGCAAATTTTACAAGACTTGCAAGGTACGCTTCTAGTATTATTATCCAATCTGAGAGTAAGATCGATCGATTCTTTAGTGTCTTAAAACCAAGTCTTCTAAGGGCGTTAGCCATACGGGACTTAAATAGATACGAGGAAATCGTTCGATGTGAACTCAATGTCGAGATGTAGATTGGAGTAACCCATCAGTCATATGGGTTTGATAAGAAGAGGAAAATGGAATTCAAAGGAAAATCTAAAGAGAACACTGAAAAGAAGATGAGCTTACCCTTATGCTCAAAGTGTGGAAAGAAACATGGCGGGAGTTGTCTTAAAGGGACAAGTAAATGTTTCAAATGTGAAAAGGAAGGTCATCGGGCGTTTGAATGCCACGATGATGGGAAGAAGATGTCTAATAATGCAAACAAAGGAAGTGATACACAGAATGAACCTACTACACTTCAATGTTTCAAGTGTAAGGAGATGGGACATTATGCCAATAAATTCCCTAATCCAAGGGTTGATGATTATGGTCGACGTCAACAAACTCTTAAGGCTAAAGAAAATGGAAAGTCACGTGTAATTTCTATAAGCGATGTGGAGTACGATAACGATGTGGTGAAAGGTACACTTACCGTCCACTCTAAAGTAGCAAATGTTTTATTTGATTCTGGATCCACCCACTCTTTTATTTCTAAAGAATTTTCTAAGGGTATCATCGTATTACCTCAACAATTAGATGTTGAGTTAGCTGTGACAACACCTAATGGCACAACAGTCGCATCAAAAGTTTATAATTCTTCTCCGATCGAAGTTTGTGGGAAAGTGCTTCCTGCAAATCTTGTGATCCTTCCTATAGTGGAATTTGATGTGATTCTTGGCATGGATTGGCTTTCTTTATATGGAGCTCATTTAAATTGCCAAAGAAGGGAAGTCACATTTCATATTCTAGATCAATCTATGATCGTCTATCAATGAAAGTATGAACATAACCTTCCAGTGGAAATTTCGTCCATCTTATGGGTATTGATTCCACTAAATGAAGGTTATTTATCTCAAATGGTTGGTGAGAAACTCACGATTAAGAATATTCCCATTGTACGAGAGTTTGATGATGTCTTTCCGGAGGAATTACTTGTACTTCCACCCAATCGTGAAGTTGAGTTCTCAATAGAACTCGTACCGGGTGCTTTTCCTATTTCAAAGACACCTTATAGAATGGCCCCAATTGAGTTGTAGGAATTGAAGAAGCAACTCCAAGAGATTCATTATAAGGGATCCATTTTCCCTAGTTTGTCACCTTGGGGAGCACCTGTTCTATTTGATAAGAAGAATGATGGATCAATGAGACTCTGCATTGATTATCGAGAACTTAACAAGATCACTATCAAGAACAAATATCCTCTCCCACGCATTGATGACTTATTTGACCAACTACGAGGAGCTCAATGCTTTTCAAATATTGATCTTCATTCAGGGTATCATCAATTAAGGGTCAAAAGGGAGGATATACCAAAGACGGCTTTCCATACAAATTATGGACACTATGAATTTATAGTGATTCCATTTGGTCTTACTAATGCCCCTACTATCTTCATGGATCTGATGAATAGAGTCTTTAGAGACTATCTTGATCAATTTGTGGTAGTCTTTATAGACTATATTCTTGTCTATTCAAAGAGAAAGGAATAACATGAAGATCACTTGAGAATTATATTGAAGACCCTGAGAAAGGAGAAGCTTTATGACAAATTTACCAAGTGTGAATTTTGGCTTCAAAAAGTTGCATTTTTGGGTCACATAATCTCAAAAGAGGGGATATATGTGGATCCAGTAAAAACAGAGGTTATCAAAAGATGGTCGAGACCATCAACAGTAGCTGAGATCCGAAGTTTTCTTGGTTTGGCTGGATATTATCGACGTTTTGTGTAAGATTTTTCATGATTATCTAATCCACTCACCAAGTTGACTCGGAAAGGAGTTAAGTTTGTCTGGACGGAAGAATGTGAAGAGAATTTCAAGGAGTTGAAAAGAAGGTTATCTAGTGGACCTGTGCTCACACTGCCTTGTAGTGGAGAAAGGTTTGTGATCTATAGTGATGCATCCAAGAAGGGATTGGGGTGTGTTCTTATGCAAAATGATATGGTGATAGCTTATGCCTCACGACAGTTGAAAATCCATGAGCAAAATTACCCAACACATGATTTGGAGTTAGCTGCGGTAATCTTTGCATTAACGATTTGGAGGCATTACCTTTATGGTGAAAGGTGTGATATTTATACTGATCATAAAAGTTTAAAGTATATTTTCACACAAAAGGAGCTGAATATGCGTCAAAGAAGATGGTTGGAGCTGATTAAGGATTACGACTACTCAATCCATTACCACCCTGGGAAAGCAAACAAGGTGGAAGATGCATAAGTCGACAAGACCAAGCTAGTTTATCCATGATGAGGATCACAAAAGATCAAATATTTATGGATTTACAAAGGATGGATTTTGGAATTATAATGGAAGGGGAAAAATATTATCTTTCTCAAATGAATGTTCAAAAATCTATACATGTGAAGATTAAAGAGGCATAGAAAGAAGATGTCGAGTTACAAAAGAAGGTGATAAACGTTCTTGAATTCAACCTTGATTGTGATATGATAATAATGTTTAGGAATTGGGTTTGTGTTCCTCTCATCCCCGAATTAAAGAATGAGCTGTTGGATGAGGCTCATAGTTCTTAATTCTCTATTCATCCTGGAAGCAAGAAGATGTATAGGGACCTGAAAGAGTACTTCTGGTGGGATGGCATGAAAAGAGATGTTGCTGAATTTTTCTCTGGATGCTTGGTTTGCCAATAAGTTAAAGTCGAGAGATAGAAGTCTAAAGAGATGTTACAACCATTACCCATACCCGAATGGAAATGGGAAAACATCACTATGGACTTTGTCACAGGACTTCCTAAAACATCCAAAGGAAATAATGCTATCTGGGTCATAGTTGATCGTCTTACAAAGTCTGCACACTTCATTGCTATTAGAGAGGATTTCCCTCTAGATCAGCTTGCCAGGATATATGTAAAGGAAGTGGTAAGATTGCATGGAGTACCACTATCTATTATATCCGATCGGGATATGAGATTTACCTCAAAGTTCTGGCGAAGTCTTCAGCATACTCTGGATACAGAATTGTGTTTCAGCACTGCTTATCATCCTCAGACAGACGGTCAGTCTGAGAGAACAATTCAAACCTTAGAAGATATGTTAAGAGCTTGCTCTATGGATTTCAAAGGTGGTTGGGATCAACACCTACCTTTGGTGGAATTTTCTTATAATAATAGCTTTCAGTCCAGTATTCAGATGGCTCCTTATGAAGCTATCTATGGAAAGAAATGCAGGAGTCCAACTTGCTGGGATGAAGTTGGGGAAATAAAGCTATTAGGACCTGATCTCGTTGATGAAATGGCAGAAAAGGTTAGATCTATTCAACAACACATAAGAGCAGCTCAGAGTCGACAGAAAAGTTATGCCGACAACCGAAGAAAATACATAGAGTTTGAAGTGGGTGATAAAGTGTTCTTACGAATATCTCCCTGGAAGAGGGTTATTAGATTTGGAAAGAAGGGGAAGTTGAGCCCTAGATATATCGGTCCTTTCGAAATACTGGATCGTGTTGGGAAGGTAGCTTACCGATTGGAGCTTCCACCGAATCTCTCTCAAGTTCATGATGTGTTCCATGTATCTCTCCTGAGAAAGTATAGACCTGATCCTTCACATGTACTCAGCTCAGAAGTTGTACTGCTGGAGCAAGATATTTTTTATGAAGAACAACCAATAGAGATTCTGGATCATAGCGAAAAAGTCCTACGAAACAAGACCACTCGATTGGTGAAAGTTTTATGGAGGAACCACCAATTAGAAGAAGCTACATGGGAGCATGAGGATATGATGAGGGAGAGGTATTCTCATCTGTTTGTTACAAAGTGACGAATTTCGAGGGAGAAATTCATTTTATGGGGGGTAGAATGTAACACCCGAGAATTTTATGTTATATAAATCGTCAAAGAAATCTTTCTCTACACAACACTTTCTTGTCTTTCTTTACACGAAATCGCGACCTTCCTCGATAGCTTGCGTCGTACGCAATACTGAGTTTCACTAAACAACGATATGCTATTAAAAAATTATTAAAACGAGCCGTTATGAATAGTAATAACCACTTTTTGAAATTTTATAAATTCTATTTTTCAAAATGGACTTCATTTTTGGATTCAGAATATCAAAATTAGCCTAGGGTGAAATTTTGGTATTTTTCTGAAATCATTCAATTTTTCATGAATAGTGAAACCACTAAGTGGTAGTTAAAAAACTGAATTTTTCATAAAACATAATTTTACCGCTTCTGTGAGTGGAATTTCGAAAATCCGAGAGACACAGTTAATATCAAGGACTAAAATGTGGTTCAATGAGATGAAATTAATTTTTGGTGAATAGTAACTTTTTACTTTTTTGTAACCATGGTTAAAAGAAAATAGGGTAATTAAGGGTAAAGATGATATTATTATTACCCTAACACATGTCCTAATTCTATTGGATAAGTGTAATTCGACCAGAAACAAACTTAGGAATAAAATATGACCATTTAGGCCCACTTGGATTAGATTAGGACATTTATTATTAATTTATTTAAAAAAGGGTTAAAATAGTTAAAATCAAAGTTTAATAAGTAAATAATTTTTAATATGGGGTTATACATAAGATAAATTCGACTATAAATATTCATTATAAATATATAAATATTTCCTACATAATTTTATTTTATTTGTAATTTTTAGACATTAAATAATTTAATTTATTTAATACACAAAGATGATGCAGTAATTATCTTATTAATGAAATATTGACATAATTAATGTTATAAACACCAAAATAAATGTAATTTGAGACTTTTTATGAATTCCACTAATTTTATCGGTTAATATGACATGTTAGTATTGAATTAATTAATTTTTTCGAACTAATAATTCTGTTATGATTTTCACAAAAATCAATTACTAAATAGTGTCAAAATTGACATAAAATAGTTTTTAAAACAAATATTATATTAGTAATTGTTATTTTATTCCTAAAAATCTAAGGTTTGGCCAAATGACAAAGATAAGGTTATATATATTAATAATAAACAACTTGGGGTTCGTTTGGCTGCTTATAGTATGTTTATTAACCTTCTAGTATAAGAACACAAGAAGACACGCTAAAAGTAAACTTATTTAACTTAATGTTAAATCTAAATGATAAGGTTGAAATAGGAACCTAAACTTGTCTAAATTCTATTGGATGAGATAATTTCGACCCATCCCCACCTTAGGTTCGAAATATATCAATTTGGAGCTATTTAAAACCGAACATGACTTTATAATAAAATAATATTTTTAGTTTTCCCAAAGGTGCCTCTCTCCTCCCTTATAAAAGGGCACCTCCTTCCCCTCTTCCTAACACCACTTTGAGACTTCAAGCTCGGCCAAACCCTGCCAATTCCTCCTCTCCACTTCCCTAGAGACATCCTAGAGGTCCTGGTCTTATTCAAAGACCAATTTTAGTGCCCTAAAAGAAGGTCTCAAAGAAGCACTTCAAAGAAGAGGTAATGTCTGTTACCGATTCTTTCATCTTTATTTCTTCTTCCACTTATTCTTCTTTAGTTGTTTCATTATGAAGTAATAAAATCAGTATCACTCATATACTGATATGTTATTATAATTATTAAATATCCCGATTTCACCATCTATCCATCCTATGGAAAAAGAAATCATCGCGCGTGCGTACGTACGGAATACCATCTCCACGCCGTGGTGTAATCTATTTTCCACCACCACCTTACTTGGATGGGTATAATGGTGTAAATAATGACTTTATATGACTATTATAAAGTGATACTGATTCTGAAATAGTATACATACACTCCAATACAATTCCACGATCATAGGAACGATATCATCACTCGTGCATACGTACAGAATACTGTCTCTATGTTGTGATGCGACTCGTTCTACATGATCTTCATTTCATAATGATAATATAAATGAATTGAATAAATTAATATGATATATATTACACTAATACCATTCTATAAATGAGGTATCTATAACCTAAATATAAGAAAAAAAATTTATTCGACAAAACACGCATAAGAACAAAAAGTTATAAACACCCGAATTACAAGTAGCAATGAAATATTACTACAAAGAAGCTAAGAAAATGACCATATATGATATCATAAAAATAATTATGATTATGGAATAAGTCAGTAACATTATTTAAATCATTATACAGGAGGTTCGAACACTTACGAAGCAAAACAGACCTAAGGTAAGGGAAATATCACAATCTCATTTTTATCCGAGATTGTTTATACTTTAGAATTTACTGGGGTGTATTTTATCATCCACATCCATGTTTACTCAATATGTAATATTATTTCCATTCACCTACAATTGTTTAAATCCTATTTTACCCTTCGGTGAGTTTTTATTAAAAGATATGAAAGGAATCTTTTGTCGTTTTTCGTACGAGGTACTTTTTTTACTTTTCCGACAAAAGTACGAGAAGAATGTTTTTTTAATTTATACGACATGAATGGATTTTGAAAACATTATTTCCAAGAAGCTTCCTTTACAAGTTTTCAAGTTTATTTTTAATCAACTTATTTTAGTTTAAAATTGTATGACATGTTATGAAAGGATAAATGTTTTTGAAGTATAAAGGATATTTTCCTCAAGAATGGAGTTCAAGAGTTTTATCAAAATTATTTTCCATATAGGACAATATAGGGTTCTGTTTCTATCCCTATTATTACATGGATTTGATTTTGTTGTTATGGAAATATTTTTATGAATTCCTTTATCTTATATGAATTGTTTTATGATGTCACCATGTTTAAGATTCCCATTTTTATTACATGGGTTATGTAATGATGTATGATTTATGATTTTGTGGAACACATAAGAATGGTATCATTATGAGATGGGTGGGACCTATATCTCCCTCCAATGCATTGGGTAATGATTTTATATCCCATGAGATAGAAATGGATGGAATGGTACGTTATACCGGTTCAGTGAAATAGGACTGAAACGAGGGTGACTCGGTTCAGAAATGGACTTTGTCCACTAAGATAGTCTTGGCAATGAGTCTTGACTAAAAAGATATGATTCTCTATGATTATGTGTGTATTCCACAAAGTTTCATGTTTTAATTTATGATTATTGTGATTACAGTTCACTGCCATGATTTATCCCATGATATGAAATTATGATCTCTTTTGCTGGTTATGATTTCCAAAAGTTATGTGCTTATGTATATGATGTGATTGATATTTCTTTTGTTTACCCTTACTGAGCATTTGAGCTCACCCTTTTGTATGTTTTCTTTCCCCAGGTCAGGAAGAAAGTTATTAAGTAAGATGTGCCAAAAGAGACTATAGATATGATGAAATAAATGGGAGACTGTGTAGACGCTTTATGAACCAGTTGTTTATAGTTCCCAGTTTCTAAAGACACTATACCTATACGGTCCTTTCGTGGTTTTGTTATATGTTGTAATAAGTATGCTTAAATTTTGAAGTATTAACAATGTATGTAAAGTATGGGTCGTTATACAGTTCATCTTTAAGTCCAGTGGGATGCATTTCAAAATCTTTGGATGAGCATAAAAAGATCAGTAAGGGATATAAAAATACGGAAAGAAAACATTAGTCCATGTATACATAAGAATCATGGAAAACATACTTTACTCATAAAATATATGAACTAAACATACCTTATGAAATCATATGATTTATGAATAACTCAAAGAATTCATAATACATAAATTTAACTTGAGGCATTCATAACATTCTTATGTATGGAGTAACCCTCATGGTTACATTTGGAATAACCATCACATTATATTCTCTAAATCTCATTAGATAAACTTTAGCGATTAAATACCTTGCGTTAACTAATGCATTTGAGGGCTATCTTGGGCTCACCCACCCTTAGTTTATCACGGAACCACCCGACTTCATAAACAATTCCCAAAAACCATAACATGATCATATCACATAAAACATGCATAATGGAAACATAACATTTCAACGTTACAATCACAAGATATCAATACAACACATTGATATAACAAAAACATTATCATAACCGTTTTCAATTACAAAAGAAAAGAAATGAAAAACATGGTATTTATTTTTCATTTAAAAAAGTTGTGGCTTGTAGAGGAAGGTGAAACTCAAATAATGGTCACGGCGGTAGAGAAGTCGTTGTCGCTGCATATGTAAGAAAAAAAAACATTCTTTTTGTAATTTAGTAAAACTCTTTGTGTAAAAAAGAATCTGTTTCAATGAAATGAAAATTCAAAAGGGTTTCATACACCGTATAAAATAAAGTTGTGTAGAAATCAAAAGATACCTCAATTAAAGGAGATTGAGGCAAATTCCCGTACAAAGACGGTATCCTTAGATTAAGGATAAATCAATTACATAATTATGTGTGAAAAATATAAATACACCCAATATATTATTATATTATGTGTAATAAAAATCAGAGGTCATCGAGACATATTCATATCATGAAATAATCAAGAAGTAGAGGTGTAACCCGTATAATTGAAATTGGGTTGAGAAGTTCCATTACAGAAATTCGATAGCCTAACGACATCACTTTAAAAATCAGAAAATGAGTTGATGAGAGATAGAAAGGGTATCTTATCACATGGACATAAAATTTACCGAAATAAGGATATATAAGAGCATGTCCCAATATATGAAGATGTAAATTAAATGACCTAACAAAAATAAGCCTTTTAAAAAGAAGAGGGTGAAAGGTTCCCTTACAGATTTGGGTAACTTCCAAAACATACACCCCATGAAAAAGGGTCGTAGAATGAAGTTGTAAATACCCATAAATTAAATTTTATTACACAAAGAATACAATAATGTGCAATACATACACCACAAAAAACGATATAGTGGAAAATGTAGCATAAATCTCACGAGAATAAAAAGTGAGATAAAAACCCCTTACCTCATTGTAATCAATCGAGTCGTATGACCAAAACACCAAATTAATCACATAATACCATAAATATTAATAAGATCATGAAAATATGTATGAAAATTTAGTACACAATACACCAAACGCAACAAATAAGTGGAAAACAATGGAAATCTCACGGAATTAAAAGTGAGATAAGAAATCCCCTTACCTCAAGTCCGACTTGTCCTGTTCATTTCTTTATATTCCTCAGTAATAAACCTTGGTCAATTTATAATTTCTTAAGGGCTTCCTTTAATGTTTATTATTCAATTAATATCATATATTATCATGTTATAATAACTAGTTAATTTTTTGAGTTCATATCATACGTTTTGTCAATGTTAGGTAGAAGAGTCAAAAATGAACCTGTTTGAAGAGAATTGTCCAGTATATATGTATTTAATAATATTCCATAATGTTTGGTGATAAGAAATTAAATGTACCGTTCATGTAGACGGTAGGTTGTACGTACGCATGAACGCTACATTCATTTTTGTCATATTAATGGACTTTAAAATTAATGAAATATATATATATTATAATTCCAGTATAATATATATGTTTTAGAGGTAACATATGTTCATTAATTACATTATTTATAAATTCCATGTTTGGCATGAACAAGTCACATCACTTGAGTGGGCAGTTGTCCACACTTCCTCATATGAAATTATCGTAGTTTCAAAACATGAAAAGCATAAAGGCATGTTTTAAATATAAAATACAGAAGCATAGAGAGGAAATAAATATAATAAATATAATATATAAATATATTTCCATCTTAATGGCCACCATGAGAGGTGTTAAAAGAATATTGAAAAATCATCATTTCATGAGGAAGTAATTCCCCACCCACACGAAACAATATGTTCTTTAATGATTAGACGGAGGTGTGTGTAAGTGTATGTAGAATCCTTATCATCACAACATCATAGTATATTTAGGGTACTGGTTTTATTATGGGATCAAATAATAATTAGATAGTGGTGAGTTAAGAAGGAAAATAATATAAAGAATCTCGAGAGAAGACATTACCTCTAAATTAGGTAACTCTTTTTGATTTGAGCCAAAGGCTTCCTTGGAAAGAATTTTGTACAAAGTGAGGCTTCTAAAAGTAAGAGAGGGATATGGAGAGATAATATGTACAGATTTTGGACGATCCAAGGGTTTGTGTGGTGTGGGTAAGGGGGTAGAGGTGGGGTCCTTTTATAAGAGGGAGGAGGGTCACTTTTGGAATGTCTTGAAATGTTACATTATTATAAACTTATTTTCGGATTTTAAAGGACCCACAATGATATATTTTTAGGATAAGGTGATAAGGGTTCAAAATCCACCCATAAAATAGGTTTTATAAAACTTTATGTCTTATATTTTACCATATCGTTTCATTTTATTTAAATAATTCATTAAGGAGGTAATCACTACATCATCATGGTGTCATAAATAAATTTATTTATTTAATGTCTAAAAATTATAAAAGAAATAACATGATGTAGGAAATATTTTTAGCTTTCCAATTAATATTTATAGTCTAATATATAATTTATTTAAACAAAATTAAAATTGTTTTACGTAGAATGTACAAACTTTGGTTATATTTCTCTTCTTTTTTAAAAAATAATTTCATAAATGTAACTATCACACCCATGTGACTCTATGGGACCTAATATTTGGTATAAATATTTTTATGGTAAGAAATGACTCAAAAAAGAGTATTTGGACACATTTTGGGGTCATTTTATATTTCTATAATATTATTTTATTACCAGTAACTACCCGATTACTAATTAATCACTATAGTTAAAGATAATTACTGTCGTTACTATTCATAATGGCCAAAAAACAAAAGGGTATTAATTACATTATTCTTACCTTATGATTCCAAATATATAATCCATTTTACCAAATTAAAAACATAAAAATTTCAGTAATTAATTTAAAAATAATTCCCATTGTCGAAACCAAAGACGGGTTTTTAGGAAGTAAAATCTATCAAACGATTGAATTGTTTTTCCATCCAATTGAAAAGTGAAATCACTTCCAATGACCATAATTGTGTTAAGTGATAAAAAATTAATTCAATTAAACATTAAAACAAATTAAATGGACAATATACCTATATAATTAAATTATATGAAAAAGCAATTTTGAAGTAAAATGCAGTATTTTTCAATATTCATTAAAAATGATCAATTTTCAGAAAAATACCAATAAATTATCCAAAGTAATTTTGTTATTCAAAATTCAAAAATGTTTTCCATTTTACCAAATTTAAAACTTAGAAGTTTAATTAATTAATTTTTTAATTAATTCCCATTGTCAAAACAAATAGCGTGTTTTTAAGAAACAATATCTATCAAAAGATTGACACTTGTTTATGTCCAATTTCAAAGTAAAATTAATTCCAATTACAACCATTGTTTTAAATGGTAAAAATATATTTTATCTATGCTTTAAAACGAATTAAAAATATAATATATCCATATAAATAAATTATATTAAAAGGAGTTTATGAATTTAAATACCGCCTTTTTCACTATTCATTAAAAAATAAACTTCATCGGAAAAATACCAAAAATTTACACAATGTAAATCTTGATTTAGTGATTCTAAAGAAGGATTTTATTTTGTAAAAAATAATACATAAAAGTGAAAAAGTGTATATTTAAAAAACATTCCTTCAAAAAGAGGTTAATCGACCTTTTAAAGAATATTAGAATATTTATGCTTAAAATTGGATTCATTCACATTTTAATCCTCTATCATTTATTTAGTAATTGATAAAATATTTATCAAACATATATAATCATTTTTTAGTTAGTTAAATTAATTCCCTCCATTACAACGGCTAGGCATTTACTACCATTTAAAATAATATTATTATATTATTAGTGTGCAATATATGATTTCAAAGAAACTCGTTGTTGCGTATTGGGTATGCCATCGAACATAAAAACCCCTTTAAAGTAAAATTAATATTTATTCACAAATATTAATAAATATGAAAATGTCATATTCTTTATTTACCTGAGATTTTACATCCTTCCCCACTTTTGGGAATTGCACCCTCACAATTTTAAAATTGGGTACAGAAACTTCATTGAATGTCCCAAATCAAAAAAAGAGTCAGCAAAACAATCACTTTAAAAGAAAAAAATAGAAGTACAAATGTCACCCGAGTTAACCCATACTAGGATTCCATGTAGGAATACATGGATATGGAAGAGAAAATAAAGGGTCAAGTTCTGATGGAGAGTGATAGAAAATATTTCTAGGAGAAATTTCACCACCAGAAAATCACAAACTTGTGTTGGGTTAAATGGTATTTGATTCCCCAGTAGGAAAAGTTAACACAGAACATATTTTTAGGTTACTTTTCATTGAGGAATTTATTTAGGAGCTGGACTAAAACATATGGAAACATACTTACAAATCATGTAGACTTTCACCTCTTACTATATTTCTAACACAAACTAATATTTTCCTCAAAGATGAGTATTTAGCATGACTTGTCCACATTAAGAGCACTATAATCAACTTTTTGAGAATCACCTAACCCAAAAAGATGAAATATATATCTCCCATGTATTTAGACCTTAACCGAAACCAAAATTATTAGTACAAGATCAGATAATCCCCAAAAGGGCAATGTTTTATAAAAAGAAATAGTACTCTTAATCACTACAATTCAACAAAAAGAACCGAAGGTTCCAGAAAAACCATTAAATAAATAGCTGTCCATAAAATTCTTCAAAGTAATCCAAACTAATATTGAAACACAAATCTATGAAGGATTTAATCACATGGTCTTCCAAGATAAATCTTAACTTTTATCTCTAAATAACATCAGTTACTCTTATAATCTCATATTGAAAAGTAATTAACCTAATCACATATTATCCATGATAGGTCAATCATTTCCATAAATAACCCAAAATCAACTTATTCTTGATCCATACAATCATCTAACTAAAAATAATTTATCATACTAACCAGGGACTTCACATAGTCCATTGGTAGTCAATAAATACCAGTTGCACTTTGGTTGTGGGTTCGATTCCCACAGCTTCATCCAATGTGATGGGTTGTCACATAGTCTGTGTTTCTTCCTTTTCCAAAAATTCTATAATTTAATAACATTCCCAAAAAGGGATAAATTCATAAAAAATAACCATAACATATTTTAACAACCAAGGTTATCTAATAAATTTCGTTTTGCATGCCAAAATGTATTAACCAATAATTTCCTCAAATTCAAGGATCATATAAACCCAAATTGTTCTTTATAACTATATCCACAAAGGAAAAGATAATTATTAATTGAATAAAATTTTCATATATCAAACATCAGGGTTACACATACTATAAAAAGTCTTCTAATGTAATCTCATCATCAAAAAAGCCTTAATACTTTTAAGAATTTCATCATCCTAAAATCTACCAAAACTCTTGAACCCCTTATATATTGACTTATTACTCATTCAACATTCTTCATGATCTATTAACCATTCCTTTCCAACTTATTCTAAAATACTTCTTTCCTACAAACAAAATCATCAATCATATCCTAATATTCAATAATAGGAAAACATATGTTAAGAAATAATCCATTCCATTCATTGTTCATTATCAGTTTCTTCATCCTCAATTGGAATGGAATTAGGTATTGGTAAACCAATATTTTTATGATCCTGGTGATCCCATTCCTGAATATTTTTCATAGGACATGTTTTTGCATAATTATCATGCACACCACATTTCAAAAATTCAATTGTTCCTTCAAATATAACTTCTTTCCTTTTCATAGAGTCAACTAGATACTTCCTTTTTCCATGTAAGGTTCTTGCTTTATGACTTTCATTTCCAAATCTATAGAATCTTCCTGTCCATTTGAATCAGTTTTCTATGTGTTTCTTTCCACATCTTTGACACATAGTTTTTTGAACTAACTTTTATTTATGATTATTACTTAAACATTCGTAGTGATTTTTTTCTCGCATATATGATGTCTTATAAAAGTCACTAAGGTTCAGGTGGTCAATCATGACTCTAGATAGTTGGTTGAGAATAACCACATGAGATCTCATTGCAACTACCATATCATTCAGTTTCTCGTTCAGAAAACCGTAAAAGTTTTCTTCACATCCACTATCAATTTGGGGCCTGCTAGATCCAGACATTTACTAAAACCAAACAGGTTAGTGTGAGTATATCAATAAAATCATCATATAATACTAAGGTATCATTATTCATGTTTTCTTAAACTTGTTCACTTTATCTAAAAACTATGACTCTTTCTGAAATCCTAACCATTGTGGTAATGTCACATAAGCTTAAGGAATACCCTAACCTCTAAAGTTATCTAAACCGTCCTCTGATACCAACTATAAGGACCCAACCTTAAAACATTACATGGTCTTGAATTGACTGAATAATTCTCATTGAGTATATTTTCAGGTATAGAGTTTTAGAGAATTAGAACATAACTATTAAATCTCAAAAGTTTACAATGTAGACACTTCTACTCAGTTCCCATTTTTTTCATAAAATAAAAACTCTTAAAAATAAAGATTTCTAGTTCAATGTTTTAGACAACATGTCTATCATTGATCCCATCCTTGACCCAAATCATCTTTATGTCATGTGGGAAACATTTCAAAAACATTGGATAAGCATAAAAATCTCAGCGAGGGATATAAAAATACGGAATGAAAACATTATTCCATGTATACATAAGAATAAATGAAAACATACTTTACTCGTAAAACATAAGCACATAACATAACACATTAAATCATAAGATTTATGAATAACTCATAGAAATCATAAGACATAGAGGTATCTTGAGGCATTCATAACATTATTACATAGAGAGTAACCCTCTTGGTTACATTTGGAATAACCACCACAGTATATTCCCTAAGTCTCTGCGGAGAAACCTTAGCATTTAACTCATTTGCGTTACCCAATGCTTTGGAGAGCTTTCTTGGGCTCTCCAACCCCTAGTTTATCAAGAAACCACCCGACTTCATAAACAATGCCTATGTATCATAACATAATCATATAACATCAAACATGAATAAAGGAAACACAACATTTCTACATTTCAATCACAATATATCAATACAACACATTGATATAATCAAAACATTATCAGAACCATTTTAAATACCAAAATAAAAAATAAGTAAAACATGGTATTTATTTTTAATTTAAAAATTTTATGGTTCCTAGAGGAAGATGAAACTCAAATAATGGTCATAACGGCAGAGAAGTCATTGTCACCGCATACGTAAGACAAAAAAACTTACCTTTTTTTGTTTAGTAAAAGTATTCATGTAAAAAGATAAATTTTGAATGAAATGAAAAGTCAAAAGTGTTTTATATACTGTGTAAAATAAAGTTGTGTAGAAATCAAAAGATGTCGCAATGAAGGGAGATTGAGATGAAGTCTCGTACAAAGACGGTATCCTTAAACTGAGGATAAATCAATAAGATAATTATGTGTGACAAATATAAATACACCCAATATAAGTGGATATTAAGTGTAAAAGAATCAGAGTTCATCCACACATTTTCATAGCATGACATAATCAAGAATTAGAGGTTTAACCCAAAGAATTGAAATTGGGTTGAGAAGTTCCCTTACAGAAATTTGAAAACCTAACGACATCACTTTAAAATTTTGAAAATGAGTTGATAAGAGATAAAAAGGGTATCTCATTAGTTGGAAATAAAATTTATATAAATAAGATTATGTAAGAACATATCCCAACATAAGAAGATATAAATTAAAAGACCGAACAAAAAGAAGTCTTCTAAAAAGAGGAGGGTGAAAGGTTCCCGTACCGATTTTGTTAACATTCGAAACGTACACCCCATGAAATAAAGGTCATAAAATGAAGATGTCAATACCCATAAATTAAATTATATTCCACAAATAATACAATAATGGTCAGTATATACACCACACAAAATGAAATAGTGGAAAATGTAGCATGAATCTCACGAGAATAAAAAGTGAGATAAAACCCCTTACCTAGTTGTAATCAATCGAGTCGTATGACCAAAACAACAAAGAAATAATATAATACCATGAATATAAATATAATCATTAAAATATATATGAAATTTCATAACACAATACACCACATGAAACAAATTAGTGGCGAACAATGGAAATCTCACAGAATTAAAAGTGAGATAGGAAATCCCCTTATCTCAAGTCCGACTTGTCTGGTTCATTTCATTATATTTATGAATAATAATACCTGGTCAGTTTATAATTGGATTAGGACATCCTTTAAAGTTTATTACTCAATTCATATCACATATTATCATGTTATAATAATTAGTTATTAATGTGAGTTCATATCATACGTTTTGTCAATGTTCGGTACATGAGTCAAAAATAAACATGATTGAAGAGAATTGTCCATGTAGTAATAAGTACATCATCTCCAGAATGGGGTTCATTATTTAAATATCATATATATCCAGTATATATATATATTTAATAATATTCCATAATTTTTGGAGCTAAAAAATGAAATGTACCCTTCATGGAGACGGTTGGCCGTACATACGCATGAACACTACATTCATTTTTTGTCATATAATGGACTTTAAAACTAAATGAGACATAAATATATTATAATTCTAGTATAATATATATCTTATATTGGTAAAAAAATATCATTAATTACGTTATTTATAAATTCCATGTTTGGCATGAACGAGTCACATCACTTGGGTGGGTGGTTGTCCACCCTTCCTTATATAAAATTTTCGTATTTTCACAACATGAAAAGCATAAAGGTATGATTTAAATATAAAATAAAGAAAAATTTAGGGGAATTAAATATAATATATATTCTATATAATTATATTTCCATCATAATGGCCACCATGAGAGGTGTTAAAAGATGATTGAACAATCATCGTTTGGTGAGGCAGTAATTCGCCACCCACAGAAACAGTATGTTCTTTAACCAGTAGATGGAGGTATGTGTAAGTGTATGTACAATAATTATCATAAAAACATCCTATAATATTTAGGATACTGGTGTTATTATGGGAACAAATAATCAAAAAAAGATATTGGTGAGTGATGAAGGAAAATAAAAGAAAGAAACTCGAGAGAAGACATTACCTCTAAATCGGGTAACTCTTTTTGATTTAAACCAAATTCTTCCTTGGAATGAATTATGTACAATGTGAGGATTCTAAGAGTAATATTGGTATATAGAGAGATAATATGAGTAGAATTCAGATTATACAATGGCTTGATAGGTGTGGGTAAGGGGGTAGAGGTGAGGGCCTTTTATAAGAGGGAGGAGGGTCACTTTTGGAAAGTCTTGAAATGTTAATTTATTATAAAATTATTTTTGGATTTTAAAGGTCTCAAAATAACATATTTTGAGGATAAGGTGATAAGGGTTCGAAATACACCAATCCAATAGGTTTTAGATATGTGTATGTCTTAGATTTTATCTTATATTTTCATTTTATTTAAATCGGTCATTAATGAGGTAATCACTGCATCATCATTGTGTCATAAATAAATTTGTTTACATAATTTCTAAAATTTATAGAAAAAATACCATGATGTAGGATATATTTTTAGATTTAAAATTAATTTTTATAGTCTAAGAGATCATTTATGTAAACAAAATTAATTTTTTTTACTTTGGATATACAAACCTTTGATATATTTCTCTTCTTTTTAATAAATAATGTCATAAATGTCACTATCTCACCCATGTGACTCCATGGGCCCTCATGTTTCGAATAAAGATTCCCATGGTCGGACATGACTCAGAAAAGGGGATTTAGACACATTTTGGGGTCATTTAATATTATTATGATATTGTTTTATTATTCTTAACTACCTGATTACTAATTAATCACGATAATTAAATATAATTACCGTCGTTACTATTCATAATGTCCAAAATCAAAAGAGTCTTAATTACATAATTTAGAACATCTGATTCCTAATATGGAATCTATTTTACTAAATTCCAAACACAAAATTTTCAGTAATTAATTTTAAAATAATTCTCGTTGTCAAAACCAAAGACGGGTTTTTATGAAGTAAATTTTATCAAAAGATTGACTTGTTTTTACATACAATGAAATGTGAAATTACATCCAATAAACAAAATTGTATTAAGTTGTAAAAACATAATCCAATTACACTTTTAAAAAAATTAAATGACAATCTAAATATATTATTAAATTAGATGAAAAAGCAGTTTTGAAGTAAAATGCAGTATTTTTCACTATTCATTAAAAATGAACTTTTGTCAGAAAAATACCAAAAATTTACCCATAGTAAATTTATATTCCAAATTCAAAAATGATTTCCATTTTTCCAAATTCAAGACATATAACATTCATTAATTAATTTTATAATTAAATCCCACTGTTAAAATAAATAGTGTGTTTTTAAAAAACAATATCTATCAAAAGATTAACACTTCTTTATGTCCAATTTCAAAGTGAAATTAATTCCAATGACCACCATTGGATTAAATGGAAAATATATATTTTAACTAAACATTAAACCAATTTAAAAATATAATCTAACCATATAAATAAATTATATTAAAAGGATGTTTTGAATTAAAATACAGTAGTTTTCCCTATTCATTAAAAAATTAACTTTATCGGAAAAATACCAAAAGTTTTCACAAAGCAAATTTTGATGTCTTGATTCTATTCAAGGATTTTATTATGTAAAATATAACATATAAAAGTGAAAAAATTATATTTAAAAAGTGTTTTCCATCAAAAGGAACTTAATCACCTTTAAAAGAATATTAGAATATTTATGCTTAATATTGGATTCATTCGAATTTTAAGCCTCTATCATTAAATGGGTAATTTTTAAAAAACTTTAACGAACATATATTATCATTTTGTAGTTAGTTTAATTAATTTCCACCAATACAATGGCTAGGTGTTGACAATAATTTAAAATAATATTATTATATTATTAGTGTGCAACGTAAGATTTCAGAAAAACTTGTTGTTGCGTATTGGGTACATCATCGAACATAACATACCATTTAAAGTTAAATTAATATTTTATTCAAAAATATTAATTAATATGAAAACTTCATATTATTTATTTACCTGGGAGATTATAGCTCATCTGTATCATGGAAAAGGATGTAAGCTAGAGCTCACATATGGTCTGCTGGTGTCCGTACCAGCATGAGAAGTCGGTCCACGCACTCTAGCCAGTCTTACACTGCCTGGGGATCCGGGATTCCGTGGAACTTATGCGGTCGCTGATGCTGAATGTCTCGGAGCACACTCATTCTGTGCTCAACCTCAGCCTGTGTTGGTGGTACTAACTATCACTCTCCAGGTGGAGGGGCCACATCCGAAGCCATGGGTTGATGGGGATGACGTGAGGGTCCCTGAACTGATGCCTCATCGATCGCCAGGCCGTCGTCATGAACTGGAGAGTGTAACCTAGGTGGCTGATGTCATGGGGGTATCTTGAAAATTATCAAGGATTACTACTATCAGATGAGAATATATATATATATATATATATATATATATATATCAGCAAAAACAAAGGGGAGATGACTCAAAAAGGATAGTCAATGACTCAATCCTACTGGATGAATGTTCCAATGTTCCCTGTAACAAGTGTCTCAGTGTGCTGAGTCGACATGCGGGTTATCAGGGTCCTGGTGAATGGATATATCAGCCACCAATACCATCACTGGACTCTCTATCTTGAGAGCCACTTTCGAGACAAGTCAAAACTATTTCCCTAAATCCAAACCAATTCCTTTTTTAGGGACGCCCGAACAACGCCCCAAGGAACGAACAACCTCCGATACCACTTTGTCACGACCTGAACCTACCGGTCTCAAGCCACAACTACCCCAAGCCCACCTCCATAGGCCAGGGGTTGGTGACAAGTGCTGATGGTGTAGCAATCTCAGGGAGGGATTTACCTAAGTACCTGTACACACCCAGACAACCCACTAAATGCAGAAGTGAAGAGTACAATAAAACCAAATGAAAAGAATCTATAAACCAACCACAATCATGCATAAACCTCTAAATAGGAAAAAGGAAAGTGTTGAAAATTACTGACAGATACTGAACAGAAAAAGGGGGAAAATACACGCCCAACCTGAAAGGTGCCACAACCCAAAAATAGGTAAAAGAAAGTAAACAACTAGTGGGTCTCACAACTGAATGTCTTACTACTCACACTGAACGCAAACCATTCTTTTGTGTCCTTTACGCTCCTCCATAATCTCGATCGACATGTCTGTCGTCTGCAAGGGAACACCAAGTGCGGACAAATCCCAAGTAGGGGTGAGTATATGGATACTATGTAGGATGCCCCAAAATCTTGAGGGAGCAAAAAAGGAGGTACTAAACAGTAAAAGATTGACAAAAAAATGTAAGAGTATAATAGAGAGAGTGCAGCTCAACCCAACAAAAGAAAGGAAGTAGACTCTTCCCAAGAAAGAGGAGCTAGAAACGGGAAGCATGTGGCATACCTCTCATGCCTTCGACCCTCCTAGAAGGAGAGTAACTGGACCCATGGAGTAGGAAAAAAATTATAGTGTGTATATATATATGCTCAACAAGAAACCCTAATGAGTGAGTATGGGGATATCCAACTCCAATCTCAGCCCAGTATAAGTTACTGATAGTTCTAAGGGTAGCCATCACTGATTCCCAACAGTCCCACACGTTAAATCTTCCTCATCACTAAACCATACCACCAAAAGTCTTTCTTTGGTAATCACAGAGAAAAGCCACTGACTTTCCTCGTCGAAAGGCGCGGAGTCTGAAAGAAGTCGTCGGGTAACCCACTTCCCAGCCAAACTGGAGGGTAAACCCCAAACGGTCATCAAGTGACCCACTGCCCAACCCTTCTAGAGGGTAATCCCCAAAAGGTGGTCGGGTGACCCACAACCCAGCCCTGCTGGAGGGTAAACCCTAAAAGGTTTGTGGGTGACCCACTGCCTAGACCTACTGGAGGGTAAACCCTAAAATATATGTGGAACCCACTACCCACCCCTGCTGGAGGGTAAAACTTAAGGTTAATGGGTAACCAACTGCCTAGACCTACTGAAGGGTAGACCTAGAACTGGTCCGATAACTTCGCACTGCCCATGTCATCACTGGGTGTCACTAACATTGCAATAGTGCATTGATTCGAAGTGCGTCAAAGAAAACTATGACAAACTCCCTTTCATGTTTCCAAATTTAATGAGATATCTAAAGAGGCTCTGCATTCCCAAATAGTTTACACCATTGTAATCCTTGCGAAAAAACACGCGAGATAGATTACATACTCACTGGAAATGGACTCTCGATGAAAAAGTTAATCAACACCGCTTTATCCCTATACGGTGTCTTGTGTGGCCCAAAGCTTGGTCCCAAAAGAGGTTGGGTGAACTGTGCCATCATGATGCTCTTTAAAAAACATTCCAAAATGACTACTCATTCACCCCGAACAGACACATGATGAAAAAGTCGCAAAACTAAACTCGCAGCTTAAAAGGCGGCCCATGGGGCCCACACCACAACTCCTGATTAAACGCATGAAACCACCCCGGACCATGGAATCTCAATGCTTGAGTCACAACACCGCTAACAGCACCTTAAACGGACTCCAGATGTGTTCGCGCAATCTGAAAGAAGAATCTCGACGGGTACTCAATGAGCGTGTCGTGCCACCGAACCCCCGTCTCGAGAATTTAAAATTTTCGAGACCATATTAAAAACTTCTTCACAATATGAGGTTTTCATTTCCATAGACCAACTGGAAAATTGACACTCGTAGTTGAAGTTACGGGTGCCTCAAGATAAGGGGACGAATCCCCTAGGGCGGGACCGACACGGTCTGGCCGGTCCACCCGGCTTGGGCCGGCCCGTGTTGGCAGGTCGGGCTCGCAGCGCCGGCCCACGACTCACCCAAGTGGCCCAGCCATAGACCCAAGGTCCACCCTGGGCCGACTGGCACTTGTGGCCAGTCACTGGTCCATGCGGAGACCCACCGAAGGCGGGTCTCGATATCCATCACGGGGTCACGCACCGCGACCCCCAGTCCACCCGGCCGACGACCTCTACCTGGGGACCGCCGTCGCATGCTGATAGGATCCCGCTATAGTTCCACCATCACAGAAACCACTACTACCACTAGGAGCTTCCGCCGCTGCTGGGATCCCACCTGACCGTCGCGCCGACCGCTGGGCCACCCCTGGAATTGTCGGAAAAAGAAGAAAATGGCTGGAAAACTTCCTTGGGCCACGCTGGACACCCATAGACTCTAAAATTAAATTTGAAAAGATCGTTCAGAAGATAATATTGAGACCTATGCAACTATGTTCTTCGCTCGACAATCAGACAGGATTTCCATGAAATTAATTTCATTTGAAGGGGGTTTTGTGAATTAAAAATTGAAAATGCATGAGCCTACATCGTTGGGTGTAGCCCGACGCTTTACCAACGATCCGCTAGAGATGCCACCCGCCGTGGAGAGGGAGATTAAGGCATGAAAGAGTTTATCCCTTTTTGGTAAGAACTTGCGCCATGGGCAAGAATAGGGGGATGAAATGGGTGGGGTGGTGTGTTTAAATAGAACACACTTAAACCCCCCGCCCATAGGCCCCATACTCGAACTTTCAGCGGGGTCGGGATTAAGCTTCCCATAGGGTAAAATCCACGTTATTAGCGGAATGGTGGTCTCAGAATTTTAATCCAAGCCTCCGTTCATATATTAAAAATACACGCTCAGGGCCGCCAAATTATGAAAACGCCCCTGGTGGCTTATTCCACATAAGAGTCGCGCCCACGAAAGATACACCCCTCGTAGGGTAAATGACACGTTATAGACTCAACGATGGCCTCAATTTTCCTATATGATCAACCATTTAGGCGCTATTCTATTTATTTCATGTGTCAAGTGTGAAAGCCCTTAAAATTTAATTTGGGCCGCACCGGGGCTCGGAATCATACGCCGTCTGAACGCCCTGCTCTGGAATATCATCAAGAAAATTTCAATGTCTTACAGGCTCAATAACTAGGTTCCTACATAAAGGTAGAACCATGTTGAAACCAAACATGAAATAATATTTAAATATTTTTTTGATATTTTTCAACTAGATAATTGAATGGAGGAGATGAAAATGATTAACAATATTATGAAAATATGTTTTATACAAGTATATAAAATTATTTTTGGACTAATTAATAATAATTGAAAATAAAATCCTTTCGAAAATAAAATGAAATATTTTTTTGAAAATCTATTTTTATGCCCTCAGGTGGATTTTAAATCAATAAATTAACTAAATGACACTATTTTGAGGATATGTGTTTAACCTAAATATTAAATTCAAAAAAATAAACATTAATATTATATGTTTTTCTATAAAATAGATAATAATAAATCGTTTTTTAAAAAAAATTATATTTTTCTAGAAAATATTTTTTTCACTTTTTTATGTCACAATTATATTAAAAAAAAATTTGATAATTTTATAAATTATATCTTAAAAAATAAAAATATATTATGAATTTTTATATCTTAATTAACTTTGGGTAGCTTTTTGGGACTTTTCTACGATGTTTCTTTTTTTAATGAATAGTGAAACATATAAAATTAAATTTGAAAACTACCTTTTAGATCAATTTATTTATATAGAAAAATTAGATTTTATATTGGTTTTAAAGTATAATTTTCTAAATTATACTAAGATTTATAGAATTTTAATCATTGGAACCATTTCAATTTTGAATTTAGATATTAGAAATGTGTAATATATTAAAAATTTCTACTTTAAAACCTCATTTTCTCAATGCATATATGAGATTAATTTTATATTAATTTTTTTATACTTATGTTAGTTGAATTTGATAAAATGGACTCTTCATTTATAAAAATAATAATTTATATAGTCTAATAAATTCAAGATTATTTTTTTTCAAAAATGAATAGAGAATGAAGAAAAACTAATTATCATGGTTAATGTAAAAATGGATTTAATAGGTTTAAACTAGAATGATAAGAGTTTAAATAACCAAAAATATTATATTAATTTTACCATATAATTTTATTTCTACCATTTCTATCAATGTATCTCAAATATGTCAATTTAGTTTAACTTTTTTTTAATATGACCCATATAATAAGTTATTTGAAGGAAAATCCAAAAATATACTCTTTTTTATTTTATTATTGATAAGGCCTTGGCATAATGAAAACACCATATTTCAGTCTATATATATTATTGAAATTAAAATTTATTTATTTATCCATATAAGTTATCTTTGTTTTTTAGAGATTTAATTATTACTTATAATTTTTATGAAACACCAACTTAGTACTTATTTATTAAATAAAAAATAAAACAACTAATACTAAAAATATAAAAACTAATTTAAATTAAATGAGTTATTATGTCAAATTATACATTTATATGAATATATAATCATACATTAGTTTTAACATAATATTTTTTAATTCCTTTATTTTCTTGGTAATTTCTAAAATTGGAATTAAATAATTAATGTCAAAATTGACAATAATATCATTTTATAATAAATTCTATTTTTTAACTATTTTAAGATTAATACAAATCCTATCATGTGTTAAGTGATTTTTAAGTGATATTAAATATTACATATGTTCTTTTCATGGAACAATTTTTCTATAATAATAGATATACTCTCTATTAAATATTAATAATATAGTTAGCGTGGTTATGATTAAAGTAGTGTTTTTTCAAGTAACTTGAATTTTTTTTGAAATTAATTTTCCAAAAAAATATAATTATTATTTTATAAATTGAATTTCATATATATAATAAATTGGTATCAATTGTCTAAAACTAATAATTTTATATTAGTCTTAAATGATAAACTAATTTGGAGAGAAAATTAGTTAGTATAATGAAAAATCAAAATGATAGAAATAAGAAATCTTAGATGTGATGGAATCAAATGTGTAATAATGAGTTTAAATGGGTGGTTGATGTTTTTAATGACCATATAATCCCTAAACCCTATTAATAATCAATTTTGGATCCAATTGATGTAATATTTACCTTAAAATAGTGAATTGTTTTGAGAATTTACAAGAATGACATTCCTCCATAACTATAAAAGATAACTCACTCCACCCAACTCCTTAAAAACACTCAAAAAATTGGAATAAAAAAATATAAAAAATAATAAATTCATGACTTCCATCCTCTCATAATATAACCCTTTGATTGGGAAAAAATCAAACCAAGCAATATTTAGTAAAATCCTAAGGAGGTTATCAAATAAATAGGTTGTGTTCATCAATGATCGTTTTTTTATTTCTTCCTAAAAACATAAAATATATTATATCATGATTATATAATAACCTCAGTATCTTGCATATACTAATATATTTTTATTACAAGGGAACTATCTAAAACCTTACACACTTCCATAATATGGGTTACGAAATCAACATTCATGATGGTGGAGTATCACCGCACTACCCAATGTCATTTCATTTTCTATTCCAACCTCTTCTAACTGGGAATAATTTATGAAATTCAGTTTATATGTGATATATACTATATTTATTATTTTATTTTTATTTTAAATTTTATATCACAAATTCCTTCATTATATCCATTTTTTTGGAATACGATAACATCGTTCCTGTGTATAGTAGACTACATTCTCTCGAAGCGATGTGATTTATTCCCATATCACATGAAATATATTAAGGATGCGATTAAAAAATATATGGGATATATATAATATAAAAATAATTATTCAATGATAATATATATAATTTAATTCTCCTTTTTTCAATGCAATAAGAAAATAAACAATTGCATTCATGTATACATACAACCAACAGTCATCATGAATAATGCATTTCATTTATTATGAATAAATTTTATAAATTATTGTAAATAAAAATATTATGAATATATATTATATTTATAAAATAATTTTTATTCTAAAAATTATTAAGTCAATATATATGGAATACAACTATGAGTAACGTCAAAACATGTAAGAAAACACATTTTTAATTACTCGAAACATAAATTTAAGATGGAATTATTCATAAATGGGTAATATAAAGTAATAATAATATAATATGTTGTAATATATTCGTGAATATGGTTCCATTAATTATTTATAATAAACATATATTTATCATACATTATGTATGAATTCTTAAAATAGAAATAAATACTTAAGGAAAGTGGATTGATATTCTCACTTCAATATCATAGAGACTTATGCAATATTCAGAATTTATTTCTTTTGTGTGGTTTATATTCAAAAATATCACACGACATATAATTAATATAATTAATTTAATAATTATTATTTTCTCTACTATTGTTATTCATTTAGGAGGATAGTAATTCAATAATTTATAATGCATAAAGGTATTTTTGTATCCCTATATACTTATGTGAGACACATTCTATATGCACCACATTTTTCATCTATGTGTTCTATATAATACCCATGAATCTATTTTTTTATTCTTATAATCAATTATATTGGTGTTTGAATATCAATTTTATGATCTCTCTTTCACGGGGGTTGCGGTCCAAAAGTTACCAAATTTGTAAATTAATTTTTCTGAAATTTTTCTTCTTTGAGTTGTATGTCAGGGTATGCACCTATATTCTTCATGAGATGTTTATACATCCAATTTTAGATATAATATCATAAACATATCTATCCTCATGATATATTCTGGTCCATTTAATTTTAATAGTTCATGGGGCTTACAATTTAAAGTTACCAAAGTGGTAATTAATATATGTTACAATCTCATCGTTTTTCACGATTATATAGGATCAAGTCTCAAATATTGAAATATAATTATCTTTATCTAGTGAATTTACATGCAATTTAAAATAATATTTTTATTAATAACATCTTCATTCAATGGGGACATTTTTTAAACACCTTGGTACTTAAAACGATAATGAATGTTTTTTAATAAAATCTTAGTTTATTTCTCTTTTTCGGCATAGATCTATTTTCATTCAAAAACGTGTTTCCAATTTTTTTTTAAAATTGTCTTCAAATGATATTTAAATCATATTCTCAGTGAAAAATAAATCAAAATCTAAATTATGTTTAAAAATGTTTTAAATGGTTAATAAAGATTCTATAATTTGTTTTAAAAGCTATCATCAGTGGAAAATATTTTCAAAATGATATATATTATAAAATTGTTTTTTATAGAAAATGGTAATATTATTTAAAATTATTTAAATTACTTTTTAAATTTTTTTAATATATCATTTTTATTTTTAAATAAAAATTATTTCTTTAATAAGTGTTCCTTGTAATCTTTCAAAATTTTATCCTTATAATAAGAATTTTGTACATGATATATATTCTATGATGGGGATATAAACAAATGATATAATACATATTATATTTTCTAACGGTTTATGATGAAAATATATCTACAAAACATTTTTAAATTTTATTGGATGTACAATAATAAAATTATTATGATACCCGATTAATTTCATTAGTTATTACATTATGAAAGGATTATAAAACATGTCTTTATCCCATAGGTTATCATATGATGAAATATTTATAACACCCACTTCATTTCCAGGGTTATGATATAATGAATGATTTATGATATTATGTAACACATAAATATGGTTTTTATTTTGGGATGGGTGGTACCTATATCTCCCTCTAATTCATTGGTAAATTTTAAATGCTCTTCGATCTCAGAGGGTAGATGGGTGGTCTGTCCATGCTAAAAAATAGGGGTACACATATGGTCATCGCATGCCTAAAGGAGGCATATAGGTGGTTATCTCAAGACTAACATGTTATTAATGCCTTAGAGGTTACAATTGATAAACAATTTTATATTAGTATTTATATGGAACAAATCTATGTGTTATTCAAATGTTATTCTCTCATGACTCGTGTTATTTGATTTTTTTATGATTCATGTCTTACAAACTACTGATAGTTTATCCATGATTCATGTTTTTGATCTTTGATATGAAGGATATGGTTCTCCAATTTATAATCATGTTTTTAAACACTTATTCTCATGTAAATATTATGTATCTTCATTTTTACCCATATTGAACAATTGAGATCACACATTATTGTGATTCAATACCCTAGGCTACTAATAAATGTTTAATATAGGGGGTGTTTTTGAAAAGTACTAAAGGGAAATTTATTCATGGAATATTTTGATGATTATTCATTATATTAAAATATTTTGTTCAATGTTTCCAATATAAATAAAAACATATGGTTCCTAGTAATGTATTTGATTAATTTAAGGAATATTCATCTAAAAGATATAATATACATGTTTGAGAATCCCAGATCACAGTCATTAGTATCAAATGAGATTTTTGTTTAGAATATAGTTACTAGGATAATAAAACCACTATGATATATAGAAGGTCATATCTAAGGATAAATTTAGGGATGAGTCAAAGGATTGGAAAATTTCATGGAATCTTGGAAAAATATATAGCGATTGGGTTTTAAGAAATTCATCTGTATCTAGATACTAAAAGTAGATATGGCACTAGAATATATTTACATAGGGATAATATCATCAGAAACACCGTATTTATTTAGACACAATCATGAATTAGTGCAGGACAAAAGGCCTTAATTAAATCCTTCTTTAAAAATCCAATGCGATATACATTTAAAAATTTGAAACACTATACGAACTATAATAAAGGATTTAAATAGATTATGACTATTAATAACCTAGGATAAACCTAAAGTGTCAAATATTTATAAGAAATTATATTGATTAAAAACTAATAAATTATTTTTTAGATAATGTGAATCTCCATTATGATTAGAATTTATCACACTAAATTTTTTGTTTTAGTTAATGGATAAATACCTAAGGAACTGGGATAACATTAAATGTTATGGAAAATTTGTTGTTGGGGAGTCAAATGGTATGATGACAGGAGTGAATGAAAATGTGATTATTCCTAATCATTTTTCATAGATCATATTTAAAAATATTCACCTTAAACAAATATAAAATTTACCAAATATGATAAGGTAATAATACACAAATGGTTTGGTCAATGGTAACCCTGAAGGAAGAATAGTTTAGTTTCCTATATAACGAGAATGTGGAAAAATAAACCCAATTAATTATTGGGTCTATATTGGATGCTTTTTTACTATGTAAAAGAAGGACACAATTCATGTAAATAAATAAAATAATATTTTGGTAAATATAAGGATGGGAATATAGGTATCACTAAGGAATTATAAAGGCATGAATGCTTTTAATGCAGGAATTATGGGTATTAATAAAACTGATGTCCTTGGGGGAAATCATATGAAGAGAATTATCATTGTAATACAATTAATGGTCATATTTTTGATGATTAAGAGACATCAAATGAAATTATAAAATAAATAAGTGTTGAGGAATATGATAAAGATGTTTTGTTAATTATTTATGAAGGAAGATAGATAAAGGAAATATTTATACATTGGAAGTCAATGATTATGTTATATAAATCCTAAAATGTATAAGTATTTTTCTGTATAATTTTCTACACAATAATTTTAATGAATTTGTTTAATTATACTGATGAAAAATAGAACATATTCAATGGAAAGGTGGTATTCAAGTAAAATACTTGATTGAGGTAAAGATAAACCTTAATATGTTCATGTTGTTTAGATAATGTTGTTGGGATAAAGATATGATTTATATGGAAAAATTATATTAGAACGTATTGATGACCCCATAACTAGTAAATGATTTATTTACAATTTGGGTAATGTTATCCTTGAGGAAGATTACATAATTTTTATATTTAACAAATTTATCAAATAATATTTTTTCTAAGGAATCAAGAATCATGTAAACGGTCAATTTAGATTATGGTAATTCAGTTTATTAATATATTTATGGTTAATATATGGTGAAGTTATTCACATATTTTCTATGTGATAATAAATAGAAACATTATGATATTTGGGTAATCAATGTTAATATGATTATGAAACTTTCAATCTAATGATTTGGGTTTTCAACTCTCAGACATGTCAAAAGGTTATCCATTTATGAAATGGGTAATGATTATATTTCAATGGGGTTTTAGATATTAATTTATTAATTAACCATATTAATATTTACCTATATTTTATAAACTATGAAAACTATTATTTGGGATGAAAACTAATGATAGATATAATGAATTATCAGTCTAATTATGGATCTTGTTCTTTTTTTAGGATCTTGGCCTTTTCTGGTGATTTATCAATATCGTTTTTAGGTACTCGTTTACCCTTGATTTAGTGTATCTTGGTCAGGTCTTAAATTGGATATATTTTCAACTAAAATTGGATAAATTTGGAATAAAAATGGGCATTGCATAATGACCCCACGATTTACCAAAACCTTGTGCCCATGCCAACAAATAATGTGAACCCTAAAATAGGGAATTCATATTGTAGGCACAAATTTTTTCAAACCATGTGACCTTTTAGTATTAACATTGAGACCCCCTAGGTGTAGGTACATGCTTTTCTATGTGGTTAGTGAAAATCATGTGCCCCATATAACAAATAGTACGTGTTGAAAATTTATCCCCTGAGAACTAGATTTAATATTCCAAAACCCCTCGATCCTTATTCCTGATTTTTCCCACAAAAACCCTAAGCTTTGTTTTCTCATTTTTGGGTCTCTTGGATGAGTTTAAAGGACATTTCAACTCCTTTCATTTATAAATAGAATACCGGATTGATGATATAGCCCACTCATCATAAGATATTCTCATCCCATTTAGTTATTTCTCTTACTCCCTCAATTCTCTCATCTTTTTAAATGATGTTTTCCTCTATTGGTGATGGATTAAACCTATTTATTCTTGTGAGTTTATCTATTTGGAATTTTTTATATGATTTTATTCAAAATCAAAATTTTCATCTTGATCATAGTTGTTTCATTTCAATTTCGGTTATTCCATTTGTGATTGTTTGTCGTCAATCTTCAAGAATATGTCCAAAATTGGAAATTCCATTATATTGATACATTTATGAGTATTTAATTATAAAATTTTTAATTTGCAAGATTGGAAATTTTCATCATAGATTTAATTGATTTAATTTAATTTTTTATGATAAATAATTGGGTCAAATTTTAGTGAAATATGAATAGGTGGAATTGGATCAATTAATTGGTTAATTAATTAATGGAGGATTTTAATTATAGAGTTGATGGGATATTGGGATTGTTTAATTGGTAAATTATTATGACTATTAATTAATTGAAATTTTGGATTACGATATGGTTGGATTAACCTAAAATGATTTAACATGTTATTTTAGTTAAATAATGAAAATGGTTTAGTGGTGAATTGTTTATATTATTATATGTTATTAAATTATAGAACCATGTTTTTTGTGATAAATGGAAATGTTGTACCAAGATGTGAAATGTTTTTAGAGGATTAATTATGATTAAATTCAAATGATGTGATATATGTGATAAATGTGTGATCGATTGATAAACCAAGGTGGGAGGAAAACTAATTCCCCAAATAAACATATGTGATTGAATGATATTCAAGTGTGGGACATAGAATGATAATCTGAATACCTATATGTATTTCACTGATAAATGTGGTGTGGGATATGTACAGATGCTCCAAATAATCATCAGGATAAAGAAGTGACTTATATACCCAAAATGTAGGCTTTTGACAATTGTTCCAATTGGTCATGATATGATATGAATTGAAATGATAAATTATCCAAATCATATTGTGATATTTTATATCTATTGGTTATTGTTCAGAATCCCACATTGGATGAAGTATGTATTGATAGTATGGTTGTAATCCTGACGCCATGGATTTTCATGGTAAATTAATGAATAATTGAAAATGTAAAAAGAGTTTACTTATTTATTTTACATTATTATTTTGAAAAATAAATATTGAAATACTGATTGGTTATTTTTTTTATGAAACTGGTGATGGTATAATATTTTGTAATCACACCCTACTTAGGATTCCTAATTGGTACCAGAATAGAATTATCATTTTCTAGATAGGATAAACTCAATATCCTTGTGTTAGATGGATGAGTTTGGAAGGATCATGGATGTGGGAACTTCACATGGTATCATGAACCACTTGGGGAGTTTTGAGTGTCTAGATTTTGGGTTTTTCAATTGGACACCTTCCACTTATTGGTCATGACATATCAACTTCTATAGTTTTGGGTTTTTTATTTTTATTTTGATTTATAATTTGTTATTGGCATTTTTAGTATGGAATTTAGTTTCACTATATGTTAGGATGTTGATTATTTATTTTCATTTTTTCTAATTCAATGATAATGTGGGTACAACCTTCATAAGAATGATATTAGACCATCACTAATATTTGAAAGCCTCAAGAGTAAGGGGAGGAACACATATTTTCATGCAACCAACCAACTCTGAGGATCGATATGTGTCACCTAGGTCATCATAATGTTTTATTAGATGAGGTTTTCCATTCATTTATTTTTTCATACTATTTAGGAATGGATGGAAATAGAATAGGATAAGTCAGTCGTCTCTTAAGATCTCATTCATAAAAGTATATGACCCATGTACTTTGGTAAAATCCATGTACCCGGGGCAAGACTATAGATATTATTGTGATTTATTATAGTTGGATGTTATTCCAAAACGAGTGATGCACTAGTTGTACGATGTGATTATTATATTGGATATTATATAATATCTTACTCATTACTTGTTATAGAGTGAGATTTGAGTATACATGCTTCTTCACGATTATTGTGTGATATGAATCATTTTAGGAAAGCATGAAAAAAAATCAGTATGTTTTGTTACAAAATTATTTTCATTTCTTGGCTGTCATAAATAAAAAATGGTTCAAAAATGAAATTAAAATTTATTCAGATGATGATAATTATCTTCAATTGTTTTCTAATGAGAAACTGTGATGATGGGAATGTTTTTTTACCATATGTGAGATATGACCTTGATGAAGGATGGTTGGGGGTAAAGGTAGTTCCTTGGTTTTGACTGTGTTTTATGATTTGAGGGAATGAATTGTTATGGATTATTTTGAATCCAACTCATGTAAATGTGTTAATATTTTGTAATGTGTCAAAAGATGTGTGTTTGTAATTATAGAAATATTACACCATGATGATGGTTTTTGAGAGAAATTAAGGATGTTGTGCTGGGTGATGATCCACCAGTAGTGGAACCTATGGCACCAATTATGTCAGGTGAGGATGTCAGAGATAGTCTTATGATAAATGTTCATAGTTTATGCAAATTATTTAAAGAGACAATGGCAAGGATGTAAAGAGTATGTCAGACCTAAAATGGGAGTTCCATTTGAAGCATCCTCCAATGTTTACTATATAACCTAGACTTGATACATCAGATTTATTGATTGAGTCTATGCAGACTACACATGGAAACATGGAGACTCTTATTTAAATGTGAGTCAAATTGGTTTATTACATGTGACGTGGTTAAGGGAACAATTGGTGGGACATCAAGACATGTGATGGATAGATTGAGAGTATGGTGCACAAGTAATTTTTAGAGATGTTCTTTGACAACTTTTACATCAAGATTCTCAAGCATGAGGGAATGGAAGGGTTTATGAGGTTGAATTTACGGAGTATATGCATTATAGTTAATGATGGATGATTTAAGGATTTGTATCAATTTTATATAGAAATATTTTGGATTGAGAATACAATTTAAAAGTGGTTTCAAGATGGGCTAAAAACAGAAATTAATTCATAAGTCAACCTCTTCCTACTAATTTTTTTTTTCAGAAGTTGCGAATCCGGATTCCATTTCTAAGTGGAACCTAAAGGAGGCATACATTGGATGTCATGTGGTTTCTCCTATATGATCATGGGGTGTGACTTCTGAGAGTACAAGGCATCATTATGAGAATTTAACCAAATAAGTGAGAAGGTTAGAGTACATAGGGAATGATGATTAATTTAGGATCTTAATCGATGGATATTTCACCAATGTGGTAGGTTAGGTCGCATTCAAAGATAGTGACCCTAACCACCAATCGAGTGTTCATCATATGATATAATGGGACATCTATATATGTTCTATTAGAACCCATGAAGATGTTTCATAATGGAATGGCTAGATATAACTGATGTATGAAAATGGTATCTTCTGCAATCCATCATTATGGAAGTTATTATTGTACATGTCATGGTGGTCAAGGTAGTAGACATGGTACTTATAAGAAACAATTATCACACATACATACTATAAATTAGATGAAAAATATGGAAGATCAGAGACAATTATATGTTTAAGAGGTCATAAAATTCCTTAGAGATCGTTCAGTGAATTTTTGTAATTGATTCCCATGCTCCACTTCTAAATATTTTAATGTGATTCAATAAGTGATGGGGTTTCAGTTGAATTTGAGCTCATCTTATCTCCCATAAATAGATGTTTATAATAAATGGTAAATTTACCTATATCGGGATATAATTTTACATGAATATCTAATTTGGATGTTTTATTAGAGAAACAGAAATATTGTATTGAGTTCTATAAAGACTAAAATCATCAATAATATATCAATATGGATCTATTTGAGGATCTATGTAGATGATAATGTTGGCCGTTTCTTTTTTGGAAATTTTTTGTAATAATTATTTTTTAGGATCCAGCATTCTTTAGGATATGAAAAAAAATACATTCAACACACAAAAGATTGAAAATTTATCAAAGTCATCATAAATTATATGTTGATCTTTAATTACATACCAGGGTATTTACAAATGTTGGACATGTATTCCTAAAACATTTCTCCTCAACTAGAAAACTAGATATTATGGAAGAATGGTATGATTATATAATGCTATATATAAAAATTTATTATATTATAACATCTTAAGATAGAATAATACCATATAGATTTACCATCCTAATTTAAATTTATCAACAATATAATTTTACATGTATTAATTGAAAAATACTTTCTCGGTCTATCCCATTATGTTAATTTTAAGATCTATATTTTTAATCGAAATCCATATGGATCAAATGGATATATTTTTATCCATTATTATATAAATTAGGTAATTCGATGTAAATTTATTCCTCTGGTCCATGTGTTTTTGAATCATGGTAAATATGATTGTGAATCTTGGGTTCACGAGGCATTGATAAAGGAGTAGTGATCTCACAATTTTCTGGATCAATAATATTGAAGAAATTCTTGGGGATGAAAGTAGCATGTTAAGGAGAATTATGAATGTTTGATATATCTAGTATGTTCTCCATTGTTTCAACTTAATTGTTTTAAATTATATTTAGATTACTTATTTTTTAAATTATATTTATATTACTTATTGTTTTAAATTTTAAAATAAAAAAATTGATCAGATAGTGAACAATTCTGGATTCTTTCATGGATGGTGATAACTATGTATCCATCCAAGAAGTGTAAGGGATGGGTTCTATTAATATATTCATGGGTGACACAATTATTTCCAAAACATTCATCCAATACATGTATCATAATCATCTGACACCAAAAGTATCCATATAGTTGGAATATGGTTTTCGAAACAATGTGGAAAAAATGTGTAATCTATCGAAAAATAAAATTTGAAATTAGTATTGAAATGTTAATTTATTTTAATACATTATTATATTTTTCCATCAACATTTGAATATATATAGTTTTATTGTAGTATTTTAACTCTTACTCTATATGTATTCCTAGAGTTTTATCTTTTATCAATGTGATTAACCAAAAGTAATTTTTTCCTTTTTCATTATTTGTGAATCTTATTCACTAATATTATATTCTTATTTATTGTACATGTGTTTTTTCAAAATAATTAAATAATGTTTAATACCTAATTTAGTAGTGGTATAATAATGTGTTTCTTTATTCAAATGGAATTTTTAATGACTCTCTAACCTCGATGTCTTATTATTGAATGAGGGAAACTTGAATAAAATAAAAATAGTTAGATGTCTCTACATAAATTCATTTCCTTTGGCATGCTCTTAAATATTGTGTTTTATATGGTATTATTATTGGATGTTTCTAAAATTTATATACTTTTTTTGAATTAACAATATACAATATCCATATTATTTCGTTTATCTTTTGAAAAAGTGTGGGTTTTACTAGATTTTTAATTTTAAACCAGAAAATATAATATTCATACACTATATCAGTTTGATAAATTACGTCGTAGATTTTACATAGTTCAAATAGATTTATAATTTATAGTTTAAAGGGTGATAAAATGAATAATAAATTTTCAACGTAATATTTTATGATTTTTGTTTCATATTTATTATTAGGTATAGTTTGTAAATGTGATCATTTCATATAAATGATTCTTTACACTCTGTTCTATTTTTTGGGATATTGATATATTGATAGTAATGTAAGTTTCTGATATTTTTATTTATATAATACTTGATTAAATATTTAAAAAACTCACAAGAATTTTCCACTAGAGTATATTATGCAAGGTCGAGTTCACCTAGTGACGATCTTAATCAGACTAGGGGGTTTTACCCAATGAAGTAATTGGTAAGTCCAGGTCTGGGTCTTTCATTTTCATTATATTCTAGTTGGTGTTCCATTATATGGTTCATCAGTAATAAAATTTTAAAAACACAGTTAGAATCCCATTTTTTTAATTTCAATTCAGGTTTCCTCACATTATTAGTTTACATTTAAATAGTTAAATTATATTATTCTATATACATTCTGTCATATACCATTCTTTTACTTTTATCAATTTATTTCGCTTTCACCAAATGAAGTGAAATAAGAATTATAATTATTTCTTTAATTGATATAAAAAATTAAATGTGAATTATATTTTTATTCTAATATTGTACCAATGGGTTTCCTTATAAAAGAGGTTATGTATATCAACACAGATATTAAAAAGGGTGATTTTTCACACCCTATATACACCAACAGGGTGTTTATAATACAATATATATTTTATTTATGTGAGATAAATGGATAAAATTACTTTGGTGACATATCATGAGGAAATCATCATCTTTATGGTTATTTCATAACCTTATGATGACATTGGGTAAAATTTGATAGCTTGTATATCATTTTTAATTTTCTTTATTTTGGGTTGTACATATATCAAGAACTATATTTTTATCTTTATTTTTTATATCTTATAGATTTTTTTATATGAATATCATTTTTTTTGTATTTTTCTTATTCTATTTTTATTTTTATATAGATAAATATTATTTATTTCAAATTTGGAATGTCTATTATTTTGGAATAGTTTATTCTTTGGGTATTTTAACCAGATTATGGGAACATCATGTTAAATTATTGGTCAATTCCACTATGTGATATATTATATTTAGATGGTGATATAATTCCAAATGATAATGTTTAATACCCATTATGATTCACACAAACACTTAGAAATAAAACATATGATTTTTTCAATATGGTGGACTGACTCGGGTGATGTGGTGGATTAACCAAATCATTTTTTCTACATATTGTACTATGTGTCAGTATGTAAGGTAGAGGTAAGGCCATATGATAAATGATCCTTGTTGAAATCTCAATTTTTTTAAATACACTATGTTTATGATTTTTGTACTCATATTTATATATCCCTATCATTTTTTAATAAAATAATAAAACCTAAAATATGATCTATAAATCATTTATTGGATAAATGATTTGAAATATATGTCACTATTCATATAAAAATAGTATATATTTGGGATTAATGTATGGAGTTTTATTATTTTACGGATGTCTATGAACACTAGTATGATTTAGTAGATAAACCCACTAAATATACATGTAGTTAAAGTAGTTCTAGAATATATCAAATCTTATTACACCTATGAATATAATATATAAGAACATTGAAGAAGATCCACACAAAAATAACTAAAATCGGTTACTGATATAGGTGTATTTTTTCACTAAGAATTTATTGAAAAATCATGAATAATTTGATATCGTAATCTATATTGTTGTCCCTTATTGATATTATATACTATGTTCAAAACTAACACATGTGATTTATGGTTTTTAATGGATTAGAAAATTAATAATTTTCAAGGAATAAAATTTTTAATAGTTAAACTAAAATATATTAGATTAAAACTAAGATTTGAACTATTTTAAAAGTATAATAATAGAATACATAGGAAGGATGAATCTAAGATAGTAGTAGTGAAGTTGAATTATCCCTTCAGAAACTCCCTTTATCATTTTCCATGAATATTACTTAACTGAATACATTTGTGGCCTCTAAAATACCCAGTGGAACATAATAATCATTATACAAAACATTTTAAAACATAATTATTTTAATTTATCCTCTTTACAATTAAATTAAAGTAACTGTATACCTCCAAGAAACCAAAACTGATAAATATTATTGTTCTTAATTGAACTAAATCACCCATTAAATGTAAACAATGAGATGAAACATTTTAAATTAGAAAATTTAACTTATTTAAAGAATATTATAGGATAAATTTCACTAAAAATATGCTAACCATATTTCCATAATAATACATATTCGATATGAATTTAAAAAAAATCAATAATGTATAGGTCAGAAAACAAAATAGTTTCCACGGTCTTTCATTATCTACCACTTCTTAAAAGTTAACTAATAAATTGATATATCACACCATGGGAATTAATTTTATCTATCTTAATCCACTCTTGTATAGTAATATATCATCCCCTAGATCCTTCAATGTTTTATATAATCATATTCAATTCACTGTATCTTATATCATCCATTATTGGAAGGGAATTTTTTTCAACTATTGAAAACCATCATCTACACCCATTTTGGGCCACCTAGTGTTTTATATATAGAATAATCGTCTTCAAATACATTAATATTGGAGATAGAGTAAACATATTGGTGTTTTTATTTCACTACTCTTAAACCAAATAATAACATTTCATAGATTGGATCAATTCAATTATTCTAAAACTAGCATGAAATCTCCACCATGGAATGGTGGAGAAAATTTTCTTACATCTTACACATTTTTTCAACTTATTGTATCACTATAGAATAGGCTACACAAAAATATTCCTGGTTTTGGAAAAACAATTGCCCTTTGATTTATGTATTGAACATCCTTAGAATAGTGAGGACCACTTTTAACATAATATATGTATTATATTAGAATTAATCACATACTTACCTCTTAGATTAAATACTTTATAAATTTATCACTTCATCCCAAAATATATGAAATTTGATAATTCAATTTACATTATCCAAATATGAGAAAATATTAACATGAAAACTAAAACTTAAGAATTAAACTATTTTAAAAACGACGACTAAAAAGTTTCTAAAACCTAAATATGATGATGTAATATTAAAAATTAAAATAACTATGTATATTAATTAATTTAATTTCAAAATGAGGTTTGAATAAATATAATCCCTATAAATTCTATCAAACTTTTGACACAGATATCTAGATAACTAAGAGTTGAAAAAAATATCAAAATAAATTCAAAAGACAAGGCCATTAGAGATACCAAGTTGTAAACAAAGGACTTCAAAATATATAGTCCTCTTGAAAACCTTTATTTCAAATTATTCAATATTTATATACATTTAAACCCCAATGATTTTATTGAAAAATTTAAAAAAAAATACCACAACCAAAATTTCTCTCATTAGTTAAATTTAAATATTTTAGCATTTACTTTCTTATCTATACACTTGCATGGGTCACCATATTATTGATTATATTTTAAATATCTAACTAAATGAGTCAAGGACATAGTGACCCATAATTTTGTAACATATATATTTCATATTATTGAATTAATATTCATTACATAACAAAAGGATCTATTCCATAATCTTATATGTTTAGTAAAATATCACTCATGGATATCTAAAACCTATTTCATAAGTAAACTACATCATCACTCATTGGTATATTAATAAGTATAACCCTATAAAGACAATTAAAACATAATACCATTCATCGTATCATAGGGAATGGAAAACATAAGAATGATTGATTTCATATGATCAGTAAATATAAAAAGGATGATATCCATGATAGCATAAACATAACATGAGTATAATAATATGGGAACAAGATCATAGAATTTAAAAATCATACCATGCTTATCATAGATCACAATCTTTTATCATAACATAAATCATGTAATTTCATAAGGCATATATAAAAAATAATTCAAAGAACACGAGCCATGTGAGCATAAATTTTTTATAAAATATATTTTTTTAGAATAAAAATAAGAATACAAAATCAATTCATTAATATTCAAGGGTTAGAACCAAGAATATCATGTCTAATATATCCCCTTACTAAATTGAGATCACTCACCATTATTGTCCAATTTATATTATGGGATATATATCATTACCCAATGCAGTGGAGGGATATATAACTACTGGTCCACCCATCAGATATTTAAAATCATAGACATGTGTATATTAATATAAAATATATACCATCCTATCATAAATAGTTTTAATGAAATATGATTTATAAACATTTCATTACTTCGTCGTCGGATAACCCATATAAAATAAATGGATTTCATAAAAATCTCATCATCATAACCATAATATATATATATATTATCATATATCTTAGAAATTATAAATAACATCAATGTTTGAAATTTTAGATGATTTTTTTATATTGAAAATTTGAATATAAAATGGGAAAATATAATTTTCACTTTGAAGTACCTCCCTTAAAATATAAAAAATCTCAAAAATTGCCATCGGAAATATTTTTTTTGAAAATAACCTTGGAAACAAATATAGTAATATATAAATCATTGATAGGTATTAACAATGAAATATTGTTTCCATACTATATATGTTAATAATAATATTATATTCACATTATCAGTGAAAAAAAGACCCTTCCTAGAAAAAATAAAATATTTTTTTACAATTTTTTTTATAAAAAATTCAATCAAGGAAAAAAATTACTTTATAATTTCATTGGAAAATAATCTTAAAAATAATTATGAATATTTTAATGTAAAAATCAACATAAAAAGAATGGTTACTAGCTAATTAGTAAAAAATTATTAGTTTTACTTAAAAATGTTATTTCACTTCCATGTGTAATTAATGGGATGAAATTGACAGGAAAACATGTGATCTCTAGAAAAAACTTGAGGAAAAAAATTCATATGTTTGTAATGAAGTATATCATAATATTTATTCATCATAATAATCATAAATAATCCCAAAAAGTAATGATATTTTAACCTAAAACCCCTACAACTTTTTTAACATTTGAGTTAATTAATTTAAATGAAAGAATATTATATGGATATTTATACTTCATAATTTTCAGGAGGAGGAAAATAAAATACCTTCATGAGAATTGCATATAAAACATAAAGAAAAAAAATTTCTTAATAAGAAAGAGTCTCTTAGATGTAATTGTGAGAATAATATACCTTACCTCATGTTCCAATTGATTCAAAATAACTATTTCCCCCTATGTAATTAGAATTAATTTATTTTAATTATTTAACATAATCAAGTACATACTTATAATATCATAAATCATCTACAAAAAACATATTGATATCAATATTTTAATAATTCATTATTAATGTGATATATATACATTAATACAGTAATTATATCCATCTGTGTGATGCAGTGATGGAAAATGTATAACTTCGATTCGCGATGTAGTGATCCTCCGTACATAAGAACAATAATCCCATTTCCCATTTCATGGAAGAGGATGTGAATATAAGTTATAAAATTTACATAATTAAATATAATAATATGTAAGATACTTTTATTATTATTTCATCATGGTTAAATAATATTTTAATGAGTTGTGCAAAGAAATAAACAAAATTCACTGTTTAGAACTGTACCATTTCATTGGAATACCTCCTTATCTTTATACGTAAAGTATTCCTAGGATAGTTTTCTGATCAAATCAAGGACTCTGGATGATGGTATGGGGTATAATAAAAATATTTTATCAGTTAATTTCTAAACCAAAACTATATTTTTGTGTGGATATGAGAGGATAGAGGTGTCCCTTTTGTAAGTAGAGGAGAGTACAATCATGGGATTTTTGAAAAAAAAACATATAGTAATGTCTTATTCAAAAGAAATCGATCCAAAATGAATCCATTATTAACCATAGATGATATAGGATCAAAATATATCTCTGAAATATAACTTATACTTGTTTGTAGGATATTTTAATCATTATTTTCTCATTTTAACAACTAGGTAAACCTATTTTAATATTAAGCATGGTAATATATTTTTACATTTTTTACTAATCATTTTGAAAAAAAATTAATATTAACATATTAACTAATATTAATTATTTTAATTTTCAACATTTAAAACATTTTATAAAACTAAAATCAAAGAAATTTTAAAATTTAATTTAAAATTAAACTCATAATGGAAATAAATTGTGGTATTCCAAATAAAAAGATTATTATGTTCAGAAATATTTTTTAATAAAATTTAAACATGACATTGATTCCAAAAATATATATTTGATTAATAATACTATAATTAAACTAATTATTCTTTTAAAACCACATAAATAAAATTTACCTTTATAAATTTCTTAAAGATAAGAGAATTTTTTAAATGAAAATATGAATTTTTCAATATTTGTTTAAAATTTTCACTTTTATGAAAATTCTCAAAAATCCAATTTTATTTTTATGGATATATTGATTTCAAAAATGATGAAAATTCTTCGAATTTAATTTCATAAATATGGAAAAATTTATTATCCTATTTACTCACAAAATATAATAATGTTCATTTAAAGGGAAAAGGTATTATTTGAAGCCTCTAAAAAATTTACTAAAAATATATTTTCATTTTAATAAACCATTATATATATTTTTTAAATGTTTTTATTCATATTCAGAGTGTAAATTTAATAGATTAGTTATCCCAAAATTATTTTTTATTTTTAATTTAATGTCAATTGTTTAGGAATAACAAGTCAAAACCCCTCAACAAAATGATATCTCAACTCGGCTGTTAATGAATGCGGAGAGATAATAACCTAGGGAATGATATCTTGTAGGCCCTAATATGGTGGATTAATGGTATAAAAATTTCACAATGGAGATCCAAGAACCATTATATTAATATTATATAGAGATAGTATAAATCATTCTCATGTAACTCCATGATATAATATAAAAAATGATACATATTTCATCTCATAATGCATGTATAAGTAAATTAGATATTGATTGATGTCTTAAAATAAATACCCAAAAAGAAAATCTAAAGCAGTGAAACAGAAACAGCTCCAATGACCTTAAGTAATAATGCCTATCTTAGTCCCTGAATTTTTATTGGAAACTGAAATTTAGTTTTTATATATGTAGGGTGAGAATACAAATTATGTAGTGGGAATATTAAAATTTCTACCTTGAATATTAGAAAATTTCCTACTAATGAACATGTAAGAATATATTAGATATAAAAATACCTAAAATGGTCAAATAACATATCACATCTTCAAAAAATCACACTCACCAATTTATGAACCTATAAATAATAACATAATAAGAAGAATGTCGATAAAGGGTACTCTATATATCATTCCCTACTTATTTTCAACTCTAACACTAAAATATCATATATTCTATAACTCCCATACCTTTTAAACATTTCGAAATGAACATCACCCCAAATGAAACTAAAAACCACATCACTTCACTCTTGAAGAAACATTTTCCATCACATAAAATATTTCATAAAGACACATGGTTTATCACATCACATATCATTCAAGAACACCTTTTCCATTACATAACTCCTCATCTACTACTATAATTATAGTAGTAGGGTATTATGGTCATGAAGGACATCAACCAATTTACATACTCCTACCATTCCTCACCCATACCATAAATAATATTATCACCTCATCACTGATCAAAATATTTAATTTTTTTCTTCCTGACATCATAGACCAAGCATATAATTGAAACTTGTAAGATATAATGATAAATGGTGTGTAGCTATCCATCAATCCTAACTACCAGGATGTTGGGAACCCCCCCCCCCCATATATGGGTGTCGTTACTTGGTGCTTGATGTAGGTGGTGTGGATATAGAAAATCAAAATGAACATACATTATATTTATATGACCACACATAATAACAACCTATGTATTTGTATAAAAGATCTTACCAAATAACAAAAATCACCAACCAAACTTACAACATCACAACATCCACTCCCCTCACTAAATGCACAATACCACACAATAATCCACAAATCCATATTTCCTCATCTTTCTTAACAAAGTTTATTTTAAATATTTTATGTATCCCACAAATTCTGTTATGTAGCCGATTTATTTCAATAAGACTAAAAAATTTAAGAAATATATCTCATTTTAATTTATTCATTTTAAATTCAGTTGACAAACTAGACCTCCCTATGCCATTCCAATTTAATTTTTTTATTTAATTCTAATTCAACCAAGGAAACTAGTATAATGAAATGCCCCTAAAAATAGTGTATCGTCCTTCTTAATCAACCCATCCCCACATCACAACTACACAACATCACCCCGCAACACAACCACAACACAACACATTAGAACCACACACTGCGACCAAACATGTTACTAACACAAAAAAATCAATTATTGAATTTCATATTTTACTATGTGAGGGTTTCATCAATTATACATATTTTTGTTAGGTAATTATCCCCAAATCCACAATTTCTATGTGAAAATATTTTCTTGATGAATATAAATGATTAAAAATTTATACAATATGGTATTATAATAATCAAACATCAATAGACCTAGAGAACATATAAATTTATCCAAAACATTACTTCTATACATTCATGATTGTTAGTGGTACAACAAGCCTGAACAACATCGGTATATACAATATAAAAATGATTAAAACATGTTAATAATTCCCCATTCAATTCAATTTCAATAATGAAATTAATATTCTGTATTAACCTAGATGGAGACATATTCCCAAGGGTAAAAAACCATAACCCATTATGTATGATACATCTAGATGAGAAATCAATGATATCATACCACAAACTGAGCTTTCTGAAAAACATTCCATGGTTGTAAATGGGAAAGTCCTACACTAATCACCAAAAAATAGACAATACATTAAATATCCTAAAAAACAACAACCATAGAAAACTATTAATAATACATCAGGAAAAAAATGTTTTACCTAGATAGAATCATTCCAAGATAAGAAAATGGATGAAGATTGGTAGAAGGGATGAAGGGGACTCACCATAAACAACCATAGATACATTTACCAGGTTATGGGTACAAATACACAGATTTTTTATTGAAATTATCCTTTGGGGATGAAACTAGGCAACCAAAAATGAGATAATGGCCAAAGGAATTATGGGACTTTAATCTTTTTGAAATTTTTACCCTTAAAAAATATATGAACATGATGAATTACATAGGACCACACCATATATGAGAAAACAATAAGAGGTATCATTCCAAAGACCCCATGCCATGCAGTAACCCTACTTATCAAATTTTCATCTAGGAAACAAATCTCAGTTTTTAGAGCAGATCCGACAAAATCAATATTAAACCATGGAACAATAAAAGCCACCACACCACAACCCTTGAAAATTGAAGACGTGTTTACTTTGCAACCCTTATCATTGTTCAATGGTGTGATTTGGAAGAATCACTGAAATATCCATCCCATTCCACTATGTTGTATTCGGGGTCTCGACATCATAGGTATATTTTTATATGAAAGGATATTCCTCCGCCAAGCCTCTGCATAGCAACTACCCCCAAAATTTGGAGTATCATCAAAACTCAACTCATCCTCCCCTAAATTATAGAATAACATTCTATTTCATATCTCATACAACCACACAAACCTCCAGACCACATATGGATCCATCTATAATGAAAATGAACACTCTACGGTGTAGTATACCACTCCACACTTTAGAACTCTCTCCAACTGGATCATCTAGCTCAAATTTTCCCTCAACAAATCCTCAAGTCTTCCCCAGACACCTATAACACATAATGATCACAATGTAATGGGATGGAAGGTCCATTTAATTATATATGATACCTATATTAATATATATTACTTGAAAATAAAAATCAATCCAAATGATAGTGGGAAACATAACAAAATAATCACTTCCATAGATACCTCTCGGGGACTATATTATAGTAAAAAAACAACCACAACACCATCCAAAAATACCCAACTCCACCAACAATATTTACCACAAATCCTATGCAACTATATTAATATAAATCATTACCACCCGTCAAACTATGATAAACACCACACCATTTCACACAACCATTTACAATAACATCCCCATCACCACATAGCTGAAGCCAACAACTTCAAAAACCATTACACTATAGAACCAAATGTCATAAATTCAAGAAATTACAATATCTTTTCCATTATATTATCTATTTTTGGTGACATGAGCTCACCAATATGATTTTAATCATGTCAAATAACAACACAACTTAATTTCAAATCTGGTTTTCCCATTATATTTTTGCATGAAGACATAATGAAACATCACATTGATAAGAAAAATCACATCTCATAAACAATTCATATTTCATATATTACCCTATAATTTTATAAAATAATGAAAAATATACAAGATCAAAACCACCCAGGTTACATGTAACACAACAACATATCTCACTCCCATGCACTCTCCTCTCAGACACCATGCCTTTATAGAACATGAACTAAGGTAATAACTCATCTTTTTATCACCTTATCCAAATGATTCTAGATTTCTACCTAATACTCCATTAATTTCACATCTTACTTAATGTATATCTATCCCTAGTCAAAAAAAAATCATAATGATGATACCAATAGTTTAGGGAGGCATGGAATATATAAATCTAGTATTGTCATGGTCTGAGGTCTAACCTATAATACAAACTCAGACACACCCAAAAATCATAAATAACCCAATAAAATATATAGAGATATAACCCCCCATAATAAACCAATATTACCATTGCTAGGGTGAAAAAATTATGATTGCATGGTCTCTAACCGTTAACTATAAGGGCCTCATCCCGTGATCATCATAATTCTTTTTTCCATCCATCATTTCCTTCATCCTATAAATATAAACATAAATGTTCAATGACATGTTTTGCATCACATCAGGATTGAGAACTAAAGTCTTTTCAAACATATTCCAACAAAATGTAGAATGACATGGACTCCCAAAACAATCCTCAAATGTGCATATGACAATGGATGGGTGATATATTTTTTATAAAAAAACACAACTAAGGTATATTACATTTCCAAATATCCACTGAAGTCTAAGATGAATTTATGAAATATATCCTCCAACATCTAGATATTCCATTTAGTCTTTTTATTTTTCTAATAGCGTAAATAAATTATATAGTGAAAATGATTGCAAAATGATTACTTCAATCCTTTATAGACTCTTGAAGAAATAAAATAATCCTTATCTGAGAAAATGGAATTCAAAAATTCATGTATCTACACAACCTCATCAGCATACCTCTATCCAAAACGTTCATATATCCCTACACAATGGTTTCAAAGAATTAAGATAATGTTATCAAATGATCCATTATTACTATGAAGGAATCAAAACAACTCTATGGTTAGTGTATCACAAATTAATATTTCAATTATGATTTTATCCCACTTCCACTAATGAAAATCAAAGAGATACCATAAATATTCAAAAACACTATGTTCTACATTAATCAACTATATAATTCGAGCTAAGACACAATCTCTACCACCTTCCATTTCATATCAGGACAACAAAAATACATCTTATAGTAGTTGTACATCTTGGATACTCCTAGGTGAACTTAATATGGTATTATGTGAAACAATAAAAGGAATCCATCATTAATTTCAACCATAATAAACTGACTTCACTAAAACAATATATAGTTATGAACATCCTCTGACCATCCCTCTGGATAATCACAATGGACAAAATGATTGTTTATCACCTATGCCTTCATGTATCCCTACTACGATTCCCCAACATTCTATGTTATAAAATAATAAACATTTATATAAAAAATAATCCTCTCCAATAAGAACCCTTGAATCTATTTTTATGGTTACCAACTCCACTATATATCTCTAAGAGTATCTGGACTCCTTGAAAACATCCTTCTACTACTTCCTGCTCAAAGTCTCATCCTTGAAATAACCCTTTCCTGAGGTGTATGAGATATAAAATCTATAACCTTGAGGCATATCACTCTTCATACATTGATTTATATTTATATCATGATGAGAAAATATATACATTATCCCTTGTGATCATGTAAGTCCACAAAGTGCTCCCTAGTGATGTAATGTTTCAACAACATCAGAGAAAACATGAACACTACTATCTCTAGATCATGGGTGGCATAGTGATACTCCTGGAGGATTAAATTCTAGAATCTATATGATATCAATAATATATAATATATCGAGAATCATCTCAATACCAAATGATACATTTCAAAAAACACACAAAACATCACCCCTTCTTCTAGAAACTAGAACACTAGTCCGAAGACCAATTCTCTATCGGGTAGTCAAACACTTATTGAAACTGATCAGTCTATAAAAAATCATATTACTTCATATTCAAAATTATAAATGGGGATGCAATCCATGATAATTCATATATGAACATTTGGTAATATCTTACAAGACCATGGAAGATACAAACCTCTACAACACTCATGTGTTTCTACCCAAGAAAAAACAACCTAAACCTTTGATGGGTCTTTGGATACACACTATAGAGTCAACACATGCCTAAGTAAATTCGCCTCTTTTGTCCAAAAATTAATCGTTGAACTTTTTAAATTTATCTTTCTTCATTGAATAACCTTTACGATACCATTATGTGGACTATTAAGATACTCTTGTGAATTCAATTAGATCAATATTTCTTCAAAGAACATTACTATAAGATTTTATAGGAATTTAAAAAACTTGGAGTTCACTATCCCCACTAAAATAGCTTCTGTATACTGAAAGGAATGACCATGAACTTTTTGTTATCATATCTGAATTAAAATGTAGTATTTAGAACAATATTTCCCTTCACCATTAACAGATGATAGCCAGACCACATTTCCTTCATAGAAGAACAACATTCCTCGATAAAATTATTGAAAATATCATCAATCCTTAGAATTAGTTATCTATTCACATTCATCACTTGATTTAACCCATGATAGACTATTTGTTTCCCCAAACCATCATCTATATTCTTAGAGGAAAACATTTGACCATCCCATGAAGAAACATAATGTTGGATAAAACCCTTCTATATCTAATAATCTATATGAATCCTCAATTCCCACAATTTAGAATGCCAAATATGATAATGATATATAAAAATCTTAGAGACAATATGATTCACGTATATCCCAATAAAAAGCACAATGAGAGGGTAGTTTTATTACCTCCAAAGAAAAAACATTCAAATTATCACTAATAACACTAAGAGTTTCATATATCATATAATCAAGTAATTCCACCATATACATGGCCATAAAATAAATAAGAGGGTACAATCATATGTTTCCCACTTGATAACTCCAATCACTAATGAAAACCACATGTTTTCATGCCACATATGAGTTCATGAATTTATTCTAAAATTAGTCGATAACATCATTCTGAGAATTAAACCAATAAATTACAAGGGTGTAATCATATTACTGTATCTTATGAATGAAAATAACTCTATCAGATCCATGTGGCCCCATCATTAGTCTAAACCACATGAACCAATCTAAAAATACAATCCCACCTCTGAATATCATAGTAAAAACTAAGGGAATTAGAATCCTATCTATGTACAAACTTAGGTAATAAATGAGAGAGGGTGAAATAATAGGGTCTAAAACTCTTAAATTAAAAAAACTCACAAAGTATTGTATAATATAAGATGATCATACCTCTCAAAATCTCTTGCACCACTGGAACTGTATCCTCTACTATATTCAACTGAACATTCCCATCCTTTATATGTCACTAATGATGGAGTCCCCCTAAATTTTCTGGAATATGTCCCCTAATATTATAGTTGCTCCGATGCTTTCGCCGGGGGCGCGCATCCTTCTGTGGGGAGGACGCACTGCTTGTTACCCCGCATTCCTGTTTTCCAAAGGCGGGCGGCATACATTCCTTGTTCCGGGACATCTACCCCTTGATCGAAACCGGGATGATGGGATTTCGGTTCTTCCTTCCGTGGATTCCTCCTCGGAGCTCATCACCTAGTCCAGGTCTCCCTCAAAGATTTAAGATGTTCTCATGAATCTCATTCCTGGTGTCATATCTACATGGATTCCAGTTAATTACGCAGCTTCCGTTGAGACGCTCCAAGGGTTCTTGTCGGGGAAGCAACCTTCGGTGGGGAGAATGGTCACATTGGGGTATCGTTGGCATGTCTGTCTTTGGTCCTTCATCACAGGGCTTCTCAAGGGCGCAGAAGCCTGAGGCATCCCACATCAAACGCGGGGAATATGTACCATCTGAGGTTATCCTCAGCTTCCCATGTTTAACACGGGGTATGTCGCGAGTTTAATGTCTTGTGGAGACGGATCGGGTTGAAGGACCCCTAGGGGTAACACCGATGATAGGGCCAGCACGTGGGCGGCTTCCCAGATGTCATGGAGTGGGATGGGGTGGCATGATCTCACCGGGATGTGGCTGCCCGGGTAAGGATCAGGATGGACGGTGAAGTGAGACTTGGGGGTTACATTCTAAGACGACCCAAGAGGGGGAATACAGTTTAACGTCATGCGGGACGAGATACAGTTTAATGTCATGCGGGATGAGATACATTTTAACGTCAAGCGGGACGAAATACAGTTTAACATCATGCGGGACGAGATACAGTTTAACGTCATGCGGGACGAGATACAGTTTAACATCATGCGGGACGACATATATTTTAACGTCATGCAAGATGAAATACAGTTTAAAGTCATGTGGGACAAAATACAGTTTAACGTCATGCGGGACGAAATACAGTTCAACGTCATGCGGGACGAGATACAGTTTAACTTCATGCGGGACGAAATACAGTTGAACGTCATGCGGGACGATATACAGTTTAACTTCATACGGGATGAAATACAGTTTAATGTCATGCGAGACGAAATACAGTTTAACGTCATGCGGGACGAAATACAGTTTAACGTCATGCGGGTCAAAATACAGTTTAACATCATGCGGGGCGAGGGATTTGGGGCTTACGCTCTGAGGTAGCCCATGGTGGTCAGGGAACCGGCGTGGAGAGGTCGGGATGACCGGGTGGTGGTCTTGAACCTCGTGGAGGATTCCTACGTACCATGCGTTTTCACGGATCAAAGTCCACGTCATTCGCTAGGATGGGGCATACGCTCTAAGGTGGCCCATGGTGGTGCCATGGTCGATGCGCACTCTAAGCCCACATGATTTATGCTCGGTGTGAGAAACAAGAGGCAGCAGGGACCAGACGATCACATCACAAAATGTTGCGTCCGTGGGAAGAGGAATGGGGCTTACGGGTTTAGAGGCCCAAAAAGGAAACAGGGGCTTACGCGTGGTTAGCGACCCATGGTGTCGTGGCTTACTCCAGGGTGGAGGCCCATGGTGCGACAAAGCATAGTTGGAAAAGGACTCCACTGGCCTTGGTAGGGGGAAGCACAGAGATGCATGGGTGAAATCATCCATTGAAAGGCTAGGGGCTTACGCTCTGAGGTGGCCCTTCCCCCGTGGGCAAACACCACTCCAACAATGAGGATCTCATTCCATGTGAGGAAGAGTCCATTCCCATGGAGACAAGTGGGCGTAAAGAATGCCCGAGTTGGGGGGACCCTGCGTGCGAAGCACGGGGTCAGACCACAGTTTAACGTCATGTGTTAAGGACGAGGTTCTTAGCAGTTTAACTTCCTGAAGCTTGGATGAAGTGGGTTCGCTCCACACCCCTAGGGATTACATGCCCAACTCCCTCTACCCCTTGTGGGAGGGAAGGCATCGGCAAGGCCGTAGTGAAGGGGGGCCATAGGGCGAACCACCGGGGGGTCCACGTTAGCGTATCCATGCGAAGAAGCAATAGCCATTAGCGTTCCTATGCGAAGAAGCATAAGGCAAAGCAACAAAATTTGAAACATGGACCAAGGGACCTTGAGGTTACTTCGCACAAGCCTGGAATGCCGTACGGGAAAACAACGCATGGCGTGCATGCCCGGCAGGGGAGACAGCAGGTGCCAGCGCAGAGAGGCAGCCATGGGGCGTCAAGGTGAAGGGTCCTGGGCTTTGCGCGCAAAAAGGAAGATTTGCACGCAAAACACCGAGAAGGCGTGCAATTGGAGTAAGGGGATTGCGCGCGGAGAGGGAATTGCACGCAGGGTATTGCGTGCTCAAGACACGGATTGCGCGCAAGGAACAAAACCGGTAGAGGGAGAAAATTCACTTAAGCTGGTGGAGTTGCGCGCAAAGGCGAACTCCGGGGAAAGGTTGCGCGAAATGAGGGATTAAATGGAAGTCATATTGCGTGCGGGGGGATCCGAATTGCACGCATGAGAGCCGATTCGAATTTTGCAACCCCTAAACTGTTCAGGGTAGCCTTTTATTTATAGGCAACGGCCAACGCGAAATCCTGGCGGCACGCGAGATTTTCGGTGCCAGGAACCATCTACGCGCAATATCTCGCCGCAATGAACCGGGGTGCGCAATTATTGCGCACCTAACTGGCTCAATTCTGCGAATACTTGGAGTACTTAGCACGCAAAACATTTTTCGGCGTGGATCCTCCTTTATTTCTCACACCACATCCCGGGCCTCCAGATCGGGCCTCTGATTCCAAATATGACTTTACTTTATCATTCCGAAACTTCCTCCGAATGTTACGGACTTTTTCGGCATCTACAAATGCCCCCCCTTGGAATTGGATCGGCGAGAGGTCGCAACGATCGGATTCCAAGGGAAATTCGGAAACGCTGAAGTGCTGAGTCTCCTGGTCATGTTGCGTGAAAAATTCCAACGGGGCGCGCAAAATGAAGGACTCGCACAGAATCCTTTTTCCGCGCTACGTGGAACCCTGGCCTCACCTATAAAAAGGGGCACTGGGTCCCAAATCCGTACATCCGCTTTTTCCGCGCAATAATCTATTCACTCTCGTGTGCGAAATATCTCCCGCGGCTGCGCGTAAAAACGCTCTGGAAGCGCGGAATTTATTCCGAATTTCGGCTGTGATTTCGTGCCTGCATGGGATCTTCCGTGCTTCGTGTTCCGATTGCGCGCCGATCTCTAGGATTCTGTGCAACTCCTTCAGATTTCACGCAAAACTCTCCGATTCCGCCCCCTACATCCTGATTTCGCGCAACTCCCGAAAAATTCGAGATGGGCGCGAACCGAGTTGATGATGGGGAAGCCACTGCTTATCGGACAGAAATGGCGGCGAACGAGGAGGTTTATGGCACCAAGGTGATTGTCTCCAACAATCTGACCTTGTTCAATCTTGTGACTCCGGCCAAGAAGACGTATCCCCTATCGGACGACCTCCCGCTCTAGAATTTTAGCATCCTGGAGGAGGTGCCCCTACCGGGCTTCGAGGTGGACACGCCGCGGTCGTGGGTGACCCGGGAGGACGAGATTCCTTGCTACAACATCACCAATAACAGGCATCCTGCTAGGGAAACCAGACATCTAGACGCATATGTCCTGAACCCGAGGACTAGGACCATTACCGGGGATGAGCCTGTCACAGAGAATTCTTCGGCCCACTACGTGAGAATGTTCCGTCAGAGCGTCACAGATGACACGAAGGGCTGGCTGAAGGATTGGGACTTACGGTCTGGGGGAAACTTCACCAGAAAATGGGCCTGGGCATTCTGGGTTCGCCATACCTGTGACAAGTTCGAGGACGAACTGCGGTATATCGGCCTGTTCGAGGCATTATGGACATCACAGTTCCACTTCCACCGCTAACCTGAACTCGGGCCAGATCTATTCACCCGGTGGTCTCCTGACTCTAACACATTCTACCTTCATTATGGGGAAGTCGGCATCAGTCTCTGGGATGGTCACTGCATCGGAGGTATCCCACTGGAGGGCTACCAATACGACGAGTTCGTTCCTCCAAAGAATACCTTGGGGGACAGGTCGCGAATGCCTATGCTGACGTGGAACCTATTGGAGCCAGCCAAAGAGAGGATGGGGGTCAAGGACTTCCTGATGGACATTTCCTACAAGGGCTGGTTCAGCTTATTCCTTGAGAAGGATTCGGCCGTCAAGATGTCGGGACGGGGTAAACGGTTCCCAACCACGGCTCAGAGGAGCAGGGACGGGTCATACTGGAGGAACCTGGATGCGGGGCAATACCAATCATGGGGCAACCGTGTCATTGAGGCCCGGGACGCGAACGTCCGGTATGCCGGGTTCCTTGCCGCCTTCTTGATTGGGTGGCACCTGCTGGTGCGGGACGTGAGGATGGGCGTCTGTCCAGCGACACTGATGATGGTGGGCTCCATGACCGCCAACAAACGGTTCAACTTGGGTGTCCCAATACTGGTCAAGCTGTATGCCATCCTGGGATGCATCTCACGAGGGAGGTCGCCTCGGAGAGTATGTGGTCCCTTCCAGATCTTTAATGGCTGGGTGGCGGCTCATCTCGGTGGGTACACTTTCTCATACGTCGTCCGTCCTCCGGGCAATGGTCTGCGACCGTCCTTGATAAACATCGCAGGGGTGGCACCATTGACAGTCAATGAGGAGGGCATGAGAAACCGCATTGGAAACCATGCCAACTTCAACTTCATCCCGTTCTCCACACCAATCGGCCAGATGGTGGACAACGGGCGAGGCTCATTGGAAAAGCAGGAATACTTCCAGAGCATTCGGGGCGGGGTGCTCATGGCTCGGATCGACGGGAAGGTGATCTGCAAGCCTTATGTGCCATCCCAATTCGCCAGGCAGTTCAGGTGCCTCCAATGAATGCCGAAGAAGGTATTCACAGCTGTCTAGTAGGAGAAGAATCCATGTGTCAGGCTCCAGATGTGGTTGAGGTTTACCACCTTCAGCTTTGGCGATGTCATTACCCTTCCTCCCACCGGGGTCGATGCCGGCCTGGTAACCGAATATGCCAAACACTAGACCATTTCATACCCTGAGTTGCTTTTACGCAAGCGAGTCTAGTAGCTTGAAGTTTCCCACGCGGAAACCGGGCGTCGGGAAAGAAGGCAAGGTGCCGCCGGTAGGGGGGAACCAAGGGGCACCTCAGGAAGCGAGGCATGCGCAGGCTGGGACTTCGGCAGTGGGAACATCAAATGGTGTCTCCGCGTCCTCGTTACCCGTAGGGGGGTCACATGAGGCGGCCAGGGAGCTTCCTGGGAAGCAGATAAGATACCTGCTCGAACCTTCCCAAGATGCAACTCTCCCTGCACTGTGGTCGGCCCGGATGACTCTACGGCAATCGCTGAGCGTCGAAGCCATCTGGCAGAAGATAATTCAAAACAGGATCCAACTGCCAGAGGTCGGGCTCGTTCGAATTACCGACCGAGTAAACTTCCATCAGTGGCATGCTTATCTAACAGCCATGGACACATACGCATGCAAAAGGGGGCGGCATGCGGAGCCACCTTTCTTAGTGAAAGTGATGCTCGTCCAGGAGCATGATCTGGAAGCGATGTCGCCAGGAGAAGGTGACAGTGACGAGGAGTCGGAGGGGGAGAAGGAAACCAGAGAGGACAAAGGTGAGGGGGAAGATGAAGAAGAAGAGCCCGAATGTGAAGGGTCGCAAGGGGCAACCTACCAAGGGAATCTCCGAGAGAGCGGCGAGATTGCCGGCTCTGATCTCAACATAACCGAGATACTCGAGGTCTGTCTCTATCTTCATTCACTTCCCTTATTCATACATTCTCCTTTCCAACTACTAACCCACTTCCTCATCCTACTCAAGTGTAGTTGAGTGTTGGATGGGCGTCCCCACCAGAGGAGGGAGGAGAGGAACCGGTGAGACATGATGGGGATCCGACACCCATCATTGAATTAACAAGCACAGAGGGGTCTCCCATCATGGCGGCTCCTGTAGTGGACGAAACACTGGGGACCGATGCTCTGGATTACTGTAAGTCTCACGTTTCACTACAGGCGCTTGGTGAAAGGTCCAAACTGACCAGCATATGCCTTGCGCAGTGATCTCATCATTGGAGGCACGTCAGGCTACGGAGCCCAGGCCGTCCACGAGTGGACCAGCGGCGGACATACCACGTCATTCAGAACATGCTCCCTGCACTGAGTCGGCCCCGACAATTGATGAAATGGGGGCGGCTGACATTAGTGGTGTTGTTCCTGAGACGAGGTCGGAAGCTGGTGGAGGAATCATCGCTACTGGGGCGAGAGAAGAAGGTCATCCGGACATCAAGGATCCTATTCCTCACAAAGGCGTCCCTATGGCGGATCCTGCTGCCAATCTGCTGGCTACCTTCCCCATGTACCAGCCTGCTGACCCTAAGATGATAGATGAATAAGACTCACAGGCAGCCGAGGAGAGCCATATGACACGGCGCAAGGGGTGGAAGTGTATCCAGCGCTTTCTCAAATAGCCTCGGTCGGATTGGCTAAGGCGGATGGGATCACTTCAGACCTGGTTGCGCTTCCTATGCGCTGGAGGGGCTGATGCTCAGTGTCTTCACCCGACGGTCGGTGATTACATGGCCGAGAAGATACGCGATAGCAGTCGGCGCACCGACATTGCCCAGTTTCAAGAAGGATCGGCGAGCACTCAAGCACTGTTGAGGGCAGAGCAGGAAATACGACACCTCGAAGGGAAGGTGGTAGATAAGGAGGCCTTCCTCGCAACATGCTCTGAGCTTATGGAGAAACTGACGGCCCAGCTGGCTGATGCGCAGAAACAATTGGTCGAGGCGAGTCACTAGATGATCATACTTCGAACCGAGCAGGTGCAGGCACAAGCTAGGGATGGTGAGATACGCTCTATGGTGGCTGATAAGGATAGAGTATTCAAAGAGCGAGAAGTGGTCCTGGAGGCTACCGACCAAAGGGTAGCAGCGCTTGAAAGATCGCTTCAGCACGCTGATCCTTGAGGGCTTTGTTTTGGCCATCTCATGAACTTCTTACTTGTACTGCTCATCATCTCAATCCAATACATTTCCCAATACATTCATTTTTACTCTTGGTTTAATATGCTCAAACACAGTTTCGAAATGAATAAAAACTCCTCCATAGGCTCCTGTGGGTTGCACCCAACGCGAGAAGCAAAGGATTCTCGTGCCATCATTTCGTCCAACTGCGGGGCATTGACCATGCTTTAGGCATCCGAAATTGGGCCTGTATTTTTTAGGAGACCACGGGCCGATTGATGTGTCGACTTCTTAATGTGCTCTAACACACGAGTGGGGAAATGTCGGGGGCATTGAAATCCATCCGAACATAGGGGGATGGAGAGGAAGGGTGAATCATGCTGCCCAAATTCTGAACACAATGGGGCGCAACGATGGAGGATAACTGTCAATCATGGCAGAAACACTGCAACCATATCGTGTTGGCCCAGAATGGGGACAATAAATGAGGGCTGACCGCAGACCATGTTCGCAACATGGGGCCTAACTCAAATATTGTCAGCCAGTTTTCCAGAACGTTGGCCCAGGACAGTAGGCGGACCATAGGTCGAGCATCCATACTGTTAGGGGGTCCTATCAAACATGAACATTCCTCCGGAACGTTGGCCCAGGATAGTAGGTGGACCATAGGTCAAGCATCCATACTGTTAGGGGGTCCCGTCAGACATGACCAGTCCTCCGGAATGTTGGCCCATGACTATAGGTGGACCATAGGTCGAGCATCCATACTGTTAGGGGGTCCCGTCAAACATTTCCAGTCATCCAGAGCATTGGCCCAGGACAGTAGGCGGACCATAGGTCGAGCTTCCATACTATTAGGGGGTCCTGTCAGACATGACCAGTCCTCCAGAATGTTGGCCCTGGACAGTAGGCGGACCATAGGTCGAACATCCATACTGTTAGGGGGTCTTGTCAAACATGACCAGTCCTCAGGAACGTTGGCCCAGGATAGTAGGCGGACCATAGGTCGAGCATCCATACTATTAGGGGGTCTCGTCAGACATGAAAGGAAAATGAGGATCTGAATAAGGGGGCCTGCAAAGCATGGTAGGTGGAGTGGTGGTTTGTTCGAATAGAGTCCAACACTCCTGAAATTGCGTCACTGTGGCGAAGGTGCATTAGGCGGACATACCGACCTGATCACGGGTCATCCCAATTTCCAGGCAGGACCTCTTTGGCGAGAGAACTGCTGCTTCCCATTATTACCATGGGGCATCCCGAACATGCTCAGGGTAGATGTCCTGATTACTCCACTTCCCATGAATTCGGGCCGAGGGGCCGACAATAAGGAAGGACAGGGCTTAGTAATTCCTGGGGATGGACCCAAAATGAAATGTCCAGGCGATCCTACCTATCTCATTAGGATGAGAACCAATCCATATGTAGTTCTAGAAGAACAGTTTAACATCATGTTGGATTAAATACATTTTAATGTCATGTGGGTCGAAGGACACACGTCATCTAGGGTAGGCATGGCACGGTGAGTAACCTGACGTAAATGAGGACATAATCCCTCACCACACCGTAGAATCCCACAAGAGAGAGCGAGTTGTAGAAAGCCAAAGAAATGTTCTTAGTTTTAGGTCTTAGAACTCGTACCAAAGGACAGAAAGAAACATAAGAGGCACATGGTGGTGTAACTCAAAAACCTGGGGTGAATGGGAATAGTGTGTGTGTACGGTGCGGTGAACAAACCAACATGAATGAGGACATGATACCATATCACACCGCACAACCCCCCTTGGGAGAGGTTTCAGGTCAAGGGACCGAGACCAAAAATTAGGCTGGGCCCACAGGGAAGTGCCCGGGCACTCCTACGTATCTCATAAGGTTGAGAATCAAGCCTCACATAGTTCTTGAACGTGTCCTAGTTTAAGGTCATAGAGCTTGGACCATGAATGGTTAAGGGGAACAAGGGACACATGACAAGGCAGTTACAAAACCCGACGTGAATGAGGACCTAAGCCCTACTTACCATGTGTTCTCTGGGAAAATGCTCGAGCCGAGGGATCGAACACGAAGGTTAGTCTGGGCCTGCGGGGAAGTTCCTGGGCGCTCCTACAAATCTCATAAGAATGAGAATCAAGCCATACGAAGTTCTGGAGCGGTAGCGTCCTATCGGCGCATAGCCGGGACGATACCATCACAATTTAAGGTCATAAGGTTTGGACCGTCACACAGTTTAAGGACTTATGGTTTGGACCGTCACACAGTTTAAGGTCGTATGGTTTGGACCGTCACACAGTTTAAGGTCATAAGGTTTAGACCAATGGGAACACGCATGATGCGATACCATCATTGTGCATGATCCCGAGAGAGGATCCTCAGGCCAAGGGGCGGACGAGGGTCCAACCATCAGGAGGTGAACATGGGATGCTAACTCCCAGTTTTGCTGGTCCCGAAACGCAATGTCCAGGAGACACCTTGTTTCTTATGGGGAGGAGGGTCAAGCTGCCCACAACCTGGAAAGGAGAAACTCAAGCACATACTCTAGCACTCAGATTGTTGGAGCCCTGTGAGACACTGTTATGCAACTTGGTCTGTCTGACGCGTGGGGGTGTACTGAGGGTTAGTACAAGGAGTGTCAAGATTTCACCTTGACACGGTGGGGCGGAACATGACATGAATCATGCCACCAACATTCAGGGCCTGGGGAAGCCAACATTACGACTGAGGATTGCTGCTAACCATGTTCGCAACACAGCATCCTATTGTGTTAGCCATGGGGACAAATAAATGAGCATCAACCACTGACCATATTCGCAATGCGGGATTTGAATCAATTTTTTGTCTGAAACCCTCGGGGCCATTGGCCCGTGACGGTAGGGGAGCCCTTGGGCGTTGTATCCAGGCTGTTCTTGGGGGTCCCTCTGGGTGTGAAGGATGATGGGGGCTCGAATGAAGGGGAACACGAAGCTTGGAAAGTTGACGGAACTTGCCTAAGTCGAATCTGGCACTCCAAGTCCTAGACAGGAGTACCCTGAACACATAAGAAGACCACTGGAAAGGGTCAAAGGGCTCATTCCGAGAGTGGCCAAAATATAGAGGATCCCCGGGCAAAACAGGGGGTGCAATGCCAAACACCCTCGCAACCGGGAGATTGTAGGATCTCCTAAGAGATGGGGCTGGACCTGACATCTGGGTGTTCAGGCGGTCCTACGTATCCCATAAGGATGTGAATCAAGCCAAACGTAGTTCTTGAGGGAGCCTTTTATGGTCATGGGAAACATGACATAGGAGTGTTAATCCTGAGGACAGGGTGCGCGTGGTGCATCTATTGAAAACCCGACGTGAATGAGGCCATATTACCATACCACGCCATGTGATCCTGTGGTCACGGTCCCAAAGGCAAGACAGACACGATAGTGGACCTCAAGATGGACTCGAAGACGAATGGTTTGGGCGTTCCTACGTATCCCATTAGGAAGGGAATCAAGCTAGTCATAGTTCTGTCAATACAGTTTAACGTCATGTTGGATGAAATATGGATCATAGTTTCAGGTCTTAGAACTCGGACCACAAGAAAGGAAAGAACCAAAAGGGGATCTTAGTTTAAGTCTTAGAGCTCAGACCATGTGCAGTTTAAGGTCATACGGGACCATAGAGCCCGAATGTAGGGAAAAAATGCAGTTTAAGGTCATGCGGGACCATATAGGATTAAGCAAAGTACTTGTTGAGGAACCTGGCGTTGGTTTGAGGAGTGACACGCTCACCATCCATAGTCACCAGGGAATACACGCCATTGGGATAGACCATATGGACAATAAAAGGCCCCTCCCACTTTGGCTCCAACTTGGGCGGTTTCCTTCCGGTATTCATTGGCGCTCTGAGAGCCAGCACCGAGTCACCTTGCAGGAAGGAGTGGAGGCGAACCTTCTTATTGAAAGCTCGAGCCATCCTTCTATGATGCCTTTCCAAGTTAGGTAAAGCGCGCAACCTACTTTCATCTAGCGCTTCCAATTCGTCTAGACGGAGTTCGGCAACTCAATCCGGTGCTTGCTGGTCGTAGACCGTCATGCACAATGAGGGCAGCTGGATCTCGATGGGTAGGATGGCCTCAGATCTGTATACCATTGAATACAGAGTCACCAGGGTGGAGCTACGAGTCGTCATCCTATAATCCCAGAGGGCGTTGGAGAGCTTTTCCGGCCAACTTTTCTTGTTCGGACCAACCATTTTTTACAGAATGTTAGAGAGGGATTTGTTAAACACCACAATATGTCCATTCTCCTGCGCATGATAGTGGGAGGTGTGGTTAGAGCGAATGTTGTACATGGCATACAACTTCTTCAGCTCGGCCGCTTGGAAGTTTGTTCCGTTATCTGTGAGGATAGCATGAGGTATTCCAAACCGGTAGATGATATGGGAGCCCACGAAGTCAGCGATTGAACAAGCCTTGACTTCCCTGAGCGGGATTGCCTCGGCCCACTTCGAGAAGAAATCCGTAGCAGTTAAGATGAACCGGCACTGGCAGGCCATCGTCGGCGGGTAAGGGCCTATGACATCCAACCCCCAGACTGCAAAGGGCCAAGAATACTTAGTAGTATGGAGAGGCACCGGCGGCCGATGCACGAAGTTAGCATGAACTTGGCATGCATGACACCTCTTGGCATACTCGATGCAGTCGTGGATCATGGAGGGCCAGAAATATCCCAGCCTCCGAATCTGGTGAGACAATCACGACCCGGCCTGGTGGGCGCCACAGGAACTAGCGTGCACTTCTCGCATGACCTGTGGGATCTTGACTCCTTGAAGACAACGGATGGGAACACCATCATACCCACACCTGTAAAGGAGATGCTCACGGCTGGGACCACTTCGAAGAATGAACTGCGGCGCATGGCGCTAGATTCGTTCTTGCTCTGCTCAGTCCATCAGAAGATTTCTGTGCTGGAGGTACTCAACCAAGGGTGTCCTCTAGTCAAGAACTGCCTCGATCACCACTCCTGAAGCCCCCGAGGGTCCTGACGTAGAGGCACCAGTGGTGAGATGGTTCAATCATGGGCAACGATCTCCCTCTGTGATTACAGGAGCAATGGCTCTTCGGTGCGCCATGTGGATGGTTATGTCATCTTGTTCGGGCTCCGCAAGTGATGCGGACAGGCTAGACAAAGTATCTGCTTGATTGTTTTGCGACCGGGAAAAGTGGACGACTTCTAGTCAGGAGGGGAACTTGGCCATTAGATGGAGGGTTCACTCCAGCAACAGCAAGAGTTCTGGATTCCTGACAGCATAGTTACCATTAACCTGCTTGATGACTAGCTCAGAGTCCCCTTTCACACACAGATGGGGTACATTAACCTCTAGAGCCAACTCAAGGCCAGTGATGAGGGCATGATATTCTGCCTCATTGTTGGTGCAGCCTTCTGACAACAAGAATGAATATGGTAGAACGGATTCCTCCGGGGTGATGAAGACGATACCCAGGCCCACTATGTTAAGCCTAGGATCGTTGATCCTTCTACCGGTAGGGCTTTGGGAGGCGTCGTCAAAGTGCATCTGCCAGCATGGGATGGCGTGATCGACTGAGAGGATTTCCTCATCAGGAAATCCCAAATCCAGTGACTGGTCCGTAGAGGTTGGGTGGGAAGCTAAGAAGTCTTCCAATGAATGTCCTTTGACGGCTTTCTAAGGTACGAACCTGATGTCGAACTGCTAGAGGATCACCGCCCAGCATTCCAATCGGCCAGTCAACAATGGTTGGTTCAGGATGCATTTCAACGGTTCTACTCGAGAGACAAGGTGTACCTCGTGGTGCTGCATGTAGTTCCACAACTTCTTTACGGAAAATATGAGCACCAAGAATCTCTTCTCGATAGGATAATATCTAATTTCTGCATCGAGAGAATTTGGATGAGGTATTAGAGGCTATTATCTGTTCCCTCGTTGTTCTTCTGGGTGAGAAGGGCGCTGGGGGATCGCTTCAGGGCGGTCACATAAAGGACCAGCAGCTTTCCGGGAACGGGTGGCATCAGGATCAGAGGTTGGAGCAGATACCGCTTGATTTCCTCAAAAGCGGTATGACACTCTTATTCCCACCCATAGGCGGCGCCTTTACTCATGAGCCGAGAAAAGGGCTTCCAATTGCCAACCATATTCGCAATGAATCAGCGTATATTGGCTAAGTTTCCTTGGAGGCCTCGAAGCTCCCGAATATTATTTGGGGGAGGCATCTGACTGATGGCCTTGATATTCTCGAGGTCGATCTCGATACCTCGATACCTAACAATGAAGCCAAGCAACTTTCCAGTGGTGACCTCGAAGGCACACTTCAACGGGTTCATATTCAAGCGGTGAGAACGGAGGAAACCAAACACATTCTCAAGGTCTTTGAGATGGTCCTGGAGCTGACGAGACTTAACCACCAGGTCGTCTATGTAGCACTCCACAAGTGTCCTGAGGGTCGGCTTGAATATGCGGCTCATAGCCTGTTGATAGGTGGCACCCGCATTCTTCAGGCCGAAGGGCATAACCCGATAGCATAAAGTACCCTTGGGGGCCCTGAAGGCAGTGAACTATTCATCCTCAAGGGCCATCCAGACCTGGTTGTACCCGGAGTACCCATCCATGAAGGAGAGGGCTTGGAACCCGGCTGTTGCATCGATCAATAGCTCTGTCACGGGAAGGGGAAATTCATCCTTCGGACAGTGGCGATTAAGATTGCGGAAGTCGATGCAGACCCTGATCTGCCCGTTTTTCTTCCTGACGGGCTCAATGTTGGATAGCCACCTAGGTTACTAGAATTCCGTGACGAAGTTTCCCTTGATGATCTTATCAACTTCGACATCAACCATGGCACCATAAGAGGGGTGCATTTTTCTGGGAGGATGCTTGAACCCGTGATGGTTTGCTGGGAGGCCAAGACGGTGGACGGCTACCTGGGGATCTAGTCCCGACATCTCGTCATAACTCCAGGCAAACACATCACGGTGCTTTCTGAGGAAGTCTATGTACTGTTGTTGTTCCTCGGGGGGCATAGCGGCATTGAACAATGTGGGTCTCGGGTCCGCCTCACTATTGAGGTTCACTTGCACAAACTCGTCGACTGTGGTAGAGATTCCCTCCTCAAAGGCAGGAGGAGCATCTTCCATGTCTTCTTCTCCGATTGCGGAAGGATCATCCGCAGGGGGAGCCGCTTCAGGGCCACTCGACCCTGATGGGGAGCTGGCGCTGGCTTGGGCGGAAGAGGTTGTCATGACGGGAGACTCATGCACCATGGAGACAATGGCGACGAAGGCGGTTGATCCAATCCCGTCTGGCCTTCGGCCCAAGGGGCCACACTTTACGACATCAAATTAGTGGTGACACATTGGCTTGAGCCGGTCGATTCTAGCCCAGCAAAACAGAAACGTATGACGTACTATCGTTGCCATGAGCCCAACGCCCCGATATCGTATAGGGGTAGGAGGCTCGGGGATCACATTAGCCTGTTTGGTGTAAGAGTACGAGGTGATTTCCTGCCATCACATAGACCCGGAAATATGCCTTCGTCTGGTACCCGAGACAACAAATCACTCTCCCATATCGGTAGTCGTGGCTTCCAACCAATGAATTGGGAAGACATATGCGTCATCCAAACCTGCCCAGGGATCACTCGTGACAGTGGTGGGCTCAACCTCACCTTCCAGGATTTTCTTTCCTTGCTCCTGTAATAGTCAGCGTCTAGGTAATGAGCATCGCAAGAGGCAAACAGATATGCATCTCCTTGGAGCACGCCCACTCGATCTTTAAGGGAATATTTGAGGCACTAATGGTACGATGAGGGAACCGTTGCGTGAAGGTGGAGCCACGTCCTTCCCATTAACGCATTGAAGACGGTGTCCTAAGAGACAACCATGAATTCGGTATTGGCAATTAAGCCTTCTAACTAGGTCTTCAGACGAATCTTGACAAGTGGAATTTTCTTAGTCCTATCATACCCCTAGATTCTGAGGTCGGAGGGAGTTAAATTATCCTCGGACAACCTCAATTTTCACAGTGTCCGAGTTGGGATCAAGTTAATCCCAGAACCCGTGTCGATAAGACAGCGACGGACATCCATGCCATTGAACTGGCCGGTGATGTACAACAGGTGGATGTTCCCCTGTATGGGAAGGTATTCATCTTCATCAGAAAACGAGATAACCGTCTGACATTTGGCGTCCTCAATCACCTTGGTGTGGAAGGCTTCTATGGCCGCCACCTCCGTCTCAAACTGGAGGGGGATCCTTAGAGCCTTAGAGAGCGCCTCACACATTCAGACGACAGGCGAAGGGACTCAAGGATGGAAATCCTTACCGGAATTCCAGCCAGATGCTTCAGGACATCATACTTTCGCTCAAAACATGAGCTTCTGCTTACAGGAGGTCACTCTGCGATTGGGGGCATGAAAGGCCCTGCTGGGGGGATCAGTGATTGACTGGTACTAGGAACGTCCCGCTGTTCACTAGCTGAAGCCCGAGAGGTGGCTGTCGTGCTTGGACCGGAAGGCCGTAGTCAGCCGGTGGAAGGGCAGGGCTGGTTGCGACACGGGCGAGGCGGTTCCGCCCGATCCAGCAACACAAAAGGTGGTGGAAGTGAACCTGTCGACACCGGGTGAGGGAGCCGTGAGTGCTGCTCTCTTTACCGGGCATGCTACATGGTCTCGGTAGCACGCACAACCTAACTGGAGGTGACGAATTACGTGCCCCGGTGATCCATGTAGCCACGGCTCCGCCGACGTTGGCGACAGCTGGGGACATTGTGGAGGTCCACCTAGCGCTCCTCATCACCGAGAGTCAAAAATGGATTTACCAACTCTACGGTGTTAACCAAAGCGTACCCCTGACTTTCACTCAAGGATTCATCCACTACCGGACGGGGTCTCTGAGGGATCCCTATCTCCGGGGGCATGAAATCGCCAAGCGTGCATGAAGATGATGGCAATGGAAGGTCGTGTTCTTTCTTCTTGCGCCTCTGCCTGCTCTTCTGGGAAGAAGTAGGCTGGGACGACGATGCCAAAGTGGACTCGCAGACTCCGAGGGCTCTGGCTGACTCAGGCGAGCATGGATGATGCCATGGGCATGGGCGACCGTCTTGCGGGCCATCCAGTCATTATACATCCGAGACCCACGGTTGGAAACTTGTTCCCACTCATCCCCGTTGTCACTACTACCATCTGATCTCACAAAGACACCTGTCACCTGTGCCGGGGCTGGTCCTAACCTGACTATGTTGTTGTCAATCTGGTCTTGGAGCCAGTCCTTGAACACATAGCATCACTGGATGGTGTGTCCTAGGAACCTGTGATAAGGGTAGTAGTTAGGGTGATCAGTGAGACATGCCTCTTCTGGCTTCCGGTATTCAGGCAGCCGCATGATCCTCTGTTCCAAGGTGCTATGGAAATAACCGGTGTCCTAGGCCTCGAAAAATGAGTAAGTCTGATTCCTTCTGTATGGAAAGGGGGATCTTGGGGGGTGACCATGACCAGGGGCCGGAGGAGTAGGCCGAGGAGGCGAAGCTGGATTATCTCACTGAGGTGGTGGCTGTGCGTTACGCGGAGGCGCCTGCCGATTTTGAGGCGGTCGCTGCTGGGCCAGAGGTTGTGCCCCTGGGGTGGACCCCTATGAGATTGTTGAGCTAGCCTTACTGGTAGCAACTCTAGCTGTCTGGGTGCCTCTATCTGGGCTACAGTAGCGGGCTCAGCTCTAGCGGCTCTCCTTGTAGGGATTACAGGAGGCAACAAGCGTGCCTGACTGGCATGTTGCAGGGCTTCTTCGAGGCGCTGAGCCTTGTCCAAGAAGTCCCAGAACCCTCCGGGGTAATTCTGTGTGATCAAAGAAGGAACCAACTCTGCCTTGACGTTCCCTACACACATCGTCACTAATTTCTCTTGAGTCAGTGGCATGTCAAGGGAGTATGTGAGCCCCTTCCATCGGGCGACGAAGTCCACAACTCGCTCATCGGGCCTTTGCTTGCACCTGAAGAGGTCTGCAATGTTCATCTTCTGGGTTGTGGACAGAACTGGTAGAGAAATTTTCGGCAAAGGTCCTCCCGGCTAGTCACAGATCCAACAGTGAGCTGGCTGTACCAGACGAATGCTGGTCCTTCTAGTGTCTGAATGAAGCACCGGAGCTTGGATGCCTTCTGCTGCGTCAGAGTCCCTAACATAGGCCTGCACCTCGATTTGAAGTCGGCCAAGTGTTGTGGCGGGTCTTCGGTCCCATTAAAGGGGGCGAAAGTGGGGTTCCCAAATCCCGGCGGGGCTGGCATATTATCCACCCAGGCCGAGTATGGCTTGTAGTCCGGTGGGATTGACACCTGCCGAGTTTCTAGGGCCTCCAAGCGAGCAATGAGTACTTCTATCAGGTCATCCAGATGCAGATTCCTATCCTGACAGGGATCTCTAACCACAAGCGCATTTCCAGGCTCTTCGATATGGTAGTCACGCTTAGCAGCTCGCGGGGCGGCTGGCGAAGTGACTCTCAGGGCGGTGGGAGGAAACCGAGCAGGGTCCCCCAGGTGGTCCCCCCGCTCAGGAGGGTTCGATGAAACATACCGCTCCCTCTTTCCATGGGTTCCAGCGTCTCCCCTGTCGGCGAACACGACATGGTCATGGTTTCCCGGGGGGATCTTAGCAAGGGGTAGATGCTCCTGTCCCTGCTGTCCTGGTCTAGGGTTACCATAGTCAGGCCGCCTCTCTACGATGTGTTCGGCCAATAGATCATCAACTAGCCTCTTTTGCTCAGCTAGCTGTTGGCGCAGCGTGGCCTTCTCGACATCTTCCCCTACCTTCTGAACCGAGGAAGATGGGTCGACAATCTTGACAAACCCGACGGTCTCTTTCCCCTTTCCGATGTTTCGGCTCAGTGTCAGTGCCTCCGCGGGTATAGGGAGACCTAGGTGGTTCCTCTGTTGGTGAGTAATCCTCCCAGATGGGTCCATTAGCGGCCTATCCTCAGGGGGTGAGTCCTCGTCGAGGGGATCCACACCATTTCCCTCATATTAATGGTCATCCATGTTGACTTCCACTGCCCTCGGCGACGTTCCCTCAGGGTCATCCAGTGATTCGGGCTATCAGTGGATCTCACAGAATGTAAGAGTAGTGTACTGTCCCCATCCACGGACATGCGCTTGGGGGTTGGCTTCCTCAATATTTTTGCAGAGTACTTGAAAACTCTGGACGCTTTGTTGCTGGAGGGCCTCGTGGTGGCCCAACGACTTGGGTTGCCGAACCGCGGGGAGTGCTACTAGGTCGACCCGACGACACTGCTCACCAATCTCCTCGACATGCGCCTGGCTCCCGGGATAAGGCGCAAGCTGATGAAGAAGGCGGGAGTGAGTCACCCGAAGGGTCTGGCGGGAGTATTCCAACTCTTCCGGGGTGAGTGACTCTGGCACATCAAAATCCGATTCTACGACAGGCCAAAACTTCTCAGGGAAATGGCCCGCTGCAAGAATAGTCCAGAAGCTCCACAACTCCGGTTCGGGGTCCGGACCTTGCCTCCATTTCTCGTCTGCCGAGGATAGTCGAGGAACTAGAAATGGCACTGAGGCAGGCCGTTGGTCCGGTGGGCTGGCCAGCGGGGAATATGACGAACAGGCCGATTGGCCGCCGATCCCTGGGTCATCTTCCAGGGGTTGCATTGCCCTGGCTGCCACGTCGCCATAGGACGGGTCAGAGAATGGGCCTCCTATCACAGCGTCGGTACTCGCCGAGGGTGTGTCACCTCGCGACTCTTCCATCAGTCCCCAGAAAAGTTCCCCACCATCCCTGACAGAGGCGGAAGGTTCTTCTGGGGAGGCCAGTGGCAACTGTGGGCTTAACCCCTGGGGGTACGCCAAGTCCTCGTCCTCCTGGATATACCTACAATGGGAGGAGGGAATCATGCAGACCTTGAATTTGGGGAGTACGAGACTGACACACCGCGTCCCCATCCCTGCCCTCAACTCGAAGGGCTGGGGGGAAGGTTCCATCATTGAGTCGTACACCGCATCGGAATCAGAGAAACAGACTAGTTTAATTTCCATCTGAACTCCCATGACATTCCTCTTACGGCGACGATGCCCGACCTTCCTGCCACTGGGTATCTCCTCAGGGTAAGGATGATTTCCGTCAAGGAGTCCCCCGGTTGCAATAGAGCTGGGGCCGAGGGGACTGAAGGCCGGGGTGTGAGAAGCACTGGGACAGATGTCGAAAGGGACAATGGGGAGGACCTCCATGCGAAGTGAGCGACTGGATACACAATGTCTCCATACTCATGGCCGGCAGTAGTGGGAGTGACCTTATACCCCATGGAGTGGGTGATGGAAAGAGTCAGACCCGAAGCATAGTCGTCGTGAAGAAGCCTTCGGTTTTCCATATCAGTGGCATGGAATGAGCCTTCACGGTGGGTGGGACTATGGCGGATTGGTTCGCAGTGGCCATTTCCAGTGCCCGCGACCGGGAGATTCGACCCAACATGCCTACAGGGAGGTCGAGGTTTCGATCCCATTCGGGCATGTGGCTGCCCCTGCTCAACGTGTGTGGGGATCTGGTAACGGGAGTCAACAGTGGGTCAGGCCACAGTGGTTGCTGATGTGGATGCCCCAGGACAGGAATTCTCTCCCGCTCGCACCCGAAGCTAGCATTGAGTCAGCTGGGCTGGAGCCAGCGGTGCAGGCATGAAAATTATCCACTCCATGGCCTGGGGAGTCGGGCGGCGGCGTTGACGCAGCCTGGCGGGGGTTCTTGCCGTTAACCCCTGGAACGGGTCTCTGATCGGGTGGACCTGGACATCCCCCACCTCATTGGTGTAGGGGAGGGATGTGTCAAGGTGCTCCGAGGATAGGCTCCTGAAGCGGTTGAACGTCGGAGTGGGGAGCAGCGGATCCCTGCGTGGCCCTCGAGGGTGGCGATGGTGGTGAGGCACATCCGCCTCTAGATCCAAGCAGTCCATGCCCCTGTTAGGGATGACCCCTTCCTCGTCATACATATGAACCAGGTCATTGATCACCCTCCATTGGATGATTTCTAACAGTGAGAGGGGGCGCGAGCACCCGGCTGCTACGGTGGTCGAAGTCGGAGCAACCATTGAATAGGTAGGACCGCGCGGGGTAGCCTCGTCAGTACTACCCCTACCCCTACGCCGATGGGAAGGTGGCGATCGAGCTCCAAATGCAGTGATCTAATTACTGGAAGCAGGAAGATGAACCCATTAGCATCAACAGGAAAAGATATCAACAACCAAGTCCCAACGTCATTCCGTCTTCCATAGTGGGTGAGAGGGATCCACGTTGACGACGTCGCAGAACGGAGTGGTCAACGTCCTGACGGCCTCGACCCCTGGTGGGATTCACGTCCCGGTGAGGGTTACCCGGACCTGGTGACATTCTAGTCTTCTGACACCCCAACCGCTACCATTCTCCGCATTGAGGAGAAGAGATTCATGTCGGGTTCACCATTTTTGTTGCTCTGATTCTTTCGTCGGGACGCGCACATCTGTATGCGGGGAGGACGCACTCCTTGTTACCCCGCATTCCCACTTTCAAAAGGCGGGTGACATCCGTTCCTTGTTCAGGGACGTCTGCTCCTTGATCGAAACCGGGATGATGGGATTTCAGTTCTTCCTTCCGTGGATTCCTCCTCAGAGCTCATCACCTAGTCTGGGTCTCCCTCATAGATTTAAGACTTGCTCGTGAATCTCATTCCAGGTGCCATATCTACATGGATGCTAGTTAATTACGCTGCTTCCATCGAGATGCTCCACGGGGTATTTTCTGGGTAGTAACCTTCGGTGGGGAGAATGGTCACGTTGGGGTGTCGTTGGCATGTCTGTCTTTGGTCCCTCATCACAGGGCATCTCAAGGGCACGGAAGCCCGAGGCATCCCACATCAAACGCGGGGAATATGTACCATCTGAGGTTTTCCTCAGCTTCCCATGTTTAACACGAGGTATGTCGTGAGTTTAACGTCTTGCGGAGACGGATCGGGTTGAAGGACCCCTAGGGGTAACACCGATGTTGGGGCCAGCACGTGGATGGCTTCCCAGATGTCATAGAGTGGTATGGGGTGGCATGATCTCACCGGGATGTGGCGGCATGGGTAAGGATCAGGTTGGATGGTGGAGTGAGAAATGGGGGTTACATTCTACGACGACCCAAGAGGGGGGATAAATTTTAACATCTTGCAGGATGAGATACAATTTAACGTCATGCGGGATGAGATACAGTTTAACATCATGCGGGATGACATACAGTTTAACGTCATGCGGGACGAGATACAGTTTAACGTCATGTGGGATGAGATACAGTTTAACGTCATACGGGACGAAATACAGTTTAACATCATGCAGGATGAAATACAGTTTAACGGCATGCGGGACAAAATACAGTTTAACGTCATGCGGGACGAAATACAGTTTAATGTCATGCGGGATGTGATACAGTTTATATTCTTGCGGGACAAAATACAGTTTAACGTCATGTGGGATGAAATACAGTTTAATGTCATGCAAGACGAAATACATTTTAACGTCATGCGGGACGAAGTACAGTTTAATGCCATGCAGGATGAAATACATTTTAACGTCATGCGGGATGGAATAAATTTTAACGTCATGCGGGATGATGGATTTAGGGATTATGCTCTGAGGCGGCCCATGGTGGTCAGGGAACCGACGTGGAGAGGTCGGGATGACCGAGTGGTGGGCTTGAACCTCTTGGAGGCTTCCTACATACCACGCGTTAGCACAGATCCAAGTCCACATAGTTCGCTGGGATGGGGCTTACGCTCTGAGGCGGACCATGGTGGTGCCATGGTCGATGCACACTCTAAGCCCACGTGAGTCACGCTCGGTGTGAGAAACAAGAGGCAGCAGGTACCAGACGATCATGTCACAAAAGTTTGCATCCGTGAGAAGCGAAATGGGGCTTACACGTTGAGCAGCCCAAAGAGGATACCTGGGCTTATGCGTGGTTAGCAGCCCTTGGTGCTGGGTCTTACTCCAGGGTGGAGTCCTGTGGTTTGACAATGCACAGTGGGAAAAGGACTCCACTGGCCATGGCAGGGGGAACCACGGAGATGCACGAGTGCAATCATCCGTTGAAAGGCTAAGGGATTACGTTCTGAGGCGACCCTTCCCCCACAGGCAAAGGCCACTCCGATAAGGAGGATCTCATTCCATGTGAGGAAGAGTCCATTCCCGTGGAGACGAGTGGGCGTAAAGAATGCCCGAGCTGAGGGGACCCTGCGTGCGAAGCACGGGGTCGAACCACAGTTTAACGTCATGTGTTAAGGACGAGGTGCCTAGCAGTTTAACGTCCTGCAGCTTGGACGAAGTGGGTTCGCTCCACACCCTAGGGCTTACATGCCCAACACCCTCTACCCCTTGTGGGAGGGAAGGAATCAGCAAGGCCGTAGTGAAGGGGGGCCGCAGGGCGAACCACCGAGGGGTCCATGTTAGCGTGGCTATGCGAAGAAGCAATAGCCTTTAGCATGCCTATGTGGAGAAGCATATGGCAAAGCAACGCAATGGTAAACATGGCCCAAGGGACCTTTAGGTTACTTCTCACGATCCTGGAAGGCCGTTCGGGAAAACAATGCATGGCGTGCATGCCCGGTAGGGGAGACAGCAGGTGCCGGCAAAGAGGGACAGCCAAGGGGCGTCAAGGTAAAGGGTCCTGGGATTTGCACGCAAAAAAGAAGATTTGCACGCAAAACACCGGGATGGCGCGCAATTGGAGCAATGGGATTGCACACGGAGAGGGAATTGCGCGTAGGGTTTTGCGTGCATGGCAGGGTATTGCGCGCACAAGACACGGATTGCGCGCAAGGAAGAAAACTGGTAGAGTGAGAAAATTCACTTATGCCGGTGGAGTTGCGCGCAAAATAGAACTCCGGGGAAAGGTTGCGCGAAATGAGGGATTACCTAGAAGTCATATTGCGCGCGGGGGGGAGCCGAATTGCGCGCACGATAGCTGATTCAAATTCCACAACCCCCAAACCATTCGGGGTAGCCTTCTATTTATAGGCAACGGCCAGTGCAGAATCCGGGTGGCACGCGAAATCATCCGCATCGGGAACCGTCTGTGCACAATATCTTACCGCGAAGAACTAGGGCGCGCAATTATTTCACGCCTCAGTAGCTCGATTCCGCGAATCCCGGGAGTACTTCGCGCGCAGAACATTTTTCCGCACGGATCCTCCTTTGTTTTGCGCACCACATCCCGGGCCTTCGGATCGGGCCTCTAATTTTGAATATAACCTCGCTTCATCATTACGAAACATCCTCCGGGAGTTACGGACTTTTTCGGTGTCTAAAATTAGTAACATCTTATGGTTAATCTCTACCTTCTACATCATTTAAAGAATTTGAATTTACATGTCATTTTTTAAAATAAATGGGAATTTTAAGAGTCCGAGATAACTAACGGCATGTGATTTCGAGGCCCAGACTTCATCGAATGAATTTCTGATCTTTATTTTAGGTACATTCAGTAAACGTGTGAGTGTTTTTTTATAACTTTTGAACCAGTTCTCGAAATTGAAGTCTGAGGACACCGTTGAACTCGTAGCTCTAGTATTCTCTTAAGGAAACTTTCACCTCAACAACAGATGGTCAAGGGTGAAAGTTATTTTTTGGGTTTTTCATGAAAGAAATAAATAAAAATAAAAGTGTGTGAAATTTTATTTTTATTTTCAACACACATGTGGGTGTTGGGAGGTGGGGTCCAAAAGAACAAAACCTCCATGTGGAAGTTGAGAAGTGGGGACCACCCTAACCTAACTACCCATGAGAGGTTTTGGTAGTGGGGACCACCCAAGACCTAAACCTCTTGAACTCCCCTCATTATAGAGAAAACAAACCTCTCAACTGCCCCTCATTAATTTGGAGGAGGTTCTTGACTTCCTCCACATTAATTGTGCCAACGCACATACCATTAATATGCCAAACAAGTTAATTGATTTGGCTATTTGGAATTTGTGCCATCGAACTAAATTGAGAACATAATCTATTATCCTTGGAATCATTGGAGGAATTGGGAGGAAGGATCTCTTGGGAGAAACCTCTTAAACGATGAGTTCTCCAGCGATGAAGAATGATCCACCAATGAAGAACGTCGACCCCCTTCAACCTTCTTCCTCGGGACTTCATCCGATGTGGTACATCCTCATATACGGTGAATTAATGACCTTACTACCTTCTATCACCATCTTCATTAAGCGAATGAGGTAGGGGTTTATTTCTATTTTATTATCTCTTTATAGGTTCTCCCCTTATAATTATTTTTGAGGGATTTGGAATAGAAATTGACATGGGTTTTGGGAAATGATGTTTTAAAATATCTTCCATACAAGTTCATGATTCGTTATTTGTGAACTGATTGCTACCACTCTAAACGTGGATTGTGCAGGACAAATGTACATGGACCGACTCCTACTCTATTTTTCTTTGATGTGTTTTTCAAAATAGAGTAATGCAAAGACGGCCACAAAGGCAATGACGCCGCAACCCGCGGCCTAAACAACACATGCCGACCCGCGGTGCTTCGCTTCCCCGACTGAACCGGCCCCATGCCTGCTGGGTCACCCACGGACAGACCGAGCTACTGCGGCACCCTGGGCTGAACCCCCTCATCACAATTCCATCATGCCGAGCCACCGTGCCAAGCCAATGCGCCACCCTGCGCCAAACCCCCTCTTCGCACCGCCACTATTATAAGCCATTGCATCACCACCGTCCGCCGAGCCTCACTGTCGTCCAACGATCTGTGCCTCCACTGTTGTTGTGCCCTCACCACGGACCTCCGAGCTACCCTCGTCGTGGCCGTGTGAGCCGCCTCGAGCTGAGCCAGCCTACGGATGAGCCGTTCCGTGGATGAGCCGCCCTCGCAGCACCCTCGGAGGCTGAGCCACCTCTGCGGCCCCTTACAACCATTGGTCTGAACCCAGCGGGCCAGGCCACCCACCAGGCCAGGCCGAACCCAATGGGCAAGGCCACCCAGCAGGTCGGGCCGGACCGAATCTGGGCCCACTTTGACCCATTTATTTTTTTGGCCATAACATTGGCACCAGAAGTCCATTTTACAAACCGTCAGCGTTGTGGGGAACCATGGAATGAGACGGTCCCTTTTAGTGATACCCCACTGAGATTTTGTTTCAGATGGGTAACAATCAGGTTGGATCGAGCATGAATCCATCTAGGCCCCCAGGACTAAAAGGCTAATAACTCAAAGACCGGGCATTCGATTGATGCGTCGTCTATTAGGTTGAGACCCCAATGATGTGGAGGACCTCTGAGATGATTCTTAGAGAGGCTTTGTGGCAGTTGTACTATCGAACAATAGGTTGTACATCAGATCCTCCAAGAGATGAGCGAGCATTATGCGGGAATCTAGTAGTTGGGAGAGACCTATAGACTGCTGACCATTTCGACTCGGAGTGACTTGACAGGACCATTGGGGGAGTGCCTTAGTGATGTGGCATAGCCATGGTGGGTAGTTCCTTGGTGATGTGACAAACCCATAGTACTCGGCGGGAGTACCTTAGTAGGCCCTGAGGGGGAGCGCCTTGGTGTCACGGCATACCCACGGTGGGGAGTTCCTTGGTGATGTGGCACATCCACGATACTCGATGGGAGGAGTACCTTAGCAGTCCAATTTTAGTGGGAAGAGCCTTTGTGTGACATAGCAGGCCAACTTTACTCAATAGATTATGAGTTCTCTAGTAGCTGAGGGTTCAGAATGTTACCTGATACTACCGCTTGGAAAAATCTTTGTGTGAGATGAGTCAAATCCTCGGGTGCATTCCTCATGATTGAGATGAATTACTTGATAACATAGGTATATTTATAGGCATATAACTAAGTAAAGATTTCTGTTGAATTCATACTTTTTGTTTTATCCTTGTTGGATTATGTGAGACCTAGAGGATCATTGGGTCCCTAGTGAGTATCGTTATACTCACCCCTGCACGAGATGTGCCCGCACCTTGTTGTGTTGGATGCAGAAGACAGATGTGGATGACTGAGTCTGAGAGTTCCAGGACTGAATGGTACCTAGAGGTGGACCTTACGACGAGTCATTACACGGAGGAGACAGATGGATGAGGAGTGTTGAAGAGGTGATATGTACATACACTTCAGGTAGGAACCTCATAGGACGACCCAATAGATGGCTTTCCTTTTTCTTCAATTGTATTGTATCACATTTGTACTTGTACATTCCAATGGGGCATGTATTCTATCCCCTTTTACTTTCAACACTCTTTTGATAAACCGTTTACATGGTGTATCATATCCAATTGTGTTCTTTCTTGTGTGTGTGTTACATGTTATAAAGGCAATGCCTTCCCAGTTATAGAGAATTATGCCATTGGTGCTAGTCGCCAGCCCCAGGCCTACGGAAGGCGGTATTGGTGTAGTCACGACATGGGCCCTAGGGGACAGTTCGTGAAAAATTGGTATTAGCGGAGTCAGTTCTACCACAAAACATAGAAATCTGATCTTTTTTTAATGGAAATAGTTTTATGTTTAGTGAGTGTGGTCATTAGTTTAAGGAATCCAGTGATGTTGCGGTGGCTGATGTATCCATACACCAGGACCCTGACTTCTGATATCTGACTCAGTGCATGAAAACACTGATTATGTGTGTTTATTAAAGAGTCTTCTTTGTGAAAAAATTGAGTCATCCCACCAGGTTAGCTCAATAGATATCAATTTTTGACGATTGCACATCTGTTTCTTTTCAGAATTCCTTCACAGGGATAGCCGTCTAGAGTTATAAGAGTTGTATACCAAGATAGCCCACCGATCAATGAGGCCTCGGTGCAGGGCCCTCTTCCAGTAGAGGCACCAATGGAGGCACTAGTGGTACTATTCCCCATTGGTCCACCAATCCCACAAGCCCCAACAACAGAAAGTGCATGTCGCTTGAGCGCATTACATGAGTTCTAGTGCCAGAGGCCACCCAGGTTCAAGGGAGAGACAAACACACAAGTATATAAGGATTGGATGGAGGTTGTGGTGATATGTTTCTGATTGGTAGGCACACCGGCAGATTTTATGTTGATCCTTGCCGCCAGCCTTCTACATTCAGTAACAGGTATATGGTGGAGCTTGATGCTCCATGTTCACGGTGAGGTGATGCTTCTCTAGGCAGACTTTCAGAGCCTATTTCAGGAAGTTTTTGTCCTAGAGACTCTTCGTGTAGTGAGAATTCAGGAGTTACTTCATCTACAACAGGGCAACATGACTGTGGCTCAGTACTCAGTGAGGTTCACTGACCTCTCAAATTTCTCCACTGATATGATGCAGGAACCATTATTCATGGCCCGAACCTTTGATAAGGGGATCATGTGGGAGATCGGGGCTTCGATGATCTCAATCATCATTCTGACGCAGGCAGGGGTGTTAGAGAGACCCCTCTTGGTGGAGAGTTTCCTTTCTGAGCAGTCACCAGCTGTGAGACCCACTACCAGTTATCACGTAGTGGATACTTCTGCAGCATGCAAGAGAAAAATGTCACAAATGGTCCAAGAGGACCAGAACTATAGTTGGATGACTGCATGGCTAAAGATAGGTTGTGTCGGGAACCCGAAGTATATCCAGTTATGACAGAAGCGGGTAGTGTTTCTTATGCGGCGGGCATGGTCAAATGTCTTGTAACTGTCCGACCCACCATTCAGATGATCATTAGACGGTCAAGGGACTTTCCAAGAAGATACATAGGTTCGATCGAGGTGTTTTGTAGAGAGCAGGTGGACATGGAAGAGGAGTTGGTTGTGCAGTTGGTGGTTGGCGACAATTCTATATATTACAGCCCCCACCACCAAGAAGTCCACCCCGACCGTAAGGAGCAGGTGGACAGGGGAGAGCTCATTTCCAGGCAGCTAATTCTTACAATCATGGAACTCTGGAGATGATTCAAGGTACGATTTGTTTCTACTCCACCATATATGCAATACTTATAGACACAAGTGCCAGTCATTATTTCATTTCCACTACCCTCATTCTGAGCTAGGAGATTCTGACAGACCCATTGGTTCGATCCTTATGACTAGAGACTTCTACAGGAGAGGATTCGACGATTACACACTGGTTCTAGTAGTGTGAGATTACACTAAGAGGAGAGAGATTCGGTTGGGATCTCCTAGTAGTGGCGACGAGGCCTCACGACGTCACCATGGGTATGGGCTAGTAATCTATATTCCATGCACAAATTGACTGTATTCGGATCAATGTGTGGTGTGTACGCACGGATGGGACCGAGTTTACCTTCACCGGCGAGAAGTGATGTATCACCCCAAGCTTCCACGGTACGTTTCCCTTCGAATAATGCGATAGCGTGTGTTGTACGCAACCTCGAGTTCTAACACACACCACAACTAATTAAACTAGCCGTTGTGAATAGTAATACCTACCTTTTGAAATCATATATATTTTATATTTCAAAATTGACTTCATTTTTGGATTCGTAATATCTAATTTAGCCTAAGGTGAAATTTTGGTACTTTTCGGATAACTTTCATATTTTAATGAATAGTGAAAATTACTAAAAACAACTTTTTTAATCAAAATAATTAATAGTGATAAATTATGAATTTCAGTAGTTTTAAATTATATTTAGAATATATTTTTACCATTAAATATAATTTTGGTCATTGGACATAATTTGACAATTAAACCGAACATAAACAAGTGTCAATCTTTTGATAGTTTTTATCTCTTTAAAACACGCTTTTTGTTTTGACAGTGGGATTTAATTTTAAATTAATTTCTGCCACTTCTGTGTTTTGAATTTAGGAAAATGGATTCCATATTTGGAATCAGGATTTTCAAATTGTGTAAATAGGTAACTTTTATTTTTAGACATTTTGAATAATTACTGCGGTATATATTTTATTTACCATGGTTAAGGGTAAATCCGGTAAATAAGGGTTAAAAAAATAATATTATAATAATACTAAATTACCCTAAAACGTGTCTTAACCCTATTGGTTGATACATGGTCGACCATGGGCATCTTTGGGTCTATTTTGGGACCCCATGGATCCACTTTTAAGTGATAATGACACTTTATTTTAATTAAGTTAAAATGAATACAAAAATGACACAAGCATATATATTTTAGCAAAACAATTGTTACATAGGGTTATATATGTTGGATTTTAGATTATAAATATTCATTAGAAAGATAAAAAGATTTACTACATAATGATATTTTATTTATAATTTTTAGACAATAAATAATTTATTTTATTTATGACACAATGATGATGTAATAATTACTATAATAGTGAAAAATTAAAATAATTGATATTATAAATACCCAAATAAATGTAATATGAAACTTTTAATTAATTAAACTAATTTTATAGGATAATATGATATATTAGGATTGATTTAATTTACTTTGTTCTAAGTAATCAATCTTTTATGAGTTTCACAAAAATCAACTATTGAATAGTGTCAAAATTGACATAAAAGATTTCTTAAAACAAATATTATATTATTAATTGATATTAAGTTCCTAAAAATCTAAGGTTCGTCCAATAGACTTATTTCATGATAAGTTCATCATTAATGGACCACTTGGGGGTAGTTTGGATGTATATAGTATGTTTATTAACCATATTTTATAAAAATACAAAGAGACATTGTAAAAGTGAAACTAATTAACTTAGAGTTAATACTTAAAGATATGGTTAATATAAGTACCCAAACCTGTCTAAATTCTATTGGTTGAGTTGTTTTAGACCCATCCCCAACTTAACCTTCGAATAGTCAACTTTTGAGCCATTGGAAACTGATTATGAATTTATTATAAACTAATATCTCTAGCTTTTCCAAAGGTGCCCCTCACCCCTCTTATAAAAGGGCACTCCTCCTTCCCATTTCTTCACACCTTCAAAGCCTTTTGGTTCGGCCAAACTCTGCCCAAATACTCTCCCAACATCCCTCAATACAACCTAGAGGCCTTAGTTTGATCAGAAAGCCAACCTAAGGAGCCCTTTTGATCAAATCAAAAGGAAGAACCTGAAGAAGAGGTAATGATTTCACCACCCTTCCCCAAGTTCATTTCTTCTTCCACTTCTTCTTCCTTTGTTCTTACCATTCTAAAATAATAACTCCAGTATCTCACATATACTGTGATGTTATTATAAATATGGTACAACCATATTCAGTATTCTATCCACCCTTTGAATAACATGTCACCATACGTGCGTACGTACGGCTTACCGTCTCCACGTCGTGGTGTAATTGTTATTCAATATATTATTATTTGGATGGGTATAATAATGAAGTGTAACTCATGTAAATAATAAATATAACATGTTAATTATTCTGTATATATGATATACCATCCATTTATATATTATTTTAATATCAAAAGAATGATATTGTCGCTCGTGCGTACGTACGGACTACCGTCTCCACGAACGCGATGAGATTCATTCTCCATCGTATCCATTCAAGTATAATTATCATTTTATGATTTAAAAATGATGTTTAAGGACTTGATATCATTCTGGATATGAATAAGATACAACAAACATGGCTTATGTAACAAAACATATAAAAGAAAATGTGTAAGTTAACACCCGAAATGACGATAATTCTAAGATATTATTAACAAATCAATGTTAAAAGATCATATATGATATCATATTAATATATATGATTCTTGTATAATTTAATAACAATTATTTCACCATTATACAGGAGGTTAACCTACCCCAACCAAGTAAAAGTACAAGGTAAGGGTTATTTCACAATCTCTTCATTATCCGAGGTTGTTTATACGTAATAATCTACTGGGATCTCTTTATCATCCACATCCATGTTTCTTAAAAATGTATTTCAAAACATTTTTATTATTTTCAAGAATATGGGTTAAAGTCATTTATACCCTTTTTTGACTTTTTAGAAGAGGTTTATAAAGGAATCATTCCGTCGTTTTCAAAACAAGGTCCTTTTAAACCTTTTCGACAGAATTAAGGTAAGAATGTTTTTTTAACTTATACGGCGGGTGCGGCTATTTTTCGCCGTTATAAAATCTTCAAATATTCCATTACAAGCTTATAAGAATATTTTCAAAGAAAATGTTTTATTTTATATGGATCTTAAATGATTTCAAAATAAAAGGAGATATTTCTTTAAAAAGAATTTTGATTTCATCTATGTCAACATCCTTTGATGGATTTTAAGAATATTTGAAGTTGATTTATTATGATACAAAACTTCTATATTGTATTGAAGGTTTTGTGATATGTTTGACTGTGGATGTGCTATTTTTATACCATTCATAGTTTATGGTGAAAGTATTGACATTTCCTATGCTAGTTTTAATACGAATGTTTATGTTATGTTTAAACCTTTTCATATGAGAATGCATTGGACTTAATATGTGAAGGGTGGAGCCCGCTATAGCTCCTCGATGCATCGGTAGGTCTCATGATACAAACTAGTGTCTTGGCACAAGGCCTTGGAAAAATTTAATTTGTAGTCTTGGCACGAGGCCTTGACTATGTGGTTATGATAGTCTGGCATTATGCATACCAACATTATGAAAGTGGTTATTGATATTTCATGTGATTATTCGATTAGTAGAATATCCATGTGAACAAGTAAATGGCATTATTTCATTTTAATTTTGCCATACTATGTTGAAGTTCATGTTTAAAAGGCTTTTGTTTTAGTAATTCATTGCCTTAAATGTTTATGCTTATTTTTGAATGTTCCGCTATATTGTTATCCTTACTGGGCATTTGAGCTCACCCCTTTTCTATGTTTTATTTTTCCCAGGATGTGAAGATGTAAGTTATGAATGACCTGCAGGGATATTATGAGGGGATTATAGTGTGGACTGTGGAAACATTATGTTGTTGTAGTAGTTTTTCATTTTATGATGTAATGTAAAACTTATGAATATATCTAGTGTTTCCAAGGATACTAAACTAATCGGTCTTTCGAGATTTGATCTTTCTTGTGATCATGCCAATGTTATGTAATAATGCACCGACTCTGGGTAACTAGGGTCGGGGCGTTATAGTTGGTATCAGAGGAAGTTTAGTACAAACCTTGGAAGCTAGATTTAGATAAACTCTGATTAGAGCACGTAGAAATAAGATGAACTTTGAGGATTAGTATAGAAGAACTTCCTAGACTTTTGGTATTGTAGAGATTTTGTGAGTTTTCTGAGCAATACATCCCTGTCTGGATACGAGCAGGTAGAGGCGGCTCTGACACAGATGTACCTAGGTGTAAAACCCGAAAACACCGCTTTGAGCTAGACTCGAACGGGAACTGGTGCACGACAACGGGCCTTGCTGCACTCTTGGTTACGACACCCCCGGGGGATATGCTTAGGATAACTCTCATTTTATTTACAAATCATTATGAAGGGTTTATGAGTATATACTTCCTCAAAGAAAACATTTTTATGATTATGGATTATATCCATAAATAGTTCAATTTATGTTAAGTGTTTTATAAGTATGAGATTATGTATTTTGATTCATAAACTGATCTAGTTTATGCCATTGTTTAGAAATGGCGCCTAGTGGAAGAAATGGAAACCGTATCAATGCACGCACTCCATGTAGGGATTTCCCTCCTTCTCAAGATAATTATAGTGGGGCTGGTGATGCAACTGGTGCCGATCAGCTAATCACCATACTGGGACAACTTACTCAGGTTATGAATAATAACCTTACCCGTATGGAGCACCCTGATCCGCAACGTGGAGGATCAATGTTATATCGATTCATGAGGCAAAAACCACCAACGTTCAATGGGAATAAAAATCCCTTAGTAGCCGAGCAGTGGATAAATTCCCTAGAGAAAATATTTCAGGCTTTGGGGAGCAGTGAAAAGGAAAAAGTTATCATGGCAGTTTACCGCCTCACTGGAGATGCTGATCAATGGTGGTCATTGATTCAAAACATGAAGGAAGATGATGAAGTATCAAATATGGAATGGATGGAGTTCAAAGATCTGTTTTTAGAAAAATACTTTCCTCGCGACCATCGAGCAGATATGGAAAGGCAATTTCTAAGTCTGAGACAGAAGGAGGATGAGAATGTCACAAAGTATGAGGCTAACATTACAAGGATAGCAAGGTATGCTGGTGATTATATACGTAACCCAAGAAGTAAGATTGATCATTTCTTTGATGGGTTAAAACCATTTCTCCATCGAGCATTAGTCTCACAATCCTTTTCGCCGTACGAAGACATTGTCTCATGTGCTATCAAGACTGAAAAGGAATTCTCTAAGTCTTATGACTTTAAAGCAAAGCAAGAGAAGAAGAGGCCTGCTGATCAATCTGGGAATGGAAATAAGGGGAAGAAAGGAAAGGTTGAATATCCATCCTGTGGTAAATGTGGGAAGAAACACCCTGGTGCTTGCTTGAAGGGAATGGGAGTCTGTTACAAGTGTGGTGAAAAAGGCCACCAAGCTCGTGATTGCAAAGGGAATAAGGAAGCCACCAACGTTCAGTGCTACAATTGCAGGGAGATGGGGCATTATGCAAATGCATGTTCTAAGCGTCAGGAGAACTTACCTCAGAAAAGGCCATGGGATCAAGGCCAGGATTATGCTATCACTACTGCAGAGGTAGAAGCTCCAGAAGACGTGGTGGCAGGTAATTTAATGGTTTCCTAAAGTTTAGCAAATGCATTATTTGACTCTAGATCGTCGCATTGTTTCATATCTTCCCAGTTTTCTAAGAAAATTAGATATTTCCAATTTGATTTAATAAGGGAGTTGTCAGTTAAAACTCCTAAGGGAAGTATCATTGCAACAAAGTTTTGTGAATCAGTCCCCATTAGAGCACATAAATTTTCTTTATCTGCTGATCTCATCGTCATACCTATGATTGAGTTTGATATAATCCTCGGTATGGACTGGCTTTCGGATTATGATGCGAAGATTTATTGTAAGAAGAAAGAGGTTATTATTCTTGATGATAATGATAAGGAACACCTTATCTTTAGAGCAGAATCTTCACCACCTAATTCTTATTTAGATCCACCCCTAGTAGCTCAACTTAATTCAATTATTGGGGAGGAAGAGAATGAAATAATTGTCGGTGAGGAAAGGAATGTTCAAATAGAGGATGTACCTGTTGTGAAAGAATTTTTAGATGTATTTCCGGAAGATTTACCTGGACATCCTCCAGAACGATAAGTTGAGTTTTCCATTGATTTGATTCCTGGATCAAGGCCTATATCGAAGACCCCTTATAGAATGGCCACTGTAGAGTTATTCGAACTAAAGAAACAACTAGAGGAATTGAGTAATAAGGGATTTATTCACCCTAGTGTTTCTCCATGGGGAGCCCCTGTTCTTTTTGTTAAAAAGAAAGATGGATCTATGAGGTTATGTATCGACTACAGGGAGATCAATGCTATAACGATAATGAACAAGTATCCCCTGCCTCGTATTGATGATTTATTTGACCAACTACATGGAGCTCAATACTTTTCAAAGATTGACCTTCGATCTGGATACCATCAGTTGTGTGTAAAGAAGGAAGACATTCCGAAGACAGCATTTCGAACCAGGTATGGGCATTACGAGTTTACTGTAATGCCGTTTGGATTGACTAATGCACCCTCTGTATTCATGGATCTGATGAATAGAGTTTTCAAGGAGTATCTCGATGAATTTGTGGTGGTATTTATTGATGATATCTTGGTATACTCCAAAACCTACGAAGATCATGAAAATCACTTACGCATTATCTTGAAGACTCTGAGGAGGCATGAATTATATGGGAAGTTTAGAAAGTGTGAATTCTGGATTCAGGAGATTTCTTTTCTTGGCCATATTGTCTCCAAAGATGGAATCTCTGTTGATCCTTCTAAGACCAAGGCAATCCAAGAATGTCCATCACCTACGAGTATAACTGAGGTACGTAGTTTTATTGGTTTGGCAGGTTATTATCGACGTTTCGTCCAGAATTTTGCCCGATTGGCTAACCCATTAACGAAGCTCACACATAAAGGGGTTAAATTTGTTTGGACAAAAGAGTGTGAAGAATGTTTTGAAGAACTGAAGAAAAGATTAGTCAATGCTCCTATATTGACTCTACCATCGGGGAATGATGGGTTCGTTATTTATAGTGATGCATCGAAGAAAGGACTTGGTTGTGTCCTTATGCAGAATGATAGAGTTGTTGCCTATGCATCACGACAGTTGAAAATTCATGAACAAAACTATCCTACTCATGATCTCGAGTTAGCAGCTGTGATCTTTGCTTTGAAGATATGGAGGCACTACCTCTATGGTGAAAAATGTGAGATTTATACTGATCACAAGAGTTTGAAGTATATTTTCTCACAAAAAGAACTCAACATGAGGCAAAGGAGATGGCTTGAATTACTCAAGGATTATGATTGTACGATACACTACCACCCGGGGAAGGCAAAAAAGGTGGCAGATGCTTTGTGTAGAAAAGACCATGGAGTTTTGAACAATATGAGAATTGCAAGGGATCCAATTTTCATGGATCTAGTGAAGATGGACATGGGAATAACCAGGGAAGGTGAAACATCAATGCTTTTTCAAATGGTTGCCAAACCATCTTTACTAGAAAAGATTAAGAGCTCTCAGACCGATGATGAAGAATTCCAAAAGAAGATTAAAGCTGTGAATGATGGGAGATTGAGAGACTTTGTATATGAAGATGGAATTTTGAAATTCGGGAAGAGACTTTGTGTTCCCGATTTACCTGATCTAAAAAGGGAATTGCTGGATGATGCTCATAGTTCCAATTTCTCTATACACCCTGGGAGCACAAAAATGTATAGAGATTTGAAGGAACATTTTTGGTGGGACAACATGAAGAGGGAGATTGCTGATTTTGTGTCAAGATGTATGGTTTGTCAACAGGTGAAAGCTGGAAGGCAACAACCTGGAGGAGTCATGCAACCTCTTCCCATACCGGAGTGGAAATGGGACAATATTACGATGGACTTTGTCATGGGGCTACCAAAGACTCCTAGAAGGAATGATGCAATATGGGTTATTGTTGATCATCTTACCAAGTCAGCACATTTTCTTTCTATAAGAGAAGATCTACCCCTGGAACGTCTAGCAAGACTATACATTAATGGAGTTGTGAGACTTCATGGAGTTACCTTATCGATTGTTTCTGATCGTGATCCCCATTTTACTTCAAGATTTTGAAAAAGTCTTCAGAAATCCCTGGATACTGAACTTCATTTGATTACTGCTTACCACCCTCAGACAGATGGACAATCAGAACGGACTATTCAAACCCTAGAAGACATGTTGAGATCTTGCTCACTTGACTTTCAGGGTATGTGGGATCAATATTTACCACTGGTAGAATTTTCCTATAACAATAGCTTCCATTCGAGTATTCAGATGGCACCATATGAAGCGTTATACGGAAAGAGATGTCGTACACCAACCTGTTGGGATGAGGTTGGTGAAAGAAAACTTGTAGGCCCAGAACTGGAGGAGGAAACGGTGGAAAAGGTGAAAGTAATCCAAAATCACATCAAAGCAGCTCAAAATAGGCAGAAGAGCTATGCCGATAATCGAAGGAAGGATTTGGAATTTCAAGTCGGTGATCATGTTTTCCTGAAGGTATCTCTGTGGAAGGGAGTCAAACGTTTTGGTAAGAAAGGTAAATTGAGTCCCAGGTACATCAGACCTTTCGAAATTCTAGAACGAATTGGGGTTTTAGCTTACCGATTGGCAATGCCGCCAAGTCTCTCCAAAGTTCACGATGTGTTCCACGTATCTCTGTTGAGGAAATACTTGCCTGATCCAACGCATGTACTCAACTATGACGAATTAGAACTGGAACCCGATCTTTCCTATTGTGAAGAGCCCGTCAGGATTCTTGATAAGAGAGAACAAGTACTGAGAAACCGGACGACGCGTCTGGTAAAAGTTTTGTGGAGAAACCATAAGATGGAAGAGGCAACGTGGGAACCCGAAGAACTTATGATGAAGAACCACCCGAGTCTTTTAATGCAGTAATACCCTAGAAATTGCGAAGATGCAATTATTTGAAGGAGGGGAGAATGTAACACCTCAAGCTTCCACGGTACGTTTCCCTTCGAATAATACGATAGCGTGTGTTGTACGCAACCTCGAGTTCTAACACACACCACAACTAATTAAACTAGCCGTTGTGAATAGTAATACCTACTTTTTGAAATCATATATATTTTATATTTCAAAATGGACTTCATTTTTGGATTTGTAATATCTAATTTAGCCTAAGGTGAAATTTTTGTACTTTTCGGATAACTTTCATATTTTGATGAATAGTGAAAATTACTAAAAAAAACTTTTTTAATCAAAATAATTATTAGTGATAAATTATGAATTTCAGTAGTTTTAAAGTATATTTAGAATATATTTTTACCATTTAATATAATTTTGGTCATTGGACATAATTTCACAATTAAACCGAACATAAACAAGTGTCAATCTTTTGATAGTTATTATCTCTTTAAAACACACTTTTTGTTTTGACAGCGGGAATTAATTTTAAATTAATTTCTGACACTTCTGTGTTTTGAATTTAGGAAAATGGATTCCATATTTGAAATCAGGATGTTCAAATTGTTTAAATAGGTAACTTTTTTTTTTAGACGTTTTGAATAATTACTGCGGTAAATATTTTATTTACCATGGTTAAGGGTAAATCCGGTAAATAAGGGTTAAACAAATAATATTATAATAATACTAAATTACCCTAAAACGTGTCTTAACCCTATTGGTTGATACATGGTCGACCATGGGCATCTTTGGGTCTATTTAGGGACCCCATGGATCCACTTGTAAGTGATAATGACACTTTATTTTAATTAAGTTAAAATGAATACAAAAATGACACAAGCATATATATTTTAGAAAAACAATTGTTACATAGGGTTATATATGTTGGATTTTAGATTATAAATATTCATTAGAAAGATACAAAGACTTCCTACATAATGATATTTTATTTATAATTTTTAGACATTAAATAATTTATTTTATTTATGACACAATGATGATGCAGTAATTACTATAATAGTGAAAAATTAAAATAATTGATATTATAAATACCCAAATAAATGTAATATGAAACTTTTAATGAATTAAACTAATTTTATAGGATAATATGATATATTAGGATTGATTTAATTGACTTTGTTCGAAGTAATCAATCTGTTATGAGTTTCACAAAAATCAACTATTGAATAGTGTCAAAATTGACATAAAAGAGTTCTTAAAACAAATATTATATTATTAATTGATATTAAATTCCTAAAAATCTATGTTTCGGCCAAGAGACTTATTTCATGATAGTTTCGTCATTAATGGACCACTTGGGGGTCGTTTGGATGTATATAGTATGTTTATTAACCATATTATATAAAAATACAAAGAGACATTGTAAAAGTGAAACTAATTAACTTAGAGTTAATACTTAAAGATAAGGTTAATATAAGTACCCAAACCTGTCTAAATTCTATTGGTTGAGTTGTTTTCGACCCATACCCAACTTAACCTTTGAATAGTCAACTTTGGAGCCATTGGAAACTGATTATGAATTTATTATAAACTAATATCTCTAGCTTTTCCAAAGGTGCCCCTCACCCCTCTTATAAAAGGGCACTCCTCCTTCCCATTTCTTCACACCTTCAAAGCCTTTTGGTTCGGCCAAACTATGCCCAAATACTCTCCCAACATCCCTCACTACAACCTAGAGGCCTTAGTTTTATCAGAAATCCAACCTAAGGAGCCCTTTTGATCAAATCAAAAGGAAGAACCCGAAGAAGAGGTAATGATTTCACCACCCTTCTTCAAGTTCATTTCTTCTTCCACTTCTTCTTCCTTTGTTCTTACCATTCTAAAATAATAACTCCAGTATCTCACATATACTGTGATGTTATTATAAATATGGTACAACCATATTCAGTATTCTATCCACCCTTTGAATAACATGTCACCATACGTGCGTACGTACGGCTTACCGTCTCCACGTCGTGGTGTAATTGTTATTCAATATATTATTATTTGGATGGGTATAATAATGATGTGTAACTCATGTAAATAATAAATATAACATGTTAATTATTCTGTATATATGATATACCATCCATTTATATATTATTTTAATATCAAAAGAATGATATTGTCGCTCGTGCGTACGTACGGACTACCGTCTCCACGAACGCGATGAGATTCATTCTCCATCGTATCCATTCAAGTATAATTATCATTTTATGATTTAAAAATGATGTTTAAGGACTTTATATCATTATGGATATGAATAAGATACAACAAACATGGCTTATGTAACAAAACATATAAAAGAAAATGAGTAAGTTAACACCCGAAATGACGATAATTCTAAGATATTATTAACAAATCAATGTTAAAAGATCATATATGATATCATATTAATATATATGATTCTTGTATAATTTAATAACAATTATTTCTCCATTATACAGGAGGTTAACCTACCCCAACCAAGGAAAAGTACAAGGTAAGGGTTATTTCACAATCTCTTCATTATCCGAGGTTGTTTATACGTAATAATCTACTGGGATCTCTTTATCATCCACATCCATGTTTCTTAAAAATGTATTTCAAAACATTTTTATTATTTACAATAATATGAGTTAAAGTCATTTATACCCTTGTTTGACTTTTTATAAGAGGTTTATAAAAGGAATCTTTCGGTCGTTTTCAAAACAAGGTCCTTTTTAACCTTTTCGACAGAATTAAGGTAAGAATGTTTTTTTAACTTATACGGCGGGTGCGGCTATTTTCCGCCGTTATAAAATCTTCAAAGCTTCCCTTACAAGCTTATAAGAATATTTTCAAAGAAAATGTTTTATTTTATATGGATCTTAAATGATTTCAAAATAAAAGGAGATATTTCTTTAAAAAGAATCTTGATTTCATCTATGTCAACATCCTTTGATGGATTTTAAGATTATTTGAAGTTGATTTATTATGATACAAAACTTCTATATTGTATTGAATGTTTTGCGATATGTTTGACTGTGGATGTGCTCTTTTTATACCATTCATAGTTTATGGTGAAAGTATTGACATTTCGTATGCTAGTTTTAATACGAATGTTTATGTTATGTTTAAACCTTTTCATATGGGAATGCATTGGACTTAATATGTGACGGGTGGAGCCCGCTATAGCTCCTCGATGCATCGGTAGGTCTCATGAGACAAACTAGTGTCCTGGCACAAGGCCTTGTCAAAATCTTATTTGTAGTCTTGGCACGAGGCCTTGACTATGTGTTTATGATAGTCTGGCATTATGCATTCCAACATTATGAAAGTGGTTATTGATATTGCATGTGATTATTCGATTAGTAGAATATCCATGTGAACAACTAAATGGAATTATTTCATTTTAATTTTGCCATACTATGTTGAAGTTCAAGTTTAAAAGGCTTTTGTTTTAGTAATTTATTGCCTTAAATGTTTATGCTTATTTTTGAATGTTCCGCTATATTGTTATCCTTACTGGGCATTTGAGCTCACCCCTTTTCTATGTTTTATTTTTCCCAGGATGTGAAGATGTAAGTTATGAATGACCTGCAGGGATATTGTGAGGGGATTATAGTGTGGACTGTGGAAACATTATGTTGTTGTAGTAGTTTTTCATTTTTTTATGTAATGTAAAACTTATGAATATATCTAGTGTTTCCAAGGCTACTAAACCAATCGGTCTTTCGAGATTTGATCTTTCTTGTGATCATGCCAATGTTATGTAATAATGCACCGACTCTGGGTAACTAGGGTCGGGGCGTTACAAGGGATCCTGTGTATTGCAGGATGGACTTACCCAGAGGAGAGTGCAGCCGATCACTCATCAATTGGATAGCCTTACCATTAGAGCTGTTGATGTGCAGATTCCGAGCTATCCTGTAGTGGTGGACCTGTACGCCGATGTCTTCCCTAATAATGTTTCGGGTCTACCTCCTTGCAGAGTGGTAGAATTTAATATTAACATATACCCCAAGACGACACCAACATCTAAACCAACGTATCAGATGTATCTCACGGAGCATCATGAGCTGTGGGTATAGCTAAAGGACCTACAGGGGAAGGGATTCATCCGGCCCAGGGTTTCTCCATAGGCAGCTCCGATTCTGTTCACCAAAAAGGAGGATGGGAGCATGATACTTTGAGATGACTATCGACTCCTGAACCAGGTAACTGGGAGGAACAACTACCCATTCCCGAGGATTGACGACCTCTTTGATCAGCTGAAATGAGCACCGTGGTTCTTGAAGATAGGCCTCAGATCAGGTTATCACCAGCTTAGAGTGCGAGACGAGGATATACAGAAGACAACCTTAAGATGTCGGTATGGGCATTACGAGTTCTTGGTTATGGAATTCAGTGTATCCAATGCTCCAGCCGGGTTCATGGGACTCATTAATGGGATCTTTCAGCCATTCCCAAATGGCTTTTAGTGGTCTTCATCGAAAATATTCTGATCTACTCGACTACTAAGGAGTAGCATGCCTCTCATTTTCAGGTAGTACTAGACACACTCTGAGAGAACTAGCTTTATCATAAGCTCTTGATGTGCCAGTTTTGGATCCAAGAGGTTCACTTCCTTATACATGTCATATGAGTGGCTAGAGTTACAGTGGATCCAACCAATATTGAGGAGATACTTGCTAGGGAGCCACCCAGGAGTGTGATGGAGGTACGAAGTTTCTTGGGTTTGGATGGATTCTACTGGAGGTTTGTTCCAGACTTCTCCAGAGTTGCAGCACCATTATAATCCTTGACAATGATGGGGAAACCCTTCATTTGGTTTGAAAAATGCTATCAGTGTTTTTATAAACTGAGGTAGAGGATGACTAGTGCCCTCTTATTGAGGTTACTAGAGGAGAGTATAGGGTATGTTTTTTACTACGATGCATCAGAGACTAGACCCCGATGTGTCCTGATGGAAGAGTCAGAAGTGATCACATATGGATCTTTAAAACTAAGACAACATGAGAAGAACTATGCAACCCATGACCTGGAGTTAGAAAAATGGCCGTCACCTTGATGATGTGGTGAAACTATCTGATGGGAAAGTGTTTTACCATGTACTCTGATCACAAGAGTCTCATGTATATCTTCTCTCAGAAGGAACTAAACATGAGACAACGAAGCTGGCTTGAGTTATTCAAGGACTAAAACTTCATGATATTCTATACTCTTGGGAAGGTGATTGTTGTTTCATATGCACTCAGCTGGAGGTCTGGTATATAGCTGCTAGGTGAGGCGACAGAGTAGTTGGCCACTTTACAGATATAGTTTGTAAAACGTGACGGAGAAGATTTTCTTCACTCTCTTACAGTCACTCCCCTGCTTATTTAGAGAGTTAGGGAGGCACAGTGTGGGGACGCTGACTGTAAGACACGACGTGCTCAGATATCTATAGGACAGGCACCTGATGGATTTTCTGAAGGTGGGGAGCATGTCATCCACTTCAAAGGACATACCATGGTACCAGTGTCACATCAGAAGGAAGTGTTGAGGGAGTTCGACACATCCCTTCAAGCAGTACATCCAGGAGTGGAAATGATGTACCAGGGTCTCCAATGACAACACTAGTGGTCAGGAATAAATAAAGCAGTAGCATAGTTTGTTTCACGGTGCCTCACATGTCAGCAAGTAAAAGAGGAGCATCAGGTACTAGGAAGGCTTGGTTCAGACTTTAAAGGTCCCAGAGTGGAAGTGGGATGGGATATACATGGACTTTGTGATATGAATTCCACGTACATCTAGAGGTCATGACTCTATCTAGTTGATCAGCGACTGACTCACCAAATCGGCCCACTTCCTACCAATTAGAGAGTAGGGTTCAGTAGTGAGCATGGGACGCCTCTATGTGCAAGTGATTGTGCAGCTACATGGAGTACCCATGATGATTGTATCCAATCGTGATGTACATTTTACTTCCAGACAATGGAAGGGTTGCAGGAGGCTTTTGGGATGTAGCTTCGTTTGAGCATCGTCTTCCATCCATAAAAAAATGGTCAAGGTGATCAGACTATTCAGATCCTCTAGGACATTCTCTGCACTTGTGTCCTCAACTTTGGTTGCAGATGGGAGGATAACTTAACTCTAGTGTAGTTTTCATACAGAAACATATATCACTCCACCCTAGGGATGACACCTTTCGAGGCATTATATGGGTGACAATGAAAATTACCTTTGTGATAGAATGACCTAAGGGAGTCAGCACTAGTGGGACAAGAGATGGTACGGGTTACCACAAAGATGGTGCAGATCATCCAGGAGCGGATGAAGACTGCATAGAGTAGGCAAAAGTCATATGACGATAGGAGATGGATACCTCTAGAGTTTGAGAATAGAAACCATGTCTTTCTACGGGTCTCACCTCGATGAGTATTACAGAGATTTGGCCAAGGTGTCAAGTTATCTTCAAGATTCATCGGACCTTTTCAGGTCCTCAGCAGAGTTAGCGAGGTGGCTTATCGCATAGATCATCCACCTCAATCACATCGGGTGCACGATGTCTTCCACATATACCTTATGAGGAGATATGTGCATGACCCTTCTCACATCATCGACCATGGAGAGCTCGATGTAGACGATGGGGAGACCTTAACCGAGGTTCTAGTAGAGAATGATGATCAATAAGAGTGGGTCCTTCATGGATGATCAATACCTCTTGTGCACATTTTCTGGTAGCACGAGAAACTCCATGAGAGGACATGGGATTAGGAGGCTTAGATGCATGCTCAATACCCCCACTTGTTCCCTTAGTTTAAGTTGTGGATTATGGGAAGGTAGACCCATAAGGTGTGGAGAATGTAAAGACCTGGATTTTACTTGTATTTTTTAAAATAAATGGTAATTTTACTAGTCTCTGAAAATTAACGGCGCGTGATTCTAAGGCCAAGAGTTCCCGGAATGAATTTTTCAACATTATTTCAGGTAATTTCAATAAACGTGTGAGTGGGTTTTTCTATCATTTTAACCAGTTCTCGGAATTGAATTCTGAGGACACTGTTGAACTGGTAGCGTCGATATTCACTTATGGAGAATTTCACCTCGACAACAGATGGTCAAGGGTGAAAGTTAGTTTTTGGGTTTTTCGTGTAAGAATAAAATAAAATAAATGTGTGTGACATTTTATTTTTATTTGCATCACCAATGTGTGTGTTAGGAGGTGGGGTCCACCGGAACTAAACCTCCATGTGAAAGTTGAGAACTGGGGACCACCATAACCTGACATTCCATCAGAGGTTATGGTGGTGGGGACCACCCGAGGCCTAAACCTCTTAAAATCACTTAATTATGGAGAAAAAAACCTCTCAACGCCCATTATTAATGTGGAGGAGCTTCTTGACATCCTCCACATTAATTGTGCTAACACACGTAACTTTAATATGACAACCTAGTTAATTGATTTGGATATTTTGAATTTGTGCCAAGTAATTAAATAGAGAACATAATCTATTATCCCTGACATATTTGGTGGAATTTAGAGGATGAAGCTCTTGGGAGAATGCTCTTCAATGAAGAATGCTCCACCGATGAAGAGTGCTCCACGAATGAAATACCCTGACCCCCTTCGACCTTCTTCCTCTGGACTTCTTTCGACACGGGACATCCTCATCTATAGAGAATCAATGACCATACTACCTTCTTACCCCAATGTAATTAAGTATATGAGGAGGGGGTTTATTTAAATTTTATTATCACTTTACATGTTCTCCCCTACTAATTATTTTGAAGTATTGGGAATAAAGATTTACATAGGTTGTGGGAAATGATGTTTTAAAATATCTTCCATACACGTTCATGGTTCATGCTTTGTGAACCGCTTACTACCACTCTAAACAGAGAGGGTGTGGGCCAAACAAACATGGCCCAACCCCCCTATCGTTCTTATTTGATGTGTTCTACAAAATGGAGGAAGGTGATGAAGGCGAAGAAGGCAAGGCGCCGCCACTCATGGCCTCTACGCCCCACGTCACTGCCCCAGGGCTGAACCCCCTCACCGTACTGCCAACGTGTTGAGCCGCCATGCCGCCTCCTTTCCAAGACACTGTGCCGAGCCGCTGTGCCACCACCCTGCTGAGCCGATGCATCGCCGCCATGTCGAGCCATCATGTCGCCCTGAGTCAAACCCCCTCATCGTGCCGCCGTTGCACCTCCCCCGTGCCGAGCTGTCGTGCCGCCGCTGTCCGCCGGGACACACAGCCATCTACCGAGCCATTATTCCGTCGCCGCCCTACCCTTGTCGCAGCCCTCCGAGGATCCCTCACCGCAGCCCTATGAGCTTCCCTGAGCCGAACCATTCTACAGATGAGCCACCCTCGTAGCACCCTCCGAGGCCGAGCCACCTTCATAGCCCCTCTCCACCATTGGGCCTCACCCAGTGGGCCATACCTCGTAGGTCGTGCTTCTCCTAGGCCCACTACAACCAATTTACATCTTTTGGTCATAACATTGGCACCAGACGTTCGTTTGAAAAATCTTCAGAGACATAGGGATTCTTGGAACAAGACGGTACCTTTGAGTGATTCCCCACTATGATATGTTTTGAGATGGGGAATGGGCAGGTTGGATCGATCATGAATCCAACTGGGCCCTCGGGACTAAAAGGATAATAACTCGCTGACCGGGTGTCCGATTGATGCACCGTCTGTTGCGTTGAGACCCATATGTCATGGAGGATCCTAGAGATACTTCTTCATGAAACTATGTGGTAGTTGGAGTATTGACCGGTAGCATGTGAAGCAGATCCTCTTGGAGATGAGCGAGTATTCTGGAGGAACCTAGTATCTGGATGAGACCTGATGATTGCTGACCGTTTCGACTCGGAGTGACTCAATTGTCTCAGCGGGGAGTTCCTTAGTGATGAGGAAGACCTATGGTGGGGAGAACTGTGGTGATGCGACATACCCATGGTACTCGACGGGAGGAGTACCTTAGCAGGCCATGAGGGGGAGTGCCCTGGTGATGCGGCAGACCCACGATACTCAACGAGAGGCGTACCTCAGTAGACTAAACTTAGTGGGAAGAAACTATGTGTGACATGGCAGGCCCACTGTACTCGATAGGGGAGGAGTTCTCTAGCTATTGAGGGTTTAGAATTTTACATGATACTTCCCCTAGAATAAATCCTGGTTTGAGCTGAGTTAGATCCCCTTTTTTCCCTCATGATTGAGATAGATTACTTAATAAACTAGGTATATGTATGGTCATATACCTATGTAAAGTTATCTGTTGATTTCATACTTTGTGTTTTATCCCTGTTTGATTATGTGAGACTTTGAGTGTCTCGAGGTCCCTACATAGTATCGTTATACTCACCCATGCATGGAATATGACTATACCTTGTTGTGTTGGATATAGACGACGGGAATCGTTGACTGAGGCCGAGAGTACCAGGACTGGATGGTACTTGGAGGTGGACCTTATGACAAGTCTGCACACGAATAAGACAGATAGACGAGGAGTGCTGAGGAGGCGATATGTACCTACCCTTTATGTAGGAACCTCGAAGGATGACCCAACAGATGACTTTCCCTTTTCATCAGTTTTGTTGTATCAGAGTTGCATTTGTACTTTCTAGGTGGTCTTGTAGTCTGGCCCCTTCAACTTTCATTAATCTTTTGTTGTACAGTTTACTTAGTGTCTCGTATCCAGATGTGTGCTCACTTTTGGGTGGGTTACAGGTTATAAAGGCAATTCCTTCCAAATTTTTTGGGAATGACACCTTTGGTTCTAGTCACTAGCCCGTGGCCTATTAAAGGCAGGCTTGGGGTAGTCACGACATGGGCCCCGGGGGAGAGATCATGACACATCTACTCTTGATTGAGCATAATCATGCCACCCTTGTGGATAAAATAGTCGCGTTTGTATTTTATTCTGGGGATGAAACAAATGAAATCCACCCCTCCCATAATATGCTCAAATAAACAATGGGAAATGATAATAAGAATGGTTAAGAACCGAATAGGAAAATAAAATTGGCCAAAATTCCCTATGATAATAATGGAAACCACATGGCCAGATATTTGGAATGGATGTAGCTAAGGTCTACTCCCCAATGGCCAACACCATCAAAGCACTAGAAAATAGGTCCTTTCATTAATAAATATACTCATCAAGTAACCCTAATATTTACCGACGTGATGTAAATACCAATTAGAGTTCATACACTTGATCATATATTCCTTTTTCAAAACCCATAGATATGTTGGATGAATAAATTTTGTAACTACGTAGTACATAAACAGACATAGTTACACCTCAAGACACCACACCTGGGAATCATCATTCCAAACAATTAATCAAGAAAAACATCAATATATCCTTGATCATGATCTCAAAGTCCCATAGAGACCAACATCACTAATGAAGAGAATGATTATCTAGACTATTTACTAATTTTATAGTTAATGATTGCTATTCCACTTGAATCTCTTTCAAAAATTAGAACAAAAAAAAACATTTTTCTCCATTCGCTCACCAAGATACAATGTCCACCATTACTGAATGGATCCCCAAATATGAACGTATACTAATAGGCCCCTTTTCCAAGGTCCGAATGAGGCTGGAGGGGATCTCAATATCCTTCAACCAACTCCGCATCTCAGATTGGAAAGGATTCCATCAGAAACCCACAATTCCTTATGCTGAAATTTTCACAACATTTTCATCCACTAGTCATCCTCTTCAACTTGATCAACACTCCCATAATAAACCAGATCTACTTAATGAAACTCCACTACCAAAACCATAATTGGGTGTTGACTAGGACTCATATATGAAAAGGAACTGAATATTTATTATTCATGAAATTATGGAATTTTATTAATAAATACTTAATTAATTTTATCTTTCCAAAAACAATATCACAAAATTAATGCTTGAAAATAGGTATATCATGTTTCATGTAACTATCTTGAGTCTCATCACTGTATGTTGAATCACCCCACTTGGTCATTTCGTAGGATTATATTTCTTACGTATGATCATGGGAATATGTAAAATATCATGTATATGATGGTCTTACCTATCCTATATCATGCACCATTATTAAATGACATTATTGTATTACTCTATTATGCAATACTCAAACTAAAAAACATTGAACTCCATCATATCCATCAACAAAACCATTAATTCCACTCTAGTATGTCCCCATACTTCAAAAGATACATCTTATATGATGAAAATGAAATAACATAGATAATTATCCCCCATGTACAACATTCAGTAGGCCCCATGTTGGAGACTATCACTGAGGGTATTAAAATATAAAATATATCGAAGAATCACCTTCTATTGTAATAATATCACAAGATAAGATGAATAAACCAAAATAAACTCCATTAAATTTTATATAAAGGGATACCAACACTATCCAAAAATGAATGTTTATGTAAAATATATAAAAACAATTTCTCCAAATAAATACCCAAAAGAAAATTCTAGGGTAGTGATCCAAAAATATATCATTCTTTCTAGGTTAAAAATGTCCAACATAGTCCCTTATGTTCACCTGAAAACTTGAATGAAATTTGTATATATATAGGGTGAACATATATGTACACTCAGTAAGAACATACCAAGGTCTCCAATACATATGAGAAAAGATAATACTAATGAACCTGTGAGAAAATTGTCAAACTGACAATAATTAAGAAGGTCAACTAACCAATCCCATTTTCACTAAGGAACATTAACGAAATAATGAAACCCTGTGTAATAGTATAATAATTTGACTTTATATAACGGTTTCCTAGCACTATTTTCATTATTAATTTTTTTTCTTGAACACCCTAGAATCATACTATAAGTTGGTCAAATTATTTCTAAACATCACATCATGCCATGAACCCCACGTGAAATTAGCCATTACCTAATATCTCTCAAGAAGACACTTGGTCTATCAAATCACATCTTTATTTAAGAGACCTGGCCCATCACATCATAGCTCATTAACATATGTATCCAATGTAGTAGGTTATCATAAACATGAAGGACATCAACCTTGTTCTCTCCCCTACCATGACCAACCCCCATTATAAGATACCAATAACCTCATCACAAGTCACTAAAATTCCTCGTTGACATATATACATCATAGAACATGCATGTAATCATCACCTAAAGAGGAATAATGAAAGCCTTAATAGCGATCCATCCATCCTTCTCGATAGAATGTATTGAAAAATACCCTCACCCAATATATGGGTGTTGAAAATTTTTATTTTCAATGTGTGGTGTGCTTATATAAAATAACAATGATGATGTATGATATATATATATATATATATATATATATAAATATATTTATAAAGGCCAAACCTTTGGGTTTACAATAAATCACTAAGACACTCACAACATCACTACATAACCTCACATAAATGCCTCTGTCACTACCACCACTAAATCAAAAACACCACACAACATCCCACAAGCCACAATTTACCATATTTCACACCTTAAACTATTTTAAATATTTCACATTACATACCTATTCTATTATGGAAAAATTTATTTCATTAAGAAACTGCCATTTGATCCATATTTCCAAATTAAATTATATTCAATATACATTCAATCCATTTACCAAACTACACCATTCCATTTATATTTCGACATTATAATTTAATTACATTACTACCTGGGTGAATAGGGTAATACAACAGCACAGATGTAAAAATACCATCATCCTCATCAAGGAAACCATCCCCACATCAAAACATCACATCACTAACCAATAGCATAGGAACACGAGAATGCATCATCCCCACACACTATAACAACACATTTCATAACCACCCAAAAAAACTTAATAAATTTCAGATATAACATGGGGGATTCATCAATTTCCCTTCTTTCTATAATAGATTTTCAAATAAGAAGTATTTTCCATTTAAATCGTTTTATTTAGATGAATATAAGTGATTATCCATTTAATCAAGGAACTATCACAACAATCATACATTAATGACTCCACATCACATATCAATTAACCACAATCCTTGGCTCCTAACACATTTGATTATCCAAGTTATAAAAATCAAGTATTACCTCTATATCATCAATATCAAAAGGCTACAAAAATATGAATAATTCATGTTCCCCTTCAATCAAAATTATACAATTCATTATAATTATCAAGTTAGATGAAACCATTTCCTTAATGATATAAAAAATAATTACCCATATCCCAAGATACAACTAGATGAGAAATGAACGACTATATGCCTCAAATGAAGCATCTCTATACATTGCACATGGTTGGAATAAGTGGGAGGTTTCCACTGATCTCCACAATGATATATAATGCCCTCAATAGACTTGAACCAAACAATAACATTATCCAGATTCCAAAAACATCAGCAAAATAAATTGTTTCCCTTCATAGAATATGTCACGACCCCCTCCCACCAAAGATTCTCCTCCTGAGCTAGAAATGGTTAAAGGGAGATAATGACCCCCGAGTCCCACCTCCAGTAGGCCCCGGAGTGGTGACTAGCACCAAGGGTATGTGTTTTTACAATATGGGAGGCATTACTCTTTTCATTATTTAAGATCAGGAAATAGGATGAGTCAAACCCCGAAAGAAAAATGACAAGTAAATAAACCCAAACCAATACCACATGCATGTTTAAACAGTTCTGAAACAAGTACAAGAAAACTCAAAATTACAATACTAAAAGAAAAAAGAGTATAAAAACTGCAACAACTCCAACTGTCCCGACTAGTAGGGTCCCACATAGCCCCTGGTAGTCATCCTGGAAACCTAAAAGTAAATGTAGCATAAGAATACAAGTATACTCAGTAGGGAAACCTAAATCTCTCGTGCACAAGTGGGGAGACATCCTAATGCCCCGTGAGAACAACAGAAGAACCAAAATCTAGCAAGGAAAACTATCCACCCAACCTCACCAGCCACACTCACCAAAAACACACAACAACAAGTAATAGTATATAAGAAAAAGATTATTGGGTAACCCGCACCATTTCCCACTAGTTAGATGCTCTTCCTAATAGAGAGCGTCCTGACGCTACCACACTCTTCCTGCTCGTATACTCCTGGAGCTCACAACCACATATCTCACCCGCACACACCTGGGCCTCACAACCACATATCCCGCTCGTACACACCTGGGCCTCACAACCACCTATCCCGCCTGCACACACTTGGGCCTCAAAAACACCTATCCCTCTCGCACACAATTGGGCCTCACAACCACATATCCGACCCGCACACACCTCAGACTCACAACCACCTATCCACCCGCACACACCTGGGACTCACAACCACCTATCCTGCCCGCACACACCTGGGCCTCATCCTGAAAATTCTTGGGAAAAAATAGTAAACCTGCTCGAAGAGTCTTGGGATTAAACCACCCCAATCAAAACATACCCGAAGAGTCTAGGGTGTAAGGTCGCCTCAAGCCATCACAGCCTATGGATGAAGGAGTAGGAAGGAGCTGGTAACTAAGGGAAAACACCCTCTCTCAGGAAATGGGAGTGTTCGACACTAGGTTCTCAACATGGGTGGGGTGAGACAAATCACAAGATAAAGATATGTATATATATATATACCAAATACACAGCCCAACCTATGGATTCTAAACAGAGAACTGAGCACGTGTCACGACACTGCTATTTCAAAGCATGCAAACAACAAACAACCCCAACCTGATTTAGGTTTTCATTTTTCAACCGAATTAGTTTATTATTTCCTTAACTACTGGGAAAATCACTGTAACCAACCATATCAATTGTTTATAAAACATATCCCTCCAATCCACAAATCAAGTTGGGAAAACACAAGCAGCACAAACAAGTCCCTTCTTTTTAACCAACCAAACCTATTGATTATGATTCCCGTTCCATTACCATACCCCACCATTCATTAGCTCTTCAACTTTTATTTATTATTCACAACCCATAGTTCGTTCACATTAAATCACATCCCTATAGCCCCTCTGCCAACCACCATGACCACAAACACTCCGAAAGCTCATACATCATCAACCCTTGATACCATTTATCACAGTCCCGCTGCCCATCACCAACATAGAATTCTCACCAACCCACAACCAAGCCAACTGCATCCTCGCTGCTCACCCGATAAACAACAACCCACAAAACACTCCCTTCACATAAATAAACCCTAACCAGCACCCAAATGTTATTTATTTTAGTTTTGTTCAACCGAGGTGATAACATAGGGTTTCCAGGTATTTAATCATCCAACTTTATGTGATTAAAAAATTTCCACATTCATCAAAGTTTCCATCCATAAACGGTCTAGATAGATAGGGAAACATTTAATTGCGCACGCAAAGTCCCCCAACGACCATGATTTTTAGCAGGAATAAGCCTATTCAATTCAAAACATAATATCACAGGATATATATAATGTAACTGTATTCAGAAACTTCCCATCCCCGTTATAAAAGGTAGTTATTATCTTTATTATACTGGTTCAAATGTGTTTCACGTAAACAAAAGGACACCCACCCTGTATGAAGCACAATTTAGAGAGACGAAGGTAATATTCCTACCACAACAGGAACTGATCACAACGGTCCCCCAAATCAACATTAAGAGACGTCCGTCGACGTCCGTCACTTCTTGGAAAAACTCGAAAAAACCTCCTCGGGTGGAAGCTGGGATGGAAAGGCCGAGGGGAAGAAACATATTCAAGCTTAGAAGTTTCGCCTCATCATTACGATCTCGTGGCCGCTGACGGATCATAAATCAGAGCTCGAAAAAAAAAGTTATGGAAGAAAAGAACTTCGGAGTCTCTTGGGAGAGTTCTGCTCGAAGGAGAGGGGAGGAGAGGGATGCTTTGAAAAGGAGGAGAGGCCCCCTCTTTTTATAGGCGATAAAAACTAAATTACACGGCATGTACTTTACAGTACACGGCATGTAGTCGGCCATTTCACAGGGTCACCATGCGGATTCCAACACAGCCTTCAACTCGGCACACGGTCATTGACTGGTCAACACATGGTTTGAGGGTAACGCATATGCGAGGAGACACTATACAGCGTGTAGAATTGGCTACACAGCATGTACTCATTTATTTCACACGGCAAGGACACAGCTTCAACACGTCACATAGTTGTTGACTGGTCAACACACGGTTTGAGGGTAACACATACGCGGGGAGACACTACAAGGCGCATACTCACACTACACGACGTGTAGTTACAAAATTTTGAAAATTGTTGGAAAAGTCCATTCTACCATCCAGAACACTTCATGACCTTCTTTTCGACAAAAGAATGGGCCAGAGTGGTCTGGGCCATTACATTAGATACCTATTAAAACATACTCATCCCCAAGAATTCAAAACCAACCCATAGGAACCCAACAAGATACCTCTTAGTGATCTCGTTATAATAGGAAACCAACCAACAACCCTAATCATAGGTGTTAGGAATTACTTCTCTTATGTCGAGATATTATTTGCTTTAGGCAGCATGGACTAGCCTGCATGGGTTTAATCGCATCCTCATTAAAGCTTCTCGATTAAATATTGGGTGTTCCCACTTCCATATATTAGGATTTTCCAACTTACACTACCCCCAACACCGTACAACCAACACATTTCCCGAACACATGGCTTGGGGAATTCCTTATCCCATGTCGAGATATTATTCGCTTTAGGAGGAACTGACTCGCCTGCATGGGTTCAATCACATCCGCATTAATGTTTCTCGAATAAGGATCTTGTCTTTACCTTTCCCCACACATCTGGACATGTTACACACTTCAGAGAACAAGAAAAAAAAACCTCTCACAACTGAAAATCCAAGTATTCCATATGTCAAAGGTACAGAGTATAACATAAAAACAATGTTATGAAGGACAATCCAAACACAAGTCAAAAAAACTCTGGGTACTGGGCATGCATCTGGGCCTCCCGCTCCCAAGTGCTCTCCTCAAGGCCATCGTGCCTCTACAACACACGAACCAAGGTGATGGTTCATCCACGGAGCACCTTCTCAATACAATCCTCGATTCTTACTGGTCATTCCTCGAAGTTCGTGTCATCTCCCATATCTAATTCTCCCTAGTTGATAACGTGAAAGTCATCGTGTAAGTACGGAAGAGGCTGGGAGACATGGAAGACGTCATGAACCTTCTCCAAATGAGATGGCATGGCCAGATGATATGCCACCTCGCCGACTAGTCTCAGCACCTCGAATGGTCCGATGAACCTAGGTGAGAGCTTACTCCCATTCCCAAACCTCTGTTACCCCTGTCATGGGGAATCCTTCAAGAACACATGATCTCCCACCTTGAAATCCAAGGGTCTCCTCTGACGATCAGCAAAAGACTTCTATCATTCCTGAGCCGCTTTCATCCTCTCACACACAAGATGGTCTTTTTCCATGGTTCTCTGTACCACCTCTGGCCCAAGGGCACCTATCTCACCATCCTCTGCTCAGCAAATGGGTGAGTGATATGGTCTTCCATACAGAGCCTCAAACAGTGCCATTCCAATAGTGGAGTGGAAGATGTTGTTGTAAGAAAACTCTGCTAAAGGCATGTGTCGGACCCATGATCCTCTGAAATCTAGAACGCATGCCCGCAGCAGGTCCTCCAACGTCTGGATAGTTCGCTCTATCTTCCCATCAGTCTGGGGGTGGAAAGTAGTTATAAGGCATAGTTGGGTGCCAAAATCATGTTGTAAACCCATCCAGACTCGTGAGTTAAACCAAGTATCGCGATCTCAGATGATAGTCTTTAGAACTCTATGAAAATGCACCACCTCGTCTACGTACCGCTATGATAAGGTACTCATTGGGCACGACTCCTTAAGTGGTAAGAAGTGAGCTGATTTCGTCAGTCGATCCACCACTACCAAGATAGCATCCAAACTACCCTGAGCTCTGGGAAGTCATGTGATGACGTCCATCGAGATGTCATCCCACTTCCACTCATGGATATCTAAAGGATGCAACAAACCACTGCAAACATAGTGTTCGACCTTTACTTGCTGACACACTAGGCACTTAGCCACAAACCCCGACACTGCCCGTTTCACCCCGGGCCAACAAAACAATTCCCTCAAGCCTTGGTACATTATTGAAACTCCAGGATACACCGCCAAGGTTGAGCTATGGAACTCACGGAGAACTCCATCACGCATCGCCTCCGGAACAAACAACCTTCCATGAAAAAGAATTTGATGTTGGTTGTCCTCTGACCATACTTCTGGAGCGTTTCCCTGATCGATATGTTCCCGCATTACTTATGCCTCGGAGTCTCCCCACTGAGACTCTTCCACTTGCTGCAACAAGGAGGAATACACCGTCATCTGAAACAAATATCCTCTAACACCCTATACCCTTGCATCCAAGTGCAAGGAAGCTGACTCTCCCATCGCTTTCCAAGCGTCAGTGGATTCTCGAACCACTTTATTATGTGACCACATACTCAGGGAATCATCCACAACATTTCCCTTACCTTCATTGTAAGAGATCTTGATGTTATAGTCTTGGAGAAACTCGACCCATCTCCACTGCCGTAAGTTCGGGTCATGCTGGGAGAAGATATTACATAAGATCTTGTGATATGAGAAGACCAAAAACCCTCCGAAAAGAGGTAATGTTGCCACAATATCAGTGCGAACACTACTGATCCATGCTCTAGGTCATGGGTGACATAGTTATGCCCCAGAGGGCGCAACTGCCTAGTCCCATAACAGATCACACCTTTCTTCTACATCAGTACGCACCCCAAACCAATGCCTGAAGGATCACAAAACACCCCATACAACAACAATTCCTCTAGAAACATGAGTACTGAAGCACTGAAAAACATCTCCTTCAGGTAATCGAAATATTTCAGGCACTGCTCGATTCATAGGATGACCCGGTTCTTCCTAGTCAAAGCTTTCAATGGAGCAGCAACTCGAGAGAAGTCTGAAATGGACTTCCGATAATAACCTGCCAACCCCAAGAAACTACGAACATCTGCCACACTCTTGGGTACCGCCAAATAAACAACTACTTCCACCTTTGAGTGGTCCACTGTCACTCCATGATGAGACACTACGTTCCCAAGGAAGTGTACTTCTTGTGTCCAGAACATACACTTCAACAATTGACCATAAAGCTGGTGGTGTCGAAGGACTTCCAAGACCACCCTGAGACACTCAAAATGCTCCTCCTCTGATCTTGAGTAGATTAGGATGTCATCGATAAACAAAATGACGAACCGGTCTAGAAACTCTCAGAAGAAAAAGTTCATAAGTCCCATGAACACAGCTAGTGTATTCGTAACTCCAAACGACATCACTACAAACTCAAAGTGCCCATACCTGGACCTGAAAGCTATCCTCAAGATGTCACTATCCATTACTCTCAACTGATGATATCTATATCATAGATCAATCTTCAAAAACCAACCTTCTCTCCTGAGATGGTCGAAGAGATCATCTATCCTTGGAAGGGGGTAACAGTTCTTAACCGTTACCTGATTCAGCCTTCGGTAGTCTATGCATAGCTTGAGACCACCATCTGCCTTCTTTACGAACAAAACTGTAGCACCCCATGGCGACACACTGGGTCAAACAAAACCCTTCTCCATCAAATCATCAATTTGAATCAGCAACTCCCGCAACTCTAAAGGTTCCACCCGTAAAGTGACAATCGAAATCGGATGGGAACCAGGCTGTAAGTCTATCCTAAACTCAATGTCACATCGGGGGGTAGAGTCACAACCTCCTCGGAAAAAACATAAAGGAACTCCCCAACATCCTCTGGGACATCCATCATCTCTATTTCAGCTGAAATCACTGATAACCCACCTAAAAAGGAAAGGAGAGGCTTCACATGTTGGCTTCCTACCTGAAAGCTCCTCTCGCCAACAAAAGATACACGCTGCCCATCCACGTCAGAGAGCACGACTATTCTTCAGAAGAAGTCAATAATGACACTAACAGAAAACAACCAGTCGATGCCAGGGATGATATCGTATGGCTGCATCTATATAAAAATAAGGTCCCCACTAGATCGATGTGGTCCCAACGTCAGCCCACATCCCCGAAAAACACAAGATACGCTGGTTTGGCCTCTAACTGGTGTACTTAGCACCAAGGGTATGAAAAGTCTCTCTACCTCTAGTCCCAAAGCATGGGCTGGACCAGGTGTAAAAAAAAAGTACGAAGCTACCCAATCGAACATGGCAGAAATGAGAGTGAGGAACAAACAAATCATACCTCGCACCACCTCCAGTCCTACCGGAGCTGCCAACTCTACTGCGTGAAACTGTCCATGGCCAAATCCTATGCCTCTCTAATGTCATCCACCTCCCCGACCATGCCCTGGTCGAGGTCCTTGAGGAGCACCTTGAGTTCGGCCCCCTCCTGCAAAGTCTGTCCTCGAAAGAGTAGGGTCCTTCTACTGCTGGAACGGCCTCGTCGGCAACGGGTGCTACTAAGGCGGGCGCTGAACCTTCCCACTTCCACTGTATTGAGCTCGGGTCGGGCACTGAATCTGAACAAGCCCAAAACCTCCACAAGAGAAACACTTCGGTCCTGGGATCGTGAAAAAGGGACGAGGACCTGATGATCTGAACTGGAACTGCTGGGGCCTGCTTCTTACTGGCCTGAATCTGGAAGGTCCCGTCGCAGGAGACCTGCTCTTGACTACCTTCCCCTTCGACGAACCCTACTGGATCCCCTCACGTGGTACACCTCCCTATGAGTGAATCCTCATTAAAACTCTTCCTTCTTCTATACATCCATGTATATCGGAATGGTGAAGGGGGTGACATCACACTAGAGCGAAGGACGAAGTGCCTCCTTCAAACGTCTCGCCCGAGACTCCTCATCCGGAAAGAGATCCGGAGAAAAGTGTAGGAGATCCTTAAACTTGATCCCCAACTCTCGTACTGACATAATCTCCTACTGGAGGGAGATTAACTCCTATCGCTTCTCTACCTTGATCATGGAAGAAAGGAATTCCTCTCGGAATTTATTCTCATAGTCAGCCCACAGAACCTCTGCCTCGGTCCTCTATCTGAGGTAGAGTGTCCAACACTGACGGGCTGCACCTCTCAGCTGACTGACTACTAGGGGAACCCAGTACTCCCTCAGAGCATAGATCAAATTAAAAGCGATCCATAGCTCCTCAAGTCACCCGTATTTCTCTATATCCAAAGTATTACCCTCATACTTCTTGAGGGTTTGTCACTAGAAATAATGGAGATTCTTATGCCACTGGCTATCTTCCTCCTCTAGGTCAATCCTCAACTGATCGACAGCCTGAATCTGTTGGGAATTAGCTGTCTGAGCCACCCAGGGATGACGTCCAGGTTCCATAGCTATACGGTAAACAAAGATCGCCTATTCCCAAGTAGTAAGGAAAATTTTCAAGGTTTTATTTTATCACTTTATTTCAATTTCTTTCTCAGAACACCCAAATCAAGTAAAACACAATCATGATGATGCATGTACCTTCTCTAGGGCCTCTACCCTGCAAATAATGTAGTCTCACATGGTCGTTCAGTAGGCTAAGAGTACTTGCATCGGATCACAGGGGGCCCTAATATCCCGTGTCCTGGCCGGTCTTCCCTGGCCTATGTCACGTGCCAAGATCATCCAACATTGTTGCCCTACCATCCCATGCAATCCTCACTATTCCTAACTCCAAACTCCATCCCATCTCTCAACCATCACCTTTGATACAATTCTTTCACAACCCCCTCCCACCAAAGATGCCCCTCCTGAGTTGGAAATGGTGAAAGGGATATAATGACCCCCGAGTCCCGCCTCCAGTAGGCACCGGAGTGGTGACTAGCACCATGGGCATGAGGTTTCACAATATGGGAGTCATTACACTTTTTATTATATATGATTGGGAAAAAGGATGATTCAAACACCAAAATAAAAAGGACAAGTAAATAAACCCAAACCAATCCCACATTCATGTTTAAACAGTTCTAAAACAAGTACAAGAAAACTCAAAAGTACAATAATAAAAGAAACAAGAGTACAACAACTGCAACAACTCCAACTATCCTGATTAGTAGGTTCCCGCATGGCCCTGGTAGTCCTCCTCAAAACCTGAAAGTAAACGTAGGGAGAACATACAAGTATACTCAGTAGGGAATCCTAAAGCACTCGTGCACAAGTGGGGAGACATCCTAATGCCCCTTGAGAACAAGAGAAGAAACCAAAATCTAGCAAGGAAAACTATCCACCCAACCACACCAGCCACACTCACCAAAAACACAAAACAACAGGTAATAGTATATAAGAACAATAGTATTGGGTACCCTACACCATTTCCCACTAGTCAGCTTCTCTTCCAAATGGTGAACGTCCTAACTCTACCACAATCTTCCCGCCCATACACACCTGGGCCTCACAAACACATATCTCGCCTGCACACACCTGGGCCTCACAACCAGGTATCCCGCCCGCACACACCTGGGCCTCACAACCACCTATCGCACATGCACACACCTGGGCCTCACAACCACATATCCCTCTCGCACACACCCGGGTCTCACAACCACATATCCCGCCCACACACACCTGGGCCTCACAACCTCCTATCCCGCCCGCACACACCTGGTCCTCACAACCACCTATCCCACCCGCACACACCTGGGCCTCATCCCGATGATTATTGGGAAAAAAATTGTAAACATGCCCGAAGAGTCTTGGGCTGAGACCCCCCCAATAGAATCCTACCTAAAGAGTCTTGGGTGTAAGGTTGCCTCAAGCCATCACAGCCTGTGGAAGAAGGAGCAGGAAGGAGCTAGTAACTAAGGGAAAACACCCTCTCCCATGAAATGGGAGTGTTTGGCACTAAGTTCTCAACATGGGTGGGGTGAGACAAAATACAACATGCATATATGTATATATATACCAAACACACAACCGAACCTATGGCTTCAAAACAGAGAACTGAGCACATGCCTTGACACTGCTATTTCAAAGCATTCATACAACAAACAACCCCAGCCCCATTTAGGTTTTTGTGTTTCAACAGAATTAGTTTATTAGTTCCTTAACTACTGGGAAAATAACCACAACCAACCATATCAATTGTTCATAAAACTTATCCCTTCCATCCACAAATCAAGTTAGGAAAACACAAGAAACACAATCAAGTCCCTTATTATTAACCAACAAACCATATTGATTAGGATTCATGTTCCATTACCATACCCCATCATTCATTAACTCTTCCAGTTTTATTTATTATTCACAACCCATAGTTCGTTCACAATCAAACCCATCCCTACAGCCCCACTTCCAACCACCATGACCACAAACACAACAAAAGATCGTACATCATCATCCCTCGATACCAGTTATCACAACCCCTCTACCCATCACCAATATAGAATTATCACCAACCCACAACCAGGCCAACCGTATCCCCGTTGCTCACCCGATCCACAAAAACCCACAAAACACTCGCTTCACATAAATAAACCCTAACCTTCACCCCCATGTTTATTATTTTAGTTTTGTTCTACCAGGGTGATCACACAAGGGTTCCAGGTATTTAATCATCCAACTTTATATGATTAACCAATTTCCACATTCAACAATGTTTCCATCTTGAAACGGTCTAGAAAGATAGGGCAGCATTTAATTGTGCAAGAAAGGGACCCCAATGACTGTGATTTTCAACAGGCATAAGCCTATTAAATTCACAACATAATATCACAGGATATAAATAATTTAACTGCATTCAGAAACATCCCATCCCCATTATATAAGCCAAATATTATCTTTATTAAACTAGTTCAAACATGTTTCACATAAAGAAAGGACACCCACCCCACATGATGCACAATTTAGAGAGACTAAGGTAAGATCCCAACCTCAATAGGTTCTGATCACAATGCTCCCCCGAATCAACTTTAGGAGACGTCCTTTGACGTCAGTCACGTCTTGGAAAAACCCGAAAAAACATCCTCAGGTGGAATCTGGGAATGAAAGGCTAAGGGGAAGAAAAATATCCAAGCTTAGATGTTTCTCCTCGTTATTACGATCTCGTGGCCACTGACAGATCATAAATCGGAGCTCGGATGAAGATGTATGGAAGAAAATAGATTTAGAGGCTCTTGGGAGAGCTCTGCTTGAAGGAGAGGGGAGGAGAGGGATGCTTTGAAAAGGAGGAGAGGACCCCTCCTTTTATAGGTGAGAAAAACTAAAGTACACAGTGTGCACTTTATAGTACACAGCATGTACTCGAACATTTCACACAGTCAACACGCAGATTCCAACACAGCCTTCAATGTGGCACACAGTAGTTGACTAGTCAACACATGGTTTGAGGGTAATGCATACAAAGGGAGACACTACACGACGTGTATTATTTTCTACATGGTGTGTACTCATTTATTTCACACGGCAAGGACACAGATTCAACACAACACCATTTTGTTGACTGGTCAACACACGGTTTGAGGGTAACACATACGCGGGGAGACACTACAAAGCATGTACTCACACTACATGACGCGTAGTTACAAAATTCTGAAAAGTGTGGGAAAATTCCATTCTACCCTCCAGAACACTTCATGACCTTTTTTCGACAAAGGAATGGGACGGATTCAGGCCATAAAAATAATTCTTAGTTGATAAACTAGAAGATAGTTGTGATAATGGATGAAGGGTGCGCACATTAAACCACCACAGATCAGTCTCCATGGTCCATGGTTAAAATCCAATTATTATAGGTTCAATAATCCATTGGGACACACTGGAGAAGACCAATAAACATTATAAGTAAGAATGAGGGGGTTTGACGTGTTATGAGAATTTATACACAGTATAAAAAAATAAGACCATGGTGTTTCCCAATAGACCAAACCGCAAAATAACTTAAAACCAAAGAGACTACAATGAAAAAACCCTAACCACACCATTGAATAGACTATCTTACTAGCCTCCTAGAATATTGGATATTTGTGTTCCATATTTCTGAGAAAATGGGGAGTATATTAAAGTAAATTAAATGATACCATATTGGAAAACCTCAATTACAAAAGATATTGTTATGCCATTTCTCCTCTCTATGATGTATTAGTTCAAAATTTGGTTGAACCCCAGTAATCTCCATCCCAAGACACTATGACACAACTGGGGTATCCACAATAAAACCACCTTTTATTGATAAGTGCTACACCACATCCAAGGCTCCAATTCTAACTTACCACCTAATATGGCAGCAACATCCAAACTCTAGTTGACATCTATTGTACTACTACACAACACTCCACACTACAACACACACACACACATAAACATCCACACTGCATCTGTATCTCCCTATGTCATTGTTGCATAAAATATGTGGCATAATATCCCTAAAATGACATAAAACCCTACCCATATGAATTTTACAGCCTGAAACATCCCTCTCTAACATGTTCAGACTCAACTAGACACTTATATGACCATATTATTTTAATTTAAATGGAATGAAGGTTCGGGTAGTTACATCGAAAGCTATAGAAGAGATTAAATTTATTTAATATATTATAAAATCCTAGGTTGTTACATTATAAACCTATTAAAATTAATTTTACCATTGAAGTTATTTTTTTCAATAAAAAAAATGAGTATGTCCTTATTTCATTACATCCCTAGGATCCGATAAATAGTTTTCAAATTTATGATTCCTCAAAATGATAATAATCATGTGAGTGTCCTTGTCACATATAACTTTATCTCTACTATCCAAGATATATACCAATTATTTTTCATTGGAAATATCAATCTCCATTTGAATATCCTCAGAGTTTAGTACTTATAATTGACCATGTATATACATCCCCAATCAAGATACATGGAACTGATTTCAAACATAAGAGTGTTTCTATGGATGTGTTACGTGATATGTTACGGTCCCTACTCATTAAAATTATAAAATGGGTCTAATATATAAAGTGTTCATATTTACATTCTTTCTGAATATGGTATCTTTATTTTATGGAAATAATCCTAGAAAAATATTCTCTTCAATTTTGATCTTCAGATCTTACAAATGATTATCATCATAAAATTTCTATTAACTATAATATTTCATGACTTATCACCGAATAATCATGATTCATATACAATTTCATCAGATAAATTATGTCCTAATGAATTTATTTTTCCAACTTCATCCCAAATAAATTTTTATTTCTAAACTTATTTATTTAGAGGGATTCATAAGGATCCATATGAATGATAATATGGAAGATATTATTGTAGGAAGATTCAACATGATGAAAGTGTTGATACCAACAACCATTGTAATAAACAAAAAAAAACCTCATTATATTCCCAAGTGTTTCAATAGTTCTCTATTACTAACTATCTATCTAAGGATGATATAAAAATTGTAACCCAACTACACATCTAGATCGTATCAAATACAGCACTATAGCTTCATGATAAACCTCAGATCCTGAACAGATACAATAGAATTTGTTACTTCATGAATCCTTACCAATTCATTAATTAATATTATATAAATCTTTGGAAGATAGAATTTATATTTTATATAAATAATGTGTGAATAATTTTAATAGTAATTGGCTAAAATCCATATTGTATTATTTCATTTAGATGCTTTCAGGATTCTAATAACAAAATCAATGGTGGATTTTTTCCATTTCTATTATGGTAAGAGTAATGGTTGTGGAATCCATTTAAAACATTATATCTTGTTTGTAATGTAATGGTAGACCATACCTTGAGATATATACTCTGGAATATATCTCTTCATGATTCCCTAAATAAATAAATCTTTCATACGTTTTTACACCATCATACTAATAATATTAATAGAGAATGATAAACTGTGTTCCTTATTCATCATCCCCTTATTTCAATATAGTTTTGAATAAATCCATAATAGGGTTATGAATCTTTCCATTCCATCAATAAAAATTTTAAATTCATGGAAATTTCTCACCTACTTTTCATGTTCTACATATTTTTTAGGCCTCATTAATCTTCATATGGAGATATGATTGAATAGTAATCTGAGAAAAAAATACTGCTCCCTTTCCTTCAATATTTCATTATACATCCTTTGAAAAAATATATTTTTTTGATATTTTTTTATCCATGTTATAGAAAATTTGTAATTATCCTTTCAACTCAAATAATAAACAACCTATCTCACATTCACATTATTGTAATGTATTTAGAATTAATAATCTTAAATAAATAGAAATCATATTCTCTAGTTAATATTTTTTTATTTTTGAGTGATTATATAATTTAAAAATTTATTATTGGAATATATATCACTTATTTCTACAAAAATATAATTCTTCCATATAATTTATGGTAAAATCACAATATCCTACTCAAAATATAGTGTTTGTAAATTTGGATTGTGAATATTCAATTGTCAAATGGCATAAGATATAACCACATATTTTATCATGAAAACACACCCCAAACCCTTCTTTGATTCATAACCATATATTAAAAACCCATATCCACTATAATGTAATTTATCGATATGTTTACTAACAAACCATCAATCTTGTTCCATAAAATTTTCTTCACATTAATCAATCCAATGAAATTTGGCTCTGTTCTGGTTTAATTTTTTGAGTGAATAAGACAATCATGAAAGATACTCCACAATGAAATGACAATATCCATCCCAAAAAAATAACTATGGATCTTGTTGGAAAAAAATTCCTCAATGTGTCCTCTATGTTTGTTTTGTGTGTGATTATGTTTGTTCAAAAATCCAGATGATCATAAATTAGTATTGTTGGTATTTTCAAAATATAATTTTTTAAGGTGGGACAGTTTCCTAGTGTTTTATACATTTTTTGGCTTTAATATCAAGAATTTTTGTTTGGAAATGTAAATATTTATTCATGGTACTTAACGCTGTGATGAATGACGAACAAAATAAAAAAATTAAGATATATGTGTTTCCAGTGACACTGATAATGTACCATGTTTGGGAAGGATACAGTGCCATGTACCATTCAATGGGAACTATAGGTGGGAGCAGTTTGTGAAACCAAAAATGATTCACAGTAGAATGGGATGTGGTATGTGTATGTCTTGTCATTGGCGGAGGATATCGACTGCATAGGAGAAAATCCAGTATACAGATCATGTATGAAAAATGGTTCCCTGAAAGGCTTGCAGTTCATGGTGGTATGAGGATCAGTATGCGGTGGAGGCAATTCTAAATCAATGTTTTGGTAAATCTCAGATAATATGATTTTTTGGATATCATTTCATATATATGAATCACTAATCCTCTCTATTATAATTTTTATTGAATATAAATAGGAAACACACTTTTCTCCATGATTTTAGTGATGTTTGAAGGACGTTTATAAGGCTTAATTACATGACTGATGAAGAGGTTAACACAAAAGAAATTCTGCTGATGGCTTCTAAGGGGAACTAAAAACTTTATAGGAAATCATATTTTGAGGAAGAAGTTGTGGTATGGGGGTTTTAGTGATGGAATTCCACATCAAGGGAAAATTTCATGGGTAGATGGTGATTTGCAGAGGAGGTTCATGGAGTCAGAATACAGAGGCGGTACACAATAGTGAAGGCTGAGGTAGTAGGTAGATGAAGGGAGATTCGCAGATGTAGATACAACACACATAAGAGGTTTTCTGCATAACAAAACTGGTACTCCGTGCATGGGGGAAAAAATTGGTTCATGATTTATAAAGGGTTTCTTTTGAAATCCTTGAATATGATTGTGAATGTATTCTCCAGTATCTAGTTGTACTCAAGAGGGTGGAATTTATCTAAAGGTGAAAAAAGAAACATCAATAGAGAATCTACCTATAGTTGAGGATAAATTAATTCATTAAAATGAAGGGACCTACATTTTCATAAACTGTGCTTCACCTACAAGTTGGTAAACTGTGTGTGGATTCCTTTCCATGAGTATTGAGAACAAGAAAAGAATTATGGTGACCATTTCCACCTGCAGTGAGCCAGAGAGAGTCAAAGAGAGTGGCCCTTGGGAAGTTATTGAGAATACACCAAAAAATGTAAAGGTAGTGAGAATGGGAATTTGATATCTATCATAAAAATGGTACTAATTTTTGGAAATGAGACTCAGTGAATTTGATACATCATCACACCACCGTTGTATTCTCCTTGAACTTAGCCACATGAGGTTAAACCATGTAAAAAATTTGTTTTCTATACATGATTTCATATTTGTGCATATATTGCTATGTGTGGAAGAGAGAATTGATTTTTTTCCAAAAAAAAGAAAGATCCAAAAGGGATAATGTTTTAATCTATCAATATCCGGATTCACGTCCCCTCTCATGGTATTCGACCTAGTGGACATAACAGATCCCAACAACCATGATTGGTCTAAACCAATGTTCAATAACGTCATTCATTTATTGATTCATCAATATATCATTTCATGAGATTACATGACAAAAAATGGAACTTTTTAACTGAAAATATCCCTCTTTGAACATTTAATACCATTTTTTTATTTAGGACCCATGGTACAATCCATATGTAATCTTCATGCACTTACTTTCTCCTTGAATACTAAATAATATCATCTATAATATCTCCCAAAAACTGATCAACGTAATCTCTAAATACATTGTTCATTAAATGAATTATGATATCAGCGGTATTAATAAGCTATAATGGCATCACTATATATTCATATTGTCCATATACTGTACGAAATGATTTATTTGGTACATCTTATTTTTTGACCCTTAATTAATGATACATAGAATGAATATCAATTTTGGTAAATAATTGATTTCCAAATAGTTGACCAAACATGCAATCAATATGAGGATGAGGATACTTATTCTAGATTGTGACCATGATATTTTAAGAATAAAAAACAAAGAGCATTATTGGTACACCCTTTTTCTAAAAAAAGGAAAATTTAACCCCAAGGTGATGAACTTGGATAAATAAATCCCTTCTTTAGATTCTATTTTATTTTATTCTTTCACTCTTGTAACTCGGTCGAGTTCATTCGATAAGGTGTAACAAAAATAAGTTTATCACTAGTTATGAGTTCTATTGGGAAATCAACATCACAATTTGGCTGTAGAATGGGAAAATATTTTGTGAATACATTAACAAACTATCTCAAAATAAATATATCATCAATATTGTCATCTCCCAAACCATTTTAGTTCAACACCCCTTATGAATAGGAATCAAGACCCCTAAAGTGGATTATATTTCATTTAGATGTATATATTTATCATTATACCGATATAAGAAAATACTTATGATTTAATGATATAACATTACATCCCTTCCTAGAAAATTGATGTTTTATTTATTTAAAGAAAGTAAAACCCTTTCTAATATATTATAAAATTACACTACGGGATAATAACAAGATTTTTGGGAATAATATCCCCAAAAAATTAACTAAAGAAGAATCATAGCCATGAGATGTGATTATCATGTCGTTGAGGGTTTTCACTACACATTTAACATCTAATCATTATTGTGGTACTCTGATCCCCTTAACAAATAGTTCATATAAAAAATATTAGGTATCTATTGAATCAAATTAGGCATAAATAATTCTTTAGGGGAGTGTATGAATACCATTTCCCATGTCATTATTCACCTAAAATGTAGTGATCACAATATATTTACCTTTTTCTATAGGATAAAGTGGTTATGGACACTAGTCATTATCATTAACCAATATATTTTTTACTAGTTAGCATAATATCTATAATAGATTAATTTGAAACACTAGGTTTTAGATGATGTATTATTTGGTGATTTCTATTTATTTTAATCATTAGCTAAAATATTACCTAGATGTTAGCATTCATCCAGACAATGCCCCTTTTTCCACAACTAAAATATATAATAGTATACATAATAAAATTTACACCATGATTTATTCCTGGTTTATAGATATTATTAAATCTTATACTCTTCTCTCTATTCTTTTTATAATTTCCTTTGAAGTTATTCTTACTTTTATTAACAAAAAATCATATGGATAGGTAACTCCAAAATCAATTTACACCCTGTTAACACATAAATAATTTTCTTTTCAGCCGAATTCCCTTATATATAATTCCATTTAGAAACATTTTTTAAGCCACTAAATAATTATTGAACATTAATTTCTAGTTGGACGATAATACCATAGTATTACCTCACATATCTTATAACATTTTACTCATAGATAACATTGATTCATCACCCTTTTTTATTTAGCCTAGGGAATTCATTATCCATTTTTATATTAATAATACAAGAAACATACTTATTGAATAATATTCCCTTAAACACATCCTAGTAAATGGATTCAATTTATTCTCATTAACTTGTTTCCTTAGTGAGATTACTCTATTGATCTCTATCACATTATAAAAGATAAACAACCAAAATAAATTTCCATATTCAAAACATTAGATAATAGAAAATAATATTTAAATAGTACTGATTCATTAATTATAATATACTAAATTAGAATAATAACAAAAATAAGGTAGGTGTTTCTACATGAAGGACTCGTTGGAAAATTGTCAAATCATTTACACATTTGAAATCGAAACATGATTCATTGCCTCATATTGTTGTATAAGATTAGAAACATGAATTTTCTTATCAGATCCCATAATATTTGTTTACATATGAGTACAATAAATTCATATTCTATCACATTCAACATTAATATGATTCCATCATTTTATATTCATTGATGGAAAAAAATCATTGTAGGAAACATTAATCATAGTGTAAAACCACATAATCATGAGATTCATTTATTGGATGACCAAATAAAAACACCATATTTTATATATATGAAACCATATGTTTAATATAGTTCATCCTTTATCATTGCCAAAAAAATTTGATGTTATAATATCCTTATAATTTTCCAAATCATTCTCATTAAAGTTTTCTCATCATTCGTGCCAAAGTTAACTAATAGTTTCTCTAAAACCATCTATAGTGACCCATAGTTTTCATACATTGATATTATATATTAGTAAATAAAAATTAATTAAATATCACTATGACCAATTATGTGATCAATTAGTTCATGTTTTATTTGATTCTTGGTTACCAAAATAACTAGTTAATAAGTTTGAAACATCATATTTTACTAAATTTATTATAACTGCCACCCTTCTTAAAATTTTCATACATAATAATATTCATTATAAGTTGGAGAAAATGAAACATAAAAAAGGGTGATTTCAGATTCATATTAGTGGTAACAAATGTGGATATAAATGGTCACATAATGTTAACTTGACCATTAGGGTATGAGAACATGATCAAGAAATTTGAAAACAAAAACCTGCATATCATTGTTTATAATATTTTTTCTCAGAATAAATCTATGTAGTTAATTAGAGAAGAATATAAATAAAATCATCTTACATGATTCATGAGAAGAATAAATTTTAAAAATACATAATTTCATGGAATAAACATAATTATAGAAAATTATTTCCTTAATAGTTTGAGATTACAACTAATAATGTTATAGTGGATAGAGTCCCTTACTAAACTGGGATCAGTCCCAATTCCCTTTTTATTAATCTCCTAAGATGTCCATATTTACTCAACACATTAGAAGTTAATTTTGTTCACACATGAAACATAAGGATAATCATACATTTGGGTTTAAATATATAAAAACATTCATGTTAACATTACTAGTAAAATGGAAATCAGATTAATAAATCATTCATCATTTTATTATAGCTTAACCAATGGAAAAGAAAATAGTTTCATAAACATCATGTCATCATAATCATAATCTATATAAAGAAGTAATATGGTTGTATTAATTGGTTCATATCCCTAGTAAATCATAATTAACAACATAAATGCCTTCTTACATGAAACTGTTTGTAAAAGGTCACATATAATATTTCTTGAAGAAAATATCCATTTAAGTTTTAAATCACTTCTTTAAAATATTAAAAGTATCAAAATATTATTGATTTTTTTATTGATAATAAACTCGTAAAATTTTAATGTAATATTCTAATAATTTATTTGTTATGGTTGTGGGAGATAATATTGATTCCATATAAGTATTACCATAATTCATTTCATCTTTATAGTAAAATTTCATAATCCCCTTATTACAAAAAAAATACAACAATATTCCAATTAAATTTTTTATATAATTTCAAAATTAGTTAAGACGAAATTTTAATAGAAGAATATTAAAACATTATCTTAATGTTTTTATTAAAAACAAAGGCCTAGAAGAGATATATTCTAGTTTGATTTCTAGAACATATTCAGTTTTAATAAAAATCATTATTTCAAATCCTTGTGTATATGAAGAGATTAAAACTAATGGAAAACATGTAATATATAGAGATAACCAGAGGGAAATAATATTCATGAGATTATTGATATTTTTATTGTGTCATTTCATCATTTTAAACTCAAATATAAACATTACTGATTAATACTAAGATTGTATTTTAAAAGACTTACTACTTTTGTAACTGTCAAAATAAAAACCTGATAAAAGTAAGAAATTTATATGAATATATATATCCATAATTCTTATGAGTAGAATCATATTATACATTCATGTATAATATATATACCATATAAGAGAAATAATTGGTGAATATATAAATTTTCTTACAAAAGCAAATGTGAGGCAAAAATCTATCACCTCAAGCTACACTTTTTAATGAAATATAAACTCATGTTTAATAAATTGATGTTTATTTCATTTAATTATAATAATAATTCACATAATTATAATATCATATATGATCCAGTGATAATATTTCAACATCAATTTATTAATAATCCCTTATTAAAATTCTCATTTTCATGTGTCAACTATTTCTTTTTTCATGAGAATTTTGATTTGATAGTTACAATACATTATGATGATCATGGTAAACTATTATCAAGAATTTTAATCATGATATAAATAAACACTATATTAACAATATATATATGTATTTATTTATCCATAAAGGATATACAATGAAAATCTAGTCACACTGTTCATGGAGATGGTAAAACATACATACACATGAACATAATTTTCTCTTTTCGAATTATAGATGAAAATAACATTAAATATAAATTAACATTTATAGAAAAAATTTTATATCACAAATATATCATATGTATTAATTAAATCTATCAATAACACCATCCATGTAAGGTTGAAAATATAATTGAATTATATCGCTTCCTAGACGCGTAGTCTACCTGTACACACAAACAACATTGTCATTTTCCAAATGATTTGAAGGTAAGAAAGTAGATTTGATATTATATATCTTGAATTATAAATATTTAATTAATATAATTTATATAATAATTATAAATAATTATATTGATCTATGAGATGTTGTGGTGGAAAAAAATTACATCAATTCATGAGGAGGTAGTACACCATACACATGAGCAATAGTTTCATTTACCATTTGATGGAAGAGGATATGGATATAGGTTTTGGAATTAACATAATTAAATCTAATTATATCAATTATATTGTTTTTATTTTTTCATGGTTGAATAATTTTTTATGGAGGTAGAAGAACAAATAAAATGAAAATTAATCGTTTGGAACTATACCATATCTCCAAACGACCTATTTAATGTTATACCAAAATCATTCAATAGATGATTTTATGATCATAAAATGGACTCTAGGACATGTGGAGGGATACATGGAAGGTATTTGGGTAGGTATTTATAGAATAAAACGTCTTTTCATGTTTGGAGCTGAGAGGATAGTTGTGTTCTATTCTAATCGGGAAAGAGGACACACATTGAATTTTATAAAATAATAAAATATATCAATGTATTATCCACCCCAAAAATATTTATAATTTTAAATTACTGAATATTGATCATATTTTGTATTAAAATGTCTAGATAAATAAATTTATATATTCTTGGTTAATTTAATTTAAATATCCTTTGTTTAACCTTTTAGTAAAATTATTTTAACCCTTCCTACGGTAACATATTTTTAATATTTTTATATTTTATTATAGAAGAAATAAATGTCGAAAATTTAAAATAATATTATATTTAATTAATTCTAAAAGATAAATAAAATTTATAAAAAAATTAGATAATTGGGAGAATTGAATTGAAAATTATATCTATAAATTTCCAAGAATATGGTTCTTCATAAAAATGTTCTTTAAGTATAAAAATTTTATTTGTATAAAAATAAAACCAATGACTAACTACAATAACAAAAATTTTATTCATATTTATAAAATATAAATAATTATACTTTTAAATCTATTTGGAAACAATATAGAACACTAAATATATATTAATAAAAAGAAACTATTTAATAAATCATTATTTTTCACTATTCATCACAATATTAACACTTGTAGAAAATTATCAAAAATTAATTCTAAGATAATATTGTAATGTTGATTTATAATAAAGGAATATTTTTTCAAATAAATTTTTAAAAACTAAAAAAATAATTATATTATTTGATCACAAAAATGAATAAATACCATTTTAAGGAAAAAGGATTTTTTGAATAATATAAATACATTACTAAAAGAATATTTAACATATCTCATACCTATATACATATTTATAAAATTGGATTATTCTATTTCATACATAAAATATAATTTCTATGTTATAATTAAATAATGTATTATATTTCATTTGAACTATAGGTTGCCTGAATAAAAAATTATCGAAGTGACTAAATATATTTACTATATCATAAAATATAAGGGGTTTACAAAGGAATTCGGTTCATCTTTAGGTCTTCTGAATCATCTTTAGTGGTTTTAAAATTTTTTGATTTATAAGTGAAATTTGTTTTTAAAATAAGTGGGTTTGACACTTTTTTTAAAGAAGATAAATAGATTTTTTTATTATAATTAATGGATAATTTTCTTTATACTTTTTCTATTACTGAGTTAACTATCAACATATTTAAAATATTCATGAAAAATTATCACCATACAACATTTCACCAGAAATAGTTTTTCCATTAAACAACATCGAGTATAATATTTTTAAAATTTTTAGGTTTTGAAATGGTATATTATTTCAATTTTAATGGATGAGCGGTTTATATGAACAACACATAGGGTTTTGAACATTGAAATTACTTTTTATTAATAACAAATGTTTCATCTCCCCAAAAAAATATTTATTTTTCATATGATTATTCATATATTGGCTTCTATATAAAATTTTATTTCATCAATCTTGTCTAAAACAAATTGAATAGTTCAAATTCAAAACAAATACTTGGTTTACTATTATAAATGATCCAATAACTAAAAATTGAATAAATATCTCACTCTTGAGATTAACAAGGGGATTTAATTCACTTTTAGATAATGTTGAATAGTGAATAAAATAGGTAATGGGTCTTCCTAAACAATTCTATGTGGCTACTATGGGCTCTCCATGGATAAATATAAATGTAATTAATGTCTAAAAATAATCTTTATAAAAAAGAGCATTTAAAGTTCAAGGTTTACATCAATCATCTTCATTAAAAATTAATAATGCAATAATTCTATATTAGAAAAAAATATTCTTGATAAATCAACCATTCTTTGGTACAGTAATCAAATAATATTACTATGGTGAAAATATAAAAAGTTTTTGGTTTCATCAAATTAAAATTATTCTAATATTTGGGAAATTTTTTATTCATGGGATTCAAAAATCAAGGTAATTTTAAACAAAAATTTAATAAAAATAATCTAGAGATAAATTTCTTCTCACTATTCCCTTGAATTTTTTCCATGGGTCGTATCAAATAATCCATTAAAATGGGATTCAAAAATTAAAAATTGTTTTTATGTAAGCTCTGATGATTAAAAAATAATGATAAATTGAAAATGAAACATATAAAAGTGATTCAAAAATGGAAAATATATATATAAATTGAAAAGATAATAAAAACCCTTGATGAAAAATCACAATATCCTTTACATGTACCCCAACATATTTATTTAATTTCATAATTTTACAATAATTCATATTAGAAATTAAAATTTGAAATTATAAAAATAACCAAAAAATATCAAGGTATGTCACAATGATATTTATTAAGAACTGCTATCTAGGATTTAGTAACCTAAAAGATATCAACTATAGACCTACAAGAAAAATAAAAAAAAACATCATCACTTTATTGGAAAAAATAATAACAAAAGAGGCCATTAAAATGAATATTTTTTATCTCCATGTTCGTTCCACGTTTATAACTATTCACAACTAAACATTGATAGTGTTTTATACCCAATATGATGTAAGAAAATGGGTTTTACATAAAAATGACCATACGATTTTGTGTATATTATTTTTTAAATAAAACTACTTTTAGTATCTAAAATATGTATTATTATTTAGGATATTTTTAATATATTAATGATTTCTAAGAATTAGTAAAAAGTGTAATATAATATATTAAAATAAATATTAAAAAAGGATAGTTAGTAAAGTCATCCAATAGTTTTAGGAATGTAATTATAGGATTTTTTTATCATTAGTTTCATCATGAAATATTAATTCTTATTTTAAAATTAACCTATTACCCCCAAACTCATGTAAACCAACTTGACACTAAATTGGTTATTCCATTTTCTTCACAAATTTATCCATTTATTCATTTTCATCTAATTTATCATTAGTTAAATCATTCATTCCATGAATTTAATTAATAAATTATAGAGAGGAATAACCTTTTAAATGTTTTTTAATCAACATAATCTTTCCATAATAATTCCAGGTTTTAGGCTTCTACCTTTCCCATTATGGAATATAATGCGTTTTCTAAGTGGAATGTGGGAAGGGTTCCAATAATAGCTTGTTTCAATTCAGGTTTCTCTTGGTATTATATAAAGATGAAAAACTATGTGAATATTATTTTTGTACAAAATTTTTTTGTAAGGGATAATATTTTTTTCTATATATTAGTTTCCTCAAATGATATTTCATTATCCAATAATTACCCCCCCATTAATTTATAGAATACCTTTGGTTATTTTCACTAAAATTATTGAATTGATATGTGGTCAAAAATTTATTGTAATAGAAAATGGTAATGAAAAATTTAATACCATTCCATTACTCTTAAAAAAATGTTTATTAAATGAATTATAAGGGTGTTATAATGTTTTTGAATTCTGGAGACTTTGTGTTATATGGGACACCCAGTGATTTCATAGGCTAGATTCTTTTTATTTCCATTGACATCTTCTATTTTATGCTACAACAATATTAGATAGTGATATATGTAACATTTTATTATCTTGTAGTATACACAACACTATTCATAGATTGTGTTACATGCAAGAGAGATGTGCCTATTATCTTTCTTTGTACGCCATACTAAGTTTAACTAAACAACGACATATTTTTAAAATATTATTATGGGACATAAAATTGATATTATGAATATAATTAATCATATTTTTAATTTTATATAACATTAACATTCATCCAATTTATTTTCTAGACATGATATCAGACCAAGTTAATTTTTTCAGATAAAATAATTATATTTCAAAAAAATGAAAATTTTCCACCTTTTAATGGTGTACCCATTTAAACATAATTTTTAACACTTTTATATATTATATTCTACAAAATATTATTATTATTTGGAATAGGGACTTCAAAATTAAATTTTTTAGGGAATTTAGTATTTCATTGGAAAAATTAATATTTTAAAGAATAATAAAAATACAGCTTTTTATTTCAAGAATTATTTTTAATCTAATTTATTTATATATTTAGATTATATTTTTTAATAGTTTTAAATTTTAAATTAATTGAGTAATTATTATATAATCTAATATTTATCAATGGATTAAATTTCCAATTAATTTTGTATATAAACTCATGTCAATCTTTAGATAGTAATTATTAATTAAAAACACACTTCTTGGGTTTGACAACGGTAATCAATTCAAATTAATTATTGCAACATCTATGTTTTGAATAAATAAAAATTCATTCCATTAGAATTTCCAAATTGTGTTAGTACTTATATTTTATTTTTTAGACATTATGAATAGTAACTTATGTAATTTTTTTATTTACCATGTTTAAGGGGTAAATCTGGTAAATAAGGGTGAAAAAATAATTTAATAATATAAAACTACCCTAAAATGTGTAATAATTCTATTGGATGAGATATTTATAACCATGGGTATTCTTGAGTAGATTTTGGGACCCCATTGATCTATAAGGTTATAAAAATGACATTTTATAAGAATTAATTTAATGTAAAGAGAAATATAACATAAACATGTATATTTTAATAAATAGAATTTATATACGGTTATATAAGTTTTATCTTAGTCTATAAATATTCAAAAGAAATATAAAATGATTTCATATATCAAGGTATTTTATTCATAATTTTTTTACTTTAAATAAATAAATTTAATTATGACACAGTGATGATGGAGTGATTGATTTATTAATAATGGGTTCAAATAAATAATAATAAATATATTAAAATAAATTTAATTTCATTATTTTTATTCCATACATTAATTTTATAGATTATATTGACATATTATCTTTGAGTTAATTTATTTTTTCTAAAGGAACTAGGTTGTTATGAATTTGTAAAGAAGTCAAGTACGAATAGTGTCCAAAATTGACATAATTCATAACTTAAAACCAAAAAATTGTTTATTAAATGAAATTAAATTACTAAAAATATAACATTCTAGAAAATGGTTAATAAAATTAAAAATATCTAATAAATTAATTTTTTGGGTCGTTTGAAATGATATGGAAATTAAATTAACCAACAATGTGTATATAACATGATATCAGTGTAAGATTGAAAAGGGTAAAATAAGGGTTAAAAGAAAAAAATAAGGATATTTTTTTTAAAAAAATCTTGTTTAAAAATTATTGAATGATATTTATGCATACCAAGATAAACTTATCTTTGAATTAAATCAGTTTTGGATCAATCTCAATAGAAATTAAATTTTTAATAAATTATTATTTTAATACTTCTCTAAAGTTCTCCTCTTACCACATATAAAAGGCCACCACCTCTACCCACATAACACTCACCTATGAAGTCACTTATATTTTTAAAATTCTTCCCAAATAAACTCCAAACACCCCTATATTCTACCTAGAATCCTTAACTTGCATTGAATAAAATTCAAGATTTCTTTTAGCTCAAATCAAAAGAAGTTACCTGATTTAGAGGTAACGTCTTCACTCATGTTCATTCCATTAATTTTCTCCTCCACTCCTTATGCCATTATAATTCATTGATTATATAAAAACTATTATCCTAAATATACTATGATGTTTTTATGAGAATGATTCTTACTACACTTACACACACCTGCATTTAATGGATATGAACAAAATGTGTCTATGTACGGAGAACTTCTACCTCACGAAACGATTATTGGGAAAAAAATTGTAAACATGCCCGAAGAGTCTTGGGCTGACAGTACCCCAATGGAATCCTACCTGAAGATTCTTGGGTGTAAGGTTGCCTCAAGCCATCACAGCCTATGGAAGAAGGAGCAGGAAAGAGCTAGTAACTAAGGGAAAACACCCTCTCCCATGAAATGGGAGTGTTTGGAACTAATTTCTCAACATGGGTGGGGTGAGACAAAACACAACATACATATATGTATATATATACCAAACACACAACAGAACCTATGGATTCAAAACAGAGAACTGAGCACATACCTTGACACTGCTATTTCAAAGAATTCATACAACAAACAACCCTAGCCCCATTTAGGTTTATTTGTTTCAATAGAATTAGTTTATTAGTTCCTTAACTACTGGGAAAATAACCGCAACCAACCATATAAATTGTTCATAAAACTTATCCCTTCCATCCACAAATCAAGTTAGGAAAACACAAGAAACACAATCAAGTCCCTTCTTATTAACCAACAAACCCTATTGATTAGGATTCATTTTCCATTACCATACCCCATCATTCATTAACTCTTCCAGTTTTATTTATTAATCACAACCCATAGTTCGTTCACAATCAAACCCATCCCTACAGCCCCGCTTCCAACCACCATGACCAAAAACACAACAAAAGCTCGTACATCATCATCCCTTGATACCATTTATCGCAACCCCACTACCCATCACCAATATAGCATTATCACCAACCCACAACCAGGCCAACCACATCCCCGTTGGTCACCCGATCCACAAAAACACACAAAATACTCGCTTCACATAAATAAACCCTAACCTTCACCCCCCATGTTTATTATTTTAGTTTTGTTCTACCAGGGTGATCACACAAGGGTTCCAGGTATTTAATCATCCAACTTTATATGATTAACCAATTTCCACATTCAACAATGTTTCCATCCATAAACAGTCTAGAAAGATAGGGCAGCATTTAATTTTGCAAGCAAGGGCCCCCAATGACTGTGATTTTCAATAGGAAAAAGCCTATTCAATTCACAACATAATATCATAGGATATAAATAATGTAACTGCTTTCACAAACATCCCATCCCCTTTATATAAGCCAGATATTATCTTTATTAAACTGGTTCAAACATGTTTCACATAAAGAAAAGGACACCCACCCCACATGATGCACAATTTAGAGAGACTAAGGTAAGATCCCTACCTCAACAGGTTCTGATCACAACGCTCCCCCAGATCAACTTTAGGAGACGTCCATTGACGTCAGTCGCTTCTTGGAAAAACCCAAAAAAACATCCTCAGGTGGAAGCTGGGAATGAAAGGCTGAGGGGAAGAAAAAGATCCAAGCTTAGATGTTTCGTCTCGTCATTACGATCTCGTGGTCACTGGAAGATCAGAAATCAGAGCTCAGATGAAGATGTTATGGAAGAAAAGAGATTTAGAGGCTCTTGCGAGATCTCTGCTTGAAGGAGAGGGGAGGAGAGGGATTCTTTTAAAAGGAGGAGAGGCCCCCTCCTTTTATAGGTGAGAAAACCTAAAGTACAAAGTGTGCACTTTATATTACACAGCATGTACTCGAACATTTCACACAGTCACCATGCAGATTCCAACACAGCCTTCAATGTGGCACACAGTCGTTGACTAGTCAACACATGGGTTGAGGGTAATGCATACACAGGGAGACACTACACGACGTGTAGTATTTTCTACATGGTGTGTACTAATTTATTTCACACGGCAAGGACACAGCTTCACCACAACACCTTTTTGTTGACTGGTCAACACACGGTTTGAGGGTAACACATACGCGAGGAGACACTACAATGTATGTACTCGCACTACATGACGCGTAGTTACAAAATTCTGAAAAGTGTGGGAAAATTCCATTCTACCCTCCAGAACACTTCATGACCTTTTTTCGACAAAGGAATGGTACGGAGTGGTTCGGGCCATAAAAAATAATTCTTAGTTGATAATCTAGAAGATAGTTGTGATAATGGATGAAGGGTGCGCACATTAAACCACCACAGATCAATCTCCATGGTCCATGGTTAAAATCCAATTATTATAGGTCGAATGATCCATTGGGACACACTGGAGAAGACCAATAAACATTATAAGTAAGAATGAGGGGGTTTGACGTGTTATGAGAATTTATACACAGTATAAAAAAATAAGACCATGGTGTTTCCCAATAGACCAAACCGAAAAATAACTTAAAACCAAAGAGACTACAATGCAACAACCCTAACCACACCGTTGAATAGACTATCTTACTAGCCTCCTAGAATATTGGATATTTGTGTTCCATATTTCTGAGAAAATGGGGAGTATATTAAAGTAAATTAAATGATACCATATTGGAAAACCTCAATTACAACAGATATAGTTATTCCATTTCTCTTCTCTATGATGTATTAGTTCAAAATTTGGTTGAACCGCAGTAATCTCCATCACAAGACACTATGCCACAACTGGGGTATCTACAATAAAACCACCTTTTATTGATAAGTGCTACACCACATCCAAGGCTCCAATTCCAACTTACCACCTAATATGGCAGCAACATCCAAACTCTAGTTGACATCTATTGTACTACTACACAACACTCCACACTACAACATACACACACACATAAACATCCACACTGCATCTGTATCTCCCTATTTCATTGTTGCATAAAATATGTGGCATAATATCCCTAAAATGACATAAAACCCTACCCATATGAATTTTACAGCCTGAAACATCCCTCTCTAGCATGTTCAGACTCAACTAGACACTTATATGACCATATTATTTTAATTTAAATGGAATGAAGGTTTGGGCAGTTACATCGAAAGCTATCGAAGATATTAAATTTATTTAATATATTATAAAATCCTAGGTTGTTACATTATAAACATATTAAAATTAATTTTACCATTGAAGTTATTTTTTTCAATAAAAAAATGAGTATGTCCTTATTTCATTACATCCCTAGGATCCGATAAATAGTTTTCAAATTTATGATTCCTCAAAATGATAATAATCATGTGTGTGTCCTTGTCACATATAACTTTATCTCTACTATCCAAGATATATACCAATTATTTTTCATTGGAAATATCAATCTCCATTTGAATATCCTCAGAGTTTAGTACTTATAATGGACTAGGTATATACATCCCTAATCAAGATACATGGAACGGATTTCAAACATAAGAGTGTTTCTATGGATGTGTTATGTGATATGTTACGGTCCCTACTAATTAAAAATTATAAAATGGGTCTAATATATAAAGTGTTCATATTTACATTCTTTCTGAATAAGGTATCTTTATTTTATGGAAATAATCCTAGAAAAATATTCTCTTCAATTTTGATCTCCAGATCATACAAAAGATTATCATCATAAAATTTCTAGTGACTATAAGATTTCATGAATTATCACTGAATAATCATGATTCATATACAATTTCATCAGATAAATTATGTCCTAATGAATTTATTTTTCCAACATCATCCCAAATAAATTTGTATTTCTAAACTTATTTATTTAGAGGGATTCATAAGGATCCATATGAATGATAACATGGAAGATATTATTGTTGGAAAATTCAACATGATGAAAGTGTTGATCCCAACAACCATTGTAATAAACAAAAAAAACCTCATTATATTCCCAAGTGTTTGAATATTTCTCTATTACTAACTATCTATCTAAGGATGATATAAATATTGTAACCCAACTACACATCCAGATCGTATCAAATACAGCACTATAGCTACATGATAAACCTCAGATCCTGAACAGATACAATAGAATTTGTTACTTCATGAATCCTTACCAATTCATTAACTAATATTATATAAATCTTTGGAAGATAGAATTTATATTTTATATAAATAATGTGTAAATAATTTTAATAGAAATTGACTAAAATCCGTATTGTATTATTTCCTTTAGATGCTTTCAGGATTCTAATAACAAAATCAATGGTGGATTTTTTCCATTTCTATTATGGTAAGAGTAATGGTTGTGGAATCCATTTAAAATTTTATATCTTGTTTGTAATGTAATGGTAGACCATACCTTGAGATATATACTCTGGAATATATCTCTTCATGATTCCCTAAATAAATAAATCTTTCATACGTTTTTACACCATCATACTAATAATATTAATAGAGAATGATAAACTATGTTCCTTATTCAATATCCCCTTATTTCAATATAATGTTAAATAAATCCATAATAGGGTTATGAATCTTTCCATTCCATCAATAAAAATTTTAAATTCATGGAAATTTCTCACCTACTTTTCATGTTCTACATATTTTTTAGGCCTCATTAATCTTCATATGGAGATATGATTGAATAGTAATCTGAGAAAAAAATACTGCTCCCTTTCCTTCAATATTTCATTATACATCCTTTGAAAAAATATATATTTTTGATATTTTTTTATCCACGTTATAGAAAATTTTTAATTATCCTTTCAAATCAAATAAGAAACAACCTATATCACATTCACATTATTGTAATGTGTTTAGCATTAATAATCTTAACTAAATATAAATCGTATTCTCTAATTAATATTTTTTTATTTTTGAGTGATTATATAATTTAAAAATTTATTATTGGAATATATATCACTTATTTCTCCAAAAATATAATGCTTCCATATAATTTATGGTAAAATCACATTATCCTACTCAAAATATAGTGTTTGTAAATTTTGATTGTGAATATTCAATTGTCACATGGCATAAGATATAACCACATAATTTTTCATGAAAACACACCCCAAACCCTTCTTTGATTCATAACCATATATTAAAAACCCATAACCACTATCATGTAATTTATCGATATGTTTACTAACAAACCATCAATCTAGTTCCATAAAATTTTCTTCACATTAATCAATCCAATGAAATTTGGCTCTGTTCTGGTTTAATTTTTTGAGTGAATAAGACAATCATGAAAGATACTCCACAATGAAATGACAATATCCATCCCAAAAAAATCACTATGGATCTTGTTGGAGAAAAATACCTCAATGTGTCCTCTAGGTTTGTTTTGGGTGTGATTATGTTTGTTCAAAAATCCAGATGATCGTAAATTAGTATTGTTGGTATTTTCAAAATATAGTTTTTTAAGGTGGGACAGTTTCCTAGTGTTTTACACATTTTTTGGCTTTAATATCAAGAATTTTTGTTTGGAAATGTAAATATTTATTCATGGTACTTTACGGTGTGATGAATGACGAACAAAATCAAAAAAATAAGATATATGTGTTTCCAGTGACACTGATAACGTACCATGTTTGGGAAGGATACAGTGCCATGTACCATGCAGTGGGAACTATAGGTGGGAGCAGTTTGTAAAACAAAAAATGATTCACAGTACAATGCGATGTGGTATGTGTATGTCTTGTCATTGGCGGAGGATATCGACTGCATAGGAGAAAATCCAGTATGCAGATCATGTTTGAAAAATGGTTCCCTGAAAGGCTTGCAGTGCATGGTGGTATGAGGATCAGTATGCGGTGGAGGCAATACTGAATCAATGTTTTGGTAAATCTCAGATAATAGGATTTGTTGGATATCATTTCATATATATGAATCACTAATCCTCTCTATTATAATTTTTATTGAATATACATAGGAAACACACTTTTCTCCAGGATTTTAGTGATGTTTGAAGGACATTTATGAGGGTTAATTCCATGAATGATGAAGAGGTTAACACAAAAGAAATTCCGCTGATGGCTTCTAAGGGGAACTAAAAACTTTATAGGAAATCATATTTTGAGGAAGAAGTTTTGGTATGGGGTTTTTAGTGATGGCATTCCACTTCAAGGGAAATTTTCATGGGTAGATGGTGATTTGCAGAGGAGGTTCATGGAGTCAGAATACAGAGGCGGTACACAATAGCGAAGGCTGAGGTAGTAGGTAGATGAAGGGAGATTCAAAGATGCAGATACAACACACACAGGAGGTTTTCTGCGTAACAAAACCGGTACTCCGTGCATGGGAGAAAAAATTGGTTCATGATTTTTAAAGGGTTTCTTTTGAAATCCTTGAATATGATTGTCAATGTATTCTCCAGTATCCTGTTGTACTTGAGAAGGTGGAATTCATCTAAAGGTGAAAAAAGAAACATCAATAGAGAATCTACCTATAGTTGAGGATAAATTAATTCATTAAAATAAAGGGACCTACATTTTCATAAACTGTGTTTCACCTACAAGTTGGTAAACTGTGTGCAGATTCCTTTCCATGAGTATTGAGAACAAGAAAAGAATGATGATGACCCTTTCCACCTGTAGTGATCCAGAGAGAGTCAAAGAGAGTGGCCCTTGGGAATTTATTGAGAATACACCAAAAAATGTAAAGGTAGTGAGAATGGGAATTTGATATCTATCATAAAAATGGTACTCATTTTTGGAAATGAGACTTAGTGAATTTGATACATCATCACACCACCGTTGTATGCTCCTTTAACTTAGCCACATGAGGTTAAACCATGTAAAAAATTTGTTTTCTATACATGATTTCATATTTGTGCATATATTGCTATGTGTGGAAGAGAGAATTGATTTTTGTCCAAAAAAATGAAAGATCCAAAAGGGATAATGTTTTAATCTATCAATATCCGGATTCATGTCCCCTCTAATTGTATTCGACCTAGTAGACATAACAGATCCCAACAACCATGTTTGGTCTAAACCAATGTTCAATAACGTCATTCATTTATTGATTCTTCAATATATCATTTCTTGAGATTACATGACAAAAAATGGAACTTTTTAACTGAAAATATCTCTCTTTGAACATTTAATACCATTTTTATTTATTTAGGACCCATGGTACAATCCATATGTAATCTTAAAGCACTTACTTTCTCCTTGAATACTAAATAATATCATCTATAATATATCCCAAAAAATGTTCAACGTAATCTCTAAATACATTGTTCATTAAATCAATTATGATATCAGCGGTATTAATAAGCTATAATGGCATCACTATATATTCATATTGTGCATATACTGTACAAAATTATTTATTTGGTATATCTTATTTTTTGACCCTTAATTAATGATACATAGAATGAATATCAATTTTGGTAAATAATTGATTTCCAAATAGTTGACCAAACATGCAATCAATATGAGGATGAGGATACTTATTCTAGATTGTGACCATGTTATTTTAAGAATAAAAAACAAAGAGCATTATTGGTACATCCTTTTTCTAAAAAAAGGAAAATTTAACCCCAAGGTGATGAACTTGGATAAATAAATCCCTTCTTTGGATTCTATTTTATTTTATTCTTTCACTCTTGTAACACGGTCGAGTTCATTCGATAAGGTGTAACAGAAATAAGTTTATCACTAGTTATGAGTTCTATTGGGAAATCAACATCACAATTTGCTTGTATAATGGGAAAATATTTTGTGAATACATTAACAAACTATCTCAAAATAAATATTTCATCAATATTGTCCTCTCCCAAACCATTTTAGTTCAACACCCCTTATGAATAGGAATCAAGACCCCTAAAGTGGATTATATTTCATTTAGATGTCTTTATTTATCATCACACAGATATAAGAGAATACTTATGATTTAATGATATAACATTACATCCCTTCCTAGAAAATTGATGTTTTATTTATTTAATGAAAGTAAAACCCTTTCTTATATATTATAAAATTACACTAGGGGATAATAACAAGATTTTTGGGAATAATATCCCCAAAACATTAACTAAAGAAGAATCACAGCCATGAGATGTGATCATCATGTCATTGAGGGTTTTCACTACACATTCAACATCTAATCATTATTGTGGTACTCATATCCCCTTAACAAATAGTTCATATAAAAAATATTAGGTATCTATTGAATCAAATTAGGCATAAATATTTCTTTAGGGGAGTGTAAGAATACCATTTCCCATGTCATTATTCACCAAAACTGTAGTGATCACTATATATTTACCTTTTTCTATAGGATAAAGTGGTTATGGACACTAGTCATTATCATTGACCAATAGATTTTTTACTAGTTAGCATAATATCTATAATAGATTAATTTAAAACACTAGGTTTTAGATGATGTATTATATGGTGATTTCTATTTATTTTAATCATTATCTAAAATATTACCTTGATGTTAGCATTCATCCAGAAAATGCCCCTTTTTCCACAACTAAAATATATAATAGTATACATAATAAAATTTACACCATGATTTATTCCAGGTTTATAGATATTATTAAATCTCATAATCTTCTCTCTATTGTTTTTATAATTTCCTTTGAATTCATTCTTACTTTTATTATCAAAAAAATGATATGGATATGTAACTCCAAAATCAATTTACACCCTGTTAACACATAAATAATTTTCTTTTCAGCTGAATTCCCTTATATATAATTCCGTTTAGAAACATGTTTTAAGCCACTACATAATTATTGAACATTAATTTCTAGTTGGACGATAATACCATAGTATTACCTCACATATCTTATAACATTTTACTCATAGCTACCTTTGATTCATCACCCTTTTTTATTTAGCCTAAGGAATTCATTATCCATTTTTATATTAATAATACAAGAAACATACTTATTGAATAATATTCCTTTAAACACATCCTAGTTAATGGATTCAATTTATTCTCATTAACTTGTTTCCTTAGTGAGATTACTCTATTGATCTCTATCACATTATAAAAGATAAACAACCAAAATAAATTTCCATATTCAAAACAGTAGATAATAGAAAATAGTATTTAAATAGTACTGATTCATTAATTTTAATATACTAAATTAGAATAATAACAAAAATAAGGTAGGTGTTTCCATATGAAGGACTCGTTGGAAAATTTTCAAATCCTTTACACATTTGAATCGAAACATGATTCATTGCCTCATATTGTTGTATAAGATTAGAAACATGAATTTTCTTATCAGCTCCCATAATATTTGTTTACATATGAGTACAATAAATTCATATTCTATCACATTCAACATTAATATGATTCCATCATTTTATATTCATTTATGGAAAAAAATCATTGTAGGAAACATTAATCATAGTGTAAAACCACATAATCATGAGATTCATTTATTGGATGTCCAAATAAAAACACCATATTTTATATATATGAAACCATATGTTTAATATAGTTCATCCTTTATAATTGCCAAAAAAAATTGATGTTATAATATCCTTATAATTTTCCAAATCATTCTCATTAATGTTTTCTCATCATTGGTGCCAAAGTTAACTAATAGTTTCTCTAAAACCATCTATAGTGACCCATAGTTTTCATACATTGATATTATATATTAGTAAATAAAAATTAATTAAATATCACTATGACCAATTATGTGATCAATTAGTTCATGTTTTACTTGATTCTTGGTTACCAAAATAACTAGTTAATAAGTTCAAAACATCATATTGTACTAAATTCATCATAACTGCCACCCTTCTTTAAATTTTCATACATAATAATATTCATTATAAGTTGGAGAAAAGGAAACATAAAAAAGGGTGAGTTAAGATTCATATTAGTGGTAACAAATGTGGATATAAATGGTCACATAATGTTAACTTGACCATTAGTGTATGAGAACATGATCATGAAATTTGAAAACAAAAACCTGCATATCATTGTTTATAATATTGTTTCTCATAATAAATCTATGTAGTTAATTAGAGAAGAATATAAATAAAATCATCTTACATGATTCATGAGAAGAATAAATTTAAAAAATACATAATTTCATGGAATAAACATAATTATATAAAATTATTTCTTTAATAGTTTGAGATTACAACTAATAATGTTATAGTGGATAGAGTCCATTACTAAACTGGGATCAGTCCCAATTCCCTTTTTATTAATCTCCTAAGATGTCCATATTTACTCAACACATTAGAAGTTAATTTTTTTCACACATCAAACATAACGATAATCATACATTTGGGTTTAAATATATAAAAACATTCATGTTAACATTACTAGTAAAATGGAAATCAGATTAATAAACCTTTCATCATTTTATTATAGCTTAACCCATGGAAAAGAAAATAGTTTCTTAAACATCATATCATCATAATCATAATCTATACAAAGAAGTAATATGGTTGTATTAATTGGTTAATATCCCTAGTAAATCATAATTAACAACATATATGTCTTCTTACATGAAACTGTTTGTAAAAGGTCACATATAATATTTCTTGAAGAAAATATCCATTTAAGTTTTAAATCACTTCTTTAAAATATTAAAAGTATCAAAATATTATTGATTTTTTTATTGAAAATAAACTCGTAAAATTTTAATGTAATATTCTAATAATTTATTTGTTATGGTTGTGGGAGATAATATTGATTCCATATAAGTATTACAATAATTCATTTCATCTTTATAGTAAAATTTCATAATCCCTTTATTACAAAAAAAGACAAGAATATTCCAATTAAATTTTTTATATAATTTCAAAATTAGTTAAAACTAAATTTTAGTAGAAGAATATTAAAACATTATCTTAATTTTTTTATTAAAAACAAAGGCCTAGAAGAGATAGATTCTAGTTTGATTTCTAGAACATATTCAGTTTTTATAAAAATCATTATTTCAAATCCTTGTGTATATGAAGAGATTAAAACTAATGGAAAACATGTAATATATAGAGATAACCAGAGGGAAATAATATTCATGAGATTATTGATATTTTTATTGTGTCATTTCATCATTTTAAACTCAAAGATAAACATTACTGATTAATACTAAGATTGTATTTTAAAAGCCTTACTATTTTTGTAACTGTCAAAATAAAAACATGATAAAACTAAGAAATTTAGATGAATATATATATCCATAATTCTTTTGTGTAGAATCATATTATACATTCATGTATAATATATATACCATATAAGAGAAATAATTGGTGAATATATAATTTTTCTTACAAAAGTAAATGTGAGGCAAAAATCTATCACCTCAACCTACACTTTTTAATGAAATATAAACTCATGTTTAATAAATTGATGTTTATTACATTTAATTATAATAATAATTCACATAATTATAATATCATATATTATCTAGTGATAATATTTCAACATCAATTTATTAATAATCCCTTATTAAAATTCTCATTTTCATGTGACAAGTATTTCTTTTTTCATGAGAATTTTGATTCGATAGTTACAATACATTATGATGATCATGGTAAACTATTATCAAGAATTTTAATCATGATATAAATAAACACTATATTAACAATATATATATATGTATTTATTTATCCATAAAGGATATACAATGAAAATCTAGTCACACTGTTCATGGAGATAGTAAAACATACATACACATGAACATAATTTTCTCTTTTCGAATTATAGACGAAAATAACATTAAATATAAATTAACATTTATAGAATAATTTTTATATCAAAAATATATCATATGTATTAATTAAATCTATCAATAACACCATCCATGTAATGTTGAAAATATAATTGAATTATATCGCTTCCTAGACACGTAGTCTACCTGTACACACAAGCAACATTGTCATTTTACAAATGATTTAAAGGTAAGAAAGTAGATTTGATATTATATATCTTGAATTATAAATATTTAATTAATATAATTTATATAATAATTATAAATAATTATATTGATCTATGAGATGTTGTGGTGGAAAAAAAATTACATCAATTCATGAGGAGGTAGTACACCATACACATGAGCAATAGTTTCATTTACCATTTGATGGAAGAGGATATGGATATTGGTTTTGGAATTAACATAATTAAATCTAATTATATCCCTTATATTATTTTTATTTTTTCATGGTTGAATAATTTTTTATGGAGGTAGAAGAACAAATAAAATGAAAATTCATTGTTTGGAACTATACCTTATCTCCAAATGACCTATTTAATGTTATACCAAAATCATTCAATAGATGATTTTATGATCATAAAATGGACTCTAGGACATGTGGAGGGATAAATGGAAGGTATTTGGGTAGGTATTTATAGAATAAAATGTCTTTTCATGTTTGGAGCTGAGAGGATTGTTGTGTTCTTTTCTAATCGGGAAAGAGGACACACATTGAATTTTATAAAATAATAAAATATATCAATGTATTATCCACCCCAAAAATATTTATAATTTTAAATTACTGAATATTGATCATATTGTGTATTAAAATGTCTAGATAAACAAATTTATATATTCTTGGTTAATTTAATTTAAATATCCTTTGTTTAACCTTTTAGTAAAATTATTTTAACCCTTCCTATGGTAACATATTTTTATTATTTTTATATTTTATTATAGAAGAAATAAATGTCGAAAATTTAAAATAATATTATATTTAATTAATTCTAAAAGATAAATAAAATCTATAAAAAAATTAGATAATTGGGATAATTGAATTGAAAATTATATCCATAAATTTCCAAGAATAGAGTTCTTCATAAAAATGTTCTTTAAGTATAAAAATTTTATTTGTATAAAAATAAAACCAATGACTAACTACAATAACAGAAATTTTATTCATATTTATAAAATATAAATAATTATACTTTTAAATCTATTTGGAAACAAAATAGAACACTTAATATATATTAATAAAAAGAAACTATTTAATAAATCATTATTTTTCAATATTCATCACAATATTAACACTTGTAGAAAATTATCAAAAATTAATTCTAAGATAATATTGTAATGTTGATTTATAATGAAGGAATATTTTTTCAAATAAATTTTTAAAAACTAAAAAAATACATATATTATTTTATCACAAAAATGAATAAATACCATTTTAAGGAAAAAGGATTTTTTGAATAATATAAATACATTACTAAAAGAATATTTAACATATCTCATACCTATATACATATTTATAAAATTGGATTATTCTATTTCATACATAAAATATAATTTCTATGTTATAATTAAATAATGTATTATATTTCATTTGAACTCTAGGTTGCCTGAATAAAAAATTATCGAAGTGACTAAATATATTTACTATATCATAAAATATAAGGGGTTTACAAAAGAATTCGGTTCATCTTTAGGTCTTCTGAATCATCTTTAGTGGTTTTAAAATTTTTGAATTTATAAGTGAAATTTGTTTTTAAAATAAGGGGGTTTGACACTTTTTTTAAAGAAGAAAATAGACTTTTTTATTCTAATTAATGGATAATTTTCTTTATACTTTTTCTATTACTGAGTTAACTATCAACATATTTAAAATATTCTTGAAAAATTATCACCATACAACATTTCACCAGAAATAGTTTTTCCATTAAACAACATCGAGTATAATATTTTTCAAATTTTTAGGTTTTGAAATGGTATATTATTTCAATTTTAATGGATGAGCGGTTTATATGAACATCACATAGGGTTGTGAACATTGAAATTACTTTTTATTAAAAACACATGTTTCATCTCCCAAAAAAAATATTTATTTTTCATATGATTATTCATATATTGGATTCTATTTAAAATTTTATTTCATCAATCTTGTCTAAAACAAATTGAATAGTTCAAATTCAAAAAAAATACTTGGTTTACTATTATAAATGATCCAATAACTAAAAATTGAATAAATATATCACTCTTGAGATTAACGAGGGGATTTAATTCACTTTTAGATAATGTTGAATAGTGAATAAAATAGGTAATGGGTCTTCCTAAATAATTCTATGTGGCTACAATGGGCTCTCATTGGATAAATATAAATGTAATTAATGTCTAAAAATAATATTTATAAAAAAGAGCATTTAAAGTTCAAGGTTTACATCAATCATCTTCATTAAAAATTAATAATGCAATAATTCTATATTAAAAAAAATATTCTTGATAAATCAACCATTCTTTGGTTCAGTAATCAAATAATATTATTATGATGAAAATATAAAAAGTTTTTGGTTTCCCCAAATTAAAATCATTCTAATATTTGGGAAATTGTTTATTCATGGGATTCAAAAATCAAGGGAATTTTAAACAAAAATTTAATAAAAATAATCTAGAGATAAATTTCTTCTCACTATTCACTTGAATTTGTTCCATGGGTCGTATCAAATAATCCATTAAAATGGGATTCAAAAATTAGAAATTGTTTTTATGTAAGCTTCTATGATTAAAAAATAATGATAAATTGAAAATGAAACATATAAAAGTGATTCAAAAATGGAAAAAATATATATAAATTGAAAAGATAATAAAAACCCTTGATGAAAAATCACAATATCATTTACATGTACCCCAACATATTTATTTAATGTCATAATTTTACAATAATTCATATTAGAAATTAAAATTTGAAATTATAAAAATAACCAAAAAATATCAAGGTATGTCACAATGATATTTATTAAGAACTGCTATCCAGGATTTAGTAACCCAAAAGCTATCAACTATAGACCTACAAGAAAAATAAATGAACATCATCACTTTATTGGAAAAAATAATAACAAAAGAGGCCATTAAAATGAATATTTTTTTATCTCCATGTTTGTTCCACGTTGATAACTATTCACAACTAAACATTGATAGTGTTTTATACCCAATATGATGTAAGAAAATGGGTTTTACATAAAAATCACCATATGATTTTGGGTATATTATTTTTTAAATAAAACTACTTTTAGTATCTAAAATATGTATAATTATTTAGGATATATTTATTATATTAATGATTTATATGAATTAGTAAAAAGTGTAATATAATATATTAAAATAAATATTAAAAAAGGATAGTTAGGAAAGTCATCCAATAGTTTTAGGAATGTAATTCTAGGATTTTGTTTATCATTAGTTTCATCATGAAATATGAATTCTTATTTTAAAATTAACTTATTACCCCCAAACTCATGTAAACCAACTTAACACTAAATTGGTTATTCCATTTTCGTCACAAATTTATCCATTTATTCATTTTCATCTAATTTATCATTAGTTAAATCATTCATTCCATGAATTTAATTTATAAATTATAGAGAGGAATAACCTTTTAAATGTTTTTTAATCAACATAATCTTTCCATAATAATTCCATGTTTTAGGCTTCTACCTTTCCCATTATGGAATATAATGCGTTTTCTAAGTGGAATGTGGGAAGGGTTCCAATAATATCTTGTTTCAGTTCAGGTTTCTCTTGGTATTATATAAAGATGAAAAACTATGTGAATATTATTTTTGTACAAATTTTTTTTGTAAGGGATAATATTTTTTTCTATATATTAGTTTCCTCAAATGATATTTCATTATCAAATAATTACCCCCCATTAATTTATAGAATACCTTTGGTTATTTTCACTGAAATTAGTGAATTGATATGTGGTCAAATATTTATTGTAAGAGAAAATGGTAATGAAAAATTTAATACCATTCCATTACTCTTAAAAAAATGTTTATTAAATGAATTATATTGGTGTTATAATGTTTTTGAATTCTGGAGACTTTATGTTATATGGGATACCCCGAGATTTCATAGGCTAGATTGTTTTTATTTCCATTGACATCTTCTATTTTATGCTACAACAATATTAGATTGTGATATATGTAACATTTTATTATCTTGTAGTATACACAACACTATTCTTAGATTGTGTTACATGCAAGAGAGATGTTCCTATTATCTTTCTTTGTACGCCATACCAAGTTTAACTAAACAACGACATATTTTTAAAATATTATTATGGGACATAAAATTGCTATTATGAATATAATTAATCATATTTTTAATTTTATATAACATTAACATTCATCCTATTTATTTTCTAGACATGATATCAGAACAAGTTAATTTTTTCAGATAAAATAAGTATATTTCAAAAAAATGAAAATTTTCCACCTTTTAATGGTGTACCCATTTAATCATAATTTTTAACACTTTTATATATTATATTCTACAAAATAATATTATTATTTGGAATAGGGACTTCAAAATTAATTTTTTTTGGGAATTTAGTATTTCATTGGAAAAATAAATATTTTAAAAATAATAAAAATACAGCTTCTTATTTCAAGAATTATTTTTAATCTAATTTATTTATATATTTAGATTATATATTTTAATAGTTTTAAATTTTAAATTAATTGAGTAATTATCATCTAATCTAATATTTAACAATTGATGAATTTTCCCATTAATTTTGTATACAAACTCTTGTCAATCTTTAGATAGTAATTATTAATTAGAAACCCACTTTTTGGGTTCGACAACAGTAATCAATTAAAATTAATTATTGCAACATCTATGTTTTGAATCAATAAAAATTCATTCCATATTTGGAATTAGAATGTCCAAATTGTGTTAATACTAATATTTTATTTTTTGGACATTATGAATAGTAACTTCTGTAATTTTTTTATTTACCATGTTTAAGGGGTAAATCTGGTAAATAAGGGTGAAAAAATAATTTAATAATATAAAACTACCCTAAAATGTGTACTAATTCTATTGGATGAGATATTTCTGACCATGGGTATTCTTGAGTAAATTTTGGGACCCCATTGATCTATAATGTTATAAAAATGACATTTTATAAGAATTAATTTAATGTAAAGAGAAATATAACATAAACATGTATATTTTAATAAATAGAATTTATATACGGTTATATAAGTTTTATCTTAGTCTATAAATATTCAAAAGAAATATAAAATGATTTCAAATATTAAGGTATTTTATTCATAATTTTTTGACTTTAAATAAATAAATTTAATTATGACACAGTGATGATGGAGTGATTGATTTATTAATACTGGGTTCAAATAAATAATAATAAATATATTAAAATAAATTTAATTTCATTATTTTTATTCCATACATTAATTTTATAGATTATATTGACATGTTATCTTTGAGTTAATTTATTTTTCTAAAAGAACTAGGTTGTTATGAATTTATAAAGAAGTCAAGTACGAATAGTGTCCAAAATTGACATAATTCATAACTTAAACCCAAAAAATAGTTTATTAAATTAAATTAAATTACTAAAAATATAACATTCTAGAAAATGGTTAATAAAATTAAAAATATCTAATAAATTACTCTTTCGGGTCGTTTGAAATGATATGGAAATTAAATTAACCAGCAATGTGTATATAACATGATATCAGTGTAAGATTGAAAAGGGTAAAATAAGGGTTAAACGAAAACAATAAGGATAATTTTTTTAAAAAAACTTGTTTAAAAATTATTGAATGATATTTATGCATACCAAGATAAACTTATCTTAGAATTAAATCAGTTTTGGATAAATTTCAATAGAAATTGAATTTTTAATAAATTATTATTTTAATACTTCTCTAAAGTTCTCCTCTTACCACATATAAAAGGCCACCACCTCTACCCACATAACACTCACCTATGAAGCCAGTTCTATTTTCAAAATTCTTCCCAAATAAACTCCAAACACCCCTATATTCTACCTAGAATCCTCAACATGCATAGAATAAAATTCAAGATTTCTTTTAGCTCAAATAAAAAGAAGTTACCTGATTTAGAGGTAACGTCTTCACTCATGTTCATTACATTAATTTTCTCCTCCACTCCTTATGCTCTTATAATTCATTGATTATATAAAAACTATTATCATAAATATACTATGATGTTTTTATGAGAATGATTCTTCCTACACTTACACACACCTGCATTTAATGGATATGAACAAAATGTGTCTATGTGCGGAGAACTTCTACCTCACGAAACGATTATTGTTCAATTTTCACCTAGCACCTCTAATGGTGTCTGTTATGATGGAACTATATTTATATATGATATATATGATATTTATATTATTTATATTCTACATTATTTTTTATTTACAACACACCTTTATTCTTTCAATAATATGTCAATATGATAATTTTATTTGAAAAAGTGTGGACTATTGCCCCTGTAAAGTGATATTACTCATTCATGCCATACATGAAAAAGTGTGGACTATTGCCCCTGGACAGTCCTCCTGCACCCCTAGAACCCCCTCCCCCCCTGGACAACCCCCACCACACCCCTGTACACCCCCACACCCCTGGACTACCCCCACCCCTGGAAACCCCCATAAACTTGTACAAACTCCCACACTCTTGGATACCCCACACCATAGACAGCACTCCCACACCCCTAGAAATCCACCCCACACCCTAGAAACCCCCCCTCCCAACCCCACTTGACTGCCCCCCCCCCCACCCATGGACATCCCCCAACTAACTTAGACATCCCTCCTACCCACCTGAACAGCCTCCCACCCTTCCACCCCATGGACAGCCCCCACTACACCCCTGGACACCCCCACCTCACTGGACACCCCCAGACCAAAAAAAGATGAAAACCCATCCAAAACCCAACCACTACTCCCCCACCCCACTAATATCCCCCACCACACCCCTAGACACCCCCATACCCCTAGACTTTCCCACCCCATGTACAACCCCCACACCCCTGGAAAACCCCCCACCCTTATAGACAACCAAACCCCCTGGAAAGCACTCCCACACCCCTGATCAGACCTCCAACACCCCCAAACCCCCACCCTCTTAGACACCCCCTCCCTAATAGAGAGCACTCACCTGGATATCCCTCCCACACCCCTAGACCCCCCACCCACCCACCCCACTGGACTGTCACCTAAACCCATAGACACCCCTGGATATCCCCCCACTTGCATGTACATCCCTATCACCCTTCTGGACACCCTCCACCCTCCCACACCACTGGACAGCCCCCCCCCCCCCCCACATACATCTAGACACCCCCACCTCACTGGACACACCTAGACCAAAAATAGACCAAAACCTGATCAAAACAAGACCAGATCCCCCCACCCCACTGGACAGCCCCCACCACACCCCTGGACACCCCTGGACTGCGCCCACCCCCTAGACAGCTAGTGTTGGGATTTGAGGAACCGCCATCCCTCGTGGGGCTAAAAGCCACTAGAAGGTATTCATACCTCTCACATGCAAAGGTTGATCTCTCAAAATGTTCCATCAATTATTTCTTCCCTTGTAAACAACAATCATTCTATCACTTTTATGACACTATAACCAAGGGGGAAATGCCATCATGTGTTACTAAACTACCTGGATCATGGTGGTGGAAATCTACGGGATATTAGGGTACTAGAAATGATTCTCCTAAGGGTGCCAATGGGACGCCTGAAACGACGTTATCAAAAAACCAATCGGTGGGAAGAGGGTGCCCATTCAGTTGGAGGACAGGTACACGGAGAACACGACTGCGATGATCCGAAATAAACCCAACATGTACACATAAGTGACTGTTTAGTTTTCCAAATTAGAAGATTGAACAAAAATAGGGTTGTTAGTGTGTTTTTTTGTTTAATCGTCATATTTGGGAGACTAAACAGTCACTTACGTGTACTTGTTGGTTATATTTCGGATCATCACAGTCGTCTTCTCTATGTCCCTCTCCACCAACTAAACTGGAGCCCTCTTCCCATCAACGGACATTTTGTTAATGTCAATTCAAGCATCTCATCGGTCTCCTTGGGAGCATCATTTCTAGTATTTCATGATCTGGGAGATTGGAACCACCGAGATCCATGTATTTTACTCACACATGACGGTGTTTCTCCTTGGTTATACTGAAATCAATGTGATAGAATGAATGATGTTTATAGGGGAAGAAATCCTTGGGGAAACATTTTTAGAGATCATGCTTCGTATGTGTGAGTGGTGAGTACCTTCCAGCAGCGTTCAGCCACCCGAGGGATGGCGGCGCGTCCTCTCCCACCCCCTGGACAACCCCCATCCCAATGAACACCCTGGACACCCCCACCCCACTAGATAGCCCTCCCACACCCCTAGAAAACCCCTTACCCCACAAGACCCGCCACACCACTGGACACCCCCTGGACAGTCCTCCACTCTCCGGGACAGTCCTCCCACCCTCCTGGAAATGCTTCCACCCCCTGAACTGCCCCCCCCCCCCACTCTCATGGACACCCAAGACACCCCCACACCACCGGACATCCCTCCCACACCCTTGGATACCCCCAACCCACTGAACACACCCCCACACCCCTAGACACCCCACTAGACCACCCTCCCACAACCCTCACTACTGGAAAACTAACCTTTACCAACGGTTTGGAACCGTTGGTATAGGCCTCCAAACCGTTGGTATAGCCTATACCAACGGTTTGGAGAACCGTAGCCAAGTAAGCCATTGGGATAGGTCTATACCAACGGTTCTCCGAAAACCGTTGGTATAGGTAATATGAAATCTATACCAACGGTAATGGAACCGTTGGTATATAAATTCCAAAAATAAAATCACCGCTGGGATTTGATCCCAAGACCCCTCGTTTATAATCGAACGACTTAACCACTAGGCTAACATCACTTTGTAAACATAATTTCATAAATATATATATGTATTATCATAATTATTTAAATTTTTGATTTATATAATGTTCTCCGTTAGTAGATCTGGAAAAAAATCAATGAGCATATCCCAACGGTTGTCAAAACCGTTGGGATAGACCTATCCCAACGGTTTTCAGAACCGTTGGGATAGGTTGGGATAGGGTGTATTTTTAGTAAGGTGACTGCTGGATTTTTAACCTCTTTTTCCCAACGGTTCCTCAAAACCGTTGGGAAAGGGCCTAAAAACACACCCTTTCCCAACGGTTTTGGTGAACCGTTGGGAAAGGGTACTCTTTCCCAACGGTTTTGATGAACCGTTGGGAAAGGGGAGGATTTTAGGCCCTTTCCCAACGGTTTTGATGAACCGTTGGGAAAGAGTTGCTATACCAACGGTTTTTACAAACCGTTGGTATAGAAGTGTTGGGAAGGATCATGTTTCCAGTAGTGCCTTGAAACCCCTGCACCCAACAGGACACCCCCACACCCCTGGACTCCCCCTAGATAACCCCCACTCCCTTGAATAGCCCTCCCACCATCCTATAAATGATACCACACCACTGGACTTCCCCCACTCTCATGGAAACCCTAGACACCCCCAACCCATTATACAGCACTCCCTCGCCCATGGATACCCCCACCCCCCTGGAAACATCCCCACACCCCTAGACACCCTCTTGACAGCCCCCACTCCCCTGTACAGCCCTCCCACCCTCCTAGAAACGCTCTCACCCCCAGGACTGCCCCCACTCTAATGGACACCCAAACACCCCCACCCCACCAGACAGCCCTCCCACACACCTAGATACCCCCACCCCACTAGACTCCCCCACGCCCTTGGAACCCCTCCCTCCCAGACTAGAATCCATACCATAAAAACCATCCTATGTAGACCAAAACTAGAAGTAGATAAAAATTAATCATTCACATATATAACATTCAAAACATACAATTTCAACTTAAAAAAACTAAAAAAATACTAAATGACTACCAAATACACAATTACAATGACAATATTCAGAATTAAATTTTACACTTCCGACAACTAAAATTCAATCAGACGTGTAAAATAATTTTACCATTCCAATGGTAAGTGTTTGATGTCTTGAGCACTATAGATTTGAGGGTCATAAAATAGATACAAAATAAAATGAGAGTAGTTATTTTGTATAATGAATAAATCAAATGATATATTATGGTGAAGTTTAAAAGTAAATCATACCATGTCAAAGTTCAGAACTATTCCAGATGTTATTATTTCATACATAAATCTTAACATATAATATCCACATTCGATGATACCTTGTTTTTCATGAAAATTCTATTTGAATGAGTGTAAATTCAATTTTTTATTTTTATGTAATAAATAAAAAAGTACAAATTATAAATGGATATTTACCCTTACATTTACATATTTGATCTTTGTACTCCTCTTCATTGTATTTTTTCGAAAGTAGACTCATTCCCTGTTATAAAATAATACGAATGTGGTAAATTTAAAATTAATTATAATATATAATACTATTGAAAAATTGAAAAATAGATTTCAAACATTTTCTTAAAACAATCACGCACATCGCCATGGATAGAGAATATCAAATAATGTGGTTTCTCCCTTGAAAAAAAAACACCAAACATCCAATGATCACTGATAAAATAAAATTTAAGGCTAGTGGGTTTTTATGTTAAATGATAATGAACTCTTTGAGTGAGATATGTTTCATACCTCTCACAAAAATCCATCATCCAACATTGTGTGACTATATTCTGTTCAAATATTTTAGCAATATAAAGAATTATTTGTTCCTCATCCAATGCATGTGCTTCAGGGGAAATCAAATGCGGGTCCATGAATCCATATACATCTGTCCGCTCATTCTTCTCAAGAATGTTATAAGGATACCTAATAAAAAATAGAAATAAGTATACATTTTTAATATATATAACGCAAGGAAAAGGTGTTAAGACATTAATGGAAAAAAATTTCACCACATTGACGCCCAAATTATCTCCAGTAACAAGCTCCATGATATCGGGTTTCACAATCCCCACAGTTATTGCACGTCTACAAACATGAGCTTCCATTGGAAACACATAATGATCTTCTAACAAATTTTAATATCTTGAAAATCTATCTAGACTACTAGAATCTGTATCTGATGTCATAGCCATTTATCTTTGTTGTTGTCTACACAATATTTCTTTACCTTTGAAGTATTTCTGCAAAAATAAATAGAAAAATATATAAGTTTTCAAATGATAAAACAACTTTAATAAATAAAATAAAATAAAAGATATAACATAAATACCTCTATGGTAATCAGTCACAGAAGTCTGGATGTCCAAATTAAAAAATGGCCAATAGTATGTCCAACTATCGTCACCTCATCTGTAGGTAATGGTACACGTGCTGATCATTCTATAATATCCTTTACAGTGACCCTATGATTATCTACCTATAATTTTGGATGATGAATTGTATCTATTTTAAAATATACCATCCCATATGAAACTATATGATGTTTAGGATCATCAACATACAAATTGAAATAAGTAGGAAGCTGTGGAAGAGGAGTAGGATAAAAAATGGGGTCTGCAGGCTGAGGTAGGAAAGTGGGAGCTACTGGAAGAGGAGGATAAATAATGGGGTTTGTAGGGGGAGGTGGAGGAGTGGGAGCTGTAGTCTGGAATTATCTTTTCATGTCTGCAAACTTAGAATGTACTGATTCTATAATCATTTCCTCCATCTCCACATTAATATTATGAACTTCAGCCTCTAAGGATTCTATTTCTTTATAAACACCCTCAATGTAAGAAGTTGAAGAACGTGGAAACACTTTTATTTCTGATACACATGTCTGATATCCTCGTACCCGACCAGGATGTTTGGGCATTCCCAATATTTCATATAAAATATCTTGCCTCCCCGCAGCTGTAAATACCCTATGTGAGCTTTGATCCTTAAGAGAATGATGTATTAATTAATTGACCATTTATGTAATGATTGAAATTATATGAATAATAGAGTTAACTTAAATAAATAAAATAGATATCTTACAATCCTCTCATCTAGGCTTCTCAAGTCTTCCAAAAGATCATGCCCTCTTTTCCCATCTAAGCTCTCTTCCATTTTACATGTCTAGATGGAGGGGTGGAGGGGCCACCGCTCCAGTGTTTGAAGACTCAACTCTTATTTTGTGTAATGTTTCAACCATCATTTGTACTTCCAATAGTTTTTACCCTCCCCAAGATAAACTATGAGGGTATAATTTCTTAGATTGGAACTCCGGATGATATTTCCTTGTTTTCTGTAAATTAAGAATAAGAAATCATTAATAAAACATTAATAAGATCATTTATATAAGAAAGATCTTAATGGTTTACATTGCACTTACCAAAAATGAATCTTTTCTAATACTTTGAACAAACTGTCTCCATGTGTATTCATCTATGAAAGGATATATATGACATTGATTGTCATGACTCCTATGAACAAAAATGAAATCAGATGAGAGGGTTGATTTGAAATCCCTCCATCTCCTGGTAGCCATAGATAAGAATTTCTTCATAACTCCTCCAGTTTCAGAAATATCAAATGTCATATTATAATTAGGAGGTTAAATGTATTATATATACTAGAATCCTTTAATGAATATGAAAAAATATCAAATGATCTTACCAAAATCGTCTCCCACAACTGAGAGATTATCACTATGTCCACACTTCTCCAGTCATTATATAAAATTCTAACTTTGCTCTTACCCTGAGATGATACAAAACTCTTAAAATATTTTCCATTTTGACCTCTAGGAATAGCATCATCATCAAACTCAACGAGTATCCTATGATATTGTGTATGGGAAAGTGATAATTTTGGTAAACATGTGCACCCACGTTTACTAACTCTTGAACTATTTGTCTTCATGGGAGAACATAAAGAAGATTGGGGGACATCAAGAGGAGCATGTTAATGTTCCTCCCCAGAGGTATGACCAATATTCTAATGTCCATGAATCATGTGGTTGATCAACTGATTGATCTTTCATTATCCTTCAAATAAAAAAACAAACATTAGTTCAAAAATATACAAATTTAAGTATTATAATACTAATGTAAACAGATAATAGAAAATTGTAATAAGTTATGTAATAGTAAACATGTTTAATATGGTAAGCATGTTAAACAATGGCAAAAATGGTAATCATTATAAAGATAGTAAACATGGTAAACATGGTAATCATGGTAAACATGGTAAACATGGTAAACAAGGTAAACGTGGTAAACATGGTAAACATGGTAAACATGGTAAACATGGTAAATTAATTTTCATTGAACAAAAATAATAGATATATATTTTATGTAATGGTAAACATGATAATGTAAACAAATAAAATTAAAACAAACAAAAAATAATACTTATTTGTTTCAATACATGTTTTAATAAAGAAAAAACATACAATATCTAACATTTTACGAAAATAATAAATGTAAACATGAAATAAAAAAATGTTACCTATAATTTTCGGTATGTACAAATGGATTGTTTTCCCAAATTCCTTCATCGTGATCATTCTTTATGGAACAAACCATATCATCAACATTCTCATCATAATGTTTTTTATTCTTTCCGTGGTAGTAGGGATGTGACATAAATCAGCTTCTTCATCAAGTTTATCATCACCAACATATTATTTTTTCCCTTGTAAAACAACAATCTACTAAATATCATATTTATCTACTACATTGAATGTTTTTTTGCATGTTTTTAAATTATAAACGAATCAGTTGTGTCTTCCAATCTATTTATATTAACAATTTTCATTTCAAATTCATCTTTTCTGACACTGTTGTTACTAATAAACCATTTACAGTTAAAAACATGAAAATTAATTTTGAAGTAATAAACCAACCATATTTCTTAAATCACTCCATGATATGTACTTGATGCAGAAATTGGGTTTTTGTCTTTAGCACTCGAAAAATGCATTACTTCGGCAAACACCAATACACCAATATTATGAACTACACTTATGTTTTCATGAGCATTAGTATGAAGTGTATATCCATTAATTTCATAATAGGTCTATGTTATCACAATTGAAAATGGAACAACCCCTAACCATTTTAATGTCTCTGATACATCTAATCTACCAAGGAAGGTCTTTTTAAACCATGAAAAAAATGTTTTATGGTGCTCATTCAAAATCAAAATTTCTTTCTTCTTTGGATGACATTGTTTCAACTCAATAATATGCAATGTGATATATGGTTGAGCATCATCTATGTTATTCATGATGTTTAATTCTTACTTCTCTATCAATTCAGCTACCAGTGATTTGACTTTCATGCCATGAATCCTCTTTCCCTCATTATAAACTAGTTCATGTCGAGATGAAGGCAAGCCTATGTGCTGTGTCGTAGCCATGTAGCACTTACAAAACTCTTCAGCCTCCTCAGAAATATACTTTTCATTAATGGAGGCTTAAGGTCGATATGGATTCTTAAAAAACACCTTCAATATTTTCATATACCTTTCAAAACGATAAATCCAATGAAGATATACAGGTCCACAAATCTTTATTTCTCAAACCAGATGAATCATTATATGCACCATTATAACAAAAAAATTTAAAGGAAAATACATTTTCCAATTGAAAAAGTATAAAGATTGCATCCTTTTCCAAAATGTTCAAAGCATTCAAATAAACCACCTTATTACAAATTGAATTGAAAAAATAACACAACTTCATTATAGTCTCTTTGAAACGGATGGGTAATATCCCATGAAATGAAACTGGTAGAATTTGGTGCCTCATGACGTGAAAATCATGAGATTTCATACCTATCAACTTCAAGTCCTTCAATGAGACAAAAAATTTTACATTTGAAGAATTACCTTCAGGAACTTTGATATCATGAAGGCAATAACAAAATCTAATTTTCTCCCTCATGGATAATTTATTATAAGATAAGGGAAGAAATTTTCATCTTCCATTAGGAGTGGGAGCTAACTCAAACGTATTCCCATTGATAGTATATCTAATCTTGCATTCAACACATCTTTTTTATTTCCTTTAATATCTATAAATATTCCAATCAAACTATCACATATATATTATTCTCCACATGCATGAAATCAATATTATGTTTATCTTCATGATATCTCCAATATGGTGGCTAAAAAATATGGACCTTTTCTTCCAAATATGTCTATCATTACCAGATTTCTGTGTATTTTCTTATTTCACATCAACATTTTCCACCATATCAAAATACAGATCATGCAAAATTGGTTTTGGAGCAATATCAGATTCTAGTGAGCCATTGAATACCTTTTTTAATATTCTATAAAAGTTATCCACAGGAAAAAACTTTCGATGAGCCATGTATACTATTTTCCTCCCATGATGCAATTGACAATATGAAGTTGGTTGTTCGCAAATTGGACATGCTTTATGCCCTTTAACACTATATCTAGAAAAATTTCCATATGCTGGGAAGTCATTTATACTAAACATAAACACTACATGCAGTTGAAAATATTCTATTTTATAAGAATCATACACCCTAATATCATCCTCCCATAAATGTTTCAAATCATCAATCTATATTGACACGAAAAAATGAATATCATTACTGGGGTTTTTAAGACCAGATATCATTATACTCACCATGAAATATTTTGACTCCATATAAACTTTATAATAGAGGTTGTAAATTACCAATAAAACAGGCCATGAACTATGTGTGCTACTAGGGGCTCTGTAAGGATTCATTCCATATGTGCACAACCCTAGTCTGATATTTCTAATTCATTTCCAAATGTAGGATACTGCTCATCAATTTTCTTCCATTTTGGACAATTAGCTGGATGATGTATTTTTCCAACACATATCCGCTCATCATCATGCCATCTTAACCATTCATCATCATGTGAATTAGAAAATAAACATTTGAAATGATGAATTATAGGAAGATACCAAAATAATTTGGATGGGATATTTGTAATCTCTATATCATCCTGTGAATTTTTTTTTACCACAAACCGTGATGTCCCACATTTAGGACACTCTGACAGAAATTCATATTCCTTCCAATATATCAAACAGTCATTCGAATAGGCATGTATTTTCTTGTATCCCAATCCCATCGAGCATTGTATTTTCTTGGCATTATAATGTTAATCTGGAAGATCGTTATCTTTTGGAAAAATGTCTTTCATCAATTGTAGCAGCTCTGTAAAACTTCGGCAACTCCATCCATGTTTCGCCTTCAGGTTAATCAATCTTAACACCGCCGAAAAAACTATAAAATCTATTGAAATAGGATAAAATGGATTTTGAGCATCACCATTTAGACTCACAATAGTCCATTTTATCTCCATTTTTCTACTTTAATATTGCGTATCATTTCGTCAATTCCATCAGAGTTACCATCTTGTGAATCATCATCATCAGTAGATCTGACATTCCTTCCATTTTTACCATGCCAAATCCAAGGGCAGTAACTCGGATTAAAAACATGAAAAATTCGATGATCTTTTATCACTCTACTTTTCAAATTATTCATATTCAAACATTTGAGGAATGGACAAAAAAATGTCACTTCTTGGAACATTTCGTTTATAAAATTCCCAATGGGCATCAACACATTCCTCATATAAATTACTCATTCGATGTGTCGTAATCTAACTTCAACTAATTATTACCTATAACAAATATAAAAATTATAAATCTTTTTAAAATAAGAAAAATATATGTTTATATAAAGAATATCATAATTTTAATGTAAAAAATTTTTGAAATATAAAAAAAATCTATCCATATTTAAAAAATATGCTTGAAAATGATTTTAAAAAGAAAATATAGTTAGATATAATAGTTTTAAATTATTCTTGGATCCTTTTTTCTTATGGTTCACAAAGAATACGTCATCGTGAAACCAGATACAAAATTCACCCTTCCGTAAAAAAGAAATATGAACTTAAAATATTAATATATGTATACATTCACTATTACAAATTACATAGATCCTAACGATTTGAAACCCTGGGATAGCCCCCCCACCCCCCAGAACACCACGCCAAACCCCTTAGACACCTCCCCACCCCCTGGACACCCTTACCCCCTTAAAAAACACCCCCACCCCCTTGGACAACACCCCCACCCCCTTGAAAACCACCCCTCCCCTAGACACCACCCCTCCCCCTGGATAGCCCCTACCCCTCTAGTAATCCCCCACCCCTTGGACCCCCTACCCCCTTAGACATCCCACTCACCTCCCTAGACACCACCCCCACCCCCAGGACACCCCTATCCACTTGGAAAGCTCCCTCACCCCACAAAGAACCACCACCCCCACCCCCTTGTACACCCCAACCTCCTTGGACAGTCCCCACACCCCCGAACACTACCACCATCCCCTTTGACATCCCCCGCACCCCCTTGGACAACCCCAACCCCCTTGGACAACCCTTGCACCCCCTAGACACCACCCCCACCCCCTTTAACACCCCATGGACACCCCCACCCACTTTGAGAAAACCCCAAACCCCTTGGACACCTCCTGGACACCACCAACCCCTTGGACATCCCCCACCCCACTGGAGAGCCCCCACCCCCTGGACAACCCTCCACCCCTCTAGACAAACCTCATCCCCTTGGACACCCCCACCCATCATGGAAACCACCCCCACCCTGACCCCCATGAACACCCCACCCCTCCTAGACACCACCCCCACCCCCACCTCTTTGGACACCCTCCGAGACCCCCCCCCAACCCCCTAGACACCTCCTGAACATCCCCCCAAACCCTCTGGACAGGCCCCCACCCCCTTGGACAATCCCCCTGGACTGCCCCTACCCCCTTCGACACAACCACCCCTAGACCCCCCCCCCCCCACACACACCTCCATGGACACCCTGGACACCCCTCAACCCTTTGGAAGTCCCCCGTACCCTTTGGACATCTCCCACCCCTCTGAACAGCCCCCACCCCTAGACAGCCCCCACACATCTCGACATCACCCACCCCTGGATACCCCCCTTGGATAGCCCACTCACCCCCCTTGACACCACCCCCACCACCTGGAAACCCCTATCCCCTTGGATAGCCCCTCGTCCCACTGGACACAACCCCCACCCCCTTGGACACCCCAATCCCCATGGACAACCCCCTCACCCATTGGAGACAACAACCCACCCCATTTGACTTTCCTCGCGCCCCCTTAGACACCCCAACCCCCTTGGACATCCTATGCACCCCTCTAGACACCACCCCCACCACTTTTGACACCCCCCGGACACCCCTACCCTACTAGATAGCCCACAAAACCCCCTAGACACCCCCACCCACTTGCACAACCCCCACACCCTTGGAAACCCCCTATATGCACACACGCACACATTATAAAACACACAAAAATCATAAATTTTCATGATATCACTTCTATAGGATTATTTTACTAGAAAAGAAATTATCATGGTATAAATGAAAACTATGAAACATACCATGATAGTATGTATAAAGAAAAATAACATCTCAAAAAATTAGTTGAGGGAATCACGGAAATTAAAAACTAAAAATGAGTTGTGTGAGGCTTACATGAGTGTTGTGAGTCGACCTGATAGTTCTGATGATAATAAATATAATGAATGATGTTGAAAAAATGAGGCTATAGGGCATGAATTATAAGAATCATTTCTATGTTTTCCATGCGAGAGAGACAAGTTGTAGTTGCCCGATCGAAGGAAATAGAATGACTTAATACGGGGTGTGATAAATCATTTAAAATATTTATCACATCAGTTATTTAATAACCAACTTAGTAAACTATCTTTTTAATGTTTATAATGTTGGTTATTTAATAATTGACTTAGAAATCAAATTATCATGCCGTTTATAAAATAACCATAAACCGACATGATAAATTGATGAGATTAGCTTTATCAAGTCGGTTTTTTATAACCGACATGATAAAGTGCCGATCATTCATTTATCACGTCGGTAATTTTATAACAGACATGATAAAGTGCGCCAGATTCAATTTTCACATAGGTTATACAATAACTGATGTATAAAATCTAATCTATTTATAATTTACGTCGGTTCTAAAATAACCAATGTAAAAAACGGATCCTGATAGATATGTCACATCGGTTATAAAATAACCGACCAGATATATCTATTATTAAAGTATTGCACATCGGTTAAGTAGAACCGACATGTAAAATGTTGACGTGTTAAACATTTTTTCCACTAGTGGAATCATCTTTCACATGATTTTATTTTTATTTACAATTAAATTTTTTTCTTTAAAATTTTCATAACATAAAGATAAAAGAAAACATATTCTATAGTGAAAGGATATTTTCCTCGGGAATTATGTTCAAGTATTTTATCAAGATTATTTTCCATGTAAGATGACATAAGGTTATGTTTCATTGCCTATTATTAATTTTATTTTATTGTGGTTATTATGAAATTATTTTTATGAAGTGAATTTATCTAATATATATTCTTTTATGATGAAATGCAGTTTCTGAATCCCATTTTATTTCATAGGTTATTCAATGATGAATTATTTATGTTTTCGTGGAACAAGTATGAATGATTTCATTATAAGATGGGTGGGACCTATATCTCCCTCCAATAAATTAGGTAAAGATTTATATCACATGAGATAAACACGACTGGAATGACAGGTAAGTAATACATGGTTGGAATGACAAGTAAACCCAGTTCAATAACATACGTTTTCCACTATAAGGGCCTTGATAGCAATACCTTGCCTACTATGGAAATAAAATTATGTGATTATCAGTTTTCCCCAATTACCTTTAAATGATAATTATATTCTATCATGGATAAAGTGACTTTATGATCTATTCCTTTCTTTCTTCAATGATTTTTTTCATGACTCAAGAGTTTTATGTATATACATCATGTTCATGTTTTTATTTTCAAATGTTTATGGTTTGTTTTATGTTTTCCATGTTTACCGTTAATAAAAATTTAAGATCTCATTTTTTATGTTTTCTTTTCCATAGGATATAGAGAAAGTATTTAGGTAGGATAACCAAAGGGGATGATCTTTATAAGATATGTTGAAGATCATTCACAAAGTTAGTGGATTATGTTTGAAGATTCCAAATGGACTAAACTAATATGGTCTTTAGGATATATTTGTGTAATGTGTTATGTATTCTAAAAAAAGATATGTAATGTATATTTATGTTAGGATTAGGTCATTAGAGATGGTATCAGAGCAAAGGTTTAGTTATCTTTTGGAAACTAGTATGCAAAAACATTAGTAGGATCCCTATAGATATTTATATGGTCTGTCTAGGTATGTACCTAAGGTTACATATAACTGTAGATTACCATCCTAGAATTATGGTAACAATCATGAATAACCTAGAATTAAACCAAATATGTTAGAGATTAAACTAACCCCCTGATTATGTTATTTTCATAGTATGATTTTTTTCCTCTCATACTATTATTTTGGGGTATTAGTCGATGACTGGAACCCAAAGAAGATGAGTTAATAATCAACAGACTAGGAAATGCAATGAAGGCTCTCCTGAACAAAAAAATGTAATGGGATATGGAATGAAAAATATTATTTCTATACTTACACAATATATTAATCATTCTAGACATCCAAATGAGCAAATAATGTAACGACATTCTACTGAGTCCTTCATGAGAAATGCCCACATTATTTCAGTGGGTCTTCTAATCTAGTTGTTTCTAAACAATAAATCAGTACCATTGAAATGTTATTTTTTATCCTTCATTGTTCAATCCATGATAAATTCAATTTGTCTATATATCAGTTAGATGGTGAATCAGACTAGTGTAGACTCTAATTAAGAATACAAGGTATCATGATGAAACTGAATCCATGGTTTGGAATGAGTTAATGAAAATATTTCTCAAAAAATAATTCCCACATATTATTAAAACAAATATGGAATTGGATTTCCTTGAGATTAAGAAAAATGATGATGAATATTTTAGTAGAAATGAGGTGAATTTTTCAATACTTACATAGTATGATTCTGGATTTATTATACAACCAAAAAGTAAAGTTGATTGATTCATCGTTGTCTTAAAACCAATTATTTGAAAGGATTTTCTATAAGAGACTTCAGTAGATATGAAGAGAATGTGCATTGAGCTATCAAGGTAGAATTGGATGTCATTGTTACATATCCATCTCATTTTTTTGACATGAAATTAAATATGGAGTTCAAGGGAAAATCTCAAAACATTGGTGAAAAGAAGATGAATGTTTCCTTATTCTCAAAGTGTGGAAATAATCATGGTGAAGATTGACATAAGGGGAATTTCAAATGATTCAACTGTGGAAAAGAAGGTCATCAAGTAGTGTAGTGCTGAGGTAATGGGAAAAGGTTGTTAATGATTTGAATAGAGAAAAGACTGCAAAGAATATATCACCAACACATTAATGCTACAGGTTAATGGAAATAGAGTATTATGCTAATTAATTCCCTAATCCATGGGTTAATGATGATCAAATTATGCAACCTCTTATAGAAAAAGACCGAGGAAATTCACATGTGATCACTATTGGAGATTCTAAATACCAAAATGATGTGGTGGAATTATTAAGTGATTATTTAATGGGATTCAAAAATAGTGTTCTGGAATCTCATTTATAGCATTATGGAATATTTAAATATATATGTATTGGTTTATTGTTATTTTGCATAATTATATGGTAAAAGTATTCATGAAAAGTTGTTGAAATATCATATTAAAGCACATGATATGCGCATAATGAAGGGATAAGGAGATAATGAGATGTTTGATAGAATTAATGAGCACATGACTGATATAAGGGAAAGTTATATAATGGTTTTAGTATATAGATATTTGATATTTTTGTAGTGTTGAAAGATTTAATTTTGATAGAAGGCATATTTTCACTGAGGTTATATGGTAATTCATGTTATTATCATGTTTCAAGAGAATACATGATTAAGGTATTCGCATGTTTGGAATGTGACAACCAATAACTGCCAAATGAGATTTGGGAGACAAATGTTATGTCGATTTAGTTGACATACTTATAAAGTTTTATATTTTCATTTTTTATAAGGATTGTAAAGTTATGGATTTATGGATAGTAAACATTATTTTCTAATTAATGTTTTTATATTAATTTATTAAATCACTATCGGTGCACTTATGCATATTTGATAACCTGTAATATTCTTTTTGTTGAGACAAATGGAAAGACCTATCCTTCTGTTGCATGATTTTATTACACTTGAAGAATGAAAAATTCAACTTAATTTATTTAAATAATAGAGGAAGTGGAAATAGTTCAGGGAATGATTAACGGTGAGATTGTACAGAAATCAAGTAAGTATTTATCCTCATGTTAAACTTCATAATATTTAGGGAAAAGATATTGAAACCAATAATGTTATACCAGTACTATCTTATTTGATGAATCATATAGTCCCTTAAATCATAATAGTTTTATGGATTTTTTATAATTTACTTTCTCAAATCCTTATTCTCTATCACTACCCATCCGAATGTTATGGTTAGATTTCTCTTCTATATCCATGTTTTCACTTCCCAGCTATGTTTTCCAATGATGAAACCCAATGAGGAGGTACTTTGGGTAACCATTTTGTTTCTAACTTTTCTTTTTCAAATTATGTTTTAGTATTAATTTTTACAATTTTGGTTTCCATGAAAAAAAATTTCATCTAGTGAACCATTTATAATCTCGATGATTTTCAAGGGAGAAATTCATGTTAAGGGGGGTAGAATGTAACACCCAATGATTTCAAGGGATATATTCTTTTTATTTTATTGGATTTCTTGCATTATATGATACAATAATATTAGCATGTGATATATGAAAAAATGTATCATCTTTCAGTATATGCAACACAATTATTGTCTTGTGATACACGCAAGAGATACCTTCCTCGATAGCATACGTTATATGCCATATTGAGTTTCACTATGCAACAATATATTGTTAAAAAAATATTATGGGATATATAATTTCCATTATAAATATAGTTAACCACATTTCTAATTTTATTTATCATTAACATTCATATTATATATTTTATATACATGATATAAGAACAATGTCATTTTTTCTGATAAAAGAAGTATTTTTTTAAATGTTGTTTTGCAAACTTTTGGTTGTTCCCCCATTTTAAATATAGTTTTAACAATTATATATATATAATCTATTTTAAAAAATAAAAATCTTCATAGGAATAGGTACATAAAAATTTACATTTTTATAATTTTTGGTATATTTTGAGAAAACTAATATTTTAATGAATAGTAATAAAAATACAGCATTTTAATTAAAAACATCCTTTTTATCTAATATGTTTATATAGTTATATTATCTTTTCAATTGGATTTGAAGTGTAATTTTATTATTAGTTTTATCATTCAATCCAATTTTGGTCATTGTAAAAAAATTTCCATTGAAATTGGACATAAAAAATGTCAATCTTTAGATTGTTTTACTTCTTAAAAACCTACTTTTTGGTTTTAAAAACATGAATTAATTTTTAAATAATTACTAAAAATTAATTGTTTTTAATTTTGAAAAAAGGATTCCATATTTGGAATTATATGTTTGAATCTGTGTGAATATGTGCCTTTTATTTTTGGGCATTGTGAATAGTAACATTAAAAATTATTTTTATTTACCATGGTTAAAGGATAAATCTTTTAAATAAGGGTAAATAATAATAATTTAATAATAAAAAACACATATAAATCTTGTAATTATCCTATTTGATGATATATTTTATATCATGGGAATACTTGGGTCTATTTTGGGACCCCATGGATCCACTTGGAAATAAAAAAGACATTTTATAATAATTAATTTAATGTAAAGAAAATTTTAACATAAAAATTTATCTTAAAAAAAAATTCACATGGGGTTATATAATTGATATATTCAACTAAAAATAGTCATTATAAATATAAAATTATTTCCTACATCATTGTATACTATTTATAAATTTTTAGATATTAAATAAAAAATTTTATTTTGACATAATGATGATGGAGTGATTGATTCATTTACAATTGATACAAAAAATGATATAAAAAATATTAAAATAAATGTAATTTGATTATTTTGATTCTATAAAAAACATTTATGGTTTATATTGACATGTTATATTTTATTTATTGTGTTTGTTTTGAATGAATCATGTTGTTATGAATTTGTTAAAAAGTCATGTATGAATAGTGTCCAAAATTGATATAATTTATACTTATAACATAAAATAGTTTATTAAATGATATTAAATTTATAAAAATATAATATTCAACCAAATGATTATAAAAAGTCCAAATATGTAATAAATGACATTTTTGGGTTGTTTTACTTAATATGGTAATTGAATTAACCCAAAATGTGTAAATAACAAGATATCACTTTAAAATTAAAAAGGGTAAAATAAGGGTTAAACCAAACAGATAAGGAAAACAAATATTAAAAATATGTTTAAAAATTAATTATTGATGGTTATTGGAACTAAATAATATTATATTTGAAGTGAATGTTTTTTGGAACATTTTTAATCGAAATAAATTTTTTAATAAATTAATATTTTAAGACCTTCAAAAGGTGCCCCTACTATATCTTATAAAATGCCACCACCTCTACCCACATAACACCCAACTCAATCTACTTGGATAATAGAAATTCTAAAAAAATATTCTCAAGACATCCATACCTTTCTCCTAGATGTCTTACCTTGGGATGAAGGCAATTCAATAAATCCTTTTAGCTCAACTAAAAAGAAGATACCTAATTTAGAGGTAAGGTCTTGTCTCAAGTTCTTTTCGTTTATTTACTTTCTCCACTCCCTATGATCTTATTATTATATTATTACATAACAAAAATATTTCCCTCAATATACTATGTTGTTTTTATGAGAAGGATTCTATCTGCACTATCACACACTTCCATCTAATGGATACGAACACACTGTTTCTGTGTACGACAAGCTCCTGCCTCACTAAACGATGATTGTTCAATTTTATCCTATAACCTCTAATGGTGTCCATTATGATTAGAATATATATATATATATATCATATATATTATATTTATATTTTCTCTAATATTATTTATTTTCTATTTTCATCATATCATTATGCTTTCCATAATGTGTGAATATGATAATTTCATTTCAGGATGTGCAGACTACCACCCTCTCAAAGTGATATGAATTGTAAATGACATACATAGAACATATAAAATATTTAATAAATTAAATTATGTAACATATAAAACATATATATTATACATAAATTATAATATACTTATGTATAATTTATTTTTCTTTTATTTTATATGGAAAAGAAATAAAAGTAGTGTTCATCCGTACATACAACCTACCGTCTCCATGAACGGTGTATATCATTTTATTTATTTATATATAATTTAAAATTATATAATGAATATATATGATATATGTATCATTTTTTACATTCTGGAAGTATGTAAATAATTATATAATTTATAGTATCTAGAATAATCGGTAAAAAATATATGATAAATAACATGAATATTACCCCAAACATTGATCTTACATAGAATTGATCAATGAATGGGTAATATGAAGTCCCAATTGAATCATATATTATTTAATAAATAAGATTAGGTTTCTATTAAAAGGTAATAATATTTTTAATCCCACTATATAGGTGTTTTTGACACATACAATGGATATTTGACCTAAAGTAAGGGATAATTTGGCAAAATCATTTTTATCAGAGATTATTTAAACTTGAGTATTTGCAATGGATATATTTATCATCCCTTTCTAGGTTTTATAGAAATTTTTTGAATTTTTTTTACTATTCTACTATGAATTTTTAATTTCATTTTTCCCAATTTTGTCTTTCACAACATGTATGGAAGAAATCTATATTTTTTAACGTACAAGGTAATTTTTGACTTTTCCCACAAAATTATTAGGATAATGTTTTTTATCTTATATGGCATGAATATATTTTCACGCTTTCATAATTCATTATTTTCAGAATAATAATTTACAATATTTCATGTTTATTTTCAATTATATTATTTTGTTTCAAAAATTTATGACATTTTGAGAAAATATAATTCATTTTTAGAAGAAAGGATATTTTCCTCCTGAATTAAGTTCAAGTGTTTTATCAAAATTATTTTCCATATAAGATGACAAGGGGTTATGATTTTTATTACCATTATTAATTTAATTATATTATTTTAATGATGGAATTATTTTTATGAAGTCCATTTATATTATATGGATTTTGTTATAATGAAATGATGTTTAAGAATCCCATTTTATTTCATAAGTTATGCTATGATGAATAATTTATTTATTTTTGTTGAACATTTAGGAATGATTTCATTATGAGATTTGTGGGACTTATATTTCCCTCCAATTAATTAGTTGAAGATTTATATCTCATGATATATAGAAGGATGGAACGTAAAGTAAATCTAGTTTAGTAATACATGGATGGATTGATAACTAATTCCAATTTAGTAATGGACATTGTATACTATGATGGGCTTAGCAGCAATGCCTTGGATAATATGGAAATTATATTATGTGCTTATTAGTTTTCCAAAATTACATGTTTTGTTCCAGTTATATTCTATCATGGTTACTGTTCTTGTGTGATATATGCCTTAAATACAACAAATATTTATTTCATGACTCCAGATTTTATTGTTTAAAATTTATGTTCATGTTTTTATATTTAAATTTTTATTGTTTATTTTATGTTATCCATGTTTACCGTTACTTTGAATTTGAGCTCACCCTTTTTATGTTTTCTTCTCTCAAGGATATAATGAATGATTTTAATTCGAAAAAAAATGGTGACATTCTTTATGGGATATGACCAAAATCATTCACCATGTTTTGGGATTTTGTTCTAAGTTCCTAGAGACACTAAATTAATAAGCTCTTTGGGAATATATTTTAGTAATTTATTAAATATTCCTCAAAATAAATAAAATGTCCATGTAAATCATAGTTGAGTCTTTATATTATAATTCATTTCATTAAACAATTATATGGTAGTTTCATGAATATTAATTTATTTAATAACTAGTTGATACATTAAAACATTTTATTTAATATGTTATTTTTAAGATTAATCCTTTTAGACACATGGAATTATTATTGTTTTGGACAAACATTTTAGTGTTAATCATAATTTACTATTTTTATACAAAGTATCTAAATCTATTTTGAAAATTATAGTGATAGAAAAATAGATAAAACCACATAGGAAGCCTCCTATGAAACTAAAACATTTGATAGATGGTATTTTTCTATGGATCCCTTACCATAATTTTATATATAAAAATGAATTATAGTAGTCTAAAAAGGATTTCTTCTAATGTGGTTATTCATAAAATTAAAAATATATAACATTTATTTTGTATTTTTATAAAATATATAAAAATTAGGGATTTTATAATGATAAAAATTTTAATGGAAACCCAAAACCGATTACATTTAAAAAAATATTGGTAATTAATGTTATAAGTATTAATAAGAACTTATTAAATGGAAAAGATCTGAGAAAAAAATATTAATCATTATTCTTTCCATTAGAATCTCAATTTATCAATATATAAAATTATTACCTAATTGAATCCCTAAATTAACACTCATATACCTCCAATTAAATAACTAAATATACATATAAAACATATTGAAACCATACTATGGTTGTTAATCCTCCTATGTGTGTGATTTATTTTCCTAAATACCTCCATGAATGGAAACCTCATTAAACTCAGTAATCTTAAATACAATAACTATGAAAAAGAATTTTAATATTGAGATCAACCGCATTCTATTTATTAATTGAGAAACATTCCAAAATAATTTTTTTAAATGAGTACATTAAAAAAAATCTCATTAGAATTAGTTGTAAAAATTATTTTTAATATAAATTAATATGATACAATGAAAGAAAATACTCAAAATGAAATTAATTATTGGGCTTCCACTTTTCACAATTTCATTTGGGTTTATCCCCACATGACTTGATCACTTCCTTTAAAGTATTTTTCAATAGCCTTATCTCCTCTAGCATAGTCTTCCATCCAACCAACGTTCTACTATATTTCTATAAATTCATATTTAATTAATTTTTTATATCATCCACATATATATGTTATAATGTAAAAATGTGTTAAAATCCATTACATTTCTCATCTATAAGATTTTATGTAGGCATTTACCTTTATAATCAATGCCCAGGTGGTAGAATCAGGGAGTCATTAATTCATGAAGGGAAGGAATATTTGCATGGGGTATTTATGAGGGAAACACAATTTAAATTCTATTTAAATCAATCCCTAAAATTTAATAATCATATCATAATGATAAAATATGTTTTCTCTTATGATTAATTAAATATACTTGATTTACTTATAATTTTGTAATTTTTTCAATTAGGGTGATGATAGGATACCCCCATGATTTATTAATAACATTAATTTATTTTTTTCTATAGTTATTCATAAAATGACATGATAAATTCCATTTTTTCAGTAATTTATCATTTTATGGTGGTAGTATATAATGGAACTATTCCTTGAACTACACAAATTTTGGGCCTCTGTTAGTTTCACATGAATAACTCGCAGTTAAAAAGGACATTCTAAATTCAAATTTTGTAAAATGGGGCTCTTTAATTTCACTACACTGAAAACATCACCCTAACATGCCAATGGTTAGTTCATTCTAGTCCTTGAAATATCATACATGCTCCACCCCAAGTGGTAGAGAAAATTTTCCTATATCTTAATAATTTTTTGACTATTTTTTTTTCACCATAACATTTTCCAAAAAATATATTCCCCATTTCAGGATTATAATTTCCTTGTGATCCATTTCCAACATCTATATATTGTGGTGGTGTCGTTCTTAACATGTAATGTGTATTATATTAGCAAACATATCATAAATAACTCCATGTGTCAAATCGTTTTCAAGTTCTTCAACACATATTATAAATTTATAAAATAAGAAGTGATGGGTATTCATCATATATTACAAAAAAATATTTAAAAAATGAATGAATTAAAACTATATAATTTACTAAATAATGACAAAAATTTCTAAAAAACTAAGAAGATTGAAACATACATATAAATTTAAATAATTTGGGGGATTAATCCATTAATATTACATGTAAAAGAAATGAAAGTATGATCTATGTCATTCAAATAAAAACAACCATATAATAAATTTCATTGATAAGAAATAATAAAGGACAAACACATAATATTAAAATAATATCCAGAATACATGGAAATTACATGGTATAGATCTTAATCATACTCCATGGGGGGATATAATAATTTCAGCACAATAAAAAAATTATATAATGGTTAGTTATATTTTAATAACCTTACCAATATTTATTTATAATGTTATCTATTTAGAAAACATATTCAGGGTAGCTTACTCGAAGACCTAGAAGAACACCTTCCAAGGATAAGATCACATTGTAATAACTCTATGAAAAACCCCACCACTAATGTATATGAAAAAAATATTGTACTCCATCCATTAGATGTTCTATATTCACATCTTCTATATTTACTTTACAAATAAATTTTTGTTTACTATTATTATATATGATCTCCTTCGATGCAAGTCGATAACCTCTGGTCGCATGAAATTTTTATCTCGAAGAGAAGAATTCCACTTCGATCAAATCATCAAATAAATAAATGTACACAATAAAATGATTGTTTTACCATAAATATAACTTCTCCAATATAGTCATATTTTTTGGAATCTCTAAAATTTCATACTTATATATCTAAGAGTGTACTCTTATAAAATCATTTTTCCTATTATCACATTATCCTCACGTAAAATATGTTTAGTTGAAACCCACATTCTTCAATAATTTTATTCCATTTATTAAATATAAACGTTCTATCTATTTCAATGTTATCCCCTATAATATTGGGGCACATTAAAAGGAATTAATCAATACATTACTCCATCGACTTTCCCATTCATTAATTATAATGACCCATACCCTCATTCCCATGTCCGATGATGGACACAAATTTATTAAATATTTAATGGATAAAAAATTGAAATGACCAAAGATAAACATAAATTTAGATTACATTATTTACATCACATAAACATTAAACATCACAACAATAAAAAAATCACAAGAATAAATGTTTTTGTGTCTTTGAAGACTATCCACATAATAAATGTATTTTACTATTCTTGTGAATATTTCCTTATAATATTTCTACACTAGATATCTTTCTAGAGAATTAATAAGTTATAATAATTATTATAACATAGGGAATGGAAGAATATTAAAGGAGTGATATAAAATCCTTAGTAGTAGAAATACTATTAAACAAGTCACCAAATTGTTAATCATACATCTATAATAAGACATGAAGAGGGGAGAAATATATTACTAAAAAACATGGGAATATAATTATTATGTGTCATAATCTTGGAATCATGACATATTTGAATGATATCATACATTTATTAAATCATAAATATATATAAATAAAAAATTATTACATAAAAAAGTATAACTCAAGGATCACTACCAAGATAACAAAAAATAATGTGTTTTGGATTACCACTAATGCTCCACGAATCCTATATCATGATATGAAAGAACTAATCAATTCATTTTATAAGTATTGGTAAAAACCATTTATATTCATAAAAAGTACATGCATATGTTTTTCATAAGGTTTAAAATGTGTATATTAATAATAATCATGATAAAAACCATGGGAAGGAAGTGCATTTCCAAATTATGGCTCATGGAATAATTGATCGGTACATAATAATGATTCCAAATTGAAGAAGAAATTATGTTATTTTTCACACTCATAATTAAAAATGCATAATATTTTTTGGTAATTGAGTTTTAATTTTAAAATGTTCATGATAATTATTGGATAATTAAAAATAGAATCTAACCACTTTGTTCATTTTTTATTTAATGAGTAAGGAATCTTTTAACAGAGAAATGATTTTATTATTTAATTTCATAAAACATTTAGTCATATTTATTTATCATGATATAATAATAGGTTTAAAAATATCTTAATGGATTAAATAAATTATTGAATATATAAATTATATCATATATGAACAATCATAATTGCTATTCAATTGGGTTTACAAAAATAAATAAATTTTTTAAGTTACATAAAAACATCTATTTTCCCCCAAAAATAAAGGCTATTTAATCTATGCATAAATGTAACAAAAATTTATATATAATATGACTAAAATATATGATAATAATATAGTGGGAATGTGATAAAATTAATGATAACTCATATCCCAAATGTAACATGGACGTTTAAAAATTTAACTTTTTTGTTTCACAATACCATTATTGAAACACCCATGGTTGAAAGAATAATAAAAAATTATTTTGAAAATTATTAAGGATAAATTTTTGGATCTTGTAAGATTAAATGTAATTGGGTTCCCAAAGAGGAATGTGGTACAATTGTGGGAATTGAATATATATACATATAAGGGGAAAGACTATTACAAAAGTTGATAATTGATCTAAATAATGTCATTACATTAAGGAATAAATAAAAAATTATGTTTAATTTTCTTTAAATAAGTAATCTACACTCTTTAATAATTATAGTGAGAATATAGGATTGTGAAACAGTAAAATATATTATCTTCAAAAACCATAGTCAATAAAGGTTTATTGTGAACCAAATTAAAATAAAATTGATTTTACAAACTTAAGACGTTGTTATCATTAGAATCGAAACCTCATTATGTGATAATGGAATGTAGAATTTTAAATTAATTACATATAAATGAAATAATGATAAAAATACATCAACGGTAAACTTTTTCATCAAAAAAAATTATGATGTGGTGATTATAATTAATATATATCTAAATCAAAATTGAGATTCAAAAAAACCCATAACTACATTGTAATCAAATAAGATGGTAAATTTTGAATAGGGGATTATGTGATAGAAATTTATATCCCTATAAAATTAATTAATAATTAAATGTAATTTAATATATTTTTTGAACATATTAATCTTATAAAAGTAAACTTAAATAATAATAATAACAACACAAGGAATAAAAATTGATTTATAAAAATCCTAACCTTCAAACATGTTTAGTAGAATATTCTATATATTTTTATATAAAAATAATAATATTATTAAAAAATATATAAAAATATTATTTAAACCTATAATATTTCAAAAAAATAATTTATAATCATTAATAAAAATATATTTGCCATTTTTATTTTACGTTCATCATCATTATTTGTAGCTTCAATTATCTTCTTAGTACTTATTTCATATTTGTGATTATTATTATCGATTATATATTCAATTTCAATCACTATAATAAAGTTATTAGAACATTATTATATGTTTTTCATTATTAGTAACTTTTAAACTTAATGTCATGAATATTTTTTCTATGATTGTTTATGATGAATTTTGTGATGTGCTGGTTTTCATAATTTTGACCAATGATGGTAAGTATAATTAATGTTTTTAAGATATAACTATTAAAACTCTCAAACTAAAATATTATTATTATTTTATTATAATAATATATCACCCATAGTCATGTTTACATATTTTCTGATGTTATAATTTAATAGTGTTTATATTAGTGGTTAATCCAACCCAAACCAGAATAAGCTATAATTTATTGGTGATTATTGCTAAAAAAGTAATTTATTTGGAATAATGTAATTATAAAATAATAATGAAGAATGTAGTTATACATTTTATTATTTTGAGACAATTTAAATTATATCTAGATAAATAAGAATGTAATAGTTTGAAAAATTAAATATGTCACTTTTTTAGTGGTCGTAGATCACATATATGTATAGTCGACATGTTTATTTTCCATAGACCCGGTGAAAGATAAGGATAGTTTTTAGTAAAAAGTTTTATTTATTTTATTAATGTCTTATTAATTTTTCAAATTCACTATTATAATTGACAATTAATGTTAGGGATGAAAAATAATGCACGTTGTTCATGTAAGTGGGGATTCACACATTTGTATGACTAATACTATATTTTTTAAACTGTTTTAGATAAATATATAAAATATATATTCCATTAGTATAATAACATTTATTAATTTTAGTTATTATATTTTTTCATATTCTAGGAGGTAGAATAGTTTTTCATTTTTTATAATAATAAGAGAGTTATGAGTGATCAGTTGATAACAATACACCCACCCCAGAATTCTGTTTCTTAGATAAAACATTATGGCACCATCAATTAAACTATTGGAAATAATGAGGCATACATAATTTGGAGAGATATTTTAGCGGGAAATAGTGAAGTGTTTTGGTTGAGTTATTTTTTTCTAATAAATAGATAAATTTTTTAGAGGTGAGCTCATTTTATAAGATAATGGAATAACATTTGTTTTCTATATAACATCATAATATAAATATTGAATACGTTTCACCTGGATGTAGAGACAATAAGGACAATAATGGAGTGAGGGACAATTTATGGAAAATATTTACTCATATATTAATTTAATAAAATATTTTATTCATGTTTCTAGGTTATTTAATTTTAGTTATTAATTTTTTATCATTTTTTATCATGGGGATTAATTATTACCAAAGAAATATACATTAAATTCTAAAAAAATTAAATTTACTATATTAGATAATTTGACCCTAATTAATCTAAATATGTAAAATATTTTATCAAATTGAATTTATATGGCGAGAAAAGTCTCATTTTTACATTAGCACATGTAATTCATGAAATCCCATTTTTTGAAAATGAATATTTCTAAGTATAAATGGTATATCTAGGAAGAAATTATATATATATATATATAATGATTTTAAGGAAATTATTAAGATTATTAATATCAAAAAGGGGAGTCATGTTAATTGTCATTAATTTCAAAAAAATTGACTATCAAAAATATAATAAAATAAGATAGACTTAAAATAGATTTTATATGAAAAATGTTTTTTAAATTTTCAAATGTAATACATGGAATATATAATATATAAAATATATTTTTTAATTCCTTTCATAACATAAAAATTTATTTTTTATTAAAATTTTTTTATAACTTTTTTATAACAACTTCATGATATATTCATAGAGGCTATAATTTTAGTTAAAATTTATTTTTCACTATTCATATAAAAATCACATTTTTCAAAAAATTTAGAAAATTAATCCCATGTAATATTTTTTATGATGAATATAAAATTGAAGATAAATTATAAAAGTTAAAATTTAGAATTTATAAAATTTTATTTAAAATGAAATATAAATTGTAAATAAATACATCTTTGATAGAAAAAAAACTATTAAAAAATTAAAAGTTATAAATATTATTTCATATCAATTTATAATTATATTATTTTAAATAAATTAATATATAAATTTAAATATTTAATATTAGAATAATATTATTTGAATTTGGATAATTTAAATTATTTAGATAAAATATATATCACTTTAAAAATGGTTCTTTGAATATATATATTTATATAGAAAGTTTTTATATTAATATTATGTAATCATATTTTATTAATTATTTATCTTCTTATCATTAGATTTATTCTATATAATTATATTAAAATATAAAATTATTGTTATTTATTGTTAATAATATGTACAGAAAAAGAAAATTTCATGATAACTAAAATTTGTATCATTTTACATTCATCATATTTTAGTCTTGTTGTAATTTTCATATTTATATTTCACATAATAATTATTTATTTTTATATGGTCTATCATGGTTAAATTTAGTTCAATGTAACATGTGAAAAAATATATTCAGTGGAATATTTAAAGGGAAATTAGTAATAAAATCTTTGGGTGTTAAATTACCATCTAAATAAATTGTTTCATTATAATTTTCATTATATCATACTAAAATGAATATCTTTAGGTATCCATTATAAATAAATGACTTATAAATTAATTATACAAGAGATATCTAACATAAAATCAAAAGAATGACTTGGAAAAACATATTTTCATCTCTTTTTATGAGTAAATTCATATTTTCAATTATTTGTGTCAGATATTATTCTTATTATTATTATAAATATGAGGATTTCTATAGTAATTCCATTGAAAAATTAATATCATCTTGTACTCCAATTCTATTTTTATTTTTTTAGGGTCATAGGTAAATATGGTCACATTTATGAGTTAACAAAGTGAATTATAAGGTTTATAAATTATCTAAATCCAGCATCCAAATCACTTATGTGACATCATTTTAAAATTAGTTCAAGAAATGAAAGCTAGTTTAATATATATTTTTTACTTTTAACATATATTTTTGAAATGCCATTCTAGACATGTTTTCATACCACCTTGAGAAGTGATTTGATTTGAATGGTTAAAACATTGTTGGATGTAAAAATATGTTAAAAATATGAGAAATTTATTGTAAGATAGATATAGGCTTATTAGAGATCATTGTCCTATATAGCCTTATAAATAATGATAGGTCATATTCATGTTTATTATAGTATGAAAAAAAATTAAACCCCCTTGAAACAATTCATAGATAGTGGGATCATAGAATTTTTACATAATATAGATAAATTATATAAAATATCCAACACAATATCAATTAAAATAAGGGTATTTGGATATATTATAAGGTATGACAAAACTGAGCTAAATTATAGAAAATGTTATAGGACCACTCAAAGATGATATTGTAATAATGAATGTAGTTAAATAAACCTATAAGGATAGGGGAGTCATGCAAGATTTCGTTCATTATATCATGGTAAAATATATTAAATCCATTGAATTAACATAATTAATACAATCAATGAAATACCTACCACTTAAATATAATGTAATTTTATTCTTCTTGTTTCAATACATGAAGTAAAATAAAATAATTTTATTATGAGCGATCAATAATATGTATATAGAAGTTGGGTGAAAAAATATATAAATTTCAAACAATACATATTATGAATGTCTATGGTAACAAATTTTTTTACAGTGATAATTTTAGTTAATCTTTTATCTTGCATAGATCAGTCAATATTTATATAGATTTTTTCTCCCATATTTTGTAACCTAATTATATTACATGATAAATCCTTTAAAATTCCTTGTAATGAAAATATTAATGACCAAATATTATCCCTTAGAAGTTTATATTTTGGTTTTTAATCTTAGTCCCATGAATAATTCATTGAGTGAAGATCGATTAAATACTCATCCATCCTCTTTAATAGTGATTTCTCCTAGGTTTTCCTTTTTCATTCCTGCATAAACATGATTGTATTAAACAAAGAATGTAATTTATAAAAAACCATATGATAATTACATTTACAAAAACATTATAACCCTGTTTTATACATCGACTTATATCTATATATTTAACTGTATTTATCTTATGATAATCCCCAAAATTAACTAAACTAATCCAAAAACATAATTAAACCATGTTCAGATATCAACTAAAAATACCAAGACATGTATTAATGGTATATTTCTAAAAAAATATCATTAATATCATGATAAATATTATATGAGATTACCAAATATAAACAGAAATATATTTTACAACATTTTCAAAACATCAAAAATAATTCTTAAAAAATATCAAAATTAAAATAATGGATGTTTCAGTGTATTTAATGATTATCTAAATAAATAAATCATTTAATAATACTTGCGAATGATTCCCCAATATTGAACAAAAATAAAATACCTTCTCGGTGTCTCATAACATATAATAATCATCATCTTCTTGGGAGTGGAATAATAAGAAATGGGTGTGGTGAAATCTTAGTAAGGGATAAACCTGTCATTGTGTTATCAAAGGGTCAGATCCTAGGAATATGAGAAAACATGAGTGTGGAGAAATATCGTATTAAAGAGAACAAGGGAAAGTAATAGTTTTGTGATATATAAATAAAATAATGGCATAATAAAATGATACAAAAAGATAATGGAATCATATATTTATTTAAATAACAAAAAAATAATTTCAAAAAAAAATTCATTTTTCACATTCCAGACAACATAAAAAATTATTCCTAGGATAACCACCCATACACCATATATGGTATCTCATTAGATTAAAATATTACCCAATTAATTTTAGTTCTATTATTAATATTAATTTATATTCCATAAATATCTATTCTTATGAGTTCTATAAGAGGAAACTAAACTATATAGATTTCCTTTACATGATTAAACTCATGAGAAGGTAGTGGGATTTATAGTCCAATATCAAGACATAACTAAACGATATATCATAACAATTCCCAATATGAGAATGAATAAAATTATTTTGTATGTTCAAATTAGGAAATGAACTATAGGTCTTACAAACTATATTCCAATTTATAAATATTCATGATAAATATTGGATATATGAGAATAAAAAAGACCTACATAGGTGATTTTTTGGACATAATAGTGGTTAATTTAAAGGAATAAAAAGCATAATAGTTTACTTTTAACTAATATTTATTATTAATGGTTTCTAAAAATAGTTATTTTTAACAAAATATATCATGGTTGAAAAAATATTTATGGAGAACATACTTGATATTAAATAATAAATTTGAAAATTCCCTAAAATCAAGTTTACAATATAGTGATAAATTGTTACGGGAAGATTAAAAAGGTGTTATACCCAAGAGAATGGTAAATTAAAAATTGAATAAATGTATGGTAAAATAATTTAGAGAATTGATTAAATACATTATAATAATATAGATTGAATTTGATAAAAACTAATGATAACATTTAAACCAAAAGTAAAAATTGTGTTTTAGAATATATATTTTAATGTTTTAAAACATTTTTTTTGAAACCCATAAAATTTTAATATTAATAAAACATTACATTAAAATGGGGTAATGAAAATATTATTAATTAATGAGATAAATAATAATTGGATTCCCATATAATATAAGTAAAAGATATGGTATGGTAGAATTTAGTAGTGGAGGAGAATAACCCATGAAAAACGATGGATAATATTCAATAAAAAGTCACATGTCTTAAGAATAAGTAATCTAACGAAGATGTTTTTCAATTAATCAATTAATTTCAATAATTGTAAATTAATGGAGTTTCCATTTATATTATATAATTGTATGAATCAGAGTATTTTGAATGAAAGGTTCCAGAAATATAGTCTAAGACTAAAGTGAACAATGAATGAAAATTAGGTCAACAAACCAGTTATTACATCATTATCATTCAAAGAAAACGCGCATTAAATTATGAAATTATATTTATTTTTAAATAACATATATTTAACAAAACTTTTGATAATATAAAATAAAATCAAATATTGTGATCATAATTTGGTTATAAGTGGTGAATATAACTCATATCTCAAGGAGAAAAAATTGAGATGTAGAAACCCTTACATACATTATAACTCGTGAGGTATTAAAAATTTTGGAATATTTTTATGTGAGATAAATTTAAATAAAAATATATATATATTAAAAAATAAAATCAAAGGGAAGAATGTATTCAGTATATTAGAATAAATTTCAAGAATAAAATTCATAACTCTATCAATGAAAATTTAGTAAACAAAACCCATAACATATAATTTGACTTAGCCAAACTTCCTATAAAATCTTATACAAAAGAAATAAAAATCACAATAGACCATTTCATAATGTTATTCATTCCTATATAATTATAACTGATTTATAAATCATCATTTTTAAAATAAATTATTATATATATATATATATATATATATTATTTTCACCATTGGATTATTTTAGATTCAATTTTATGTTTAGTACATATTCCATATTTTTAATGTAGATTACTATTTATATATTCAATTTTAATAATTATGATAGAATTATAAGAAGCAATATATATGTTTTAAATTGATATAAAATTTTCTAATGTCATTGAAATAAGTACTTTTCTATTGATTTGTGTATATAAAGTTGGAAATGGGTTGGTTTTGGTAATTTTCACTAACAAGGGGTGGTAACATAACAACAATTTAGATACTACCATTACCATCAATAAACAAATAAAATTCACTCTATATTAATTATAGTCAATATTGTTGGAACCATGGTCATCTATGCATGACTTGGAGTATGGTTTGTGTTTGTTGTCAATACTCATAGGATGTTCAGAATGTGTGCCATAAAAGTACTCTTATAGGTCATGCAGATAACAGTATTGAAGGTGGCACCATTTTCCAGTGTTTTCCAAATTTCTGGTCCACAAAATTGACAAAAGGGGAAAATAGGGTTTTTTTTGGGAAAGGGACTTGTGCGCTGGATAAGTGTCGCATACGTGACTTGTGTGCCGAGAAAGGACTTGCGTGCTGGTGCCTAGAAGGATTTGAATGTTGTGCACCATATGTTTTTCTTGTTCAGAACATGAAAATTTGTCAAAGGAAAGAGGGTTGTGCAAGTATTGGTTTGGTCGTGCAAGTGAGTAGCGCAACGCAGTCTATGGCGGTTGGAGTTGCACACAGAAACATGCACGTCAAGAGGAGGCTTGCACGCCACCAAACAGGGTGTCCAGTTTGTCTATAAATAGTGGACCCCCCTCCTCATTTGGGACAAATTTTAAGACTTGGATATTTTCTGATCTCCCATCGCACAAGTGTTGTAGCCGCGAAAGTGGTAGTTTGGTCACGCAGGTAGATGTTTCACGCCAGTTGTTTGCTGCGCATCCAAGGTGGTTAGGGCACAAAAGATGGAGAGTCGCAAAATTTTGGAGTTGAAGAATGAGTTGTCGTGAAAGTGGTTTGGTGACACTTGCCCGCCTAATTTGATCCGTGCAAGTGAATTGTGCGCCAGGTAGTAAAGAAGAACGACAGTGTTTTTGAACTGTGAGAAAGTTGGGAGGTTTCTCGGTACCCTCGGTGTAAAGTAAGATTCTTCTATGGGTGAAAGTTGGACTTCAACAGAGCATCTACATACAACAAAGGATGCATTCTTTTACAATGATAAAGAGACCATCATGTCTATAAACTAAGTGAAACTTCACCAAAGGCAGTGTGCCAGGGGGAGTCAATAGGAGTGACCCGAGGGACGTAGTGAGCTACCACTGATCTTTTGTAAAGGCAGTGATCCTAGGATTGAGTGACTATGACCGATCCTTTTTAATCAACATCTATTAATGAATAGTGGAATCTGGTATGACCAAAAACTTGTCGGTGTATTCTCTTTGGATGTAGGCCTTATCGGTGAACCAAGTAAAAATTGTTGTGTCATCTATTTGCATGTGAATGTTTCATTTTTGATCATATCTATCATATAGGTTTAACTTTTTCCTACCAAAATGGGAAAAAGATCCTTGTTTTTAAAAGAAAAATTTGTCACCCTGATTCACCCCTCCCCTCTTAGGGTGTCATGGGGTCCTACAAGTTGTATTAGAGGGAGGTTGCTGGTGTTGAATCTGTCCTTTTTCGTCATGGAGAATGCAGCCTATGTCAGTGGGTTCCCCCTCTTCGATGGAAGTAATTTCCAGATCTAGAAGAATAGAATGAGATATTATCTAATATCCCTTGGAATGGAAGTCCTTCTTTCTATTGTGCATGGTATTCATGTTACTGATCCAACAGGGCTGGCTATGACATATGCCAATATGAAAATTCTTGATGATGATGCTAAAGCACAGAATGCTCTCACTGTAGCCCTTTCTCATCAGATCTATCTAAATGTGATGAGTTACACCATAGAAAAATCCATGTGGGATAAACACGAATGTATTTATGAAGGATATAGAAAAGAGAAGGAGGAAAAATTATACATCCTATACAATCGGTTTGATGATCTGAATATGCATCCAAATGAGAAAGAAGACACATTCTTCAATCAAATTACTAAAGTGGTTGAAGCAATTCTAGGTCTAGGAAAATAAATCAAAGATTTTGATATTGTAAAGAAAATATTAAAAATACTTCCACCCCTGTACAATGCAGAGGTGTCATACCTTGAGGAAAGAGATCTTTCGAAACATTCTCTTGATGATCTACGGAGCAGCTTAGTAGCATATGAAATTAGAGTCAAACTAGAAGATGCTACGACCCGTGTGAGCAAGGAAATAGAATTCAAGGCCACGAATACACTGAAAATTTCAAAAGATAGTAGTGGTGAAGACGATGAAGAAAAAGAAATTATTTCTCAAATTTCAAAGAAGTTACAAAAGGGTACAGGGAAATTCAAAGTGAAATTACCTCTCGCATGTTTTCATTGTGGAAAAGATAAAAAATACCAATGATGAATATAGTGAAGATGAAAACATCGAGAAGCCTCGAAAAATATTTTTCAAAAGGTGATACTTCAAATAGGGAAAGAAAATACAGAGGAAGAGTTTTTTCTATAATGAGGAAGTTAATGATACTGAATTTTGTGAAGAAGACGAACCCCAATTTAAAACAGGAAACCATGCTTCCATGATGGCTATCATTGAAAAGTGAGAACCCTCGATCAATAAAGGAAGAGATAATCAGACTACTCTTAATGGTTATTCAAATACTCAAATGAAGGATTATTTTTCCATGATTGAGAATAAATGTAATAAATGCATTAAGTGGAAGGAAATGGTGGAAGAATCATTAGAATATTTTGTTGAGCTTGAAGCAAAAATTGAATGAGTAGAAGAACCAGTGAGAGTTGATTCTTCAATCCATGAAAGCCTAGATGATGTTGTGGAACTAAAGATCATAATTCAAGAACAATAAATGGTCATAAATGACCTTTCAACCATACTAGAATAGAAGTCCAAGACTGGTGGGGGACATGAGGAAGAATTTGTTACTCTTAGGAGTAAATTTGAAATTCAATCAAACAAAAATGAGGGAAAGAAGATAATTCATTTTGGAATATTCTTAGAAGAAGAATTACTAGCAAGAGCCAAGTGTGGTTCATATGGGGTTGGAAAAATATTGAGTGATCAAAGGCATGCTTTCATGGGAAATAGTGGAATTGGCAGTGAAGATGAGACAACAATTGCTGGAAGTAAAGAGAGCCAAAAGAAAGACAAGATTAAATTTGGACACGTTGAAACATTACCTAAAGTGCTGAAAAAAACACTCTATCCAAACAAAAAGAATAATTGAAAATTATCCTCAAAATTTAAGAAATGACAGGAAGTTAAACTATTCTCCCAAGGAACAAGGAATGAAGAGAAATTCAAGTGAGATGACATTTCCTCTCATGAAGTGTCAGTTCTATGGCTATCTAGGCCATACCATGTCATACTGTGAAGAGGAAAAGAGCTACTTGAATGGGGAAGATCAGGGACAACAACAAAGAAGACGGACATCATATCCTCCATATTATAGATGAAATAGTTTTTAACGATACTGTTTTCATTGTTCTAACTTTGAACATAATGCTATGAATTGTAGGAAGAGATTCGATAGGAGAGATTCATAAAACTATCAAAGATGTGTTAATATTCCCCTGCCTAATGGTGTTGATCTCACATACAGGTTTTCTCCACTAGAAGAAGATTGTGGTTATAAATAATCTGAATATGTGGAAAAAATAATTAGATGTCCATCAATATCTTTTACTCAATACAATATATCTTGGAAAGAAAAGAAGAAGATCGAGAAATCCATCCTTGAAGTGGATGCCCTCAAAGCTACAAAAAGCAATAGCACCTGGATTCTGGATAGCAGTTTCTCATCCCATATGACAGGTAATGTAGGCCTATTAACAGACATCAAAAGGAAGGTTGATGGTACAATACGATTTGGTAATGGTGGAGATCTGAAAATCAAAGGCAGTGAAAGTACTGAATTAGCTAATAGAGAACTAAAAGAGACTGAAGTCCTTTATGTTGATGGATTATTTCATAATCTACTCTATGTGATTTAACTATGAGACTCGGGACTTATAGTTACTTTTAATCAGAAAGGCTACCCTATCAAGGGAAAGACATGGAATTCACTTATGAAGGGATACAAAACAGAAGGCAACTTGTATCAAGTTGATAGTAAAAAAATGTTTGTTGCATGACTTTTTAATAAGAAATAGTTTGTGGCATCAGATACTGGTACCCATCAATCCACAAGACAATGAGAAAATATCAAAATTGAAGATTGTCATGGACATTCACATCCTAAAGCGTGAGCGTGAAAAATCTAATGATGCTTGCATTCATAGAAAGCTGGTATGCAGTTCCTATCGGCTAAAGAATAAAATGGCATCTCATCTTATTGATCTAATCCATACAGATGTATGCGGGCCGATAAATGTTGTCGAAACTCATTGAGAGAGGTACTTTTTCCTTTTCATAGATGATTATAGTATAATGGCATGTGTTATAGTCATTCACAGAAGCAACAAGTGCTTGACTACATGAAAACATATTGGTGAATCACTGAGAATGATACTGGATGAACTATCAATGTGTTGCAATTTGACAATGGAGGGGAATACACGTCCATTGAATTTGAAAATTACCAGGAGAAGCATGGGATACAACATGAGGTAGCTGTTGTGAGAACTCCACAACAAAATGGAGTTGTTTAACATAGGAATCGACAGGTGAACAACATAGCATGAACTATGCTGATTGAGAGTCGTATTCCATGGCATTACTAGAAAGAGGGTTTTCAAGCTGCGATGTATATTTAAAATCAAACATGAATTTATATGGGTAAGACGAATAAACCATATGAAGTATGGAATGGAAGTAATCCCTCTTTGAAATAATTTTGTGTATTTGGAAGTAAATGCTTCATCAGAAACAAAGAAAGAAATCAAGGGAAGTATGGTGATAATGCAGTTGAAGGAATTTTCCTCGGATACTCAATGAATAGAAAAGCCTACATGTGTTTCAACAAGCGATTAGGAAGGATTGTAAAAATCAGTAATGTTAAGATAATTGAAGAGAAACCCACAAATGATCCAAGGACGTTATATACATATGTGATAGAAAGTGAGGAAGAATGTGAACATAGAGATAATAAAAATACAGAAATATAGGAAGGTATACAAAACACTCCGCAGTAACATCATGATGTTGACACAGAAGATGAATCTCAGAATGAAAATATGATTAGAGAGAATGCAACTGAACCTCACAAGAGAAAACAAAGAGTTGAGATTGATCCAAATAACATAATTGGGGACAGGAGTGAACCCACTCAAACAAGGAGGATGAGGAATAACACACAGTCTGTATTTTTGTCAGTTGTGGATCCATCCTCATTTGAATAAGCTGCAAAGGATGAATCGTGGGTAAAAGCCATGAATGAAGAGTTACATCATATTGACAAGAATTAGACATGAGATCTTGGAACTCAAAAGAGGATATAATACAGATCAAATGGATGTCAAGATAGCATTCTTAAATGGCATACTCAATGAAGAATTCTATATTGAACAACCAGTGTGTTTTGTTCTTGGTATTGATGAAACAAAGGTCTTCAAACTGAAGAAATATCTATATGGATTGAAGCAAGCACCATGAGAATGGTATTCTTGGATGGACTCATATCTCAAAAGCTGGAATTCAAAAGATAAGGAGTAGACCACAATCTATATGTGAATAATTGTCCAAAATATTAGTTCATGGTTCTAGTCTAAATTGACGATATCACATTTGGTGGCAGTAGGTAGAAATCAGTGGATGAATTTTCTAATCATATGAAATCAGAATTTGAGATGTCTATAATTGGGGAGCTCACATATTTGTTGGGGATGCAGTTATTCAAAGGAAGGATTGCACTTTCATTTCTCAAGAAAAGTATGCAAGATAACTGCTGAAGAAGTTTAATATGCAAGACTCCAAACCAATATCAACTCTGATTGAAGTTGGAACCAAACATGGAAATCAAGTCGACGGGGCATATATAGACCCCACGATGTACAAAATGATAATTGGGAGCCTACTGTACCTAGCATTGAAATGGATAGATATTGTCTTTGAAACCTATTTAACTGCTCGCTTTCAGATTAATCCAAAGTAAGAATATATGTCAACAGTAAAAAGAATCATGAGGTATATTCAAGGTACTCATAATTGTGGCTTTTACTTTGCTGCAAGAAGAGAAAATGAATTATCAGTATTTTCTGATGCTGACTGGGCTGGTGATGTAGTGGATAGAAAGTATACCAGTGGTGGTGCATTCTATATTGGGAATAAATGTGCTGGATTGTTGAGGAAGAAAACAAGAAAGTACTTCTATTAGTACTGCTGAAGCTGAGTATATCTTCGCCACAAAGGCATGTACTCAAATATTGTGAATGAATCAACAACTAACAAATATTTGCGATGAGTTGAAGCAACCAATGGTAATTTAATGTGATAACAAGAGTGCAATTGATCTTACAAAGAATCATGTTCATCATTATCGTACAAAACATATTGAAATCAGGTATCACTTTAACAAAGAAAATGTAGAGCAATGCGTGATTAGAATGGATCATGTGGGAACTAATGAGCAAGTGGTTGATATCCTGAGCAACCCACTGTCAGCAGCTGTGTTTGAGAAGCATTGGTTGAACCTCGGTGTTCATCCACCTCCCATTACGTAAAGAGGTTACGAAAAATCCCCTCTCACAAGTTATGTTAATTGTTTTTAATCTATTTATGGATGCGATGCGGGTTTTTGGAGGAGATAATATCCATGGGAAGAGTGGTTTGATCTAAAAAATTAATAATTACTGGTCCATGGGATTATTGTCAATGGGGGATAAAGGAATAAATTTAGGCATGTCATGCTTTTGTGGCACATTGAGAATTTTGTGTTTGTGATATGATAGGAAGAGAATTCAGTGTAGGTGATAGGATGGGAAGGAATTCATTGGACAGAAATCCGATTCAATCTTACTCTCTAGTTTTCTACCACGAGCATTGATCATGTGGACTTAGAGAGTTAGCTGAGTTGTTTCTTGCATTTGTTGTTTTCATGTGGATGGTGATCTATGGAGTTTATTTATTGATTCCAACAAACCCTAAGGGGTAGATTGTTTGAACTATGGTTATCTATGCATGAATTTGAATATGGTTTGTGTTTTCTGTCAATCCTTAGAGGAAGTTTGGAATGTGTGCCAGCAAAGTACTCTTACAGGTCAAGAAGATAACAGTATAGAAGGTGGCACCGTTTTCCAGTATTTTCCAAATTCCTGGTCCTCAAAATTGACAAAATGGGAATCCAATTTTTTTTGGGAAATGGACTTGTGCACCAGATATGTGTCACGCAAGTGACTTGCGCACCATGAAAGGACTTGCGTGCTGGTTCCTAGGAAGATTGCAAATTTGCGCACCGTATTTTTTTCTTGATCAGAAAATAAAAATATGGCAATTGAAAGAGGGTTGCAAAATTATTGGTTTGGTCGCACCAGTGAGTAGCGTGACAGAGGCTAGGGAGGTTGGAGTTTCCCGCCGAGACATGTGCGTTGAGAGGAGGCTTTCACTCCATCATACAGGGTGTCCAGTTTTTCAATAAATAGTGGACCACCCCTCCTCATTTGGGATGAAGTTCAAGACTTAGTGATTTTCAGAGCTCCCATCGCGCAAGCGCTGTAGTTGCGCAAGTGGTAGTTTGGTCGCGTAAGTAGAAGTTGTGTGCTAGTTGTTGGTTGCACATCCATGTTGGGTTGGGCGCAAAATATGGTGTACCGTACAAGTTTGTAGTTGAATAAAGAGATGTTGCACAAGTGGTTTGGTGACACTTGCGTGCAGAATTTGTGTCACACATGTGACTTGCACGCCAGGAAGTAAAGAAAAGAGACAGTGTTTTTGAAATGCGAGAAAGTTGGGAGGTTTCTCGGTACCCTCGGTGTGAAGTGAGATTTGACGAGGTGTGAAAGTTGGACTTCAACAGAGCATCTACATACAATAGAGGATGAATTATTTGCCAATGATGAAGTGACCTCCTTGTCTATAAACTGAGTGAGACTTCACCAAAGGCAGTCTGACAGGGGGAGTCAACGGGAGTGAGCGAAGGGATGTAGTGAGCTACCTCTGATCTTTTGTAAAGGCATTTTGCTTGGGACAGAGTGACTATTCCAGAACCATTGTAATCCACATCTAGTAAAGAATAGTGGAATTTGGTATGACCGGAAACTTGTCGGTGTATTTTTCTTAGACATAACCCTTAGCGGTGAACCAAGTAAAAATTGTTGTGTCATCTCTTTTCATGTGAATGTTTCATTGTTGATAATATCCATAATATAGGATTAACTAGTTCCTACCGATGTGGGAATAAGATGCTTGGTTTTAAAAGAAAATGTTGTCACCAAAATTCACCCCTCCCCTCTCAGGGTGTCCTAGGGTCCTCAAAATATAACCATAATTTATGATTCAACATTCATTAATGAATAAAATATATTACATTTCTCATGTCGGTTATTAAACCAATCCAAACTAGAAGAATTTATAATCTATGGGTGATCATGTATAATAAAGTGATTATTTTTTATTAATAAAATTATTCATTAAGAATAATTGTAATATATATAAATATAATACAGTTAAAATAGAGTTAGATAAAAAAAAATACTATTCATAAAAATTAAAGATGTCACATTCATGGAGGTTGTAGTCTGCACATCCAAATGGGTAACATGTTCAATTTAAATACAGATAGAGGATGATAGAGAATATTTTATACTCATAGAACCCAAAAATAAATAAATTTCATCTTAAATCAATAGATATAATTTTAGAACAAACCACATATGAAAGTGATGAAAAATCAATCATGTCGTTTGTAGAGGTGGTATTCCACATGTACACAGGTTTCCATCATCATTTTAGAATTAATTTATAGGATGATAGAATATTTATATTAAATTAGTATAAAAAGTTATAATAATATTATTAATAATATTTTATCTTAATTTAATGGATATAATAGGATTGTGTTTGGTTAAGATAAAGTGAATTTATAGTATTCGGTTTAGAACAATACCATCACTATTGTAAATTCATATTTTTTTAACACCTTAATGCACTTTAAATTTATCATTATTGTAGACCATGTATTTCTAGTAATTTTGGAGTTTTTTATAGATACAACATATTAGATTGTTTTAAGATATGAATATTTACAGTGAGTGGAGAAATGGGTTGGAGGTGAACCCTTTTTAGGTGAAATGAATGACATTTTTGTAAATATAAATTCTTAATAAATATACAGTACATGTTTCACAAGGAATGTAATTATAAAGGGAAATATAATATTTTTTGGATAAGGAATATTAAATAATTCCTCAATCAATCAGTTTCCCACACATTTTACTCTAATTTTTAAATCTTTTACTCTTTGATGGATCACTTTTATCATTGCTATTTTTATAGTAGTAATTAATTTTCACCTGGTTAATTAAAATTAAATTCTTGAATATAACATGTGACATAATAAATAATATTTAAATATTGATTCAAAATTTGAAATAATTTTTTTATATAAAATTTCAATGTTCATATAAAATGAATTTTTTCATTAGCAGACGTAAAGCGTAAAATCCCATTTAAAAAGAATAATTACTAAGAGTACATTTTACGTCTATGGAATAACTTTCAATATTTTTTATTTTAATTGATTGAAGTATTTTATTATTAAATATTTAGAATTATTTTCCATTTGAATAAATAAGAAACCTATATTCACGAAGGGAAAATTTAACGCCATAAAATTCTAATGTTAGAAAATTTTATTTTGTATCGTGTATGAAACACAACACTATGCATATTAAAGAATATAATATAATGATAATTTACAGTACATTTACTATTTAAAATAAAATAAATATATAATATATAATGAAATGGATGTGATACCAAGTTATCATCTGTCACACACAACAAAGAGTTTATTCAATGGCTTACGTTACAAGAAAGACAGAGTTTTACATAAAAAATATATTATAAAAATATTACTATTTAATATAATAAGACATTACTTAGCCATTAAATTAGTGTATAAACATATTATTAACAAAATTATTAAATTATATGGTTTTGAAAAATTTAATTTAATTCATTTGTTACAAATTTATTAGAAATGCATATAAAAACCAATTAAAAAATTGTAGAGTTTTTATTGAAAACAATTTTTATGCCCACAATGTTATTTTAACATAATAAATTTAATTAAATAAAATTAGTTAGTTTATTTAATTAAATATATATATATATATATTCAATTATACATTTTTTCATTCATCAAATAGATTAAATAGTAATAAGATAATAATAAACCCAATTTTTTACATAGAAGTAAATATTTCTCTAAAGGGACTTTCAAAGCCCTTTAATGGAGAACCAATTTTAAATCAAATGTTTTAAACTTTTAAAAATATTATTTATCAAAATAAAATTAATTTTTTAAATCTAAACATTAAAATGAGGTTATGGTGAGTTTTTTTATTTTTCTTTGATGATTAATATTTTGATAAATAAAGAAAAATATTGAATATTAATATAAAACTAATTTTCATCTAATTTAATTATATTTTTAAATTATTTTATAACTTTTTTTTAAGTAAAATAATATCAACTATACCTAAATTAGGACAATTTATATCCTTATAATAAATTTTAATATGAAATTTAATATAAAAACATTGTTAACTTTTGATAATTTTGACGTTAAAAAGATGTATTATCCTCATATGTACGAGTTTAAATATAAAATAATTAATTCTCCTTATATTATTGGAATTTTGAAAAATATACCACTTATTGGGAATCATCATAATTTCTAATTTCTAATACGGTAAAAATATCTTTTGAAACAAATATTACTGAATGTTATTAAAATTAATTATATTTATGAGGAGAAAAGTTAGTTTAACAAGGCACTAAAACTTAATCCTAATGGCCAAAATTACCTAGAAATATTTTCAAGGTATTACCCCAAAAAAACTAATTCAATTGAACCAGGATTAGATCCATGATTAGAAAAAACCTTATGACTATCTTGTTAGTTACTATAATAAGCTAATACAACATCCAACATTTTCACCTCCGAAAATGTATGAACAACCCTCAAGTCTGGATGGAGTAAAGAAATGCAATTCATGATATGATAAATGATATTCCAAAAGAACTAATTATTTCATTTATAGTATTTAACAATTATGGTGGAATCTAACACAAATTCAGATAACAATATTGAGTTCCCCATGAAATGGTTTAACCCTTTAAATAAAGTGATATCCTCAACCACAACATAAGATCTGTCACCAAAATGATATTGAGAATGCAAGAATGACTAGTACCAAAGATTTAGGGAAAAATCCCCCACCACACATAATACCATGTAGACAAGCACAATGATTGTTCAACCTAGTCCCATTAGAAAGAAACTTCCAACTGATACACACATCAGTTCTCCTCTACGCACAAAAATCGACACATATACATCAACCATTATGGACTGATTGTTATAGAATGAGATGAAAGGAAACATACCTACATATATTAACAAATGATGAGTTAATATCCACATATTTATCCTTAATGTTCATGAATGGATTTATAAGACCCTAATGGATAACACTATTTTTAAATTCCTAAAGGGTCCAATATATAGTGTCGATGAAAAGTGCCCACCCCTTTCCCTGCAAAAAATCTTTGACAAACACATCCTATAATGCATAAATAAAATCATCCAAAACACACTCCCTAGTAGAATAGAAACAAATCCTACAACCTAGAACCACATATGAACCTCCCTGTCTATGTTGAAGAATAAGTTGGAAATATATTCCAAATTTTTATTAAAACATTTTAATTTCTAATCGATATGAATACATAAACGTTGAATGTTATAATTTGCGTGAATGTAATTATTATAAATCATCCATATAAAGAATCTATGTTTGTTATAAATTTCTTTACTCTAGGTATTTGAACCCATAGAGTCCACATTAAAAATGTGGTGGACTAAACAACAAAGAACCTAGAAGGTATGTTTCCCATAAGGATAAAATGAGATGACACACTTATCTAGGTCCCTAGAATGAGAAATATACCACATCACATTCTATTTATCATCATTATAACTGAATTAATGAATCAAGGGTAGGAATAAGCCTAATGAAAGATGATTTCTCGAGATAGATAACCTGAGTAGAATAGTGTCGAGCTGAACGAGTTGTGTTTCCAAAAATAAATCGCACCACACCCACCAATTCACCTAGAATTCTCTATAATAGGAGTAATAAATCTCTTCATGTAATTTCATAGGTTATATCCTTCTATAAAATTGATCTAATAATAGGGGTAACTCCCCATAATTTTTTTTTGATAAAAGAAGACCACTGTGAATTCCCTAATAAGACCTACCAAATAAACTATTCCTATAAAATCCACATATTACCTTCATTTATTTTAAATTAATAAACCCTCATCAAATTTTTTATAAAGACATTTCCATCTAGCCTAACCGTGAAACCCTTCTTGATATGAGTATTATAAAAATCCATTTCGAACACCTCCGATTTTATTTTATCACTTACTTTGGGGGACTTCACACTGATAAAAGCATGAATGGGAATAGAAGAAAGGGCACAACTAACCAATGTGATCCGTCCACCAAAGAAAAGAAAATACTTTTTCTATATCATGATCCTCCACACAATTTATAGCACTAATATGATCACAGTGAAAAATTTATACTCTCACGTTAGAAATTGGAGCACCCAAATATTCCATAGGAATTATCTAAGTTTAAGAGCCATTCCCCTATTGAATTATCCTTGATCTACTTGAAGGGAAATTTTTGTAAATGAAAACACCAAATTTGTTTCATTGACACATTGGTTAGTGTTTTTTCAATAATCATATAGATTCAACTTGATGTCTCTATATTAATTTTCACCAACATTGATAAGATAAACATGTTTTCCAAAAATAATATATGAGGGACACTAGAAAACCATACCACACACCAAAAGGATGAATAATCATTTATTAAAAAATTATTTATTAAATTCTTACTATGAAAAATTTGATCTATGACAAGAAGTATTGGATAAATTGGATCACCTATCTTAAACCCCTTGATGACTTGAAACAACCAACTCTTCTTCCAATAAATATCAATAGAAAACCCTGGAGTGGAAGATCCCATGATGAAAATATAAATTAAACTATTATGAATAACCCCACATTCTATGAACATTAATTATGAAAAACTAATTGATCTAATCATAATCCCTTTCCATATCAATCATGATTGTCAAATTAGAGCCAATCCCATTTTTACCTAGATCGAAAATCATTTCTTATACTAACATGGTAACCCCTGAATGGCTCTCGCTTTAATAAAACCATGATTTTCATTAGAAACCTATATAGGAATATGAATAGATATTATTTTCTTATGGATACTATCCAACGCCTATTATAATAAATTATGCTTGATGATTGGTTGAAATTTTCAAAATTTCATTAGAGGATTCAAATTAGATCTGAAATGGTGGCTAATGTGACTCTGGGTAAAGGACCACCCCAAAAATAATCACGATTAGAAAAAACCATATCTCTTGTTAAAAATAGTAAAATAATCTAAATATAATGCAATAGGGAAAACATCATGGCCCTCAAGAGCACTCTTAATTAATGGACATAATGGATTTAAAAATTTATTTTACATCTAGTAAAGAACCCATCCATTGGTTATCGATGTTAGAAATGGATGAATGATTTTTGACTAAGAATCAGTAATTATCTCCCCAAGATTGAAAAGAAAATACTTGGTAATGACTATGAACTTTCAGGGAATCATAAAATAGTCCACCACTGAAGGACTCACCACTCTATCATCACTTGTGATTGAACCATCAAGAAGAGAAAGGTTTAGTCTTCCATGAAATTTACTCTCTTTAATACTGCATGAAAATAAGCTATATATTTATCCCCTACCTTAATCTATTTGTCTTGAGATCTCACTCTGTATGAATTCTCATGTACATGTAAAGCATACTCCAACATCTCCTTTTTATTAGAAATGAGAAAATAAGAGTGATAATCCCATTGGGGTTGTAGAAGAATATGATTCTAATTAGTTTCTACATAAAAGGTATAATCATTATCATACTATGAGGGGAGTAGAGTCAAAAAATAGATAATATCAATCTTGAGTCTTATATGTTTATTCTGAAAATCAACCCATGAAAAACCGTGATAAATAGTTGACCAAGATAGAAAACCATTTCCCTGATTCCTTATAGCTGTATCTAAAGAATGGGGTAGACTGGGACCTTTTTTTGAATATGTAGAAGAATGCACTTAAAGAAGAATAAATGAGTGGTTAGAGAGATATCTGGTTAAATGATTCAAAGAGAATCTAGAGAAAGAATAAATATTCCAAAGTTTGAACAGACATCTGCCAATATGACTCCAAATTATGCTACTACGCCTACAATTATTACACCATGTGAAGGAATCCCATGAGAAAACCAGATTTAGGAGCTAGTTGGAAGAAATGATGGTTTAGAAGTCATGAGAACTATTATTGGGATAAATACCATCCCCTTTTATCCTCATACGAATCAAGAATAGTATTTAAATATTCACCAACAAATCATGCATATGTGCTGCTATTGAAAGTTGAGAGATAATCCCAATGTTCATTCCTTTGAATAGGATCACATGTTTTTAAACAACTGAAAAAGAATATGGAATTAAATGGATTTTATCTTAATAGATATTTTATTATTAGATAATTCTACAAGATGAACACTAATGTGATCATTCAATAAATTCCATTTGTGACCATTTACCATCTGACCATGCATTTAGTGACCAAAATGATGTCTTATAGAAATATATTTGAAGGAATAAAAGATAATGTTTGGATATAGAATAGGTAATAATGAGACTATATTCATCCTATTTAATTTCTGAATGAAAATCCTTATACTTCTTCTAGGGCACATATCATGTGAGATGATGAGATTATGTTGCTCAAGTGAAGAAATTTTGAAATACCCATTTCCATACTACCTTTTTTTTGTTCCTCAGTGATGTCAATTGGTATCATAGGGTCCATGGGAATTTTTTAGGACAAATTAAAAATAATTTTTATTAAATAAATTACAGTTTTTTAAATTGCTGTCAAGGGACCAAACCACTTACCGATCCAATTCTTATTGACCACGTTATGTCAATAAATTTTTTTTTATAGAATGAAAAGATTGTTGTTTCTAGTTTGAAATTGAGGAAAAATATTATTATATTTTTTTCATGTCATAATTTGAGGCAGGATTCATTGAACCAATGATTTTTTTGTAAAATATTGATCGGTATCGGATGGATGAAATCCCACAAACTATGTTTTCTTTAGAATGGTAATTGCTTCACTTGGATGAATGACACAAATAAAATCATTTTATTTTTGATTTCATAAAATAAAAGTAAGAAATTATAAATAAAAAAATAAAAAAAAAATAGAAGTTTATTTGTATCCAATTTTATATGTGGTGGTGGGGATACCCTATTGAAGGAATTTTCCCGGAGACCTGGCTTCCAATGGATGATAGGAACGGAATTTTGCGTTAAAAAAATTTATATTTTCCATAGAAGCCAAAATTCCACCCTCCCGACTCTAGCCTGGAAACCTCCCCCATATGGTCCATCTTCCCACCAGCACATGTCACCTTCAAGGTTCCTGGTCTAGATCAGTCTATCGACCTCACCTTCTCCTCGCTACAACTCTACCATCGTAGACTGCAACCACCACCGAGAACTCTTAGATACCTCTATGGACTAACCCTCATTCAATTCAGACACTACCTCATGATAGTTGGAATGAATCCATAATTCTACAACTACTAGGTCCCTGATGATATGCACAAAGACACCACTATCTTTTGTATCTGGTTACCCCATCAAGACTGACCTTCCAACTAAGGCCCATTGTGACCACACCTTACACATCACCTCTTATAAATCCATTGTTTTTTCCATCAGGAACCACGTGAGTTAATCTAATTTGATTCACTAGTGGCATGTTGGAATCCTAGATTTTTCCCTAGGGGAGAACGTAGGTCGGATCGACCAAAAATAGTAATGAATCATGTTAGCTTCACATGGAACCACCCTAAACACAAAAAATTTGACCTACGAAGGCCTATTTTTGATAATTAATGTAATTTTGTATTAAATGATATTATATATTCATTTAATTATTAGATTACTATAATAGTAATTTTATTATTATTTTTACTATTAAATTAAATTAATTGATTAATCTTTTTTAAGTGGAATAAATTGAATTATCATATTGAATGTTATAAAATAAATTATTTTAACTGATTTATTCATTTAATTTATTTCTAATATATAAACATGATTTTTTTTGTGATTTAATTGTATCACACATTTACTTTTAATCCTAAATGGTCTTGAGAAATTGACTGAACAACAACATGTCTGGTTAATTTTATGTAATTATTTACTATAATGTTTGATGTTTGTACTGGGTAATTAATTTTAGACTATCTTAATAACATTGCTTTTTATTCAGTATGTATAGGGTCATGCGTGACTAATATACTAGCTGTATATTGCGCTCTTGAGACCCCCTCACCTATTCATGAGTATGTATTTCTATAATTGGTGATGATACTATAAGACTCAGACCCCACCACGAAAACATTATACCTCATATGAGAAGTGTACATACTGAATAAGAACAAGTTTCGTCAATATTCTATCTATGACTAAGGTATGATACCCTTAAGTCATGGTTAATACATTGATTATAAATGAATCGACCTTTATTAGATGTTATAGACCAGTCAATTATTTTAATTCTGTATGATATGATTATTATTATTTTCATGGGATTATTTATTATTTTTCCAAATTAAATAATAAACAAATAAAATGTATAAAGAACTGATGGATGTGTCACTTTTAATGGTCTATTATGATCATGATAATATAGTTTGATCAAATTAATAAAAATTCATTCCATTCATTAGAAAATAATTAAACCTCATAGATAATTTAAGTCTCAAATTCCATCAATTGTTTGATGTTTAACAAAACTCAGTGAATTAGTTTCTCATCAGCCAATGTTGAGGATTCCTCCTTCTACTAAAGATATCTTATAAGAATAATAGTTTTAATGAAATAAATGTGCTAGCAATGAATTAACCCAATCTAATAGAATACAACAGTATAGGAAATCATTTATTAATTAGTATTTATGATTTTAGAAGTCAATATGAAACTTAAAAGATTATGGAGTCATGTGTTAATATGGTTGACCTGAAAATGCATACCTTAAACACTCTGATTGGTGGCAAAACCAACTATTATAAACATTTATGGGAGGCTCAAGGATAATTTCCACTGAAATAATCAAATGGCAGAGTATTCTGAGTCTATTTTAAATGGTTCATTAATTCAATAAAATAGAAGGAGGAATTTTTTTATTTAAATAATTTGTACTGTCTTATTAGTAATCAACAAAAAAGTACTAATATGATAGAGTTTATTTTTTTTAATAGAGGGTAATAACACATATATTGTTGTGGTTAATTTTGGACAAGGTAACTGTCTAAACTCACACAAAATTACATTATTAGTACATGCATAGGAACAATGTAATAAAATATTTCAAAATTATAGGCTCTAGTGTCCCCAATACTTATTACGAAAAATCAATATGTGACAGTGATAAAACATCTATACAGGAGTCTCGTGTATGATTCATATGATGGTAATTTCCTAATTCTATTTTCAATGTTCAATGTGAGTTGTAGATACTACATATAACCATGGATGATTACACATGTTTTCTCCTCTATGAGAATATTGGGTGGAAAATGTGAAGTAATATATGAATGAGGTGATGACATAACCTAATATGTGTAAATTAAAAGTTGAGATATTATCTATCAATGCATCCCATTATTATTTCATTTTAATCCACTATCTATAGTTTCATTTAAGATTATTAAATGACCAGAATGTAGGAAAACACTTCATTACCTTTAGGCAAAAATTTCAATATAAATAAGAACTTGAAAAAGTATAGAATTTAATTCATATGGTTAACAAGTTTAAATACATGGTGAAAACAATAGTGGTATTTTTGATTCTGAAGGAAATTTTTCAATGAAATTCAATGAAAAGAGGTATTAAAAAGGTGTTATTTTTTTTGTATGTCATGAAATAAATATATAAAAGGATAATAAAGTTAACTAAATTAAAGAAGTATATGATCTATTTTTCATCAATTATATGCATTAATTAAGTAATGTGTCTACTCCACTTCTTGGGTAACAAATATGATTTTCCTATCTCAAGTGTATCAAAATACACTAACCAGGTAAGAAGTATTAAAATTACAAGTTGACTTATGATTTATCTAATAATCTGAGGAAGATTTGTACCTATGTGATGGGTGAGAATCACACAACTTCTAATTTCCATGTTTACAGATTATAGATGAACTATTATTAATTAGAACCAAATTGTTTTTCTCAGATATCCTTTGAACATAAGGATTAATTATTCCACAATTTGGAAGGAATGCGGTTTGGGGTTTTTAATACTAAATGAAAACCTTAGTAATGAATAAAGCATAAAAAATAACTAATGAATATAAAAATGTAAGACTTTTATACTGATTTTTTTGTAAGATAATACTTTCTTCTAATTAAAACATTGTAGTTTTCAAGGATGTGCATGGTATGGCTATAGAAACGTTGGATTCAATTTCCCATGGTATTGTCGACATACTAATTTTAATAGTTTTCAAAATATAACCCTTTTGAAATAAAGGTAATACACAAAAAATTCATAACTAGTTCATGTCATAATTTTTCTCATACATCCTAGTACCCCAACACCCGAGCTGATCCTGACATATCTCGAAGGGTGTTCCTTATCCCCATTAGGTAGTTACTACAACTTGACATCATATAATATAAATGTGGGAATTAATTTTTCAAATAAACAATGGACGAAACAGATAAATATATGTATGATTATAAACTACCAAGGGATTTAGAACATGAAATCAAAAAGGAATATCAAAAACAAAAATGGTACATCTTTAAAGTAATCATAAACCACAAGATAATCCTAACAGATATAACACAAAAATCCCTAAAGGATAAACCACACCAACCACATCATAATGGCACATTTCCTTTATTTAAACATAGAAGAATGATATCTATAAATTATCAAAGGCCAAGGTAGGATGTAAGAAAAAATCTATGTAGGATCACACCAAGAATTACATAATAATATTCTACAATAATTATAAAATATCATGATATAAATTTCACATAAAATATGTATGGTTGTATAATTTCATATTAAAAAAACAATTATATTCATTTCAAAGGATGAAATAATTTAAAACAATGTATTCTATTAAAATTGTATATAAAATATTTTATATTAATCACTGGTCAAGAGAAAAATAGTTTAATGATCAATGAAATATATTTATATCAATAAAAAATCATGAGAACTCCATATATGGGATAATTTCTTCCTCTCCCCTTGAAGGTAAAATTTAATCCACACCCACATAAGGGAAAATCACATCCACTCCAACTTAATAGAATATTAAATTCACTTACAAAAATGGAAATATTACATCAACCATATATGAAATCAATTATTATAAAACTCTTTAAATTTAAATGTTCATTTGTCACATTGTATATGGTAATTATAATTTAAAAACACAAATAATGTTATTTCATAAATTAATTTCTTTTAAAAATTAAATCAATCCTCAGTTTTATAAAATTAAATTTTGGCCAATTTCAAAAATGGTTTTAAAAAAAATTACACTTTCTATTTATTTCAAAAATATGCCCCAAATTGCAAATCAAATAAAATTAGTGTTTTATCCAAAAAAACCATTCCTAATAAATTTCATTTAAACTAATTATTTAATTAGGTTTTCATTATTAAATTGATGGATATTAAAATCAAATATTGAAAATATAGTGTTTATTTAATGGAAAATCTCAACGAAGCCACCAATCTTTATCCTGGAGATCACGTAACACAACACCCACTACGGGATTTTCCAAAGGAAATCGATGGAAATATAGATCTATAAATAACACTATTATTCATGATCCAAATCAATAATGTTTAGATTCATCAAACCGATGATGATCTAACAAACCCTATGAGTTAAGGGTATAAAGAGTGAGAGAATGAAGTGGAGAAGATCACTTACTGGAGATTCATTGAACCAGGTTAACTATGATTTTATCCACCAGGGAGGAGGCTTAGATGAGATTAATATTGATATTTTGTTCTTAAAAACCAAATTATTTTGTGTAAAAGTGAGTTAGGGTGGAATGGGTGAATAAACTGCGGTTCATATATTTTAAAAATATTATTTTGAATAAAAAATTACCATTCATAAGGTTCACTGGAAACGGCCGCATAGTTTTTAAAATTTTGGGCCCTAACCATGCACACCTATATGAGGGGTTTATGGTTTCTTATAGGTGGGGTAACTCATTGAAAAAATCTGTTTCAATTGTGAAAAAACCAACTATACTTGCTTTCATGGCATGCACTTTCTTGTCTTATGTTCTGGAAAAAACTTGTTCCAACCTTGAGTGACATATGATTTTCCCACAATTTCAACTTTCCACCCAAATCAACTTTATATGGACACTAAATAAATAATGAAAAAAAATTTGTTGTGTAATAACAAAAAAAATTAAAATGATTTTACAACCTCCCCAATAAATAGAAAATCTATCCATAAAAAACAAGTCATGTAGTTTCAATATTAAAAATATGAGGTTATTACTGTCTAATTAGTGGCTCACTCTCCCAAGTCTCACTCTTATAAGAAATGTGCTACCATATCACTCTGAATAAATTTTTCTTCCATTAATCATGTATTGTGGTTTTAAAATAAATTATTCTTACTAGATTCTAATTTACATATTATTCTGGCTCAACCTCATGACCAATGTAGTACAACACATGACACAAATAATAAGGATACTTTCGAAGATATGATTGATGAAAGATTTTATGTATCAACATTAGTTATTGATACAACGCTAACTATTAAGACACATTCCCATCCTACTCAAAAACCTCAAAATTTCCTAAACAATGAGGAGCAAGCTTCTCTTTCCGTCTATGCAGTCGATGGCCCAAATGATGTGGTACATTAAAAACTCCAAAGATCTACTCCAATGATCCACTATGATTTATACCAGCTCTATATTGTTAACAACATTTGATTAATAAAATACACATTTTTTGTATAATTGAACATACTTGATCCACCAAAAGAAACATTCACTAATATTCAACCAACATAGAATTTATTTGTAGGATTGGCCATAAAAGGATTTAAATGTGTCCATTCTGATTGTAAAATGGTAACTATCATTATAAGAAAACTCAATTAGTAAAAAAAGGCCCTCCCAAGATCCCCAAAATAAAGAATTAATAAATAAATCATATCCTAATGAATATGTATATGTCTATCTATCATTCAATACATTTATAGATATTATTCCATACTCAAACAAACCATATATCCTAGTAATACTTGGAGGCCTCTCCAAATGCGATATGTCAAATGGAAATCTCTAGAAATCACTCTAGCATATAGAAATATATGAAAATGAATAAGCTATTTTACATAGAGATTTTTCAGAAACTGAACTACAGTTTTATCATGAATGGGTATAAAGTTATGATTTTTGGTTAGAATATAGATGAAAACCCATATTGAATCATTCTTTATTTAGGTACATGGAAAACGAACCAAAAATTATATAAAAATATCATCCTACTTTTATGTTGTTATTGGAAATGGAAAAAACTAAAACTGAAGGTTTCTGATTCCCAAAATTATCCTATAGGAATTTAAAAAAGAGAGAAACAAGATCAGAAATTTCCCTTACCATAAATGAACACCAAAATCATGACTGACTATTATAAAAAATATTTTTGGTTCGTGGGTGCCCTGACCACTGTGAATCTTGGAATTCCCCCATGACAACCTTTCTCAAGGTTAATAGTACAACAATGTACTTCTTAAAATAATGAATAACTTACATGGTGAATGTGTTTTTAATTATGTAATACAAACTATAAACACCCTATCTAATACAATAAAAATAATCATAATTTTTTTGTTTCTAAAAATCATATTCATACTAGTATAGGGAAATGAAACTCTAGCCAATACAACTTTGACTACTCTCTCTCAGCCTCTAATATCAAACTATGAAAAAATAGCCATTAAGATCCTCTCTTTTATTAATTTTTTTACATCATGGATATAAATTTTCCTACTAAGAGAATCATAAAAAACAATACATTTCCGTAGGGTATATGTGATGTCAAAATCAAAATATTATAAGTACTCTACCCAACACCTCTTCTATAGATTAATATCTTTTTTGGAGAAGATATTACTCAAGCACTTTTGCTCATAATCCAGGGTAAACCATTATAAGAAAAGGCAATACCACCAACTCTTATGTGCACGCATTGTAGCTGTATGTTCATGGTTATGGGATGGATAATTATTCTCATCTGGCCTAAGATTTCAAGAGCCATTGGCTATAATGTGATCACCCAACATGAGAATCCAACCAAAAACCAAACATAGTGCATCATAGAAGACCACATAGCATTTCATATCCTCTAGATGTGTCAACACCAGTGTAGTAGTCAAAAAATGTTTCTTCTCAATAGTATAACTCTAAAATTTTTCATCCTAAGAAAATATTACTCCTTTCATGTTAGAAAATTCATCAGATAATCCAACATAGATATGTCCATTATAAACTGATGATAAGATCTAGCTAAACAAAAAAAATGCAAATATCACAAATGTTACTTGATTTCTCCAATGTGATAATATCATTCACCTTTTAGGGATAAACTGAGATACCATGTTTTGAAACAACATGTATGAAGAACATAACTTCCCGAAACAAAAAAAATTACATTTCAATAGCTTGAATTAATGTTAGTGATATCTCAATAATTAAAGATATGTGCTCATTTACCATTTAAAATCTTCCTAGGACATAGATTAAACATGTAATTTATCCATAAGGACAACATTGAATGTATCTATATTCACATGGATGATCTTGTTCATTAAATCCATAAAGGCCATATGAGAATTGGATATTCCAAACGACATGATAAGGTACTTCTAATGACCATACATGCCACATAAGGTGGTTTTCTAAATGTAGGATTTTTTTATTCTCATCTACTGACACCAGATCAAACAAAATCCTTCAATAACCACTTCTACCATTTAAACTATTCAAGGAGATCATTAATCTATGAAAAATTATAATTTTTCATTAGCATTACTCAATTTAGTTTTCAGTAAACAATTGAAGTATGAAACGACCCTTCATCATTCTTAACAAATAGAACATGATCCACCCAAGGTGAAACACAAAGGTGTGTAAATAGATTCTTTAAAAGATCACCTAATTGATTCTTCATGTATTTCATCTTAGATGGTTCCATGTGGTAATAATGAATTGGCATTGGCTGAGTACCAATAAAAAAATCAATTAAAAACTGTAAATTTGTTATAGGTGGAAAATTAGATAAGTTGGAATGAAATTTTTGGGAATCTCGACAACAATATAAGATAGGTAACTAGTCAAATATTCTCACTCGTGTTCAAAAGAAAACACAGATATTAATTTCCCCAACTACATCTAAGAAGGTCTAACTCTACATGAACTTGGGCCCCATTCTCCCTAGAAGATACATCAAACCCCATTCAGCACATTAGCAGAGACCCATCAAAGATAAAAATTAATTCAATCATTATTACTAATGGTTTAATCCATCCTAGAAATGATATGCATTTGTCTCATGTTGAGAACCATAAAATAACATGTAAGTAAAATCTATTATAATTGGAAAATGTAAGTATTAAAATGATGATCAGTCTCTCCATTTATCATGAGTAGTGTAATAATATCCATCACATAATATAATTTTTTCACAAAAATATATAGATGATTCAAAATACATATTGAAATGATTGAAAGAGTTGAACCACTATGATATAAAGAATTCACTAATTATGAACCTATAATTATGTTAAGTCTCACATTTTTTGGCCTATATCTGCTTCTTATGAAGACTATACTAATGAATAAAGAAGCCTCTTTCTGGAGTCCTATGGATGGAACCCCTTAGATGTTAAATTATCTGATTTCACTGTAGTACTTTATGGTTTTGCTGATCCTTTTCCACTATTTGTAGTAGAGAAGTAATGAAAGATCATTTTATGTGGCTTGAGTGTTCGTAGGAACCACATGCCTTGGGTCCCTTAGTGTATATCGATTTTGAGTTCCCAAGCATTCCAAAATAGAATAAATACAAAGGGCCTCTACTAAGAACAAAAATTCATATAAAATAACCTTTTTATTGAGATACATCATGAGACTCATCAAGATTTCTCTTCCCATAGTGGTATCTTACAAAACTACCACAAAGAGAAAAAAGATATCCTAGAAACACTTACATACATGGATGAATATTGACCATAAATACCCTATATAGCACATCATAATATAAATTGACCCTCAAAAATCAAAATAAATAATATATGATCAAATATACAAATAGAAATGTTGGGTATTCATCTTCTCATTCAAGAAAATCTCTAGTGAAACCTACATAGGATGAATGAATAAGTTCAAATATTTTGTGATGCAGCTATTATACTCCTCATGTTTTAAAAACTCAATAGCCTCAGACAATACCATAGACTTTGGATAAAATATTTTTTTCAAATGAAATATTTAGTCCACCTTCTTTAATCCCTTACTCATCTTCTTCTTCACCATTGAGTACCACCATCTCATGCTAGGTCATTATAGGTTAAAGGATACACATTTCAGTTTTATATTATCATTAATAACCATTAACTCAAACAAAATATCAATTCATTTTACAAAATTGATGACCTTTTGAGGATAATTCTAACCTTTGAATGATAGTATCTTCTAGAGAAGGAATTTCTGAGCATGACTCTAGAAACCATACTCTGAGGTTTCATAGAACGAAACTAAACAATAAAGGGTATAGGTTCCAATCCTGGAACTTAGACAACATGCAAAACAATCTCAATATGATTCTGGTCCATAGGAGTATTTTATCATTATGGTTTATCATCAGCTTCATCACGGATCTTATTCACAATTCTTATCATAAGTATGATGCAAAAAAACATTAAGAAATAACATTGAATATATCCAATGATTATTCAGATGAACACTCAAACAAGAGAAAAATGGAAAATAATCCTATTAGATAAGAAAACAAGAATATGATGTCTCGAAATGAAAATATAAATACAATAAAATACTAGAACTAATCTTTAAGACGTTATTCCCATGGCACCCCTTGTGTCATAAGTCTCATCATTATGATATATTTCTAGGCACTCACTCGAAACTTCCTCCTTATAACCAATAAGATCACTCCTCTTCCTACTAACAACAAAGTTAGATGCACAACATATAACCTTGATACCACATCTTCAAAAACTATAATTGACACCCTAGTATCTTGATACCCAAGAAGATATTGAAATAGAAATACGAGTTTTCTTGATCCCCATGGGTTGAAGAATGTCACCTAGAATCATAAAGATATAAAAGAGATAATGGTTTTTCTAAATAAACAGTGGAGAAAAAATATTCATATGAATACGCTAAAAAATATTAAAAGAAATAGAACTACATCTCAAATAGGAATATCAAACAAATGATACATATTTAAAGTATTAAAAAACTTCTAGATAAATCAAACAAAGACATCAGTATAATCTCCAATGGATTAACAAACTTCCACCACCTCCAGGTGTATCTTCCCCTTTACATGAACCTGGAAGAAGTAAATATAAAAACACCCAATGTAAAATGTAAAGTGTGATCTAAAATCCCATTAGGGTCACACCAATTGTTCCATAATAAAAAAAATAAATCATTCATTCAATTTCAAATAAAATAGGAATATATTTATAGTGTATTATTTAAACCAAATATTATTTTTATTTCAAATGATGGAAGTATTTCAAATAATTTCTTATGTAAACATTTATTATAAAATATTTTATATAATTCACTATGAATCAGTAAAATAGTTTCATAGTCAATGTCATATATATTAATCATTCATTTCATAGCTCCCCCACTTCAGGGAAAATTGGAACCACTCTGACTATTTAGAACCACACATCCACTCCCACTTAAATAAAAATTACAGCCAAACCTAGTTAATGACATATTAAATTTTTTCCCACTTAAGTGAAAACTACCATAAATAGATTTATAATCAATTAATTTAAAAAACATTAACATTCAATTTCCCATTGTCAATTTCAATATTCTAATTAAATTTCAAAACAAACAAAAAAAAATTTTCATCCATTATTGACTTTTAAAAATAAAACCAATCATTTTTAATCAATTAAATTTAAGAATAATATTAAAATAAATTCGGATCAATTTCTATTTCCATCAGATTCTAAAATAAGCCCATGATTCCAATTCCAACGGAATTGGGTGGTATTCCCAAAATCCATGCTAAATCAATTTCAATTCCAATTAACATTGGATTGGGATATCATAATTCAATTAATATAAATTTAAACCAAGTAAGAACATTCAAGGTTTTATTAAATGTCAAATATCAATGGAAATCTATACATTTATGATAGATATCACAAAACACAACACTCAAAAAGATATTTTCCTATAATGAATGTTAGAAATAGAGATCAAGAAGTCCAACCAAGATTCATAATCCAAAGAAAATGAGTTTAGATCCATAAAACACATGATGATCTAACAAGTCCTTTAGTAGATAGAATGAGAGAGATTGAGAGAGAAGGAAGGGGATAATATCACTTACTCGAGAGATATCGAATGATGTTTATCATGATTTAATCTGAATTACAAAAGTTTTATAGGTGAAAATATGTATTGTGATTTCCCAATATTGTGTAGTATGAGTAAGAAAGAGGTAGGTTTGAGGGGGTAATGAAATATATGTTCAAGAAAAATTTAACTTATTTTTTAAATTAAAAATTAAAATTCATATGGTCAGATAGGTAGGTTTTCATGGTCATGCTTTTTGGGATCCCTAACCATGTGCCCCTTTTATGGAGACCATTGTCACAACAAGGTGGGAGCATAATTTTTAAAACTGTTTTCCAACCATGAAAACCCACCGGTCTAGGTTTTCATGGTTTACATTATGTAGGTGTATGGTTTGGGTAAACCGTACACCAACTATTCACATCCCACAAGTTTCCAAAAATTTCATCTTCTCGAAAAAAAACAAACCAATACAAGCCGGAAAAAATATTGATAAAAAATTGGGGTTGATGTAAATGAGAAATAGTAATAGGATGTTATAGTTTAGCTAGAGTGTGCAAACTATTCCAATAGTAAGCTAGTGGTAGGTATACATCATTATATTCTATTGTGTTTTTAAGGAATATCAAAGTGAATAATGACATATCCATGGTAAGAAGATAAATGTTTCTTTAAGATTTCATGTAGAATAATATATGTATTGAGAAATCATCAACCTATATAATAGAGTGTTTTGTAATTCCTAAACGCACATTACCATATCCACATCATGGCATTGATGGAAATAATTATTATCGATTATGAGTCTCACATTGATAAATATAATGTATTATGGATTCATTCTTAAACTCACATTAACTTTTCCAAATAGTGGCATTGATACAAATAAGAGGTATTGATAATAAGGGTCACATGTTAAAATTTTTCAATAAAATGTACCATAGATCAATTCCAAAATGAATATATCTTTACAAAAATTAGAGTCATGAAATATGTGGAATGACCATGAATGTTAAAACTCATGCATTGCATATAAATCTATTTATCAAGACATGAATAATAAATAATGGAGTAATCTCATAACAACATGAAAAAAATCCTGAAAATGGATATTTTATTATTTACAGTATGATATAAATCTATCTTTGTAACATCCTAGTTAAATATGGAACTCAATGGTTCTCCGTACCCAGTTGGCCACAATGCCTGAAGTGCATCTATCCAAATTCTAGAGGATTCTGACTTGTAATGAGGGCCTATGTGAGTCAGTGGGGAGACTAATCTCTCATTAAGAGAGTTTAACATAATGGAAAAAGTAATAACAGTTCAATAGCAGAAGATGTAAATGATACAACAAAAATAAACTGCAAAATACTAATAAGTTAAAAAATTAGAATATGTCTCATAAAGATAATGATGCAACATTTCATATGTTTTTCATAAATTATCCAAAATAAGAATACACGAAATATTTATAATCAATGTAAAATATGTAAAAAAAGCTAATAGTTTTCATAGTGTCTTCATAATCCTCATCTTGGTCCCATGATTTCCAGATCCTAAGCAGAAACCATGAACTTATATGAGGGGTTTTCCCTTATCAACACCTGCATTAAAGTTTTCTATTTGGGACCAAATAGATGATCAAAATAGAATTTAAGATAAATTCCCTTTAGGAAACCACCCAAGGTCAGTTCTAATCATTCAGTAAATATATTTGATAGACCATGTGCAATAAGAAAAATAGTATGTAAAGAAGTACTCAAAAGTAAATATCCTTAATTCACTAGTTTCCATTCACATTAAATTAATATCTATCTAAAAATTAAATATCCATGAATTTATAAGTCTCACGGTTTTTCTAAATCATGGAACCCCCCGTGGACCTATATGTAGAATAGATTCCTCATAAGGACATCAAAAATATACATGTTAAGACCAAATCCATGCTTTTTCTTTGGTTTTCCTAACACATAAAAAGTAATTTCATTTATAATCAATACATCACCTGAGATATTACTTGACATTCCTATGTTATAATTCATGTATCACTCTAGGTATAGTATCAACCAACACCCAACAAGTCTATCTCTGGTGACCCTCTTAGAAACCTAGTATTACTGTATATGGGTTATAACATCCAAACCAATAGAGTCAATGCTAATCTCTTAACATGTAATCCAAAGTATCACACTTGGAATTATATTCAAATGTACATTGAGTCCATCAACAAGATTATCATAAGAATCCATAAATAATTTGACAAATTGTTCTATCGTCAATGAGTCCATCCATCACATCCCTTACATTGATCTATTTATCACCTGTGGTTTAATCACATTAAACCATTCAGTACATCCATGGAATCCTAAGGTGGATCCACGTATCAACCAAGGTGAAAATTTCAGTAGTCACATGAGACATTCCATGGGATTCATATTTAATCTATGTATCATAGAAGGCTATTTATCATTTCAAAAGGTCAATCTCATTTAAACAATTCATTTAACATTAAAAATTCTAAACCAATATCATCCTTTAATAAACACACAAAAAGTGTTGAGTCATGTATTGGCAAGCCATCGAAGGTGTGACCTTAATTTACTAATGTGGTCATTACATGATAACAACATTATCATGATCAATCAGTTTGTTAGATAGCATGCTCTCAACCTAAATCACATGGGTATTTAGATAGACCATTAAAATACTCATACATAGAATTTTAATATAACAATACTAACAAGCCTATCAAGATACCACATCACATAATTATCACATATCCCACAAGGGAAAATAATTTTATGAAATTTAACCCATGTAAACCAATTCATGTCATATCCTCTATTTAACTCACATGGGATTGGATAAAAAAGGCAAAAAAGCTTAATATTGAATTGGCATACATAGGTCAAGGGGAAAAGAATCAATTCCATACCCTAAAAAAATTATTTGCATCATAACGTTGATATTAAATTCACAAACCTATTCAAATTTTGATATCCCAAGACATGGGGTGAAGGTCGTTCCTCCAAGGAATCTATGCCTAAATCCATCAAAGGACCATTATGATAAATAATACCCAATGGGGTGGTTTATTCATGTTAATCAACTAATACTAAGCATGATTAATCCTATATAACTTAATAGGTAATACCAATCAATTATATGATTTAAATTAAAATTAGTTGTTGACTGGAAATTGGGCGCATGACACCCATATGTATATAAACAACTCAACTCAAATCAAAAGGAATGATGCCACCTACTATAAGTCCTTGCTAGATATACCGTCTAGTATCATGGTATGATTCAGCACATATGGGTTAAAAATGATAAAAAAATGAATCATAATAAATTTGGGTTGATGAACCTAACTCTAAACAGTTCAACAGATTCCCAAAAGAATGGATAATGACTAAAAAAAATTATGATCGTACCATTATGGTTTGAAGGAGATGAACCATTATTGAATCAGAGTCTGGAAGGGGGAGTTGATATGAATTTTAAGAATAACAAAGAGGAGAGCTTTTCCATGGGACCCCATTTCTATATGTGTTAATAAAGAACCTAAAATAGGTTTTAAAATGATTTTATTTTAGTGGAATAAATATTAAATTTCTCATATAGTAATGCCTACATGGTTTAGGTGCAATGTTGAGGAAATCATGCGCTGGTCATGAACGGACTCATTAGGTGAATGGGAATGTTTCATGGTTTACTAACCATATAGACACCATGTAAAATAAATCTGTGATGATATTACAAAAATGAATACCTAGGCATATGGTCGTTCGGCCGAACCTGCACTGTTTTCACTGACCATGTTGCTTAGTCTTTTCACCCAAAACTGGGGTTTCATACTCCATATTAGCCCAAGATACCTTTGATCCCCCCATTACATCAATAGAAATTCATATTTGGCCATACAGAAGAAGTTAAACTGAGAATCTAATGAAATATATAGATATTTACCTCAATGAAGTACTATGTTCTTTCAAACTATCCCCTAAAGAAATTCATCCCCAAATTTCATTTCAAAGGGTTGCGAAACATGATCTGAGAAAAACTATGAACACTACAGTCAAACATCATCCCAAATCTCTCAGGTATCATCCTACTCTAGGTTGTTCTTCTATATCACCCATACTAAGGGTGCATACCATCCTCGTACAACCTTCGTGATATGATCCACGATACATATAGGATATTCCAAAAAGGATGCATAATCCTAAAAATTCAACCTCCTCTAGTTAAAAATCATGATATGAGTCTGAATAGTAGTGTTGTAGTTGAGAAAAATGGAAGACCAAATTCATATCATGGTACCTATGAGTTAACTACAATAGATATGATAACCACCTGGGTCTCTCCAAAATATAAAGTAGCCCCAAATATCTTGGTGAAATCATAAACATTATCACGGCCCTCTTGTGACCTATCCTTAGTGAAACATGTAAAAAATCTGATCTCAAACTATGAACTCTAGAGGTTGACTTTAGTGATCGATGTATGATTTCTGATGATTTTATGTAGTAGTAATTTGTTTCTGAATCAGTTTCATAGGATCAGTGGTCTCCAAGACAAGACGAGGTCCCATCATAGCCGCCTCTCCTCCCTCTAGCCAAAATAGTGGTGATCAACATCTCCTACCATAAAAGACTCATATGGAGACATTATAATAGTATCTTGATATCTATTGTTCTATAAAAACTCAAACATTGGTATATACCACTCCCATGATCTTTGGAAATCAAGGATTCATTCTCACAACTTGTCCTCAACAAACAGAATTTTGCACTCTGACTGATAATTTGTTTAGTTGTGGTATGTCATTATCATAAGAATCTATGTACCCAACTACCTCATTATCCCTTACCATTATCATGATGTAAAATTGGGGTCCCTATCTAAAATGATAGTATGGGGAACACCATGTAGATGTACAATCTCATAGATCTATATCCTCTCAATCTCATAAAACCTGAAGGTTTCCTTTATCGATAGGAAATGTGAAACCTTGGTGATCCTATAAACAAAATCCCATACAACATCATTACCTCAAGGAAGCCTCATAAAACAGTTCATGAAATTCATCACCACATAATCTCACTTCTATTAAAGAATGGATAGTTGCTGTAAAAGTCTAGATAGTCCCTATTGTTCCACCTTCACATTATTATATGTGGAAAAGCTCATGAAAAAACTAGCTACCTCTCTTTTTATGCCTGAACAGTAATAATGATGATGTAAATCATGATACACCATTGTGAAAAAAGGATGTACAACCCAAACTAAATCACGAAAATCATATATCAGCTTCTCGACCATGACTACATAGACCTATATGTGACTTTTTCCTCACAAGGTATTTTCCTTACATATGGTACATCCATGAGGTGGGTCATCACTTTCAACAAAATCTAATAGAACATAGCATTATGATTCTAGTAGCTGCCTCGTATTCACTCTATATTGTAATGTAGAGGTCACAACTAAGGATGAAAGGAAGGTCATCCCTGGACTGTCATGCACCTCCAAATGCATCTAAGAGAAAAATTCATAAGCTTCCATTTTCTACTGGCCTTATAGAATTCTTATATATGATTCCTCCTTATTATTGCATCATAATTTAATTTCCTCTACTAGGTGTGTAGGATAGATAGAATTTGAAATACAGAAGTCATTTAACTCACCATAACTCCCTCAAGTTCTAATCACACTATAAAAATATATACTTGGGGTCTTTTTTGTCTGTGTATACACACAAATTCTCTCCCAATAAGTAAGGTCTCCAATAGTGAAAAATAGTAAAATCTAAAGATAATTAATGATCATGTGTAATGTACTTCTGCCTATGTGGCCCCATCTACCATGGCCCATACGCTAAAAATATTTCTCTCGGTATACTGACTTATTCTAGCTCATTAACTGTTTCATCATAATACAGTGTAACTCATTCTAGGATCTATAAAAATCAGTGTCAGCACTGAATTCAAAATCCTTTTCATATCATTAAAGGATGTCCCATAGGAATCTAACCGGACATACTTCACAACCTAGTTAGTCAAGCTTATAAATGGTGTTGTTAAGCGTGATATGTCCTGTATAAAATGCCTATAGTAACCAGCCAGCCCTATGAAACACTACAACACAATGAAAATCTTGGTATTATTCTATGTGACTACTCCTCTCACCCTCTGTTGGTCCACTGATACTCTTATCTAATAGATGACATGACATAGAAATTGAAAATGATCAATCCAGAAGAGGAACTTTGTGAGCATAAGAAATAACTGATTCTTCATTAGTGTATTAAAAATGATCTCAAGATGTTAGGTATGGTATTGTGGATTGGGATATTAAAACAAGATATCATCCATGAAGACAAAAATAAATGAATCAAGGTATCGATGAAACAATGAGTTCATTGGTTCCATGATGTTTGATATCACATTTGTGAGACCATATGATGTAACAAAATACTTATACAGATTATACCTATTGTGGACGGTTGTGTGAGGTTTGTCTAATGTTCTAACATGTATATAATGGTGACCAGATCTCAAATTAAAATTAGAGAAGACTCTAGCACCTCACAGCTAGTTGGATAGATAATATATCCATGGAAGAGGATACATGTTCTTAACTATCAGTTTGTTGAATTTCACGTAATCCATACATATTCAAAGGGTACCATCCACATTTTTTTCAAAAGGACCAGGGAACCCCATGGAGAAGTAATTGGTTGGATGAAAATCATTTCTTCTAAATCCTCTAGCTACCTATTTAAATCTTGCAACTCCATCGTATCCATCTAATAGGGAATAATGGACAATGGTGCAGCTCCTTGGACTAGCTCGATAGAGAACTCTACCTCTCAAACTAGAGGTAATCCTAAGATGTCATCTAAGAATAGATCCCTAAAATAATAATCTACAAGAGGGAAATAAGTATGACATGTCCCTGATCATCCATATATAAACTCAAAATCTAGGCTTCCATCCCACCCATCCCACAATGATCTGGTTGAACTCGACATGCATGGACATCACATTCTCCCTTGTGAATTAAGTCATTGCCCTCTAGTGATGTAAATATCACCCTACAGTGATATAAAGAACTGAAATCATGAACATTAACCAACCAATTTGTCCTGATAATCACATAAAATCCTTTAATCTTGAGGATGCAAATATCTCATATAATGTGTCACCCACCAACCTCAAGGGGGTACTCCCAGAACTAATAAACACATTTTTTCCTAATCTCTAACCATGTTTCATTCATTATAACGCCATTATAAGTAAAATCACGGAGCCCAAGGCTCTCAAAAATAGGAACAAATTTAAAACTATGAAAATCCCATATATCAAAGAGTACATAAGCTAAAATAGGTACTTCAATAATAGTACCTCTCACAGTAGTAGGTCTGATATCCTATACCGTATTGGTCTATTTCACTACAAATGCTTGGCATATATCATGTCCCTATGACATTGGTTTCCTAACCAAAGTTGATACACCCTGATGTCGATGTGAACCTGGGGTCTGGATACCAGATCCTCAACTACCAGCATGACCAGATCAGCCTATTATTCACTGGCTCCCTAACTATTGACCAGCTACTGACCCTGCTTCTGAATGTGGAATCGATGCAGACCCTCTCACATTGGCCGATTTTGGAAATGTTAAAAATATGTGATGATGATGGCCCATCTTGTCACATGATCTATAGTAGACTATTTTCATCAAACAGTACAGCCTCGTATGTCATTTCCAACCATAATGGAATCACCTCAACTAGATACGTGAAGTTATGTTATAAATTTTAATATCACCATGTTGAATATCAAGGTGATGCTTCCTAAAACAGATCAATGTTATACCAGACCTAGGCACCTAATCACCATGGATATTACCTCTAGATTCCCCCATGATATGCTTAATGATTATCTATTGATTCACTCTCCTAGATACAACATTAATTCGAAAGAAATTTATGAATTATCTAGTGTTGTATCTAATACCATCATCAAATTGCATGGCTTTCGATAACTTCTCACCCATTGTAATAGGTGCAAAGTAATGGAACTCATTAAAATGGGAAAAGTAGTCAATTAATGATATCACACCCTTCTCCAAATGTAAGAAATCCTAGGATCCATCATCCCTTAGTTTCATGGGATTGAAATTTTCAAAAAAGTTTGTATGAAAGTCTATCTAAGACATCTCCCAATGATGATCAGTCTAGGTAATAAAAACCACCATCTATTTTTTGAATCATGCAGTATGTAGATATCAAGCATCACCATCCTCTTATGAGTCATATCTATGTTCTTGATGATAGAAAACATGGACTCTAGCCATGGATATTTAGCCAACTGTCTTATATCCACCAAATACATGAGCAGATGCTACTATTGAAACTCATGCATCCACTCTTCCATAGTTAAGGAGTGTCAGGATTCTCCCTGAATAGTCTTCATGAAATACATATTTCCTTCATAGAAGGAAGAATATGAACTTCCATCTAGTATAAAAATTATTGACATAATACGAAACACTATAGGATCTACTATGTCACACTCGGGCTTTGCGCAGCGCCATTTTCAAATTCATATTATTATTATTATTATTATTTCTTCTTTCCTTTTTATTTTTTTTCTTTTGAAATGAGGGTCGAGTCCGGTTGTGGTTTTGCGCTTTTTGTGCCAATAAATATGTGTTTCGACCATGATGGTGTTTGACGTGCCACTGTCGAAGTCGGGCGACATTGCTCGGTTCCTCTCACGCGCCTGCCTGGCGTGCGACTAATTAAATAAAATGAAATATTAATACTGAAATAAAATTAAGTGAATAATATAGTCAAAAAAAATTAAAGTAAGATAAATATAATTAGCATAATGAATTGTTTTAATGGAAAGAACAATAATTTTTTTGGGGGATATTATTAATTATCATTGGGTCCTATTGTTATTGTTTTGTTTTAGTTTATTATTTATAGTATTATTATTGCTAATATCCTTATTTTTATTGTTATAGTTAGTATTTTATTTTTACTTTTTTTTACTTTGTTTTTTTATTATTTTTTTTTCTTTTAGTGTTGGCGAACGCCTCCCCCTTCCCCGCGTAGAGCCGCCAGACCCCCCCCCCCCTCTTTCCAGACCGCACCCCTACTCCTATGTCACGCCGGATTCCTGCTCACCTCCGCGACCTCCAATCCGATCACCTGGAAACCGCCGCACCCCTGCTCCAAGCTCACGCCGCTGCACAAATCCCCATCAGAGACCTCCCCCGCCGGCTTCCCCTTCCCGTCGCGCCGATGCTTTTTCCCCCAGACTTCCCTCCCCCATTTTGTTTTTCCCCCATCGAAGGCTTCCCCTACCTCGGTGCTACTCACGCCACTCCCCTCCCAGTACAAAATATCACCTCCGGCGCCCTGAACCCTCCCTTCGGCTGGGCTGTCTCGCCTGCAACCCCACCCAACCCTCCTGTTCATGCGCTCAACCTCCCTGGTCATCCAGCCGCACTACACCGTTGTCCCTGCCAGCCACCGGACCACCCCTTCCGGCCAGACTTCCCCCATTCTCACCACCTCCCGACCTCCTAGCTAGCCACTAGCCCCCTTGCCTCTTTCCCTTCCCTCGTCAGCCAACCCTTCTCCGGCGGTCGGACCTTCCGACTGATTCCTATTAGCCCGACAGTATCCTCCCCTTCCGGTTAGGCCTCTCCCCTACATTATTATTTTTATTTTATTATTCTATATTTGATTTTCTAGTTTTACATTGAGTTGTGAGTCTGGTTTTGAGGATTAATTGTTTGTTTTGGTGTTTTAATGTGAAGTTTTTGGGTTCCCTCTAGGTTCCTTGATGTGTGAACGACACGTGTTTGTGGTTGCACACAAATTTTGGGGGTTTTTCCAATCGAGGTAGGTGGTTCCACACTTATGTATTATTTGATAAATCAATTTGAATGTTTAGTTTCTTTGTATATCATTTAGTTTATTTGTGCATTGATAAGTTTTCTTTCTTTGATGTTTGGGATGCATTTGAACTGTTTAATAACATGTCTATTTTATGTGTGTTCTTTCTGCTTAAAAACTCACATCTATCTAGTTGTTGGTGTTTTATTTTATCGTGCGGTTAGATTATTGATCTGTTCAACAGATGCGAAATATATCTTTTTCATGGCGTAGTGTGTGTCTGGTTGACAAAGTAGTTTTGGTGCGGGTTTAGTCGGCAACGCCAAGTGATTTCGTTTAAACTATTTTGTATACTTTTGTTTTTGGCTTATTTAATTAGGTGATTTGTGAAACGGTGTTTTACATATGGTGTAAGGTCTTCCATCAAACTATTAGTGTGGTGCATGTCACACCTTAAAATGGTATTTGAGTGCGTGTAATGTTAGAATGTGTTTTGAATGTGGAAATGATTACTTTAGTGTCTGTAAAGCCATGTGATATTGTTTTATGAGCTTTTGTAATGGTTTATTCAATCATGACCATGGTGTGAAACCTTTTGAAAAAAAAAGATTGTTTTAATGTTCATCTTATTTCAAAATGATATTTATATGTGTGAGTGGTGGTTTGTTTAATGATAAGTTTTTTTATCATTGCGGAAATTGGTCTAATTTAGTACATAACCTATGCAGATTATGTTTTGAAAAGATTTTGATGTGCGTATGGTTTTAAAAGCGGTTTTGGGTGTTCAAACTATGTTTGTGTGTGTGTAAGTACCCTGTTTGGAGTTTATGTATTAGTGCAACATGTGACATTAACTTGAAACTTGTTTGAGCACAAACTGGGAAGCCCGGGTAGCTAGGAGGGTGGACTAGACTAGTGCGCTAGTGTTCTGGAGGTGACTTGACCTGGTTTCACTGGCAGGACTGACGATTGCAACACTAACTAAACAAATGCTTTTCTGAGGGTCGTGGCCTTCTAAGCCATGTTTTCTGAGGGTCGTGGCCTTCTAAGCCTTGTTTTTTGAGGGTCGTGGACTTCTAAGCCATGTTTCACCGAGACACGAAGCTCTAGGGACCCAAGCTAGCTAACACCCATGAAGCCTCTCCCATGTTAGTGCTCATTAGTTACTTTACACTCGTCGGAGAGACACTTTGGTTATTTTAAAAAGTAAGGGTGTGTGTGTTTTAATTTATGTTGTTCCATTTGAAACTGTTTTCTTTAATTCCATCTTCTTTTAAACTGTTCAAGTTTTTATTTCTTTTCTTTATCTAATATTGCAAAGGTATTTTCCATCTAATAATTATGCATGGAACCTTTTTATTGGGTGACGTCCGACTGGGCTCTTTGCTCACACACTACGTACACCTTTGGGTGTATGTAGGGCATGTTTTCTTTGTATTCCAGGTTGAGGCATCGCGCTCAGTGATGGTGGTTGGTTGTTGATGGTCTTGTCGTCCAGGATGATGCTTGTGACATGTAGATGTCGCACCTGTCTTGTTGCTTTGAGGTTTGAGTTAGATTTTTAGTTTCTTTCATTGACGTTACCTTTTTTTATGTTGGTTCAAGTTGTAAATCATTAAAATTGATTTTGTGTAAAGTCCAGTTTGATTGTTTGTTCCAGTTTTAGTTTATTTACCTTGTCAATTGTTTTGTGTTTACTATTTCGGGTAAATCGTTCCCATGTGTTAGTCTTGATACTCGAGCACTTGTGCCAACCCGTGGGGATCGGGAATGCCCTTCGGGCCTTGCCGCGGACCGGGTCGGGCACCGGGTCGGATGGCGACCCGGCCTGGTTCGTTACAAAAATGGTATCAGAGGGCAAGGTTTGCTCTCTTGGGTCGTGTTCTTTCAGGTTAGAGTCACGGTATACTTGATTTAAGGTTGTTGGGACTCGACGTCCTGACTATGAGCAATGTGCCTGGCCAGCACACCTCGTGGCGGGACTCGAGTTACCAAAGCATGTTGAGGTTTGTCTGAGTTTTTAGTCCTTGCGGTTAATCTTGTCTTGGGGAAACGAAAAGGGAGTAAGATCAGTGGTCTTAATGAGCTCGCAGGGTCTGGAAAGCCTTGTGATTCCAGAGACACTATCCTAAATTGCTCTCTATGGCCAGTGGTGTGATCGGCGTATGGCTTCCAACCATATGTTCCAATCATCCGCTGACCATAGTTTCCTCCTGCATTGTTTCTCGTCTCCTTGTTTGGATTCGTTGGAATTTGGTTTTTAAGTAAAAATGTTTTGGTCTTGGAAAAAAAGTATTTTCAAATGAAATGCTTTAAACATAAAATGATGTGAAAGGTTTGGAAAGTGTGGGTTGGATGTTTTGGTTTTGAAAAAAATAATGGAAAGATTTGGTTTTTTTATCCATGGCGCTCTTATGGGCAACCACATGCATGAGTGTATACGAAAAGGGAAATGGTTAACGACACGAGCGGATTAGTGCCTAGATGGACACGAGGTGCGTGCCGGTGCAACATGAGAACATGCATGTGCGAGGCTCGTGGGATGCCATTGGTGTTTGTGCAACCCACTGGGTTTTCTTATTTTCAAAATGTTTTGTTGAAGGAAAAATTTGGTGTTTTAGTAAATGGTGTTTGTGTGGCGTGTCCTTGTGTTTTTGGGATGTTGGATGTGTGGCATTTTGAGCTGAGTATTCTTTCTGAATGGTTTGTGTCCCGAGTTTGAGTTCTTATTTGTAAGTTGGTATGCAAGCATGTGGTTAGTAAATTCCTTTGAAGAGTACATCGGGGAGCCCTTACAGTGGTTTCCCCTACACGTTTGGTGTTTTCTTGTGGTATATCTTGACCGCTGGACCAGTTTGGTCAGGTCCATGGTTTTCTTTCTTGACTAGTGCATTCCCCCCCATAAAGCGTTAATATGCAGTTGAAGCGTGGCCACAGGTAATATGCTATTGGCCAGCCCTCCAGTTGATTAAAGCGAGGACTCCCCCTTTTAAGTGATAGTGCTAAGTGTTTTCCTTTTTATTTTTGGTTAGGTGGATCCTCTCACAACAGGATGGCAGGTGCGACGGAAATTGATAGGTTCTTTGGTTTCTCTGATCTGTCTTAGTTGTCGGGTATGAAATTTGACATCTTTGCGTCTGATGGTTTCCCCTGGAAGCAGTGAAAATATTCCAGTGGGGAAGGGTGAAGGCGATTGAGAGATATCGGTGTTTATCGATGTCTTCAATGGCCTATAGTGTTTACATTATCAGGAAGGGTCACGTTCGGTGACATCTTGCAGCGTGAGGTTCCTTTGATAGTCAATGGTTGCTTGGAAGCAACCCTAAGTTGTTGGTGTACTCTATTGTTCTAAATGACCTCTGGTCTTTGGTTTGTTCATTTAAGGAAAGGTTCGTGTTAGGTTACTAGTTTGGCAGACCCAGTCGTATGAGGCTGCTATGGTCGTTTGCAGGAATCACGTGTTGTTCAAAACTCAATTTGAAGTCCCTTTCCGTATAATGTTTCTCTCGACAACAATGATCGTTCTCAGCGACGATTTGTGGTGTCATGTTCTCATTCAGTGTAACAAGGTATGATTCATTTGTACCATTTAAGCTCTCGTTCAGGTGAATGTTCAGTGTGAGAGTAATTGGATTTCACGGTGTGTTGTGTTTGATGTTGTTTCCTCAAGTGAAGTATGATTGTGTGTCACACCAAAAAGAAAAGCTCCGCTCGGGAGTCTTCCATGCCTGACTACGAGGTAGAAGATGCTTCAAACATCAGGGCTCCATCCATAGGCCTCAGAGTGAAGCTGGCGCGTGGTCAGGAACCCCGAGAGTGTATGAGGCCCCGAATTTATTTCTGTCATCGGTGTTGAAAGTGAAAGCAGCTTAAATTGTATTCTATGGTCATTCTGCTCTGAACGAACCGTCTGGTTGCATAAGTTTTTCGTGAACATGTGGAGGTGTGTTCGTCTCGTTGTGTTAAAGTCTTGGGGTTTTCATCCCACTGGATGCAATCACTTTTAGTGGTCCTTGAGAGTCTGTTGGGGAAAAATCAGTCCCAAAATTTTATAATTCTCATCCTGGGATGTGGATGTGTTGGTCAGGTCTTAGGTCGTGGTTTTGACGCCCGGGTGGTCAGGCCCCTCCCTCCTCGCCCCTTGTGGTGGGGTGTTTGGTCACCATTGAGAATTTTTCAAAGTTCTATACCCTTTGTTAGTTCTAGGGGCGACGAGACCCACAATGAGTCTCGTACAAAGGTCTCTAGAATAAATCGGTGTTGGACTTTCCTAAATGGTGGGGAGTCCGCCTGGACCTTCCCATGTTGATTTTCTAGTCTCACCTTGGGCGTGGTAGGTTCTTAATGGTGGGGAGACCCACATTGGGTCTCACACGAATGTCTCTAGAATGAATCAGTGCTGGAATTTTCTTTAATGTCGGGGAGTCCGCTTGAACCTCCCCGTGTTGCTTTTCTAATCTCATCTCGAGTGACAGTGAGTTCTTAATGGTAGCGAGACCTTTGGGCTTCCCCATGTTGACCTTTTGGTTTTTTTTATAAAGATGAGTTGGCGATAGGTGATAAGAATGCTCCTTGGACGTGTTTGGTCTTGTTTGTTCATTGCAGTCAAACGGCGTGGTCTTCATTCAATGGTGTTTGTGATGTTTCATGTTGTAATGTTGGTTCTCGTGAGTGCGAGAGTTCCTTTCCTTGATTAATCAACTGGAGTTGTTTCTCCTCTTTGGGGCGGGCGACGCATATCAGAAGGTCTTTTAAGAGTTTCGTGAGGCTTTCATTTTAGTCACCTCCTCTGAGCACGATGTGTTTTCCTCCTTTTGCTCGTTTTCATAGAGATCCTATTTAAACCTTAAGGGGATGTCGTTTCTTACTTTTGTTCTCAGCCTTAGTTGTGGCTTTCCGGGGATGGCAAGCTTTATGGTGAAGAGAATTGTCACACCCGGGCTTTGCGCAGCGTCATTTTCAAATTCATATTATTATTATTTCTTTCTTCTTCATTCCTTTTTCTTTTTTTTCTTTTGAAATGATGGTCGAGTTCGGTTGGGGTTTTGCGCGTTTTGCACCGATAAATATGTGTTTCGACCTTGATGGTGTTTGACGCGCCACTGTCGAAGTCGGGTGACCTCGCTCGGTTCCTCTCGCGCGCCTGCCTGGCGTGCGACAAATTAAATAAAATGAAATATTAATAGTGAAATAAAATTAATTGAATAATAAAGTCAAAAAAATAAGAGAAATATAATTAGCATAATGAATTGTTTTAATGGAAAGAACAAATTTTTTTTTGGGGATATTATTAATTATCATTGGGTCCTATTGTTATTGTTTTGTTTTAGTTTATTATTTATAGTATTATTATTGCTAATATCCTTATTTTTATTGTTATAGGTAGTATTTTATTTTTACTTTTTTTTACTTTGTTTTTTTTATTTTGTTTTGCTTTAAGGGTTGGCGAACGCCTCCCCCTTCCCCGCATCGAGCCGCCAGACCCCCCCCCCCCTCTTCCCAGACCGCACCCCTACTCCTATGTCACACTGAATTCCTGCTCACCTCCGCGACCTCCCATCCGATCACCTGGAAACCGCCGCACCCCTGCTCCAAGCTCACGCCACTGCACAAATCCCCGTTGGAGACCTCCCCCGCCAGCTTCCCCTTCCCGTCGCGCCGATGCGTTCTCCCCCAGACTCCCCTCCCCCGTTTTGTTTTTCCCCCGTCAAAGGCTTCCCCTACCTCGGTGCTGCTCGCGCCGCTCCCCTCCCATTCCAAAATCTCACCTCTGGCGCCCTGAACCCTCCCTCCGGCTGGGCTGTCTCGCCTGCAACCCCACCCGGCCCTCCTGTTCATGCGCTCAACCTCCCTGGTCATCCATCCGCACTACACCGTTGTCCCTGCCAGCCGCCGGACCACCCCTTCTGGCCAGCCTTCCCCCATTCTCACCGCCTCCCAACCTCTTGGCTAGCTACCAGACCCCTTGCCTCTTTCCCTTCCCTCGTCGGACGACCCTTTTCCAGCGGTCGGACCTTCCGGCCGATTCCCATTAGCCCGACAGTATCCTCCCCTTCCTGTTAGGCCTCTCCCCTACTTTATTTTTTTATTTTATTTTTCTTTATTTGATTTTCTGGGTTTACATTGAGTTTTGAGTCTGGTTTTGAGGATTAATTGTTTGTTTTTGTGTTTTAATGTGAAGTTTTTGGGTTTGCGCTAGATTCCTTGATGTGCAAACGACACGCGTTTGTGGTTGCACACAAATTTTGGGGGTTTTTCCAATCGAGGTAGGTGGTTCCATGCTTAAGTATTATTTGATAAATAAATTTGCATGTTTAGTTTTTTTGTATATCATTTAGTTTATTTGTGCATTTCGACGTTTTCTTTCTTTGATGTTTGGGATGCATTTGAACTGTTTAATAACCTGTCTATTTTATGTGTGTTCTTTCTGCTTAAAAACTCACATCTATCTAGTTGTTGGTGTTTTATTTTATTGTGTGGTTAGATTATTGATTTGTTCAAAACATGCGAAATATATCTTTTTCATGGTGTAGTGTGTGTCTAGTTGACAAAGAAGTTTGGGTGCGGGTTTAGTCGGCAACACCAAGTGATTTCTTTTAAACTATTCTGTATACTTTTATTTTTGGCTTATTTAATTAGGTGATTTGTGAAAAGGTGTTTTACATATGGTGTAAGGTCTTCTATCAAACTATTATTGTGGTGCAGGTCACACCTTAAAATGGTATTTTAGTGCGTACGATGTTAGAATGTGTTTTGAATGTGGAAATGATTACTTTAGTGTGTGTAAAGCCATGTGATATTGTTTTATGAGCTTTTGTAATGGTTTATTCAATCATGACCATGGTGTGAAACCTTTTGAGAAAAAAGATTGTCTTAATGTTCGTCTTATTTCAAAATGATATTTATATGTGTGAGTGGTGGTTTGTTTAATGATAAGTTTTTTTTCATTGGGGAAATTAGTCTAATTTAGTACATAACCTATGCAGATTATGTTTTGAAAAGATTTTGATGTGCGTATGGTTTTAAAAGCGGTTTTGGGTGTTCAAACTATGTTTTTGCGTGTGTAAGTACCCTGTTTGGAGTTTATGTATTATTGGGACATGCGACATTAACTTGAAACTTGTTTGAGCACAAAATGGGAAGCCCGGGTAGCTAGGAGGGTGGACTAGACTAGTGCTCTAGTGTTCCGGAGGTGACTCGACCTAGTTTCACTGGCAGGACTGACGATTGCAACACTAACTAAACAAATGCTTCTCTGAGGGTCGTAGCCTTCTAATCCACGTTTTCTGAGGGTCGTGGACTTCTAAGCCATGTTTCACTGAGACACGAAGCTCTAGGGACCCAAGCTAGATAACACCCATGAAGCCTCTCCCATGTTAGTGCTCCTTAGTTACTTTACGCTCGTCGGAGAGACAATTTGGTTATTTTAAAAAGTCAGGGTGTGTGTGTTTTAATTTATGTTGTTCCATTTGAAACTGTTTTCTTTAATTCCACCTTCTTTTAAACTGTTCAGGTTTTTATTTCTTTTCTTTTGCTAATATTGCAAAGGTATTTGTCATCTAATAATTATGCGTGGAACCTTTTTATTGGGTGACGTCCTACTGGGCTCTTTGCTCACACCCTACGTACACCTTTGGGTGTATGTAGGGCATGTTTTCTTTGTATTCCAGGTTGAGGCGTCGCGCTCAGTGATGGTGGTTGGTCGTTGATGGTCTTGTCGTGCAGGATGACACTTGTGACATTTGGATGTCACACCTGTCTTGTTGCTTTGAGGTTTGAGTTAGAGTTTTAGTTTCTTTCGTAGACGTTAACATTTTTTTATGTTGGTTCAAGTTGTAAATAATTAAAATTGATTTTGTGTAAAGTCCAGTTTGATTGTCTGTTCCAGTTTTAGTTTATTTACCTTGTCAATTGTTTTGTGTTTAATATTTCGGGTAAATCGTTCCCATTTGTTAGTCTTGATACCCGGGCACTTGTGCCATCCCGTGGGGATCGGGAACGCCCTTCGGGCCTTGCCATGGACCAGGTCGGATGGCGACCCGGCCTGGTTCGTGAAACACTATTAGCCTATGCCCTACCACCTCTAGAGTGTGAACATCACCACCATCCTGGTGTACAACATGAGGTCATCATAGTGGCATGGATCTCTAATCATGCACACACACCTCGGTTCTTATTCATTTTCAATGTTCATAGATCATAAAAAAAAATATTTCACCAGTATGGGTAAAATAATTCTTTTAAACGAACTCAGTCATCTGCCTACCCAATGGGCCATGTATGGACGCCAAACAAATGAGAGAGACTATTAAAATACCACTACAATGGTCGGGTCGGTCAAGTTCTCTATCATAATCTATTTTAGTTTCATTTGCCTTTATATTAATTTCATTGCAAATAGTTTTTACAATTACATTCACAAAATTCATACTCATTTCATGTTTATCACATTCCATTTATAAATTCAATTACTTGAATGTTTAATTTCAATTCATGGGGGCCCATACTCCCTATGAATCAAAGTTTTACTTCCACCTATGGAAAATCAAAACACAATTAAAATTATTGATGAATAATGATCCACTAAATTCTCATCCAAGATGGTATATACACCTCAGGGACCAATGTTGGGAATCCATCTATTTTAATCCAAAATATATCATAACATTCCTAACACAATAGCAGACATATATGTCACAACTTATATCACAATATCATGAAATAAGTAATGCATCCTAAATGGAATTACATAATGCATGGAATGTGAAATCAATCTGGCTCTTATATGATGCATGATATGGTATAACCACTTATGATTGGATTACAACACAATAGAAACCAAAATCATATAAAAAATAACTACATAAATCAATTGCATCCCCCAATAGTGGAATCAATTAAATTATGATATCCAAAATACTAAAAAATAGAAATTCAATTTGATGAAATTTGGATTTTTTATATATGCGGCTTAGCCACACACATGCACATATCATTAAAAAAAATTTATTCCTTCCTGACAAATTTTATTATTGAAGAATTATAAGCAACGAGAAATGAAATCCTCTGATACCACTTTGTAACATCCTAGTTCCAGATGTCACTCAATGGTGCTTCAAACCTGCTTAGCCACATGGAATCAAGATAATTTCCAGAATGACTAAGGCTTATAACTTGAAGCGAGGGCCTAGGTGATTCTATGAGGAGACTATTCCAATATTAGCATAGTTTAACACATCAGAGAATCAATAACAATTCAGTAGTGGAATGAGTAAACCATACAATAGAAATGAACATAATAAGACTGATAAATGAAAACAAAAAAATATGTATCATATATAATATTATGATACGTGTCATATGTCTCAAATAAAGTAGCTAAAACAAGAATACCAGGAATATGTACAATCTATATAACAAAACTATAGAAATTCCAAATGGTATGCCAATAACAACGCAAACCTCAAAAGGGTCCCATTATCTCATATTACTATGTAGAAAATCAAGTGCCTATAAGAGGTCTTTTCACTTATCAACACCTACAGTAAAATAGTCTTTTTGTGTGTAAAAGGTAACCTAGAAATTGTTTGAGTGAAAATCCCATTAGGAAACCACCTATGGTCTATTCCAATCAGTCAATGAATATATATGACATGAAATGTGATATAAGAAGAGTAATATGTAAGAAAGTAATCAAAAGTAAACATCTTATACGCACCGGTTCCCATTTAATTTCAGTTCATATCCATTTAACAATTCAATTTCATTGAATTCATAATCTTTATGATCTTGATCAATTCCATATTCCACCATGTAATGAGAAGCAAAATTATTACCTCATATTCCATCTAAAATATACAATTCAATACCTATTCCAAACATGTTCTTTGGCATGGATGACACATCATTAGTAATTTTATTTATAATCAATACAGAACCTAATCTAGTCATTGTAATTACTATGTTGGAATTCATGTATCACTCCAAGATTAATATGAACCAACAACCAATAAGATCTTCCTTGGATAACCTCTCAGGAAAATAGTATCACTCCATGTGAGGTGTAATGTCCAAGCCAATCGAGTCTATCCTCAGTGATTCACATGAGGGACCGTGTATCACCCTTGGAATAATAGTAAAATTAACTTTGATTAAATCCATGTAATTATCATTAGAATCCACATATCACTCGACATGAATGTTTATCCTCATTGATTCTATCTATACATCCATTACTTGAATATGTGTATCGCTTGTGGCTTAATAACATTTAACTGTTGAGTCTGTCCATGGAATCATAAGGTGGATCCATGTATCATAAAAGGAATAAAGGATAGTAATCAAATGACTCTATCCATGTAATTTTAATTTGAATCTATATATGACTCAGGGCTATTTATAATTTAACCAATTCTATGAGAGTTACACAATTAATTTAACATGTCAATTTCAAAAACTAGTATCATCCTTTAACAAACTCACCTCTAGGGGAAACTCAAGTATTGTCCAACATAAAAAATCAGGGCCTTCATTTATAGACAGGGTCATAATATGATAATGAACATCCAGTGCTTAAAAAATTAATAACATGTAATGGTCTCAACAAAACTCACATTGGAATTTTCATAGGAAATTCAAAAACACAAATGGCCATTTTTAATATAACAAGAATAGCAAGAATATCAAGCTATAACCTATCCTAGTTATCACATATCTCACATATGAAAATATACATTTAGGGAGAATTATGTCACATAATCCAATTCACAGAGTACCCTTTATTTATCTTACATGGTCCGGGCTAAACAGGGAAATCAAGATTAATAAGACATTAGAATAGCTGGGTCAAGGATAAAATCATCTATCACATACCTATAAAAATTTTATTTAAAATTCACAAAATTTCAATTCTGTTAATAATCCAATTCATATTTTTATATCCCATTACATGGGGTATGTGGCATGCCTCATAGGAATCCAACCCTATAAGATATCAATTGTCCATTTTAAAAAACAACACCCATTGGGCTAGTTTAGTCAAGTTATACAACCTATAACAAGAATTATTAATACTCTTTAACTAAATATGATATACATATAAATTATAGTGTTTAGATTCTATATAGGGGAATTATGTAAATTGGGTTCATGACACTCAAGCATATATAAACAGATCAACTATAATAGAAAGCCACGATACCACCTACCTTAGTTTGATGTTAGATATATATTCTAGTATCAGACTCCCTTTCGGCCCAAATTGGAAGAAATATAAATAATGGATGAAGAATGGGAAATTAGGGCATATGATCCTAAATCAGAATAGCATAACTGATTCCCATAAGATGAAAGAACAACTAAAAACGAATTACGACTTTACAATTACGGATCGAAGAAGATGAACCACAAATGAATCAAATTTCTATATGGGGAGTAGATATGAATTTAAAGAATAGCCAAGAAGTGGGACTTCCCATGTCCCCATTTTTTAGGTGATTAATTAAATAAAAATATATTTTAAAAGTATTTTATTTTAATTAAGAAAATATTAAATTTCCAACACAATAGGCTCTATAAGGTTTAGCCACTTAGTTTGGAAACCATTGTGCCAATCGTGCATGGTTAATATAGGCCAAGGGTCACAGTGTAAGACTACCCCATACAATTTACTAACCAAGTAAAGACCTTGTGAAATACCTCTATTAGTATCTACTAAAAATGAAGTCCTTTTTTCATGGTCATGTGGCCCTACCGATATGGTTTTTTCAAATTGTGTGGCATCCTCTTTTGACCCAAAACATGGGTGTTGGCCTATATACTACACTTAGACTCCCATGAGCCCTTCATTACATCAAAATTCATTCATATTAGTCTATATTTAAGAAATTAAACTAATAATGGAAAAAAATAGAGATGTGTACCTCAATGAAAAACCATCTTTTTAAAAATTTTAGAACAACACGGGTTTTGATGCATTGCTTCTTTAGGATATAAAAACATTCATATTAGAAAAACCCAATGTGTATCTATAGTAATTGCACAAAATGTTTCATAATATACTACAGAAATCACTATGATATAATGATGTAGTCATGTCATATACTATATTTCTACATAATATTGCACATATATATTTCAGATAGTGGGATAATGATTCAATTTTGTTTAGTTAATTCCACAGATTCACAAATAGTTGATATAGGAACTAGTTTAACAAGAGTTATAAAAGAGTAATTTTCTACCAACTTATAAATTTTATGATGAATAAAATGAAAAAAAATTATGTTATATTCACATGGATTCTAATAAATTATTCATTGAGATTAATAAATAATACCAATTTTTAATAAATTCTAGTTATCTAGGATTGAGAATTTCAATTAAAAATAAATAATGGAGTGGAAGGTATAGTAGTTTTAAGGTTAAAAATAATAATACTTTTTTAAACATGATCTAATATTATTGATCAACTCTGGTAATGAGTGAGACAAGATCATACAAGCAGATGGTAGCTATATCTACAAATATTGAGTGTGTTTCAACGTTAGAGGAAGCTAAAGATGTTGTATATAATACACAATTTTTTTCTTGATCGTGAAATTTTACATAGTATGTAATGTTTTATCATAATATTAATTATGAGACTTCTACCACTAGTAACAACCAAGATGTCATGTTTTGAAAGTGGAAAAAAGTGAAATTCTCTGGGATATTATCTCATGAGAAGTTTTACACAAGTAGTTGAAGTCACAAATAAGGCAATATCCTAACTATAAAAACATGGAAGTATCTAAAACTAAATCCATGAAGCATAAAATACACGACCTTAATCTTGTGAGAGCTAATAAGGATGATTAACATGTTGTATCTTGTGAAAGTGGGAGTTATTTGAAATTGGGTTCCCGAGACTCACCTTTACCACTACTTTTTATTACCAAACCATGTATAAGGTGAGTTATGAATGATATACAATAACCATTATAGTGTTTATATTTCAATATCCACTATTAAAATGGTAATTTCAATTTATTATTTGTTTTATAAATTGGTTTATACAAGATCCCATGATTTAGTTAGAACCGTTAGGTACTATTAAACTATTCTTAAATAGTTTTTCTATGGCATAGATACATCATACTGATTAAACATAGTTGATGTCATACTATTAGATGAAAGGGGATCCGAAGCATGATACTTATTATCAAGAAGTTTACACATGGAGATCTCTAGTAGATGAGGTCATGGGGAAATACCATATAATAGTAAAATCACTAATTTCGTGTGTCCTTGATTGTTACTATCTACAGACATGTTTATTGGAATCCTAAATTGAGATCAGTATCAATGCATTCCATTATATCGTATAAATTGATTCATTGAGAAAACCATAACAATGACATTACTGTGAGGAATTTTATGATGGTTTTATCATTTGTGTTAGGGAATTTGTTTAATGATTAATAGATAATTTTTTTGCTTCTGATTTGAGGAAGGTATATCATAGGCCTTGTTGGTCAGGATAGTATTACATTCATTAAATATGTTTCTATTCCTGTTGATGTTAACTTTAATTTGTTAGATTAAAATGTAGTAAACAAATAAACTGATGATGACACAAGTTTCCTTTCTTTATTTTGAGATATCATATGAGAATGATGTAATATTACATTGTGCATATATGTAGGTTTGTTTCCATATATATGATTACCAATTATCTATTTAGGGTCCATGGCGAGTTACTATATTCAACTCTTAGTCAGTGAATATTTATCATATCTTGTGAGATAAATGCCTCGAGGGTTACACATAATAGAACATTCTATATTCTTCCCTATTCTATGGAATGTGTATATAGGATATCTTGGGCCCCACCATGGGGTCCGAGAGTTGTACATGATTGATAATTTATTAATAAATAAACTCATTAATATTACTCGAGAATATAATATATGGATTGAATTTATTTAATAACTGTAATTACATTTGATTATGTAAATACATGGAATAATACTATATTAATGAATATTATATTCATATTCATGTATATATTAATATTATTGGGAATTATGATCCGAGTTAATGACTAAAGTTAATGATGTAAATTTTTTTATAGATTTTTAATTTTTGTGATAAAATATAAATAAGCATTTGGACATAGATAGTTCATCATAATAATTAATATATATTTTTTATATGGTAGACATTAAATACATGAGGGCCAAGATCGCTAACTATGTATCTTTTCAAATACACTATATAATAAATATTCGAGATCATTTCTGGTATGTAATTGCATTCTAATGAAATTCGGAGAACCTATATCTTCATTAATCAATAAAATTGAAATAAATCATTAGATCAATCGATCCAATGATGGCTACACTGATCATAGGAACAGAGTCAAGGTGATCACTGTTACGTGGAAGGAATTTTTTTAGCTCTGTGTTGCCACATGGAATTTGAATATCATATTTTGGATAGATTCATCAAGAATGTGTGGATGGTCTATAGGGATTCATATTCATATCCTTTGATATATGATCCCCAGTGAAAACCTTAATTTAAACATAGTTCCAATTAAATGAAGTAATATAATGCTTATTTTCATAACATGGGATACATGAACAACAATCAGGGAACAAATCACTAGAGAAAATGAATTTTTGTCACTATGTTGATGAAATATTGAAATCCATGTACTTGTACTTGTTTCCATTTCTCACCTGATACCTTCAGTTACAATCTATAGTATAGTACTAATTCCCAAGTGCCTTAGGGGATCCCATAAGTAGTAAATGACCCACAACCATGTACATCTGGGTGTACCTCATATTAGATAGATGATCTACATCCTAGTGAATCTTGGTGGTTCAACTAGTTGACAGAGGACCGATTCCCTCTATATAATTACAGTGTACCAATCAGATTTTGAAAATTAAATAGTGGAGCCGCACCCTATTGTGAAAGTGTTTCTTCCATTCCATGTGTCTCTTAAACAAACATACCTAATCAATACAACATACTAGTCATATCTAGAAAAAAAATTAAACCCATTTCATAAAATGTCATAAATTCGATTCCAATATAGAGGATTTTATTTCTTTTTAAATAGAAAATTTTATATGATAATATACTAGGATGAAACAATTTGAGTCCCAAAGATTGAGATATGTTAGTCTGAAGTTATTGGAAGAAGTACATGGTTTGTGTCAGGGGTCATATTGTGTGTTGCCTCACCTCATCAGCTATGAATTTTCAACTGTAAACTTCGAATTATAATCCACTCCCTACTATATGGAGTGTCAACATGGAAAATTTTTTGTATAAATAAATTGGTTCCTATGAATTTAAACCTTTTACATGACTCACCTGAACATGTACATATACATGAAATGTCAATATGAGAATACTATATTAACAACCACATTGGTACATGGGTGTTTGCAGATTAAATATAAGATATCCTCCTCGATAGGGCCATAAGATGTGTGGTCCCGACCATAGGGAATATGATCCATAACTCATCTATAACACTATCCACTATGAGAAACTAGATTAACTGGAATGTGTTCCCCTTGGGTACACAGTGTAGAGTCAGAAATTTTTTGTAACCATTATTTCCATTATTGGGATTCAATATCCCCCTCATCGACTACCATGAAAACTTTTTGAACATTTAAAATCTATTATGGTTTATCAAAACGCCTCAAAAAATGGAATCATCATATCTATTTTCTATCAAATCGAAATCCAATCAACTGCATGATAAACTATCACTTTTCCACTATTGTTTCTGGTTAAGAAACATGAATTCAATACCTAAAACTAATAATACATCATGTTCCATAAGTAAATAATCAATTATTTGATTGATCACACAAATACCATTTATCTTGGTGTTTGATCATAATTGATCCCTCCCCATTAATTTCAGACCACAACCCCATGGGCCAACTATAATGAAAAAAATAATAGAGGTGGTGAATCATTTGAAAAATGGTTATTAGAATTTTGGGCAATGAGATTTTTTAAAATGATCATATATTGTTCAATCAAGGGGTGAATTCATGGTTTTACATGAATAAACTGATTCCAAAAATTCAATTTATTGTTGGGATTATGTGATGAATGATAATAACCAAGAAAATGATATTAGCTAATTAAATCTATTAATATTCTAGAATAAAAGGGAAGAAAAAAATATAGAGTTCTAATTTGATGATTTATTGATCATTGGGGAAGAACATATTCCTCAGTTATGAAGAAGCATATTCCACTACATCCTCTATATGACTCATGATCCATTGATAATTTTTTATGAATCTATGCTTCTGGTATCCAACAATTATCTTATCCATTCACTCTCTAATCTCTTAAGTTTATTTGGATAACCATGGGTAATTTACATAGAACGGTATTAATATAAATAGTGTTATTTGTTGGGTTATTAAATAAATAAATTAAAATTAATTTATTTACTCACTTAACGTACCAGCAAACAGATGCCGAAATCGAACACTAGACACAAACCAATTATAGGATACACCTATGGTAAATCCCACATTATAGAATCAACCATGTCCATGGGTTTTCCATCAAAGATACAAGACAATAGGAAAACCATTTATATCAAAATATTATTCAAGTGTGATTTACTATATATTTATATAATAGATATATTAATACATTGGTCCCATGACACCCAAACACTGCACTAATGTCACGAAAAAATAGAGATATATGATTCAAAATATTCAAAGAAATTTTTTTATTAAACTATAGTAATTATAATTTGTCTCTTGAAATATTATCCCATGCATTCCCATATACCTTGTTGCACATACAAAGCCTAAAATATTCACATTTACTACTGCTCCACTATTTACAGTGTGAGTCTACTAGCGGAGCATAAAACTAGAGAATATAATCTATATATTATTATTTCCAATGGGAAGTCAATGAGTTGGATGGCATAATAAAGAAGTGTAGATCAAAATGGGATCCTCAATGGAAGCAATGTCCACTATAAATATTCTAACCCATACAAGGTTTATATCTCACCTTCACCCCCAAGATCCCTCAAACTATAAAACCCTTTTCCAATTCCTATAATAACGTAATTTTATTTACACTCTTCATGTAAATGTTTACATTAGGGGTTATCCCATCATTTTCAAAATAAGATAATTTTGTTTACAAATTTCCAATTAGGACGTTAAATTAATCCCAATTGATAAAAAATATCATTACCAATTAACAAAAAATCACATTGAAATAAAAATTTAAATTTTATAAACATGAATTATTCATTTAAAATAAAAATTTATAGTGTGAAACGAACCTTAAAGGGAAATATTATGAAAATAAACTCTATCCTTTTTTTTGAATATCACTTAATGTATCCATTTTTAAAAAATCATATCATATTTTTCTTTAAATCATTCAAAAATAAATTTAAACTGAAATAAAAATTATCAATAAATTTGAAACAATCATGAAGAATCAATATATTTTTTATTAAAATTATTCTATACATTACATAAAAAACTTCCATTAAATAAATAAAATTCAATTGATTTAAAAAGGGGTTATTTTAAAATATAAAACCATTATTTCCAAATAATATTCTTCAAGGAGGTTCGATTTATGTTTCAAAATGATCATATCATGAATAAATAATTTGATTTGTAAAAAATAGGAATTAATTTATGACATTAATGACTAGAATATAAAATAAAAAAGAAACACCTATATTGAAACCCAAGGGTGAAACCAAAATGACACTGAGATGAGTCACCTCTCATGTTGAACAAAAAAACCGAAAATATGGATATCTAAATAGTCAAAGAGATATCCATGAATCAATATAACACATCAACCATTCTATGTTTAAAAATCCCTAGGCTTCCATATCCTATATAATTAAAGAATAAATATACAAATAAGGATTGATGAACAATAAGATAAAGACTTAGTAGAAGAGGATCACCGATAGAAATAGAAATTTTATTTGTTATGATATGAGATTGGGAGAGAGAAAACATTCCCAAGAACCCATCAATTATAATAGGGGTTGTATTTTTTTTAGAGTGGTGTTACAATGAATAAATGGATTAAGGGATGTATTCTCAATGCTAGAGTGACATTATCATCAGTCCAGTGATATTGATGGATAGTTGGTGGACCTCACCAACTAGTTGGTGGTTACCAAAAAAATGTTTTAACCCTTTATAAACACATAAGTGGCTAGTTAATAACCACCTACTTGTAACTATCTATAGAATAATATTTTTATCTACTCCATACCTTCAGCTGGATGGTGGCCTTCGCCAACAAGCTCATGTTTTTCTTGTTTCTTCAAAATATATAGGTTCGAGTATACACTTTCCATGAGACATTAATTCAACATCATACCAACCAGACACCTCATAAAATGACCAAGAAAAGGGAAAATAGTGAAATTTATTTTTAGGATATTACAATTCTCACCATGGTACCACTATCAATCCCCCAAAATATTCCATTTTGAAAGATTGAATAAAAAAGAGATGAATGAAACTACCACACTCAACTCGTGATGTAGAGGGTCAAAAAAATTGATGAAGAGTAACATTTAAAGTACATAATTCATTAATATTAATGTGAAAAACACATCATTCCAAATGAAACACTAATAAAAACCTTGAAGATCATTAAAATTATATGATGACATTCAAAAGAAACCAAAAATGTATACAATATATCCTTATAGGTGATGAAAACCTAAAATATACTACCAATTCCATATAAAACCAAACACTCAATATCTAACCATAATCCAACTATCCAATGGAAATGTAAAAATTGGAATGAATTTATACATTAGTAAATTACTCACATGTAACCTCATACCTCCAATATAGACCCTCACCCCATGATAAAATCAACTAAAAACCCACCAGCACCTTTGAGTTTTTCATGGATCATGATTCCACATAGTCATATTTAGAATTGTCTAAAAAAAGTATATCCAAGTATAACTTGAAGGATCTCAAACCATAAGGTTGATACATAGATGAGAATACAAATATCTCATAAAGGGATATTTCCCAACACATCAACATAGAGTAAAAAAATGTTTAATGATAGGATTCAAGGAACAACAAAAAAACTAATTCCGTCCAACATAGACAATACACAAACACCCATATAGGGGTGATAATGTTGTGGAAATACAGTGACCCTGAACTTTTTGAAGATCGAGATCTAGATTCTATTAATTATCCAAATATCCCAAAAATAAAATTTAATTAAAGAATTTAAAATAATGGATAACGATTCAAGACAGTATATCCAAAAGGGAAAGCTAAATAGATAACATGGAAACATTTACACTATCAATAATAGCAAAACCAACAGCACACAAAACATTCCATAAGGTCTCCCTAGAAAAATTATATCCCAAAAAACTAATGAAAGACTACAAGGAAAATTCAAATGGTTTCCACTCACTCATCATGTTAAAAAAGATAGACCCACAAAAATATCCAATGAAACATATTTCACTATGTCTAATTATTCATTTTGTGAAAGACATAAATGAAAGAAATATCATTATATCCCTCTTAACTTGATGAATATAACTATACTACATTTAGAAGGTGATAAACTATGACCAAAAAATTCAATTTTTATAACCTAACATGAAAACCATCTCAATGCGATCCAAATGGAAAAACTAATTACAAACATTCGTATCTTTGAAACAAGACTTTTTATAGTAACTAGGTGATCAATATTCAAAGAATATGAGATTCCAGTTCATTACTAAAAATGATTTTCCTAGATCAACTATCCATTTTTATCCCTTAGATAATATATATTAATATAATCCATTCATGAATGATATATTATCTAAAACTAGTCACCTACCTGGAAAAATATCTATGGGTTCAAACCCATTCTCCTTATTCACCTCATTGGGGTAATTCCAATAAACATAGAGGTGTATGAAGAATTCCCATGAAATTATTTTATATTGATGGGTTGAAATCAAGATATCCCACCACTCTCAGTCATTCCCCTCAAATAAATTATTTATTTTCTTTAGTTTTACAGTATCATGAATCATTGTAGAATAAAATTCCTTAAAATTTATTCATATCACTTCATTTCCTTAGTATAACCCTATTATCCTTCAAAAGAAGATGGAAAATAATCAAATATATCATGGATAGGGTCTGTAAGATGGAAAGGCTCATAATGCACCAATCGATTCGGATTCTTGGAGGGGTCGCCAACTTGAGACATCCCTTATAAATAATAATATAGTATTCTTTGAATATTAAATCTACAACCTAAATTTATATATTCATTAAAAAACACTATAGTAGACATATCTAAAGAACAAGAATATAAGATTGTTGACTTAAATAAGTCAAAACATAAAATTAAACAAAAAATCCAAAAAATTTTAATTAATTCTACAAATTATATTTCCCATAATATAACAACATCATTCCAAAACACACCAAATTTACCCATTAATAAAACATTTCTTATCCACTTCAAGATGTGAAGTTTTTATTTAAATCCATCACAATTTCAGACCTTTACCATCTCATTGAACATCTTCCATGGTTATAAAACAATAATCCAAAATTAATATTCAAAACTATTTCCATTTTAAATCCATTAAAAAACTAAAAACAGTTTCTTATAAAAATTTATTTAATACATCACCTAGGAATAATTTAAACTTCTTTTAGTAAACCAAACAATTCAGAAAATAGAATTTTTGTTAATTAAAATTATTTTTCATGGTACTAAAAAGAATATTGTGCCAAGTTACAAATTTCATTCTCATAAAGGATTTAAAATTATCACCATTGTGATTAAAATGAAACATCAAAATCATGATCATGAATAAAACCACATCCATGGATGCCAATTAATAAACAAGAACCCATGAAACCAATCTTTCAAAAGATATGTTTCATTATAAAAAAATGAAAAATTCATATGTTTTAGGGTAAATGTATAATTATTCGTGGCTTTGTCCTATGAAATGGTAAACCATGAACCAAAATAAATATACCTTATATATTTATTACATGATCAACAAAAATAATTGATCATGGTTAAAAGGACTATGGAAGCACTGTTTAACACTGTTCAACTTCCCAACCCCACACAAAACTCATAAAAGTGTACCAAAATCAATTATAGTCTCAACAAGATACTAAATCTTATAAACAATAATAAATGAATAATTTAAAAGAAATACTCAAGTACTCACTTTCTCTAGCAACAAAATATTGATAAAAGGGATAGTTATCAACCACCCAATCAAGAGGCACCTATTAATTTCCAAAACATTCCAAATATATTGAATACTATGAATCATCCCAAATAAAATAGAGGCTCTAAATTTAATGTCACTCTTTTACGAATAAAATAAATTGATAACAAATAAAAATAATCATACCAAAGTATAATTTAAACTACTATATAAATTTATCACTACTAGCCTAATGAGTGTTCTTGATCACACTGGGATGGGTCCAAGGATCTGGTTATCTCAAAATATAATTGGGTAAAAATTTCTCCCAACTAAAATATGATATAAATCAAATAATACAGTAGAATCATATAATGAATCATAACATCCATTTCATCCTGATTAAAAAATATAAACATATCATAAACATAAAATAAAACAAATCATGATCACCCTTCTCATGGTGGTTCTCAACACCCAACCATGTCCCAAGTTACATACCCTTTTCTATCCATGTGCAAGACGAAGACGGAAGTTGAAGAGAACACAATAAAATAATATAGAAACAAGAATTATTTAAACACCAAATGATACTAGAAAGTCGTGAAAAAAAATGTTTAGTGGTATTCCACCATGTAGTCTATGCAATCTCTCTAACATGAAATTCAGATATTATAGTTTGAAAATATGATAGAGAAAATATGGGTTTTTTATTAAATTGATAGAAGATAAAATATTCTAAAAGAAAAAATGAAATAAAATCCCTAAACTATATTCATGAAGAATTTAGAGGCCCAACAAATAAATTATTTCATTTTCAAATCTATTTTTTTACCATAATGTAAAATCATAACATGCTCACTTTTCATAAAAAATATAACATTTTTTATAAATTGATAAAACTATTTATATAATCCATTAAATTTAGTTATAAATGTGAATCTTAATAAAATAAATTAATCTATGGTATTTGAACATTTATCATAGAAATTTGAATAATTATAGGGCATATGGATTGATAAATAATTCAGCTCATAATAATCAATAATATATACTAAATAATTCAAATTTAGAAGTTCTGAATCCATGTAATGAATGAATTATCGGATTCATATATCATTTATCACTATCAAGTACCAACTTCATAAGTCATGGTTATGACCAAGATAAAATATAAAGTACACCGTATAATATATAATAAAAAATTAATGATAGATCTCTATGATTACATGAATTCAACATGGGTCTTAAGAAAACCAAGTCCACCCACACCCACATTCTTGGATGCAAATCCATAACATGAAACATTCATGTTCTATATAGATCCACTAGTCATGGAGGGAATATGATAATATACTATAAATATAGGTTATCTCATCAAACTATCTAGGATTCCCATGAACTCTTAATGTGGGGGGGGGGGTGAGATAATCCAGCCTCATGGATTATAACAAAAATCCTGAATGTAAAGAACATTCATTATCAGCATTCCAAAATATACTATTTTCACATCTTACCATCACCCTGAGATCCATAAAAGATTACAACACCTATCCCAGATCCATTAATTGAGTTCATGAAGAATCATTCATTGAGGGAAAGGATACATAATAGGTTCTCCATGATTTTTTATTACAACATAATTAATTTTAAAAAGTGTTAACTTAAACGTGACTGTAATTCAAATTTATCAAACAATATATTATAACTTAATCAAAATTCATCTTTAATTAACCATTAAAAAGGGGTAATCATTCTTGATTTCTTTAAATTACCAATTTAGTTCCCCAAATAGTTCTTCAGGAAAATGTGCCTGAAAATTTAATCAATTCCATTGTTGTAATGAATATCATTTCAATTAAGTTTTTGAAAAAATCATTTCATTTAATTCATTATATAATTTCTAAAAAAATTTCAAAGAAAATGAAACATGTTAAACCATTTGTAGAAATATAATTATTCAATATATTTTTTAGGATGATACATTACATTAAGAAAACAAAATACATTATGATGAACAAAAATTATATTTCATTTAAAAACAAAAGATTATTTATCAATATGGAACCATTTATAAACTATATTATTTTCACCAAAAGGTAAAATTATTAATAAAAATGATCAAATCATGAATAAAAAAATTTCTAATGGAACATAAATAAATTCACGAAAGATAATAATCGGAAGAATAAGAAATGACATAGAAACATCAACATTGAATTCTTGGGATAAAACAACAAAGAAAAGAAGTGGAGTCACCTATGATGAAGAACCCCAAATTTGGAAGTGGAATAAAAAATATGTTATATGATATCCTATAATAACAATTACACACCTAATATTCTAGTTTCAATAAATCCAAATTTTTTCATAGCCATTAGGACTAAATTATTAAGAGAAGAAAGAAGATCGATGGGACAAATGATAAATAAACAAATGAATAGGATCATTGATTCGAACAAATCTTCAATATTATAATATATGACTTTAGAGACCTAAAATCACCCAAGAGGATATCTATATAAATTGGGATATATTTTTTCATTAGATGAGTTAAAATAACATAAATGGTATTTTGATAGTGTATACACAAAGCTACCTAAATATTCTCTCACATCCAACAACACATCAATTTAGCCAGTAACCCTCACTGACAAGTTAGTGGTTACAAAATCGATATTTTGACCCCTAAAAACAACCAAAGTGATCCATTGTATACTCATCAACTCCCGAGAATCTAGTAGATTCCCCCATACACTATTGAGGTAATAGAAAATATTCATCCTCCAATTTTATAAGATGAATTCTTCTCTTTCCCCACGACATTAGGTCATAATATACAACCAAAAGCAACCATAATATATAACCAATGAATTGCACAATAATATATGTGATTATTAGGATGTTATAGTACTTGGTTTTTTTAAATAAAAAAAATTATCTTTCATTTTATTGGAAAATAAATTTATAATGAATAATAGATCCAAATAAAAATTCAAAATTTTTAAGGATTCAGATTTACCTAGTGGACCTCCTTCTATAAAAAGCATACATACTCCTCTATTTCAATTGACAATGACACTTATGAAACAAACTCAATCTTATATAAAACAATTTTAATAGTATGCAATGATTGTACGGATGGTCTTGATTTGGATATCAATGGAACATCTTTCACACTTTTCCAAGATCATGAGTCTCAAAAATAAGTCATTATATTTCTTAAACATTATCACTAAAGTAAAATTATTAAAAAATAATACATTAAAAAACTCATTTATTCAATAATTTGATCCAAAAATCACTGTCTTCAACAATCATCACTAATTCCAAACTGAATTTTCTAGAAAAAAACACGTGATAATTTTCATAGACATTATCAGTGATGACAATGATACCAAATAAATTTATAAATTATTTCAAATTAAAAATTGAATAATAATTAATGGAATTTTTTTTATTGTCTAAAATTCATTGATAAATTTTTTCGATATTATTTAATGATCTATGAGGTGAGTTTTATATGTTGTATGTTCATTTGATGAGGTTTTCAAATCTGGAGTAAGATAAATTTGAAACCTTTTGTTTTTATATGATTCAATGTGTTATATATGAGAGATTATATTTCCACATGTATATTTGTATCTATTAGGATGATTAAGAATTCAATAACATTCATATTATACATTTTATGTATCAATTATAATAACGATTTGAGAATTTAAAAGGTCATGACTCTAACATAAGGGTTTTATAATTCTATATGATCCTGTTAAGACTTTGTTTGAATCATTTTGACGTGATTAATTGTAATTTAGGACTCCATATAAATCATTTACTAAAATTTCTAAGGGTCAATTTTACAATTATATAAGTGTTATAGTGAACATAATAATGTTCTTTTACTTTTATTATATTTAAAAATCTATAGAATAACAAAAAATATTGGTAACATCAAATGAGATTGTAGGATTCATTTTACTCATGTAAAATAGACTACATTGGAGACTTTATAATAATGAATTCCTAATAGAATTTTTTTCATTCTAAATAAGTGATTAATGACATTTCTAAAATAAAAACGCTAATAAAAAAATGCGACGAAGCAATCATACTCTAAAATTTAAAAAATACATGAAACTAAATATGGTGTGACTCAATATGATTATCAAATTCATTCATCTTTTGTGGATAATGAGATGAAAAATCAAGTGGAAATAGGACTAAATATCATGTTATTTATTTATCAATTAAAATTTTATTAAGTGTATTATGGAACAATTAATATATAATTCAGTTATAAAACAATGGAGTATTTTAATATTTTTGGAGCTTTCCCATATGAATAGACATTTTTGAAAACACATGGATGATCACATTATATAACTCACTTGTGAAATTTCTCATGAATAGGAGTTGTTGATTTATTTTAAAATTTATATTTATATTAGAATATTAAAAAGATCTTTGGTTACGAGGTAAACAATATGGTGGATCTATGTAGTGGAAAAAATATGGAGAAAATATGTAATTTGAGAAGAACTATGATTGAAACTAGGAACCTAGAACTATGATGGAAAATAATCATACTCTGAAAATTTAGTGATTTATGAATGTGAATTAGATAATTAATGAACTTTTTATAAAGCGTCAAACATCAATTGATCTTGGTAAATCACTGAATATCATTAGATCATGTTACATAAAAAGTCAAAATACTCAAATCTAATTATCATAAATTATTAAGTGGAATATTAACATTATATGATGAAGAAACCATTATTTTTTTATTATCTTACACAATCTAGTTTTGGAGAGAACACATACTAGTCTGAAAATCCTTATTTCCATCAAAACTCTATATATGTTTTTATGTACTAAAATTTTCACTTGAAAAATGTTAAATTAATGCCAATTACATAGTGACCTTGGGTGATCTAATGAGATAAAACCCACGCTCATCCCAACTAATAATATCATTAAAATAAACTAGAAAGGATCCTAGGGAAGGTAACATCAATATATGGTTATTCCCATCACCTATTTTTGTGTTTGGAAAAACTATAGGTAGATTATAATAAATTAAAAATCAAATGTAAATTTGTATTTATTATCAATATATATTTAATACCAAGCCTAACAACAATCATAGAATCAATTTGGTGCCCACAATAAGACCCATCCATAATAGAATTGCATGTTCTTATCCATTTTTTTTCTATTTCATTGAGGTAAAGATGAGTTTCATATTTGAGGGTATATTATCTAAAAATACAATTGGATATTATTCTTTTGAAATATATTTTATAATAATAACCTTTTTATTCAACCCCCTTTTAGTGGTGATCCCATTCCTTAGGTAGAACATGTATTATCCAATTTATCAAGGTTCCCACTGTCAAAATCACAATGTATTGGAATTGATATTATTTTCTATCAATATTGAACAATTTTAAATTATTAAATAAAAAACTATCATATGTAAAAAATAAAAATTTATCACACTATATTCTATAACATTTTCCCAAGGGTTTTTATTTAAAAATTGTGAAATTTAATTCTATATAAATATTTAAAAACATTAATATTTTTATTATAATAAATTAAAAAGTTGAATGAAAAATCATGAATTCTATTCAAATATATTGATAATAAAAATTTTATTGCAATGTTATTGTACCTAAATAAAAAAAATTAGTGGACAAGTTTAAATTTAATCTTGATGGAATTTTCAATATTAATGTTTCAATGTTATAGATTTAGAGTATTATAAGGTTGGGTATTGAAATTGGTGAAGGTCAAACCATTGATGTCTAATTTAAATGAATTAAAGGAAGAATAAATAACAGTAGTGGTTATGGGGGGAATATAGAAGATATTATGTTTTTCAAGAAAATTTGAGAAATATTCAAGATTCATACAGTCAAAAAATATCTTTATTGGAAGATTGAAAGGCTCTCACCCTTGATTTACTACATTATATTATAATTAGATATATTATAAAAAATGATCTAGATTTCAGAATGATATATTAAAAGATAATTTTATAGTTCAGGCCTTGAGAAAAATGGAAATGAAAGATTATATTTTTAAGACACTAGTGAATTTTATAATAAATAAGACCTAGGTAAATAATATAAGATAATCATGTTTCTTATATCAATGAACATTAGAAAACTAAATGGAAATGATAAACAAAAATTCCAACTAAATTTATTACAATTATTTTTGTATTTATTTTTTATAAACATTCCATAGAATAAAACTATTGAGTAGGAAGAAAATGTTCAAGGTGATAATCCTCAAAAGAGTAAATCGGAAAAATAAAAATCTATTTTAAATTATACAGAATAATATAGGTTTATTGGGTGGTAAATATGTTCTGGTATGTAAATGGGAAGGGGTTTATTTTTATCGATGAATACAATGAAAAAATGTGGAATTTGAAAAAACTAAATAAATAAGAAATCATGTGGATAAACATGAAGGAAAATCATTCATTGAAGGGAATGATGGTGAGATATCATATATAAAAAAACATTGTAATATGAACCTAATGTCTTCCGTAAGTATAAAATATAAATAAAAAATTAAATAAGATATTAAAGTACAAAATATAATTATTATTGAAATAAAGGGGGTTATATATAAAAAAGAAGAAATATATGTATATTAAACCAAGAAACTTATGAAAAATAGTTAAACAAAATATAATCATGAAATATCATGGTAAGAAACAAAAATTGACCTAATAAGAGCTAATAAATACATAGTCTTCATTTATTGAAGCTGAAAAGACAATGATGAATATGTATAAATATATAAATAGGAATTTTTATGTAAAAGAATTGTCATCTCATTTTTCTGAGGATCATATATAAGATTGATAGGGTAATTCATATCTTAATAAAAATTAAAAGTAAATAAGTTTTATTAAGAGTGTATTCTGACTGGGTGAAAATTAACATTTTTATTGATTTTATAAAATTCCACCATAAAAACCCCAAGAAAAAAACCTCATGTTGGTCTAAAGTAATGTAAAACAAGAGCATCATTGACAAAAAAATTCATCCCATTATTAAGAAAATAACCAATGAAAAATAAAGGAAACAAACGTTAATTTGATGATTCCATAGATGCAAAATAGTCTACAACCATGATCCCCTCTCGCCCTGTATGAGAGACCTCCACGTGGTTACCCATGAGTGTAATTCATTTTCTAATAGTATATTGGTTGGTCTAAGGGATACTAATCTCATATAACATAGAATTACACAGAATAAATGAATCCACCTCCGCCATCATATGATTGATCTTCCTTTGTTTTAAAACCTCTATCCATGTTGCAATGGCCATAGCCTCCACCTCCAACACATCACCTCTACCATAAGAGGTAATGAACGATGTAATAACTAAACCCATATGATCTCCAATGACCCCACCCCCATATATCTCCCCCATTAGAAGAGACCCAGTTGTATTGTTATTGAATCCCTGGCATGGTAGATTCCATATAACCCACCATCCCTACCTTGGAATATCATCATGGTTGTCATTTAAGAGATTCATAATAATCGATTTCACCAAAGGTGCTAATTGGAAATTGAGGCACAGTCGAACCAAATCTAGCAGAATATTTTTCATTTTGAAGATTACCCTTAGCTGAGAACTCAATCCATGATTATAACACACTACATTTCGGGCCATCTAGATCGTCCAGCAACTAGCAACAAGAATGATGGTTCTGGTCTTCCTTTCAGCCCCTTGGGAATCAATATCACAGAACCATGAACAAAGAAAAATTTCTTGCACCCCTCTAGAAGCATCCCTACCAAATAACACCCCAAACGTCATCCAAATACCTCTATCCCATTCACTGTCATATAAATGATGACCCACTATTTCATGATTAGTGGACTTGCAACACTAGCACCTAGAAGCCATATTCACAACCATATGTTGCAATTTTTCATCAGTAGGCAGTTCTTTGTTCCTCACATGCCACAATACAAAATTAAATTTGGAGGGAATCTCATCGCACCATGGAGTCATTCCCAATGGGTCTTCATTTGAAATTTCTCTTGTCACATGGGACAAATACTTAATAGAAAAAATACCCAACTTTGAACCTGTGGATATGAGTTTGGTAGGATCATCACTTGTAATAATACCGTTGAAATCATCAAGTTTATTCTCAACAAGATTGGCCTAATGGAATCAAGGATAATCTCTAGCCTTGCTAAAAGATATGTCTATGTTAGGGAAGCCTTGGAAATATAGCCTACCTGACCCCCAATATTGCTTCCATTTATTGATGTTCCCAATTCCCACTAACCACCATGAGTAATGATGAAAACAGTCAATAAAAAGATGAATCATATTCTATATCCAAGAGGAATTCGGTCTCTGATCACTCATATTCTGGTCCTATATGTCTTCCATTGTTCTTCCCCAAAGGGATAAGCATTCCAAAGCATCCCATGCATTCTTCGCAAGAATCCCATGCATGGTTGAGGAGACAATCCTCAGGTTGACAGCCCCTTCTAAGAGTGGTCTTTCATGACATTTCCCTGATGCCCAATCATGACTCCCTTCCATCTTCTGATCCCATATAATGTACACCATAATCTTATCTAGTTTGGAAATCACACTTTTGGGAACCTTCAGGATATAGAGAATATTCATGGTAATGGAGACCAAGGAACTATTCACTAATGTTATATGACCTCCATAAGATAGGAATATTTTTTCCAGTAATAGATTAATCTAGATAGTTTTCTTATGAGTTTATCAAAATGATGGACCCTACGAGAGGAAGGACTAATCGTCTCCCAATGGTACTCCATGGGAAAAGGGCCTCTCTTCAAACTCAAACGGGCATTCACATCCCTCAATCCCTTTTTAGATAACATCCTAATTATAGAAAAAGTGTTTTTCTCTATTTTCCCCACATACCAACTCAACTAATAGTATTCCCTACGAAATCCATTATACCCTTACATAGATCGTATACTTCCATTTTTAAAGTCAATTTTGTTATCTGTAAAAATAACATGTGAGATACCACTTGTAGCATACCTATTATTGTAAGGGATAAATTTAGCCCTTTTAAGGCCTTGAATAATAAAGTAGCTAAAATAATTTTGAGTGAGAATGAAAAGAGTGGGGGAAAAAGTGTCCCCTTTCCAGAGACCACGACACGTATTGAAAACCCCAAATTTCTTACCCATAAATGAATTTGAAATCCACATTGAGCTGAAACAACAGATAAGTTGGTCACTAGTCTAAATAGAGAACCCCATGCTAGTCAAGACTCTAAGAACAAATCCACATTCTACCCTATCATAGGCCTTTGTCATGTCTATATTAACCACAAAATTTCCCAAAAAGTACCTTTTGTTGATTCCATTAACCATTTCCTAGACCACTCCTAATGCACAATATATTGACCACCCGTTAATGAACCATGTTGTTTCAGGGCCATCCAAGAATTAAATTTAATAGCTAGTATTTTATTTAGAATGATGGATAGGGTTATATACATTATATTACACATAAAAATGGTCTGATACTGATCAATATATTGAGTTTTACCCACCTTAGGAATAAGAACCATCGTTTTTGCACAAGAAATACATGGCAAGTCCCCACCCTCGATGAAATCCTGGACAACTCTAACCATGTCCCCTTTAACAAAGTCCCACATCGCAATGTAGAAATATCCAAGGAAGGAATCTGGCCCTCATGTAGTATCCTAGTTCAAAGACCAAATTTCTTCATGAACTTCAGCCTCACCTAGAGTTCTCCTCAAGACCTCATCAATGACCTCAGGAAAAAATCTTGAAATGCCCTCAAATATTTCAGCAGCACCTCTCGAATACCCCCTGCCATACTTGAATTTGTTGCATTCAATATGGATTTGAGAGCCCCATTAACCATGGACCTTACCTAATCATGATAACTAGTGAAGGATCCATCTTCTCAAAAAATATTGGGCTGCCAAACAGGATGATGTTCTCTAATACATGCATGAAAATATCCAGAGTAATGATCTCCCTCCCTAAGCCATTTGAATCTAGAACCCTCTCTGGCTCGCTGCTCCTATATCAGAATAATATTAGTAAGATGATCTTTTCTTAACTCTCATTTCATTAAATATAGAAACATCCCCATCTTGTTACGTGAAATTACCTAAAAATTCACCCTCTTTACTAATATCGGCCAAGTCCTGATCAAAGTCGGGGATCATCTATTTCATGCTACGAAGGAGATTTTTGATTCATCTCAACTTGTTAAGAACAGTAATCCAAAAATTCCCCCAAATATTAAGATTACTAGATTTCCTAACCACATATGACAATCTAGGTTCCACCATCCACATGTTGGAAAATAAAACACAGTCTTACCTACTCGACCCTGCACCCAGAGAAATACAGAGCGAAGAGTGACCTGATAAACACATGACTAGATGAATGACTCTGGAGTCCGGGAACATCGAAATTTTATCATCATTCATCAAGAATTGATCAAGAATACAATAGGTGTGTCCTTCTTCACATTAGTTACTGCAATATGTGTAGCTACTTCCCTCAAAGTCAGCATCCCGAAGGCCGCTCCAAGACATGAAGTAAAAAAATGCGTGGCTGGAATTCCTTGGAATATATCCTCCTCATTTCATCACTTTTGGATATGAAAAAATATTTATATCACCCCCAAAAGTCCATGAAACATCATCTGGGTTAACATCATCTAACTCGTGCCACATAAGTTCTCTTAAATGTATGTCTCACTTGGAAAAGATGAAGTAAAAAACAAACACTTTATTCATAACTGCAATTCTGGTGGTCAGAGACTGATCTGATTCACTCAAAAGATCAATAATACCATGATCCTTCCAAAACAAAAAATATTGTAATTAGGAGGGTCTCTATTCCAAAAAAAAACACAATATTTGAGCCTCCACGCATACTGAATAATATTTGTAGGAACTTGTTTTGGTTCTTGGATAGTGACCATATAAACCTGATTAATATTGAACTCATTGATGATGATGTGAGACTTCCCCTTAGCCATGGGACCATGGTCATTCCAAATTAAAACATTAGACATTGAGTCAGGAATGTCTGGCTATGACCCCAAACTCCTGGACCTCTACAATATGAGGAGACATTTCACATACCATCACACACTATTTTGATTGATATCTTGTTCAAACAACAGCATGCACCTATGGGGAGATTCCCCTGAAGGGAACACTCCTATGGAAGATGCCTTGCTTGTATCTTCTCATGAAATAAAAGCCTACCCTTCCATTTAAATGTTACCAAAAAATGAAGGCATTGTAGAAGAGTGAAAAGGGGAAGGAGATGAAACTGGTGCTGGAAAAGATGGAGGGGAAGAAACCACTGGAGGTGAGCTGAAGGTTAGAAATGGAAGATTCCTATTCAAGGAGATCAAGTGGGAATCAAGATCACATGAGTCTCACTCCAACACGATAATATATGATATACAAATGTGCTATAGAACCCAATACCCAATAGACTATGATCACAAAAAAATAAGAATCGATTAGGTTCATCCACATAGGATAAGGACCTTTATCTAAAAGCAAATACCAAGAGGCCTCACCCCTTATACTATAGATAGGAATCAGATTGTGAGAAGGGGTAGCCCACCCATAATTGAAGTCTAATTTCTGGGATGTGGAGGCCTCTGATATCTGAACAGAGGGAATCAAATTAATTTATTTTCCTTGATCACATCCTAGAGGCTCTGAAGGGACCCATGTGTGAGAATTATAGGGGAGGGACATCGATATCTTCCTATAATTGAAATCCTCTCGGCGTACATTGTAGAAAACTTGTAAGGTATGACCAGAGATATGAAAAAGTGATCAAAAGTAACGAACGGCTTTTTAGAACATATGACGATAATTATCCTTTATTCCATCAATCCTGATCATGATATGTTCCTAGAGGAACTGAGAAATATCCATCTCAACACAAATTCATTCAACTGAAGCCTCTGCTAATGAGAAGCCTGTGCATCAACCCACAAGAAACATCCCAGTGAATCTTCAATTTATTTAAGGAAAGACACATTCATGAGGGGAAAAGGTAACCCTGGAAGCGATATCCAGACTACCTCCATGGATCATTGATGACGGAAATGAGAGTCCATTTACCATTGAGAAAGGGACAACCTCCAGCGACACATGGACTATGCGCTCTTGCATTAAGACTTCAAGAAATTTGTCTTTGAAGGAAAGATGATGCAGAAATCCTTCGAATACAGAATAGACACATTCATCGACATATGTAAACCCCAACACCTGATGCAATCTTGAAAACCTGCAAGTGGAGGCTTATTGGAACCAAATTGTGAAACCAAGGTCCAAAGAATATCCAAGGATTCCAATGTGAAGAAGTCCACTGAAACCTCAAGAATGGTATATCTTTTATCAAAAAAGGAAGAATAAAATGATTGAATATCTGGAAAAGCTTCCTGGACCCACTCTAAGCTAGGGGAGAGTGTAGAAGAGCCTTTTTAGAGCAGGGATGAGGGGGATGAGCTGATCCACCACCCATCACAGGAGAACCATGCACAGAGGAGGGGAAAACCAATATCTATAGAATAATTATTGTCTTTTGTAAAAAAGAGAGCTTAATACATAACTGAGGGAAAACATTAATTTTATGAATAATTATATTATTATATATATGGTAGATCATAAATCAGAATATATATAGATGTTCTGGGATTTATCTTCACAAAGCATAATCGCGGATGTATAATATTTCATTGACTTTGAGTAGACATAAATTAATTTGGAGAATGATTGGCATGAAATAAATCAACTCAAGAATTTGAAGATAAATTATTTTGAGATAAAGAATACAACATGTATAGAAACAAAAAATAATAATATTTGAGTTTATTGAATAAATTTATAGATGGTGTGAAAAACATGGTAAATGTGTTGAAGACTATATAACCCCACTTAATATATATAATAAATATTTTTTAATAGTTAATTAAATTTATAATGTAAATAAGGATTAAAATTCTATAAATTTATATGTTTATATGGAAGTTGGTAAGAAATATAAACCAAAGAATATAGAAAGTTGTTATTCCTCACACATGTCTAGTTTGAAAAATATTTTCTCAAATATTGAAAAAAAAATCAGTGTTAGTGAAATTTTAAAATTATATAAATTTTTAAAACATGGGATTTGGGACTCTTGAGATAGAATCTAAAAGGTTAGAATGAAAATATTAGCACTAGGTTGAAGAAATTTAATGAAATCTTTTTGTCTATACCAATTATGTGATGATGGAAAATAGTTTATCTCGATCAAAAATTCAGTCACCATTAATATTTTAATGCATGGAAAATATATCCCTAAACCAAAGAGAATATGTTACAACCTATTCCAAATTGGCGATCCAACCAATTCATAATAATTTAGTTCTTAATATGAAATCAAACCATGAAATAGATGGATATGATATCTTTCTCAGTGAAATATGATTAAAATATCAATATATTTTATGGTGAGATGACTTCCCAAACCCAATAGGGAATGTGATGATATATTTGAAGCATTCCAGAAGAATAAAACACTATTATGAACTAACAATGGAGTAGAGACTACATCCACATGGATAGTACAACTCATTCACTTATATATTTTGAATCCTATAAGGATTTAGTATTCTTTATTTGATTAGTATTTTATTACATTAATTGATGATTATGATTATATGCATAATTTAATGTTTATAAAAAATAAGTGACAAGCAATGTAAATGTAAAAAATAATTAATTAAAAAAATGACAATAAATTTTGAGTATAAAAAATGATATTAAATATTAGATAATTTTAAATAGTGTAAATATAATGATTTAGAAATATATCTTAAATAATTTGAATTTATAATTATTATAGAATTCAATACACTCCCCAACAATAAGGTATTTAATAATATAAGATTTTATTTTTAGTTTACATGGGTAAAATAATTTTTTCATAGCACAATGTCTCTACTTTTTTAAGTGGGATGTTGAATATATTATTTTAAAAATACAGAATATATATTATTGGGACCTTATACACACATGACACTATAATAATTTATTTATAAGGAAAATATCATAGTGATGTAAAATAATGTTTTTTTTCATGTATTTTTAAATGAAGACTTAAATTTTTAATCACTGAAATTTTTATTAGAAATTATATAAAGTGGAATTCAGTGGATACATATCAAATGGAAGTGCTTAAAATATAGATATTATAGACATCAAATGAAAGTGAAATTTTTTAATTCGATGATTATTGAAAATATTTTTAATTTAGATGTTAATGATAAAGTAGATTTATAAAAATATGATTCCAATAGTAAACCAATTTTAATAAAAATAACTTCATGCGGTAAATAGGGAAATTTTTATCCAAATTGATTCCATAAAACAAGCGATGAAGATGAATAAGATAAAAATTTGAAACTAAGACACTAAGGACTATAGAATAATATTGTTAAAGAAAATATTATTGTAATTTTATGTTCTCTAATTTGAAAATAAAAATATTAATTCATGGAAATAAAACTTCTCTCGTCTATTGAATTGAATAATAAAAATATAGTATGTGAAATTAAGTATTATCAGAAGATTTATTAATTAGTTGAGTATCCCTATCTTATTGGGAATAATTATAAAATTTATTTTTTTACCGAGGCATGAAAATAAAAACATCATTTATTCCAAATGGGATTTATGAAACAATCCTAATGAGAAAGGTGAGGTGTCTAGATAAAATGTAAGATAGATATGAGAAAAAATATTCCCAAATAGATGTGATATACATTTAAGATAATTTTCCACTAGTGAAAAGGATTCAAGCATTCAGGATTTATATTATAAGGGTATCACACAAAACAAATAAGTAATTCTAAAAGGGTTTCAAGCCTTCCTTCCTACATGGATATCTGGATGATTATTTTTTATTTATAAATATCAAGGGTTTATCCTAGAATAAGAGAGTAGCATGGTTTATAATTATATAAATCATTTATATGCCTAAATAAAAACCATATACCCTTGTTGTCTACTTTGGATGGATTTCTGATACAAATTCTATTTACATATGAGAAGGTTTATAGTATCATTTATATATAATATATGATAATAAGTATTATATTTTTATAGCATATCTTGATTATACAATATTTTTGGGTAAAAATAATCCAGTCATTAATTAGTATCTATCTAAGATGAAGAATCACAAGATGATTTCTTTGATGTGTAAAATACACTAATTTCTATGGTAATACATTGTATAAAAATTGAGCAATCTATTATTTCCCCAAATTAAATATACTAGATTCTTTTTGAAAATATTTATTGTAGAGGATCTTAAATATGCATTGAAAATCAATGAAATGGTTTTCATGTTATTCACATATGAAGTAAAAACCCACATAAATATAAATTATTTTACGAAAATCGTTGGGCTTATGATATACAAAATACATCAAGGACATATATAGTGTATCAAGTAACTCATTGTGAATTTTATCAATGTAATCCTAAATGGTATAACTTCACATTAGTAAAATAGATTATGTGGTAAGTTAAATGAACATTGAATTATGGTTTTTTTTTAAAAAAAATTGATTTGGTTTTATAGATACAAAATGGGAATGAGACAACATTGATTCATTCTCCACATCATGTGGAAACATCATTCCCAGATATGGTTATGTTATTTATCATATAAAGAAGCTGGTATATGATAATTTAAAAATAGATGAAGTAAAATATATTATAGCTAACAATGCGAGAAAATAAAAAGTTTGGATGAAATACCATTTTTTAAATATAAATGTTGATGTTGAGAAACCCACTAGGGAATTATTGTGAAAATTAGTGTTTTGATTACCTCTTATAAAATAATTATCATTGAATTCGATGCTTTTCCAAATATTCATTCTAATTTTTAAAGGATCATATATTTTCTAAATAGATGATTTCAAATTCCATATGAGTCATCATAGACATGATATGAGTCATTTCTTCTCATGGGTGGATAATTTCATGGGAATGACTATATTGTAAGTGTATTTGAAATTACATCGGATTCATTAATGACTTTTTAAGAGACATAGAGGGATATATAAGACTCTTTTAACAAAATATATATGTGGAAATTCTTGAATTCTGTAAGGGTTATTGTGAACTATATTATTTTTTTTAACTCTGATGATATATCACATAATGTAAAAATACAAAAAAAATTGATGGTAACATCAAAATATATCATAAGAGTAATGTTAATCTAATGAAATGGTATATAAGTGTGAAATTGTATGATTAAATTACATATAATTTTTTATATATACTTATAATGAATTAGTTTATATATTTCCAAATTAAATGTTCTTAACATGAAAAATGGAATATTTTCTACTTTTTAAAATTAATAAATCACATGAAAATGAATATGATTTTATTAAATACGAGTACAAATTTTTTTTTCTATGAGAATATATGCCTTCCCAAAAATAATAAATGAGGGTGAATCTAACTAAATAATGTCTACTTAAATGATCCTATTATATCACATGATTATATTTTGGGAAATTTAAAATTTATTTTTAAGAATGAATTTAAAGAAAAAACTACTAGTAGAATAATCATGACTTGTATTTATATATTTAAATGTAAATGAGGTAACCATGGGAATTTAAATTGAGAAAAGTGTTAAATGAAGGAAATATTTGGAGACATTGGGAGTATGGCCTTGTGAAAAGATAATTGAGGAAATGAAAAGATAATCATGCTATGAAATATATTTGTGATGTTTACCTACAATATAAGATAGTGGTTGGATTTTATGAAACAAATTTTCACTAGAATATAAAAAATGTGATATATTAATGGGGTATATTTGGGATAAATAATGTAGTGAATTAAAATCTAATAGAATTGACAATTAAAGATGAATATGGGATAAAATTAGGCTTTATCGGATATAGGAAAATTATTAATATAGGAGAATTTACTTATTTGAGAATAAGAAGTAGATGATTAACGAATACAATATGATTTGAGTAATGAATACTAATTTGGGATCCAAACTACATAACATATGTCAAATTACATGAATATGTTTTTACACAATGATAGTATTATCATTAAGGCTCTATAAAAAGATAAAAATCATTTTCTATAGAAACTTAGTTTTATAGTAATACAACTCACCCTAGTTTAAAAATTTATTTACCTATAAGAGTTAGTTTATATATTGTGGTATATTGTGTATGTGATGTGAAATTCCTAAGTCAATTGTGATATCTCCCTAATGACTTGTAATATTAAATTGATTATTTTTAGAAATTTCATACTTAAACTCACCCATAACATATCACGGAATATGTATCATTTCTATGACTGAACCATGTAATAATTAAGTTTCCTTGTAAACATTCATATACATTTCATTTTTTTATTGGTGATATATATTCATGAGAGTAATTAAACATTAAAATAATATATGATTTTTCTATTTGAAAGAAACTATACAGGATAACATCCCCTGATTAATCAATTTAAGGGAATGTGTGATGGAAGACACTTAGTGGAAAAAATATAACATCATGTTTGATTGTAATAAAAATGTATAAAATCATCCACCTAATTTTTTCTATGGGATTTTTCAATTATAAGGATGTAAAATCCCTGAATTCGTTATTTAGTCCCATCAGTTTCATTCCAAAAACCTCTAAAAATGACGATTTAAAACTAAGAAATACTCAATTGTCATCAACTCAATATCCATCCACCAAAACTATATAATAGTTTTTATCAATGACTTTAGAACCAAAACATTCTCATTCTCGATCATGAACTGTTTATTATAGATAATCCTTTCAAAACCTTTTCTTTTACATTATTATTATTTTCCCACTTTATTTAGAACATCTCTTCTTATTGACCCATCATAAATGGAAATTATGAACCCTATAAGAGTATCTAGATTAGTTTCCTCAAAATTTACCAGCATCCACTATAATCAATTATATATAACCAACCAATTACAAAAACTCAATCAGAAACAATGAACCCCACTAAATCAAAAAAGTTTGAGGGATCATGATAGACTTCAAAAATTATATTACAAGTCCTTGAGAACAATCTCACTAGTTAACTGATATATGAAACACTTTTTCTATACTTTTTTACCTAAAACAATAAAATATATATATATATATATTTATTTATTTATATATTTAATTTCACTTATAAAAAATTATAATTTTAATAATTATAACTGTGATATAATTAAAAAAAACAAAACATGAAAATTTATTTTATTAATTGGGAACCCTATATTTATATAATTAGATCCATGAAAATAAATTCTATTTAATGTTTAATGAGGTTGTTCTTGATCCAAATTCATTTTAAGGTGTCATTATGTGGGGGGGGGGGGGGTGAGTTCCCTTTTATATTCGATGAGGGGTGTAAATTATTATAAATACAGAAATGTATTTCGTATTTGTATGTAATTATTACCTCATATTCTTTAAAAATGATAAATAAATGATTTTATAGATTCTTTGTTTGATACATACCTCCAATACACAAATTAAATACAAATTTTTTCATATTATTCTTTAGTCATTATGTTAACTCAATTTATCCCTTTTAGATTTGGACATGGTAACTTGTATATTTTTATTCACCTAGGTAATCAATAATTTTAGAAATAAATTAAAATGATATTTTTTAGATAATTTACACCTAATTATTCTAAATACTAAATCAAATTCATTAAATAAAATGAATATATGTGTATAAAATGAATTTTTTACAAACACATGTAATGAATGAAACATTGTTTTAACCACAATCATCTAAATTAATTTTCAATATTTTACCCAATAAGAATGGAAAAAATTAATTTAAAACTATTTGATAAAACAAATTATCCTGATTCCAGATATGGAATCCATTTTCTTAAAATTAAATTCATATAATTGGAATTTTTAATTTTATCATTAATCTAATATATGCAATGAGAATGTGGGTTTTCCAAGAAAAAAAATTTATAATGATATAGTGTTTTTATATTCAATTTCAATTTGAAATTGATTAAAAGGTCAAAAATTATATTAAAAATGTATAATTGAACTAACTATACTTTAAAAATGATTATAATATTATTAATCATTATAATTTAATAAAAAAATATGTTTTCAAATAAAAATTCAATATTCCCTACTATTCATCAAAAAATTAAACATTTCAGATAAAAACCTAATAACTCACTGCATAATAATTATTAAATTTTTAATTAAATCATAATCTTTTTTTACATATAAATCTTATAAATTTTTTGAATATTAATTATTTTTATTTAAAAAAAGGCTAAAGCTGAAGCCTCGTTTATTAATAAAGCATAGCAAACACCTCTTTTAACTGGGTAGAGGGAGACACATTACATATCATGAAGGCCCCATAGGCATTTATCCCATTACATGGCCTATAGGCCCAATGTTTTTGCCCAAATCCCATTCTATGAATAGTATTGGTACAGTACCCACATGCTACCGTACCACATAGTACCCATCGTTGCTATAGTGCCCTGCCGCTGCTATAGGGACCTGCTACTGTTATAGTACCTTGCCGCTGCTACAGTGCCATGTCGCCGCTCTAGTGCCCATCGCTACTACAGTTCCACCACCACTACTGTCTGCAACAAATGCTGCTATAGTACCTTCACCCAATGGGTTTTGAACCCCAATTTTTCATGTAGGATAATGGGGTTATTACCACTAAGCCAAACCCCAACTACACAAAAATTAATTATACTATTTTTTGAAAATATATATAATAATATTTTATAAAAAATTTTATTTTGAAACATGTAAAGACATTATAAAGAATTATTTATTTTATTTACAGTTTTAATTCGTTATATAAACTAATTAAACATTATATTTAAAAATTATTCGTTACATTCCCATACTGTTATACTCATGTTATTCATACATATCTCCATTTTTTTACCCTTACTAATCATTTGAGCTCACCTGTTATTCTGTTTCCATTCCATGTTTATGAAGAAATGTTATTAAGTATAATTACTAAAGTAGGAGAGATTTATGGGATCAATTTAATATACTTAATGAATTAAGAATATTTTGTTCCTTGTTTCTGAAGGAAATAAATTATTACAGAACTCATGTGTATGTTTGTGTAACGTGAAGAATATTCATCTAAAAATATTTAATATCAATGTGTGAGAATACTAGTTCTCTATAATTAGTATTAGAGGATAGGTTTATTTATAATTTGTAAAATATGATTTGAAATCATTATTGATATCCCTTATAATATTCATAAGGAAATAACTTGGGATGTCTCTAAGGATAATTATGAAGATGAATTAAAGTGTAGGAAAATGTCCTAAATTTTTTGAAAGGGAATGATCGAGTGGCTTCTATGAAATTAAAATCCTCTTAGGAAAATTATTTTTTATGCATCTCTATAATAGTATTACATACAAATAAAAACACAGAAAAGGGAAAATTGATCATGACTCGATAGTCACTTAGTGCACAACAACTGGCCTTACTGCACATGTGGCTTGTCACTCCCTAGGTATATGTTTTTTAAATTCACAAACTCTTTATGAACCATCATGAAGTACATAAATAGGCGGTCATAATTAATGACCTAAGATAATCTTATGGTTTCATATATTAAAATGTAGGAGTCTTTATCAAGACATACTATAAACAATTTTCATGACTAGTTTATTTTCCTCTATGATTAGTGTTGTACACAATATGTTTTTTGGTTTCAGTAAATGGATGTAACTAAAAGATACTAAATTAACAATGAATGTGATGGTCAATTTACTAAAGGGGATTCTAATGGGAGTACTATTAGAGTTCATTATGTTGTGATAATTCTTAATCTATTTTTATAGAACCTGATTAATTATGTACACCACAACCAACTCTTGAAATCACAAATGAATATAAGGACTAACTAAACCGAGAGATCAAGTAATTTATACCATTTAGGAAATAAGATTAAGTTTCTAATATTTTAAAAATGATGGAATAATCACTCAATGTAATGTCTTAATGGAAAAAAGAACATATTTTATTTGTGGTCAAAAAGGGCTTACAGTAAAAAAAATTAGTGGAAAATAAATAGTACATTAATAAACTTGATTGGAATATTGTTCCCTTGAAGTATTATCAATGGATAAATTTTTCACATGTATAATGTGTGGTAATTATAAAAATTAATGTCTTAAAAGGAAATCTCAAGTATTTAATCATCATTTTTATATGAGTAATGGTTATATTTTTGATATTGAAAAGGCTAAAAATGGTATAAGAAATGAAAATAGTGTTATAAAAATGACGATGAAGACTAGTTATTAGTTTTAGAGGTATTCGGTATGATTGATGTATATATTTATTGGAATTAAACAATTATGAATCAGTAAATATATAAGGATATTTCATTATATGATTTTCATTAATGATTTGAAACAAATATTTTAAATGGTTGTGATGGACTAGAAATGTGATTTAATGGAAATGAAATATTTTTATTAAAGTAATATGACCCTTAATATAATATTATATTGAGAGAATGACGTTTAGTTTGAATAAATAGATGATTGATATGGATAATGCATTTTTGGTAATATTGATGTCCTCAGATCTGAAAACCAATTTTCTAAAATAGTTTTTTCTTTTATCATTAATGGAGTTTACAAAATTATTTTTCCTATTTAATATGTTCAATAATAATAGTATTTATTCAGGAAATGATAAAGCATTAATTTTTTTATTGAGGTGTTATGGTATTTTTTGATATAAACACACTTCATAAGAATATATTACCAAGGTGTTAAAATAATTTGCATGTGACCAATAAGAGCTCCTTAATGGTATTTGTATTATTAATGTTATGTTGATTTTAGGAAATTTTAGTCACATTATTTCTAAATTTTTCGACTTTATTATTTTGGATTGTTCTTAAGGTCAATCATTTATGAAATTGTTGAAGATGAAATTTGGATAAGGATTTCTATATAGGTGTATAACTTCATTATATGAAGATTTATTCATATTAGATAAACTATAATAACTATGTTTATGTGAATATTACTAAATATATATGGAATGATTAATAATTCTATTTATTGATTTTATAATCAATTAGGGAATCTGGAACAGAACATTTACCTTCGCTATTAAGAGTAGTTGATGAAGTGAAAATTGATCAACGTATAACCAATGGATGAGATTATTTTAGAGAAAAGAAATTAAATCATGTAAGTATATCTTATCATGAAAATTATTTATCCTTAAGAAAAGGATATTATAATAAAATTTTGTCCAATTATTATCATTTTTGATGATATCAATGACCTTTGTCACATCACTTAGATTTTTTGTTTGGGGGTGACTAACATTCTCTCGATCAACCAATTTATTATGATTAATTATTTATATCACTAAATATACATAAACATTTCTTTTATGTTCATGTTTCCACTTCCCACTTATGTTATCCTATTTGGAAACTTAGTATGTGTTATTCTAGAAGAATTTTGCATGTCGATTGCTATTTCTCAATAGGGCATTTTTTAAAAAGCTTTACATAGTTGGTTTCTAGGAAATAATTTCATAATGTTAAAACATTGATGATTGAAATGAATTTTTAGTGAGAAAATTACTTTATGTGGGGTATAATGTAACACCCCGATATTTTTTAATTGTTTTTTTCAAGGAAATTTATTCTTTTTGGTATTTTTCATTTCACACAACAATATTTTTATCATGTGTTACACATAACAATATATGTATCATATTTATACTTAATTTTGAGTTTTTATTTAGTTGAACAAAACACAGATTTTTTCTTATATTACACGCATTATTGATTTAGTCTGGAATTAGTTGAAACATCGAGTTTAAACAAAACGTCAAACAATATTAAAACATTAATATTTATTATATTATCTATTAGAATAGTGGTTTTGAATAAGATTAACTAAATTATACAAATATAGGGTTTACACATGTATATTTAATGAATTTTTTGGTGAATAAATTATTCAAAATGAAAATAAAAACCATTAAAAATAAAGGAAATCGTTTTATGAAAAACTATTTTTCATAAATATTTTTTTTACCACAATAAACTAAAAAATAACATTTATTAAATTATATTAATGAAATATAAATATTATAAATTCAATAAATTCTTAAAAATCCATCTTATCTTTGACCTAGACAATAAAAAATAATGAATCTAATTTTACACATAAAAGATTATATTGTAAAAGGAAGTTTTTTCACCAGTGGAGAAATAATTTTTAATCTAGTTTTAACCAATGGTATAAAATTTATGGGAAAAAATAAAATTCATTTCATTAAATTATAATATAAAATTTTTGTTAGGGTAACTGTTTGTGACATTTCTAAAAATAATCATTTTTCTGTGAATACTGAAAAATATTGAATTTTAAATAAAAATATCATTTTCATTCAATTTATTTATAAAGTGAATTTAAATATAATATTGTGTTTTATGAATAATTATTTAAATTATTCATATTTTCATCCTAATTTTGTCTTTTTAGTCATTTTAATATTTATTTTTGATATACAGAATTAGTAATCTTTTCAATATTTTCACTTTAAAAAACTTCTCTGTTATAGCATTTGTGGGATGTCGGTGAGAATAATATTAAATTTGATTTTCAAAATATAGTGAGTTAAATTTTGAAAAATGGATTCATTATTTGTTATAATAAAATATTATATTATATAATAAGATGAAATTAAATTTTTACATAAATATATTGTAAAAATTGTCAATATTATTTACCACGGGTAAGGAACAAATGGATTTACGTGGGGTTAAAAAAAGAAGATACATGTAAAATATGAAGAAAAAATTTTATAAAACCTATTATATTGAAATATTTATACCTTATCTATTATATTATCAAGAATAATTCATTTTTCATTCTTTTGAAATAATTAAAATGTCATTAGAATTTGTTATTTAAAAAAAATACGATTTTATCACTCACTTCACTTATAAAAGGTGACCCCTTCACTTCTATCCCTCAAAAATTAAAACCCTTCTGGTTTAGCCATAAAATTCCCAAATCACCTATGAAATTATCATCTATCATCTTATATTCCTTTTATTTTACATAAATCAAACATATAATAGCTTTTCGTTTCAATCCAAAGGGGGATACATGAAGAAGAGGTAATGTTAATAAATGATCATTTTTTGTTTTATTTCTTCATACACGCCATTATATTATTTTTATACAATTATGATATAAAATCCTAATTATATAAAATATACAATGTTGATTTTATGTTATGTTAATTACCATAAACCATGTACACTTCTGTCAAATGGGTTACGATATAGTAATTCAAGTGTGTGGAGAATTATCTCCTCACAAATTGATGTCATTAATTTTTCCATTACCACCAATCATGGTTAGAAATAATGATGAATTTAATGACTAAATAATAAATTTATGATATTATTGTTTCTATGTAGTAATTTTATCTTTCATACCTTCATGATTTAAAATTTATAGGAATATGATGACTTCTGTAGTTTTCATGGAAGAAAACCACCTCGTTAAGAGAAGTTATTCATTCATACATTACATTGAATGTATAAATGATGTTTTTAATAAACATATGTGATATATATGACATAAATATTATTCTATAATGATAATATACATCCTTTAAATTTCTTATTTTCAATGTGACAAGAAAATGGAAATGATATTCATGTGTATATAAGACCTACCGTCTCCATGAACGATGTATTTCATTTTATATAATTAATTATTATGGATTAATATAAATAAATATATAATAAATATATATGATATTTATATCATGGTTAAATATTTTGGTGATTATTATATCATAATAAATGTAATAGAACCTAATTAATAACAAATAAAACCCTATAAGAAATCAAATTGGTTATTGCACGAATGAAAAAATTAAAATGGAATTGGTAATAAAATGGTAATAAATAGAAATAATTAAATAATATATGGGTTGATTTATATAATTATGGTTGTATAATATATTTATAATAAAAATATAATAATTTTATATGAGGTTCGAAAATTTATGAAGGAATTTTAGAATTAAGATCTTCTCTATGGGACACTTGTCATCTTCACCTCAAATTTCTTTTATACAATTGAATATAATATATTTTATGAAAATTACATGTAAAATTGTTTTTATAATATATAAATTTTAGAATATCTCATTAACAGGTTTTATATTTATATACTTATCATATCAGTAATGGATGTTTATATTCATTTTATTTCTTTGAGACATGTGATTATATTATGCATATATCTTCTTGTAAAAGGTGTTTGTACTACCCCATTGACATTAAATATCATGAATATATTTATCCGATTGATATTTCTTCAAATTATTTAATGATATTCCATCATTGGACTTATGTTTCAATGTTACCAAAGTTGTAAATATTTTTATTTTATAATTTCTTAATTTATCTTGGTCATTTCTGATTATGTTTATGATGATTGGATATTATGATTCATATCTCAAGAGACAATTATGTTTTATTCTCCAATGGTTATGTCATGAAAATGAATTATTTCCCTTAATTTTTTTATTTTAAAAAATCAAGTGTTTAAAAATATAAATTTAATAAAAATCATTGTTTTAGTGGAAAAAATATTTAATCCAAAACTATATTTTCTAGAAATTTAAAACTAATTCTCAAATTTTCTTCAAACTGATTTTTTAATGAAAATTTACCCATTATTTATTTTTAAAAAAAATTAAAAAGAATATTCATGTACTTTTGAAAAATAACTCCCTTTTTATTTTATAGAAAATATGAATGGAATATTTTTGCCTAGAATAAATAAAATTTCCCACTATCAGAACCCTTATTTTCATTTAATACTTCACCATAAATATTCAGGGATACATTAACAAAATAATTTTCAGAAAAAAATGTTTTTTAAAATGTTTTTTAACTTGTAAATAATATTTTTCTCAAGAAGATATTTAATTTTTTAGGAAAAATTCTATTATAAAGTTTCATGCGTAAATTCAAGCAAATGTATTTTCAAAATTTTGTGGGTTATAAAAATTGATTCTCAATAATAATTTATATTTCTAGAAAAATATTAAAAATTATTTACATTTAAAAAATATTTTCCATCTAAGATGAAATTGTTTGATGTAACATATTATTTTCCTAGGATATAAACCAAGGATATAATTCTCATTATTTATCTAAATAAATTAATATGAAAAGATGTTTATGAAACAAGTATCACTTCCATGGGTTATTACATGAAAAAATTCTCATGAAACTCATTTATGTTTTCACACATTATTATTTGATGATATAATGAAATGATTATAAAACATATATATTTAACCAGGTTTATGTTATGAGAAATTTGTTTTAAAGACCATTTCATTTCATGGGTTCAAATACAGATATTCTTTTAATATCATATCGTATACAAATATATGATTTTATTTATGTGAAAGTGGTTACATTGTAACCAAGGAAGATTGTAACATTATAACCAATAATGGTGGTTTCTAATAAATAAGGATGATGGAAACATTATAACCGAGGATAGTGTTTATGTTATAACAAAATATGTGTGGGGAATATATCTACCTCCAATAAATTGTATCAGTATGGATAACTCATGTTTAGTTATGTTCACTGTGAACCTTTTTATATGTTGAAATGTAATGTTTGAGCATGATTACATGTCTACATTGTTATGCTAGGAATTATCTATCATGTGAATAATTTCATGTTTTGACCTAGTTTCATTTTCATAAGTTTATGTGAGGGCCTAATTTCATGTACACAACTTATATAGAGAATTGGTTATTATTTTTAAATGTTTATAATTTTATATACTGATATGTAGGCCAAAATTATAAGACTTATTCCAACATTTTATTCTATCATTTAAATGTTTTTGAAGCATTTCACTGGGGTTCTCCAAAAGGCATGTTGTCTACTATGATGAATGTATTGTTACCTAAATTACCACATTCCAATGGCAAGAATAATTTTCAATATCATACAAAATGGTTGCTCCTTCATTGAAATTGGATGATAGGTTGCCAGGTCTCTCCTTTGGTGGATTCCTCTTTGGAATTAATTTCATGTTATGGGTCTCCCTTAGAGATTAAGATTTTTTTTCTAAAACTCATCCTGGTTCCATCTCTTTGTGGAATCTGGTAAAATACGCTTCTTCAATCAGGACATTCAAAAGGGTCATGTAAAGGCATCAAGATTTGTTTAGGATAGTGGTCACATTGTGCATCAATGGAATATCATGACACTCAAACATTGGTACACCTGAATTTTCCCTTATTAGAGGTCTTGTTGAGGGTGTGGAAGCCCTAGGAATCCCACATAAATTGTGGGGTATCCTATGATAGAGTTATGTCTCTGATTCATTCTTTGGCTTTCCATGTTTAACACAGGGTATACCAAAAGTTTAACATTTGAGGGATAAATATTAGACCGATGGGAGAACTGATGAGAGTGCATCAGATCAGTGCATCTGTAGAAGGTATAACCAAGATTTTTTTCCAAATGGGTGGATTATGGATCACTATTATGATAGAACTGGGGATGAATTTATCAATAGAAAAGTTATTACACTATGAAGGCTGATCTATACATCAAAAGTGATGGATTTGGGAGGCACACCCCAAAAGTGGAACACCAATGTTTACCATTAGATGGGATTGAATATCAGATTTCATTCCTACATAACTTGTATAAATGATAGAGATCAAAACCCACATAGTACAAAGAGGTGATTTGGGGATTACACATGGCTAGCTGATAGTATGGATGACATGATTTTTCTGAGATATGGTGGCTCGGATGAAATCAAGATGGATATGGAGGATGTATTGAAAGATAAATATGAATGACATGAAACCGATGTCAAGGGGAGACTATTTGTCTTAAACCTTATGGGGCCTTCTTACATACCCCATTAGCTGGTAAAAAAACTCCAAATTGTTTCATGGGGAGATACGACACCTAAGGAGGCAGCCCATTAGAATGGAGTGTGTTGATGGGGACCCGATGGAAGTAGAACCTTATGGTTAGGGCATGATCTTCTTGAGACATAATGTCATAGAGGATAGATCATGATGTTAAATGGGTGATGGGATTGATCCCTAAATACGATTCGTATATTCCCTATGTAGAAGGTAGGGATCAATGTTCATGTCATTCATGATGGAGGTAGAGAATCATGGCGCACAAAATGGATTACGAACCAGATATGTGCCAAGGGTTTACACGTGGTTAAAAACCTTTTACAATATGATCACACTATGTTGGAAGATTATGGTGAAGTGCAGAGCTTATGCATGGTGAGGTGACCATACAGATGGACCCAAACACCTCAAAAAGATAGTGTTAAGAGACATGTCCAAGGAAAGGAAGATGTCACATAAGTACGGTATATCCATAGAAAGAACATCACAAGATTACCATTGGTTGGGAATGAACCTCGTGATGGATTCCTACATACCTTGTGTATATGAAAGGGATAAATTAATGAGGTTATTGGTCTGATATGATGTTTAACATCATTGATTGAGTATGTGAAGTGGACCGACGTGAAAGAGAAGAAATAGATGGATTCTGGGAAATGAATGTTAGGGAGGAATCCTACATACTCTACTCAGAATATAGGGATCAAAATCAATGTAGTTTGGAAGAGAGGGGGAATAGGGATTATGCATTTCATGTTAACTATTTACTCTAAGCCCACATGAGTCATTCCTTGTGTGAGTTGAAAGAGGAAACAGTAGACCTGAAAATTGTGTTGCATAAGGTCTAGCCATGAGAGGTTGTGTGGGGCTAACACATGGATAGAAGACCGATGAGATGGGTATTGGGAGTTTCTCTAGGAGGGATTCCCAAATAGGTAGTTCATGGCTTATGGGGGGACTTCCCAAGGTGCAGGTGCTGATAAATCCCAATGGGAGAGGGAGTGGTAGGGCGTTGGTGCCAATACCATTTTTGTTCATCCGAGACATGCCATGCATGCGACAACCACAATTTATCTTCATGTGTTGAGGATTTGGGTGTCTGGTAGTTTAACATCATATAGCTCGGATGATGATGACTCACTTTCATCCCTTGGACATACATAACTTGTACTAACCCACACAAGGGGAAGGGACGACACAATTAATTCCCGACATGAGTGAGGTGAGGGAGTGTTCAATTGACTGGCCCATGTTCACATATCTATGAGATGAAGAGATATATGTGATCATACCATTTTCAAGAAGAATAAGGTTGGGTAACATAACATGATTCACCACTCAGGGAACTATGAAATCATTGTGTGCAAGCCTGGAGGGACGCACAGAAGTGGTGCGTGCAAGAAAAATAATTTTCATTCAAGAGGAACTCAGAAATGGTTTCTTTGGATTAGAAATATTCATGGATTTCATAAGAAATGGGGAAATAATGACTGGGTACTTTCGTGAAAAATGAGAGGGATTGGGTGAAAATGTCACTAGAAAATGAAATGGCTTGCGTGCAATAAGGGACTATTCCATGTGCTTCCAATAGGAAAAAATTGAAATAGGTGTGGGTCATTCCCTTTCCTGAAAACATGAAGGGGGCCTATGGGGAACTATCGCGCAAGATCTAGTACCATGAATTCATGACTTCCACATAGTCACGAATGGGGTGTCTGGCTCACATGAGAGCACAAAAATTTGACATTCGAAGAAATATATCTATTATAGTGTGTAAGCCTCTTTATATAGGTGAAAATATTTGTGGGGGTGTCAATGAAGGGTGGAATAAATGCAATCATTTGAATTCTCATTGGGAACACATAGAATTTGTACACAGAACATCCCTTTTGCGAGAGGTTACATCTTCCTTCATGCATCATACATGGCCATATTTCTAGTGGTCAAAGAATATGATGGTATTTGACATAAAATTTGAAATGGAGGAGTCTTGCATCCAGATATCTATCATGCATGCAAGCTACAAATCTTGCACGCGACTCCCTTGGATTTCTTAGAATAATTCACTGAGTCAAATTATGCCTTTATGTTTCTCAAATATTACATTCTATAGAATCAAGATGAATTCAGAACAAAAAAATTCCCCCCCCCAAGAATGTGAACTGAAAGGGGTCATAAAGGACAGGTTTTGAGAGAAACACTAAAGAGAACTGTGTTCTTATGGTGGTGAATGCAAGATGTCAAATCTAACATGAAATGATTCTTTCGTGTTCATAGAAGACTCGGTTCATGCCAATAAATATACAGAGGTTCCCAAGGCATAGTACCATTGATTTTCATATGACATGAAATTATCTCTCATTCATGTATTTTTCTCTTTTATTTTATATAAGAAGTGAAATTTAGTGGGTGCCTTACACAAAACCACTGGATCTTACCTACATTGGAAATAGTCGTGTTTCTTTTTAGATTTTACCAATCTTGATAAAAATCGTCTATCTTGAACAATAAATTTTAATCTTTCAGGACAATACATTTGTGTATTTGTGACATACCTGATATGGATGGTGAACATACATCTATTAAGAGGGAGGGTGCTTCAGTTGCAAGGACTGCTGAAATAATCTCAACCCTAAAATTCTTCATGCAGAAAGGGATATGTCTAAAAATCAGATTCTCATAGGAATGATTTCGTAGGATCAAAAGGAATACATCATGATTAATATCCTCTCATTATAGAACATTGGAATTTTTGAAAAGGTGGTTATATTGGGCTTTGAGACTGACTCTTCACGCTTGTGGGTCATGCCTGAAGATAACCTTCAATGGTTCAACATCACAAATAACAGCTACCCTTCTATGGAGACTTGGGATATGGATGTTTATGTCCTGAATATGAAGATATTTATAGTCATGGGGACTGAATGGGTTGCTTAATAATTTCCTACCCACTATGCAAGAACCTTCTAGAGTAGTATCAGTGAGGAGATAAAGGGATGGTAGTAGGATTGGGACCTAAGGTCTGGGGGTAATTTCATGAGAAAATGGACTTGGGTGTACTAGGTGTGCCAATCATGTGATGAATTCGGGGTGGATATTTGACACATCAGGTTATTCGAGGCTTTGTGGACATCAAATTCTCTTTTCTACCACCACTAGTGTTTTTTAGGAGAGTTGTTCAGTAAGTGGTCTCCAGACATGACAACCTTCCACCTACACCATGGGAGGTCAATATCATTATTTGAGACGTTCACTACATCAAAGGAATTCATATAGAAGTGTTCTTGAATGATTAAATCCTATAAAAAAAGAAATTATAAAAATATAGGATATGATACCTTATTCTGAAATGGAATCTGCTAGATCTGAAGGTGGATAAGAAGATGATCAACTACATCCTGAAATATATTTCTTACCCAGCATGGTTTGGGATATTCTTCAAGGGGTATAATGCAGCGAGGATGTTAGTCTGACGAAAGTAGTTCCTAAACCTATCAAAAATGGAGAAATGATGAATCATATTGGGTGGTCTTTGTGGCAGGTGAATACAAATAATTGATCTTTAGTGTGGATGAAAGACGGGGTCCAAATTTGCAATATGTTAGTTTCCTTGATGCCTTCCAAATTGGGTGGCTACAACTAGATAAAGATATGTGGATAGGGGTACATCCATGATTGATGGTGATGGCTGGGTCATGGCAGCAGACCACAAGGTCAATCTAGGAGTCCCTATATTAACAAGGATTTACAGAATCATGCAGCACAATTCATGTAACGGCATTCTTAGAAAGGTATTTGTACTATTACAAATCAATAATGGTTGGGTTTCATCTCACTATGGTGGGTAAAATTCCCTAATTCCATCCATATTCAAGATGATGGACTATGGCCATCTTGATTGGATATCACTAGGGTTCAGCCACTAACGCTCAACAAGGAGCAGATTAAGCTTTTTATTGGAAATCATGTGAACATAAACATTAAACCATTCCATACCATGGTTTATTAGATGTTGGATAACCTATTAGGTATACCGTAGTAGTGGGAGTATCTATTGATAATAATAGGCAGTGTGCTAGTAGCTCAGATCGATGGGAAGATACATTGGGAATCCTACGTCCCATCAAGGGTCTCCAGATAGTTTGGGTACCTGAAGCAGATTCCACAAGAAGGGTTTTTAGAGGTCATGTAAGAGAACCACCCTTTCATACATCTCTATTTGTGGATCATGTTTACAACCACCATCTTTAGTGAAACAATCATATTTTCCCCACTGCTATCAGTGTTGGCCTGCCGATAACATATGTTGACCATAGGGTGGAGTCATACCCAATATCAATTTTGGGGATATTTATTCATAAAATCAAGGGAGTGAGTCCAAATTTTGGATAGTGGGAGAGAATTCATGGTGATACTAGGGATGAATGACCAGAGGTAATCCTCGATGAAGGTGTGAGAACCATAGTGATAAGGGAATTACAAGTTGTGGTCGTGCCTCCATTTTATGAAGAGAGGTCGTCCCATCGGCAACCTCATGGGATAGATAGGGAATCCCCAGGTAAGAAACCTATATATCTCCTACATCTAAATGCAGAAACCATTTTCCCATCTCCATGGTCTTATTGGAGAATGATGTGACAATCACTGTCAACTAAAGATCTATGGCGACTAGTGGTGTGCACTGGTCTTGACTTGTCATACTTTGGGAATATTTATTGTGTGGAGAGGTGAAATATCATCATTGACATGCATAAATAATAAGCATGTATATCTATTTTTGTGAAAAGGGTTTGTATGAAGAACATTATCTTTTGGTGAAAGTAAAGTATGGCCAAGAGCATAACCCTGAAGAACTGCCACCCATGGATGATGGTTACAACAAATTAGAAGAGGAAGAAAAATAGAAGTATGAATTTTAAAAAGTGGAGTAAGAAGAATTGTTGTTAGAGGAAGATAATTATAGATTTGAGCGTTATCATGGAATAATTACGCATTAGGGGAAAAAATGAGAGCAGTGAAATCATAGGCTCTGATAAGGAATTGGAGGAACGTCTCAAGGTACGACTCAACTCCTATCCTTCTTGGTTCCCTTTCTATTCATAACATGGTTCCACTAACAAAATATTTTAATATTTAGGATATAATATGTAATTAGAATCAATTATATCCTTATAATGGGGGTGAATGTGTTGCAACATATGTGGTGATACAATCCACTAACCCCAAATCTGTTTTTGAGAAAAGAGGTAGACCAATCATGGATGAATCACTATAGGTGAACCAACAAGAAAGGGAAGAAGTGATGAAATCAGAGTTTTAGCCTTTCCCCACTATTCGATAGGATCCATTTCCAATCATTGAGATAACATTTTATGAGGTATCTTCTATGGTGGAATCTCATGCGGTGACTCATGATCCTAATCCATATTCCCTTAGCTTTTGTAAGTATGAATTTTCATAGATCCATGTCTGTAATTTGAGATTCCAGATAACTAGGTTATCCATTCTCAATTTAGTGTTCAGTAGACTGTAATCCCAAAATAATTCCAAGTATGAGACATCTGTGAGGGATCCACTAGAAATTGTACCTATTTTTGAAGAACCAACCATTCAAACCATTCTGCTTTGGAACACGGTGAGCCATAAATTGTGGCTACATGTGATGCCACTACCAGGGAAGAGCTTGAAAGTTACATGGGAGTATTCTATTTTGAATAATTTAGTGAAAAGGGTCAACCACATTTCATTGATCCTAGTTTATCAAAAATTATTTCAGAGAACGACCTAGCCACTAAACATATGTCCATATTTCCTAAATACGAACATGCATTCCTTGAGAAGATAGATGATTCTGACCCTGATGTAGTCAAGGAAAGCTGTATGACACGGGTAAAGAAGTGGAAGTGTATCAATAATATCCTCAATATCCCAAAGGTGTAATTTATTTTTTTATGGGGTCACTTCTCACCTATTTGTCATTTCTATTTGTCGGAGGGGTGGATTCTCTCCATCTCCATATGATGATCTGTGAGTATCTTGCTAGGAAGATGTGGGAAAGCACCCAATATATAGAAGAATCATTGTTATAATGAAATACTGAAAATTTCCAAATGATACATGAGGAATTCTAGGAAATAAAATTCCTTGTTCAATAGATGGAAAATCGTGCCACATTAATCACAAATCAATATGGGCTCATTGAACGATTAAGAGTCCAACTAGAAATATCCCAGGTGCAACTTGTGAAGGAGATCTGTCAAATGGATGAACTCTTAGCCAATTGGAAACAAATTAATATTAAGATTTATGAGCTTCATTATATGGATTTCGGTGAGGAAATGGAGCTCAGGGACCATCATGAAATTTTGAAGGTCACATGACATCAAGGGGCGGAATTGAAACAGTCCATCAAATGAGCTAATACATATGGGATATTTTTTTTTCCAGAATCACGAAACATAATTTCCCTCTAATTTTCATATTATAAACTATATGCATGGACATATAAATCTTTCTAATTATAATTTCATCTCAATAATAAATTTGAAACAACTAATGATCAATCCATATGATTATGTGGGTCATACCCAGTGTGAGAAATAAAGGACGATCACATAATTATCCACTTTTTATATGAGAGTTCAATCTCACTATTGAATACTTAGGGTATACTGTTGTTTAATTACCACCAAGAGTATTCAGTTTGAGATAGGTTGAAACTAGATTACAGGGTTCCCAAATCATCCAAATTTTCCTTCCCAACATGCTCTATTACCCGATAGGGGCAACACCATATTTGTTAGAATCAATCCGAACAAAGGGAAATGGGAAGTGAAAATCATGATACCAAGAATTCGAAACACAATGGTGATTGAACACTGACATGGGATAAATATCGACCATATTAAAAATGCATTATCCATACTGTGTAGTTGGAAATGGGGAAAATAAAATGATGGCGAACTACTAACCAAATTTAAAAATAGATAGACAAACTCGAAATATCGTCTAATTCCTTATGGAACATTATCCAAAGATAGTGGGTGAGAAAAAGCAGTATAGGACCAGATCATTTGGGGTGGGGGGCATTGGACATGAAAGAGGGTAAAAATACAAATTAATGGCATGGAAAGTGTGAAAGTGGAGTGATGGAATGTTAGAAGGGATTCCATCATTCCTTGAACAACACCACACTGAAAAAACATATTGGGGTGACAAAATTGGTCTGAACAATGATAAAACCTATCTAACACTAAGATCATCATATCATATGTTTTAGTAATATATGATGAGGTGGGAAATGTGGTGGATAACCATAATTGTAGGAGAGAAACGCTCAGGTGTGGGATTAAGATGATTTTTATTTTCAAGTCATAAAAGTGTGGCTGTCGTACACATGGTTTAATGTCACACCATAAGGAATAATATGAATGATATATATTAACATAACATAATGAATAAGTTGCACATAGTTTATGTTCAAACTACTAGGACCATGATAAATAGTTGAAATTCTTATTACACGGTCTATAATGTATGCTCCTATAATGTTTTCATTGTGTGTAGGAGGTCAACTTGACATGAATGAGCCAAAATATTACTGTGAACTGTAAACATTCAAAGAAATTGATATGACAAAAGAAGTTCTGTTGTGATGGGGAGTAAACCCTGACACTGATGAAGGAAAGGATGCCTAGAATGAATCCCCACATCAAATATTTCAATACGGATAAAATTTTATGGTCATAGAGTTCAGAACATAATTGGGGAAAAAGGGCCCCACATGTTCGTGAATCTATGGTAGGGAAAAGGCCAAATTTATTTGAATCACTAGAATTCCCTTAATGATTGGAATTAATATACATGTAGTTCTTTAATTCCATGTAGTTCAATATCATGACATACTGATTAATGTGATTCAACATAAAAAGGTGAAATAATGTAGTGGTTGGTCTAGAAATGGTTGATATGAGTGTCACAATATATCCCATAGGAATGGGAATCAAACCATGTGTATTTTAGGAAGAAGGAGCATACATTTGATAATTCAGGTTTTTTATTTTGTTTTAGGAGTTTTTTTGAGCAACTGTCCTTGGATAAAACGTCTAAGTGTCTTTATAATAATCAATTCATGTATAGGTATTGAAAAGATGAATGGGGGTTCCAAAGGGTGGGGGAAGATATCATCTCAATTGAAAAAATCCGGGTTGTTATGAAATTTTCTGTCATATTAACATGGATACTTAAAATCATTGTTTTAGGTCATAAATTTTGGACAATTTAAAAAGTTGTATGTCGAGAGAACATTCATGTGTAACTATATATCGTTTGAGGGAAAGAATTAAGCCACACATAGTTCTTATAGATATCAGGACAGATAGCCAATTCTTAATAGGCATCATCTTCCCCAATGATGACACTATAGTGCTAGGATCTTTTTCATCATGTAGTTCAGAGGCACACTGAATATTATAAACTCGTACAATGAGGACATTGTGTCTACTATTTTATCTCCATAGATCTCAGACCATGGTAAGGCATCCAAAGAGTAAATTTGTAGTGTAGCGCCATAAAGCATCCCGACATGAATGGGGACTAAAAAAATCTCAAAACTACACCACATAATCCCTAAAAAACATGTGCATAGTTTAATGTAATGATTCGTGGACATTGAGGCATAAAATCTAAATTTAAGTTCATCGAGTTAAGATAGTAAGGTTTTTCAACTCTTCCATGTAGGTACAAACCATACCATGACCCATAAGATCATGTGATCTATGCTTGGTGTGGAAAACAAGGGGAAGAGAAGGTCTTTACAACACATGTAAGGACATGACATGGGAACAAAGGTGTGTAGTAATGGATGACCCCATGACACTGGTCCACCCTCTCATCATTAAAAGATGCACTTAGGAATAACACCAAAGGTGTTGATGTTTTTTGGGACATGATGATGTAGAGAAATATGTGAGTCACAACTTTTGATACTTCAGAGACAATAAGGGTGGCGTAATGATGAAATATAACTATTGACCGTATTCGAGACACACTATCCATAGTGTGTACCTACAATAGTAAAAACTAATGACGGTCAGTTTCAGACCATATTCAATGTGTGAAACCAATCTCAAAATTTATTTCAAAATATTCTGGGAAATTGTTCTAGAAAAGAAAGTGGGACATAAGGTCGAGCCTCTATAATGTTAGGAGGTCCCATTATATGAGAAAGAAGATTTATACCCAATTAAAAGGACACATTAATCAGGGAAATGGAATTAGAGATTGTGATTACAGGATCCATAACTCTAGGATCTACACCACATCACATTTGGGCAGATTAATGAGGTGTAATAGAAGGTTAGGGATTCAATTAAGGGAATATGACATGATATGATCAGTGGAAGAAAGAAGAAAATTTATTTTTTGGACCTAGAGTTTGACCAAAAGAAAAAATGTATGAACATTCCAATGTATTCCATAAGGATGGGAATCAATCCATAAATAGTTCTTGAAGTTCATATCAGTTTAACATCATGTAGTAAGGACATGGGTTGTGAAGTATTTTATCATCGTTTAGCTGGGAAATAAGGGAGGGAATGGTATCCCAAAGGGGATGTGAAAAGGGTGGTAAGATCAACCCATCATGAATGAGGATATCTAGGATCCACAACACACCACACAATCCCTGGAGAGAACATGCGCCAAGGGGGATGAGAGGATGGAAGAACATGGGGCTGAACCCAAAGAAAAAATGTCCACGCGTTCCTCTGTATCCCATAATGATGGGAATCAATCCATACATATTTACTGAATTCCACGGAGTTTAATTTCAATTCATTAGGAAGAAGTAATAATTTTACATCATATGGGGTGGGGTAGTTCTGGTGTCTTATAGGAAAAAATAGATCATTACTTTTCAGCAAGGGGATCCTCTATATGGGATCTTGTTTTCCATTTCTGAGGATTACTTAATCCTCTGTCTGAACAGTCTTGTTCAGGCTGGTCTATATAGTCAGATTAAAGCTGGGAGGGATCATTTTTCTCATACTCATCTCTTTTATGCCGATGATATCCTCTTATTTAGTCAGGAAAATTCAAGGACTGTGTCTTCAATAAAGGCTATATTTATGAATTATGAGCATGTGGCTCGGCAGGCCATTAGTTGGTAGAAATCTTTTGTGGTCTTTGGGGAGGGACTGACCACAAGGAAGAAAAATAAGGTCACTAGGATGCTTGGGGTGAATAAGGGATGATTTACCTTTAATTATCTTGGATTTCCTCTCTTTTGTGGTAGAGAGAAGAGATGTCACCTTGATTCCATATTCTCTCTAATTATTGTTCAAATGGAAACTTGGAATGGGAAAGCTATGTCTCAGGCTGGGAGAATCTTCCTTATCAATTTGGTGATTACTTCTATGTTTGTTTATGGGTTCTCTATCTATAAATGGCCTAAGGATCTAATCAAAAATCATCAATGACTCATTGTGAATTTCATATGGACTGGTTCCATTAATGATAGGAATCTGATTGGTGTGTCATGGATGGAATGTATTAAGCCAATTAATATGGGGGGATTTGGTATAAAGGATTTGAGTCTATTCAATGATGCTTTGCTTAGAAAGTTTTCATGGAATTTTTTCACCTCCAATTACAACTCAAAAGAGTTTATTTCAGCTACACTTATCCCCAAGCTTCTGAATAGATATTCTTACCATCTTTCTTCCTCTGTATGGACTGCTCTGAGATCCACCTTTAATAAGTGCATGCTCTCTGCCAGGTGGTTGGTTTGTAGGGATTACCCTTTTAATGCATGGAGGACTCCCTGGTTGTATAGGCCAATACAAGAAGATGTGGATATCTCACCTTCCTTGAGGAACACTTCAATTGCTGATATTCATAAAGCATCTATGGCCACCTACGACTTCCTCCCTACTCGGATTCAAGATGATATTCAGCGATACCTTTATATTGACAGAGACACCCTCATATCAAAATCGGGTGTCACAGGTTCTCTAACCAGTTGAGCCCTTTATATTTACATGTCTGATGGGTAGAATACCACCCCCATTGGCTCTTGTAATTCCGTAAATATTTCCTTCCACCCTCTGATTTTCGGCTACTATAGAAAATATGGAAATTCAAGGTCCCTGTGCAGAATCTTCTCAAGAAGGCTGGAATTCACCTTGCATCAACCTTCCCACTTTGTTTTGCGGCTGGGGAATCTATTGGGCACATTTTCATCTCCTACATTTTTTCATGTAGGTTCTAGATTTATATCCAAGACATAACAGGATGTCGGCTGCAGGTGCGGAGCTTGGAGGGCTGTCTGGCCTTGGTTGTTGCTGCACAGTGTAGTGAGCAGATTGGGAACATCCTTCTAGTTACAGTGGCAGCCACTTGTGGATTCATCTTGAAGGCCCGGAATTCTTTTGTGTTTGAGTATGTTAAACCTTCCTTTTAGGCTAGGGTGAGGTCTATACAGAGGTCTATGTGTAATGCATATAAAGTGCAGGTTGGATGTGTGAATAATAAATTTTATGATCTTGTTATCTTATCAATTTTTGGTGTTTCTGGCAGGATTAAAAATCCCTTGGTTTTGAAGTCAGTGAGATAGATTCCTCCCATTCTGTCTTGGGGAAAATTCAATGTTGATGGGGAAGCCTCTGGCACACCTAGGCCTTCGGGTTGTGGTGGTGTCTTCCGCACCTATCTGGGCTTCATTAAGGGATGTTTTTATCATTATATTGGACATGTAAATGCTATTTAAGCGGAGTTATGGGCAATGATCAAGGCGATTACTTATGCGGTACATCATGGTTGGCATTTCCTTTGTATGGAATCAGACTCAATGGTGGTTGTTGATCTTCTTAGACACCTATCCAATGATGTTCCATAGGTGATTTTACCTTCATGGATTGAGTGTTTACTACTTCTTTGTGGTCTCATTCTTGATGTGACACATGTTTAGAGGGAGGCTAATCAGGTTGCTGACAGCTTTTCTAAGAAATATATTGTGGAATCTTCTTCAGATTGGACTTTTCATATTCCTTATGGTTGCAGACATATTGTTGAGGCAGATGTAAGTGGAACCTTTTTTACTAGTTTATGTAAACCTCCCTTGTAATGCTGACAGTATTTTCCTTTTTTAATAAAATTTTGTAGGATTTATTTTGACTTTCTCTTCGTCCTTTTGAGTATATATGGCCATAATTATATGAAATTCAATGTCTTACAAGGGGGAAACAATAGTTTAATTTCATGTGGAATGAGAGTGGTCATATTTTTAAGGTCATAGAACTCGAACTACATGGCAAGGCCAAAAGGGCCATAAATGATGAGGAAACTAGGGGTGGACCCAATTAAAACATGATTGGGAATTCCTACATAACCCATAAGGATGGAAAACATGCCATACATAGAAATTGAATGAAATTTAGTTTAATATAGTTTGGTAAGGATGCAATAATGGGAAATTTCAATATAAGGGGAAGAGGTAGTGTGCTCATCCTCATCGACCTAAAACTATTTTTCCATTCTATTTTAATAGTTGGCCTCTAAGAAGTATGATTCATAAGAGGAAAAGGGAGAAGAATCATCCTAGAGCATTCCCACCAAATCATTAACGGAGTACTTGAGCCATTCGTGATATGACGAGGGAAATTCTTCATGTAGGTGGATATATGAACTACCCATCATCGCATTGTAGGTGGTGTCTTGCGATACAGCCCTGAAATCAATATAAGAAACACAGCCCCCGGAATGGGTCTTTATGTGAATATTTGCACACAAACGTTGTTCTATCATCACATAACCATGATTTTTTTGATAGAGGGACTTAGATCTACTACAATCAGTCAATGATTGCAGAGTATACAAGTTGTGATGTTGTTGATCTCATAACCTATGTCAAATAGAAAATGGAGGACTATCAATCCATTAAATTATTTAGTGATGTATAGTGGAAAAATGTTTCCCTATATGGAAGAACCATCATATTCTATTGTGAATGATATGAGTGCATTACATTCAACTTGCATGGCTTCCTTATCATAGAATACATCAATGACCTATACCTCTATTTTTAATTAGAGGGGGTTTTTAAATCATAGGTGATGTATTCCCTCATATATTTTGACATTAGGATATCATCATGTAATTGGAGATTCGTGGAAATGATGGAAAGGGGATTATGCAATCCAAAAATCCATTCTAGGTGCACATTTCTGCCAGTAGGGTGTTTCTATGATGAATGAGGTATGATGGGAAATGCAGACCATACCGATGGATTCTGGCTATTGCTAGTGAAATCCCACATCTCCCCAATTGAATGCTGAAAAATGACAATCTACCGACTGTCATATGTTCAATGTCTTGCCATATATAAGTGTCGATAATCATAGTGCGGTCATGGTTGCTCTTCCTAATCAAGTAGAACCAACGAAGGTGTGAGTGAACCTGACTAGACTTAATGAGAGGACTATTCATGCTAATCTCTTCACTGAGAGAACTATCTAGTCTCAGTAGCATGTACAACATGGATGGAAGCACTAGACATGGAATTTTGATAGTTAACATATCAATGAAAACATCAATGATGGTGTTGACTTGGGATATTAGAAGGATCCTCATGACTCTCCTCATCACTGAGAACATTTTTAGGGTTCAGCGGTTCAGCGGTATTCACTGAGGGATGATCCTAATCATCACTTGGGGAATCCTCTACCAAATGGCGGATTCTGGGGTGACTCACATCAATAGAGGCATGATTTCATAAAGTGTGTGACATGATTTGTTTTTCTATTGGGGGCCTCATTTACCCTTTGTGTCATCAAATCCTTCACATTTGAAAAAAAGGAGGTTGAGACATGGATGTAACAATTGTAGCGGGAGGAAGAAAAACAACTTCAGAAGGATGAAGATGATTCAAATGGACACTAATGATACCATGGGAGTGAGTGAATACCCTACAGGCCAAATATTTATCCTAATTATTAGACTCGTGACTAGAGACATGCTATCATTCACCCTAGTTTTCAATATCATACTTTTCAAAAACCTAATACACCTATATTGGGTCCGGACCTAACCTGACTACATTTTTGTGGACCTTGTACTAAAATATGTCCATGAACACAAAGTACTTCATGAGATTATATAAAAGGAATAGTTGATAGGGGATCTAGTTGGGGAGATCAGTGAGATCAACCTCTTGGGGTCCTCTACATTCCGAAAATCATATGATCTCCTAGTATAGGGAACTCTGTATATAATTAGATACTTGACCTTCATCAAACCAGTAGGTCTGGTTCATCCTATATTGGAAAGGGACACTATGAGATTAGGCCTTAAAAGGGATTGGAGACCGAAGAGGAGGTGGAACATGATTATCATTCCTAGGTGGAGGTTGTACATTACGCTGCAGCACCTACCGATTCAGATCTGGGCGCTGCTGAGCTTTGGGATGCCATCCTCATTAAGGCTGTGGACATGGCTCTTCCATAAATTTCTCTAGCTGTCTGGGGGCCTCTAACTATGAAACATATGTAATCTTTACCATAGATTTGCTTCATACAGGTGTTGTGGGAGGAAACATATGTGCCTATTTTTCTTTCTATAAGGCTTCCTCTAACCACTTATCCTTGTTAGTGAAATCCCAGAATCCACCTAGAATATTTTGAGTGATCATAGAGGGGGCCAATTCATCCATTACAATTCCCATTCAAATTTTCAATAGATATTTCAGAGTCAAAAACATATCGAGTAAATACTTGAGGCCCTTCCACATGGAGACAAGGTCTAAAACTCATCATTATGTTGTTTTCATTTAAGAGGTCAATGATACTTGTCATGCGAGTGGTGTAGAGAAATTGATACAGAAACTATCTTTGGAGATTTTTTTAACCAGATACAGACCCAATGGGTAAAAAGATATAGTATACAAGCATTGGCCCCTACAGTGTCTATTTGAATCACCATATCTTTGCATATTTCTTCTACTCTATTGTTAATAGAATAGGTCTGCATATTGAGATGGTGTGGGTCAGATGCAGTAGCAGGTCACCCATATTTTTGATAGTTGAGAATGTGGGGTTCATGAATCTGGTGGAATGTGAAAATAATATACCCATATTGGATAAGTATTTCTATCATGTGGGATCTCTATATATCATGTATCGAGGGCCTTGAGGTGGGAAATGTGATCTTCCATCAGATCATCTAGGTGGGGGTTTCTATCTTGGTTGGGATTCCTAACCACCAGGCAGTTTGTGGGTTCTTAAACATCATAATTCAGTTGATTATCTTGTGGAGACGATAGAGGAACAACCTGAGGAGGATATTGGGGAAACAATTTTTGAGATAGGTCTCAAATAGGATTCGTGTGCTGCTCTGGGGGATTCAATGATGCATACAATGACTGTTTCCCATAAACTCCAACCACTGACCTATTGAAATGTAAAGGTTATTCGAGATCAATGTAATGACATTCACTGAAAAGAAGCTATGGTGGTACATTCTTCCCCGGTGGATAGTGGATTGGACTATACTAAAGATCAACATACTATTTAATTTGTTCTGTAAGCCACTATTCCGTGATATCATCAGTGATCTTCTTCTTTTCTACGAGTTGTTGAAGAAGTGTATCCTTCTTGGGAACATCTTCAGTATTCTACATTGATCTAGACATGTTATAGGTCTTATCCATCCTAGTGTTTCCTTTTCCTATATGGGGGTCTCAACCGAGAGGTAATGACTCAAAAAGTTTAGTATGTCCAATAAATATTTATTACTCGTGTGAGACAATTCCTAGGGGATCCAGCAAATGGTTTTTTTCCAGCGGTAGGTTTTCTTAAATGAGACCCTTCTCAGTTCACTTCTCCTTAAGTGGATGGAGGATGTTTATTTTCACCATGACTACACCTGGTGTCATATCATTAATATCCCCTAAAAATTCATGTAGGAGGATGATGGTACTGATGTTTATAGTTTCATACTGTCCCCATAAATTGATCTAGACATGTGGGGATGCCACATTAGTAATTTTATGGAGCACAAGAAAGATCTCAATGCATTGTTGCTGAAGAGTTCGGTGATAACAAGACCATGAAGGGTGATGAGTGATGGAAGGAATTACCAGGTAAACCATGTGACATTATTGGATGATTTATTCATAATTCTCATCGCTTATTAGTTAAGCCATATGATGAAGAAAGGGTTAGAAATGTGTCACCTAGAATGTTTAGTGTAAAAACATGAATGCATCCTTGGTGAGGGACTCCATGATGTTGAATTCAAGGGTCAAAATTAGATAGAAACTCTTAGGGAAGTTGTCCACCATGATAATGTCCCACAAACTTCTATGTCCATAAGAGGTATCCAACATATGTTTTCCCCATTCCCAAATAGGGGCAGATGAGTAACCAGAAATGGCATAGATGTAGACCATAGCTGTAGTTTTCTGGTTAGTGGATTAAATGTTGCATGAGATGATAGACCACTACTCACTAGGACGTCTCTTGGGGATTGTACTGATAGTATTATCACATTCCTATAGGATGGAGTGTCAACTACTACTTCCTTTGCAAAGTCAAAAATCATTGGTGGTAGGTGAAGATAATTCTCATCATCTACCAGTTCCTATAACAACTCTTTGTGATCTTTTTCGAGGTAGAGAATGATCCTAGTGATGAAAGATATGATTTCATGGAGATACCCTAGAAAAAGGCCAAATATTTCTCCTCCTACATGTACCTATGAATGGATTCTGAGATCCGTTGAATTACACTTTCTATGAGGATGAAGCTCAAACACTGGATTCCCACCCCAGACCCTGATGTAGTGGACTGAGGCAAAGGTCCAATCATTGAATCACACTCATCTTAATAATATGAAAATGGATTTGGATTGACAATGATCATGATTTTCGTGATGTTCTTCCATTAGAGGGGATGGTTTATCCTTCTTCCCTAGGGTTGTTGTCTAGGTAAATGTATTTCTTCAATGTAGACAGTCCTCTGTGGGGATGAAACTAGAGTGAGGAATACCTCCACCTGAACTAGATGATATATGTAGAGGACCTCTATACCTATTTCCCTCAAAGTGAGGAGGGCCTCTATTGGGACTGCGGTAAGAGTGGGGAGGACCTCAATAATGGGTGTAGATTATAACATGGGTAGGACCTCTATGTTGGGTACTGATGATAACATGTGGAGAAACACCTTGTTCGATATGAGAGAGGGGATGACCTCTACTCTGGTGAGAGGCGGTGTGAGGGGTACCTGGAAATATATTGAACAGGACACAGGGAACCATTCTATTAAGAAGCTTCAAAATGGGGAGGACCACCACACTAGCCACTGGACACGTGGGGAGGACCTATATGACTGGGAGCATTGAAATTAGGAGGACCTTCATGGATGTTATGGATATCTTGAGGAGGACTTTCATGTATGTCTCTTATGGAACAAGGAGGACCTCCCGATCAGTTGGAAGTAGTAGAATGAGGATTACCATCATGCAGATCGAGTTGTACATGTGGAGAAACATCATGTCAACCATCGATAAAGCTAGGAGGGCCTCCACTGGAGCAACTGATAACATGGGGAGGACCTATATGTTAGATTTCAATAATAAGGGGATGGAATCCATTTGTATTGTTGATGATAATGGGATAACCTCTGTATAGGATCTCAATCAAATGTATTGGTATGTGCCAACTTATGATTGTGTCAGTGACTGGAAGAGTCACACAGCATTCCCATGGGGTGGATGTGGTCTCAATCCCAATCGAGAGATGGTGAATCCTTGATCTGCAACATCAAGGATCTGGTATAATTATTTGGGGTGTCATGAGGTAATTATTCTATAGAAGATGACACCCCTTCATGGTCATACTCCTAAACTTGTTCTCAATTTCACCATCAAGTAAGACGAACTAGGGTCAGCGGTGTAGGGGTATAGGACACATGTTCCGTAGCCTGGGGGATGGGATGGTGGAATTGATGCAGCCTAGGGAGAGGCCTCCTTCTCGGATCCCAAGTGATTGTTAAAGCAGGGGTGACCTAGACATTCCTTACCTCATAGGCCTAGTGGAGTGAGTCATGGGAGTGTCATAGAGAGAGGATCAAAAAATGGTTGAATGCCAGAGTGTGTTGTAGTGGCTTCTTATGCATCCCTTAGGGTGGCTATGTCAATGAGGCAGAGAAGCCTCCAAAATATATTGGTCCATATCGTTCATTACAATGACCCCTTCCCATTTGTACCATCTGATAAGAGTGTCGATCACCCTTTTCTAGTTAAATTATATGTGTGAGAGGGGGTTTTGGTTCTCGATATCCATGGCTGTAGATGATGATGTGGTATAGGTGAAATCTTGTGGGATTTACACATTGGAATTTCTCATCCCCCTGTGTCTTTGGGTGGAAGGTGACTGGTTTCCAGTATCTTGTTTTCAGTATAGGAAGAATATTCAGCTATCAGTATAGATAGTAAGAAATTTGTTCATTGTTCCCCAATATCATTCAATCATCCATGAATGTATAGAGATATCCAATTTGATGATGTTGTATACTGAAATTCCAAATGAATAACTTCCCGAAATTCTACTTTGTTTCGTTCCAGGGCCATTGTTTTCTTGGTGGTACTTTTCACCATATAGGTGAATCTGGTGACATGATTATCTAATAATGTGTTGAAATATACTAATATCCATGTTTATAAGATAAAATATTCATGTGAGGATCGCCATTTTATATTGGTGGACCAACATGGTGTCTAAGTAAAGTCTTTGATATGACGGCCTACATGTCTAATTACCTTGGTTGAAGTAGAAATGTTTCACATTAGGTTCACCATTTTTAGATTCCAATGATTTTTATTTGGTCATGCCATCTTGCATGTTATTGATATTGATGACTGAATTTTTTATTGTATTCTCTCTATCTAAAGGTAGGAAACATTCATTAATTCTTAAATGATGTTTTCTCCTTGACCGAAACAAGATGATGGGATGCCGGTCTCTCCTTCCATGGATTCCTCTTTGGAATTCATTGTGTAGTCTAGGTCTCCCATTCAGAGGAAGACATTTTTTGTGAAATTATTCATGGTTTCATTACATTGTGGATGTTGGTTAATTGCACCGCTTCTATCAGGACATTCCAAAGGGTCATGTGGGGGCATTAACCTTCTGTCAAAAGTGTGGTCGCTTTGGGAATCACACGAATTTATAGATTCTTAAGCATTGGTAGACCAAACCTTTCCCTTATTTAATAGATTCTCTTTGGAAATGGTTATCAAGGAATCCTATATATATGGTAGGGTATCCTATCCAGAGGAAGGTCTCTGAGTTTTTCCTCAACATCTCATGTTTGACATAGGGTTTTCTGTGAGTTTAACTTCTCATGGAGATGTATCAGTCTGATCGAAACACTAATGAGAGTGGATAACATTGGTACATCCCTAGGAATGAGAATATGGATGGTTTTCCATATGGGGGGATCATAATTCCCAATAATTATGGACTTGGGATAGCATGCCCCAGAAAGGGATTGTCTCAAATAGTAAAGGATAATCTGAGCATAACAAGGGAAGGATTAGGGAGGCGCACCCAAATAACAATAAGACCAAGGTTTAACTTTGGGAAGGATTGAAACTTAGGGATTATCTATACATACCCTGTTTAAAATAAATGGATTAAAATCCATGTATTTCAAAGAAGTTGTTTGGGTCTTACCCATGGCTAGCTACCCATATGAATGTCATGAGTTTATTAGGATGTGGCGGCCCAAATAAAATCAAGATGGATATTGGGTATGTGTTGAGAGATGATGATGAATGATATGGAACTGACATAAATGTGACAGTGTTGGGGTTGTACCATAAAGAGTTTTACTACATATTCTTATGGCTGTGAATCAATGTTTACATAGTTGGGTAGGGTGATTGGACAACTATGGACGTGGCCTAGAAGAATGGATTATGTGGATGGGGATATGAAAGATATAGAACCTCAGAGAAGGAGCATGATCTTACCAAGACACAACGGTGTGGAGGATAGATAAGTATGGGATGTGGGTGATGGGATTGAACATTAGAGAGGCTTCCTTCATACCCTATGTAGATGGTAGGGATCAATGTCCATGTCATTCTAGATAGAGTCATAGAATCAGGTCATACACAATGGATGATGACTTAGAGATGTTCTAGGGTTAAACATGTGGTTAGTGGACCTTTGAAAGAGGACCACTCTTTATTGGAGGAGTATGGTGAAGTGTGGGGATTATGGATAAAGTGTTCAAACAATATCAAGTTATTGACATTGATACACCCTTTTTGCTAGTTTCCATGTTTATGTCATTCAGAATCATAAGTGCTATAGCAGATTACCATTACATTAAGATTTGGTAGATAGATTTCAAAACTACATTCCTTAATGGGAACCATTGTGATGATGTATATATGACACTGCCATAAGGATTATCAATCCAGGTGATGACTTGAAGATTTTTATGTTGCAAATATCCATTTATGGATTGATTCAAGCATCCTGGTCATCGAACATTTTATTCGATGAATCCATAAAAGAATTTGTGTTCCTTAAGAATGAAAGTGATCTATGTGTTTTCAAAATGTTTAATAGGAATACAATCATTATTAGTGTAGTGTATGTTCACAACATATTACTTATTGAAAATGACATTCCAGTCTAACAATTTGTTAAGGACTTGTTGAACAGTTGTTTTTCCACGAACGACATGAGAGAAATAGGAAATATTCTTGGGATCAAGATCATTCATGATAGATCCAAGAGGCTTCTTGGACTAATTAAAAGTACATATATTGACCCTATTCTAAAGAGATTTCATATCGAACAGTCCAAGAGTGTATTGTTTCCAGTGTCACATGGATTAGATATTTATATGAAAATGTATCCCTAGATGTAATAGAAGAAATATAGAATGAGTAAGATCACATATACTGCAACGGTAGGATCAATCATGTATGGCATGTTGTGTATAAGAAATTTATGTTTCTATTTCATTGATCACGGTATGAAGATATTAATAATATATAGAAGAACGACATTAGATTACTGTTAAAAATATCCTTAAGTATATGATAATAACTAAGGATATGTTTCAGGTGTATAGAGGAGATGAGGAGTTTCTCGTCAGAGGGTATGCTATTGTAGAGTTTCAAACAGATTAGATTGATCTAACATAACAATAATGACATGTTTTTCTCCCAACAGAGGATCTGTATGATAGAATAGTTCAAAGTAGATGGTTTTCGCTAATTCTACAGTAGATTTTGAGTATATAGAGGCTTCTTCAAAAAAAAACATGTAAGCTATATGGATTAAAAAATACTTCCAAGTGCTTGATGTGTTACCTAGAAGTACATACCATATCAATTTGTATTGTGATAATACTATAACGGAAAATCTATCAAAGGAATAAATCTCACACCAATGAACAAAGAATATAATCCAAAAGTATCGCCTCACAAAAGAATTATATAGGAGGGGTGTAGTTGCACTGAGGAGAGTACCCATGGAATATAACAAGGTGGACCCTTGAATAAATACCTATCTCAACAGAGGCATGAATATCATGTCATAGCTAGCGAATTGATGGTTTCTAGAAGTTGTCTTTATTGAAAGTGGGAGTCTGTTGGAGTTTCATCCCTAGAACAAGATATTTACTTCACTATAGACATGTATTTATTTCTTGAATATTTATAAACTACTTATCACCTCATGATTGTTCTTCTACCTGGCATAGAATATGATAATGTCCTAAGATTAGCATTCACATTAAATGGTTATATCAGTTCACCACTATGATGAGAACTTGGATGTGCTACGACACAATTTTGTATATATGTTCTATATCAAGATGATATCATTTCAAGGAAACAAATAATACTTGATATTTTTGGTAGATACTCATAAGAAATTGGGACACCTTCTCATGGTGTGTTCCCTTGGTAATATTCAGTAGGATGTTATGAGAACAAGACCCTCCAGTAGGAAACACACATTCATATGTGTCATTGGATATTCTTTTTTTTGGTTCTTTGTATTGGTCCGTAGACATTAATAATGTTATTAATGAGTGTTATGGGTCACACACATAGATGTATTGATGAAAATTGGGATGATAGTTACTTGCGATGAGGTAGTATACATTCAGTGTATCATGAGTAATATTTCCTTAATATATAATGTGAAAAAGGGTTTATCCCATTAATTATTTAATAAAAGTTACTATCTCAGGCCCTATTATGGAAATGATATAGCCTAAATAAATTAATGGCTATGGTGATCAATAAGTAAGTTCAATTTTAATAAATTCAACGAAGGAGATAATCAAGGAAATATGTTGATTGAAATGTAATGCAACCTTCTCGATTCGAGATATTGTGATAAAAAGTTTATATTACCTATTATGTGTTCGTATGAGGTGACATGTCATTGTGGAAATAAATTATTTCTCTACAGGTGAATTGAATTTTTTTTAGATGCTATCCTTGGAAATTAGGCTTCTTCACCAAATGTAACTGAAAATAAATCCTAGAGGGTCACAATATAAGTCTATCTAGAATCTCAGTTAAAAAATATATTATTATTTATTATTTAACAAGGTCAGTAAATATTAATCCCTTAAATTGGTTAATAACTATTAATATATTCTTGATTACATATAAATAGTTATTTTATGTTTTGTATGTATACTATTTTTTATTTATTGGTAAATAATGTGGTGATATTTACTTAATAAACAAATATAAATTATTCATGTCTTGATAAATATTGTGGAAGAATAGAGGACTGTGTTTAATGGTCAGATGAGAAATGATAATACTGAATATTATTTAATTAAATATTATTTAATTATTCTTTGCAAGTTAAACACATGTCAAAAAATAATGATATTATAATTACTATTTTACATGGGGGTTTTCTATGATTAAATAATAACATGTGAACTTGTGAAATTATTTTATTTTATCACTATAAATATAAATACACAATTAAATTTTTTTATCATTAGAAGATTTGGTTGTGCAAAATAATTCACGAATAATCCTCTCAAGCATAGTGAGTTCCATTTTCTAAGAATGCTTCCATGAATGTCTAGAGGTATTCCTCCACTAGATTGAATATAATTCTTTAGAAGTGATTCTCAAGGTGATCAAGGTGGAAAATGAAAGCACGAGGATTGTCTATGATAGAACCTGAAGAATCCTTTGGTGAAATCTGGAGATTTGTACAATGTGTTCGGATCACCTCTAGATGAAATCTACATTTGGTTTCTACTATGCAATGATGGTTCACAACAGATCTGTCACCATGAACATCAACAAAGAAATAATTTTTTAGAGGTAATTCTTTTTATAATTAAATTAATTATAAATAATATATGTTGATCCTTCTATATCAGTTCTAGAATAATTTTTCATTTCCAATTTATTCGAATTAATTTTTTGGATCACAATGTTCATCAAAATATAGATCCAGGATTGATCATTGATTATGGAAATTTTAATGTTGGGTATCACCCATCAGGAACATCTGTTGCACCAAGAATATACAAGTGGTATCTGAGTGGGCACATAACTGTTTATAATTATTTAGTTTCATTAATTATTTATGCATTCATAATTTATATTTTCAATTCAAATTTAATCTCTCTATGAATTTGAATTATGAGATTTGTTTCTTCCTCTTTCATTTCTCGCAGATCTAAAATAATAATTGATTTTATGGTTGATGTAAAATTTAAGAACTCATCTAGAGAAGCCAAGGATTATTCTGGGATAACTCATTAGTACATGCCATGTAATGGAATTTACATGTTGTGTAGTTTTTTTCAATGAAACCTAAGTTAATTTTGAAATTACTTGACCCGTGTTCATTAATGAAACATATTGTAGTATATTATTACAATACTTATTGACCAGGATAGACTTGTGAAAAATAATCCAGACTACACACTATATGGCCCATTGGATATGGTGTGTGGTCTCTTTAAGTCAAATATGGGGCATGAATTAAATACTTATCCTACCAGAAGGGTGATTTTGTGACACAAAGTCATCATGGAGAATGGCACATTGGACATGATATGGACTCAAAATTTTCTTAGGCACATATTACACACCAAGTTCCAAGGCATTTTTATTGGATATATTTTGAGAGATATACATATTGTGTAGATATTATCAAAATTTCATGTATTTTGGGACCAAGTTAGATAGATAATGTTGTAAGAAGAGTTTACTATTATAGGGTGTTGTCTTTTGTTGTCATAGAAGATAAATCAATTCACTTTGTAAAGGACATGTAAATCGGATGATTAATTGATAATATATATTCCAAAAATATAATAAGTTAGAATAACGTGTGATGAAAGCCTCCGAATGAAAATTGGGAGTAATGGTGATGCCAGTCATATTATGTTTTGATTTGAAAGAATGATGTTGCTAGAAGATAGTGAAGTTTCAGTACAACCCATTTAAAATCTGATGATGCTAAAGTTATTCAATCAAAGGACACATATAAAAATAGTTTATTTCATGATGAAAGGTGAGGAATGATTATGGGATTCAGTGAAGAGAGAACATGACCATGTAATGGATGATATAGAGGCAGAACAAAAGAACGTTTAAAGGTGGCGCCATTTTCAAGTGTTTGCCAAATTTAATATCCTAAAAATCAGGAGATGATGAAATGTGTTTTGGAAAAGTATGTTGTGTGCCATATTTAATATGTCTTGGTATGTTGCGTGAATGTGGAGTTCCATGATCCGAACATAAAAATCTGTAAATAGAGAGGCTTGTTAGAAAGATTGGGTTTTCTATGCAAGATTGGTTTTTGCACGCAATAATGAAGGGATTTTGGAATCTTGCAAGCAAGGCAAGATTCAAGGTCTAAACTTTGAAAAATGGAAAATCAAGGAAGCGAGTGAAAGATTCATAAGTGTGAGAAAGAAGATCTTGGTGTGAAAGATACATACGCGCCAATGGCGACATTAATAGGGGTTTTGTGCATGAGTCATGATTTGAGGTCCAAAATTCAAAAAATGGAAAAGGAATAAAGTTCACAAAAGATTGAATGATGTTTGTGAAAGATGAGGTTGTGGAAAATGAGACTTACACACCCATGGTTATGTCAAAAGTGGTTTTGTGCGATTCGTGACTTACACGCCGTATGCGACGTTAAATGGGGTTTTGAGCGACCCATTAGGATCTTGGGAAATGCATCATGGTTTTTGCACGCAAGTTTCAATGAGGTCTATAAATAAGAGTTTACCCCCTAACACTTTTCTTGAAATACACATAGAGAAATTAAAAGCTCTGAGGTGAGGAAAAATTTTAATAAAAGTAGAGTGCATGAAAGAAATAGAGTTGCACACAAGAAGGAGAATTTGCGTGCAAGAAGAAAGTTACATGCAATATTGAAGTTGGGTGCAAGAGGTATTTCATGAAAAAAGTTTAATCTTGCATGCATGGCATAAAATTTTCACGCAAGACACCTAAAACGGTGCACGAATGATTTGGGGCCTTCTCACATATTCGGTTGTGTGTAAGATAGATTTTACCAGATTCTCGGTACGAAGGTGATGATTTGTACTTCAATGAATACACATATCCAATTGTAAAGATGAACTGAAATATTTTAATTCCATATTTGTGATAAGTGGGTGCACATGTGCTTTCTAATTGTATTCCATGTTCTACATGAGAATAGGGGTATATCATACTTGTTGTATTACACATCAAAGTATTTCTTTCTAGTGGATTGTTTGGTAATGGATTGTTTTCGTACCATACCAAGGATGTAGCTACTCTTATTGACTGGTGAACCTTGTATATCTTGTGTTCTTGTGGTTGTGTATGTTCAACTGGGAAGAAAATAGTTAACAGAAGATGAATGTTTTTTCAAAAATAAGGAAACATAAAAAGAAAATGATATCACTGATTCACTTCCTCCAACTCCTAATGATACTTGGATCTGGACTTTGATCATCAATGTACTTATTCCATGTATCATATATTTAAAATTTATATTTTTAACATTTAAATCCTTGAGAAATTTATTTGTGTTTGGTCATAAATATGGGACACACTATGTGACAGTAATTAATATACAAAATTATATAAATTGTTAATTGATATTTTTGTATTTTTCATGATCAGAACATCATGTATGAGTCATATTACATGTTGTTACTATACATATATTGATGTATAAAATGTTACAAAAAATCATGTAATTTATATAATAATATTTTAGGTAAACATCATTAAATTACATGATAATTTTTATTTCCCATATGCAAAAAAGAGTAAAACTATATACGAGTATAGTACACCTTGGTTACATTTGAATAGGTATTCACAATGTTACCACCAAGGTACAGGTATTGAACCAAGTTAATATTAAATATTTTATTTACGTTTTTAATATTATAATGGATGAAAATATCAAGGAAATTCAGAGAAGGATTAACAAAAAAGGATTTATTAATAAAAGAAACTAATAAATAGATTTGAGAATGATTTGTGAGAAGTAAGAACGATTATGAATTGAATGCTATTATTATTTAATAAATAATTTGTTGCATGCTAGGGGATGATAATGAGCTATATAATACCTTTTTTGAGATTGAATTAATTTTATTTTTTCTTAAATTGATTTTTTGGAATGCATGACTTCTCTCCCAATTAATATGTAGGGACTTCATGCCAATGGTTTCTTTTAAGTAAACCCCCTTTTACCCCTCAATTGTGTGTGAGTAAAAGCATATGTAATGGATGGAGATACCAAGCTAGTGGAGGTGGTTCAAATTATGAGTTGAGACAAAACTAATCAAAAGAGATACAAAAGTAGATATGTTTAAAGCTATAAGAATGAATCTTAATCGGTTCAAGGTGTTATTCCCATAGATCAAAGGCTATTTTATCAACCTCTAGATAAACTAACCATTTTTATAAGTTAATGATCACACCCTTTGTTTTATTTCTTTTAGTTTCATGATTTTTTCATTATGGATGTGTTTTTTTGATCACATAATCAATGAATTAACATGCATGAATGATGGAACTAAAATAAATTGGATTATACATATATATTATCGAAAGACATGGTTCATCACAAAACTAATCCCACATAATATTTACAACCACGTGATAAAGATAAAATTTTGAAATTTACAACTAAAAGAAAAAATCTATCAACACAATTTTATGTCAGTATATCATTCCATTACATCGGTTAGAATCAAACCATAGTTCAATGTACATGACTAGAAAATGTTGGGGTGAATTCAATTATCATGGAATTTTAACAAGAGTTTTCAGGTTGACATAAATTGGTTCACATCAAGGGATGAATTCCAAATCAATACATGTTTTATCTGAGATGATAAGTTTGAGGAAATATAAAATAATAACTTCTAGATTGGGGAGTCCACTAAACAGATCATGGAAGAATGAGTTAATGTAGTTGGGATTTGGAATACCTACCTAAAACCGCTAAAGTTTCTTGAACAACCAAATTTGGGGTAATGAGAATGGGAATATGGATCCCTAATGCTAGAATGTATAAGAAATTTTATTTTTATAATCCAATATTGAGGGATATTTAGACTCGATAAAATAGTGGGAGAAAAATAAATATAATATTTAATTTTCTAAATCTATCAGAAAGTGTATTAAATGTGTGTATATCTTATTTATAGAAAAAAAATTAACAATAACATAAAACATATCATTGTGATCTATAGTTGATAAGAAAACCCATCTCACTATAAGTATTTTCAAGGTGTGGAAAAGGAATCTACTGGTATTCCATCACCATGAAATAAAATTGTATGTGTTAGAAGAACCTTTACCAATTGATCTTGGAAATGAGGCAGGTGAGGAAAAAATATCTCTATATGAGAAACATCTGAATGATGCTATATATGTTCATTGATTCATGTTATCAGCCTTGTCCAATGATCTCCTAAAGAAAAATAAGGAAATGGATGCATATAACATGACTTCTTAACATTGTGATCTTTGTCAAGGGAAGGTGAGACAAGAGAGGTATGAGATATCAAATGGTCTATTTACCACAATTCTTGGAGAGTCTGCACGAACTGGGCCTCATATAGTCATTCTTATTAGATACATTGTATTCTTAGGCATATTAGGGATTGAATTCATATATTAGTTGCTTACATATCTCACACTTTCATCAAATCCAAAGACCATATCCAAATTTTTTCTGTATTATAATATGAGTAATAATGTGAAGATCCTTTGATAACTTACGACCCTAGACTTCCAAGTGGATAAAGATATGGTGTGTAATAAACCCAAAACCCTTAATGTGAATAAGAATAAGTACAATGGAATGGGGACTAATACATATAAGTGGTATAAAAATCCCAAGTACCATTATATTAAGAAGAAGAAGATCCGGAGGTGGGGAAAAAATGAGACAATGTGTTTTTCATGAGGAAAGTCGGGCCACTAGAAGAGTAAATGCACAAAATATAATGGGGATTCTAAAGGTGTGTTCTTTATTGAGTGAAATCTTTCCATATAAAAACATTTTTTATTAGATAAATTTTTGGTACTCACATATATATCCAAATGTAGGAACCATGTAGATTTTGGAAAACTACCAGACGAGATGTGGGTTACAAACTGCCAATGGTGTGAGTCTAGATACTCTTTCCATTGGTGAATATCACATTTTATTTCCAACAATAATGATTTTTCTTTTATATGATTTTTATTATGTACCTACTATTACCAAAAACATAATTTTTGTATCATGTTTAGATACATATGGGTTTATTTTCATGTTTGGAAATAAAAGTTGTATCTTTTATAATGACAACATATATTGTGGAATGAAACATTTAAAAACTTGTCTTTATGTATTAAAGTATGAAAACCAATTTTTGGAAATTGATAATGAATCATGTTTAAATGACTCATATGACACCCATCATTGGAATCACCATCTTGGTCATGTAAACGATAAACATTTGACAAAGCTCTATCAATATGGTCATTTAGACTAATCCAATCTAAAACTAGATTAGAGATGTCATGATTCTTTAAAATGTAAAATTACTTATCAACCACTTCATGGATAATGTGAAAAGGGCCATAGAGCATATAGGATTGGTACACACTAATATTTTTAGATCATTTTGGTTGAATCTATAAATGGATATTCTTAATTCATAAATTTTACTGATGACTTGAGTAGATATGGATATATCTACTTATTGAGGTATAAGTCTGAGTCCATTGAGCTATTCAGGAAATTGAAGAATGAATTATAGAATAATTATGGAAATAATATAATGAATCTTCGATCATATTGAAGTGGGGAATTTATTAACCAATAGTTCATCAACATTATAGAGGAGTATAGGATTCTCATTCAACTCACTCCACCTTATAAACAATAGTGAAATGGTGTTAGTGAAAGGAGGAAACATACGTTTTTTGACATGGTATGGTTGATGTTGATTCATTATATCATCCATTATACTTCAAGGGATGTACAATACAAACTACGACAAACATATTAAACTGAGTAACAACTAAATAAGAAAATTGAATTACCTTCGAGATATAGAGTGTAATGAACCACATTTTAGAATATACACAACTATGAGGTTGAAATGAAATTTTTATGGCTTTATCAAAAAATTTACTAGCACCCTATGTCACATAGTGTATCTTTATAGGGTTTAATAATGAAATAAAGGGTTACTCCCTATACAAATCCTTGAGGCAGAAAAGTTATTGTCACCAGACAAGAAGTATTTCTTTAGAGGGATCACATCCTCAAAAGGGTTAGTGGGAGAAAAATTTACATTGATAAAGTTAATGCTCAAGATAAAGATGATTTGGTATAGGAATAGATTCCATAGGTCTCCACTGAAGAAGTAGTTCTAGAAACACAAGTAGTACATAGGAGAATAAGAGAGGTAAGAGACCATATAGATATGGTTTTCTATTTTTAAGGATGGTGACTCATTATTGGTTTACAATTATGAACATGTTTCCAACAAATAGGTAGTACTTATCTCATAATATTCAAGATGGATAGAAGGTATAAATTCTAAAATGGATTCCATGTATTATAACCATGTTTTAGTTCTGGTAGATTTTCTAGTTGATGTAACGCATTACAGATGGAACTGGGTATTCAAGAGGAAACTATAAATGGAAGGTAACGTATGTACCATTAAAGTTAGTCTAGTGGATGAAGGGTTGAAATGATTTCAAGTAATTTACTAAGATGAAAACTTTTCACTATATTCCTTGTTCAAATCCATCAGAATCATACATGCTATAACATCTTACCATGTCTAATAGATTTGGAGGATGAAAGTCAAAACTATATTACTTAATGGAAACCTTCATGGAGATGTATATATGAAACAACCAGAAGGGTTTGTGAATCCATGTGATGCTAAATGGATTTTCAAGTTACAAAGATCCATTTAAATATTGAATCAAGATTCTATATCACATAATATTTAATTCAATTTATCCATAAAAAATTGGATTCATTAAAAAAATGTGATTCGTGGTTTATAAATGTTTTAATTGGAATATTATTGTTATCGTGATAGTATATTTTGATGACATATTACTTATTGGAAATTTTATACTTGTCATACAATCTGTTAAGGGCTGCATGAACATGTGTTTCTCTATGAAGGACTTAAGAGAGAAGTAGCCTACATTCCAGGGATCAAGATCATTTTTTATAGATTATAGAGGAATCTTAGAATAAGTAAAAGTATATATATATACTAGATACTAATTATATTTATAATGGAACAATCAAAGAGGGGAATAGCTCTAGTGTCACATGTTTTACATATTATCTATGAAAATGTGTCCCCAGAAACAGTAGGAGAAAGATAGAATGAGTATGACCCATATGCTTCAGCGATATGATTAATCAAGTATGACATATAATATACTAGAATTGATGAATCCATTTCATTGAGCTTGATAGGAAGATATCAAGAAGATCCATGAGAAAATATTGGACTGCTGTTGAAACAATCCTTACGCATCTAAGAATAACTAAGGATATGTTCCTAGTGCATGGAGAAGAGAAAGAGTTCTTCATTAGATAATATGATGATGTTAGTTTTTAGACATATCATTGTGATCAAATGTAGAAATCATTATATTTTTCCTACCTCAATGGAGGATTTGTGAGATGGAAGAGTTCAAAGAATCATATGGTCGGTGATTCTACAGTGAATTCCAAGTTTATAGAATCATTCTATGAAGTAAATGAATCCATTTTTATTTAGAACTTTTTCAAGGAGCATGATGTGGTACCAAGTAGTATAGACGCTACCACAATCTATTTTAAAATTACAATGGCATTGGATCTTGTAGAAGAGCCAGGGTCACACCAACAAAGAAAGCCTATTCTTCTAAAGTATCACCTTTTGAGGGATTTATATCAGCATGGTGGAGTTATAGTGAGTAGAGTAACCAAGGAAGATAACGTGGTAGACCCATTGACTAATGTCTTATATTAGGATAATAATGAATATCATGTGATAGCTCGAAGACTTAAGGTTCTTAGTAGATGTATCTAGTGAAAGTGGGATTCTATTGGATTTGGTAGCCTATAACCATCTTATTTATATATTATCATTAACATGTATTCATTACATGAATATTTATAAACTACTTATCGCATCATGATTGTTCTTCTGTGTGAAATAGTATGTCATAATTTCCTAAGAGTATTCATTACACTAAATGATCATGGCAGTTCCCTACAATGATGAGAACCCAGAAGTGCTTTGACCCTATTTTGGAATATATGTTATATATCCCTATCATATCATTTGAGGGAGAAAATTGGTATAGGATATCAGCGGTGTAGATGTATATGAATTTGAGATACCTTCTTATAGTGTACACTATTTGTAATATCCAGTAGGATATTATGTGAACTAGACCCTCCAGTAGGATATTCACATTCATCATTGTCCTTGGATGTTCTTGTCTACGAATGTGTGTATTGGTTATTATACATTACAGTTATTATTAATGAGTATTATGAGTCATGCCCTTGGATGTATCGACAAAAACAGCGATGAAAGATGTTTGCAACACGTTAGGATATGTTGGGTGTGTCATGAGTAAAATTGCATTAATGAATAATACAAAAAAGGATTTGTATCGTCTTTTATTTAAAAAATGTTAATATCTTAAGACCATTGATATAAATGAAATAGAATAAATAAATCCATGTCCATGTGATCAATAAGAATGTTCAATTACCGAAAAATCATAGAAAGATATAATCAAACACAAAGATTGTTGGCACTATCATATGATCTGTTTGATTTTAGATATGGTGATAGAGGGTTTATATTACACGATAAGAATTTTTATGATGTGGCATATCATTTTGGAATTAATTTCTCTCTCTATGGGTACATTGGTGTGTTTATGAACATTATCTTTCGAATTTAGGCTACATCACCTAATACCACTGAGAAAGTGGCCTAAGGGGTCACACACTACGTTTATCCTGAATATTAGTTAAATACTATATTATTATTTATTATCTAATAAGTTGAATAAATATTATCCCCCTACGTGGTTTAATAATTATTTATGTATTGTAGATCACATATAAATATTTATTTAATGTTTAGTAAATAAATTATTTTTAATTATTTATTGTAAAATAATACAGCAATAAATATTTAATTAATAAATATACAATATTAAAGGCTAGATAAATATTATGGAAGAATTTCAATCTATGTCTAATGGTCCCCTGATAAATGATAAAAATAAACGTTATTTAATTAATTAATATTTAATTATAATTCACATGTAAAGAACGTGTGAGGAAATTTATAATATTAATATTATTATTTAACATGGGGTTTTTCTAGGATTAAATAATAATAAGAGAACGTGTGTAATTATTTATTTTTAACCTTGCAATATAAAAAACCCAATTTTGTTATTTTCTCATTAGCCAATTCGATTATGTACAATAATTTAAGAATAATACTCGAAATCCTAGATTTAATTTTAATCCATGAATTCTTTTATGAAAAGTGAGAAATCCTCCTCCACCAGATCAAAGAGAACACTTTGGAAGAGATTCTTGAGGATATCAAGGAAAACAATGCATGTGAAGGTATCTTCTGTGCTAGAATTCAGAAACTCTTTCTGTGATGTTTGGAGATTCCAGGAACACATGTGGATCACTACTAGAGAAAATATACACTTGTCTTCAACAACACAACAATGGTATACCGAATATTAGTCGTCAGATACAAAAACAAAGAAATAATTCCTTAGAGGTAATTATTTCTCTAATAAAATCAATCATATATAATATGTATTAATTCTTATCTCTTAGTTCTAATGAAATTATTCTTTGTCCATTTGTTTAATGTGTTTTTATGGACCACAAAATTCATCATTGTTTATATACCACATTGATCAATGATTATGAAAAAAAAATTAGGATGGACACCGCCAATTTCATTCTTTTAGGGCATCAAGAACCTAGATTTTCCCATTGTGTCGTCTCTTGGGGATGGTACAAATTACATCATTACGTCCTGGTAGGATGGAGTGTCGACCACTACAGATTATTTAATATAGTCCACTATTGGTTGTAGGTCACGATGGTGGTCAACATCTACCAGTCCCCAGAACAAATCTCGGTGATCTCGTGTTAAGATAGAGAATGATCCTGGTGATGAAAAAGAGGATTTCATGGAGAGACCATGGAAAGGAGAGAAATATTACTCCTCCGGCATGTATCTGTATAGGTCTTAATAGATCTGGTGACTTTCAATTTTTGTAAGGATGAATATCACACATTGGGTTCCTTTAGTATACTATGATGCAGTAAATCAGAGTGAACGTTCCATCATTGAACAACACTCGGATTTTAAATATGAAAAGTGAAGTGAATTGAATTTTTTATTCTATTTCTTAGAGGTATTCACTCAGTGGTAATGATTATCCTTTCTTCCCTATGGAGAATATCTTGAGAAGGTTAAGTCTTCCACATGTGGAGGACCACAGAGTTGGCTCGTACTAGAGATGGTAGGACCTCCACTTGATATGGATGTGATACATAGAGGAACATTGTAACTATTGTCATCAGAGTGGGAAGGAACTTCACTGGGACTGTGGTGTGAGTGTGGAGGAGCAAAAAATGGGTGTTAATGAGAACATGAGGAGAAACATTATATTGAGTGATGATAAGAACATGGGGAGGACCACCATGTTAGGTGTGATAGAAAGGAGGACCACCACTCTGGTGAGCTATAGTGTCAGGGGAACCTGAAAATATTTTAAATAGGACATGGGTAATACCTTTGTGTTACTAAATTATGATATTAGGAGAACCTTTGTACATTTCACTGGATGTGTGAGGAGGAACTCTATGATTGTGAGTGGTGTAGTTGGGAGGACCTCACTGATGCTAGTGAAAACATGGGGAGGATACCCATGTTGGCCACCTGTGGCATAAAGAGGACACATGTTCCATTTGGAAATAGTCTCACAAGGAGGACTTCAATGCTGATCGATTTGGACACAAGGATGGCCTTCATATCAACCATCGATGATGTGGGGAGGGCCTCTATTGGATCTAGTGAGAACTTGGGGAGGACTTCCATGTCCGATGTTAACAATATCTAGAGGGACACTACATGGATTGGTGATGGTTTGGGGAGGACCTCCGTATAGGATCTTAATTTCATGGGTTATCCCATGATTGATTCAGATTGTGTCAGTGATTAGAAGAGTCAAAAAATCCTTCATATGGAGTAGAAGGGGGCTCAATCTTAATCGAGTGATGGTTAATACATGATATGTAGTAGTATGAACTTGTGGGTGGCATGGTCCATTGAAGCTGTAGAAGATGCCTTCCCTGACAAGCACTGTCCTAAACATTCTCCCAATGATAGAATCGGGTGACCCGAACCAGGGCCGGTATTGCAGGGGTCTATATCTCATGTTCCACACCCTAAGGGACCAGATGGAAGCATTGACATGTCCTGGTGAGAGCCATCATTGGAAGCTACTGATAAATGGTTATAACTGTGATGACCCGTACATCCCTCACCATATTGGCATAGTGGAGTGAATAATGGGATCATTCTAAAGAGAGGCTCCCAAAACAGATGAATTTCGAAGTTGGGAGTAGTGGCTCCATGTGTGGCCTTTGAAAGTGGTGTCTACGATTGGGAACCAAAGACTCCAAATCCTAGTGGTAAATATTCCTAATTGGGATAACCCCCTTCATATTTTTAGCAAATGATAAGAGTGTCTATCACCCTTATCATGATAAATTCCTATGGTGAGATGGGGTGTGGGCACCCAATAGCCATGGTTGTGGATTACTATGTGGCGTAGGAGGATCCGTGTGGGATTTTTTCAATGGAATTTCTATTTCTGATGTGTTTATGGGAAGGAGGTGACTGGTTTTATATATCTTAGATCCTCCAATGTAGGGAGATTGATCTATAAGTATATATTTTATAAAATCAGTTCCCAGTTCCATATCGACATTCAATCTTCCAGGAATAGATTGAGATATCCATGTGGATGATGTCATAGACCGGAATTCCGAATGATTAACTCCCTCAAATTCTGTTGAGTTCTATGTTAGGTCCACTATTTTCTTAGCAAGACCTGGCACCAAATGGATGGATCAAGTGACATTCTTATATGAGGATTTCTTGAACTCTACTAATAACCATGGTTATAAGATAAAATATTCACATCAGGCTCACCATTTGTTGTTGGTGGTCCATCATGGAATCTGGAAACAATATTTGATTTCATGACCTATATGGTTTATCCATATTGCTGTTGGAGAAATTTTCCTCATCAGGTTCACCATTTTCTCTTTTTGATACTTTTCACCGGGGTGCACCATGGTGCGTGTTGTTATTAGGGATGACTACAATATTCCTTGCATTCATGTTATCCCATGGTGAGCAACAGTCATCACTTCTTTATCAATGTTTTATCATTGATCAAAATATGATGATGTGATTTATGTATTTCCGTCTTTGTATTCCTCCTCAGAATTTTTCTCCTAGACATGGCCCCCCTTAGAGATTAAGACATTTTTCATGAAATTCTTCCTAATTCTATCACTTTGGGAATGATGATTAATTATTATAATTTTTTGGAAATTCCAAAGGGTTATGGCAATGCAGTAACATTTAGTCTGAAGAGTGGTCATGTTGGGAATCATTGGCATGTATAGATGCTGGAACATTGGTACTACTAAATTGTCCCTCATTTGAGGGCTTCCCGAGGGTGCTAAAGCCAGAGGAATCCCACATTGAATAAGAGGTATCCAATTCCATAGGCATGTAACTGAGGTTATCCTTATATTCCCATGTTTAGTGTGGGGTATTCCATGATTTTAACATCTAATAGAGGTGGATAATTCTGATCCAAAAACTGATGAGAGTGGATCAGATTGGTACATACTTAGGAGGGATCACATAGAATTTATTATATATTGGTGGATTAGAATGCAAAATGAGGACAGACCAGGGATGGTTTTCCCCAGAAAGATAATATTTAACATCATGAAGGCTAATCTGTACTTCACAAGGGACAGATCAGCGAGGTGCACCCCCAAAATGGTAACACCAAAGATTACCATTAGCTGGGAATTAAACTCAAATAAGCTTCCTACATACTCAGTATAGAATATAGGGATAAACCCCCATGTATTTAGATGAGGTGATTTGGTTCTTACACATGGTAAGTTGAATGTTTGGATGGTTTGAGTATAACGAGGTGTGGCAGCCCAGATAAAATCAAGATGGATATGGAGGAAATGTTGAAGGATGATGATGAATGATATGGAACCAAGGAGAATGTGACAATGTTGGTATTGAACCTCAAGGAGGATTCCTACATATCTGAGTTGATGGGAATCAATGTCCACATAGTTCAATGGGAGATGAGAAACCTAAGGAAGAGGCTTATGAGAATGGAGCATGTGGATTGAGACCTGAAAAAAGTAGAACCTATAGGTTGGGGCATGATCTTCTCAAGACCCAAAAGCTCATATGAGGGATTAATATGGGAATTGGGTGATGGGATTGAACCACTATGCGGATTTCTATATACTCTATATAGAATTAAGGGATCACTATCAACATTGTTCATGATGGAGGCGTAGAATTAGGGTATACACAAAGGTAAATAACCAAGAGACATGTCCGGAGCCTACACATGGTAAGCATCCCTTTTCAAAAGAATCACTCTTGGTTGGAGTATTATAGTGATGTGTGAGGCATTTGAATGGTTATCTACCCATGTGTATGGATGAAAAAACCTTTTATTGATAAAAAAATTAAAACAAAAAGGGATGATGTCACATCAGGAGGCTACATCCCATAAGGGAGTTCTAGAGTTTAAAATTGGTTTAGATTGACCCTTGGGGAGGCTTCCAAAGTGAAGTATTTAACAGAAAGAGATAAAAACCTATGTATTTCATTTACTTATGTAGTTTAACATCATTCATTGAGATTGATAAGTGAAATGACTTGAAAGAGACCAAACAAATGGACTGTAGGACATGAAACATATAGAGGATTTATATGTACCCTTCTTAGAAGAAAAGGATAAATATCTGTGTAGTTTGGATGTGGGGGTTTTGGGTCTTATTCATGTATATCATACGAAATAGGATTTCATGGTCACTATTTTCTATAATCCCACATGAGTCATGATCGGTGTGAGAAACAAGAGATAACGGTAGACCCGATGTTAATGTTGGGAAAGGTGTGGTTGTGAGAGGTGTTGTGGATATTATTCATGGTTTGTAGCATAGTGAGATAGATATTGGGACTTACTCAAGTATGGTAGCTTCAGGAGGTGGTTTGGGGCTTATGTGGGGACTACTTGAGGTACAAATGTTGAAAAATTCAAAGGGTGAGAGAGAGCAGGAAGGTGCTGGTGCTAATATCCTTTTTGGTCCTCTTGGAAATTCCATGGATGCGACAAACACAGTTTAGCATCATGTTCCACTGATGTGGGTTCTTTTATGTTTAATATCCTACAGCTCAGACAATTAAGACTCACTCATCATCCCTTGGACTTACATATCATGTTATAACCCACACGTGGGTAAGGGAAGGCACAAGAAATGCTTGACAGGTGTGAATTCGAGTAGTGGTAAATTTAAGGGTCTATATTAGCATAGATATGTAAATAAAAAATATCTATTATCACACCAATGTGAAGAAGAATTAGGTAGAGTAACACAACATGAAGCACCGGTTGGGAAACCAGTAAATCTGTACACACAATCCTTGAGGGACGCTTGGGGGATGATTATACAAGATTAAGATGTTTCAAGAAAGAGAAACTAAAAAATGGTTCCTCAGGATATGTACAACCCATGGAGTTCTTAGGGAATACTGCATGAAATACTAAGGACTTGCGTAAAAAATGAGAGGGGTTGGGCGAAAGTGGAACTGTACAATGACAAGGATTGTGCACAATAGGGGCCTTTCGTCTGCACTTCCATTACAAAAAAAGTAATGGGTGATGGTGATTCCCTTATTGGATCACCCAAAGTGGGACCCATGGGGGACATATCATGCAAGATATAGTACATTTATGTCTTGACTTTTAGGAAGTTTCCGAAGGGGTGTCTTAAGTGTATGGGAGAAACAGATTGACTTCTAGAGCGTTATATCTATGGGAGGGGGTACCCCTCTATTTTTAGGTGAAAATATTGGTGGGGGTGAGAATGATGGCTGGTGTGAAAGAGGTTGTTTGAGGTCGCATTGGGATAATAGGAAAAATGTGTATGAAAAGACCCTTTTTCACAACATTGTGTCTTATTTTGTGTATCCCACTTGATCATTTTTCTAGAGAACATAGTGAAAGATGGTTTTCATTTCACAATGGGTGTGGATGAGTCTATATCGTAGATATACATATTGAACTGAATTTATATTCTTTAATTCAACTCACATGGGTTTCTTGGTATTGTATACTAAGTCAAATTATGTCTGTAGGTTTCTCAAACATGCGAATCTATGGCCTCAAGAAAAAATCAGCACCAACTTTTACCCTTACTTAATATATATGATCACCCTTTATTATGTTTCCATTTCCTAATTTTTGTATAATGGTTCTTCAGTTGGATTAATAAATGGTAACATCTGAATGGGAGACACTAATTACATTTTATAAATTTATAAGATAGTTCTCCATGTTATATATGACACAAAACTATTATAGTCTTCATTCATGATTTTCTTTAATGTAATGATTATTAATTCAAAATGTTTTTATATACATGTATGAGTGGAATGGGTCTCTATATTCCATCATAATGGAGAATGATTTATTAATGTATGATATTTTAAAAAAATAAGATGAATATTAGTATAGATTAGCACAATAAAAATGAACGGAGATGATGGAGAATAAAATAATGGTGGAACTTATAATATGTAATGATTGTAGGATGAAGCACCATGGTAATTCCAGAAAGGTAATGGAAATCAATTATGAGGGTGTAAACAAGGGACTTCAAGATCATTAATGAAGGGTGAATAATGAATCCACAAATGTAAAATGTTTCAACTATAAGAATATAGGCCACAACACAAAGAAATTCCCCAAATGTCATTGGATGCTGTGATATGAAATGTTAATAGAGAATGGTCGATCTTGTTCAAGTAAGAATGCTAAATTTGAAGTTCATTACATTGTGATATAATGTACAGTGATCATAAAATGATGATTTATTTTATTTAATATGTAAGAAATAATTTATAATTTTCATGTATATTTAGTTATCCCATTACTTTCTAAGGAAGGAGTTTTCAATTAAGACACCTAATGAGAATATTGTTTCAATGATAATTTTTTTCATTCTATCTCAATGACTTATTCATGTTTACTAAATAGAATTGTTCTCCCAAATATTTAATTATAATATTGGGATTATAGGGATGATCCTTAGGGAAATTTTCAAGTATTTATATATATAAATTATTTAGTAAATTATTTAAAAACAATTCAATTATTTTTAAAATAATATAAGATTCAATCAACCCTAAATTGAAACTTCTAAGGGATATCATCAATATAAGGAGTTTTAAGTAAGTTTTATTTTTAACATAGTAGTGATATTGTATTGGGGGTGTTTCCTTCAATGGATTTCCTTAGATGCTTCCATTTTTAGTGTTGTGTTGTTTATAATAAATCCTCACCATCAAGATTTATGTGAATCAAACCCTACTTATTCTAGAAGGTCATAGTTATATTCTCATATTTTAAAGTCATTGTTATTTTTTTAATTTGAAAAAAATAGAAAACACACAATTATGGAAATTATACCCAATTTTAATAAGTAAAATCATTATAACATCTTCATAGATCCCTTGATATTTCCTCCTAGTCAAATACAATCTATCTATTGAATTTAGTAAATATTACAAGATGAAGAAAATATTTAAAATAAAAGAATTAAAAAACACAAAAAAGACACAATTATCCCAAATGATCCTCTATTATAATCCCCAACCCCAACACACAATTTTAATGTCCTATATATGACCAAATTGATGAAAAAATATATTATTACCCATTTTTTAATTATAGGAAAAATAAGACAGAAAAAAATCCACATGTAGGAATCTCTAAAAATAATATGAAATATGTTTTAAGCTCTCCTCCCTAAATATGAATGATCTCTTGGATGATAGAACATTTCCCAAAATGGTAAAATATCGATTTTTAGGTGTATCTCCTTGTCTCCCATTGGCTATGGGTCATAATTTTATGTACAAGGGTTATTATTGAAGTTGATGGAAGGTAGTATGATATATGATTCATGGTGTATGGTTAATGTTCACATTTATTTTAATCATTTTTCAACTATGTTGTTTAATATATTTCTTCTCCCATAAGATTCTCAGTATATTAGAATGTTCACATAATTTAGATAAATGTGTGAAGACAATGTACATGGTTCTGTATCATCTGAATCTATCACACACAGTTTGAGGTGTGTTCAATGTGAGTCAAATTATCATGTTGAAACCATACAACTGGAATTTTCCCCTCAAATAAAATCATGTATAGTTTCTTGGGTTGGGATAAACGGTTTTAGTGACTTAGAAGAAATAAGGAAACATGTAAAATTAGTCTAAATTCATCTTTTCCTCTAAAAAATATGGGTCACTCTAAATCTCATTAGTTTCTTATAACATGGTAAATCCTCACATATTAATACATTTTACTTCAATAAATTCATAGAAAACGATCTTTAAAATGATTTTCAATTTAATTTAATATATGAAAATATTTTACGCAGACATGTATAAGTAACATCCCCATATTTGGTAATATTTTTATCCTCAAAAAATTACCATTATAATAATTTAAAAACGAAAAATCAAATAAAATGGTAAAAAGTGTCACATATTATATCATCCATTTGAATATGTGTTTTGAATAAACCATTTTTTAAAATACTATATAAAATATTTAAGTTTCATCAATATTTAATGAAAACTATCATAGTAGGATCAATTAAAATTTAACAGCATTCTATAATCAAACTATTAGTTGTTCAAATCTAAAATTACCCATATTAATTTTAAAAAATGTTACTAATTCCATTTTTTTCTTCATACATAATTGTATAGGTTTTGACTAAAATATTTTTCACCTTAAATGGTGGGATATGAATTTTTTATGTCATAAAAACTCATTGAGATGAAAATTTTATGCAAAATGGTTAGCCAAAATCATGGTTACTCAATATTCATTATCAAATATTTATTATTGTGAAAAAATATAAATATTTTTTTGTTCCAATTTTCTTAAAATGGATCACAAACCTATATTTTATGAGAACATCATGTAGTCATAGAATTAATTCCACATGATAACCACATGTATGGGGTAATAATAATTATCAAAACATAAATATATATTATGCATAAATATACATCCATTTTAAGAGGTCCCATAAATTAAACATCTTTATTATAAAATCGCTCTATTAGAAAAATACTTTATTATGAAAATATAATTATTTATCATTTTATTTTCCAATGAGAATTAACATAAAAATAATTTATAATCAATTCAAAGATATAATATATTTAAAAATGATTAATCAATATAAATTTTCAAATAATTTATAGGAATATGTGAAATATATACTAGCACATAAATGGTTCTAATGACAAACATGTCGTCCTTGTGAAGGCCTTGGAAAATACCAAACTGGGTGCCCATATTTTAGGTTCCCTCTCTGACACATAAGATCATGCACTATGCTCTCTGATCATGTTAACGTTGTGGGAGAAAATAATTTAAGAATATGTAATGGGGTTAAGAAGTTAAACAATATGATTACATATGTGATGGGATGAAAACACCAATCAACTAAATCCCTCTATGCTGAGTGAATTTAGTGTGTGATATTTTTTTGACATGAAGTTTTTGGTAAAAATAAAATAATGATTGCACCTGATATATATGCTAAAAAAATAGAGTGATGAAAAAACTATGAATGTGAGAGAAAGAAAAAAAGAAATATCACACAATCACACTATGAAATAATTGCTGTAGAAAATCATGTCATTTTACACCAAAGATAAATGGAAAAGAAGGAATGTAAATCTATCAATACAAATAAGAGAAAGAGAAACATAATAAATAGTTTATGAAAATATAGGAAATGGTAGGTTACCTAACATTTAGTATTAAATATAATCTGTTTTGATAGAGGTACCTCATTCTCTTTTCATACAACCTTAATAGTGGGGAAACATCTCACCATGTTTTCCATGTGAAAATAATATTTTTTTTAACCCATTGATATGAAATTGTTACCCATCACCGCCATGAATATCCAACATAGCATGGGGATTTATTTAAAACATTGAATATCCAAAACTATTGAGACTTCAGATTTGATAGAAAGAAATTCTATATTTAATTAAAAAGATGTACCTTATTACTGGTTTAAAAACCATTCTGGGATATCATTTGATTATTGAACACATTTTTCCATTTCATTATAAATCAATACATTCACGTATGCATCTATTCTAATTTCATCAAGATATACCATCAAATACATAATATTTTCCCGTATAGATGTGAGATTGAAATTCAATCCTCAACTGCTGAGTATAATTTATGAAATAATTCAACTAGTATGTGATGTAATATACCATTACTTATTTTTGGTATTTCTATTATATCTTTTTATTTCCCTCATTACATGGGTCTATGTTGGAAACCCCAAGTATGGTGATAATGTGGTGTAGTATAATGACATAATGATCATGGATTTATATTTTTTTGCGTTATTGTATTTCATGAATAAACATGTTAATATATTTATGTGCTTCTCAAGGAATTTTGAAAATTATATTACTGGAATATACTTTTGAGAATAATATGTATTTTCTTATGTATTCTTGTCGATTAAATTTCATATAATTATTAAATGAAGTGAATGTTTATTAAACATCATGTAATGCATTTACACATGGTGTATGAATCACCGGGTAAGTGTCAAGAGTTTAGTTAATAGTGTGAAGCTCTTAAACATCATGAGAAATTTACACAACACATAAAGAGTATACTCATCATGTATTGGGTGTTGATAATATGTTTTGAACTAGTAGAAAGAATCAATATCACATTCTATTGATATATTATACACCATGTAATGAAAAAGTATGGTTTTTAAAAAATAGCCGATGGGTTTTCCTATGTACATAATTTTTATGGATTACACAACATGAAAAGGGATTACACGACTTTTAATAAATGTAGGTGTTGATTTCTAGGTAATTCATAGATAATTTTTATTTCATTCAGCTGAATCCATCTTTTATCTTGACCTCAAAGAACTCCTAAGTGATTTTAGTGACCTCATCGCCTTCCACATCATGTCATTCATTCATTGATCATTTTTTAAGTATTGATGGACCTCTCAATGTGGGTAATCTAATAGTTTTATTCATGGTATTTAATCATGATAGAATTATTTAATTGATTATATATATATGTTACTTTTTGGTGTTTATTCATATTATTCCATTCTAGATCCATTATTTTAGCATCTCCCAAGGGCCAAACTTTTGTTGGTTGTAGTGCAGTGGATGAAAGTACATTGAGGATTTTCTTCATCTACCAATTCCTCCATATTAACTTTTTATGGGGTTTTATTATTATATAGGGGAATAAATTGCAATGACTTTTTTCTTTAAGTTATTCATAATTGGTATATTTTTTTGGGCATGTGTTCCCCAATTTATGGTAGGTGCTTCCATATCTCACATATGTTGGATGAACTACCTTGCTATAGTTTTAAAAATTACTTTTTAAATAAAATGGTATGATTGAATGGGATTTTTTTAAAAGGAATGATTATTTAATAAAAGTTGGATTTCGAATTTTCTTCATAATATAAAATCTATTTTTAATGCATTGTGAAATGTATTTTTGAAATGGTTTTCAAATAATGGTATTGTTGAAATGGTTTATAAAATATAGCACATGTGAATCCTTTGGTATTTAGGTGGATGGTTTAAATTAGGACCATATTCCAAGTATTATCGGGGGTTCACCCATGGGTTTTTCAGCTACTCCATAGTAGCATTGTTCTTGGGAATTTATATTGACATTGTTATGGGATTCACTCAAGGGGAATTTGAATACTCCTTAGGCATATTTTCTAAGGACATCATAGTGTACTAGTCATAGATTTTGTTATAAGTATTATACTATCATGACCTATATTGATCTTTATACGGATGTTACCTATTATTTTTGATATACATGGAATATAATAAATTGTTTTTTTGGAGTAGATATAACTTCTTGATATATATTGAATTCTTTTCAAATATTTTACCTCTATTTATTTGGTATATATGAAAAAATGCGAAATTAAATGTGTTCCTAGGATTTTGATATATAAAAAAATTAATTTTTTTTGTCATGCATGATTTTCAATAATAAAGAGTTTGTTTAGTCTATTGTAGAGTGAATTATTTTGGAACACCTAGGTGGGTTCCCATTGATCCTATTATATCGCAATTTTTTCACACATTGTGGGTGCATAGACCTTTGTATGTATTTCGATGAAATGATAGTAAAGGTGTCATAGTGAGTCGGTGAGTTTTTATACATATTATGTCTAGGAATCTAAGGGTGAGATAACAATAATTTTATGACACTATAACATGAAGTAGTTAGGTTTATATTTTATTTTTTCATTGATAATTTACTTGTAAATTAGGGATATTTTGACTACATTTGAGTTGAATTGATTCCACTATCTTGTTTCAGTTATGGAATATGTTATCTCTTCAACAACTTCTCTCTGTTGAATATATATTCCTTGTTGTTGTTTCATGTTGGGTGGAATTATTCTATCTGATTATTGATTGATTCCCAACTGCCAGTTTCCAACCCATGGGGTTTTGGAATCCCATTATTATTTGGGAAGTGATTTATTTGGATTTAGAATTTTCTATTGTGAAGCCACCAGTGGTGATCATTGACTCTCAAGTGAATGTATTATATGGGAATCCAATTCCATAAGTCCATATGTTTTGTATATTGATATCATATAATCATGAGGCATGGGAGTGTCAGTCATTGATGAGGAAGTAGTAGACTCAACTCTTTTATATATATCATTGTTCCATAAGACATACCAAAGATAGAAATTTTTTAAATGGGGTTTTTACAACATCTCATTTACACTTTTTAATTATTCCTCTTATATCTTGTCATTTCCCTTTGTATTTTTTGTCTGTGTTGGGGATCTTACGAATTTAGATATTTTTATGGGAGAAAATGACCTACTATTTTTGGGAAGTATGTTTATTTTAATTAATGGATTTTAATTATAAACATGATACATGATTTGTAGGGATCTCAATGAGTTCAGGAAATTCTAATTTTGGTTTATTATTTTGAGAAAAGGTGGGTTTTATTCTATTTGTTGGGTAATTACCTGTTATATAATTATTACAAGATGAGAAAGTGGATTACCTATTGTGTAACGGGTTTACACTCCATGTATTAATTTTTTTATCATATTACATGAGTTTGGTTCAAATCATGAAACTCTAAAACATCATGATTATTTTACATTCCACATAAAGAGTTTACATATCGTTTTTTAGGTATTTGTCATGAACCGGTACAAGGAGTGAATATTAAAAACCATGAATATATTACACATAATGTAATGTTAATTTTTTGTTTTTAATAAAAAAGTTATAGGTTATTAAAAACATTTTTTCTTTATATTACATGACATGAAAACAGATTAAAACCCATATAATAATCACAGGTTGTGTTTTTAGGGCAATTCACAACTGGGTTTTATATCATTGGGATACAATTTTCTTCCCTCTTGAAAGTAGAGATCTACTATTACATTTTGGGACCTTCAATAATTAAAGATTATTTCCTTTTGTTATTGATCTCTATTGTGGTTTTGGTGTATTTATATGGATGATTAACCAATTTATTTTCTTTGTAGTCTTTGATCACCTTATTTTCATCGAATTGCTTTTATATATTTGGTTTTTTATAGTGTGGTATATTCTTTTTTTCATCATGGTTAGTTTTGATCTTATTTAGGGGACAATAATTTATTGGTGGATGTGTGGTGGGTGTGAGTTATTTTATGTATTCCAATATATATCATTTTCACCATATTATTTGTTTTTCATATCAGATTCTATGTCATGGGTATCAATCTCATGTCCTCTGTTATTTTATTTATATTCTTCCATGTTGGTGGATTTTTTTCGGGCATGTACAACATTATTTTGACCTAGATGGTTTCATATCTAGACTATGTTGTAGGAACTTCATTACAATAGTTTTATAAATTTTTCTATAAATGATATGTTATGATTGATTGGTGGATTTCTGTGTATGGAATGATTCACTGATAAAAGTTATTTTTCCATTATTGGGTAAAAATTATATTTTTAAAAGAATTATAGAGTGGATTTATATTAAGGCTTTAAAAGATGGTTTTCTTGAAATGCTTCAAGAAATGTTGCATATTAGAAAATATGGGTACTTAAGTGGATGGTTTAGCTTATGGCCATCATCCATGTATTATTGTGTGGTTCACTCAAGGGCATTCCTCTATTCCTTTAGATTGTTGTTTAATGAAATTAATATTTAATTTTTGGGGTATTCAATAATTAGTTGTTTCAATTATCTATAGAACTATGTTTTAAGGACATGATTTTGCACTATAAATTTATTGTCGTATGAGTGGAATGGTAGCCTAATATTTTGTGGTCATTTTTGTGATGTTATATGATCTTTTGGATAGATATAATATGCGATATGTGATATTTTTATTATTTTAATACATGATATATAATGTATAATATTTTGGAATTGTGGAAATGAGGGAAGATAAAGGTTTTTCCTTGATTTTTAAATAAAAAATGTTAAACTCATTATCATACCTTGTTTTATTTATAGTTGAGAATGTTCAGATTTTTCTATTGGGACTTTTTATATACCATACTGGTGGGATTCTATTAAGAATATCAGGTCACACCCTTCACACCCCTTCTATATTGAATAGAAAATTATATGTCATACAATTCATGGAAATGCAAGGCACCATGGTGGGATGGTGAGGTTTTTTCTTAGAGACGATTTTATTCTATTTTAGTTTTTCATTTAAGGAGTAAACTTGTAGATTAGGATATTTTGACTGCTTTTTAGTTGTATTCATTCCGCTATCATATTTCGATTGTAGAATATGTAATATGTTCCACTATTTAACTCTAATGTATATATAATCCATGTTGTTTCATTAGGTTGGGAGAAATAATTCTCTATGTTTGATGTTTGATTCATGGGTTATATTTACCAAATCATGGGGATGCAGAATACCCACTAAGAATGTGTAAATTATCCTCTCGTACCATTTTGAGAGGGTGTCTAGGTCAGGTTTTCCACATGTTATGTTTATTTGTGGAATCAAATTATAAATTTGGAATACAAAGATGAGTATTAAGAATTTTTTACTCCCATAATGAACCATCATGATTTTTAGAATAATCCTTCCATGAGGTTCTAATTATATTTTCAACAATCTTCTTAAGCCCTCTATTTTACACATCCACTTAAATTTTTTTAGGTGATAGTGTGTTATAGTTTTATACTTTACATTGTATTTATCTATGTTGTTTTTAGATAAGTATTGTATAAATGAGTAACTTATCCACTAATTAACACCCTCTAATTTCTAATGTTGCATGATATTTATTATTTCTAAAATGGAACCACTACCTATGAGATGTTTTGGGTTACTGAAAAAGAATCCATCATGTTATATATGTAATACACATGTACAATAATTTAGTTGTTTCCATATAAGGATTGAGAAATCATCATAAAGTAAATACCACAATCAGCAATCTCATACACTTTGAGAAAGGGTTGTTGAGGAGTCTCACATCAATACCAAATATTTCATAATGTTATAATTGATCACAATCGGCTAAGAATCCCCATAAATCATTATTCAATGTATAAAATAATAATATATATCTTAATATATTATAAATAGTTTATTCTGTAACCTTATTTCTTATAAATAGATATTAATGATCAAATTAGATAACATTTAGAACTTTTACCTATGAGAATCATCGATTGTTGATTCTGTCAACCTAATATCTAAATATAATAGGGTATTTCTAAATATATTAGTTTATGTTAGAAAAAACTATTTCATTCAACAAAAATTATTGATCTGGTTTTAGTGTTCATGTTGACAAAAAGTGAAAAATATCAACAACTCATAGATGTGGTGAAATTATTAAAATAAAATTATTCTCATCTAGAAAATATATTCTAAGTGTTCCATCATTCACTATCTCAAGATGACATAACCCCAAAAATGAAATGTTTTTTTTGAGACCTGGTTTTCACTCGCTTTATTTTCCAGAGCTTATAATTCAGAATCCTTCAGTAAGAGTACCCCAAAAATTAGATATATATTTTCGTCCATAATATTGAATATGTACTTGAGTTCTATTTCTTGTTTATATAAAATAACCTTTTATAATACAAAGTATAAATTAAATATTTCAATTAAAAATACCCAAATTTGTTTTGGTATGATTTAGTTCAGTTGGGATCCATTTCATTTTAAAATTTCATAAACATAGAGAAATATATTACTTTTAGTCCTCTACCGAAGGACACCACCAATTTCATAATTATATTCATGACACTTCATCTTGAATAGTTTATAACAATTTGGGGTGATCATGATTGGCCCTTAAACAATATTTTCTTCAACAAATGTAATAACATAACACATTCCTCATTAAATTAAAAAAATATAATACTTAGTCAATATACTAGTTAATTAATAATAGATTATATATATTTTTCTTAAAAACCATTAGTAAAAACCTAATTCCACAGAAAACATCATATTTTATAGACTAATTTTGGAATGAGTAGATTTTATATCACTCTAGTGTTACATGGTTCATCCTTAATCCCATTTTTAAATATACTAGTTATAATGAAAAAAAAACATGTTTCACCATGAAGTGGCATTTTACATTGTTTAGAACTATGTTAGTCTCTATGAATATCTCTTAAAAAATGTCTAGATTTATTAATCACGTGTCTAACTACATAATCTATGTTAATAATTCATCCATTGACACCACTAATAAATTCATCACCTTTTCTTTTAAAATTACCAACATGAAATGTTCGAAGGTGGTGGGAGAATTTCACTCATACAAAGACATGGAAATATAGGAAAATGTCTTGTAGGGGCACATGAATTTTATTTTATCCTAATATTTTTATGTAATTAAATTCTATTTGTAACATAAAATACCATATATGAAGTATTAGAAGTCATTCAACTCCAATCTCACCAATATGTCATAAATTAATGGAAGTGTGAAATGGTCGTTCTATGTAGTTTTATTTATCTTATGACAATCCCCCCAAACTCACCGACCTGTGAGAATCTATGTTAGAATAAGCTAATTAGTTTAATTTAAAATAACAGGAAGATATAATTTCTTTATAAAAACATATAGTAGTGTTAGCTATAAAATTTATAATATTGGGTAAATTATTCTGGAAACTAATAGAATTATATATTGCTTCCTGATGCCTTATTTCATTAGCAAGTTCAATCTACAATTAGAATTCCTAGAAGGCCTATACCCTTAGTATAATTGAACATTGAGATTTAAAATAATGGGAATAATTTCCTTGAGTTCAGAAATAGCCCACCAAATATATTTCCTTATACTATTATGAAAATCAAGCAACCCTAATTCTTTCTCAATAGTTATATTTTAATTAAATATTTCATAAAGTGTTTCATTTTCCCCTGAATAGCCATATTACAACATTGACAGTGTGGGTTTAAACTCTAGCTATGGTGACTTCAAAATCTAAGTCACTAAGGGACCATTCATTTCTTTTTTAATTTATCTAAAATTACATCTATTTTATAATAATGACCACACTAGACTAATATATACTCCACCGATTAGAATTTTTCATCATGTTATGATTATTATTCTTTCTATTCTATAATTTATTATAGACAACTCAGATCAACTCTTATATATCCAAGGTATTTTTATATTGTAGATATATAAAATAATTCCTCATGATCCATTAAGGAGGTATACATTATAGCTTTGAGCACATTTTAGTATACTTTATCATCACATAAATGAAAAATTATCTCTAATTAATGAATTAGGATTAATTCCTTCCATGTTGATAAAAGGCTAATCCCGAAGTTAATGGTACTTCACTATCAACGACCATATCTATAATAATGAAATATGATGAAACTATGAGCTTACCACCTTTTACTAGAAAATCAACTAAAATTATCTTGGATAATTGAATGATTTGTTGACAAATTTTATTTCCACTTGAGTGGATTTAAAATAATTCAGCCTCGATTTGTTCAATTCTAAAAATGTAATTATGTTCATGTTATTTCTTGAGATGTATAAATATATCTCAAATTAATATAGTCTAATAGTGAAAGGAATATAGAATATCCTATGGTCTAGAAATTTGTTAGTAATTGTGTTGTGAACCATTATATGACTCTCATTGTTAAAAGAAAATAGTGCCCAAATCATCTATCATTCCCTTGTTTGATAGAATCTCTTAAAAACATCATATGTAGGTATCTGAGTTAATAAATTTATTAAATGAAATAATGATATAATTCATACTAAAAACTAAAAATGGAATCATTAACTACTAATAAAACATTCATTTTTTCATCCACTTTATAAAGGGAAAAGGTCATACATACAGTGCCGCCAAATTCATTTCCATGTTCATAATTTATTTAATCTATTTAATTTTTTTCCTTCTCAACTTATGAGAAATCATGGTTAAATTATTCAAACATATATTATGATGGTTCCACTTTCTTCTCAAGCTAATTTATTTTTATTTAATTAGTGCATGTTTCTTAAGCTGATTACCACTTCTATGCATTACTTCATTTTCTTCTACTCTTGGATTCTTCTCTGTGTTAACTATTAATAAAGTAGGTAGTAAGGTTAATAGGTCATTATATATATTCAGAATCTATTTTCCATATAATAAGATGGGTTCCTCAGGATTTTAATCAAATGTGTTTTTTTAATAAATTTATTTAAAATGATTCAATTTAATTATTAATAAATTATTCTTCATTTATTTAATGTTTTATATGAAATAATACAAGGACAACATGGAGTTTAAAAATGTCAGTTTTCAAAAAACAATATTTTTATTTTTATTTAATATTTTTATTTATAATATTAATAATAAAATTTTAAAACATTAAGATGATAAAATTAACATCTACTTTGAATTTATAATATCAAAATTATCATTAGATCATTTTTTGGTTTTATTATATAAAAGTTGATTTTTTGATAAATAGTTATAATATGATTTTTATAAATTCTCTAACTTTTTTTAAAATTATCATGATATAAGAAATAATTATAATTTTTTGAAACATATTTGATAATAAAAATGTTTTTTTATAAATAATATAAATAATTTTAAAATATTATTTTGTATTTTGAAACATAAATATAATATTTTAAATACAATGTGAATTTTATCTATTTAAATAGCTCCATTGGACAATTTTATTCAATTAAGCAATTTTATCATTACATTTGCTAATTAATTGATTTTAAGGTCGCAAAAATTTTATTTTTAAAATTTTATCCAATAAATTTAAGGATAATAAATTTGAAAATGATTTTGATATAATTAAATTCTTATTATTTAGATGAAATTATATAAAAACTACTTTTCACTGTGTTTTGGGTAATTATATCCAATTGATTTTTTACCAACTATAAGAATTTATTCTTATAAAATGAATTCAAGAATTAAAATCATAATATCCAATTTATTTATTATATGTTATTTCATTTTTTTATCCATTTTTAATAGTTACCACGGTAAGACTCTTGTCACCATGGTAAGGGTTGAAAGGGGTTAACATGGGGGTTAAACAATGAGATAAGATCTAAAAAATCAATAAAAAATTTCTCAATATAATCAGTCTAGAGGATTTTGACAATACATTATCCTATCATTATATTTTTTTTCCATTTTTCATCCCTCTCCCATGAAAATATCTACAATCTATATTAATGATTAAAAAAATTTCAAGGGTGTCACTCCCCTCGCTAATAAAAGGGAATCTCGTCTCCACACTTCTATACACACCTAAAGATCCAACATATCAAAACGGATCTACCCAAATACCCTACCAATAAACTTATTCATAAACTAAAGGTTCTTCTCTTCCCAAAAAACACTTCAAAGGATCCATCTGGTGTTTTTAAAATGAGATTATCCAAATAAGATTTGGTAGAAAGTAATCTGAAAAAGAATATATCTGATAGAAGGGGTTATTTTTTAATCTAAATTTTAATTGTGATTGTTTCTAAATGAATATTTTTTGGGGTTATTATATTCTCTATCTCTTATAAGAACCATCTATTTTATTCTCCACATATCATGATTGTTTTTTATATGTATTTTTCCATTATTTTATTCTTCGATACTAAAAACAACAAGAAGAATATTTTTAAGAGAATTCTTTATCATTTCTCTTCTCTAGTTATGACTATTTTTCTTCCACATCCATATTAATTATTTTGTTTTTATAGATATTTTTATATAATCTAAATATTTCGAAATATCAAATTTAATTTACATTACTTTCCATTGAAAAGTTTTAATTATATATTTTTATCATCATCCAAATGGGAAATTTTTTGTTCACCTTATAGAAGTGTAAAAATAATTCTTTTTATTCATGTTTAATCATATAAAAAAAATTTCTCACTATAATAAATTTTATTCTTTATCAATATTACTTAATAAAATTCAATAATTTATCAAAGAAATCCTAAACCCATTATTCTTGAATTTTAACTTTATAAAAACATACCAAATGAAAGGGATATTTTGTTATCATGTTATTATCAAAATATTTCTTGATAAAAAAAATTAGAGAATTCAAAATAGTCGATGAAATTTAACATGAAATTTAAAATTGATATTATGTATCATTGATCATAACTAGAATAGGAAATGATATGACATAATTGATAATTATTGTTCTTTCATCAATTAAAATAAAATATTTTAAATGGAATTACTGATATTTGTTTTGGAATAAAATTTATATGTTATTTCTATTTGATAAAATTAAATATACGTATATTTCATACATGTTACAGTTAAGATGTTATTTTTCTTGTTTCTATAAACAAATTTGAAATAAAATCTCATGTCGTGGATACTTATGGTTATCCTAGGATTTAGAAATAACATTTTGAAAAGTATATTTTTTATTATTGATATTAATTTCAATAATTTTATTAAATGATTTAAAAAATGTTGTATATAATTATAATTTTTAATTTATAATAGTTTTTTGATGAAATACAAAATAAAAAATTTCTCCCTATAAAATAATTATCAATATTTTATAAATTACTTATGTAGTATAAATTTATAATCACATGCCATATTGTAGATAAAATTGAAAAATTGAAAAATGTTAACATTAAACTTTGTTAAAGTGCTTAATAAATTATGATCATATTTATTTTATAATTCCACATATTAGAAACTTTAAATTGTGATAATATCATATGACAAGAAATTCATGGATTGTATGGTTTTTGAATGAATGTGTTTTATGATTCCTAATGATATATACTAGATAGTGATCTATCAAAATGGAAATATTTATATGTTGTTTAATCATGGTTGAGTTCTTAAAATTGATTAACAACATTATATCAGTTGTAATTACTTATTAAATTAATGTATCATAATAAGAATAATTAATTATCACCTTTTCCTTTTAAAAAATTTATCCACGGTTGTGGAACATTACATTGGATATAAATATTATTATATATATCCTTTTTTACCTTGAGTTGAAAAGATATCCCAATTATAAAATTACTTAATGATAGAATTAAAATTGTTACTTGTTAAATATGAATTTATTGGGGATGAATGTTCTCATTCCATTACTAAAAACTGGACCTATACCAATGGTTTAGAACCATTTCTATAGGTCCCAAAACCAAAGGTATAAGCTATTACAATGGTTTAGGAGACCGTGGGCTTCCATGGCGTTAGTTTAAACCTATAACAATGGGTTTGGGAAACAATTGGTATAGGTAATTCAGAAATAAATCCAACAGGTTTTGATCCCTGGACCTCCAACTTATAACTCAACGATCATACCACTAAGCTACTATATTATTTTTTGAAAAAATATTTAAAAAATAGGTATATATATAATTGTATGTAAAAATATTATTGATTTTTTTAATATTATTTTACCAAATAAGTCATTAAAAATCTAAATTTATGTACCAATGGTTTTCCAAACAGTTAGTATTGGTATTTTAAATTATTGGATCTATACAAACGTTTTTGGAAGAATAGTTGGTATCGTATCATTTAATGTATGATATACCAAGAGGTTTATCCAAACTATTATTATAGTAATTAGTTATACCAATGGTTCTGGAAAAAGAATTGGTATAGGATCATTTAATTGAAGATATACCAATATTTCTTCTATAACTACTCATATAGGTTCAATTTTTGGTACCTAATTCAGCAGTTTCTCCAAAACAATTAGTATAGTTCCATTTTCCATTATTATTCAGGATTTCAACGGGATTGAATTTTTTGATATTATAGCCCTATTTTATTTTAATATTATGTCTAGAAAAAGTCACTTGATAAGAATGTATTATCTGGAATATAGATCCTTAATGTGAATGATTTATAACATAATATTTTTGGTATGATGATGAGTAATGGGAAGGTATTCCCAAAGATATGGTGGTAAAAATTATTGTGATGGAATAAGGTGTTGTTTGTGATTATGTTGGTGGAATAGTGTGCTTGTTATGACAAACATAGAGAAATGGGGTGAGAGTTATGATGATGGTGGTGGAATGGGGTGTTTCTTACGATGATGGTGGTCGAATGGGGTATTTAATGAGAATATATAAGCATGATATGTTATATTTTTTCTATTCACAATGGTGTGGAACAATGGCATGGATATAGAGTTTAAAATATGGTAATGTTCATAAATTGTTACTAATAGATTGATTCTTACATGATAGACAAGAATGATTGTTCTTTATATGAAACTTTTCTAACCATAGGTTATGTTTTGATATTATTCACTTTTGGTGAATATTATTAATTGTATCGTGGGATGATTCCTATCTTACCTAGATCATTATTAAATGATAAATGATTTAAATAATGTTCTAGGACTGTTATTGATGAATAGTTTAATAAAAACATACATCATAAGAGAATAAAATAATTAATAGATATTTTGACACATGCCATAGAAAATTAAAATGTTATTCATATAAATAATAATTAAATAATTTTAAATAATTAAAATTCAATTTTATTCTTGAATTCTCCTTTAGGATATATCCTTAGTAGTGGTAGTTGATTATTATATCTGATGATAACAAAAAATGAGGTAAAGTTTAAGTAATTTACCGTAGGTTTTTATTAAGGTACACTTATTATATATATATATTGTTATTTCATAGAAAACCCACCATTTTTTTAAGAGAACTAAAAAAGGGATTCTATTGGGGAGTTTTCCACATCATCCATGTTGGCGAGGACCAGGAATGTTGACTACCCCCACACCACGGATCTCTCCAAAGAGGTATTATTAAGTGATGTTATATATAGATGTGATTTCACATACATGTGAGTTGTGATATGTGATGTATATATGTTATTTTGAAATCGTTTAATATAGATATATTACCAAAATTATTATTGTAGGTGTGTTATGTATTGATTTGGAGGGCATGAGTTATAGTATATAATCCACATGATATTTTACCTTTCTTAAATAAACATAGTAATTATATAGGGTATGTGGATGTGTTGTACCATGTTAATGGTTTGATATTATTTTGTAAAGATTTTTTATGATGGGTTATTTGTGGAATAGACGATGTCTCAAGATGTGAGACCTTTGGGCATAATAGGGGAAAAATAGAGGGGAATTGGTTTTGGGGTCAGAATATATATGTATATTTTCATAGTATTTTGGTTATAGTTATAGATATTATTCTTTTATTGATACATTGTAGGGATAAAAATAATAATATTATTCTTGTTTAAATAAGTATTTAGGTTCAATTGTTTACTCACTAGGATTTAGTGTTCTTATATCTCATTATAAAACATAGGTTTCATGGAAGATATTACAGACTATACATGTTGTGATCCCCATAAAAATATCTTAACTATTATTCAATTGAACATGAATTATTTAGTGATCAATATGGGAATTACAATTTTTTGGAGTTTTTATTTAGTTATTAGAGCTTTATGGTCACTATTGATGATTTATCTCATTAGATTTCTCTTTCTTGTTGTATCTAGTTTTGTATGAAATCGCATCATGTATTGTAATTTCATCTTCATTAGAATTTATTAAGAGTTGTTAGGTTGTTTTATCATATTATATATTACTTATAAAGTATATATGATGGTAAGTCCAAACATGAATTTGATTATATACCCTTATTTATTGATGCAATCTTATGACTTATTAGATGCATGCTTCAGGTGAAATTATCTTTCCTTATCCATTACCATCCCAAGGGGGTACCTTTGGGGGAGTGGGTCATGAAAATAGTATTTCAAGATTAACGTAATTAGGTTCAAATATGGGGAAATAGATTTCACTCATGACACAAAACTTCTTCTACAATGTAATCAATCGACACACTATCACATTTTATAGAAAACCAAGTGATATGTGGAAGATTCTCAATGTCAGAGTCTATTATTAAATTTAGTCATTTTAATCATTGTTTAGTGAAAGTGGTTTTTTATGGGGTAATATAGTATAAAAACTCCAAATATAAATTTGAGTTAATCCAACTATAAAGAATTCATCACCTCTCAACCCATAATTTTTAATTGATCAAATTAGTGGAAGATATCTTGGTTAGTGAGTAGTGAAATTTATCATTCTATATTGTCCATTGTGAGGAGAATTTTTTATATAATGTCATAGGAACATGTGAAATTCAGTTATTTATAGGGATCCCTTATATTTTTAACACTGACACATATCACAATAGACGTGTCGGCATGAGAAAATTCACCAATAAACTGGATAAATTGTTTTTTCTCCCTCTAAGAAAGAATAATGTGATTTTATAAAACTACGCATCCGCCAAAATTGTACTACCATAGTAGTGACACCACTGGATGAATCTGTTCTAAACCCATTAATATAAATGAACACATATTTTGACCATGGAATGGATAATAAAAAAGTGATAATATTAAGGTAAAATAACAGGTTCATCTAGATAATGATCATTATCTAATGAGACAATAGGCTATGTCCTTTCAATATGGGGGAGGAAAATATCTTTTTTTTTTTAATTTGGAAACCCATGTGGGTAACCATAATTAATTTTATTTTGATAATTACTATTTTTTAAAAAGTGTTTTATTATATTATGGTTTGGTTTTTGTTTTATTTATTTTAGGGTTTTCATCTATAAATAATTACTATAATGTTTTTGGTATTTTACTTTTTCTATTTTAATTGAATTTAAAAGTGTTTTGTAAAATATTTGTGTATATACCCTTGTTTCTCTCTAGAACATCATGAATAGAAATGATTGATCATATTATATTATAACAATGATATATAAATAACAAGAAACCCTCAAACCAAGATATCTCAAAGATGAAATTAACACCAAGTATAAATATAGGTAATGAACAAGTGGTACGCATTTAAACAATTATGGAATGATTACTTACTCAATCATATTCTTACTGAAAATCTGTTGTCTGTAGATTATTAACAACCTCTAATAAGTTTCATTGATTGGTTGAATGAATAATATGATGATTATATGAGAATCTCCCACCTCTGAAGACATTATAGTATCTCATGTAAAAATTGGAAGAGGAAAATGGTATATTTGTTATGAGAAAGAACTAGAAATATAAAATACATAAAAACCCACAAATATCAACTCCATTTCCACCATTACAGACCTCATGTTTTCCATTGAATTTACATTCATTTACTTGTACATTGAACATGTAGTTTCAACATAAAGATTTATCAAAAAACATTTTTTCCTTCCTAGACCTCCAATAAGAATTTTACAAATTTCATTGAACTTTATTGAGTCTCCTTGCAACTTCTTAAACCACTATTAATCATTTTTATTGTTTCCCAACACACTATTGGGCCTCAATGTCACTACTAAGACACCATGTGTAAAACCACTATGAGAAATATGAATTATTGATTCTTATGTCTTTTCAAATATCCATCTATAGATACTTTTTAAGCAATCATTTTAGGTATTTTTAACTTGTATGACTCTTCAAACATTCTACTTGTTCCCATTCTTAAAACTAATCAGATGATCAAATTTACCATGATTCTTTTTTCATGAAAAAAAAATGTCACCATGAAATGATATTATTTTCAAATGATGGAATAATATATAAATTTAATGTATTTATTATCTTGAAGGAGAGTGTTGGAGTATTCAGTTAATTTGGAAAATGTTTTATACAATCCCATATTACATATAGTTTGAAATTTATATTTAATACCCATCTTTGATTATGTTTCTCATCATCATTATATATAGATAATGTGTTATGTCCATGTTTAGAAAGAATGACTTCAGTGAATAATAATTTAAACAATCAAGTAATAAAATGAATAATAATGTTTTTAGACTTCCTTGGGACTTTTGGATGCTACCTATAACTCAGAAATTAAAATAATATATTTATAAAGAAAAAAAAACTTATAGAACCATGGATCATATCATATGATACAGAATAATAATTATAAATAAATATTCCAATATTATATGCCTAGTAATATTTAAATGGTTTATTTATACCTTCACAATGTAATAGAAAACATGATAAAGACACCATGAGACCCACAAACCCATATCAGATACTAAAAACATATTTTTACATACTATATTTGACACCAATAGAAGAGATGAAATTTTAACTACCAATAATTACAATATGAATAACCAAAATTATGTCACATACATTCTGAAGAAATTTATTGTTTATAATTATAGAGAAAAACACACAAAACTGTTTGTATATTTAAACAAATTAATTTATTATACAATGGAAATTTATCCAATTTTTCGTAGATTTTGTTATACAATAATTAGACTATAGAATCTCCCTACAAAAATTTTCATACATGGTACCATTCTAGTCATATTTTATCTAACATCATTTCATCATAACTAGAGGGATATGAAAAATAAGAATGGATGAGATCATATGTTCTGTAAGGGTAAATATAAAAGATATCAGTCAAAAGTGAGATTAATATGATCATAAATTTATGATAACATAATAATGTTCATAAACAAAATATAAATGATTCTCTACTAGAAAATTAAATATTTTTAATCAAATTAATAGAATATCCAAAATCAGAATTCATAAATGTGTCCAATATTAAATCATCTTGCATGAGTCATGAAATAGTCATATGGAATAATAAGAACAAGAAGTCATAATATTTTTAACATAGTATTTAAATTCATGTCAATCTATAATATTTTGACCATAAATATTAATAATCGTACTCACTCAGCAAACTGTGAACATAGTTATTTTCAATAATGTCCATGATTATCATCTTTATCTCACAAGATATATATATCACATTACCAAATGCACTAGAAGGATTTCACCGAACCAAAAATATCACAATAATAACCTATACATATCAATTTCATAATATAAAAAAATATTCATCATAATATCATATAATTACCCTAATAAACTAAATTGGTTTCATAAAAAATTTTAACATCAAAAAATCATAATCCATCTAGAGAAAGAAATTTTTTTTATTATAAGAGAATATCCCAAATGAAATATAAAAATAAATAAATAATATTTTTCCTAAGATTGTTAAAAAATTTAAATTAATATTCCTAGTGAAATAATGTTATATGGGAAGTAAAATTCCATAAATATTTATACATTAAATAAAAACAATCTCTCTATACATTTTCAAAATTCTAGAAATTTTTCTTATAAAAACACATTAAAAATATAAATTTTTATAGTTTTTAAAAAAATTTAATGGCTGTTAAAATTAACATTAAAAAAAATATATATATATTAAAAAAACTATAATTTAATAATTTTAAATAACTGGGATATATTAGATAAATAATCATGGTGTAAAAGAAGAAATATGGTTATCTTTCCTTAAGAACATGCTTATTGTATTTTTAGTTCCAATTAAGGGGAAATGTTAACAATACTTTAAAACAGAAAAAATAAATATTGTAGAAGAATATATGTCTTCTATACAATAAAAATCAAATAGTTTCCCTTGATGGAAATTAAAATATAAATAAACCAAATTAAAAAGATATAGTGTAACATAAACCCATACTTGTTTGGTAACATTTCAATCATAAACACTTCAAAAGAAATAAATTAAATTGTAAAGTAAAATTCTATGAATATGAAGATATTCATGGTATATTATATCAAATTATATATATATATATATATACTATATAATGATGAATATAATTTTATAATAAAACATGACTCAATGAAGAAATATTTAGATGAAGAATCCTTGTATTTTTTTATACTATCAGAATCAAAACATAGAGAAATAGATAAATTCAGATGATGTTTTTAATGGTTATAATATTCACGAAAATAATCATAAAACACATTCTTAGGTTTCATTTAATAAACACATAAGAAACATGTGGTGAATATGGTATATGTCCCATATAATTGAAAGTGACATGAGAAACCATTACATCAGGTCATGACATTCTTCATATATTCTTTTAACCTCATGTATTAAAAATTTATATTTATTATAAAAATAAAACAAAGACATATTCATACTTATTTTAATAGATATTATTAAATTATTATTTCAAATTAATATTTTATTAATAATTCATCTTTATAATCATCATTATTACTGTTCGTAATTCGGTTTGTCATACATATTTTGGTTCTGTAATTCTAGTCCATACACCATGGTTAGGGGCTCATCATCTCCATAAGTTTAGTCACATGATATATATTATATTCAAAAATAATTTTTTTTGCAACCATCATGGAAAGGAGTTTATATAAATATAAATATAACGTTCATTGAGATGACACTTCATACTTATTCTGGAACGCTACCTTTATTTTCTAATAGAAAATAGAAAATAATGCTACAGAATATTTTTTCATTCAAGAGTCATAATAATATCATAAATATAATATATTTTAATTAAATCTATCATTATTATCATCTATATAAATAGAAAATGAAAACAAATCAAATCAATTTTTGTGAGATGTTGTCCACATATATGAATGAGTGATGTTAATGTCTTCTAGTGGATGAGAGGGTAATAAAGTAGATAATATTTTATATTTAAATAAACATAATAATATCACAAAAAAATAATATGTACCCATGAAATAAATGAATATAACTATATATTGGAGTCGGTGATTAAAAATAAATATTAAAAGCATAATTGATTTATTTAGAAAATTTTCTATCTTTGAATAAATATAATTTTGAAACAAATTGATCTATAAAATAGATTAAAATGAAATTAATTTGATTTCCCCAATAATATTATATTTTGATTAATTTAATTAAAAAATATAAATAAAAAATCCATTTTTATAATACCAAGAGATTTCAGATTATATTTTTCTTTAAATAAATTTAATTTATTTGATATCATTTCTTACATAAAACACCGATTATAATATAACCATGGTATACTTTTTAAATATTATTATTTAATGTAATATATTTTTTATATAATTTTATTTTTATGTATTAAATCTTATTAACGAAATTATCAATTAAATATAAATTATGTTCATAATAAATATAGAGTGATTAATTCATAAGAAATAAGTACCCAAATTTTGATAAAGTTGACGTATGCTTGAAAAATACTAATTCTTCGAAAATGTTTTCTACTAATTTTTCTGGGAAAATATTATAATTATTTTAAATAATATAAGAAATAATTTATTAATAACAACACCTTTTTTTAATTTCAAATATAAAAATTAACTTACTGTTAATTTTTTATATTTTTCTGTAAGATTGTTATTACAATAAATATTGAAAATATCAATTTTTACTGAAAATTGTATTTTTTATTCAGGAATTTAAAATAACCAATTATGATTTAAACATTTTTATAAGTAAAAATATTTTTATTATATAATTAACAATTCTTTTTAGTTCACATGAATAAATTTTATCATTGAATTTGATATAAAAACATTTTTATACAAAAAATGATATTTCTTAAAAAGAATTTTTTATTGCACATGGAATTTTTTATTTGTAATTTAATAACATCACCTTATAGAAATAAAATCATGAAATATATATTATTTATTTAGATTTATGAGGATTAAAGACTGTAAATATTCCTATAAGCCCCAACATTAAACCTTACATAATCCCAAGATAAGTAAACAGATGACTTTAATTCAGTTCGAAGATCATTTTATGTTTAGAGTTTTAAAGTATTTTGCACTAACTATTACATTACATCTCAAAAAATATAAATTGTACAGTTCAACTATAATAAGTTTTTTCCCAATAATAAATCTCATTTGCTAAATCAATAATTATTTTCTTGATAAAAATCTTTTGGAATCCTTCATTTCTCTTAACCTTCTATATACCCTTTGAAAAGAAGTTTAACAACGTGGGGGGATTATAAAATGATAAGAAATGGATATAAAATAAACATGGAAAACGGTTGTTAATGAATAAAAAAAATCAATGAAATCATAATTTTTACTCATAAAACATATTCACTTTAAAATACCTCATGAATTCAAAATATTTATAAATAAATTATAGAAATCATAAATACTAAAGGTAACTTCTGGCATACATAACATACATACATTATATCTTTCACATCAACATAGGGAGTAACATTTATGGTTATGTTTGCATACCCATCATTGTATATTCCCTAAATGTCTTAGGATAAACCTTATCTTTTTCCTCTATATCATTACCCAGTTCATTGGAGAGCTATCATGAGCTCACCCGCCCATGGTTTATCCTGGAATCACCCATATACATAAAAAATTTCAACAAACCATAACACAATCATTATACATAAAACTAGAATAAATGAAAGATAAAATTTACAGATTGCAATCGAAAGATATGAGTTCAAGATATTGACATAATCCATCCATTATCAGAACCATTTTCAATACAAAGATATCCTAAAATGAAACATGATATTATTTTTTTAAACTATATGGCTTTCCAAGGAAGCCAAATGTAAAATAATGCTTTTGGTGACAAAAAATTCATTGTCACGACGCACGTTAAAAAATAATGATTTTTTTCATTTAGTAAAAATATTCATAAAGAAAAGATTAATTTTGAAAACCATTGAATGAAATTATAAGTCAAAGGGCATGATTATATACCATATAAAATAATTTTGTGTATAAATAATGATATTCCTCAATGAAAGGAGACGGAGATGAATTCACTTACCATGATTCCAAATTGTCATGTTCATTCCTTTTTCTTCCTAAATATTAGACAAAAGTTAATTTCTACTTGTTTTAGAACCATTTTAAAGTTTATTATCTCTTTCATTTCACTCATTACCTTATTATAACAATAACATAATTATTCAAGTTCATATTATTTATTTTGTCGCTATTGAGAATTAACTTTTTTTGATATAAATTGTCCTTGTAGTAATAATTATATCATCCCCATAATGATATTAATAATTTAAATATCATATATATCCCATAAATATGTATTTTAAATAGTCCATAACATTTGGGGATGTGAAATTAAATGCACTATTCGTGGAGATGGTAGGTAATACATACACATGAAAGGTACATTCATTTATTTGTCCTATTAGATGAATGAAAACCTTATGATACATTAGTATTTTATAATTATGGTATAATATCTATGTTATAGTTGTTACTTATGTTCATTAATTCTATCCTTTATATGTTCTATGAATGGCATGAATGAGTCATTTTACTTTGAGGGGGCGGGAGTCTGCACTTCCTCCAATGAAATTATCATATTTACACATTATGGAAAGAATAATGTTATGCTGTAAATAAAAAATACATAAGAATATAAAAAATATAAATATAATATTTATCATATATAAATACAGTTCCTTCGTATTGTCTGCCATGAGAGGTGGTAGGAGAAACTGAACAATCATCATTTCAATAGGCAGTAGTTCGTCGTACATAGAAACAATATGTTTTATCCATTAGATTGAGGTGTGTGTACGTGTTGTTATAATTATTCTCATAAAAACATCCTAGTATATTTAGAACACTTTTTTGTTTTTAATCCCAGAATAATAATATCATATGGAATTAAGAAGGAAAATAAAACAAAGGAACGTGAGATAAGATGTTACCTCTAAATCGGCCAACTTCTTTTGATTTGAACTAAAAGACTTTGTTGAAATGAATTATTCTCTCGTTAAAGATTATAGGAGGAATGGAGTGATGTTTGGTGAATTTTTATAAAAATTTCTATTATCCAAGGGGATTGAGATGTGTTATTTAGTGGGTAGAGTTGGTGACTTTTTATTTGAGGGGGGGAGGGACACTTATGGAATGTCTTGATATATTTATTTATTATAAATTCTATTTTGAATAAAAATATTCATAAAATTATTTAATTCTATGATAAGATTATTTTGGTTTCAATAACAATCCTCCAATAATTTTTAGACAAGTTTTTAATTTTTTTATCATAATCATTTTGGTTTAACCCTTATTTTAACTTTTTTAATCTTAAAATTATATCATGTTATTTACACATCATGGGTTAATGTAATCACCATATCCTGACAATAAACCAACAAAAAAATCATCTAGAAAATATTTGGACATTAATTAACTATTTGTAAGAATATTATATTTTTATTAATATAATATCATTTAATAAAATATTTTATATTTTATGTTATCAATTATGTCAATTTTGAACACAATTGAATTTTTTTAAAAATTCATAAAAAATTTATTCCTTCAAACCAAATGCGTTAAATAAAAAATAATATGTTAATATCATAGATAAAATTAGTGGATGACATCAAAATTATAAAATTAGATTTATTTTAATATTTAAAATATCATTTATTTGAATCCTTTATTAATAAGGTAATCATTGCATCATAATTGTGTCATAAATAAAATCATTTCTTTAATATCTAAAAATTATAAATAAAATACATTGATTCATTAACTCATTTTAGATTTCTAATTAATATTTATTGTAAAAATGATATGTTATAATATTTTTATATATAATTTCTTTAGTAAAAGATACATGTTTATGTTATATTTCTCATCCCTCAAAATTAATTCTTATAACATGTAATTTTCAGACCCAAGTGGATTCCAAATACCACATGTTAAGATTAATTATGGTCAAGGTCAGAAATAACTCATCCAATAGGATTAGAACACATTTTAGGATGGGTATGTATTGTTATAATATTATTTTTTTACCCTTTTGGACTTGATTTTCCCTTTAACCATGGTAAATATAAAATAATTGCCAAAGTTACTATTCATAATTTCCAAAACTAAAATCTAAATATTTAAAAAATTTGGACCTTATGATTCCACATATGGAATATATTATTCCATATTCAAAACATAGAAATTATAGTAATTAATTTAAAATTAATTCATGTTGTTTAAACCAGAAAGCGCGTTTTTAAGAAGTAATAACTACAAAAGATTGACATGTGTTTATGTCTAATTTCAATGTGACAATACTTACAATGACCAAGATTTCATTAAACCATAAAAAGTAATCCCATTATAATTTAAATATAATTAAAAGTACAATATAACTACATAAATAAAATTGATGAAAAGTCATTTTTGAATTAAAATGGAGTATTTTTCACTATTCATTATAGAAAACTTTATCATAAAATTGCCAAATATTTTACCAATGTAAAATTTGATTTCACTATTTCATAAAAGATGATTATTTTTTCAAATAGAACATATAAAGTTTTAAAAAAAATAGATTTAAAAATTTTTTTACTTCAAAAGGTGGTGAACATACCTATTAAGAATATAAAAGTATTTTATGCTTACAATTAAATTGATTCTCATTTTAAGGCTCTAAAATTTATTGGATAAATGTAAAAACATTCAACAAACATGTATTATCATAATTTTGTTAGTTATGTTCATTCATGAGAATACCACAACAAGGATTTAACTACCATTTACAAAAATTAAAAAATTATTATACTACTTTTAGGTATAAATCAATGTTTTGTGCAACGTAAGTTGTCAGAGAAACTCGTTGTTGCATGTTGAGTATGATCGCGGAAAAAATATATCCATTAACATAACATTAATGTCTTATTAATAAATATTAATATATATGAGAATAGGTTTTTCTATAAATACCGAGGATCCTACATCATTCCACCTATTGGAAATTGTATCCCCACAATTTTATTTACTTATCATATATGTGTGGGTATTTATCCCTCATATCATTTTCAGATTCCCACTTAGCCTCTTAAACCATATGGTTTTTTCACAAAAACATTACCCAATAAATTACCTTATCCAACAAAACATTCTCTCTGTGTTCTAGAATCTGGATTGGTTGTTCCACAAAAGAATGATTCTCTTCCAATTGAATAACCTATGGACTCAAAACATGATATAGATCTAGAATATATTTTCTCATCATTGAAACTTGTAAAACATTGTGTACCAAGGATAATCATGGAGGTAAACACAATTTATAAGAAACTAATCCAACTTTCTCTAAGATTTCGTTGTGTCCAATGAACATTGGACTCATCTTTCCCTTCTTACAGAAAGACGTCACTCTTTTCCATGGAGAAACCTTGAGAAAAACATGATCACCTACCTCAAAAAATGATAATTCCTCAGGTTATCCTCATTACTTTTCAACCTTCTTTATCTTGTTCTCATGTTCTTTGGAATCAACTAAATATTTTCTACCATAAATTTATCCAATTCTAGTCCCATAAACTTCATTTCATCTACTTCATCCCAAAAATCTTGAATTCAACACCTCTTTCCATATAATTCTTCAAATGGTGTCATCTTTATATAATAATAAAATACTACCAAAGAAATATGTTTTTCTAAAATTCACTTGTAATCCATTAAACAAGAATGTATCCTATCATCCAATGTCTAAATTGTTCATTCTTACTGCCCATCAGATTGTAAATGAAAACCTACACTAGAATTTAATTCAGTACCCACTGACTTCTGAAGTCCCTTCCAAAAGTTATAAGTGAACTTGGGATCATGATCAGATACAATAGAGATTTGAACTCCATGAAACCTAAATATTTCTTTAATATTAACTCTAGAATGGTTATCTAGATACATAGTATGATAAATAGGAAAACAATTACCAGATGTAGTCAATCGCTCAACAATAACCCATATTACATTGTAACCTCAAAAAGTATTTGGTAATCCCACTATGAAATCCAAAAACAAATTTTCACATTTCCACTCTATCACTAGAAAAGGCTAAAGAATCCATTTCAGTAACTACAACTCTACATTAACCTATTCAAAAATCAAACTTCTCAAGGTAATGTGAGAAATATCTATTTTTATTCCATCCCTCCAGAATTACACATGAAGATACATGTCCATCATAGTACTGCCAGGATGAATAGAAAACAGTGAACTACGTGCTTCACATAGTAACTCTTTCTTCAACTGTGGATCAAAATTCACACATAATATCTTTCCAAACCTCAAAACATACACTTCATCAATGTTAAATTTAGGTAAATTTTCCATCTAAACCAATTCTACCTTTTTCTACAACTCATTGTCTTCTTTCCTCACTTTCATAACTATATCTACTATAGATAATTATACTGAAACCTAACCCAAAAACAGAAGAATTTATTACCCCAAAAACACCCAATCTAAAATTAATCAAATAAAAAACCAACGAATCTCATTCAAAACGTAGTGTAGTTAATGTAGCATTAATTTAATGAATCAAAGAATCATCCACTTTGTTTTCCTTTTTTAGATGTTATTTAATCATGAAATCATAATCCTTTATTAATTATAACCATCTCCTCTATCTCATTTTTAATTCATTCTAATTGAATGTACTTAATATTTTTTGATTAGTATATATTTCAAACATTATTCCATACTAATGATGCCTCCAAATTTTTAATTCAAAAACCACATAAGCTAATTCAAAATAATTTGTAGGGTAATTTAACTCATGAGGTTTCAACTGATGTGATGCTTAAGAAAATACCAAATGATTCTACAGTAGGACACAACCAAGTACTTTCAATGATGCATTACTATAGATAACAAATTAACCATTCCTAGAAGGTTGGGAAAAAACTTGAGCATTTACCAATCATCTTTTTTAGTTCATAAAAACAATCATCACATTCTTTTATCTAGATTAACTTAACAAATTTTTGAGTTAACTTAGTTAGTGGTCTAGATAGACATGAAATATTATCAACAAACCTTTGGTGATAACCTACTAAACCTGGAAAACTATATATCTCAGTTATATATTTAGTTGTTGGCCATTATTCAACAACTTTTGTTTTAGTATGATCAGCAGTTATGGAATCTTTAGATATAATGTGACCAATGAATGAAATTTGTTGTTACTAAAAGTCAAACATTCTAAATTTACTATACAGTTTCTTTTCATTTACGGTTTTCAAGACAATCCCTAAATGAATTTCATTCTCTTCTTTACTTTTATAATATACCAAAATATCATCTATAAACTAAACCACAATCATATTGAAGAACTAAAAAATTCTATTTATAAGACCCATGGATATAGCAGGTGCATTGGTTAACCCAAAAGTCATAGCTACAAATTCATAAGGGTCATGTCTATTTCAAAAACCAATCCTTAGAATATCTTCTTCCTCTACATTCAACTGATGGTACCCGAACCTCATATTTTTCACTAAGAAATACTAAGGTCCCAAGATCTGGTCAAAAATGCATCGATATGAGGTAAAGGATTCATGTTATTAGTAGTGATGTTATTCATGGCTCTATAAACAATGCAAAGTCTCATTGAACCGTATTTATTTTTAACAAATAGTACATTATCAACCCATGTTGATGTGCTTGGTCAAATAAAACCCTTATCTAATAACTCATGAAATTGGTTCTTTAACACTAAAAGTTAATTTTTAGCCATTTGATAATGGGGTTTTTAAATTGGCTTATCATCACGAACAATGATAATAGTAAATTCAACATACTGATTAGGTATTATATAAGGAAACACTTTAGGAAAAACATCAGGATACTAATTTACCACTCGAATATCATTAATTTGAATAGTTCCTATATTTGAAAAAATATAAGAAAGGTGACATTCCTTTCCATCATTTACTAGTTTATCATCTTCCTATTATGTTATCAAAATTAACGGTTCATTCTTGTACACATACTGAAATAATTTATGAAAAGAGTACTATTTATCTTTAAATTCAATCATATCCTGATAGGCGGAAAATCAATTCATACCCAAAATTATATCAAATTCTACTAGAGGAAAAACTATATTGTATACAGGTAGATTCTTTCCCCACAAAAGGACATGAAGGTTCCTATAATTTCTTTTTTGTCTCCACATTTCTTCAATTTTTTTTCACTACAAGTTCAAATTTCATATCTTGAGATGAAATTCAAAATTTACTAGAAATTTTCTCATAAATAAAAGAATGCGTAGACCCAGAATCAAACAACATATTGGCATAATCTGAATAATCAAACAATTTACTTTATACTACATTATTTTATGGCCCAACATCTACTGAAGTAATTAAATAGGATTTCACAACCCTTTTTTACTTTTATTCAGGCCTCTATCCATAATATCAGTTCTTCGTCACACACACATCTTTATAATGACCCGTTTCATTGCATTTAAAAAAAATTACGTACAGTAAATCAAATTTTGTCTTACCACTAACCTAATATTTTCCAGTGAAATCATGAGCCTTATGTCCAATTTTACCATATTGGATGAACTTAACAGAACTCAGAAGGCATTACCTACTGTCTTTTTACACCAATTTTCACGAACCATAAACTTATGTTTCTAGCAATATGACTTTTTTAAAGAGTTATTCCCCTTAATCTTCCATCTTGATCACTTATTTTGTTGTTTTTCAAAGAACATATTATCATCAGCAAACTCTATTTCCACCTTCTCCGCTCATAGAAAAAGTTTTTAATAAATATTAAACTCATGAGAAGCTAATTACCTTTGATAAATTGGCCTTAATACTAAGAAAAAATGATTGTTTTTAATATCAAGGTCTCATATGAAATTTTGAGCAAACCATGCCAGTTGAGTGAATTTTTCTTCATAACTAGCCATTGTGTCATCATCCTGCCACAATTCCAAGAATTTTTTCCATCCTACATCTAGAAACCTTAGGAAACTATTTTTTAAGGAACATACCATTGAATGAATCCCAATTAAGAGAATAAATATCATTTTTATCTCTGATATTATTAAAAATCGACCACCACTGATCATATTTCTATTAAAATGGTAAACAACAAGAATAAAATTTTGATGTTCTAAACACCCCCTGACATCGAATAAAATTCCAATGATTTAATCCACCCTTTAGATAGAATAAGGTTAGATAATTCTCTGAATGATGGTGGATGTTGCCTCATGAAATTCTCCACTACTGACATACTCCATTCTGGTTGATCTGGCTGATCTCGTGCATGGAAAACACCACCATTTATTTCATGAGTAACCTATGTCATCACAACAAAAAACTATTAAGTTCAGATTTCAACAATATCTGGTGTCTGATTTGGTAGGATGTTTTCCTCTTGTTGTCATCCAATCATAGCTTCTTTGTTTCCTCTACAAAAAAACCATTCTGAACACATACATATCGTAGAGAAACAACACGGTAATCTTCAAATGATATATCATTTCAGTCATACCATAAAGTAAAAAAATAATTCATGGACATTCATTTATTAATATCCTAACTCCTAAAGTTATCTATACCGACCTCTAATACCAACTATAATGCTACATCCATTAATATTACTTAATATTGAGATAATTCATCCATTTAATTTAATTCACTTATATGATCTTTTCAGGTTTAGGTTCTTAGAGTTTTTGGCCATAACTAATACATCAAATCTCAAAAATTATAAATTAAACACTTAAATTCTAACCAATTTTTTAAATAATAATAAAAAAAATTAAATAAAAGAAGAATTATTTTCTTGAAAAAATATTCTAGAATAGTTTTTTTCTCTTAACCTTCCTTATACCATATGAAAAACCTTTCAAAAAATGGTATGAGCATAAAAATCTCAGTATGGGATATAAAATAAGGAAACAATACATTAGTCCATGAATACATAAAATTAATGAAATCAAACATTTTACTCATAAAACATAATCTCTTTAACATATCCCATGAAATAATATGATTTATGAATACCTCATTAAAATTATAAATCATAAAATACCACAACATACTTACATTGTAGCTTTCACATCCACAAGGGGATTAACATTCGTGGTTATGTTTGGAATACCAATCATAGTATATTCCATAAATCTATTTGGAGGACCATATATTTTACCTCAATCATGTTACCCAATGCATTAGAGAACTATCATGGGATCACTAACCCTTAATTAATCATGGAACCTCCAGTATATATAATCAATTTCTAATTACGATAACATAATAATAACATATAAAACATGATTAAAGGAAAGATAACATTTTCACATTAGAATCACAAGATATCAGTTCAAGATATTAACACAAACAATCTATTCTCAAAACCATTTTCAATACCAAAATACTCTAAAAAGAAATATGATATTTATTTTTCTTTTTAAAAACATTACGGATTGTTGAGTATACCAAATATCAAATAATGCTCATAGTGGCGAAAAGGTCATTGTTACCACATAATTAAAAAAGAAACATTCATTTTGTCATTTAGTAAAATGATTCATAAATAAAAAATTCCTTTTTTATTCATTAAATTAAATTATAAGTCAACGGGGTGGATTATATTGATTATAAAATATTGTCATATATAAATAAAAATATGCCTCAATGAAAGGAGATTAAGAAGAAGTCCCTTACCTTTAGTCTAAATCAACATGTTTGTTTCTTGTTCTTCCTAAATAATAAACTTCAGATCATGTATACTTGTTTTAAGAACCTTTTTCATTTTAATTATTCATTTTAAAGTAATTATTACATTTTTATAATAATCATGTAATTATTCAAGTTCATATTGGTCGTTTTGTTGATATTTGGTACTTATGTTGAAAATGAACATGTTTTGATGTAAATTATCCATGTAGTCAAAATTCCAAGATCTCCATAACTATATTAAAGATTTAAATATAATATATATACGGTATATATATGTATTTATAATATTCCAAAAAATTGGTGATAAGAAATGGAATGCACTGTTCATGGAGATGGTAGGTCGTACGTACGCATGAACGCTACTTTCCTTTCATTGTCATATTAATGGAATGAAAACTAAATGATACATAGGTATGTTATGATCCCAGTATAATATATATGTTTTATATGTCACATAATTTCATTATTTCAATGCTTTATACATTCCATGAAAGGTATGAACGAGTCATATCAGTTTGAGTGGGCGGTAGTCTGCACATCCTCAAATGAAATTATCGTATATACACAATATGGAATGAATAAAGGTATGATGTAAATAAAAAATTCAAATGAATAAATACAACATGAATATAATATATATCATGTATAAATACATTTACTTCATAATGGCCACCAAGAAATGTGGTAGTATAAAATTGACCAATCATCGTTTCGTGAGGCAGTAGTTCGCCGTATGCAGAAATAATATGTTCACATCCATTAGATGAAGGTGTGTGTAAGTGTAATTAAAATAAATCTCATAAAAACATCCCTGTATATTGAGGATATTAGTTTTTTATATAATCATAGAATATTTATATCATTACGATTGATGATGGAAAATAAGAGAATGTAACATGGAAGAAGATGTTACTTCTAAATCGGAAAACATATTTAAATTGCAACCAAAAAGCTTTCTTGATTTTATATATGCCCCAGTTAAGAATTCCTAGAAGAAAGTAGGGATTTGGGTATACTATTTGAGTATAATTTAGAGGATACAAGGGGCTTGAGTTGTGTGAGTATGTGGGTAGAGGTGGTGTCTTCTTATTAGAGAGAGGAGGGGCTCTTTATGAATGTACTGAAATACAAACTTATTATAAATTCAATTTCAATTAAAAATTTCCCCAAACTCATTTAATTCGATTATAATATTATTTTTATTTTAATAACCATAAAAAATTATTTTTATAGATGTTTTGTATATTTTTTATCCTTATCTTTTTTATTTATCCATTAATTTAACATTTTCAATCTTATAGTGATATCATGTTATTTACATATTGTGGGTTAATTTAATTACCATATCTTGTGAAAAGCCACAAAAAAGTAATTTATATCATATTTGGACTTATTCTATACATATTTCCTAATATTATATTTTAATGAATTTAAAATCATTTAATAAACTATTTTATATTTTAAGTTATGAATTTTTTCAATTTGGGACACTATTAATACTTGACAATTTTATGAATTCATAACAACTTCATTACATTGAACCAAAGGAATTAAATAAAATATAATTTTTCAATATCATACATAACATTTTTTTATCACATCAAACAATAAAATTACATTAACTTTAATATTTATAATATCATTTATTTTAATATTTTATTAATAAGGTAATTACTCAATCATTATTGTGCCATTAATATATTTATTTATTTAATGTCTAACAATATAAAGAAAATACCGTGAGGTAGGAAATATTTTTCTCTTTATAATTACTATTTATATTCAAATAAATTATTTATATAACCATATTTAAAAATTTATTTACAAAGGATACATGTTTTTGTTATATTTTTCTTTACTTTAAATTAATTCTTATAAAATGTAATTTTCACCCCGAGGTGGAACCAAAAGATAAATGGTTCGGCCTAAGGATGATCACAGTCAGACATAAATCATCCAATAGGATTAGAACACATTGTAGGTTAGTTTTATATTATTATAATATTTTTTTACCCTGGTTTATCTGATTTACCCTTTGACAATAGTAAATAAAAAATAAATACTGATGTTACTATTCATAATGTCTAAAAATAGAAGTTACCTATTTATACAATTTGTAACATTTGATTCAAAATATTAAATCCATTCCTGAAAAATAGAAACACTAAAATTCATGTAAGTAATATAAAATTAAATCCCTTTTACAAAACCTGAAAGTGTGTTTTTAGGATGTAAAAACTACCAAAATATTGGCTTGAGTATATATCCAATTTCCTTGTGAAATTATTTCAAATGAACAATATTGGATTAAATAATATAAAAAATAACCCAATTATAATTTTAAACCAGTTAATAGGAAAATATAACTATATTCATAAATTTGATGAAAATTAGTTTTGAATTAAAATGGAAATTCTTTTACTATTCATTAAAATGAACATTATTGGAAAATTACCAAAAATTTAACCAAAGTAAATTTTGATTTCATGATTTTATAAAAGAATTTTATTTTAAAAAATAGAACATATAACATATTAAAAAGTATATTTAAATAGGTTTCTCTTTCAAAAGGTAGTAAACCTAACTTTTAAAAATATTAGAGTATTTTATGATTAAAAATGGATTCATTCTCATTTTAAGACTCTAAATTTTTTTGGATAAATGTAAAAAATTAAAAATATGTATAATAATATTTTAGTTATTTATATTCATCATTTACAATACAAAATCTCAGTATTAAATACCATTGAAAATAATAATATTATTATTATATTATTTTTTAGTATAACTCAATGTTGTGTGAAACGTAAGATTTCGGAGAAACCCATTATTGCATGTTGAGTAAGATATCTGAAAAAGTGTCTAATTTTACAAAAAATTAATATAAAATTCATAAATAATAAATGATATGACAAATTATTATTATATAAATACTTGGGATCCTACAATTCCCTTTATATTTTTGGCCATTTTGAATAGTAATTATAGTAAATAATTATCACCATAGTAAGTGTAAATAAAATTAAAAATAATACAACAAAGACTATAAAATTTCCTTAAAACTTATATTCTTTCAATAATATAAATTTATTTCCTCATAATCATCAAATATTAAATTATATGATTTCTTTTTTCTATTTGGATGTGGTTTTGACATTTATATTATTTTATTTAAAGAAAAGAGAAATATACCATTCTATTTGTTTTATTTTCATTAAATTTTTTTGCATAAGGATAAGAAGATGAAATATTTTAGTTATAAATATTTATTTTATATATACTTTTTTCTCATGAAAATTTATTTTTATTTTTTAGGGAAAAAATAGTTAAATTAATTTTTTACATAACACAAATACAATATTAATTCAATTAAAATAAAATGAAAATAAATTATTTTAATGATATTGAAAGGGATGTTATTTGAATTAATTATTGCGTCGCATAATTTTATTTGATCCATATAACATGATAGGAATGTTTTAGCATATTACAGTTCATTTAACCATTTTAAAGATGAATATAAATTCAAAATTATATGAATTGAGTCATAAATGACATTAAAAATATTTTTTAAATAAATAATATTTTATTAAATTATTTAAAATTAATAAAAATATTAAATTTGGATAAATTAGTTTTATAGATTTCAAATTTTAATCCCTGTTTTTTATATGGTTTATTTATTTTATGGTATCATTCATGACACTAAAATGGTAAAAAGACTAAAATTGTGGTAATTTTCAAAAAGTTTTAACATAAGATTAAAACTAAAAAGTATGGTGTAAAAATAACCAAAATTTGTAAAAATAAATTTTTAAAGGGGGTATTTTGGGTCATTACCATATTATTAACAAATTTTATAAATTTTGAATGATTTTCACTTGAATACTAATATATATTAATCTAATAATTCAATATATTTGTTGAATACCCCTCTTCTCACTTTTAAACTGGAACCCATTCCCTCTCTTATTTACACCACAATGATCTTTATAGATTAAAAATACCATGATATATTATCTTATAAAAATACATATTCACGTTCTATAGGTTTTGGTCGTCCCAAAATACTAGTCCAAGAATCCCTATTACGAGATCTAATGGAGTTCTTTTAAATAATACGTAGTATCCTTTTTCAATCACTTGGTATTTTTACTTATTCAATATCTCATCTGAATGTATGTAATTTATCATAGAAAAATAAATTCAGTGTCCTCAACTCACATAAATATTATTATTACTGTTCAACCACTATTACTCTCACTTTTTTACATTAAATGATAATTAAAAGTGGTATTAGTGTGTACATATGGCTAACTTTTTCTATATAGTGATATAATTCATTTTTAATTACATAATTTCTGGAATTGAAATTATTATGGGTATAAGGATTATATATTATGTTTATAGAATCATTATTTTTATGTAATTATAATATATAATCATCATTCATACCATCTAATGCATTGGAAAATGATAATGTCACTCGTGCGCATGTGTGGACTGCCACCTCCACAAAGCGATATGATTCGTTTTTTTATTTTATTCTTTACATGAATGATATTTAGGATATATTTTTTTTATTTACTATAAATATTATATAAAAATGATTCCATAAAAGAGAATTGTTATTTATCTTTTTTTTATCATCCATCAAAAAGTGAAAACAACATACATGCGGACGTATAGCCTATCGTCTCTATTAAAGGAGTAAATCATTTATATATATATATATATATATATACATATATATTACTATTATATATATTAATATAAATATAAATAAATTTTATATTGATATTATATTTATTCAATGAATAACAAATTTTATAGAATAGAACCATGATGAATGTAAAAGGGAAACAATTATCAAACTAAAACATATTGGGAAGAACAAAATAGTCATTTTAATAAATAATTATTAATAAAAGGGTGATAAAATGTTATATATAAATATTATACAGTAAAATATATATTATTATTTTTCCAAAATATATTTTTATTTAATATATGTTTATTATACATAACATTTGAACTTGAATGAAAAAAGTCTATAACTACCCTCACTTTTCATACATTAATAATACATAAATTTTTCACAATACATAAAAAATTATAAAAACAAATGCCTAAAGACCACACTAGTATCATGCCTTTTGAAAACTGGAAACATAAATACTATTAAATAAGTGATCTATTTTATCTAATTACATGTTCTTCTTATGTAGCACCCTTCTTTGACACATGAAACATAATAAATATCTTTATAACATGGGGAAGAAGACATAAACATTTATGATTTCATATTCTTAGTACGGGTAAAAATTGGAGATACAAAATCATAATCGTGGGAATTAGAGTATGATAACATTATAAATACAATATAAGAACATACCCTATATATTAGAGATCATATACATGAATCACATAATAAAGATCTGAAGATCATGAGACAAGAATCATAAGTTAATTATTAATATAAGCCTTGAAAGACTAAAATATGAATAATAAATAGAATAATTGAATACACATAAGAGTATAGGAATTATTTTTTATTAGTTAAGGAATATCTTCTATGTCTATCTTGGTAAAACCCCAAGCTTCCATGGTATGCTTCTTCTTTATAATTCAATATTATGCGCTACACACAACACAATGTTTGAGCACACCATGACCTATCAAAATAGACATTTAAAAAGATTTAATTAATAGTATTAAATACATTTTAATTTATTCCATATAATTTTAACCATTTTATTATTTATTTTTTACACATAATATAAAAACAAATTCGATTTTTCAGATAAAAGATGTACTGTTTTAAAAGGCAATTTTTCATCATTTTGTTGGAGAACCCTATTAAATCTTATATTTGATACTTTTATATATTCAATTTTATTAATTTAAATTATTTTTTATAAAAAAAGAAAAAAAAAATTTCTTTTTGATGAAATTTTTCTACTTTTTCTAATTACTTTCATATTTTGATGAATAGTAAAAAAATACTAATTTTTTAATCGAAATAATTTTACTGATACATTATAAATTTGACTGTTTATAAATTATAATTAGATTATATTTTTATCATTTAATATAATTTATGTAATTGGAAGTAATTTTACATTTAAATTAGATATAAACACAATTCAATCTTTTGATAGCTTTTACTTCTTAAAACCCCTCTTTTTGGTTTTAACAATAGGGAATTAATATTAAAATAATTTCTACCAATTATTTGTTTTTAATTTGTAAAAATGGATTCCATATTTGGAATGATAAGGTTTAAATTGTTTAAATAGGTACCTTTTATTTTGGGACATTATGAATAGTAACATTAGTATTTTTTTATTTACCATGGTTAAAAGGTAAATCAAGTAAATATGTGTAAAAAATAATATCATAATAATATAAAACTACTCAAACACATTTTTTAATCATACAAGATGAGATATATTAGACAATTGGCATACTTCAGCCAAATTTTGTCATTTCAAAGCATCATGGGTGTGAAAATGACTTTTTAGAATATTTAATTTAAAGAAAATGGAAATATAACATAAACATGTATTTTTTACTAAATCAATTTTATTTTATGGATATATAAATGATATCAAAGACTATAAATAGTCATTATACAGAAAAAAATATTTACTATATCATTATAATTTATTTATAACTGTTCAAAATTATAAAAATATATTTATTTATGACACTGTTATGAAGTAGTGATTACCTTATTAATGAATGATTCAAATAAATGAATTTATAAATATTAAAATGAATATAATTTGACCATTTTTATTCCATGCTAAAATTATTTGGATGACATTGAAATATTAGATATTATTTAATTCCTTTGTTTCTAAGTAATCTAGTTGTTATAAATTTTAAAAAATCAATTACTAAATAGTATCACAATTTACAAAAATGAGTTTTTAAAAAAATACTATTTTATTAAATGATATAAAAATCCAAAAAAGTAAATATTATAGAAACTAACTTATATAATGTACAAAAATTCATTATTTATCCATGTGAGGATCTCTATGCATTTTATAGTATCTAAATGAACCCTATATTTTAAAAATACAAGAAGATACAGTACAAGTTATACTATTTAACTAAGGGTTAGTCTTAAAAGATAAGAATAAATTCATGAACTATAGATTACTAGAAATAATTGGATGAGATTATTAATACCCATACCCATATTATCATAAAAATTAATCACATTTTAGCTATTAGAAAAATAATAATTTATAATAAATTAATATTCCAATCATTTCTTAAAGGGACCATCTCCTCTCTTGTTTAATGGAACTTCTATCTACCATTAATTCATTCATACATATCCCTTTGTCTTGGAAAAACCTTCCCAAATACCCTACCAAATTTTCTCACTTCATCCTAGAGACCACCCATTGGGTAAAAATAAACATAAGGAGTCTGTTTGTGTAACTCAACAGGAGACACCTGAAGAAGAGGTAATTGTTTTATCCCTTCTATCAAAGTTACTTTCTTCTTGTACTTATTCTTCTTATGTTATTACCGTACTAAAAAAATAAATTGAGAATATAATATATTTTTAGATTTTGATAAGATTGTGAATAAAATATATTCCTTTTTTACTCATTCAATAAAAAACAATAACCCCTTGAGTGCGTAAGTATGACTTACCATCTCCACTTCGTGGTGTAAATTATTTTTCATCTATACATTATTTAGATGGTTATAATGATGAATATAAATGAATTAAATAATAAATATAACATGATAATATTTTCCTAAAATTTATATTCCATCCAAATCCATACCATCAAACCTTTATTTAAATGATATCATCGCTTGTGCGTACGTACAGGTTACCGTCTCTACGACGCAATGAGACTCATCTTCCTTTTCCACCATCCAACAATGATTATAAAATATATATATATTATTCATAATTTTTAAATATATTACAAAGTAAATCTAATTGATAGATATATATATATATATACATATATTTTATTAATATACTTCCATTCAATATGTTAAGAAAATGAAAATAGTGTTCATGCGTACATACGACCAATCGTCTCCAAGAATGGTGCATTACATTTAATATATATCTATTATATAAATTTATATAATTAATAAATATGATATAAAATAATATTACACATTTTGGATGTATATAAATAATGATATATGTAATATGATCAAGAATAGGAAGTCAAAAACACGTATGATAACGAAAGGGATTATTACCTGAAATGTTGCATTAACATGGAATTGTTAATAAACAGTTAATATAAAGTCATGGAAAACATATATGATGTCATAAATACTATAATGATTCTAATATATGTTAATAATATATTTAAAAACATTATACCATAGTTTTGAACACATACATAGAGTATCAGACCTAATATAAATACATCCTTAATTGTTTTAATTTTTTTCTAAATCTATTTAATTACTCTCCATGATTTCAAAATGATTTTAAGGGTGTATTTATATAAATTTTTTTTAAAAATGTTAATTCCATTCAATTTTTTCAATGTGGAATGGGACACTTTTATTCAAAATATCTTATAAATTATGTTACTTTTAAATGATTTCAAGAAAAAGGGATATTTCTCTCAAAGAGTTTTACTAATTATTTTCCTCTTTGTCAACATCATTTATTAAATATTATTCATTATTGAATTTGATTTATTATAACACAATATTTTGTATTATATTGAATGATTGATTATATTTTTGACTGTGGATGTGATATTTTTATACCAGTAGTGGTTTATGGTTATATTATTGACATTTTGTAAGCTAGTTTTAATATTAATGATTTTGTTTTGATTCACCCATTTCATTTGAGGAATGAAATGGGCATAGTAAGTGACTTGCAATTCCCTCTATAGCCCCTTAATGTATAAGTAGGTCTCATGAGATAAACTAGTGTCTTGGCATAAGGCATTAACACAATATTTGTGTATCGTTTTGGCATAAGGCCTTGATTTAGTGGTTAATATGTCCCACATTATTCATTCCCTAATTATGAGAATAGTTATTGATTTTACATGTGATTATACAAATAGTTTAATATCCATCTGAATGTCTAAATGAAATTATTTGATATATTCATACCATATTATGCAGAAGATATTTTTTTAAAAATCCTAATATTTTAGTGTTGTACCTTCCCTTAAACTTTTATGGTTAATTCTGATACCTTCCATTATATTGTGTATCTTTACTAAGAATCTGAGCTCTCACATTTCTTATGTTTTATTTTCGCAGGATGCCAAGAAGTGTTTTTCGATTGATATGTATTTTTAATCTAGGATAATAATATATTTCTCAAAGGATTATCTATTATGTGTTTTATTTTAGAAATTTTAATGTAAATTTCATGTTTTCAATCTTCACTCCAAGACCGCTAAACTGATCGGCCCTTTATGGCATGATTCCTTGTAATCATACCAATGTATTAAAATAATGCACTGACTCCAAGGTTCTGGGGTTGGGGTGCTAGAATTGGTATCATAGGACGTTTAGCATTAACCATGCTAATAGATTTAGAAAATTTAGATTAGGGATCATAACCCTAAGATAAAAATTGAAGATAAGTATAAAAGAACACCCTAAAATTTTGGTAACGATCATGGATGAACTTGTATTAAATCTAAGATTTTATAGATTGAAAGGAACGTCTCTTGATTATGTTCTCTTCTTCAATAAGATGTGTTTATCACCATGTGAATTAATGTCTTAGTTAATGGAGGAAACCAGAAGCAATTTTATTAACATTGATTTTGATGGATAATCTGCTGATTTTGAGAAAAAAATTAGATAATGACTAGAGAGAAAGAAATTGTTATTATTCATAATTAGTTATCACAATATAAGATTAATAATGTGATCTTTGATGTATTTAATAACACTTTTCATATGATTAAGATAAAATTTAATAAATGTTGATATTTTGAGAAGAAGATTAATGAATATTCAGCTTCCGACATTGCAAGCAGATGGGAAGAAGAACCTTAAGAGATACCTCTAATAGAGGGGGAGATGTTATCTCTATGGGAAAAAGGGTCATGTAGTGACCAATTCTTATGAAGTTCAATGTATTATATGTAGAAATCAGGTGCATTACCCAACTCAATGCTGAGACATATGAATCTACCTATAGACTAAGGAAGGACCAATTCCTTTCCAACCATTAAATTGGATGGATTGAAGTATTTATGTATTTGGATGCAAAATTATGAATAGTGAATTATATAATGGGTATTCAGTTTCTGTTTTTTTCTAAGGATTTAGAAGAATATTTTGAATAATTTTAATGGACAATAAAGTTTATTTAAGGTTATTATTATTTGGATAACATATGATTAAGGTAAAAATAACCCACAATATGTTCCCTAAGTTATGATAATGTTCTTTCGATAAAGATTAGTTGGATTTGAATAATTATACTAAAAGATTCTTGTTTCTTGAGAACTAATTATGGATTTTTTGACAAGAGGGTTATACTATCATGGATGAAATGTACAACTTTATGTGACTTAAGGATTCATCCATTATGATTTGGAACAAGGAAATATGATTTTTTAATAAGGATATCTAATAATTTAGGTTGTTATGGTGACTCAAGAAAATACACGATGAAGGAGTTCACATGATTGTAATTTGACAACCAATAACTTCCTTATGAGATATAGATGATAAATACATATGTGATTTAGTTCACCGCTTTATAAAGTTATAGATTTTTATTTTTTTAGAGGTATTATAAGGTTATCCATTTTTGTAGAGTATTTGTTATACTCCAATTTTAAGTTTGTTAGATTAATGTATTATCTATCTATAGGTGGACATATGCATATGTGATAACTTGTGATAACACTTTTTCAGCAAGATAGATTGAGCTATCATTATATCGATGGATCACATGTTCTTTCGCCACTTCAGAAATGGAAAATTAAACTTCATTTCATTGATTAAGAGATGAAGTGGAAATTGTTCAAGGCATGACCAATGGGGATATTGTACTGAAATAAAGTATGTATTTCTTCTCATGTTCTTCATCAATATATAAAGGATCATGAAACCAAAAAAAATTCCTAGTAATTTCTTTTGAAACAAATCAAGTTGTCCCTTAGATCATTAATGATTTTTTTCTTCCGTATTTTTATCCTTCTCTAATAATATTCTCTATGACTCTCCATAAAAACATTATGGATATATTTATTTTCATTTCCATGATTTATTACGTGGAGCCCAAGTATGTGTTATTTCCTATAACCTTCTTAATTAACATTCATTATTTTAAAATAAAGGTCTCATTAATCACTTTTTTATATGGCATTTTGACTATGTTATTTTGAAATGTCAAAACCCTAGTTTTGAATCCTTATTTCAAATTTTGAGGACACAATTTTATGGAAGTATGGGAAAATGTTACACCCCATGCTTCCATGGTATGCAACTTCTTAATAATTCAGTAACTTGTTCTACACACCATACCATGTTCAAGCGCACCATGACCTATCATGAAAGCCATTTAAAAATATGTTATTAATAGTATAAACCACATATTTTATTTTTTATATATCCGATAAAATTTTAACATTATTCTTATGTGTTTCTTAGTCCTAATATAATTAAAAATTCAATTTTTCAGATAAAAGAATAATTTTTTTAAAAATTAGTTATTCGTCATTTTTAATGGAGAACCATTTTTAAATAATTTATTTTACACGTTTATATTTTTAATTAGATTAAATGATATTTTTATTTTGAATAATGACAAAAAAATTAGTTTGGATGATTTTTTGGTACTTTTCTAATGACTTTAATATTTTGTTGACTAGTGAAAAATAAAAAATATTAATTGAAAAAAACTTTTTCTATTGATATAATTTATAATGATAATTTATTAATTTTATTTGTTTTAATGTATCATTAGAATAAATTTTTATCATTTAATACAATTTAGGTAATTGGAAATAATTTTATATTTAAATTTCACATAAACAAATGTCAATCTTTTGATAGTTTTTTCTTCTTAAAAACACAGTATTTGGTTTCGACAACAGGATTTAGAATAAAATTAATTTCTTCCAATTCTATGTTTTAAATTTGGAAAAATTGATTAAATATTTGGAATCATAAGGTCTAAATTATTTAAAATGTTCCTTTTATAGTTGGATATTATGAATTGTGAATTTAATAATTACTTTTATTTACCATGGTTAAAGGGTAAATCAGGTAAATAAGGTTTAAAATTAATATTATAATAACATAAAACCACCCTAACACATTTCATAATCCTAATAGATGAGATATATTTGACCATAAGATTCCATATTAAAAACATTTGGCATTTGGAAGCCACTTGGGTGTGAAAATGACATTTTAGAATATTAAATTTAAAGGAAAGAGAAATATAACATAAAAATGAATCCTTTAATAAATAAATTTTAATATAGGTTTATATAACAGATATCTATGATTATAAATAGTCAACATAAATATAAATAATTTTACTACCTCATGGTATTTTATTTATATTATTTATATATTATATCAATATATTTATTTATGACATAATTATAATGCAGTGATTACCTAATTAATGAATGAATCAAATAAATGAATTTATAAATATTAAAATAAATGAAATTTGTACAATTTGAAGTCATACATGAATTATCTAGAATAATTTTTTTTATGAAGGATGAGTTAATTTATATTTTTGAATTATTCAATTTTTATGACTTTAACAAAAATTAATTACTAAATAGTGTCAAAATTTACATAATTGTGTTTGAAAAAACAATTATTTTATTATATGATATAAAAATCCTAAAAATCTAAGATTCATAAAAATACTATATATAATGCTTAAAATTACATTAACAATCCACTTGATGTTTTATTGGATTTTTATAGTAACGAAATTGACTATATTGTATAAAAAACAGGAAGACATGATTAGAGTTAAACTGTTTAACTCTAGGTTAATCCAAAATGATAAAGATGATTTCATGATCTAAAATTGTCTAAAAATAATTTTATGAGAGTATATATACCCATAATCATATTATCCTTTAATTAAATCTATTTTTATCTGTTATAATACAATAATAAATTTATTATAAATTAATATTTTAGTCATTTCCTAAAGTTCCCCTCACCTCTCTTATAAAAGGGAACTTCCCCTTATCATTAATTCACACCTCCAAATTCTTTTGGATCATCCAACCCCTAAAATAGTATCCTCTAAAATTTTATAAATTCATCCCAAATTCCTTATTATGGGTAGAAACCCATATGAAGTATTCATTTTGTGAAAATCAAAAAAAGTCACCTGAAGAAGAGGTTATTGTTTTATCCCTTCTTTAATTGATCAATTCTACTTTGCACAAGCTTCCTAATTTGTTTCCATAATAAAATAATAACTCTATAATATAATATATTTTGATGTTTTTATGATTATGGGACAATTATATTCATCCTTTTACCCATCCTATGAAAAACAATACCACCATTCGTGCGTACGTACAGATTACCATCTCCATGTTGTGGTGTAAATTGTTTTTCAGGTATACATTATTTTGATGGGTATAATGATTAATATAAATGAATTAAATAATAAATATAAAATATTATTATTTCTGCACAATTAATATTATATCCAAATCTATACCATCAAACCATTATGAAAATGATATCATCGCCCATGCGTATGTATGTCTTACCGTCTCCGCAACAAGATGAGACTCGTCTTCCACGTCCTCCATCCAAAATGATTATTAAAATTATATATTATTCATAATTATTAAATATATGACAAAATAATTCTACTAAAATGTTATATATATATATATATATATGTATTATTCACTTCTATTCAATATAATACGAAAATGGAAACATCATTTATGTATACGTACAACATGTTATCTCTATGAACGCTGTATTCTATTTCATATATCTATCAAAATATATATATTAATACAATGAATAAATATGATATAAAAATCATATTATACATTATAAATGTGATTAAATCATGATATAAGTAATATGATATTGAATAACAAGACAAAACACTTATGATAAACAAAGTAATTATTACCCGAAATGTTGCATTAACAGGGAATTATTAACAAACGGGTAATATAAAGTCATCAAATAATTTTATATGATATCATAAATATTATTATGATCCTGATATAAGTTAATAATATATTTAAAAACATTTTAATGGAGTTCTAGAAATCTACATAGAGTATCTGACTTTAGGTAAGGGTTATTTCTTCAATATCATTATTATTTGAGATTTTTTTGTGTAAGTATTTACTGGTACATATTTATCTATCATTTATACTATTCATAAAAATGTTTTCAAATGAAATATTTTAAGGTTTTTGGGAATATAATAGTTAACTATATCATAATTAAAAATGTTTTTGGGATTAATTTTTTTAAAACTATTTAATTAATATACATTTTTTAAAAATGATTTCAAGTATATTTTTATATAGACATGATTGTTTTAAAATGTTATTTCCCTTCATATGTTTCAATGTGGTGGGGGGAAATTTTATTGAAAAATCTATTTTATATCACTTCATTTATAAATTTTGTGACTTTTAATTTATTTCAAGAAAAAAGGGTTATTTCTCTAAAAGAGTTTTACTCGTTATTTTCATTTATGTCAACATAATTTATTAGATATTATTCATCATTGTGGTTGATTTATTATAAAAAAATATTCCATATTGTATTTAATGAGATATTATATTTTTTACTATGGATGTGCTATTTTTTTACCATTCAATTTTTCTGGATAATGTATTGACATGTTTTATTCTATTTTTAATATGAATGATTATGTTATGTTTCACCCTTTCTTATGACGGATGCATAGGACATAGTTATTCATAGGAAGGGCCCTCTATATCCCCTCGATGCATCAGTAGGTCTACTGAGGAAACCTAGTGTCTTGGAACAATGACTTGATATAATATTTGTGTATTGTCTTAGTACAAGGCCTTTAATTAGTGGTTATTATGTCTCACATTATGCTTCCCTCATTATGAGATTAGTTATTGATTTTACATGTGATTATTGAACTAGTAGATTAACCATGTGAATGTTTAAATGAAATTATTTGATTTATTCTTTCTATATTATGCTGAAGATATTCTTTTAAAAGGGATTATGTTTAAGTTTTTTACCCTGCCTTGAACGTTTATTCTTAATTGTGAGAACTTATGCTTTATTGTTTATCCTTACTGAGCATCTGAGCCCACCTCTTTCTTATGTTTTATTTTCCCAGGATACTAAGACGTGTCTTATGATTAAAATTTAGAGCTTAACTAGGGGAATAATGGCTTTTTTAAAGGATTATCTATTCACTATTTTATGTTCGAAATTATATTGTAATGTTCATCTATGTAATTTAATTTCCAATATTTCTAAATAGATCAGTTCAACGGGACATGAATCATTTTAATTATTCAAATGTATTAAAATAATTCATTGGCTTCGGGCTTCTAGGTCCAGGGAGTTACAAGCTTAGTTATAAGGTTTCACTCCCCATACCATCTTATTAGTCGTTGATCTCTCAAATAGAAATCTTGGTAGAATGAGTTCACTCCCCATACCACATTGGTAGTCATGTTTCACTCCCATGGACATATTAGTAGTCAAGGATTTCTCACAAGATAATATTAGTCTATCTCATGAGATAAAAGTCCTTACCCAATTCTTTGGAGTGAGATATTGGTCCCACCCATCCCATAATGAAATCATACATACATGTGCAAAAAAATCACAAAAAATCATATCATAACCCATGAAATGAAATTGGTATCATAATAAAGTAATCATATCATTACCTATGGAAAATGATATGGGTTTCATAATCATTTCATCAAAAAAGAACCTTTGAATATGGTGGGATTCAATAACATATAACCCATGAAAGAGATATTTGATTCATATACCTCATGCCATCAGAACATAAACCATTTATAGACTAAATATGAATGGAAAAATTGAATAATTTCCCTATAAATTCAGTAATAATAACTATGGATTAAATCTTATATAGAAATAATTTTTAATGATATATGAAAAAAAATCATGACGAAAATTTTCTTTCTGTATTGAAAAACTCTTTTTAAAACATAAAGTATTTTTGAATACATATCTATTTGAAAATATATTTTAAAATGTATAAAATAATAATTTAATACCATAAAACATTTTTAAAATCCTTTTTATTTGAAAATGATCATCAAGGATCAATTGAAAATAAATTTTCAAAATATTTTTGAAAACATGGTTTTTGAAATAAAATAGATTTCCGTCGAAAGATAGAAATGAGATCAGATTTTCATAAAAACAGTTTTCAATTACCTTAAGTACAAAAGAGTATAAAAATAGTAATCGTATGTGGATATATATTTAATTAATATAGGTTATGAAACCTCATAAGTTTTCTTGATAGATTCATCATAAGATATCATCAAGGGAAGGATATTCATAACCAGTATTAACAAATAATGGGACTATGTCAATAATCATATTCCACATTGTATCTTGGGATCATACTATCTATGAAAGAAAATTTTAATAAATTTATGTTAAAATATCATAAAAAAAGAGATTAATTATATAACATGTTAATTGGATGTAAATGTACCTCTTAAAGGAATTTACCTTCCCAACAATGGTTTTGTCTCGAAGATGGAAAATTGAGATAAAATTATCATACTGATTTGGTAACTTTTGAAAAATCAACCCCATTAAAAAGTGTAATATAATGGATATGTATATAAACATAATTTTAATAATAATCATTATAGAATACATTCATGTTTAGAATATACACCATGGAAAAAATAGTTGTAATCATGGAACATATCTCCCATATATAAAATGTGAGATGAATCTCTCTTACCTTTACTACAAGAAAATCACAACATAGTGACACTATTTTAGGATTTGGAGGTGGTTTGAAATGACATAATATACTAGTGTGGTTGTTTCAAAAAAACATCCACTAAATTGTGGGTCAGTATACAATAGGTAGCGGTTTATTCAGTTTAGCATCAATTTATTGTAACTGTCATAGTTAATTCATTTTGCGGCATTTTATTGTGGGTTTAGTGACAGTTTTCTCTGTGGGAAATGATTTTTCTTGAAGCGGTTTACACTACTGCTAAAAATTAATTTCATTTTCTATAGACAACCACTACTAAAACTAGGATAACCACCGCGAAATGATAGCGGAAGATAAAAAATGTGATGCAACAGTTTTAACCGTTGTTAAATTATTGTATGTAGTTTCGGTTTTAACCACTCTCAATAGTAAAACACCAAATTATAGTTGCGGTTTTAACCGCCTATAAATATGATCTATTTACTTAGCGGTCATTTAAACCATCACTAAGTATATATTTACAAAAAAACACAGCTGATTCTACAACCCTAGTACCTGTGCCCTGAAAAAAACTATTCAAAATTCACTTGCACATATATCCTACATCCCAATGAATACAATGAAACCAATAATTTCATAAGAAAAAAACTATTAAATCCACACACTTGGCTATGTTTCAATCATTTCATGGTGTAATAATGATTCCATTGAGCTCATCCTTGTGTTCCCCCATGTGAACAAGTGTTACTCATATGAAACTAAGAAACCCAAACATTGTTATCATCCATGATATAACATATATCACCCCTGATGTAAAAGTTATCAGCATCTTATAAGACCATCCTTAGTATTACGTAAAGCAGAAAACAAGTAAATTTCAAGGTGAAACAAATAAATTGATTTTATCTAATTTTTAAATACTAATGATTCCATTTGTGTAGCCATGACATCTTATAAATCAGGTAGATTTAATGTGATTCATAACCATTATCTATTTCAATTATAAATTCATAAGGGACATGTACTAATCATGCGATAACTCATACCATTTCATTTAATTAATTAGGTAGTACATTTCATAATTAATGGTTTTTAATAATTGAATAAAAGTAATAGGTCCATGTAGAGTACCCTTGTACATCAACACCATACACGCAAAGGTATGTGGTAGGCCACTAAGGCATGCATTCCATATGATAACATCTAGTTATGTTAATAAGAATTAGGCCCCAACCACCTAAAAGAGTGTTTGGTCACTAAGGAACACATAGGGGGTTTTACATACTCCCGCAATTTATTTGAACTTCACTTTAATATTTTACAAGACAATACACATAAAAGGGGGTTTTATTAGAGAAAAACTAATTATATTAAGTCATTCATGGATTACACTATTATGTGTGGTTCAAAATTGAGGTTCATGGTCCTTAACATGGAAAATTTAATAAAAAAGGGATAGTAATCCTAATGAACTATGTTAAACATATTAAACAACAAATTCACAAGTCACCGCATGGAAGTATCACTAGAAATAATAGTTACACAATTTATGAAACATCATGACTATAAGGGAAATTATATAGACCACATACCAAATAACAGGGATGACTGACATGACCAATATCAAGGCATGTTTCTATCTATATCCAAATAAATTATGGAAACAGATGAATTCCCTGATAATATGGTGAATTTAGATGCACCAAAATAATGCATCTAAAGATGAGATAAATGTAGAAAAAAGGATGAAAGATTGATAGAATCACTGAGTGATATAAAATATACATTATAGAGGTTTAATTCAACACCAGATAATGGGGATCAATCCAGCCCTTTGAGAGGAGAGGATATGAGGAGCATAGATAGGAGCCCCCTTTAGAAAACGAAGGAGAAATAAAGACATAGTGAAAAGAAATATGAACGAAGGGGAGTTTTTTAATTTCTAGGTTGTTTAGTGAGGAACACTACTGTTCTACATGGTTAAGAATAATTTGTGCCAACCATTCTCATTCCACTTATTATAGAGGGGGTTCTCACAGTTCATGAAAAAAAATTGGGAAACTATGCACAGACTATTCATTATACCTATTTTCAATAAATGAATCATGTTGAACTGGTGGAGGGATATTTTCTGCTCTCTCTACAATTATGAAACTATTAGTATGATAGTATAATGATCCAGTGGGATCATTTCAAGTGTTGTATGCACCATATATGGCAACATGTATGAAATTTTCTCTATTGTATTCATAGAATAACACTAGTGGATCATATAATCTTGGTGAATTTTTTACACATTATTATATGATTCATAAATATAAATATCTATTAATACAACACAATGATCATAAATTCCATGTGTTTTTTGAATACTAAGTTAATAATACATAATGGAAACATGAGCAATCATGAATATTTTTGGTCATGAAAATTTTTGGTGGAAACTCTATACCACACATGATACATATACAAACTTACTATAACCATATTTTTCCAATATATCAACAATACAAATAATCACATTCTTATGATTAACACAACTCATCTCCCTCTCCAAATCCATCACTACTTCCTACTACCACCTATAAGAACATTATATTGAAAATTAAATACTATTTTATATTTATATTTAAACATAAAACCAATAAATTTTTGCAAACTAAATGGTTTGAATTTTTGTGATTTATCTACTCACCACCAGTCGATATAATACCACAAGGGGCAGATCCGACCATCTTCTAATATAAATAAATCTATACATTCTGCAAAGTGGATATTTGTCTCCAATCATCATACGAAATAAAAAGGGAAAATGGATCAACGACCAGTTGGCCTATAATCGGGCCAAGTAATCCTTAGTCATCATCCATACGAAATCCATATGAATCAAATTAGACATTTATCATCTCTCTAGTATGATTCCATTTAGTATAATACTTCATATTGTCATTCTATAATTTATTCAAATAAAATTATGTTTATAATTTATATTTCAAAATAATTATGCAGAAAAAAATAAAAAATGATCATAGATGTATAGTAATAAAAAATAAATATATATAATAGTGATAATGAATGATCACAAATCAAATAAGTTGTTTATATATGAATTCTTAATTGTACATACAATGATTTTCCCCTTCAATCATGGCGGTTTCCTACTCCATTACTTCATACACTTCATCAATCCTTTCTAGACTAATATTTTAAATATCATGATGGACAAATAATTCCTCTTCTTCATGTTGATGATATTCAATGTCATAGGTGAAATATTCCATTTCATCACCCATATCTAAAAATTCTCTTTGTTTTATGTGAGATACTACACTCCACACTTGATATACAATATCATTCACATAATATACCATTTTCTCTTGAAATGATAAGATATACAGATCATGCAGTTCATGATCACCAACATCTATGAAGTCAGAGATGTTTACCAAAGTAAAATGCAAAGAATCACTTTTAACACCCCCTGATAATATCAACCCAATTTCATTTTAATAAAACAACTGAAATTGATCATGGTATTTTAATTCAATAATATTAATCAACTTTTCATAGTATCCTACTTTTGAAAATGTAAATATACCACTATTCTGTGTTTTCAAAACCTCTTCTCGATTCAATGTATGAAATCTAAAGGCATTCACGTTGAAAGCGTTGAACATTCTAACTTGTTTTAGAGGACCTCAAGCAAGAAACATCAAATCTTATGAATAATCTACTCGAGCATCATAATTCCTGATCTAAAAAGATATACATTATTATATTTGAAAAATATGTGTTTCAACCTAGTATCAATATTTATTATAATATTTATGAACATACACATCTTGAAAACCATTCTACAAGATCATTATTAGTAGCTTTGTTTATATCTTTTTCATTTCTAATTTGGCCTCTAATTTTACTATTTTTCTGTATCCCTAATGGTTCAATAAATTGATTTTCAATTTCATTATCTAGCAGAACATATTTATGTACCTGTAACAATTCTATTTCAATCTGTGTAACATTTTATTTCTTCCCAACTGATCGGCTAAAAGAAGAAAATATTTTTGATTTTCCATGTATTTGAGCTTGACTCGATGAGTTGTCTATATGTCGAAATTGATTAAATATTACTTAAATATCATCCAAGTATCTAGGATAAAAGATAATACACTCCTCTTCTAAATAACCTTCAGAAATAGAGCCTTCTGGTAGAGATTTATTTCTCATATATGATTTTTAATGCCCAAGATATCTGTGAAATAAAACACAAAAACATTATAATGATTTTAATTAAGATCCAAAAAAATTTATGTCATTTAAAAACATATAAATAATATACTTATCAATTGGATACAACCATCGATATTGTACAAGGCCTCCTAATTTATCTTCTTCAACCAATTTCACAATTAAATGCATCATTAAAGTAAAAAATGATATAGGAAAGATCATCTCCATTGAAAAAAGTGTCAATATAAACCACACTTGAAGGTTTCAAAGCTCAAATAGACGTAGATATTTCTCACATAGTTTCTAAAAAAATGTGCATAATTGGAGTACAATATCCAGGAAATTTTTAGTTAAAAATATATGCAATGACAATGGGACAAACTACTGTAACAAAATATGAGAATCGTTACTTTTCAATCCATATAACCTATGATTCGTTAAGTAAAACCACCTGGAGATGTTACTTCAATACCAATCAAATAACTTCAAATGATTTAAAATTTGAAAGAGTGTACCTTTATTTTTATTTTCATTGAAAAATTATCAGAACATACATTTCATTCTAATCTAGCTAGAGATCATGTTTTATGTTCATTACATATAGGTCTCTCCAAGAATTGAGATGATCTGTCAAATTTCCAGACTAATTAATAAATGTGAATATCAAGTCATTATAGACATTCTTCTCAATATGCATCACATCAAGAATTGTCCTCAACAAATTAAATTTTCAATAGGGAATATTGAATAATATACTTTTTTCCTTCCACTATTGTGTTTTGATTTCACTTTAGGATACACTTCAAACTCATTTCCCACTATCATTAAAATGATGAGCCTTCCCAGATTATGTTTCAATATTACCATGGCATGCCAATATTTCAAAAATAGTTAACTACTTTTGAGGTGGTATACGATAAATGAAATCATTAAAAAAAATTCTGATCATGAAATATCTATGAGATGCTTCGAGAAATCATTGATGGAACAAAAATTACCATTTTCTACTATAAGTTAGTCATTTGGCCTAAAAAATAAACATTAAAAAATATACAATACAAACCTATGTATTTTTTTAAAACAGATAAATTCCCAATCCCAAATAAGTCACTAATGGTCCACATTAAAGAAAAATTCATTTTGAACACTGTTTTAGAAGAATTATTATAAGTATCAACATCGTTGCTCTATAAATCCTATAATTGTTCAATAAAATTCTTCATGTATACATCAATATCATCTCCAAGAATTTGTTCTCTAGGAATAATCATCAAAAATATAAAATTTATTTGTTTCATACACATCCATAGAGGGAGATTGTAAAGGATCAAAACAACTATCCAAATGCTATAACTAGTACTCAAAGTCCCAAATGGGTTGAATCCATTGACATCCAATCCTTATTGAACCTTCTTATGATCATCTTAGAAATCTTGATATAATGAGTCAAATATCTTCAATGATTTTGAATCTCATGGATGTCACATTGAACCATAATTTTTATTATCCGCATAATTCCAATTCATGTGTTTGACGGTTTTCGAAGACATGAATCGTTATTTTAATAGAGGATTTAAAAGAATGTAATGAAAAAACCTTGCAGGTCTATTAATTTTCTTCTTCTTCATGGTACTATATTGATTCAGACTTCCAACATCACCCATTGACTATCATCTATAAGAAAAAAAATTCAAATTTTTTCTTCTTGAATCCTCTCTCTAGTAAAGAATATAATCATTAGGACACACTTGTATTTTTTTATTATTGATACAAATCTTATTAACAAAATTTTTTATATTATAAAATATCTCAAGGATGTTTTCTTAAAGAATATCATCACACAACAATTCCAATATCATGAACATTTCCTTATTTGTAATTCCACCTAAACATTTGATATGTTACAACTTCAGCAGAAAGGAATGTTTTGAATATTTAAAAAATTCACTATAAAACACTTGATTTCCATCGTCTACTAAACCTTGAAACATATTTTCCTTAGTGAAATTTTCTCATACATTAGTCTCGATAAAATCAAGAGAAGAATCCAATGATATGTTTCAATTTTGTTCTAGTTGTCCAGTAGTCTAAAAAACATCACTTTTCACATTACTTTTTGTGTCTCCCTCGTCTGGTGGTTCTGATATTATTTGATGTTAATGATGGGGTACTGAAATGTTGAATGAATATTTTATAGGTGTTTTCATTTCATTTTACATTGTAGATGAAGTTAGAAGCTCATTCTATGGATTGACATTAGTTCTCAACCATTCTTTACCGTTTGATTCATCATGACAAATCCAAAAATAATATTAAGCAGGGAATTGCTTCAATATTAAATGTTAATAAACTTCATTTACCTTTAACCGTCTTTTAAATTTATATTTTGGACATGGATATCTTATTCTCCCTTCAATAGATCAATTAGAAATTAAAAATCTAAAAACTCTTCTGAACCCTTAGCATACTGAGGTGTGTTCCTTGGTAATGTCATCCTGTATTTATCCATTTGTATCTCAATGTTCCTACACATTATTAAAAATAATTAAAACACTTAACTATTATAAATAGAGAAAGAGATTCAAATAAAATAGTTGAAAAAATATATAAATATGTTAAATATGGTTTTCTTTAATAAATACATTTGGTAAATAATGAACCCACCTGCTAGAAAACAAATGAATGTAAATTAAAAAGATCCATAAAAGAATAGAGTGATAATAAAAAACAAACCATGCTGTAAAAAATGATCTGTATACAACAGGTCATAAAAATAATACATCAGTATTAGATCATATACATCAAAAACCAAAATTCCAGAAGACAAAACTATGAAAATTCTTGAATATGGTCCCATGTCCTATCCAAGTCCCATACTCCCATGCCTCTTCCTAGTAATCTAATCATCATGCATTGAGCCTTTCCCAAACCCAAGCATACAATCATGTAGCATCATCATGGGTTCCAAGTTCTATGGTATCTTGAGAATGATGTGACTATAATAAAATTTTCCTCCACTATTAATATCCTTAAATATTACTAGACTATAATAATGTTCATGTATAAGTGTTACAAATAAAATAATAATAATGTAATTAAAAGTCAATAAATAACCACTAATGCACGGGCTTTGTGATGACTCCTGAGAAGCTAATGAAAAAATATCCCCTATTAAAGAACATGTATTGAATATATGGATGAAATATATTTCACTAATGATAAAAATATTTCATGCATTCTTGATCACACTAATGATAAAAAATACATAGAATAAACCAATAAAATTTCTGAATCAATGAGTGTATTTGGTGAAAATAACACTAAAAACATTGAAACATTGGATGACATCAATGAAAAAGATAAAACCAATTAAATGGATGACATGGATTACATGGTTATGAAAAAACTCTAACAATGTTAATGATTCCATGACCAAAAACAATTACAATGATTATGGTGATGTAGTAAAAACCTTTGATGGTGAAGACCCCTGTTAAATGATGAATCATGGAAACAATTATGTTGATGAAAAAAATAATAACCAAAATTACACTAAATACATTATTAATACCAATGAAATTGTTGACATGAACCATATCATTGGAAATTATGACATAAATAATTTTAATGACCCCAATGAAATTGAATACATTTAAGAGACAAACAACATCAATGACTCTTATGATATAAACCGTATATAATAAAATCTTGAATAAAAAATCATAGAAAACCAATGACTCTATAGAAGTTGAGGACACAGATCACAATCATGACACTTATTACCATTAGAACAACAAAAAAAATATTATAATGAATATGACAACACTGATGATATCAATGAGGTTGATGACTCTAATGATACAATAAATTCTAGAAAAACTAATGAACCCAATGATACTGGAGACATTGATGATATTGATGAGATAGAAGAGACCAATTACATCTCTATTAATTATGAACCCAACAAAAATGATAGAATGGATGACATTCATGACACATAGTACATTGATGATATAGTGGATAGTAACCAAGATAAAAATATAGCTTTATCTAGTGTAACTCAATACATAAACCACATGGGTGGAACTAACAACCTTAATGAATCCTATAACATCAATGAAATTTATGATGTTTATTACTTAAATTAAAATAATAAGACTAAGGAAACTAATGATATAGGTGACCTAAACTATGGAAATAGTTTTACTGAGTTTAGGCATTCAGGGGGGTTGCTGGGGTAGCGGGGGTTGCTGGGGTCATAGGCTCCTAGGGATTTGGGGGGTAACGTGAGCTTCAATGGGCAGTAAGGTGCTATGAGAGGCTTCAATGTGCGGTGGGGGCTTCGGGGGGTCACTAGGGACATAGGGGTTTTTGGGGTATTGGGATAATAGGGCTTTAGATGTCACAGGGGTCACGATGGGAAACAAGTTGTGGTGGGGTGTAGCGAGGCGTGGTGAGGGCTTCGGGGGGGGGGGGGTGGGTCCCCAGGGTCCTAGGGTTTCGGGGGGTTGCAGGGTTTAGGGGGGTTGGGGGTGTCGGAGGAGTCAAGGGAGTCGGGGGGGAGAAGTTTCATCACTATAAAAAACCAATGTTTCATGGTCAGTTTATTAAAAACCACTAATAATTTATTTAAAAAACATTATTAGTAGTATATTAAACTTCCACTAAAAACTACTACTAAATGCTAATAATGTTGCTGTGCTTATGCTTTGAATATATTCAAACACATACATAATTACTATACAATTAATGTAATATTATCGTAATTATTTTATATAATAATATTATTATAATAAATACAATATATTATTTCATTATGAATTTATATTACCTTATTATTAACAATTCCAATCTTCGGGTAATATATGCTTTGTTCTTTGGACACATTTTGACTTATTATTCATGATCATCTTACTTAGATTATGGGTTAATTAATTTGAGAATGTAAAACATGACCTATAAATTATATATATTCATTATATAAACATTTATAATAAATTATAATATATATATATATATATATAATGAAATGCATTGTTCATAGAGATGATATACCGTATATATGTATGCACGTTATTTTTATTATTTTATCTTATTGAAAGAAATTAGGTAAATAAAATATATGTATATATGTATAGAATATAAATACACTAAAAATATTATTTTATATATATCATATATTTTCACTAAACCATCACTTATTCATTCTATCCAATGTGTGAAAGGATTGCATCACTTTGACAAGGCAGTAGTCCACATGTCCACAAACGCTGTTATCATACTGACAGAAGAAAAAATGTATAAAAAAATGTGTTATAATGAAAATTATAGAACCATGAATAAATAATAAATATTATATATTTAATATATAATTTTTTTTCAATCATAATTCCCATTCATGAAATGTGGTAAATTAAAAATTAACAACATCTTTTGTGAGGTGGTATTCCACCGTACGAAAAACGTAATGTTTGATACCTATTAGATTGAAGTGTGTTTATGTGTAGCTATAATCCTTAATATAACAACATATAAGTGTATTTAGAATAATTTTTTTTATATAATCATGGAATAATGATATTTTAGGTCTTAGAGTAATAAAATTATATAAATAATCTTTGGGAAGGATGTTACCTTTTCATTTTGGTAACTCCTTTTGGTTTTCACTAAATGGATTCCATGGACGGATTTATATCCAAAGGTAGGATTTAATGTGGATGGGATGGTTTATGGGAAAGTTAATTGGTTAAATATTTGGTGAAACTATGATTTTTTACAGGTGATAAGAATTTTTAGGATATGAGGCCATTTTATAGTGGTGGAGAGTGATTTTCTTGTAAATATATGGAAAATGAATTCAACCCACATTTTTCCAATGTGCAGTGGATCCAATAATTGTACTAAGTTGATTCAATGGAGGATATGGAATAAATATGGCTATAAAATGGATTTTTTATAGTTTATAGGTTATTTTTACCATATGTTTAATTTTTAGAGAAATGGGAAGATTATTTTCACCTTAATCATTGAAATTATTTTTAATTGCATTAAATAATATTGTAGTAAGAAAAAAATGATAAACTTATTAGATATTATATATTATGTTCATTTCAAATATGTAATAAATTATTCAAAATTATAATCCAAAAATTTCAAAAATTATTATAAATTATATCTTTTAAACAGAACAATACTGCGAGTTTATGATGTAAAATAGATGAAAACCTTATTAAACATTTATATCCAATTTTAAAGTAGATTATTTGAGAAAATAGTATTTTAAATCATATAAATAATTTACCAAAAATTATATTATTCATTATCAATATATTTCGTTTATATAAAAAAATTATAAAAATTTTTTTAGAAGAAGTTATTACTATTCATATTTCTAATTTTAATGGATAGATTATAACTATCTCATCTAAAAAATAATAATAATAATAATAATTTCTAAAAACTCCATGTTATGTGTAACACACTCAATTTTAGTTTCGAATGTAATGTATTCCATTTCGGGGTTTCATGAAGCATAATACATGTATATTCTAGGTGAATTAAATTATTTCCTAACGATAATGGAAGACATCAATGAAAATTAATTTATTAAAAAAAATTCAATAAAAACTCGAGGTGTTACATTATACCCCACCATAATATGTATTTATCCCATGAAATTCATCATTCAGGTAAAAAATGAGGCAAATTATACCTCATTATATCCTCATGTTACCATTTATATTCCTTTGACTAGTGATTTCTCCAAAAAAACATTGACATGGTGAGTTGTCATATTTCATAGAAATTTCTCTGCATGATTGAGAAGTTTGAATGGTTATTCGTTATTAGAAAGATCATAATCTAGGGGTATGACCTCCTCATTCAGTACATGTGAATGTTCAGGTACAAAATTATTTTTGGGTTATATGTCGAACATAACATTTAAATGAGGATGATTTGGATGATGTACCAAGGGATAGGCTACCTCCCAAACATGATCAGGAAATTCAATGAGACGACTATAAAGAGGTATTAGTTTCAATTCCATTTCAAACCTCATAACCTTATTCCATGGGAGAGATTCATTGAAATGCCATCTCTCCAAATCTCAAATTTTAGATTAGTCCATCAATTATCGGCATAATTTTTATACCAAATTTGAGTTGCATTGATATGATGTTGAATGGTTCTAACCATCTGAACCTTTTCATCAGTGATCTCAAGTTCCATTAGATTTCGTTCTCTATATTAACACCCAAAAGTTGGATATCTATATTTATTCCATTTGAGGGATTCATAAGGTTCCATATAAATTAATTAGTAGAATATATTATTGTAAGAAAAATCAACCAGAAAAAGGGGATAATCCCAAACACCATTTAAATCAAGAGAACAAGATCTCTACATATCCTCAATGATTTTAATTTTTCTTTCATATGGAACATCTATCTAAGGATAATAACCAGTGTTAAAACTCAATTTTGTATCAATTTCATTATGAATACTTCACAAGAACATTGATGAAATCCTTGGATATCGACCCGATTTAATAGAATTTGGCACTTTATACAACCATAAAACATTTTTAATGTATATCAGGGAAATTTTATCCTGATATAATTTTCACTGATAGTGGTGAAGCGTTCTAACATAGTTAGGTAATCAACTACAACCCATATATAGCTACACCCTTTATTGGTTTTGGGCAGTCTAATGAAAAATTACAGAGTGATGTCATCCCATTTACATTCTGGAATGGGTAATGGATTCTATATAGCCATATACATATTTCTTATATCTTTAACATGCAGGAAGACTAAGAACTAACATACAAAATTTTGGATATCCCTCTACATGTCATACCACCAAAAATTTTCTTGCAAGTACCTATACATATTTGTACTTCTAGGATGAATATAAAATGAATAACAACGGGCTTTGTCTAATAGGTAATTATTCAAATATATTATAGATGTAACACATACATAGTTCCAAATCCTTACCATTCCATCCTGATCAATGATATACTTAGGAACATTTCAAACATTCTTTTTTCATCTCTGTATCTTCTTTCAGCGCCTCCTTAATCTATACCTGGAAAGAGGGTTGAACATTATTTTGAGAAAGATAAAATTTCCCCTTCAATTATGATTTATTGTTCCATCCTTTTAAAATCCAAGAAATATTGGATCATTTGTGATCCCCATCATGGACAATATAGCATTTTTATTTGACTGAAATCATCAACCACCTTGTTTTCGTTACCCGAGGTAATGTTTTCAGTAGTCTTAATCATTTATAAACTATAACTATATTTTCTAGAACATGTTTGACTTCTTTTTTATGAGTATATATTTTAGTCTTTTATAATTTGTATAAATATCACACTTTTCTCCATTGAGATATTTACTCTATATATTTAATGAAACAATTACCACACATAAATCGCAATCACGAGTTGGGTAATTTTGATCGTGAATATTTAGCATCAAAAAAGCATAAGAGATAGTTATATTATTCTTAAAAAGAAAACATCTCAATACCTTCATGGATGCATCACTAAAAATTACAAACCCTAATATAATACATTATTATGTAATCATTGTTTCACTGACTAACCTTCTCTTCAGTTCCATGAAATGTTCCTCACATTAATCTATTTGGAGGAACATGGAACCCATTTGAGTTAACATGGTTAAAATATTTAATAGGGGTGATAAATTCACAAAAAAAACTATTGATAATATCCTGCAAAGAAAATAAATCTATGGATCTCAGTCATTGTGGTTGGTCTAGGCTTGCATTCAATAGCCTCATTCTTTGATGGGTCCACTGCTATACCATCTCTTGAGATTATGTGACCCAAGAATTAATCCTTTTCCATAAAAAAAGAAAAAAATTAAATTTTCTATATAGTTTCTCATTTATTAAGGTCTTTTCTACAACTATCAAGTGGTTTTCATGTTCTTCATTTATCTTTGATAAGGTAATAATATAACAATAAAGATTACCAAAAACTGATTAAGGTAATCTCTAAAGAATCTATTCATAAAATCTATAATGTTAGTAAGGTAAATAGTAAGCTGAAAAATCATCACTATAAATTCATAGTGTCTATAACCTTTACAAAATGTCATCTTGGGTATATCCTCCTTCCTGACCCTCAATTGACAATATCTATACTGAAGGAAAATCATGGAAAAATATTGTTCTCCATATTTTTAATGAAATGAATAATCAGTATGAGGAAGATACTACTTTTTATTTATTGTGATCTTGTTAAACAATTGATTTTAAATGTAGTGACACAGTAAACCATCATTGTTTTTTACAAAAAGAATAGGTGAAACCTAAGGTAAGACACTTGTCTGAATGAATCCATTATCAAGGCTTTATAGGTGTTGTTTCTTCTATTCATGCTACTCAATCGCGTCTATTCTATAGTGAACATTTGAAATTGTTGTGGAACCATGTATAAGTTTTATTGAGAACTCGTATACTTGTTTTGGTAGAAGGAAAGGATACTATTTCATAAATAAATCCACAAACTCCTTAATAATAGGCATATTGTCAATATTTATTTTCACCCCATCCATTTCTAATAAACAACCCATATAAATGTGAATTAATACACATACACTATATGTAATCTTCATAGAAATATCATACTTATCTTCACATTTATTATGGACCATAGGAAGTTTGAAATATCAAATGTGACCTTCCTTCTTCGACAATTGATATTGTATTTATTAATCGAAACAAGTACTTGCCTAATATGAAATCAAATTCAACCAAAAGAATAATGAAATGATTTTCCGCATGCACATTCCCAAAAATGTTAACCATAGAAGAATCATAGACTTGAGATGAAATCATCAATCCATTAGGGGTTTCCACTAATAATTCCAAATATAATAATTCTTTTATAATATTAACACCCATAGAAAATTCGTTGGATATGAAATAGTTGTTATATCTAGAATCAAATAATAGATTAACAGATCTATAGTGAATGATAAGTGTACCTTTAAACCAATCATTATCACACCCCTCGTTAGAAATAGTGGTAGAATGGGCCTCAATATTAGAGGATGATGATGTCGATCTTTATCACCAGCCCCTGGGTTTGGGAATTGGATAAAATATTTCCCATTCCCCTTACTCTTATAACATTTCTGGATTTTAGGTTCATTATGTGCATCCTTTTCTCTATTATCACTATTAGCTAACCTCTATCCATCATTTCATCAATCACATTCCTGATGGGCTTCTCTTCCATGGTTAAAAAAATTAATAGACCCCTTATTAAAGTGTGCTCCATTATTTTTCCTACAGTTATTGAATAATGTAATGTTCATCTTCTTCTCTTTATGGTTTTAAGATTTTATTATAGAATGCTTCTTACTTATCTTGTCAGAACCATGAGATTGGTACCAAAATCTAGCCTCCAATTCATCCTTAATTTCACAATGAAAATTATCTTCATATTTACTAAAGTATATTGTGGCCAATGAATTTCAATGACTTGGATTTAAGGAACTAAAGAACATATAAACATTACTTTAGGTTTGTATGATAATTATAAATGCATACCTAATAAACACTCTAAAATTAGCTTCATAGGTACCAACATATTCATCATCCTTTTTCTTTAAATCAAGGTACTCTTTATAAATATTTGTACAATGAATCCTAGGAATGTACTTATTAAAAATTAGGTTCTTGAAATCATCTCAACCAATGGATTCAATAATATATTTCGAACTCATATACTCGATTAACATCGAACCATGGTCTTATTTTCTTACCAACTAATAGATAGCATGAATGAATCTATTATACTCTAAACACGGGATAATAGATAATATATTTTCTGTATTATTTTTCCATTATTCAAGAATAAGTGGATCATAAAACCAACAGATATTAGTTTTACATTTACTCAAGAAGGGCTCAACAAATCCCGCCTTCATTAATTTGGAAGTCCACCATGATTCTTATTTTGAGAATGTTGTATGATCATAGAAACATTTTATTTTCATTCCATATCCTAAAACATTTTATTTCTCAAAATAATAGTTGTTTCATTATTAGTAATAAAAACCATTATGTCGGTTCCTTCAGAATCCAACCACTAACTAAAACTAAAATCATAGAGTAAGAAAGAGTTATTATAACAAGGAACAAAAAAATCATAAAAATTAACATATAGGATGTATAAATTAATACACATTACTTAATATATGAAACCATAAGATTATCCTAGGTTATTCATAGAAAAATTCTATTTAAATCCATCATTATTCTTTGTGATGATTTTTTGAATTCCCTAAGCATATCGCCCTAGAGTGTCAAACCTTGTGTGTAGAAAGTCTCGTTGTTATGTACTAGGCTATGAAAATTGAGGCTAGACAAAACTTTTTGGAGTTTTTACCCCTACATATATCTAATTTAGAGTGAAATCAACTTATAGTTTGCAAACATGGATGTATTACTAGGATACCACTCTCTACTCTTAAACCAAATTCCAGGATATTTTCATAATCTTTTCCTTACACTTAACTAATCCTTAAACATTCCATTAGGGTTCTAAATAATTTTTTCTCATCCTAGATTCCATTGGATAACCAATCATTTCACTGATAACAACCATAGTGACCCCCTATTTTCATACAATAACATTACATAACGTTTGCAGAATACTTAAAAAATTATACAAATAGAATTCTCAAAGACTATAATATCCTAGTGCCTTTAGAAATATGGAATCCTAAAGAATTGTACACAAGTGAAATACATTATCTCCAACATGGTTTTTTATGACTATCATCCTTCTTATACAAATAAAACATAATAAAAATATTCATATCTTGGGGAGGGAAACAGAATAAGGGGTCAGATCAGATGCTTAGTAAGGGTAAATAGAGGATATACATAAGCATAATCATGAGCATAAGGGTATGAACACATGATTATGAAAATTTAAGACCATACCCTACACATAAAATATCATATATATGAATCATGGAATAATGATTTATAGTTCATAAGATATGAATCAAAAATAAATAAAGACAAAAATCCATGTAAAAATAGGAATAATACATAGAATTGTTGAAGACATAGAAGCCAATAAAAATTATTTCTATAGTGGTCAGTGAATCATATCACGGGCCATCATAGTAGAATGGGTTCATTTCCGACACCATCTTCATAGTCATGGGTCACTACTCTGCTTATATTAGTAGTATGAGTTCACTTACCACAACATGTTGGTAGTCAACGTTCACTCCCATTACCATCTTAGTAGTCATGGTTCGCTACAAAGATCATATTAGTCTACCACATGATATATAATACTTTACCCAATTCATTAGTGGTAGATATAGGTCCCACCTATCCCATAATTAAATCATACATACATCTTCCACAAAATAATAAATAATTATTTCCTAACCCATGAAATGAATATGGTATCATAAAAAAATAATAATATCATAACATATAAAATATTTTATAGGTTTCATAATCATTTTATCAAAATCATACCACTCCTGAGAAGAATTGTATTTCAAAAGAATATATCCTCTGAAAGAGAAACAGGTTTCATAAAAATAATTCCACAAAAAATTAAATAATTTTGAAAAATAGTATAAATGAAAACATTAAATAATTTACCCTGAATGTAATGATTAACACTAATGGATTCCATCTCAGATGTGGATTAATTTTGAAATATCTTTCAAAAACATTTCTTTATAAAAATATCCTTTCTACATTGACAATTTATTTTTAAAACATAACAATTTTATTAAATAATTTCTCTTTAGGAATATCCTTGAAAATTTATAAAATATTATTTTAAAACAACAAGACATTTTTTAAATCATATTTGATCTTTTGAATCCATTTTTTGAAAAAATGGTTTTTGAAATAAAACGTATTTCCAATCGTATAGATAAATGAGATATATTTTTAAAAAAAACATCTTGATTACAATATTTACCAAACTATAGAAAAATGGTTCTACTACATGAAGATATCAATAATAAAAATAGGAGAAGAAAAAACAAGAGTATTCTTGAGATATGTATAATAATATTTCATGAATGGAATCATAATGAAAAAATCTCAATATATGATGGGATTGTTTCAATAAAATCATCTCACGTGGTAACTTAGGATCATACTATCCATGTAAGAAAATAAAACTAAATGATGATTAAAATATAACTAAAATAAGTATATTTCTTTTATAACACTTCAAATGGAATTAAAAACAACACAAAAAATAGTGTATGTTCATAACTAAGCTTGTGTCTCAAAAAAGGATAATTAAGACCAAACTATATTACTGATTTGGTATCTTTAAAAACATAATCCGTATGAAATAATTATCAAATAATTTATATGTAAATACATATATGTTTATTTATAATATTAATATAATACATTGATATCCATTATATACAATACATAAAAGAAAAGAGTAGTTCACATGGCATGTATCTCAGATATATAAAAAGTGAGAAGAAATTTATTTAACTTATGTATTGAATCTCTTCTCACCCAATTAATCTTCATGTATAATAATTATAAGTTTATTATTAATATTTAACATAATTTAATTCTTATATCTAATTATATGTATTATTTAATTGTGAAATTATATTACCCTCTTATTAGAAATTCCATGCTTCGAGTAATATATGATTTGTTATTTGTATATGTTATACTTATTCTTCTTGATCGTCTTACATAGATAAATGTTTTATTATTTAGAAAATTCAAAACATGAATAATATATTATATATAGTCAGTACATAATATTTAATAATAAAATAATAAATATATAAATATACAAAAGGTAATTCTTCGTTCCTGGAGATAGTAGGTCATATGTTCGCATGAACGCTACTTCCGTTTTTTATCCTACAAAGAGAATGTAAGTAAATGGAATGTATATATATATAATTTAATAATTGTAGAATTATTATGTTATATATATAATATATTTTCACTAAAACCATCCTTAATGCATTCTATGTAATGTGGGAACGAATCACATCAAATTGGGGTGGTGGTAGACCACACGCCCACAAGCGATGTTATCGTATTTACAGAAAATGGAAAGTACAAATGAATGTTTTAAAAAGAATTAAAGAAGCATAAATATATAATAAATATTATATTTATAATATATAAACAATATTATATCATAATTATCAACCATTAAATCTGGTAATAGAAAAATGATGAACATCGTTTGGTGAGGTGGTAGTTTACTATACATAAGAATGGTAAGTTCATTTCCCATTAGATTGGAATGTGTTTAAGTGTAATCCAAGAAATAAATATTTAAACATTTTCAAATATTTAGGATAATAGTTTCATTATATACTTATTTAATATTATTATTTTATGTATTTGAGAATGAAAATGAATGAAAGGAGCATGAGGAAGGATGTTACCACTTCTTTGGGTAACTCCTTGTGGATTACACAAAAGGGATTAAATGGATGGATTTATACTAAAACAGAGGATTCCAGGGGGAATTTAGGTTTTTTATGAATTGAATTTGGTTGATCAAGGATGATCCTATGATTTCTATGTTGTGTTATGAATTTGGGGGAAATGCAACCTTTTATATTACAGGAGGAGTGAAATTCTTGTAAATCATTGGAAAATGAATTGTACCCCTATTTTTCCCAATTTATGTGCATCCAGTTACAGTCTAAAGTCGATACAATAGACAATAGGGTATAAATATTTGTAGCCAACAGATTTTGGATTTTTTATAGCTTATTTGGCCCTTAATATTAAGGTTTATTCCTTTATTAACCTTTATTTAACTTTGAACGTTGAAATTCATTTTAATTAAATTCACTATAATTTTTGGAAAAAAACAAATTTGAACATATTATATACTATAAATTATTTTGATTGAAATATTGAATCCATTTCCCAAAATTTATATAACATTATTATAAGAAAATAATTTCAATTTAATCTCATAGATGAGATGATATTGCACGTTTTTAAATAGAGTTTTATCATAGGATTGCTATGTTTTTATATAGAGTTTAAATGTGAAATTAGTTACAATGACCTATATTATATTAAAATTCGAAAAATTAAAAAATATAATTTATTCTTATAAATAAATTATACAAAAAATTAGTTTTGAATTAAAATTTAGTATTTTTAATTATTCATCAAAAAAATGAAGTTCTCAGAAAAGGACCCAAAAATTCACCCTATGTTAATTTTGAAATTTTAAATTCAAAAGAGAAGTATATTTTATAAAATTACATTTCAAAAAGTGTCTAAAATTAATTTTTTTTATAGAAGTACATTATGTAAAGTTAATTTGGGAAATTAGTATTTTAAAACATATAGACATCAAAAAAATATATTTTTAATTATCAATTTGTTTTATTTATATAAAACCATTATAAATAAAATTTTAAATTATTTATTACTATTAATTTTACTATTTTTAATGTTTATGTTATAAATGTCTTATATAAATAATTATAACAATAAAATTGTGTTTTAATGAAACTTATTTTTCTGTTTAATGCACACTATGTCGGTGTTGTATGTAACAAATACCTAGTCGATGATGTGTTTAGGGAAATAAAATTCAGTTCAATGTGAAATAAATTTTTGACAAAGTGAAATTAAATAAATAAATCAAAATTAATTTATTCTTGAAAAAAATTCCATAAAAACTAGAGGTGTTACAATGTTGGGCCTGAGCTAAGAGATTCTCATCTCACTTTTACTATTGTGAGTTGTAAGCCATACAAACAACGTATTTATTTTCTAGGGGTTTTTTTAGAGGTTTTTGATATGATATGTAATTAATCACTTTATATTAATTTTCTTTTGTTATTCCTATAATTTTATTTTTTCTATATGGATTATGATATAAAATTTACCAATCTAGTAAAATTTTATTTCACAATATCATCATTCTTTAGGATTGTTTATGTTTAAAATTTTGTTTTGGGAATTATTTTACCATTATATCTTAAATGTAATAAATTTTATTATTCTATTTTTATTTCTATAAACTAACAGGGTTTCTTTTACTTTGAATCTTTCTTTGTACTCAATACATCAAAAGAATATTTTTCAGGAAAATGGAATTATTTTTCAACTTGGTCGGTAATGGTTTTATTCAATATCAATATTTTTCATAATTTTGTTTAAAAAATATTTTATATCTAATAAAATTATTTATTAAATAAAATTATTCACAAGTTTTACATTTTAAAAATGATTTAAAAGGAATGTTCTTTTAATTTTCCTAATGAGGTACACTATGACTTTTCATACAAAACTATGGAAGGAGTTTTTTTTACCAATGCAGAAAAAAGAAAATTTCCTACGACCATGATTGATTAATATTTATTATATTAATTTACATGTTTCTATGGTTATTTTTAAGGAAAATATATTTCCTATTATTTTGGATTTTTTATTTTCCCAACCCGATTGTCAATGTAAAATGGGTATTTTTCTAATGATCAATTTTAATTATCATTTTATGCTTTTTCGATTCATCATAAAAAATAATACTTTATTATAATATAAATCGAGAAGATATATTTTTTAATGATTCCATATTTTTTATTTCTCTAGATGGTTTATGATTATTTTTACTGGGAGAATATTAGCATTTCATAAGCTAGTTTTTCAATACGAATGTTTATATTGACTATGTATTGAGTTTTTATTCCCCTTTTTTATAAGATGAATGCATTAGACTTAGTAATTGATTGTCGGGTCCCACTATAACCTCTTTAGTATTCAATAGGTATCATGAGGCATACTATTGTGGGTATTTGGATAATTATTTACCCATTTATGAAATATTTCTTAGAAGGTGGCCTCGATGGTATGTTTATGATGTTCAACATTATGAATTCAATCATTATGAGATTAGTTATTGATTTCCTTGATATTATATTAATAGTAATGATATCAATGGATACTTTTTACACTCATGCGATTAGTTATATGTAATTATTCAATAATTATATATCTATACCATATTATTCCTTATTCTCACATTAATGATTAAATAGAATGTGTTCTCAGGTATTTATCTTGACATATTGGTTATGCCTTATTTACACATGATAGATTCAACTATATGTAATCTTTAATTAGAATCTAATCATAACCATTATTTTTTCATTTCCCAATGATATGAATAAGGAATATTTAAATGAGTTTAATAATGAAAAATATTTAATTTCATTATATTTAGTTATTATAATAAAAATAAAAATTATACATAAAAAACATAAAACAAATATTTCTATGTTCAACATTATATTTTTTAAATGAATTATATTATTTTATTAATATATAATTTCTCTTTTAAAAATTATTCATAAAAATTCAATTAATCTTATATCTCGATAATGTTATAAAACTAACATTATTTTTCAATTTGGAACTTTCTAATATTCATTAAAAACCGGTTGTTTAGAAAAATAAAAAAAATCATGCTGTGAAATTATTCATATAAATAATTCAAAAAAATTTATTTCATCAAATTTATATTATTAAAATATTACAAATAAATGTTTTATAAATGAAATTCCCTTATTTTAAATCACCAAATACAATATTACAAAAACAAAATATACAAAACACAATGATGAATTTTTTTATTTTGGATCATTATAAGTTATATCCTTTATATTTTAAAAGAATCATAGGAATAATAATTATTGATAGTAAATTTTTTATATAGTTTTTCTTATTATTATAAATATATGGTTATGAGAAGTCCAATTGACACAAAAAAAGGATGTGATTTCCTTGACCATTAGGATCATATGTTTTAAATCCCATTTAACATATCCTCTGATGAAGCTAAAATCACTTGGATTTTACCTTTATCAGTCCCAGGATTATATTTAAAAACTAATGCATGATAAAAATAATTTATGAGAGAAGTTCAAACTCATTAATATCATGAACCAAACATTTTCTATTAAACCACACAAAAAAGTCTGACAATCACACACCATACCCTTAGTACTTTTGCTACTTTAATAAAGGGATGTGTATCTAAACACCAATAGTTTAAATTTAAATTTTTCTGAAATAAATAAATTATTATATTTAACTTTTGTTATTATTTCATAATTATTAAATAACATGTTCAATTAAATTTAAAATTTTATATATTAACATTAAAATATATTTTTGGGACCTACATTATATCAAATGAGATAATATTTTTGATGAATTCAGTATCATTAGAAATAATTTATATTTTAAAATAATAGTAATATTATTTTATATATATATAATTTAAATTATTATATAATTTTATGATGACAAATTTAATTTTAATAATTGTCCGAAAACTGTTATCATAAAAAATAAATATTTCCAATAAATTGTTATTTTTTATTTACAATCATAAAATATAATATTTACATAACTATTATGATTTCTGAAACCACCATATTTTTTAGTAACATTTAAATAGTTATTAAATATACAGTATGTATTGAGAAATAATAAAAATAAAAAAGTGGTGTAATAAATAAAATATAGAGTATATTAGATGAAAAATATATAAAACCAATATAAATTTTTTTATGCTATTTAATTAGTTTTATAGATCCTTAGTTAATACCCCAAACAAATATTACACATAAATCATTTAAAATTAATTATTTATGAATATGAATCACTTCCACATTACTAAGGGAATTATTTTCGTGAGTTCACTTCAAGGACTCACTATCTTCTAGGCTATATTATGTAAACCATTATGAAAAAATTATATTATAAATTTGTTTCAAAATAATGTTTATAATAGTTGTTATTAGAGTAAATCCTAGTTATTTTTGGGATTATGATTAGAAAAACCCTAGTGAATGATTTTAAGAGAAGACTTATCATAAGAAAACATCCTTATATTTTTTAAAGTATAGATTATGTGGGTTTCATGAAAATACATCACATTATATATACAATAAGTGGATATGGATTAGGAATAGTTATACCTATGGGTAATGATCCTAAAAGGGGAACATTGGGTACACTAGTGGAAAAACATAAATTAATGTCGGTTTTTTTTTATTTTTGACGTCGGTTTTAAATCAATGTCTATAAAGGAAACATTAAAAATATGATTTTCTGTGTCGGTTTTATCTAAAACCGACGCCAAAAGGTGTTTCGACCTAGTTTTCAACATTTGTTCTAGATAAAACCGACATCGAAGACTTGGTTTTCTCCATCAGTTTTATCTAAAACCGAGGATGGAGATCTGGTCGAACCACCTTTCAGTATTAGTTTCAGATAATACCGATGCCGAAGTTCATTTTTTTTAATCATTAGGAATTGGTTATTTAAAGAACCAATTCCATAAATAGACTTTTTTATAAAATAATTACAATTACACTTCCAAAAAATTCCCAACCCCTATAAAAATAACTGAATATACCAAAACAATTAAATAGTATTTATCATCCAATTCCTCATATAACATCAATGATTATATCTAGATAATTAAAAAAATTATCTATACATTGTTATTATAAAGTAAAATTAAAATACACGTACCTATAATCAATGACATCAAGAACAATTGTGACATTTGCAAGTCCCACAACTCTAGAATTTATGGTATGCTCATTGTTGGTTATTGTTGAAGCATTGATTTGATTATTAGTATGTCCAAACACCTAATATATCAAAAGAGTTAGATTTTCAAACCCATATGTATTATTATTTATAAATATTAGAATATACATACCTCAAATATTAATCTTACTTAACAAATAGTTTTCAATAGTAGATTGAATATGGGTCATATCAGATTAGGAATAAGGGTGTGAATCATTGAATGCCTACAAAAAAAATTGAATGATATGAAATTAAATAATATAATAATATGGTAGAAAATATATAAAAAAAATTAATACAACTAACCTTATGAAAATCTGCAGTTTTCCCATTTGTGATTATCTCGTACATGAATTATAGAATATTATAACCACATTCAACATGTCCATTTTGAGGATGACACTGCAGTTATTAAACATTTAACTATAAAAACAACATATATCAAAAATTTAAAAACTAATTACCTGTACTTCCACATATTTTATTTTTGTTGTTTTCTTTTCGGACATGTATTCCTTATTAAAATGTTTCCATGAAATGCATTTTTTTATATATGAACTAATAATACATGTCTAAGCAAGGAAAATTAAACATAATGAGCTTATAACAAATAAAAAAACTTACTTGTTTAATAAGGAAAAAAATAGTTTACGCACACCTCCTAATAAAGAGAAAAACCAATATAAGGTGCATTCACTTGGCCAAAAGATGCCTAACATCCAATGCCCCCTACAATACAAAAAGTTCACAATTAATGACATTATAATTATCATTATTTAATAATTATGTTGATGTTCTTACTTATCATAAAATGGAAAAAACTAGCACTGAATCTTTTTCTGTGTTAATCTCTCGGATATATGTTGAACTCTTTCATGATTCTTCACATGATTGGCTTACAAGGAAATGTACTATGGATCTATAAAGTTGTAAATCCTTGTTGTTTCCTTTTTTTAAAAAAATCTTGTGTAGATAACTAATTTAAAAAGAAAATATAGTTAGTCAATGAAATAACAATATTTTATTAAATAAATAGCATTCCAAACGTCAATTTACTTACATGGTAAACAACTGCACCACACTCTACACGATCTCTTCAAAATTAACTAAATTCATGATATCTTCTTTCGTTAATTTCAATCCATAATTTATTCCACATATATCGGGCATCATCTGAAACACATAGATAAAATTCAAAGAAGAAGAGGACTCAGATAATCATTTTAACCCATAAGAAATATTAGAAGAATCTATAGCCAACCTTTCCTGAACATTTGGTTGCATTTGTAAAGTTTCTATTGCTTTCAGATATTCATATAAAAGATAAATGATAGAAAACATTATAAGTAATTTTTAATCATTTGTAATTAATATTTAACAAAAACGCATACCTCAAGTGAAATATAATGAATAAGGGCAGTTGGCCAAATTAAAAAATGGCTCATACATTCCCCAACACAGGTGATCTCCATAGTAGGAAAAGGTAGTAGAGTAGTAGGATATATAATAAAAAGTATTGATACTCTAACCTTACCCATCTGCATAGGCTGATGATGTATCGAGTCCCCCAAAAAATGCACCTTTCCAAACAAAACAATATGTACATCAAGATCTCCTACAAACAACTCACAATATAAGGCTTGATTTGAGGGAGGAGGTGGAGGCTCAAAGTAAGCAGGCGGGGAAGGGTAGTCTAGGTGAGGAGGCTGAGAAGGAAGAAAAATGAAAAATTAATATTAGTGTTTAAAATTTATAAAATAGAAAAAATTATTAAAATAAAATAATATACCTCGAAAGGTTTCACAGATGGGGCAGGGTAAGCAGATGGGGCAGGATAGTCCGGTGAGTAGGCTGAGAATGCTAAAAATGAAAAAGTTATATTAGTGTTTATAATTTATAAAATAGAAAAATTGATAACAAATATATAATATACATCGGAAGGCTACGTAGACAGGGAAGGGTAAGCAGATGGGGCAGGGTAGTTCGGGTGAGCTGTCTGGGAAGTCTAAAAAATGAAAAAAAAATATATTAGTGATTATAATTTATAAAGTAGAAAAATTGATGACAAATAAATAATATACCTGGGAAGGCTGCGCAGACTGTGATTGTCTTGCCAAGTGTTCTAATAAAGCCTTCTGCACTGCTGCTTCAATTTGATGACCCATATACTATTTTATATTTTTCATCTCTTCTTTTATAGATTCTATTTCTGGGTCGTTTTATTACTTACACATACCAAAAACCATCCAAATACTAACACCCACCTGATATCCTCTAACACGGTCGGGGTGTTCTTCCTTTCCCAAAGCAGTGGATATGATTTCCATCCTACCCTCAGTGATAAAATAACCATGTGTCTCTTGCTCCTGAAGTACATCCGAAAATGAAAAATAAAAAGGTTATATTACTGTTTATAAATTATAAAATAGAAAAATTGTTTACAAATAAATAATATTTACTTACAATTATATCAGACACATGATGAGATTCCTCTGAAAGATATTGTTCATTTTTTCTTTTTCTTGCTCATTTCCATTTCTCATGGCAAGTAGAAGGAGATGGAGGACAAAACTGGACCTCTTCTGATCCACTACTTGATTGAGCTCTTAATGCCTCAAATATTTATTCAATCATTTTTTGATCCAAATACGAATACCCTCCAAGTCATAAAGTATAAGGGTATACGTTTTTCAACTAGATCTCCTGATGAGATATCCTAGAGGAATATTATATAAAAATAAACTAATAAGTAAAAAGAAAAATATAGCATAAATTTTAAAAAATAAAACAATTACGATACCTGAAATTTCTCTTCCTAAATACTGTCAACAAATCACTTCCATTTTTCTTCATATATATAAAGATACATATGAAATGGGCTTTCAAATCTTCTCTTTCCAAAAACATAATTTCTTTTCAGTTTGGTTTTAAAATCTCTCCATCGAACCACAGCTAAAGAGAGATGTCTTTTCTTAATTTCTTTGGTTCCCTCAAAATTTAATGTCATCTATAATTGAATAAATTAAATATGTCATTTAAAATATATAATATTCAAGAAATGATATAAAATAAATAAATAAATAAAGATATTTTACCTTCACGGCCTCCCAAAGTTGTTGCTTCGTCGTCCTGTCCACTGACATCCAATCAGGATATAAAATAATAATCCTACAATGGCTCTGCATCACTATATAACTGAAAAACGGAACTACATTTGGGCCAACTGCATTATTATTATCATCAAAATGGATTTTTACTTTGTTATCATCACGAGAAAGTGATAGTTTTAGTAAACGTGTAATACCATGTTTACCAACTTGAGAACTTTAATTTTGAGTATTAATAGGATAATTATCCTTCACGGAGGATGCATCAGTAGTCCCACAAATTGTTTTTGTAAATTAACAGTTTAATTTCATTAAATAAGTATATTACTGATTATTTAATAATATGTAAAAATAGATATACCTCAGTAATTGCTCCTCTCTATCTGTATCTGACATTGCTACTAGAAAGTGTAATCAAATTTTGTGTACTGACATATCATTAGAAAAATGAATAATTAGAAACAAGGAAGACAAAAACAAGTATGTAAAAATAGAGGCATGCATTTGTAAGTTTCAAAATTGGACACAAAATATAAATATTTACCAGAAAAATTAGGAGAATAATTTATTGTTTTCCCACGTGCCTTCATCATGATCAGTACGTACTGCAGGTACTATATCTGTCTTCTACTCATTGTAATCATCTGGAAATTTTGTAAAAGATGAATAAGGCTCATGTAAATCACTAACATCATCAGAATCATCCTTATCACCCAAATGGTATATTTTTCCTTGAAAAAAAACTTACCACTGATTATTTGACGGATCTATGTCATATAATACGTGTTTTCCATGTGTCGCCATGATAAATGGTTCCTCATTGTAATTAAATATTTTCAAATCAACCTGTTTAAACCCATATTCATCATGTTTCGTGACACTATTACTATCAAACCAATTACACTTAAAAATAGTGACTCGAAATTTAATATAATCAATTTCCCATATGACTTCAATAACTACAAAATATGAGGTTGATACAGAAATTGGGTTTTTATCTTTGGCACTCGAAAAATGCAATGCTTCATCAAAAACCATCACACCACTATTCTGAATGGTACTCTTGTCATCCAGGTTTTTTGTGTAAAATGTGTAGCCATTCATATCAAAACCAGACCATGTGATCACATTATGATATGGTCCCCTTGGTAACCACTTCAATGTTTCTGATACAAATATATCTTTGGTGGATTTCTCTTTAAACCATGAAACAAATGTCTTCTTATGCTCAATCATCAACCAATTTTTCATTATTTTTTGATATCATAACTTTAATTCAGCAATATGTGAGGATATATATGGTTGAACCTCATCTGTGTTGTTCAAAATGTATAAATGTTCCTGCATCACTTCATCATGTGGAATGAACTTTACCTTTAAGCCTCAAACCCCTCTACCTTCACTATCAACTGTCATATGTTGAGATACAGGGAGACCAATATGCTCCACCTCATTCAAATAGTTAGTACAGAACTCAATCACTTCTTCTGATACATATTTTTTAATAATAGAAACCTCTGGTTGATAATGATTTCTAACATATCCTTTCAAAATTTTCATATATCTTTCAAAAGGATACATCCATCGTAAATAAACATGCCCACATATTCTTATCCCACGCACCAAATGAATCAACAGATGAACCATTATATCAAAAAATGTGGGTGGGAAATACATTTCTAGTTGAAAAATATTAATAGTTGCTTCATTCTCCTACACATGTAACAAATTTGGATCAACTACTTTTCTATAAATGGATTTGAAGAAATTACATAACCTGATAATAGTCTTTCTGACAGCTGTCGGTAATATACCACGGACTGATACTGGAATAATTTGTTACATCAACACATGGAAATCATGAGATTTCATACCTATTAATTTACAATCCTTCAATGAAACAAAATTATTCATATTTGGAGAAAACCCATTGGGTACTTTAATACCATGAAGACACTGACAAAATTCATCTTTTCAATCATGCTTAATGTGTGACAAGCCGGAGGTAAATATGTTCTATTTCCTTTCACAGCGGGAGCTAACTCTAAACGTATTCTCATTAATATCAAGTCCAATCTAGAATGCAATCCATATTTTGTCTTTCCTTTTATGTCTAAAATAGTTCCAATAAAAATGTCACATTTGTTTTTCTCAATATTCATAACATCAATGTTATGTTTTATCTCTAAAAATCTCCAATAAGGTAGTTCAAAAAAACAGACTGCTTCTTCTAGATATGTTTTTAAAAACCCAAACTTCTTCTCTTTCCAAATGTCGAATCAATATCTTTCACTCTGTCATAATATTCTTTTGCTGACAATGGTCAAGGGGGAAGGTTGTATTCTTGTAAACCGTTAAATTATTTTTTCAATCTATGATAAGGATGATCAATTTGCAAAAAATCTTTGATGTATCATGTACACAGTCTTTCTTCCATTCTGAAATTGATAATATGAAGTTTTTTCTTCACAAATTGGACATGCTTTATGTCCCTTAAACTATATCCTGATAAGTTTCAATATGCAGAAAATTCATTTATAGTGAACATTATCATAGCATGAAAAGAAACTATTTGTTTTATAAATTGAAAACTTTAACACCTTCCTCCCCTTGTAGTTTCAAATCATCAATCAATGGTGTAAGATACACATCAATATCATTTCCCAGTTGTTTTGGTCCAGAAATCATAAATCTCATCATAACATATTTTTTCTTCTTACTTAGATGTGGGGAAAAGTTGTAAAGTACCAGAAAAACAGGCCATGAACTATGTTGGCTACTGAGGCTCTGATATGGATTCATTCCATCAGTACACAATCCCATTCTGAGATTTCCAGCTTCACTTCCAAAATCATGAATTTTTTTATCAAAACTCATCCAATGTGGTGAATCGGCAGGGTGACGTATGTTACCATGACAGATGCGCTCATCTGAATGCCATATTAACCTTTTTTCATCAATTGAATTTGAAAATAGACTCTTCAAACAAGGAATTATTGGAAGGTACAAAATTGCTTTTGCTGGAGTTTTGATTCTGGTACCTAAAAATAAATCAGATTTGAATTATCCAAATTGTATGTAAAAAATATTGGATGATATCATTGGAAAGTACAAAATTGATTTTTCATGATGTTACATGACATCACCTGAGAATGAATCTGATTTGACTTTCTCATCTATCTTATAGCGTGATGTCCCACATGTAGGACGACTTGATAAATGTTCATTTTCTTTCCTATATAGTACACAATCATTGGGGAAATCAAGACTCTTTTTATACACCAATCTCATTAGGAATAATATATTATTCACATCCTAATTGGAATTTGGAAGCTCGTTGCCTTTTAGAAGTATCTCTTTTGAAAGCTCAAGTAAACTGAAGAAACTTTTATCACTCCACGCACTTTTTTCTATTAAGTTAACTAATCTCAAAACTGCTAATAAAACTGTATATTTACTGAAACCTTGGAATAATGGTTTCTCAGAATATCTATACAATCGTTCAATAGTTGGTGTTTTTTTGATTGTTTCAACACCTAAATCATGAATTAATTCTTCAATATGATCCTCTCCCTCATTATAAATATCGTCATCAACAATGGATGTTGAATTTTCAGTTCTTTCAGCATACAAGATCCAAAGTGTATAATTAAGGCTAAAACCATATCAAATGAGATGATCCTTGATTTCTCTGGAGTTTAAATTTCTCATATTTACAAACATCGCACATGGAAAGAAAATCAAATCAATATTTTGAATATGTCGTTTAGAAAATTCCAAAACAAATATCAACTCCTTTTTCATATTCACTACTGTTTCTTCGTAAATGAATCCAATTATGATCCATTAATACCTGATATCATAATATAATTGATGAATATATTAAAACATATAAATATTTAAATATATATCAGATAAATTGTTAACAAAAATCTATTTAATAAAAACTATTTATAATCAGATAAAAGATATCTGATATGAAACACATTTACAAATAGAGTAAACAGTTTATTTTCATATTATATACATGTGTGTTATATTGATATTATAATTTAATTACAATATCATTCTCTTAAAATTTATTATTTAATTTTATATAGATTCAATATTTCAATGTTTCATGTGTCAAAAACATTGAAGTGTACATTAATTTAAAGGATGCAGTAAGTGTACTGGGTAAAATTTGATTGGAGTCAATGTAAAAAATACAATTGGTTGACAGGATATTTAAGAATGTCTGTTGAAAGAATATTTAAACATGTCGTAACAAATTTAAAACAATATATAAACTAATAATTAAATAAAATCAATAACAAAATTGAATGATAAATGATTTATCTACAAAATTAAAAAAAAACTTACAAAATTTGAATTTCAACCCGAATGGAGATCTTCAATCCAAACTGTGCTCGGTATAATGACTTCGAAAAAAAACACCAAAAAATATATACCAAAAATAATAATACAAACCAAAAATAATGATAAAAAACAACTAAAATCGAACAAATATTGAAAATCACATAAAATAGGGTTATGAAAGAAGAAAAAATAGAAGATGAAACAAGAGATAAAAATAAATAACGCAAACCTGAAATCGTGAAAATGGAACAAAACATTGAACAATGGCCTTCCAAGATCACAAATGAGCTTCTAAGGTCGTTAGTAGTCCAAGCGCCATAGTGGGTTTCGATTTTGACGATCCAACAAAATGAGGGTTTTGGACCCTGAGTAATTTTAAATGACTTTCGGCGTCGGTTATTCTCAAAACCAATGCCGATAATCCTTCTTTTTATTTTCGGTGTCGGTTTTGGAGAAAACTGATGGTGAAACTATACCTAATGGTGTCGGTTTTCAGGAAAACCGATGCAAAAATGTTTTTTTCTAAATTTTTGGTGTCGGTTTTCCTTAAAACCGATGCCCATTTTTTTATTATTATTATCGGCGTCATTTTCTTAAAACCCGACGCCAAAAAAATTTTCTTAAAATTTTCCACGTCAGTTTCGTGAAAACCGATGGAAAATATCATTGTATAATTATTGTTGGCATCGTTTTTACTAAAAACTGATGCCATAAAATTTCCTCACATACTATTGGCGCCAGTTTTCAAAAAACCAACATTAATACGTTGATGTTAAATCCCTTATTTCCACTAGTGGAAGAATTGATCATGATCTAGTTTATGATATTGGGCCTTGCTTCACATCATTTTTTACACTCTCAGTGGATATTCTTTGGAAAATTAAAAATCATTTTATGAATCATTATTATTAGAATAAATATGATCATAATAGTTTCTTATTGGAAATAGATCATGGTTAAATTATATTGAATCATAGTAATTCATAGGTTGTGGAATTTGTGTAATTTATAATTTATCTATTAAATGGTAAATGTTTCCAGTTAATGAACAAAATAGTTTTCGAATTATCATCATTAATACAATTTTTGATAGAACTAGAATCAAATAGAGTAAAGAAGGATTAAATTACATAGATTCATAAATTCTTACACATCACACAAGTTTAGTATAAATATAAAAACATCGCCACACAAATGAATTTTATATATCAGTGAAGATTAAATAGAAAAATTATAGAGTCCTTAGAATATAAATTCTACCTTATCCATTTTAGTAGGGCGAAAAAACCATAAAACCTTGTGATAATTCCTTTAAAAGAATGTTATTCTATTATGGTTTTCGATGAAATTTTTTTATAGATGAAAAACATAAATTTTTCAGAGAAGGAAATAATCTTTTATATCAAAAATCACTATCAGATTCAATACAATATCATAGAGGAGGATGAATATCCTTAGATATAATCATATCAAACATGTATATTATTTCCCTATGGGAAAGTGTATATTTCCCAATTGAATGACAGTAATTAAATGATCATACTTGATAGCATTTACATTATAAGGGAATATGATTATGTATTTGTTAAAGAACTACATCATCTTCCACAAAACCATGAGGTTGAGTTATCAATCAAGCCTATACGTAGATCTTCTCAAATGAAATATAATCATTATATAATGTCTATTTTTTAACATGAGGAGAAAAATAAGACACTATAGAAGAATTTGGATAATTTATTTATGGGTTCAAGTGCTTTATTATGGGGAAACTTGACCCTCTTCATCCAGAAGAATCATGGATTAATGCACCTAGTCATAGATTATCGTGAGTTCAATAGGACCATGATAATGAATTAGTATACTATTACATGGATTAATGACATGTTAAATCTCCTATGTGGATCCCATGAATTCTACATGAAGTATATTTTGTTGGTATATTATGAAGTAAAGGTGAAAGAGGATAACCCAATGACTTATTTTTTATATAAGTTATGGGAACAATGTGGTAATATTGATTCTATTTGGAATCCCTTAAGAAATAAAAATTTTCATGGATGTGATAAATAGATTCTTTAGTCTTCATCATTATTATTGTATTGTATTATTTTTAAATTGAATTCATATTGACTAAAAAATAATGGATTAGCATGGGGAGAATTGGAATGACATATTGAATTTCTTGTGGAATGAAAAGTTGTATGAAAAATATAGTAAATTTGAGTATCTAGTAGAGAATATAACATTATTGGGGAATGTTTTTAATAATAAAGGAATATGGGTGGATCCATAAAAATATATTTAATTGAAGGACAGACCACACAAGTATCAGTGATGGAATTATATAGTTTCTTCATATTATCTAGTACAATTATCAACTTGTGTCAAACTTATCAAAAAAAATAATCACACTAACCAATATAATTCTAAATGGAGTAGATATTGGATGGAGGAATTAATTCAAATATAACATTTAAGAGTTTATAATGCGTTAGATTTCATCCCTTATTCTCACATTATCCATAAGTGGGGAAGGATTTGTGATCTATAGTGATGATTCGAAAAAAGGATTATGTTGTGCACTCATACATGATGAAAAATTTATATCTAATGACTATTTACAATTAAAGAACTATGTGTAGAACTACAGAAACCAAGATTTGTAATTGTATCAAGTAATATTCATGTTAATGAATTGAGGACATTACCTTTGTAGTAGGAGCTTGAATTATATACAAATTATAAATTCCAGAAGTATATATTCACACAAAGGAGTTCAATATGTTTCAATGATGTTGGCTGTAGAGTTTCATGGATTATTATTGTTCAATAAATTATAATACCTAGATGGTAAACAAAGTGGAATATTCTATGATTTTAAAGGATCTTACTACCCTATTCATGATGATTATTGAAAAGGATATAATCTTATTAGTCATGGAGAGGATATAAATGAGAATATTAATAATATATTTATCCTAACATTCTTAAATAACAGTGCAACCATCTATTCATGTGAGGATAATGGAGGCCAATAATATTAAGGAGTTTCTATAGAAAAAGGTAGTGAATATTCATCATTTCAACATTATTAAAGACAGTGTCGAAATAATTGGAATATTGATATTAATTCGATAAAATCAAAACTAAAGAGGGAACATATGGATGTTGCAGATAGCTCATCATTATTTATTCATTTAAGAAGAACTATGATGTATAAAGTCCAATAGAATAACATTTGATGGGATAATAAGAAGTGAGTGATTAAGGAATATGTATCATCATGATTGGAATTCTAACTTTTCAAGGTTAAATGATAATAGTATAATGGTAGGATGCAACTATTTTGCACACTATTATGGAAATGGTAACACATAACATTGTATTCCATAATAGGACACCCCAGGAAACCTAAAGTAAATAATTTTATATTAGTGGAAGTTGATTTCCCTGAAAACTCTGTGTAAGTCATTTCCATCAATGAAGAATTATCACATTACCCACTGGACATTATATACATAAGATATGTGGTAAGACTCTATGATGTGCCACACTCCATTATATCTGATTGTTATTCGAGGTATACCTCAATATTCTAGAGATAACATCTTAAATGAATTATATATACATCTAAATTAGACTACTTAACACACACATCTGGATGGCTAGTATAAAATTACCTTCTAAACATTAGAGAATACACTGGGATCATTTTCAATGGATTTACAAGGATTTTTTGATCAACAACTTCCCCAAGTGTTGTCTTCATAAAACAATAGTTTTCATTCAAGAAATCTAATTGAACTGTATGAAGATATTTATAAAAATTGGTGTCTTACTAAAATATGTTGTGATGAATTACGAGATTAGAAGATGATGAGACTAGATCATATCTAAGAAATGGAAAATAAAGTTTAATAAATTTAATTTTGAATGAAATCCACACACTATTGAAATAAAATATATGTAAAAATCATTGGTTAGACTAGGTGTTTGAGGTCATATATTAACAATTCCTTTATTAATCATCATGGAATAAATTTTTGAGGATTAAGAAGAAAAGAAATATTAGTATATAATACATCACCCCTTTCGCATCCTTGATTGCATCAGATTTTTATCACATCAACTATAACTCAAAACTACCCCTTCTAGAGTGCATGATGTGTTATATATATCCATCTTGAGGAAGTACATACTAGATCCATCACATATACTAAGTCTGGTGGTACAACCCTTAGAAAATGATCTTTCATATAAGGGGTAACTTTTGATGATTTAGATCATAGAGAAAATGTTGTATGAAATAAGAAAACTCACCTACTAAAAGTGTAGTGGGGGAACCACATGTTCAAGGAAGAAATATGGGAACTAGAGGAAGTGATTAGAAACTTCACTCATATGAATTCGTTCATGAAAATAAATTTTTGAGTGAGAAATTTAAAAAGGATTAGAAGAATTTAATGAATCAGTATTTATATAAACATACTTTCCTTTTTTAAATGAGTACATTCCACATTAAGATATGAAATTAATGAAAATAAATGACAGACATTGGATATTTTGAACGATTATATGTTATATCCTCTAAAACATAAAATAATATCATTAACCCTAACTTTTTATAGCATATCCATTATGTATTGATCAAATAATTATTATATATATAGGGTTATAGTAAATCTAACTGATATAGAAAAACAAAATGATGGCCTCGACATGTAGGATTATACAATATAAAGCATATTTATCATATATTAAAAAGTATATAGCATCATTGGGATTTGGATAATCCCAATCTGAGTCTCAAAAACTAACTCATGTGGAATATTTTTTATGAGAGATTTTCAGTCTCATCACGATCAAGCCCAAAAAATGGTTTCCCAATCACCATATGAAAATAGAATCATCTCACACATTCCCCATACAAAATTCTCTAATTTAATGAAGGGATATGCATCTTGAGCCTAACAGTATTTATTTTTAATTTTTTGTATATAATGTAATGATTTTATTTATCTTATATTATTAATTTATAATGAAAAAATATAATAATTTTTGATAAATATTATATCTTGATAGGATGGAACACAAACTATATCTTTAGGATGTGTATAGATTCATTTTAATAGTATTTTTGATGGATCCATGAACTTTTGAAATATAAGATATTTAAAAATAATATTATTACTCCATAAAATTTACTAACAGTTATGGATAATATAATTTTATGATGTCAAATGATATTTTTATAAGTGTTAGAAAATATTTATTGTAGAAAACCAGTATTTTTCAAATATTAGGTTTTTATATAAAATTGTAAATTCTCATATTTATTGAATTATTTTGATAAAATAAATATTATTTATGAAAGTTAAATTCTGAAATTATATAATGGTGAATGTATCATAATTTTTTCGAAAATAGTTTTTTAGGAAAAACATAAATATTGTATAAATATATGGTATGTATCATGACATCTTAAAATCAAAAAGGTATTTTAATAAATTATCTAAATAGTATCAATGAATAAAATTATGTCCACAAATTTTAAAAGAATTATTATTACTTATATTTGATTAATTTTATAATCCCTTATATAATCCTCCAAAATCAATTTTATTTTTTATGTCTTTTTAATTTAATTATTTATGGACATTACTCCTTCTACATCCAAAATAGTATTATATTAATGAGTATGGTTATTATCCTTGTAAAATATTTTAAAACAATCATATTAGGTTGAAAATATGTAAAGAAACAATGGAATTATTTTTTTCATTACCTTATCATATAGAGTCCAAAACCCTTATTTGGAAAGTAAGACATAATTTACCCTCTAAATTTTTCTTTAAACCCCAACTAAATACCATTAATATTTTCTCAAAACCCTTGTATCATAATTTTACTCAACCCTTTCCTTTCAAAATATCGTTTATTGTGTTATCAAGATCATAAAAACTCCTCATAATCATTTAGAAATTTTCTCTCTATATAAGGAACACTCTACTCCTCTTTATTCTTGCACCTTATTTATATTATTCCTTTTCTATTTCATATTTATCATAGTGGAATATCTATTTGTACTTACCTTTAAATTTCTTTATGATTTAAATGTTATAATGGATCCAGGTCACTCATTAATCCCTCTCACGAAACATTATTACCCACGTTATGCTCCTGAAATTATCATATTATTTTCCAAGAAAAACATTTCTATTGTGAATACCCATCCCTATATCAACTCATGGTTATTCATATAGATATTACTATCCTTGATTGATTTGTGAATTCCACGCATGTAACTTAATGTACATAATAATTGGGTTAAAATGATAAAATATGTTTCATGTTATATAATCTATGTTGTACACTTATATATGTACATGATATGAATCTGATAAGGGGGAAAATTATATATCCCTATAAATAATTGGGTAGCGTATTTCACTCATAAGGTACCATTTATGGTGCATTTTAGATTGTATTAAGTACAATATGTCATTAATTTTCGGTAGATATCCTTTTCATATGTTTATAATGTCATGTTTTATGTTTTTTCTACCTTCCCATTTTATAATTATGTTTTAATCTTATATCATGATTTGATGTTCATGTTTAGGATTTGAAACCCTTATATGAAACCTTTTCGTGCCTCCTTACTCACAGGTACTTCTTTAACTTATTCTATGCTTTGATTTTTCTCTTACTGAACATTATAGATCAACCCTTTCTAATGTACATATCGATGTTATCTCAGGTTGTTTTAAAAGAGTTGTTAAATTTTAACGGCATGTTGTAGAGTTTTTAAATAATCTATTTATACTCATTTTCAAGTTGTTTTGATATGTACTTAGTTTCTCGAAGTATATTTTCCTCACAACATTATGGGTTTAATTGTTTATAATTTTATGAAACAAATCATGAATTAAGGTGTATAAAAAAATGGATTGTCATAAAACTTCATAAATATGGGTGTTAAATGAAAATAGAAATATAAATATAATCAGATTTTAAAGAAAACATACTCTTTAATTATTGTTAACAATATATGAAATAATTATTGTAATTCAATATTGAATATATATTATCTAGGCTATAATATTTATATATAAATAATTTAAAACTTTTCGACATATATTTTCTTTATGAAGTTACTCTTATTCATTCTAGATTAAACAATAAATGTGATATAATTGTCCAATTGAAATAAATATATTCATAAAGTTAATCAAAATACTTTATTTTACATGAATCAAAATATATCAAATTCATTAAACTTATTTAATAGATATATATTCTATATTCTAGTGATATTATATTATACCCCCTTAAAGAAACTACATCCTCATAATTTTTATATCATCTATAAGGGACAAGTGTTTATAACTGTTAAAGAACCAATTCAAAAGAGTGAATGATAAATATACATAATTTTTATGAAAACATTTTAAATCTCTATTTACACAATTTTCATTTAAATATTTATTTAATTTCCATGATAATACTATGAATCTTATCATTTCATAAAGATTTCTTAATACATGTATTTATTGTAAAACTAATTCTTATGAATAGGTTTCCAAAATCATACCATGATAATTAAGTGGTATTTTCCACATATGACTTGATCGACTTTTCTTCTATTGTACCTTATTCTATTATGGTGCTTTCATGATCAAATTCACTAAAATTGTTTCCTAAAAAGTTAATTTAAGTGAGTTTATGTGATTATATTTAATACCGAGTGTTGGAATAAATGTATTTTTTAAGATATTTTCAATTATCATTAAGATCCCAGTCATATAAACTCTCATCCATCATGTCCTTGGAATAATCTTATAAGGTATTTATAAATCAGGAAAAATAATTATAGGAATCCTTTCATGATCTCTAGGAAGTGCATACATAACCAACTCATCAGTATAAGGAACCGACCAACCATTTCCATCACAGCTGTATTAGGTTTTTTCTAGATGAACCACCCAAAATCTAGTGGTCTCCAACCCTCTTGTGGTTTTGAATTAACAATTTAAAATATTTATAATAATTTTACTAGCTACCTAGTTGTACATCAAGAGGAACCCATAGTTCAAGGTATCCTACTAGATATCTATTAGTGGATACTGGTAACTGATGGCATCGAAGAAACTATTTCTGTCATACATTTTTATGGTCAAAAATAATATAATGGTGGTTTTCGTTAGATTTTTTGCACCCAATGATTTATAGAATCTTTTTTGTACTCTTTCAGCCTAAAAAGATTCCCTTTTCGCCTTGAAACCTCAGCTTGACACTCTTTCTCCCAATAATGCTCTCTATGTCAATTCATCATCGATGTGTAAAATCGCTATTTACATTATAAAAACAAATCATTTATCATCAACTCAAATCATCTCATATATTAATTATGATCATTAATTCTTTTAATTTTATTTGAAATTATATGTATAAATTAAAATCAAATTTATCAACTATCTCTCAGTTAATTTATATATATATTATCTAAAAATAAATTCATTTTGAATTAACAATTTTTTCTGTTTTAAATTTTTTAAAATGGAAATCCTCCCCTCCTCTTGACATATTTCTATGACCCCCAATTGTAACTACATGTTATATTTTTATTTATTTCACAATAATTTTTTAGAAATAATTCATTATTATTTTATAATTATAATTTATATCTATGAAGTGCTTTAGGGTTTTATAAAACATTTATTTTTATGATATTGTTCTTATTTGAAATAAAGAGATTCAAATCTTAATCAATTTCATTTCTTGATCTACTTATTATAGAATCTAAATATATTTATCATACTCATGTAATTGATGGATATGATTATTCCTATTATAAATATCAAATATTACATTTTCATTATCGTTATAGTTACCCTATATAGAAAATTTTAATGCATGACTATTGTCAAACTTAAAAATCTAAAGGTATATGGACTCCTAGAGAAGTTAATAATTTCTTACTTAATAGAAAATCTATGAAGTCCTTATTTTACGTTCTTTGTAGAAATGAGTTTAATCACATTTATAAATTCAAAACTTCTTATATAATTTAGAATTTTTTGATGTATCAAACAAAGGTTTGACTAATGTAAATGATACTATTATAGATAAATATAGTGAAGATTTTTAATTTTTCTTTATACATCCGACTGAATCAATTACTATCATGATTATGCTATTTACTGAAAATTTCAATGTTAGAATGTTCATTGGTGATTAATTTTCTATTTAAATTATCAGAAAGAAAATCATATTGGTCTTACATATATCAAATGATACAAAATTCATATCCATTAAAGATGATTTTTTTAGAATATGGTTGTCAAGGAACTCATAATATCCTTAATGGAAAATAAAATAATGATGATGTGATAAGTGGAAAGATAGCCATCTAAGAAAAAGATAAAACTAAAACCATTTACATCAAAGCTACCAATGATGAACTATTCAAAGGTGGATAACCATGCTATTATTAGATCACAAAGAACGTGAATATTGACATTCCAAATAATAAATTCTCCAAAAATACCAGTATTGTATATGAAAACATGGAAATAAAAGTGACATGAAATGAATGTAGAAAGAAAGTTCGCATCATGCTGGAGACACTCATTTATAAGAAGGATATTAAAGAAAATAAAAAGTAAATAATTATTTTGAAGTCAAAATGTGAATTAAAAATTATGACTCTAAGGATTAAACATCCACATCAACTTCATGTGACTCAATCCTTATGTTCCTAATGAAACTCTGTGAAAAATAAAACAATGTTAGTTCCCCTATACTTATTACCACTACTTTTTCTTATTTTCACTATTCTTCTCATCTCCCCTATTTTTTCTTGTCTTATATTAACCTAAATTATGAAAATAAAAAATTAACTCATAATAAACATGATAATGTGTCTCATAAACAAAATTATTTATACATAAAACATGAAAATAAATATAAGATAGTTGTTCTGAGAAAACAATATCTAAAAGAAGAGGAATATCTATTCAAGGGAAAATAATATATATTCATGATATTCATGAATCAACTGTATATCATTAAAATAAAGTTGACTAATAAATTAAATAAAATTGTTATTTACAAAATCACCCTAGTAGAAAAACATTATATACACTTTTGGGATCTGAAATAAATTGAGTAAAGTGTTGTTCTTATTTTCATTAAAAATGTATGATCCTTTAAGAATATTATAAAAAAAATTATTAATGGTTTAGAACACGATAAATTTTTTAATTCCTTCAAAATAATTGGCTATTATATTTATTAATGTCGTCGTTCTAATGTATTATATGGTAAACTATCATTAATTCAAATCACTTCTAAATTTTCACAACAAGATCCAATTCGAATCAAATCATTAATTTTAGATCATTATTGGATAACATAAGTGGACCCATGTTTTTATGATTACCAAAACCATTCATCAATTAATTTTGTATAATAGTGTAATCTTTAAAAAAGACATCAATCATTCTGGTATCTAAATAGTGTTTTCCCAAGACACTTGTTTTGTAACCTATAAAAATTCAATAAAATTGATAAACTAGAAAAAAATAAAATCAATTTCAGTGGTAATTCTAAGGGAAATACAATCAGTGGTTGTATGATCATTTTTTCTAACTCAAATATAATTAAATATTATTTATTATAAGTGGATTTAATTTTTTTAGTAAAAATTGGTAAATTGTTTGATATCAATTTTAAAATTTCATTAATTTTATTTTGATGTTTTTAAGCAAAAATGTAAACCATTATTTAATAATTCAAGATTTAATTTTTTTAAAATAAATTTTTAATCTCTCAGTAGTGAAAACATAAACTTCATGAATGAACATGTTAGCGAGTCATGGCTTTGGTATAGATTCATTGGCTAATGGATCACCTACTCAATCTTAAAACAAAATATCATCAACTACTGTGAGATCTTCCCAAATGTGATATAAAAATAACACGTTTTTGTAAATCATTCTAATAGGGAATGTAACAAAAATTCACAATAATATCTAATAATGTTATTTATTGTTCAATTCCTTATGAATTAATTCATCTTGGACTTTTTGGTCCTTCTCGAATGAAAATAATGGAGGTAAATACTATACATTAATAATTATTGATGACTTTATAAGATTAAAATAGAAATATTTCATATACGATAAAATTTAATATGTAATGTATTTATTATGTTTTCTAGAAAAGTTGGAAATGAAAAATCCATTAACATAACAAAAAATTGTAATTGAAAAAAGTGGTAAATTTAACAAAAAACTGTATAGTGACTTTTTTTAGAGGCTATATTAATTATTTTTCATTTCCTCGATCCCCTTAATAAAATAGGGTAGTAGAGAGGTGAAATTGAACTATCCATGATATCATGAGAACTCTTTTAAATGATTTCAATTTAAAAAATATATTTTTGGGTAGATCACCTAAATATGGAATTCTCTATCATTATTCATGTTCTGAAAACCCGTTTTCATAAAATTTACTCTAATGAACTATGTAATAATGGAATCCAAAAATTTTACTTTATTTTGTTTTTTGTTGTAAATATATTATTATAAATACCAAAAAAGATATTTGGAAAATTAAATTATAAATCAAATAAATATATGATTTTTGGCTACTACAACTAAAAAAAGGATTACTGATCCATTGAAAAAAATACTGAAATAATGGATGAATTATTCCATGTTGTTTTTTATGAATTTTGTACAAAATCAGGATCCTAAAATGTTTCTTAATGTGATTTTTTTTATGATACATTTAAAACAAATAAATATGAAGAAGAAAAATAATATACTTTAAATAAATTACCTAAAGCTTCCAAAAAATCCAGAGACTATCCCTTCAAAAATTTTATTGGAGATATACAATTATGGATCATTCTAGAATATTGTTCTTAAGTGAATTCAAACACATTTCATTAGTCTCTCCCCTAGAACCCCAATACCATAATTAATCTATTAATGACGAATATTGTATGAGGATAAAAATAATTTCAACAAAAATGATGTATCAACACACCTGAATGGGACTAATGATCACTCAATCAATGGCCCCAAATGTGTTTTTTAAAATAAATAAATGGTCGTTATAATATCATTAGAAAAAAATAATTTTTAGATGTTAAAGGTTATAAATAAGAATAAAGAACTGAATATTGTAATATCCAAATTATATGAATTATATTACATTTTAAATATATATATTAATAATAGATTATTTTTAATAATCATTCATTTGATTATTATATCAGGATAATTTTATAAATTCGAGATAATTTATAAAATTGAATTTTTATACTTTTCAAAAAAAATTAATGATTTGAAAAAAAATCTCACAAATTCTTACTCAGAAAGTTTTGAGGTGGTAAATTTTAAAAAATAATTTTTAATTAAACATATTATAAATATAAAACTCTTATTTATATATTTTAAATGAAAATAAATAATATATATATAACTTCATATTTTAGAATTATGACTATTTAACAATTCATAAACTTATATGATTTTATTATTATCATTAAAAATTGAGTACTAGTTTCCTTGTAAATAATGAGTTTATTTAAATAAAGTAAAACTTTTCAAAATATATTTCATATTGTGTTTACCCATTTTCATACTCCCCAGACCAAAGTCTATTTCATAATAGACTTATTTGAATGATAATATTTTTCCAGTATATTTCTTGTCATTTAAGATCAGTGTTCTGTTCATTGGAAGATATCAAATGCGTTGAATATATAAAATATATGTGTATTATATAATATTAGGTTATTTTAATGTGGTTATAGTCATACTATTCCACATAGGATCTCATGACTAATGGTTCCTTCTTCTAATCCTCCACTATCAATTTTAACCTTTTATAAATATACTTCTTCTTCTCTTTCCAAAAGTTGATTATTTTATTTTCAAATAAGACATTTCATATTTTCATAGTAAGGAATTGAATATATCATTCCAAAATTTATAATTTTTTTAACTTTATTTATACCTAAGGAAACTAAGAAAATGATGGAAAATTTATTAAATATGTTTAGTAAAACAATATTGGAAAAATCAGTGAATCAGAAGACTGTGATATTTGTGTCTATAATTTATATTGTTGGTCCTTGATAGTTAAATACCAAATATTCATATATATATATTTATATATATATAACCCATGACCAATTTTTTTGGTGAAATTATGTTGAAGGTACTATAGTTTTATTCTAATAAGAACTACAATACTATTTTTATAATACAACTATTGAAGATATTAAAGCATGGTGCTCTATTAATTGAAGTATTCATCATACATGGGATTTTTTTCCAAAAATTATTCCATTGAGACACTGGGACTCTGGTAAATACATCTATAAAAACATCTTTAGTCTTTAAGTCCTTCAAACATTTATCTATGGACAACAAGTATCATGGAGAGACTAGACAGATGACATTGAAAAAATACGATGGTGGTGCACTATGGAGGTATGTAGATACTACTGAGTAAGAAACCTCAAAATAAGTATGAATGTGTTGGAACCTATATACCAGCAATCCTTCTCCACATGTTATTATGGTCAAATAAATGGGTGCCACTCCACATTTCTCTCAATGTAGTAGGATTAGTAAGATAATACGATGCAATAAGAAATCTATGTAGTAGGGTGAAATGATAGAATTTCTAGGTTGGTGTATGGAAATAGAGATTAGTGTGATAAACATATCATTTTTACCTCTTCCCATATAGATCATTGATGTTGTATAGAGAAGTTCCCCTCCATGTTTCATTAGTGGCTTGCATGACACAATGATTCTTGGAGGGGAAATGTAGATTTCAGACTAGAAACAAATTGTGATGATATCTAAAAGGGGGAGGTGACACATATGATTTGTGACATGAAAACAAGAAAGAATATCATTTTTGGGAAACCCTGTAATCAGACGTCAGAACATTGAACCGTCAAGCCACTAATGTTCTAAAGACATTAGGCCATAGGGAATTTCTTAAAATAAAAATTGTCTCTTAAGTGCTAGGTATTTTGTGTGGGGATGGATGAGTCTTGGACCACTAATGTTACTAAGTGGGTGTATTAATAATTATCTTTTATTCAATTGAATCACAATGAAAATTTGATCATGTATTGGGTTATTTGGGTTTTAATTTTTTTGAGGATGTGTGGCTATTTAATGTTGTCATTATTTAGTAGTTTGTGACACAAATAATGTAACTATTTAATAATGTTTCTATAAAACAATATCCATGTTATACTAATGAATAAAATTATTAGTCTATGATAACTATCGCATTTCTCCAAAATATTTCACCAGTATTATTGTCTTATAATCTAATGTTTATCTAAAAAAAATTCTCAGCTACTAATATTATGATACTTCATGCATTAATCCTTGTATTATGAAATATGTAGTATATATTTTACTCTAATATATTATTAATATTTCAATGATATAAATTATATCATATATATTAGCTCTGATACATTATTATTTTTTATTTTATATATTTTTACTCCATCAGTTTACATGATTCAAAAATAATATGTTTTAACCAAAAACAAAAATTGTTATTAAAACGGATTCAAAAGTCTCTCATTTATTAATGGTTAAAAGAACAAAAAAAATATTTCATTTTCCTTGATACAATTTAGCATAACTTTAACAATTTCTTTTTAATTATCATAATGTTGATACATTTTTGGCATGTTTGATTTTGTTTTTATAAAATCATTGGTTGTTTTAAACTATTGGAAAATTTATTCCAAAATAATTTTATATATCTTATGAAAATTATTATAACCACTAATAATAATATATTATAATTTGATATACATATATTAACATAGTTTTTTATATATCTGAATATTATAATTTATTTGGATATTGATTAGCACCATCTGTTTTGGTACATTTTGAAAATACATTAAGATTGTATTAAATTTCGACTCTGGTTTTTATTTGCTTAATTATTATATTTGTCATTAATATTTGGGGAAATAATTTATCTAATGTAATATTTTTAAGTTTTCTTCATTCATTATTTTTATCATAAAAAATGGAGATAATGTTTCACTAAGGGTCTAATTATATATGTTTTATCATCATGAATCATTTGCTTTGACTTTATGATGTGTTTATCTTCGATTGTGAAGTGATAAAAGTTTATAATTAATAATTGAAAAATTTAAATATTCTGCAAAAAAATAATTATGAGTGATTGTTTATAGTTGAACCATTGATGGTTTTTTTACAATGATTTGAAAAATAAAGTACATTCATATCAAAAATTATACAATGACTCGGATTTTATTGATTTTATTATTAGAAATTCTGTTTGAAAATTATATGACCAGGTTCAAAGACATCGTTTGATTCTGATGATTGTTCATCCTAAAATGATTATATCATAAATATTATTTTTTAATCACATGTGCACATAAATTTTCTAAAAAGTGCAACAACAACTAAAATGGTGACCCGATAAGAAATATGAGGTTACCATTTATATTAGAGATGTGTATTTACCATAGGAAATACCTAACATTGGTTGGTACATGTCATCTATAGAAAAATCCACCAGGGGTGTAACCATAAATAAAATAATTAAATAAAAACTATTTTATTTTTAAATGCTAAGAACTCATAAATGGATACTTTGTTTGGGAATTCGATACCACTGTTGAGTTTGTAGGAGGGTGTTCCCTTTAGGTGAAGCCTAACATTGATAGTTGTATTTGGCTATAAAAGTTAGTTTTTTGGATGTGAATGTCATTAAAATATTTAATAAATATATATTATTTCTACGTAACGTTTTGATGCAGCGAAGATTTCCTTTTCTTATATGCAATGTCATAGGAATTCAAGGTTATCTCCACAACACTATAATTCTCTTGAGGCAAGCAGGAGTAAACTCTCTTCCAATGATGAATACCGGTAGATTGAGGATCAATGATGACACATACCTCCACTATTCGTCAATGACTGATCCAATACTCTAGGTAGGGAGTCAATATCTATTTTATTTTTTTCCCCTTCATATCATCAAATTAATAACATGGTCCAACCCATGAAAATCATGATCTATGGTTTGGTTTTTCTGGAGGGATGATTAAGTTATTGTGGGATTACAGAGAAGGGATCATGGTGATTATTTCTTTGTTGGTTCTTTCATGATCCATATAACATAAATGCATCATGAAAAACAAACAATGATAATATCCATTCGTCAGGTGTTCCGGAGATTAATCTCCCTCCACCAAAAATCTTTCGTTTTATTCATTCATTATTCGCACTTTGAATCTCTATGCGAATTCTCAAGCGCTGTTTCCATGATCCATGAAAGAATGATGTAAGACCGAAGGTTGTGATCCATGATGGAATTATGGTGGTACGAGGGTAGACTGTGGCATGATGGGAGGTTGGAATCTGGTGGGGCGCACAAATGTGGTCCAGACGAATGACACCAGTGGAGGAGCCCATAGTGGTATAGGCCGTAAGTGGTTGAGATGATCCATTGTAGGAGGTCGTAGCAGCAGGACGCGGCTCAGAGGCAGCATCGGTGGAATCCCTTGGTGATGGGGAGGTCGCAGGACAAGGTAAGGATCATAGATTGGCCAGGTAAAACTCAGTCTAGATGCATTGACCGGGGGATCCGACTAGCCATTTGGTCGGGCGACCACGTGGACTAGTGGAACGCGAGAAGGGAAGGTCATGTTTGACGGAGCAGAACAAGCCCACGCGGCAGAGACATGGCTGGACGAACAGGGATTCTCTAGTGTTCCAGAGAGCTAGGACAATTCGTCCTGGCTCAGAATGACCAAGTCTGATCAGGTCGGGAAATCAGGTCAGGGTTGGGTCAGACACAGACCCTACTAGACCCTTTTTACTAAATTTTTTGTATCAGTCAACCCATGGGTCTATTTTATGAGTTTTTTGTGGTGTTGGGACCTTTATTCCATGGTGGTCCTTTTGATATACTCTAAGTGTGTTTTTATGGAACTTGGTATACAACATAATTTTTTATGAGTCTTCTCTCAATGAAAAAGTGCACTATGAGTGGGAAAATGTGGCTCATTGTGAGTACATGATCTCGATGACTATATGAAATGGGGGGCTACTTGACCTGTCAAAGCTCTGGTCACTATTGATGCTCCGTGCACTATCGATTCTCCACACACCTTGAATGCTATGTGCACCATCGATGCTTCGTGCACCATCGCAACTCCATGTGCCATTGACATCCCATATATCATCCTTCCTCCAGGAACCATCGACACTTCGTGATCCACTGATGCTTTGTGTATCATCTATTCTTTGTGCCCCATCAAGGCTCGATGCGGCATTGATTCTTCATGCGCCATCAACGCATTATACGCCACTGAACCTTATAGTAACATAGAGACTCAAATATATGTGTAAAACCACTAGAAATCCATATATTAGAGCTTTATAGATGTACCTATGTGAGGTTATTGTATTCCCTGTACCTCTTGTGTTTTCTTTTTTGTTCTACTTAATGTGTTTCCTTTTTGGTGTAATTTTTTTTCTTCATTTATGGTATACATCTTGTTTTTCTTAGTTTTATTTTCCTTTATTATTTTGAGGTCCCTAATGAGTATTGTTTTACCCAACCCTACAAGGTTCATGCTCTCACATATCATGTCTTGTGAAGATGATCAACACTTTGACAGAGTTATTCATGGTCAGGGGCCAGGTGGTGTTTAAAGAGAGATCCCCGAGAGGTGAGGTGTGCATTAAGGAATTTAGACAATAGTTTTTTACCCACCATTAAGGTGGGTTTTTTTGTATAAGAGTTTCATAAGCATGTACTTTTCCTTTTGGTTGGATTGTATTCTTTCCCCCATTTACTTTTTAGTTTTGTACTTTCATACTCTTTTGTTGCTATTTTAGTAGTACACATGCTTCCTTACTTAGTGTCTTTAGTTTCTTCATTTTTTTCATGGAGATGGGTGATTTTGTACATGTACTTAGAAAAATGACTCCCATTTGTGGGATATGCCTACTCGGGTATAGTCTCTAGACACTGAAATATTAGAGGCAGGATTGGTGTAGTCATGGAAAGGGCCTTAGGGGATAGGTCATGAAAAATACAGTGTAATGCTATCTAAAACCCAAGAAAATATCATTCAAAGTTCTTAAGATATGGTTTGGAAGACAATTCATAATTGAAGTATTCACCAGGAGATATCAATTTATGAATATAATTTGAAAACCATTAATAATTTAATTAATGGTAAAGTATGTGATCATCGATAGTCTACTGAAACTTTGGCATAGTCCATTGCATGTATTTTATATCCTAGATATACTAGTTCAACAACTTATAATTATAATTACATAAATTTTTTTGAATTATATTTTTCAAATAAATTAAATTTTATCAAAAAAATATTTACACAAAACATATATTTTAACTTTAATTATACTCAGCTCTGATTTTAGTTTTAATCACAAGAAATAATTTTTTTTCAATTACATGCAATACTGAATTTAAACAAATTATGAAATACAGTTAAAATAATATTATTTAATATTTTAGTTATCATCAAGAAACTAAAATGGTGGATATAAATACTATTAAATGAATTATCAAAATATACATTTTAGACATGCTAATAAAATTATTTCTAGGGGAATGAATTTTGTTGAAATAAAAATAACTACCATTTTAAAATAATGAATATATGTTTCTAAAAAACTATTGTTTCTATTAAAAAAAAAGTTTTTTAACTCAATAAAATAAACAAATAATTTTTCTATTATTATATTTAATTTTATATATTATTTATTTAATAAAATATTTGTCACTAATTTTATGTGTTTTCTAGACAAGAGATAAGACGAAATGCAATTTTCTGCCTCAAAAATATACTTTTCTAAAAAGTAGTTTTGTCACAATTTGTACACATATTATAAAATTAATTTCATCCAATTTTAGAAAATTTATTTTATAAAATAAACATACTTATTTAAATATTGATTTAAAAATTATCTTTTAGTAATGTATTGGTATTTTTCTAAAAGGGCACATTTTTCATTAAATAATTAAAATTAGATGTTTTTATTAAGGTTTATCAATTATTTAAAAAAAATATAATAGTATTTTAATATGAGTTTAAATGTAATATTATATTAATTTCACCTCATAATTCATTTAAGGTAGTTGGAATCAAATTCATGATTAATTTTGAAATTAATGGTTTTCATACTTCTCTCATTTGAAAAACATTTCTTTATCACACACATGGGGTTAAATGTGATTTATATTTTTTCAATTCTATAAATATAATTTTAGAAAAAGGATTCAATATTTGGTATTATAATAATATATATTATCAAATAAGTTTAACTTATTTTTGGATTATAATTAATATGAAAAATATAAAAAATTAATTACCCTGGTTAAGGTATAAATGTGTTACCAAGAGCTACACTAAAATGAAAAGTGGTAAAATAACCTATAAAAATTTCCAAACCCAATTTTATGTCCATATATCAACCTTATCCAGTATAAATTTTTATATTTTCTAATTTTGGAGCTTTATGGTATGTGAAAAACATGGTACACCATTTTCTTTACAAACATTACAAGGGTGCCACTCGCCTAAATTATTAGAGGGTAACCCCCATTCCACTCATACTCAAACATATAAAAAATTTCATCTAGAAAATTCCTAACATTATTATTTACATCCCTACTTACATCATATATACATGTTTTATATCATTAACGTAGTCTAGGAAGGACTTATAGAAAACCTCCAGAGGTAGTCTGAAGAAGAGGTAATGTTTATAAGTACAAAAAAAATTTATATTATTCTACTAAATCATTATTGTATTTTTAAATAATGATGATATAATAAAAAAATATTATCTTCCATATACTAATAGGTGATTTTTGTAGTGTAATACCCTATATCTGCATCCACTTTAATCAATTTGGAAATGAAACATTTAATCTTGTGTATGGTGGATTACCGCCACTGGAACTAAAGTTATTAGTCTTCTATCACAACCTATAACAATTGGATTTAATGTATATATATGATATCTATGATATTATTATATATATTTAATTATAATAACACATAAAATATATTACCTCTTAGGCTGTTGAAAAACTTTAAATAATCTTCTGTGAATGGTGGACTACCACCTTGTAAACTGATGAGATGTGTTTTTCATTTATATTTTATAGGAATGGTAATAATGATATAATAAATTAATCTATATGATATTTTTTGAAAACAAATTATAATTATGTAATTATTATATGAATTATAACTTCTTACATTCCATTTTTTGGGGACATGATAAGGCCATATGAGTGTACAATGAACTACCACCTCACGAAGTGACGTGACTAATTTTCAATAGAACTATACATGGAAGGTAATAATGTAAAATTAAATGAATATATATTATATATATTATATAATAATTACTATTTAATTTAAAATTATTATTTACATTCCATCCTTTCTATTTTTCCTGAAATTGAAAAAATTGTTATTTGTGCGTAAGGTTCTCTATCTCCCTTAATAATGTGTTTCATTTTCTATCTATAAATTTTATGGATTACTCTATATACCTATATGCTGAATATATATGATATTTATATAATTATTAAGATTATAGATATTATGTTACCATGATAAGTTTCATAGTATAGAAAATTACAAAGCAAAACAAACACAAAAACCAAGTAGTTATTACCCGAAACATGAGATTATTATATAGTAGTTAGTAAATGGGTAATAAACGTTTATTATTAAAATTTTCATGGTATGATATATTTATGAATGGATCTATAATAGAAGTATAAAGAAATAATTTTTATTAAATTTTAGATTTTAACATGTATAATGGATGTAGAGACTTATGGTAATGGATTTCAATCTCAATTTTATTTTCCATGAGACATGAAATATTAACAAAATGATTCTTTTATTTGATGTATATAATTACCATGAATTTATTTTATAATTATTCTCCTAAAAATTATTGTTATTTTCATTTGCATTTGAGGATCTGACCATCGTGCGGTACGTGTTCAAAAGTTACCAATGTGGTGAGATATTTTTGCCTCAATTTGTCTTATTTGGGATATGTTATGCTATCCACATATCTTATTTTATAAGGTGAATATGTATCTTATTTTAAATTTTATGTCTTGAATATAATTATAATCAAGATATAGATATTTTTATTTTACTTCATTATTTAATGGTTATTATCCTTCAATGTTACCAAAGTGGTATGGTCTTTGTGATATAATCAAATCGATATAGGTATTGTTTAATTTTATTATTTTAGTGATAAAATAATATGATAAATATCTTAATATTTGAATGGAATTCCATTTACTATGCTTATTTTGTGTGAGTAAAATATTCCCTTCATTTTATCTTTTTATTTACTCAAGAGATCAAAAGTTTTTTTTCAGAAAAAAATCATCTTTTTCATCACTCTCCTGTTGAAAACCATTATTTTTCAATGATATATATATTTCAAAAAAATATTAAAAAAAAATTTTTCATTAAGAAAAATATTTTTAAAAGAATATTTACCCATGTTTTATTTTTTAAATGTTTTTTAAAACATTATTAATATTTTTCCATGCATGGATCATTTATATTTTACAAAAATGTGAAAGGAATATTTTTTTCACTAGTACAACATGAACTATATTTTCCAACATCATCACCAAAAAATTGATTCCAATATTTCTATATAAGATGAAATTTTATTTTAAAATAAAAGTATTTTAGAAATATTCCATACATTTTAGTGATTTAAAAAATTGTAATGGCATTTCCAAATGAAATGTTTTAAATTATAGATAAATATTTTTTGATGATATTTGTAAATTATTTTCAATGAAAATGATTTCGAAAATATTTTATCAATTTTTTATGATTTTCAAAATAAAAATAATATTTTCCTAAGAAAATTTTTAAATGGGTTTTAAATATTCCTTCATATGTCTCAAAGATTATTTTCAAATAAAAAGAGCATGAAAAAAATATTTTTTTTAATAAGTTTTTCTTCAAAGTGTAAGGGAAATTTTCATCAAGAGATATTCCAAGTGATCTTTAAAATTAATTTTCCACCCAAGAAGGGATCCCTTGAATTTACATAGGGTTTAATCAAGAATATTTAGAATGATATAAACATATTATTTATATGTGTGGTCAATTTTTATGTAAATTAATTTTTTATGAAACAAATATATTTTTAATCAATTATGTGACCACTAGGCCCCACTAATAGCACAAAAACCCTACCTTAACCTGGTCGCCATGTCCTGGCCCACCAGGTACCACCAGTTCCCCAAATATAGAATTTCCCCACCCTGGGGCCCATCCTCATGCCCAAATAAATCATCTCACTAATTAGTGTTTTTTCAAACTATAAGGGATCCTTTCATCAAGAAAAATAACAAGCGCTCATTAAAAGTAATTTCCCATCTATGATGGAATCCCTTGAATTTAAATTATATTTCACGAGGAATATATTGAATGATAACAACCATATTATTTATTCGGATGTTTAGTTTTTATGTAAATTAAATTTTTATGAGACTCATCTATTCTTCATTGGTTATGTGACAACTAGGCCCTGTTGATAGCACGGACAACCTGCTATAACATGGTTATTGTGTCCTACCCACCAAGTACCACCAGTTTCCCCGTAGGGAGGTTTTCCCCACCCTAGGGCCCAACCACATTCACAAAAAATCATCTCATTAATGACTATCCCCACCACCCAACGCATGTCCCATCTAGTGTGCTTTGTCCAGTCTCACACACACTATGGGAAACATCCCATAAGGTCACCCATCTTGATCCCAAATGCAATCCAAGCACACTTATCTATGGATTATTAATCAGATATGCTCCTAAAAAAGGTCCACCTTATTTACATGTGTCAGATAATTTATTCATTTAATCCTTTATCATTATTGGGTGTCACATCCCCCACCCCACCCCCTTAGTGAATAACATCCTGATTGTGGGCACTACATCTCATCCTAGGAAGTGCATCACACTTAAGGTTAGGTTCCTCCTCTGATTCCAAATATGACGATTGGGCCCCTTCGATAGCACAAACAGCCCACCTTAACATGGTCGTCAGGTCCGGACCCGCTGGGTACCACAAGTTTCCCCGTAGACATGTGGTCCCCACACAAGGGCCCGCCCCTCTGCCCGAACATGGCTGTCAGGTCCTCCAGGACAAGTACACATAAGTTTTCAGTTCTAATCATATATGCTCCCTAAATGGAATGTTTCCCTTGTTAACATGAGTTATATCATTTATTATTTTAACCCTTTATCATTATGGGGTGTTACATTTACCCCCCCCCCCACCCCTAGTGCATAATGTCATTGTTGTGGGACCTACATCTCAACCTTGATAGTACACCTCACATAAGGCTAGTTTCCTCCTCTAATACCAATTGTGAGAACTAGGCCCCGCTGATAGCATAGAATCCTTACCTTAATATGGTTGTCAGGTCTTGGTACACTAGCTGCCACCAGTTTCTGCACAAACACATGGTCCCTACCCGGGGGCCCACTCACGTGGCTGAATGGATCATCTATATAATGAATATCCCCAAATTTTAACACGAATATCTTACAGCATGCATTGTCCTCACTCACACAAACCCTAGAAAACTTCCTAGAATGTCACTCATCATAATCACTACTCTAGGACAAGCACACATAACTATCGATTTCTAATGAGACAGGATCTAGAAAAGGAAGGTGCAACTAGCTGACATGATTCATATCATTTAGTGATTTAAACCTTTATTATTATGGGGTGTAACATGTTATTCTAGGGTGAACTGATGAAATGTTTATGAAACCATTTTTTATTACACTAGTTATGATGAAATGATATGTTAAATGTTTTATGGGATTTTGGAAAACATTAGTATAGATTGAAATATGATTTAGGTGGGACCTAAATCTACATTCAATGAATTGTGTAATGTTTTATATCTCATGATATAATGATGGTAAACATGTCTGTGTGACTGATCCACTATGGGAAATATGTGAGTCAAGATCCACAACTGGAAACAAGTGCATCCTGATCCACAATAGGAAACAGGCCATGGGATCTGATCCATTCTATTAATTTTCTTGGATGTTATCCATAATATATGAAAAAAATTCTACATTTATTATGGGGACACACTTTTATGAAATAAGTTAATGTATCATGGTTGATTTATTATGATTTATCACACTTATGGGTTATGTTTTCAGAAATGACACAGTTTTATACCATGACTCGTGTTTTTTATCTTTGAAAATTTGGGAATGAACACTTTAAGTTATTTTCATGATCACATACCCTTGTTCTTGTCTTATGATTTCATATTTTCATATAATTATTTCACCTATGTTTGTATTTATTGACCATATGAGATCACACTTTTATGAATTATCTTTATCAAGTTATTAAGAAATTATTAGATAGGGTACTCATAAGAGGAGTATTTTGTTATAACATCAATGTTGGTGTTGTTGAAGATCATTCCTGAATTAAGAATATTGTGTTTCTATTATCCAATGAAAATAATCTTTTATGGTCCTTGGACATGAAGTAAGAAAGTGTACTGAATATTCATATAAAAAGTTTTAATACTAATGTAATAAAATCTTAGAAACTTATAAATGGTATAAGAGGATAGTTTTAGTTATCCTTTGGAATTTAACATGAGAAAACATTAGAAATATCCCTATGGATATTACTTTGTATATATATATGGATCTCTCTAGAGATAATTCTAAGGATGAGTCATAGTTTTGGAAAATTTCCAATAACTTGTTTGGGGATATAACGAGTGGTTTCTTAGATATTACCCCCCCTCTTTAGAAACAACACGTGGAAGTAGCTCTATAATAGAGGTGCCTAAGGGTAATCACTCTAAAAAATGTTCATTGAGTTGGAATCTATCATCCCTTAGTGAACGGAAAAGAATCTTTCTTCAGACTAGGTTTGACACTCTTGGGGGATTTTCTTTTGAATTTCAAAAACACTTTACACATAATAATGAAGTATTTATAAAACTACCATGAATGACCAAGTGTAAGACTAATATTTCATATAATAAATATAAGGATTCATGTCTTTGACATACTATAAGTGATTTTTTTTATTATGTGGTTTCAAAATATGAATATTGTTCCTCACAGTATGATTTTTTTTAGTGAGGGAACATGAAGGGATTGGATTAACCTCGAATGTGATATAAAATGTGCTTATGTGAAAAAATGGGATGATGACTATAGTAAAGGGTATTTTCATTATTCCTAAATATTCTTTATGATATATTATTAACAACATTCACCTTAAAAAACTCTCAAACTCACCAAAGAATAAAAGGATAGTTTTTATTGGGAGTTTGGGTGGTGAAGCACAATATAAGAAATCCTATATTTCTTCCAATATTTAAAAAATAATGAAAGAAAAACTACATGAAATTTCTCAATAGAACGGGAATATTTTTTCTATTTGGATAATAAGAAGATAGAGTTCTATAATGCCTATGAAAAATTAAAATTTCAGTTAATGCAATTGATGAAAATAATAGTTTTCTTAAGGGATTATTAATGTTTGAATGATATAAATGTTGAATGTATGACTATTTTAAAAATAGATTTCCTATTGTGAAATATAAATAAGATGATAAAGAAGGTGTTATAAGTAAAGATATTATTTTTTAATGATTAAGAGACAATTATGAAAATATTAAATGTATGGGATGTTCTAACAGTATTATTTATGTTAAACGTGAGAATCCAAATTAAATTGATATTGAGTATTTTTATGATATGGATCGAATTTAATCGAGTAGTAACTATTTATTAAGGAATAATATGATGAATCCTAGTTTACACTTAAATATGTAATTTTAATTATTTTTTTAGGAATTAATGAATTATGTTAGATCAGTCATGAAATATATAATTATTTTTTTATAGATGTTTTTCATTATTGATTTCCAAGAATATGTTAAATGGTAGTGATGAAATAAATTAGTGATTTAATAAAAAAGTGATATTTTTTTGGAAAACACATGATGATGATATAAAAAAAGTTAATATTTAATTAATGTAAAGACAATGGTGATTAGTTTGGATTAATAAATTATTGATATGAATAAATTAAATTAGATATTATAGATCACCTCTAAACTGATTAAGGATTTATTGACAATATTATTTGTGTTATCACTAAATGAGGGTATATTTATTATATTTAAGGATTATATTCAATAATATATTGTTCTATTTAAGTAATTTGGAAGGATGTCTGTTTAAAAAAATTATGGTAATTTTCGTTATCTTCATACTTTATGAGAATATATAACAAAGGTATTTTTATATTTATCATGTCACTATTAGAAGATACTTAATTATATTTTTTGTATTAATGTAATGTTGATTTGGGGAACTTTTTGTTGGTTCTTTATAACTTTGGAATTTGGGATGAGTCATGAGGTAGAGCATTTATGGAATGGTTTATGTATAACTTTGGGTGAGATTTTATAGAAAAATGTATTATTTAACCGTATAGATATTTATACATATTGAATAACATGTGATAAAAATTTTATAATATGATAAAGAGAGATAAAATAGATAACATATCATTATATTTTGGATCATTTGATATGTTAGTCCTTCATGAATAATTAATTCAACTTCATTTTATGCAGTATGATATAATGTAGAATTTTTTTAAGAAAACGAATAGACAAAATTTTTCTTATAATATAATGGAATATTCAACCCTATGTATACCGACCCCTTTAATATTCATGATTTTATAGTGAAATTAGAATATTATTCTTTTCCTTCCAATAAGCATTTATCTGGTCCAAATGTGTCCACGTATTTCTTTTGGGGAATTATAAACCTGGTCAATAATATGTATTGAACATATAGATTTTACGATAACAGCATGATCATTCATATGATGAACAACTAATAAATATTCTTGATCATAAAGAGGAAATTATATAAAATATAAAATTGCACATGGTTAATATTTTGTGGAAAACTCACTATAATAATGATTCTAAGTGGGAAAAATGATGTAATGTAGGAAAAGTATCCTCATTTTTTGGTATCAAAGTGAAAATTTTCAATTGAAGAATTAATATTATGTGGGTAGAATGTGATATCGTGAGATTTTGTGAAATATTTTTTTAATATAAATTTATTTATTTTATGATTTTTTATGTTAGAAGAATCACCATGTTTATCTTCTATTACACTCAAAAAAAAAATTTATGTTATAAGAAACATTGAATTTATCTTGTGTTTTATTCAATACTATGTTCAAATAAAACATCACATACTATTAAAATATATTTATTTTTAATTATGGTTGTCACCAAGACATTAGATTGGTAGGTATGAAAAAGAAAAACTATCTTATAAAAATATATTATTTATAAACATATATAAATTAAATTCTATGATGAAAAATTAATTAGAGTTAAAAATAACAACTAATTGATATTAATGATAATTTTTTTTATGAAAATCTATCGTTCAAATAAAAAGTGTGTTTTAAATCAATAATTTAAAAAATTATTATTTTTTGAATAATTTTAATGAAATTTAATTATTATATATTCAATAAATTTTTTTATTCATTTTTATGTTTTGTCAATAGAATATTTAATAATAAATATAATTTTACACTTAAAAACTAATTTTTCTAAAAATAAGTTTTTTCACACTTGGTAAACATATTTTAAAATTTATTTTAAACACTCATATAATTTTATTTGTTTAAAATAAATTTTTTAATCATCCTTTTAAAATTATATTTTGAAAATTATTCATAATTTTCGAAAAAGATAAATTTTTTATGATTATTGAAAATACTGGTTTTTATTAAAGATTATTATATATTATGAAGAATTTAAAAACATAAAAAAATTGTGTATTTTAATAAGTAAAATAATTAAACACATATATTAATAAATATAATATTTTTCATTGGAATAGACTTATTAATGAATTTCATTATAGAAACATTTTAAACTATTGAAAATTTTCTCTTCGGAAAAACACTTTTTCATTCCATCAATTAGATTTATTTTAAATTAAATTTTGAAAATTTATTGAATTAAATTTCAAAAATGGTATTCAATATTTTGAATTTTCATAATTTATATTTTATAATAAGTAAAAAATAATTTTTTTCCATAATAAATTGAAAAAAAGTGTAAAAATTAATTATCGCATTTAAAGTTAAAACATGTTTACCGGGTGTGAATACTATAAAATGGGTAAAATGATATAGAAGCTTTTAAACATCGTTTTATATAAATATTTATAGATTACAACATATTAGGTTCTATAATGATTAATTTTTGGGACTTTGTTTATGTGAAAAAATTTGGGTACACCTTATTATTTTGAAAATTATATGTGTGCCACTCACCCAACTTACAAAAAGTCACCCACTATCCTCTCCTACTCAAACCTCCAAAACAATTTGGTTCTACAATTAAATGTAAAAATTTATTCCTTTATTCCATTCCCATAGCGTATAGGGATTTCTAAGATCATAAATCAAATCTATATTTTTTTAGGTTAAACATAAAGAGGTTGTCTAAATAAGAGGTAATGTTTTTATTTATTCATTTTTCTTACTTCTTCTTTTAACTCATTAAAATATTTTGGAATTATTATTATATAATAACAGAAGTATATAACATAAAATAAGATATTATTGTTTTAATTCAATAAAATTTATCCATATCCACTTCCATCAAATGAGAAACTAATCTTTCGATATTGTGTATGACAAACTAACGCATTTTAGGAAGATACTATTTTGTTTCCATTGCTACCTCTCACAAATAGATATATTGTTGAATATAATTATTATATATGATAGTTATGATATTATTATGAAAATTAAATTATATTAAAATATATACCTTCTTACCTTCCTCTGTAATAAAAAATAATAACGTTGATCGTGTATTCGATGAACTACCATTTGACAAACTAATGGGATGTGTTTTTAATTTCTATTTTACTAGGATTGAAATAAGGATATAATTAACAAATATATATTATATTTATAATATAATTATAATTGTTTAATTATCATATCACATATAAATTATTACTTTATATTCCATGGTGGATATTATAGTGCCATTCTTGTGTTTGGGAGAATACCGCCTTATAAAGCGATGTGATTGGTTTTTCACCAATTATTTTATTTAAAGGTGATAAGGATAAATTTCAGGAAACAATAATATATTTTAAAAAATTAATGACTCTATAAATAATAATTATTATTTAATTTCCTTTTTCCACTTTATTGAGATAATGGAAACAGTGTTTATGTGTACATATGGCCTACCGTCTCCAAAAATACTTTCTATCATCTTCTATATATAATTTTATATATTAATCTAAATAAAAAAATAATGAAAATATATTATATTTATATAATGAATATATTTATTTATATTATTTAACCATGATCAATGTAATAGTTTCGAACATAACAAATCAAATCATATTCAAACAACATATCATTTTTTATCTGAAACATGACCCTAACATTAAATTGATAAAAAAACTAATAAAATGTCATAATAAAATAATATATAGAATGATATATTTTTTTTATTTATTATTATTCTAAAAAAATATATTTATTATATATTGGGTTTGAACATTTAAGAAGTAATTTTATATATAAGGTAAGAGATTTTTATCTCATTTTTATTTTCTATATGACACATTCCATATTCACCAAGTGTTTCTTTTAGGTGGTGTATATAATGTCTCTAAATGTATTTTATAATTATTATCCTCAATATTATATAGATTTAAATAACCCATTGGCTAACTCTCCTTAATGGTGTATGTTGTTCAATGGTTACAAAATCGGTAATCGATTTTTTTCTTAATTTTAATTCTTTGGGAGATAAATTATGTTATGTAGGTATCTAATTTTATGATTCGTATATACCACACATTTAACATGTAATATCATGAATACTATTCTATTAAATATATTTAAATTTTATATTTATGTCAATATTTAATGTTGTTTAAGATTTAATGTTAAGATTGTTGTAAGGGTTTTATAATACAATCACATCGATTTTGAGATTTTTTTAAGGTAAAGCTTTTCATAATAAAATATTATGATGAATCTATCCCTAAAATAATGAATATTATTCTCCTATGGTTATATAATTATAATACATTGTTTCACTTAATTGTACAATCATTATGTACTCAATATTTCAAAACAAATTTTTTAAGAAAAATCATCTTTATTTCTCTCTTTAGTAGAAACCCCATCATATTAACCAATATACATTTTTTATTAAAAGAATTTAAAAAATTTCATAACATTATCCAAATAATTTATATAATATATTTTAAATGTTTTTTAGTTTAAATCAATTAAAAATAATCTTCATTTCATTTTCAAAACATGTCTCTTTTGTATTTTGATAAAAATTTGAATGAAATTATTCTTTTAACATATACATCTTGAATGGTATTTCCCACCACAATGAACAACTAATTGATTTATAGGGTCATTTATAAGTTTTAATATTTATTTTCAAATAATATTATTTCCAAAATATTTTCTGAATTTTTAGTGATTTTCAAACTGGAAATTATATTTTCCTCAAAATATGTTATAAATGAATTCTAAATCATCCATTATTTCTTAAAATTTTAATTTTAATGTATTAAATTTCCAAAATATTTTATGAATTGATGAATTTTTTGTGAAGACCCATAAAGTATTATGGGTTATTATGAGATGATTTTATTAATGTTTTATGATATGGTTTGATACATAAATCTGGTTTTCATTATGATACAGGTGGAACCTATATCTCCCCCAAATTCATTGGGAAATGATTTATATTTCATGAGATAATAATGGCAAGAAAGTCAATGGGAAAGATCTATATTGGGAAAGAGGTGAGTTCTAATCAACTATAGGTTACCGGAGCATCTTAATACAAAATATGAAAGAGGTGATGATTCCTAGTCCACTATATTTATGGTTTGGGTAGTTAACCATTAAATATGATATGCCTTAATATATTTATAATTTTTATACATTTTTATGAAATGATAGTATCATACATGGTTGATTTATGATGACTTCTTACTCTTATTGGCCATTCTATCCAAAATGATAATGTTTTATTCAATGTATCACGTTTTGGATCTACAAAATTTTTTATATGAACATTATAAGTTATATTAATGATCAAATAACTTATTCTTATATATTTTTTCTTGTGATAATATATTAATATCTCATATGTTTAACCTTACTGAGAATCTGAGCTCACCATTTCTTATTTTTCCTTCCATATGTTATGAAGAATGGTTTATGATTGATATTCCTAATAGGAGTAAAATGTGAGAACATAATCTTGGTAGAGTATGAATATATTTTGGAAAATATGATTTTTGGGTTTATAGTCTCCAAAAAAAATAAAATAATATGGTCCTCAGGCCTCTATATATGAACTGTATTAAATATTCATATAAAATATGTTATATTGATGTACCAAAATTCAGGGTCTATATGTAAAAGATTCATTGAATGGATCTATATATTAGTAACTATGATAACTAAAATAAAAAATAATGTAAAATTTGGGGATCAAATAAAATAAGAGCTGGTGGTCAAGTGGAGAAGAAGAATTTGTGATAAGGTTTGTTTTAACACTTCTCATTCTTACACTTACAGATATGAATATAAATATTCGATAAACACACCATAAAAAAATCCAAGCTTGAAATCTACCATTGTTCAAAGAAAATATCTCACTCCTTCTTTTCTCTAAATATCCCAAAAAAATAATCTCTTATTTTTATTTATCATTAGCTTTCAAATAGTCATAGTTGAGGTACACATGGATGATGACAACATCACGCACTATCAAATTTTTTACAACAGGATAAATTTGTTTTTACCTAATGTTGTTTCTCATCTTTAGGGGTTAATTCATGATATCAAAAAATTATATATTTTTTATAGATATTATTTTCTTGATAGAAAAAAAACCTTTAACCAAACACCTTAGAAAACACATAAAACAAAAACATCCAGAAAAATATATTTTATTATATCTCCAAAATGAGTTACATTTAACGATTATGTATTGAACTATACTTTCCTAAACCCTTTTTCATTTCATCGGTGTTGTGGTAGTCTGAGGATATTATCCAATAGTGTTGTACGAAAGATAAGGTTTTTTTAATTTTAAATTTGGGCTTTAAATAATTTTTCTTTGGGATATACATTTAGTTTTTTTCTAAGTATAAGATAAACATTAAGTATTTCTTTACCCATATAAATGGAACTTACGTGTTTTATTTTATAAAAAATAATCCAAACATATCGCATTCCATTTAAGAAATTCCATTATGTATGGTGAAGTTTTCTAAAATATTAATAACTAGGAGACTTCCTAGTATATGTAATAAAAGGATAAATAAAGGTAGTAATATAATATATATGAGTCATTGGTAAAATAAATAATTTTTATTTTATACTGTATAAATGTAATATTTTTCTATAGAAGAGTCAATTTTTTATAAATTGTGATTTGAACAATTTCTCTATATGATATGTTTAAGTTAAAATTTTATACATAATTGTAAAATTTTTTTATATTTTTGAAAATCATTATAACAATAAAAAAAATATTTGAATACATAAGAGTCAGTTAATTCCCTATAAAAAAATCCCCTACGCATTAAATTTATTATTACATATTGGATTTTTTATATTAACCCTTACATATGAACATGGTTTACTTTTAAATATTATGATATAGGTCCTTAACATATTATCTTCTCCAAATTTATGACATAAAATATTCAAAATTCCATGTGAAATGGTTGTTCACTAAATACATTTTCCTTATTTCTTGGGTTTATCATAAATTATATTTTTTTATTGAAAATCATATTTTTAATTAAAATATATTATAATTTATGATTTTAAAACATAAATTAAAACCATTCTCTATAGTTTGGTGTCTTTCTTATTTCTTAATATTAAATATTCCATAATTTTATGAAAAAAATAAATTCCTTTTAAAAAAAATTAAATGTCCTGACTATATTTTTAATTTGAAAAACAATTCAATTTGAAAATTATTTTATGAATTTGCTTATTAAATCAAAAATTTCACATCTTTTGTTAGACTCTTAGTGTTCTTCCCAAACCGGAATGATCATACACATGACCCGTGAGATTATGAGTTAATTTTTATTATTTATATCCAGTATCATCAAGATATATTATTCACTATGATCCCAAGAAATTTTTCCATGTGATTTTATTTTGTAATTGAAAAGATGATTCCTTTCCTACAAATTTTATTCTTGTTGACAAGCCTTCACATCAAGGTAGCAGATTTGAAACCCTTACAATATTTCATGTGACCTTTTGTCTTAAAAAGAATTTAAATTCCAATTTTTGAATTTATGGGATTATCCTAATAATGATAATTAACAAATATAAATGGAAAAAATTTAGATCAATATGAATATGTTATTTTAATTATTCTAATGATATTCTGTGCCCCTATATGAATTTTATTTTCCCATAGTGATGTTTATATCTTTATATTTTAATATCACATTTAAACCTATTATGTATTATAAAATTAATGAATATATATCATGAAAATGATCTAGTAATATATAAAAAATTTGAAAGGGTATCACATTACATATTATTATTTAGTCTTTGGGGTTTTTATTTTCCACTATTATTTTATGATTCTTGGTCACTAAACACTAATTATAAATAATTGATATAATCATGTTTTTAAAGAAAAATTAGGTTTTGGAATTGAATACCTAAAGGATAAATATATTATAACTGTTTTGTTATTATTTTTCATTATTTAGTTGTAGAATTATTATTTCTCATTTATCAAATATTGACACATAATTATATTTTATATAGTGTAAATATTGATGTATATATATGTTTCATTCTTCCAATAATAATTTACAATTATAGAAATCATAAAATTCTATTTCAGTCACAGTTTACTTGTGATTCTTTATTACGCCATTTATTATGTTTGGTTGTATGTCATAGGGGTATAAAAAATTTTCATGATAAGTTCTATAAACAATAATGGTGATTGATTCGGTGACTATTGTAAGGCATATTATTATGATATTATTATGAATTTTCATTTCCACACATCATATACTACTATTCATAAAGAATTTTATGTCACTCTTTTGGCCTCTGAACATTAATTTTTACCATTTATGTCAAACATCAATGATGGTTATAAATTAAAATAAATCTACATCGGAGGTAAATAACAATAGTAAATGTATTAGTTCATTATTTAATCAGGTGTCCAAGATACTAACTAACAAATTATAATGCATGAGTTAATTTATACAGTCTGGGAGAATGATTAAGGGAAAATAAATTCCTTATAAAATATTCTGGAAGGATATTATATGGTGCTATGTTCTTAGATAAAACACCATGTATCCTTAATTTTTTTCCATATTTTATATTTTCTACTGAAGGTCTTGGTATGATTTGTTGAGGATAGGGATCCTACTCAAATGATCAATTATTGAGTTTGACACAATGATATACCATATATGGGAGATTTGTTTTTCTAACTATGAACTTTTTCAGTCCAAGAAAATAGGTTACGATTCTACGATCTTGTTTTAAGGTACGCATCCCTATATTTTTCATTTATTATTATTCATATCTCATATATCATAGTAAGGAAAATTTTTGGATTGAGATTTTAATAGACCCCACATATTCTAATAAATGTTGTTAAACCCTAATAAATCTGGTAAAATATAATCTAACCATACATAATCTAAATAAAATCTAGGTTTTTTGGTTGAATTGGTAATTTTTTTCTATGTTGAGATTATTTAAGGTTGGAACATTCATGCGATAACTGAAAAAAAGTGATGATAGTTTGTGAGATAATTATAATGTCATATGGTTGGCTCGAGTTGGGAGCCTCATTTTATTTTTAGATACTTATTAATTGATTATCATTTTATTAGTTCTTTATATTAGTATTATAGATAGATATTCCCAACATAAATATGGGGTGAATAAGTGTTGGTTTACTATTAAACCAATTTAATAATTTTTTTATCACCTTCCCAAATGTTTAATGAAAGGATATCTCTCATTATTTATATCTCATTTTGTTACTGTATATATAGATATAAAAAAATTTGAGATTCATAATAATATCATCATGAATTGTTAACATTATTCAAATAATATTGGATTGATACATCCCTATGGATGTAGAGTTATTATCCCACATGCATAGCTTCATTCTTACTATCATAGAAAGTATATGAATGGTTATAGACATTAACTCATTTATCCTACCACTAACTAGGTTCAAATAATTAAATTTAATATTTTATTTTATTAAAAGTGGATTGGATTTAACATCATTGAATTATTATTAGTATTGAGAAACTTATTCCCCTCCCAGTGAGAATATGTAATATCTTTACTCAATTGCATTAGTTAACTGGGATACATGAAGATAATTTAAAATATATAGTAGGACATTGTAATAATGAATTTATAGAAAAATCATATTAGATATGATAGGTATTAAATAATATTGTATTCCCATATTGATATTATTCTTATACATATTGTAAGTGTTGAATTAATCATTCATAACATGAACTTCTCATTAATTTGGAATCAAATATTATTCAATGTCAATGAACTGTCTGATGATCCTTCTTCTTCACCAAAATTATTTCTTATATGAACTTTAATTTATGGATTATCTACTTTATCTATAATTTGATACATATTGATTGGGAAATGGATCGGGTAATAACATCAATAAAGTGTTTTTACATATTGATCATATATATATATTTAATTTCAAAATGAATATTTTTTATATTTCTTATGTATTAGTCATTCCATAAATCTTGAATAATGTTTCTTCCATAAAATTATCCCCATGTCTCAAGCATCTTATAAGACTCTCCATTTAAATCTTATTGACTTCATTTTTCTTATATCATATATGTTTCCTTCTTTTAAATGTTCTTTTTCACTCAAAATTCTCATGATATTTTCCTCCACAAAATCTATCTTCCATTCTTCATAAAACATTAACCACATGTGTTCCCTTTTATGACTTTAATAAACATCATGTTGACACAAATTATGTTTACATACAGCATGTTTATAAATCACACTAATTCATGATTATACACATTATAATAATATCCCAATTAATCATTTACTGAAATCATCTTTATCTAGTAAACTCTTACATCAAAATCTATGCTTTTTAGATCATCTGATTTCTCACAATAGAATCAAATCCAAACTAATTAGGATCTTGGATAGATATGAAAGGGAATATAGGGGAGAGAAGATGAGACTTCCCCTTGGATTTGATGTTCTCCATCAAAGAACCTCAAAACGGATATAAAATGAAGTGAGAAGAAATGATCATTATATCCCCCATTAACAAAAATGGGGTCATACCAAGAAAACAATCCACTATTATTGTCTAGTAAGTGGCCCCAGTTAGTGGAAACATTAATCACCCTAATTTTATCTGATGTTTTATCATGTATTATATTTTCCAAAATCATATGGTTTTCATAATAAATTCTAATAATTAGTGAAGGAATTCTAGTATAATATAATATAAATGAATATTATAAAATTAATTACATACTATGGATAAATTCCCTCATTATTATTGTCACATTTAAATAGGATAATAAGAACAAGTATACCCACAAACTACAAGGTTGAAATATTCATCGTTACAATATCCCAGGAATATGATTCCACAAAAGATAATTATATAAAGAAAAAAATGTTCAAATGTGGAATCTATTTTATGTTTGAAATGATAGAATATAAGGAGTGGTTATTTATGGTTTAAATGTGTCCCTTTACAATATTGATTAATATTTCTAAAATTAACCATTGGGGTAGTAGTTATGATATCCCATCAAATAAGATGATAAGATGTTATTATGAATTTTTTGAATAAATTAATTTTATGTTTAATTATTATTCATGTCATAAATTTATTTTTATTCAATTAATATTTATTCTTAAATGCATATATGGATTAACACAAATGAATATCTATCAATATTATATTAAATATTTTTTACAAATAATGTATGGGTTTCAAATCCCAATGAAAATTCTCGTCACTGGAATATATATATATATATATATATATATATATATATATATATATATATATATTGATTTTATGTTTCAAGTGACATTTTATCATAAATTATATTTTAATTATACATATCAAATTAATATTTCTACATCATTTTATATTAAATGGATAAATATATTTCCTTCAACTAATTTATTATATTGATCACATTAATGAACTATTTTTTTAGATATTTTATAAATGGATATTTATTTTAAATAAAATAAAATAATATTGATGTTTATTATTATTATGATCTCAAAAATAATTTTATCATGTATTGAAATAAGAACATATATTTTTAATTAAAACCCAGTTTTTTTTAATTTGTTAATATTTTAAAAGTTACACTTTATTTATGATAGATTCAATTAAGATCTTCTGAATATTCAATCCCTAATTAGGTGGAATTTATTTTGATAAAATTATTATAAATAATTCTATATGGTAGTTTATAGTAAATTTTTGGAATATTCAATATTTTGTTAAAATTTAATATAAAATATTATATAATGTATTTAAATTTAAATTTTTTTTTTGGTTTGAACATATTGATTTAAAATTTCAATATTTTAATTTAATGTTGTCACATTATTTATAATCATTTGAATTAAAATTACATTATAAATAATAATTTTAGTCAACATTTAATTCAATTCATTAATATTTTACTTTTATATAAAGTGGTGTATAAATTGATGGGTTTTAGTTCTCTATATTTTTGTGTTGGAATAATACTAACATAACACAAGTGAGCGTGAATTTTATCGTTTCAAAAATATTGTTTTTTTTTCATTTGACTTCCTTTGAGATTTATTCAGATATGTTGTGTTTACATATATATATGATATGAGTAGAATATAAATAAAAAAATGAACACAATAACTTTATTGTGGTTCAGGAACAATGATCACATAGTCTACTCGACTAATTCTCTCTCTAAGATCTTGGTAAACTTCACTAGAATGGTCCTCTTATCACTTGACATTTAAATCCAAAACTGAGTGCAGGCCATTGACACCATTACAATTAAGGACAAACAAAACATTTGAGTTCTTTAACATGGAACCAGTTATCCATACATTAGAACAAAAAGCTGATACTTAGACCACAACTGAGTACAAGTTGTTGATACAATAATAAATATAAAATGATTTGAATTATTGATTATTTACATTGAACATCATAATTACAACAATAAAAATGATAGTATATGGATCTTCTTATTTAGAAATTATAAACTTCTAGAATTAATAGTTCTAATGTGATCCTAGTTGAAAATTATGTTAAATTATAACAAAAAAACAATAGCAATTATCATACATCAGTACAAGTTTGAATATGTATATATTCAATTTGTAACCTCTTCTATAAATAACATATTTGATCATTGGTTGTGAAATATTAGTAAATGATATTAACAATCATATAGTTATATTTATGAATGATGTATATCCATATATTGAAAAGATTCTTAGGTAGAACATATAGTGTATAATACTTGATATGGTATTCCAAATCTAATAAAATCTATGGATAGATTGTGATTATTCAAATGAAAATATAATCCAAGATATTCATAACATACCTTAATAATAAGTGTGATTTTCTATATTGAATATGGTTTTTTGAATCAATCATAACATGCATTAAAACACTCGTAAGAAAATACTTTAATCAGCATGAGATTCTATCAAGACTATTTCATAAAACATGGATAAAATGGAGGATTTAAATCTCAAACATTAAATATTCAAATGTATGGTTCCTTAAAAAAATAACAAGATACAAAATATAAGGGTTAACTATATAGAGTTCATTCTCCAAATATTATGTTATCCACATAAGGTTGACAATTTTTTTAAGGTATATGAACATTACAGTTGTCACTCCAATATAGGGTTCCTTACATATATAGGGCTCATTAATCATACATTCTTCTATTAAAAATCAGAAGGTTCCATCCAAACGTAAGGCTCTTACACTATAAATTTCTGATAATGTAGGGTTGATGATCCATATGTACTATTATGAATGCAGGGTTCATTCCTTATGTGCTATTTTCAAGTGTGAGTTTCATTGAATACATTACATTTATCAACATAGGGTATAAATAGTTTTCTAGAGACACTAAATTCAATTCTGAAAACATTAATGACTATTCCTTTTCAATTTAAATCTTGAGTATATTTATAGAATAAATATTACAATGAATATTAATTTCATGAAATATAATTAAAGTAAAATCATTTGTCAAACAAACAAGGGTATTCATGAGTATCAAAATAAATAAACAATATAGATTATTTCTAACACAATACATTCCCAACAATATCCCCAGATGGGTGATCAAAAAACCCATAAAATAAAAAATAAAAAATATAACCTTTTGTAAAAATATTTAAATAAAAAAAATATGATTTCATATTCACAGTACTATTTTTATTAAAAATATATTTGAATGATGTGTTTAATAAAATATTTTGTTTCCCAATTTATCCCCCTTATTGTGATATAAAATAAATAGTATAAAAGAGGATTATAACACATTCAAATTTTCACAAAACAATAAATTAATGTTTATATTTGAGGTTTTGGATAAATAAGATAGGGTTTTTCTAAGTATATATAAACATATATGAAAATATATAAATTAAGTACACCAATTAATTTTATCTAAAAAACTATAAAAATAAATTTGAGTTTTTGGCTTGGGAAAAGGGTTAGTCAATCGCTCAGGTAGAAGGTGAAATAGTTTGGTTAGGGGGGCGGGGTTAGTGCTTTTTTTGGTGATTCCTTAGCCTCATGAAAGACATGGTTCAATTATTCCATCATTTCTTGTGACCTTTCTAAATGATGGTCTGTAAATTACCCTATCAAAATCCTTGAATCTAGACTAACATTCATATTTTTAATCAAATTGACTTTTAAAAATATTGGTATATTCACCTTTTTCTGTAGAATCATTAATAAGTTGACACTGAAATGATTAAGCTACATCATAATGCCTGGTTCAATTAATTTTTGTTTCTCAAAAAAATGTTGATTGTCCAACAAGACTGATAAGGGTTCACTATTGCACTGATGATTATGAATCCTCTCATTCATACCATCCATTATCAATATGATAGCATGAAACCTTATAATCAAATATAGTGAAGTTAGAGGGGAATATGTAGAATCCTTTTTTGTCTTTACATTCCATTTAGTGATTCAAAATAACTTACCAAGTACCAATTAAAATCTACACACCCTATTTTAGAAATAAATTCTGAAATGTGATTCCAAATCAGATCTAACTTCTCTCTTTTAAAAGCATCAAAATCTCTTATTTCTATAAAATTATCTCTAATTTTATTGAATCTATGTTTAAATAGACTCTAATTCCATCCATATAATATAATTAATTTATTAAATCTTAAAATTATTTTCATGAAGTTTCATTTACCTATTGAAGACGTGAATTATCTTCCCAAACCTTATTAAAAATTATAACCATGTATTCAATCTGATTTGTTAGAGAGTCATATGTTACATCATCAAGATTCATTGAATGAGTAGAAGCATCCACAAATTATAAGGGACTAACCTGAGCCTTATCTACAAAATTTTCACATGAACAAGATATACTATAAAGGACCTCTATACTTTCCCTGAAAACATATGCAGTTCTTTCTATAGAAGGTTCAATGGGAGAGATAACCTAGTTTTCATTTATCTTAGTGGTTTGAGTGACTGATTTATAATCATTCTGAACTTATTTAGTAGTTTCATCATATTTTACAGGATTAGTAATAACCAATATATCTCGATCCTAACTTTGTTCTTCTTTATTTTCCACATGTTCTAGTACTTCCAAATTAATGGAATGAGTTTATTCTCTAGATTCTAACATTGGATCTTCATGAAGTGGGTATTCTCTATTCATTGGTTTTAAAACAGGTTCCACATGAAATAATTCTTCTTCTAAACCGTATTCAGTTAAATCTATATCATCATATCGATTTTTTCTCATAGTAGGATGAGAAACACCATCTATCCAGGATTCTCTATCTTTTTCATTCCTTAATTTTCATTTCTCCCACTAAGAAAAATAATCATATTTTTTGGGCCATCCTCAATGATAAGATCCATCTTAAATTTTATTTTATTTCAATATAAACCTAATTTACATAGACTTCATGCTTTTAATAAAAAATTTTGTGAAATTTAATTCGATAATCAAGAAGTTGAATCAATTTTTTCCTAAATAAAATAAGAGATATCATCATTTTATAAAGGTAGAATGTCATTTTTTCCAATGAATGGAAACTATAACATACATATATATAAATATATCTTAGAAAATTCGACATGACGTAATTAATATATACGAATTCATATACATGTATTGATATAATATTATCTTCACCTAAAAAACTGATGAAGAAATAATAGATTGAATGATCTTTACTATAACCTTTCAGTATTCTAAAATAACCCTTAAAATCATTTTCTATATATTTTTGAACCAAACAGAAATGACATGATGAAATATTACTTTTGATCTTGATTCACAACTGATTGAAGATCCTATTATAATACTCTTTCCTGGGGACATTTTAAAATCTGAACAATTTCAACTAAAAAATTAAAATTTCCTTATTTTCTATTTGAGAGGATATAGTATCTCTAGATTCACTAAAACTAAATTGAACACTCCTATAAAAGTGATTCAGTTATACCTCATAATAAAAATCTATATTTTCTTCACTGAACAAATACTCCAAACCATGATACTCTATATCTTGTTGAAGTAGAAGGTTTATCTAATAAAACCATTTGAAATGTATACATTTTCATTAAAGAATATTTTTTGAGGGAAAAAGTTGATGCTTTGGAAATAATAATTATCCCTCATTTATTCACATGGTATTCATCATTTCTAAAAATATGAAGGTTGAATGTCTTCAAATTCTATGGTTTATTATAAAGAAAAGGGTTCTAGGAGGTGAAATTTTAAAAATCAAAAGGTTATGGAAGGTTAAGGGGCTTTCTGAAAGGTGATGACAAGGTCGGGTTTCTCAAGAAAATTAAATTAGGTAGTCATTAATTTTTAGTTTTTGAAAATATATGATTTAAAACTAAAAAAAATAAAAATTTATATTATAAAATAATTGGAATACTAATTTTATCATCAAATTAACGTAAATGAATAAAGACAATATATAGAAATCACTAATATAAATTGAGGTGAATTAAAAATAAAAATTAATTTAATTAAATAATGTGATAAAAACTTATTTAAAATTAAATAAACCTACCCCTCCCCCCCCCCCAATTAAATAAAAATGTGTAGCGGGAAATGGTTTAGTGAAAATATCAAATATTTGAAATTCGATATTTAAAAATTCTAAATAAATATCCTTTATGAACCTGATCCCTTAAAAAATGGTTCCTAATATAATTATGATTAGTCCATGAATTACTTATTGTATTTTTGGAAATATTAATAGAACTGGTATTATCACATAAAATATGTATATTATTAAAATTTAGTCTAAAGTCTTGGAGATTGTTTTTTATCTATTATTTTTGTGTATAAGAACTGCTAGAAGATATATATTTTTTCTAATATATTGATAAGGAAACTGAGTATTATTTCTTACATGACCATGATTCTTTATATTTTACTAATATTCCATGGGTTCAAATGTTTCTTTTTCCATCTGATATACATCATCCAATGTTTTCCTATGAATATGAAATTAAATTGAAATAAAAATCTTTTGGTTAATGAAGAGATTGGAAAATAGTTACATTTAATTATCTAAAAATTATTTTAACAACATTAATATGATATTCTTTAGATTTTACTGAAATATAGTACATAAACATATAGAAAACATAATGTTTTTTATATTACCAGTAAAATATAACAAACTACCAATCATACCTCAATATAACTTGTTTTCAATTGGTTTTCTATCTTCATCAAAATCCATTTTTACATTAGTACACATGGAAGATGTATATGTATTACTGTTCTCAAGCCCAAACCTTTTCAATAAATAAATAATATATTTAATTTTATTTAAAAAAATTACATAATCATTTTGATAAATATGATATCCAAAAAAATTAACTCCCCCATTATATTCATTTCAAATTTATTTTTCTTTAGTTTTGAAAATTTTATACAGATATTTTTATTCATTGAAATAAAAATTTCATCGTCAGCATAAATAATCTCTAATAAAATATTGTAACAAATAGTTTTCTAATGTGTTGGATATTCCAAATTCAAAATAAATCCATTTTTCAAAAGGCAAGAACATAATAATTCATACCAAACTTGGGGTTCTTGTTTAAGGACATAGATATCTTTAGTATGTTTAAAAATTGAATTTGGTTTATGAGGGTTCAAAAAACCTAGAGGTTGTTTAGAATAAGCTTCATCTATAAAATACCATTTAAAAAAGGCATATTTAGCATCCATCTAAAATAACATAAATTTCATATGAGATGCAGAAGCCAAAAATATTCTAATGGGTTCTAATCAGGAAACACGGTAAAAGGTTTCATCATAATCTATACACTATTCATGATTATATCTTCTAGCTACTAATCTATATTTGATTCTTGTTATGTAACCTTGATCACCATATTTATTTCTAAAACCCCAATTGGTTCCTATTTCTCGATAATTGAAGGGTCTTTTTAGTAACTCCCAATATTAATTTCTTCTAAATTTTTTTAGATCTTCTTACATTTCAATCATACATCTTTTTTCTTATAAGGAATCTACAATAGATATAAGTTATATCAAATACTAGAAGGCGGATAATTAATCTAGGTTTCCAATATTATTTCTAGTTATAATTCATATTTCTAAGTCTCCAATGATAGTTTCTAAAAGATGGTTTGTTAATGTTAAATATTTTATAGGTAATAAACTATTATGTTAATCAGTTTCATGTTCTTTTTAACTAGTTTTAATATTATTAATATCATTTTCAAGATATATTTTAGGGGATTCATGTCATATGTTATCAAATGAGTCTGTAACTTAATCTTTTTGATCACCCTCTTTAATAAAAGTGTTATTGTCTTAAAACATCACATGAAATGATTCATAAATAATCCATAAATTTTTATTAAACAATCTATAATATTTATAGGTAGTATAATATCCTTAAAATAATCACTCATCGTCATTTAGATCAAACATACAATGGTTGTCTTTTGTATTTAGGATATATACCATGTAACCAAATACAGTAAAGTACTTTACTTTAGGTTTTCCATTATTCCAATTTTCATTAGGTTTACTTTGAAAAATAGGCCATATTAAAACTCTATTCATGATATAATAGGTTTTCTTATATATCCTTCCCAAATATAGGTAATAAGACTGCGTTGATTATGTGTAGTCTTTTCCATTTCTTGAATAGTTGTGTTTTTTCTTTTTATAGTTACATTTTGTAGAGATTTTCTTGGTTCATGGATAGTGTGTGTAATACATAGATTTTAGATTAAATAATTAAATTAGTTATTATTAAATTATCGTTCATTATAGCTTTTGAAGGAAATTATTTTAAATACATTTTCATTTCTATCAATTTTTCAAAAATGTTAAAAAAAAGTGAATATATCTCTTTTTAGTTTTAGAATATATATCAAAGTAAATTAAGAATAGTCCTCATGTAAAACATAAGCATATAATTTACCACCAAAACATTCAACTCTATAAGGTCAAAAAATCAATGAGGATAAGTTCTAAAGGATTAGTTGTAGCAATTTTTTAACCGATTCCAAAAACGATTTGTTCTGTTTTCCTAATTAGCATGTATTAGAGGATATATCATCTTCAAACTAATTAATATGAAAATAATAAACTAAATATTTCTTAGATATTTTATGTAAATTAAATATATTTAAATTTCCAAGTCTTATATTCCAAATCCATGACTCATTTGTCTAAGAAGTTAACAATTAAATTTTTATTTACGTAAGGAATTCAAATCCAATGTATATAAGTTTTAGTAATTGGTGCTCTATGTTTATGAAATATATATTTGAACACATATAAATAATTATTTGAAAAATTAATATAGACACCGTCATCAAAGTGATGAGAGATACTTATCAGGTTTTTCTTTAACCCTTACACATATTATACATTCTTGATTGAGATGGTATTTGGATCTCTAACTGTTCCTACTCCAATGATCATTCCTTTTGAATTTAAAAAAAAAGTTACCAATCCTCCATTCATTTAATTCAATGTATGTAAATTTTATGAGTCACCACTCATGTCTCTATAACATCCATCATCTATTAACCATATTTTATTTTTTGTTCCTAAGGTATTTTTCTTGCAAAATCAATTAAACAATTCTTTTTTCTGAAGATATTATTGGTTCTAGCAGTTTCAGTGAGAAACTATTTGTGAATCTATATCTTGATTATCATTCCATAATTTATATTTAATTTTTAGCGATATTTTTTTAAATAAAATCCATTATAATACCAATAATTTTAGGATTTTTCTAATAATAGTTGTTAGTGAAATGGAATTTTATTTCAAAATAATAATAGGTATCATGTTTTTTAATTATATAAAAAATATTTCTTATATAATTTATATTTTTCACCATTTCTTCCTATTCCGAATATTTTTCTTTCAATAACATTCGTTCCAAGGATCAAATTTTATGTATTTTCTCCTTTAGTATAAATAAGATCATCACTTTTATAAGATCTTTCTTTGTCACGTAATTCTTTTATCCATTTTTCATGATTAATAGAGTCTGATGTAATTGAAAAGAATTTTTTAATTAATTTATAATTTCGTTTTAGAGATGTGTATCATTCACCTAAAATATCATTTTAAATATTTTTCAATGATTTATGTTTCAATAATAATGAATATTATTCCTCTTATAATGTTGAGCAGTTAGTAGAAAATTTAATATTTGAGAATCTATCAGAGTCATTTGAAAAATAATAATAAGTTTTTACCTCTTCTTCTACATCATCTATAAATCACATATTGAATTTTAAATTTTGTGTCTCTTTCTATGAATCATATTTTGAAGAGATGTTGGAGTCTTTTGATACCCTAAAAATGGATTTCATGGAACTTTTCCCTTTATAATAATAATTAGAATTCTTCTAGTATTTTCCCCTTTTCTTTCATCTTTTAGTTAAAAGAAATATGGTCTGATGTGCCTCTACTTTTAGCATTCATTGAATCAAAATTCTTGGGGTTCATTCTCACCCTTAATAAATGATTTTATAAACAATATTTTATTCTTATAGAATTTCATAAACATTCTGGCTAGATTATCTAGTTCTATTACATAATATGAGGATTTTATGTTTTTTCCTATTTTGCCTTCATGTTTTTATTTTATATTAATAATCTTCTCAGATGCCTCCTAGAGAGAAGTATTTTACCTTTTTACTACAATACTTGGATCTTCTACTTCATCTTTCATTTATGCTTCATACATCATCAATTTTATAATTAGTTCCTTCATAGTAAAATTAATTACAAGTGATGACTTTTAGATTTCCAAAGATATTCCATTCCATTAAGAGGGTACTAATATGATTACGTTTGGTGCTTGATGAGATTTATATACATGATTTCCCAAGGTAGTAATGTAGTAGAAAATATTAGTGAACCTTCCATTCATCTGTGTGATTGTTTCACGATAAAAAATTCTTAAAGTTTCTGGCTTTAGATTGGATGAAGATGATCTCATATGTCTGATCTTATTTTCTCTTTCATATGTGATATCTATTTTATAAAAAATCATATAGGTAGATGGATACTCTTTAAAAGGACTCAACCTTAATCAATACATAATCTATCCATTTCAACTATATTTCACATATTTACATTCCCTAATATCTTTTTATCTTATAGTTTTAGAATTATAAGTCATAACTCATACATATAACCACATAAACATACAATGTGTGTACCAATAAAAAAATATCTATTTCCTCCAAAACATATAATTTTTAGCCCAAAACTACAGCTTGATTTCATTAAAAAATCATCATAACATTTAATTTTACCTTTTTATTTTACTTACACATCCTTATACCCTATGATTATCATTTAAAAAGCATGTTAGAATCATCAAAATGTAAATAAGTGATATAAAAATAAGGTAATAAACTATTATACCATTAATACTTAATAACATATTATATTATTTTCACAAACACATACTTTTCACCCATATATACATATATTGTAATACATAATATTTATATAAATCATTAAAGAAAATATATTATACCATAAGGGTATCTTGGGGAAGTACTTACTTATATTTTAACCCTCATCTCTACCTAATGATTTTTAACCCTCGCAAGTACCTTATAATATAACACTCATGACTATCTTATGATGTAATCATCGAAGTTACACATGGATTAACCATATTGGTGACCTAAAACTTACACATACCCAATGAGTTGTAGAGAGATATATGACCCAAACTTTGTCATAAATAATGAAAAATAACTAAAATATAATCATAAAACATGAATAATTTCAAAAAAATCATTTCAGTTTTCTAGAAAATAATTTTAAACGAGATTTTTTTAGAAAAGTCACTTAAAAATATCATATAATTGATGTGTGAATTGATCAAATGAAATAAATATATATATAAGGTATAAATAAACATAATAAATAATAATATAAACTAAAATTCCTCACACAATTTATCTTAATAGAAGATAATGAAAAATGTATAAGGTTAACCAAAAAATGGGAATTGGATTATGAATTCCATTAACCTAGGTTATTCTTACATAAAACATGTTTAAAGAACCAATATAATAGTTAAATGAGTGTTATTAATATTTTACATAAGAATAATCAAGTTCATAACACCTTATATGATCATTTTATAACATTATTCATCCCATTCATTAATAATGTTTTGTTATTTCCATTGGTTTAGGTGTGTGCATTACATGATTTCCATGGTTGGTTCGTTTCGTATATTATTCTCGAATGGAAGAAAAATTCAAGAAGTGGTAATAAATTGTGTCAATATGTTTCCATAATATAAAATTAACCCATAAATTATTTTGGGTATATTTTATGAGGTTGAATCATTAGATAAAACATTAAGGATATTTTTTTAGATCATTTTGGATATTCTTCGATAATCACAAATTTGTTTCATCATATACATTTAATATTAGGCATATAAGTTAATTACAGAACATAATAGAGGTAATATCAGACAGTTTAAGATATTAATAATCCATTGAAATGGTTTTACAATCATATTTGAGGGAATTAAAGGAAAATAATGTCACATCATAAATGATGTCGGTAAATCAACACATCACGGACAATGTTTTTATTTTTAGAATTAGAGGAAGAGTAGCGGAATAATTAGGATTAATTTTAACATAAATATTATGAAAATATAGAATATATATAGTACATGAAATTTTATTCCTCTTAGATAAGGGGAGGTGAATAGAGTATAATAAATGAAATGAATATGAAAATAATACACCCGAAAATGAAAGAGGATTTATACCTTTTGATCTCTTCTTCTTGAGATCCTCCATAAGGTCTTTGGATTTTTATTTTTAGTGAGACCAGTAGGTTTTGTACGCGTGGAAGTGACTTGGGATAGGGATTGGGTATAATTTAAACAATTATAAATGTTTGATAGGTGTGATATGAAAAGGTGGGTGAGGGTGGTATTTACTATGAAAGTGAGGGGGTTTTCAATTAATTTCAAATGACACCTAATTAGTAGTATTCAAAAACACATGGTATTACCCATGGGTTTTTACCATGGTATTTCCCACATGGGACAACTCATATCATATTTTAATTCTTCAGTGTCTACCAGAATTATTACTTCATTATTCTATTATTATGATGTTATAAAACACTCCATAAACATAAAACTATAGTTTATACTATTAACTAAAAATTCAACTATCTTAACAAAATCCCAAAAAAATTTAACCATTTCTCAACATATAGAATCAAAAAAACTCTATTTTTTGAAAATAATTTTTCAAAAATGATTAATTTAATTTTTAAATAAAATAATAATTTATTCAAAAAATTACAATTTTAAAACTATAACTCATTTTATATCACCTTGAATAATTAATCAATATCTTATTATATTATAACTTTCATAAAAAAATAATACTAATATTATTTACTATTCATAGGGGACATATTACTATTTATCTTACTATTAATATGGTAATTTTACTATTCACCAAAAAATCATGTTGGTTTTATCAGACATTAAATAACTTACTAACCGCAATCATAGATGTATACTTTTAGAAATTCAAATCATATATGTAGAAAAATTATGTTTATCATCGTGTTTATAACTATCTTCTTAAATATAGTGTTGCATATTGTCTCAGTATTACATGCCATTTGTAACATTATTTTCAAAACTGTGTGGTGTTACATGATGATACATGATTAAACTCATCAGGAGCCAGTCCTGAGATCGAATCATTCATTAATTTTTAATTGATATCATATATAGCTTCTATTTCAGATGTCAATGTTTCTGTTTTTTTAGTAATCACATATGGAGTAATGATCTTTGAATAGACATTGAATCCAATATTCTTCAAATAGATAATCCTTTTATATATCTAGAATCTTTATTTTTCACCATTAATATATGGAATAAAAACCATATATATATCTTCTGAAGGACGGGTAATTTCTATGTGCATTTTATATACCTTATTCTTTTCATCATGCTATTGTGTTATCTGAATATATCTCCTTTGATACCAATTGATATGTCAGAATAATGTAAAGATAACATAGTAGGGGGGGTGAGTTAGGTCTTTTAAAAAACCTCGATATATTATTACTTTTAACATCGTTTGAGATTTATGTAGATATAAAATGTTTACTTCTATAAGAAATATGAGTTGAAGATATATTTTATAGTGGTTTAGGGCATAAATATCCACTATTCCACTTCACCAATTCTCTCTCTATGAGCTTAGTTAATTTCACTATAACATTCTTCTTATCACTTGACCTTTAAATCAAAAATTGAGTAAAGACTGTTGACACATTTACAATCAAGTCTAAACATATCCTTTTGGTTTATTAACAGTTTACTAGTTATGCATATATTTAAATACTAAGTTAATAATTAATCCAATACTGAGTACTACCAGTTTATACTACAATAAATCTAAAAAGATTTGATTTGTTGATATTTGAGGTTAAAGTTCACAATTATAGTAGTAAAAGTTGATAGTAGATGGATATTTTCATCATATATGTATGTATTCTATAAAGAATATTTTTTAAGTGATCATGATGGTAAATGATCTTCAATTATAATAGAAACAAATAACACTAGTAATACTATTACAGTATGACTTTAAAATATGTATATCTCTAAAGTGTATCATGTTCTATAAATATTAGAGTTGATCATTTGTTGCAGTAGTTCTATAAAATATATTCATAAGTATACAGTTGTATATATGAATGTTGTCTATTTGTATATAGAAATGATATATAGGTATAATATATAGTGTATACTACTATATATGGTATTCTAGGTCCGTGAAAATCTCTTGAAAGATTGTGAATATTAAAATCCAAAATTAATCCAAGGAAGTCGTAACATTCTTTAAAAATATGACTGATTTTCTCTATTGAATATTATTTTTTGGATAAATAATAGACATTGAATCGATCATAAATATTCGAATATCATCCTGCAATTATGTCAAGACCATTGTAGAAAACTATGATAAAATCTTGGATTTAAATGTCTGACATTGGATTTTCAAACATAGAGTTCTTTCATAAAAAAAATACCAAAAGTAGGGTCAAAATATATAGCATTAATTCTCTAAAATCATGGTTGACAACATAAGGATGTTCATAAATTTAAGGTTGATGAACCATATTTTTGTCTCTCAAAGGTAGATTTCCTTATATACATAGGGATATTTAACCATATATTCTTATCTTAATAAATGTATGGTTCCATCCAAAATCATGGATCATTAACCGTATATTTCTGATAACATTTTCTTGATTATATATAAGTTATTTTCTAAATGTAGGGTTTATTGAATATGTGTTGTTTTCAAGCACAAGGTTCATTCCTTAAGTTTTTTTTTATCAACTTAGGTTATGAACAATGTTTATAGAAAACTATAAAACACATTTTTAACACTATAATGAATATTTATTTCAAATTAAATGATTTAATATAATTCAATAATAAAAATTGAATTGAATATTTTTTTTAAATAAACATAATTTAATATCGTTAGTAAAAAATAGTGCTATTTAAGAGAATAAAAATCAATATGATTTGTAGAATTATTGTTAATACAATACACACCCAATTCATACCGTGATAATAAACAGTAAAAGAATCCCATATATATCAAATATATCTTATATTAATCAATATGGAATTCAAAATATCAACAAAATTAGTGGTATTTATGAGAAATTATACTTCAACCATATCAAATCCTCAATCCTTGATGAAGATAATTGATGTGGAAAAAAGATTCCACCTCTATAAGTAGTACACTAGCATTCGATCTGTAGCTGAAATGAGAAAAACCTGAAGGGATTCCATAACCTTCTTCTTGAAACGATTGGTCATTAAAGTGAAAGATAGTAATGGATGGCGTGTCTATGACAAGATAATGTTGAAGCTAGATGGATAATGTCCCCCATTGTTTCCCTTCTTAGTTAAATTTGATTTCATTGAGGGACAGATAAAATATCTTTGAAATCATGTGTTTCTTCCCCTAGTAACCTTTATTATTTAAACATTTTAGTGAAGTCTTTGAGTGAGAAAATCCAGTAAGGATTCAATATTATTGAATCATAACCAATAAAAACATCAAATAATATGTGGTTATCACTTACATTTCATTCATAAAATATCATATTCCCTAAAATAATATATGAGAGTGGAAAATTAAATAATCCACATACATTTTATGATATAGAGATCTTCCAATGTGTGATATACATTGCATACATATCATTCCAAAAAATTCCAAGGATGTCATATTCTATTTTATACATTTTAGTTTCCATAAAATAATCTCCCACACTCCCTAATACCCTATAATGATATTATGATAAACATTTAATCTCTTTATAAATATATATTAAAGTATTTTGAACATTAGTCTCAAAATTTCATCATTTTGAAAGAACCATTCTATCAAAAACATTTTCATTATCCAATGAAATATCTTTGTAAACCTGCGGGACATAGTAGGATTAAAATGAAATTTAAAATCCAAAATATATAAATGTTATAATAAATTGTCCCCTAGAAAAGAATCATGACAACTTAATTAACTAAAGACTCTAGTGTGATCATCATCAAACATACTCATATCTCCATATAAACATATTCCCCAATATATTTATCATATACTTATGATGTATACCTATATGATCACCTTTTCTATAACATTAAGAGACAACTAAGGTTATAACAATGTTAATTAACTATAGTCTTCATAAAATGATTGTAATTTTCTAAAATATATTGACCTGGTTGGTGAATAAAACACACGGCATTCATTAAAAAATGATAACATCACATATCCCTCATCTAAATAATTAGAAAGATCATATGTTAATCAATGAAACATGGACATGTATATCATTAGTATACTTAAATCAAGTGACACATATATGTTTTCATCATATTATTGGACATATATATTTTTTATTGAGGTCCAACTGAGGAAAAAATCAGAAACATACCCAAAAACCCTTAATTATCTATTCTTTACGGATTACATAAGAATTATTTAAATTAATGAAGGTTCTTATGCTATGTATCTTTCCAACCTCAATTAAAAAAAGTATTGATAATAATTATAATCACTAAATTATATTGATGTTTTTATAAATTACCATGTGATATAAATTATTAGGCTATTTCACATAATAATACTTGACTTATTATCTCATGATCCCACCACTCATGCAAAAATTAACATATCATCACAACCGATAATACTCTTTAATGTTGATCAATTATGTACAACTCAAAGTTTTACCATGAGGATACATTATAATTCCAATATTAATATATAATAAATTACAACACACATAAATGAATGATTAATAGATATTTAATTTATTAGAAAATCTAAACACATTATCAAACAATTACACTAATTTCTTATGTATCATTTTCCAAGTGATTAAACATGAACATCATTATATTATTGTAATTATATATTCATTAGTGGAATTGAAACATATTCATCATTAGTCACCCAAATGATCCTAGTATCTCCCCTCTAAAAGATCACTAATATTTTATGTTATTTGTGAAAGATGTGTTTGGTCTGATGGGGAGACAAGGGTCCCTAACCCATAGAAATAGATCCATTGTTTTCATAGTAAATATTATTTTATTTCTCTATGGTAAGATCCAACCTATGTTTTAAAATAGAATTTTTTATAAAAATATAATATTTTATATCTATTATGAATATGTACTTTTCAGACATTTTTTAGAATTTTATGGTAGCATTTTTTATACATTTCCAATTAATAGTTCAAAATTTAATGAAAAGCATTAAAACTGATTGAGATTTAAAATAATCATTTTCAAATTTGATTTAATCATCGGTGTGACCATTTATATTGAGTTCATACTCTCTTCCAATGGAAATGAACAATCCATTAATCCTTTTTAAGATCATAAGGATAATAATTGTAAAAAATTTATAACTCTCACTAAGATTGTATTGGTATCTACTTGTATTAATAAAAGAATATGTGATATCATGTTCATCACATAACATTGCATACATGATAGAGCCAATATAGGACACAAATGTATTTGTATCCATCCTTACTAACTCTTTTATGACGATCCTAAATATTCCTAAGATTCATTCCAAACAATGAGTGGGGAAATGGAATATATGAAAGGGTGGGATCAACTGCTGAGTAAGTGAAAAAAAGGAATATATATATATATATATACATATATATTTATATAATTGATATAAGGAAATGAGAATATTATCATAGGATTGGAAATCCGTACACTATATATCAAATATTATAAACATGAGACATGGAAAAAATATTGGTAATTTATAATACATGAATCATAAAGGAATCAAATAACACGATGCATGAGATCATAACATTGGTATAAGGCACATTTTTTGGAATACACATAAGTATATAAAATTGTATCCATATTAGTCATGTTTAACTCCAAAGAGAATCATAGTTGATGAAGTGCCCTTTCTAAACCAGGCTCACTCCCCATTCCAGCCCTACATTATTGAATTGGGTTCACCTACCATTGAAACCCTATCAAATTGAACCTGGTTAACTCCTCGTTCCACCTCTATGTTAAGGAACTAGGTTCACTCCCCCTTCCATCCCCATATTATTGAACTAGGTTAACTCCTCATTCCAACACTTTCTTATTAAACTCTATTCACTTCCCATTCCATCCTAGTCTATCTGACTTGGTTTACTCACCATTTAATTCATGTCTATCTTGTGAGATGTAAATCATTACCCAATTAATTTAAGGGTGATATATGTCACACACATTTGTGGTTATAATGTAACCACCAAACACGGTTATATTGAAACCTCCATCATTAGTTTTAAAATAAAAACCTTCACATAATGATATTCATGAGTATGTTTTCAATAGGATCATAATATATTCATCATATCAGAACACATGAAATGAACATTTCATCGTAACATAACTAGTGGGGAGATAGGTTTCATAATCATTTAATTCTTTATCAAAGAATAATCAATGAAAAAAAGATCGGGTTTCATAAGAATTTTATCATGGTATAACACATGGAAGAGAAAAGAGATTTATAAATATATATTTTTTATAAACAAAAAAAATTTATAAAAATAATAAAAATAGTATCCTTGGATCATATCCTAGGTAATCATGTGTAACCTAAAATAAATTCATCTTAGATGAAATATAATTTTGAAAAACTACATGGGACATTTATTTAAAAAAATTAATTCACATATAAAATAAATTTTTTTAAAATAAAACATTATGATATAAAATATTATTTGATAACAACTATTAATAATTATAATAAAAATATTTTAAAATATATTTAATATATTTCATTATGAATATAAAAATTTCTATTTGAAAATGTTTTCCGAAATGTAAAACCCTTTCAATATAATATTAACCTAGAAATCTTATATTTGAAATGTAAAAATATAAAAAATATTAATGAATTAATTATATTTGAAAATAACAATGAAAACTCTTAATGTAAGCATGATATCATAGAGAAGTTATGTTTGTGGGAAACACTGCCAATGTCGGGCATGTAAAAAATATATATTCTTCCAACATTTTTTAAGAAATAGAAATGAGAAATATTTTAGAACCAACATGAATATTAATTTATATTTTTCTTAAATAATAAAAAATTAAGTTAAAATGTCTTTTATAATTCATATGATAATAATAAAACATTTTTCAAAATAGTTTTGAAATAATGGGTTTCGACGAAAATGGATATCTGACCAAATTGATATAGGTTTTATTAAATCAAATTCTCAATTATCTTCGGTCCCAAATATAGAAAAGAAATTAATATAAACGAAAACATTATGAATAAAAGAGGAAAAAAATCATGATTTTATTTAGATATGGATCATAATATTTTATCATAAAAAACATAATAATAAGAAATCATGATAAACAATTTTATTGTAGCATAAAATAATTAAAACCATCGTAACATTGAATCGTAATACACATGATTAAAAATATAAAATGGAAATTAAAATGTAGTGATGATAATATATACCTGATATTACATGATAAATAGGATTTATAGACACCTCTTAATATAATATTGATGATTAAAATAACATAATTATCCATGAAGGTGAATGGACACAAAAATCTTTTATTGCTTCAGTAACATTTTCACCATAAAACCCATGAAATAGATATCATAAAATGGATATATAAATATAAATAATTTAAAAATTAATAATCATAAAACAAATGAATAGTAAATATATTCACCACATAAATAAAATAGGTTGTGAATATGGAATGTGTCTAATATAATTTAAAATTAACACAGAAATCCCTTAAATTATATATTGACTTCAATCATAGAAGATCAAAAATATGTTATAATAAATTGATTTTTATAATATATATACATATTACATAAATCATTACATATATATCATACCATAGGTGGTTTTTTGTGACATTTTATTACCTATTTATTAAGAATTCAATGTTAAAATCACGTTTAGAGGAATAATCACTTTATTTTTTGAAAATGTTTTTATTTTTTATTTTTTAGGTCCTATTAATTTTATCATGGTTTTGTCATATAAAAAATTTAATCCACTATATAAATATCATATCTCATCATTATATATATATATATATATGTAGTAATACATAAAATATAGTGATAGGAATTGAAATACATTGGTCTTGGAGACGGTTGGCCATACGTATGCAAGAACATTTTTTCCTTTTTCTTGTCATATACAAATAAAGAAGAGTAAAGGATATATATATTATCAATAAAGAATCAGTTATATTTCATATATATTGTATATTTTAATTATACCAAACAATAATACCTTTCATTTAAAGCATGAATGAATCACACCACTTCTCAAGGTGGTAGTCCTTCGTACACACGAATGACATTATCGTATTCCCCCAACATGATTATTATGAAGGTATGTGTGTTATAATAATTAAAAAATAATAAAAATTATATATATCATATATATATATATATATTATTTAAACCATTAATACATCATTATTTCTATACTCATGAGTTAATAATGGATAAATGAATGACATTGGTTGGTCATGCAGTAGTCCACCATACACAAGAACGATGATTTCGTAACCAATTTTATAGAAGTGTATATTGTTGTATGTCATTCTCATAACCTATAAATTTATTAATAAATATGATATTATGTGTTAATTATAGAATAATATGTTAATAATAATTTAATAATTTTAAAAAATTAAATAAAATTATGATGCTCGTTAAAGAACGTTTACGCTTCTTTGAGTATTCTCATTATGATTGCACTAAAGCCTTCATATGATAGATTTATACCACATATATGGATTTTGGGAAGTTATTTTTGTAACACCCCGAGATTTTATGAGAAGTATTCTTTATAATTTATTTGATGTCTTGTGTTGTATGCTACAACAATATTATCTTCTGCTATACACAACATTGTATTAGCTTGCAGTATATGCAACACTATTCTTGGATCGTGTTACACACAATTTCATGTTCGTTTGATAGAAATTATTCTACGCAACATTGAGTGTATATATATATATATATATATATTCAATGTATAAAAGTAATATGGTTGGATTATATTACATGCAACAAAAAATGAATCTTGCACTATATGCAACCCTGACTTGGCTTGCATTACACACAATCACGACCTTCCACGATAGCGTGTGTTGTACGCAATACCGAGTTTCACTAAATAATGATATGTTATTAAAATATTATATAAACTAGTCATTATGAATAGTAATACCCACTTTTTAAAATTTGATAAATTTTATCTTTCAAAATGGACTTCATTTTTGGATTCAGAATATCAAAATTAGCCTAAGGTGAATTTTTGGTATTTTTCTGAAAACATTCAATTTTTGATGAATAGTGAAAACACTATGTTACTATTTAAAAAACCAACTTTTTATTTAAATAATTATTTATTTTATTTAAATTTATTTTAAGTCAAAATTTATACATAATACATATATAAGTTCAATGTAATTTATTGGAGTCATTTTATAATAATTTCAGATATATAAAAAATTTATTGAACTTTTCACCCTCTTTTACCTACCTCCTAGGAGAATTTGCAAATTTGCATAAATCTTAATTTTACCACTTCTGTGAGTGGAATTTCACAAATCCAAGAGACAAGGTTGATATCAGTAAGTATAATGTGGTTCAATAAGAAAAAAATATTTTTTGGTGAATAGTAACTATTTTCTTTTATTTACTACGATTAAAAGTAAATAGGGTAATTAAGGGTAAAAATGATATTATTATTACCTAACACATGTCCTAATTTTATTGGATAAGTGTAATTACACAAAATAAAACCTTAGGGATAAAATATTACCCTTTAGGTCCACTTGAATTAGATTAGGACATTTATTATTATTTTATTTAAAGAATAATTAAAATAGTTAAAATCAAAGTTTAATAACTAAAATATTTTTAATATAGGGTTATACATAAGATAAATTCTACTATAAATACTCATTATAAAGATAAAAAGATTTCCTACATAATGGTATTTAATTTGAAATTTTTAGAGATTAAATAATTTAATTTATTTATGACACAATGATGATGCAGTCATTACCTTATTAATGAAATATTAACATAATTGATGTTATAAAACCCAAATAAATGTAATTTTAGACTTTTTATGAGTTACACTAATTTTAAAGGTCACTATGACATGTTAGTATTGATTTATTTATCTTTTTTTGAACTAATCATGCTATTATTATTTTCACAAAAATCAACTACCAAATAGTATCAAAATTGACATAAAATAGTTTTTAAAACAAATATTATATTATTAATTATTAATTTATTCCTAAAAATATATGGTTAGGACAAATTACTTAGAAAAGGATATATATATATATATACATTAATAAGGAACCACTTGGGGTTCTTTTGGCTTGTTATAGTAAGTTTATTAACCATATAGTGTAAAAAAACAATAACACACGGTAAAAGTCAAATTATTTAACTTAGAGTTAAATCTAAATGATAAGGTTAAAATTGTAACCTAAAATTGTCTAAAACCTATTGGTTTAGATTATTTAGACCCATCCCCACCTTATCTTCGAAATAAATCATTTTGGAGCTATTAAAACCCGTATATGACTTTATTATAAAATAATATTTAAAGTTTTTTCTAAGGTGCCCCTCTCCTCCCTTATAAAAAGGGCACCCCCTCCCTCTTCTCTTAACACCCTTTTGAGCCTTGAAGATCGGCCAAAACCTACCAATTCTTCTTATAAACCTCTCTAGTTATATCATAGAGGTTCTGGTATTCTCAAAAGACCATCTCTAGTGCCCTAATAAGAAGTTTAAAGGAGGTGCGTCGAGAAAGAGACAATCGCTTCTACTGACTCTTTCAAGTTCCTTTCTTCTTCTACTTCCACTTATTTAGTTGTTTTATTATAAATTAATTACATAAGTATTAATTATATACTGATATTTAATTATATATATGAAACAACCCCATTTCACCTTCTATCCATCCGACGGAAAACGAAATCACCACACGTGCGTACGTACGGAATACCGTCTATATGTCGTGGTGTAATCTTTTTTTCCACCACCACCTTACATGGATGGGTATAATGGTGTAAAGAATAACTATATATGATTATCATAACATAATAAATATTCTAAGATATTATATCATCCACTCCAATTCCATTAAATAAATATGGGAATGATATCATCGCTCGTGCGTACGTACGGATTACCATCTCCACGACGTGATGAGATTCATTTTCCATGTTAAAAATTTAAGAATGATTATAAATTATATATAATAAGTAATAATTAAATATATTACATAATTATTTTACTGGATTTATGTATATATATATGTATTTCATCTACTTAATTCCATTCAAGTCAATAAGGAAAGGAAAACAACGTTCATGCATACGTACGACCTACCGTCTCCATGAATGGTGTATTTCATTTCATTCATCTATCTATTATAACTATGTATATACTGAATATATATGATATATAAATCATTATTTACATTATTTAAGTAACTAAATAATGATATAGGTAATAATAATATCAAGAACAAAAAATCCAAACACGTACGATAAATAAAACAATTTTACCCAAAATGATACTTTAACATGGAATTTACAAAAGAATGGGTAATATAAAGTCATAAGTGAATGATTTATGATATCATGATAATGAATATGATTCTTTAATAAGTCAATGACATTATTTAAATTATTATATAGGAGGTTCGGATACATACAAAGCATATCATACCTAAGGTAAGGGATAACTTTTCCAATATCATTTTTATCCGAGATTGTTTATTCGTAAGTATTTACTGGGGTTATATTTATCATCCATGTCCCTATTTTATAAAAATGGTTTCATTTATGTTTAAAGTCCTTTTTACCCATTTTTAAATTTTACCACATGTTATGAAAGGAATCTTACTTTGTTTTACCACATGAGGAATATTTTGACTTTTCTGACAAAAGTACATGGAGAATGTCTTTTTAACTTATACGGCATGAACGGATTTTTACGGTTTCATAACGCTTAATTTTCATGAATCTTATTCTATATGTTTTCATGAATATTTTCAAAAAAATCAGTTTCTTTTATAATTTCATGGCATTTTGTGAAAAGAAAATTATTTTGAAAAAGAAAGGATATTTTCCTCCAGAATTCATTTCAAGTGTTTTATAAAAACCATTTTCCATATAAGATGAGATTATTTCATATGTGTATGTTTCAAGTTTAATGTCTCTATGATTTACATGGTTTCACTTTTATTATGATGAAATGATATAAATTTTTTTATATGGATTACATTATGATGGGATGACGTTTATGAAACCCATTTTATTCTTTGGGTTATGATGAATGATTTATGTTTATGTTGTGGCACGCGTAAGAATGATTTAATTATGAGATGGGTGGGACCAATATCTCCCTCAAATTTATTGGTTAAATACTTATATATCATGATATAGACATCGATATAATGGTAAGTTAATCTTTTTTAGTGTTACAAGACTGGAATGAGGAGTGAACTTGATTCAGAAAGGGACTTTGTCCACTAAGATTGTCTTGGCAGCAATTCCTTGGCTACTATGGAAATCATATCATGTGCTTAAGGGTTTTCCGAAATTAAATGTTTTATTCCCATGATATTTTATCATGATTAATGTTCCATTATGACCTATTCCTTACGTACTACCAGGATTTATTTCACAACTCAATATTTTGATGTGTAAACATTCTGTTCATGTTTTGAAGTTCAAATGTATATGGTTTGTTTTATTTTCTCCATGCTTACCCTTACTGAGAATTTGAGCTCACACTTTATATGTTCCCTTTTCCCCATGATATAAATAAAGGTTTTATGTAAGAAAAAAAAGGGGAAGATCTTTATGGGAGATGTTGAAGATCTTTCACCACGATTAGAAGATTATGTTCCGAGTTTCCAAAGACACTAAACTATTACGATACTTGTGTGTTTATTTTTGTTATGTATTAAGTATTCTGAAAAAGTAATGTAATTTCCATGTACGTCAAGATTTAGGCCTCTACAGTTGGTATTAGCCGAAAGGTTTAGTGAACCTTTGGAAACTAGGATGTGAAAACTTTAACAAAATCCCTAGAGATTTTTCTAAGGTATGTCTAGTTATGTCCCTATTATTAAGTATATGTATTGGTTATAGTCCTAGAATTATGGTAACGATATTAGAATGAAACCAAAGGTGTTATATATTGAAGGTACTCCCCCTTTATTATGTTGTTTTCCTATCATGATTTCTTCCACTCACACTATTCTTTTTGGGTTTTAGAAAATGGCTGGAAACAAGAAGATTCATGATAATGGAGGATATTATGGACAATAGAATGAAATTATTCATGACCAACCAAATTAAACGGGATTTGGAAGTCCAAAAATAGTTGTTATGTCTAATTAGAAATATCATAATATGATCAATAATCTTAACTTTGGTATGTTTCCTGACTCTGCTAATAAGATAAAGATGGAGTTTCATGATGATCATAGTGGAAAGAAAGTTCAATTTCCAACATGTAAATCATGTGGTAAGAGGCATCAGGGAGAATGTTTCAATGGAAATGGAAGATGCTTTGGATGTGGAAAATAAGGACACAAATCTAGTAGTTGTAAAGGAAAAGATTCATTTAACACCATGGACAAAGATAATGGTATTTCTAAGATATCAACAACGGTTAAATGTTTTTAATGTGGAATTTATGGGCATTATACAGACCAATTCCCTAAAGGAAAGTCTCATGAAGAGAATTAGCATGGTCTTATGGGTTGTATTTATATTGATGATGATGAAGAGACTACAAATCATATGTGAGATGAAATAATTGTTGAAGCTCAGTCAATGGTTTAAGAAGGTAGTGGAATGATTTATATTTATCAAGAGTTATGTTGTATAGGTAACGGTACTATGGAATAAAGACACATCTAAGGATTATTACCCTATTGTTTTTCCTAAAGTATTTGAATGTATATGTTGAAGTGTACCGGTAACCCTGAAATATTATTCAGATATTTTTGGAAAGTAGATGATATGTGCATAATGAAGGGATAAGAAGATAATGAGATATTTGATAGTATTAATGAGTTCATGAATGATATAAGGACAATGTGATATCATGGTTTGAGTATACAGAAACTTTGGGATTTTAGTATGTGGAAAGAGTTAACTTTTGACGGCATTCATGTTTTCACTAAGGTTCTATGGTAATTTATGTTTCAAGTGAATACTTGATTAAGGTATTCACATGTTTGGAATGCGATCAACATGATATAACTTATGATATGTGGGGGATAAATGATGGTATTCACGTGCTTGTTATGTGACCTTTCTAGTAATCATTTTCATTATACAATGAGATTAGACAGATATATTTTGGATAAGTCTAAAGATTGGAATGTATTAAGTAAGACATCAGATAGTATTTTATAAGTATAGAAATTTTTGATATTATTTCTGGAATGTTGTAATAGAATAGTTTTAGAAAAAGGACAACCTGTAGGACGGGTGACAACTCATCGCATCGGATAGGGTTGTGGGAATCAAACCCACAATCGAAGTGAGAAAGGTATTTATCGCCTACCACAGGCCTATCAAGAGTCCCTAGTTAGTAGAAACTAGTTTTATTTTATTAAGGGATATGATATATGAATTATAAGTCCATTTTTGGAATCATATATGATTAAACTCACCATAGATGGACTTATGTATATTTGATAACTTTTGATAACCTTTTGTTTGAGACATATGGAATAACCAATAATTCTATCACATGATCTGCTAACACTTCACGGAAGACAAATTCAACTTCATTTCATGAAGAGATGAAGTGAAAATTGTTTAAGGAACAAACAACAGTGAGATTGTACCAAAATAAAGTAAATATTTCTTTTAATTCAAAAAATATTCAACATTAGGGAAATGATCTTGAAAACAAAAAATGTTTCCCTAGTAATATCATATCTAATGAATCAGACCGTACCTTAAATCATCACAAATTTATGGATTTGTGATTGATGGATTTTTAATAACCATGTTCTCTACCACTCTCCATCAGAACGTGATGGTTAAATATATCTTCTATATCCATATTTTAACATATGTTGTCATATGTGGAATCCCAGTGCTAAGTTACTTTGGGTGAACGTTATGATTCTAACTTTCCTCTTTAAAATGATGTTTTAGTATTCATTTTTATGATGTGGTCTTCCAGGAATTCAACTTTCAAGTAGTAAATGATTTATAACCCCATTGAATTTTGAGGGTGAAATTCATTTTAAGGGGGGTATACTGTAACACCCTGAGATTTTATGAGAAGTATTCTTTTTAATTTATTTGATGTCTTATGTGGTATGCTACACCAAGATTATCTTCGCTATACACAACATCATATTATCTTGTAGTATACGCAACACTATTCTTGGATCGGGTTACACACAATTTCATGTGCGTTTGATAGAAGTTATTCTACGCAACATTGAGTGTGTATATATATATATATATATTCAATGTATAAATGTAATATTGTGGGATTATATTATATTAAAAACAAAGGAATATTTCACAACATACAACCCTGACTTGGCTTGCATTACACGGAATCATGACCTTCCACGATAGCGTGTGTTGTACACAATACCGAGTTTCACTAAACAACGATATGTTATTAAAATATTATATAAACAAGCCGTTATGAATATTAATACCCACTTTTTAAAATTTTATAAATTTTATCATTCAAAATGGACTTCATTTTTGGATTCAGAATATCGAAATTAGCCTAGGGTGAATTTTTTGTATTTTTCTAAAGACATTCAATTTTTGATGAATAGTGAAAACACTGGGTTACTATTTAAAAAACCGACTTTTTATTTAAATAATTATTTATTTTATTTAAATTTATTTTATGTAAAAATTGATACATAATACTTATATAAGTTCAATGTAATTCATTGGAGTCATTTTATAATAATTTTAGATATATAAAAATTTTATTGAACTTTTCACCGTCTTTTACCCACCTCCTAAGAGAATTTGCAAATTTGCATAAATCTTAATCTTACCGCTTCTGTGAGTGGAATTTAAAAAATCCGAGAGACACAGTTGATATCAGTATGTAAAATGTGGTTCAATAAGATAAAAATAATTTTTGGTGAATATTAACTTTTTCTTTTATTTACCACGGTTAAAAGTAAATAGTGTAGTTATGGGTATAAATGATATTATTATTACCATAAAACATGTCCTAATTCTATTGGATAAGTGTAATTTGTCCAAAAACAACCTTAGGGATAAAATATTACCCTTTAGGTCCACTTGGATTAGATTAGGACATTTATTGTTATTTTATTTAATGAAGAATTAAAATAGTTAAAATCAATGTTTAATAACTAAAACATTTTTAATATAGGTTTATACATAAGATAAATTCGACTATAAATATTAATTAGAAAGATAAAACTATTTCCTACATAATGGTATTTTATTTATAATTTTTAGACATTAAATAATTTAATTTATTTATTACACAATGATGATGCAGTAATTACCTTATTAATGAAATATTAACATAATTGATGTTATAAATACCCAAATAAATGTAATTTTAGACTTTTTATAAATTAAAATTATTTTATAGGTAACTATGACATGTTATTATTGATTTAATTAACTTTTTTAGAACTAATCACGTTGTTATTATTTTCACAAAAATCAAGTACCAAACAGTGACAAAACTGACATAAAATAGTTTTTAAAACAAATATTATATTATCAATTGTAATTTTATTCCTAAAAATATAATATTAGGAAAAATGATTTAGATAAGGATATATATATATATATATTAATAATGAACCACTTGGGGTTCTTTTGGGTTGTTATAGTATGTTTTTTAACCATATAGTGAAAAAAAACAAAAAGACAGGGTAAAAGTTAAATGATTTAACTTAGAGTTAAATCTAAATAATAATGTTAAAATAGTAACCTAAACTTGTCTAAAACCTATTGGATGAGATTATTTCGACCCATTACCACCTTAGCTCTGAAACAAATAAATTTGGAGCTTTTAAGACCTGTATATTTCTTTATTAGAAAATAATATTTTATGTTTTTCCTATGGTGCCCCTCTCCTCCCTTATAAAAAGGGCACCCCTTCCCTCTTCTGTTCACACCCTTTTGAGCCTTGAAGCTCAGAAAACCCCTGAAAATTCCTCTTCTCAACATCTCTAGTAATATAATAGGGTTTTTGGTCTTCTAAAAAGGCCAACTCTATTTCTCTAAGAATAAGTTTAAAGGAGCTGCGTCGAGAAAGAGGTAATCTCTTCTACCGACTCTTTCAAGTTTATTTCTTCTTATACATACACATCTTTAGTTGTTTCATTATAAATTAAGTATATAAGTATTAAATATATACTAATATGTTATTATAAATATTAAAAAACCCCATTTCACCTTTTATCCATCCTACGGAAAACGAAATCACCGTGCGTGCGTACGTACTGAATACCGTCTCCACGTCGTGTTGTAATCTATTTTTCCACCACCACCTTACTTGGATGGGTATAATGGTGTAAATAGTAACTATATATGATTATTATAACATCATAATTATTCTAAGATATTATATCATCCACTCCAATTCCATTCAATAAATATGGGAACGATATCATCACTAATGCGTACGTGTGGATTACCGACTGAACGACGCGATAAGATTCATTTTCCATGTTAACAATTCAATAATGATTATAAAGTATATATAATAAGTAATCATGAAATATATGACATAATAATGTTTCTGAATTTATATATATATATATATGTCATCTACTTAATTCCATTCAATTCAATAAGGAAAGTAAAACAGCGTTCATGTGTACGTAAGGCATATCGTCTCCATGAACGGTGTATTTCATTTCATTCATCTAACTATTATATATATGTATATACTGAATATATATGATATATAAATCATTATTTACATTCTATAAGTAACTAAATCATGATATAAGTAATAATAATATCAAGAACAACAAATCCAAACACGTACGATAAATAAAATGATTTTAACCAAAATGTTGCTTTAACATGGAATATACAAAAGAACGGTTAATATAATGTCATAAGAGAACCATATATGATATCATAACAATGAATATGATTCGATAATAAGTCAATGACATTATTAAAATCATTATACAAGAGGTTCAGATACATACGAAGCATATCAGACCTAAGGTAAGGGAAAACGTTCACAATATCATTTTTATCCGAGATTGTTTATCTGTAAGTATTTACTGGGGTTATATTTATCATACATGTCCCTCTTTTATAAAAATTATTTCATGTTTGTTTAAAGTACTTTTTAACCAATTTTGAAATTTACCACATGTTATGAAATGAATCTTACATTGTTTTACCACATGAGGAATTTTTTGACTTTTCCGAAAAAAGTACAAGGAGAATTTTTTTTAACTTATACGACATGAACGGATTTTTACTGTTTCATAACGCCTAATTTTCATGAAGCTTATTATACATGTTTTCATTAATATTTTCAACAAAATACTTTTCTTTTATAATTTCAAGGCATTTTTTGAAAATAAAATGATTTTGAAAAAGAAAGGATATTTTCCTCAAGAATTAATTTCAAGTGTTTTATCAAAACAATTTTCTATCTAAGATGACATTATTTCATATGTTTATGTTTCAAGTTTAATTTCTCTATGATTTACATGGTTTCACATTTATTATGATGAATTTATATCCATTTGTTTTATATTTATTATGTTATGATGGGATGACGTTTATGAAACCCTATTTTATTCTTTGGGTTATGATGAATGAATTATGTTTATGTTGTGGCACACGTAAGAATGATTTAATTATGATATGGGTGTGACCTATTTCTCCATCCAATGCATTGGTTAAAGATTTTTATCTCATGAGATAGACATATCTGGAATTGTAAGTTAATCTGGTTCAGTGTTACCAGACTAGAACGAGGAGTGAAGTCGATTCAGAAAGGGACTTTGCCCACTAAGATGGTCTTGGAAGCAATGCCTTGGCTACTATGGAAATCATATCATGTGATTAATGGTTTTACACAATTAAATGTTTTATTACCATTCTATTTTATCATGATTAATGTTTATTTATGACCTATTCCTTACCTACATCCAAGATTTATTTAACAACTCATGATTTTTATGTGTAAACATTATGTTCTTGTTTTGAAGTTCAAATTTATATGGTTTGTTTTATTTTCTCCATGCTTACCCTTACTGAGCATTTGAGCTCACCCTTTTTATTTTTTCTTTTCCCGAGGATATAAATAAATGTTTTAGGTAATAAAAAAATAGAAATATCTTTATGGGAGATGTTGAAGATCTTTCACCGCGATTAGAAGATTATGTACCGAGTTTCCAAAGACACTAAACTATTACGATCCTTGTGTTTTTGTTTTTGTTATGTATTATGTATTCTGAAAAAGTAATGTAATGTCCATGTACATCAAGATTTAGGCCTCTAAAATTTCGTTAGGGATTGTTTGAAACAAATTGGTGTGAAGGTGTTAAGAAGGGAGGATATTGAGTTCCTTTTTATAGATGAGGAGTAATGGAATTTTAATACATTTTCAAAAGAATGAACAATGGGGGGGTCAATATTTACTCAAGAGGATCAAAATTTTGTAATTAATGGGTTTCATGGATGATATGTTCATTCTATACTTCTCCCAAAAATTAAAAAACATTTTTTAAATATTTTCTCTCGTAATGTCTTAATTTCTTTATTTTACCCTTTTTTCACTATGGTAACATGTTTTATAACCAAAATAATTTATCCATTAACGATAAGTTAGCGTTAAAATTTTTAAAAAATATTGAACCACTGATTATAAATATTATTTCATGTTTATTAAATAAAAATCCTATGTTTTTGGAAAATTAATTTTAACACAAGCGTTTGTAATGTGTAAATGCACCACCTTAGCCTTAACAATGAAAGCTATTTTTTTACAATTTATGGGTCAATATATTCATTATAAAAGACCAATTATTTGATGAAAAAACATATTTTTTATTTATTAATGTTTATTTAACACTTTTAAGAATATATAATTTTTATTTATTTTAAATCATTTAATAATATAACATTTATTATAAAATGGAATTTTTGACTATTTTAATATTATTACTTTAATTTGAATTTAAAAAATATCAATAAAATGATAGAATTAAAATATTTTTTGTTAACACACGTTTTCTATTTTATATTTATCTATGAAATTAATTCAACAAAATAATTTATTCAATTTACCCCTATTTAATGATTTTTAATATCAATTATTTTATTTTATTTTATCTAAATAATAATTGTGTCAAAATGTATTACGTAGTATATGAAACTATTTAATATCTAAAATTTAATGATTAATTATTATAGTAAAAAATATCTTATATTTAAATATAATACATATATCCAAACATATGTTTCCTTATCCCAACGGTTTATAGATTTTAAATGTAAGAAAAGTGTCTTTTTGTCTTCATCATAACTTAAATTATTATATGAGTCATATTCAAAGGAATGGGGAAAAACATTTCTGCATGTTTTAGACAATTATTACATGAATGAAATAAACTCATGCATTTAAATTTTTATTATATTTTATGTCATTTTAATTCTTATCATTTCCATTTATCCACCCACTAAATCTAGTTTTACCTTAACTGTGGTAATTAATGTTTACTGCATTCACAATTTATTTAGGTCAAAAATTAATTTTAACTTATTAGATGTTATAAATTGTTTTGATTAAAAAGATGAAACATATTTTTCCAAATTATATTCACATGAGTGAAAAAAAATTAATGTTAAATTAATCGTGCATGCATAAAGAGAAATATAGGTTTTTATGTGAAAATGTTCAAATATCTACAATGTTTTTTTATTTATGTTCAATATGAAAATTATTACAATGAACTAAATTTATTATTTTATTTTAAATATATCTAATTTAATTTTAAAAAAAATCAATATATAATTTATCATTATAAATAATTTCAATGAAAATATAGTTATAAAATAAAATTCAATCTTGTATCATATTCATTAAAAAAATTTAAAAACATTAAAAAAAATCAACAAAATATAATTTTGGTATTCTAATTTGAAGAATTAAATTTATTTCTTCAAATATATTTTCTAAATGTTTTAAAATTAACATTATTATAAAAATATTTTTTATGAACAATTATATTTAAGACATATTAAAACTTTACCAAAAATTAAGAACTTCATTACTAATATGTTTTCATTATGTATAACTTTTATATATAACATTTCAAAATTATTTGATACATTTTTTATCTTTATGTTTAATGGGTATTCTTAAATGATCACATTTAGATAACCAAATTAATAATATATCATGTTTTTTCTAAAATTCAATGTTGCATTTAAGGGAAGCTAAGCCATGTCTCGTGTGTAACATAAAATATTGAAAATATTAAATTAATTTTAAACAAATAACAAAATGATTGGGTGTTACATTCTAACACCAATAAAATGAATTTATCCCTAAAAAAGTTTCTCTATCATTAAATTATTAATACTTAAATATTTTTTTTCAAATAATCCAACCTAATAAAATGGAGTAATAAAAATTTCCATTAAAAAGAGAAAGATGGAAACATAAAAGATATATAAAAAACTCAAAAATAGATTTCTTAATAAGAAAACATGGGTGGGATGTATAAATTTTGACATTTAATAAAAGAATAAATAATTAAAAAGAGTTGTCAAGATAACTTGTTATAAAAAAGTGGGTGATCGATAAAAAGTAAAAACCCAAAAAACCATAAATAAAAGTCTCATGAAAAATGACATTGATACCATAAAAAATGAAAATAGTATTATGAAATTATTTTCCAACATTATTTTTCAAATATTGAATAATGTTATGGAGAATATATAAATACATGATATCATCACATTTCTTAATAGAAACCCCATCTTTCATTTTTTTACAAGATAAGTTTTAACTCCTTCTCTTACTCGAATAAATAAGAGTGAATTTTATGTGACTGAAGAACTAATGAATCATAATATCCAAAAATAGATTACAATTTAATCCATTTATCGTTAATTATCCTAAAAATGGTCCACACTAGTCATTAATAAGTCCACATACAATGATGCAATAAATTATTCTTTTAAACCACATCCAATTTTCAAATTAAACTATTTTATGAATTGTTAACCACGTAACCCTTCCAAAAGACTAAAATATTGAAATTTGGAAATAATATAGGGAAATTTCCAAAAAATTGTGATGTTTCTCTTAATTTTCACAGACCAACATATCAATACCTTCATCATGTATTCTATTAAAACATGGTATTAACATGAATTACCATCAGACCTTATTGAAAACATATATTCATTTATATTTTATAAATAAAAAATATAAGTGTGTGTATATTAAATAAATTGAAAGAAAAATATACTTTATCAATAGTAGATTAAACGACGTCATCAACAAATAATTAATCGGTTCCAAGTAAATTTTAATTATTCAATTTACATTATTCATATTGAATATCTCTTTATCCTAAGATCATTACCTAAAAACATGACACATATTAAGGGTTATCTTCTTTTAATAAAAATATCATTTTTATTTTCCCTTAGTACCACATAAAATTTCTTAGGCAATCCATATTTTAAAACATTTAAAAATAAATATTATATATATTATTATTCATATATATTAATTCTAAAATTATAATACATAAAAAATTAAATTTTTCCATCCCTCCCTTAATAAAATTACTGGGATTCATCATCTAATTCCATGACACTTAATTCCTTTCATATGTCATTTCATGCCTCCTTATCATCAGTAGTTGTTTCTGAAGGAAATGGGACATCATTGGGGAAATAATTATTTCCAAATTGTTTCCAAGCTGTTGTTTCGTGGAACTAGAAACAAAAAATGGTTCTATATCCATAGGCCCCGTCTTTCCAAAGGCAGACACTCATTAGGTATTTTGACTTGTGATTCTTAAGAACTCACACTGGTCAAGAGGATGGGAGGTCAGGCCTATCATACACATTTCAAGGGAATTATTTCCTACAATAATACTCTCTTATAGATTTAAGATATGTTTGTGAGTTCTTCATTAATTCCAATATATTATGTGGGTTATACAAATATTATAAATCAATTATCAGAATGCATGGAATTAAGAATCATCCAATATCTATTCTAGGTTCTTCATCAATGGATATATTGGTATGTATCTGAATTTATCTATTGATGGTATCCTATTATATACTAAATAGATATTATTTGGTCATTATTAAGATGATGCTAGTTTTCATTCCAAATAGTGGGGCCCTCTGGAGTTAGTGGTCATCTAGGTAGATGAATATCACTCTGTAATTTATCATCATCCATAAAGATAGATGTTTTTGTTGTTGGGATTGAAACAGAATACGGGATTCCAACATATCCTTATGGAAGGAATATGAACCCACGTATTTTGGTGCGACTTAATGGTTCAAATCATACATTTTAAGGTTGTGTTATGAGGACCCAAATGTACTGTTTAACATTATGTAGAATGGACATCTAGGTTGATGGTTCCTAGTTAATGTTTAGGGTACTATTTATGTCCAAATAGCCCATGGAACATGGTAGGTATATGAGTTTCCATGTTGAATTAGACTTTGCTGGGGATATGGATCAGAAGAATATGGTTACTTTGGGGTGTTGGGTTTAAACATCATGGAGGATTCTTATATATCCCATTTGGATGGGAATCAAACCCACTTATTTCTTTGGTGAGGACTCATGCCTATAGAGGTCCTCAAGGGTATGTCTTGTAGGAGAGTATGGACATTTGAGATGATATGTTTGGGTTACTTATGGTTAGGATACCCCTATGAATGGACCATTAGGGATATTTTAACTCATGGTGATCTAGAATTTTTAGTCAGTGTTTACTTCTGATGGGATATCCAGATTAAAAAATTGTGATTGGGGAATATTCCTCATTAGGATTCCCATTTAGCTCAGGGCCCAAGTGGGATTCCTATGTATCCTGGTTAATAGAAATCTAAGTTCTCATATTTCGATTCTTTGGGTGGATTGTGATGGTGTCATGATCATTACAAACTTCTCATCTCACATGGGTAATTCATGGTTTTTGAAAAAAGCTGGTGTAAATGATTCAACAAACCAACCAATTTCCTTCTTTCAAGGATGGAAGATGATGAGGAAAATGGTGGACGAGGCCGAGGAAACCATTGAAGAGGACAAGGATTTGGAAGAAGATATTGGTTCTATGAAATATCCCTCTCTTTAGTTTACATTGGATGTGAATTAAATGTAAGGAAGGAATGAAGTTGAATGGTGTAAAGAGGGGTAAGACTGCAACCTCCTACATAAAAGGATAGGGTAATACACTTGGATGGTTTTCATTTTTTGGTTTGGTTGGGGATTAACCCTAAATATGATGACACATATATTCATTAACCCTATAATATGAGTCATTTAATGAGTCTTAAAAGTATCCTTATTAGTTTATTGACTCAAGTTACTCAATGAATCCATGAAGAGAATCACACCTCATAACATGAGAAAGAATCCAAGTGAATTATTGAAGCACAAGGAAAGTTTCAGGGAATGTGGATGATTATCTCAAATCATGGTAATACAGGGTTGGATGTTAATATTGTATATAGTGAAACCCAAAATTTCCTTATCCAAACTCAAAAAGTTCATAGTGTGACTCTCCAATTTTCATTGGGGTCAATGACCGTAGCTATGGAGCCAGCTCGGAGGGCCATAAAAATAGCCCGATAATGATCCTGAGCTGGGGTGAGGGGGCACAACCCCTATGGTATGGACCAAAGTCTTCATGCCACTTATTTTCCAAGGTGAGTCGTGCTGGTGTTCTACCAAGGTGGGTCATGCAACTGCTCCATCAAGGTGGGTCGCGCAAGTGCTCTGCCAAGGTGGGTTGCACAACTTCTCCTCCAAGGTGGGATGTGCATGTATGGGTCACTCAAGTAAGGGTCCCCAAGGTTCTAGGATGGTGGCCTATCTTTTTTAATGGTGATACATAGTTTGATTCCTAGGTATTAATTCTCTTCATGGGACAAGGAGATGTGCAATGGGACTCCTATCCAGAATTCACTGTTCGGGAATTCGACTATCCTCCAAAAATTTAAGGAAAATGTGTCTATTTATATACCCCAGTAGATCTACACATATGGTCCTATGCGGATGGGTTGAACCTATGGATGGTATAGATGACTTTCATGGATGGTTTCTGTGAATGACCTGTATAGTGACAATAGTCCATTATAAAATATTTGCGGCCTCCGAGTGCCAAATTTTTTTATCCATGAGTCCATTTACACTCTAAAACCAATCAAATAGAATCTCTCGTAGAGATACATAATTATTAATATATAAAATATACCAAAATATTCTTGGAATAAATTTTTAAATTACATTTTGACTCGTCAACACCTTTTCATCATCATTATGGGAAATCCACAACCAACTCCTAGAGGGGGGTCTTTCTTCTTTTCCCTAATTTTGGAGTAGTCACGTGTAAAATAGAAATAAAACAATAATTTATATGGAAAACTACATGAAACACATTCTTCTGTCTCAACAAAATCTCCTACTTAGAATTAGATTTATTCAATAATGAAAAAAATCTAGTTCTAAGGTTGCTGTATGGGACTTTGACACATTCCAAAATCATATTTTAGAATTTAGATCTATATCATGTATAAGAATATGTTCAAAAAAATTTCCTAATACATGGCCCCCCTAAATATTAGTATGACTACTTCTATGGTTTTATGAGAAACCCTTTATAATATTGTGTCTTCTATATCTTCACCCTAAGTTTTTCCAAATTTCAATTTGAGAGACTTATCAAATGAGACATTGATTTTTCTTAGGCCTCCATTTTCATGTTTTTATAAGAAGAAGTTTTCTTCTTTTTTACTTCTAATTTCCTGATATTTCCCAAAACATACAAATTACAAGTTTATCGAGATGAGACTTGACATTTCTATAGAGTTCCCTTTGCGGGTTTTTACCATGTTGAGTATTATGTCTCTTTTTTGGGGATGTTTAAATCTATGAATGTCAGACTGATAAGGCTGGTGTTTTAGGTTGAAGAGATTTGACATGAATTTTGAAATTATATCCTAAATAAGGATGAATTTCTAGGAATGTTGTGGTACTTCTCATATACATCCAAGGAAAATCTTGAGAAAATTTTGAGATCTCTAAATCTAAATCATGGTATTCAATAATATAGAAGGTTTATCCTGAGAATTAAGTTACCACTTGTTGGAAAACATATTATGCGGGATATTTTATGAAAGCAGAACTATGGAATGTACTACATTGTCGTGTATTGGAAACCATATGATTATAGACTCATTATGTGGTTGAATTATGCATGGTCAACTTGGGGAACGTACTGCATAGTCTGGTAGAAGAGTTTTCATAAGTTCTAACACTCTTTTACCGATGAATAATAAAAATTTATGATTTGGATGTATCCAAAACATAGTGGGCATATCTTCAAAGGAAACATGTATTATAATAAATGAATCATCCATTCGTACTTAGGTAGTAAATATTAAGCAACTCCAACACAAATTTGATCTGTGAAAAAGGGTACATTTTTTTAGAAAGGGGATTTTTGATATTCTGTTTTTTATTATAATTTCATGCATTAAAGAAATAAGGTCAGGCGGTTTAATGTCATGTAAAAATGATATTAGGGGATATGAAATTTAAATTCATGAGGAAAGGACATTATGGGCTATTCAGTTTAAATTCAAAAATTAAATACATTAGGGGTTGTGCAGTTTAAATTCATGTAGTATGTAAATTAGGGGTTGTGCAGTTTTATGTCATGAAATAGGAAAATTAGGGTCTGTGAAATTTAATTTCATCCAGTGAGGAAATTAGGGGTTGTGCAATTTAAGGTCATGAAGAAATGATGTTAGGTCATGTGTAGTTTAAATTCATGCAATAAGGAAATTAAGGTATTTTAATTTATGTTCATTAGAATTGACCAAAGGTATGATGATTCTCTAATTAATAGTAATTTTTTCAAAAATATACTACTTTTTTAGGTATGGAAGTGCATAGTTGTAAGTTAAGATTGGGGGATTCCTGGATCCGAAGAGTGATATGGGAAAAATGACTAGTGAAATTAGAGGAGGTATATCCTAAGAATATTGTTACCATTTCTTGACAAACACATTATGGGGGACATTTTATGAAAGGATGAGTGGGGAATGTACTACATAGTTAGGTATATTTTCTCTCCAATATAATACATCAATCCAATATGAAGCGAAGGATTGAATATGATGATTCATATTTACCAATGCATAAAGTTTTGTTTCTGGATAATGTACTTGAACAAAAAATTGTTATTTCATGTCATGATTTCTGAAGAGTTAGGGGAATGGGCACTCTATGAAGGCTCGAACAAAACATAGGACTTATTATGCATATAGTTTTATGTCATATGACAAGGATGAAAATATAATGGAAACAATTGAATTTATATGGTCAAATTATCCAAGGTTATTTCAGTATGCTTTGAACTAGTTAAGGGGGATAGTGTAAACCAGGTACTTGGAGACATTCAGGTCTGGAGAAAGGATATAGGACACATATTCATGGGATGATTGCTGATTTACAAGTTCCAGTATACTATAATCAAAGCTTAAAGGGGTAGAAGATGCATCTTCCAAGGTCAAAGTTACCACGGGTTGAAAACCTGTTATGGGGGGCAGTTTTATGCAAGGCCAATTGGGAAACAAACTACATTGTCAAATAGTGTCATCCTTAGGATAAAAGGACCATTATGTGGGTAACTTTTTCAATTACATCTCGAGAACATACTACATAGAAAGGTAAATGATCTCTAAGGTATCATACATTCTACCACTGGATGATAAGGAAATATTATTAATATCTAAGAGTATTCCATATTACGAGTATGAAATGAGAATGGGGAAATGTCTAGTACAAAAGAGAAGCATTTCTAGTGATATTGGTAATGAAATTGGTGACCCTTACATAAATCTGAAAAATATGTAGAATGGGTAAATATCTTTTTTCAGTGTAGGGATCTCTAAGGATATGTCCCAAAATAAAAGCTCCTGCATAGATTTTTTGTTTTATATGGGAGTTGTTAAATATTTGGGTTACCCTATAGAAGGGGTTAGGGATTAAGGAATAGAATTCATTGCGTATCTCAATGGGATGATAATCAAGACACACGTTTTTCTAAAGGTACCCTATAGTTTGATGTCATGGGAAGAGGACATTGGGCAGGCTATTTAATGTATTACGAAAATGATGTAGGTAATTTTGATGTGAAATATAATATTATGGTTGGACAAAGGAATAAATCCAAAGCATCACTACATATCTTGTCTGGTAAATAATCAATCCATAGATAGTTCTAAAGATTATTATTTCATACATAATGTGGGAACTCATGTCAGATCTCTCTACATAGATTTGACTCGTACATGGGAGATAAAGTCTTTTTCTATGATGCGATTTGGTTGGTATCATGAATGAAATTATATAAATCACTATGTATCTCAATGGTATGATAATCATGAAACATTTAGTTCTTAAATAAAGATCCCCCACAATGATTGAATTCATAAGTGGAGGATAATATAGTTTTCATTGAATACGGGATCATACATAATATGACAATTTTTATTGAATATACTCATATAGATCTAAATCATATTTTGGATAAAAGATAAATTATTTGTATCATGTTGTGGTTGAGACCATGACTGAGAGTTTGGACATCATTACGTATCTCATATGAGTGAGAATCAAGGCACACATAGTTTAGGAAGAAGTTCCACATGAAATTATGATATGTAAATAGGGTGTGGTGGTTGTAAATTGATGTTGGACCGGGGGATGGAACCAAAGTGTCACTACTTATATCAATAGAATGATAATATTGATACCCATAGTTATAATAATTCCATGATTTTTGAAGTCATGCGGTTTGGATGAGGTGAACTGACGTGAAGTGATTTAAATGTTGTTGTTGGTCCAAAGAATGAGTGTATGGGCATCACAACATATCTTGTAAGGGTGATAATCATTCCTCATGTGGTCCTTGATAGGCTCCATTTATAAACCTGATTTGTGTACAAGAAGTAAAGGGGCCTTATTATTAATCATGGATGGACCCAATATTGGATATTTTTGCATCTCTATATATCTCAATTGAATTAGAATCAAGCCACACATAGTTATTGAATGTTGTTCCCTCCACCAATTACAATTTTATGTGAGAAAGGTGACTATTCATAACTCCAAGATTACTAGTTGGGCCTAAAGCATGAATTCTAGGTATCACCCTATATCCCACTGTAAAAATAATCAAGGCATATATCTTAGAAGGGTTCCATATGTAGATATAGTTTTTTCATGGGGAAAATGATGGTGGATTTTCATTTCTAATATCATAGCTAGATCAAGGATTGGATATTTGGGTGTCACTACCTATATGGATGGGGAATAAATCCAAAAACACATAGTACTTGAAAATTCTCCCTATACTAGTTTGATTTCTACGCATATGGGGTTAAGGGACTTTTTGTAAACATTACACATAGATCTGATATAAGAGATATGGGTATCACTGCATATGTTTTTGGGCCAAGAATTATGCCACACTTATTTATTGATAAAATTCCAAACACCAGCTGATGTTTGATGTGAGAAAGGAGAATTAATTATATTTAGATATTTTCAAGAATCATTGTCGGTCTCAAGTCACAAAATGGTATGATAATCAATCCATATGTTCTGGAGGAATTCCCATTATAGATTTGGTTTATAAAAAATGAAAAGGAAAATTTTTTCTTTCTGGTCATGGGTAGACCCAAGATTAGAGGTCTCATAGTCACTATGTGTATCATTGAAATGAGAGTAAATCCACACATAATTCATGGTGAATTTTTTAACTTATCATCTTGCATTGAGGATGTGTAGTCACCTGATTAGAAAGAAACATTGTGTTTGGTTGCAGGAATGAATGTTTGGCTGTTACAACATATCTCATAGTGACGAGAATCATGCCTCTTGTTATTATTGAAAAAATAACTATTTCGATCATATTCATGCATAGGAAGTAATGGGTATTTATGATTAATAGAGGAGAGACCTAGGATTGGATATTCAAGCATCACTATGTATCTCAATGAGAATCAAGCCACATTTAGTTCTTGAACATTTATTACATATGTTGGTCTGAACCAAAAATAGGTAGAAATGGAGCTCAAGTGCAACTAGGGAGTGGTAGAAAGGTGAGTGAGGATTATTCATGGAAGGTACTCATATTTTGAGGGACCATAAGGAGTTTACACTCTTTCTCTATAGGGGATTTTATAATGTCAAATAAAGGAGACATTGACCATATAGATTAATGTCATGTGTTGAAGAAAACTGGTGCTATACAGTTTAACATCTTGTAGCATGTACCACATTCCATGCAGCTTATCATCGTGTGATAAGGAAGATGATGCTTTGAAATTTAGCATCATGAAACATTGATGAAAATAGTTCTCCTCGGTTTAACATCCTGTAACTAAGACGAAATTTGTGAGATTATACACAGTACATATTCGGGAAAAATACATTGGATATATTTTTAGTGAGTTCTCCATCCAATGAGATTAAGGAATAAGATCCATTAGAGTGGAACTTACTTTTTGATTAATGACCTTCCCACTTTATCTCAAGCATTGGTGGTTTATTTCCTTGTATCATCAGAGTCTGAAGACCCAATCTCAATTCTCCATGAAGGAATGAATTAAGATATACCATCTTGTTAATGACTCATGCTATCCCATTATAGTAGACCTCAATGTGATGAAATGTGTGAAATATCTTTTCATCCAGTCAATCTATCTTGTCCTATCATTTCTAGGATTTCTCATATGTTGATATTTGGTCTTAAATGAAAAAATAGAGTGATGGAAAATGTTCTTTATGGGTAATAATACTTCTATACATTACACCAATTGGTATGGGGTTACTCATGTAGCTATACGGGTTTTAGTTCAACAATCCCATAAGGAATAGAAGAGCTTATCAGGACAATAATTATTATATTTATCCACTATAATCTAGAGTATGTTCAATGGGGTCTTTTTAAATCCATTTATCTATCCATTGGCCACTGCATGATAGTAGGATGAATAGATGGATTCGAAGTTGTTTTCCTGATATAGCTTCTCCCACTCAACATAATATAAACTGGTTCCATTTTCCATCAAAATGGAATGGTGTACACCAAATCAAGTAATGATGTTAACAATAACAAAACAAAAAAATCATTTTGATCTGACTTCTTTGAGAGGTATTTACCCACCCCATTTGGAGATTAAATTAGTAGTAGTAAGGATGTTCTTGAACTACATAGCCTTAGATAGAGGATATGGTCTAACAACATCAATTCCCCATGTGGTAAATGGCTAGGATTATTTAAATGTATCTAGAAACTCCATGGGTTAATGAATGAAATTTAGATTCTCTTGTCATGGATGACACTTCTTAGTGAATTTTTTTCAATCCTAAATCATCTAAGGCCCAATGTATCAATGCATTCATATTTGATTAGAAATCCTACAACCTGATTGGTGGGAATAAAAGGCTCTTCATGTGCTTCTTCTATAAGAACCATAATATCTTCTCCATCAACACATCAGAGAAGGAATACATCAAAACCACATCTATAAAAGAATTTTTAGTGATTTGGGCCATCATAAAAAGTTAAATTAGAAAACCCCTACAAAATATTATCTCTTCCAACCCCATTAGGTAAAATTAATCCATCCTAGAGATATTCCAAGATGGTTTTCATCTATCCCATATGTGGGATATGTGGATCTGGAATGGGATTGAATACACTAATCTCTTCTTCTCTGATCCAATAAAATGGTAAAGCCAATCGACGATGGGAAATGTTGATGACTGTTTCATACCGATTTGGATCTTCCAATGCTATAGTTGCATTTTCCAATGCATCATCCTGAGTAATTATTTATCATGAGATTCATGTGAATATTGGATATGAGGGAATTTTATTCATTAAACCTCAGATATAATCACATAGGGTAATTATCTCTTCTTTTCAGATGTTATAATCCCCACTGTTTTGGTTGATTATCAATTCTAAATCATGATTCACCTCTAGGTGGTTTAATGGTAATAGTAATGGAGACCTGAGGATTGCAATGGGAGCATGATGTTCTACCTCATTGTTCAGAACACCTTTTAATAACATGAATGAGTATTGTAATTATTTCATTTCGAGGAAGATAAGAAAAATTCCTAACACAACATTGTTGACTTTAGATCCTTACATTCTATTCCTTAATGTACTTCTAGAAGAACCATAAAAATACAACTCCCATGTTCAGCTGCTATCTGGAAAAGAGAATATTTCATTATCAGGTAGTTCAGTATTTAATGATGTCTCTTCTGCATATAAGTGCTCAAAGTGGATTTCTACTAATTCATGGCATGTCACTGCATTCTAAGGTATAAAATTTATATCACACTACTATAGGAAACTTCTCATTAGGCCAAGTGCTTTTTGGGCATAGGATGACAGAGGATAAATTTTATGGGGTTATTGTGAGAAAACTTGTAATTCTTTTGGTACTTTAGATAGTGCCATATCTTCATATATACAAATATTAATGTCGCACAGCTCTTCTTAATATCAATATATTGATTCTATGTGTTTGGTATGATTCTAATGAGATAGTAATTATTTGTTTTCATTACCAAAATTAATCTTTTGTGTGAGAAAATCACCCAATGATTTCTCTATGCATGTCTCATATAGAATGAGAGGATTTCCTTAAATATGTGGAATCAATAATGATGGGATCAAGAGGTGTTTCATGGGGGCATAAAATTATACTTGAAAATCATTGTTCCATAGGGAAGTGACCACCTTATTTGTCAATTTTTTTAAGGGTAAACACTTTCTTGTAATTTTTGGAAATGAAATGATGACTGTATGAAAATTTTCCTTGAAATTATCTTAACTACATCATGTTTTATGTTGGTGACAAACTAAGGATAGCTTAAGTCTTTGGTGTATCATCTTTGATTCTATGATGGCATACAAAATTGTTAATAAAATTTATTTTGGTTACCCAAAAGCACATTCCACAGTGTTTATCATTAGAATATGTTGTCTAATGTTGCTGAAGATGGTTTCTAGTTCATCCATGTGATCAAAGTGTTTTTGGAATTTTACCAATATATCATCTTCTTATAATTCAACAAAAATTACAAGTATGGGTTGGAAGATGTGTTACATATCACTCACGAATGTAGCACCAGTGTTCTTCAACCCAAAGGGAATCACCCGATAGAAAAATATGCCTTGAGGGGCTCTAAAGTTATAGGTTTTTTCATCTTTAGGGGCCAACTGAATCTTATTGTACCCAGATTATCCATCAGTGAAGGAGAGTTCTTAGTGGCTATCTATTTCATCAATAAAGTTCTCTGTAATTGGAACTAGGATGAAATCATTGAGACAATGCTGGCTAAAATCTCTAAAACCAAGGCCAAATAAAATTTATCAATTATTTTTTTTAACTGGGAAAATATTGGCTAGCCATTGGAGGTACTGTACCCCTCAGATAAAATCAGCCTTCATGAGTCGGTCCACATTAGTCATAATCTTGGAGGTGTGAGTCTGGTGTGTCCCCCTGGCTGCTTTCTTGTTTCCCTACGGATATTTTGGTAAGCCAAAATGATGTGTGGCCACCATGGGGTCAAGGCTTCCCAAATATTTGTAATTCCTAAAAAACACACCCTAGAGCTTCTTTAGGAAGGATGTATATTCCTCATGTTCTTCAGGAGTCAAATTAGTACTGATTATTATGGTGTGTGGGTCCTTATTTATACCCCAATTTATTTCATTGAGTTCTTCCGTGATAGTGAAGACTACTTCCTCGAATTCTAGGGGTCTCCCAGAGATGTTGTTCTTCATCATCTTCATATTCTTCATCATCCAATATTTTTTTTCTTCCTTGGGAAGATGTGATAAAAAAAATTCCATAGAGGTAAGATGGGATTCTCCATTTGGACACCTTAAGATGAGACAATCAATTCAGGCTCACTTACTGGCATATAACTTTCTTGGAGTCCTGAAATGAAAATAAAGTATGATGAATGAGTCTCTAAAATTTCTCTTATTGTCATGATGGCTTATTCTATTTCATCTGACAGAACTGGGAATTCTTGAGGGTCAGGGAATGAAATGAATACATTTTCATTCATGCTTATGTTATCATTTTGAGTGTTGATAATTAGTTCAGGTCAATTATTATCAACATTCATGATTGACATTACAAAATATGGAAAATGAATTTTTGAATTATATCCCAAACTTTAAATTTGATTAATAGACAGAATATAATCTATATTCATCTTATTAAAAGGGTTAGATAGGATCATGTTCAAGGAATTTGGTGCATTGATTAGAGTAACATCATCTATTATGGAATGTTTCCACCATTTTGATAGAATCATGCATTAATGTATTGTGTCTCCTAGGATTTGAATGAGATCTTGTCAACATATAATGTCCCAATTTAACCAACAAGATATTATTTGATACTTTTTATGCATCCATGGTCATCCTAATAGAACATTGAAAATGGTGTCTGACCAGACCACCATGAACCCTGATTCAAACACATGATCTCAGAATAGAGTCCTAAGTGTAATATCACAGTGGGTTTCTTTCTCATTCTTTTCATAACCCTATAACATCAAAGTGGATAGAGACAAGTGAGAATCATTGAGACCCATTTGATGAAGTGTCGAAATACAATTATAATGAAACCTTATCCATTATCAATGAAGGACAAACATACATCAATTTCGTTTAATTGTCCATATTTATACAAGGTTCTAACATGTCCTTGCTTGATAGCATCCTCACATTGTCCGGTGAAGAAAATGATTGCATCACATTCTGTAAGATCATTTTCTACATGATATACTTCAGAAGAAGTGACCTAAAATTTAAATTACTAATGGATTGACAATGCCTCAATGATTGATTCATAGAGATCATTTGATAGACTCAGAGCATCCTTGATTTATAACTTATCTGATAATTATGCTATTTTCAATATAAAATCGTATTTTTTACCCTAATATATATGCCATATATAATGAATATTATCTCTTGCATGAACCTTAGGATCTGATGTACATGATGTGGATGGATTGTCTCTAGGGGAAGGAACCAGAAGTTCTCTTTCTCTTGATGGATCAGCCAGCTAGGTCTTCCCCCAAACCAAGGAGGTGGTGGTGTATCCTTTAACTGGTCCTCCAAGATAATTAAGTTAGGGAAGACCCATTCATGTGTTGATTAAGATCTCCCCTATTTCTTCTGATCTCACTTGGGAGAATTCCCATGATTGTTTTCTTTTTAGATGATTCGAGTGGTGGTGTGGTTGAGGTATTTACTCCTAGTATGATCATGTATTCCCCTATATCCTCAAACCTAAGGACCTCTTCCCTCAGTTCCCCAATCAATGTTGGGGATGTCAGGTTCATAATGATAATCATCATCTATGTAGGTATTTGTTATGTCTATAACATTAAAAAAACCAATGATCATCTCCTCATCTGATGAATATTATGGCTGCGGGTTGACTCTTGTTGTACCATAAAGAGGGGTGATTTCGTGGTTTAGAGAGGGTTGACATGAAATATTTAATAGATGAGGAGAAATTTATAATTTACATATTCTAATATTCTTCTACTTGTTACATATCATTCAGGTTATGTCTCATCTATGTTGATAGGCCTTCAGAGGACTGTGATTTTGATGAAGTTGGATTTGCTGAAGCAAAAGTTTTAGGAGGCACAATTGGCTATGTCAACTGTGTTCGTAGCATCGCATGAGCCTAATTTAATTTTTTTTCATACCATACAGTCATCAAACACCCAAATGTTCATACTTTTAACTTAATTCCACTCACCTTCCTCCTCTAGATCAGTAATAGAAATTTATTATACTGTGGATGGTGAATTTTTTAGTTTCATTTCCCTAGAATCTTCCATCTTTTGTAGGAGGTAATTGAAAAAAATTCATGGATGGGATTCCTCATAATTTTATATAAGGGGAAATAGTTTATAAAATTCTCACCAAATTCTTTGTTAGGCTTCATGGGCTTTGGAAACAAGAATATGTTATTTTCCAAAGCTGAGATGAAGAAATCATGGACTTGGTCATTCAAAAAAGAATAGTCATTGTTTTTAAACTCTTCAAATTTTCTCCCAATCTAATCTATTTGATAATCTTTACGATGAGGTATTTTGTATTGATTCTTAGGAGGTAGACCTTCTGTAATGGCATGGGATATAATGTAGGAGTAGGTATCTAGGCCTGCTTAATTATAATTTTAGCATCTTTTTTCATTTCCTGTTTTCCTTCCTGAAGTTGGTGGGATTATCATGGATTTGGCTTTGGTATCTGTGATTGAGGTTCCTATATATTGAAAAATATAAGCTAGATTCTGAATCCCTCATGTCTATTTCATAGGGATCTATGGTTTGTGTAACTCATCGTGGATATTTTATGCATAGCTAGGCAACAGTTCTTATTGATGGAGTGGTCAGATCAAAGAAAATTTAATCCTTTTCATCAATCAATGAAGTATGTGACACATTAATTCACGTTTCCCTTGCAGTTTGTAAGACCTAAGAGTATTGTCTTCTACAGTAGTGAGATGAATTGGAAGAGAAACTTCTAATATATATGTTCTTATTTAGTTAAGATTGGGACTGCAAACTCGTATATCACACAATGACTAGCCCTTGAAATGATTGCATGAAGCATCTGAGTTTCACTACTTCTTATAGTTCAAGTTTTCCCATCATGGCATCGTATTATGAGATGCAATGTGTGATGTTCTATTCTGAATCTCACAATCCATTGAAAATTTGAAATTTAATATTACAAATGTTTGGGAGAGGAGGAATAAGAACCACCCATTCAGGGTAAGCATTCTTCTCTAGCTGTACTAGCACACACCTTCCTGTAACGGCTTCTAATTGTGTTACTAATGACTCAATGATGTTAATAAGAATTTGAGGAATGTTCAGTTGATCCAAAATCTAAATGGGGATGTTTAATCTTGCCTCAATAGGTGTGACGACTATTAGGACCACTGGTGGAAGCACTACTAGTTTTTGTTGCGTTTAACCAATAGGGGAAGGCCTTCAAGGATGTTCCATAACATGTTGTAGTTATTTACCAAATGAGGGGGGTTTTTTGATCTTCTATTGCTGGAATAAAATATACAGTTAGTTTATGTCCCATTTTGTGCGTATTTTCCCTATATTCATTAGTTATTGCGTCAAACCCTCTTTGTAGAGGTGGGATAATTGAAATTGTGAGTTGAGAGTCTTCTTGCAGAGAATATATATCGGAAATATTTTCTCATTGTAACTAAACATTTAGCCTTCTTAACTCTCTCATTTCCTCTTATTGTGGATAAAATATTTCCTCTAGAAAAATGTGTTGGCCTTCTCCTGGGGTAAGGAAAGACATGGTATGACCCTTACCTTGTTCCCTATTCAGTTCATTTCAAGTGGGTAGAGTTGGATTATTTGAGTGGATACCCAGAATTTGGATGAGATTCTCGTTTCATGTACACAATCCTTACACATTCATTTCAGTGTGGACCATCTAATGAATAACAACTTCTTCTCCATAATCCTCAGAATAAGTATCATTTTCTAAAGGGTCTTCAAAAGTGTCATTGATGACATTCACTGATATGTTGGGTATCATGGGCACCCTGTTAGAATTTCTGTGAAATCTCATTCTTATGAACCCTCCATGATACCTTTTCCTCATCTTTGTTGGTTCCTTGTGTGTTGTTTGATGAGTAGTGACCCAGAGGTAATTTCCAAAGAGTTAAATTATATGATTTCCCAGTGATTTCACTAGATCATGATATGGGAAAAATTGAGAGGATTCACATTGTGTCATCCTACCTAATTAGGAGAAGACTAATTTACACTAAGGAGGGTATTGTTGGGGTGAAAAATCCCGAATTAATCTGGGTTACTGTTAATTGTGTCCTCCCATCCCAACACTTAGGGGTTGGTTGGCTAATCCCAAGGGTTGGGTTAAAAAATCACCCATCCCTGTAGGATGGTATTGTTACCAAAATGATGTGGATGATATTAATGTAGCTTCTATTCTTGTTTTTTAGATTCTGGTCTGAATGTGGGTTGAGTGCATTATTTGGAACTCGCATAAATAAACAGTTTTGGATGTCTGTTGTGGTATTTTTGACAGTTTCTCAATCTACTAGCTAAAATCCACTAAGAGGGACGACTTCATAATGTTCTTATATTCTTGATGAAATATTATCTCAATATCTTATTCTATCATGGAAAAATGTTGGTGATCGTTTGTCGATACCTATCCTTAATGACTATATCATCATCCATGAACAGATTCTATTTTTTAGCCATATTAAGGAAATGTCATTGCATAATTCCACCTTTGGCGGTCATTACTATATTGGGATAATAGTGAAATGAAACACTCCATGTGCACCCCATTCTATGATGGAAACACCAAATGGTGTATCTATTATCATCTTTTGCATCCTCATAATTTCATAAAGGAATTCACATTGAATGGATCCCTATTGTCTATTAATTTTATGATTTCTGAAAGACAAATGATATGCCTAGTAAATTTGGAACTGCAAACCTTCTATAACCTTGATGTGAGATTGATACTCATAATTAGGAAATTTCCTTAGTTTTAGGTGATGAATCGTTTTATTATGTTGAGGTAGATTTCATTCATACAATCTTCTACTAACACATCATGAATTTTATTTTGAGAGGTTGTTAATGGACAAAACATGACTGGTAAATTGTGTTTAGCCCACTATTTCCTCTTGGTTAATATATCTTCTTTATCTTTCACAATAGTTTCCTCATCCTGGTCGGACTAGAGTTGACACTTCCTAATTATTATATCACAAAAAATTTGATCACTTGGGTTTTACCCTACTCTATTGGATGGAAAATTACCTAATGTAGGTTCGGAGAATGATCATCAACTTGGGACTTTTTGAGTTGAGAAGTGATTTTTCCTACCAGGAGCAAGGCATCATCCATGAATGGCCTGGTATTTTCATGTTCCTCATGACAAGAAGGATTTATCTTCACTACATTGTAAAATGGAGAATTATTTTGACAATAAAAATCACTACTACAAAGATACCATTTTCATCCATCTTCATCATGGAGAGGAAAATCATGATGGATTATATCACGGGGAAGACCCTCTTTCTCCTTGGTCTCTTACACATTATGGTTTTCCATGGATCTCATCAAGATATTGTCTCATGATATCAACCGAATTATTTCCATCCTGAAAAACATTACGGTGAAGTGTTCGATGCCGACCTTAAGAATTAGTGAAACTAATCCATTAATTTTGTAATAGGTGCATTTGATATTGAGTCAAAATACATAATCTTCTGAGGGATTCAAGAACTCTAGTTTATAGTGATGCCTAATTATAGATTATATATTGGTTATCCAATAATTATTGATTATATTTCTTCTTAAATGACTTATCACGAGTGATTGGGTACACATGATAGGAGAACTGGTCATTATTGGAAGATTTTTGCTTCTACCATGGAGTGGCCATTGTAAAAGTCTGATTACCTCTTATTAGAATGAATGTTTGTTCCTAGTCCTATTGTATGTATATTTTGGGTGTTTTCCCCATGACCCTCCTAGATGAGAGTAGAGTTTTGTACGTCCTTTAGGGAGTTACATTGATTAGCCAACCCATTTGCAGGGATAGAGTATGTGTTTTTTCTCCAGGAAATATTTTCATTGTTGTGATTATATAATTAAATGTTTGTTGGATGTGGGAAGGGATTTTACACTTACCTTTTACTATTTCCAAAATATTCTTGTTTACTTCAGCTATTGGAAGGTGGATATACATCCTTTCTATAACTGGAGTAGGTGTATGTGCCTCCTCCTATCCTCCGTTTCTTATTAGTGGGTAATGACAATACTCATGGGAAGAGAGTTGAGAGCTCTCACTGCTTTTCCTCAAGACATACTAACTAGATTCTCAATGTACTTTCAAACATGACTATTAGAGGCCCTGATAAATGATGACATTTGTATATACATGCTCATTTTTTGTCGTTATACATGGTCAGTGGACTACTTTATGTGCTGTCAGATGAGTTCTCTGGAATTATTGGTGGGTGAAGGTAGGTTTATATTCTCTATGTCATGTTTACAATGTATTTGGTTTGAATTTTTTTTGAATTCCATTAGGTGAGTCGGATGGCTAGCTGAATGATAGAGGATGGATTTATGTTCTCACTCACTTTTTTCATCAAACTGGGTTAGTGGGATTCCCTATAGGTGGTAAAGGCATTAAAATACTCAATATTAGCTGATTGTCATCCCAGGAGGGTCATCTTTCATGCCCAGATCTGAGGGACCTGGGTTGAATAATGGAAGGTGACACCCTCATCATGTTAATGGTTCTTTTCTATGTGGAATTCATGATGGAGATTGTTGGTATGATTCTTTGGGAAGGACCCTGCTGTCTTTAGGATGAGGTTTTGGGTAGCCTCCTGATCCACCTCCCTGAAATATGGGAGGGAGTTGTCGTTGTGTTCTTGGGATAAGATCCCAATATTCTTGAATATGGTGCTCACTACCATCTACTTTAGGACCATCGATCATCATTGACCGGACTATTGGTGGTTCTAGTTTAGTTAGAGGTATTTTTAGGTATCCTTTGAGGATGGTATGGTACCATGCTTATGGTGCTCTCGATCTAGTTGATTAGATAACCTATATTGATGATATGGAGTCAGTGACGACATCCTTCATGTGGATGAGGATTGCGCCTGAGTTGGTTTCAATGTTTTCTTTAGTGAAAACATAAAGGAATCAAATTTATTGAAGGGAGTTCTTGGATGTAAGTTCCTAAGGATATATAATATACCTAATCAAGAAAACCCTTTTAAAGAATCATATTTTTGGTTGACCACATTGAAGATTTATTTCCCTATCTAGCCATTATTTCCTTTAAGAATAGATGGGGCCAAATCGGTATGTGACACCGTTATATTCACATCGGGTTCACCATTTTTTTGTTTTCGATAAAAATGTGTATTCCTTTGAGAAATCATTATTTTTGAATACTTTTCAAGGGTTTTGTTCTTGTAACCAAAAACACACAATGGTTATGTATCCATGCGGACATTCTTTCAAAAGATACGATCTCCTTAGGTATTTTGGGCATGTGATGCTCAAGAACTCACATTTTTTAACTGTATGGGAGGTCAAGCTCATCACACCCTTGGCGGGGAATTGTTACCTACTCTAGGAATCTCTTATAGATTTATAATATGTTCATGAATCCTTCATTAATTAAAAATTCTGATATATGTTATCCAAATATAAGCAATCAATTATTACTATGTGTGGAATTCATAATCATATGTATGTATTTAGGGTTCTTCATTAATATATATATTTTTTGTAAATGAGGTTCGCCATTGATGGTATCCTTTTATATAATTCACCAAGATTCTTTAGTTTTTATTATGATGATACTGGTTTTGTAGCCACCTAGTGGGGCAATATAGAGATTATGGTCACCCATGTAGAATAATATCACTCTATAATTTATCGCCATCTGGGGTGATATATGTTTTTGGATGCTGGGATCAAATCATTATATGGTCTTCCTATGTATCCATGTGGAAGGAATCAGAACCCACGTAGTTTGGTGTCACATAACTAGGGACATCATACATTTTAAGGTTGCATGAGGAAGAACCTACCACACAGTTTAACACCATATGATGAGGAAATCTATGTGGAAGGTTCCTATTAAAAGTTTAGTGTGGGACTTATGTTGAACTATCCTAATGAAAATTGAAGGGATATGAGTTTCCAAGTTGAATTAGACTATGCTGCAAATATGTACTAAAGGAATATGGTTGGTTGGGTTGTTGGGTTTTATCCTCAAAAATATTTACTGCGTATCACATTGGGATTGGAATCAATTTCCACATAGTTCATTGGTGAGGACCCATTCCTATATAAATCATCAAGGTATGTCTTATAAGGCCCTTTGAGATAATAGGTTAGTGTTAATTTTAATAATAATATCCCCTATGAAGGGACATGAGATATATTTTCATTCGTGGTGACCTCGGAGCATAACATGGGGTTTAATTAAGAGAAGGATACCCATATTAAGTGAATTGTTATTTTTGAATATTCCTAAGGGGGATACCCATTGATCCCAGGTCCCAGGTGGTATTCCTACATATCATGGTAAATATTATTCATAGTTCTCATAGTTCATTCATTCTTGGGTATTGTGTTGGTGTCATGATCATTACAAACTAGTATGCTCATGTGAGTCATGCTCGGTGTGAAAAACAAGAGGAAGTGAATGATTCACCAAACCACACACATTCATTCATTCGATGATGAAAAAGGAGGAGGACGATGGAATAGGATGATGAGAACATGGAAGAGGTTGAGGGGAACATGGAAGAGGATGTGACTATGGTAGAATAGTTCATTTCTACGACACTTCTCACTCTTCAATTTACATTGGATGTAAATCCAATGTATGGAAGAATGAAGATGAAGGATATATATAGGAGCAAGACTACAACCACCTACATGAAGAGATAGGGGATTACACCAGGATGGTTAACCTTTTGAGGATTTTCTAGGTCTCACCCCTATGTAGGATGCCTATTGTACAAACTAAACCTACCATATGAGTCAGTTGATGTGGTTTTAGGAGTTTCTTGAGGAGTTGATCGACTCAAGATACATGAGTATTCCATGAGGATATTCTAAACTCATAACACAATAAAGGAAAAAATTGGAGTATGTCAAGTCAAGGAATGTTTTAGGGAGTGTGTAGGATTAACTCAAATCATGGTATTATAGGGATGGAAGTTAATTTTGTATAAGTTGAAACCCAAAATATCCATTACCAAGCCCAATATGTCCATGGAGTGAGTCACTAATTTTCATGGGGGCCATTGACGGTAGCAAAGTGACCATCCTTAAGGGCCTGGGACTACAACACAACAATGATAGAGGGTGGGGGTGAAGGGTTGTAACCCCCACAGTATGGAACAATGGGTTCCCATTGGTTCTTGTCAATGGTGGGACATGTAGGTTCATCGCACAAGTCATATACCAAAGTGGGTCGTGCAACTGCTCCGTCAAGGTGGGTCGTGCAGCTGTTATACCAAGGTAGGCTGCTCAGCTGCTCTTCCAGGGTAGGAAATGTAGTTAATCGTTTTCTACGAATGGGAGACCTAGGTTCTAAGTTGGAGGCATCTCTTTTTTGATGGCCGAGAAATTTTTGGTTTCCCAAGATGTGATGAACTACATGGGAAAAGGAGCGGCAATGTGGGACCCCTCTCCAAGATTCACCATTTAGGAGTTCATCCATCATCTCGAAATTTGAGGTAGGGGTATATTTATAGACCCCGGTGGACCATCATGGATGGGAATACGTGGATGGGTTGAGAATATGGATTTCATGGATGAGTTACGTGGATGGCTTGTACAGATGACATGTGTGGTGATTCCATTCCTTTATAAAAATTTATCATCTTCTGTGTGCCATAAATAATGATATTTCAGTCTGTTTCGGCTCCATGTATAGTCAAATCAATGATCTTGAAGAGATATACACTTCATGACATGTTTAATACACTAAATATTCTCAGAATAAATTCAGAAATTTCATTTTGACTCATTGAGACCGTTTCATCATTGATCATGGAAATCCACAACCAAATCCAAGAGGGGGTCATTCCCCTTTATCCTTAATTGTAGAGAAGTCTTGAGGAAAAGGGAAATTGAACCATGAATTCAGTGTAAAAGTTCATGAAACACATTTTTTGTTGTTAATGGTAGTATAAAAAATTACTCATACTACCTTTTAGATTTACATCATGATATTTTCCCTTAGGAAATAGATTTTCATAATTTCCATTGTTTAAACAATTTAAAAATTCAATCGTAGATAATATCATAGGGAGACCAATATTCCCCTCTATTGTTTTAAATATAATTTTCTTTAATATTATGTAATTACAGGATTTTTTATTTTTTTTCACTCAAAAAACATCTACTCATACCATTCAGACATTACCTTGACTTATTCTTTCCACATTCATGACTTACGTGGAAATGAATCTTCAAACATCCATGGTGTCCACAACATGAAATATCAATTAAATCTAACCTTCTATTGTATCATGAGTCATAGAGTTGATTGATCATTATTTTCTCAATCATGTTCCATGATAACTGATTAGTAATGATAATAATATTTTATACTATAGTTATCATCCCTTGTGAATACACACTAGAAAATCCTCCATCAAATTCATTGTCAACCCATTTACTTCTAGTTCATTCCATCGCCTTAATCCAAAATTCATAGAGTGAGAAACTATATCATAACGAGAAATCAAATATTCATTAAAATAACTTACATTGTGTCTAAATCGTAAAACCTACCTTTTAATCTATGACACATTTGGTTTATCCTAGGCCATTCCTAGTCATCATCTATTTAAGTCTAATACGATGGTTCATAGAGAGTTGGTGAATTTCAATAGAGTATCCCCCAGGAGTGCCCAACCTAGTGTTTAGAAAAGCCTATTTTGGTGTACCTGTTCTTGATCGAGTCTCACTCAGTATGATGATTTTATAGTTATTACCCCTAGGTACATATGTTCTGTATCCACATCCACATATATTATATATCTAGGAAGAACATTTCTTAAAAACCACTTTCTCTATAATTTAAAAAAATTATAGTATATTTTTCTAAGCTTTTACTCATTCTTTCATTTATCCATATATCCATCCCTAGACATATCCTTAGAAATATCCCTATGGTTATCACTAATTCTTTCTCATATGAGTTTCCAAAGGATAACTAAACCGTTTTCTTGATTCCAAATATTGCAACATTGGATTATCATAAATTACTCTTGAAATTTTTTTAAGAATGTACATTACAATACAAAATTACATTCCATTGGACTATAATAGTTTAGTTCTTTTAGAGACTAGGTACACAATATTCTAACTTGGTTAATGATATTCACCATCCCATCTAGTGATATTCCCCTTTATAAATCTTTACAAAAAATAACCAACATAAATTTTTTTTTCATAACATGGTTAAAGGAAACATATGAAAATCTAGGATTAAATGGTTAGTTTGGGTAAACAAGAAATATATTTAATCATAACAGGGTCATAACAGTTTTACTTCATGTTCATAGCATTGGAAAATAATATCGTGCATATATATGATCATAAACACGAGTCATTGAAAAAATATAGGATGTTTATAAGAAGTGACTCATTATGGAATCAAATAACATAATCCATGACCATATATTATTGATATAAGATATATATTTGTGTCATACACTTATGCATATAAAATAATTTCCAAATTAGTTTGGGTTTACTCCCAACACCATCATAGTAGATGTTATCCGCTTATAGAATTAGGTTCACTCCCCACTTTAGCCTTGTCTTATTGAAAAAGCTCCACTCTCCATTTTTTCATTATCTTACTAAACATTTATTACTTCCCATTCCATCCCTACCTTTCTAAACTAGGTCCATTCTGTATTCCATCCACCTCTTACTGAATATGGTTCAATTCACGTTCCATCCCCATATGTCTAAATTGTGTTCACCCCCATATGAAATTCATGTATATATATATCTATATTCTAATATATAAATAATTACCTAAATCATTGGATGGTGATATAGGTCCTTCCAATATTAGGTGATAACATAACCATCAACATTGTGTGTAATATAACCATAATATTTTGTTATAACGTAACCACTATAACATAATGAAAATCATAAATTTGTGTTTCAAACGATCATAAAAAATTCACCATATCATATCCCATGAAATTAAATTTGTTTTGTAAAAATTTCATCATAACCCAACCAGTGGAAAAGAGACATGTTTCATAATCATTTCATCATTTCCTCAAATCATAACCCATGAAAAAGGTATTTGTTTTCATAGGAATTTCATCATTTTATAAACCATGGAAGAGAAATAGGCTTCATAAATGTCTTTTAATCAATAATATAGATCATTAAGAGGAGGAATAATAATGATATCCTTGGATTATATCCTTGTTAAAGGATAATAAACCACAAAAATGTCACCTTATATGGAAAATAATTTTTAAACACTATTAGGGTCATTTCTTAAAGAAAATAGATTTTCAGTAAAAAAAATTTAAAACATAAAACAATATGAAAATATTTTTCATTGAAAATAACCATGGAAACATATAAAGTAATATTTTAAAAATTATTTGAATCATTAATTGAGTAAATTATCACTTCCACTTTGAAAAAAAATTAAATCATAAAACAATTTCACAATCCATTTTTATTTGAAGTCATATATTTAAAATAAAAAAAAATTCAAAAATATTAAGGAATGATTTTTCATTGAAAATAACCTCAAAAATATTTAAAAAATCTTGAAATCATTGAGCAGTCATGATAGAGGTAAATATTATTCTTGTTTTGCATGTTAGAAACAAATATTAATTTCACATTTTTTGTAAAATCTTATTGTGAATTTTTTTAGAAAATGATATGAAGATTAAATTATGTTTTTTATTTTTTAAAAGTAAAAAATAAGGAAAATAATTTATTAAATTTTATATAAAATATAAAAAATTATTTGAAAATTTTTTAGAAAACCGGTCTTTAGAAGAATATAAATTTTCGACTAAATTGATAAATAATGTATGGTTTTATATCAAAAAATATTAAATAAATTGTATAAAAAATAGGTCAATACGGTAATATTAAATGAAAATATAATAAATAAAAATATGATAATAATATTAATTATTTTCATGAGATATGCATAATATGATTTTATTACAGAAAATATAATCATAAAAAATCTCGATAAACAATGACATTATAACATAAAATCAATACAAATTTTATAACATTGATTCTTACGACCTATAAAGTACTAACATTAAAAGAAAAATAAAATACCATGAGGATAATAAATTCTTGAAATTACATTTAAAAGGGGTTGTATATACACCTAATGAAATAATATAGGTTCATAAATTTACATACATCCCAATATGTGGAAAATTGAGAAAAAAAATCCCTTACATCTTTGGTATTGTTTTAAATGTAATCACCATGAATTAAATATAAAAATATATATAATTAAAACAAAATAATTTTCAAGTTAATCAAAACCAAATTAATTCTTGGTAATTACATACACTACAAAAAATAAATATGTAGTGAATATTTATTGTGTCTCACAGAAACATTAAGTGAGACATAAATCCATTACCTTATTTCGTGACTTCCGTTATACAAGTTCAATATTCCTATGAAATAAATATAAGTTTATTATTGAAATATAAAATAACAATTTTCATATATATATATATATATATATATATCATACCATATATGGTTTTTATATTACATTATTTTATCCTTTTATTAACAATTCAATGTTAAAGTCTTCTTTCTGAAAATAACTGCTATGTTTTTCATATATGTTTTGATTTGTTATTTTTTCATATTACATTTATTATTGTTTAATATTCTATACAATTAAAAAAATGATATAAATATCACAAATATTAATTATTTATTTATTTATGTTAATCCATACATTTTTTTGGATATGAAATAAAATACACCATTCATGTTGGCAGTATGTCATACATAAGAATGAACGGTGTATCCAGTTTCATGTCATATTGAAAGAAATAAAATTAAATGATATATATATATATTCAATAAATAATCTTTTATATGCCACATATATCACATATTTTCATTAAATCCATCGTTGATACCTTCGACATGAAGTGTGAATAAGTCACATTATGTCATGTTGCGGTAGTCCGCCATATACACAAGTGACATTTTCATATTCCAATAAATTATTGAGTGTGAAGGTTTCTATGATATAATATTTAATGATTCATAAAAACATCATAAATTTCATATATATCATATATAAAATATATAAACAATAAATATATCTTTATTTTTAGACTTGATTGGTGGTAATTGAGTAACAAATGACATCGGTTCGTGAGGTGGTAATCCTCCTTACACACAAATGAATATTTCATGTCTGATATTATGGAGGTGGAGATGGTTTAGGTCATTAATTTAACTTGACAAAATCTCATACCATTGAACATGTTGACGTTATTATATAATCCTGGTATATTATGTGTTAATGATGGTGGATAATGAAACAAAACAAAGATACTCATTGAAGAACATTACATATTCTTAAGGTATTCTCCTTAGGTTTTAGATAATATCTTCATAAAATTGATTTATTCCAAAATTAGTGCTTCTAGTCTTATGGGAGGGATATCTATAATTGGCTGATTTTTTTTAAAGGATTATATTTTCTATCCTTACCTCTAGGTCAAATTTAATCATTTTTTCTAATGATTTTTTCCCATAATCTCTAGGATTTTTATATATTTACCATTCTGGGTTTCCACTAGGTTTACTAGTTTTCTAACATTAGTATATTTTATAATAAGTGTTAATTAATTTGATAATTAAAAAAAATTCAGAACCACTTATTATAAATGATAAATCCTTTTTGTCAAATATAAATCTTATTTGTGTTGAAAATAAATTTTAACGCATGAGAATGTAACATGTAAAAACACTACTTTAACCTTAACCACACAAACAATGTTTTTACAAAATAATGGTCAGTATATTAATTATAAAATATAAATTGGTTCATAAATGGACCATATATTTTTATTAATATTTTCTAACCACTTTTCAGTATATAGGTTTTTTAGAAATTCTATGTCATTTAATAAAATATCATTATTTATAAAATATCATTAATGTCAGTTTGGATATTATTCATTTAATTTGAATATAAAAACAATCAAGATAATGAAGGAAATTGAATATATTATGGTAAAATATGTGTAATATTATACATTTTTCTTATATAATGAAGATAACAAAATAATGTTTTCAATTTAACTCACTTCAATTATTTTTAGAATGAGTTATTTTATTTGTTTATTAACTAAATAATTATTGTGTTCTGATATGTTAATAATTTTAAGTATCTATTTCATCTATAAAAATTAATGTTAAATTATTTTGATAATAAAAAAATTTATATATCAAAATTATTACTCTATCTGAACATATATTTTTTTGATGACCCGAACCCGAATGCCACTTAATGGATGCCCAAACCCGGTGGCCAGATGGCCTCAAGCACATATTCCCTAACACCTGAGGTTTCCGACTAGCATCGATAGCCTAGGTTGTGTCTATGGGAATATTATGCCCACATTAGAAGAGTGTAGCACAGAGGAATGAATATAATAGAATGGTAAATAATAGAAGAAATATAAATAAATATGCAAAGAAAAATGCTGCAATAGAAAAACAAGAATAAAAATCACTGTATAAACTAAAACAGATATGATGGAATTTTATTTCACTAGAAAACTAGAATGCATGGATACAGGAAAATAGGAATAACATGTTACAAATTGTAAAATAAAATAATCCTACTCCAAGAATCCTAATATCCATCTTGATCATCTTCTATCAAGCTCCATCCTATTAGCACACAATCAAGTATTGTAAGTTTCATGGTTCCCTTTGTCAATAATTGTAACCATGTAATCTACTTCGGGTACCAAACTACACTCGAATATAATGTGAGATAAATCTCATTTGGCCACCCCCAAAAGTTTATATAACATCTGTCCTGTATAATGAAATATAGAAGTGTGCAGGAATGCATATATAAAGTAAAGATAGTGGTACAATATAACTAATAACAAAAGTTCCTACTTCAGCCCTCATCTAGTATCTGAACAATTAACTAGTTAATTAGATAAAAAATTACCATTTTAATATTAATAGGTCACATGAGGAATATCATAAACAAATATCACCTAGTGATGTTATATGTAGTGAAGCTCCCAATATGTTGAAAGGCAACCAAAAAATGATAACCAATGAGAGAGTTACAGTGTAAAAACCAAGGTAATGTAAACTCATGGAAATGTTACTCAATAGTATCTGAGTCTAGCTAAGGGGTAAGAGTGTAATACAAGGATGTTAATCCAAGTAACGTAATCCAGTGCATTCCAAAATAAGGAACCTACTGAGTCTAAGGTGATCGACCATGGTAAAACAGGGATAAGAATAGATAGGGCCTAATGGGAATTGACCATGGAACCTAGTAGTCAATGCCAGATCCAAGGATTTGAATTCAATGCATACTATAGTAAAGAAAGAGACACTATTGTAGTATACCGGGAATCTAAGAAATAGACAAGCACCAATGTCTAGGTGGGTATCAACCTAAGAAAACTGTATCCTTGAATCAGAAAGGGGTTCCTGAGACCCAAAGAATTATTCTCTAAGAAATCCAATGCATTCTCGAGACAGAAAATTACTATTTAATATTGTAATCATGTAATAATTCACATGGTTCAATTAATTCCATCCATTATCTTTAATAGGATAATTAGTGTTGTACCCATTTATTTAGTGGTGGAAGCCTTGTATTCCATTAGTGTGGATAGGCAAAGTTGTGTTGCAACCATTTCATCAAATCATAGTTATCCATTAAAGAATATTCAATTATTTAGGTTTACTCTACTACCTTCTATCAACATAGAAAGGGGTTCTATTCCATGTAACCTTTATTCAATGACTTTTAATAGGTCCAAGTTATATACATATCACTATTTCCATTTCCCATTTCACTTTAAATAACCATTTGGATGCACTAACCTTAGTCGTGTCAAGTGGTAAGAATACAGGGTGCATTCCAGTATCCAATTATTAGTAATAACAATACATTTATAATAATAATACTCTCCTTTATATAGGTCAAGTAAAGGTACACTAAAATGGTGGTTCAAATATTCCAAAACACTAAAATTTCAATTATGGTATCACCATTGACATGAGATGGATTGGGTTTTGAGTAAATCCACTAACAAATAATGACATATTTGGAATGAGAATAACCTTAAGATTAAAATGATTATAATCATAGAATGTTAATTAATCAAACAGATTCCAATGAAAATGGTGGGCCCCACCCATAGAATCCAAATACAACGAACTTTTGGGATGAGTTATATACCATCCACCTTAGGGTTGTACGATTTTTCTCTTCTGGTATTAGAACTTAATTTTCCTCTAATCAAATTTGATCAATGAAAAAATGAAAAATTCTCACAAGATGATATCTAGGTCGAGATAGAAATAGAATAAAAATGGCTAAAGAGAACTTGAGTTCTTACAATTGTGCATCCAACGGGATGAATGAAAGCTCGATCAGATATTGGACGAATAAGATCTCTTGGTCCCTAGAATGGGCCTTCCAAAGGCTCCAAAATGATATATAATTTGGTCAATCCTACATAAACATGGATTTGGAGGAAGGAGGATGATTAATAGATCATAAATGGAATTTTTTACATCTTATAGAGGTTTTTAGCCTGTGCACGGTTTGTCAACATTGTTTTTCAAACCGTGTGCAAAAAGTGTGTGACGGTTCTGAACAAAAAGACTTCTTCCACATAATTTGACCAAACTGTGCACCACCCATGCATAGATACCTAGGAAAATATAGAATTTGAATAGTTTGGCGACATAGTCATGTGCCAACTCTACAAGGTGAAACTATATGAAAGAAAAACACCTTCTGAACAGTTTGTCAGAGTGTGTGGAAATCCTGCATGGTTTACTCTAAACCATGTGAAAAGTCTATTTCCTCTCAAAAGATGGGATCTGGTCTCCCAATAACCCCTGAAACCCCTCAAAACCTTAACGAACTCATTAGGAATCTATATTAGGTCCAATGTAATGATTTAGAGTGAAATTTTAAAGGATCTATACCTGAATTAAATATCAGGTTCATACAGTCTTCCTGCCATAAAAGAAATTGCCCCTAGAGTTCTCCTTCCAAAGGTAAGGAAACATTGTCTGAGAATTGCTCTACCATTATGAATTTACTTTTACTTCCTTCTCCCATGTCCTATCATGTACTCATACATGATTCCATAGCACCCTTACAAGAGTGACATACTTGCATTATGGAGCCTTGATGCTTCGGTCAATGATGCATACTGAATACTCCTCATAGGTAGCATCGACTTCGAACTCAACATCCTAGGTACTGAAGCTGTTATATGGGTATTAATTTTATTGGCTATGTTTTGAGACATGAAATATGTCATTCATGGCACGTTACCTGTAAGTTAGTAGCAATTGATAAGCTACCGTCCCGACTCTCTCTAGAATCTCGAAAGGCCCAATGTAACGAGGAGATTACATCCCATTCTTTCATAAGTGTTTATGTGTAGTGACTCAGGTTTTGGCCCTATTATACTTTGGATTATTCTACGAATAATTCCAGAGCTCGGGGTGAATACGGCATGCAATTCCGAGGCCTGGTGTGCCCGGAATTAATTTTATAAAAATATTAAGTATTTTTATACTATGCACATTGAGGGGGTGTGATATCTCCCAAACAGTAGCTCATAACATGATTCTTAGGGCACGGTTGCATTCGTAACATGTCGTTTACCCTAAGAGAGATGTAAACTTAGCGGGCGCGGGCCTATGGTGGAAAGCACCACCAGTGGTGTTTTCGTAAATAAGTGGAAAAGTTGGTTTTAGAGCGTCGGCTCGAATAACTTCTGAAAGGAGTCTCGGATCGCAAATCCGAGTCCACCGTTGCGTTCAGAATGGCACGTTTACCTTAGGGGTGATCTTAACTTTGTCTGCATTGGGCGCGGGGTCGGAGGCATTGCATTAACTAGAGGTTTTTAAGTAAAAAAAATAAGAAAATCATTTCACTCCCCCCCTCCCACCTCCTACGCGCAGTGGAAAATGCCCCTCCTCCCGACCACCTTTCTTCGCCGACTAGAGCCCCAAACGTCTGTTTTCGGCACAGATCATCGGTAGATCCAGCTTCAGCGCATCGCTAGCGTCGTTCTGCACCCAAACCGTCGGCGATCTGCCTACAGGTAGGTGTTTTATGTTTTGAAAATCCCAGATTCCAAATTTCTGTGTTTTTCTCTATTTTGAACCTATATGTGGATAGATTGGGTCTCGGGGGGCGCGCAGATGCTTCCGGATCTGTGTTTGGACCTTTAAGGTGCCTCCGGTGGACCTCGAGAGGTTCGCCGGTGCGGCGGTCCCCAACGGCGCGCGGCGGTCAGTGGTGGTCCGCAGCGGCATGACGGCCCAGCTGCCGGAGCTTGGAGGTGCGGGGCACCGTGCGGTGGTGGCCGCCGGCCAGGGCGGGCCGGACCGACTGGTTCAGGCCGGTCCGACCACTTTATTTTTACAATGTGGTTTTTAATCCCCCGTTTCATGCAATCTGGAAGTCGGATTCGTGTGATTTCTGTGGCGATACGACCCTAGGGATGAGGCAAACCCTCTTTTCTGGGTTTGAGAGTTTAATGGTTTCAGATCGTGGCCCGGGAGTTAGAAACGTCGTATAAAATACTATTATTTTATTATTTTATGACTTCGGGCCACTGTAACTTCTACCCGGAGCGTCCGAATGATGTGCCATCAGTGGCGTTGAGACCCTGATGGTATGGAGGAATTTCTGAGACGGTTTCCGAGTATTGGGACTGAGAAAGGGATGCAAGCCCCATGAGGCCAGGTTTTGGCATTTACGGAGAAACTTAGCGTTCACATCAGGAGTCTGATTTTGGCAGATGAATAGTCGATTATGTGTTTTTTTCTTAGAGGATCTCAATTGTGTGATCCATTCGATGAGTTTCAGGATCATGGCGGGGGCCCCACCCGAGCTGGCTCTAATGAATAGTACCTTTTTTACTGGGTGGTCGTTTTGGGTGAACGAGTAGTCGATTCCGTGTGTTTTTCCGAGGGGATCGTCGTGGTGTGATCTGCTTGATGAGTTTCAAGATCATTGTGTGGTCCCCACAGGGGAAATCTATGGTGAATAGTGCATTTTCACACCAATTGTCTGTTTCGGGTGAGTAACCAGCCTATCGTGTGTGTATTTCTACATAGATCGCGATGGTGGCCTCAGTATCGGCCTTGGTGCTACACAGTGTGGCGTTGTTGCGGGTCGCTCAGGTTAGCGCCGTCTGGACCAACAGTAGTTGAGGGTACTCCCTTGGTTCGTTCCTATGAGGGTTTGTGCAGTATCACAACCCTAGTATAGGCTTGTGATCCTCTTGATGGTATGTTTGTTCTGTTAGAGTTGTGGCATCCCTTCGGTGGGCCCGGAGCAGGATCCTCTAGCATCGTTTCTCTAGATAGGGTTATTGGTATCGCTGTGACCACTTATCCATGGCCGGCGATCCCCTATCTAGTAGGTTAACCCCATAGGGTTTGTGGAATCATCAGGAATATGATCCCCTACGCAGTGGGCCGTACTCAGTAGGGTTGTGGCATCGTCGGGTATACGATCCCCTACTCAGCATCAGGTTTATAGTAGGGTTGCAGTATCGTTGGTTATGTGATCCCCTACTCAGCTTGTGGTTTCTGTAGGGTTGTGGCATCATCAGTAAGACCCACTACATCGCGAGTTATACCAGATAGGGTTCTGATATCGTTGTGACCACCTTTATATGGGAGTTGATCCTCTATCTGAGTGACGTACTTCTGTCGAGTGCCAGATCAGGTTGTGGTATCCCCCAGCGGATCCTGTGTGTGATCCCCTATCTTTGAGAACTACGTATGCCAGATCGGGTCATGGTATCCCCTGACAGACCCTGGGAGTGATCCCCTATCTGTGATCTTCTTATACCGGAGTGGGTTCAGGTATCCCCTAGTGGACCCTAGGAGCGATCCCATACCCGAGGAGTTTGGTGGTTATGTTGTTTTAGCGGGGTTTTCCTTAGTGGTGGTATCCGACGAGCGTGATCTCTTGGGTGAGCATCTGAGATGTTTTCTTAGGACCTAATGTCGTGTATCTCTAGGGAGCATGTCATCTTGGATGAAAATGATCGCGGAGTGTGTTCTTCTGGTTGTGAAATGTTGCTGGTGACGAGGTCGATACCTCAGGTGGCTTGTTACATGATCTGAGTATATATGGATTGTTCAAGGTGTATGTATGGTCATACACATGAGTTGAGCTGACTAGTTGTGTTTAACTGAGGATGGTAACGAGATGGAGTTTCTCTCTTATCTGGGTTCCCTCTGGCTGGGATGAGCGGATTGTTTCCTTTCAGTTGCTTGCTTTTGTTTTGGTTTTTTGGGGTGCCTACTGAGTATGTTTATACTCACCCCTGCACGGGCTTTTCCCGCACCTGTTTTTGTATTTTGTAGACCAAAGACCTTTCGATGGAGTCCCAGGAGGACCCGGAGTAGGTGGAGCTTAGTGAGCAGGTTTGACTGAGGAGCTGACCAGTGGGTGTTTGGAAGTTTTTACCCTCCTTCTAAACAGGTTGGTCACTTTGTAGTTTTCTTATGGTGGGCCCTATTTTCCCCTTTTTTACTTTTGTTGTACTTTGGTTGGGATAGATGTATGCATGCATTTTCTTTTCATTTTTATATATCTCTACACTGTTTCATGGAGGTGTATGTGGGTGCGTGTGTACAGGTACCTTAGGCTAATGCCTCCCATGTGTGTGACAGCCTACTCGGCACTAGACGCTAGCCCTTGGCCTATTGGAGGTGGGCTTGGGGAGTCGCGGCTCGAGCCCTGTTGGGTCGGGTCATGACAGAGTGGTATCAGAGAAGGTTCTTCCTTTGGGATCTTAGAGCGTATCTGATCTATCTTTGAGTTTGGTGTGGGTTTTATAGAGGAAGTGTAAGGATGTTTCGAGTTCAGTTTTTAGGCCAGAGACTCTAGTGTTGGTGCAGCGGCCGACATATCCAACACCAGGACTCTGATAACCTTTATTTCGACTCGGGACGTTTGTACACTTTTCGTAGAGAAATAACGGTACAAGCATCATATAAGACTAGGTTTTTTGGTTTTTCTTGTCCTTCTTATGTCATCTCTCCAGATACACTCTTTGACTTTGGAGCGTCTTTCAGGATGCCTCCACGACGACAGCCAATAAGGGTTCCACAGTAGGATTGTGGTGATTATCCGCACCGTGTAGAGGCTGTGGAGCAGGGTGCAGGTTCTGAGGCTGGACCTCCAGGTGGTCCGCCAGTTGAGCCACCACCTGTCGAGTAGCTGGTTGTGCTAGCAGTGCAAGATGAGGTTGCGCAGAGGCTGAGTGCGATGCACGAGTTCCATAGGCAGCGACCTCTAAGGTTCCTGGGTGATCCAGATCCCTAGGCAGCTGATGACTGGCATGACGCTGTCACCAATGTTTTCCGCCTAGTGAGGGCACCTCCATATCAGATGTTGGTCCTTGCGGAAATCCTTCTGCATGGTTCGGACAGGTGATGGTGGAGCCTGGTGATGCAGTACCATGACGAGGAGACGCTCGTGTGGGAAGAGTTTGAGAGGGTTATCAGGGAAGAGTTATATCCGGTGATGATGAGGTCAGTATGGATTCAGGAGCTTCTACAGCTTTGGAAGGAGGGTCTGACTGTATTGGAGTACTCAGCGAGGTTTATACACCTTTCGTGCTACTCCCTGGATATGGTTTGGTACACGTTCTTTAGGGCTCGGACCTTTGACCAAGGCTTACGCAAGGAAATCTGAGCAGGTGTGGTTTCCTTGTGCCTGACCACATATGCTGAAGTGCTGGAGCGCACGTTGGTGGTGAAGATCTTTCTAGATGAGCAGATTACCCCTGTTAATGTTGGGAACATGAGAGCTGAGACGTCGGTATCTCATAGCTAATGACAGACTTAGGGGTCTAGATGTGGCCGACTTTTCAGGAGGCGACCCTAGGATGGAGGATCTGAGGCTCAGGGCTCGCAGGCCAGTTTTGGTCAGCCAAAGGAGAGGCGGTGTTATGCTTGTGACGGTCAGTGATATCTTTCTAGAGATTGTCCGACCTATCGTTCTACTGAGAGGGAGTCGGTCGATGGACCACCTTGACAGAGGCGCCATCTCGATCAAGGAGGTATGCAGGGCGGCGGATGTGGCGACGGAGCTAGTACAGTAACATGAGGTGGTAGGTGGAATCAGTTTCCACTACCCCCACCCCTTGGTGGTGCACGCCATGCTCAGCGAGATGGTGACCGAGGGGGAGGACAGCTGCATGCCCTAGAGGCTGTTGACCTAGATGCTCCACGGATGGATAGAGAACTCCTTGTGTCCTTTCAACTTTCTGCAGTAGTTTGATAGACACTGTTTAGTGGTACCCTTCCTTTCTATTGCTTACTCAAGTTTTGTGCAGGGCATTGGTAAGTCCCTGGGTGGGTGTTGTTTGGCATGCTTCGAATGCGTAAGGAAGAGGGATCCTTCCCCCACCGAGATGTGTTTTTGTGACATAATTAAAACTGTGTGGTCGAGTCAGTGCCACCCAAAGCGGATAGTGTTGAGGTGTGGTGGATGAGTCCCTCAGACTTATGTGTTGAGGCATGGGTGTTGGTTGGCGAACTCGCTAGTGTGCGAGACCCAGTTGAGAGTCCATTCTCCCTCCTTGTGCTTATGGATTTTCAGGGACGAAAAGTTCTAAGGGGGGAGGATGTAGCGACTCAGGTTTTGGCCTTGTCAGACTATGGATTATTTCTACGAATAATTCTAGATCTAGGCGTGAAGACAGCATGCGATTTCGTGGCCCGGTGTGCCCAAAATTAATTTTATAAAAATATTAAGTATTTTTATACTATGAATGTGGAGGAGGTGTTATGTCTCCCAAATGGTAGCATAGAACAGGATTCTGAGGGCATGGTTACGTCTGGAACGTGCCTTTTACCCTAGGCGAGGTGTAAACTTTTCGGGCGCGGGCCTACAGTGGAAAACGCCACCAGCGGCATTTTTGTAAATAAGTGGAAAAGTTGGTTTTTGAGCGTTGGCTCGAATAACATCTGAAAGGAGTCTCGGATCGCAAATCCGAGTCCGCCGTTGCGTTCAGAATGGTGCGTTTACCCTAGGGTGACCTTAACTTTTTCGGCGTCAGGCGCGGTGTTGGGCGTGTTGCTTTAGCTGGAGGTTTTTAATTAAAAAAAATATGAAAATCATCTCACTCCTCCCCCTCCCACCTCCTACGCGCAGCGGATGACGCCCCTCCTCCCGCCCTCCATTCATGGACGATTTGAGTCCCGATCATTTGTTTTCTGCACAGATCGTCAGCAGATCCTGCTTCAGCACATCGCAGGCGCCGTTCTGCACCCAAAGCATCAGCGATCCGCCAACAGGTAGGTGTTTTATATTTTGAAAATCCAGGATCCCAAATTTCTGCATTTTTCTCTGTTTGGAACCTGCAGATGGGTATATCGGGTCCCGAGGGCATGTAGATGCTTCCGGATCTGTATTTGGACCTTCGTGGTGCCTCAGGAGGACCTCTAAAGGTTCGCCGGTGCGGCACCGACGCGGCGGCGCTGGCAGGGGCGGCCCGCGGCGGCGCGCGATGGTCTCTGGCGGCACGCGACGGTCTGCGGCGGCATGCGGCGGTCTGCGGAGGCGCGTCGGCCCAGCCTCCAGAGCACGGCGGCGTGGGGCGCCGCGCGGTGGGGGCCTCCGTCCATGGTGGGCCAGCAGCGGCAGACCGGTGCTTCCACTTTTTTTTACCCGGGGGTTTTTAAACCCCCGGGGTATTGCAATCCGGGAATCAGATTCGCATGCTGTCTGTGGAAACGCGACCCTGGGGATGAGGCGAACCCTCTAGTGAGGGTTTGAGGGTTTAATGGTTCAGGATCATGGAGCCAGAGTTAGAAACGTCGTATAAAACAATAATATTTTATTATTTTACGACTTCGGGCCGTTGTAACTTCTACCCAGAGCGTCCGAATGACGTGCTGTCAGTGGCGTTGAGACCCTGATGGTATGGTGGACTGTTTGAGATTGTTTCCGGATGTTGGGACTAAGAACGGGGTGCGGGCCCCATAAGGTTGGGTTTTACCGTTTGTAGAGAAACTCAACTTTCGCAGTAGGAGTCCGATTTTGGTGGATGAATTGTCGATTCTGTGTGTTTTTCTGAGAGGATCATAATGGTGCGATCCGTTCGATGAGCTTTTGGATTGTGGCATGGGCCCCACCCGAGCTGGCTCTGGTGAATAGTACCTTTTTTACTGGGTGGCTGTTTTGGGTGAACGAGTAGTCGATTCCGTGTGTTTTTTCAAAGGGACCGTCGTGGTGTGATCCTCTTGATGTGTTTTGGGATTTTTATGTGGGCCCCGCATGGGAATGCTACGGTGAATCGTGTATTTTTCACCTGTGGTCCATTTTGGGTGAGTAACCAGCCTATCCTATGTGTTTTTCTGCATAGATCATGATGGTGGCCTCAGTATCAGCCATGGTACTACGCATTGTGGAATTTTTGCGGGTCGCTTGGGTTAGCGACGTCTGGACCATTAGTGTTTGAGGGTACTCCCATGGTTCATTCCTATGATGGTTCGTGTGGCATCACAACCCTAGTATGGGCTTGTGATCCTCTCGATGGGATGTTTGTTCTGTTAGAGTTGTGGAATCCCTCTGGTGGGCCTAGAGAGGGATCCTCTAGCATCATTTCTCTAGATTGGGTTCTTGGTATCATTGTGACCGCTTATCCATGGGCGGCGATCCACTATACGACAGGTTAACCCTGTAGGGTTTATGGCATCATCGGGAATATGATCCCCTATGTAGGGGGTCGTGCTCAGTAGGGTTGTGGCATCGTCGGGTATACGATCCTCTTCTTAGCATCAGGATTATAGTAGGGTTGCAGTATCTTTTATTATGTGATCCCCTAATCAGCGCGTGTTATTTTTAGGGTTGTGGCATCGTCAGTTCGATCCCCTACATCACGAGTTATAACAGATAAGGTTCTGGTATCGTCATGACCACCTTTATATGGGCGATGATCCTCTATATGAGTGACATGCTTCTGTCGAGCGCCAGATCGGGTTGTGGTATCCCCCAATAGATCCTGGGTGTGATCCACTATCTGTGAGAACTACATATTCCAGATCAGGTCATGGTATCCCCCAGCGGACAATGGGAGTGATACCCTATCTGTGAGCTTCGTATACCAGAGTGGGTTCTGGTATTCCCTAACAGACCCTAGGAGTGATCCCCTATCTGAGGAGTTTGGTGGTTATGTTGTTTTAGCGGGGTTTTCCCCAGTGGCGGTATCCGATGAGCATGATCTTTCAGGTGAGCATCTGAGATGTTTTATTGGGACCCGATGGAGTGTATCTCTTCAGAGCGTGTCATCTAGGATGATAGTGATCATGGAGTGTGTTCTCCTGGTTGTGAACCGTTTCTGGTGACAATGTCGGTACCTCAGGTCGCTTGTTGCGTGAGCTGAGTATATCTGGATTGTTCAAGGTGTATGTATGGGAATACACCTGATCTGAGATGACTAGTTGTGTTAAGCCGAGGATGGTCACGAGATGTAGTTTCTCTCTCGTCTGGGTTCCCTCTGGCTGGGATGAGCGGACTTTTGCCTTTTGGTGGCTCCCTTTTGTTTTGGGTTTTTGGGGTGCCTACTGAGTATGTTTATACTCACCCCTGCATGGTCTTTTCCCGTACATTTTTGTGTGTTGTGCAGACCACAGGCCTTTTGATGAAGTCCCATGAGGACCCGGAGAAGGCGGAGCATAGTGAGCGGGTTTGACTGAGGAACCGACTGGTGAGTGTTTGGAAGTGTTTACCCTCCTTCTGAGAAGGTTGGACACTTTGCAGTTTTCTTTTGGTGGGCCCTGTTTTTCCCTTTTGTACTTTTGTTGTACTCTAGTTGAAATAGATGTATGCATGCATTTTCTTTTCTGTTTTATATATCTTTTCACTATTTCATAGAGGTGTATGTGGGTGTGTGTGTGTAAAGGTACCTTAGGCTAATGCCTCCCATGTGTGTGACAGCCTACTCGGCACTAGATTCCATCCCCTGGCCTATTGGAGGTGGGCTTGGGGAGTGGCGGCTCGGGCCCAATTGGGTCGGGTCGTGAAATTATGCTCTAGTCGGGTTGATACCTAAAGAAAAAAATGACCCCAACATTGAACTCAAGAGGTCATTGATGGTGATTTCCATAATATTTCTATCTGGACAGAGTATTATTCATATGTTCCCTGATCAGCTGGACAGTTCTAAAGTCTCCTGATGGAGATGATGACCTAATAGGGATACCTCACCTACCTCTATCCAACACAAGGGTTAACGGAATGTCCCACCATATGTGGCCTAAAAAGGATCTATCTGAATCGTCACCTAGAAACTGTTATTATAGGTGAACTAGACGAGAGGAATATGATTTTCCCAAGAACCCAAATATCAATGATGCATGCTTGGAGGATATCCTCCAAAACCTGTATTCTTAATTCTGATAGTCCTTCAGTATGAGGGTGAAAAGCTATTTTTAAAAACACCTGAGTTCCTTATGCTTTCTAAAAACCCTACTAGAACTTTGAAGTGAAATGAGATTCCCTATCTGAAATGATAGCACATGGAACATTGTGTAGTTCTATGATCTCAAAGACATATAGTCTTCCAAACTCATTAACTAAGAAAGTCACCCAAATTGGAATGAAGTGGTATGATTTTGTTAGATGGTTAATGAATACCCAGATAACATTGATACCCCAAAGAGACCAAGGTAATCAAACTATGAAATCCATAGAAACAAATTTCCATTTTTATTTCGAGATTGGAAGTGGTTGTAACTAGCTTGCAGGTCTCTGGTGCTCCGCCTTCACCTACTGATAGGTGGAACACCTAGTAATAATGCCTACAACTTGATGATTCATCCCTGACAAAAACTACTAACATCACATATCTCAATGCATATTTAAGATTCCTAGATTAATTGCCCACTAGGATGTGTGGGAGTCTTTCATCAACTCCTACCAAACATCTGTAGGAACCTAGATATGTTCACGTTGATGCATGACGTTACCTTCATCTATAGACCAATTTAGAGGTGGGTTATCTCCTGATATACTCTAATGAATAATCAAACCATAATGATCTAAAAACTTCCTAGTATTAACCTTCTAGAGGAGGGAAGAGGATACTATTAATGATGAAAGGTAATACTTCTCTTGACTGTCGTGAAACTCCAAATGATGTTCCGAAAAGAGGGCCATTAACATTCATTCATCACTGGCTTCTTATATGGCATGTGTTTGAGTTTTCCGACATAGTGCATCTATAACCACATTACCTTTTATATGCATATAGAAATGCTCAAAATCAAAGGATAGTAGATATTTGACCCATTTTCATGGTTAGAGGTTCGTGTCATGATCAAAAAAGATATACATGGGGATCTTATGATCTGTATACACCACAAAGTGGTCACCCAAGTGATAATGTCTCCTGCAACATAAGTCATGGAAAACTGCCTCTACATCAAGGTCATGGGTCAGATAATTTATCTTGTCATGCCTCAACTACCGAGATCTATATGAATTAAATTTTCTTCTTGCATCAACATGGCTCCTAGGAGAATTCTTTATGCATCGCAGTAGATGATATAATATTTACTAGGTTATGGAGGAATCTGAATCAGTGCTGAAACAAGCCTCCCTTTCAACACCTGAAATGATTTTTCACATGCCTATGACCATATGAACTTGAAATAATTTTTAATAAGACTAGTAAGTGGTGCAACAAGAGGAGAAAAGTCCTATATGATGTTCATATAATATCCATCCAGTCACAAAAAACTCCTTATATCAAACAAATTCTTCAGCTTCTCTCAAGAAACAACAACACTAACCTTTTTAAAGTCAATAGATACTCCTGATTCTAAAATAACATGACCCATGAAGTGAACATTGTTAATCCAGATGACAAATTTAGCAGGCTTGGCATAAAGATGATGCTCTCTCAATGTAGATATAATGATCTCAATATGTTTCTCATGGTGGTCAAGAGTGTGCGAATACACCATGATGTCATCCACAAGACCACAAGAAAAGTATCCAAATAGGTATGTAAAACCTTATTCATCAAAGTCATTAAAATGAAAGGCATGATTGTAAGACCTAAGGACATAACATGATACTCATACAGATCATACCTACTACAGAAATTTGTACAAGGTATGTTTGAGGTTCGGACATGCACCTAATTATAACATGATCTGTGGTTAATCTTAGAGAACATGTTTCCTCCTCAAAGATGGTCTAAAATATCGGCTATTCATGGAAGTGGATACAGGTTTTTGACAATAAGTTGCCTCAACCTTCTATAATCCACATATAGATGAAGAGTTACATCTGCCTTATTAGCAATAAAACATAGGTAAACCCCAAGAGGAAGTATCATGCCGTATAAAGACTTTGGATTATAGGTCCTCTATCTACCACATTAGCTCTTGAAACTCAGTAGGTTCCATCCTGTATAGAGGAATGGATACCAGAGTTACACATGGAACAAGCTCAATTGTAAACACTGCCTCTATCTTAAGAGGTAATCCAGAAAAGTCATTAGGAAAGACTTCCCTAAAATAATCAACCATTGGAGGGTAAACAGTTTGATGCAAACCCTGATTCTGTATGAAACATTTTTCAATCTGGGTGGTCACTCCATCTAGCCCATTATGCTTCAGCCTCGCTCTCCTAGCCTGGACATCCCACTCACCTTTGAAAATATAATTTTTTCCTTATGGTGATGTAAAAGATACCCAGAGGTGATAAAAGTCAACAGAGCTGTGATAGTAGACCAACCAGTCCATATCGAGAATGACATTGAAGCCATCCTCTCAAGAACAAAGAGATTCTAGAATAAAGGGTAATTGCCAACCTCAATGTGTCAATACCTGCACTGGTTTAATCCCACTTTCCATATTCCCAATGGTGTTTTAAGGGTCAATATACCATAGTGATATTGTATCTCTAATTTATGACTTTCCATGATAGATATAGAAATAAATGATTTTTAAGAACCTATATCAAACAAAGCAAAGACAATATTGGAGGTTAGTAGAATAGTATCTTGTACAGTAGATGGTCCCGCAACCTAATCCTCATGTATCGATTATAACACATATATCTAACCCGGTCCATGACCTTGTGCAATAGATGGACTACCAAAATCATGATTGTTCTGCTAACATTGCTGGTGATCCGGGATCAGACTACCAAGACCATCACATCCTCCTCGGCCAGACCTACTAGTGCAACCCCAAATCCCTTCTTGACATGGTGCAAAATAACTCACTCTTAAAGGTGAAGATGAAGCTGGTTCCTTTCTAATCAAATATGGTATAAAGGTCCTGAAAAATCACTGAAGATGACCCATACGAACACAAGCCCGACACTCCATAGGGTATATATCACACTAAGGATTCTTATTCCCTAGTTTACCACACTGATGAAACACTATAGAGAAATAAAACTGGATACTTTGGTGGTGACTCCCCTAATGAAAAACTACAAGGGAACGTTTCCTACCTCCAGAAGAACTACTGGCATGACGTGACACTGATCCTTTAAACCCTATACTCACTCTGTACCTTAGGCTGTGATTGGAGATAAGGAACTGATCAACTATTTTAGATAACATTGGAAGGTGAAATTCATTCACCATAGTTTGAATTTTGTACAGGGGAACATCCTCAAATTCTCTAGCATGCGAAATCTCGTCACTAGCTAGAAATGAGGTGGGTTGGGTTGTGAGTGAAACAACTAACAACTAATAACATATTTGGAAAGTGGATAATTATACGATTATAACGAGTGTAATCATTATAGGTTAATTTAATAAACAGTTTCCAATGAAATTGGTGGTCCCCACACGAACATTCCAAAATCAATGAACCATTGGGATGAGTTATAGACCCCAAACATTGGGTTGTACGATCATTCTCCATCGATATTAGCCCTTGATTTTCCTCAAATTGGAGTAGATCTAATAAAATGTGAGAAACTATAACTTGGTGATATCTAGGTAGAGTTTGAAAGAGAATAAGAAAAAATAAAGAGAACTCAAGTACATACTGTTGTGCATCCAACGTGAAGAACATAAGCTCGGTCGGTTGCCGAATGAAAGATATCGCTTGATCCCTATATTTTTCCTTAAAAAATACAAAATAAAAACGAATTATGTAAATCCATCATAAAATTGTATTAATAAGAAGGAGGATGATTTATAGATCATTAAGGGAGTTTTGGAAATTTTACATCGGTTTTTATCCTGCACACGGTTTGTCTGCACAGTTTCTCAAACCGTGTGAGATGGTACTACCCGAAAAGTAATCTTCCACTTGGTATGATCAAACTATGTTCCACCCATGAACGGTTACATGAGAAAAAGGGCCATTCACATGGTCTAGATTCACTGCTGTGCGCCAAACGTGTGACGTGCCGCTGTCAGAAAAAATACCTTCTACATCATTTCCTCTAAACCGTGCCCAGAGTCTATTTCCCCCAAAAAGATGGGATATGGGATCCGAACGAGCCCCAAAACCCCCTCAAATCCTTAAATAACATATTAGGAATCCATATTACGTCCAAAGTAATGATTTAGACTTAAATTTTAAAACATTCATTCTTAAGTGAAAATTTGGGTTCTTAAATTTTTTCCATATCCCAAATCATTATAGATATTTAAAGTATGAAAAGTATCTTTTGTTTCATTTCCTTAACATATTGTATAGAAACAATTCAAAGGAAAGTGGAATGTAATTTCATTAAATTACTGTATTTGATTACCAAGAACAAAATAATATGATTCAATAAAATTATGACTACATTTTAGGTCATTTTTACTCTTATCATTCTAGTTCAACCCTCAATAAATCCATTTTTTCCTTAGCCAGAGTAATTAATTTTCACGACATCAACTATTCATTTTGGTTGAAATTAAGTTTATCTTTTTATAAATTATATATTATACTATTTGAAAATATGGAATCTAGTTTTCCAGATTCAATACACATAAGTGTAAATAAATGAATTTAATGTTAATCACGTAAGTGTGACAAGAACATGTTTTTGGTATGAAAATCTTTAAAAGTTTTTAAAAAATTATATGATGTTTTAATATAAAAATTATCAAAATAAACTAAATTGGTTTAATTGATATAAAATTATTATATTTTAATTTTAAATCCAATTAAGAATTTAATTTACCATTATAAAATAAATTAAATTAAAAGGAATTTATCAATTAAAATTAATTATATTTACAATGTAATGAAAAAATGAATCTTTTCAGAAAAAAACCAAAATTAATCATAAGATAAATTGGATATCAAAATTTATGAAATTATATTTTTTCGGTCAATTAAATTTTATAAAGGTGTTAATAATTAGTTTTACTATAAATATAAATTTTTTAATGAAAGAGTATTTTTGAAGAATATAAGGTCCATACAGAAAATTATGTATTTTATTAGCAATATGTTTTCCTTATATAAAACCATTATACATAACATTTATATAGTAGTTAAAACTGTTCATATCATTGTGTTTCCTAGCTAGGTTATAAAATCCATGTTAGAATGACTATATTAATATTATATCATGTCTTTTATACAAATCATGGATCTTTGTAACACAACCTAAGACATGTGTTCCATGTAACAAAAAATATTGAAATGATTAAATTCATTTAAAAAAGATGTCACAAAATATCAGGGTGTTACACATTCAAAGCGATATAATTACTATTTTACCATATTTAATTATATTCCTGATACCATAAATATGATGTGATACTCAATTTTTGAAAAAATATTGGGCTAAAAACATTTAATGATATGTCATATCATATCGTATAATATAGATCAAATACCTAAATTTATTGTTCATATATCTCAAAATTCATGGATATTTTAATATATAAATTAAAATATAAAAAATATATCATATTTTATGACATGAAATAGAACCTTCCCATCTATCCAAAATTAGAACCACTACACATTTAGTTGTGAATATGGGAGTTACATTTGAATCCTAAATCTAATTAGACATTGGTTATTGACTATTTCTAAGGGTATAAACATACAAAAATAGGTTTAATTACATATAAAATTCCTATGAAATGAAAAATAAGCACCATTAAACTCTATAATATAAATAAGTAATTTTAATATCAGTGCATGATGTGTTATATAATTAAAGAAACAAAGATAAACTATAAACCAACCATAAGGATATGACCACGAAAACCCATGACTCATTAAAAATTTCCTCATGTTACAATAATTCAACACGATCACAAAATCCCTCCTAATGTTTTGAAGAATAGTTATATACATGGGTTAGAATAAAAGAATACTCAGCAGGATCCTCCCTGAATCATATTACCAAAATTATGAAGAATCATACTAAATACTATGTGAATAAAGAGAAAAAAACTCATCACATAAATTGGAAAACAATTTATCAATCATTAATACGGTTATCTCTCCAAGTAACACACAAAATATGGTAATATAATAACGAAACAATTCATATAATATCTCTTCCCAATATGTTGTTCACACTAAACATTCATCATAAATCACAATATATTACATCTTATTATTCATATCCCCTCAATATGTCTCATTGCATATCTGTGGAAGTACACATCACAAGAACATCCACATAATCAAATCCATATCCCATCACATCACAATGTATGAACAATATCCATCACTTCCCTTTGTGAATAGAAACTATAAAAAAACCTTTACAACCCATACATAATTACACATATATTATAATTTTAGTCTTTTATCTTAAGCTACCATAACCCTCATATAAATGTATTTAATAATTGAGAGCCATTATAGATCATATGAGAACATATTATATAATAAACTACCACACCTTTAATCTTCATACATACACACTATGTATCGACGAGGGAGTGTATTAGGTGGAGTAGTCATTCATATGGTACCTCAATCCCCCAGATGTTGGAATAATTTATGGAAACCCCTATTAAAATATAGTGTTCATATTCCCAATCAAACTCAAGTGGTGGTGTGTAATAAATAAGAAAAAATAATGATATATATAAAACATAACCATTATAGATAAAAATACATATCATTATACTCAATCAAAAACTATCTTTATGTATGACAACTTGAATACCAATCAATAGACTTTAAATATAACAAGCATCAATGAAACATAATTCAATTATTGTTTAATCTTAATAAATTAATAACTACTTAGTAATATCTCATCATTATTATGTCTTTTTATTTATATTAATCATGATTCCAAGTAGAAAAAAATAATTCTTATAATAATATACCTAATAATATAATATTTTCAACATTTTATATTTAATAATTTGATGTTATCACTATTTCAAAATTTCAACAATTCGGAATTCAATTATTTCTATAGATGAATTAAATTACATATACCAAGGCACTAATGCAAATTTCTATATCTAGGAAGTTACAAATAATCATGGATGGTAATGAATAATATACAGTCACATAAGGTAAGTTTCAAACAATCATAAGCATAAATATATTGAATAATTATCTATACCTAAAACAACAATATCAATATAAACACTAAAAAATTCATATATCATCAAGATTTCTTCATCAATCACATCAATCCTCAAAAAAAAATTCATTGAGCATAAAAATAATAACTCAGTCTAAATAAATTTGACATTATGTTTTCAATTCCAAAAAAACATTTTTCATTACTATATTGTGTTTATTAACAGATTTAGAGTAGTTTTTATAATGAATTAAATTAGAAATAATAGCCACTAATGTTAGTGAAAACTACTAAATAGATTCATGAGAAGTAATCCATAAACATAATGAAAATATTTCACGTATAAAATAAAAAAATAAGAATTATTATTAAATTAATTTTCATATTTTAATTAATTATTATATTTTATACTCACTAGATATAATGGGAAATAAATTAACATGAAAACCAACCCATTATATATTATAAAATTCTAAAAAAATCATCTTCAAGTTGACACCAACCATTTATTGACATAAATCATAGCCCTGATAGAACAATACTTTCACATAATATAATGTTATTTTTCAAACCCATTACCTAGTGTGAATCATTTATAATATTGATCACATGATTATAAAGGAATGTGTGAGTTACCAAAGCCTAAATTATTCATGTAATCCATCTGTGTTTGATGTTGATTATACCACTTGGTTACAATTCCAAAAAGAGATTAATAACAATTATAAAATACTATTGTAGTGTCTTTTTTAATTCATGGTTATGTGGAATACAAAATTTATAACATATTAAGTGGTTGAAAAAATATTAAAGGCAGTCACAGAAATATATTCCAAATTTTTAAATCATAAATTCCAACATAATATCTATGTGAATAAGATATTTAATGTACATATTAAATTAAAAAAAAATACAATTTCTAAATTTAATTTTGATCTCTTATTTATCATCTTTTTAATTTAAAATGGAGGTAATACCTTTGAAATTTTATTTTAAAATAACTAGTTTAATTATAATTATAATATCATAGAATTTAAATTTCAAAAATATTAATATGAAAAATTTATAGTCAAATAATTCATTTTTGTTAAATATAAATTAAATTAAATAATTTACTACTCAAAAAGAAAATTTAAATTGTAAAATAAGATCCAGAATGATTTCCCCCCAAATTCCAATTTTTTATACTCCCCTAATCACAAGTTATGCTTTATTTTACATGGGAAACATTAATTCCATGGACCCGAAATCATTGATTTAGTGGTAAACTAATATGATTAAAAATGATGTAATTAATAAATACTAATGTTTCCAAAATGGTTAACATTTATAGTTACAACACCAATATACAATAATGAATCACTGATACACCCAAAAAAATTTAGGTTACGAGTTTTATAGTATTAGTAAAACCCTTTACAATTAAAATTACCCATATCTCTCTTACATAAATGCACATTTTCCAATATATAATGAACTTCTTGTAAATGATTTATTTTTTTTAACCAATTATGAAAATACCATATTCAAATATAGAAATCATATAAGTTTCTAATAATCCTTATACCCTATGAAAGTAATTTTAAGGTGTTTTTTGGGAACAAAATGCTCAGTAAGAGATATAAAAAAAGAAAGAAAACATGTTAGTCTATTTGAAAATCGTGAAATACTATAAATTTTTTTCCTTATATGCATAACTACATAGGCATATATAATAATTTTCTTACTGAAAAAGCATCATTTCCAAAATATTTTAGTAAAATGATTTCATAAAAATCATAATGGAAAAAATAATAATGTGTGGCCCAGGGTGTAGTTGAGTGGTACACAACGCACCTCCACATTTGTAAGGTATGATGATCAAACTAAAGCCTGTAGAAATTACTCACATTATTTTTAAATGTTCTCAATGACATGTTTAGGGGTAGAGTATGTGGTTAGATGTAGCATCACTGACCCATCATCCACTAAATTGGTGCTCCGTATGTAGGGAGACTATACCCTCTTTATTATAGTATGCCATAAAAAATAACCATAATAAATAATTGATGAAATAAAAAATAAACTGAAACATACATTACCAACTATTTCCCAAGTAGGGTACAAACACAACCAAATAGTAAATATTTCATTTCATGATAATAGTTATATAGTGATGGAAACCTAAAATAAAGACAACCTACAGGATACCCAAAATAGTTCCTGACTCCATTTTTGGGATCCTTGTCCAGGGCCATCCCATTCCCAAATTAACTTTCTATGACATGGACCTTTCCATTGTCCTATCATGCAACAATCAAATCTGCATATGTACCCCATAGCACCCAAGTAGGGTGTGATTGAATCTCAGTAGGCCTCTAACAAAAATGTGTACACAATATCCTGTCTAAACATATAGTTCATGAAAATAATAAAAAATTACAATGAAATAAAAGAAAAATGAGGTTCTATTAGTTAATAATATTTTCATTAAACCCTTTTCTATCATTATTAGGATTTCAAACATTTATTCCATATTAATAACTAAATCAATTTAAAAAATGTTTTCCATGGGTTAGACATTTATAACTTCTACAAAATGGTATAAGGCAAGCATTAACTATGCATATAAATTAATTCAATTACCTATTTCACTATGTATAAACACATCGTAACAAACAAATCACACTCACCATGGAGCCTTAGTATAGGTGGTTTCATCAAATTCAAATGTTAGGGGAATAGAGATCCCTCCCCTTCCATAATCCATGCATTTAGGGGTTGAGTTTAGAGCCTCAGTCTAACAAAAACCATTATCATAGAACCTCAATTCCAAATTACACACTACTAAATCAAGTACACTTTCATATTTATCCAATCACAAAACACATACCATATCCCAAACTATACTAAAATATAAACATAACAATAAAAATCCAAAACAATAAATATGGGGTATTAATATTATGCCACAACCCATTAACACATTTTCTATTTTCATTACGTCGCGCATTTCCCTTTCTCATCTATAGCTTAGTGAGAATGCTAAAAAATTCCCATAAATGATTAAATTTTCCATACTCATTAATTTTAATTTTAACACATTTAACGGATTCCTCATTTCACATGAAGTAACCTTATTATGCATTCCATGTACAATTCATAATCCAACTGACACATTGACATTGACAATAACTATTCATTGGCCCATTTAACAATTACATCAAATAAAAAGCCTTGTCCCTTAACCCATTACAATTTACATGTCTTAACCCTATTATCCCATTTATCATTAATAAGACATAGACAATCAACCGACTACCCTTTTACATTTTGTAGCTCATATGACCCGTTAAATTTAGAAAAATACACCGTTATACTATTTTCCGTGTCTGAAAACATATATTAATATTCCCCATGAACTAAAATTAACATATTAACTTATTCATTATGGGTTATACATTATCAAACATCAATTCCATGTTTAACCCTACCAATGTCAAGGTCTGGGAAAGCAGGCGCACCACATGGTTGGCCCTAGATTATTCTAATCATTATCCACGCATCACATGAGGATAATTATGGGTTTAATTCACCATTTAAACACCCATTATACCAATTATCAATAAGGACATCAAACTCACAACAATAGATAACCAATAACGCAATCTTACATGCACAAATCCACTTCAAAACAGTGGGATATAAGGTCTAGAACGCCTTTATTTAATATGATGATGAACACAATCTTAATCATGGGTTAAAATCTAGATTAAAACACCCTTTGAAGCCCCAACCTAGGTTTCACCATAAAAAGAGGGGTTTAGGGATTTATAAGAAGACGAGAGGAACAAAAACTATAATCCAGAAAAAAGGAAAAAATGGGAATATTAAACATACTCGTAGCTTTGATCCACAACCAATGCTTTTCCAAATGGCCTTGAATCGAAGGATAACCAAACATGGGAATATTGGGTCAATTCAGTTTTTCACTAGGGTTGAGACAAGAATAAATGAGTGATAAATAAGGTGGGTATCTAAAAATCCTGATATAGAAAATTGTAATTTTCCAAATTTTAATGGGAACTTGGTTTACCCACATGGGTTTACAAACCAAAAAAAAAGAAACTATCTAAGTGAATTTGGGTCACATGGTTACATGGGATATCCTGCACTATTTAAAAAACTATGAAGAAAACTTATGTAATTCTATTGTCCAAGGTTGCACAGTTTTCATTGGGATTCCACATGAGTTATATAACCATGCACCACTCGTGTGACTTTTATTGTTTAGCCCTATTTTCCTTCTATTCTTTCCTCGAACCCTGGAACATCCCTGATTTTCTATACACCTGGTGAATATTTAGTAAAAAAATTCTTTGGAATTCAAATAAAAATTTAGACAAGTACATACATCCCTGAAATCAGGAATCTTATAACCTTCCAACGTTATAATGGAGCATCCATGAGACGCTCTTTGCAACCATAACTAAGCTTCCAAGGTAAAATATCAGGCCTTTGGGTATTCATATATGTCTTCCTCTCTCAATATTCTCATGGAAATTTCCATGATTCCAAAAAAATAGAACCGAGGATGCTATCTTTCCTTAGAATACTATTTCAAAACAACCCACAAAATAAATCTGATGCTCCTCAAGAACCCATCAACCTAAAACCTAACATCACCCATGATAAATCCACATTAAATCCTATCCAACACTTCCTATATCAAGAAACATTGAAATTTCACACATTGAATCATAACATTATGGAAGAGCTATCTGACACCACAACGGTCTGGCCCTCTTCTTAACACATGGCCCAAATTACATGGTACCATTTTACCATGTTTTTAGAAATCAAATATTGACCAAAACTCGACATCACCCAAAGGAAACACACAAAACTTCCTACCACATTTATCAACATATGTTGATTCACAATTTTAATCAGGTTGGTCTTATTCCTTAATGAAACATCCAAAACTCAACCAAACACTAATGGCACTAAATCAGTAAAACATTATCTAATACTCAAAGCTAAAGCCAAATCACCATAACGGTATTTTCCCAAGTCCCTTTAACCCGATACACTATCCACAACATCAACCGACCACTCTCACACTATGTTGATCCCCACCACACACTCTATCATTCCCCAACCACCTTCTAATGGTTGGAACTTACTTTATCAAAAAGTAACACCAAATATTAAACTCCACATTCACAACACACCTTGTGAATTTCTCAATGCATCATTCCTGAACATCAATAATGAATTCCCCCATTAGTGGATTCTCTCGTTTCTATTGAAAAATCTCGAAAGGGGGTCTATACACCATCAATTTGTAGTATATGAACATTATTTCAATATAATTATCATTTATTTCCAATAAGAACATGTAACTACTAACACCAAACTAGAGGTGGTTCATAATTTACCACATCCATTCATTTTACTATGTCATGTCAAACCACCATGACTATATTGTACAAGTACATCCATCTTCCATTTCGGACACAATACCGCATTTTCACCTTCCCAAGGAACTTACTTACATGAGTCCTAAGACTCTAACACAACGTATTTCCTGATTTCATTCCCTGACTTTCAGTAGAAAAACACCTCCACGAACTCCACTGTCCTCTAAACCACCATCTTTCTCCACCGCACCCATTATCATTACTAACACATTAAATGCTACTATCAATATGTTTACTAAAGATGATTATGTTATCATTAGTAACCAACATCCAAAATTTTAAACATACCATTCACTCCAAACTACCTACTTAAGGTGGTTTATATCTAACCATGTTCATCCCATACTCCTAGCCCAGTTCGATGCCCCCGACTATCTTTTCTATGAAACACATGAATTCACTATTTTGATCACACTAGATCAGTTGAAAAGGGTTATATTGTACTTCTTGACATTACAATGTCACCCAAAGGTACCTACCCAAGTCCATATCTAATTTTTGACAGAATTATATATCCCAACATCCTTTTCCAAAATACATAATTATGTCTCACCATGCCCTTCAACAGTTTTTAACACGTGAATCTCAAATTTCCTTTGGAACCACCCTGAGCCCAAGCCAATGCCTGGCTCATCAGACACCACATCTAAGGCCCATTAAGACTCTTCCAAGGATCCCAATGTGCCTGTTATAGGTTTCTCATTTTCATCCTAATACCACTGCATCAACAACACAATCTAGTCCACACATCCAGGACTGAGCTATCACTTACCACCTTAAGAGTTTTGTTTTTACAAATTTCATTGAACAGTTTCAACAACCATGGTTCATGCTTCGACTATAGTTTGAACCCCATAACCTGATTGTGGGTGATAATCTTTTCATAGAAAAAAAAATAACATCAACTTCTAATTGTTCCCGGGTTTTGAGAACAGATACCACAACATTATTCCACATTCAGTCCATCATGGGGACCTCAATCTTTGAACTCGGCTACTGAGGTTGAGAAAGGGTCAGATCTTTGAACTCGGCTACTTCAGGTTGAGAAAGGTATCTCCCCTTGAATGTAACTATATGATTCCATATAACAAATCGAAAATACATTCATCCCTCTTGGTGTAAATTCAATGATTTTTAGCATACCAGGTATGATGTTAAGATGTTGAGCATGTTCGTCACACGCTAAATGTATTCTATGGTGTTTTCATTGAACTCGACCCAAAATTATCCACCATCGATGCCACCTCCAACTATGAGACACCATGGACTAAAATGAATTTCATGCCTTCCTACCTACACACATATCAACAGGACTTTACCACCACCGCTCAGGCACAATTACTAAACAAGACTAAAAAAACTCCACCACCATCCAACAAACAACTATAACACCTCGACCCCATTTACCCAGAGTCGATTCATTATTTTAACACATTGTAATTATTACAAGGAATCAATTCCTGATGGAACAATCAGTTTAGTAGTCATTGAAAATAGATTACATACATGAACGTTAAATTACATAATCAAACATAAAACAAAACATAATTTTTTTTAGAACAACATTATTCCCCTAGCTTAACCCTACATATCAATCATAACAAACTTCTTGGAATCCCAGGAAAATAGAACATATGAATGGGGAGATCTCAGATTCCCATTAAGGGTAAATAATTTAGTGTAATCTATAAAATTTTAAGACAAGAGGTGTAATAAAAACAGAACCTTTTAAACATTAACATGAACATAATATGTAAATAATAAATCAAATATTACCATATAAACATGCACATGGATATTCTACTAGTAGAATAATCACATTTAATAACTAATTGCATAATTAGGGAATACATAATGTTGGACATCATAACCACATTGTGAAGGCTTCATGCCAAGACTAAAAATAAAAAATTCAAGGCCTTGTTCCAATAAATTAATTTTATTATGATACCTACTAATGCACCAAGGAGCTATAGCAGGCTCCACGCATCACTTACTATGTCCAATGCATTCCTCATATGGAAATGGTAAAACATAACAGAAAAATTCATATTTAAACTAGCATATGAAATGTCAATAAATTAACCATAAACCATGAATTTTATAAAAATAACACATCTACTATAAAACATAGCATAACTAATTATATACAATATGAAATATTCTATTAAAATAAACCAACCTCAATCATGAATAATATTTATTAAAGGATGTTGAAATACTTTAAAATGATCATTAAAACTCTTTTAGAGAAATATCCCTTTTTCATGAAATAATTGAAAAGTCACACAACTCAAAAAAGAAGATATTAAAAATACACTTTTGAATCAAACTTTCCCATACCACATTGAAACATTTTAAGTTAATTAGCATTTTACAACATTCATGTCCATATAAATAAATCCCTAAAACCATTTTGAAAACATGGAAAGTAATGAGAAGGATTTAGAAGAAGAAATATTTAAACCATTTAAAATAATGTTTTATTTAAGGAGTCCCTTAAATGAATCCTTTTGAAAACTCATTTATGAGACAAGGACATGGATAATAAATATGTCCCAATAAAAACATACACATAAACAATCTCAGATAATGATGAGATTGATGAATTAACCCTTACCTTCTACTTTCCTTTAGTTAAGGGTTTGTTTAACCTCCTAAATAATGACCACGGTATGTTATTAAATTATACCATAACCATATTAATATTTCTGATAACTTATATGATTCATTCATGACTTTATACTACATATTTAATAATAATTTCCTTGTTAATGTAACATTTCGGGTAATAATTGCTTTCTTTATCATACGTGTTCTAACTTGTTATTACTGATCGTATTACATATATCATGATTTAAATAATTCCAAAATATAATACATGATATTTATATAATATATATTTAGAATAAAAATATTTATAATAGATAGATATATAAAATGGAAACACCGTTCATGGAGATAGTAGTCCGTATGTACGCATGAACGTTGTTTCTATTTTCTTTTCATAGTATGTAAGTAAGTAAATGACATATATTTATCTACATAAAAATATATTATTATAGTACAAATATTATTTCATATATATCATTCTTAATAAATATATATATATTTATAAAAAACCTTGAATGGTGATCATTGAACATTAATCTCAATGTGTCATGGAGACGTTAATCCTTACATACACATGAGCGAAAATATAATTCTATCAATGGTAAAAGAGTGTTTAATTGGATATTATATTATATATAAATCGTAATTACAATTTTATATTAATTATTTAAATTAATTATACTCATTATTATACCCATCCAAATAATGTAGTATTGAATAACAAACTACACCACGACGTAGAGATGGTAAGGCATACGTACGCATGTATGGTGACTTTTTCATTCATAGGATGGATAGAATAATGAATATGGTTGTACAATATTAATAATAATATCAAAATATAATGAAGGTACTAGAGTTATTATTTTGGAATGGAAACCAAATATAAAAAGGAAGTGGAAGAAGAAATGGTCTTTGAAAGAGGTGATTAAATAATTATATCTTCTTCAGGTACTTCCTTTTGATTTGAACAAAAGATATCCTTAGGATTGGATTCTGATCAATGTAAGGCCTCTAGGATGAAGTGAGGGTACTTGGGAGGATATTTTAACTAGGTTTGGCTGAGAATATGGATTTGGGGGTCTTAATTTAAGAGAATGGGAAGTACCCTTCTATATGAGAGGTGAGGAGGACATTAAGAAAATCATGAAATGTTATTTTATTATAAAATAAATTTCAGTTTATAATATCTCCAAATGGATTTATTTTGAGAAAATGGTGGTTATGGGTCGAAATAATCTCAACCAATATGTTTTATACAAGTTTAGGTCACCATATTTACATTATCCTTTAGATTTAACCCATAGTTAATTAGTTTGACTCTTACCATGTCTTCTTATTTTCTTACACTATATTTTTCATAAAATTACAATAAAATGACAAAATAATATAAATTGGTTAATTTATGACATATATAACAATATTTAAGTCCTTTGGACAAACTGTATATTTTTAGGAATACTATAGCATTTAATAATATAGTATTTGTTTTAAAAACTCATTTATGTCAATTTTGACTCTATTTAGTATTTGTTTTTTTAAGTCATCGAAACCTAATTAACTCAAAATATATATATTAAATCAACCCTAACATGACATAATAACATATAGAATTTTTGTATGGAATAAAAAGTGTCAATTTACATTTATTTTGATATTTATAAAATAAATTATTTGAATCTTTTATTAATAAGGTAATTACTTCATCATCATTATTTCATAAATGTGTTTATTTATTAAATGTATAAAAATTAAAAATAAAATCCCATGATTTAGGATATCATTTTAGATTTCTAATTACCATTTATAGTTTAATTAATCTTATGTGAGACTCTATATTAAAAATGGTTTAGTTAATAAAATTTGAATTTAACACTTTTAACACTTCATTAAATAAAATATAATAAATTTGTTAATATAATCCATGTGTATCAAAAAGGATAATATTTTTTTACCTAAGGTTGATTTTGGTCGAAATTAACCTATAAAATAGATTTAGGATATGTGTTGGGGTTATTATAATATCTATTTTACCTTTAATTAACCTATTTAATTTTAACCATGGTAAATAAAAATAAAAAGTTACGACTCACCCAAAAATATTTTCTTCATATTAAACCACATTTTACTTATTTATGTCAACCATGTATTTTGGAATTTTTAAATATAATTCACCAAAGAGGAGAACTTATGTTTTATGAAAATTTTCAAATGTACCTAGAAGGTGGGTAAAAGACGTTAAATAATTAAATAAAATTTTACGTATCTAATCTTATTATAAAATGAATCAAATGAATTGAATTTTACTTATATAGGTATTATGTATCTATTTATACTTTAAAATAAATTTAAATAAAAATATTAATTTTATAAATAAAAAGTCGATTTTAAACAATAAAGCTGTGTATTTTAACTATTCATCAAAAATTGAAACTTTACAGAAAAATATCAAACATTCACCCTAAGATAATTATGATATTTAAAATTAAAAAATGGTGTCAATTTTACCAAATTCCAAACATATAAGTTTCATTGATTAAATTGAAATTAATTCCTATTGTCAAAATCAGAATGAGGGTTTTTTAGAATTAAAAATTATCAACAAATTGACATGTGTTTATATAAAATTTAAATATGAAATTACATCCAATGACCTAAACTCTATTAAATGATAAAAATATAATCTAATAATACTTTAAAACCACTAAAATTTATAATATAACAATATAAATTATTTCAATTGAAATGTTGTTTTTAATTAAAATTTAGTATTTTTCACTTTTACTTAAAATATGAATGTAATCATAAAAGTACCAAAAAATTATCCAAACAAAATTTTTATATCCTAATTCTACCTAATAATTTAATTTCATAAAATTTAATATATAAAAGTGTCAAATATTGGATTTAAAAAGGGTTTATCATTAAATAGAAGAAAATTTTCTTTTTTAAAAAAATACTTCTTTTGTCTAAAAAATTGAATTTGTCCTTATATTATGTATAAGAAAAAAAATCAATGGTAAAACTATATAGGTTATATAAAAAAATTAAAAATATTTTTAATATTGTTCATAACATGTTTTTAAATGGCTACTTTGATAGGTTGTGATGCGTTTGAACTTGGTGTTGCTTGTAGTGCAAGCTATTGAATTACTTTAAAGAGATAACATACTATGAAATCTTGGGGTGTAATATTCACCCCTCATTAAATAAATTTTTTCCATGCAATTTGTAATTTTTATTCTAAAATAAATGGTTGAAAATATTTTATACCTTTGTGGAAAACCCACATCGAAAATAGTGTCAAATAAATTTTGTCTTTATAAGAGGGAAAGAAAATGAAAAGGTCACCACAAAATTAGGATTTCGAATAGGAGAACATTGGTGGAAATTAGAGACACATAAATAGAATAAAAATTAAATATTTATAGGGAGTGATTGAGGCCGTCAATCACAAACCAGTTAACAATAAATGTAAAATTGAGGGTCGTAAAGCCATCAATCTATGAAGATTAAAAGTATCATCAGTTCAAAAAAACATATTCTATTAAGATAACACTCTTTTTAGATACATTTTAAAAAAAAATTGAACATTATGGATTAATTTACTATCAAGATAAGAACTCAATAAAACATACTTGATGTAATTACCTGTCATAATCATATTTTCATAATTTGGTAGTGCTTCGATCTATTTTCACTTCATCCCTTACAGTAGGAAATAAATGTTCAAAATTGATTTTTTATGCCTGAAGCACATTTGATAAATCATAAGGTCCACAACTATTGCCTTAATTTTTCTAAATTATTACTAAAAACCAAAATGTGAGGTCAAATAATTCAATAAATCAAACTTTAACCTCAAACAAAATATCAAGTGATCAACTTACTCAATTCCAACCTTTAGACTTATCCAACATACTTGTGTCCAAACTCATAGTCCAAAACATTATAAGTATGCTTAACATATCATAATGAATATCTCTTTTATCACATAACGACATGTGAATACCTTCATCATGTATTCTATTAAAACATGGTAACAACCTGAATTACCATAAAAACTTATTGGAATATATATGAACTTCCATATTCATTATATGAAACATAGAATACTATATATACTCCTTAAATCCAAAAATGTTGCAATATCCAACAATTATGGAATAAATAAACCATTAATTAATTCTGAGGTTTTCAATAATATCTAATATACTTTGACCAACTCAATTATCTCTTATTCCAAAATCACTACCTCAGTATGAGGACCATATTAAGGTTTATCTTTCTCTAGACCGTATATTTTCTAAAAAAATTAATTAACTATTGAGTTACATTTCATAGTACCACACAATATGACATCCTTAATGAAATATTATTGTAGTATAATACATATATACTCTATAATTATTATAACTCATACATCATTAATACAATAATCAAATGACACAATTAATTAATAAAACATTTATAACACTAATCATTACTCTTCATATGTTATAGTATCATAACATGATTATTATCCAATAGAATCATTTGGGGTATACTATGGTGATTTGGACATTGATTTTCATAGTGTCCCAACTCCTTATTAATTAAACATTGTACATTTGAAACCTTTTTCTTACCTTTTAAATCTCGAACATAGTGTACATTTTCTCCAATCATATAACAAACTCCCATTTCTTTCAATCACATACCAAGGTGATTCTTTCCATAATTATCACATGTGGGAAAATCCCTCTTTTCCTTCTTTCCTTTATCCATCTTCTTCTCTCTCATCCACTTCTTATATTTCTTCCCTTCAATTCCATAGGTCTTAGAGAATTCATTACTTATCTTATTAACACGTGATTTTATTTCTTCATTTGATGAGAATATGTGGGGGACTATTTCCCTTACAAATGTTGGCATAAAACCATTAATGATATGATGCTTCTTACTCTTTGGATCATGCGTATTGTTAGAGTTATCATTCATTCTACTAGGCCCCATTTATAAATGATGACATACACTAGGATAGGTCATATCATAATTTAAAATAAAAAACTAATAATATTCTCAACACTAATTTAAGATTTTCACACATATAGTATCATAATAATAAAAATGGTTTCTTTGTTTATATATTTACTCATAAATCCTTCATAATGTTTTGTAATGAAAATGTGAATTATCCTAAGTATATCCCCTAAGAGTGTCAAACTAGGTGTGTAGTAAGGCATGTTGTCATGTACCATGATACCTCGGGTCATGCCCTAAACTCCTGGTCATAGTTTTCACTCCTTGGTACATCTGTTCCAGAACCACGTCCACTTGTAGTATCGAGAAAAGGATTTATTTCTTGGAAAACCCACAAAATATCTACATTAACAAAAAAAATTGATGTTCTACTATACTAATCCTCAATATCTATCTTAGGGTAATGATTAATAATCTAAGTGTTCTAAATCTATTTCCAAGGTTTTTTCTAAAAATCCTCTGATACCAACTATATCTCTCTTACCATAGTTACCTAGAGTCGGTGTATTATTTTAATACATTGGAATGATTATAAGGAATCAAGTCCTAAAGTATCGATCAGTTTAGTAGTCATGGAAAACAGATTACATATATGAACGTTACATTGTATATTCAAACATAAAACACAACATAAAAATATTTTTATATCACAATTATTATCCTATATTAACCCTGCATATCTACCATAATAAATTTTTTGGAATCCTGGTAAAACATAACATAATAAAGGGGTGATCTCAAATACTCAGTAAGGGTAGATAATTTAGAAAAATCTATACAATTTTAAGGTCATATAATTAATAAAAACAATAGCCTTTAAAACATAAACATGAAAATAATATGGAAAAAATAAAAAAATTCCATATAAACATGCACATGGATATTCTACTAGTTGAATAATCACATGTAATAACTAATTTCATTACGAGAGAATTCATAATTCCAGACATCATGACCACATAGTAAAGGCCTCATGCCAGTACTAAAAATAATTTTTTTTTCAAAGCCTTATGCCAATAAACTAATTTGTCTTATGAGACATACTGATGCATCAAGGAGATATAGTGGGCTCCACCCGTCAATTACTAAGTCCATTAGATTCCACATAAAAAAAGGCTGAAACATTACATAAAAATTCTTATTAAAACTAGCATAAAAATGTCAATACATTAAACATAAACCATGAATGGTATAAAAATAGCACATCCACAGTCAAAAATAGCATAAATCATTCAATACAATATGGAAGATTTTATTGTATTAAATAAAACTCAATCCTGAATAATATCTAGTAAAGAATATTGACATAGTTTAAAATGATCATTAAAAATCATTGAGATAAAAATCACTATTTCATGAAATAATTTAAAAGTCAAAAAATTTATAATGTAAGACATTTAAAAGACATTATTGAAAAAAAAGTGTCCCATAACACATTGAATCTTTTTAACAGAATTAACAGTTTAAAATATTAATGTCTATAGAAATAAATCCATAAAACTATTTTGAAAATATGGACATTTATGGGAATGATTTAGAAGAATAAATATTTAAACCATTTAAAATGATGTTTTAGTTGAAGAATCCCTTAAAATAATCCTTTTGAAAACACTTTTATGAAACATGGACATGGATAACAAATATTTCCTAGTAAAAAACATACACATAAACAATCTCAGATAATTATGAGATTGAAGAATTAACCCTACCTTGCACATTCTTTTAGTCAAGGGAACATTTAAACTCTTGTATGATGTCCATAGTATGTTATTTTATTATACCAGAACCAAATAAATATTTATGATTGTTTCGGTGCGGATGTGCGTCGGGTTTTTGTTCCGACGCTGTTCCGCCAGGACGCGTTCGCGCGTGCGCCCGTCGACCCGAGGGGATGGGAGCGCGGCTTGTGGCCCCGCAGTCCCGCTTTCCAAAGGCGGGCGGCATCCGTCCCTTATTCAGGGACGTCTGCTCCTTGATCGAAACCGGGATGATGGGATGTCGGCTCCTCCTTCCGTGGACGTCTCCTCGGAACTCGTCGCCTAATCCGGGTCTCCCTCATAGATTTAAGAATGTTCGTGAATCTCGTTCCCAGCGCCATATCTTCATGGACACCGGTTAATTATGCTACTTCCGCCCAGACGCTCCTAGGAGTCTGGTCGGGGCAACAACCTGCGGTGAGGATACCGGGTAGCTCTGGGTGTTGGGGGCGTGTCTTAACACTGCGGCTCTGCATGTCTGCCTTCCGTCCCTAATAGGGCTTCTCGAAGGCGTGATGGCCTGAGGAATCTCGCGCTGGGTGCGGGGAACTGTGTTACCCGAGGTTTTCCTCAGCTTCCCATGTTTAACACGGGGTATGCCGCGAGTTTAACGTCCAGCGGGGACGGCATCGGGCTGATCAACACGAGGAGTGGATCAGATGACAGAACCCCTTGCGGGGAACCTCCAACGCTGGGGCCAGCACATGGGCGGCTTCCCGAGTGAAGTGGAGTGGAATGAAATGGCATGACCCCACAGGGATGTGGCGGCCTGGGTAAGGATCAGGATGGATGATGGAGTGAAGATCTTGGACCCCGTAGAGGCTTCCTACGTACCGCGAGTTAGCGCGGATCAAAGTCAGCGTAGTTCGGATATACAGTTTAACGTCATGCTGGACGATGGCAAGCCGACTCACGAGGAGGTCTAGGCTGCTGGCACGCACGAAGTGGGTGGATCACAGTTTAACATCTTGCTGGATGATGGTGTTTGGGGCTTACACTCTAAGGAGGCCCATATGCGGCAAACCTCAGTTGGAGAGGGACTTGGGCCGAAGATGATAGACACCTCGATCCCTGTCACGCCCTCTACTATCTTCGGCAGTGGGAAGCACAATGGAGATACACATGTGCAGTCCCCCACAAGGGCGGATTCATAGGTGAATCGACGCGAATGTGAACCCAGGAGGGGTACACTGATGGACAAACCTACATGAATACGACCGGGACGACCAGGTGGTGGGCTTGAACCTCAGGGACGCTTCCTACGTACCCTGTTTAGGAGACAGGGATCAAAGTCCACATAGTTCATTCTGTCAGGACTTACGCACTAAGGCAACCTGGGTGCGGCAAAGCTCAGTTGAAGAGGGACTTGGGCCGAAGGTGAGAGACACCTCGATCCCTGTCACGCCCTCTACTGGCTTCGGTAGTGGGGAAGCACAATGGAGATACACTTGTGCAGTCCCCCACAAGAAACTAGGGGTTTGTAATACCCTACCCCCGTGGGCGAAGGCCACCCCAATAAATCGTCCCTAAAGAGGGGAAATCCCGACATCCCTGCAGAGACGAGCGGGTGGGGGCCACTTCCAAACCGGGGGGGGACCCTGCGTGCGAGGCACGAGATCGGATGAAGCGGACGGTTTAACGTCTTGCCGGACGAAGTACAGTTTAACGTCGTGTGTTGAGGACGAAGCGGACGGTTTAACGTCTTGCCGGACGAAGTAGAGTTTAACACCATGTTGGACGATGGGGTTTGGGGCTTACACCTTGAGGAGGCCCATATGCTAGGTCGTTTAACGTCGTGAAGCTCGGACGAGGTACAGTTTAGCGTCCTGCAGGACGATGGATGCTTGGTAGTTTAACGTCCTGTAGTGCGGACGAGGTGCAGTTTAGCGTCCTGTAGGACGATGGATGCTTGGCAGTTTAATGTCCTGCAGCGCGGACGAGGTGCAGTTTAGCTTCCTGCATGACGATGGATGCTTGGCAGTTTAACGTCCTGCAGCGCGGACGAGGTGCAGTTTAGCGTCCTGCAGGACGATGGATTCTTGGCAGTTTAACGTCCTGCAGCGCGGACGAGGTGGTGCCGCCAATGGGTCCGTGTCACTTCGCGCGAGCCTAGAGGGCCGCACGGGAAGACAACGTACGGTGCAGGCACCCGGGATGAAGATCATCGGGCGCCACGCAGGCGGGTACCCTCAGGGGGTCAAAGGGGGCGGCCCTTGGCGTTTTGCGCGCAAAAGAGGTGCTTGGCGCGCAATACCGCGGGTCGGCGCGCAATTGGGCAGGCTGGCGCGCAATTGGGCTAGCACTTTGTGCGCGGAAGATGAAGATTGCATGCACCGGGCCTCTGATAGCGCGCGGGGGCAACGGCCCATTCTTTAACGAATAGCCACTTAGTAAGGGGGGTGCGCGCAATCGGGCTGGATTGCGCGCACCCGGGGGGCAATTGCGCGCAAGAGGCTTCTTTTGCGCGCGAAGGCCTTTGGGTGAGGAGTTGGTCAAAGGAAAGAAGCCAAAGGGGGTTGCGCGCGAAGGCGAACCCTGGGGCTTGCTTGCGCGAAATAAACGAGGTTACCTGAAGATCGGCATTGCGCGCGGAGGGGGCGGAATTGCGCGCACGAGCAACCCTTCGAATTCTGGCAACCTTTAAAACGTTGGGGGTCGCCTTGTATTTATAGGCAACCTCGGGCGCACAATTCGACGCGCGGGCACGCAATTCGGCTCGCGGGCGCGCAATTCGGCTCGCGGGCGCGCAACGCGGCGCGGGCGCGAAATAGGGGCCCAGCGCGCAATAGGGCCGCGCATGGGCGTCGGGCGCGGAACATTCCGTGCCGACTCGGCCCATTGCGCGAATCCCGGAAGAATTGCGCGCGCCTCTCCAATATTGCGCGCGTGCCTCCGATATTTCACGCAAGGCCTTCGGGCCTTCCGAAACGTGCTTCTGACTCCAAATATGACCTCGCTTTCCTCATCCGGAGCTTCGTTTGGGAGCAACGGATTTTTCTGGCGTCTACAAACCCCCCCCCCCCCTCGGAATCTGATCGGCGAGAGTTCGCAACGATCGGGTTCCGAGGGAGACGCCGGAATGCCGAAGTCCTGGGTGGCGCGAGACTTTTGGCGCGCAAAAAGGGTGTGGGGCACGAAATTCACTTCCTTGGTGCAAAGCGCTTTCCGCGCGGCGCGGAATCCCGGCCTTGCCTATAAATAGGGTCCCTGGGTCTCGCGTGCCGTACACAGGCTTTCCGCGCGATAAGCTTCCAAGCTCTCGCGCGCGAAATTGCCATTGACGGCGCGAAATTCGCCCGTTCGGTGCGCAAACCCATCCGGATTTCGGCTTGTCTTGCGCGAACACCCGAGGTTTTACTCGAAGGACTTCCCAATTGCGCGTTGTCCACTAGGATTGTGCGCCAACTCCCAAATTTCTCCACCAACCTCCTCCGATTCCGCACACCTCATCCCTTAACCCACACGACTCCCAGAGCTTCTGAGATGGCCGCAAATCAAGTGAATGAGGGGGATGCCGCCATTCGCAGAGCTGAGATGGCGGCGAACGAGGAGGTCTACGGAGCCATGGAGATTGTTTCCAACAATCAATACTTGTTCGATTTGCTGACGCCGGCCCAGAAGGCGTATCCGCTGTCGGACAACCTGCCACTCTGGAACTACGGCATCCTGGATGAGGTTCTGGTGCCGGGGTTCGAGGTTGATGCGCCACAGACCTAGGTGACTCGGGAGGACGAGCTTCCCCGCTACAACATCACCAACAACGGGCATCCTGCCAGGGAGACCAGGCACTTAAATGTCTATGTCCTGAACCCGAGGACGCGAACCATTACCGGGAGTCAGCCTACTGCGGAGAACTCTCCAGCCCTCTACTCGAGCACGTATCGCCAGAGTGTCACCGACGACACCAGGGGCTGGATGAAGGACTGAGACTTGCGGTCTGGGGGCAATTTCACCAGTGAGTGGGCCTGGGCGTTCTGGGTATGCCACACCTGCGATCACTTCGCGGAGGAACTGCGGTACATCGGCCTGTTTGAGGCGGTGTGGACGTCGCAGTTCCACTTCTACCAGCAGCCCGAGCTCGGGCCGGAGCTATTCACCCGCTGGTCCCCAGATACCAACACCTTCCATATTCATCATGGGGAGGTCAGCATTGGTCTCTGGGACATCCACTGCATTGGAGGTATCCCGCTGGAGGGTTACCAATACGATAACTTCCTGCCTCTGAGGAACACCTGGGGCGACAGGTCACGGACTCCCATCCTGACATGGCATCTACTGGACCTGGCTACGGAGCGGCTCGGGGTCAAGGACTTCCGCAAGGACATAGCCTACAAGGAGTGGTTCGGCCAGTTCTTGGAGCATGACCCAGTGGTCAATATGCCAGGCAGGGGGAAGCGGTGCCCGACCGCGGCTCAGAGGAGCCGGAACGGGTCGTACTGGCGGGTCCTGGAGACGGGAGACTACTGCTCATGGGGGTACCGCGTCATCGAGGCTCGGGACCCAAATGTCCAGTACGCGGCGTTCCTGGCCACCTTTCTGAGTGGGTGGCTCCTGCCAGTGCGGGACGCGGGGATGGGAGTCCGCCCGGCGACACTGGTGATGGCGGGCGCCATGGCCGCCATCAAAAGATTCAACCTCGGGGTCCCAGTGCTGGCTAAGCTGTACGCCATCCTGGGATGCATCTCGCGAGGGGGGTCGCCACGAAGGGTCTGTGGGCCCTTTCAATTCTTCCACGGCTGGGTGGATGCTCACCTAGGTGGGTACACGTTTCCAAACGTTGTCGTTCCTCCGGGCAACGGCCTGCGACCCTCCCTGCTGAACATCGCGGGGGTCACTCCGATGACCCTAAATGAGGAGGGCATGAGGATTCGGATTGTCAATCACGCCAATTTCAACTTCAGCCCGTTCCCCACTCCCGTTGGACAGATGATCGAAAATCGGAAGGGTCTACTGGAGCAGCACGAATACTTCCTGAGCATGCGGGGTGGGGTGCTCGTGGCTCGGATCGACGGGAAGGTGAGCCCTACGTGCCAACCCGGTTCGCCAGGCAGTTCGGGTGCCTTCAACGGATGTCGAAGAGGGTATTCGTTGCTGTCCGGGAGGAGACGAACCCTTTCTTCCTTCGCCAGATGTGGTTAATGTTCGCCGCTTTCAGCTCTGGCGATGTCATCACTCTCCCTCCTACCGGGGTCGAAGCAGGATTCGCAACCGAGTACGCCGATCAATGGGCCATCGCGTACCCCAAGGGGCTTCTACGGAAACCAGTTCGGCGGCTCGAGGTCACCCGTGCAGAGACCGGGTGTCAAGGAAGGAGGCGAGGCACCATTACGCGGGGGAGAACGGAGGCGCGCCAAGAAGCGGAGCCGGCGCGGGCAGGGACTTCGGCGGCGGGCACATCACAGACTGCCGCCACGGCCTCAGCGCCCAGAGAAGGGGCACATGCGGTTGTCGGGGAGCGGCCCGGGAAGCAGATAAGGCGTCTTCTCGAACCCTCCCATGATGCAGTCTTCCCAGCACTGTGTTCGGCCTGTATGACCCTACGGCAGTCGCTGGGGACCGAAACCATCTGGCAGAAGATAATCAGAGAAGGAATCCATCTGCCAGAGGTCAGGCGCCTTCAGGTCGCCGACAAGGTGAACTTCCACCGGCGGTATGCATATCTGACGGCCATGGATGAGTACGCGCGCCAACGTGGTCAGCGTGCGGAGCCGTCCCTTCTGGTGAAGGTGATGCTCGGTCTAGAGCCTGCTCCAGAACAGATGCCACCGGAGGAAGGTGATAGTAACGCTGACTCTGAGGAAGAGGAGGAGACGGGGGATAATGAAGGCTCTGAGGGAAGGTCCCATCCGGGGAGCCCGCGGGAGAGCGGCGAGGTGGCCGGCTCTGACAATATCGATATCACTAAGCTCCTCGAGGTCCACTTTTATCCCTACTCAACCTGCTTCATCCATTCTCTTATGCAGCTTCTAACCCATTTCATCATCTTCCTCAGGAGTGCACAGATGTTGGTCAGGCATCCTCAGCAGGAGTAGGAGAGGCGCCAGTAGGACAGGGCGGGGGCCAGACACCTATTATTGAATTGAGAAGCGTTGAGGGGTCCCCTGCTGCAATTGCTCCTGCGGCGGCCGGGACAGTGGAAGATGACGCTCTGGACTCCCGTAAGTCTCCTTACTTTACTGCTGGTTCTTGCTGTTGACGATCTGTGATTTACCGCGGCATGCCTTGCGCAGTGATCTCAATACTGGAGGCTCGTCGGGCTGTTGAACCCGGGCCATCCACGAGTGGACCAGTGGCAGACATGCCGCCTTCTCCAGAATAGACTTCTCACACCGAGCCGGCCCCACCAACTGCTGATTAGGGGGCAACGGACGCCGGCGGTGCTGCCATCGGAGAGAGGTCGGGGGCTGACGAGGGTGTCAACGCCACTGGGGCGAGAGAAGAAGGTTGCCCAGATGTTGGGGAACCTATCCCCTGTGAGGACATCCAAGGGGCGGACCCTACAGCAGACCTGCTGGCTGCCTTCCCGGCCTACCGGCCTGCCGACCCCGAGGAGATGGATGACTCGGACTCGGAGGCGGTCGAGGAGAGCCGGATAACGCGCCGCAGGGGGTGGAAGTGCATCCAGCGCTTCCTCAAGCGACCCCCATCGGAGTGGCTGGGGCACATGGGATCGCTTCAAACCTGGCTGCGCTTCCTGTGTGCCGGAGGAGCTGATGCTCAACGCCTCCATCTGACGGTCCGTGATTTCATGGCCAAAAAGATGCACGAGAGCCGCCGGCGTGCCGACGTCGCACAATGTCGGGACATGTCGGAGAACACGCGGGCGCTCCTCATGGCGGAGCAGGAAGTCCGGCGCCTCGAAGGGCAGGCGGCAGAGAAGGAGGCCTTCGTCGCAGCTTGCACTGAGCTTGTGGAGCAATTGACGGACCAGCTGGATGACGCCCAGGCACAGCTGACGGAGGCGGGCCACCAGATGGTCACACTTCAAGTCGAGTGGGAGCATGCACAAGCCAGGATCGGCGAGCTGCGTGCTGCGGCTGCTGACGAAGAGAGGGAATGCAGAGAGCGAGAAGCAGCTCTGGAGGCCGCCAGCCAAAGGGTAGCGGCGTTGGAAAGATCCATTCAGCACGCTAATCCCTAGGGGCTTTGTTTTTTCCATTCCTAGAACCTTTTTCTTCCGCTACTCAATACTTCGATCCATTTGTATGAGTCAACATATTTATCTGTATCTTTTGGCTTAACGTGCTCAACCACAATTCATTGTCTTGCGGGAGCGTTAACCAAGCTTCAGGAATCCACAATTGGGCCTGGATTTCTAAGGAAAAGAGGGAGGTCATTCCTAGGAAAGGAGACCTCAGACCTAATCAATGTACCATCCCCCCAACATCTTCCGACACACGAGCAGGACAACGCTAGGGGAGTTGAAATTTTATCCAAACATAGGGATATGAAAAAGGGTGAATCGCGTGTCCTGAATTCAGAAATCCACGACGGTCAGTCTTCCAGGAAATGCCCAAGACGGCAAGCGGACAATGGATCAATCGACCATACTACTGCAATAGATGGACCAAAGTTCATCATTCATATTGCAGGAGGCGGATCACATGTCATCATCAATACCGCTTTGGGGGTTCCTTCAAACACAAGGGTGGAAATCCGGATCAAAGGAGCATGCGAAGCGTGGGGCGAAGTGATGATTTGTTTGGACAGAATCTAACACTCCCAAAATTGCGCCATCGTGGGGAAAGCGTATTAGGCGGATGCACCAATCTGGCCGTGAATCACCCCAATTCTCAGACAGAACCTCTTTGATGAGGAAATTGTCGCTTCCCATCATTGCAATGGGGAATCCCGAGCTGAATCAGGGAGAATATCACAACCGCACCACTCTACCAGAAGTCAGGCTAGACGGCCGGCGACGAGGAGGGGCGGAACTTAGCGATCCCTGAGGCTGGACCCAAGTCGAGATGCTCGGGCGTTCCTACGTACTCCATCAGGCTGGAGATCAAGCCACACGTAGTTCTGAGAGTGTTGTTTTAACGTCATGCGGGATGTAGAACCCCGATTAGGGAGATCTTAGTTTAAGGTCGTAGAGCTCGGACCATAGAAACCTCAAAGTACGCCACATCGTGGTCCTATCCCCTGGATATGAGAAGATGCACTGAGGGATAGTGTCAAGAGTGCCGAGATTTTTCCTGGTCAGAATGGGGGGTGGAAAACTTAATGTGAATCATGCGGCCATTCACTCAAGGACTGGGGGCACCGACGTAACGATATGGGAGTACTGCCGACCGTGGCGGAAAAGCAGCATCAATATCGCACTGACCGTTGATGGAATGAGGCAGCAAACAAGCATCAACCGCTTAAGCGCAGGATTCATATCGATTTTCTGCCCAGGGCCCTTGGGGGCACCAGCCCGGATCGGTGGGAGAGCACTGAGGCATTGTATCCAGACCGCTCACGGGGGTTCCACCCAGGGCGTAGGTGATGGGTCCGAATGAAGGGGAGCATGAATCCTGAAAAGTGGAAGGAACCTGACCAAGCTGAACCTGACCCTCCTGGCAATAGACCAGAGTACTCTTGACACTGGTGGACCACTGCAAGGGGTCGAGGGACACGCCTTGAGGGTGACCCGAAGGCGGCGGATTCCCAAGAGAAGGGGGAATCTTTTAAGAGGTGGGGGGCTGGACCCGAAGTTTCAAACATCCGGGCGTTCCTACGTATCCCATAAGGATGGGAATCAAGCCACACGTAGTTCTTGAAGCGTGACGCAACACAATCGGGCACCAGCGCGGGGAGGGGTGCGGGTCTGTCCCTCGCACCCAGAAGAAGCGGTATTTGATATTTCTTGTTTGTCCTTAAAGGTGGATGGTTTTTCATTGTGCAGTGACCTGCCTGTGATTAAGAAATCCCTGGCGTCGCCAAAATAATCAAGCCATGAAAGGCATTGATAAATGGCGTGGTTATTAACCAGCGCCCAACGTGAGTGTCCCCTGAGAAGAACATCACGATGTAGTGCCGTTTCTCGTCGGGCGGCCAAGACGATCACAGTTTACGGTCGTGTGGTAAGACCAGGGAACACAGTTTAAGGTCGTGTGGCTCGGACCATGTAGGAATCCGCTTATTGCGATACGGCGGACTCAGTGGAGGTGGGGACACATCCCAGCCCTGCGGTCACGCACAATTCCAGGAGAAGGATCCTGGGATAGGGGCCTGCATATGTCTATCAACTGAGGGGCAGAGATGCTAGCCTCCAGCTATGCTGGGCCCAGAACGCGATTGTTCAGGCGACTCCTTCCTCCTCATGGGGACGAGGGTCTAGCTACACATGGCCCTTAGGGAGGACATTAGCATATATCATTGGTGCTCATATCGTGGGAGCCTCGAATGGCACCATTACCCTGGTTGGACTACCTAACGTGTAGAGGTGTACTGAGGGTCAGTATGAAGAGAGAGTGTCGAGTTTCCACTACAACGCACTAAGGCGGAGTGTGATAAGGACTGCACAACCAATGTTCAGAGCCTGAAAGAGTTGACATGGCGATCAAGGATGTTGCTGACCATATTCGCAACACAACATCTGATCGCGTCAGCCTAGGATGAGGCAAGAAAACGAGCATCAACTACTCAAGCGCAGGATTCATATCGATTTGCTGCCCAGGACCCGCCGGTAAATCGACCGGGAGCGGTAGAAGAGCACTAAGGCATCGCATCCAAACCGCTAATGAGGATCCCTTTGAGTGAAGGCCCGAACAAGAGGAAGCGCGAGGCCTGACAAGTAACACAGGACTTGTCGGGATTGAATCTGACACTATAGGTCATAGACCGGAGTACCCCAAAACATGCTAACAGATCACCGGAAAGGGTAGGAGGACTCACCTTGAGAGCAACCAAAGGACGGCAGATCCCCGTGATCAACCAAGAGACGGGGCTGGACCTGGAACACAAACGTCCAGGCGGTCCTACGTATCCCATAAGGATGGTAATCAAGCCGTACGTAGTTCCTGAGAGGCAGTTTAATGTCATGTGGGACGAATGCTGAACAGTTTAACATCTTGTAGCTCGGACGTGGTGCAGTTTAGCGTCATGCAGGACGAAGTGAAGTTTAACGTCATGCGGGACGAAGTGCAGTTTAACGTCATGCGAGACGAAGTGCACTCAGGCAAAGTACTGCTTGAGGAACCTACCGTTGGTGGGAGGAGTAACACGCTCACCATCCATAGTCGCTAGGGAGTAAGCGCCATTGGGATAGACCTTGTGGACGACAAAAGGTCCCTCCCACTTGGGCTCCAACTTGGGAGGCTTCCTGCCGGGGATCATTGGTGCTCTTAGGGCCAGTACTAGGTCACCCTGCAGGAAGGAGCAGAGGCGAAGCTTCTTATTGAAATCCTGAGCCATTCTGCTTTGATGCCTCTCCAAGTTGTTCAAAGTGCGAAGCCTATTCTCATCCAGTGCTTCCAACTCGACTAGACGGGTTTCAACAGCTCTTCCCGGCGCTTGCTGGTCGTAGACCGCAGTGCGCAGGGACGGTAACTGGATCTCGATGGGCAGGACGGCCTCAGCTCCATACACCAGGGAATAAGGGGTCATCTGGGTGGAATTGCGAGTCGTCGTCCGATAAGCCCAGAGGGCGTTGGGGAGCTTGTTCGGCCAACTCTTCTTGTTCTGACCAACCATCTTTTGCAGAATGTTAGAGAGGGTTTTGTTAAACACCTCAATCTGTCCATTCACCTACACATGATAGCGAGTTGTATGGTTTGAGCGAATGTTATACTTGGCGTACAACTTCTTCAACTCGGCTACTCGGAAATTAGCTCCATTATCCGTGAGGATAGCGTGAGGCACTCCAAATCGATAAATGATGTTAGAGGTCATGAAGACAGCGATAGAACAGGATTTGACCTCTCTGAGCGGAATCGCCTCTGCCCATTTGGAGAAGAAGTCCGTGGTGGTCAGAATGAACCGGCACTGGCGAGCCGTCGCCGGCAGGTAAGGTCCCACAACGTCCAGCCCCCAGACTGCAAAGGGCCAAGAATACCTGGTGGTATGGAGAGGCTCTGGCGGCCGATGCACAAAGTTCGCATGAACCTGGCACGCATGGAACTTCCTGGCATACTCGATGCAGTCATGGATCATGGAGGGCCAGAAGTATCCCAACCTCCGAATCTGGTGGGACAGCTTCGGCCCAGTCTGGTGGGCACCACATGAACCCGCAAGAACCTCTTGCATGACTCGTGTGATCTCAACTCCTTGAAGGCAACGGAGGAGAAAACCATCAAATCCGCGTCTATAGATGATCTGCTCCAGGCCGGGACTGCTCTGGAGGACAAACTACGATGCGCGGAGTCGAACTCGCTCGCGCTCGGCCCGATCTGACAGGGAGAATGCCATGTTGGAGGTACTCAACCAAAGGCGTCCTCCAATCAGGGGCTGGTTCGACTGCCATATCTATGGTACTCGGGGCTCCAGGCATAGGGGAAACCGTGGTGAGATTACTTACCGATGGGCCGCGATCTCCCTCCGGGATAACGGGAGCGATGAGCCTGCGGTGCGTCACGCGGATGATCAGGTTGTCCTGTTCAGGCTCTGCGAGTGACGCAGTAAGGCTGGCCAAAGCATCTGCTCGACCGTTCTGCGGCCAGGGAATATGGACAATTTCTGGCCGAGAAGGGAACTGGGCCATCAGGAGGAGGGTGCACTCCAGCAATGGCACATGTTCCGGCTTCCTGACAACATAGTCGCCATTGATCTACTTAATGACCAGCTCGGAGTCCCCTTTTACACACAGATGGGGAACGTCGATCCCGAGATCTAACTCGAGGCCAGTGATGAGGGCATGGTATTCCGCCTCATTGTTGGTACAACCCTCTGACAACAGGAAAGAGTATGGCAGCACGGCTTGCTCCGGGGTAATGAAGACGATACCCAAGCCCACTTTGTTGAGCTTAGGATTATCGAGTCTTCTACCAGTGGGGCTCCGGGAGGCACCGTCAAAGTGCATCTGCCAGCATGGATCGGCACGATCGACCGAGAGAACGGCCTCATCAGGAAAGCCTAGATCCAGCGGCTGATCCACGGAGGTCGGGTGAGCAGCCAGAAAGTCCGCCAATGCTTTCCCTTTATTGGCCTTCTGAGACACATACCTGATGTCGAACTGCTGGAGAATCACAGCCCACCGCGCTAGACGACCAGTCAACATAGGCCGGCTCAGGATATATTTCAACGGGTCTACCCGAGAAACCAACTGTACCTCGTGGTGCTGCACGTAGTGCCGTAATTTCTGTACGTCAAATACAAGCGCCAGGAAGCTCTTCTCGATGGGGGAATACCTAACTTCCGCATCGAGGAGCATGCGACTGAGGTAATAGAGGCTATTCTCTGTTCCCTCGTTGTTCTTCTGGGCGAGAAGGGAACCAAGGGACCGTTCCAGGGCAGTCACATAAAGGACCAGCAGCTTCTCGGATACAGGCGGCATCAGAACCGGAGGTTGAAGCAGGTACTTCTTGATTTCCTCGAAAGTGGTCTGACACTCCTTATCCCATACATAGGTGGCACCTTTCTTCATGAGCCGAGAAAAGGGCTTACACTTGCCGACCAGATTCGCGATGAATCGGCGTATATAGGCTAAGTGGCCTTGGAACCCTTGCAATTCCCGAATGTTACCTGGGGGAGGCATCTGGCTAATCGCCCTGATCTTCTCTGGGTCGATCTCAATACCCCGGTATCTTACCACAAATCCAAGAAACTTCCCGGAGGTGACCCCAGAGGAACACTTCAATGGGTTCATCTTCAGGCGGCGAGACCGGAGGAAGCCGAACACTTTCTCAAGATCTTTGAGATGGTCCTGACGCCGGCGCGATTTGACCACCAAGTCGTCGACGTAGCATTCCACCAGTGTGCCGAGGATTGGCTTGAATATGCGGTGCATCGCCCGTTGATAGGTGGAACCTGCATTCTTCAGGCCGAAGGGAATGACCTGGTAACAAAAGATACCTTGGGGGGCCCTGAAGGCAGTGAACTCCTCATCCTCAGGGGCCATCTGGATTTGGTTGTATCCGGAGTATCCATCCATGAAGGAGAGGGCTTGGAACCCTGTCGTGGCGTCAATCAACAGCTCTATCACCGGAAGGGGAAAATCATCCTTCGGACAGTGGCGGTTGAGATCGCGGAAGTCGATAGAGACTCTGATCTGCCCGTTCTTCTTCCTGACCGGCACAATGTTGGCCAGCCATCTGGGGTACTGAACTTCCCTCACGAAGTTGTCTTTGATAAGCTTGTCAACTTCAGCCTCATCCATGGCACCGTGCAATGGGTGCATCTTCCTGGAAGGCTGCTTGAACCCGCGATGGTTCGCCGGGAGACCAAGGCGGTGGACGACTACCTGAGTATCTAGCCCCGGCATCTCATCATAGCCCCAAGCGAACACATCACGGTGCTCTCTGAGGAAGTCCACGTACTGCTGCCGCTCCTCAGAGGGCATGGCGGCACTGACCAATGTGGGTCTTGGATCTTCCTCGGTTCCAAGGTTCACCTGTACTAACTCATCGAATGTGGCGGAGACACCCTCCTCAAAGGCTGGGGGTGCATCTTCCACGTCCTCTCCACTCGGGGAGGGATCGTCCACGGGAGAGACTGCGTTGGAAACTGCATTGGGGCTACCAGATCCTGCTGGGCCGCTGGTGCTGGCATGGGCAGTCACGGTCATCTCATCCGGAGACTCACAGGCCGTCGAGACCATGGCTACGTCCAACCGATGGATCGGGAGGACGTAAGCATCATCCAAACATGCCCAGGGATCACTTGCAACAGCGACAGGCTCAACCTCACCTATCAGGATCTACTTATCCTTGCTCTTGTAATAGTCCGCGTCCAGATAGCGGGCTTCACATGAGGCAAAAGGAGAGGCATCTCCCTGAAGCACGCCTACTCGACCATTAAGGGAGTATTTAAGGCATTGGTGGTATGATGAGGGAACCGCCGCATGAAGGTGGAGCCATGGCCTGCCCATCAATGCGTTATACGCAGTGTCCTGAGAGACTACCATGAATTCGGTGTTGGCAAACATGCCACCGAACTGGGTCTTCAAACATATCTTGCCGACCGGGGTTTGCTCGGTGCGGTCGTACCCCTGGATCCTGAGGTCGGAGGGAATCAAGTCATCCTCAGACAACCCCAATCTCCGGAGCGTCCGAGTTGGAATCAAGTTAATCCGGGACCCCGTGTCGACAAGACAGCGCCGGACTTCAAGGCCATTGAACTGGACAGTAACATACAGCGGACGAATGTGCCCCTGTATAGGAGGGTCTTTATCCTTACCAGAGAACGAGATAACTGCCTTACATTCGGCGTTCTCAATCGCTTCGGCGTGAAAGGCCTCTGCAGCCACAACCTCCGTCTCAAACTGGAGGGGGCTCTTCAGGGCTTCAGCGAGCGCCTCGCGCATCTCAGGTGACAGGTGCAGAGCCTCAAGGATGGAGAGCCTTGCTGGGTTGTCGGCCAAGTGCTTCAGGACATCATACTTTCTTGCCAAGCGTGAGCCCCTAGTTGCAGGAGGTTGCTCTGCGGTTGGAGGCATGACGGGCCTTGCCGGTTGGACCGGCAGCCGACTGGTGCTTGGCGCATCTCGTTGTTCACTGGTTGAAGCCCGGGAAGTGGTCACCGTACTGGGGCCAGGAGGTCGGGATGGACTCGTGGCAGGACGGAGCTGGTCGCGGCGCGGCTGAGGCGGTTCTGCCTGGTCCCACACCACAAACGGTGGCGGAGGCGAATCCGTCATCCCCGGATGGGGGGGCTGCGCGCGCTGAGCTCGGTTTTAAGCCCGCTGCCTAGTCTCAGTGGCGTGCACGGCCTGGCTGGAGGTACCAACTGTCGTGCCCCAGCGACTCCTGTTGTTGCGGTTCCCCCGACGGTGACGACAACCGGGGACACTAGGGAGGTCCACCTGGTGTTCTTCAATGTCGGGAACCGAAATGGGATTTACCAGCTCGACGGTATTAACCGAAGCGTACCCAACATGGTCATCGGACGAATCATTCATCACCGGGCGGATCCGGGGAGGGACCCCCATCTCCGGGGGCATGAAATCGCCGAGAGTGCGGGATGGCGGCGGAAATGGCGGGGCGCGCTCTTCCTTCTTGTGCCGCCGCCGTTTGCTCTTCTCGGAAGAGGCATGCTGGGACGACGATGCCGAAGCAGCACCCACAGATTCTGGGGGCTTAGGCTGATTCAAGCGCGCACGGATGATTCCATGGGCGCGAATGATCGTCTTGCGGGCCATCCAGTCATTATACTTCTGGGATCCGCGGTCGGAAACCAGCTTCCATTCGTCCTCGTCGCCACTATCGTCATCTGATCTCATGAACACACCCTCCACGTGTGCTGGAGTTGGGCCCAACCTGATTACATTGTTGTTAATCTGGTCTTGGAGCCAGTCCTTAAATACGTAGCACCGCCGGATGGTGTGCCCCAGGGCCCGATGGTAAGGGCAGTAGCGGGGGTTATCCGTGAGATGTGCCTCCTCTGGCCTCCAACACTCAGGCAGTCGCACAATCCTCTGCTCCAGGGCGCTCCGGAAATAACCGGGGACCTGATCCTCGTGAAATGAGTAAGTCAGGTATCGCGGGGCCCTGGGAGCATGGTCTTGACGAGGGGCTGGAGGGGCCTGCCGAGGAGGTGGACCCCGATTATCTCGCCTGGGTTGTGGCGGTACATTACGCGGAGGGGCCGCCCGGTTCTTGGGATGCCGCTGCTGGGCCGGGACCTGAGCCCGTGGAGGCAGATTCCTGTGAGGCTATGGAGCTGGCCTCACCGGCAGCAGCTCCAACTACCTGGGGGCCTCTATCTGGGCAACAACAGCGGGATCAGCCCTGCTGACTCTCCTTGCAGGGATCATAGGAGGCAGCGGGTGTGCCTGACTGGCCTGTTGCAGGGCTTCCTCAAGACGTTGAGCTTTGTCTGAGAAGTCCCTGAACCCTCCGGGGTAATTCTAAATGATCAAGGAAGGGACCAGCTCGGTCTTGACGTTCCTGACTCACATTTTCAGCAACTGCTCCTGAGTCAATGGCATGTCAAGGGAATACGTGAGCCCCTTCCATCGGGCGAAGAAATCCGCGACTCGCTCATCAGGACTTTGCTTGCACTTGAAGAGGTCTGCGATACTCGTCTTCCGGGTCGTGGAACTGAACTGGTAGAGGAACTGTCTACGAAGGTCCTCCCAGCTAGTTATCGACCCGACGGGGAGCTGGCTCTACCAGACAAATGCTGGCCCTTCCAGTGTCTGGACAAAGCAGCGAAGCTTAGCGGCCTCCTGCTGCGCCGGAGTTCCCAACATAGGCCCGCACCTCGAGTTGAAATGGGCCAAATGCTGTGGCGGATCTCCAGTCCCGTTGAAGGGGGAGAAAGTGGGGTTCCCGAATCCCGGAGGTGCCGGCATGTCATCCACCCATGCTGGGTATGGCTTGCCGTCCGGTGGGATCGCCACTTGCCGAGTCTCCAAGGCTTCCAAGCGGGAGATGAGTGATGCCATCAGATCGTCCAGACATGGGTTCCAGTCCTTCCGAGGATCTCTAACCATGAGCGCATTGCATGGCTCTTCAATCGGGTCGTCGACCGGGTCGTCGAACTCGGCAGCTCGTGGGATGGCGGGCGGAGCGGCCCTTGGGGCAGCGGGAGGAATCCGTGCGGGGTCTCTCGGGTAGTCACGCCATTCGGGAGGGTGGGGTGAAACATACTGCGCCCTCTTTCCATAGGCAATGGCCTCTCCCCTGTCGGCAAACACGGCATAATCACGGTTACCCGGGAGAGTCTCGTCGAGGAGTGGTTGTTCCTGTCCCTGCTGTCCTGGCCTAGGATCACCGTAGTCAGGCCGCCGCTCTGCAGCGCGCTCGGTGAGGAGATGGTCAACTAGCTTCTTCTGCTCGGCGAGCTGTTGACGTAGCGTGGCCTTCTCGGGATCCTCATCTGCCCTCTTTATGGAGGCAAATGGGTCGGCGGGCTTTATAGCTCTGTCGTGCTCTTTACCTTTGCTGACATTTTGGCTCAACGTCAGTGCTTCAGTGTGTGTGGGGAGACCCAGGAGGTTCCTCTGGTGACGAGTAACTCTCACCGATGGATCCAACGACGGCTAGTCTTCGGGGGAGAGCCCTCGTCGAGATGTTCCAAGCTGTTCCCCTCTCCCGAAAGGTCAGCCATATTGACCGTTTCCGTCCCTGGGGATGTACCCTCAGGGCCACCCAGCGAGTCGGGCTATCGGCGAATAGCACTGAAGTGTAGGGCAGCGTACTGCCCCCATCCACGGATATACATGTGGGGTGGCTTCCTCGATAACCTTGCGGAGTACTTGAAAACACTCAATGCATCGTCGTTGGAGAGCCTCATGGTGCCCAAATGACCCGGGGTGCCGAACCGCGGGGAGCGTGGCCAGGTCAATCTGACGGCACTGCTCACCAATATCCTCCAGGTGTGCTTGACTCTCGGGATATGGAATTTGTAGGCGGTGAATATGGGAGTGAGTCTCCCGGAGATTTCGGCAGAAGCATTCGAACTCATCCGGGGTGAGCGATTCTGGTGCATCAAAGTCCGGTCCTGCGACTGGCCAAAACTTCTCAGGGAAGTGGCCCTCTGCAAGGACGGTCCAGAAGCTCCACGACTCAAACTCGGGACCCAGGTCTTCTTGGTCCCCTTCAGTGACTGGGAATGGACGGGGAACCGGCAGTGGTGCCGAGGTGGCCCGCTGGGCCGGCGGGCTGGCCGGCGGTGAATACGGGGAGCAAGCCGATTGGCCTCCATATCCCGGGCCGCCCTCTGAGGGTTGCGGTGCCCTAGCTACCACATCCCTATAGGACGGGCCGACGAGCGAACATCCTGCCATAGCGTCGGTGCTCGCCGAGGGTGCACTAGATCATGGCTTGACCGTCGGTCCCCAGAAAAGGTCTCCAGCTTCTCTGATCGAGGCAGAAGGCGCTTCCGGAGGGGCTGGTACCAACCGCAAGCTTGATCCTTGGGGGTCTACCAGGCCCTCGTTACTTCGGATATACCTTCAGAGAGAAGCGGGGATCACATCGATCTCGCTCTCGGGGAATACGAGGCTGACGTGCCGCATTCCTACCCCTGCCCCTGACTGGCGGGATCGTGTGGAGGGCTCCGTCGTCGAATGATACTCCGCCTCTGTATTAGAGAAACGAACCGGTCAGATCTCTGTCCGGAATTCCCTAACATTCCTCCATCGACGTCGACGCCTCGCCTTCCTCCCCCTGGGTGGTTCTTCAGGGCATGGTTGATCTCTGTCCTGGCGTCCTCTGGCCGTACCAGTGCTGGGGCCAAGAGGACTGCAAACCAAGGTGCGAGGAGCACCGGGACAGATATCAAAGGGGATGCGGGGAGAGATGATTCCGGGCAGGCCTCTGGGCCGGGATCGGAAGGTGGGATAACCCATGCCTCTTGGATCGGCCACACAGAGTAGACCCTGCTGGTGAATAGCGCTACCGCGAGGTGGTCCGCGGTGGCTATTGTCTGTACCAGCAACTGGGAGAGTCAACCCAACCTGCCTTTGGGGCGGTCGGGGCCTCGATCCAGGTCGGGCATAGAAGTTCCCCTGCTCAGGATGCGCAGGGGCCTGGTGACTGGAGCCAGCAGTGGCTTGGGCCAACGCGGCCGCTGTTGTTAGGGCCCCAAGATGGGCATCCTCTTCTGCTCGTGCCCGACGTTGGCGTCGGGACAGACGAGTTGGGATTAGCGGTGCAGGCAAGTGGAGAGCCCGTTCTTCAACTTGAGAAGCCTGGCGGCGGTGTCGACGTGGCCTGGCAGGAGCCCTTATCGCGGATCCCTGGAGCGAATCTCGGATAGGGTGGTCCCGGACATCCTCCACCTCATCCGCATATGGGAGGGAGCTGTCGGAGCGTTCCGGGGATAAACTCCCGAAGCGGTTGGACGTCGAGGTAGGCAGCGGTGCCTCCCTGCGCGGCCCTCGGGGCGGCGTTGGTGGTGAGGTGCAGCTTCCTCGAGGTCTAGGCGAGCCATGTCCCTGGTGGGGATGACTCCCTCTTCCTCATATCTCCGCACTAAGTTGTTGATCACCCTTCTCTGGATGACCTCCGAGGGGGAGAGAGGGCGTGGTTGCCCCGCAGTTGCGGCTGCTGGGACGGCTGTGGAACGGGCGGGACCGCGCGGAGTAGCCGCATCGGTGTTTCCCCTACCCCTGCGCCAGTGGGCGGGCGGCGATCGGGCACTGGATTGGGAGACCTGATTCCTAAAACCAGGGAGAAGAACCCATTAATACTGACAGGAAAAGGAATCGACAACCAATCATTAGCACCACAACGCCTTCCATGGGGGGAACTCAGGCCATCGACGTCGTGAGACGGAGTGCCCGATTTCTCTTCCCCAGCCCCTGGCGGGTTCCGTGCCCCGGTGCTGAATGCTCGGCCGGGCAACATGCTAGTCTTCCAACACCTCTGAAAGCTATCGGTCTTCTTATTGAGGAGAAGAGATTCACGTCGGGTTCACCATTTTCTGTTTCGGTGCGGATGTGCGTCGGGTTTCTGTTCCGACGCTGTTCCGCCAGGACGCGTTCGCGCGTGCACCCGTCGACCCGAGGGGATGGGAGCGCGGCTTGTGGCCCCGCAGTCCCGCTTTCCAAAGGCGGGCGGCATCCGTCCCTTATTCAGGGATGTCTGCCCCTTGATCGAAACCGGGATGATGGGATGTCAGCTCCTCCTTCTGTGGACGTCTCCTCGGAACTCATCGCCTAATCCGGGTCTCCCTCATAGATTTAAGAATGTTCGTGAATCTCGTTCCCAGCGCCATATCTTCATGGACACCGGTTAATTACGATGCTTCCGCCCAGACGCTCCAAGGAGTCTGGTCGGGGCAACAACCCGCGGTGAGGAGACCGAGTAGCTCTGGGTGTTGGGGGCGTGTCTTAACACTGCGGCTCTGCATGTCTGCCTTCCGTCCCTAATAGGGCTTCTCGAAGGCGTGATGGCCTGAGGCATCCCGCGCTGGGTGTGGGGAACTGCGTTACCTGAGGTTTTCCTCAGCTTCCCATGTTTAACACGGGGTATCCCGTGAGTTTAACGTCCAGCGGGGACGGCATCAGACTAATCAACACGAGGAGTGGATCAGATGACAGAACCCCTTGCGGGGAACCTCCGACGCTGGGGCCAGCACATGGGCGGCTTCCCGAGTGAAGTGGAGGGGAATGAAATGGCATGACCCCACCGAGATGTGGCGGCCCGGGTAAGGATCAGGATGGATGATGGACTGAAGAGCTTGGACCCCATAGAGGCTTCCTACGTACCGCGCGTTAGCGCGGATCAAAGTCAGCGTAGTTCGGATATACAGTTTAACGTCATGATGGACGATGGCAAGGCGACTCACGAGGAGGTCTAGGCTGCTGGAACGCACGAAGTGGGTGGATCACAGTTTAACGTCTTGCTGGACGATGGTGTTTGGGGCTTACACTCTAAGGAGGCCCATAAGCGGAAAAGCACAGTTGGAGAGGGACTTGGGCCGAAGATGATAGACACCTCGATCCTTGTCACGCCCTCTACTGACTTCGGCAGTGGGGAAGCACACTGGAGATACACACGTGCAGTCCCCCACAAGGGCGGATTCATAGGTGAATCGACGCGAATGTGAACCCGGGAGGGGTCCACTGATGGACGAACCGACGTGAATACGACCGAGACGACCAGGTGGTGGGCTTGAACCTCAGGAAGGCTTCCTACGTACCCTGTTTAAGAGACAGGGATCAAAGTCCACGTAGTTCATTCTGTCAGGACTTACGCACTGAGGCAACCTGAGTGTGGCAAAGCTCAGTTGAAGAGGGACTTGGGCCGAAGGTGAGAGACACCTCGATCCCTGTCACGCCCTCTACTGGCTTCGGCAGTGGGGAAGCACAATGGAGATACACATGTGCAGTCCCCCACAAGAAAATAGGGGTTTGTAATACCCTACCCCCGTGGGCGAAGGCCACCCCAATAAATCGTCCCTAAAGAGGGGAAATCCCGACATCCCTGCAGAGACGAGCGGGTGGGGGCCACATCCAAACCGGGGGGGAACCCTGCGTGTGAGGCACGGGATCAGATGAAGTGGACAGTTTAACGTCTTGCCGGACGAAGTACAGTTTAACGTCGTGTGTTGAGGACGAAGTGGACAGTTTAACGTCTTGCCGGACGAAGTACAGTTTAACGTCATGTTTGACGATGGGGTTTGGGGCTTACACCTTGAGGAGGCCCATATGCTAGGCTGTTTAACGTCGTGCAGCTCGGACGAGGTACAGTTTAGCGTCCTGCAGGACGATGGATGCTTGGCAGTTTAACGTCCTGCAGCGCGGACGAGGTGCAGTTTAGCGTCCTGCAGGACGATGGATGCTTGGCAGTTTAACGTCCTGCAGCGCGGACGAGGTGCAGTTTAGCGTCCTGCAGGACGATGGATGCTTGGCAGTTTAACGTCCTGCAGCGCGGACGAGGTGGTGCCGCCAATGGGTCCGTGTCACTTCGCGCGAGCCTGGAGGGCCGCACGGGAAGACAACGTATGGTGCGGGCACCCGGGATGAAGATGATCGGGTGCCACGCAGGCGGGTACCCTCAGGGGGTCAAAGGGGGCGACCCTTGGCGGTTTGCACGCAAAAGAGGAGCTTGGCGCGCAATACCGCGGGTCGGTGCGCAATTGGGCGGTCTGGCGCGCAATTGGGCTAGCGCTTTGCGCGCGGAAGATGAAGATTGCGCGCACTGGGCCTCTGATAGCGCGCGGGGAATAGAGATTGCGCGTACCGGGCCTCTGATAGCGCGTGGGGGCAACGGCCCATTCTTTAACGAATGGCCACTTAGTAAGGGGGGTGCGCGCAATCGGGCTGGATTGCGCGCACCCGGGGGCAATTATGCGCAAGAGGCTTCTTTTGCGCGCGAAGGCCTTTGGGTGAGGAGTTGGTCAAAGGAAAGAAGTCAAAGGGGGTTGTGCGCGAAGGCGAACCCTGGGGCTTGCTTGCGCGAAATAAAGGAGGTTACCTGAAGATCGGCATTGCGCGCGGAGGGGGCGGAATTGTGAGCACGAGTGACCCTTCGAATTCTGGCAACCTTTAAAACGTTGGGGGTCACCTTGTATTTATAGGCAACCCCGGGCGCGCAATTCGACGCGCGGGCGCGCAATTCGGCTCGCGGGTGCGCAATTCGGCTCGCGGGCGCGCAACGCGGCGCGGACGCGAAATAGGGGCCTGGCGCGCAATAGGGCCACGCACGGGCGTCGGGCGCGGAACATTCCGCGCCGACTCGGCCCATTGCGCGAATCCCAGAAGGATTGCGCGCGCCTCGCCAATATTGCGCGTGGGCCTCCGATATTTCGCGCAAGGCCTTCGGGTCTTCCGAAACGTGCTTCTGACTCCAAATATGACCTCGCTTTCCTCATCCGAAGCTTCGTTTGGGAGCAACGGATTTTTCCAGCGTCTACAATGATATCATATATTATTCACTTATGACTTTATATTACCCATTTTATAATAATTTCCTTGTTAATGTAATATTTCAGGTAATAATCGCTTTCTTTGTCTTACATGTTTTATCTTTTTATTATTGATCGTATCAAATAGATCATGATTTAAATTATTCTAGAATATAAAACATGATATATATATATATATATATATTCAGAATATAAATATTTGTAATATATAGATATATGAAAGGGAAAGACCATTCATGGAGACGGTAGTCCGTACGTACGTGTGAACGTTGTTTATTTTTTCATATCGTAATATAGAAGTTAGTAAATGATATATATTTATCTACATAAATATATATTATTCACGTAGCAATATTATTCCATATATCTCATACTTAATCAATATATATATATATATAATTTTGAATAGTGATTGTTGAAGATGAATCTTATCACATTGTGGAGACGGTAAGTTGAACCTATGCACGAGTAAAAAATCATTATATCGATTGAAAAATGGTGAATAATTGGATGGTATATTATATATAAAGAATAATTACAATGTTATATTAATTTTTAAAATTATTTATACCCATTATTATACCAATCCAAAAAATGTAGTGTTGAATAACTAACTACAACATGACGATGATATGGTAACCCATACGTAAGAATATTTGGTGACTTAGTCATTCATAGGATGGATAGAATAATTAATATGTTTGTACCATATTTATAATAACATCATAGTATGTAGAAGGTAATGGATTTGTTATTTTTGAATGGAAATAAAAAATAAATGGGACGTGAATGAAGTACAGAACTTTGAAATATATGATGAAATAATTAACTCTTCTTCGTGAGATTCCTTTTGATTTGAACACAAGTTCTCTTTAGGTTGTTTTTATGATCAAATTAATGAAAATAGACTGATTTTGTGGTAGTTGAGAGAATATTTGAGCAGGTTTTGGAAGAGAAAAATGGATTTGGAGGTGTGAATTTAAGAGAAGGTGAAGTACCCTTTTATAAGAGAGGTGAGGGGCACTTTGGAAAAAATATGAAATATTATTTTATTATAAAAACATTTCTGGTTTCTAATGACTCAAAATAGTTTTATTTGGAGGATAATGTGGTTATGGGTCAGAATCATCTCAACCAATAAGTTTTATACAAGTTTAGGTCACCATATTAACCTTAATATTTAGATTTAACCCTTAGTTAAATAGTTTAACTCTTTCCAGGTCTTCTTGTATTCTTACACTATATGGGTAATAAAATTTCTATAAAATGAAATGATAACCAAAAGTGGTTATTTAATGTAATATATAACATTATTTAAGTCATTTTTACTAAACTACTATTTTTTGGAATATTATATAATTTAATAATTTAGTAATTGTTTTAAAAACTCATTTAAGTCAACTTTGACTGTATTTAGTAATTGTTTTTGTTAAAGTCATCACAAATTACTTACTTCAAAAAAAAATACCTTTAATAAACCCTAACATGTCATATTAACCTATAAAATTCATTGATGGCATAAAAAGTCTCAATTTACATTTATTTTGATATTTATAAAATAAATTATTTTAATCTTTTGTTAATAAGGTAATTACTCCATCATCATTGTGTCATAAATAAATTTAATTATTAAATTTAAAAATAATTATAAATAAAATACCATGATGTAAAAAATATTTTTAAATTTCTTAATGATTATATATAGTTGAATTTATTTTATGTATAACTCTATATTAAAAAGGATAATTAATAAAAATTGAATATAACACTTTTAACAAGTCAATAAATAAAATATAATAAATGTCCTAATATAATTCAAGTGGATAAAAAGGAGAATTTTTTTTCCTATGTTTGATTTTGGTTGAAATGAACTTATCTAATAGATTTAGGACATGTGTTTCAGTAATTATAATATTATTTTAACAATTAATTATAGTGTTTATTTTAACCGTTGTAAATAAAAATCAAAAGATACTATTCACCAAAAAATATTTTCATCTTCTTGATCCAAATTTTAATTACTAATATCAACCAAGTATTGGATTTTTTAAATTAAATTCACTATAGTAGTAAAATTACATTTTATGCTAATTTGCAAATGTGCATAAAAGGTGGGTAAAAGACGTTAAATAGTTCAATAAAATTTTACATATCTAATATTATTAAGAAATGTCTTAAATGAATTAAATTGGACAAATAGAGGTATTATGTATATAATTTGACATTAATATAACTTTAAATAAAAATATTAATTATTAAAATAAAAATATGATTTTAAACAATAAAAGAGTTTTTTCACTATTCATCAAAAATTGAATTTTTTCAGAAAAATACCAAAAATTCGCCCTAAGAAAATTTTGATATTCTAAATTCAAAAATGATGTAAATTTTAAAAAATTAAAAACATAGAATTTTCATTAATTAAATTTAAATTAATTCATGTTGTTAGAATCAGAAAGCGGCTTTTTAAAAATAAAATTATTAGAAGATTCACAAGTGTTTAAGTCCAATTTAATTTTGAAAATACATCAAATGACCTAAATTATATCAAATGATAAAAAATATAATTTAATGATACTTTAAAACCACTCAAATGTATTATTTAACACTACAAATTATACCTATTAAAAATTATTTTTTATTAAAATTTATTGTTTTTCACTATTCATAAGAATATGAAAGTTATGAGAAAAGTATAAAAAAATTATCGAAACTAAATATTTATGTCCCTATTTTAAAGAATAATTTAGTTTCATTAAATTTAATACATAAATGGGTCAAATATTGGATTTAAAATGGTATTCCATTAAAAGAAAGGGAAACTACATTTTTTTTAAAAATATTTATTTTATCAGAAAAATTGAATTATTTCTCATATTATGTCTATTAAACAACAAAGATAACTATTAAAATTATATATGATATATATAAAACTCAAAATGTGGTTAATACTATTCATAATTTTTTTTGAACGACTGGTTTGATATGTCTTGATGCACTTGAACTAATTATTGTGTGTAGTGAATGCTATTGAATTGCATTATAGAGATAACATACTATAAAATATTGGAGTGTTACATAGCCATGAACCAATTATTTCTTTGGAAATACTGCCACCACACCACCTGAGTCTTTCCAACAAAACCCTAGAAGTTAATAATTGAGACACAAATTACCATCAAATAGAAAAAACCAATGGTCTCCCACATATTGGTGCCTTCTTCCACTGTTTCATAGAGGCTGATATACTCTTATTCTGATTCGAATCAAGCATTACCAGTGTTTGACAACATTTGGACCTTATCCAAGCCATTAAGGTCTAACACTTCAATGTTATCCCACACTTAAACTAACTTTAGTCCTCACAAGATAACCATCACCAGGGCCTTTCCCAAAGACCTCTTGCTCACCAGCCAAAATCCAAAGCATCTTTATATGCCTCATGCACCCAGGATCGCTGATAAAAAATCCAACCACCCTCACGGGTCACACTTGATGATTGGAAAATAACAACATCTTAACTTTGTTTAAGGGTAATAGATAACAATACCCTATCTGTAGGAAAAATAAATCAAGCCTCCAACAAGTGGCAGCTCAAGGAAAACTCTCCTACCCCATTTTGGTTCACTAATATAATGGACCATGCCAAACATTAACTATAGGTTTCATAGCAACCATACTCATACACACACATCTAATCCATGATCCAATACCCCCCCCCCCCCCCACTGCAAGGTCATAAAACTAAACGTGAATGTTTTGATCCCACTTTGGTCACCACACCCACGGAAAAACAAAATTCACTAATGAATCCAAAATCAGGACACTCATCCTAACGTCTAGTGTTCAACCCAGACACTTGCAACCAAGAACAATCACCACTTTCACATTATCAGAAAACAGCTAAAACATAAAGGTCATAGAACATCCAAAATAATAACATGTAATACCCCATTATCCATCCATATATTCTCATCATTGTCTCCCAAAATATAATCAAGGTCTCCTCCTTGAGTACCATCACTACCCAAATCACCCATAAAATGGGCCTAAAAATAATACTAACAATACCCAATACCATTATTCACCTAGATATCCATCATTATAAATTTTATTATGAATTACTTCGCCATTTAAAAAAAACAAATTGGTCGCACTGTTGAACATACTATTTACAAATTATTTCAAAAAAAACAACTTATTCAGATTCATATTTCAAACAAAATCAATCAACAAACATCTCAATGGAAGTCCAATCACTGAGGACTATAATGTAAAATACCCTATATTCCATACCCAACTCACTCCACATAAACTATCCCAATGAACATTATCACATCTCTAATACTACCCTCAACCATTCCTATCACAATTCCATTATTACAATTTAACATAACTAATAATTTTTAACATATTTATTACATTTTTTAAACACGCAATTATTTCACCATTCATTTACATTCATTCCATTTACCCATTTATGTCATCTTTATTACGCACCATTTTTTAGAAATTTTATTGATGTTAAAATGAATCCTACTCATTATTCCCCACACACCCATTCAATTTGTGCCTATCATTAGGCAGGCCCCATAAATACCTAGGTGCCTAAAATGATGTATGATTTCACATCCATGTTCAATTTTTGAAATTAGTAAAATATCATAAAATAATCACATCCCACAATAGGTGCATCTCCCAGTAGTGAAATATTATTCAACCTAATATGACACATTAAGATCAAAAATACCATCTTGGGTGACATGGTTTTTCCCTCATACATGGGTTAGATAATCTCAAGAATCAACTCATTACCATGGCCCAACACAAACTAATCTCATATATACCACCCACACATAATACTACCACATAAGATAACATGATGTGGTAATACGTTGCATTATCCCTAACATGAGTTCTACTAAAATGGTGCTCTAAGGTTGGTCACCACATGACCACAAGTACGAATCCTTATACACCAAAAGTTGCCGAATAGCAGTGATGATCTAATGTAACAAGTGTGGAAAATATATTCCCTTCATTAGAATAAAACACAATAGTTAACCATACTAAATAATGGATAAAATAAAAAATGAACAGAAACATGCATTACCAACTACTTCCCAAACACAGTACAAAACAATAAAATAGAAAATATGTCATGCCATACTAATAGTTATATAGAAAAGAAAACCCAATACATGGAGAACTATCAAGGTCTCCAAAATAGGACTCCACTCTAAGTGTGGATCCTCCACCATGCACATCCCATTTCCTACAAAACATCATAAAATATGGCCCTTCCCTTTTTCCAAACATGAAACCATGAAATATACGATACTACCCAATAGTTCATGAGTAGGATGTGAGTACCACTCAGTTGGACACCACCTAGGGTGTCTATAAAATATATTGTCTAAACAGATAATGCATGAATGTAATAAAGAGATGACAAGAAAACATAGGAAAACTCGGGTTCTAATAGATAAAAATCTATACATTAACCCCTTTTCTATAATTGTTAACATTTCCATCATATTTTACATTCTCATAACATAATCTATTTCCAACATGTGTTCCATGGTTTAGGAATTTACATCTACATAAGGGTCTTAGTCAATCAATAACTATGAATAAGGAAACAATTTATGTCCCAACCTCACTAGGGATAAACGCATCATAACATATACATCACACTCATTTGGGTGCCTTAGTCCATGAAGTATAATCAATTGAAACCATTTGGTAATAGTGCTCTATCCCCTTCCCTAACCATTGCATTAAGGGGTGGAGTTTAGACCCTCAGTCTAACTCATCCTTTGGATGTAGAACCTCAAGTCAATACAAAAAACTACTAATCCATGTGAACTTTCTTATTTATCCAATCACCACAACGATAAGATATAAAAATATGTAGTAATTATTAAATATAAAAATCATTATCAATAAAAATAAATATGAGAATAAATATTATTCTATATCCCATTAACACATTTTTCAGTTTCATTATATAGCCTATTTATCCCATTTTTGTTTCTTATTCCTATCTCACTATTAATATTAACCAATTCCCATACATTATCCCACTTATCATACTCATCATTTCCCATGTGTTTCTCATTTAATAAATTTCTCATTTCACATTTAGTGACCCTCTTTTTCATTCCTTGTATGATTCATAAGACAATTGAATCATTCACATTAATCCAATTAACTAGTTTGGCATATTTAATACTCTTTATTTATTATACCATTTTAAATTTCCTTAAAATTAAAAGCCTAGAACCATTTCCCCATTCCCATTAAAATTTAATAACCTATTTTTCCCAGTTATCATTCATAAGACATAGAATATCAACTAAAAATACTTTTATATTTCATAGCTCACATAAAATGTTGGCATTTAGTCAAAAATTCCCTTATACCATTTTTAAATTCCAGAAACATCTATCCATATTCCTATTTAAACTAGAATTAACAAGTTAAAATGTTCTTCATGGGATCCACATTATCACATATTAATTCAGTATTTTACAATACTGATATTATGGATGAATAATGTAGGTCCGCAACATGGGTAGCCCATGATTGGTATAATCATCCTCCATGCATCCCATAGGGATCATTAGGGGTTCCATTCACCATTTATACAGCCATTATACCAAAATGTACTGATGGAATCCAAATCACAATATGATATAACCAATAACATAACCAATCATGAACAAATCAACTTCAAATCTATGGGATATAACTTTTAGACCACCTACCTCATATCTAATGATAAACACACTCTCAATGGTGGAATTAGATATTGATACAAAAACCCATTGAAGCCCCAACCAAGGATTCACCATAAAAGGGAGGTATATAGATTATGATGAATAGATGAGGAACTACAAACCCTAATCCATAAAAAAGAGGCAAAATAGAGATTATACATACCCAGAGATTCAATTTGTACCCAAAGACACTCCAAATAACCAAGAATCAATAGGGAACCAACCGTGGTAGTATTTGATCGATTTGGTTCATCCCTAGGGTTGAGAGGGGAAGAAATGAAGGAGAAAGAAGGGGGATATAAAATCCAGAGATAAAAAAAATGTCTTTTTTACTACTTATAATGGGGTGCATGGTTTACCAACACAGTTTACCAAACCATGCACAAGACACTGCCTAGGAATGATGGGTTGAAATATGTCTTGATAATTCCTTCATGTTATGAAAAAAACATTCTCCAAGAATTATCCATACATAGGTTTTCCCAGTTTTCCATCCTTTCACACCATGAACCCCTATAACACACCTGAGCTTCCCTATACACCCACTAAAAATTTAATTAAATAATTCTATGGGATTTAAATAAAAACCTAAACAAATATATACCTCTATGAAAAATTGGATCTTATACAAGATATATTTTGTGGGGTAGTATGAATAGTGGATTATTGTGAGTGATCAAACATCTCTTGGATGCAAATATATTAACAGAGATGGCCTTGGTAGTGGATGGCAGTGACGGAAGTGTGATGAACGACTGTGATATGGAAGCATTGTGATAGGTGGTGGGTGTTTCTTCAACTCTTGGATATTATATAGATGGGTAGAAGAAACCAAGTGGGCCCCCAACATCGATCAATGGAATTTACAGGATCTATTAGTCCATGAAGGAAGATTCACAGTGTCTTCGAACCCTTAAAATTGGAGTATAATCTATGGAATGTGGTGGTGACTAATGTATTGATAAGAGGGGAATTCCAAGATGATGAGTGGTGATGAACACTACATGAGGTAGCTCACAATATCACAATGATAATTAGGATATGGTACTCTGTAAAATTTCATTTTGGGTTACATTCATAATTTATTGGGATTTAATGCCTAATGGGCCTAGGATTCATGTATTAGCGCACCTCTACCTAGTAAAAAGTGATTTTTCATAGTTTAATAATTAAAAAATGGTATCTACTCCAAACTATTAATAAAAATAAATATATTTAAATCTTAATAGTTTATGTTAGTGCGAAATATTGATTATTCATGAAATTCCATTTTCTTGAAAAACAATCATTCCACCCTTAATAATTATCATTAAGCATTCATTAAAATTCAATCTCATTAGAGTACCTTAGAAAATAAAATGATATTACAAATAAACTATTGGAGGAATAAAAAAACTATTTTGGTATCATGTGATATCATCTCCATAATAGTCTTTCAAGATACCCTATAAATGGAATAACCTGCAATGTTAATTTCAATATTCTATTTGGATTATCTTGTAACTAATAAACTATATCACATTACACAATACATTGGAGAGATATATCATTACCACACATCATCATGATATATATCTGGGGAAACCTTTATCATATACAATTTCCATGGACCATAATTTTGGCAAAAAAATAATATTTCACTTTCTCATCATAAAATCCCCAAAATATCATTTCAACCTCAATGAAAAATATATATTTTCAATTATCATAAAAATATAGAGAAATATAATATTAATTTGATATATAAATAAACAAAAAATGTAAAAATATTTTCTTTTAAATCTCTAGGGAAACATTAAAATTAATCATTTAATAAAATAAGGGCCATGGTTCTGAAATATTTTGTTAATTCCATAAACATTAAAAAACATTATTTCCATGATTTTGTAAACAAAGTCAGAAATGTTTCATTTAGAAAATCATAATTGGTTTCTAAAAAAATGGGTTTAATGAATTTCTAGAATGAATTAAAATTAAATTTATTAATCATAGAAACATATTTACATTTTTTAAATGATTTAAAATTGAAGGATATGGGAGGTACAATCAAAATACTTTAAATCGGGTTTTAGTGGAAAATCACACACAACACTGATATCTTTTAATTAAAAAAGTCATTGAAAGAAATGATATGAAACAGGTATGTACAACACATTAATTTTAGTAATTTAATGATAAAACAATTCTAAAAATCATTTTATATACTATGTAATAGAAAATTTTCGGTGAAAATAGTTTAAGTCTAAAAGAAAGTAAAATAGGACGAAAAATCCATTACCATGGACTTTCTCTATGTCGACCACACTCAAACATAACTATATAATATTTTTTTATTTATTAAAAATATAGAAAAAACTTATTACTATTTATTATACACTTTATAATTATCTTATGACATGTAATCTCTCATTTATTAAAAATTTTCATAAAAATCATTGATTATGGTGTTACATATCTTGTTTTTCACCAATGTTTGGGTTCAATGGTTCTAATACTAGTAACATGGTCGTATATATCTATAAAATATTAATCATAATATAAATATAGTATTTTCTGATCATATATTATTTTATAAATATTCCCAAAAGGTGATAATATAAAATGAAATAAATCATTCATGGAGATGGTAGTCTCTAAGTATACATGAATGTTGATTTAATTTTGAATTTGATGTAAGGGTAAAAAGATATATAATTAATTATATTTAAAAAACAAAATTATATAAAAAATTATCATATATTGATGTTATTTCCATCATATTAAACTATCTGGAAAGGCGGTGATGGAAACTAAAATAAATCTCTTTGTGGAAGCGTAAGACCATATGTATGCATAAGTGATTCTTTTATTTCCTTTTTGATGTAAAAGGTGTTGGAAAAGGGTTTTATCTAAATAATAATAACTTACTATTTATATTGGAGACTATTATTTTATTATATTAATATGGTTTTGATATATTTTAAGGAAGTATAAGAAGAAATAAATATAAATACATTTAGTTAAGACTTATATTTCTACCTTTTTATATCCCCCTAGGGATGGAGATTATGGAATCTAAAGTATCATTTTATGGTCTATCCAGGGGATTTAGAATATTGTAATGGATGTTTTGAGAGATATTGGGTTAATGTACTGATAGTATAATGACCCATACTTTACATAAACTGTTAATACTTCAAAATTGACGCATACTTATTACAACATATAACAAAACCATGAAAGGACCGTATAGGTATAGTGTCTTTAGAAACTGGGAAACATAAACAACTGGTTCATAAAGCGTATACACTGTCTCCCATTTATTTCATCATATATATAGTCCCTTTTGGAATATCTTACTTAATATCCTTCTTCCTGACCTGGGGAAAGAAAACATACAAAAGGGTGAGCTCAAATGCTCAGTAAGGGTAAACAAAAGAAATATCAATCACATCGTATACATAAGCACATAACATTTGGAAATCTTAACCTGAAAAGAGATCATAATTTCATAACATGGGATAAATCATGGCAATGAAATGTAATCACAATAATAATAACATAAAACATGAAATTTTGTGGCATACACACATAATCATAGAGAATCATATCTTATTAGTCAAGACTCATTGCCAAGACTATCTTAGTGGACAAAGTCCATTTCTGAACCAAGTCACCCTCGTTTCAGTCCTGTTTCACTGAACCGGTATAACCTAACGTTCCAGCCATGTCTATCTCATGAGATATAAAATCTTTACCCAATCCATTGTAGGGATATATAGGTCCCACCCATCTCATACTGATACCATTCTTATGTGTGCCACAAAATCATAAATCATACATCATTACATAACCCATGTAATAAAAATGGGAATCTTAAACATCATGACATCACAAAAAAATTCATATAAGATAAAGGAATTCATAAAAATATTTCCATCACAACAAATCAAATCCATGTGATAATAGGGATAGAAACAGAACCCTATATTGTCTTAGATGGAAAATAATTTTGATAAAACTCTTGAACTCCATTCTTGAGGAAAATATCATTTCTACTTAAAAAACATTTATCCTTTCATAACATGTCATAAAATTTTAAACTAAAAGAAGTTGATTAAAAATAAACTTGAAAACTTGTAATGGAAGATTCTTGGAAGTAATGTTTTAAAAATCCATTCATGCCGTATATGTTAAAAAACATTCTTCTCGTACTTTTGTCGGAAAAGTCAAAAAAGTACCTCGTATGAAAAACGACAAAAGATTCCTTTCATATCTTTTACTAAAAACTCACCGAAAGGTAAAATATGATTTAAACAATTGTAGGTGAATCGAAATAATATTACATATTGAGGAAACATGTATTTGGATTATAAAATACACCCTAGTAAATTCTAAAGTATAAACAATCTCGGATAAAAATGAGATTGTGATATTTCCTGTACCTTAGGTCCTTTTTGCTTCGTAAGTGTCTGAACCTCCTGTATAATGATTTAAATAATTTTATTGACTTATTCCAGAATCATAGTTATTTTTATGATATCATATTTGGTCATTTTCTTAGCTTCTTAGTAGTAATATTTCATTGCTACTTGTTATTCGGGTGTTTATAACTTTTTGTTCTTATGCGTGTTTTGTCGAATAAATTCTTATTCTTATATTTAGGTTATAGATGCCCCATTTCCAGAATGGTATTAGTGTAATATATATCATATTCATTTATTCAATTCATTTATACAATCATTATGAAATGAAGATCATGTAGAACGAGTCGCATCACATCGTGGAGACGGTATTCCGTACGTACGCACGAGTGATGATATCATTCCTATGATCGTGGAATTGTATTGGAGTGTATTTATACTATTTCAGAATCAGTATCACTTTATAATAGTCATATAAAGTTATTATTTAAACCATTATACCCATCCAAGTAAAGTGGTGGTGGAAAATATATTACACCACGTCGTGGAGACGGTATTCCGTACGTACGCACGCGCGATGATTTCTTTTTCCGTAGGATGGATAGATGGTGAAATAGGGTTGTTTAATACTTATAATAACATATCCGTATATGAGTGATACTGATGTTATTACTTCATAATGAAACAACTAATGAAAAAGAAGTGGAAGAAGAAATAAAGATGAAAGAATCGGTAACGGACATTACATCTTCTTTGAAGTGCTTCTTTGAGACCTTTTTTTAGGGCACTAAAATTGGTCTTTGAAGAGGACCAGGATCTCTAGGATGTCTCTAGGGAAGTGGAGAGGAATAATTGGCAGGGTTTGGCCGAGCCTGAAGGCTCAAAGTGGTGTGAGGAAGAGGGGGAGGAGGTGCCCTTTTATAAGGGAGGAGAGGGGCACCTTTGGGAAAACTAAAAATATTATTTTATTATAAAGTCAAGTTCGATTTTAAATAGCTCCAAATTGATATATTTCGAAGATAAGGTGGGGATGGGTCGAAATACTCTCATCCAATATAATTTATAAAAGTTTAGGTTCCTATTTTAACCTTATCATTTAGATTTAACATTAAGTTAAATAAGTTTACTTTTACCGTGTCTTCTTGTGTTCTTATACTATAAGGCTAATAAACTTACTATAAGCAGCCAAACGAACCCCAAGTTGTTTATTATTAATATATATAACCTTAGATAAGTAATTTTACAGAACCGTAGATTTTTAGGAATAAAATAACAATTACTAATATAATATTTGTTTTAAAAACTATTTTATATCAATTTTGACACTATTTAGTAATTGATTTTTGTGAAAATAATACCAGAATTATTAGTTCGAACCAAGTTAATTAAATCAATACTAAAATTTCATATTAACCTAGAAAATTAGTGTAATTCATAAAAAGTCCCAAATTACATTTATTTTGGTGTTTATAACAATAATTATGTCAATATTTTATTAATAACATAATTACTGCATCATCGTTGTGTCATAAATAAATTAAATTATGTAATGTCTAAAAATTACAAATAAACTACCATTATGTAGTAAATAGTTTTAGCTTTCTAATGAATATTTATAGTCGAATTTATCTTATGTATAACCCCATATTAAAAATTATTTACTTATTAAACTTTGATTTTAACTATTTTAACCCTTCTTTAAATAAATTAACAATAAATGTCCTAATCTAATCCAAGTGGGCCTAAATGGTCATATTTTATTCCAAAGTTTGTTTTTGGTCGAATTAAACTTATCCAATAGAATTAGGACATGTTTTAGGGTAATAATAATATCATCTTTACCCTTAATTACCCTATTTACTTTTAACCGTGGTAAAAAAAAGTAAAAAGTTACTATTCACCAAAAATTATTTTCATCTCATTGAACCAAATTTTAGTCCTTGATATTAACCGTTTCTCTCGTCTTTTCGAAATTCCACTCACAGAAGCGGTAAAATTTAGTTTTATGAAAAATTCAGTTTTTTAACTACCACTTAGTGGTTTCACTATTCATCAAAAATTGAAAGTTTTCAGAAACATACCAAAATTTCACCCTAGGCTAATTTCGATATTCCGAATCCAAAAATGAAGTCCATTTTGAAAAATAAAATTTATAAAATTTCAAAAAGTGGTTATTACTATTCATAACGGCTAGTTTTAATAATATTTTAATAGCATATCGTTGTTTAGTGAAACTCGGTATTGCGTACGACGCAAGCTATCGAGGAAGGTCGTGATTTCGTGTAAAGAAAGTCAAGAAAGTGTTGTGTTGAAAAAGATTCCTTTGATGATTTATATAACATAAAATTCTAGGGTGTTACAGATATAAAACCTAACATTATTTGTGTTTTGAAATAGATTCTGTGGCCGCCCTTTCATAAGAAAACATTAATGGTATTTGAAAATTTTTATAATTTAAAAGGACTTTAATGTAATTTTAAAAACTAAAAAAACACATACATCAAAAATTAATTATATGATAAATAATTTCCTATTATATTAAATTAATATTGTAATTTTATTATATTTAATGATTTAAAATAACTTGTAAACAATAAATACTATTAATGAGCATTTTCAAGAGTATATAAAAATTTTCTCTTTAAACATATCAAGAAAACATATTAATTTAAATTGAAACACATAAATCATCACATTACCAAAATAATTTTCTATTTTACTTTTGGAACAATTCGGTTCATCCATAACATATTATTTTAAATGTTTTTAAAATAATTTATTTGATTTTTCCATTTTTTCTATATATTGAGTGCTAATGCGGTACAAGCCTATTAAACATTTATTATTGTATAAAAAATTGAAAATAACTTATCAAAATAACTATAATTTATTTACCTTAATTATTTTCATCTATTTTCTTCAGTATTTATATTTACTCTTATCCTCATAATGAAAGATAGTTTAATATATTAAAATAGTGAAAATGCAATTTTTGTTAATATAATTCTATTAATATTAAAAAATGGAAGTTAAATCAAGTAAAGTGGAAATGAAAGGGAAAAATTGAACTATTATATGTTACTGGTCATTCATGACTTATCCACCCATTTAGATATATGTTTTTTTAAATTATCACATAATTTAAACCTTAATTAATTCATTTTACACATTACTGTGGTGTCAACATTTTACCATAGGGAATAATTTATATAGATTAAATTAAAAAGGAAAAATTTCCCAAATTTTATGCATATGATTAAAAATATACCATCACATTTAAAATACTAAATTTGTATAAGGTGAAAAGTTTTATTTTAATATAAGTACAGAGAAAAATATAAATTGTTTGGAGAAAAATACCATTTTAAGAATAAAAAGATGTTATAGAAAAATAATGTATAATGTTGATTACTATAGATTTAATTTAAATCTATTTAATAAAATAATATTTTTTTAAATTTAATCAAATCCAAAATCAAATTGAACAATTAATTATTTTTAATTAAGAAAATATAAATTACTTCTTTTTTAAAATCTATATTTTTCATTATTCCCAAAAAATCTTATTCAGAAAATTAAAAAAAATATATTTTTTTGGAATGATGATTTCAAAAAAAATAATTACATATCATCATATAATATTTATAAAATTAGAATAATTTAATCATAATATATGCACACATTTTTCAGTAAAAATCCAATTGTGATTAAAATATATTCTTAAGTATAAAATAAATTATACTCATTACTTATATAGTACCCTCCATAAGATAGATGTTAATTGATTTTATTTATTATATGATTTATTCACTTAATTTAAATCATTAATATATAGTTAATGGTAATTTAATAAAAATACATTTCAAACATAAATCATGTTTTTGAAAAAAATATCTCTTTTAATCTTATATGATTTTATTTGAAATTGTGTTTTTTCCATTAAATTATTCATTACTTTTTTATTAAAGGGAAACATTCAAAAAATATTTTTTAATTAGGTTACACTTTTTCATAACATTCACTATAAATATTTGGTTATAATTATCATATTTAAATAATAATACACTAATAGTACAACATAGTTTATTTTATGTTCAATAATGCATGGTGTACACACAATAAATCATAATATACTTTTTAAACTAAACTTTCTTGGTGTTAAATCCACCCCCCCCCCAAATATATTATTCCCACTAAATTATATGTTGATTCTCAGAAAAATAATTTATCATAAAAAATTAATGAAACAATATATAGATATTATCAATGACATTCATTTCATGGTCAATAGAAGGAAACATATTATTTCATAAAACCAAGTAATTATATAAGACTATAATAAGAAATTGAGTTTATAAAAGTGTATATTGATGGTTTATTGTTACTTTATTCATAATCAATGATATATATGTGAAATTATTTTAACATATAGTGTGTGATATTTTGAAACAATACCTACATAATTTTTATCATCTTTATTAGTTGAATTTGACCATTTTTTGTGCTTCTACCAATTTTCACTTCAATCTCATATATTACTCAAAACAATGAATATTGAAGATAATTTTCTTACACCTGTGTAAATAAAATAAAAAAAATCATTTTAAATACAAAAGGATGACACGATATTACTCCCATTTGTAACCATTTACTAAAAGAAAAAATGGTAATCAAAAAAATATCCAATATTATGAAATAATTTTTCAATCTCTAGAGCCTCATTAAATTATAAACAAAGATAAACATAAATAATTACTATAATAAAAAAATCTGTAAAACACTATAAAATATTCCAAACTAAAATGATAACTCAAAAATCAGGAAGATTGGATAATTTATTCTTCTAAAATTTACATAAAACATATTGAACCTCAATAATACATATAAGTTATCCTCTTATACATTACAAAATAAAAATAACTTGAGTCATCCTAATATAATACTCAAAAAGAAAAACTCTCTATGTATCCACTAATTATCCACAAACCATAAATTCCTATACCATGAAATAGTTTTTCATTCACCTTAATAATATAATGTTCCAAATAATATAACTAACTTTTAACAAAATAACATCAATCACCTATTCATAAAATAATTTTGTATGGTTATAGATAATATTAAACATATGTTTAGAAATAATTAGTAACATATTTTTCAATATTATATCATCATCAAATCACATAACAACCCTAATGATTATATATCATTAAATCATATATACACCTAAAACCCTGATAATCACCTCCTAAAATATCATTAGTAAATTTAAATCATGTATGAACAACAAAGGGGTATATATTCCACAAATTTATGATCAAATGTAATCATATTAACCCTTTAGGATCTATGTAACAGTTATTTCAACCTCACATGAAAATATAATAACCTTTAATGTCATTTATACCCTTTCCCAGATACAATATATAATGGCCTAGAAAGAAACTCTTAGATCTTGGGATAAAATCAGAGTCTTTACAATTCATTATTTGATAATAACTAATGTGACCCTACTTTGTCCATTTTTACTTAAAAAATTCATGATCAATAATATTTCACTTAAAAACCAAATAAATTTTTGGTTTATATTTTTAGATATTTAGAACAAATAATTACTTAAAAACTAATATATCTTTTTTCTTCCAAATGGATATTTTCCATTATATAATTATCTTGTGATAAATGAGTTATTTTCTTAATTAAATGAAATACTAAAATAATCCAAGTTATAAATCAAATTAGTTCATACACATCCTCATTCCATATAAAAAACATTTGAAAACATGGTATGAGAATATAAATATATGTAAGATATGTTGAAAATAATGGAAACTCCTTAGTTCATTTTAAAATTATAAAATACCATTCGAATGTTTTCCTTAAATATATAATAACTTGGATCATAAATATTCATTTACTTACTCATTAAAAATGAATAACTATATTTATTTTTTATAACAAATTTGGTAAAGAATCATAAAGTCATAAATCATTATTCTGATTGCTATGTGGAAATCATGAAAACTCAAGCCAATCTTTACACCCGTAAAAAGGGTCATCAAATATTCCTTAAAGTTGAATCAAATTATCTTAATTTGACAAATCAGAAGATTTCAAAGAAGATTCAAATATATAGAAACTATCAAGGTGTTATCCTATATCATTATCATATCTCCCTTACAAGAATCCTCAATAATGGAAAAATACAATTAATTTCAACATTCACTTAGCCTAAACATATATCCAGTTATTTATGTCACATTACTCAACACATTACAGGGCTTTATTAAGATCACCCATCATAATTAGCTATATCAGGCTCACCAATCATCACAAAAATATTCCAGTAACCAGACATTTAGAAAGTAATTTTAAATATATTTTTTCTTCATAAAACCCTTGATATATTTTTATGAACCCATAAAGAAAAAAATATACCATTATCATAAAAATATAAAGAAATTTTATTTTCATTCAATATCTAAAAAATTATAAGAATAGTGGAAAATTATTTTATTTCAAAATATACAGAGAAAGTTTCAATTTAATTTTCAAATAAAATAAATATCAAGGTGATAAGAAATTACATTCACATTGTAAAAAACTAAAAAAAATTATTTTAATACTTTTGTAATGAAATTCACATACATGTATTTTAAAAAAATTGTACATTTATTTTAAAACATTTATAATAAAATTCAAGGATAATATAAAATGAATTTTAATGATAATAGAAACATAGATATTGAATATTATAAATAATTTCAAGATCTACAATATGGAGAAAAAACATTTAAAATAACATTATGAAAAAAAATAATTCATGAATATGATAACATTTGATTTAAAAATAAATTAAATGATATAAAAATAGATTTTAAAAAAATCTATTTAAGGAAATTAATTATATATATTCATTCATAAAACATTTTATAAACCACAAATAAGAAACAATGTGGTCAAAATAGGATAAGTCTCAATAAAAGGAAATTGAGATGAGAAATTTATTACATCAGATATCCACAGAAGTAAAAAAACTAAAAATTCCATAGAAAAAGTTATAATTGTTGACTATATTTAAAATAACCACAATTATACTTCTCATACCATATATAAATATATTTTATCATTCCACCCTTTTATAAAAAAATAATTACAATTATTGTTTTAGGTGTTATATGTCCCATTTTTTATATATTTTGGTTCAATAGTTCTAGCACATACATCATGATCAGAGTTTCATTATATATATATAATAGTGAATCATATAGACTTAATATTATATTCATTATATATAGAATCATAACTATCTATGGAATGTGATAATACAAAAAATGAAATGTGTCATTCCTGGAGATAGTAGTTCTTACCTACACTAGAGCACTATTTTCATTTTCCATTGGATGGATGGGTAAGAAGTTAGACAATATAATATGTTTATATAAACAAAATCATATAATAAATATAATATCTACACTATAAATTCATTATATTAACTATCAATGAAAAAAAAGTGATGGGAAATGAAATTCATCAATTTCTGGTGATGGTTGTCCTTATATATGCATGAGGGATCAATTCAGTTCTTATGGAAAATGTGATGGAAAATGATATTCCCATCAACATAATAAAATTATGGTATAAAATATATATTGATGTTATTATATCATTAGGTTTATGATTAATTTTAAGGATTAATAGGAAAATGTACACATAAGGTAAATTATTCAGGACTTATACCTCCTCTTTTGTTATCCTCTTTTCAATAGAGCTTATGGATTTTTAAGGAGTGCTTTATAGTAATAAAAATGGGTCAGACACTTGGGAATGAATGTTTAAATATGTATATGGGTATTTTTTGATAAAATCCTATATTAATTTTTTAAAATAGGATCTTTTGAGACGCTTTTTATAGGAAACAATCAATGGAGTTTTATATGTTTTTCTATATTTACAGGTTATGAATGTGATTTGAAAAATTTATAGAGGAAAATAAAAGAACCAAGAATTATAGGATATAAATTTCAAAAAAAATAATTTTGATATAATTTTTATGTTTTTATAATTATTTAAAAATAACTTTTAATCTTTAAGTACCTTTTATGGTTATTTTTAGGATAATTCAATTAAGTTGACTTTAAATATATCAATACAACAATGTAATTCATATTAAAATACATTTATAATTAACTCTACATCATAAATATTTAATAATTTTTTAAAAAATAATTATTCATCCAAAACATAATATTTTAATGTTTTTTGAATCATTTATTTACTTTTTCTCTTATTTTTATAAATACTTCTTTAGCGTATTGTAAGAATTTAATACTACAATAATATTTCAAAAAATTAAAAAAAAATTATAAAAATGATATGATAAATTTAACATATTATTGTAGTTTAATTTATTCCATATTTTTTATTTACTATTATCCATACCATTATAAAAAATTTATTATATTAAAATTGAGAACATGCCTTATTTTTAAATATAATTTTAATAATGTAAAAATGAAGTAACAATTTTTTAAAATAAATCAAAAAATAGGTAAAATTGACCATGGATAAGGTATTGGTTGAACAAGACACATCATCCAAGCCATATATTATATTTTCTATCACATTTTTTATCCTTTATTAATTAGTTTTACCCATTGCCATTGTGACATCAGTCTACCAAGTTATATTTTTTACATGGATAAAAATAAGAGGGGACTATTTATCAAATTTCACCCTCATAATTTAAAATATAAATCCATATTAAAATATTCAATTCCAAAACATTCGGGCACAATTAATGTTTATATAGGTGTGCAAAACATAATAAGTTTTTTTTGAAAAATAAATTTTAAAGAAAACAAGGATTTCACACCAAAACAAGTTATAATTTTTATTCCCATGAAAGTAATTTGATAATGTTTAATTAAATGAATCTTATATGAATTTAAAAAAATTACAATATTGAATATGAAATTTAAATTCCATTAATTAAAATAAAATAAATAATATTTTCATAAAAAATTAGTTTTTACTTTTCAACCAAAAATCAACAATTTTTGAAAAATCGATAAAAATACTTCTTAAGATTAATTTTGAAATATTGATTTCAAATATTATTTACTTTTTATTAAATAAAATATCTAAAACATTGAAAAATTTAATAAAAATATTCATAGAAAAAATGCAATAAAACTGGTTAAATTTTTATTTTTGAAGAACAAACTGAAATATTCTCATTTATTATATAGTATTGATCATCAAGTGAATACTAATTTATTTTATTAAGAATATTTTCTATTCCATTAACTTGAATCATTCATCTATAATGATTCACATAATTTATAATAATAAAAACCATTACATATCAAAATCCATTTTGGAGAAAAATATTTCTTAAAATATTATATTATATTATTTAAAATAGGATAATTATTCACAATAAATTAATCTGTAAATTTATAATATAGATGTATTTTAACTTATATTTAACAATTTAGTAACTCATATTTATACCCACTATTTTAATGACTCTTTTATAAATATCATATTAAAAAATATTTTAATAGTATCTCCCAATATTATTAAAGCTCGGTATTGCATGTATCACATACAATAAAACATAGTGTTATTTTTAAACAAAAACATATAGGTGTTATAAAATTAGCCAAGAAAATATTAAATGATTAATGGAAAAGATATTCATTAAGTCAAAATGTATCAATTAATCTAGGTTCCCCCCTATATTATTGTTGGTCGAAGTGAGTTACTTGTGAGGGGTGAATTGAGTTCCCTATAATAATTTTTGTAAAATATTAAGTTAATATAGAATTCACTTAATAAAACAAACTGGGTAATTTTCTAAAATAGTATATTGACATGAGATCTATCCTTTTAAAATATTTCTCAATGATTGATTAAGTCTCAGCAAAAATAGTTCCCAGATTACTTTAGATTATGAAATAAATTCTTATAGACAAAAAAATTAAAACAGCTGTTAAAATAAATTATCAAAGTAATATAATGGTTTATTGATTAAAAATAATATAGTTTTTGAAAAAAAACACAATAACATAGTGTAATGAATAAGTGGTTTGGTCTCAATATGATTCTTTATCCCCTCCACTTAGAAATCACCTACTTCCAAGAAGATTAAAATAATAATCCAACAAATTGACAACCTATAGATGGTATAAAACAATAGCTAAAAACTATACTGACCAAAGATCATATTAAATTATTATATATGGGATTTAAAGATAACATAAGCTATATAAAGACATATTCAACACAAACTATGGAAAATAGATGTAATGGAAGGAGAGAATAATAAGTATTCTCCTGTTAAGTATTGGAGACAATGTATGTTTGATAAGAGAATAAAAACACAATACTCAAAAGAAAAAAAATATAAAGAGCATTAATGAATATTGTAATTATTAGTATGGAAATCCCAAAATTTGGAAATTTTTTAGATCAATGTTGGTTAAAAGTTTGATCATCATTCATGAAGAATTGTAGTAGAACAGAGGATCATTGGAATCAGTAGAAATATTCTAGTTAATCTCTGACATTGTATCAAACAGTATATATAATGGATTACGTTCTTCGGTGTCATTGATCTTCAAAAAACATGAATCAATAAAATTTTGATGATTTTTAGATATAATTGAACACTTTTTCATAAGTCACTAATCATCAGATATGTCATATATATTGAGTACCATATGTAGAAAGAGATATATCCCTTTTGTATATATAGCTATATCAATTGCAGGATATCCATAATCATCAGATCTTCTTTGATTATATAATGATGACTTGAAAAAATTATCTTTGAATAGAAATAGTCATTTATCTATTCATGCCAAAATCCTTGGATAGAATCGGTAGCAAGAAGCAAACAGTGACCCAACATGTAGAATGGACTCCATCTGGTGGTGAAAGAAACCTAGAGTCTAGTGGTAACTAGATTTACCTTAGCACATCCAAATGGTAGATCCTTTATCAGTAAAAATCCTTGGTGGTGACAATACTAGTTGTGACTTTTCTTAGTGTTATGTCCTATTCGACATTAACTAGTCCTTACAATGACTCCCAACTAACAGTGACTTACCATCATACATAGTGTAATTATAAAAAAAACAGTCTTACCATATAAAATTCTATCATAAAACATGTGTATTAGTATTACTAAAAGAATCATGGGTTGTGCTCTTTAAAATAATATTGTCAAACACGCTCCCTATAAGGATGTTCCAACTTTCTCCTCCTTTTTGATGACCACAAAACATTGGATTTTATGAGACAAATATGAAATCAGAAACAATTGACAATAAAAAATGTATGTATGTTAAATATGATTTGAATATCATTTCTGATTATATATGTGTTATATAAAAAACATTAAATAAAAATCAGAAATATCATAATATTGATGTGTATAATTAAATTCCCATTTTATCTACCCCATTGAGATTATCAAAAAGAACAGAAGAATAAAATAAAAATAAAAAAGGTAAATTAGAATAACAATAAGAGACTACATTTAATATGAGCCAAAAATATCTTGATAACAGAAATATAAAGACAAAATGTACAAGGAAATGAACCCTATTAAAAGACATCTTCTGATCAGATTTACTAGATAGAGGTTAGTGTCTTTGAAAAAATTTATTTCTCTTTTTCTTAGTCTCTATCATGAGAGGAGACACTAGTGGTGAAATATAGATCTTAGGTTTTAGTGGATATGATTTTTGTAGTGGGAGGAACTGGATCATGCATTAAAACTACTCTAAGGTGTCTAATTTCATTAGATGGTGATAAAATCATAGGATAAAATTGTGGAGGTAGAAGACCATATGACTGAGTAATCACTATAGTTCTATGTCTAACTCTATCTATGGATGTGGTATAAGGAACAACTATTATAGTAATTTTATCTCTTACGATTATAAAAATATAAGTGACTTTTAAAAAGGTTTTCATGAAGTTTATAAAATCTATAATTATATTTCATCTCATTTCCATGGAACTAATGAAATCCTTTTCCACTTATATAAATCACTATAGGGCTATTGTGAGAATCTTTAGTTAAGTCACTTGTTCTTTGAAATCCCTTTTCACTAGTGGGAACATCAAATTCTCTTCTAGAAATTTTTAGTTATCATACATATAATTCTTTTTATAAATTATAGAAAAATAATTATTTATTTCTTTATTCATGATGTACATACATTTTATGAGATCAATGGAATATTCTATTATCATCTTATATACATTCTCATCGTGATGATGTATTTTCCTTATTTTTTCATCATCATGGGTCCCATTACCCAAATCATTACTAATCTCTTCTTTGATTTCCAATTTGAGCAGATATCTATCAATTTTTACTTCAATAGGAGGAGGTGCAGATTATGTAGAACTAGAAACAATAATTCATTCTAGCCTATGGGAAATAGAATTCAAACATTATGGAAAAGATTATGTCTGACCCTCTATTTAATCCTTAATTCAGTATACATATACTGAAAATATTCTATTATCCACTTCCATTTATTGAATATAAAATCTATCTATTGGTTGTAAATGGGATTTAACCAGCTCAACCAAATATGGAGTGCTTTCATCAGTTAGTCTAGAAAATATAGATGCTTGAGAGGAGATTTTAAAAATATATATATAATTAAATTCTTTCTTAAGGATTCCAAATCATAAAATACATATCTTCGAAAATATTATAAATAATATTATGTCTCAACATTAGGAGGTATAACAATTTGAGTATAAAGTTGAACTCATTTCCCAAGAGTTACTTCAGCCTCAACTGATCCATCTATCTCTATGGGAGTAAATGGTTGCAACTCCTTTTCTAGATTAATTAGATCAAATAAAGATCCTTCTTATCTGGCATGATTTTCATGTTCATCATCCAAATCAGTATATTCTAAACCATGAGTAAAAAAACCAGGACACTTAAATAATTATTTATAAGAAATAGCTTCAGGACTTATATACGGATGAATTAGAGATTTTAGGGGTACTTGAAAGGATTTTCCAACGTGAGGTATAGAATGGGAAGGTTTTGTATAAGATGTCTACAAATTATCTACTGGTTCAAATTGAGCATGTTTTTTTTGACTAATCATTAATATTGGTAGTCTTATCCCCCTCAATAGGATCTTACACATATTATTTAGTAATAGTTTATAAATAATCCATCTCAGTGTCTATAGATTGATTTTGATTTCTGTTTTAACATGATACCACTGGTGATGAATGATTTATTTGAACCATATCATGATCCGGATCAACTAGATTATTTCCATTCTTCTTACTATCATCATTATGTTCAAATATATTATCATTATTTCTATCATCATGATCCTCATTATCATTATATTAATATCCATCTGATTTTTCATGATCATGATCACCATCTTCTTTATTAGAATCATTTTCATCACAACCATTTTCATTATCATTCTGAATACAGGATGTTTTGGTAGAATATTCATCAAACTATGCTCTTCCATATAATTCGGTTTTCTGATAACAATTTTCATCAAAAATAAATTATGTTGTGGGTAGAGAACCTGGTGGATTGACTTATCCAATATAATCTTTTAGAGGAGATTTAGGAATATCCGGATCACTCCCCACTTCTAATAAAAAAATATTCTCCTTCATAATTCATTTCTTATTGATCATTTTCACTTTCATCAACATCAGATTAATCAAATTACTCAACGGTTTTATGTCTTGAATATAAAATATTCTTAGTTCCTGTTAGATAATAAATATGGTTGAATTCAACATACAATTTTTTTTGTCTCTTACCAAACATTTCTTTCATGGATTCCATCTCACTTTAACCCTTTTACAAATTGTCTTTGATATGAAAAAACCACAAGCCTTATGTTCATATTTTTATCCTTTTTTGATAAGTCCTTTACCATATAAGATTGAAGATAACATCTTGTGATATATTAAAGAGTTCAATCATGATCTCTTCCTCCACATCTCAAACATATTAATCTTTAAAAATATACACAAATTGATCATTACCCATATATCATAATAACTCATAATTAAACATCAAGATATTACCAGGTATTGAAATATCATTTTCTAGGACAAAAAACATGTTGAACCAAATTTAATAACAACGTATATTCACTATTAGGTTCAGAATGTATTGATCACCTCCAGGTACCATCTCCGATCAACTATATAAGAGAATCTCCATATTTGAATATTTCACTATCATGTGGAATAATATATTGAAAATCCATATACCCCCTTTATAAGGAACATTTAAGATCTTTTTCCATTACTTTTATGAGAAAGTAATATCTTCTTCATAGATGTGACTTATTACCACATCCACTTTATTTCTAAAAATCAACTTAGCATTCTGATAGACATAATTGAATAACATCAGATAATAATCTTGATAATTTTATGTTAACCAGTTCATCCATTTATGTTCTTTGAAAACATTCAACTCTAGGGTATTGATAATTGGAAATCATTGTGTATCGATTTCATTTTCTTCTTATATAAAATATTATTTTTATATGTGGGTTTCATGAAACAATATGAAAACTACTTACATATACATTGTGTTCATTTTATTTACTCATTTCTTTAGGATTTGGCTATGCTACTGAATTCAAATTGTCCATTCTGACCAGTTAAAGGCTTAAATGGAATTAGGGGGGACGATGATCAGTCCTTGTGGAAAGAAAAAGGCTCAAAAGTTCATTGTTTTTAGGGGTAGTGAATAAATTTGATTTATCGTGATATATTTATCATTTATGGAAACCAATAAATAAATAGTAATTACTATATAAATATAATTATTTAATTGTAAAAATAATAGTAATGGTAATAAGGAAATGATAAAAAAAGGAACAATGACTCATTCAACAATGAATTCATCAATGGAGACTTCGTCAATGATGACCCATCAACAGCGACTCATGAATTGTTACTCATCAATGGTGACTCATCAACAATGAATCATTAATGGGGATTCGTCAACGGTGACTCATTAATAGTTACTCAGTCATCCAAAAAAATTCATTCTGAATACATTTTTGATTTATTTTAATCTTTAATAATTAAAAGGATTTGTGAAGATATAAACAAGTTGATGTTCAGTACCAATAATTTCTATATTTATTCACCACTTTTATAATGATCTCTCTAAAAGTAACGTCTTACATAAATTTATTTTGTGCTAGAGTGAGATATTGGATTTTTTGAAATGTCTATCACCATAGTGTAATAAAAATTTATTAGCACAAGTTTATGTTGGTTTCCATAGTCTTGTAAAGTATGATTTATCCACAAGACGTATGAAAAGAAACTACATGTAGCTTTATATTGGGATTTATTACTTGATAGTGCAACAAAATTTCATTTCATAGTACATCATGATACTATTGTTTTCCTAAAATATGACATGTTCCAAATATTATTTTTCTAGCTAACATACATCTACCAAAAGAAGTATATAAATAACATACTAAATCAAAATCATGTCCTCATGGACACACCAATGGTAAATTAGTTTTATATTTGAAGTATATAAAAATTCATTTGACGACTGTTAGGTGTGAATATTTTGGATTTTTTAGAAAGAGAGGACACATACACACACTAAAAATTATAGTAGGTTAACTAGTAGTTAATTATTAAAGACTACCAATCATACCTATATAACTAGATTAATCTACTAATTTTTCATCTTCATCAAGATCTCATGTATTGGTGTTACTCATGAGAGTATCACTAATTTTTTTATTATCTAATAAAAAATGTCTTAAAATGTCTTTAATATATTTATATTGATTTAAGATAATTATTTATTAATTTTGAAAAGTTTTAAATCCATGAATGAATTTGATTTCACCCATTTAACTCAATTCAAATTCATTTTTCATTAGTCTTAATAAATTAGTATATATAGAGTCTTAATTAAATCCAAAAATAATATCATCTATTTTCATTTTTACTATTAAAAAAATCTTTTCAAATTATGTTAATAAAAAGGGTTGGATTGTCTTTACCTTTTGAAAAACTTTTTGAAATTAAATAGGCAAGCCTATCATAACACTCTTGGATCTTGTTTAAATGTGTACAATTCTTTTCTTATTTTGGAAACATGGTTTGGAAAACATGGTTTTGAAATCCATGGATTTTTCAATAGAAACATCCTCAATTATAAATCCATTTGAGATTTAACTTTTAACATCCATTTGATAAACTTTTAAATCAAAATGTGCTTCATAGGAAAGTAGTATCCTAATGCATTCAATTATTTCTACAGGTGAAATAGTTTTCTCATAATCTATACCTTAATATTGATTATAACCTTAGGAAACTAGTCTAGGTTAGTTTCTTACAATATCTCATGACTCATAAAACATGTTTCTAAATAACCAGTTAGTTCTAATAGTTAAGGTGTGTTTAGGTCTATGAACATGTTCTCAAATATGGTATCTCTAAAATTGACCAGGTTATTCCTTAATATCTATTACTCAAAATTAATCATTGATAGAATCATTAATGTTATAATGTTCATGCTATTACAATAAGGCTTGGTGTTAAATTTGAATTCTAAAGGAAGATCCAGTCTATGTACCATTATATAGGCGTACTATACATTCATGTAAATGGTTGTTTTTATGAGTCCTAATGGGTCTTTGAAAATAGATGATAGTTAATTCATGTCTTTGTTTATGTTTAGGTTCTTTATGATCATTGGGTGAAGTTTCTACTAGTTTCAAAAAAATATTTAAAAGTTTTATAATTGAGATTTAGAGTTGAAATATAGTCCTCAATGTTCTATAATAATGTATTTGGTTCATTGGGGTTAGTTTCGTCAAATCTAATGTGAACTGATTCTTCAATTATTTTGGTTCTCTTATTAAACACTCTATAAGAATTGATAGAAGTAAAATACCCAATGAAAATTCGATTATCACTCTTGGAAGAAATTTTTTCCATATTATCAATTGTATTTAGAATAAAAACATTGAAACCATAAAAACTAAAGTAATTAACCTTTGGTTTTCTATTATTCCATAACTCATAAGTTGTTATTTTTTAGAGAGGAATAATTAAAACACTATTTACAGTATAAAATGTTGTATTGAAATAGTATTCCCCAAATTATATAGGTATGTCATAATCTTTTAGTATATTTTGATCTATCTCTTGAAGAGACCTATTTCTTATTTCTACAACACCATTTTTCTATGGTGTTCTAGGAGTAGAAAAGTTGTGATTATAACTATTTTGAGCCCAAAATGATTCAAAGTATTGATTTTAAAATTCATTACCATGATAACTTATTATGGTTTTAATCCTATTTCCACAAATATATTCTACATATTGGGAATACTTAACATGGTAAGAATAAGATACACTTTTGTGAGCTAGAATGAATACCCAATTATTTCAAGAAAAGTCATCTATAAAGACATATATATAATATTTTCTATATAAACAAGATACTCTTGATGGTCCAAAGTGGTCCATGTGAACTAGATCTAGAGGCTGAGAGGTTGAAACTAATTTCTTGTATTTAAAATAAATCATATTAAGTTTCCCTTTTCGATGGGATCACAAACCCTATGATTTGTTAAATCAGTATTTGGTAGATCTTCATCTAATCATTTCATAGTTATCATTTTAAGTGAATGAATATAGAAATGGCTAGTATCCAATTAAAAACCAGGATTATTTGTGAATGGAACATAAGTAGGAAATATTATAAGATGAAAAATAATTTAAATAAATAGAATAAATAATATTTTTTCGAAAAGAAAAATAAATAAAAAATATTATCATCAAAAAAATGACATGCATTATTTTCAATTTTTATATAAAATCCATCATAATATAATTAGGAAATGATAAGAAGATTATAGTTTAAAGAAAATATTTATAAATCATTAGAAATTAATACTAAATTATGATTACCAATTTGTCGAAGGCTAATGATTTTCTATTATTCAGTATTACTAAAAAAGGCAATGAACACCATCGAGTTTTATATAATTATTAATGCTTGAATACTCGCCAGACACATCTCTTAATATCAAATATCCATATAACATAATATTTATATGTAGGTTTTGAAATAGGTTTAATATAAAACAATGTTTTTTCCAAAAATTACTTTGGTATTAAAATCCTCTTAGGACAAGTAATGTTAGTAATAAGATATTTTTTAACCCATAATTTCCAAATGGGATACTTATAAATAGATTTTAGGCTTCTATAAATAAATACACTATTACGACTAGTTCAGTAGGTATTGGTAGTATATGAATTATTAGAATTGGTTCTAGATGTAAATATGGTTTTGGTAATAATTCTATTTCCTGGTTGATAACTTATGTGGTAATATACATTGGAGAAACTTGATTTACTAGTATTTGAGTTAATTTTTTATTACCAAAGGTTAACCATTATATTTAATTATTTAAATATTCATTTAACAATTTTATTTCATTATTCTCTATCAAAAACCAATCATTTTTACCTTTTTCAACAATATAATTGGTTTTATTATTTACTATCAGAGTATGAGGTCTCTAATGTGGAATATATTTATCATTCAACAAATGAAATATATCATCCATCCTGTTACAATAATAAAAAATATTTTCATTATTCTTTATTTCCTTAATATCACCATTTTCTGCTTCTTCATAAATGTTTCAAATATTAGTAGAAATAGCGTGAAGAATAATTTATACATCTGATGTGCTTGCCAAAAAGCACGTATTTTCCCTATCATAATTATCTTCTTGATTAGTGTATTAATCACTCAATCTATATTTAGAGGCACACTATGTTTCTATCATATACCTCTTGAATCTCTTATCTTTATCCTTAAAATCATTTTTATATTTCAATTTTTGAATGTCATATTTAATGTGTTGTTTCCTCTTATATTCATAGAAGGTGATTTTATTTTGAGTGTCATCATATTCTATATCCATTTTCCACTTTCATTTGTTCCTATAATTTCCAATAAAATTATATTTAGTTATGAAATTACAGTTGTTTTATAATTTATTGAATCTTCTAGCCATATGAGCAATCTCTTCATCACTGTCATTAGAATATTATTCTACATGAGTATTGTTAGATTTTACATTCTCTTTTCATTTGGAGGTAGTATTAATAAAGTACACATATTTTATTTTTGGTTCCTCTTTATGTATAACCTTGTTTACATTATGATATTCTTTAAATATCATCATATTTCTTATCGATTCCTTTATAAGTCGTTAATTCACATCACATGATTCTCTAATTGACAGAAATGTTCTTCTTCATCTGTCTTCTAGGAATCTAATAAATCTCATCACATGAACATTGTATATAACTTTTTTGTCTATTAAGTGTATAATATATACTATTTCATTGAACATGAGATATATATCAAAAATAATTTCATCAAATTTCATTTTAAAATCATCATAGTTGATTATATATTTGTTTATTCTCATTTTATTGACATTTGATGTACCTTCATGTGATATTGATAAGGTATCACATATTTTAAAAGCATCTTTTTATTACATATTATATTAAATTCATTCTCGCCCAAGGTATAGAAATAATAATTTATATATTTAAAATTATTATTGAAAGTATCTTATATATCATCACTCCATGTAATTTTAGAAGTTTTAGGTATTTAATATAGATATTCTATTACAATCCAAATGTCAAAACCTCTACATTCTAAATGAATTTTCATTTGTATTTTACATTGAGAATAATTTTTTCAATTTAATTAAAGAGTTTTTTTGGTAGTATATCATTATTTTCAATTATCCATAGTGAACTAAAATTTATAATTAACACAAATTTGAGATCTTTAGAATCCAACTAAAGTCACAGTTCAAATGTAAATTTAATAACTCATTGGATACCAAATGTTTGTTGAAGTGAGTAAATCAGGTGGGATGAATTGAGTTCCCAATAATTTTTTTTAAAGATTAAGTTCAACTAAAAACTCTTAAATAAAATAAAATTGACAATAAATAAAAATAGAAACATGATATAACACCAGTCCTTTGAAAATATTTCACAAAGTGTGATAAAGCCTTATATAAAATAATATCCATTATTACCCTAACTTTTGAAATCAATTTACTTAGAAATAAATCAAATATAAAAAACTAATTAAGATTAATTATCAATTTAATAATTTTTTCTATAGATTAAAAACAATCTAGCTTTTGAAAACAAAACAAAACAGAATAACTTGAAGGAATAAATAAGTGATTCGGTCTCTAAATGTGTCTTATTCCACGCCATATGGAAATTACCTACTTCCAAGTAGATTATAATAATAATGAAACAAATCCAAATCATGGATCATGTAAATAAACAATATCTACAAGCTATCCTGCATAATAAGCCTATTTAACAGGTATACATGAGATGTAAAGATAGTACAGGCCACACAAGGCCTTATTCCACAAACACCGTGGTAAAAAATATATAATGGAAGGAGATAAAAAAAAGTATTCTATAGTTAGGTGTATGAGATAGTGTTTGTTTGATAATAGAGTAATAACACACTGAAAAAAAATTAGAAATAAAAATAGAGAATATTGTAATTCCCTTTTAGAATTTTTAGAATGTTCAATGTCCTCAAATATTTGTTTGTCAGAAGTTTGAGCATCATTCATGAAAAATTATATTAGAATAGAGGATCATTGGAATCTAAAAAAATGTTCAAGTAGATCCCTATCAATGTATCAATATATATTTTTAATGGATTCTATTCTTCAGTGTCAATCATCTTCAAAGAATAAGATTCAATATGACTATGACCATTCACATATCAAATTTCACACATTTTCATAAGTTAGTAATCTATGTATATGTCATATATATCAAGTACCATATACATAGAGTGAAATATCCTTCAAATATATATAGAAGTACCAACTAGAGGAGATCCACAATTTTTGTGTAATCATTGATTGTGTCATTATTTCTTTGTCAAAATATCTTTTAGTAGAAATGGATGATGACGAATTCATCCCAATGTCTTCAGATAATAGTGGTAAGAAGAAGCTATTGGTGACTCAGTGTTTGGTAGTTACTCAAAATAATATTGATGGTGACTCAGATTCTGGAGTTAAGAAGACTGATGGTTTCTATTCCTAGAAGTATATTCTCTAGTTTTAACAATCTATGGCGGTGACAATATTGGTAGTGACACACCTCAATGGTAGATCCTATCTAACATTAACAAGTCTTGGTGGTGACTCCTGACTAACAGTGTCTCATCATAATACATATCAGAATTATCATAAATAAATTCTTACCACATTAAATTTTATAATACAACATGTGTTTCATTACTACTAATATAATCACTGGGAATTATTAAAATAATAGAGTGTCATACACACTCCACATAATGAGGGTCCAATAAATACATAATATAAATAACATGTAACATAATTTCCTCTTTATATTCAATAAATAATATTTACCCTTTTTAAAAAATATCAACACATAATATATATTCTTTATTATATAATCCTCTTAAAAAATATTTCTTCATAATGTATACCACTTTTGAGTATTTTTATATTTACCACTACAAAATTTCTCACACAAAATATATTTATAATACATATTTTTTTATGTAAGGATGAAATCTTAGTGTGTGTTATGTTTTCGGAGAACATAAAATTTTCTTGGATTTTTATTTTTTCCACATTGTTAAAAATTATATATGTATTATTTTTTAGATAAAAATATCTTCACATAATACATAAGGTTCTTGATCTCTTCAAAACCCCTTATTATTGTTTTTTAACTAATTCTTATTGTTTAAAAATTATAGATTTTTCAATTTTTTTTAAACTCATATGATACATTTTGTAAGTATATAATATATAGCTGGGAGTGAACATTTTTTTAAGAAAATATTTAAGAAATATTTTCAACTTTAATATTTTTAAAATATATAACTATACATTATAAACTGCTATTATATGTGAAATATAATTAATAAATAAACAAGATAAATTATTTTATCTACTTTAAAAGATATAAGTCTTATCCCAACTTTAAACACCTTTAGAGAACACCCATAAACTTCCTCAACACCCATTTAATTAATAATGTTGGGTATTATGAAATTTCATCTCAATCATTAAATACCTTTCAAATGTTTACTGTATTTAAGAAAAAAATTTCAATCCCTATATTGAAAATAGAAAATTAATGATATGACACATTATGAGTGACCTCTAAAAAAGATATCTCATTATAACATAAATCAGAAAATCATCCTAATAAAGTCACAATACTATAAAAATCATGAATTATTACATTAAACCAACTATGGTATGTATATATGATCCAAAAATAGAATGCCATAAAAAATAATGATATTAAGAATTCCTTTCTGACTTCTATTCCTATTTAGACTCATCATAACCACTATTGTTTCATAGGACACAAACCTGTGGAATAACATTCCCACACAACATCTTCTCATTATGGTCCTGAGTCTTAGTAGTTCACCTCTTGAGTGTTTCATTATATGTACCTTCTAAATCACCCCAATAAATAAAATGATAACAATCAAGATAATACTAATGAATATGTCATATGTGCAAGTTTCAATGGATCTAATTAATATCTATGGATAGTTCCAACCAATATGTAGTCATATTTTCATATTCTAGCCCCTAAAAAGGTATAATAAATTAGGGATAATTCTTACTCCCAATACCATACCTTTGATACTGATAATGATTAATACCCTTAGGAATACAAAATCATTAATGTATATCATTATTGGTCTAGCTCTATGATCTATATAGGATTTATGATTATGTTGAACTGACTGAATATACTCGTGAATCAACCATGCATTATTTATCATAATTTTTAAAAATTATTTTCTATGAATAGAATACTCTTTGATCATGTTTTAACATAATATAAATATGAATTTTTAAATGTATAGTAAATCCAATATGGAAATATTATCGGTAGAATGATAACTATTATTAAGAATTCCAAAATATTGCCAAATACTTCACCCAAGAGCTTCCAAAAGAAAAAGCAAATGAATAAAAAATTTACTCCAATGTATAAATAGTCATATGGATTTTTTTTCCATCACAGGATCAAAATTTGAGTTCAGGTAATGTTGAGATAAAAATATCCCCATAGTTCACTCTGTACTTAAGAGATTATGTTTAGATCATGATAAAAGATTATAATCTTACGAATAACATCAACACTCAAAATATCCTCTAAATAATGAACCTCAAATGCAATCACTATGCTTGAATCCTTAATCTCTAAAAGGATATGTGAATTAACCTAGTGGTCCATAGTCACCTAGATAAAATAAAATACCCTAGGTTCGATGTATACCTATAATGAAATTCATGAAAATGACTTACCAGTTTCATGTGGGAACATCCAAATGCTAGATAAATCCACCTAGAATATGATATTAAACATTTAACTTTTCGAATACCAAAAACCAAGATACAAATACCAAAACCAATCTCTATATACCATATGATGATAATTTTCTCACCAAGGCATGATAAAACATAGACACAATAGGATAAAGTACCTATGGATATTTTTGTTAATCATTAATCACCACATAATGCATCACTAATGAATTTAATAGAATCCCTAAAATAATACTTGATGTTGTTTATACTCTTACCAACCCTAAGTAACATCTCAATAAACAACAATATATCACAAAATTTATACCTCATAATCCACCAACTAAGATGCATCCACCTGTTGCACCAAGAATTACTGCTTCATCATCTTGTAAAGATATCATTTATAATAAAATTCCCCCATATTCGGTTATATTCCCTCTATCATTCTCCTCTAATCCACAAACACTAGACAAATATCTCTATGTGACTTCCTTCTCAACATATTAGAATAAACATTCATGTTCCATATTATGTAAGAAATATTGATGTTTTAGTCCCTTAATAAATATATCCACCACCATTATTGAATGTTCAAACCATGTGTGTTAAAGATATTTCTCAAAAATCTATTTTAATAAAGATCACAAAGTGCTCAGTGGTGTGATAATATCACCATAACTTAAATATAAACACAACTTCACCAAGATTGAGATAATAGGTTTCCTAATTATACTCAATATGGTGTAACTAATATGATACATGGTTGATTAATTCTATATAATTATTCAAAATGAATCCCAAACCAATTAAAGAAGTTTAAAAATATAACTCCAACATAATGGCTTACATTAGTGAAAAATAATTTGATCACTAACCAGTTCTCTTCTAAATACCAAAAAATATCACAACACTTATCAGTACACATAAATCCTTGATACATTCAATTAAAGTCTATTAAAGGAGTTCTATTTTGATGAAATTAGTGTATAAAACTCAAATGATAGTTTGGAATACAATGAAAACTCTGTAACTCATCAATGTTGTTAGTTTATTCCAAATAATCAACTACCTTTATTATTGATGGATCAAAAATGACTCCCCAATTAGATAGGATATTCCCAAATAAATACACCACACATTCCCAAAAAATACACTTTGATAGCCAATGAAATATCTAATGATGATGAATAACATACAATATATCTAAAAAAATCTTTACATTATCTTCCAAAAACTCATAAATAGGATTATATTATCAATGAGAACACCCAAAAAATAGATCCAATAACTCAATAAATATGTATTTCATAAGTCTGATGGGCATGGTTGGTGAATTCATGACATCAATAGACATTAACATGAACCCAACATTACTATAACGATATTTAAATACATTAATAAGAATTTCATCATTCTTAATACACATGTAATGATATATTGACCATAATTCAATCTTAGATAACCATCTATATCATAGTAATTTTTCAAAGAAATCATTAATTTGTGTAATAAGAGAGTGATAATTAACTGTCACATGGTATATGAAATGACAAGCAATAAAAATAATAGACTCTGACATAATTTATTCATGAAAACGACCTAATCATCTCAAGGAGATTTTGGGTTGAATAAAACATCCACATACAAATAAACCTTCTAAATATGTGTCTCACATAAGTAATAAGGATCCATACTATCTTGGTACATCGATTTCTGATAGACACCAGGTTGTATATCTATCCAAAAATTGAACTCGCATTGAGTGGTAGCATAATTACCTATTCGGGGAAGACATCAGAGCACCATTCTTCAACCCAATGAAACACTATCGTGTGGACCTCCTATAATGTCAAAATCATATTATCCATTATATAATATAAGATCTTGAACCTCCTAAACCCCATTTTTTTGGTCTCCCTCACTATGGTAAATAGTATTCTCACCATCTATAGAATATAACACAACACACCATCTAATTAAATCAATAGTTTTCATTATTCTATTCTAAGTATAACATTTTATGGTTTTATAGTTAAGCATATAAATATCCCAAATATAAATGTTTTCCTAAAATTATCTCCCAACATTTATATATATCATATAATGAAAGCCAACCAGTAAAATTAATTTTCAACTCCATGTGGATTGGATGCCTCTCCACTTTTTTCTTAGTGCTTGGAGTTAGTCAGGTGAAATGAATGTGTTTGTAGTGCCCAATTAAAAAAATGCATACATATAAGTGTAATATATCTAAATAGAACCCCACAAAATCCACATGTATACTAGAATAAACAAATATATTAGGAAGTCTTCTGACTGTGTCTTTCCTCATAACATCTCTGGACAAGATGGGGACTACATCCTTGGTCATGATCAAACTCTCAAAACATGAGGAAAATATCAAGGTTATCATTAGATTTCTATATCACCTCATTATTCGAAAATATCTGGGGCACCAAAATGTTACTTCAAACTCATAGGATACTTTTGAAATGGATTAAACTATATAGGGCCTCCAACTCTATAGGTAATTACATGGAATGTTAGATAATATTTTTTATAGCCACGACCATAATTTAAAAAAAAATTATAATCCTCTAGATGGGGACAGAAAACTAATATCTCTTGTGAAGTGAGGAAAATAATGTTGGAACTGAATCCCTGACATCTAAAAAATTTTATTATTGGGATAAAAATATCCTATATATATTGTTTTTCTCCTCACATGTTCATAAAAAATACATTCTTTTGGTTTTCTAGTATGATCTAATATTCTCTTGATAACCTCTACCATCACCAACACCTGAAAAAACATTGAAAAAATTAATGTGGTGAATTAGTGATTGATATCATGTTACAAATAATACATAAAATTACTTTCTATATCCTTCCAAATGTGAATTATTTATGAATAATATCATATAATATTAATAAATAAAATACCAAAATCATACACATTGGAGCTCCCTTGGTTGAGGGAAGACATATTTTTTCAAGGATCCACCATCATGGATGAAGAGATAAACTCCACCGAAAACATATTATATATTTTATCCCTTGATAATGTATACTTATTATGATTATCTAGATATAACATAAACCACTAATAAGATGCTCCCCATAGAATGCTGATGGATAATGGAATCATGGGATTTCTTCTATCACAGATCAAGCTAAAGAAAATCTATATCTCATCCATTCGAGAATTGGGTTAGAGACAAGAAACAAATTCTTGAAGCTTTTGTATTCATAGATGAAAAAACCCAATAAATAATAATCCTCTCTTTATTGTATTCATAAACATCATCATTGTGGTCATTTTATATGACATGAGATTGAACATCATCAGCATGTTCCGGGTGGGCTAGTTAGCGAAGAATAATACCTACAAAATGGAAAATTTTTAGGGATCCTAAACAAGAATTATGGAAGGAAAAAATTTATTAATATATATATCATAATTCTCATTATCTAACCAATTAAAACACATCTATAAAATTTCAAGATGTATTATTCATACTCGTGCATCTAATGTATAAGAACCATCACTTTGCAAAAAAAACATTATGTAAACTAAATTTCCTTGCATCAGACCATAGGTGGCCCTAAAATATATAACATAGCTACTCTCCCTTTCTTATATCACATACTATGTTCAAGTGACATTATTTCCCTACCTAACTCTGGAATCTTAAAATAAAATCATCCATATTATCCACTATATCTCTCAACTAAATTCTTTGATAAAACTTGTTCATGGACCACCCAGACTGCTACCCCTCCTAAGACATTAATGATGAGAGTTGTGACCCCCTAAACCCAACACTAAGATTCCATGGGTTGGAAACTAGCATTCAGGGTATAAACATATGTAGAGGGGATAGATTTCCTACAAAATTCAAAAGAAATGATAAATAACCTAAAATCATATCCATTCCATAAATATTTGACCCTAATCCTAAATAATTTATGTGACATTAAATTTAGAGGATAAAACTAAGATATACCATGAACCACTCATATAATAGTAACCACGAACACTCATAACTCTTGAACATTCTCTTCAACCTAAAAGAATCTAGCTTAGTCACTAAATACCTCACGTGGCCTTGAAATATATATATAAATATATATGGGTTATCATATACATATACTTAATTGGATCCCCCCATAAATCACTTTTTCCAAAATTTAGGAAAATTATAATTTGTCTCTTTTAAACAAATGGAGAAACAAATTAATCACATAAAATGGTATTGTATATATCCATACATTCCAAGGATTTCCCACTTAATAATACAAAAAAGAAGGTGAAATAATAATGAAACTTACACATAAGAAGGGTACCTATCTACTACTTTTCCAATAAACTAGTCTCCATTTACCCCAAAATCTTACATCGTGATTCCCCATCCTCTCTATATGTTATCCGCCAATAAAAATAAAAACCACAGTTATATCGGTATAATCATCCACAACCCATCACGTCAAAAATTATGCATCAGATCCATAATATCAATGTGTAAATTTACACTCTTCCTCAATCCATTACTGTTCACACGTATGTACACATATATTACCTAAATATGTTATACCCTTAAGCCTCCAAAACCCGCATATACACATATGTCACAATTTAGAACCATTACTTTTTTTATTAGAACATAGCTTATAGCAATAAGAAACAACATAAAAAATATGCAATCATACACTCTACACATTAGAGGGAAAGTAGCATCGGTTGAGTAGTGAGTCATATGATAAAAAAACATAGATGTTTAGAAAAAAACTAAAAACCCTAGAAAAATAGTGGTTTTGGATTCCCCAACTAACTCTTTTAATGGATCATAATAAATCACAAAACATAATGATATATTTAACACATATCCATTCTTGGGGAAACTAATTATCTTTACACATATTCTAAAGTTATAATTATACATAAATAAATGAATATAAATATATGGATAATAAATCTAACAAGAATACAAATAATATAACTCAACACTATATAATTATTAATAAATTACAAATAATTTCATAATAGCGCCTCATCCTCCTGGATTAGTATTTCCAATAATCACGAATCAAATGAGAATAAAATCATTATTATATCTAAATACCAGGTCCATTAACAGTTTCTTCATTCTATATATATTAATATGATGTTATCACCCTTTAGTCATTTTAAATATTTCACATTGAATTAACTCACATGATGTAACATCTTGAACCATAAGAGCCACCCGAATAGTGATATTGGATCTTGTGTTACAACCTTTGGCGCACCTCCCTGAATGTCAAAGGCTGCTGACTAGCAGTGAGGGTCTAAATAGGTATAGTGGGTAGGATATACCCTCTCAATGGATAAAAATGGTTCTAGTCTGAGTAATAATATATAACATGCAGTAGAAATAAATGACTCTGCAGAATGAAACTAGACCCGAAGAGCGTAAGCACAATCAATAGTAAATAAACAACAGAAGCATAATAGAAAAATAACAGCAGAATGTAAATAGAAAGCATAACGGAAAAAAATTTCAAGAACTACTAAACAACAAGAATGGATCCATAGTAGGTCATAAATGTCAATATATATATATATATATGGATCCAATGTCTATCAAATGGTTGTTACGTATTAATGTAAGAATGATTATACCTAAAAATAGAAACTAGACAATGTAATTTTCAGCTTGACTTGTCCTCAAGGCCCATACCAGTCTCCATTCCTAACAATACTATGGTCTAGCTCCCGAGGCTAACCATTTTCCTACATGCTTGTTCATAAAGTCTACAAATGTCTCGAAGGGCCCATGTAGGGTGTAAGACAAATAACAATGGGATTCAACCTAATGATGCATATCTAATATAAGTGTTTAATATGGTATGCATTTATAAATAATGCAGTGAAAACAAAATGCACAAACAAACAAAAACTTCACTGGTACTGAGCAGCCACCATGGATAGTTAGCTGCTTTTGTTAATGATAGAATCTCTATCATGTAACTCAGCACCATGTGCCTCATGACACCTCGAGTATTAACTATCGATGTCCTGAAGTCATTCCCAAACAACAGTAACCCTTCTCAAAATCCCACACCATCCCATGGCACAACAACTAGAGGAGAAGTAATGCATGTCCCCAAATATAAACCAGAGGGCCAACGATGTCAACACTCAAATCAGTAATCGAAAGCATATAGATGGATTCCCTCAAATCATGGTGAGCCTCTTCCCCGAACCAATAGACTGAATAATATCCCTTTAAGGCTCCCCACCTTCCTTGTGGATTCATATGGCTTGTATCCCCAAACCAATAGTACCTAACCACATCTATTGGGGGCCCCTACCCAATGTGTGGTCAAAACCACATCATCAAGGAGTTGACCTCTGGGCATGCTACTCAAAGTTTCAGGTGAGCGGTAATCACCAAAATATGTTCCCATGCCACAACATGTATGGCACCTTGCATCCCTATGACCATTTCACTCAAGTTCAATGGCATCACCGTCTAATTATCACAGGCCATGTCCAACCTAATAGTCACTCTACCTTAATCCAAAGTCTATGATGCCTCATCCCATGGTCAAAACACCCAATGTAACTCGAGCCATGCCCAACTTGTGATCAACATCACTCAACAATATCCAATCCACTCCCAACACAACCCAAAGGTTAAAGCATATGAAATATCATGTTTCATATATATATAAGAAACATAAACACATTAAACAATAAAATCAATTACAAATTTTCTTGGTACTAGAAATTTCATGTCCCATACTAACATTTAGGTCTTGAAAGCCTAAAACAATCTTAATCATTCAATAAATTGTCTAAACTCAGTAGTTTAAACAAATGGTTCAATAATAACTATTTGTCACCATTATCAAAAATTCCCAAAATGACCAACGACCTCTAACATGGCCTCACTCATGCATAATAATATAAGGGCATACCCAACAGCATCCCACAAATCTTACAGTCAATTCAATAATAAAATATTATGGGTCTTTCTCCATACCTGACGTCGCGCCTGAAGGCTTCAACCCCAAATGACCACAAAAATGTAAAAAAAATGTATGAACCACCTACCTTGTTCACCAATGATGAAAATTATTTGTTATCAGCCTCCAGTATAGCCAAAAACATAGTAGATCTACAAAACGGTCAAGAATTATCAACCCTAGATAACATGGTCGAGAGGAGGAATCAAAGAAAACTGCTCAAGAAGAATCAATGACTTACTATTGGGGTTCCAAGGGACCAGACGATGTTGGAATCAGACTCCACAAGATAATCCAAGAGGACAATGAGGTCTGGCTAGAAATCCTTACTCAAATCCATTGAGGGTTTCAGTTTCTACCTCAAAATGAGGCTACTGGCCATTTTGTCAAAAAAAATAAACAAATAAACTACATGGAATGTATATTGGTATACAAGACCTGTATACCATTTATCTATTCATTTGGCAGCCAACAGCCTTGTCGACATGACTATATGACATCTACATGGAAGTACACAGTGTGAACATTCTCAAACTCTTCTACCCATGTCGACAACCTAGCATGCCTTGTATAGACACCACATTGTCAAGACCTACACGACCACTACCATATGTACACGGGGCATAGTTTTTTATTCATCTCTACATTGATAACATTCTCACATGCCATGTATGAAATTCACACACATAAAATGGTACACATAGTGTACTAAAGGTACATGGTGTCTAATCTTGAATATTCTAAATACTCCCTAGTTTCTCCATTTTAGTCAAAACAAGACGAAAAAACATTTTAAATCAATATAAATCTCAAAAAAATCAAACTAGGTCATGATTTTGATATGTTCCCAAAAACCTGGATTCTTACAATTTCCCCACCTTAACATAGCTCATCCCCAAGATGTCTAACGAACCCTGAAGATGGTACCAAAAATACCCATATCATTCAATGAATCCCGGATCACACCGGTCTCAATGGTTCTACCTAAATTCATCAAGGGGATCCCCACAATAAGGATTTCATAACTCAGTCTCAACACAGCAAAACTCAAACCATGCAAAGGTCTAACAAACTATTTCCTAGACCCATGGTCCTCCCGTGACCCGTCATCTCTCCTTCACCTCATCGATGCTCCTATATCATTTCCGAAACCCAAACGTATCCCACACTACATTAGTATTCGCCTCCACGAGGTCTTGTATCCCTTGGATGATGAAAATAAAACATGTTTTCGGACACCTCAAGTAACTCGCATCCTCGATGCTCCTAATGTTATGAATCTCCCACACACACAAATGTACACACACACACACACAGATACATATATATATATATATATCACATACCTAAAATGATATATGTTCCACTCAACAGTATCTAGTCAGTCCATATATATCATGTGCACCTCATTCACTCAAAATAGACATGCCTCAAAAGGAAAGGCCAAAAAGAAAACAAGTAATAACGACCACCCCTATGACGTATCTCTAACTATAATAGGCTCAACACCATACTCAGCCTTTGGAAACTCTACAGAATGCCCTAGGACAAACACAAAACTACCTAAATAATGTACACTATACAGTGTTGGATCAATCACTCGCCACTGACCCCATGGTCTGGTCCCACTATCTCTGCCACTTCCTCCCTATGTAGCTGAGCCTTGGCTACACTCACCCTGCACCAACCATGATCCAACCCCAAACACCACTTTCGATCATGGTATCTACCTATCTATTGTCTAATAAGGGTACCTTCAGAACCACATGAGATGTCTGACCTATCCACATGCCTAATATTCCTTTGGAGGCCTATCGCACTGATTCCGGACATTCCATAGCTACAAACACTAAAAGAAAACCACTGATGAACCTACACGAGGTGTTCTAACTAAGTCGTTGGTCCGACTATCCTACCATAACTCATCCTATCATTTTTCCTACTTTCTAAACCATCACCTGAATCCACTAACATGCTCAAATGGAATTTTTCAATCATGTTTCCCTCGTCCATGAGCACCTAATTCACTGCCTATGAGAATGATGTCAACCTGAAGATGTTTACACGTACCTTAATGGTATGCCATAATCTATCTTTAAAATTCCTCACCCTCGAGGTGACATCGCTTACTATACCTGGTGAAAATCAATACAATTCAGTTAAGGTAGAAGCATAGTCCAGGATGGACATGTCACCGTATAGGAGGCTCCAGAACTCCCGAGCACTCTTTGCCCTCAGCATCTCTAGGAGAAAGTGCTCAAAAAACCTATCTTTGATGTCTTTCCAAGCTAGTCCCTTATGTCTATAAGAATGAACTTGTACATCCCACCAACTCTTCTCCAGTCCTCTCAGCATGTGCATCGCCAATTTTACCCTCCACCCTGGAGGCGTCTTGAGTTGCTCGAAAGTTATCTGTTTTCTCTCTATCCAGTTCTTAACAACTTGTGGACCACCCTCACCCTAGAAAAGTGGCAGCTTTTGCGACTATAACTACAACCTAAGATATCCCATAGAGGTCTCTGTACCATGTGTGCCTCTATCAATCCCCTCCAAGACAGGTACCAAACATGACCAGAGCTGCTCGTCGATCCACGACCCGAATGCTCCCATGCTCGGTTGCTGCTCTGCCTGTACTGGATTCTGAACCTAATCCTATCCCTGAGCCTCTACCTACAGCTCATGCTCTTCATGTTCCCCAAGTATCTGAAACTAATCATGCTCCTGCGACACTATACCACCACCCATATAAAATTCCATTGTGTCATCTAGGATGAACCCACTAAATATCATAAATGGTTAGACATCCCACATATATAACAATATATATACAACATAGATAAGGAAAGTAGTAAAAATGTAGTTCATAACAACTACCCTTACTCTCCCACACCGAAACCATGCCCCTTGGCATCCGGGCTTCATGTCCTCTTTACCCTCCCTCAATGGACCCATGTATCAAAAGTACCTCGAACCATGCCCTTCCTGAAAACCATCGTTGACTCAAACCGATGATTGAGTCTCCCAATCCTGATAGCCACACAACTTAAAACCAACGTGCATGATGCCCAATACTAGTGATTAACATCACCTCAGTCATAGTAAATTCCTACTCAATACTAGCCAATCCCAAATTTCATGCCAAAGAAAATTCTACATAATTTAGAGCATGGCATATTACTTTTCAATAAACATGAAATTTTATCAAGAATTTCACCTTTCACATTTCAAAAGCATCTATATCATGGAAATTGATATTATTCACATGGTATTGTCACTTCACCAAAAAAACATGCAGTTATGACATTGAAATAACCTAAAAATGTGCCTACCCAAAGCAACATAGTCACACCTTTCCATACCCGTCCAAGGTCCACATGTCACAGTCAATAATACCACATAAATTTGAGCTACCAAGGTTGAAGCTATAAAAACTATAATCTGAGAAAAAGAAAAATTGTAGTTCCCATCCAAGGTAACATGGTCCATACATCATACATGGGGCTGCAGACACCCAAGAACAAGAAATAAAACACAGTTCCAATAACAAACTATCTTCTATCTACCATATCCAAAATAGTAAATCTAGTAGAAATAAAAATTAATTTCAATTTAATTAGTAGTATTTCAATAGAATATAATAAATCCCTATTAAGAACAACTTCCTCTGATGCCACTTTGTAATATCTTAAACCCGAAGAGCTACCTGAACAGTGATTTTGGGTCAGGTGTTAATACCTTGGACACACCTCCCTGAATACCGAAGGCTTATGAGTAGACGCGAGGGTCTGAGTAGGTATAGTGTGGAGGCTATACCCTTTGGGAGGATAATATTGGAACTGGTCCAAGTAATAATATATAACATGCAGTGGAAATAAATGACTCAACAGTCATGAAATATACATGAAAAGCTGATGCACGATCAATAGTAGATAAACAACAAATGAAAAATAGAAACAAAAATAGTGGGAAGTAAAAAATACATCATTCCATAAATAAATTACAATAACTACTAAAAAACAATCATTCATACATAGATGGTCTTACATGCCAATATATATATTAATGGTGCAAATGGCTAACCAACAGTTGCTAAATATAAAGTATGCAAGGTGATATAGGAAAATAGAAAATAAAAAAACTATATCAAGGCATAAACTCAAGGTCCAAACCAATATCCCTGACAAACATCACTATGGTCCTACTCCTAAGGCTAACCCTTTTCCTACACGCAAGTTCATAAAGTCTACACACATCCTGAAGGGCCTGTATAGGGTGAGACAATTCTATATAGGATACCACCCAATGGTGCGTATCTAATATAAGTGATTAAGCAAGCATGCATTTATAAAGAATGTAGGGATATTAAAATGCAAAAATTAACATAAACCCAACTGGTGCTTAGCAGCCACCATGGTGTGCCACCTGCTTCAGACAACACTAGAATCTATGTCATGTAACCAGTCACCATGAATCTCATAAAACCACATATCTAAAATACCAATTTCCTGAAGGCACTCTCAAACTATAATAACCATGCTCGAAAGCCCAATCCTACCTATGTCACAACAACCAGATGAGCAGCAATACCTGTCCTCAAATTGAATCCTATGGGACAACGATGTCTTACCTAAAATCAATAACTAGAGGGACATCGATGTCTGCTCTCAATTCATGGAGAGCCTCTTCCCCCAAACCTATAGCCTCAACACTATACCCCTTAAGTATTCTCACCTTGAATATGGCTTACAATTGAATTCACCCCTGAACAAATAGTATATAACCGCATCTATCAGAGGGCACTACCCAACAAATGGTAAAACCCACCTCCTCATGGAGTCTACCTATTTGCACACTAATCAAATTTCTAGGTGAATGATAATCAACAAAATACATTTCCAATCCACAACATCTCTAACACCTCATGTCCTTGCAACCATGTCACTCAATTATGATTGTCTCACCAAACATCTATCTCAAGCCTTGCCCAACCTGGTAGTGACACTGCCTCAAGCCGATGTCCATGATGCCCAATACCATGGTCAAACCACCAAATGTAACTCGGGCCAAGATCAAACTATGATCAACATCAATCAATAATATCTAGGAAATTTTCAAAACAACTATAAGGTTCCATCTAATGAAATATCATAAATCAAATATATATAAGAAACAAAAACAATTTGTATTGGAAAATTAATTAAACATTTGACTGGCACTAGAAATTTTATATCCCATACCAGCACAATAGTCTTTTAATCCACTAAAAATATTAATCATTTAATAAATAGTCTAAACTTTTATGTTTAAACAAATTGTTTAATTATAACCATTTTTCACCCCTAGAAAAATTTCCCCAAAAGAGAAATGACCTCTGACCCGGCCTCTCTCATGCATAATAAGATAATGGAATACCCAATGACATCCCATAAAGTATATGGTCAATTATATATTAATAAATACAGGTCTTTATAAATAATCGACGTCACCCCCAATGGGAACAACCCCCAAATTACCACGAAAACACAAATGTAGGTATGAACCACCTACCTTGTACATGTATGAAGAACCTCCTCCGGTATTGTAGAGACCCGTATCTTGACGTACATGGACATTACATTACATTTGCGGAATACTTAGTACATAACAAAAACACACACACAAGGATCGTAATAGTTTAGTGTCTTTGGAAACTCGGAACGTAAACTTATAATTGTGGTGGAAGATCTTCAACATCTCCCATAAAGATCTTCCTTTTTATACCTAAAACCTTTCTTTATATCCTGGGGAAAAGAAAACATAAAAGGGTGAGCTCAAATGCTCAGTAAGGGTAAACAAAGGAAATATCAATCACATAATTTTCATAAGAACATAACATTTTTTGGAAATCATAACCTGCAAAAGAGAGCATAATTTCATAACATGGGATAAATCTTAGTAGTGAAATGAAATCATAACTTAAAACATTACTCATTGTGGCATACACACATAATCATAGAGAATCATTTCTTGTTAGTCAAGACTCATTGCCAAGACTATCTTAGTGGACAAAGTCCCTTTCTGAATCGTGTAATCCTCGTTTCAGTCCTGTTTCACTGAACCGGTATAACCTACCATTCCAGCCATGTCTATCTCATGAGATATGAAATCTTTACCCAATGCATTGGAGGGAGATATAGGTCCCACCCATCTCTTAATGAATCCTTTCTTATGTGTGCCACAAAATCATAAATCATACATCATCGCATAACCCATGTAATAAAAATGGGATTCTTAAACAGCATGACATCATAAAACCATTCATATAAGATAAAGGAATTCATAAACATAATTCCATCACAACATAGTCAAATCAATGTAAAAATATGGATAGAAACAGAACCCTTTATTATCTTATATGGAAAATAATTTTGATAAAACACTTGAATTGAATTCTTGAGGAAAATATCCTTTCTTCTTCAAAATCAATTTCTTTTCACAAAACATCATGCAATTTTAAAAGAAAGAGATTTTATTGAAAATAGTCATGAAATATTTTAGAGGAGGCTTCATGAAAATAAGGCTTTGTAAAATAGTAGAAATCCGTTCGTGCCGTATTAAGTTAAAAAAAACATTCTTCGTACTTTTGTCGGAAAAGTCAAAAAGTACCTCGTACGAAAAACGACAAAAGATTCCTTTCATATCCTTTACTAAAAACTCATAGAAGGGTAAAATTGGATTTAAACAATTGTAGGTGGATGGAAATAATATTACATATTGAGGGAACATGGATGTGGATGATAAAATACACCCCAGTAAATACTTACGAATAAACAATCTCGGATAAAAATGAGATTGTGATATTTCCCTTACCTTAGGTCCGACTTGCTTTGTAAGTGTCCGAACCTCCTGTATAATGATTTAAATCATGTTATTGACTTATTACAGAATCATATTCATTGTTATGATATCATATATGGTTCACTTATGACATTATATTACCCGTTCTTTTGTAAATTCCATGTTAAAGAAGTGTTTTGGGTAAAATCGTTTCATTTATCGTAGGTGATTTGACTTATTGTTCTTGACATCATTATTACTTATATCATGATTTACTTACTTCCAGAATATAAAATATGATTTATATATCATATATATTCAGTATATATATATATATATAATAGATAGATAAATAAAATGAAAAACACCGTTCATGGAGACGGTAGTCCGTACGTACGCATGAACGCTGTATTTCTTTCCTTATTGTCTTGAAATGGAAGTAAGTAGATGACATACATATGTATATATATACATAAATCCAGTAGCTTTATAATGTCATATATTTCATTATTATTTCTTATATATACATTATAATCATTCTTAAATGGTTAACATGGAGAATGAATCTCATCGCGTCGTGGAGACGGTAGTCCGTACGTACGCACGAGCGATGACATCATTTCTATAAATATTGAATTGAATTGGAGTGGATTATACAATATATCAGAATCAATATGATGTTTTAATAACTATGTACAGTTATTCTTTACACCATTATACCCATCCATGTAAGGTGGTGGTGGAAAATAGATTACACCACGGCGTGGAGACGGTATTCTGTACGTACGCACGCGCGGTGATTTATTTTTCCGTAGGATGGATAGATGGTGAAATAGGGTTGTTTCATACTTATAATAACATATCAGTATATGAGTGATACTGATGTTATTACTTCATAATGAAACAACCTAATAAGAAGAAGTGGAAGAAGAAATAAAGATGAAAGAATTGGTAACGGTAATTACCTCTTCTTTGAAGTGCCTCTTTGAGACCTCCTCTTAGGGCAATAAAATTGGTCTTTGAGGAAGACCAGAACCTCTAGGATGTTGCTAGGGAAGTGGAGAGGATAAATTGGCAGGGGTTGGCCGAGCTTGAGTGCTCAAATTGGTGTGAGGAGGAGGGGGAGGAGGTGTCCTTTTATAGGGGAGGAGAGGGGCACCTTTGGAATATCTCAAAATATTATTTTATATTAAAGTAAAAATCGGTTTATAATGGTTCCAAAGGGTCTTATTTCGAAGCTAAAGTGGGGATGGGTCGAAATCCTATCAACCAATAGAATTTAGACAAGTTTAGGATATTATTTTAACCTTATCAATTAGATTTAACTCTAAGTTAAATAATTTAACTTTTACCATGTCTTTTTGTTTTCATTCACTATATGGTTAATAAACTTACTATAACATGCCAAACGAACCCCAAATTGTTTATTATTAATATATATATCCTTATCTAAGTCATTTGGCCGAACCTTAGATTTTTAGGAATAAAATAACAATTAATAATATAATATTTGATTTAAAAACTATTTTGTGTCAATTTTGACACTATTTGATATAGGATTTTTGTGAAAGTCATATCAGAATTATATGTTCGAACCAAGTTGATTAAATAAACACTAATATATCATAGTAACCTAGAAAATTAGTGGAATTCATAAAAAGTCTCAAATTACATTTATTTTGGTGTTTATAACATCAATTATGTCAATATTTCATTAATAAGATAATTACTGCATCATCGTTGTGTCATAAATAAATTAAATTATTTGATGTCTAAAAATTACAAATAAAATACCATAATGTTGGAAATCCTTTTATCTTTCTAATGAATATTTATAGTCGAATTTAGCTTATGTATAACCCCATATTAAAAATGATTTACTTATTAAACTTTGATTTTAACTATTTTAACCCTTCTTTAAATAAATTAATAATAAAAGTCCTAATCTAATCCAAGTGGGCCTAAATGGTCATATTTTATTCCTAAGTTTGTTTTTGGTCGAATTACACTTGTCCAATAGAATTAGGACATGTGTTAGGGTAATATTAATATCATATTTACCCTTAGTTACCCTATTTACTATTAACCGCGGTAAAAAAAAGTAAAAAGTTACTATTCACCAAAAATTATTTTCATCTCATTGAACCACATTTTAGTCCTTGATATTAACCGTGTCTCTCGGATTTTCGAAATTCCATTCACAGAAGCGGTAAAATTAAGTTTTATGCAAAATTCAGTTTTTAACCTACCACTTAGTGGTTTCACTATTCATCAAAAATTGAAGTTTTTCAGAAAAATGCCAAAATTTCACCCTAAGCTATAATTGATATTCCGAATTCAAAAATGATTTCTATTTTACAAAATTGTCAACATATAAGTTGCATTAATTAATTTTATAATTAAATCCCGCTGTTAAAACAAATAGCGTGTTTTTAAGAAACAAAATCTATCAAAAGATTGACACTTGTTTATGTCTAGTTTAAATGTGAAATTACATCCAATGACCAACATTGTATTAAATTGTAAAAATATATTCTAAATATACTTTAAAACCACTCAAATTAATGATTTATCACTATTAATTATTTCGATTAAAAAAGTTGTTTTTAATTATAATTTGGTAATTTTCACTATTCATCAGAATATGAAAGTTATCCGAAAAGTACCAAAATTTCACCTTAGGCTAAATTCGATACTCCGAATCCAAAAATAAATTTCATTTTGAAAAATAAGATTTAATGGATTTCAAAAAGTGGTTATTACTATTCATAACGGCTAGTTTTAATAATATTTTTATAGTATATCGTTGTTTAGTGAAACTCGGGATTACGTACCACACACGCTATCGAGGAAGGTTGCGATTGCGTGTAATGCAAGGCAAGTCAAGGATGTGTGTTGTGCAAGCTCCTTTTGGTGTAGCGTATAACACAAGACATTAGTAAAATTAAAAAGAATATTTTTTTTATAAAATCTTGGGCTGTTACATTCTACCCCCCTTAAAATGAATTTCGCCCTCGAAATTCGTCGGGGTTATAAATGGTTTACTATTTGAAAGTTTCTTTAATAGAAACCCACATCGTAAAAGGGAATACCAAAACTTGGCTTTAAAAACTAAAGTATGAAATGTAACGATTACCCAAATAAACTAATCACTGGGTTTCCACATAGGTGAAAATATGGATATGGAAGAGAAATCTAACCATCATGTTCTGATGGAGAGTGGTAGAGAACATGGCTATGGAGAAGCCAGAAATCACAAATCCATAGATTTGTGATGATATAAGGTACCATCTGATTCATCAGGTATAAGATCACTAGGACAACATTTTTGGTTTTCAAGATCATTTCCCTAAAGTTAAAGAATTTGAATTAGAATAAATACTTACTTTATTTTGGTACAATATCACTGTTGTTCGTGCCTTTAACAATTTCCACTTCATCTCTTAAATAAATGAAGTTGAATTTGTTATTCGTGAAGTTTTAGCAGATCATGTGATAGAATGACGGGTCATTCCATCTGTCTCAAACAAAAGGTAAGCAAAAGTTATTAAATATACATAAGTCATTCTATAGTGAGATTAATCATATATAGTTCCTAAAATGGACTTATACTTCATATATCATACTGCTTAATATAATAAAACTAGTTTCTACTAAACAGGGACTTCCTGTAGGTCAGTGGTAGGCGATAAAGGCCAGTCGCACTTCGGTTGTGGGTTCGATTCCTACAGCCTTGTCCGAAGCGATGGGCTGTCGCCCGTCCTGCAGGTTGTCCTTTTTCTAAAACTACGTTACTATAACATCCCATCAATAATATCGAAAATCTTCTATCCTTAAACAATACTAACTTATGTCCAACATAATCCAGTCTAATCATTAGGCTTATACATAATACTGCAGTCCACTCTCATAATATAGTGACATCGATTACCAGAGATTTAATACTGTCGTTGATCCCCACATATCATAAGATATGTCTTGTTGGTCACATTCCAAACATTCAAAGTCCTTAATCGTGTATTCTCTTGAATACCTTAGTGAAAACATGAGTGCAGTTAAAAGTTAACACTTTCCACATACCAAAATCCTCAAAATTCTATATACTCAAACCATGATATCACTTAGTCCTTATATCAATCATGAGCTCATGAATACTGTCAAATATTTCATTTTCTTATTTTCCCTTCATTATGCGCATATCATCTTTTTTCCAAAAATACCTCAATCACTTCGAATACCACATTAGAGCAATACATAAATATTCCAATACACCATAAAAGTACCTCAACAACATTATTCTTGAATACCAATACATAAACACTTCAGTCCATCCACTTCAATGACTGTCCTGGAATAAGTCCTTCCTTGATTTAGAAGTATCTTTTTAGGTCAGGCCATTGAGTTGGGTAATGCCCATGTTCTCCACAAATAAGACATTGAACTCCATAACAATTTGTCACTCTATGACCCTTTTCTCCACACAGATAACATCGGTCCCTCCATTTGAGGTATTCCTCAAGGTTCTTCTTCCCTTCTTTAGAAATCTCAATCTTCCTCTCTTTATGATCCTCAACATGCGAACATGCATAATAGTTTATCTTCCTCTTCTTTGATGAATTAGTCATACCACTAAATTTCACCTTGTTAATCATATATCGTGATGACTGATTCGGCATAATCACAATATCTTTATCTCTAGGCATCACACAATTTTGTTGCTCATAGTCACAAATTTGTCCATTGGATTCAATGTTAACCGAATTCCTTCTGGTTCCCTCCATTAACTAAAACACAAAAAGAATTTTGTGAGAGGTGAAATCATGCAAGGGAAGACAACATAGTAAAGGGGGAGCACCCTCAATATCCAACATCTTAGGTTTAATTCTATGATCGTTAGCGTAATTCTAAAACTATAACCTATACGTATACTTATCCCTAGGGACATCTCTAGACATACCTTAGAAATATCTCTAGGGATCTCACTAACGTTTTCGCATCCTAGTTTCCAAAGGTTGACTAAACCTTTCCTCTGATACCAACTGTAGAGACCCGTATCTTGACGTACATGGACATTACATTACATTTGCGGAATACTTAGTACATAACAAAAACACACACACAAGGATCGTAATAGTTTAGTGTCTTTGGAAACTCGGAACGTAAACTTCTAATTGTGGTGGAAGATCTTCAACATCTCCCATAAAGATCTTCCTTTTTATACCTAAAACCTTTCTTTATATCCTGGGGAAAAGAAAACATAAAAGGGTGAGCTCAAATGCTCAGTAAGGGTAAACAAAGGAAATATCAATCACATAATTTTCATAAGAACATAACATTTTTTGGAAATCTTAACCTGCAAAAGAGAGCATAATTTCATAACATGGGATAAATCATAGTAGTGAAATGAAATCATAACTTAAAACATTACTCATTGTGGCATACACACATAATCATAGAGAATCATTTCTTGTTAGTCAAGACTCATTGCCAAGACTATCTTAGTGGACAAAGTCCCTTTCTGAATCGAGTAATCCTCGTTTCAGTCCTGTTTCACTGAACCGGTATAACCTACCATTCCAGCCATGTCTATCTCATGAGATATGAAATCTTTACCCAATGCATTGGAGGGAGATATAGGTCCCACCCATCTCTTAATGAATCCTTTCTTATGTGTGCCACAAAATCATAAATCATACATCATCGCATAACCCATGTAATAAAAATGGGATTCTTAAACAGCATGACATCATAAAACCATTCATATAAGATAAAGGAATTCATAAACATAATTCCATCACAACATAGTCAAATCAATGTAAAAATATGGATAGAAACAGAACCCTTTATTATCTTATATGGAAAATAATTTTGATAAAACACTTGAATTGAATTCTTGAGGAAAATATCCTTTCTTCTTCAAAATCAATTTCTTTTCACAAAACATCATGCAATTTTAAAAGAAAGAGATTTTATTGAAAATAGTCATGAAATATTTTAGAGGAGGCTTCATGAAAATAAGGCTTTGTAAAACAGTAGAAATCCGTTCGTGCCGTATTAAGTTAAAAAAAACATTCTTCGTACTTTTGTCGGAAAAGTCAAAAAGTACCTCGTACGAAAAACGACAAAAGATTCCTTTCATATCCTTTACTAAAAACTCATAGAAGGGTAAAATTGGATTTAAACAATTGTAGGTGGATGGAAATAATATTACATATTGAGGGAACATGGATGTGGATGATAAAATACACCCCAGTAAATACTTACGAATAAACAATCTCGGATAAAAATGAGATTGTGATATTTCCCTTACCTTAGGTCCGACTTGCTTTGTAAGTGTCCGAACCTCCTGTATAATGATTTAAATCATGTTATTGACTTATTACAGAATCATATTCATTGTTATGATATCATATATGGTTCACTTATGACATTATATTACCCGTTCTTTTGTAAATTCCATGTTAAAGAAGTGTTTTGGGTAAAATCGTTTCATTTATCGTAGGTGTTTTGACTTATTGTTCTTGACATCATTATTACTTATATCATGATTTACTTACTTCCAGAATATAAAATATGATTTATATATCATATATATTCAGTATATATATATATATAATAGATAGATAAATAAAATGAAAAACACCGTTCATGGAGACGGTAGTCCGTACGTACGCATGAACGCTGTTTTTCTTTCCTTATTGTCTTGAAATGGAAGTAAGTAGATGACATACATATGTATATATATACATAAATCCAGTAGCTTTATAATGTCATATATTTCATTATTATTTCTTATATATACATTATAATCATTCTTAAATGGTTAACATGGAGAATGAATCTCATCGCGTCGTGGAGACGGTAGTCCGTACGTACGCACGAGCGATGACATCATTTCTATAAATATTGAATTGAATTGGAGTGGATTATACAATATATCAGAATCAATATGATGTTTTAATAACTATGTACAGTTATTCTTTACACCATTATACCCATCCATGTAAGGTGGTGGTGGAAAATAGATTACACCACGGCGTGGAGACGGTATTCCGTACGTACGCACGCGCGGTGATTTATTTTTCCGTAGGATGGATAGATGGTGAAATAGGGTTGTTTCATACTTATAATAACATATCAGTATATGAGTGATACTGATGTTATTACTTCATAATGAAACAACCTAATAAGAAGAAGTGGAAGAAGAAATAAAGATGAAAGAATTGGTAACGGTAATTACCTCTTCTTTGAAGTGCCTCTTTGAGACCTCCTCTTAGGGCAATAAAATGGGTCTTTGAGGAAGACCAGAACCTCTAGGATGTTGCTAGGGAAGTGGAGAGGATAAATTGGCAGGGGTTGGCCGAGCTTGAGTGCTCAAATTGGTGTGAGGAGGAGGGGGAGGAGGTGTCCTTTTATAGGGGAGGAGAGGGGCACCTTAGGAATATCTCAAAATATTATTTTATATTAAAGTAAAAATCGGTTTATAATGGTTCCAAAGGGTCTTATTTCGAAGCTAAAGTGGGGATGGGTCGAAATCCTATAAACCAATAGAATTTAGACAAGTTTAGGATATTATTTTAACCTTATCAATTAGATTTAACTCTAAGTTAAATAATTTAACTTTTACCATGTCTTTTTGTTTTCATTCACTATATGGTTAATAAACTTACTATAACATGCCAAACGAACCCCAAATTGTTTATTATTAATATATATATCCTTATCTAAGTCATTTGGCCGAACCTTAGATTTTTAGGAATAAAATAACAATTAATAATATAATATTTGATTTAAAAACTATTTTGTGTCAATTTTGACACTATTTGATATAGGATTTTTGTGAAAGTCATATCAGAATTATATGTTCGAACCAAGTTGATTAAATAAACACTAATATATCATAGTAACCTAGAAAATTAGTGGAATTCATAAAAAGTCTCAAATTACATTTATTTTGGTGTTTATAAAATCAATTATGTCAATATTTCATTAATAAGATAATTACTGCATCATCGTTGTGTCATAAATAAATTAAATTATTTGATGTCTAAAAATTACAAATAAAATACCATAATGTTGGAAATCCTTTTATCTTTCTAATGAATATTTATAGTCGAATTTATCTTATGTATAACCCCATATTAAAAATGATTTACTTATTAAACTTTGATTTTAACTATTTTAACCCTTCTTTAAATAAATTAATAATAAAAGTCCTAATCTAATCCAAGTGGGCCTAAATGGTCATATTTTATTCCTAAGTTTGTTTTTGGTCGAATTACACTTGTCCAATAGAATTAGGACATGTGTTAGGGTAATATTAATATCATATTTACCCTTAGTTACCCTATTTACTATTAACCGCGGTAAAAAAAAGTAAAAAGTTACTATTCACCAAAAATTATTTTCATCTCATTGAACCACATTTTAGTCCTTGATATTAACCGTGTCTCTCGGATTTTCGAAATTCCATTCACAGAAGCGGTAAAATTAAGTTTTATGCAAAATTCAGTTTTTAACCTACCACTTAGTGGTTTCACTATTCATCAAAAATTGAAGTTTTTCAGAAAAATGCCAAAATTTCACCCTAAGCTATAATTGATATTCCGAATTCAAAAATGATTTCTATTTTACAAAATTCCCAACATATAAGTTGCATTAATTAATTTTATAATTAAATCCCGCTGTTAAAACAAATAGCGTGTTTTTAAGAAACAAAATCTATCAAAAGATTGACACTTGTTTATGTCTAGTTTAAATGTGAAATTACATCCAATGACCAACATTGTATTAAATTGTAAAAATATATTCTAAATATACTTTAAAACCACTCAAATTAATGATTTATCACTATTAATTATTTCGATTAAAAAAGTTGTTTTTAATTATAATTTGGTAATTTTCACTATTCATCAGAATATGAAAGTTATCCGAAAAGTACCAAAATTTCACCTTAGGCTAAATTCGATACTCCGAATCCAAAAATAAATTTCATTTTGAAAAATAAGATTTAATGGATTTCAAAAAGTGGTTATTACTATTCATAACAGCTAGTTTTAATAATATTTTTATAGTATATCGTTGTTTAGTGAAACTCAGGATTACGTACCACACACGCTATCGAGGAAGGTTGCGATTGCGTGTAATGCAAGGCAAGTCAAGGATGTGTGTTGTGCAAGCTCCTTTTGGTGTAGCGTATAACACAAGACATTAGTAAAATTAAAAAGAATATTTTTTTTATAAAATCTTGGGCTGTTGCAGGTATCAGTGTCCAATTTGGCCAAAAATGTGGTAGATCTACAAAATGACCAAAAACTATCAACCATTGATAACATGGTCAAGAGAAGGAATCAATGAAAATGGATTAAGATGAATCAAATCCTTACCATTGGGGTTCTAATAGATCAGAAGATATTCAAATTGAACTTCATATGAAGATCTAGGATAAAAATGAGCTCTTTTTATCTCTCCTCACTAAAACCCGATGAGGGTTTGGGTTTCTGCCTCTAAATAAGGCTACATACCGTTTCATCAAAAAAAAGAAAATAAATGGAATGAATATAGGTATACATTCCATGTATACCATTTAACTATACATTTGGAGGATGTTGATACACATCGTGTATACCATTTAACTATTCATTTGGTGGCTAACAGCCTTGCTGACATGACTACATGGCGTGTACTAGGTAGTACATAACATATACATGGTCAAACTCTTCTACCATCACCATTACCCCTACACTCCATGTATATCCACCACAAGGTCAAGTCCTACATAGTGTGTATGAAGTGTACAAAATGTGTACTTAGTGTACATGCAGTGTACTTGTTTATTTATCTCCACCAGACCAACATGCTTGCACACCATGTATGGACTTCACACACGGACAAGGGTACATGGTGTGTAATGAAGGTACACTTCCTGTAATCATTAATTTTCCAGAAACTATCCAATTTCAAAAGTTTACTCAAAACGAGTCAAAAATACATTTCAAACCAACATAAATCTTGAAAAAAATCAAAGTGGGTTGGTATTTTGACCCCTTCCAAAAACCCTTGGTTCTTACATATGATAAATGACATTTCATATTTCTAAGAACATAGACTCATTATAATATCTTGGAATCTGTAATTATTACTAAAGGATAATGAATAATATTTTTCATTCATATGGATAAAATAAATCTATTATATGATTAATCAAAATATATAATGATATAAACCTATTAAAACCGTCTTCCAACAATATCTAGTATAATAAACACTACGCCATTAACCAAATTATGATTCAAACTCCAAAAATAATATAACACAACTTCCAATTGATCAAAACCTAATAGGATTTTAATAAATCAATGCAACAGTTTATATATTTTAAATATATCAATGGAAGAACATACTACGTGTTATAGTATTAGTACATATCACATAATAATTATTATACCACCATTTTGGCATATAAAATAATAACATGTTCTGAATTTTTTTGGTATTTAGTTTTTTATTCCCTTAATTTACATTTAACTTTATCATCATGAATATAACAATTTATTCTTATATTTTTTCTATATTCATGATCTCTATAATAGAAAATTGTAGTGGTAGTGAAAATTATAAAATTAATATGAATGAAGTTGTTCTTCAATAAAATTATCATTTTTCATTATGGAATAAAAAATTAAGTATTTTTAAATAAATTTTAGTTACATATTATTTTTTTGAAATACTATATATACTTGAATGCATAAGTATTTTATAACATAATAGTAATAATACACATTCTAATAAATAGGGGAATCATATCAAGGGAAATAAATTTGAATGAAAACTATCACATTGACTATTAAATAAATCAATATTATAATATTTTAAAGGTTCATCTAAACCATATATCTAAAAGAAACAACAAAATTTTAAGACTACAGATACAAAAAATAAAAAAAAATAATTCTATGGATCCACTACCTAGGGTAAATTTACCTCATTTCATTGCACATGTGAAATAGTGGATAGTTTATAGATCCTAGAACACATAAAGAAACAAATGAAATTCACTAAATATTATCTCACATGAAGTAAATATTAGAATGCAGTGAATTACATTCACAAAATCTAAGAGTTTAATATTTTTTCATAGGTTTATAAGAGTAATATCAAGGTTAAATGGAATAATTGTTAGCCCAAAAATAAAGGAAAAATACATGAAATAGTACAGTAAAACCATACAGACATCTCCTTCTTTAAGAATCATAAATTCCCAACTAATAAAAACACAATAAAGTCATATATAGTTCATAATAAATAAATAAATACAAAATTCATTGAGTATATATTTTTCTATGTTCTAACATGTCATTAATTTTAAATGGAATTTAAGATTTTAATTTATTGGATGGATCATTAAGGGAATATTCTATTGAACTAATATTATTCATTTTTAAAAGTATATAATGTAACACCCTAATATTTTAGGATACACCTTTTTTGAAATAAATTTAATCTCTTCGACAACATAATTTTCACAAAAAGAACATCTACATTTTAATTTGATATAAGGTTAGATCAACTATATTTAGATAAATTATGAATACATTTTAATTAGTATTAATGTATAATTTGATCTATTATACTTCAATAAATCATATTTAGGTTGTTGGAATAAATTTCCCATTGAAATTAGATATAAAAACAATACATACTTTTTAACTTTTTACTTTAGAAACACAATTTTTTATTATATCTATGAGATAAATTTTAAATCTATTTTTCCAATTATATGAATTCAATATGGTCAAATTTATTCCATATTAACAATATGAAGTTCCAAATTATTTTTTATCTTTATTTTCATTTTTAGGCATAAAAACCTACAATTTTAAAAGCATTATTTACCATGGTAAAGGTAAAACAACTTAACGGGTTAATGTTTAAATAGTACAGTCCTAAAATACCTAAAAATAACAACATTTAATTGTATTTTGATGTGTTTCTCATCCCTATACATCCTACATAATATTTAAATCTTTCCCAAGTTAGTGAAACTAATTCCACCTCAATGTGTTTGGATTTAAATATAAAATATTTATTATTTTAATCACTCAACCCCACCTCTCCTAAAGTATAAATTCAACCCCCTCACCACCCCATTTAGAACCAAAAGAATTGTATTATAAAATATCTTAACAATCCAAACCTACATAGTATAACCACATCCATGTGCTTTTGGTATTACAAAAATACCAAATCCATGCTCCTCAACGGTCTCTCATGGAGGTTATATTCGAGAGGTAATTTTCTCAAAATAACTATGTTATTTTATTACCTTATACATTATCCTTATATATTTTATCCATCAAGGAATAATAATTACAAAATCATGTAAATATACGAATCTTTTTAAATGGAATATATTATATCCATCTCTCTTATTACCTACTCTTATTCAAAGAAACAAAACTATTTCCCATGTAATGTTGGTTAATTTCCTCTATGAGTAATGTTTTTGTTCGTTTTCCATTATTGCATTCATGGATGTTCATAAACATATTATTCTAGATAAATAATATTTTAATAAAAATAATATATCCTATTTAATGTTTTTTCACTAATATATATTCTTAATTGTAAATAAAACAAAATGAATTCGTTATTTTTGAAAAAACAGTCAACACAAACAAACCATTTATCATTAACGTTTTATGTAATGAAAAATCCTCATGTAATAATTAACAATGATAATGGGACAGTTAATATATAATTAAGTTAATTAATACAAAGTCATTATATGTTTGGATTTTTATTTCCATTTTAAAATATAATCCATAATTATATACAAAAGAACCAATCATGAAAATCATGAAATGTACTCACCCGGAACAATGAAAATTATGAAATAATATTAATGAATGTGTTCTAAGATGTTACAAAAATATAAAATAAGGTATTATAAATATAAAAATATTTATTTAATGAATTAATATCATACTTTAACCATTTATATAAAAGGTTATTGAATGAAAAGTAAAGGGAATTGTGAGGTTGGGGTTTCTTGTCTTGCAGTCTTCTTTTGTGAGATATATGCCTTATTCACCACTTATTTCTTTTATATGGTGTATATAATTACACTTGATATATAATATCAATAATATAATAATATTAATTCTATTAAATTTATAATTTTATGAAAAATACATTTATGGTGAATTTGATTCAACTGATTACAATGTAATAAGGGTTTTCTTAACCGAATTTCAATTATTTGGGTTAAAATTATAATTCATAATTATTTATCAATAATATTATGTGTGATTAAACATTTTAATATATTATGTTTTATTTCATTTTGGTTTATGTTAATTTTTAATACATACACATAATTAATTAATACTCAATTCAATGATACGGTAATTATAAGATATTTTCTTTTAAAAACTATCTTTTTTATCTTTAAAACTAAATTTTCATTCTATGTATATGTTTTTAAAACTGTTTCCGACTTTTATTATTATTATTTTATGTTTGTTTATATTATTTTTACTCATGTTTGAATTTTTAAAATTTGGTTTAAAGGGATTATTTTTTTTCTTTTTCTAAGCAACATTCTTTATGAATTGTACGACAAGAGTATAGAAGGAAATTTTTTAGGTTATATGGAATGAGATATATTTTTACCAATAAAAATTACTTATTTACAAGAATATTCATTTAAAATCATTTAAAATAATTTTAAATTAATATTATTTTTTTATTGTTTTACATCATTTAAAAAAATCAATACTGAAAGGATATTTTCATCAAGAATTGTTTCATGTGATCTATGAAAATAATTTTCCCTATAGGATAACATTATTGGATGTTACATATGATTTTATTCTGATATTATTAAATGAGAGTATTTTTATTATTTTTTATAGTTTCTTTATGTTTGTTATGGATTGATATTTCTAGAACCCATATCTTTTCCATGGGTTATGCTATGAAGAAAACTTTGTGAAACCCATATGTTCCTATAGATTATAATTTGATTTATGTTTTTGTGAAACAAGCATGTATGGTTTTAATTATATGAAGGGTTGGAATTATATCTACCTTAAATGAATTAGGAAATGGTATTATATCTCATGAGGTTGACATGACTTGAATGGGAATTGAAATTGGTTCATACATGACTAAAACATGAAGTGAATCTGCTTCAATAAAGGACTTAGTCATCTATGATAGTTGTCACGACCCATCCCCCGGGGCCCATGTCATGACTACCCCAAGCATGCCTTGTATAGGCCAGGGGCTGGCGACTATCACCAAAGGCGTAAATCCCTAAACTGGTAAGGAATTGCCTTTATAATTGAAAACACATAAAATACAGTACACAACTGAATACAAAAAAACTAAGAAAAAATATATAACAATAGAGTTCTAAAAGTGAAGGGGCCAGAAATAGAAGCCCAACCATAATGTATAGGTATAATTGAAAAGGAAAAAATAGATGAAAGGTGCAAAGAATCTCCTAGATCGTCCACCACGGATCCTACCTAAAGGGTATGTAAATATAGCCTCCTCAGCACTCAACGTCTGTCAGTCTCCACCGGGTACCAACTAGTTGTGAGGTCCACCTCCAGGTACCATCTAGTCCCTGTACACTCAGCCTCAGTCAGCGTTGTCGGTCATCTACATCTAACACAACAAGGTGTGGTCATAGCCCATGCAGGGGTGAGTATAACGATACTCAATAGGGACCCAAATACCCTCAAGCTCTAACAAAATCCAACAAGGATAAACCAGAATGTATGAAACCACTAGAAAACCCCACTTTGGTATATTCCCATACATATACCTAAGTTATCTAGTAGTCCATCTCAAACATGAGGAAAACACAAAGTTACTGACTCAGCTCACACATGTATACAACTTTTGAAGAGAGATAGATATGATCAGATGTAGTCACATGATTATCTATTCGGTCAAACCCACACAGGATCCAGGAACCGAAATCAGAACTATCGAACCCACACAGTATCCAGGAACAGAAGTCAGAACAGTCGAACCCACACAGGATCTAGGAATAGTAGTTAGAGCTGTCGAACCTATACGAGATCCAGGAACAGTCAGCAGTGTTGTCGAACCCACATAGGATCCAGGAACTGTAGTCAGTGCACAACCAGCTATATGGTTTCGCACAAAGCATGCTTGATTCTAGGAGGATCTTCTCCTCAAGGAAGGTGTTGATACATAAAGTTCCACAAAGACCCATGATGATGTTTCCAAGGGATCTATCTTTCCAAAAAAACCCAACGTGACAGATAGCACGTCAATCAGACACCTGGTCTGAGAGTTATTGGCATTTCCGTTCTGAGGGCCTGGTTGGATTTATGTTTGATCCAACTCAGTTGTACCCCAACTATGTCCAAACCTTGTGTGGGTTATACCAAAGGAACTTTCTACTTCCAAGGGTTCTGTCACCATAGACGGTTCGTCAATCGGATGCCCGTAGCTCAATTTATGGGAAAAATTGTGGAATGAGGCTAAAACGGGTCCAGGTCCAGTCTGGCCCAGTCGGAATGACCCGGCCCGTCCTGAGTCCGAACTGAGGTCTGACCCGGTCCACGGGTCCGAACCGGTCCTCGGGTCTGACCCGGTCCATGGGTCTAACCCGGTCCGTGGGTCTGACCCGGTTCGCGGGTCAGACCCATTCCGTGGGTCCGACCTGGTCCGCAGGTCCGACCCGTTCCGCGGGTCAACCCAGTTCGCGGGTCCGACCCGGTCTGACGGTCCGACCCAGTCCACGGGGACGGCCCATCCCTCGGGGGTGGCCCAACCCATGTCGGGTCCGGCCCACACATGCTATGGCCTGGCGGCCTGTGGGGTCCGCCCAAGCTGCTTCAAGGGGGAGGTTGTGCCCCCTAGTTTCCCTAACGGCTAAGCCGTTTGTGTGATCTCTAAAACTGGAGCTGCGTGGCACTGGTCCACGTCAGGCGGGACCCAACAAGGGGTCCCGCTCCTCCCAGCTGGCTGAGCGGCCAGCCTCCTCCCATGTGGCGTAGGTTATGCCGCGCCTCCTCTAGTGACCTAGTGGCTCAGGCCGTCGGTCTTCCTCAAGGCCGGCCTTGCACCGACTGTCGTTTCACAACCATGGCCATGGGTCGTAGCACCTTATTATCCACTGCACAGTGCAGTTGCACCACACCTTCTCTAGTGACCTGGCAGCTTGATCCGCCTGCTTCATTCATGGTCGTCCTTGCGCCAGCCACCGCTACACTATCGTGGCCCGTCGGTCGCGTCCTTCTCCTCCGGGGGTGCGGTTGTGTCGCCGTTGTCCATGTGGTTGGCCGGAGAGCCAACCACCATTCTCATTATCGCCAGTTCCAACCGCAGTTGAATATTGTTTGGGTCACCTGACAAGTTTGGGTGGCCCTTTTCTCGTTCCGAAATTAGTCACGCTTTCCTCGAAACGTTGCCTTCGATCTGCAATCAAAGTTCACAGGAAAAACTCAGCACAGAATCATGCCATGTTGGGAATCAAATTTCATAAGAAAGGTGGAGGGGTCAGGATGTGTTTGTTCAGACTTCACCCTCTGTGTCAGAGTGATATCAAATGGATTTTATTCATAATTCTAGAAGTAAGGTGAAGAACGTTAAACAATTAACCAAGATTTAACCCCTACCTTATTCGTTGATTGTTGAAGAAGGTGCGGAAGGGCGGACGTCGATTCATTTGTAGTCGAACGCGTCCTACGTCGAGGAGGTTCTGAGGAAGGGAGTCGAAGTCAAAATCGAGGTCGACGTTCTTCGTTAGTTGGAGCGTTCTTCATATGGAGCCTTCTCCCAAGTCCTTCCCTCTCCCAAGAGACAATTTCCAACCAATATAATCAATTATCCTTACCTATTATTTAATTGTTGGCACATAATTCAAAAAGATTAAAATTAATTAATTGTAGTGCTGAATTAATTAATTGAAAGGATTTGGCACCATAATGTGGGGATCTCAAGGGGTTTCTCCCCACTTAATGCGGGGTTCAGGAGGTTTTAACCTCGGGTAGTCCCCACCACATTAATCCTCACATGGGAGGTTGATTTTGGGTGGGCCCTACCACCGTAACCTTTCATGGGAGGTTAAGGTGTGATGGCCCCACCTCCCACTTCCATGAGGGGGTTTTAACCAACAATAAAAATTAATCCACACACTGAATTTTTGTTTAATTTATTCCCTAAAAAACTATCATTTAATCTAGACCCACATTCATCGAGGTGATTGTTTTATTAAGAGAATATCGGCATTGCGTGATCAACAGTGCCCTATAATTTCAATTCTGAGCACTAGTTCAAAAGTTATAAAATTCCACTCGTACGTTTATTGGACATACCCAAACAATACTTCAAAAATTGATTTCGGACACATCAGGCCTCGGAATCACACACTGTCAATTTTCACAGACTCGTAAAATTCACATTTATTTAAGAAAAGAAATTCAATGGAAATTCTGAGTCTTTAAATTCTCCTCACCTCATGTATTTACGTCCTCGTAAGCTACATCTTGAACTAAGCGAACAAATGGGGGTACTGAGCACGCATCTGAGCCTCCCGCTCCCATGTGTTCTCTTGGAGGTTCCCATGCTGCCAGTGAATGCGCAGCATAGGTATCGATCGTCGACATAGGACCATCTCCTATTGATCCTCAATCTCCATTGGAACCTCCATGAAATCCGCCCCATCATAAACGTCTAGCTCTCCATGCTCAATGATGTTAGAAGGGTTGTGCACATATCTCCTCAGCTAGGAAACACGAAAGACGTCGTGCACCCGGTGCAACTAAGGTGGAAGAGCTAAGTTGTATGCCACCACGCAAACTTTGTTGAGGACCTTTAAAGGTCCAATGAAATGTGGAGATAACTTTTTTCATCATCCAAATCTCCGTAATCCTCATCGAGGTGAGACCCGTAGAAAGACGTGGTCGCCATTCTCGAACTCCAGAGGTCTCCGTCTCTTGTAAACATATGACTTATGCCAACTCTGTGAAGTCTTCATCCGCTCTTGGATGATCTGCACCTTATTTGTGGTATCTCATACCATCTATGGTCCCACTAGTGTGTTTGGCGGAGAAAAAGGGAATGATGGCAAGAGGGGGGGTGAATTGCCTTTTAAAAAAAATTAACAAATTAAAATCAAAGTAAAGAATGCAGCGGAAAGTAAAAAGGCAAGACACAAGAATTGATAACGGAGTTCGGCCAAAACCCGGCCTACGTCTCCGCTCCCAACTCAACCGTTGAGAGATTCTACCGCTTTCTTTTCAATGGTTTTAGCAAGAATCCCACTAGAATTTACAGGTAGTCTAGAACCTATTACAGCTTGCTTTTATTGGTTTTTACGGGTGAAGGCTAGCTCACCTAAAACTCAAGCCTTTTTAAGGAAAGGCTTGACCAACCTCTTCACACCTTAAAGGTGATGTGAAAACCCAAAAGAATGGAGGATGAGAGAAGTGGGAGTTTGTAGGCACAAACTCAATTTTAAGCTCAAAATAAATAAAACAAGAAAAAATGTATTTGGAGAAGCCTTGGGCGCCAATGGATGATTGGAGTTGAAGACGTGCACTCCCAATCTTCTATGGTGGTGCTCCTTGGATGTGGAATTGGATTGGAGCAGTTGGAGGTTCCTTGAAGCAATCCGCCGGAGGTTCGCCGAATGATGTAAAATGTGTCTGTGGGCTTCCTTATGGCTTGATTATGGTTCCTTAGACTTCCGGGGGTTCAAGGTCCTTTATTTATAGAGGGGGAACCCTCATATGGCCTTAGGGAGGCTTCGGAGCCGTTAGAGAGGCTTTCAGAGCCGTTGGAGGCCAAGTGGACAGGCTGGTCAAAAGCCCAACGACTAGTTTGACTGGCTCCACCGGCTGACCGGTACAGGGCCACCGGTTGGCCGGTGTGTAAAAAATGGGAGAGGGTTCTGGCTCAGGATCCACCGGCTGGCCGGTGAGGAGGCCACCGGTTGGCCGGTGGTAAGACAGTAGCTTGCCATTCTGTGCAGGACTCCACCGGCTGGCCGGTGCTGAGGCCACCGGTTGGCCGATGCTGAGACAGTGGTTGGACTCTTGGTCTGGGCTCTACCGGCTAGCCGGTGCTGAGGCCACCGGTTGGCCGGTGCTCTGGACAGTGGAGAGCCTTTCTGTCAAAGGTCCATCGGCTGGCCGGTATCATGCCACTGGTTGGCCGGTGGACTGAAAACAGTGCAAGTTAACTTCTTTGCCACTTCTTGCTTCTGAAATCATGTCTAACAACAAAAACACTTGAAAACAAGATTAGATAAATAAGAAGGTGATTGTGATCATGAAAATCAAACCACGAGGGGTACGAGAGGTACAACAATCTCCCCCTATTTTGATGATCACAATCACCAAAACAAACAATGTAGAAAATGAAATGAAAAGCATGTTTTAAAGGATTTCTCCCCCAATCAACCAAGAATTTCTCCCCCTTTGTGATTATCAAAATAGCACGGGGCATAAAACTTGATTGAGGGAATGGTTTGAAAAACAAGAGAGAGATTTTAAACCAATTGAGATTTTTGAAATTTGAATTGAAAGTTTGAAAATTGAATAACAGTTTGAATTGAAAGTTTGAAAATTGAATAACTGTTTGAATTGAAAGTTTGAAAATTGAATAACAGTTTGAATTGAAAGTTTTGAAAAGAAAATTGAATTGAAAATTTTGAATTGAAAAATTTGAAACCAAGAGTTGAAATTGAATGTTTGAATCGAAAATTTTGAAATTGAAATCAAAAGGGCTTAAACGATCCTTACTCCCCCTAAATAAAAACAACAAATCACCGGGGAGAGGTTTTTTTGAAACCGAAATAAATTTTGGGCCGGAGAGACTCGCTAGAAGGGAATTTTAAATCCATACTTGTCTAGTGACGGGTCTTCTTCTAAAAATTCATCATTTAAGAAAATAGTTTTAGGGCGGCCATACCGGGCATTTTTGCAATTGCACTCATAGATTAAGTGCCCGGGTTTTTTACAATAATTGCAAAATTTAAATTGGGAGCTCCCCCTTACAAAAATAGTGGGTGCGTGGGAGGAGGAAGCTTGCTTGGAATGGCCAAGTCCTTGGGTGGTTCGGGATACACGTTGGGATCCAAGCAAATTGTTCAAATTTATTTCACCTTGGGTGAACTTGGCTAGGGATTCCCTTAAGTCTTTGATAGTTGATTCCATGGAATCAATATCGGGAAGGTTTTGGATTTTGAGGGTCAACTCTTCCTTTTCTTTGAGAAGTTGTTCTTTTTCGGAAGAGAGTTTTTTTGAAATTCTTTTTTAAAGCAACAAATTTGGAAGAGAGCTCGTGAAAGCCTTCCTCCAATTGGTCTCGCGCATGTTGGAGATCCTCAAAAGATAGATTATTAAAAGAATTTGAAGAACTAGAGGATGAGGAGTCGGAAGATGTTACCTCATGGAATACCATTAGGCATTTGTTACCGTTGTCGCTCGAGGAGGAGGAGGAGGAGGATGTGGAGATATCACTCCATGTGGCCTTGAAAGCCTTCTTCTTCTCCTTTTTCTTGGCCTTTTTCTTGCGGGATGGGAAATCGGGCTTGTCATCGCCTTTAGTACCTTCATGGGTTACTTCTAAAAGATTCCAAATTTCATGAGAAGATGAGCAAGTAGAAATACGATAAAATTCATTACGGTCTAACCCACAATGAAGAGCATTCATGGCTTTGCCATCAAGCTCAAAATTTGCAATGTCTTCGGGGGTCCATTTGGATTCATCGGGAGAAGAAAGTGAATAACCATGCATGACAATTTTAAAAATAGGATAACCAATGCTTTTAAGAAATGTGGTCATGCGGGGTTTCCAAAAAGAATAGTCGGTTCCATCAAAAAATGGAGCACGACCCAAAGAATAGCCTTCGGGGGCGAAGTAGGTTGATTCCATCACAATGGATCTTAAATTTGAAACCGGTGAAGGTATTACTCAAATTTTGCCTCTGATACCAATTGTTGGGCGGAGAAAGAAAGGAGTGATGGCAAGAGGGGGGTGAATTTCCTTTTAAAAAAAATTAACAAATTAAAATCAAAGTAAAGAATGCAGCGGAAAGTAAAAAGGCAAGACACAAGAATTGATAACGGAGTTCGGCCAAAACACGGCCTACGTCTCCGCTCCCAACTCAACCGTTGAGAGATTCTACCGCTTGATTTTCAATGGTTTTAGCAAGAAACCCACTAGACTTTACAGGTAGTCTAGAACCTATTACAGCCTGCTTTTATTGGTTAAGCAAGAACCCACTAGCCTTTTTACGGGTGAAGGCTAGCTCACCTAAAACTCAAGCCTTTTTAAGGAAAGGCTTGACCAACCTCTTCACACCTTAAAGGTGATGTGAAAACCCAAAAGAATGGAGGATGAGAGAAGTGGGAGTTTGTAGGCACAAACTCAATTTTAAGCTCAAAATAAATAAAACAAGAAAAACCGTATTTGGAGAAGCCTTGGGCGCCAATGGATGATTGGAGTTGAAGACGTGCACTCCCAAGCTTCTATGGTGGTGCTCCTTGGATGTGGAATTGGATTGGAGCAGTTGGAGGTTCCTTGAAGCAATCCGCCGGAGGTTCGCCGAATGATGTAAAATGTGTCCGTGGGCTTCCTTATGGCTTGATTATGGTTCCTTAGACTTCCGTGGGTTCAAGGTCCTTTATTTATAGAGGGGGAACCCTCATATGGCCTTAGGGAGGCTTCGGAGCCGTTGGAGAGGCTTTTGGAGCCGTTGGAGGCCAAGTGGACAGGCTGGTCAAAAGCCCAACGGCTAGTTTGACTGGCTCCACCGTCTGACCGGTACAGAGCCACCGGTTGGCCGGTGTGTGCAAAATGGGAGAGGGTTCTGGCTCAGGATCCACCGGCTGGCCGGTGAGGAGGCCACCGGTTGGCCGGTGGCAAGACAGTAGCTTCCCATTCTGTGCAGGACTCCACCGGCTGGCCGGTGCTGAGGCCACCGGTTGGCCGGTGCTGAGACAGTGGCTGGACTCTTGGTAGGGGCTCTACCGGCTGGCCGGTGCTGAGGCCACCGGTTGGCCGGTGCTCTGGACAGTGGAGATACTTTCTGTCAAAGTTCCATCGGCTGGCCGGTATCATGCCACCGGTTGGCCGGTGGACTGAAAACAGTCCAAGTTAACTTCGTTGCCACTTCTTGCTCCTGAAATCATGCCTAACAAAAAAAACACTTGAAAACAAGATTAGATAAATAAGAAGGTGATTGTGATCATGAAAATCAAACCACGAGGGGTACGAGAGGTACAACATAGTGCTGACTCCCTTGGGTCTATCCAGTATAGTGGCAATCTGCAAGGTTGAGCATACAAGGCCTCAAAAGGTGCCATCCCGATGGTGGAGTGATTGATGTTGTTTTATGAAAACTCCACCAAATGTAATTTATCCTCCCAGATATGACCGATGTCAAGGACACAAGCATGCCACATGTCCTTGAGGGTCTGAATGGTCTGCTCGGTATGGCCATATGTCTGAGGATGGAAGGTAGTGCTTAGACAAATATATGTCCCAAAAGCCTCCTGCAACCCCTTCCATAGCTGGGAAGTAAAACGTGAATCACGATTTGACACAATAGAAGAAGGTAATCCATGTAGCTACACAATATCTTGCACATATAGGTGTCCCAAGATCTCTAGTGAACCTTTCTATCTGATCGGTATGAAGTGGTCTGACTTGGTGAGTCGGTCGACGATAACCCTAATCGAGTCGTGGGCCCTGGATGTACATGGATGTCCTGTCACGAAGTCCATGTATATCCCATCCCACTTCCACTGTGATACCTTTAAAGTATGAGCCAAGTGTGCTGGTACCTGGTGCTCTTCCTTCAATTGCTCACAAATGAGGCACTGAGAGACAAACTAGGCAACTGCCTTTTTTATCCCCGACCACCACTGATGTCGCCGGATATCCTAGTACATCTTCGCCACTCCTGGATTTATTGCTTGAGGGGATGTGTGAAACACCATCAACAATTCCTCTTGAAGTGATAATGGAACCATAATACATCCTCTGAAGAGGATGATGTGCTCCCCACCTTCAAAAAATCCATCAGGTGCCAGACATGTGGATATCTGATCACTTTGCATCTTGCAGTCAAAGTCTCCACGTTGTGCCTCCCTGTATTGCTGAAGAAGTGGGGGAGTGATTGTAAGAGACTGAATGAATGCTGCTCCATCTCAGTCCAAAAAGGCTATTTGTAAAGCATCCAGCTACTCTGTGGCCTCTCCTATAATCCAAATACCTGATCTACTGCTGAGAGTATCTAAAACAATATTCCCCTTCCAAGGAGTATAGACTATCTCGAAGACGTAGTCCTAGTGAAACTCAATCCATAGATGTTTTCTGATGTTCGGTTCCTTCTGAGAGAAGATATACATGAGACTCTTGTTTTCAAATTATACTGTTAAATGCTCACCCATTAGATACTATCACCACATATTCAAGGCAAAGAACACTACTGCTAACTACAGGTCATCAGTAGCGTAGGTATGCTCGTGCTGTCTCAACTGCCGGGAACCATATGTGATCATTGCTCACTCCTGCATCAGGACACACCTGAGTTCAGTCCTGGATGCATCACAGTAGACTACGAACCCTACGCATTCCTATAGAATCCTCATGATGGGGGCACTAGTCATCCTCTGTCTCAGATCCTAAAAGCTCTAATGGAATCTCTCTCACTACACGAAGGATTTCCCCTTCTTCATCAAGGTTGATGGTGGTGCTGGAACTCTAGAAAAGTCTAGCACAAATCTCTGGTAATAGTCAGCCAATCCTAGGAAACTTCATACCACCATCACACTCCTGGGTGGCTCCCAAGAAAGTACCACCTCAATCTTCACTGGATCCACTCCAACTCCAGCCTCCAAGATGACAAGTCCCATGAAGAGAACCTCTCAGATCCAAAACTAGCACTTAGAGAGATTACCATAAAGTTGCCTCTCTCGGAGTGTGTCTAGTACCACCTTCAAATGGTAGACATGCTCCTTCTCAGTGGTTGAGTATATCAGAATGTCGTCGATGAAGACTATGACAAAGCGATCATGGTATCAGTGGAAGATCATGTTCATTAGTCTGATGAACACTACTGAATCATTGGTTACGTTGAAAGGAATAACCAGGAACTCGTAGTGGTCATACCGACATCTGAATGTCTTCTTCTACACATCTTCGTCTCGAACTCTGAATTGATGATAGCTTGATCTGAGGTCTATCTTCAAGAATCATCGTGCTCCCTTCAGGTGATCAAATAGGTCGTCAATCCTCAGGAGTGGGTACATGTTCTTCATGATCACTTGGTTTAGGCGATGGTAGGCGACACATACCCTCAATCTCCCATACACCTTCTTGGTGAACAGAATCGGGGATGCCCAGAGAGAAATACTAGGATGGATGAATCCTTTCCCTTGCAAGTCCCCTAGCTGTACCTACATCTCACGAAGCTCAGTAGGAGCCATATGATATTCTGGTGTAGATATCGATGTTGTCCTGGGGTACAAGTCAATGTAAAATTACACCTCTCTGGGAGGAGGTATACCTAGAACATCATCAGGTAAAACATCCGCATACTAGTCCACCACTACAGGATAACTCAGAAACTCCACATCAACTGATCTAAGGGTAATGTAGGCCAACTGATGAGTGATCAGCTGCACCCTCCTCCGAGTAAGTCTATCATGTGCTGCAAAGGCTCCCTTCTTTCTGGTGAAGGTAAAACTAGTCCCTTTCGTGCAGACACACCACACTTTTCACCTAATACAGTCTATCTGAGAATGGACTGTAGATAACCAGTCCATACCCAAGATGATGTCGTAAGGCCTCGACACTACTACGAGGAGATCACAGCTGAAGCTCTCACCTCCTAGAGTAAGCTCACACTACCGGAACCGGTGAGTGATCATCGAGTCTGCTCTCATAGGAGTCTCTAGCCATAAATATCAATCCAACAGCTCTGTCAGAATCTCCGATCTCCAAACGAGGGCAGTGGAAATGAAAGAGTGACTAGAACCTGTGTCTATAAGAACTATAGATTAGGTGGAGTAGACACAGATCATACCTAAAATCATATCTAGAGTTCCATGATCATAAGCCTCAGCTTCTTGGAGCAGATATCCTCCCCGTCCACCTACTCCTTACGGTTGGGGTGGACCTCCTGGTGGTGGCAGTTGTAACACCTCGTAACGTCGTCCACTTCCAACTGCACGACCAGATCCTATTCCACGTCTGCCTGCATCCTGTAGATCGCCTCAATTTAACCTTTTCCTCTGCCTGGGAGGTCCCTCAACTGTCTGATGATCATTTAAATACCTTGTCAGACAGTCACGATCCATGTTACCCTGCCCACCGTATGTAAAACACTACTTGTTCCTTGAATGACTGGATCTGTCTTGTGTGCCTCGCACAACCGAACCTGAGTCATGAGGTCATCCAATGGATGGTCTAGTCCTCTTGGACATCTTCATCATCTATTTGTTTCTAGCTATAGAAGACTTTGCTACATGATGCCCGGTGCAGGTCTCGTTTCCGGTGACTACTCAGAAAGGAAAATCTCTACTAAGAGGGCTTCCTCCAACACCCCCGCCTGCATCGGGACACTGAGGGAGATCATCAATGCCCTGATCTCTCGCTTGATCCCCTACTCGAAGGTCCAGGACCTGAAGAATGGGTCTTGTACCATATATGTGGAGTAGCATGAGAGGTCGGTGAACCTAGTTGAGTAATGTTCCATTGTCATGCTACCCTACTGTAGATGCAGCTGCTCCTGTATCTACACCACACGTAGGGTTATTGGGAGAAACTTCGCCTGAAACAGGATCTCAAAGTCTTCCCAGAGTAGTGTCGCCTCGTAATACACCTGGGGCATTAGGATCCACCATATTACTACTGATACCTAAAAGAGAATCATAACATGTATCACCATAAGGTCTGCTGGTGTCCCTAATAGTCTGAAAACTCTCACTACAGCCTCCATCCAATACTCAGCTACCTGCGAGTTCGTCTCACCCCTGATCCAAGGCAGCCTCTAGAACTGGAACTTGTGCAAAGATCTTAGGTGGCGTACACTCTCTGTTGTTGGGGCTGGTGGCATCAATGGACCAATAGGTATTGGTACCGCTAGATCCTCTGTTGTAATAGGGCCCTACACCGAGGCCTCATTGCTCGGTGGGCTACCATCACATACAAATCCTGGAACCCTGGTTGGATATCTATGTGGGGTCATCCTGAAAAAGAAACAGGTGTTCCATGGTCAATAAGTTATACCTGGTGAGCTGACTAAAATATATCACTAAGAAAAATCTTGAAACACACACGCAATAAGTGTTTTTAGGCATTGAGTCAGAAATCAAAAGTCAGGGTCTTGGTGTATGGATACATCGGTCGCCACACCAACAATGGACTCCCTGAACGGAAAACCACAATTAGGGCATTTAACACTATTTCTCCACAGAAAAGATCAGAGTCCTAATTTTTGCAGTATAACCGACTACTCTGATACCAATTTGTCACAGCCCATCCCCCAGGGCTCGTGTCGTGACTACCACAAGCCCACCTTCCATAGTCCAGGGGCGGACGACTAGCACCAAAGGTGTACATCCCTAAACTGGGAAGGAATTTACCTTATAACTGAAAACACACACAACAGAGTACACAGCTGAATACAAAACACTAAGAAAAACTATATAACAATATAGTTCTACAAGTGAAGGGGCTGGAAATACAATCCCAACTGTAAAGTACCAGTACAACTGAAAAGGAAAAAAGAGCTAAAAGGTGAAAATAATCTCTTGGAACATCCACCACAAATTCTACTTAAAGGGTAGGTATAGACAGCCTCCTCAGCACTCCATGTCCATCTGTCTCCATTGGGTACCGACTTGTCATGAGGTCCTCCTCTGGGTACCGTCCATTCCTCATACACTCATCCTTGGTCAGTGATGTCCATCATCTGCGTCCAACACAACGAGGTCCAGGCATAGCCCGTACTGGGGTGAGTATAATGATACTCAGTAGGGACCCCAAGACCCTCAAGGTCTCACAAAATTCAACAAGGATAAACCACAAGGTATGAAATCAACAGATAACCCCACTTAGGTATATCATCATACGTATACGTAAGTTATCTAGTAATACATCTCAAACATGGGGAAAACACAAAGTTACTAACTTATCTCACATATGTATATAACTTTTGAAGAGAGATACATATGATCTGATGTATCCACTGAATCATCTATTCTATTGAACCCACACAAACTCTAGGAACATAAATCAGAATAGTCGAACCCACACAGGATCCATGAATATTTATTCTGTCGAACCCACACAGGATCCAGGAACAGAATTCAGAACTTTCAAACCCACAAAAGATCTAGGAATAGTAGTTAAGGTTTTCGAATCTGTACAGGATCTAGGAATAGCCGTCAGTGTTGTCGAACCCACATAGGGTCTAGGAACGGTGGTCATTTCATAGCCTGCCATAGGTTTCTGCACAAAATATTCATGATTCCAGGAGGGTCTACTACTCAATCCATGTGTCTATACATCATCTACCACGAATGCCGAAGTTGATGTATCCAAAAGGTCCATCTTGTAAAAAGAAACCAAACGCGACAGATGACACGACAATTGAATGCTCCGTCTAAGAGTTATTGGCATTTTTGTTCCGAGGGCCCGGTTGGATTTTCATTCGATCCAACCTAGACATACTACAACAGTGTCCAAAACTTGAGTGGATTATACCAAAGGAACCATCTCTTTCAAATGTTTCCATCGCCATAGACAGTTCGTCAATCAAATACTCGTAGCTCATATTACGGGCAAATGAATGGAAACAGGCTGAAATGGGTCTGGGTCCGGTCCAACCCGGTCCATGAGTCCGACCCGGTCCTCCAGGATGGTCTGGATCGCGGGGGAGGCCGACCCGCACTGGGTTCGGCCCGCGCTGGGTCCTGTCCGTGCTATGTCCGGCCCACGTAAGGTAAGACTCGACATCCTGGAGGCCCGTGGGGTCTGCCCTAGCCACGTCCATGGGGGAGGTCACGCCCCCTGGTTTCCCTAATGGCTTAGTCGTTCAGGTGGTCATGCAATCCGGTGCCACGTGGTTCCGGTTCACATCACGAAGGACCTCGCAAGGGGTCCCGCTCCACCTGGCTAGTTGAGCTGCCAGCTTCCTCCCACATGGCAACGGTTGTGTCGTGCCTCCTCCGGTGACCCGGCGGCTCAGGCTGCCAGACATCTTCATGGCTGGCCACTGCTACACCATCATGACCCCTTCTTCTCCACCGCGCAGTGCGGTTGCACCGCACCTTTTCCGAAAATCCGGCGGCTCGAGCCACCAGCATCCTTCGCAGCCATCCACCACAGCACCGCTGCGGCCCGTCGGCCGAAGCATTCTCCTTCGGCTGCACGGTTGCACCGCCGCTATCCATGCGGCTGACCAGAGCACTCATCTCCCTTCTCTTCTTTGCCGGTTCCGATCACCGGTGAATCTTTCACGGGTCACCAAACAAGTTCCAGTGGCCCGTTTCTCGTTCTGGAAGTAGTCGTGCTTCCCTCGGAACATCGCCTTCGATCCAAAATCAATTTTGGTGAGAAGGAATCAACCCGAACTCATGCCACGTAGGGCGTCAAATTCCATAAGAAATGTGGAGGGGTCGGGTCGTGTTTTTCTGGACCGCACCCTCCATGTCAGAGTGATAGAAAACAACATTGATTATTTATCCTGGAATCAAGGTGAAGAACATGAAACAATTAACCAAGCTTGAACCCCTACCTTGTTCGTTTATCATTGAAGATGTCACGGAAGGGCGGACGTTGATTTTTTTGTAGTCGAACACATCCTACATTGAGGAGGTTCCGAGAAAGGGAGTTGAAGTCGGAATCAAGGTCGACGTTCCTTGTCAGTTGGTGCATTCTTCATCGGGAGCCTTCTCCCAAGTCCTCCCCTCTCCCAAAAGACAATTTCCAATAGACATAATAGATTATCCATACCTATTATTTAATCATTGGCACATAATTCAAAAATATTCAAATTAATTAATTGTAGTGCTCAATTAATTAATTTAAATTATTTGGCACCATAAAGTGGGGACCTCAAGGGGTATCTCCCCACTTAATGGGTGGTTCAAGAGGTTTTAAACTCGGGTGGTCCCCACCACATTAATCCTCACATGGGAGGTTGAGTTCTGGTGGGCCCCTCCACCATAACCTTTCATGAGAGGTTAAGGTGTGGTGGTCTGACCTCCAACTTCCATGAGGGGGTTTTAAAAAATAATAAAAATTAAACCAAAGCCTGAATTTTTATTTAATTCATTCCCTAAAACCCAAAAACTATATTCTAATCTATACCCACTATCGTCGAGGTGATTGTTTTCTTAATTGAATATTGGTGCTGTGAGATCAACGGTGCCCTAGAATTTCAATTCTGAGCACCAGTTCGAAAGTTATAAAATCCTGCTCGTACGTTTACTGAACGTACCAAAACAAATCTTCAGAAATTGATTCCTGACACACCAGGCCACAGAAGCACATGCTGTCATTTTTCGAAGACTCATAAAATTCACATGTATTTAAGAAAAAAATTTCAATGGAAATTCAAGGTCTTTACAATATCCCCACCTCAGGTCTTTATGTCCCCGTATGCTATATCTCGAACTAAGGGAACAAATGGGGGTACTAAGCATGCATCTGAGCCTCCCGCTCCCAGGTTCTCTCTTGGAGTTCCTGTGCTACCAGGGAACATACAACAGAGGTATCGACCATCCACGTAGGACCCTCTCCTGTCGATCCTCAATCTCCAATAGAACATCCGTGAAAGACGCCCCATCGTCAACGTCCAGCTCTCCATGAGCGATGATGTGAGAAGGGTCGTGCACGTATCTCCTCGGCTGGGATACATGAAATATGTCGTGTACCAGGTGCAACTGAGGTGGAATAGCTAAGAGTTATGCCACCTCGACAACTCTTCTGAGGACCTAGGTAGGTCCCATAAAACATAGAGATAACATGCCACCTCAGCCAAATCAATGTAATCCTCATCGAGTTCAGACCCATAGAAAGACATGGTCTCCATCCTTGAACTCCAGAGGTTGTCGTCTCCTATCAGCATACGACTTCTGCCCGCTCTATGCAGTTTTCATCTGCTCTTGGATGATCTGAACCTTCTCTGTGGTAGCTCGTACCATCTCTGGTCCCACTTGTGGTGACTCCCCATGGTCTTTCTAGCATATTGGTGATCTACAAGGTCAAGCATATAAGGCCTCAAAAGGTGTCATCTCAATGGTGGAGTGATAGCTATTATTTTATGAAAACTCCACCAAAGGTAAGTTAACCTCCTTTCTATGACCAAAGTCAAAGACACAAGCACATAACATGTCCTTGAGAGTCTGAATGGTCCGCTTGGTATGGCCATCTGTCTAAGGATGGAAGGTAGTTCTCAGATGAATCTGCGTCCTGAAAGCCTCTTAAAACCCCTTCCATAGTCAGGAAGTAAATTGTGCATCACGATCGGAGACAATAAAAGAAGGTAATCCATGTAGCCGCACAATCTACTGCACATAGAGTCTTCCCAAGCACTCTGCTGAACCCTACTCTCTGATCGGTAGGAAGTGGGCCGACTTGGTGAGTCGTTCGATGATCAACCAAATAGAGTCTTGACCCCTGTATTTACATTGAATTCCTATCAAGAAGTCCATGGATATACCATCCCACTTCCACTTTGGGACCTCTAATAGATGAACTAAACTTTCTGGTACCTAGTGCTCTGTCTTCACTTGCTGACAAGTGAGTCACTGAGAGACAAACTCTGCAACTACCTTCTTTATCCCCTTCCACCAGTGATGTAGTCAGAGATCCTCATACATCTACTTCACTCTTGGATGTACAGCTAGGGTGGATGTGTGAAACTCCCTCAACACTTCCTCCTGATGTGATAATGGAACCATAGTACATCCTCTGAAGAGGATGACATGCTCCCCACCTTCAGAAAATCCATCAAGTGCCTGACCTTTGGATATATGATCACTTCGCATCTCATAGTCAATGTCTCTATGATGTGCCTCCCAGTATCGTTGAAGAAGTGGGGGAGTTATTGTAAGAGACTGAAGGAAAGATTCCCCATATCGGTCCAAACAGGATATCTGTAAAGCAGCCAGCTACTCAATCGCCTCTCCTAGAAGTTGAATATCTGATCTTTTGCTCAGAGCATCTACTACAACATTCCCATTCCCAGGAATATAGACTATCTTGAAGACGTAGTCCTGGAGGAACTCAAGCCATCGTCATTGTCTGAGGTTCAGGTGCTTATGAGAAAAGATATACTTGAGACTCTGGTGGTCAGAGTAGACTATGAAATGCTCACCCATCAGATAGTGTTGCCACATCTTCAAGGCGAAGACCACTACTACTAACTCCAGGTCATCGATAGCATAGTTTTGCTCATGCTATCTCAGCTGCTGATAACCATTCGTGATCACTGCTCACTCCAGCATCAAGACACACCCGATTCTGGTCCCTGATGCATTGTAGTAGACTACATACCCTATGCCTTCCTCTGGAAGCCTCAAAATTGGGGCACTAGTCAGCCTTTGTCTCAGCTCCTGAAAGCTCTGCTGGCATCTCTCCAACCACATGAAGGGTTTCCCCTTCTTCATCATGGTTGATGGTTGTGCTGCAACTCTAGAAAAGTATGGCACAAACCTCCTATAATAGCCAGCCAAACCCAGGAAAATACATACCTCCATCACACTCTTGGGAGGCTCCCAAGCAAGTACCACCTCAAACTTTGATGGATCCACTACAACTCCAGCCTCTAACATGACGTGTCCCAAGATTTGAACCTCTCAAATACAAAATAGGCACTTCTAGATCTTACCATAAAGATGGTGCTCTCAGAGTGTGTCCAGTACTACCTGCAAATGGAAGGCATACTCCTCCTTAGTGGTTGAGTAGATCATAATGTCATCGATGAAGACTATGATAAAGCGATCGAGGTATGGATGGAAGATCTTGTTCATTAGTCCCATGAACAATGGTAGAGAGTTGGTTATCCCAAAAGGAATAACCAAGAACTATTAGGGGTTGTACCAACATCTGAATGTCGTCTTCTGCACATCCTCGTCTCGAGCTATGAACTGGTGGTAGCCTGATCTGTGGTCTATCTTAGAGAATCATCGTGCTTCCTTCAGCTGATCAAAGAGGTTGGCAATCCTTGGGAGTGGGTACTTGTTCTTCAAGGTCACCAGGTTTAGGAGACGGTAGTCGACACAAAGACTCAATATCCCATCCGCCTTTTTGGAGAATAGAATCGGGACTGCCCAGGGAGAAACAATGGGCCAGATGAATCAGTTCCCCTGTAAGTCCTCTAGTTGTACCTTCAGTTCACGAAGATCATTCGGAGCCATCTGATATGCTGGAGTAGATATCGGTGTCATCTCGGGGTACAAGTCAATGTAAAATTCCACCTCTCTATGATGAGGTAGACCTGGAACAACATCAGGAAACACATCCACATACTTGTCCACCACTACAGGATAGCTCGGACTCTCCACATCCACAACTTCGAGGGTAAGGTAGGCCAACTGATGAGTGATCGACTGCACCCTCCCCTGAGTAAGTTCTCCATGTTCTGCAAAGGATTCCTTCTCATTGGTGAAGGTATACCTAGCCTCATTCATGTGGACACACCGCACATTGCACCTAATACATTCAATCTGAGCACGGACTGTGGATAACTAGTCTATACCCAAAATGACGTCATAAGGCCTTGATGCTACTACGAGGAGTTACTAGCCAAATATCTTGACTCCTAGAGTAATCTCACAATGATGGCACCAGTGTGTGATCATTGAGTCTCCTCCTGTAAGATTCTCTAGCCATAATGGTCGAGCCAACGGCTCCGTCGGAATCTCAAAACTCCAAGCGAGGGTAGTGGCAATGAAAGAGTGACTGGCACTTGTGTCTATAAGAACTGCAACTAAGGTGGAGTAGACACAGATCCTACATCGAATCATCTCTAGACTACCATGATCATATGCCTCAGCTTCCTAGAGCTGATCTCTCCCATGTCCACCTGCTCCCTGCAGTCGAGGTAGACCACGTGGTGGTGGTAGTGGTAACACCTTGTAACATCGTCCACCGCCAGCTGCACGACCAGATCCTCTTCCACATCCGTCTGCACCCTGAGGATCACCTCAATTAATCCTATGCCTCTTCCTGGGAGGTATCTCAAATGTCTGATGATCATCCAAATGGTGGGTCAGATAGTCCCGAGCCATGTGACCCTGCCCGCAGCAAGTGAAACACTGCTTGTTCCTCGAATGACTGGCTTTGTCTCATGTGCCTCGCACAACCAAATCCAAGTCTTGAGATCATCCACTGGATAGTCTGGTCCTCTTGGACCTCTACTAAATCTTTCTATTTCCAGCTGCAGAAGACTCTGCTATGTGATGCCCGGTGGAAGGTCTCACTGCTAGTGACTGCTCAGCAAGGAAACTCTCTACTAAGAGGTCTCACTCCAACACCTCCGCCTGCATCGGGATGCTGAGGGAGATCATGAAAGCCCTGATCTCTCTCTTAAGCCCCTGCTCAAAGGTTCAGGCCCTAAATAATGGGCCTCGTACCATATCTGTGGAGTAGCGTGAGATTTCAATGAACCAAGTTGTGTACCGTGCCACCATCATGCTACCCTGATGTAGATGTAGTAGCTCCAGTATCTGCACTGCACGTAGGGTGACTAGGACAAACTCCGCCTGAAACAGGCTCTTGAAGTCTGCCCAGAGTAGTGTTGCCTCGTCATGAACTTGTAGCATCGACCTCCACCATCTTCCTGATGCTTCCTAAAGGAGACTCATAGTAAGGATCACTATAAGGTATGCTAGTGTCCCTACCAGTCTGAAGACTATCAACACAACCTCCATCCAATCCTCAGCTGCCTGCGGGTCCATCTCGCCCCTGAACCTGTGCGGCCTATGGTGTTGGAACACGTGCAATGCGCTCAGGTGGCATGTACTCTCTTCTGCTGGGGATGGTGGAATTAGTGGCCCACCAGGTAGTGGTATCTCTGGAGCCTCCACTGTAATAGGGCCCTACACCGAGGCCTCATCACTCAGTGAGCTACCATCTTATACAAATCCTGGAACCCTGGTTGGATATTTACGTGGGGTCATAATGAAAAATAAACGGGTGTGCCACAGTAAATAAGTTATACCTGGTGAGCTAACTCAAAGATATTACTAAGAAAAATATTGGAACGCACACGTAATCAGTGGTTTTGGGCACTGAGTCAGAAATCAAAAGTCAGGGTCCTGTTTTATGGATATTTCGGCCTTTGCACCAACTCTGGACTCGCTAAACTGAAAACCACACTCAATACCCTTAACACTATTTCTAAACAGAAAATATCATAGTTCTAAGTTCTATGGTAGAACCAACTCCTCTGATACCAATTTGTCATGACCCGTCCCCCAGGGCTCGTGTCGTGACTACCTCATGCCCACCTTCCATAGACCAGGGGCTGGAGACTAGTACCAAAGGCATAAAAACCTAAACTGGGATGGTATTGCCTTTATAAGTGAAAACACACACAATAGAGCACACCGATGAATGCAAAACACTAGGAAAATATATATAACAAGAGAGTTCTATAAGATAAGGGGAAGAAAATACAAGCCCAACTGTAATGTAAAATTACAACTGAAAAGGAAAAAATAGCTGAAAGGTGAAAAGTAGCTCCTGGATCATCCACCCCAGATCCTAATAGAAGGGTAGGTTCAGAGAGGCTCAGCACTCCACGTCTGTCAGTCTCTACCAGGTACCGACTCGTCGTGAGGTCCACCTCCGAGTACTGTCTAGTCCTCATACACTCAGCCTCAGTCAGTGTTTTCCATCATCTGCATCCAACACAATGAGGTTCTGGCATAGCCTATATAGGGGTGAGTATAGTGATACACAATAGGGACCCCAATACCCTCAAGGTCTCACAAAATCCAACAAGGATAAACCTCAAGGTATGAAATCAATAGATAACCCCACTTAGGTATATGCCCATACATATACCTAAGTTATCTAGTAATCCATCTCAAAAATGAGGAAAACACAATGTTACTAACTCAGCTCACACATGTAGACAACTTTTGAAGAGAGGTAGATATGATCATATGTACCCACTGAATCATCTATTCTGTCAAACCCACACAGGATACAGGAACAAAAATTAGAACAGTGGAACCCACACAGGATCCAGGAACAGTTATTCTTTCGAACCCACACACGATCTAGAAATAGAATTAAGAACTTTAAAACCCAAAACATATATAGGAACAATATTCAGAGTTGTCGAATCCATATGGTATCTTGGAATAGTCGTCAGTGTTGTCGAACACACATAAGATCCATGAACAGTAGTTAGTGCACATCCAGCCACAGGGTTCCGCACAAAACATGCTTGATTCTGGGAGGGTCCGCTACTCAATCCAAGTGTCAATACATCACCTTCCATGAATTCCCATGTTGTTTTATCCAAGAGATCTTTCTTTCCAAAATAAACCCAATGCGACAGAAGGCGCGATAATCGGACGCTCGGTCTAAGAGTTATTGGCATTTCTGTTCTGAGGGCCTTGTTGGATTTACGTTCAATCCAACCCGGACATACCCCAAATATGTCCAAACCTTGAGTGGAGTACACAAAATAACTGTTTCCTTCCAAGTTTTTCATCACCGCATATAGTTCGTCAATTGGATGCTCGTAGCTCAATTTACGTGAAAAAGTACGGAAACAGGATAAAACGAGTCTGGGTCCGGTCCGACTCGGTCTGTGGGTCCCACCCAGTCTGTGGAGATGGGTCGGACTACAAGGGTGGCCCGACCCACGCTGGCAGCTCAGCTCATGCTGGGTCCGGCCCGCACTATGTCCGGCCCACGCCAGGTCTGACCCGGCGGCCCGTGGGGTCCGCCCTAGCTGCGTCTAGTGGGAGGTCGGGCCCCCTGGTTTCCCGAATGGCTTAGCCATTTTGGTGGTCTTGAAATCTAGCACCACGTGGTTCCTGTCCGCATCACATGGGACCCTGCGAGGGGTCTTCCTTCTCCTGGTTAGTCGATTGGCCAGCCGCCTCCCGTGCAGCGCCGGTTGCACTGCGCCTCCTTCGGTGACCTGATGGCTCGAGCTGTCGGAATTCCTTGCAGCCGGACTTGCATCGATCGATGTTGCACCGCTACAGCCCCTTCTTCTCCACCACATAGAGCGGTTGCACAGTGCCTTACCTGGAAACCTGGTGGTTCAAGCCACCGACGTGCTTTACGGCCAACCGCCGCTGCACGGCCGTGGCCCGTCGGTTGTGGCCTTATTATCTGACGGCGTGGTTTCACCACCACTATCTATGTGGCTAACCGGAGCATCGGTCTCCCTTCTCTTCATCACTGGTTTCCACCGTCAGTGAATCTTTTTCAGGTCACCAGAGGACTTCTGGTGGCCCGTTTATCGTTCCAAAAGTAGTAGTGCTTCCCTCTGAACATCGCCTTCGATCCACAATCAATGTTTATGAGAAATTATAAACCCATACTCATGCCGTGTTGGGTTTCATATTCCATAAGAAAGGCAGATGGGTCGGGCCGTGTTTGTCCGGCCCGCAACCTTCGTGTCAGTGTGATAGCAAGCAACTTTGATTCTTAATCCTAGAAGCAAGGTGAAGAACATGCAACAATTAACCAAGCTTGAACACCTACCTTGTTCGTTGATCTTTGATGATGTTGTAGAAGGGTGGATGTCGATTAATTTGTAGTCGAACGTGTCCTATGTCATGGAGGTTCTGAGGAAGGGAGTCGGAGTCATAATCAAGGTCGATGTTCTTTTTTGTTTAGAGCATTCTTCGTCGGGATATTTCTCCCAAGTCCTCCCTCCTCCCAAGAGACAATTACAAACCAACATAATAGATTATTCTTACCTATTATTTAATAGTTGGAACATAATTCAATAAGATTGAAATTAATTAATTGTAGTGCTCAATTAATTAATTGAAAGGATTTGGCACCATAAAGTGGGGAGCTCATGGGTTTTCTCCCCATATAATGGGGGTTTTCAAGAGGTTTTAACCCCAGGTGGTCCCCACCACATTAATCCTCACATGGGAGGTTGAGTTCAGGTGGGACCAACCACCATAACCTCTCAGAGGAGGTCAAGGTGTGGTGGTCCCACCTCCAACATCCATGAGGGGGTTTTAACCAACAATAAAAATTAATCCATACACTTAATTTTTATTTAATTCATTCCCTAAAAACCCAAAAACTATCTTTTATTCTCGACCCACTACCGTCGATGTGATATTCATCATCAATGAATATCGGTGCTGTGAGATCAATGGTTCCCTTGAACTTCAATTCTGAGCAAAGCTTCAAAATTTATAAAATCCCTCTTGTACATTTACTGAATGTACCCAAACAAAACATCAGAAATTGATTCTAGGCACATGGGCCCTCAGAATCACACATCGTCAGTTTTCGTGGACTCGTAAAATTCCCATGTATTTAAGAAAAAACTTTCCATGGAAATTCTAGATCTTTAAAATAGTCTTGAGAGTGAAATTTCAATACTATGAGGGTTTGTGGAGTTAAACCATTTGACAATAATTATCTTTGAAAATATCCTTCACAACTATTGAAATGATTTTAAATGATTATATGTTTTCCAAAATTCCATGTACTAAATAATTAAATTATGATATAGTCTTTATAATTTTTCTGAGTCATTCTATGAATCAGGTTTAGGGTATTTTATATGAAGTATCTGATATTCAAATGATATATTCATATTTTTATTCCCTTATATTTATGTTATGATTTATATTTTTTTCATACCCTTACTAAGCATATGAGATAACCCTTTTCATATGAATGTTTCCTCTAGTATAAGAGGAATAATATTATATTAGATGTGTCAAAAATGGTTCTAGTCATGGAGGAAGAAGAGGGAGATAATGTAGATATTTTATAAAGTAGTTTCTTTCATGTTTATAAATACACTAAACCATTTTATTATGAAATATTTTTTATTGTAGTATGAATATTATGTATTTTGATGGAATTTCTATATTTGATGGGAGCGGGTCATTATAGTTGGTATCAAAGAAGAAATTATATATATTATTAGAAATTAATAAGAGGAAACTGTAGTAGAAACCCAATAGATATGTCTAAGTTACATTCCTAGAGTTTTGGTAAGGATAATGAATAACCTAATTTTAAATCAGAGGTGCTATGGAGTGATATTTTATAAGTATTTTACCATGAAAATATGGTTTTCTTAATATTATTAGTGTTAATCAAACTATTATTTTTGGTTTTATTCAATGTCTAGAACTAAATGGAACTGTATTAATGCTGAATTTAATGGGTAATGTAATGATTGTATGATTTTAAAACCAAATGTTGTGGGAGATGGAATTAAAAATATTATTATTTTATTCCAACAAGATATGAATCATGGTAGACTTACAAATGGTAAAAGGAGGGTAAAACATTTTTCCGAGTCCTTCATGAGGTAACATCCAACTTCTTTAAGAGGGTCTTTTGATTCAATAGTTTCTAAGTAATAGATCGATACAATTTAGAAAAAAAAATTACGTTATTCAATACTCACAATGTGAAAAGTTTGTCCCACCATCATATCATCTAGATGGTGAAAGAGATAAATAGTTAAATATTATTAATATTATGAGGTAAGAAGGAGAAATTGAATCAATGGAATAGAAGGTGTTTAAGGGGATATTTCCTAAAATGTACATCCCTCATATTCTATGTAAAAATATCGAGAATTAATTTATTATGGTAATGAAAAAGGATAAAAACTCCAATTGTTCATATGATGAAAATTTCCCAAGGAATAAAATGTATCAATATTGTTTAATTATCCGTATTGAAAGTAAAATTGATTGATTTTTCATGGTTTCAGAAAATTTATTGAAGGGAATTACCTATAAGAGACTTTAGTACCTATGAAGACATTTTTTGAGGCTCTCTTAAGGTGCATATGGAAATCATAGTTACCCATAAATATAATGTTTCTGATAATGAATGAAAAACTAAATTTAAACAAAACATTAAAAAATTGAAAAATGAAGTGGATTTTTCTTCCATGCTAAAAGTGTAGGAAGAATTATGAAATAAATTGACTTATAGGGACTGTAGAATGTTTTATGAGTGTAAAGCATGGTTATCAGGAAACTGAGGGTTGTAATGTAAGAAAATGATGCTAATAGAAATAATACATCAATTAATTCACTCCCAAACTTCAATGCTACAAGAGTAAGGTAAATAGAAATTATGCTAATAAATGCATGAATACAAATGTTAATAATGATGATCTACATCCATGGCCTCTTGAGGAAAAAGGAAAATGAAAATATCATATTATCGCCATTAGATATATGGCATAAAACAACAAAGTGGGGTAATTATTGAGTGTTTATGTCTTATAAATCATGAATAATGATGTGGATGTACTTTTTTGGTACTGTGGAAAAATGTAACTTATAAGGATTTCTCTACAGTAGTATTTCCTTATGAATTTCAGAGGAGCTGTGAAAAAATGATGATGGAATAGAATAGTGATTTAATAGTAAGGTTGTGTTTTTTGAGAACATGTAATTAAGGGAAAAATAACCCTTAATTTGTTCTTGATGACTGGATAATTATGATACATAGTGATGTTTAGTTTTTTTGTAAAAAAATTTGTATAGTATTGATAACCTTGTAATTGATAATTAATACGATTATAAGGTTGTTAATGATATTTTGGGATTGATTTTAAAAAAATTGTGTATTTATAGTATGAGGAAAGAGTTAATTTTTTTATGCATGTTGGTTTTCACTAATGATATATAGTAACTCGTGTTATTAACATGATTCAAGAGAATACATGATATTGATATTTACATGTTTGGTGAGTGATAATTAGGAGATACATCATGTTCTTTGATGGATTAATGATAAGATGATTTTGAAAATTTAGTGACTGCAATTTGAAAGTTTTGTATCCTAATCTATTATAAGGTTTATAAGTGTAACAATTTTATATGTTCTATACATTTAATTTTTGAAAAGGTTTTAGAGATTAATGTATTTATATTTATGTGTATTAAATAATTTGTGATAGCCATATTTTTTTTATAATTTAAGATTAATGGAATGGCCTATATTCCCATTATATATCCTATGATCCACTAGCTCAATAGGCATTATAATTTCAAATTCATTCTATGGGTTAAGAAATGATGTTCAAAATTATTAACGTGAAACCAAAGAGTTATAGTGTACTTATGTAATGAAATCGAGTAAGTATATCTTCTCACATTATTTTTTGAAATAAAATGTTATCCTATTATCACCATTTATAATGATATAAATGACCATTTTTGTCCTATTAGGTCTCTCGCCCTATATTCATTGACCTTATAATGGAAAGTTTCTCTATTACTCTCCCTCATAACATGATATTTTGATTTATATTCCATGTCCTGATTTTCAATTTCCACTAATGTTCTCCTAATAAAAATCCGAGATAATTGGTGATCTTTACCTTTTATATTTACTCTTTTTAAGAAGATATTTTATTACCCTCTTTTCAAATGTGTTTTTCACACAATGTAAATATTTTGGGAATCTATGTTTTATTTTTAATGTGAAATTTGGAAGCAATTTCTTGAAAATCTTGACTGTATCAGGATAGTATCTTACTGATTGAAAGTTCCACAAAATCTCTCTCAAGTTTATTATATATTACATGTATCTCACCTAAGTAAGAACATATCTAGTCATTATCATGTACTAAAATCATAGATCATACCACTAGATAAATATCACTATTGTAATGAAAAAATAGTCGATATTATAGGTTGTGGATAAAAATTTCTACGAAAGAAGACCACTTACATGGTTAATGTTTTGTGGAAAAACACCAATTTGAGTAATATATATAAGAACTTTAGGGTGTTATGAGTTATGTGAGTCCTTTTATTTTTATCCATGAAACTAATTTTTAGTTAAATTTTATTTTATGGTATTATATTGTACCAGAAAAATATTTTATGACATACCTTTTTAAAAATAAATTGAATCTCTTTGATAGCTTACATTTCACAAAACACCGAACTAAATGAACTCCATAATATTCAATTATTATCTATCCATGTTAATTACGAGAATTAATAGGTATTAATAAATTATTAAAAATTGATTTTCACGTGTTTATAAAATAAAATCCTTAGTTACCAATTAATGAGAAATTAAAATAAAATCCAATTGAGCCTAAGAAAATTGTTTTTATAAATAAAATTTGGAAACTTATAATGACATTTTATCTTCATAAATTAAATTAATCACTTGTAGTGAATTATATTAGTGAAATTTATATGTTTTATAACCATTATTTTTTTAATTCATCTTATATTTTTAAGGGCTTAAGGTAAGAATAAATCCAATTTTATGAATAGAAAATTATATTTTCCTAAAAGGTAATTATTCCGCCTATTGATGGAACACCAATTTTAAATATAAATTTTTAAAAGTTTATAAGTTATATTTTAAAAATAAAATTCATTTTTAAAATTAGTTTATCAAAATTATATAAGGGTGTTGTTTTAGTATTTTCCTAATAATTTTCATTTTTCCATGAATAGTTAAATATCATATTTCAATTTTAATCTTATTTTTAGTATAATTTTTTTATATAATTAAATTATGTTTTAAATTAGTCAAAAATTATAAATAGATCAATTATATATCAATAAATACAATTTAGTCCACTGTAATTAATTTTACAATGAAATAGATAATAAAAACAATACATAAATTTGAACTTTTCACTTTAAAAACATGTTTTTTTGCAATGTCAGTGGGATTAATTTTAAATATTTTTTTCCAATTTTGAGCATTGAATTTGAAATAATAGATTCCATATTAGAAATAAAAAGTTATAATTTAGTTTTTATTTTAATTTAAATTTTATACATAAATAATCAACGAGGTAAAAAAATTATTTACCACTGTATAGGTATTAAAATAATTTTGTTAATATTAAATTGGTAAAGGAATAAAATAAATAAAAATTGAATCATTTAATTGTTAGTTTAGGTTTGGATTGAACCTATTTAGTATTGAAAATATTTTTATTATAAAAATTCATTTATATTAATTCCACCTCAATGTTTTTGGATTTAAATATTAAATATTAATTATTCTACTCAATCATACCCACCTCTTCGAAAGTATAAATACCACCCCTCCCCATCCCATTATGACCCAAAAGCCTTGAATATCCTCAAATATTTTCATAAACCACTCATACTAACTCTCCACACATCAATGTTCTTATATTCTCACCCAAAATATAAATCCAAGGTCATCAAGGGTCTGTTAATGAGGTGATATTCATGATGGAAGTTTCTCAAAACACTTCTCTTATTTTCTTTTATACTTATACATTATCCTAGTATATTTCACCCATAATGGATTAATAATTATAGAATCAGGTAAATACTTGAATTTAATATTGATAATGGAATATATTATATAAATTTATTTTCTTACCATCTCTTATTCAAATAAACTAAACTATTATCTACGTAATAATTTTTAATCACCTATGTTTATTATGTTTTTTTTCATTTTCCATTACGACTTTCATGTATAGTGATAAAACTATAATTAAAGATAAAATAATATTTTAATATGTATTATATATCCTATTTCATGTTTGGTAACTAATATTTACTCATAATAGTAAATCAAATGAAACTATTTTGTGATGTTTGGAAACCCCACCAATATAAACTAACCATTTATCATCAATATTTTTCCTAATGAATAATCATCATGTAATAAATAAAAATTACATATGGAACCATTAATAATTCAAGATGTTAATTAACACTATTCCATTCCACTTTGGGAGTTTTATTCCCATTTTATATGATTATCCATAATTATACACAAATGAACCAATCATGATAATCGTGAAATGAACTCACACAAAACAATTAAAATCCTGAAATATTATTAATGAATTGGTGGTAATATGTTATAAAAATATTACATAAGAAATTATAAATATGAATATATTTTTTGATTAATTAATAACATCTATTAACCCTTTATACATGAGGTTAAAATATGAAAAATTAAAGAGAACAATGAGGTAAGGGCTTCTCGGTTCAATCTTTTCTTCTATGCCATATATACCTTATTCAAAACTCATTTATTATATATATTGTATATAATGTAATTTGGTATATTATATAAATAAATCATTATATGTATTTTATTTAATGTCTCATTTTATAATTATTACTATTATAGAGCATAATATTCGATTGATTACAAAGTGGTAAGGGATTTCTAAACCCAATTTCCATTCATTGATTTGAACATACACTTCTTAATTATGTACTTTTATAATTATAATTTTGATTTATATTATTTTATATTTATAATTATCTATTTATAGTTAGAAAAAATATATGCATTCTATCAATTCCAACTTCAGTGATATGATATTTATGAGGGGTTTTCTTTTAAAAACTAACTTTTATATGTTTCTCTTAAAAATTAATTTTTTCTTCCATATTCATGTTTTATATATAATTTTATAAAAAAAATTAATATTATCCTAGGACTATTTAAAGCATTTTTAATAATGTTTAAATTTTAACAAAATTTCTTCCAAGGATTCTTCTATTCGTTTTCTAAGAAAAGTTATTTATGAATTATCTGACAAAAGTATGGAAGAATCGTTTTTATCTTATACGTCATGGGTGGTTTTTTCCAACATAATTATTCCATAATTCCTTGAAAATTAATTTAAGATTTTTTATTTTTATTTTAAATGAATTTATTTTATTTTATAATTTCATGGACTTTAAAAAAATATCAAAACAAAAATGATATTTTCCCTAAAAATTGTTTTAATTGATCTGTCAAAGTTGTTTTCCATATAATATAAAATTATTTTAAGTTACTTTCTTTTAATTGGGGATATTATTCAAAGAAAATATCCTAATTAATTTAATTGTTGTTTTATTTTTATAAAGGATTGATATTTATGAAACCCATCTCTTTTCAATTGGTTATGCTATGCTGAAATGTTTATGAAATCTTTTTCTTCTTATAGGTTCTAATATAATATATATTCTTATAGAATATTTTTGAATGGTTTTAATTATTTCATGGGGGAATATACCTATTCCCATTTATTCTGGTAATTATATTATATCTCATGAGAGATAAGTGACTGAAATGAGGATTAAACTCTCTTCTGACACAACTAAAACTAGAAGTGAAACTTAATTAGTAAATGACATGGCCCACCCAGCCAGTCCTAGGAGTTAACCTTGACTACTATGATGGTTTGGGAAGTAAACCCACTTTAATATGTTATTCCTAGAAATGATCTTCGAATAGTAATGTAATTATATTATTTGCTTGTGTTTTTTCCACAATTCCTTTCTTTTATTATATTCTTTTGTGATTCATTCTTATGAATTTTCATGATATATTCTATCACTCGTGTTTATGATATTTGATATGGAGTATATTATTTTAAAAAGTTTATATCATATTCTTATACCCTTATTTTTATGTTATGATTCTTATTTCCCTTGATTTCCATTACATTACTTCTGATCTCACCCTTTTCATATTTTCTGTTTCCCTAGGATACATTGAAAGGTATTAGGTCTGATATGTCAAAAATAGTTCTAGTAGTGAAGTAATAATAGGGAGACATAATATATGTTTTATGACCTAGTTTTGTTTTTTATGTTTATAAATCCACTAAAACCATATGATCCATGAATTGTTTTTATTTTATTACAAATATTCATCAATTTTTATGAAATATCTATGTATGGAAAAAGATATTCGTTATATGTAAGTCGTAGTTTTAGACTAGAAAAGAATCTTGGTTTTCCTTAAAAATTGTGATAAATTAAAAGAGTAATGATGGAGTATTTGGGGCAATTGGTGCAGCTACTAACTACCTGATGGGGTACAGAATATCCCTATTACAAAGAATGAAGATCTATCCAACTAGTGATCCCACACTAGCTAGTTGGTGGGGTGTGGTGGGAGGATTTTAGAAATGTGTATTTTAGCATTTTTGGAAACTAATCCCCATCATGTTTATTAGGTATTACTATAATTTTGGTGTAAAATTCCTCAAGGATCTCCTATTATCATTCATTTATAAGAACTCCCAGATCTGTGGTGGATCTATATGAAAATCCTTTGTGATTCTAGATGAGATCCTTCAATAGTTAATTATATTGACTCAAATATCCTCATGTGGTGGAGGATAACTATGTTTTTCATCATAGATGACTCATCTTGGTATTTATTAATAATTGTGATCATATGATATCCCAGATCACTATAATGTTTCTAAATTTTCAGTCATCTAGAATAATGATTGATCTTTATAATGAATCAAATATAGGGAATTGGATGACAATTCCATTAAATATTGGTTATATTGTCCAAGATTGTTTTTGGGATTTGAGGTACAATAGATAGTATATGTTCGATGATAATTAATGAGTCTCATTGATTGGTGTTTTTAGATTGTTTGTCTCTCAATTTTCCTTCTATGGTTTTGGCCAATTTGATTTTGATTGGGCCTACTATGAGAGGATTGGATTGGGTATTTTCATACATTAGGTATTGAAGGTCATTGGGAGTGGCCTGGACTATATTGGATGATATTGCACATAAGTATCATCTCTTATATAAATTATTCTAAATCTTCAAAATTAATTAAATTAAATCTATAGTTCATTTATTTCCCCACGATAGTACTTTTTCCAATATTAATTTAGTAGGAGTATTATAAACAATCCAATTATGGTTGGTTGTGGTTTTATTTATATGGTGATATATATTGATTCATATGGCAAGTATTCCTCTCTACTTTGGTATTAGTTTTTATTTTATTCATTTAATTATTTATAATTTGGTTGTATATATTTAATTTGTAATTCTCATAAATTATTTAGAACATCATGATTATTAGTGGATGAAAAAAAGACTTGAATGACTTATAAAAATAATTTGGGCTCATTTAGACTGTATTTGTCCCTATACAGTGGTAGGTGTTCTAGTGTTTTACCCTATAGAAGTATTAATTTTTTATTAGAATGTTCAAGGAGGTTTTACACATTTTTTAAATTACCTTTTATTCATAATAGTGTTATGAAAATCCTGTAATATTTAATTACATAATGATATATAGGTCTGAACTAATTAAAGGAACCATGTGTCACTAATTTGAAAAATACTCATGGAACATAACTGACTCGTTCAAACTAGATTTATATCAGCCACTGATCATGAACACCTTGATCACATGTGTTTTTATGTGTTTCTCATGAGGCCAATTCTTTATATTTGATAGACATGGGTTTTCATGTGTTTCCCCCTAAATCATATCTCAATGTTTGATCCCATGTGTATGTAGGCATTTTAGGATTATGAATTCATTTATATCACATGATCTGAGAGTTTTTAGCCCTTTGATACCTATTTTGATATTTTATCACATGTGTGTTTGTAAATCCACGATACCTATGATGATATTTGATCACATGTGTGTCTGTGTGTCCCAATGAGACATATGTTTTCTTTGTGATTGGATGATGTGTTTGTGTGTATTCCTGTGAGATCTATGTGGATGTTTGATCACATGTGTGTGAATTTGTGTCCTCATGAGAACTATGTTTGATGATTCATCACATAGAGTTTGTGTGTTCGTCCATATGTGAAATATTTTTTTGATTGATAACATGATCAGTGTGTGTAGCACCACAGGTCCTATGATTTATGTTTTCTCTCATATAGATTTCTGATGGTCATGAATCTTCCATGACATGATGTAATATTTATATGTTATCCAATATCTATTTATTCCATGTGTTTTTCCTCTTTATTTTTTATTTTATCTTGCATGTTTTTTCATATAGATTATCCATTTAGAGGAATGTTTGAGACGTTTTTTGCCATGTCCACGGGATATCCATTCAAGGAAGATGTGTCTGACATATTTTGAATTATCCCATAAATGGGGATACAATAAATCATAGGTTTACTTTATTTTTTTCAATGGATCCAAAAAACGTATGGCTAGGGATTGTGGTGGCATAAAAGGAATATGACCTTTTATCATTTAGGACTCAATTTAATACTTAATAATTGGGTACTGTAATTTATTCTTGTAAAGTTTATGTTTTTCTTATTTACTATTGTTACATACCATGTATATAAAGAATAATACATTTTTATATTTATTAATATTTGTGAATTTAATATTTACTTTACATTAATGTGGATGCTATGTTTGATGGAGTACCCAATACGCAACAATAGGTTTCTTTGAAATCTTAAGTTGCACACAACTTTGGGACATACAAAAAAATAATAATATATTAATATTTTAAATGGTAGTTAACACCTTTTTATTGTATTTGTGGGAATGAATATAACTACTACAATATTATTATACATGTTTGATAATTTTTTTTACATTTACCCAATACAAATTAGAAGCTTAAAATGTGAATGAATCTAATTTTAAGCATAAGTACTTTATTGTTATTTAAAATGTCGATTTACCACGTTTTGATGGAGAGCCCTCTTTAAATAATATTTTGGTCACTTTTATATATTCCATATGAAAAAAAAATCTTCTTCATAACGAAGACATCAAAATTTATGTTTGTCAAATAAATGATATTTTTCTGATAAAGTTCATTTTTTAATTAATAGTGAAAAATAATGCATTTTAATTCAAAACTGACTTTTAATATAATTTATTTATATGGATATATTATCTTCTTAAATGTTTTTAATGTGTAATTAGATTATATTTTTACCATATAATCCAATTTTGGTCATTTAAATTAATTTCACTTTGAAAATGGAAATAAACAAGTGTTAATTTTTTGATAGTAATTTTTTCTTAAAAACACAATTTTTTGTTTGGACAATGAGAATTATTTTTACATTAGTTAATGCTACTTCAATTATTTGAATTTTTTAAAATATAAATATTTTTTTAATTTGGAAAATGAAATATATCTTAGGCAGATGCTTTTTTATTTTTCTGAAAACATTCAATTTTTTATGAATAGTGAAAACACAAAGTAGTAGTTAAAAAACCAATGCCTTCATTTAAATGAAATTTCACCAATTATGTGAATTTAATTTTGAAAATCTTATATAAATTATTGTTATTATTAAGTAAAATTTGGTTCAATAATATGAAAACAAGATTTGGTGAATAATAATTTTTTACTTTTATTTTCCGCGTTTAAAGGTAAATATGGTAATTCAAGGTAAAAATAATATTACAATAATATAAAATTGCATTAACACTTGTACGAACCTTATTGTATGAGTCATTGACGACCCATACAATCCTTTGGTGAGATTTTTGGCTATTGAAAGCCATTTTAGTAAGATAATGACATTAATAACTTTTTATTTAAAGTAGAAATAAAAGTATCATAAACATATATTATTTTGCTAAAAAAAATTAATGCGGGGTTATATAATTGATATATTTGACTATAAATATTCATTATAAATCTGAAAATATTTCATACATCATGTTATTTTCATTATAATTTTTAGACATCATATAAATAAAATTATTTATGACACAATAATGACATAGTGTTTATCCCATTAATGAATGATTTAAATAAATAAGATTATAAAAATTAAAGAAATATCCAAAAACTTTCCAATTCTTATTGTATGATTTTATTTTGAACAATAGTCATCTTATCTTTGACTTTGATATGTTTTAGACCTTTAGTAACCAAAAATCATTATAAAAAAACATATTTTCAAACATTCATAAAGAGCCTCTCACCCCCTTATAAAAATACATCACCTCTATCCCATTACTCACACCTCTAAAGAACCTTGTCTTTTGCATAATCTTCCCAAATAAGCTCTAAAGATACCTATCTTCAACATAATATCCTTACCTTATGCAGATTGCACTTCAAGAAATCCTTTTGGTTCAAACCAAAGGGAGTTACATGTTTTAAAGGTAATATCTTCTCTTAAGATCATTGCTTTTATTTTACTTCTCCAACACCCTAAAATATTTTTATTCTTTTCTTTTATTTTCTTTTATAAAAAAATATTATCCTCAATATACTATGTTGTTGATATGATAAGTATTCTAACTACTCTTACACACACCTCTGTTTAATGGGTAAAGAACCTAATGTTTCTGTAGACGACGAACTACTACTTCATGGAATGATGATTGTTGAAACTTTTACTACCACCTCTTATGTTGGACATAAATATTTCACTGTATTTACATGTAATATATATTATAATTATATTGTCTCTATAATTATTAATTTTTCATTTATATCAGAACATTATGGTTTCTATAATGGGTAAATACGATAATTTCTTTTGAGTAAATACGGATTACTGCCCCCTAAAAGTGATATGACTAGTTCATTCCATAAGTGGAAAATATAAAGAATGGAATTAATGAAATTATATAATATATTATACTGTAATTATAATAAACCGATGTAACATTATGTTTTAATTACATTATATATGAAATAGAAATGAAAGTAGCGTTCATGCGTATGTACGGCTTACCGTCTCCATGAACAATACATTTCATTTCATACTTCAAAATGTTATGTACTATTATAAATACATATATATACTGGATATATTTGATATATATGATATCTAAATCATGAATATAATTATGGAGATAATTGAATTTTTATGACATGAACAACATGTAATTATAAGAAGTTCATTTTGGACTAAGTACCAAATATCGACAAAACAACCATTATTAACAAAAATGATTTCATAATTTTTATTACATGGTAATAAGTTCTATAAAATGAATAAAAAACTTGAAAAAGGTTCTTATGAAATTATAAATTACCTTTAGTTTATTATTCAGGAGATTAAAGAATGAACGGGTGAAGTCGGACACGAGGTAAGGGGTTGCTTATCTCACTTTTAATTCCGTTAGATTTCGATTGTTCATAACTAATTTATTTCATATAATGTATTTTGTACGTACATATTATATATATTTTCATGATTATTTTTATATTAAAGGTATTAATTGATTCATTTGGTGGTTATTAACTTTTGGTCATACGAATCAATTGATTACAACGTGGTAAGGGGTTTTCATCTCACTTTTTTATTCCCATGAGATTCATGCTATATTGCAACTATTTCCTTTTGTGTGGTTTATGTACAGCCCATTATTGTATTATTTGTGTAATATAATTTAATTTATGGGTATTTTCTACTTCATTTTATGATCCTTCTTTCATGGGTGTTTGTTTCATATGTTACCAAATCAGTAAGGGAAACATTCACCCTCTTTTTAAAAGACATATTTTTGTTTTGTCTTTTAATTTACATTTTCATATGTTGGGATATGTTCTTTTATATCCTTATGGCAGTAAATTTTATTTCCATGTTTTAATGGACCCTTTTCTCTCTCAACAACTCATTTTTTAAATTATAATTTGATGTTTTTAGGCTCTTAAATTTTTGTAAGAGAACTTCTAATCCCAATTTCAATTGTTTGGGTTAAAATTATACATGTTTATTAGGTCATGCTATGAATATGTGTGAATGAAATATGACTTTTTTACACATAATATCCAATTATATTTTTTGTATTATTATTTTTCATACATATTTATGTCATTTAATTGTCTTTAATCTAAGGATATGATCATTGAAAGGGACATTGTATCAATTCAGATTCCAATGAGACATATTTGTTGTTATACTCCAATTAACTTTTATATGGTATATATACTGCCTGTTGACATATTATATCATGAATCTCTTTATTCTCATGATATTATAATCTTTGATTAATTTTATTCTTTATTTATTTGTATTCAAGCATCTCTCATTTGGTTAGGAACTCTTTAACTAAAACATCATTTTCAATGCTTTAAATATTTATTCTTCTAAATCATTCACATTAATGTCCATGTTTTAAGAACTGTTCTCAGGATTTATTTTATGGACATGAATGTTTTGAAATTAAAATTTCTTTCAAATGCTTCAATGTGGTATGAGACACTTTGATTCAAAAATCTATTTATTAAATGTTTTCAATGGTTGTGAAAGTTTTTTGATAAAGCATTGATTATTTCAATATCTTGAAATGATATATTGTGATTTCAATGTAAAAATGTTATCTTTAATTTATTCTTGTTTTATGTGTTATGAATATGTTATGGTTTTTGGGAAATGTTTATGTATACGGGTGGTTCTGTGATAAACATATGGCAGGTTAGCTCGAGATAGCATCACTTTGGTTTATCTTTAAATTATGATATGATCAACAACATACACATCCACCCCCAGATTACCTAATCATGAAGGATTATGTAAGTAATGCATCACTGTACAAAGTTTCTCATGTAAGATTTCATTAAAATATTAAGGAAATAGGTTAATATGTTCTATGTTCCCCTAGAATATCAAATACATAGTGTATGGAACTCCATGATGTATATATAGTGTGTTATAAATCAAAAAAAAACAACACTAGATTCTTTAGGAGTTACTACCCTTAAAATTTCATCATAGAATATAATAAATAATGAGGAACAACAGTTATGGATAAATATTTTGATCTGGGTTTTGTCTCCTTCAATAAAAAATATGTTCAATAACTTTCTCAACACGCAACACCAAAATAAAATGAAAACCCCAAAAAATCTAGGAAAAAAATATTTAATATGGTATTTAAAAACCTTACATATAAATTATAAGTTATGAATTGAAGTATATAATGTAGGAAATATTTTTATAATGAAAATAAATATTATTCTTGAAACTAATTAAATGAAACATGTATATCTAAAATAACTAGGAAAAAAATTCTATGATTAAAAATGTATATTTTTAATTTCAAGATTCTCAGTATAATATTTTCAAATAATAAAAAAAAATTATAATATAAAAATGTATTAAATGTAAATTAATTGTTAAATTATAATAAATTATAATAAGAATATTAATTTTTTAAGATTAATTTTTTGTATTTTTCTAAACTTTCATTTTACTTTCCTTAGTGTAAAATATGTTCTTAAAAACACCATTAATTTTATGGTATTATTATTAAATAAGTATTACATAAAAAGTTATGAAAAAAATTTATTAGTCCAAATATGTATTTTATAAGTGATTTAATAATTTTAAAAAATTATATTTAATTTATACACACATATATAGAATTTTATAATGTATGTTATATTTCTAAAGAAAAAAATAAAACATTGCACAAATTAAATATTTTAAAATTAATTTTTATTATTTTCAAAAAAAGATTCAAAAGAAATTATTTTAAAATTTGAAATATTTTAATCAAAATTATATAATAAGGATTATCATATTTTTAGTCATAGTGGATGAATTATCAAGTTAAAATACTTGCTACTATATTGATAACTAAAGAGGTAAAGATGGGTATCCTTAGAGGTCAAAGTCCTAACAAGTTTAAAAAATATATATAATTTAATAGTGGAGGTGTGGATCAAACGTATATCTCTCCACTATATAATTTCAAAAAAAATTTGTTTCATTCAAAGATATTTTCTTCCAAATATTTAATGGATCTGGGTGTTTAAAAAATTACCTCTCTTTTTAACAAATAAATGGGAACTCCTATCATTAGAAATATTTATAAAAAACAAATTAATTTCAGAAAAAAATATACCCAAAACTTTTATATAAATCATATACACCATAAGTAGGTTATTTTATTTTCAGTATACAACCCATTAAAGGATTAATCCCCTTCAAAGTGGAAATAATCCCATAAGTGAGGTATAAGTAATTAACATCTTTTTTTTATATTTTTTTATTTTTATGTTTTTTAATTCTTCCTCAAATTATAGTTGACCATTGAAAATGATAATTTGAGTATAATATTTATAATTTTATGTTATTATAATGATGTTAAAAGAACTAACCACAGTCAACTTTTCCATTAGAAAAAATGAAAATGTTAATCATGTGTTGTGTGGACTACTGCCTTCATGAATAATGGGTTTTCCTTCACTTCATAAAATTTACAGTTTTAATTTATATATGATGATTATGTGTGAAATATATCATTAAAATGATTTTTTTATATAAAATTATTAATAAACATTAGTATGAGCTAATCCATATATATTTTTAAATAATCCATAATAACTTATTCACCATGATTTCGTTACAAAACGAAACTAAAAATTTCATGTAATGGAATTATAACATTATATGGATTTAAAAAACATCATATATAATACATTTAATGGTTTTTAAATTATTTTAATTGGGATTAAAAATTAATATTAGAACCACATTTATAAACCATGTTCCAAATGTTCAAGATAACTAACAACTAATGTGGAAAAGATATTTTAACAGCCTATTACATAAAGAGAAATATTTTTAATGGAGAGTGTATGAGGAAATTTAAGTTAATGTGATTCTAAAATATATATTTATTTTTTCATATTGTTGATATATGTTGTTAAATTTATTCCAAGGAATTCAATTGTATATGTTATGTATTTGGAAACTCAGACTCATTATGTTGAGTAATAAAATTTTTTATTTTAAATTCTTGTTTCCAGGGCATTGAATTTTAAAGGACTTTGTATTTTTATTTCTAGGTAAATGTGTTTTAAAACTAAATACAATTTCATAAAATGTAGTCTTTTTATTTTTCTTAAAAAAATAAGTTTTTTTGAAAATATAATTGTAATAATGACTTTAATAATTATGAATAAAACCCCTTTTTAAAAAAATATGTCTTTATGATTAGGTTTTCAATATCTTAAAAGGATATATCTAAATTTTAAATTTTTTTTAGGTTTCAACCTATACATTTTACATTTTTTGATCGTTATAGAAGATCATATTTTATATATAAATTTTTTTAGTTGATGGTGTTATTTTTTCCATTTGGATGTCTTATGAAACTCATTTTATTTCTATGGGTTCTTTATGAAAAGCTAATGATTTCTATTTGTATGTTTTCTAAAACCCATTTTATTTCCATTTGTTATTTATGATTTGGAATGAAAATGATTTTTATATGGAACTCATATGTATGGTTGAATGATAGGTGGTTCTGTTATAATCCAAGGATAGGTGGTTACATTCTAAACCTAATACAAAAGGGTTATCTATATCTCATTAATTATTTAGCTAAAAGTTTATATTTCATGATATGATGTATTCATGTGTATCTTTAAATTACTCAAATGTGTGGGAATTGATGGTGTGTCTCAAGAAAGTAGTATATCCTTGTACTAATTTATGTTTCATATATGATTAATGTACCCCATTCTTATATTATTTACCTATGTGGTGGAAAAAAATTAATTCTTTTATTTGAAATGTTTTATTCCATATTAAAAAGGATTTTATTCATTATGATATTAAACTCTCATTATTTAGTGTTTATGTTAAATACTTCTAATCAATGACATAGATATTATGTTTCCATGTTGAACATTTAGGGAATTATGTTCTTATTCCATGTCTTTTTAATATCATATTTGTTTTATGTTTTTCACAAATGATGTTATGTTATTTTTCTTCTATTTATGTTCTTAATTTCCTTATTAAATCATCATTGATATATATTTTATTCACCCCTTACTAATCATTTGAGCTCACACTAGTTTTATGTTTTCATTCCCTGAGTAATGAAGATGAGTCTAACAAATGAGATTATTATAAGATGGTATATTATAGTTTATTTAAGTTTAAGTGATATAAATTATTGTAAAATAATATGATTATGTAGCTATAATCCACATACATTTAATATTGTGCTCTTTTTATACTAATACGTATGATAATTATTTTTTAAATCATGAAAAAGATGTAAAATAATTTTATTTTTATCTTGATTCTCTATATTTGGTATAAGAGAAACGATTTAGTTACATTGGGATATTAGAAAATATATTTAGATTGTTGAGTTTATATTACATTATTGGAAAATTGTAAAGGTGATTTTAAAATTTTGATGATTTCTTAAAATTTGGGTGAAGTCTTGAGTAGGTGGGTTTCCAATAAAATTAATCTTGGTTTCGATACTGGAATGTGGGAGTAGGTTCTCATGCTATTGTATTAAGGTAAAATAACCCTAACAAGGGAATGTTGGGTATTTACTCCACCATAAACTGGTGTATAATGTATATAAATAACTAATCACTTGGATATCGAATATAAAGTATACCATTTCATTGATATCATACTCTTTAAAAATCATTTTAAATGATTTATTTCTAGGTTACATTGTCAAATTAAGTAAATAATTATAATAAAACCAAAATAAAATTTTAGACAAGTATTTTTTAGTTTTAACATGATTAATTATTTACATATATGGTAATGTAAAATAATAATATTTTTAAGGCTGAATTCATTTCATGTTATTTTTAACTTATGATGTTAATTTTTTACTAATGTAAACTCACTTTTATTTATGTAACTGATGGATCTAGAAAGAACCATGTAAGAAATGGTTGTGAGGTACAATACAATGGTTTTCCAAAAAACAGATTAGTAGAGATGGAGATGGAGAAAAATAACATATAAATATACACACTCAATTATCATAATTTTAGAATAATAACTCTATCCATGATGGTAATATTAATGCACCAAGAATATAGTTACTTTATAATGAGTCATTCATACAAAAAAAACCATCCATATTTCATTGGATCTTCAAATACCCCATTCACCATGAAATAGATAAATATGGTGAAATGATATTTTACATTATCTAGATCTTAAAAATTCAAATTTTTTATTTAGTTATTTATTTATTAATAGGTGGATTCGAAAAATGGTCTAAATTATTAAGAATAAAATGAAAGAATAATATGTATACTTGATGGAATTGGAATAAGTTAAAAAAATTATTAATTAATTACTTTTCTCTATGAACGCAGCACACAAAAATTGAGAGGTAAATCTTTTAGTTGAAACCAAAGGAGGATAATTCCATTAGGATAGATGAATAAAACATTTTGATTATTGAATGATATTCCTCTGGTTTTATCTATTATATATAAAGAAAAATATATCATTTCATTAGGGGATTAAATCCTATTATTTAAAGGTTTTTTCCATAACAGACTTTGATACCTTTGAATAGATTTTTTATTGTGAGTTAAAGTTGAAGATAAAATATAAGGTTTCTTAGAACTCCAAATAGGGAAAATGAGTTTTTTATACCAATGGTTCCTTGAAGTTATGTCACATTGGTGGAAGAAATTTCCACCCCTACTTTCTAAAAATATTTTTGGAATCACCTAGGTAATTTAGTTAAAGGATCAGGGAAGTGTTTTACGTGTGGTAAAGTAAGCCACAAACCTCACAACTACTAAATTAAATAAAAAAGTTAGGTTAACATGTTTTATTAGGTCATGGTCATATCTAATGATATACATGAACTATAATTATTCAAGTGAAGTTATTCTGGACATTATGTGAATCAATGCACCAATCCTTAGTCTAATGAATAAAATATACCCAGGAGCCTCTCAAATAAATGGAATAAGTAAGGTTATTATTTATCATTACCTCAGTTATATATCATTATAATGATTTTATGTGAGGTACTCATAATATTTATTCTATAAATATAAATACCTTATTTGATTCTATTTCACCACATTCTTTTATATCCTAAAATTCGGTTATTAATGTCGCATCCCCATAACAAATGATGGATATAAAACTATCTGTTAAAACACTTGGTGGATCGATAATTGTGTCATAGAGAAGTAAATATTCTATGACTGATAATTATAGTAGGATAATTGATATATATATAATTATTCTATTATTAGTTTAATTCAATATTCTTCTTTTAAATGGACCGGTTATACCCACATATATCCTATATCATTCATTGGGAGAATGGGATCTCATTTTGTTTTATTTATCATACAATTATCACATATCAATATAAATATGACCTCTTCTTGTAAGAAAATTTTATAATTTGGGTTCCGATAACCAAAAATATTGGATTGTAGAATCAAATGGTGGTTTAGAAATCAACATTGATGAAAACCCAATTATACCAAAATATAGTGATGTATTTATTAATGGATTTCATGTTCATCTCCCAAAACATGAGAATGATTTTTCAACTGAACATACAACCTTATCTATTCTATCTTAAATAGTTTATATAGAATGGATCTTTTTTAATTAGAGGAATTATATAATCCTCTAATATTGAATTTGGAAAATATTTTAATCCAACATAGTGCATTACCATGGGGAGAACTAGTCTTATTTATTAACAAGAAAGATGGATCAATGAAAATATTCATTGACTATAATAATTTTAAAAATATCATAATTAGTAAAAATTAAAATTTACAATATATCAAAAATGTGTTCCATTAACTCAAAGGAGATCAGTATTTCTCAAATATTGACCTTTAATTGGGATATCATCAATTAATTGTGAAAATAGATGAAAATTTAAAAATATCATTCTGAATGAGGTATGGAAATTATGCATTGATATTTATTCCAATTTTTTATAGTAATTCTCCCATCATCTTCAGAGATCTAATGGATATAGTCTTCATAGGTTATATAATTACTTTTTTGTCTTTATAGATTTTATTATTATATATTCAAAGTAAAAGGAAGAGCATGAAGAACATTTTCATGTTTTTTATTTACCTAATAATGTATAATATGTATTAAATATTAAGAAAATGTTAATTTTATATTCAAAATGATTCATTCTTATGTCATATAATCACTAGAATGGGCATATCAAGTGATCCTTCAAAAATTGATATTATTGAAAAATGTCCTAGACCATCAACTGTAATAATGATCTATAGTTTTTTTAGGTTAGGAGGATGTTAAGATTATTGGTGACAAATTTATCTTGTATGTAAAATCCACTAGTAATGCTATCATGGATGGGATTAAAGCTCCTTTGAATAGAGGTTTGTAAAGAAAGATTCAAGGAACTAAAAAAATCAATTTTTGGATGCTTTTGTACTTATGTTACTCTCTAGTGGGGAAGAGTTTATAATATAGAGTAATTATTTGAAGAATTTATTGAGATACATCCTCATGAAAAAAAAATAATTTCTTATACTAGATAATAATTATTAACTCATGATAAAACTTACTTGACGTTTTATTTAGAGCTAGCGATAATGATAAATACATTAAATTTTCAACGATGTTATCTCTAAGAATAAAAGTGTAATATGTTTACAAACACATGATATTGTAATATATATTCACATAGAATCAATTGAATACGGTATAATATTTATGGTTATAATTGATAAAAAAATTATAACTTCTCAAAACATTACTAAATGAGAAAGGAAAATATTTTGGATAATTCTCTAAGTATGAAAAACCATGCAACTTGATGGGGATTTAAATAAACCCAATACCCCTTTATTTTTTAAGGATGAATCCTAATTTAATAATGGGTATAGATAAATTTTATATTTTTTAAATGAATTATTATCCTTCCATTCACATGTAGATGAAACAATAATATAAACATAATGTACAACTAGAAAATGATTAAGAATACTCCAAAGTTAAACATTGATAAATATAGATTCCTATGTTTTGGAACTCTAAAATGTGTCCCATCAAAACTAGAACACAAGATATAGATTTTGGATGATCCTCATTGATCATGATTATCTATTCAATTGGGTTTCATGAAGTTGTGTAGAGTTATAAACAAACACTTAAAGTGGGATAGTAAGAATAGATAGATTGAAAAATACATATCTCAATGATTGGTATTCTAGAAAATTATGGGTTAATGATAAAAGATTAATGATATATTAAAAAAATTCCCCATAAAATTAGATAAATGGGAAAATAATACCCTTCATTTTTGTCATATGAATCCAGAAAATTTATAAAAGTTATAATGTTATTTGGGTTATAGTATACAGACATATAAATTTAGAAATTTTTTTCCATCATATAACATTTCTCCCTTGACCAAATCACCAATATATACTTGATGGATGTGGTAAGGTTATAATAAATAGCATTATCCATTTTATATAATCAGGATCTGTTGATTACCATGATGCTCCAGATTAGTCTTCAGAATTCATTAGAGAGGAACTGGATTTTAGTGATTTTTATCATCCTCATGCAAATGGTAACTCTGATAGGACAATTAAAACTATAGAGGATATTTTACATCATGTTTAATAAATTTCCATTTTTTAGTATCAAAACCTCCCGTGGTAGAGTTTTAATATAATAACATTTTTCATTCATTCATTCTAATGGCACTATATGAGGCTCTTTATTTGAATAGGTTTAGAACTCCAATATGATGTGATGATGTTTGAGATACAAATTTGATGATTCCTAACCCTTTCCAAGAAATAATAATGTAGTTAAACCCCATTGAACAATAGATTAATGTACTAAATTTTTGATATAGGAATTCTATAGATAACCATCGATGAGATCTAGAGTGTGAAGGTGGTGACAAGCGTTCCTTTTAATATCCCTAGGGAATTTAATTATGAGATTTTAGATGAAATGGAAGATAAAACAAAGTTATATATGGTTTATTTTATATAATCGATCTTGTTGGGGATGTATCATATTCTATAGCACTCCCATATGACCTCTCCCAGGTTCATGATGAATTCCTTGTATAACTTTAGAGGATGTATATACCAAAACCTTCATGTATACTAATTTCAAAATCCATTAAATAGGAACATGATATCTTATATGAGAAACAATCTGTAGAAATTACAGATGGATGAGATAAGGTGTTGTGGAACAAGACAACTCATTTAGTCATGGTCATATGGGAAATCATATGATTAAGGATGCCATTTGTAAACCTAAGGATGTGATGAGAGAAATGTAACCTCACTTTTTTCATCAATGTAATGATATTCTATGATGAAATTATTTTTTAAGAGGTTAGAATATTATAAGCTAATTTTTTCACCTTAAATAAAAATGATGTTTGATCGGTTTCTCAACATGAAACACAAAGAAAAATGAAACCCAATTAATATTTGGGTAAAATATAAATATTAAATATGACTACTAAAAACATAGAAAGTAAATTAGTGTATATTAATTAGAGTAATGAAAACATGAAATATTTTCATAATGAAAATAATGACTACTTTTAATATTAATTGAATGTAACTAGTAAAACTAAAAACAACTTTGACAATCATTTTTTTCTTAAAAGTTATTTATATCAAGAAAGCAAGTATATTATGATTAAAAAAATAGTTACTAATAATATAAATAATATATTACCAATAAATAAATTAGTAAATAATATGAAATAAGAATAATTAATACTAATCATTTTTATAAGATATTTTCCAATATGAGAAGTGTTATGATATATTATGGTATTTTATTTAAATATTGAATTATTAAATATTATATATTTAATTCCAAAAAATAAAAACATTATTTATCTTAATACTAATATCAGAATATATTTTTTGTATTTTTGATGAATAATTTATTTTTAGATGAATATGTAAAAATATAGTCTTTATAAATACAATGAATTTTAAAAAACTATTAGTATATAAATATGAATTAAAAATTTCTGAAACCTTTTTCATGGACAAAAAATTAATTTTTTAAGAAAATTTAGAGTTTTAAAATTATTGTGTTTAATTTATAAACTAATATAAGGCATTTTATAATTTATGTAATATTTTTCTAAAAACATTTTTTCAATTCTTTAAAACTTTTAGTATTCTAAAATTAATTTTAATCACTTTAACTAACTGAATAAAAAATGGATATCAAATTTGGAATCATTTGGTCAATTTTATATAATAAGGACCATCTATTTTTTTTATAATTCATAACTAACCTATACAAAAAACATGTTAATGTAGTGATAAAAAATATTGTAAAAATGAGTAACTTTAGAGTTAAAGAACATAATATGTTTAAAAATGTTTACAATTAAATTTTTGTATATTTTATAACCATATATATTCTATACTCGATTATTTATCTATATTTAATCCACATTCCCTGATATTTACTTTCATTACTAAAAGGTTTTTATATTTTACAAAATTACCACTCTTTTCCACTTATAAAAGAGGGATTCATATCATCACTTCACCTCACACAAAAACCCTTAAGTTCAAACAAAAAAATTGACTATTTAATGACACTATTAAACCTCATAATTAGGTTATTTTATTCTCAACATACATACCACAATGGTTTAATCCTTTTACCAAAGGTGATAATCTAAAAATGAGGTTTATGTTCCGAACATATGTCTCTTTTTATTCTGTTTCTTTATGTTTTTTTATTCATACAAACATTTTATTTCACTATATTAAAATAATAACATCGGCATAATTTTTATATTATAATTCAATTATTATTATGGTATAATCATTAATCACCCTGGTATTTTTCATTAATAAAATAAAAAATGTAAATTATGTGTTGTGTATACCGCCTCCAACATTAATAAATGGGTTTTGTTTTCCTTTACATCAAAAACATTCTATTTTCAGTTTATATTTTATGAGTATATATGATATATATATATATATATATATAATTACTGTGGTTTATCTAAGATAACATATAAATTAACAATCTTTATGATGTAATCCCTCGATATGAGTAAATTGCCTGAAACTGTTTCTTCAACATTTTTAGCTTCATGAAAAGTCACTAATCCATTTTAATGGAACTATAAAATTGTAATTATTTTTAAAAATTTGATTAAATTACCTTTAATTGTTTTCAAATTATGATCCTTTGGATAAAAATTAATATGCACACCACTATTATGAAATTATTTCAATGTGGTCAAGATTATTAACACCAGATGTTGAAAAGTGATTATAAAAACCTAGTACATTACTCGAATTATTATTAATGGATAGAGTAAATATTAATTTATATGAATAATGTTATAAAATAGTCATTTAAGATGTTTATATTTTTGATACGAGAGGATAAATCACATTCCTGAAAATCAAGAGTAATGGTAAGGTACATGGTAAATCAAACTCCTTTTTTGAGTTATATAATTTCTTATTTGAACTTCATTTTTCTGAAACACTACATTATAAATGATTTTATTTTTTATTTTTTAGGAAAAAATGTTCTTAAAAAAACCTATTTTCAATAGATTTTTCTTTTCATTTTTAGTCAAATCAAGGGATTTTTTTAAAACAGACTTGTAACTAGGACTTACAAAATAATGAATAATGTTTTTTTTAAATACATTTTTTTGATTTATTTTTCATTATCATAAAATGATCTATCTCTAATGGTGTTTTGTTTCTTGTTTTAGCCCAACTTTTATTATTTTTTTTGATTATTTTGTTTGATCATATATTCTACATAAAATGATTTAATTCATTATCTTATTTTGTTCCATTTGGTTGTTTTGTGAATCCTGCTTTATTTCCATGATTTCTTAATGAAAATTATAGAATTTATATTTAAATGTTTTATGAAAACCATTTTATCTCCATGGGTTATTTATCATGTCCAAATTAAATGATTTTTAAGTGGCACTAATCTGTATGGATGAATATGGGTGGTTCATTATATTTAAAATATGGGTAGTTATGATATAAACATGAGACATGTGTGTAGTTTATAGCCCTAAAATTCATTTTTAAAAACTTAATATCACATAATATAATGTAGTTGTGATTAATTTTTTGTTCCTCATATGCATGTGCATTGATTGTGTGGCCCATTAATGTCATGTTTCATTTCACTAATGTTTGTCCCATATTAGAAATAAATGCTAAAACATTGTTAGGATGTTAATTGTAATACAAATTGTATTTTAAATACCATAATCTTATATAAAATAGTGAAATTTACATTCATATGATATCTAAATGTAAATTTTTCATTTTCTTTTTTACCATTGAATATCCTAAACTATATAAGATATTACCTATAAATCACATTAATTTTATACTGGTATAATCTTTATTTTTTAATTTTTATCTTCTCAAAGTTCATAATTACTCCAAAAATCCTATTTGACCTTATAAACTTCAGATAATATAAAAATTAGATATATAAAAATTTCAAATTAAATCTTATATCCTTTTAGTAAGGATATTAAGAAAAAAAATATTTTCCTCTAAATCATATGTGGTATTCTATATTGTTAGATTAATCTATTCATAAAATACAACTTTACTAAAATATATCATATATAGGTGGATTGTACACATTGCGAAATATTTTGAAAAACCTCTTTGTAAATACCAATCCTAGATAAATCAATTTCATATTTTAATCAATTTCAAACCATGTTATATACTCTCAAGAATTATAAAAATCATGTATAAAATTAATATATATAATTTTTTAAAATAATTATTTGTTAATGATAAAATAATATTATCAAATAATTGAAATCTATTCAAGATAAAAACCATTTTAATAGATCCATTTGACCTTCATAAGTTCCATTACATTCAAATTGGTTATGTAAAAATTATCTTCATCATCACATCCATGAAAACTATAATCATTATCAATTATTACATTTCTTTATATTAATTATATATTTTTTATCATATATTATTTGAAAAAAATAATTTACTTCAATATAATTAATAATTTTCATGTACATTTCATGGATATACCCAAACCCCTCCAGTTATATTTAGACAATTTCATCTGATGGAATCATCGGTCATTCGGGATTATATGATCTTATTCTAATTACCTTCATTGGATACATGATGAATCATTGGGCGCTCTAATTAACCTTTTTAATATTGTTTTAAATGTTATCCACATTTCATATATATAACTAAAAAAACAACACATCGTATACCTCACTCATATATTCTCAATATATAAGAATATTTGGAAACATTTCTTGAATTTAATTACATTATTTGAACATTTTCGTATAAAGTAATAAATTGAATTATTTAACAATAACAATCTATACATTAAATCTGTAGAGTCTCTAGGAAATTAGTATATTAAATAATATTTATTTTCATTAACATGAACAATAATATTAAATATATTAGACTAATATTCCTTATGTGATTCTAAATATAGCACTTTTCAAACATTAATTAAATCCTTTTATGCCCTCCATAAGAATCCAAATTCATTTTTTGAACAAAATAAAACCTTGGTTACATAAAAAGAAATTAATATAATTCAAAATAAATCTTTCAATTAAATAAAAATTGTAAATAACTAATCGTAGGAGAAATTTATATTAAACTATAGGTTCAAATATGATTGATATCAAAGATATGTTGAATAATGATAATTTTATTTATCTAAAATAGATTCTTTTATCATATTAGTATCATGTTATATTATAATTTCATGAAGAATTTTGTAAAATTTACTCCCAATAAAATGGTGACACCTTTTGAATTTTACATACCAACTATTGGGCCAAGATCCATGTTTTTCTAATAAATGAATTGATTATAGAAATACTCTCAGAACTTATCTATTTTGGTATATAGCCATAAAAATCATAATTTACATGAATCATGGATAGCTGAGTGGAAAACTCATTGTCAAATCCATACATTTAGATAAACCCAACCATATTCCTCTTGTAGCCTAACACTCAGGGTTTCCCAACTAAAAGTAACCCAAAAAATAACATGATTTTGTTACCTAACACTTAGGGTTGTTCATTTTCACTATTCATTACACAAGATAATCCATGAAATTTATATTAATGTCATACCTACCCAACTGAATGACTGAGTTCATGACATGTATTGATTTATAAGGAACCTAACACTTAGTATTTATAAGGTGTTTTAACAACATCAAAATATCTCAAATTATTATTTTCATTTATATTAATACATCAAATTATTGAGTTCTATTTCATATTCCATCCACCACTTCTATATATCCAAACTATATTGATGTTTGAATATTTACATAACCAACTATATATATTACTCTTCAAAAAATAAATGCCATGAAAATAAATATACATCTAAATGTATCTGATCTATAGGATACATGAAATTATTTTATAAAAAATGTTATAATTATATGATACTCACAATATATACATTAGTATGAAAGAAACTACCAATATTCAACCTCTAAATATCAAGAATAATGCACCAACCTCTATTAAAGTGTGAAGATTGACCAAATTTAATCTACCCATGGATATTTTGGTCAAGACAGAATAACGTTCATCAAAAATGTAAATCCTATCATATATAAACTATAATCAATAAATAAATTCAATATGATGATTTTAGTTACAAAATGTGGAACAAATTGATGAATTTTTTTTATATTATCATACCTAGTATGAAATTCAAAGCTTTAAAAATTTATAAAATCAATTAAATAACTAAAACTAAATATTACACTTATCCACAATATATAAGCAATGTAAATCCTTAAATAATAAAAATGTAATAACATTTAAATAGTTGATAACTTAATAAATATGAATATTATATAATTTTTTTAAATAATTCATAAACAATATCTAATTTTAAACACATAAATTAGACTTTATGGAAATTATATAAATTCTTATATAACACATTACATTCAATTCAAAATATAAAATTTTCATATTATATAGAAAATATAAAATAATTTTAATTATATTATTTTTCATAAAATATCAACATTTTATAAATCATTTTATATTATGTTAAATATACATACAATTTATCATATAATTAACATTGTTTAAAACATGAAAGATCAATCATCAAAAATATTTGGTTTGAGTTATATATAATTTCTTAAAAAATGCCTTAATTTGAAAAATTCAAATAATTTAATTATTAACAACTAATAATATAAAAATAAATATTTATTATATTTTCCTCTTTACTAATTTTTAAACACATAATAAATTCCCCATTATTATAAATAAAAAAAACTTTATTTATAATTTATAACAAATTCCATATAATTTTAGAAATAGAAATTAAATATTAACACATAATATTTGTAATATTTGTTAATAAATGTTTCTTAATCATTCATTAATTAATTATATACTATTTAAAATTATTTAACTTATAAACTCTATGTAAATTAAAAAAATTCACTAAATTCCATACATCATTATTTATAAAAAATTTATAAATAAAATAATTCAATTTCTAATTGAATTTAATAAAAAAATCAGCATCGATATTATTTTACAATTTCATAATAATTATAGAATATGATATAATCTATATATTATTATCTATGAAAATTGTATTTTATAATTGACAAAAAAACACACAGTCTATTTTATTTTATAGTTGATAGACCATTCGTTCTCTATGAAATCATATATCATATCTTGTGATATACAGAGATAACTTATTTTTGACATTATGCACTGTTTTGAAAAAATACGGAAAAAAGTCGTAGATAATGATAACTTTATATCATAATATATATCAAATTATTTTTTCAAGTAGATGCATATGATATGAGAATGTCATAAATCTATATTCAACTGATAAAAACAAAAAACCTTCATATTATTTTATGATAGTGAATATGTTTTGTTATACAATACTGATTTATTTATTTTTTCATGATATTATTCCATTTATTCGGACATATTTGTCATAATGAAGTGCCTTAATGGTTTATGATATTTTCCTCATTAATAATTTTTTAAAACTTACTGGCAATTTTATCTCCCTATTTTTTAATGTTTTCACATATTTTATGAATTTATATGATGGGAAATATATATGATAGATGCATATGCGGTGAATTTTTGTGAATGAAATTTAATTGTATAAAGGGTGAATAAGTATGTATACCTATTTATCCAAAAACATCATTTTTTATCCTTAGTGTTTATTTTAATTTATGCATGTATGAAAACTAGTTATGATAATAACTAAATCAGAAACTATGGATCTAAGTAATCTCAACACCTCCCCCAGATTCCCCTATTGACACTCAGTGTCACTTGACGTGTTATCTAGTTTCTACTACTCCTACCTTCCACGTCATTTCAGTATCTCTAACAAAAAAATCATTCTAGGTCATTCCTCCCAAACATCCAACATAATGGATTCCCTTTAATCATTTAATTCATTTATACAATTTCAAATAACAAGTAATAATTGAGATATTTGAGATGGTAATAGGTCCATTCTCAGGAAAACCTATCATTTATCTGACTCTAATTAAACATACCAATGTTGGTCATTACAGTACCCATGATATGGTAATGTTTTTAAAATATAGTGGAATTTGAAATGGTACAAGGTTGTGGTAAGTAGTTTTTATAATTGGCTGTCGGATGAGGTTGTAGTTTTTGGTTTATGATAAGAAATTTTGTTATGTACTGTTGTTATGAGGTAGTGGTATGTGAATATGGGAAGGGGTGAGGGTGGGAAGATGTATATTTTTGGTATTTAAGTGAATCTAGATTACTGGGACATAGGGTATGAGGTAATATATTTAATATATTATCTTAATTTATATAATTTTATTATATAATACAGGAGATACTAAGAATGTGGTAAGGTTTTTTGTCTACAAATTATCATGGGCAATGACCCTGTTTCATGGTTTATTCCCTATCCTTTTAGAATGTGTGGTGTCGAGTGATCTATTATGTCCTATTTAGTGGATGGTTGAATCAATGTAAACCAAATATAACAAATTATTTTCTTTTTTAATTACCTATCTAAATATTCTAACATTCATACAAGTTAGGTTGAATTGATATACATATGAATTTCGAAAAAAATACACCTCATACAAAGATTTATATTAATAAGAGATAAAACACGTGGCATTTTTATAAGGTTCTCCCTGATGTGAATAAATAAGCACCTTTTCAATTTATGATCATTTTGACCAATATATATCAACTAATGAAATCAATTTAATATTTTTGGGGAAGAAATAATCCTTTACCCCAATTATATCTCTCAAAAATTATATATCACCTACTGATATGTTCAACATACTATATATTTTTTTTACAATGAAAAATCCAACAATATTTAACAATATATTTTTTATATGATCCCATATTTCACTATATCAAATGATAATATCTTCATCCAATAAATGGTATTTAACTATAAATAATTGTTTATATATATTTAGTTTTAATTATTTATTGAAATTTAAAAATAACTCTTAATTAAGGATCTATAAATTGTGATATTTTTGTCCAAACATCCCAAAAGACTAGACGAATAGGTTTTATCTAGTAAAATTGGGTTTATATATATATTTCACTATTAATTTTATTGTGTAATATGTTGGATAATTTATAATTTAATGAATTGTATAAATATTAATTCAGGTACCACTTTTATGTGATCCATAAGGATATGTTTTAGATTTTATAATTTATTTTTTACTATATATTAATGTATACCACTACATGGTTTTTGGGACATATGTAACTGATAAACGTAACCCAATAAAAATTCCTAATATGGAATAATTTTTTAGGCCTAGTTATGACATGCCTAAATTTAAAGCAAGTTCAATAATATATTCCATATTGGGATTTAGTTAGTGTCATCATACATGAGCTGTTTGACCTGATTAAGCTATATTATAATTATATTTAGTAAAATATTAAATTATTATATATTTTAATTTTTTAATTTATGGTTATTATAAATTCCATTTTTTAATTTATTAATATTTTATTTCATGGTTAATAGATGATCAAAAAAATTAAATTCGCATTTATTCATAATTTTTCAGTGCATTTTTAACTAATGGTTTAGGCTAAGGTATTTAAGGACACTCTCAATTAATCAATTTTCAATATCCCCAAATTTAATAACCACATTCAGTTTTTTAATTTATTACATTGGTATGATATGAAAGATATTATATCAGAAGGGAACAATCATTTTAGCAGTCTTTAAAGATTAAATACATATTAGATTTCTATTTTATAATGGAAACATTAAAACACAACATATAAAATTATTGAAATCATTCTTATTCCTATTCAAAATCATTGAATTATCCCTTCTTGGTATCTAGAGGAATGGAAAACATAATAAAGTGTGATCTCATTTTCTTATTTATAGAAAGTATATAAGGGAAGATATCAAGATTACATTAGTCATAAACAATATAAAAAGGTGACTAATTATTAAATATGAAATGTAGTCAATAACATGAGAATTATATATATCCAAATATAATAATATAAATAATCACATGGACATTAATAAAAGATTTTATAGTGATGGAATGCATATTTTCAGACATCGTATTTATTGAGATAATACCTCTAGATTTTTCTTTCAAGGAGTCATTCCAAGACACAATGATTTTATATCAAGATCTCTTATGGTGATATATTTATCTTACCTTCATGAAATTTTGGAAATTCATCATGTTTGTACGTTCAAATATTCATGAAAAGAAATTATACATAAATATGAAAGTCATACACCAAATACCCATGCTAGTTTTTTTTATGAGACATATGGATGCATTAAGTGGATATAATGGGCTATGGCTGTCACTTGCACATTTCTAATTCATTCTTAAAAACAATAATTATCAATATATTATATAAGAAATAATAATTAATAATTTTAAAATATTTGTATTGAATCAATTATAAATAATGTAAATATTTCCCCAGCCAATAGAAGAACATTCTTAGTACGATTTCTTTCATTCACACTATATATAAATATTTTCACATATTTTGGCAAACACTAAGATGAATAGGTTTACAAATAATATTTTCAACTCATTAAATCTATATTCTAAAAGAAGCATTTGATAACCTAAAATATATCCCTCAATATTATCAAATAATTTATGTAGATAGGATAACTAGTTGTTCACTTAGATAAAATTGATTTAATACTCAAAAATATTTTTGAGCATATAACCCCTAGGTGCGACATTACTAGACCCTATATCCACTTCTTTATATCCAGATAGCGATTTCAATTGTATAAAATCACCACTGTTGATATTTCCAAAAATATAAGATGTTAATATTTATGAAAAATACTGTGTAAATATATTATGTTATAAAACATAATTAAATAATTAGAAATAACATTCTTATTAACTTTATAATTCTGTCATAAAAATGAACATAAAAATCATTTTTTGAACTATTTTTATCAGATGTTAAAGAGAACATGAAAACAGTAATTGTGATAAAATTTACAATAATGAAATCTTGAGAATATACTAGGATTATTTTTTAAAATGTATAATAGAAAATAAAAACACTCATAAATAATTTGAAGACACTTTTTTAAGGTTTTCCGAATAATAATATCCATTTTCACAAAACTATTTAAAATGAATCAAATCCTTAAAATAATCAGATTTTGAATTTCTTTGGTAACCGTTATAAAATTCTAAGGGAATCTTGAAAATGTATAAATTCTATGATGGCAGTAAATTTTATTCAAGTAGTAAATATTAAAAGAAAACATTCTTTTCACACATTAATAAATAGAGTCAAAAAATGAACTATATGGAAAATATTGAATACATTCCCTAAAAAAATGAATAAAAAGTTAGAGATAAAATATTTTTAACTTAAGAATCATTAGAGGATGGAAATAATATTTCATGAAAAAAATATAGTATATAGATAGGGATAAAAATGCTTCCCATATAGAAAATAAGGACTACATTCATCATTTTCGTAAAACAATCATTCAACGTATTCTAGTACAAAAGAGATAAGAAAAAAATACATATAAACCAATTAACATAACCAAATAAGAATAAATTTGAAATATTTTGATAGATAAATAATATATAATTTCCCAAATAAATATTAATGAATAAATAATACCAATTAAAATTATGTTTGAAACATAAACACTTTAATTGAATTATCACATTATTTGATGTGTTACAACCTACTCTTTATTGTATGATCTCTTATTAAAATAATGTAAAGGATTATAGGATGGTTCTTTTTAGAATACATGAATCTATAAGTCATGGATAATCTTTTTTGAAGGGTATATGGGTGGATCATGACTGATCTAATGGATCTTTGGGTGTACAATGTAGTAAGGAGTAGCGGTATTATTTTTATGTAAGGGGAGCGGAACCCTTGAAAATACCCTTAAATTTTAAATAATACAAGAATTTTCATTATAAACTGAAATAAATGCACAAATTTTCCATGATATTGTATTTTAATGTCAAGATACACTCAACTAGTCTAATTTACGCATGATTTAGTTATATATGAAGTCTTATATCTTAGTTACCTCCATAGATAGTACATTTTAACCATTACTGTGGTGTAAAAAATATTACCATGGTAACTACTCGTTTCCACTATGAAATAGAATATGTATTATTAACTAATTTGAGTATTCATGTTTGAAATATGTAATCCATTTTATATAATTCAATTTTAATTAGTGGTAAATTTCAATTTCAATATAATTAAGTAAACTGAAATAAATATAATTTTATAAATGTCCATTTAGGCATAAAAATCAATTTATATAACAAAAATATAGGCATTTTATTATAATTAGCTTTATTAGGTTATATAAAAAATGATATATTTGTTACTTTAAAACCAATTCCCAACTAAATGTCATATTCTAATTAATTAAATAATTAAAATGATGAAAAATAGTTCCCTTATTAAAATACATCATCACATTGGATTTCAAATGACATACATGGATTTCAAAATTAAAATAAATATTTTAAATGATTTGTTTTAATTATTAATCATCTATTTTTGTATATAAATTTTTTATAATGTTTTATGTCCTTATTATATCATGATAATATCATAAAATTTATAGTATTTGTAAAATTGGTAATTTTTTTACAATTCACTTAACAATTAGAATTTTTTAAAAAACACAATATTTCACTATTAGATAATTTTAACATTATAAATTAAAAATTATATTAATTTCATCATATTCAAATGATAAAATTTGGAAATATATCCTTAAAATTAAGATATTATATATAAATAAAAAGATCATTTATAGAAAAAATCCCCTTTATAAACTAAAAGGGTTCTTGATATTGTTTATTATAAATTAATAATTAAATTAGTATTAGTTTTACTATTTCATATTTTTTTTACTTTTAATGGTGATCAAATATTTGAAATATAAAATAGTTGAAATAAAATTCTTTGAAAAATAATTTTTTATCATTTTATGCTTTTAATAATATGATATTAATAATTTATTTTCTAATAATTAAACTTCATTAGTTAAATAATAAAATATAGGCATCAAAAGTAATTAATATATTTATGTTTACTAAATTTTAGTTTTAATATTTCAAGGCTTATTTTAGTTTTATATTTCCTATCAGAAAATTTATTTAACAGGATATTTATTTAATGTAATACATACTAAAATCTAGGGGTGGTACTTTTTCCCATATATAAATTCAATCCACACAATGTAAGTTTATTATTTTCATAATTAATGTATAATAATATAATAAAACATAAATATTTATTATGGATATGTAATTTCGAAATTCCAACTAGGAACCTATGAATTTTTTAATCCAATACTTCTAAAACCATTTATGTTCTATTATAAGACACAAACTTTTGAATAAATTTAGTAAACAAATTACCTTGATATAATACAGAATTTACCACATTATTCCCGAAAGATTTATTTTACCATTTCATGATTTTGAAATCATATTTTACAATCGTGATATAATATATGGTAAAATAAACTTACTTTATTTCTTTCTATTCTATATACAAAATTTTACCCTTCGACTGTGCTTCAATCGGGTTTCCTCCTCTGCTTTATCTCAAATTATAAATAGTGAATATTTAGGATTAATATTTCAGGCCTATTCAAAAATATAAACTTTTAATAGATCATAAGATCCATAAAATAATGATAGATTATTTTTATTATGGTTAGCCACTTATTAAATGAATACTTTGAGAGGGATTAGAAACCAAATAAAAATAAATTCTAACAAATAAATCCTAAAAAATACCACTAATTTATCATAAATAATTTTATAATTTTTATATAAAGTATGATATCAAAATAATAAATTATATGCCCATAAAATTAATCTTATTTCATATTGAATCATATATACAACAACATATTTTCTACCTAGAAATAGCTACTTGTCATAATAGAAACAACATGATATATTCTCATTGTAACCAAATTCTTATTATGTGACTTAATTAGCCACTCCGTCATCAAAGGTTCATTGTATGTTTCCATATCAACAAATAATATAAGACTTCATAGATAAATGATCATAAAAAGCATTATTTTATGATCAAAGAACCTGCTATCACATCTTAAGGGACATCAACACTAGCTATCATAATTTTAGAAGAATAGAATTTATCTCTTACCATTTTCTAAGGAAAAATACTTTGAAACATTGTAAATTTATTTTAATAGTTCCCTATATCCTTAGAGAAAAGTCATTGGTCAATTGATTCATCTTTTTCCCTTTAATTCATGAGAAAAATGAAAATTATCTCTTCACTTATAGTGGACTCCCATTCTATTTAAAAAAATGTCATTATGTTTATTTCAGAAATTATCACATATTAGAACTCCAAACATTCCCTTATTCTATTTCATATATATTTCCCTTGGTTATCATTTATCATATTCATAGATATATTTCCTTTTTTTATTTTAGACTTATAGAATTCATTCGATATATTTATGGCACATGATTGTATATAATCATATGATAAAAATATTTTAGATTCTAGTGAACTTAAGAAGCTTCGATAAACCACATAAAATTAATTTTCAGTCTTCATTTATAAATTATGCACAGATTCCATAGTATTTCTCTTTAATATCATTATTTTTTAATTAATATCAATGATTCACTCCTACTCTTTTTGTCTTAATTAATAAATTTACCTTCCATATCATATAATTTAAATCAAATAAATTATTTCTCAAAGACTATCATCTTATAAAATCCCAATAATTTCCCTCTATCTACTGATCTTATTTTTTATTTTAAACAAATTAAATCTATTTATGAACATATTCCTTTAAAAACACTTATAGAACTAAATTATAACTCTTATTACTTCTCCAATTCAAAAATAGGTTTTCATATGAAATGATCCAATGATTAGCTATCAATATTCAAGTAGTTCAATTAATGTATAGATGTTTATTCTATATGATGGGTTCCAACACCATTTCATAATGTTGTGAAGACATAGATTGTTCCATACAAGAAATGTTATTGGTCATAACATGCATCAATTTCTCAAATATAGTCATAATTATCTCAGCTCCAACATAGATAGTGTTGTCTTTTTTAGGAGGTAAATCCCTACATTAATTATAGGTTTTGATTTGTTTTACATTCCTTCCACTATGTTCCATCAATAAAATTAATTTTCAGTCTTCGGGACGAATATTATGACAAATAAAATTATTTATGTTCTTCTAAAATGTAGTTTCTATGGTTCCAAAAAAATTTACCTAATACCTACTATAACAATACTATCTCTAGTGTCCCAAATATGGTCTTTACATTATTACATTGGTATAATATGTTATGTTTGAATAATACAAAGATATACAAGAGGGAGGGGTGAATTGTGTCATTCCAATAATCTGAACATATTGAAACTTTTATCACACATTGTGATATATACAAATATACAACATTATATTCTTTAAGAATGTTTAAAATTGGTAAATAAGGAAGAAGAACCCATCATTTGTTATAGATGTTCGCTTCACAATGACCCCCCAAGTCTGCTCCACCTACACTCTTAGAGAACATAATAGTTTTCAATATATATTCCTCTTATCACAAGACCATAGAAACTTAATCCAATAAATAGACACATTTACAATAAAGATTTTACAGGGCCTTATTGTTCTTTTACAAGGAAATAAAAATACATATAGGTTGGTCTAAGAAGTTTTCACTCCACCATGAATGATTCTAAGGATTTAATACCCTAATAATTAAATATTAATTTATTTTATTGAGAAAAAAAATATTTTACATAGTTTTAGAAGAAACTAATAAAAAACGGGTCTGCACATTAAAATAAAATACTTTTCAAGAAATAATAGATTAAAATATAATTTTGTTGTAATTGATCCTCAATAGGAACAGTAATAGTCAAATAATTGTAGTAAGAATATATCATAAGTTTACATAGTATAATATTGAAACATCTATATCTCCTAATATTGGATATCCTAGAATAATAGAGGTGTTCATTATTTGTTAAATGGTATTAATTTTGTATTCCAAAATATAACACCATTTTAAAATAATTACACTCTTTGTATTTAACCGGATAATATTATCTTTTTTTAGTTTAAATATAAAAAATAATATCACCAAATAAATTTAGATCATTTTAATTTTAATCATTAAAATGATGTTCATAAGTTTCCTTTTAAGTAGGAACGATTTAATCCTTTGAGGATTTGACTATAAATCAGTCATAAAACAATATTAAAATGATAATTACTTTAGGAGAGACTATTGTAGAAAATACATATAATAGCTTGAATATATAACTCTATGATTAACTATGTCAAACATAGTATATCTTCATTTAGTGATAAACTCTAAAAGTATGGTTAACATTGTATAATTTTTTCTAGATTCTTTTTAATGACCTATACATTTTTTCCTAAAACATAGTGTTTCTTTCAAATATAGGTTTGTTTATCCATACTATTCCAAATCATAGGTTTTATTATCCATACATTTTATAACAAATTATTGGTTCTAAGAATATATGTTCTACATATAAACATTGGTTATGAAAACTGTTTCCATTTTACCTACAAATAATATAAAAACATAATATAAAAATTTTAACACATAAATAAGATAAATTTATCAAGAAATATATTCCTGAAAATTTATTAAATTTATTTCATTAGTAAAACAAACAAGAGTATTTGTAAGAATAAAAAAAATATTTATAGAGAACATTTGAAACAATATATTCGCAACAATATCCCACTTTTTCAAGATAACAAAACCTATATAACCTATATTATAAGAAATATGGTAAATGTAAATATAAATAAAATAAATTATTTGAAGATATGTAATAGTAATTATATTTTTCATTTAAATTTTTAGAAACCATTAAATAAACAAAGAATATAAATAATTATATTTTTAAAAAATTATTTTTAAATTAAATATTAAAATTCCCATTTTCCTTGGTTAAAAATTTTTAATGGATAATTATTTGTATACCTAATTTTTTACACTTTTTTGTGATATCAAAAATAATTTAATAGAAAATTATTTGTAAAACATTTGATGTAATATATATCTATCAATGAATGTTATAAAATAGTAAGACATAAATTATATTTTCTTTTGAAGTACATTTAGATATAAATAATATGAAATTAATAGTCACAAATGAAATATAAAAAATAATCACCCTAAAATATTGTTTTAATTACTATAATAATTTGGATAAGAATGTTTAATATGCAATATTGGATGAGGGTAAAGGTTCTGGTTTAGATGGGGTTGTATATTTTGAAGAATATCAAATATCATGTTGGACATCCTAAAGTTATACCACAATTCCTCGGTAATTATGATCTAACATATCAACCCATTGTTTCATCAATCTCTAGTAGTCCAAAACCATGATTAAACATTCTACCAAATTAAATTTCAAAAACTCCTGAAAATTTTCTTCAGACTAAACAATTTTTCATAGCATCTCACTTAACTAATAGATTAAATGTCATATATGAGGCTCGTATGTTGTTAATTTCTGAACAGGATCATTCTCATTGTCTAAAAAATGAGAATAGTTACATAATCACTTTTATTTTATGAAGCTGATCATTTAATGAATAAATAACTACACAAATATATTAAAATAATATTATTAAATATGGTGATGTTACATGAGAAGAAGATGAAGATAATTATTGAATAGAAATACTTATTAATGATTCTAACTAGATTCCAAAATATTTATTTCAATCTCCAAAATCTATCCATAAAAATTATTTTTATTTTAACTTCCCAATAAGATCAGAAATTTCTCTTTGAAAGGAATAAAAATCACATTGGGAGATAGAATTTTATTTGAGAGTCTGTAGGTGAACTTGAAATAATTTGAATTATCCTGATAGAAAATATGATCCTTTCAAATCTTCCATATATTTCATATTAACCTCCAACTCATTTTTTGGAAGAATTTTTTTCAATCATTTTATTAATACTGATAAGTAAATATTCAATTTTATCATTAATGTAATGACAAGATTCTTCTTCTTCAATTATTTTTTGTAGTACTATTTCAAATACATCTAAGGAATAACCTTCATTTTTACTCAGAAACGATGACACCATTCAAATATCTTTTTTCTTCTCACCATATATAGATGAATCCTTTTCTAAAGAATCTATATTGGAAAATACTCTTTGATTTTTTAATAACTATGTAGTGTCAACCACTAATGCATGAAATTTCTCACCATCTTGATCATTTTCCTCTACATGTTCATCTTCTTGAGATTTTTACTCATCTCAATTCTCATCTTGCCTTTCCACATGAGTAGGTGATACTCCTAAAAACATTAGTTATTAAACTTTATCTATTTCTTTAACTTCATATTTTGGAGCCTAAAATTAATTTTTATATGAGTGTTTGTTATGTGTAATAAGTGCCTCAATTTTAGAATCTTTTGGGGGTTCTTTAGATTAATATTGATCATTTTATACAATATGAGGGTAAGTGATATGAAACTTGAGATTTCATCTTATTGTATCTTAAAATTTCTCTATTATAGATTCTCCAACTTATTAACCATGAAATCATACTAATCCTTTAGATTTCATATTTTTTTATAACCTTAAGAATTAACACCAGATGCATTTTGGTTATCAACACCAACAAACATCAGTTTTCATTTTATTTTTCTCCAAAATAAAGACAATATTCTTAAATTTATAGTATTCAGAATATTAATATGATGACACTTAATTTCGAGTCAGATATCCTAAAGGTCGATCTTTATATCCAATGTCTTGGAAACAATCCTCCCATTATGATAAAAGACTTTATTTCCTCTTTCTGATAAAACTAACTCATATAACATAGAATATATCTACTAATATTTAACATGATGTCACTAATCAAAAAAACCTTACTTAAATATCTATATGGATAATTTTCTCCAACTCTAAAATTCAAATAATTATTGAAGTCTTTCTGAATTTGGCCAGTAACTACTTGTTAGAGTCAATATCCTTTATAAACAATTCTCCTACTAGGGTCGATCCAAAAATAAAATATATAATTTTTTTTATATTTATTGCCTTTATCCTTAATGGATCCCATATAAATGTGAAAACCCCCTTTATAGAGAAAATAAAAAAAATCTTTTATATCTGTAATGAAGAAATATAAAACTCCATACAATTTTAAATTGAAAAGATTTTGTCCTCTATGTCTTCAAAAATGGTATGGGGATTTTCATACAAATATTCTTCATCTTTATCAAACACATACTCAATATTTTAGAAATTAAAAATAAAGTCTAACTATTGAAAGAATATATCCTTTATCAACAAAATATTATTCTGCAATAACTATTCAAAATAATCATGTTTTTATTATACAACTCACCTATCAGTTCTTATAGTATGTTCGCACATTGATTAACTTAGCCCACATTCAACATCCCTCTAGGTCTATTTAATTTCTACAAAAATAAGGTGTTTGGTTTAGATTCTATTATTTCAACGGGAAAAATAAGATCTCTAGATGTTAAATGGTTTTGAAAATGTGGGTAAAAGTGAGATATAGAAAGGGTTTATAGTGGGTTTTTTATGTTGGTTTGGTTTCTTGATCCAAATACTCAAAGTAATCATTAATTATTTTAGAATTTAAATGATGTGTTTTCAAAAAGAGTATTGATTCCATTATTTAATTAAAAATTAGTAAAATAAATAACTAAACATTAGTAATAAAATAGAAAATAAATAATTAAATAAAATAATAAACAATAAATTATATAAAATTAAATATTCCCAACTCCAACTTAATAAATTCCAAACGTGTATTGGGAAATAGATTAGTTAATATATCAGTATGTTAATATTAAATACTTACAAATTTTTAGGATATATCCTTTTAAGAACATGACCACATTTATATTGATTTCATATATCAATAATCTAATTCTAGATTCACTTGTAATATTTCTAAACATATTTATTTCACTTATATGGTCACATAAAAAATGAATATTATTGAAATTATGTCCACAGTCTAGTAGTGTGTTTTTCATCTATAATAATTTTGCATATAAACTACCAGAATATGTATATTTTTCTATATCTATTGACATAGGAGGTGAATTTATTTTATTACAAGAACATGAAACTATGTAATTATTTAAAAGGAAACATGTTCTTGATGTACCTTTTTAATCTAATCTACAACATTGAAAATCACCATATGAATATGGGAATAAATTATATTAAGTTGTTTTGGGTAAATTAAATATTGATAAATAATTCCTATTAAATATTAAAAAACATTTAAAAACGTTAGGATTGAATTATTTTTTATTTGATTGAAATTTATCCCCTATACAAACAAAAATAATAATGTATCATCTGTTAGCTGTAAGATATAGAAAACTACCTATCATACTTCTAAATAACTTACATTAAAATGGTTTTCAATATTTATCTAAATCTAGTTTTATATTGGTACATATGAGGGTGGCATAAGTCTTTCTGTTTTTAGGTCCTAGAATATTCAATAAATTAATTATATATTTACATTTAAATAAAAAATTTCCGAAATCTTATTTTAAGATCTGAAATCCCTGAAAATAATTAATCCTCCAATAATAATTATGTTAATTTCCATTTCTATAATATTTGAATATATAATAAAGAAAACTTTTATTTTTCTAACCAAATATAACCACATCTAAATAAATATATACTATTAATAAGATAGAAAAATTATTTTCCTAATGGGAGTGGATCTACTAATATTATAAAAAATATATTTTCATTAAAAGAAATTTTATTCGTTCTTACCAAGATCTGGGTTCATTTTCAAGTCCATAAAAATAATTAGTATTTTTGAAAAAAAAACTATATGTGGATATTAAAAAACTAATGGTTTATTCAATATAAACACCCTAAATTTCATATCAAATGAGAAAATCTAATTTTCCATCAATCAGAAACAATTTAAAATTTATATATGATGAATAATCTAGAAGGATTATAATAGAATATAATATAGAAATAGTTGAAATGGTATCATCAAAATATATTCCTTATTCCTAATTATATCCTTAATATACTAATCAAGCTTTATTACTAGTAATTATTCCTTGTTCATATTGATTATTTTTTTTAAACCTATTTGGTTCATATTACTTACGATTAAATGGTTTGTAAAAAAATTCCCTAACATTGTTTCTACTAAATTTGATATGTTATTATTTCATATATGTTATCCACCTTTCACTTTATAATTCATCCTCTATAGTTTCAGGGCATAACTGAGAGAGGAAGGTGGATAATTCAGCTATGTTTCATACATTCCTTCTAGTTCTTACTCCTTCCTCTAGATCAAATAATATATTTTATAAAAGATTTTCCTTTAAATTACATGTTTTCCAAAAATTTAAAATTTAAATTTCATCAGTTTTATATTATTCTAAACTGAATTAAATTTAATCTAAGGAATCCACAACATCATCTATTTTATTTTTTATATGATCTGAATAGCCACATTCAACAAACATCACATGAACATATTCATTAATAATATTATACTTATTATTATACACTGTATAAGTTTAATAGGTAGTATAATATAGAATAAAATATCCTTCATTCTACTAATATGGATATTTTATAAATATAATTTATTAGAATAATGTTACATAATTATATAATAAAAACAATTGCCTCTTGATATGTTTTTATTTTTAATGTTAGTTAAAAAATAATTTATTTATAATATTTATTTTCTTCCAATACTCCCTATGTCATATTTTTCATTTTGAGAATTTTTTTCCATGAATTTGACTTAATAGTTCTTCTTATTTTTTTTAATATTTTAGAAAAAAAATTAGTGACACCAATTCAACATGTAATTATTTTATTCTTTCTTTATGAAAAACACAGATTAAAGTAGATTTGTAAAAAATTCATTTATGTCTTAGGGTTATTTTAACAAAGATCCCTTTTCACCTAAAACATAATTATAATTTTTTAGTGATTTATGATTTTTTAATAAACATTCATATCTTCCTTAAATCTTGTAGAAGTCAGAAGCTACTTTTATGCTATAGTGTATTTCATAATAAGAATCTGAAGAATAATAGGGAAGCACCTCATATTCTTAGTTATAAATAATATACATATTTTTGATATGTTAGCTATGTTTTTTCAGATTTAAGAGAATTGTTGGAGTGTTTATATACACTCCAAATGTTCATCATAGTTTTTTTTCCTTTTATCTCATAATATGTTCTCATCTGAATTTTCTTTTATGTCATCTCTATATTCCTAATTTTTACCTTAAACTCTCAGTAATAAGGTCTCATATAACATTTTTTCTTATATTCATATCATCATATTTATTTAGATCCTAGGTCATCTTTCATAAAGAAATTATAAGGTTCTCTCTTCTTATTATAAAATTTGAGGAATCTTCTAGCTAGATGAGCCAATTCTATTTAAGAATATGAACATCTGGAGTCAATTGAGAATATTGCACCATCTTTTTATTTCATTTTATATTTCTAAGAAGTGACTATTATTGGGTTATTTTTCACTCATTTTTATCTTATAGTCTTTAGTATCAATATAAATTTTAACTTTAAGCATCATTAGAGTTCCATGAAATTATTTAATTGAAAAAAATTTAAATGGGTTTGATTGTTGAATAGTAGAAGATATTCCATTTCACATAGTGGTTAAAAATATAAGTACATTTAATTCCTGATCTTATATTAAAATTAATCGAAATAGGGAAGAAACACCATTGACTATTTCAATAAATATTCTACTCATATTTCTATTGATTTCACCATCATACATTCAGAAATTATTTAATTTAATCATTGTATTTGTGTACCTTAATTTTCTGATAGTTTCAATTATATCATAAGAAACATCAATATTTTTCTTTTCATAGGAATTATAACATTGATATATTTGATTGAATTATTCTAGAATTTGTACACATATAATATAATTCATTTATCATGAATTAATATCATGCTCATCATCTCTACTAGAATCTCATGTAACTAGTTTTTCAAGTATTTTATTCATATTAAAAATATTCATGTAGACATTGAATCCAATATTTTATAATACAATAATCGTGAAAGCCTTTCCACATCCATAATTATCATTGTTAAATTAAAAAACATGAATTATTAATAAACACTATTTTATTTTTTTATTGATATCTCTCTTTTTAAAAACCAGTTACATGAGACTGCTAGAGCTTATTTGTATTCTTCAAAAATACATCCTTGGATACTAATTTTTAGGACTGAATAATATAATGATACACACGAGTGTGGGTGGGTTTTTTCTTTTTTATAATCTCAACATCATTAAACTTTTATCCCCTTATATGATTTATACATACATATATAAATATTTTGTTTAAGTTAGTTGAGTATTGAAAATGTATAGAATAAGAAATTTGTGGTTTTTATTGTGTTTAGAGACAAAATATTTCTTATTACACTCCATAAAAACTCTCTGAGTGATCTTGATAACTTTCACTAAATAGTTACTCTTATCACAAGACTTGGAAAATTAAATATTGTAAGATGAAACATTTAAAATAAGGGTTTTACTAGTACTTATGGTTATTTTAAAAGGAATAAAAAGTATCCATGGTATTTCCTATGAAATAGACACTCCACCGCAATTGAGTCCAAGCATAAGATGATCCACTAAATCAATAGAAAATTATTCTATTGAGACAAATTATTATTTTCCTGAATAATAGGAAAAAATAAAAGAAAATAGATCTTTACATTCAATGATTTAAGTCTTCAAGAAATAACATCTTCTAAGAGTTAATTATTGAAAATTATCTTCAAAAAAATCAATAATAGACCAATAGTTGTTGTAACAGTAAATAAGCATTTTACAAAGCGTAAGATTTAACAATTTTTGTCTCTAAAGTGTTTCAATTATAGAATAATAGATATGTTCATTATTTTATTTTTTTAAGTACTTATATTTTAAAAAATATACCACTATTAAAAAATGATAACAATATCGGTATTTTATAAAGGAAACTTGGATTGTTTTAGTTTGAAACGATATATAAATATCACATGAAAATTCATGACCATTTCAATTTTATACATTATAAAGAATTTCATAACTTCCCTAAGAAGTAGGAATAATTTAGTCCATTGATTATGAGCATTTTAAGAGATCATATAATATCTATAAAGAGATATTTACTTCTCATAAAACCATTACAGAAAATATGGATAATATCTTTAAATTAAAACGCCTTCATTAACCATGTCAAATGTAAAATTTGTTCACGTATAAATAAATTCCAAATGTATGGTTGGACATATATGATTGATTATAAACATAGGGTTAATGAATCACACATTTTTCCTCAAATAGTGGCTTTCTTACTAACATAGGGTTGTTGGTACACTGTTTTCCAACATCATAGGGTTCATGATCCATACATTTTATTCTAAGTATAGGGTTCCAAAATGATACATTCAAGTTATAAATTTTGTGTATGAGTTGTTTTTTGAGATTAAATTCAAAAAAGTCCATAATACTTGTAAAAAATAACTCGTAAATAAGATATATTTCTTAATAAATATATTCATGAAAAACACATAATGTAATTTCATTAGTAAAACAAACAAGGGTTATTATAATCATCAAAATCAACAACATTGATAAAGTATTATTAAAAAATGGATTCCCAACATAATATAAAACAGATAATATCCCACATTACTTAATTGTTCAACATTTATGAGAGACTAGATACCTACATGGTTACCATTTTACATTGGATACACTAAAACAAAACCTAAAAACATCTGGAAAACATTATTATCCTTATTTGAAATATTTCAATGATTGTATAACGGTTTCCTAGGGAAATGAATGGATTATAAATTATAAAATAATATACATAAAAGGGAATTTAAATAGTATAAGACATAATGAATACATAAGTGGAAAATATATAATGGTGAATGACAAATAAATATTCAATATATTCAATAAATAGAATATGAAATATATCTATGGATAACAAAAAAAATAATCTTTTGGAAAATAATAATTGATTTCTTATTGATAGAATATATAATTTCAGACATCAAAAATATCAGTAAAATATATCATTACATCATAATCAAGGCATCATGTAAACGAATCATTATCTAAAATCAAGAGATCCTATCAGGACATCATGATCAAATCATTAAGACCTTGTTCCATGACATCATGATATTATCATTAACAGCTCATGTTAATATATCATCCAAAAAATTGTTATGTAATTGATTATAAATATAATTAATCTAATATTAAGTGATTATAGTTTAATATTAAAGTGTTTTAAATTCTATTAATATCATTTTTAGTGCATTTTATAAATTGAACATCATTTCCCATCACAATTACAACTCATGTTTAGAGTGAAACTTTTGGCCTAATAAATCATCTATTTGTGGGAAAATAATTTTAATTATTTGAATTTTATATGTTTGGATATGATTTATCACTTTTACTAGAGACTATTTCCTTTTAGGATCGATTAATGAATCTCATGGGATGATTGATATTTTTAGTGATGAATTTAAAAATTTCGGCGAAAATAAAAATGGGCCTATGGCCCATCAAATAAATGTATAGACTATAATTCAATACCAATAAAGAAAAATTTTAAAATATATAAACATAAAATTATGGGGATTCTTTCATTCAACTATTTCCGAATGTAATTTTATTGTTTTCCAGGAGATCTGGGGAGCCCAAGTTATTACTCAATTTGTGGTCTAGATTTGAAGGCCCCTAAAAGAAACCCACCATTTCAAGCATAACATCTAAATGGATGATTTAATTTAAATTAAATTTTGAAAAATATTAAAGGAAAATATAAGATAATATTTTTTAAAATTAACCCTTTATATTTTTCCATAATCAATGTCAAATTATAATGTCCAAAAGGAGAATAAATATTGTCCTATTTTGGTATTCAATTTTAAAAATTCCAATTTCTTTTGATTTCTCTCCCATCTTTTTCATTCCTAATTAAATTAGAGGGAATTTCTTAATTAGGTATTTACCTAAGGATTCTTATAGTCCAATATATTTATTAGGTAGTGAAGTTATTTGGCATTTATTTTTTATTCAATTTTAATTTTAATAATTTGTTTTGTAATCTCACCATCATTTTTTCTATGTATGTTTTTTGGTTAACATTCATTACTTAATAAAAGTTATTCTTATTCTTTTTTTATTAATTTTTTCCTTTTCCATTACTTTTTGATACCATTGAATCTTGCTATGAATTTATTCACATCACAAATAGTTTAATTCCACCCAAAATGGTGGAGTGTTCATTTTTTAATGTTTTCTTTCTTCAATTATTCCCTCATAAGTATGCTTCCTGATTTTATTGGTAGAATATTATCAATGGTGTTATAACTGTCTAAGGAGTTGATCCAAGGGAGTATTAAGGTTCTAGAATGGATTTAATTTTATGATCTTAGATTCATAAATCAATTCATTATTTTAATAGTTACATTCAATGAGTTAGTATCTTTATCATCTTCATCAACATCAATGAGGAAAACATTGGATATCTATTACAAACGGATTCCTTAGAGTGCTCCTTAATGTGATCCTATACAATAATTGTTGATATGGCAAGAAATATTTTAGGGATTAAATAGGATAATGAATTTTGTAATTATCTTGTTTTGTGGATACATCATAAATTATTGATCTGAATTTTTCTAAGAAAATAAATCCATCAAATCCACCCCAAGAGATATACTAAGATGAACAAATTATTTTAAAATGAATTTAATTAAGTCTATAAAACACATTATTAATCAACTCAAGTTAACCCCTTGTTGTCTACTCCATATCCATATCACCCTCATAGAATGTATGTTTCATTAGGTTTATTCTTAGGCACATGTTGATTTGATTACCCAATATGTACAACGAGTGACCATTATAAACATACAACATGGGTAAATTTGGGCACAAAATTTTTTTGGCACCGTTGCTGGGGACCCATGTATGTCACCATAAGAACCTATTACATTCTTCCATATTTATCTTTTATCATCCAATTTCTATTATATTTGGTCCTTTCAGTTTATTTATTCAATAAAATAAAATTTTAAAATTTATATCTAATCCAATGAAGTATATTTATCATTACCACCACATAAAATTATGATTTAATCAAATTTGATATCATTTTTGGGAATCCCCTAAATATGTGAATTTCTTTTTTCCACCATTGAATGAATAACCCACATCCAGGGACATGTATAATGATTTTAATGATGAATGATTAGTGGATAAATATCCAACCCTCTTAGGGATGATAAATTATTTGAACCTCAGGGAAACACATAATATTGAAACTCCCACCAATCCAAATACACAAAAACTTCTTGAAACATTTTGTAAAAAATGGATAAATTGAACATATATTTCTATCATTGATATTAGAAATAATCAATTGAAACAACTATGGACCCTTTCCCAATCAGGTTGTCCCTTTTTCAAAATTGTTAGAAGAATGTTGTTATAAAAAAATATCTCAGGAATAACTCTATCCTATGAATATTTCCATGATTGGGAATAATAATGAAAAACATGAAGTAATGATCCTCAACCAATTAAAGGCTATAAGATTATATAGTAAATTTTATGAACTTTAGAACATTAGAAATTATATATGGGAAATGAATTTAATTTTATAGGGAATATTAAAAGTTAACTTAAATAACTAGAGGAATTTTTTGAATGGATTATAAATTATGAAAAAAAATTATTTTTTGTATTTACATGTGGAAAACTCGTGTCAATGGATTCATTATATTTTATATGGATCCATTAATGAATTTTTAGAAGAAAAAATCAAATTATCCAATTATAAATCACAAACAACAATTCTATACCCATTCCAAGCACTCATATAGAAAATATAGTTATTGAAACATATATTCCATGAGAACCAATTGTGTTGGGAAATTTTAAAAATCAAACTGAGTTCAGTTCTATGTACTTATCTATTTCTGAAAATGTTATCTAACCCAATCATTAATTCAAGTTCCATAATCCTTCTCTCAAGCTATCTATTATATTATATAATAAAACATAATTTTCAACCAATTAATTATATCTTGAATAAAATAAATTTGAAGTTATCATTGATATATTTTGAAAAATTATTAAAACTTTTATATGGAGCCTTTTTTATATTCATGTTATTATCCATTTAACTATGAAAAATATAAATTTCATTAAATTAACTTCAAAACCTTCCATAAAACCAAATAAAGTCTCATTGTAAAAATTTTATATGTGGTAAAAAATTAAATCCTAAATTTTTTTAATATTGGTATTGGGTAAGTTGGGTGGTCCACGCCGATATAATGACTTTAATATAAGAAAATTCTAGGAGGAAAACTGAATTTTTTAGTGATTTATCTTTATTTTGTGTGTTTATGTTTTCTTTTCTTGGAAAATGGATCCCCCTTGGGGTTTCTAATGTGGTATAATGTCTCTTTTGTGCCAGATTTAGTAGTTGAATATTTTTAGAATTTCAAAATAAAACACATCATTTTTAATGTTGAAACTCATCCATCAATCATCCCAAATGATATTACATGTGATATGAAAAGAAACAGGTCAATTTTTTATTGATGAGTCATCAACATTAAACTAGGTTATTTTGTTCCATTTTATCATTTAAAATCATTGTCCCTCCTTTTTTTAAATTCTAAACTCTCTCTTATTTTTCCTTTCAAACACTATGGGAATTTTCATTCTATGTGGGGAAGAGCGAAAATATGAGATTAAAAAATTACTAAAGTGGCCATTATGGAATATTTCAATTAATTATACTTTTATTCATTAATATACATTATAAAACATGAAACTGAGTTTCATATGATTTTGAATTCCTTGATTGTAATTTTAATGCATTTTTAAGTTTATGAGAATTTTTTTGGGAAGTGCGGTTGTTTTATGTGATTTTTCTTTGTTTATATTCTCATACTCATAATAAAAATTCCACAATGAATTTCCATTGTATTTTTTGTATTATTTTGATTGAATGGTTCCCTTTCATCATGGAATGGTGTTTGAGGTTACATTTCGTTAAATTTGAGTATCAAAAAATGAAAATGATGACAGCATATAGTAATATTTTTTCCACATGTGTGGAATTTAGTACCAAGGGGTCTTGACCCCATAGGTTTATTTTCCATAGTTGGGCTTGAAATATATTTTATGGAGCATTTAATATACAATTTATATGGTGTTCAGCACTTGGGGATTATGAATCTAGAGCTATCTTTCCTAGAGTTAGTTTTTTCATATCTATTATGGTTAAAAATAAATAAAAAACTCCAAAAATGAATCAAAAAAATATAATAGGATACTCATATTATGGTTTAATGTGATTCCTACCTAGTGTATCCATTTTTTCCCTTGAGAAAAAAATTAAAACTGTGTATTTTTTGAAACATAACACATCATCGTGTTTAATTACAATTCAAGGAAATTTGGTAATGAATTAGAAAAATGGAATGGACTTTGGTTTGGTATATTCTGGTGAATCTATTCTGTGTGAAATGTTTTTATGGGTTTCTGGACTGTTCAATATGATGTCTTTTGGTGAGAATTGTATGTTAAAATGTTTTTAAAAAAAAGGGAAATAAATTTATTATTTTTGAGATAATTGTTTTCTCAGTAAAAAAAATCAAAATGATGGTATGATTATCCATTGTAAGAGGATTATATTAATTTGTTTTGTTTTTATATTCTATTGTTTTGAAGTCCATAATCATTAGTTTTAGTGAATTTTATAAATTGAACTTCATTTCTCATCATAAGTGAAATTCATGTTTAAATAGATAATTCTGGCCCAATCAATAACCTGTTTATGAAAATAATATATTAATTATTTTAATTTTATATTTTGGGATTTTATTTACCATATTGATTATAAAATTTTATCTGTTATGATTTGATGGATGAATCCCAAGGGAAGATCAAGATTTTTAGCAATGAATATAGATTTTTCTAGACAAAGAATAATGGGCCTTGGGCCCATCAAATAAATGTGGATCCCACAATTAAATATCAATGGATTTAAAATGTTAACTATATAAATAGAAAATTGTTTGGATCGTTTCATTAAAATTTCTCCATATCTATTTCTAAATTTTTCAAGGAGATCCAAGGAGCCCAAGTTAAAACATAATTTTTTTCCACATTTGAAGGCCCATAAATTCATCCCTCCATAAAGAGCATAACATCAGAATTGATTATCAAATTGACATGAAATTTTTACATATATTGGAAGAAACATGGATGATAATATTTCTCTTCTACGATTCCTTCTTATTCATCCAACTACAATTTCCAATTCAGTCATCCAAAGGGGATGAATATTGTCATATTATTTTGGTCAATGATGAGAAATCCAATTTCATTAGATTTCTCTCCCACCTTTTTCCATCCTAATTAATTGGGATGGATTTTATTATTGGGGGTTCGACCTAAGGCTTATAATATTTTTATATAAGTATATAGTTGTGAACATATTTAGTATTAATTTTTTTCTATTTATTTTAATTATGTACTTTTATTTTTTAATCCCACCATCATTTTTTGTTGTATGTTTTTTCATTAACACGTATTCCATAATGAATGTAATACTGATTTATTTTTTATGTTTTTTGTATAATTTTGTTCATTTTTATTAACACATTGATACCGTTGAATTATGGTGTGAATTTCTTCACACCAAAAATTTTGTAATTCCCCACACAATTGTCGAATGATTATTTTTTAATTGTTTTTCTTCATCAATTCTTCCCTCATAACTCTACTTTCAACCTACATTGGTAGAATTGAATCAATGGAGGGATAACCCTAATATGGGTTGATCCAAGGAAGTAGAAAGGTTCTATATGGGTTGTTATTTTAATATCTTAAATTCCTAAGTCATCTCATTATATTAAGAGTTCCATTCAATAAGTTATTTTCTTATTCGTCTTCATTAACTATAATGATGGAACATTTTTAATTATAGTATAATCCATTTCCATATATTTCTTATTTAAGTGATCATATATGTGAATTGGTGATTATCCTTGTAATTTTTCTGGGATTAAATTGAAGAATTATATAGTTAACTATCTTATGTTATGGATAAATAGTGAATTAGTGATCTAGATTTATCTATGAAAATAAATCAATCCAATCCAGCCCAAGAGATAACCTAGTATCAACTCATTATTTTATATTGAATTAAATTAAGTCTTTAAAACTCCTTAATAATCCACTCATGTTGAACCCAAGATTTCCACTTCATTGCATGATCACCCCCATAGAATTTACGTCTCTTAGTTTTTTTCTTAGGTCATCATGGATTTGTGTCACGAACCGAATCTGGTCGCCACCAAAACTGGCACCAAACCCAGCCCGTGACATGACCCGAAGGGCGTTCCCTATCCCCACGGGCTGTTACAAGTGCCCGAGTATCATTTATTTTTGTTTGGAAATGGTTTACACCAATATGAAGGCATAAAAAATTAAAAACAATCAATAAACAGAATCTGAAAAATGTAAACCAAACGATGTTTACACAAAAACCAGAACTGAATACATATGTTTAAAGACACTAAAATTGGTCTAAAAACAAATAATGACAACATAATGAAATCCCCATGGACTCCACACGACAAGGGGGTCATCACCCACAAACCTTCTCCGCAACTCCGCCCCAACGATGAGGACTAACACCCTGAACTGCCATCGCCCATATCCTTCCCTTTACCTGAGTCAAGCATAACAAAGTCTACTTACACCCAAGGGGTGTAAGTAGGGTGTTAGCCTAAGCCCAATAGGATACCACCCAATGATTCCAAATTGCATTCAATATAAGGTGAAGAAGCAAACATTTTTAATACGTAAAGAAAAACGACGATGAAATTCCAAGAAATACAACTTTCATTTAAAAGAAATGTTTTCAGACTAGAATTTACAGAATGTTAACATATCTAAATGGAAATGATAGATACTGTAAGGTACTGAAAAAAACACCCAAATACATGGGTAAATACTAAAAATCCAGTGAGCAACAAACCAGGAACACCCCTAGGCACTAGGTTGTCTCGGGCCCTATGTACCTCGTACCTCGGTGTAAAGCAACCATAGTAAAATCCACTCTCGTGCACAAGACACTAGTATGGATCATACCCAAAACATAGAGGTTTACAATCATCATCCATATAGTTTAGTTAGAGTTGTAGTTATCCAAATGCTAAGTGAAACAGGGACAACACCCATCCGGTCCACTAGCCGTACTAGTACAAATCCGCCCACCTAAGTACCCGGGCTTCCCCTTTTGTGCTCAAACAATTTCAGCATGCAACATAAATCCATTTTCAAATAAAATACCAATACTGGTCACACACAATAAATACAGTATCTATCACATTTTTATACCACTTTAAACACACAATAAAACACTTTGATTTGTAATAAAACAATTCTTCAAAATCACGTAGTGTCTTGCACAAAAAAAACACCTTGAGAACACAAATTGCCCACTATGTGCACATTTTTGAATTACCAAAACATAAATGGAATCCCAATACATTTAAATTAAAACAACAAATCATTTTTTTTGGGAGGCCTCATATGGTTCAAGAAGTGACATCATTGTAAAACCTCCATTTTTACACAACACGGCTCTTAGAAATTCATGTGTTTAACAAACACCATTAAAAACAACTTTCACAGCATCAAACACATGGAAAAATCATCAATACAGTATGTTCAGTCCTATTAAAGTTCATTAAAATCAACTAATTACTTATAGGTCAGCCCAAAATGAACCAATAAAATATTTGAATGAAAATCCCCCAATCTCACCAAAAATGGAACTTAAAATTCATTTGCATTATAAAAGCAACTAAAACCAATTTTTACCGAAACATTCAAGTGAAATAAACATTAAGGTACCATGAACACAGTAAGCTAATTCACAAAAATTTCACACACAATGGAATCACCTACCAAAACCAAAGAAACCCTTGAATCTCGGTGCGAAAATCAAATCGCACCCCCGCCGCACCAAGAGACAATTATATCAAACCTAAAACCACATAAATTGGCCAAGAAATCCCAAAGTTAAACCCTAGGTTCGAAAACCTAGTTTCTGGAAATTATTAAACTCAATTATAACCAAAGATACCCAAAGAAAAATGAGTTAGACCCAAAGTAATTTTAAAGAGGAAAGGAAAGGGCTCATTTACTTGAAGTATCTTGAAGTAATCACTCCAAAACACTAGTAGCTGAAATTTAAAAGATCCAAAATTTAGGTTTCGTACGCACAAGATGTATTAGGTCATTTAGAAACTGGAATTGAGGAAAACTATTGAGAATTGAGAGAGTTATGAAAGAAATACTTTGCCTCTTCAAATCTGGGATATTTGAGGAACCCTCTGAAGTTCGGCATCAAATCGCGATTTACCAGAGCTTCAAAGAGGTGGGAGAGGGAATGGTCGCGAGGCTGGGTTCATTGGGGTTGGGCTCCACTTCAAATCACCGAAAAATCCCAACAATTGAATATGTTATAACGTAATAAAAATTTATTTTTAAAACAGGAATTGGGCTTTCGGGCTGGCCCAACCCCTTAGATAAAAACCAAAATAAACCCTGGTTATGGATTTATAAAAGCTCCAAATTGAAATGGTGGTGTTAATAGGTCAGGGGAGGTCATTTGGGAAGTTGAATGGGTGAAAAATAGTAAAAAAAGAAAAAGTTATAAAAGAAACAAAATTGGTTTTTAAATATGGAATTGGGCTCACGGTTTGGCCCAATTAATGAACACTCTCTCATTCCTCCATAAAAGATTGGGAACCCCCCCAAAACAAAGAATGAATGGAAATTAAATGAAATTTACCTTTAAAATAAGTCATGGGTGTGACAATTCTCCCCACCATAAAGCATTCCGCCCCCGGAATGCCACAACAATACCAGATGCAAAAGCAAAGCCCAAACGATAGACCAAGACAGACATTCTTACCACGTTTTCACCCGCTTGAAAAAGGAATAACATCTCCAGTTGATCAAACGAAGGAAGATAATACTCTCACCAACCAAAAAGTACCCCACTTACATAAAATTATGAAAAACATTAAAAACACATCCTAAAACAAAACACCTCAAATACTACAAGACCACGCACAAGCAATCCACTTGAAACGAACAACGAACTCAAATAACGCTACCACAACATTACATAAATAAAACCATTGGGTGTTCTCCAACCCCAAAATTACCCAACTAACAAATTTTTGGACATATAGACTTGAACGATACTACCTCCTACCTAGAATACACCAAGGAGAAAACTGAGTCACTAGTATGGGGTGACCCAATCTGGACATCCCACCACCAGGGACAACTCAATTTTCTTAGATAGAATAAGGATAACAATTGGGGAAGGAACGAACGGTCTCCCCATCATAAGGGTTAAACTAAAATTATTCCTTTTCCAAGATAACATACACGATACCCATGATGGGTCTCCCCACCATAATAATGAACACAACTTTCCTTAAGACAAAATCAAGACACTAACAGGGGGCCTCGGACGGAATTCCCAGCATTAGGGGTAGATTAATATCAGAATTATTCCAATAAAACATAAATGAGTCCCATTGTGAGTATACCCCAAACAAAACCCAACCATATTAACTAAATATTATGGGATAACATCAACAAAAACAATAGAATTTTAAGGAGCTGGCATGGCTGCATAGTTGGTTCACACGGTTTGGGAAACCGCGAGTTAACTGTGCGGATCATTCTATCCAAAGAGGAAACTTCACACAGTTTCCTTGGCGAAGGATCATGGACGTGCAGAGACCATGCATTAGCTACTGTCTCTTATCACATGGTCCCCTGGGTGGGCACATGTTTACTTCTAACCACGTACAAACTATGCACTTCAACCTGCCTAACCCAAATTTTAAACTTTTCTCCAAAAACACAAGGGAACCCAAAGGGGAAAACACAACTCAGGGTACGACATGGGAACAAGGTAATCCCACCTCTTTCCACCAACTGTGAGAAATTGGAACAAGACGACGACACCAGAGGTTTAAACTATTCATATCTTTCATATTGAGGATATGACCTTGACCAAAAGTTTGAACGACTCTAGGATTTCCCCTAACTACGCGCCAGCTTCTCTCCGGGGCCTATGGCTGGAGCTCAATGGATTGAAGCATATTCATCCTTGTAGTTAGGATTTGGAAACCCCTAAACTGAAAATATTCTTCCAGTTCCAAAAACAATTATACTGTAATCTCAGATGGTCTCATTGAGACATGACGCACTTCAAACCCGCTTTTCCCCAACCCATCATTTTACCAAAACAAGAACTTAGAGGATGCACACACATCACCCCTTTTTTTCTTCGGATGCTAAACAGCAGAATGAAAGGACATATAGAAACATATTCCTCTAGAACATTGGATTTATAATTTCCTATATGGAGACACACATCCAACAAAAAAAATAGTGACTCTCATAAGATTTCACAATCTTCACCCTTATAGTCAAATGAACACCTGACATCGCAAGGCATCACCAAACATAACCATTGTGGATAAAAGAAAACACAAAGAGAGGGACCTTTTACTAAGTCCAAAATAGCACATGATTCCATAAAGTGTCCATAATAGCCACTCTTGGCCAGATCTTGCACACCGGTGGCCTAACATGAACTCTTGATTCAATGAGACTGACGAAAGACCCAGAGGCCCTTTAAGACATCATTCTACACTGACAACTATGAACTTCATTGACCTTAGACAACTTAGGAAACATAAGAAACTAAGGTCTATTTCAACCTCCCACAAACACTCTCGCACTATAGGGAGATCTGCATAATTGAAAAAGAAGAGGGGTAAAAACAATCTCCAAACCTTAAAAATAAAGTCCTTATGTTGATCAACTGGAGGATCATCCAACGGTGAATCACTATAGGCCAAACATGAATCATACATTAACACATTATGGGGGCATACCCTGGCCTACAGGAAAACCCAAGGACAAAACCAAACTGGTCATTTGGTCACAAAAGACCACAAACCTGAACCGAACACATGATGGGAGCCACCACATTGGCCTCCCAAACTTTTCCTCAAAAGAGACCACTGATCGACACTTCATTCCAACTTATAAATGAAACACCAAACCAAAACATCGTTCAAACAAGAGGGGTTATTGAACTCGAAACATCCCACAATAATAATCCTGAAAACACATAATCCATACCACCCAACCATACATTATCAAAACACAACACATTCCTTCAAAAAAAATTATTTAAAAAAAACAGTGTTGGTGGGTTGCGCATTTACCAATGGTATCTCATGATCCTCACACATGCATGTTTACATTCCACACTAGGAACCCACCTCATATCCATCCATATTCCCAAATAAACCTATGCATGTGGTCACCCTTGAGAGCACCAATTACCAAAAATCAAACCTTTCCTCTTTTAAAAATAAAAACTTTAACCACAATTTTCCTTTCTCAAAAACACTAACCATAATATCAATACAAAATTTTTAATCTCACAAACCAATTTAGAAAAGAATGAATAATTCAATAAAAGCACATCTCCATGCCTTTCACAATTATTTCAAAACATTTCAACCCATTTCAAAACACTTCTAATTTCATGAAAAACACCATTTCATAAATCGCCATTTAATTAAGAACTCAACTCTTCTCATTTCAAGACAAGGTTCTAAAAGTTCATAATTTTTTTTTTCAGTAGTAACCAAACCCAAAATCCATATTCAACCCCCACACAAAAATTCTAGAACACTTAATTCAATCCAAAAAACTTTTCCATGGTTTAAAAAAATTCCACTAGAAACATATTTTCAAAACCCCAATTAACAAAGTTCATACTTTCAAAAGAGGTATAAACACATAATTTAACCATTTGAAATAATTCTAAAATTTCCTTTATAGACTTTAAAAAAAACCATTTTCACTTTACTAGAAAATAACTTCACAAAAATTCACACTCCTTAATGTGAAGTCATTTTTTTTGCTTAAAAAAAACATGTTTCCAAGATTCCAAAACAAAGAGACACAAGACAATGTGAGAGGAAACTAGTTTCGGTGGGTGACTTGGACATATGGTTGGCAGCCATATTCCAATCACTTCTCCGTCACCGAGAGTATTCTATGGAAATATCCACAGCTCCACATGGCTTGCCAGGCCCTGCGAGCTCACTGAGATTATTCGCCCAACTCTCTTTTCATTTCCCATAGTCATCATTAAACCATGAAAACCAAATGAATCAGATAAATCCATAAATCCCCCAGGGACTTGAATCTCGTCCTGAGGTGTGCTGTCCAGGCACACTACCCATGACTGAAATGTCAAGTCCCGACAATCCTAGCTCTAGACTATCCTGACTCTTCCCCAAATAACATGACCCAAGGAGTGAACCTCCTCTGATACCATTTTGTCACGAACCGAATCTGGTCGCCACCAAAACTGGAAAAAATCCAGACCGTGACATGACCCAAAGGGCGTTCCCTATCCCCACGGGCTGGCACAAGTGCCCGGGTATCATTTATTTTTGTTTGGGAACGATTTACCCGAATATGAAGGCATAAAACATTAAAAACAATCAATAAACTGAATCTGAAAAATGTAAACCAAACGATGTTTACACAAAAACCAGAACTGAATACATATGTTTAAAGACACTAAAAGTGGTATAAAAACAAATAATGAAAACATAATGAAATCCCCATGGACTCCACACGACAAGGGGGTCATCACCCACAAACCTTCTCCGCAACTCCGCCCCAACATTGAGGACTAACACCCTGAACTGTCATCGCCCATATCCTTCCCTTTACCTGAGTCAAGCATAACAAAGTCTACTTACACCCAAGGGGTGTAAGTAGGGTGTGAGCCTAAGCCCAATAGGGTACCACCCAATGATTCCAAAGTGCATTCAATATAAGGTGAAGAAGCAAACATTTTTAATTAGTAAAGAAAAACGACGATGAAATTCCAAGAAATACAACTTTCATTTAAAAGAAAATTTTTCAAACTAGAATTTCCAGAATGTTAACATATCTAAATGGAAATGATAGATACTGTAATGTACTGAAAAAAACACCCAAATACATGGGTAAATACTAAAAATCCAGTGAGCAACAAACCAGGAACACCCCTAGGCACTAGGTTGTCTCGGGCCCTATGTACCTCGTACCTCGGTGTAAAGAAACCATAGTAAAATCCACTCTCATGCACGAGCCACTAGTAGGGATCATACCCACAACATAGTGGTTTACAATCATCATCCATATAGTTTAGTTAGAGTTGTCGTTATCCAAATGCTAAGTGAAACAGGGACAACACCCATCCGGTCCACTAGTCGTACTAGTACAAATCCGCCCACCTAAGTACCCGGGCTTCCCCTTTTGTGATCAAACAATTTCAGCATGCAACATAAATCCATTTTCAAATAAAATACCACTACTGGTCACACACAATAAATACAGTATCTATCACATTTTTATACCACTTAAAACACACAATAAAACACTTTGATTTGTAATAAAACAATTCTTCAAAATCACGTAGTGTCTTGCACAAAAAAAACTCCTTGAGAACACAAATTGCACACTATGTGCACATTTTTGAATTAACAAAACATAAATGGAATCCCAATACATTTAAATTAAAACAACAAATCATTTTTTTTGGGAGGCCTCATATGGTTCAAGAAGTGACATCATTGTAAAACCTCCATTTTTACACAACACGGCTCTTAGAAATTCATGTGTTTAACAAACACCATTAAAAACAAATTTCACAGCATCAAACACATGGAAAAATCATCAAAACAGTATTTTCAGTCCTATTACAGTTCATTAAAATCAACTAATTACTTATAGGTCAGCCCAAAATGAACCAATAAAATATTTGAATGAAAAGCCCCCAATCTCACCAAAAATGGAACTTAAAATTCATTTGCATTATAAAAGCAACTAAAACCAATTTTTACAGAAACATTCAAGTGAAATAAACATTAAGGTACCATGAACATAGCAAGCTAATTCACAAAAATTTCACACACAATGGAATCACCTACCAAAACCAAGGAAACCCTTGAATCTCCGTGCGAAATTCAAATCACACCCCTGCCGCACCAAGAGACAACTAGATCAAACCTAAAACCACATAAATTGGCCACTAAATCCAAAAGTTAAACCCTAGGTTTTAAAACCTGGTTTCTAGACATTATTAAACTCAATTATAACCAAAGATACCCAAAGAACAATGCGTTAGACCCAAAGTAATTTGAAAGAGGAAAGGAAAGGGCTCATTTACTTGAATATCTTGAAGTATTCACTCCAAAACACCAGTAGATGAAATTTAAAAAATCCAAAATTTAGGTTTCGTACGCACAAGATGTATTAGGTCATTTAGAAACTGGAATGGTTGAAAAATATCGAGAATTGAGAGAGTTATGAAAGAAATACTTTACCTCTTCAAATCTGGGCGATTTGAGGAACCCTCTGACGTTCGGCATCAAATAGAGATTTACCAGAGCTTCAAAGAGGTTGGAGAGGGAATGGTCGTGAGACTGGGTGCATTGGGGTTGGGCTCCACTTGGAATCACCGAAAAATCCCAACAATTAGAAAAGTTATAACATAATAAACATTTATTTTTAAAACAGGAATTGGGCTTTCGGGCTGGCCCAACCCCTTAGATAAAAACCAGAATAAACCCTGGTTATGGATTTATAAAAGCTCCAAATTGAAATGGTGGTATTAATAGGTCAGGGGAGGTCATTTGGAAAGTTTAATGGGTGAAAAATATTAAAAAATGAAAAAGTTATAAAAGAAACAAAATTGGTTTTTAAATCTGGAATTGGGCTCACGGTTTGGCCCAATTAATGAACACTCTCTCATTCCTCCATAAAAGATTGGGAACCCCCCCAAAACAAAGAATAAATGGAAATTAAATGAAATTTACCTTTAAAATAAGTCATGGGTGTGACAATTTGATATCCCAATCTTTCTTCAAGAGAGCTCTTTAATAATAAAATTTGTGTAAAATTGGGTGCAACAAAATTTTGGATCCGTTGTTGGGGAACAATGTAAGTCACCATAAAAACTCATTCTATTATCCCCTATTTCTATTTTCTCACCAATTTCTCTTATCTTTCCCCTTATATTATATTGTGTCATTATAATAAAAATTCCAAATTTCTATCTACTACAATCATGTATCTTCAACATTTACCCAACTTAAACTTTGGATTTAATAAAATTGGAAATCAGTATAGGAAATCCAATAACATAGTAAATTTATTATGTTAAACTTTACAATAATACCCCACACCCTATGAAATGTATAATGATTAGGATAATGAATGATTATGTTATAAAATTCCATCCATATCTATGATGGCTAATGAGATCAATATTATGGAATGAAAAGATGTTAAAACACCTACCCAGTAAAATCCAACCAAAACTATTGAGCACTTTTGTGAAAAATTGATAAACATAAGATAGAAGTATCATTATTTAGATTAGAACTAAAAATTCTTAAAAAAATTACAGAACTTATCCCCATTCTTGTAGCCCCTTCCTAAACATTGATAGAAGAATATTTTTACATAAAAAATATCAAGAAAAAACTAATACCAGGGTATATTTCCTTTAGTTGTAAGAATAAATACAAACCTAAAATAATTATTCCCAAACCATTACAGGCATAAGGATCATATGCGAATTTTAAAAACCCTACCTTATAATATAAGAAATTAGAGATGGAAAATGATGTTAATTTTCTAGTTAATATTGAATGTAAACCTGCAAAATTAACAAAAACTATTAAAGTGAATATAAATAATGATGAAATTGATTTTCTTTATACACATGAGGAAAACATGTATCCATGGTCTAAATCTATTTTAGATGGATCTATTTATGATTTTTTAGAAATTTCAATCATTGAAACCATGGTTGAAATCAAAAACATCATGTCCATACCAATTCCCAACAATTATTTAGAAAATTTAGTGGTTGTAACTATTGGATAGAATTATATAAAATATACACAAGAGGGTGCTGAATTGTATATTTTAAAATATCTTCGCATAATCATGATTTTTCCTTTTATCTTTATATCAAATATTTAGGTTGGAAAAATAAATATCCCAAGATGCACGATGTATAGTGGTTAGGGAAATAGAAGGTCCCTAGTCCACTCCACCAATGCTATACTCCATGAGCTTGGTGATTTTCACTATCTAGTCCTCTTATCAACAGACCACACCACAATTGAGTGCTGGAAGCTAACACCATTACAATCTCATGGATAAACAGATCCTTCTGGTTCATATACAGAACTGAATACACACCTTAGTACGAGAATCTGGTAATACAAAATAGAAGAGTTTTTGTTTGAAAAAATACTTTCCCATTTGTTCTTCATAGTGACAACAGAAAGTAATTGACAATAGATAGATCATAGTCTTCAAAAATGATGATGTTTGGGAAAAAGAAGTTCAGAGCTGATCCAGATACAGTAGATCATGAAATGTCATTCGTAACTTTAACAATAGTTTATTCACAAAAATATATTTGATGTAGATCTATAAATCTTCCATCATTTTTCTCCTTCTTCAGAAAATATAGCTTTGTCTCTCTTCGTAACAGAGGATCTATAGATTTTTATTGTCTCTATTTTTCCCTTTTTTATATTCTTCATTGTTGTTCAGAATTTATTGTATATTGTATCTTTTTATATCATATATATATTTTTACATATATATAATAATGACGAGAACTTCTTATGAAAATTTAGATCCACAAAAGTCTCCTATAGAATCATGATATTCAAAAAATTTATTAGCAGAGAAGTCGTAACTCCCCTAAATATTTAGTATGCAAATATCGTCTTTAATTGATCCTTTAAATCACAAATAAACGGCTTTGAATCAGTCAAATACTCACTTTAAATTTGGTCTTTTAATACAGGTTGAAATCATCCTGATAATTTACATAAATACTGTTACATTAATAAAGTCGTAATTTAAACATTCTTCATCAAACGTTGGGTTGAACTGCATAGCATACATTCTCTGAACATAAGGATCACAAGGTAAGGTACACAACATAAGGATGATATCAAACATTTCTCTTTAATTCTCAAACTTACAGTATATAATCTATACTTTTCAATCAAATTTATTGTTGTTAATAAAAGTATGGTTGATGAACCATACTTTTATCTTTATCTCTCAAATGTATGGTTGTTTAAAAAAGTAAGATTGATGAACCATAAATTTAAGAAAGAAACTTATCATTCCATAATTTTATGATTTTCTAAATGTAATATTCCATTCCAAAAGAAAGGTTCCTTTCAAAACTATGGTTCCTTCCAAATGTATGGTTCCTTTCCAAACGTAAGGTCCCTTCCCAAATGTATGATTCCTTTCCAAATGTAAGGTTCTTTTATAATTTACTGATAACGTATGGTTTTTTAACAATAATTTTCTCATATCTCATAGAGTAAACACCACATTCCATCCTTCCGCTACGCTTCTCTACATAGGGTAAGAACATTGTTTCCAAAACACTCTAAAAATAGTTTTTGAATGCTTTATCAATTTATTCTTATTGTTAAAATACTTAAATATTTTTTCCAGAAATAAGAATTTAACAAATATTAAATTATTGAAATTCACATAATGTAAAATCAATAGAAAAACAAATAAGGGTATTTGTGAGCATAAAAATCATCATAAAGAGATAGAGTGTTGTTCTCAATAATCTCTCCCTTATTAATAATAAAACTATGTATTGTTGAAAACAATACTTGCTCAACAATCTCCCCCTTTTGATGATAACAAAAACCATAAAATAGCCAATGAAATTAACATACAAAATTAATTACATATAGTTTTTAATTTTTCAATGATAAATACAATATTTAATTTCAAAAAATTATTTTAATAAAAATACATATTCATAAAAAGTAAAAAAAACATAAAATACAATGTTATATTTAACATAATTTATCACCCTTAAAGGATTAAGATAATACTTAACATTTCTCCCCCTTTTGATTAAAAAGTTCAAAGTAAAATTTTCAAAAAATTAAAATAAAATTTTGTGTTTATCCTAATTTCTCCCCTTTTTTGATTTAAAAATTAATGATAAAATAAGGAATATAACACATTTTAATGTAGCACTAAACTTAAGTAAATGAAATTATAAACTATTTATCAATATGTGAATCGGGATTACTAGCATTTATATCATAGATAGTACAGAAAAACAAATTAAAACACATGAAAATGAGATTTCAATATATTTAATTAAAAATAGAATTAGATGTCCAGTAATGAAAAACAACAAGAATCAAGATTGGGTAAGGGTGTGAGAAAGGGTTCATCTCTTCTGAACTATTTCCTTGATCTCTGCAAATTATTCCCTTAATATTCCCATCAATTCATCTCCCAACTAGATAATTAGATCTCTGTTGTCCTTAGTCAAATGAATATCTTCAAGTAGATTCACTCTGAAAAACTCATGAAGCCTTTGTTCTTTCTCTATAAAAAGAGTCAACTTGTCTGTGAACTGAGTCAGCACAGTTCTAATTTCTAGTTCACTTGAAGTCAACTGATCAACTAGAATCTTCTGATTATCTAACAACACTGACAAAAAATCACTGTTTCATTGTAATTCTTGCACTTTGGCATTCATATTCTCCATGACCACTGTTATATCTGGAAATCTTATGATTAAATTAGGTGAATTACATGATGTACTAGCCTCACTAGTTCTAATAGAGGAAAACTATTGATCTCTGAATGATCTAAACTCTATTAAATCTTTCTTCATAACCATCACTGATTTCATCTTTGCAACTTCAATTATCATTTTTTACTTAAAACTTTCATCGTCATGTTTAGAGACAGTACTTTCTTTTAGCCTTTATAATTATAAATTTTTCTTTTCTAAGGCTCTCTATAAAGTAACATTCTCTTTTTCAGCTTCAATCAACTTTCTATTTAGTTCCTCCATATCTGCATTTACTGAGTAATAGGTAACCTGTGGTTGATTATCATTTTCAGCTACAACTTGATGCAACAACACTAGTGTAAAGGATTCAGCATCTGATCTTATGTCATCCCTTCTCTGTACTGGTTTCTCAACAGATTTTTCTTCCAATCCTTTATCAGACTCATCCATAGAAAAATCCTCATTCAATACCTCTATATGAATCTAAAAATCGTTATCTTATTGGTTTCCAGTTACTGGAGGTTGCTCCTCATGTGCATCATTTGCATGTTCTTCCTCTATCTAGATTTTCCAAAACAATATTTTCTTGATCAACTTTTATTTGATCAATTTGTGTTTGATCCACTTCCTCTCCTTCACTAAGAACTATCTCAGTTATATTTTTTATCTATGCCACTGTTTTTATCACTTCCTGAGAAAATATTTCTTGCTCTACTGGAGGATTTACCTTATTTTGAGAAACTTCTCCATGTAGCATCTCTTCAACTGCATCTTCTATCACAATCTTATAGTGTAAGAGATTACCATATGCTAAAACATTCGATGTTATAGTAGGATTGTCAACAGGATTAAGATTCTTGGTCTGTTTGAATTTAAGTCCTTCCTGACTTCCTTCTTCAGGTGTATCCACGTCATCAAACCTAATTCTTCTTGATACAACATTGAATCTTGATTCATCTTGTCCTTCCTTTGATTTTACTGGTTGGGCATGTGCAATTTCTTCATCCTCTTATGCCCCTACAGGCAGCAGATTTCCTTTGATTATGCTCCTGAAATATCCAATTTTTAACAATGTACCAGCATTGATGATATTGCTATGGTGGAATCTCACTCGAGCATCCATCAGTCTTATCATATCCTTCTTAAATAAGATCTTTGAGATGAATAGTCAAAAATGATAGAAATTCATTCTTGCCTCTAGTTGGCAATAGTTACTGAGATACCTCACCATTTATCTCATAAAGTTCAAATTAATATCACTTAATAGAAAAAATATATAATAAATATCTTGATAATTAATATTTTCCATTTCAGACATCCTAGGTGAAATACTAGTTTTCAAAAACATAACTAATTTCTTTTGGTCTGGTTCCAATTCCTTCAAAAACATCTTCTTGATATTAGTTGATCTAAATAGAAATGACCTAATATATTAATATTTATGTACATTATCACCAATATTTTTCAAATCAAAATGATAAACTCCCTCATGTGGGAAGTTTAGAATTTTTTCAATTTCTATAGATGATATTGAAAAATCTCGATCCTTAATCTTAGCGATTATTTAATCCTCATAATTTCCCAGACTAAATAGTATAGACTTAAAGAAATTACAATGTTCCAACTCATATAGAAACATTGTATAATCTCCATTAAATGTCAGTTCAATGTTCTACAAGGATCGGGATTTCTTTACCATCATGTTTATCTGTTAGAGCCATTTCAGATCTATGACTTTTCCTTGAAAATAATTCTCCCAACTGAGCACTGCCTCTTCGCAGAGCTACACTCTGGCTCATCGGTTCTCTTGGTCTTTTCCATTTTTGTCGAAAATCTCAGAAAGTTCAAAATGACTAGGGTTTCGAAGGATCAGGTGTGGGAAAGAAGAGTGGTAAAAGTTTTCGAGGTTGCGAAGGGTTTTGAGAAGATGAATGAGTTTGGAATTCGAATCGGTTTCTAACATCCTTGATTCTCATGTCATTACGTATATACTAATCATTGCATAAATTTTAAAAAAAATTAAAATTTCATGCTGAAAAAAATATATATATAAAAAATATTCTATTTGAAAAAAAATATAAACTATTTTTAAAAAACTAATAATCAAATAAATAAAAAAACTACTTAAAATTAAATAAACCTAACTCCCTATAATAAATTCAAACCTTGCATTGGTAGGTGGTTTCATAAAAATGTCATCTAATTGAATTTTTGTATTAAGAAATTCTAAATTTATATACTTTTTATGAACATGGTCTCTTAAAAAGTGATGTCTAATATCGATATGATTAGTCTTAGAATGATTAATAGGATTTTTGATATATTTATAGAACTTGTATTATCACATAAAATAGGTGTAATATTAAAATTTATTCCAAAATACATAAAGTGTTTTTCATCCACCAAACTTGTGCACAAAAACTTCCAGTAGATACATATTCTGCCTTGGCTGTTGATAGGGAAAATGGGTGTTATTTCTTACTACACCATGATACTAAGGATTTTCCTAAAAAGTGACAAGTTCCTGAGGTGCTTTTTCTATCTAATCTACAACTTTCAAAGTCTGCATCTAAATATTAATTTAAATTAAAATCATACGTTCTTGTATAGAGAAGATATTGAAAAACAGTTCCTTTTAAATATCTAAAAATTCTTTTAACAACAGTTAAATTGGATTCTTTAGGATTTGATTGAAATATTTCACCATGACATACTGAATACATTATATCTGGCCAGCTAGTAGTAACATATAATAAACTACCAATCATACCTCTATATAACTTGTTGTCAACCGATTTCCCAATTTCATCCAAATCAAGTTTTTTATAAGTACACATAAGAGTCGTATATGTCTTTTTGTTTTCAAGTCCAAATTTATTTATTAAATTAATTATGAATTTTCTTTGATTAAAAACATTTTCAAAGTCTTTTTAAAAAAATTGATGTCCTAAAATGAAATGTAATTCTCCCATCATACTCATTTCAAATTCTTTTTGCAATAAATTTTAAAACTCATGACAAATAATTTTATTTGTTGAACCAAAAATTTCATCATCAATATAAATTTGAACTAATAAAATATTAGAATTTATAGATTTCGTAAATAGTGTTGGATCTTCCATTCCAAAAGTAAAATCATTTTTCAAAATAAAATAACTTAATCTTTCTTATCAAGCTCTAGGTGCCTGCTTATAACCAAAAATTTCTTTAGTAAGATTAAAAACAAAACCTGGATTTTATGAATTTTCAAAATCAGGAGGTTACTCAACATAAACTTCCTCCAATAAATAACCATTTAAAAAGGTGGACTTAACATCCATATGAAATAATTTAATGTTTATATGAGATGCATAGGCTAAAGTTATTCTAATTGCATCTAATATAGCTACAGGTGAAAAGGTCTCATCACAATATATACCGTTTTCTTGATTATATCTTTTATCTACTAGTCTTACTTTATTCCAAGTTATCATTCCTTGATCATCTTGTTTATTTCTAAAGACCCATTTCATTCCTATTACTGGATAATTCGGTGATCTTTCAGATAATTTCCGAACATCAATTCTTTTGAACTGGTTTAATTCTTCTTATATTGCTATCATCGAACTTTCATAAACTAAGGCTTCTTCTATAGTCTGGGGTTATAATTGGGATAGAAAGGTAGAAATCTTAACAATATTTCCTATATTCCTTCTAGTTTCTATTTTTATGTCTAAGTATCCTATTACAGTATCTAATGGGTGATTATTTAGGGTTCTTTACTATCTAGGTAGTACACTTATAGGTTCTTTAGTGTCATGTTCTTCTAGACTGGACTGAATTTCATTTATATCTTTTTTAAAATCATTTTTATTTTCTCAATTATTATGTTATCATTAGAGTCTGATTCATCAATTTTGTCTTTCCTTTTCTCAAAGGGATCAAATTTATCAAATTTTACATGAACTGATTCTTCAAAAAGCCTTGACTTTTTATAAAAAACTCTATAATATTTTTAAGTAATAGAATATCCTTTAAAAATGACTTCATCAGATTTGGGATCAAACTTACCATTATTTTTCTTGGGGTTTATGTTGTAAACCGTTCATCTCAAAAAATTAAAGTAATTTACTTTAGGTTCTCTGTTATTTCTGAGTTCATAGGGTGTATTTTTAAAAATTGGTCTAATTAAAACTCTATTCATAATATAGCAGGCTATAATTATAGCTTCTACCCAAAAATAGGTAGGAATACTATATTCATTTAGCATAGTCCTATCCATTTATTGAATATTCATATTTACTCTTTCAACAATTTCATTTTGTTCAGGTGTTCTTGGTATAGAGAAGGTGTGTTTAATACCCATATTTGAGCAAAAGGAATTGTATTCTAGATTCTCAAATTCTCCACTATTATCACTTCATAATGATATTATTTTAAAATCTTTTTCATTTTGAACAGCTTTTCAAAAACATTCAAATATTTTAAAAGCTTTATTTTTGTATTTTAGGAAGAAAATATAAGTAAATATAGAATAGTCATCAACTAAAACATATACATATAATTTACCAGCCAAGCTTGCTACTCTTGAAGGTCCAAACATATACATATGGATAAGTTCTAGAGGTTTAGATGTTGAAATTTTGTTAACTAATTTGAAGGATGATTTGTGATGCTTTCCAAGTTGACATGAATCACAAAATATATCACTTTAAAACTTGATACTAGGAAAATCAGAAACTAATTGTTTCTTAGATAACTTATGTAAAGCATATACATTGAAATTCCCAAGTCTTCTATGGCAGATCCACAACTCATTTCTCTTAGCAGTTAAGCAGTTTACTTGTTTTTTAGACAAGGAATTTAAATCTAAGGTATACACATTATCGGTTTTGGGTGTCCTAAATTTAAGAAATTTATCTTTGAAAACAGAACAGTAGTTGTTAGAAAAATCAACTATATAACCACCATCATAGAGTTGAGTGATACATATTAGATTGTGTTTCAGTCCTTGTATATAAAGTACTTTGTTGATTGATATAGTTTCTAGATCTCTAAATGTTCCAATGCAAATAATCTTACCTTTGGAATTGTCACCAAATGTGACTAGTCCTCCATATTTTTGTGTTAAATATTTGAAATTCGATGAGTTTCCACTCATATGCACTGAGAAGCCACTATCCATATACCATCTGGAAGTTCTTATTCTATCACCTGCTTCATGCAAAGGAATTTAAACAGATTGTTTTGGTACCCTTATTCTATTGGGTCTAGATGTGTTATCCGGTAAAGATCTAGGAATCCAGACTTGCTTTGTTTTTATAAAATCAATTACATCATATAAATTTTTTTAGATAAAGGCTTTCTTTATTCCGCTTATTTGTGGTTTCCTTAAGTAACAATTCTTAAATATATGTCCTTCTCTTCCACAGTATTAACTGTTTAATATTTTTGTACTGGGCACAAAGTAATTCTTGTATAGTTTAGGTTTTTCACCTTTACTGCCAATTATATATCTTCCCTTTTTAATCACATTATTTTTAAGAATTTAATTCAGTTTATTTTCTACTTTTTTTAAAATAATAGATGCACTTTTATATGTTTCTACTTCAGTTTGCAGTGTTTTTATTTTAGCTTCCTCATCTGTATTGTTTGTATTTATTGAGTTATGTTTTTTCAGTAATTGCTGATGTTTTTTTAGCATTGTTTCTATTTATTTTAAAATATTATTGTGAATATTTTTTAAACACTTGTGTTTCTTAAGTAAAGAATCATATTTTTCTATAAGAATTTTGTAGTAGGTAGCAAGTTTTTCATTTTCATAGTTTGATTCAGAACTAGAATCAGAAGAATAATAGGATTGTAACTCATCAATTATTTCCATAAAGAACATATTAGCTTTAAAATATGATTCCTCCTTTTATGAATTATAATTTGATGAGATTCTAGAGTCTTCAAATACACTCCATGTAGATTTTATTTTCTTTTTCTCTTTCTACTCATAATTATTTCTCTTGAAGAATTTCTTCTTCTTGTATTCCTTTAATTGTGTACAATCAGGTCTAATATCACCATGTTTCTTGAACTCATAGAACCTAACTTCATTTTCATATTTTTTTAAAGTATTTCTGAAACCATTCATCTTTATATAAAACTTAACGAATTTTCTGGCTCTCTGAGCCAGTTCCTCATCTGAATTTAATGAATCAGAACTTTCTGACTTCACCCTTGATTCCTTTTTCTTCAGCATTCTTCTTTTACTTTGTGATGACACTTTTAAGGTAGTGTCTTCTCTCTTGATCAAAATATTATTCTCATTTTCTTCATCTGGTATCTCAACTTTATATATCATGATATTTCCTATTAACTCTCTCATTGTTAAATCTTTTACTGTAGATGATTGTCTGATTTCAGAAGAAATTCAATTCCATTGAGTTGGAAGTACTCTTAGTACTTTCAAGGATTAATCAGCTTTATTGATTGGATCTCCCAAATAAGTTATATTACTGAAAATATCTTTCTATATTACATTCATTTCAGTGATGCTCTCTTCTTTAACCATTCTTATTATGTCGAATTTTAGCATAGCAGTAGCATACATCATCTTTCTTACATTGTCAGTTCCTTTATAAGAAATCACAATTATCTCAACATTTTATACATTTTAGGACACTGAGATAATCTATTAAAATTGTATAGTCCTAGACCACATATGATTTCATTCATATCCATATAATTCATCTAATACTTAGCTTCTACAGCTTCACTCCATGTTTCAGGTTTCTCTCATATTTCATAAGGAGTTAGTATCTTTGAGTAGACTCTGTATCCGAGGTTTTTCAAATAAATTATCATTATTGATTTACAGCATCCATAATTCCCACCATTGAAGTATGGATCTCTGACCATAAACATTTCTTCTCTTATATCATCCATCTTGATCTGAGTATAATCTTTTAAAACTTTTAGCTTGTTATAGCTTTAACAAAATCTCCCCCTCTAATACCAATTTTTGGATCTGGTTATACCAAATATACACAAGAGGGGGTGAATTTTGTCTTTTAAAATTTCTTCGCATAATCTTGATTTTTCCTTTTATCTTTATATAAAATATTTAGCATTGGAAAAATAAATAGCACGGGATGCATGATTTATAGTGGTTAGGGAAACAGAAGGCCCCTAGTCCACTCCACCAATGCTCTACTCCACGATCTTGGTGATTTTCACTATATGGTCCTCTTATCAATAAACCACTCCACAAATGAGTGTAGGCAGTTGACACCTTTACAATCTAAAGGCTAAACAGAGGCTTCTGGTTCATATACAAAACCAAATATACTACTTAGTATGAGAAGCCAGTTACTCAAAATAAAAGAGTATTTGTTCAAAAAAAATACTTTCCCATTTGTCTTCACAATCACAATAGAATGCAATTGACAGTAGATGGATCTTCATCTTCAGAAATGATGATTATTGGGTAAAAGATGTTCTAATTCGATCTTGATGTATTAGTTCTTTAAATTTCATTCACAAAATTAATAGAAGTTGATTCACAAAAAGATATTCGATGTGGATTAGTAAATCTTCAGTCGTGTTTCTTTTTCTTCAGAAAACAGTGCTTTTTTCCCTCTTCGTAATAGCAGAACTCTAGATCTTGATTGCCTCTATTTTTTATTTTGTATATTCATCATTTTTGTTCAGCAGGTCTTGTATATTTTATCTTTGTATATCACATCTATAATTCTAAATATATATAATAACGATGACCACTTCTTCTGAAAATTTAGATTAAAAAAGTAGCCATTATAATCGCAATATTCGAATGTTTGAATTGCAGAGCAGTTGTAACTCCCCTGAAAATTCAGAATGAAAATCTCCTTATAAATTGAACCTTTGAATCACAAATAAACGACTTTGAATCAGTCAATGACTCACTTTAAGTTCAGGATTTTAATCTGTCTTGAAATCATCCTGATAATCTTCATAGATATCGTTGGTTTAATAAAGTTGTAATTTAAACTTTCATCGTCAAACATAGGGTTGAACTGTATAGCATACATTTTATGAACTTATGGTTCACAACGTATGGTTCAAAATGTATGGTTGATCTCAAATGATTCTCTTAAATTCTCAAATATATGGTATATAATCCATAATTTTCAATCAAACGTACAGTTGTTCAATAAATTATGGTTGATGTACCATACTTTTATCATTATCTTTCAAATTTATGGTTTTTTTTCAAAAGTATGGCTAATGAACCATAATTTTAAGAAACAAACTTATCATTCCATACTTTGTTGATTTCTCAAGCATAAGATTCCTTTCCAAATATATAGTTTCTTTCAAACATAAGGTTCCTTCCAAACATAAGGTTCCTTTTCAAATGTAAGGTTACATCCCAAATGTAAGGTTCCTTTAAAAATGTAAGGTTTCTTTATACTTTTCTGAAATCTTATGGTTGTTTAACCATACTTTACGGATATCTCATATAGTAAAAACTGCATTACATCCTTACACTACGCTTCTCAACATAGGGTATGAACACTATTTCTAGAACTCGCTAAAAACGATTTCTAAATTCTTTAGCAATTTATTATAGTTGTTCAAATACATAAATATTTCTTCTAGAAATAAGAATATAAAATGTCACGAACCAACCAGGGTCGACCCCGAAATGGCCACCCGAGATGGTCAATGACATGACAGGGCTTAGGAGTACTTGGGCATGATGACTTCTTGTGACCCATCTTGCCACACTGATAATACACGAAGATATCTCGCTCTGAATATGTTGATGAAAGATCCCGAGGCCTTTTGATTCTATGACCTACTCTATCTACTTTTGATCGCTTACTCATATTCTTATCGGAAGTCTCCCCATTATTCTTAATAATTGAAGGACAGAGGACCACTTCGAGCACTCCCACCATCATGGCTTCGACATGAAAACTTGTCTCACTACATCGGCAAATGAAGTTACATTGGGTGCCGACACCTTCGACTGTAGATCAGGGTAGAGACCCTCCTTGAAGCGTTGAGGCTTCATGGAGTCATCTATGACATACCCTGAATCACAAGGAACTAGCTCAAAAAAGTGCTGGAAATATTCCAACATGGATCTGTCACCCTGCAGCAAATAACACATCTCCATCCTTTTTCTCACTCTTTTTTCTTCAGAGAAATACCGACGAATGAACAAAGCCTTGAAAAACTCCCAGGTAAGCTCTTGACAGGGCTTGTTCCGATACTTCGACTTCCACCATATCCACATTGAACCTTCAAGAATGAAAGTTACAAACTTGACCTTCAATGACTCGGGTAACTCAATGAGGTTAAAGTCCCTTTCAATCTTCCACATCCACTCCTCTACTACGGAAGGGTCTACTTGACCCTAGAAGAGAGGTGGATCTAGCTTCCGAAACTCAAACATAAAATCCTTAGGTTGATCGACCATACAATGATCACCCATCGAGGCTTCAAAGGGATAAACTCTAGAAAAGAAAGTCAAAAAACCAATCAAAGCCAAAACAATAAATAAAATCTTCAAAAATCAAACACTGCATAGGTGACAAGCTATAAACACAAGGAAATAAGTTATAACAACATCATAACTTCCCTTTTCAAAACGTTTTTAATATTAAACAAGATTGGTGGGTTAAACCATTTCCATTAGTATTCTTTAGAGTCTCACTCACATGCATGCCTCCGTGCCACCCTGGCATCCATTCGCCATACCAGACATCCATCCACATTCCCACATATCACAATGCATGTGAGCACCCCTAGGAACAACAAGGCCAAAACAAAACAACTTCATTTTTCCAAAAACAAATCATCCACCCCAATTTCAGAAACAACCATTTTTTTCCTTTTAAAATCAACTTTTCCTCATTCAAAATTTTTAGAAGTCAGAAGAAACCCAAAATAACTCAAGCAGGGAACTAGCGTTTGTTGGTGACTCGACTATATGGTTGGCGGCCACATGCCCAGAATGTCACTAACACATAGAGTCTATTTGGACCATGACCCTCGCTCTACATGGCTTTCCAGGTCATGCGGCTTATGAGGACTATTGGCCTGAATCCCTTTTTCATATCCCAATAACAAAACATTCCATAAAAACCCAAAGAATCCAATTAAACCGAACTTCCCATAGAATCCTGAGGATCAGAACGAGCAAGATTTCGTGACGCTCTTTTGGCACCTACCCCTCGAGTCCCAAAAATCCTACTCCATCTACCTTGACATCCCAAATAACAAAGGTCTCTTTCAAAAGTGAGGTCCACTAAGATCTTACCTCCTTTGAAACCATTTTTTCATGAACCAACCCGGGTTGATCCTGAAATGGCCACCCGATCCGGTCCGCGACATGACCCAAGAGGCGTTCTCGATCCTCCTGGGCTAGCGATAAGCGCCAGGGCATCAAAAAAGGATTTGGGAACGATTTCTCTCAATATAAATAAATTGAGAATTAGAAAATAATACAGAGCAGTGTAGGATAAAAAATAAGTAAAGTGACTAAACAAGAACAAATAAAAATCAAACTGAACAAACACGGCATCTGAACTAACTCCGTGTGATCTCGCAGGTCACTCTCCAAATTAACGGTCAAGTGTCGCCCAAGGCGAGCTCACCCAAGATGTATCATACATAAACACTAAAACGGAAAAGAACTATAGGCATGATTATTAAAACTCAGTTGGCTAGCCTGATATCTATTCCCAATGCACTGCCTTTAAATAAAGAAATTTACTAATTTTAAGTTTGAACTAAATTATATAAATATTAGTTTTCACACACACTTTCATTTCTAAAACATGTAAAAGTCCATTAACCTTTTTAATTTAAAAACAAGTTTAATTTTTTAAAGAAATAGGTATATTTATTTTTAAAACATTTTATATGAACCATTTAGAAATCCAAACTTCAGTTATTATCCAAAAAAGAGAAACTACACATAATACACAACACACACCAAGGGAAATGGAAAAAGTGGCACACAAGGGCCAGCAAACGAACTAGACCTCTCAATCATCCACCACATACAAATAAACACTAAAAGAACATGTGTTGAACCTAGGAGATCGGGAACAATCCAGAACGTACTATACATGTGACTCATCCTAAAGGCATTCCCTAAATTGATGAAATCATAAAGCCATAATGCTCGGTAAAGCCCTGCATAGCCTAACCGAGGGGCCCAATCCCCATAGTAGCAATAACTCATTATTCCCCTACTATGGAGCCACTAGACAGTGCACAATCTAAACTAGTGCAGCAATTTTTCTCAAAAGATTCACTTACTATGTCAGGCTGTCATGTCAACACATGCAATAAAAAGGGGTGCATCCACAATGTAAATCAATCAGTCAAGAGGCACAAATATCACACTCAACTCACGCAATCAACTTACACCAATGATCACCCCTGAGTAACCCCAAAGTGAGTTTTCACAAAATAATTTATTTTATTAAAGTGCCAGATGGGCCTTCACCAACATTAATGAAAAACCCCATTTTCAAGATAACCAAAAACACTTGTTTAGAATAAATCATTTATCTTTAAAAAAATAACTACATTTGAAATTTGGTAAATTATGATTAAAGGAAAAACTTGCATTATTTGACTTTTGGGTGTCTGCTCATCATAAAAATATTTCAAGTGTCGTGTATAAAATAAACATCTCTTTTTACACCAAATAATCATTTAAAAATTAATTATCTTATATGATTTCCCATTTATTAAAAATTAATAAAACATCAAGAAATTAATAAAATCTAAATTTTACGGCGAGTACAGTGGGGGACCTACCTCGAGACTGAGATAAAATGGAAGACGCACGTCCGACACCACACAGTAACGTCCAATGTACTGTAAGAAAAACAATAAGAACTCAAAACACAAACAAAAACCCGAATTAAAGTATGAAAAACCAAGCGGTGGGAAAAAACCTTCACCTCAAAACTGAAGCATGATGACAACGCAAACTCATAAAAAAGCGCGGCGACGGTGCTCACTCAGAAACGCCTCGCGCGGGTCCTAGAAAGTCAAACCGTCCAAAAACAAAATTTAATTAATAAAACCATTAATGAAACCAAAGTAATATGTATTCATATATATATACATATATACATATATATATATATATCAAAATAAAAACATAAAAGGGGAATAAAAAAGGGCAAACCAACTGGGGGTTGCGACTGGAGAAAGACCACTGGAGGGCTGGTTGGGCAACATCGGCAGGGTGCGGTCGTTGAAACAGGAAAGCGTCGGGAAGATGGGTTGTTGCGCTCACGAGGAGAGGGTGCGCCAGCGAGGTATGTGTCTTCAGGGGTGCCCTCTGACAAGGGAGAGGGTTGTGCAAGAGTTGTCGAAGTAGGAGGGTCGCACCTCCTGGTAGAGCAGGGCCGAGGGGGTCTTGGCCGGAGGTCGCATCTAACTGCTGCGCAAAATCTGAACAAGGGGGGTCACAAGATGGGGTCGGTTGCATCGGTAGGAGAGGTCGTCGGGCTAGATGGGAAGCTGGCCGCGCCTAGGGGGGATCGCGTCGGACCGCAAAGGCGGCAACAGGGGGTGTCTTGCTGGAGACAGATGGCCAGGATGGCGAGTTCATAGGGAGGGAGGTCTGAGCTAGCGCTGCTACTAGTGGTTAAGGCTGAGGGTGGTGCGGACATGAGAGGAGGTGGTTGTGCACATGTGAGGTCAGGGTGATGTGGGCTGCAGGAGGAGGGAGCATCATCCGGGGGGTGCGCGGGCTGCTGGGTGTTGTGGCCCTATATGCTAAATGAAAGGAGGATGGCCAAGAGGTGCTGTTGTGCATGCTGGAGGTGTTGGAGGGAAGACCGACGCTGGTTCACTGCGGCAAGGAGAGGGCGTTGAGTAGGGTGCAGTGCAGTGGAAAGGAGGGATGCGGGGTGCTGGGTGTGTGTCAGCCGAAGGCGACAGTAGGGGGCATCGAGCAGGGTGTAGTGCAGTGAACAGGAGTGATGTGGGGTGCTGGGTGTGTGTTGGCCGAAGGATGTATGAGGGCAGATCCGGAGAGTGTGGTGCAGAAGAACATGAGGCCAATCACATAGGAGAAGAAGAGGCATGGGATCAAACATGTGGAAAAAATGGAAATAGAATAAGAAAGAAAAAAAGAGAGGAAAAAAAAGATAAAAAAGTAAAATGAAATAAGAAAAATAAAATAAAATAAAAAGTAAATAATAAAAAGGTAATACTATAATAATAATATTATTATTATTAATATTAGGAATAATAATAATAATTATTATTATTATTAATATTATTATCTTAATAATAATAATAATCATAATAATAATAATAACCTTAATAATAAAATAATAATAAAAATAATGAAAACACCATGTAGTTCTAGGGGCGAAGCCGCACTCCGTCGCGCTCTGCCAGTGCATCCAGTGACGTCAAACCCAAAACGCGCATTTTTTTATCGAAAACTCAAAAATATCGTCAGGGCCTTAACCTGAACCCCATCAAAAAAATATTTAATGGTAGAAAAATTATTAAATGAATTAAATTCATGGGTCTGGGTGTGACATAAAAAATATTAAATTCTTGAAATACAGAAAAAGTGAAATCATTACAATAACAAATAAGGGTATTTGTGAGCATCAAAATCATCATAAAGAGATAGAGTATAGTCCTAAAAAATCTCCCCCTTATTAATAATAAAATTATGTATTGTTGAAAAAACATTTTCTCAATAGTAACTTATACTCAAAGGGAACAAATTGTGTAGGTAAATTTTAAAAATCAAACCAAGTTCAATTTGATGCCTCTATTTATGTCTGATAGTGTTATCCAACCTGATCTCAAATTCAAGGACCATACAAATTCTCTAAATCCTTCTATCATAGGGGTTAATAAAACAATTATTTTCATCATTTAGTAATCTATTAAAGATAATAAAGATATATTTATCCATTATGTATAAATGAAGAGTAAAAAACCCATTCAATGTACCCTTTTCTATATCATGGGATTAGCCCATTCACTAGGACCAATATGATTTTCCTTTCCAATCATTCCCAACAAACTCAGTGGAGTATCAATATAAATATTTAGTAAGAAATATAAATTTTAATCCATAATATGTCCAAATTTGGTATTGGATATGTTGGGGGGTCGAAGTCAATATAATTAATTTAAATAATGTACTTTCTAGGATACAACACAACTTTTTCATTGTTTTTATTTTACTTTTCTATGTTTCTTTCTTGTTAAGGGAACCCCCATGGGGTTTTCAATGTGATATAATGTTTCTTGTGTGTGAAATTCAATAGATGAAGATTTTTAGTATTTCAGAATCAATCTCATGCTTTCAAATGTTCAAACATATCCATCAATTATAAGGCCACGGCCTTAAACCTTACTTAATCTTGAATTATTACAAGATTACACATTGAGGATCGTTTCAGGTTTATAGTTTTAGAGAATTAGGACATAACTATTACATCTCAAAAGATTACAAAGTATAAACTTTTACTAAGTTTCCATAAAATAAAAACTCTTAAAAAGAAACATGTCCAGTTCCATGTTTTAGGTTGCATGACATTCCCTTGATCCCATCCTTGACCCTATTCCACGTTAAGTCCTGTGAAAAACATTTCAAAAACTTGGGATGAGCATAAAAAGCTCAGTAAGGGATACACAAAGAATGAAAACTGTTAGTTTTTCAAAACAACAGGTAAAACATGTATACTTTATCAAAGTAATACTTTTTACCTTTTCGAAGTAGTAAAAACTCTTCACTGAATAAAAGTTCATTACTTACCCTTCTGTAACAAAAAGATTACCATAAAACCCATATAAATACCACATAACATATAAAGGTAACTTTGGACATAAACATACTTAAGTGTAATAACCATACGGTCGACTTCCACACATACTTAATGGAATATCCATACGGCCGACTTCCACACATACTTAATGCAATAGCCATACGACCGACTTCCATACCCAATGCATTGGAGGTTATAACATAACCACCCGTCCTGGTATTCATGGCACCACCTGTCATATGGTTTATCACGTAACCACCCGTAAAATGTCCAAGTACCATCATTACACATAAAATATTGAAAATATAAACCTTTCAATAACAACATTTCATTTACAATCACAATAAGTAATTCCCAGATATTGAATTAATCAATCCATTTTCAAAAACCATTTAAAAGAGATTTTTGAATCAAAGTGTCCCATACCACTTTGAAGATTTTAATGGAATTATAATTTTAAAACATTAATGTCCATATAAATAAATACTGAAAACCATTTCGAAAACATGGACATTAAAGATAAATATTTAGAATAATAAATCTTTAAAACATTTAAAACGATATTTTTGTTAAATAGTTTTTAACAAAATGAGAGACTCTTAAATACAAATAATAGCAGAATAACATTTAATCCGAACTTTATAATATCATGAGAATAAAGGGATTCATGATATTATATGTCAAAGGACAGTATTCACCCCATATAAGAGTGAATTGGTTCATAACAACAATGAAGTCTCAAAAGAAATGTAAAATGAGATGAAATCCATTATAAAGAAGGTATCCTTAAATTAAAGATAAATCAATCTCATAATTATGTGTGAAAAATATAAATACACCCAATATAAGTGGATATTAAGTGTAAAATAATCAAAGGTTATTCACACATATTCAAAGGATGACATATTCAATAACTACATGTTGAACCCAAAGACATCGAAATTGGGTTAAGAAGTTCCCTTGGTAAAACTCGACAGCCTATCGGCGTCACATAAAATTTTACAAAAAGGGTTGATGAGAGAGATAAAGGGGATCTCATAACTTGGACATAAAATCTACATAAATAAGGATATATAAGAACATATACCAACATAATAGTATGTGAATTAAAATACATAACAAAATAAGTCTTTTAAAAAAAGGAGGGTGAAAGGTCCCCTTACCGAGTTGGGTAACTTTCGAAACGTACACCCCATGGAAGAAGGGTCATACAATAAAGATGTGAATACCCATAAATTAAATTATACTACACAAACTGTATAATAATGGGCATTACATACACCACTCAAAAGAAATTGTGGAAAATGTTGCATAAATCTCACGGAAATAAAACTGAGATGAAAAATCGCTTACGAAAACTCGGCAGCCTAACGGCGCCACTTAAAACCTACAAAATGGATTGATGAGAGGAAATAGGGTCTCTCATCATATCAACATAAAGTTTAAAGAAAGATTAATACAAAATTACAGCCCCCAACATAACAAATATGATCTTAAAAGAAGTGACATAAAGGAGAGTACTTAAAAAGAAAGAGAGAGGTTGGATCTCTTACGAAAATTCGGCAGCCTAACGGTGTCACTCAAAACTTCCAAAATGGATTGATTAGAGATAATAGGATCTCTCATCATATGAACATAAAAATTACAGTAATAATAATATAAAAGAACATCCCAATCACAATAAATATGAGCTTAGAAGGAATGACATAAAATAGTGTACTTAAAAAGAAAGAGAGGAGTAGGATCCCTTACCTCGGGTCCGACTTGACTCGATCGTTCTTTAACGTCCTGAATAATAAACTTGAGTTAATTTCTAAATGCTTAAGAAACTTTTTCAATTTAATTATTCCTTTTATATAAATTATTGACATTTTATAAACATTATGTAATCATTTAAGTTAATAATTTTGTTTTGTCGATATTTGGTTCTTAAGTCAAAAGTGGACTTCTTACAATTACATGTTGTTCGTGTGGTCAAAGGTTCTTTATATCCAGAATGACATTCCTGATTTGGATATCATATATATCATATATATCTAGCATATACATGTATTTATAATATCACATAATCATTTAGAGGTAAGAAATGAAATGCACCGTTCATGGAGACGGTAAGTCGTACGTACGCATGAACGCTACTTTCATTTCTATGTTATATTAATGGAATTAAAACTAAATGAGAGGTATGTATATTTTAATTCCAGAATTATATAAATCATACATCATATATATCCATTATATATATGTAATTATAATAGTACATTACATTTGGGGATAAGAAATGAAATGCACCGTTCATGGAGACGGTAAGCCGTACGTACGCATGAACGCTACTTTCATTTCTATGTCATATTAACGGAATTAAAAATGAATGATATATATATATATATATATATATTATACTTACAGTATAATATATATGTTATATAGGTCACATATGATCATTAATTTCATTCTTTATACGTTCCATGTATTGCATGTACGAGTCACATCACTTGAGGTGCGGTAGTCCGCACTTCCTCATATGAAATTATCGCATTTACACAACATGAAAAGAATAAAGGTATGGTTTAAATATAAAATCCAGAAGCATATAGTGAACATATATATCATATATATCATATATAAAATATAGTGACATCATAATGTCCACCTTTAAATGTGTTAAAAGAATAATGAACAATCATCGTTTCGTGAGGCAGAAAATCTCCAACCACAGAAACAGTATGTTCTTTAACCATTAGACCAAGGTGTGTGTAAGTGTATCTAGAATCCTTCTTATAACAACATCATAGTATATGTAATTTACTGGGGTATTTACAAAATAAATGAATAAAAAGAGTTTAGGGGGTTGGAGAAGCAAAATAAAACAAAAGGACTCAAGTGAAGACATTACCTTAAAATCGGGTAACTCCCTTTGGTTTGAGCTCAAAGGCTTCCTTGGGAAGACTTCTGCCCAAAGTAGGGCTTATAAGAGTAAGAGAGGGATGTGGAGAGACAAAAGGGGCAGGGTTTGGCCGAGCCAAAGGCTTTGCAAGTGTGGGTAAATAGGTAGAGGTGGGGGCCTTTTATAAGAGGAGAGGAGGGGCACTCTTGGAAAAGTAAAGAAAAGTTACTTTATTTTAAAATGATATTCGGATTTAAGAGGTCCCACATTGATATTATTCGAGGATAAGGTGATAATTATTCGAAATACACCCATATAATAGGTTTTGGACATGTGTAGGGCATAGATTTTACATTATCATTTCATTTTATTTAAATATTTTATTAATGAGGTAATCGCTGCATCATCATGATGTCATAAATAATTTAATTTATTTAATGTATAAAATTATAAAAAAAATATCATGATGTAGGAAATCGTTTTAGATTTCTAATGAATATTTATAGTCAAAAATATTATTTGTATAACCCCATGTAAAAAAATTTTTAGTAAAACAACTCATGTTTGTGTCATTTTTACTTTAACATTAAATAAAAAGATATTTATGTCATTTTCAAACCAAAGTGGCTCCATGGGGTCCCGAAGTTGACCCATGGATTTTTTTGGTCTTCCATGACACATCCAATGAGGGTAGGACATGTTTCTAGGTTATTTAAGTTTATTAAAACATTATTCTTACCTTAAACTACACTAATTACCTCTAATCGCGATTAAAAACTTAATAAGTTATTATTCACCAAAAAATTATTTTAATCCCATTGAACCAAATATTACTTCTTAATGAAAATCATGTATTTAGGATTTTTTAAATTCAAAACAAAATGATGGCAATATTTCATTTAAACGGAAAATCAGTTTTTATAAGTACCACTTAGTGGTTTCACTATTCATCAAAAATTGATGTTTTTCAGAAAATTACCAAAAGTTCACCCTAAGATATATTTGATATTCCTAATTCAAAAATGATTTCTATTTTACAAAATTCAAAACATATAAGTTGCATTAATTAATTTAATAATTAATTCCCGCTATCAAAACAAATAGCGTGTTTTTATGAAACAAAATGTATCAAAAGATTGACACTAGTTTAAGTCCGATTTCAAAGTGAAATTAATTCCAACGACCAATATTGGATTAAATGGTAAAAATATATTCTACTTTCACTTTAAAACCAGTTCAAAAGATAATCTAATCATATAAATAAATTAGATTAAAAGAGGTTTTGAATTAAAATACAACATTTTTCACTATTCATTATGAATTGAACTTTTTCGAAAAAATACCAAAAATTTACATAAAGTAAATTTGAATATCCCAATTCTAAAGAAGAATTTTATTTTGTCAAATATAACACATAAAATTGTCAAAAGGTGGATTTGAAATAGGTTCGCCATCAAAATGCGGTTAATCGACCTTTTAAAGAATATTAGAATGTTTACGCTTAAAATTGGATTCATTCGCATTTTTAATCCCATAACATTTATTGTAAAGAGTAGAAATATTTGACAAACATATATAATCATTTTGTAGGTATTTCTGTTCATTCCCGCCATTACAACGGCTAGGCGTTAACTACTATTTAAAATAATATTATTTTATTATTATAGTGCAACGTAAGCTTCCCAAGAAACTCGTTGTTACGTGTTGGGTATGCCATCGAGCATAGAGTCCCCTTTAAAGTCATATTAATATTTTATTCAAAAATATGGATAAATATAAAAATGTCATATTCTTTATTTACCTGGGGTGTTACATCAATCATCCCAAATGATTCAATATGTCAGGCGTAGAGAATGTGATCAATTTCTTATCGATGGGTCATTAACATCAAATCATGTTATTTTTTCTATGATTTTATTTAAAATCACCATCTCCCATATTTCTTTAAAATTATAAAATATTTCTTCTCTTCTCTACCAAAAAATGAGGGAAATGTTATTCAGTGATTGGTGGAATGAAAATATATTATTAAAATTATAGAAAAATTTGCATTTTATGGAAAATTTCAATTCATTATCCTTACATAAAAAATGTATATTAAAAAAAGAAAAAAAATGAATCTCAAATTATTTTTAAAGCCTTGATTATTATTTTAATTCGTGTTTCTATTCATGAACATATTTCTTTAAAAGTGCAGTATTCCAATGTTAATTTTTAGTGTTCATATTTTCATCTTTTTAATCAAAATGAAACATAACATGTCTATTAGATTTTGGTTTCTTTTATTATTTCTATTATCCCTTTAATTATAATATTTGGTTTGGGTCACTTTTTGTTTACATTTTGTAACAAAAAAACAATGGCTTTATAGATAATTTTTTGGTCCAAATGAATGGTATTAGAAACTTTGGGATTGTGAATCCATAGCTTTATAGCCCAGATTTTGGATTTACATCACCATAGTAGGGAAATGAATTGAAAATATGTGAGGATTTCGGCACATGGGGATCATGACTTCAAAGTTTAATAAACTATATTATGTATTTTCATCTCTATGATGGTTATAAATACTAAAAAAACCAACAAACAAATAAAAAAGAAATAAAAAGGAAAAAAGATAAAATTGTATACTCATCTTATTGTTTATTTTCATTCCCACAAAGCACATCCATTTGTCTCCACATGAACATAAAAATGGCCCCATGTCTTTTTTAGATACACAATGCATCACTATGATTAATTGAAACGGTATGAAATGTGGTGATGAATTTGATTAATGGAATAGTATTGGGCTTGGGATATTCTTTAAAACCTATATTATGTTAAATAATTTAGATTTGATTCATTGCTTTTCAGGATGATTTCTTTTTTCGGTCATTGTATGTTGAAATGTTTATTAAAATAAGGTAAGTTAATTTCATATTTTGTAGATTTTTTTTTATTAATAGAAAAAATAAATTTTTGGGTGAGATTATCCACCTAAAGAGGCTAATTTTCATTGATTATATTTTAATATTAATGTGTTTGAAAGTACAGTAACATCATAATTAGTTCATTTTACAAATTGAACATCATTACTCATTACAAGAGAAATTCATCTTTAAAGTGAATATTTGGATCCAATAAATAATTCATTTTTGTAAAACAACATATTTGTTATTTGAATTTTATATAATTGAATATTATTTATAAATTTTATTGGAACTATTTTTCTTTTAGGATCGACGGATGAATCCTAAGGTATGATCAAGATTTTTAGAAATGAATATAGGTTTTTCTGGACAAATTGTAATGGGCCATATGCCCACCGAATAAAAGTATATCCCAAAATTAAAACCCAATAGAGTCCAAATTTAATCTATATGAAGAAAACATTGTCTGTATCATTTCATTGAATTGTGGTTAGATCTAATTCTATTGTTTTCAAAGAGATCCAAGGAGCCGAAGTTAACATAATATTTTTGGGATAGATTTGAAGGCTCATAAAAGCATCCCATCATTTTGAGCATAACATCTGAATAAATTATCAAATTGGAATGAAATTTTGATTTCTATTAGAGTTCACATAGAATATAATTTTTCTTTGCCTCCCCTACATATTCTTATAATATTCAATTTAAAATTCGAACCTCCAAAATCTGGATGAAACTAGATCTATTTTAGATGTCAATGTTGAAAAGTCCATTTTCTATTGATTTATCTCCCACCTTTTACTATCCAAATTAAATGGGATGGAATTAATTATTTGGAGGTAGAACTAAGGTTCCTAATATTCCTATATAAGGAGTTAGTTGTGAATTGATTTAGGATCCATTTTTTCTTTCAATTTTTATGTTACATTTTAATTTTTCAATATCACGTTTATCTTTTCCATGTATTTTTTTCATTCACATTAAATTTTTAAGAAGAATTACTATTCATTAAATTTTTTATTTTTTATTAATTTAAATTTTCTTTTTCATTAAAACATTAATACCATTGAATAGAGTTGTTAATTTATTCACATAATTAATTGTAAAATTCCTCACACAACAGTGCAGTGTTCATTTTTTAAAAGTTTTTATTCTTCAATTCCATCCTCGTAAGTCAAAATCCCACTTCCATTAGTATAATAGAGTAAATAGTGGTCCATCCCTTTAATTATATTATCCAAGGGAGTGGAAAGGGTCTGAATTGGATGTTATTTATGATCTTGAATTCTTAAATTAGTTTATTATTTTAAGAGTTCCATTCAATGAGTTACTATCTTATTCTTTTCTATAAACCTTAATAATGACACATTTTGAGTGATAGTATGAATCAATTACTTATATTCATTATTCAATTGATCATATATGTGAATTAGTTATTAGAATTCTAATTATTTATAGATTAAATTGGTGAATGATGTTGGGAATTGTTTTGTTTTTTGGATACATCTTGAATTAGTGATCTGAATTTATCTATGAAAATAAATCCATCCTATCTTACACAAGTGATAACCTAGGATCAAATAATTATTTTAAATTGAATTCAATTAGTTCTTTAAAAATCACCAATAATACCCTCATGTAGAACCCAAGTTGGCCACTTTTTAGAAAAATAACCCCCATAGAATGTCTATTTCATTAAGATTCTTCTTAGCTCCCTGAGGATTTGATAACCCATATTGTACTACGAAAATCCTCTTTAACCATACGACTTTGTTAAATTTGGGTGCAACCAATAATGCACCTAATACCCATTCTAGTTTATCTTATGAGACCAACTAATGCATTGGAGGAACATAATGGAAATTTTCATTAATTATACTTGTCCAATGTATTCCTAAAATATTGATTGATCAATAAAATACATAGTCAATATTTATTATTAATAAATAAATTTCCATATTAAATCATGTATATAGAATGTAAAAATTTCCCTAATCAATTGAATGACTTACATTGTCATATTCCATCAGTTAACAACATTTATAATAATTAGAAAATGGATTAATAAACATTGAGATGAAAAGTGATAAAGGATGTATATTCAAAACCTTCATTATGGTCCATAAAGAATCATGTGAAATATCCAAGGCATATCACATGGTTGTGGTAAACCAAGCGTACATATAGGACCACTAGTTTTGAACTAAGCGATTATTTAGTTAATACTCAACTGACCTTTCTCAGGGTAATTTCCCCAATGTTCATAAATAGAATAGCCTTCCATCTAGTTATTTGTATCTAAATATGGAAATTTTCATAAGGAATTGAGCATTATTTACCACTATGATAAATGACATTTTGTTTATTATATAATTAAAAGTGTGTAAAAATCCTATAGATAATGTAGTTAATGTGGTTTAAAATAATGTAATTCAAGAGAATCAGCTAAAAATGGGTAATCATATAAGTAAATGAACCTAGGTTAGTGAAAATTATGAGAATAACATCATGATATTCCCTACAATAATAATAGTTAGACGCCATTTGAATATCATTATATGTTTAAATGTCGGACATGTGATTATTCATAAGGTTGTTGCATCTCTTGGATGAGTAATAAATGTACAAGGATTGGGACCTCTTCCTGAAAATGTATTGTTTGATATTAAAGAATACCTCAAAATCATTTATATGGGAATATGCATCTAATTACATAATAAGAATCATGTTATCAATAAATAATCTTCCTTTTAGCAGGAATTACCACTCCCAGATAATGATAAGAATTAAACCACAATAAAGCCGATGGAATCTCTAATAACAATGCCATCGTGCTTGTACAACATTCTACAAGAGCCGTCAATTTTCAATTTTTACCCAATGGGGGGAGGACTCCATCAACTCCATGCTCCCTGAGAAATAGAATTTTTTATTGTGCGGGACTTGAGAAGGAAGTTGGAAATTAGGGATGAAGAATTTCCCATGTCATTACATTAATTTCATAAATATATAATTAAGTTTCTAGTATTGGAGAAAATTATCATATAATACACTAATATATGCTGGCAATGGAGGCTATTTTTGGGACACCTGAGAATACAACACAAGGGCTGTGAGTGTAATGACTATTGTCGTTCTCTCAGAGCTAGAACTTTGTGCACTATGAAATCAATGTTTAATGAACATTTTAGTGTAGAGTAATTGATCTACAGAGCTAGTAAACTGCCAAATATATCTCCACATTATCTTAGCCCACTCAGTACAGAAAATATAGATAATTAAAATGAAACAAAACATTATGGAGTTTCTTGAAAATAACAACCCTTTATTTTTTTATACAATTTTAAAATCAAAAACTCTTAAATTAGTGTATTATTATTTAATTTTAAAAAACCATGGAAATAATTATAGGAACCTTGATAATGAAAACAATCTATAATGGTGAGAAATTATGTTCATGTGGTGAATGTTGAAATAAATTTTTTTTCCAACATTTCTATAATGAAATTAAAAAATGTTCCTTATATAAAAAGATGAATGGATTCCTTTAAAAAAATAATTATCATTCATTATTAACATAATATGACTTTAAACGTCACTATAGTATATAAAATTACATTCATGAAATAAAATTATGATTTTGGATATAAAGTAAAAAATATTCCTTACCAAAAAAGAGAAATATATTCTACTTTTCAAAAAAAATATTCTTTCTGTGGATTTGAGAATTAAGGAGATGGATAATTGAAGTAATAATTTTAAACCAAAAAAATAACTTGAGGAGAAGAAAATATATTTTCATGTAATCTTTAAAAAATGAAATAATACATATAAACCCAATATATTTTCTTATCCTCTAGTTATTTTTTGGTATTGAATTTATTCCTTTTATTTTTACTCTATTTGGTAATTAAAAAAAATAATATTTTTATTAAAAATATACAAAAGCACAAGAAAGATGTTTTAAAATTGATACTAAAATATGAACCATTTCTAATGAACCAACCTAGGATTACCTAAAACATTATATATCATAGATCTCTATAATCTCTTAATGGAATTATCAAAACCCATGAGATAGAAACAACTATTGGATATCATTAAACAAAAATTGGTAATCATTTCAAATTCTAAATACACTTATCAAAAATACGATACAATTATATAAATATGGTATGATAAATATATATAACGGTTTCCCATTTCAACAAAACAGGGCGGAAAAATAATAAAGTAGCAATAAATTTGTGTTACTCTCACCAAAAAATTAAATAATCACTGACATCCATACAAAACATAACTATAAATCAGAACACAAAAATTATAGATATTCATGTACCAAAAAAAATTGCATGTCCATGGCCTATAAAGTTGATACAAAATTGGACCAAGATAACTAAATAAATTCCAAAACACTAACCACTAAAACTATATCCACATGAACCATAGACTCTCCCATTTTTCTAACTGGACATTACATTCCAACCCAAACCAAAATCCTATAGATACTGAACCATAGCTAGGGAAAATGATAAAAAACATAGGACCTTTATACATTGAATGGTTTATGTATGGTGTTAGAAAAACATTCCTGGTATGATTTCAAATGAAAAGTTCATTCCAATTAATTTAAAAATAAAAATCCATCATTTTTACTTTGTATATATATACAAAGTATTATTTTTATAGATTATTTTTTTAAAAAAACAATATATCTTACTATAAATAATGTACAAAAAATCAAAATTCATTTAAAAAAAAGGAAAATAATATGAGAACAAAAACATTTCTTGAAAATGGGATTAAAACCATTAGAAAATGAATTTGTCTCATTCAACATAAAAATATATTTTTATATTTAACCATAAACCAATGATCTAAACTTGAATTTTTTTTAATCTATGAAGAGATGACATTAAAATAAATACCCGAAACAATTATTAAATTAATTTTTCAAAACAACACCACATTATTTTGTTTTAAAAAGAAACCCCATAATTTCCATAGCATTTCGAAACCAATTAGGAAAATAATCAATCTATAATTGGAAAAATGAACATAAAATTCACCCAAAAATCATCAAGTACATTAATGAGGATTAAAAAATAAATAGTTCTAATAAAAATTGAATGGAATACAATTAAAAAACATAATTCATCTCAAAATACTATCTATGTTCCTTGGGAATTAGTCTAAGATTGAAAAACCTAGTTTTTGAAATCGATATGATGAACAAAGGTATGTACATATAAACCTTTCATGTATAAGTGGCCCTGAATAATTCACTTGGATCTTTGACATTCAGAAGTTAAAAAGAAACCAAGTGACTATTTAATACATTCTATGTCCAATGAAACATCCCATAATCTAACTCAGTCAGACTGGGTCCTTATTAAGGTAGCACATTATACACTAGAGAGTTCACTCATCTTGATCGCTACTAGACTGTCAGGACTCCAGTCACAAACATAAAATATATGAGTAGTCAATATTCACATAAAACACGTATAAATAACATGAATATAACTCACACCTCACCTCCTACACCCTTATATTAAAAAAATCAAAACTATACGCGAGAAATAAATATACAATAAGTATAAATAATTATCCCAATATATGATCACAATCACCCGTGTAAAAAACAACAATCATTCAAGGATCTATTAGTATCTCACACACATTGAATACATATTATTTTACCAAAGAGTCCATTAAAACATAATGATGTGAATACTAATCAACATCACCCATTTTAATAATTCATTATAAATCTCATTTAAAGTACCACTTTAAAGCAACTCCTTTAGGAATATGTTTAATTTCATTGAAACAAATATTTTTTTTTATTAAAATCCAATATGGAAATAGAAAAAATATCAAAAACCCATATATAATCCCATTTGTGACCTAAATATCTTTAAGAATTATTTAAAAATCTTTTTAACCAAAAAACACATTTCTATAATCTTTTAAAAAACAATATCTTCCATTTTTTAACATGTAATTTCAATTACAACACGAAACTCCCATTCAAATCCTTTATTCTTTGTAAGAATATTTTTTCAAACACTAAGTAAAACCATTATAACTATTATTTATATTTTTAAATTGATAAAAATGAATTTTTATGCCTCATGAACAATATGACATGCCAACGAAATTAAATACCCAAATACACCTACCTTTTTCTAATAATAATTATTCTAAAAACATTTTAAACTGCATCACCTATGGTTATGATTTCTCAACAATAAAAAAACACATTATTTACAAGACCCAATAACAAAACACTTTATTAGAATCTATCTCCAATTATATCTAGTGCAATATACCAATTTTGGTTCACAGGAGTAGAAAAGATAAGATGAAATAAAAAAATGAAAGAGGAGAAGGAAAGAGATGACCAATGAGATGCTTACTGGAGATGTAACTTTAAAAACACCTGTATGATTAATAAATCAATGTTATATAAAGGTATGAATCCTCCTTAAGTACTCATTTTGACCAATAAAATCGTTATTGTGGTAGATCCATAAAATTATTGATGGATAAAGGAAATATATAACCCAACTAAATTAAATATGGGAATAATGCATGGGTTGCACAAACTATTTTCCAAACATTTCTCCAACTATTTTAAATTGAACTATTTTATTATTGCAGCATTACAATAAATATCTCAATATATATAAAACCATACCTAGGTCATGTTCCAAAATTCTCCCTTGGAAAGGAATCTTTCTTAGTTAATCTTTAGTATTACACAGTTTTACCTACACTATGCTTTAATTTTGGGAGATAAACATGCATAGGGAAAATAGATCTAAAAATACACCTAAGAAAAGGTACCCACATGGTTTACCCTAAATTATTCATGAAAACATCACATAGAGAAATATTTCATCAAATTTTGAATTTCTAATTAAAAATATATAAATATAAAAATTTCCCCATGATAAGAGAAAATAATTCAAAATAAATCCTATATAGACATATGGGATTCAAACCTCTAGCACCCCTAGTTTGAGATATGTGAACCCTACATATTAATTTTTATTGTATAATGTAGTTTCCTTTGGTTTAGTGGAGATGGATGGTTTTTGGTAAGGTTTTTATTCTTTTCTAAGGGTGAACAGTTAGTGGAAACTATTAAGAAACACTAGGTAATTATGCACCATGAGGAAATGTCTAAGGGGATGACAAACGGTTAAGGTGGATGGTTTTCCAAAACTGGAATACACCAAGGAAAAGTGTGAAGAATATGATAGTGGGATTTGGTATGGATAAAATATGGTTTTTCTATCTATGTAGTAAAACCATGTGAGGCACCCTCTTAAGACAGTAATAGGTGCATGACTAACACACTGTTTTCCTAACCGTGAAGTCAAACCACATGAGACTTAAAATGTGGGTTTTCAAAAATGGTTTTTGGTCTGGATTTTCCCAAAACCCCTCATTCTTCCTTCTATGAGTACGTAAATCAGGATTCCTTCATCACCAAGGTTAGTAAAGATCTCTCACTCATTTTGGAAGTGTTTCTAAGGGTTTTCAATGTGACTTGAAGGTGATTATCTGTGTTAAGTCTCTCCCCTTGGTAGTTTCATAGTTTTTCTTAGATTTACTCTCCTCTCTCTCTCTCTCCCTTAATTTCTTAGATATAATTCCATCCCATGAGTGTCTAGGGTTTTTGTATATATTGGTAATATATGGGCTTGTTGATTTTAGGGAAAGGTATCTATAATGGTATTTTGGATGTTTCACCGGGATTTGGTGTGTGGTTAGTAAATTTCACCAAACCCTAATGGTAGGTGGCTTCACTCGTGATACCTCTGGCTAAAACTAAAAGTATTAATTTAAAATTAATAGGTTTTTATTGAAATTTATAGTGAATGTGATTTCATAAGCTCAGTGGAAACCCATTTTTGTGATGAATTTTAGATTTTGGTGAAAATGGTTTTTTTGTAAAATGTTCATTATTTTTGGATTTTAAAATGATGATTTTTAAATCGGTATCTATGGTGATTTATGGAAAATGTTATTTGATTATTTTAATAAATATTTTTTTTATTAATGTATGGTTTGTGATGAATAATAGATTAACAATTATTTCGATAAATGGGTGATTTATAGAAGTGGTTTTGGAATGTTGTTGGAATTGTTGATTTTCATATTGTTGTGATTTTGCTAGTTGTTGTTAGTGTGTTTGTTGGATTAAGTGATTAATCGTGTGATGGAAGGGATGGATAGTGGCATTATGTACATCTAATAAAAGGGTACTAATGTGGTTTGATTTTCAACTACAAAAAGGGGATGGGTTTGGATTTCATGTTCCACCATGATGGGTTGTCGAGATATGAATTATGGAATTTTTGAATATGGTTGAAATGTGTGTATGACCATAAAATTTGAATTGATTTATGAAAATAAGAAATGGTATAAAAGGTTAATGATGTTTTCTATTAATTCCCATGTAAATTTGATGATTTGGGTAAAATTATTTGTTAAGGGTGTGTTTTCCTTGTTGGAATTTTTCGTATTGTTTAAATGGATTTTGATAAATTGTTTTATATAATATCGAAAAAAAGATCTATCCTAATGGCTTCAATAGGGAAATAATATGGGGAAAGGCTATTGAGTATTATGAATAACCCTCCTACTTTATAACTTTTCTATTTTTTCAGTTGTTATATTTTGAGACAGAGTTATAGGTAAAAGATCTAATTTCCATAGTAGTTATTCATGATACTTTGGGTTGTTTCATGGGTTTCGATCTAGGAACTTGGTGTAGAGCTATGAAGATTATTCTTGGAGTCCTTGTTTTTTAATTTCAGTCTTCCCCTTAATACTCCATTTTGGTATTGCTATGTAATTGGTTCGGTTGGGTTGTAGTCACATGGAAATGTGTTAAATATTGTTACATTATTGACATGTATCATGTTGTTGTGGTTAGTTAAGTAATGTTTTATTGGTTTCATTTATTTAAAAGGTCTAATCCCCCTACACTTGTTATTAAATACATCAGAATTTATTTTCAGCATTTATCATAATGGGGATGTTATATAAGGCCATGTATCACATCCTCCATGAATCAAGCTAATTAGGATGGTCGTGATGTTACAAAATCCATACCGTGGATTCCAGCTTCATTGGATTAATTCTAACCACTTATTCTATTGACAATATCATATGAAAAAAACATTAATTATTATTATATGGGAATTTTGAGATGATTAATACTTCCAATTCATTGATAAGGGTGTTGTTGGGGTATTTGTGACAAACATTAAAATCAAATGAAAACTTATGATTTATATTTAATAATTTTATGGATTCATATTCCTCATAATTGTATAAATGAATTTATATAATTTATCAATCATAAATGGAATAGTTTAATTTAACATAATTTATTTTCCATGTATGACATAATTTTATATAAAATTTATGTTACATTATTTTCAAAATTTAATTTGATAAAAAACATCATTTTTTATATATCATAGTATTATTTTTTGGGATATCTCTAGAAATAATAATTTTTGAGTCAATAGTGGAAAATATCGTTTTTTGACAACCTATCATTTTTTTGTTAAAATAAGTAAGGTGAAAGACCTAATATATTTGGTATTTAACATTAAATTAATATAAGATGTATTTGTTTAAATATAATATAATAATACAATGTAAATCATTATTATATTTTATTTCAGTACAAGTTTATTTTTATTCTTAAAACACAACATTCTAAAGAAATTATTTTGGTAGAATTTTATGAAATTATATTAAAATTAATTCTTTACACTTATAAAAATAAATATTGAGAAATTAAATCTTTATTTATAATTAAAAGTTTCAAATTTATTAATTATATTAGATTCATTTTTTGTTTAGTATTAATAGTAACCATGGAAAGAGTGTGTTACCATGGTAAGGGGTAAATATAGTTAATAAAGGTAAAAAACTATGTGATAAGGAAAAAAAATATTATCTTAATTTTTATAGGATGAAATTATTTTTACCCTTATCGCCTTATAATTTGATTTGATTTTTTTATGTGCCATTTTAACAAGAGAGTGACTTAATATTAATTTAAAACAATAAATAATTACAATTTTGTTACTCCCCTAACTTATAAAAGGGAACCTCCAATCCTTCATTCCTAACACCTTTTTATTTATATATTTCAACCAATACATATAAAAATATATTAAAAATATCCCTCCCCATATCCTATGTATCCTAGTTTTACAAAAGGCCAACTCTTGAAGTGATAAGTTGTAAGACAATAGAATTTTCTCAAAGAAGAGGTATAACTCTTAATTGAGTTTTTTCCTATTCATTTATTCTTATATCATCTTCAAATTCTACATAATAATTATGAAATAAGATCATAATTATAATATATATAATTAATTTTTATTATTATTTTGGTAAAACCTTTTGTATTCTCTTTTTCTATATTTTGGTAAATGAAAGCATCCCTCGTGTGTACGTGCGGACTAACACCTCCACAAAGTGATGTGTTTTTATTTTCACCAAAACAAGCATATGAATGGTTAAAATAATAGAATAATGGAATATATATAAAATTTAAGAAAAAATTAAGATTATTTAAATATAATAAATCACATAACTTATTATCCATGCATCAATTAGAACCCGATAAAATCGTTTGTGTGTACATCTGGACTACCACCTCCATAGAGTGATGTGAATCATTTTTCATATCTACCTGATATGGATGAAAATAAATAAATAATTAATGAGTAAGTATTTTAGTTTTAACATATTTAATATTTTTAAATTTCAAAAAATATATATATAATGTATTTCTTTCCTCCCATTATTAGAAAAATATAACTTCATTTAAGCATTTGTATAGACTACCATCTCAATGAATAAATGTTGTTAATTTTTCAAGATTTCATTAAATAGTTGGTTTTTAATGTTTATATATTATATAAATAATATAATAATAACACTTTTATGGTTTTGGAGTTTATGTAACCATAAACCATTTGGCCATATTCAATGTACTGATGTTATTTATAGGCTATAAAAAACATCCTCAAATTGTCCAAATTATTTTAGTGATAAAATAGAATGAGTAAAAAACTAAAATAAAGAGAATAATGATAACTGAATGAACATAAAAAATTTTTCTAAAAAATTAAAACAATAATACAATTTAATTAATTAGTAGGGTGGATATATGAAAGAAACGTTCGAGACTTGAGGTATTGGATTTTCCTTTAAAACATTGTTTCAAATGTTTTAAACACATTCCCTTCTAAATACATGTTCTTTTAAATTCTACAATAATATTGTTATTTATTAATAAATTTTTTGTAACAATTATGTTTACAATATTTTTATTTATTAAAAAAGTTTTAAAATGGCTATTTTTAATGTTTTATGTATTGGTTTTTTATATTTATTATAAGTAAAAAAATAATATTTCTTATTATATTTGGATTGAACACCTTTTATTGTAGTCATAGACATAAATCATTGTCTATATTCCTCTAAATGTTAAAAATGTATTTTTATGTATATTATAATATATCACATTATTTAATTTTTTATTTATTTATAGTTTTTATAGGTAAATGATTTTTATCTTCTAAATTATACGAAAATGGAAATTGTTTTTTATGGGTTTAAATTATTTATGATGATTGATATGATGTAAAAGGTTTTTATATAAACATTATGTTCATTTAGGGTCTATTAAAATTATAAATGAAGATATTTTAGATTGATATACCTCCTGAAAATGAGTGAGGCTAATATAGCTCCCAATTTTATTATAAAATGATTTAATATTCAATAGAAAAAAAAAGAAGCTAAGCATTTTCGTTACTCCAATAGAATTAATTAATATTAATTTTTTATTATATGAACTAAAAATTAGTGAACGTGGGTTATAGATATATTTCTCCATGTCAACAATATTATTTTTTTCAGAAATTTTATTTTGGAAATCATTTTATTCTATTATATAATAAACATTTAAAAGTTGAAGGTGTGTTTTTAAAATGAATGTCTACATGGTTACCAAAAGACTCAAATTTACATCATGGTGTTTCCTATTATATATACTTGGTTTCATGGGTTATATTTGATAATTAATTTATTTTACCTTATAGAAATGGTTTTTTATGTTCTGAAGTTTTATTTATGATAAAAGGTAAATATCCTCATGGGTTTTCATGTATGTCACTACACTAATGGGATTATATTAATTTTAAATACCTTATTGATATTTTTTTTCTAATCCCATGCTTTGAATGATTTTAACTGTTTATAATGATGAGAATAAAAGTTTTAGTTAAGTAGTAATTTCTTTTTTGGTTACTCGACTTAAATGAAGAAAAGGAGTTTTAGAATAAACACAGTGGTAAAAATAATGCAATTTTTTAGAAAAAATGTATACTGTAATATTGATTCAAATTTATTATATAATATTTTAACATAATTATTTCAACCTAAAAACAAAAAAATAAAATAAATGTATGATGGTACAACCCGTGTTATGAATAATGTATTGAGGAATTTATTAGGGTATAATATATTAGAGTATTTTTGAAATGATTGTTCAATCTAAGAGATATTTGGGTGTGGAAACATTTGATAAGTGGATAATCCCTTTTATAAGTGAATGGAGTTAAACCCTTATGAATTCCCATAATATTAAATTGATATATCATCATTTTAACCATAATGTTGAAAAAAGTGGAAACAAATTTCAATAAAATATAAAATAAGGTTATAATTGACTCAAAAATGAGATCTAAACAACTATTACTAATATTTGAATCCTTAACTCTTAGTTAAACCACCCGTGTCAACTAAAATTTTCACTTGACTTTTTGTTGTATATTTTCCTTAGAAACAATTCATTATGAATAAAAAATGAAGTTTTATTTATTAATCTATTTTAATATTCCAATTAAAATTTTGGAAGTAATTTTATAAAATTAAATTATTATAGGCAGTAAAAAATATTCTTAATATAATAATAAAAACATTATGAAAAACTGTTTCTAGATAAATTTAAGTTTAAGGATAATAGTGAATTTATATCCAAATAATTTATAGAATTGTTTTTCATTTCATTTTTTTGTTTTATAAATAAATAAATTTCATTTATGTGACATGAAGACAACATCCAAATCAAATGTAACCATTTAATTTCATTATTAAATAAAAGGATCAAACATAGTTTTTTTATGAAGATATGGCAACACCTAGGATTAAATATTTCATATGTGGGTTTCAAATTTCAACATAATATATAAAATTATTATTTTAGTCATTAAATTGTTTTCTAAAGAAATGTTTCATCACCACTTAATTATTTCTTATATCATGAAAATTTCATAAAAGTTCAAATATTTGTAAAATATATAATTTTCAATATTCACCCAAAAAGAAAAAAAAATCGAAACAAAATCAATATAAATCAATATTAAAAAATATTACCATTATAAATTCAAAAAATTTAGTTCATTTCATAAAATAAATGTTATAAAATTTTAAAATTTAAACTTTATGAGATAATATTAAATATAAATGAAAATATATTTTATAAAAATTGGCCTTCTTAATCATCATGTGTTCTTATTCTTATTTCATATAAATTTATAAATTATTAGTTATTAACTTATTAGTTCATAAATTCTATAATTTAAAAACGTATTAATTTATTAAAGTAAATAAAACATGAAAAATAATAATTTAAAAATAACGTTTTTAAAATTGAATGTTTTTAATCATATCATATTAATTTTTTTTTAATCCTTAAATTTCATCAGTTATAACAATATATTAAAATGTGACTATTATAATTCATTTCGAAATATCTATTTAACAAAAGGGTAATTTAATATACCACATATAATTTTTTTCATTGTTTTGCATTAAAAATATATTTAATAAGATATTTATTTATGGTAATTCATACTTATATCATGGAGTGTAAAAAATGGGTCATTTTTTCTTACCTGAACCTGACCAACCCAACCAATGTACAGTTCTATATTCAAGACACTAATTATTTCAAATATATTTTCTATATATTAAAATTATTAATCCACATTAATTTGGATTAAGGTGTGAGATTCATAAGTAAAATAATTTGAATCATACATAAATATAAGGATATATGAGATTTAAATAAAAAAATTGTATATCTCAAAACCCCATAACAATAATATTTTTATAAACTCTTTCAATAATGAACACTAATCAAGAAATCAAAAAATCAATGTGAAAGACCCTAATAGTTTTTTATCCAAAGATTATCTTCTTTAAGGAGATAATAATATTAGAATCTTTAATAAATAAGAGTTTATAACTAATGTAAAATATTGCATATAATTATTTCGGTTATGATACCTATTAGATTCTCAAAGGAATGGGGTTGAGATAATTAATTATATAAATTTTGAAACAATAATGTTCACTCAAATATTGAATATAATATTTTAAATACTCAGGAAATAAGAAATCTCATTAGATAATTTAATTCATGCTAAAATATCGTTCTTATAATATTAAATGATTTGATGTATAGTGTTATCGTTTCATTAGTGGTATATTTAATAAACCACTAAATTGAAAAATTATTTAAAAAATGATACCCATTAAGTATTTTCTTATATAGTTTTAAATAAAAGAAAATATTATTTCTTTAAAACATTATCAAAGATCTAAATTGGAATATGAAAAGCTAAATTGTGGTAATTTTATTGATTTCTATCAAAAAAATCAATTTTCATCAAAAAAAAATAAGAATTATTTTATGTTCAATAACATCCTCCAATAAAAAATTTCTATCTAATTAAATTAAGTAAAAAATTATTTTTATAGTAATTTTATGATATATTTTTTAATATTAATAAAAATTTATTTATTATTTCTCAGATTATTCATTTAAGAAGGGTTTATAGGTTAAAAAAGTAACATTATAAAATATTGTTCTTCAAATTTTTTGATAATTGAGAAATTATTTTTGAGGAATAATCAATACATACTCATTTTGAAATTTCAAAATCATTTTTTCAGTGTAATATGTTATAGGTAAGATTAAATTTTATTCAATTGATGAATATGATTGATTATGTTAGTGATTCAAGAATATTGAGTTCTCATTTTATATTTGATACAAATATATATGTGTTATTAAAATAATTTTTGTGAGGTTGCATTTATTCATCATAAACTATAACATGATTATGTTTGAAAAGTATTAACCAAATTTTCTTATCATGTTAAGGGTTATAGAGTAGAAAATTATATGTAATGGCTCATTTTATATTAAAATGAAATAAATTAATTTGGGTTAGTACATGATCTAGGAAAATAAAATTAAATCTTTCTGAGATTATACTGTTAAATCTATTTATTTAATTACAAAATGTTATTTATTAAAGGAAAAAAGTTTTTTATTATGGTAAGTTTATAAATGGGGAAGTAATTTATCTGAAATATCTAAAATAATTAAAAAATAGTTTGGAGATTAAAAATTATGTATTTATGTTATCTAAATAAATTTCACTGAATATTATGAAACATTTTTATATTGTACTAAATATGCATTACACTTATTTTATTTATAGTCACTAAGAAATAAAAAGTTACATTGTTTAAGTAGTTAGATTCATAAATATATTTCAAAAATGTAGTAATTGTTATAATATTGAAATGAGACTTATGTGGTTTACATCATCTTAAAAAACTTTTTTTTAGTTTATGGGTTAGGTATACATTCACATGTATTTGTAAAAACAGTAAGTATTTTTTATGTAAAAACAATAGTTCTTTTAATAAAGGGAAAAAAATTTGTTTTAAATATTTTATATTAGTTTACATGTACATGATTTACATAGAAATTGTAATATATGATTCTTGTGGTGCATAAAACAGATTCTTAGAAATACATATAAGTCTATTAAATTATAAAATATTATGTTTTTGGAAAATAAATTATTATTATTATATAATATACAAAGTAATTTCATTAACTAAAAATGATTAATAGAATGTTTGATAATTATAAAAAAAATATTTTTATGGCTCATTTTCAAATCATATTAGAGTAATAACCTTCTACCATAGACATCCTATTATAATATCAATTTGATGGACTCTTTCATTTTTACGGATCATTTTAAGGCTTATTTTTCAATTCTTTTGGTTCAATCAAATTTATATATACATTTATTTACATTAATTATTCTAAAAATACTGTAAAACAATATTGGTTATATATTTAAAAGAAAAAAAGTTATTTTTGTTTAAATAAAATGGGTTTTCTGTTATATCATCATAAAGTACTCCCTCGAAAGGTCTAGATTATTGGAAAGTAAAGTTAATGATAATTTTAAGTGATTAATATTTAAAATCAATAAATTATGTTTATTTTGGAATGGAATATGTTAGTTTCATAAATATATTAAAACATGTAGGAACTATTTCTATTAAAAGTCTCAAAGTTAGGTTATAAAATACTTGAGATGTATTTAAGGATATTATTATTATATTAGAGTGTTAAATGCATGTTCAATCCCAAATAACCTCTTGTGGGAATATCTTGAGTTTTTATAATTCTCCAATCAACATGTAATGTCATAAGTTATGATTATAGGGTATGGTTATCCCATATCAGGTATTGTGTATAAATATATAGTGGACTTATGAGATACAATTATAACTTAAAGTATTGATTGATCCTCCTTGAGAATATTAGATTAAATAATATGTGAATATGTAATTGATATACTTGGGTTGTGTACTTCATTATAATCCAAAATATCTAAAATTAAAGAAGTATCCTCTTTTTGAACTTTCATATTTTGGCATTTACCCACTTCTAAATATTTTGTAATTAGATAATAAGCGATTTTGGTATTTATTTCATAATAATGTAGGTTTTCTTGATTAAAATGGTTTTTATCCTCTAATATGAAAATTAATATATTTGGTCCATAGATTGAGTTTATTGGGGAAATAAATATTCCCACATTGTTGAATAAAATAAGGTGTGATCATCTACTTGGATGAATGACATGTGATGCATTAATCTATTTTGGTCAATATTTTTTAGAGAATCATAGATTGATGAGTTAGACTATATGAGACTGATATTTTTTATATTTCTTGACTATACTCAATTTCTTGGATAAATGGAATGAATGAGTGTAAATGTGATGTATTGATACGCATATATTTTTAATTACCTTATAAGGATATATGTATTTCAGTGAGATAATTTCAAATACCACTGTAATGTGATTAAGAATAAAATTTTTCTAAAAGAAACTCTATTATTACGGTTATTAATAGTAATTTTTAATAATTATAAATTCTATAATGACCCAAATTTTCATGCATCATTCCAAGTGAATAAGAATTGGATTTTGAAATAAATTTTTTTTTAAATAAGAAAGAGTTTGCATTATAATTTTTATCCAATGGAGTTTTTATTTGATTTCAAAAATTATTATGAAATATGAATAAATTACATGTGGCTTAAAAGTGAGAGATTAAATGATACATAAATTAGAGGGCACAACATAGAAAGTAAAATATATATTATTATTTAATGATATATTCATGGTAGTGTATCGATATTTTATATTATTTTATGGTTGTATCATTATGTAATTTATTTTATATATCACAATTTTGTGTTTTAGTAACATGTCCTATATTAACATGGGTTATAATTAATATTCTTTCTTAAAAAATTTAAAAATTATTATAGGAGTGTTAAATTAATGTGTAATAATTCATAACATATAACATAAAATATTAATATTTGATAAAATAATTTTTTTGCAGTATAAGGTCCATCATCTTTAAGAGACTCATTTTATTGAATGATGGTGGTATATATAAATGAATTTCAACCTTGTCTAAACACATCCACTTGTTCTCAATTTTGATCTCAATGATATCTCTAATTATCTATGTATATTAATTTTGGAGGTTTTAATACATTGTAGTTGATGAAGGGATCCCTAAAACGGTATTTTATAATGTTATAGCATATAAATTACCTAAGAATTAAATGTTAATTTAGTTGTTTCTTAGTGAATATCCTAGAACTCTCTATTTAATCTAATAATGAATGAAGTAGTGAGGTGTGTTCATCATATATATTTAATATTATAATTCTCTATATTCATTATTTTAATTATCTCAGTATTTTGGGTTTTATTTCCATAGTTTAATTTTCATGTTTGAAAGCATACAAACCCCTCAAGAATACCACAAATATTTTATCCTAAAACAATATAATTAATGTATAAAAATATAGAAATTACATAATTATATAAATAGAAAAAAAATATTTATTAACATCAAACAAATAATTTAATTCAACAGATAGATACAAAATCATTCTGTATACATCAAGACCATAAAACCCCTAAAACCACCTAAAAACATTAAATCAATTAGGTTTATTCCAAGTTATATAAAATTATTAACACATATAAAAATGAAATCCAATTTATCATTGAAATTTCTGTTTTTATGTTTACTATTGTTAGAATGTTCCAATTTTAATGGGAATCATAAATGAGAATAAGTTATCTTAATATTGATATCATATATTCTAAAAATAATCTAATTACTTGTTTTATAGATAATATAAATATTTTTTCATAACATACCTCTAAAATTCCAATGGGAATTAAAATATTTTCCTAAAACATGTATAACTTGTTTAGAAAATAATATCATATTTAATAGACCGGTGTAAATGTTCAATATTAGAAATAAATGAGTTCCAAAACCTAAATATAAAAAAGCCACTCCATGATAGTATAATATTGATTAATTTTTTAGAATCATTCCCCTAAATAAAAAAATTAATTCAAAACTAGTCAATATAGAAAATCTATTACATGATGGAATCATATTATGTATTGAAATCCCTATAATAAATCTGCGAGTAAGAGCCATAAAGGGACCCCTACAAAGAGTCCTCTAAATGGGATTTATAATATAAATAAAAGAATATGTATTGTTGTTAGTCATTTATTATTAAAATGAATATCATCTCTTCACAAGACTAAAGTATTTTTATTATGAATAATATATTTAACCATATTAATGTGAAATATTATTAATATTCTTAATGTACAGATAATGGAATTGAAATATTATCATAAAAAATATATTTACCCTTAAAATAATAGTGATTTTCTGTTTTCTCCCAAAGGGTTTCATTTAATTAGTAAATTCTCCACAAGCTATTATTCATTATAAATTATTATCATAAATAGAAAATAAAATTAAATCCTCCAAAAATAAATAAGATGTACGATGGTCTCCAAGAACATGACGATTTTTTTGATATCTCTTAACCAAACAAAATAATATTTATAGAGTATCTAAAATAAAATTTGAGATTTAATATTATAATTAATAGGGAGAAAGTAGAGAATATTAAATGGATTTAGTGTGATAGGGAATCCCATATAGGTAACTAATGGGGATCCATCTATGAATTTCAAATTATCTTAGAATATATTATAATTATCAAAATTTAAAACTCCTTCAAATGAATTTTTCTATGATTAATATTGATGTTCATGTAACGATAACAACTTGAAACATTAGTGTTAACTTTACCATTATTTAAATACATTATTGAACTTATTATTTCAAACCAAACACAAACCTAAAACAAAAATATGGTACTTTAAAATAAATATTTATTTTTACCATTATATAAATGATATAAAATCAGTTAGTGCAAATAGTAGTAACCAAATTATGGAATTTATGTAGAAAAACACAAAAATGGAATTTGCTATTAGAGGTCTTTATTATGAAAATATTTTTTTCAATATTGGAAGATATGTATCTTTTCATTGTTTCCCCATGTCCAAACCAAATATGAACTCCAATAATTTCATTTTAAAGAATTTTATTTGTATAATAATTTCATTCTCTATGAATTTTGTATGACATCTATATTAGTTGAATCACTTCCCTTGACTACCACCAGATCCTATCTTATCCTTAGGTCTTACACAAAGGCCTTTTTGGGTTATGTTAGTAGAACATAGGTTGATATAGTCATTTAATTATTCATTTAATTAGATAATTAGATATATACTACATGTACTTTATTCATTTTAAATCTCGACATCTAAGGAAATATAATATTAATTTTTATAACTATTTCACTAATTGAATTAAATTAGTTTACTTAAAAAACTAATAAAGTCATTTTTTGTTTAAATTTATTTTTAATAAATTTCGGTTTTATGCGATGTGTATTATCATTTAAAGGAACTAAATATAATATTGATAAATTTTAATAAGATATTTTATTGATATTAATAATATGTTTAAATTAATTTGATTATAAATTGATAATCAATAATAATATGATTGAATAATATTTAAAAAAGTAACTTAATTATAAAAACTATTTTTTTATATATTATCATTCAATTAAAAATACATATTACTAAATTTTAGTATTATTTTTTTTAAAAATTAATTTATTTTTGTATTTATCATATAAAAATTATCTTAGTTTCAATTTTTTGGATTTTTTTTATAATATTGATTTTTGGGTGAATAGTAATGAATACCCTATTTACAAATGATGTAAATTTTATGAAATTATATAGAAATAACTATAACATTAAAACATTGTTCTTACCAATTATATATTTTAAAAGTAAAATTAATATTTCAACTTTTTTTAATTTGATAACTTATATTAGACATTTTAGGGATTAAATTGTAATTTTCACTGAAATTATTTTTAACAAATTATATATTAATTATTTTATAATTAATTATAAATAATTTATAAATTTTATATTTCAAGATGGATTAAATATTTTCAACCATATGCCTCTAGTTATTTAATAATTTTGATTTTATTTTTTCGCATAAAAAAATATATAACTTTGGTAAAAATTAGTTTCCACGAGAATATTAAAAATTGAAAATGGGTAAAATATATTTGGTAAAACACCTAAATAATATATATAACATGTTTAAAAATCATTGTTTGATATATTTCTCAACATAAACTCATATGTTCTTCATTATTAACCACTTTTTGAGCCATATTCCTTGAATAATTCACCCCTTCTTAATAAAATGCCACTCATCTCACATATAAAAGTATAGCTTCACCATTCAACATATCCTCACAAAAAAATCCCATTATTTGATGAAAAAATTACCATGTACCATAGAAAAAATAAATCACCTCATTCATAATGTTTCTTCTTCTTAATGGATCACCCCCAATGCCTTAATTCAATTTTCAAAGGAGTTATTCAATGTAGTGAGGTAAATATTCCCAGATAACTCCTTCTAATTTCCATTTCCTTATGTATTTTTATTATAACTCAATTTATATTATATAATACTAAAATAACAAATAAAATATCTTTATTATACTTAAATTTAATAATATCTATGGAAAAATCATTATCTTCTTACCCCCCTTCTTATTATAAAAATGAAAAACATCAGTAATGTGTATATGCAGACTACAACCTCTATAAAAGATGTTTTAAATTTTTCTTAACCAACTGAAATGGATGTTTATAAAGGGTTATTAAATTAATAAATATTTTATTTATATCACTAATAATATATTAAAAACTGAAATAAATTGGTAACTTCTTTCTATTTTATGAAAAATAATGGCATCACATGTGTGTACATTAAAACAACCGTGTCCATGGAACAACATATTTCAATTCTCATCATCACCAAAAATTTATTAATATAATAATGTATTTACATAATTTGAATTATTTTATTAACATTATCATGGTTCTCAATATGTTATGTTAATATTTAACATGTTATTAATATACCAACATCTTTTCATAATAATAACCAAAACAAGCTCATCATTGATTCTTTTATCACAAATCATTACTAAAATTATCATGTAATTAAATTATAAGTATATCAATAATTATAAATCACCAATAAATATATCTTGGATAATATATAATTGATTAAATTATTGACATTGTAAAGCTTCCACGAAACAATAAAAACGATTAACATCTAACAATTAAAATAAACTATAATGAACTAATAAATGTATAATAAATTATTATAATTAAGTGATATGTAGAATAATAGATATTAATATGTTCCTTAAATTGGTTATAAATGTTGTTATTCTTATTTAAAAATATGTTAAAGTGTCTATGTAGAAGTTGATGGAATAGTTAGTGGGTCTTATTGACTCAATTGCTTTTCTAAAGTCAAAATAATTCTTATTTGAATATGGTTCAACACGATTTTCGTCCTCTATAATATGATAGTATTATATTTCATTTCTAATTTTGAAAGAATTTTTTTTAATAAAATAAATATTCTTTGATTTTTTTTCATAAAATTTTATGACTTTAAAATAATTCTCATCCTATCTAAATATGCACCTTCTCCTAGATGTTTTTCACACTCCACCCAATGTTCTAAATTCTTATTTTGAAATCCAAATATATCATTATATAAATAAAATTCCACATTACTACTTTTATAATGAAATATTTATCACTCATTCCACAATGACTATTTTAATATTAGTATTAAAAATATAAAGAAAATTTCCTTTAAAGATAATATATTTTACCTTCCACACCACATTTTTATTGGAAAATTATTATTTTTTTTAATGGTTGTTTTACAAATATTCATTTTTAAATAATGATTCAAAATTTCTCCAAGAAAATATCATAAAAATGATTTTTTTGAAAGTGTCTCTTAACTTCATATCTTGATAAAGGTGTTAGGATATATTTTATGATGATCGTTTTTATGTTTCGCTTGATTTTTTACCTTTTAATAACTTTTTAATACAACCTATTTATTTTTTATCAATCACTATATAAATTTATTTATTAAATATAGTATCTTTGGGATATAAAATTTGGTATCAATCAATGTAATTCATGAATTTTTTTTTGTGATACCATTTTGAACTGTTATGAAATCCTTGTTCTATCCAAGGGTTCTTAATAAGTTTTTGAATGATTGAGTTCATATGAATCATATGTGTGTGAATGGTAATGTATGGGTTTATATATCGCCCACTAATGAATTGGTTATGGTTTTCAATATATAATGATAAGGGAGTGTGTGTATAGTTATATTTGTTCACAATATAAATGGTGGATATACATAGATATATTCAGGACTTAAAGGGTTGTAATGATTGGTTTTCGAAAAAAAATTATATTTCTTTGTGGTTTTTTTTCATAACTCTTTTATACATTATGTTCTCTAATAAGACACATTTTTTTAATGTCATAAGGATATTTTTATTCCTTTTTATCTTGTTTATTATATGATATTTCCCCAGTCTTTTCTTATGGAATATGTTTTTTTAATTTATATTATATATTCTTCTATCATGAAAAAAGGATAACTTGTATTGTTCCCTATCTCCCTAAATAAAATAGTTCTCCCACACTTATGGTTTCCCATATGCTTACGATTTAACCATTGATGAAAAGTTGGTAAGTTTTAACCATAGTGAGAATCTAATCTAACACCTTAATATGTTTACATGACATAGGTTAAGAATATGAGTATAATGTATTATAACTCTTATGTAGAATTTTTTATGGTTCGATATTAAAGAAATGTTAAAAAATATTATAAATAAATTTTCTTATGTAACTAATCCTCAATGACACTAAACATTACATTATTGGGACTCTGATATTATTTTTGAGAAGTAATGTAAAAATTGTTGAATTATTATAAAATAAATAAATATTATCTTAGGATTCCATAGTTGGTATTAGGGAGTATGTGTAAATAATGTTTTCTAGGAATCAAAACTATATGTGCATGCTTGACATGCCTTGATTAGTATAAGAGTAGGTTTTATTTATTTTTGAAGATTAATTTAGTTATTTTGGAGGATTTATATGGATACCTTTAGTGAAACCCTAAGGGATAAGTCTAAGTGTAGTGGAACATCATGAAGTTTTTATATGGTGATGATTATGTATTTTACTAGAAATTGAACACCTTTATGTATATAAAAAATTTAATAAATGCTCTAACATAGATGCACATAAGAGTAGTAACTTCAAAGAAGTAGGTTGGGTATTAAGTCAATCATCACTTGATGTGTGATATTTAGGCCTAACTGTACACGTGGTGTAATCCACCTAGGGATATGATTTAAGAATTCACATGCACTTTAGATCACATTATATAATATTTAGATCATTTTTTTAGAATGATTATAACAACAATTAGGTAATTTTTGAATAACCTAGATTGAAAATTTTAAATTTATAAGTTACGATATGTATGTAATTTATGATTTATTCCTTTTATGTTATTAGTTTTCCCTTTAAAAAGATTATTAAATCAAAAAATATTACAATTGAAATTATTTTATAAAATGGTTAGAAATAGGAAGAACATAATTAACAATGGGTATCATAGAAAATAAAATGACTACCCCAATGAACCAATAAATGAAATAGGAGTTTGATTTATAATATTTATGGTTATTCCAAACTATCTATCTAGAATTATATTTGATAAATTTAATCAATTTAAATTAAAAAAAACACTATAGATGATTTAGATGGGGTTTCATATAATTTATTGGGATATAGAACATAGATATAAGAAAAATAGATTTCCAATGTGTCAATAATATTGGATAAATAACATAAGAATTATATTCAAATGAACTGCAAGTTGATTCATTTATCAAAATATGTGGAATATAATAACTAATTTCCATCGAAAATTAAACCGTTTGGTAAATAGGATGGAGGAAAATAATTCTCATCCTATAGTACAAATGATAGTTCAATATAATTTTTTTTATAACTTTTGAACTATATAAAAAAATTCCTTTATCTAAGCTAAAATAGGATAATAATTATTAGGAACATCCTATACTAAGAGAAAATATAAGGTTCTAGTTCATGGAATTTGCTAAAGTGAATCGGGGACTTTATGAAGCACTTATCCTTTACTTCATAGTTATGAATTTATTCATGGAGAATTATTTTTGGAACACTATTATATTTTTTATGTTTTATAAATGCATTAAATCACAACCTTGATGATTTAATTATTGAAGAAAAATTCTAATTTCTTATTATGGTATCTCAAGATGAAGTTTATGTCAATTTGATCATGTAAATCATTTTAATTCTTACTTTATATAAATTTGATGTGATTTTATAAATATTTTTCATATCCCTATATACTTCATATTAATTACAAAAATATATAAATAAAATTTTATAATTCAAACCATAAGATAATTTTATATCAGTTGAAAGATGACTATGAACTCTTTATGAACATTTATTCTATTATAGGAGTCAAGATACCCAATAAATAGTGTTGTTTAGTTCAAATTATAAGATAAAAATAAATATTAAGGATTTTCCCTTATAAAGGAAAATAACCTATTAACTATGTTTGTAGGTTTATATCCCTCAAGAAATTTTTTCATGACTCATATATATTTTTTAGATATGATTATCAATTTTCATAACTAACAGGTATTTAAAATTTTGAGGATGAAGTTAATTTAACAATGGAAAATAATGAAACATCATAAAATATGATAATTCATTTAAAATTTAAAAAAATACTATTTTGAATAGCTTGTTTCACATAATGAAACAAGCTAAAAAACCATGATAATTTAAAAATAAATTCTGTATTTTGACTATAAAAATATTTCCTTTAAAATAGTGAGAATAAATAAATGTAAAAACATTATTAAATATATTTCATAAAAGGAAATAAATAGAATAATGAAATATAAGTATAACATATGAATCCAATTTTTATAAGCATGAACTTTAGGTAGTTTATCTCAGGGATTCCATAGACCAAGCCAAAAAGAAACTCATATATTTATAGATTGAGACAAAAATTGAGTGAATTTTAAGATCATTAAAATTTACATGTGTTATATTCCAGTTGAACCCCCACACACAACTACCACTATAGAATATATTATAGTTAGGTCTTACATAGAAGTCTTGGGGGTTTATGTAAGTGTATTTTAAGGTCATGTAAACATATAATTATTGATTTAATGTGATATATATATTACATGTATTTTATACATTTCACGTTTCAATTTTAAAGAAAAAATGTTCATTATTAAAATTAATTCCTTGATGGAATTCAATTTTTATATCTAAAAACTAATAAAATAATTTTATTCTTTAAATTTTATTTTTCAAAAAAAAATATTTTCATTCACTATAAATTTTTATTTCAAGTAACTAGGTAAATTTTATTTAATTTATGATACAAGATATTGTTAATAATAATAATATATTTAAACTTATTTTATAAAAATTTATATCAAAGAATATTGAGAACATTTAATATTGGAAAAATTAAATTCTCTATATAAATAGTTTTTATTATATATTATTTTCCATTTTAAATATTAAATTCCTAAATATTAGAATTTTAATTTGAAATAATAAACATTATTTATTAATTTAAAATATCAAAATTATTTAATGGTCAATTTTTATATTTTTATAACAATAGTGATTTTTATTGAATAGTACAAAATTCATTTTTTATAAATACTATTACATTTCAAAAGATCAATAGGATATAAGAGTAACATAAAATTTTAGGAACAGTCAATTTTCTATGAATATGTTGAGAACATGAAAATTTAATGTGTTTTATTGTTAAGATTATTGACTCACTCTTAAAAGAAAAGACATGTGTTAATTATATTGTGATTTCGAACAATTTTTATAATATGTGAAAGAGTTTAAGATGAAGCATATTTTGATAATTATAAATGAAGACTAGCTATATAATATGTTCAAGATCATGTAAAATATTTCTAATTGTTGAAGTTGTGTCTTTGAATTTGAATAAATAACTTAAATTAAGGAAAAATGAATGTGGAGTTGAGTATTTTGGATTGGAATTTGAGTGGTAGGGATTTTTTTTGGAAAACACTATTGTTGGAATTTATTAAAAAAAATTATAATAATTTTTTCAAGGGACCAAATCAATCATACACATGTGTGAGGTGACCTCTATCACATAGGATAGCTAGCCTTAGGAACTCTTGTGGATGTAAAGATAATAAAAACCACCCACCGGGAGAAAAGGACATAGTAGGAACTTGTGCATGGGTGGGTGAGTAATTATGAGGGAATGCATGGCTATTGAGGGTGGTGTGGTATGTGCTTCATATTTATGCAATTTTTTTTAATGACTCTAGTTCTAAATCATGGGATCAACATAAGTGAGTTACTTATTAAGTAGTACCATCATAATTGAAGAACTAGTGTCTGATGAATTCTAAATAGAACGTTATTCATCTGTCATAAATTATACATAAATATTATACGCATCAAGTTTGTTATATCAATGTTTTGGGGTCATTTTAATGATCATATTATAGTATTCATTGAGGTTTTCCATCATGAATAGGGTGTTATTCATGTCATGAAGTCTTGATGATCGTGTCAAAGTATTCGAGTTCCATTTGGTTATCGTACAGATTCAAACACAATCAAAGAATCCAATTACATAATTTTTTGGAATAATTGAAGTCTAATTGATGATATTTTGAAGAAAATTTAATTTTTTAAAATAATTATGGTATTTTTCATTATCACATTAATATATTGGATACTTAAATAATCTGGTGTGTATATGAAATAGAGAAAGTTAGTACATATAAGTATAGGGAGTACATATTCTATATAAATTCACTTATTGGGAATTAAGAAAATTCATATCTGATAAAATGTTGATAGTGAAAAATAAATACTCAAAAGAAATCACTATTTGAGTAAGGTTCTCGTGTATTCATTCTGATATTTTCCATTCCTTCACAATCACATAAATATGAGTTTGGTTTCTTGAACCACTATTTGTGCTACTTATATTTGGAGGGTTTTGTGAATAAAATCTAAAACTATATATGAGATTGAGTTTATGTGAACTAATACTTGATATGGTAAATACTGGTTGTATAGGGTTTTGAGAATAAATATTTGTTTGCATGTGATAATATGCATAAGTGAAATAGAATTGCATGCTTGGGATTTCGTGACAAAGTAGAAGCATTAAAAGATTTTAATGGGTTTAAAATTTTTTATTTCATGATGAATCCTATATATATTTATAAAGTAAATAATAATTTATATACAATGAGTTTCATGTATAAAAGAAACACAAAGATTGAGTTAATTTCATATAGATGAATTTTTAATGTTATAAGATAAGTGAGGCAGTATAAATATAATTTCTTCACAATTTTTACATTAAAATAAAATAAGTGCAGTATAAATTCATTGATTTTCAAATTAAATTAATGATATTCGAGAGAACTATATAAAATATACATTATATGAATGGTGTTCAGTAATTTCAGACATGTTAGGTAAGTGTTTTAGAAGATATTTATACCCGAGTTATAAGTGTATTAAGAAGTTATGTAGAATTTATATTTTAGTGGATAGTAAAAAATATCATTTAGTTTATTATCATTTTCTAATTTTTTTATCCTTATATATTTTTTGAATTCCTTATATAGAAGAAAGATTTGATTAAGAATTATTTCATTTTGGAAACTGATCTTATATATGTGGTTATGATTACTAAAATATAGAGAGAGACCTGATTAGTGATTTTTGAATGTACTTGAAGTTGATAAAAAATTGAGAAGATCTAGTACACTTGTGTTTGAATATCACTATTAATCCTAATGATGAATTTCTATTATAGGATCAATATGAAGAATAATGAGGTTGTGATTGGGGGGTTTTACTAGTTACGGAAGATTTCTGATGTTGGGGATTTAACCAATCAATTAGAAGACAAATAGGGGGACTAACCATCTATGGTATAAGAGTTAGATTACTAGGGATTATTATTAGGATCAACTAGAGGATTTACTTCAGAGGTATATAACTAAATAAGAGATAAATAACTTTAATTGATAATAGTATTATGGAGAAGAATCCTTCTAGTAGAGAGTAACAAAGAGGGTAAAATTAATGAACTCATCTTAATAAGTGGCCATGGTTTTTTATTAAAAGTGGGTAAAATAAATAATTCATTCAAAATAGTCACACTTGATTTACCCCCCCCCCCTAGTGTGACTACATTATCCATGGAGAACTTAAATTTGTATTAGAGGTCTGCTTGCACTTGTGATTATATCTAATTAGCTTTTTGAGTTTTTTATATGTGATATATATGAATTCACCCCTGATGTTATAAATGTTTATGTTTCATTATAGATTCAAAATCAAGGTATAAATGAGTGAAAATGAAGATGAAGAATAACCCAAATATAAATGAAGATCAACTACTGGTTGATGGCTCTCGAAGTGGTAAATATTTAATGAAATTAGATGATTTTAATTGAGATGAATCAATTTCATGTTTTGATAAATAATTTTTCAATATTGAAGTCAGAGAACATATGATGAAAATTCCTGAATGAGTAGTTACTTATATAGTTATGGTTTTTAGGTAACTTCCTGAAAATAAATCAAAACTACAAGTGGTTTATAATGATATATATAAGGAATTTGATAAGAATTTTTGAATATAAAAAACTCTCTAAAACTTTTTCAGAGTAAAGGATAAAATAATCTCTCTTGGTAATCAATGATATATCGAAGCTATTTAAGAATAGAAATGTAACGTTTTTTGAGAGAGATGAATTTGAAATTATTTTTATAGATTTTTTTATACAATAAAATTTTTATATAATTCATATAAGACTTCTAAATATAAATAAGTAGATTAATTTAAAAAAAGAATCAATTATCTTAACAATTTTTTATTGAATTCGAATCTGGTGCATGACTATGAAAATTTTAAGATGAAGATTTAGTGGTCATAAAGAATGAATTTAATTAAAGGTGAAAAGATTTATCCCAAACTAAAATATCTTGAATTACTAGATAAATTGTGAAATTGGTTACATACACAAGTTTAGACTTCCCAAGTAAGTGAGTAATGAAGTGTTTCAAATAATACATATAACATGTTTCTTATTTCTAAAAAGACTAAACCTTGTGGGAATAAGAGATTTAAATTATCTATTGTTACAAAAATAATTATCTCATTGAAAAATTAATCTACTATATTAAAATATATGAATGTGAATATTTCTATGAACTATTATTTACTAAATAATGAAAATAATATATGTTTTGTAAAAAAAACAAGTTATCAATGGATATTAGAATGTGTCATAAAATAAGATATCCTATTTTTATCTAATTTTAGTTTTTTAGATGTTTTTTAATTAGAACATATATTTCTGTAAAGATATGTGACTCTTTTATTTTAATAAAATTCATAAATTTAGTGGGTAATATGAATAACATAGGAAACCTATACAAAATAATTATAAATAATTAGAGAGGAATCAATCAATCAAGAGTAAAAATGAATATTTTGATGTTTTTTTTATTATTTCACCAAGCATGGCCACTGTTATGATAAGTGATCTTACCTAATAATAAATAAAAAATTATATGTTTATGTGAAGAGAATACCATATTAAAAGTTGAATTGTGTTTTAGAATAGTATGCCAGTTCAGCCTTGGGAGGTGAACAAAAGAAAAAAAATTTAAAAAATAACTCCCATGATGTTTGTGAAGAACGAAGTCAGAATTTTCAAACTTTTAAAAAAATTATTCTATTATGGTGGAAAGTTCACATCATGGACCATTTTGAATTTTCTAAGAAAATTAATACTAATGGAAGAATCATAAGATCAAAGAAACAATCAATCTAGAAAAGAAACAACATGATGGATTTGGTGACAGACTTCTGTGACGGGTAATATTAAAGGTTTCTTAAAAATATTACATGATGAATGTTAATGATATGTGTGAATGGTTTAATATGTATTGGAATTAAGATAATTTTTTTAAAATGGTCACCTAGATAATAAAAATTCATAAAGAAGAAATGGAAAGAAAATATGACTTCTTATACTAAAAATATTATATTGAAACATGATTTTATACATATAATGAAAACTAATACTATTCCTAATAAATTATTGATCACATGAATAGAATATTTTTAAGGGGATATAGTGATAGACGAAGTATATAAAAGGGATATAAGTTGGCTATAAAATTTTTGAACCCTTTTTCATCTTAAAATATTGTTAGGTTTGGAAAAAAAACTCTCATTCATGTCAGTCTAACAAAGAAGCATTGAAAATAAACCTTATTCGGATATATAAATTATATTTTTTAATCATGGAATTTAAGTTGTATCATTTATTAATTGGGATACTTTAATTTGATTAAAAAATTTATCATACTATAAATATAAATTTATCAATCATAGAAGGCTCTCAACATTTTTTATTCTTTTTAAAATTTTAAATAATATCATAATATTCGTCATGATTATTCTTTAATAAATATAATCATGATTAATAAGTATGTGCGGAATCTATAATAGGGAGTATAGAATAAAACAAACTATATATCCATGTATTTTTTAATATCTTATGAATATCTTCTGTTCTCATGAGGGATAAAAATAATAATTATAGATGTTAAAAATTTGGAGATTGAAGCATGTCGTCATTAAGGTATGTTTCTTATATAATATTGTTTTCATGTAGAAAATTAAAATTTAAAAGGTAGAGCCTTTTTAAATTTTTCAAAAAGGGAAGGGAAATTTGAAAAGGGGAAGTATATTTTTGAACATGAATTTTTTTAATATATTTTTTGATCTAAATATAGGATATTAGTTGAAAATTTTTTAACAACCCCTAAAATATGGTTTCAATGTTCATATCATAGGATGAATATTTATTGAAATTCGTAATGTTGAATTTAACAACTCTTGTTTTCTATACTGATCATGGATCAGATAGATAAAGATTTTATTAATTTTAACTCATTTTTAAGATAATATTGATTCGATGTTTCTATAGAGTAAATCAATAAAGGTTTTATAAGTGAAGAATATTTTATTAAAATATGAATTTTGGAGATCAAAATTGCTTCCCATACTTATACCTTTGATTTTATTATATATAAGAGGGAGATGATAACATTGGATTAATAATTTATCTTCATATTGAAAAAACTATAAATGGGGGATTTAATAAAGAAATTTGGTTAGTAAATTTGTGATGAAGTAGAATTTATTATTAATTTGTTTATAAGATTAAAGTTCAATGTGGTTTAATTTGATAATTATTGATCATTTCATCACAAAGAAGTCGTGTGCTAATTCTATGGGGATTTTTCAAAATGATTGTCACATATGAAGAGTTAAAAAAGAATCATACTTTTTTGATTTTAAATGATGGACATTAATTTATGATGTTTTATATCTTTAAAAATAATATTAATTGATGATAGAGTTTTTTTTAATTGGAAGAAATAAATTCCATTACTAAAAAAAGATATTGATTTTAGTATTTTGCCTTGTAATTTTTGTGTCTTGAAATTAATTTTTTAATAAATCTTCTATAAAATTGAATTATATGTTTTCCAATCAATTGATCCAATGGTATCATTAAATCCCACACATGTGGTTGTTTTCCTCTACCATAGAGGACATCTATCACACAAGATCTCACATTGTGGTTGAGATGATGAAAAGCAATCACATGGAGCATAAGACAATATAGGAACATGTGCATGTAGTTGGGAAGGTGGCACTTCGTAGGGAGTCACGACCCATTTATCTTTAGTGTGTAATTTTTTTCTTGGTTCTAAACATAGTTTCACCCCATGGATCAATGGAATTGATGAATATATTATGTGGTTCTATATTGTTTGAATAATTGATGTGGGATACATATTATATAAAAAAAATTATCGTCTATCTCAAAAGATTTAAAAATATATTTTTACATGTGATCTATTATATTTGAGTCATGTGATCGTCATTGGGACCATATTATACCTTTTATTTAAGGTTTTTTCATGTATTGGGTGTTCTCCATGCCATGACATCTTGATGATCAAGTTAAATCATTCATGATCCATTTTATCATCTTAACTATTCAAGCATGATAGAATCATCACACAACATAATTTTAATATATAAGAATTTTAAATATGATAATGTGTGAGGGTAGATGAATTTTACTAATTTATGATGGTATTTTTCATTATTATCTGGATCATTGCCTATAAATGAGGTGGTGCACATATGAATTTAAGTAAGCTAGTGTGACTAATATGTGGTAGTGGGGACTCTCTATAAATAAATTGACATTACTGTTTTTTAGGTATGAACAAAAATTAGATGTGATAAATATTTTAGAGACATAAATAAAGACTCAAAATTGTTTGGTATTCTCATAACATTCTGATGTGTTAGTGATGATATTTTATAATTATTCTTTATCATATAAAGATGATTTTCATTCTCCAAACCTCTATTCATGTAACTTATTTTCACACATTTTTTTGAAAATATAAAGTAGTATATGATCATGAGGTTATAGTAACTAATACGAGATACAATTGATAAGGTATTTTAAGGGGTTTTAATGAATATTTTCATAAATGTGATAATATGAATGAGTGAAATGGAAATCAAAGATTGAACATATATGATGGTGGAGAAGCCTTATTTGATTCTCATAGTCTCACGAAAGTATTTCTCTTGATTTATGTTATATATATGCATAAATAAAATACTAAATTTAATACAGTGTGTTTCATGTGTAAATTAAATATAGTGATTGTGTAATATTCATGAAAATGATGTTTTAAAGTTATGAGATAAGTTATTGTAATAGTTCTTCAATTATAATGCTAAAAAGAAATTGAAATATATAATCTGATGAAAATAATGATTTCAATCATATATTCCTGAAATCTTATAGAACTACATACATTATAAAATTATTGAATTGGGTGTTGTTATTTTATAATGAGTCATTTAATGTTTCATATGATACTTATACCACAGTTATCAAGGTATTAAAAAATATACAATTAATTTTATGGTTATCGGATAATAAGAAATACTAGGATGTTTATTATCAGATTTCAATGTTTATAAATTCCAGTGAGTTTGCAACATCATTATATTGAAGGAAGAATTTTCTGAGCATTACTACAATGAGTAAATAGATCATATACTAGGGATCGTAATTATATAGTATGACCAAAATATTTAATCAGTTTCAAGTTATGGTACATAAATTTATACTCAATTAGAGATGATCTAGTACACTAGTTAAGGAAGATCATGTTGGAGAAGAAATGTGACTTTCTAGTCTATGAAAAATATCATGAGGTATGATCTTGTGAGTTAGGGTTGAACTATCTATTGAACATGATTAATACTGAGGGGTTAAATCATTTTAGAAGAATATAGTTAGTGGTATAAAAAAACTATGGTAGAAGTGTTAGGTTTCATAGGGTTATAACCATATTCAACTAGAGTATATACTACAAAGGTGTGTATCATGTTTCTTCATAAAACATTATAAATGATAACAATATAATAGTGGTGAATCAATGTTGGGGTATAGTGTTGAATCCATGTTTGGGAATCTGACCAACATGGAAAGGAATTTTTCTTAGTATTAACCATTGTAACCATAATCTATTATTGTTTTTATTACCCTCTAAATTTCATATTGGATTCACTCATCTTAAAAGGTCAAAAAAGTTTGAGCTCAATGGGGGAAAATATAATTAAGTAAAACAAGTCACCCTCGATTCACACCCCCCACTATTAGTGTGACTATATAATAAATTATGGATATAAATTATTAAAATTCAACATTAAATATATTATGAATAATTTATAAACCTATATTTGAGATTTTATATTTTAAGTTACATTTTTCCATAAAAAATTCCTATTCATAATACATTTCTTATTTCAGAATTAATTTTTAATAATTTAAGAAATTTTTTCTAATAAAATATATTTAATATTTTGAATAAAAAAGAAAAAATTATTAAATTTTTTCCATTTTATTTGTAGGCATAAGAAAATATATTTCTTAGGTAAAGTCTAGTTACCACAATAAAAATAAAAATAGTTAAAGGGTTAAATATAAGGTGTAAAATACCTTAAAAATGTTAATAATATATATACGAATAAATGATTTATATATTTCATGACCTTAACACATCCTATATTTATTATTTCCTTCTTTTTTGGATCTACATTCCTCGAATAGTGGTCCTCTTTTAACAAAAATTTCACTCTTCTCAGTTAAACAAGTGGTCCATTCACCACCCAGTTATATATACACCAAAATCCACTTAATTCGACAATAATATACCCAAATACATCTCCATTATATCAAAACATTCCATAGAGGTTATTTTCACCTCAAAAGACCACCCCATAATAACTGAATCCAATTTTCAAAGGAGATATTCCAAGGAGTAAGGTAAATATTCCCAGATCTCTTCTTTTATTTTTTGTTTCCTTATGTATTCTTATTATACCTCAAATTATATTATTAAATCCAAAAATAAAAAACATAATTCTCATTATTATACTAAACCTTACTTATAATTATGTAACATTCATTATCTACCAACCTAAATTCTCTATAGAAAAAATAAAAAAAATGTCCATCATGTCCACTTGTGGATAACTACCTCAATGAATGACACATTTTATTTTTCACCAAAACCATGAATGGATTATTAAAACGGGTTACTTATGGAATAGATATGATTTTTTTAAACGTATTACTATTCTTAAAAGAAAAAAAACTATTTTTTACTGTCTTTTTATTTTATTGAAAAGGAAAATAACATTTGGGAACACATATATACAGACTAACGCCTCCATGGAATGGCATATTTTATTTCTCATCATCACACTTGTTGGATGATTCAAAATGTATTTAATGAATTTAATTGATTTTAACAGTATGATTATGGATCTATGGAATTTATAAAAATATTTTATTTGTAATTAATATACAAACAATGTTTTATGAAAAATATTAATACCATATCATCATAAATTCTTTCCTCACAAATCATGACTATAACTGTCATTGAATGAAATTAGATCTTCACAAATCATTTTAATGAATAAATTTTTTTCATTGGATAATCTAATAATGATGAACGTGGTATTAAAGTGGGAGGATCAACATCACAATTTTAATGTCACTACAAAAAAATAAAAATTAAAACCTTATGATGAAAAAAATCTATAACTAACAAATGCATAATAAATGATTGTAACTTAAAGATAAATTGTTCAATATATAATTATACATACTTTTTAGAAAACACATCTCTTTACTGAAATACCATATGAGTATTTTTTCTTATATAAAACACTAAACTAAAATGAAATCCATTTTACATTAATAAAATTATGAAGCATTACTTTTTTATTAAAATATAAATCGGTGGGTGTCATTAAAATAAACCACCTTAAAAACCATTTAAAAAAGGTATAACAAAAAAAATTATTTTATTCTTAGAAGATAATTATTTCATAAAAAATTATAATTACAATGAAATTTTTTTTCATCACTTTTAGAAATTTAATCTTATAGAGTGATTGGAGTAATTGATATTATAATTATTAAATTATCGAATGTTGTCAAAATCATTTTTAGGAATGAAATTTAATTAAAAATATATATATTAGATTCCCTAATATAAAAATTATTTTTAAAAGAATGATACCTTTAAAAATAAAATTGTTTATTAATTAGAATTTTATATTTTAATATTTGACTCTAATATGATGGTTAATCATATATACAAATGAAAGTGTTAGTTAATTAGTAGATAATAATAAATATGATTAAAGACATGTAATGATAAAAATAGATTAAAAATATATTTTCAAAAAATTCAATGTTTTAATATAAAAGTTAATTTTCTCAAATATTGAAGTTTAATTTTATTAAATGGAGTCCAAATATGGATTCACCATTTCAAAATTTGGTATCAGGGTTCACCTTATATTTTTAGCTATAAAATAATTACCCTAATTAATTTTTAAACAAGATTAATAATTTTTAAAAAATTTAATCTAATGTTGCTCCAATTTTACAAAAGAAAGTTTATATATTTTTCATCTATAATATTTTTTTCTATTTTAAATTCATAAATACATGTATTATAACAGCCCTACTTTTTATTACACACATAAACATGATTTATTACATAAAATCTTCACCTAGTACAACATGTAAAATAGAGATGTCCAGTGTCTTTGGGGATTATGAACATTAAATAACAACTTGAAATGTGAAATACATCATCTATACTGAAAACTTCTCTTACATGACCACTACATTACCTCATACTTAGAATTGCATGGGATAACCTTAAAACATGCATTTGAAAAGGGTGAGCTATAAAGCCCAGTAAGGGAGTATACAAAGAATTACATGAAGAATAAAATAAATTTTAGGCAATAGGAATAATAGTGTATAATAAAATAATATTAACATAAATGTATTATATATCCTGATTATCATAACATGAAAATGTGGCAACAACACTTTACATGATATTAGGATGAGCCAAGACTCATTTCACATGGAGGATGATTAAACCCTCATTTCACATGAAGCATGAGTAAACCCTCAATGCACGTGAATTTTAATGAGTCCACACACATTGCACATGACGTATCATGATACTATACTGTACCCAATTCATTTGAGAACTATCTGGGAACACTCTTATTAATTTTTTAATTTCATGCATAAGTGTGCCACATAGATCATATAACATTTATTTATAAAACACCATAATTTATTCCAAGATAAATTAATATGAAATTCATACATGAAACTCTATAATCAATAGGTAAATGTGCACAAAGGTTAATACCCTTGATAGATAAATGGTCATGGTATTCACGACACAATGACTTTGGCTTGGAAAATTAAAGTGTAATTTAAGCAGCATAACGGCATGACATAAGGATTCATAAAAAGGTTTTATGAGAGTGAAAATTGTTTCTCCTAATATTTAAATAAAATGGACAGTAATGGGGTCATATATATACATTTCCCAACATAATTAATGGAATTTGGATTCATAATGAAAAATAATTTCATAAATGTAAGTGAGGGGAGAGAAATATCTTACGAAATTTCAGTATGGTAACGTGTATACATGAAAAGAATCAATTAGAGATAAAGGGATCCCTCTTCATTAAAACATAAATTAGACTGTATAGGGGAGGTCAAAAATCATTCAACAACATTTATAATTGAAAATAAAATGGCATAACAATATTAAGAAACATGGATAAAAAGAGAAAGGAAGGAATACCTTACTTGGAAGTATGACCCCAAAGTCTTGGGAGAAGCTTATTAGGAGCTTAGTGTACCTCTATAGGATACTAGATAGAAGTGGAATGAAGTTGAATGAACTAAAAAGGCATTTAGTTAATATGATGTGGGATCTTGGGTGGGTTTATATAGGAAATGAGAGGGAATTCTTTATTATTTAGATTTGGGACAGCAAACATTAAACTAATCAAAACCAAAAATCATCCCAAAGTTATTGCCCATGATTTTTACCAATAGGGATTGGAAAAAAATAATAAATAAGGCCAATAGACTAAATTATTAAAATAATAGGGTTGCTTATGTGGAGGTGAGTCACACTCTCAAAGAAATCAATTTAAAAATCTAAAATGTTTTATAAGTCTTGGAGGGTCCACTAAGTGTTTTTAAAATATTTCAGGAAAACCAAAAATTACATTATTTTAATGGTAAAACATAAATTGGCTGAAAATTTGATTTATAGTATTTTATAACATCACTATTGGGTCATTATGATGTCATAAAATGCATTATTGTTTTTAAAGGTATTTATTTTTTACCCAAAAATTCAACTATCTCAGAAAATTATGAAAATTTCCCCATTGTATAATTTTGACATACTGATTCCAAAAATAATATACATTTTTTCTAAATAATTTCTAAATATGTTAATTTTAACTTTTAAAATAAAAATCGACATTTATTGAAAATTCATGGGCTTTGAAAAAAATAGATTTCAAACCTTAATAAAAATTACAACAATATTCATAAAACTTATATGATCATTTATAATTAATAAATACTAATTTAATAATATTTTATTAAAATATTATTTAATTCAAAAATTCATTAATTTATCAAAATAGATTCCTAAAAAAATATTATTTGTTCTTTAAAAACAGTTTACAAAGTAACAATAATAAAATAAATGTATATTCTTTATTATATACAAAAATAATTCACATAATCATAGTGTTATGGTTTTTTTAAAAACCCACTTTAAACAACCACTTAAGACCTTAGGGTAAGGTGCGCATTAGTGACAGACTCTGGCGGTGGCTCAAATAACATCACTCGAGTGGTAATCTCTAACAACTTCCACTTACTCCATAGGCAGTTTCACTCAAGCATAATTTATTCAATATCAGATTGTGTTGGGTCAATAGAAAAGCCTAATTATTCCACATCCTTTCTGAGCCCTAACAAATGGGCTTCATACGGGGCCTGTCTACATGATGAGGGAATCACTTTATTTGTTTGAGTAAAAATAATTTGTTATAGACCTGTATTTATACTAACCATGTGATCACTGCTCAACTATTATATTAGTAATGGACTCCATTCGTAAAAGTATTTTAAAAATCCAAAATCATAAAACCATAGATTTGCATATGTTATATAACCGTTTCACAAAATAATACATTCAATTTGATTAAGAGAAATGTTTTATTGATAGAATTTTGGGTCGTTACATATATCACACACATTTCATAACCTAACTCTCCAAACTCTCATGAAATTACATTCATAACCCTTACCTATTAATTTTTCCAAGGATATATCCCTCTTTATCACCTTTAAAAAATATCACTTCTTCCATTTTCAAGTCCATACCCATTGTTCTAAATTTTCATAAAAATATACCCAATATATTTATTTTAGATCACATCCACATGTTCATCATTACATGGCCTCATAAAAGTTCCTCAAGTCCTTTATTTCAAAATGATACTTCAAGAGAAGCTCCAAATTCTCAATATAAGCACTACCTACACTTTATCAAGTTTTTCCCTTCTTATCCACCCTCTTATAATACAATTATAATAATATGTACTTATATACATCTATATAAATAATTTGATAAAATGTTATTATATTGATGGTGTGACCAATATATTTTTCTCTCGCATTCAATCAAGAAAATGATAATGTTGCCCATCCATGTGTGCAGACTGCTGCCTCTGTGAATGACACATTTTGTTTTTCCTAACAACTATTGAAGGATAGGTTTAGAAATGGGATTATTTGTTATATATGTTATTTATTTTATGAATTTTATTCTATAAATATATTTTAGACACTCTATAGGAAACATTTATAAAAAGAGAACATTGAAAAATTAAATGCAAAAAATGAAAATGTTAAGAAAAAAAGTGATTTATTGATAAGTGAAAAATAAATATCATTTAAAATATACTTATAAATCTTCTCAATTATAATTCATGGTCATAATAAAATCTAAATAATTTCATAACATAGAAATTATAAAAAAAAATATTTTTTCTATAAACATACTCACACATAGATTTTAGTATACTTTTGTTGGAGGAGTTTAACCACATGTATAAAAAATGATATAAATTTATATAAATAATATAATTATAAACAAAATATTTGATATTAATATTTAAATAATAATTTTTTGGGTAATATAAATATTTAACTCAATAAATAATTTTCCACCAACCATTTTCTAAAAATCATTGAAACAATCTTGTTATTAAATTTTTCTACATGAACTATATATATAACAATAAAAAATAAAATTATAAGTTTTAAAACATACAAAAACAAAAAATTTAGTACCTTGTATGATATATTGATGGTAAATTTTAGGAAATTAATGAATCAAAACATCATGATTTTGAAATTGTTTTAGGATAATCAATATTACTCACACATAAAATTAAAAATGGATAAGAACTAAACAACATACATATAGAGAAAAATTATAAAGTAAGGTTTATATATATGAATTAGATTTTAAGATTGAATATTGTGATAATTATTTTTTATTTTGGAGGATAAAGTGATTCTCTAGAAATCATGAAGTAAATGTAATGGACTTTGTTAACTCAAATCTTGTTGTTTGCGTTATGCATTTTCTTTTGAAATTAATATATTGAATTTTACCTATATAAAATAATCTACTTATTCATATGATTTAAAATTATATACCCCAAGGATAAACTATTCAACAATTAAAATTAATTTCTATGATTTATCGTCTTTTGCATAAAATTATAATAGGTTTTTATCTTAAGAGTTGATTCCTCTTAAATTTATCTTTCATTCAAGACTATGTTTTCTCTTACAAAATTTAAACTGTATTATTTATAAATACAAATATATATATATATATATATATTAATTTTATCTTCATACCTCATTTTTTTATTATATTATTAGATTCTATCTTTTATGATTTGTCTTCTGTTTTCTTCTATCAAAAAAGACTGATATTTTCCATGATTTTTTGAATCACCCTCTAGATGATCTTGTGATATTTTAATTTTATGTGATTCAAATTGGTCTCATTATTATTTATGTATTTGGTAATTTATGTAACATATTTTTAAAATTAATGTGAAACATAATAATATTTTTTGAATTTAATAATGTGAAGATTTTAAGTTTTTTATTTCACACATGTGTGTGGTTAATATTTAAGAGACAGGTAGGCCCTATATTTCCCTCTAATGAATTATTTAAAGCTTTAAATGTCAAGAGATAATGCTAAAACTATTAGTGATGTTCAATAATTAATTTAAAATATGTTTTTATACCTAATCTTCTATGGGAAATAGTTTGTGATGTTTGATCATCTATGGAAAATAGGTGTTGATTATAGATACATAATGTTTCATTTCCATGTTTATATTGGTGCCTCACACCTCTGATATGTGATTACTTTAGACATTCAGACTCATTATTTAGGTCTCATGTTTTATTAGTGTTTACTCCATACTATATTCTTAACCATATAGGACCATCTATTCTCGTATCATTCTATGTGCACAGTTTTTATGATTCCATGTTCTCTAGCTTTGTGATTTATCTCTTGCATATGTTTTATCATATGCTTATGATTAAACACAAGGTAACATGTTGATATAATTATTTTTTCATTACTGATAATTTTCACTTCAATATTTATTATAATTCTATTATCTAGGGTATTAGTATGGATTTAACTTTGGAGATGTTTAGAATATAATCTAGTGTGATGGAATTAAGAGGAAACTTTCACGGGAATTGTAATATAATTAGCCTATATAAAAATCCTTCAATGACACAAAAATATATTGATTCAAGGGAATTTGAGTTAATTATGTAATATAATAATTTTATATATGGAAATTGTGTAGAATAATTTCATGTCTAGTGAAATACACATCAATTGGTATCCAATGAAGTTTAGTTATTTTTTTGACTAGTTAAATTACCATTAGTTTTATGGTTACATATCCTTAGTGAAACCCTAGTGGTGATTTTATATAATGGATAATATCCTGAAATATTGGTAATGTTATGAGTACATTTTTCTCATAAATTAGTCCTTAAATAAATACTATAAGTGGATGTGGTAAATAGAACTGATGACCTATGGCGGTGACCTAAAAATGGAGTGTTGGGTATTAAAACAATCATCAGTAGGTGCATGGAAAAGAGACCTCACATCACAAACAGTTTGACACCCTTGTGGATATTATGTGGTTGATTATATGATATGTATGGATCACTATTAATGTTTAGTTCTATATACTTTGACTGATAATGTAAATAACAATAAGATAGTCCCCCATAAAAAACATAAGACTGATATATGTTGAATTAAAGGAATTAGATAATGATATAAAAGGGTAAAATTTTTAAATATTTAATTAATTTTATATTATTTATTAAAATAATCTCCCAATCATATTAAATATTCGTCACACATGTTAACCCATTTTATAATTAGAGGTAGCTAGAACCAGAAGCAACTTAATTAACAATGTGTGTGAAGGAGATTATATTGACTACACCTATAACACCCTAAGATTTTAAAAATAAATTTAAATTCATGAAGTATTGAGTCTCTACATAATGAAACTTTTTTAAGGAGATATTTATAAACCATCCATTAAACATAATTTTTCTACTTCTATGTTTAAAATTTCAAAAAATAGACATCTATAGTTGTTATCAGTAATTTATTTAGAGTCTGATAGAACCAAATTGTTTTTTGGTGAATAGTAACATACCCTTATGAATAGAAATATGAATAGTAATAATACCTCAATAAATATTGAATAATATTATTATTTTATTCAATTAATGTTTTAAGATAATGAGATCTTGACTATGTTTTATGGTGATATAAAATCAGTTAGAGTTTCAAAATTATTTTATTTGGAATAAAAGATCATTTTATTTAAAAATTAAATTAATAATATTTTATAAATTATTTACCAAAAATGGAATACATTTTTTAATTATACACATTAAAAAATATTTATAGTTAATTTTTGGTATTTTTCTGACAAACATGAATTTTTTTGTGAATAGTGAAACATGGTAATTAACGAAATATGGTAAATAAATGAATTTAAACATCATGTTTGAGTCATGGATGATGTAAATGGATCTGGGTTAGAACAGATATGAACATATTAGTATTTTGGGTCACATTAATCAAAACTATTCATATCTTTTGGGAAAATATTAAACTAATGATTATAATAATGTAAAACCCCACCTTTTACCACCATCACACCCTTCTTCCTCTCACACCACTCAAGATTTCATCATTGTATAAGTTCAACATGAAACTCTTACCAAGACACTCAAATAATTACAAGACCTTATTTTATCACCAAATTTCCAATACCAAGGGCCCCTAAGGGGAATCTAAAGGATAATAAATCAAGAGGTAAAGATCCTCTGTCATTTTCTTGTGTTTTCTAATCAATTCTATCTTTTCTTCTTCTCTATTCTCCTACCCTTATCTAAGAGGAATTAATGATATATTATTATATATAATTTTTATTGTTATAATGTTAATGGAAAAATTTAATATTATTATTCATTTCCTCTTCATCTTATTCTAAAAATAAAAGCACCATCTGTGATGCGTCGATTTACCAAAATCATGGGCGATGTATTTTCAATTTCAATTACTTTCTTTAAAACTTCTTATAACCCATTTTAATGGTTGAATAATATTTTAATGTGTATTATATATCCTCTTTAATGTTATGGAATTAACATATATACATAATATTATGTAATATAATGAAACTAGTAAGTAATTATCAAATAACAACCAAAATGATCTAAACAGATATCACTAATGATTTATCTCCTCATTCATCCTCAAACCATATAAAAAAAATTATTTATGGAATCATTTAATATTATTGAGACATATGAATATTATTTCATTCCACTTATGTATTTTAATTTCCATAGGGAAATAAGAACAAATAATAATAGACCATGGAAACCATGTAAAGTACACACCTGAAACAATAGAAATAACAAATTATTATCAATAAATAAGTGTAATGATGTTATAAAATGATCATATAACGTCTTAGAAAAATTAATATATTTCTGTAAGATATTAATAACACTCTTTTAACCATTATAATAGAGTTTTAAAAAAATTCATGTTAGAAAAACCTAAGGTGAGAATATTATTTACAAAATTTTCATTATTTGGGTTAACCTTATACTTGATTATTTATGTGGTATTAAATTTTTTTTGTGAGAAATGTTTTTTATATAAGGTTCAATTACTCATATTTATAGCTAATATACATATTACATCCACTCTATTATGTTTCACTTCAATTATATGGTATTTTTAAGGGTCTTTTCTTATAAAATCCTTCTTTAAACTTCTACTTTTACAAAATTCAAAGTGAATTCTTTTATGAATGTATTATTGATTAATGATTATTTTATATTTATTTTGAATATTTTATGATTAAGGGTGGTACCTATATCTCCCTCCAATGCATTCAGTATGTGTATGTTGTAGGTCAGCCGTATGGTTACTCCAAGTGTAACTATGATGGTTACACAATAAGGTAGCCATGAGGGTTAAATTGTAAGGTAGTAATGGGTGTTGAAAATAATAAGGTAGCCAAGAGGGTTATAAGATTATTTAATAATTCCCCAATATACAATTATGGTTTTATTAACGTTCTTTATTTTTTGTGTAAATCTCTTGGAAATATCATGTTTCACAATGTTAGTATATATGTGTGACAAGTATGTCTTTTTGAAAATGATTTCATACATTGACAAGAATTCATGGAATAATGTTTACTTCCCTTAATTTTATATCCCTTGTAGATATTTTTGTGCTCATACCATTTTTTTAAATTATTTTCATAGGTTATAAGGATTTGTAAGAAAATTAAGGTATCCAAGTTAAATGTTATGTAGATTTTTCAAAGAAAACATGTTTTATTTTGAAATGATATATATCTTGGAAGAAATGGATATTATTTTTGTGGTATCTGCTCTATATAAATGGGGAATGTTATATATGTATTATATTCTATTTCTCTAAAACATTAAACTTGAAAAAATACTCAGTTTGGAAGGATGTGAGTTCGTTTTTAAATTTCATGACTTCATAATGTAATAAGGTTGGGACCTTATAGTTGGTATTATAGGATAGTTTAGATAATATTAGGGGTTAGGATGATGTCAAAAAAACAAAAAAAAATTTACTCAATGGTTATTTTGAAATGTTATTGAATTTAAAGGAAACCATGTTTTTTGACTAATATATGTTTGTTCAAAATGGTTTTCCACAAAATAAATAAGGAAGCTCATGTGGAAAGGCACCAACATAGATATATCTTTTCAAATATATATCCTAGAATAGTATGGATTGGTTCCAAAAGGTTTGTTATATTAATTCATTATCTGACACCAAAAAATAAATGTTCATGGAATCCATACAAAAGAACAACTAGGGTTACCTCAAAGGAACATGATGACAGTGTAACATTTAATGAGGCAATAGCCTCCTACTTTTATTGGATCTTCTGACCCAGTAGAAGTAGATGGATGGATTAAATCCCCTGAAAATATATTCCATGTTATGTTATGTTCAGATAATCAAAAGGTAAGTCTTTCCATTTATTATTTTTAAGGTGAATCTGATCAGTGGCGGTCCATGGTCATGAATATTAGGGATAGAGAGGATATTGGAGCCCTAGAGTGTAATGAATATAAAAGCTTTTTCATTGAAAAATATTTTCCTTATGTAGTGCAACTTAGGATATAGAATAAATTCCTAAAATTGAACAAAAAAGAGTATGATTTAGTGGTTTTTTATGAAATAAACATCACTCAACTGGTGAGGTTTGCTCCAAATCATATTTTGGATCTTGATAGAAAAATATACCAATTTTAGTTATCATTGAAGAAAAAATATCAAAGGGAATAGCTTCCCATGAGTTCAAAAGTTATGAGAATCCTTTTTGATGTGCTTATAAGGTAGAAATAAAGTTTTCTGATGATCTTATATAGTTTGAAAACAAGGATAAGAAGAGTTCTAGATGTCATGCGATGGGTAAGAATCAATCAAATAAATCTAATTGTAAGAAATTCAAGCTTCTAGTCTGTGAAAAGTGTGGAAAAATGAACCATGGGGTAATTCCTTAACAAAAAAGGGAAGTTCATTCGATGTAATAAGTTTTTTACATATTGCCTAATACTGTAATGAAAATGATCCTAAGACTAATCATGAAAAGAAAACTATAAAGTTATTTAAATGTGGGAAGATGTGTCATTTTTAGAATGCCTAACCAAACAGAGATCTGAATGATGAAAAGAAGACATAATATAATAAGAAAGTTTCAGTAAGATCCTTTGCGACTATGTCATCAGATTTTGGTCCATCTAATGAAGTTTTATTAGGTACCTTGGTTGGTTACTCAAGTTTTTATAAAGTTTCTTTTGAAATGGGGTCCACACATTCTTTTATTTGAGATAATTTTTTTACATAATTGGAATCATCACCTTAAAAAATGAGAGACTAATTTTCTTTTAAAACAACAGGGGGAAATATTGGAGCAAAGAGGACTTATATGAATCATTATATTGTGGTCTATAGAAAAAAATTACCAAAAAACCTTATTTTTTTTACCTTATTAGATGTTTATTTCATTTTGATTATGGATTGGCTTTTAATTTATCATGCTAAGATTGATTGTAGTGCTAATTAATTTTTTCAAAATGTGTTTCAGTTTTTATACAATAATGAACCCAGACAGTTGACAACATATCAGGAATCTGGGATACTGTTGAAAGATGGAAATAAAAGTTATCTTCCTCATATTATTGAAAAAAGTGAACTATTTTGATTAATGATGTGCCAATGGAAAATTAATAGCTTCATATTTTCCTTGAGAATTTACATGGTGTTGTAACTAATCGAGAAGTTGAATTCACATTTGACTTAGTTGTGGATACTAAGACAATTTTAAATTCCCCTTATCAAATAGCTCAAATAGAACTTCTTGAAATAAAAATTATTTGTAGGATTTTCTTAATAAAGCCTTCATTCATCCTATCACTTCACCATAGGGAGATGTTGTTTTTTTTTCATAAAAAAGAATGATGCTTCCATTAGATATTGTATTGATTATAGAGCCTTGAATAACATCAATGTTAAAAAAAAGTCTTTTTTCCTCGTATTGATGACTATTTTTATATGCTCCAGGGAATAAAATATTTTTTGAAGGGTGACATAAGGTCAGGGTACCATCAGTTGAAATTAAAGGAATCATATATCCTGAAGACAGTGTTCCATATTAGATATGGGAATTGTGAATTTTTTATGTTGTTTGGGTTAATTAATCCTCATGTTGTATTCATGGATCTCTTGATTAGAATATTTCATGGGTTCTTGGATAAGATTTTAGTGGTTTTCATTGATGACATTCATGTATAGTTTAAATGTAATGAGGAAGATAAAAACAACAAAAGGCTTTTATGAAAACCATAAATGAAAAAAACACTATATAGAAAATTCATAATGTCTGAATTTTGGTATCCACATATTTCTTTTCATATGAATATTGTAAATATGGATGGAATAAAAGTTGATCCTATCAAAACAAAAGTGGTTGATTAATGACCAAGACCTTCAATTGTTACAGAGATTCATTATTTTTTAGAGTATAAGGTTTTTAACGATTATTTGTAAAAAACATTGCACCATTATCTAGTCAACTAACTAAATTAATACAAAAATGGGTTAATTTTGTTAGGATAGAAGAATGGGATGTTTTTTTAGGAACTGGAGAATATATTAGTAAATCCTCTAGTTTTGAATCAACCTTCCAAAAATGGTGGGTTTTTCTTCTACAATAATGCTTCATTGGAGGGACATGGATGTTTTATGATGTAGAATGATCAAGTAATTTCTTATTATTCAAGACAACTGAAAACTCATGAGTTTAATTATCCCACACATGATTTGGAATTATCAGTTGTGGATTTCTACTTCGAAAATATGGGGGAATCATATATATGATCTCAAATGTAAAATATATATTGACTATAAACGTTTGATGTATATAGAAATTAAATATGAAGTAGAGAAGATGGATTGAACTAATAAGGGATTATGGTTGCACAATCGATTTCAATCCTTTAATAGAAAACAAAGTGGAAGATGCATTGATTCAAAAACATCATGCAACATTAACCATATTATGTTTTGAACATGATCCCTTGATTGATGGTTATAGTGCAGAAAATGTTTTTTACGTCGGTTATTTTTCATTTTTTACGTCGGTTTCTAGCCGACATTAATACGGGCGACGTTATAAATAACGTTTTTCACGTCGGTTTTTAAATAACCGACGTCAAAAACATAAAATCGCAATGTTTATGACGTCGGTTATTTTAGAACCGACGTGATAAAGAAAATGGGAATGTTTTATGACATCAGTTATTTAACAACCGACATGATAAAAGGCCTGGAAAATGGTTTATCACGTCGGTTATTAAAAAACCGACGTGATAAAAGAATGGGGAAATGGTTTATCACGTCGGTTATTAAAAAACCGATATGATAAATCAGGGGGAGGGGGTTTATCACGTCGGTTTTTTAATAACCAACGTGATAAACCGGGGGAGGGGGGTTATCAAGTCGGTTATTATATAACCGACGTGATAAACCGGGGTGAGGGGGGTTTATCACGTAGGTTATTATATAACCGACGTGATAAACCAGGGTGAGGGGTGTTTATCACGTCGGTTATTATATAACCGACATGATAAACTGGGGTGAGGGGTGTTTATCACGTCAGTTATTATATAACCGACGTGAAAAACTGCGGGAGTGGGGTATATCACGTCGGTTATTAAATAACCGCCGTGATAAACCCACGGGAGGGGATTTATCACATCGGTTATTAAATAACCGACGTGATAGACCATTTTCCAGTCCTTTTATCATGTCAGTTATTAAATAACCGACATGATAAACCATTTTCCAGGCCTTTTAGCACATCGGTTATTAAATAACTGATGTGATAAACCATTTTCCAGGCCTTTTATCACGTCGCTTATTAAATAACCAACGTGATAAACCCAATTTTTTTAAAAAAATTGAATGCAGTCATCCTCTCTCCACCAGAATCAACCAGAAAACAAATCAAGAAATCGTACCACAAAAACAGAAGTAGATCAAAATTAAGCATGTACATTGATAACATATAAAACATACCCCCTAGACAGCCCCCACCCTCATGTATACCCCATGGACAGCCCTCCCCCGCCCCGTTGGAGCCCCCACCCACATGTATACCCACTAGACAGCCCTCCCCCACCCCATTGGAGCTCCCACCCTCATGTATACCCCTTAGACAACCCTCCCCCACCCCATTGGTGCCCCCACCACAGTCCTGGACTGCCCCCCGACCCCCGGACAGCCCTAAACACCCCTCGAAAACCCCCACCCGCCTGAACAGCTCCCCCTCACCACACTTGACAGCCCCCACCACACCCCTGGACAGCCCAAAACACCCCTGGACAACCCCCCCACCCTCATGTATACCCCCCCCCCCCCCCCCCCTCACCCCTGGACAGCACTCCCACACCCCTGGACCACCTTCCCACACCCTTGGAAAGCCCTGCCACCCCCCAGGACTATCCCCCCACCCCACCGGACAGCCCTCTCAGACCGCTGGACACCCCCAACCCCACTGAACACACCCCCACACCCTTGGAACCCCCCCCCCCCCATAGACCCAAATCCATACCAGAAAAATCATCAAAAGTAAACCAAAACAAGAAGTAGAGAAAAATTAAACATTCACTTATATAACATTCAAAACGTACACTGTTATCTTAAAAAAACTAAATCCAACCTAAACAACTACCAAATACACAATTACAATGACAATATTCAAAATTACATTTTACAATAAAAACAACTAAAATTCAATCGAACCTATAAAATAATTTGACCACTCCACTTGTAAGTGTTTGATATCTTCAGCAGTATAGGGTTTAGGGTCATAAAAAAGCTACGAAGGAAAAATAAGGTAGTTAAAGAGTATAATGAATAAATCAAATTAAAATATTATGGAAAATTTTAAGAGGAAATCGTACTAGGTCAAAATTGACAACTGTCCTAGTTGTTATTATTTCATACACAAATCTTAAGATATAATATCTGCATTCTATGAGGCCTTATTGTTCATGACAATTCTGTTTGAATGAGTGTAAATTCAATATATTATTTTTATTTAATAAATCAAAAAGTACAAATTATAAATGGAAATTTACCTTTGCATTTACATATTTGATCTTTGCATTTCTTTTCTTTGTGTTTTTTCGAAGGTAGGCCCATGCACTGTTAGAAAATAATACGAATGGGGTAAATTTAAAATTCATTATAATATATAAAACTATTGAGAAATTGAAACTTACCTTTCCAATATATTCTTAAAACTTTCCCACACATCACCATGGACAGAGCATATCCAATAAAGAGCTTTCTCCCTTGGGCAAAAAACCCCTAACATCCAATGATCACTGATAAAAGGAAATTTAACGTTAGTGGTTTTTTATGTTAAAAGATAATTAACTCTTTGAGAGAAATGTGTTTCATACCTCTCACAAAAAGGCATCATCCAACATTGTGTGATTATATTCTTTTCAGATATTTCAGCAATATAAACCATTCTTTGTTCCTCATTCAATGCACATGCTTCAGGGGAAATCAATTGCGGGTCCATGAATCCATATACTTCTTTCAGCTCATTCCTCTCACAAATTTTATAAAGATACCTAATACAAAACATAGATAAGTATACATTTTTAATAAATAAAACGCAGGGAAAAGGTGTTAAGACTTACATGGAAAAAAAAATCACCACGTTGATGCCCAACTTATCTCCAGCAACAAGCTCCATGATATCAGTTTTTATAATCCCCACACTTATTTCACATCGACAAACATGAGCTTCCATTGGAAACTCATAATAACCCAACAACAAATGCGAATATCTTGACAATCTGTCAAGACCATTTGAATCTGTATCTGATGTCATATCCATTTGTCTTTGTTGTTGTCTATACACTATTTCTTTACCTTTGAAGTATTCCTATAAAAAAAATTGAAAAATATATTAGTTTTCAAATGATAAAACAATTTTAATAAAAAAATTAAAGATATAACATTCATACCTCTATGTTAATGAGTCGAAGAAGTTTGGATGGCCAAAATAAAAAATGGTCGATACTCAGTACAACTGTCGCCACCTCATCTGTAGGTATTGGTACCCTAGATGATCTATCTATAATATCCATTACAGTGACCCTCTTATTCTCAACCTCTAATTGTTGATGATGAACTGTATCTCCTATACAATATACCAACCCATATGCTACTATATGATTTTGAGAATCATCAACATATAACTCGTAATATGTAGGAAGCTGCGGCGGAGGCGTAGGATAAAAAATGGGGTCTGCAGGCTGAGGTGGGGGAGTGGGAGCTACTGGCGGAGGAGGAGGATAAATAATGGGGTCTGCAGGGGGAGGTGGAGGAGTGGGAGCTGCAGTCTAAAATTGTCTTTGCATTTCTGCAAACATAGACTGCACCAACTCTCTAATCATATCCTCCATCATCGCATTAATATTATGAACATCATCCTCCAAGGATTCTATTTTTTTTATAAACCCCATCATTGTTAGAAGTTGAAGAACGTGGCAACACTTTTCTTACTGATACACCTGCCAGATATCCTTTTACACGACCAGGATGTTCGGGCCTTCCAAATGCTGCAAATAAAATATCTTCCTTCCCAGTAGCTGTAAATGTCCCCTCTGAACTCTGCTCATCAATAGAGTCCTGTATTAATTAATTGAACATTTCTGTAATGATTTAAATTATATGAAGAAAATGGTTAACTTAAATAAATTAAATAGATATCTTACAATCCTCTCAGCTACGATTCTCGATTCTTCTGAAAGATATTTCCTTTTTTTCCCTTCTGCGCTCTCTTCCATTTTTCATGTCTAGATGGAGGGGATGGAGGGGCCACCTCTCCAGAGCTTGAAGACTTAGCTCTTAGTTGTTGAAATTTTTCCGCCATCATTTGTTCTTCCAATAATGCATACCCTCCCCGAGATAAACTATGAGGGTATACATTTTTAGATTGGATCTTCTGATGAGCTTTCCTTTTTTGCTGTAATTTAAGAATAAGAAATCATTAACAAAACATTAATAAAGTCATTTATATAAGAAAGTTTATAAAAGTTTACATTGCCCTTACCAGAAATGACTCTTTTCTTCTACTTTCAAAAAACTGTCTCTATGTGTCTTCATCTATAAAAGGATATATACGACATGGATTGTCATGACTCCTATGTCCATAAATGAGATCAGATGAGAGGGTTGATTTGAAACCCCTCCATCTCCTGCTAGCCAATGATAATCATTTCTTCCTGACTCCTCCAGTGTCAGGATTATCAAATGTCATCTAATAAACAAGTGGTTAAACATATTATATATACTTGAAACATTAAAATAATGGTCAAACAATGACAAAATATCTTACCAAAATAGTCTCCCACAACTGAGAGATAATCGCTTTATCCACACTTCTCCAATCATATTACAGAATTCTTACTTTTCTCTTAGCATGAGTTGCTACAAAACTCTTAAAATATTTTGTGTTCGGACCTCTAGGAATATCATCATCATCAAAATCAATGACTATCCTCTAATACTGCGTACGGGAAAGTGATAATTTTGGTAAATGTGTGCACCCACGTTTACCAACCTTTGAACTCTTTGTCGTAATAGGATCATGTGAATGTTCATCCCCAGAGGTATGACCAGCAATATGCTCCTCTCCAGAATCATGTGGTTGATCATCTGAATGATCTGTCATTATCCTTCAAATCAAAAAAAAACAAACTTCAGTTCACAAATATACAAATTCAAATATTTTAATACTACTGTAATCAGAAAATAGAAAAGTGTACTAAGTTACATAATAGTAAACATTGGTAATATGCTAAGCATTTTAAACAATGGTAAAGATGGTCAAGATGGTCAAGATGGTCAATATGGTAAAAATGGTAAAAATGGTAAACCTGGTAAACATGGTAAACATTGTAAAGTAATTGTTAGTGAACAAAAAAATAGATTTATAATTCATGTAATGGTTATAAACATGATAAAGTAAACTAAAAAACTTAAAACAAACAAAAACATATACTTATTTTGTTTTAAAACATGTTTTAATAAATAAAAAACATACAATATCTAACATTTATGGAAAAAATAAATGTAAAAAAGAAATAAACATATATTACCTGTAATTTTAGGAATGTACAAATGGATTGTTTTCCCAAATCCCTTCGTCATGATCATTCCTTATGGCACAAACTATGTCTTCAACATGATCATCATTATGTTCTATTAATCTTTCCATGGAAGTAGAGATCTCACATAAATCAGTATATTCATCAAGTTCATTCTCACCAACATATTGTTTTTCCCTTGTAAAACAACAGCCCACTGCATATCTGATTGATCTACTACATATAAAATTTGTTTTGCATGTGTTGCCATTATAAAAGAATCAGATGTGTCTTCCAATCTATTCAGATTAACAAGTGTCATTCCAAATTCATCGTGTCTGACACTGTTGTTACCGTTAAACCATTTACAGTTAAAAACAGGAACTTTAATTTTAAATTAATCAACCTCCCATATGTCTTCAATCACTCTATAATATGCACTTGATGCAGAAATTGGGTTTTTGTCCTTAGCACTCGAAAAATGCATTGCTTCTGCAAACACCGATACGCCACTATTCTGAACTGCACTTCTGTTGTCCTGAGCTTTTGTATGAAATGTATAACCATTAATGTCATAACCGGACCATGTTATCACATTTAAACATGGACCACCCACTATCCATTTTAATGTCTCTGATACATCTGATCTACCAAGAAAAGTCTTTTTAATCCATTACCAAAAAGTTTTGTTGTGCTCATTCAGAATCCACATTTGTTTCTTCTTTGGATGACATTGTTTCAACTCATTAATATGAAATGTGATATACGGTTGAGCATCAGCTATGTTATTCAAGAAGTATGATTATAACTTCTTCATCTGTTCAGCTGACAATGATTTGACTTTCAAGCCACGAATCCCATTTTCCTCATTATTAACTCGTTCATTGCGAGATGGAGGGAAACCTATGTGTTGCGCTACAGCCAAGTAGCTCGTACAAAACTCTACTACCTCCTCAGAAATATACTTTTCAAAAATGGAGGCTTCAGGTCGATATAGATTTTTAACATACTCCTTTAATATTTTCATATACCTTTCAAAAGGATACATCCAACGAAGATATACAGGTCCACAAAGCATTATTTCTCGAACCAGATGAATCAATAAATGCACCATTATATCAAAAAAAAAGTTGGAGGAAAATACATTTCCAATTGATAAAGTATAAAAATTGAATCCTTTTCCAAAATGTTCAAAGCATTCACATCAATCGCCTTGTTACAAATTGAATTGAAAAAATAACACAACTTCATTATAGTCTTTCTGACACGAATGGGAAATATTCTACGCAATGAAACTGGTAGAATTTGTTGCATCATGACGTGACAATCATGTGATTTCATACCTATCAACTTCAAGTCCTTCATTGAGACAAAATTTTTTAAATTAGAAGAATAACCTTGAGGAACTTTGGTATCATGAAGGCACTGACAGAAGCTAATTTTCTCCCTCTTCGATAATGTATGACAAGCCTGGGGAAGAATTGTTCGTCTTCCTTTAGGAGTGGGAGCTAACTCCAAACGTATTCCCATTGATAGTAAGTCTAATCTTGCATTCAAACCATCTTTAGTCTTTCCTTTAATATCTAACAATGTTCCAATCAAAGAATCACATATATTCTTCTCCACGTGCATGACATCAATATTATGTTTAACTTCATGATACCTCTAATATGGTAACTCAAAAAAAATTACCTTTTCTTCCAAATATGTCTATCATTACCAAATTTCTGTGTCTTTCCCAATGTCACATCATGGTTTTTCACCCTCTCAAAATACAGATCAGGGGATAAAGATTTTGGAGCAGTATCAAATTCTTGTGAGCCATTGAATGCCTTTTTTATTCTTCTATAAGGGTGTTCCATAGGCAAAAACTTTCGATTACCCATGTACACTGTTTTCCTCCCATGATGCAATTGACAACATGATGTCTATTGTTCGCAAATTGGACATGCTTTATGCCCTTTAATACTGTATCCAGACAAATTTCCATACGCTGGGAAGTCATTTATAGTGAACAGAAGCACTGCATGCAGTTGAAAATATTCCATTTTATAAGAATCATACACCCGAAAACCATCAGCCCATAACAGTTTCAAATCATCAATCAACGGTGACAAGTAAACATCAATATCATTACCGGGTTGCTTTGGACTAGAGATCATTGTACACAACATGAAATATTTGCGCTTCATACAAACTTCAAGAGAGAGGTTGTAAATTACCAATAAAACAGGCCATGAACTATGTGTGCTACTGAGTGTTTGGTATGGATTCATTCCATTTGTGCACAACCCTAGTCTGAGATTTATAATTTCATTTCCAAATGTAGAATACTGCGCATCAATTTTCATCCATTGTGGACAATCAGCTGGATGACATATTTTCTCATCACATACCCGCTCTTCAGCATGTCATCTTAACCTTTTTGCATCATGTGAATTAGAAAATAAACGTTTGAAACAATTAATTATAGAAAGATACCAAAATACCTTTGAAGGGAGCTTTGTAATCTCTACACCAGCCTGTGATTTTTCTTTCACCTTATACCGTGATGTCCCACATTTAGGACACTCTGACAGAAATTCATATTCCTTCCAATATATAATGCAGTCATTTGGACAAGCATTTATTTTCTTGTATCCCAATCCCATCAGGCATAATATTTTCTTGGCTTTGTAATGTGAATCTAGAAGATCGTTATCTTCTGGAAGAATGTCTTCCATCAATTGTAGCAGCTCTGTAAAACTTCTGTCACTCCATCCATGTTTCGCCTTCAGGTTAATCAATCTTAACACCGCCGACAAAACCGTAAAATCTCTACAACCAGTATATAATGGTTTTTCAACATCACCATATAGACGCACAATTTTCGGTTCTATCTCAATTTGTTCTGCTACAATATTGCGAATCATTTCCTCAATTCCATCAGAGTTACCATCTTGTGAATCATCATCATCAGTGACATTCCGTCCAGTTTCACCATGCCAAATCCAAGGGCGATAACTCGGATTAAAACCATGACAAATCAGATGATCTTTTATCTCTCTACTTTTTAACTTCTTTATATTCAAACATTTCAGGCATGGACAGAAAAAAAATGTCACTACTTGGAACATTTCGTTTTGCAATTTCCAAAAAGGAATCAACACCTTCCTCAAATTCACTTCTCATTCGATGTTCCGTAATCCAACTTCGACTCATTATTACCTATAACAAATATCAATAAAAATATATATATTTTTAAGATAAGACAAATATATGTTTATATGAAAAAAATCATAATTTGAATGTAAAAAAATTTAAAATATAAAACAAATCTATGGGTATTTAAAAAAATATACTTGAATATTATTTTTAAAACAAAATATAGTTAGATATAACAGTTTTAAATTTCATTGAATCAAAGAAAACCATGACGCCTACATAGTTGACAGAAAATTGGAGAAAATGGAGTAAACCTGAGAATCACCCCCACCCCCCGGACAACCCCCAAAACCCTCTGGACAGGCCCCCACCCCCTTGGACAGCCCCCCACACCCACCCACCCCCTTGGACCACCCATGGACACCCCCAACCCTCCGGAAAGCCCCCCACCCCTTTAGACAGCACCCCCCACCCCTCTTGGACACCACCCCCCACCCCTACCCCTTGAACACCCCCTAGACACCCCCCAACCCTCTAGACAGCCCCCCACCCCACCGGACAACCCCCAAAACCCTATGGACAGGCCCCCACCCATGTGGACAGCCACTCACACCCACCCACCCGCTTGGACACCCCCCCCCCCCCGGACACCACCCATTTCCACATCTTTGATATAACATTTTTTTTAAAAACGTTTCATGAATTATGATGAAGTGTCCAATCGTATTTTTTATGAAATTTTTCTTACTAGAAAGGGTCTTAGTATTGGATAGAATAGTAAATAAAGTGGCATAAAACAGCAATATAATCCTAAAAAATGCATATAATCCAGCTTAAATATTTGAATAAATATGTTTTTAATCAACCATCAAATCCAAAAGGTGTATGAGAGAACAATTAGAGAAAAACATGGCAATGAGAGATCATAGTCATTAAGGGGGGATGGTGTCAAAGGAAACACAAAATCAAATGAACCGAGACCACTTTATGAAGTAATCCATGAAAAAGAAAAACCTACATCAAATAAACTCATTATGTCTACACATTATGTCCACACATTAACATGTGTGAAAAAATATTATTCCCATGCCATTTTGAACAAACTCATTATATCCACACCTTACTATCTTATGAGATATAAAACAAAATCAATGAAGTGGATGATGATATATGACCCCACCCATCAACATCCATACGTATGTGTGAGATATAAAATCAATAATCATTATATCACAAAGAATACATGGAAACAATGTGTTTAATATCCATTTAAAATGGAATCATATAAATAAAAAATTTATAATTCAATCAATAATCATGATAATCCCATGTAATATAAATGGGTTCCAAATGATACTAAATAAATTTCTTGGTAGATACCATTCAATGATTATATGGTATTGAAACCATATAAATAATGAGTATATAGTTTAGTCAATAATTTTCTCAATCATTTTATCTATGATATCTTGTTGAACACCCTTCAATCAAAGGAATAGAAAACATGGTATTCATAGTGGATGGTTGGGAAATAAAAAGCCAACAATATTCAAAAAAATGTAATAGGGTTTGAAATGGAAGAATCTAACCTAGTTTAAACAAAAAAAATCGCAAAACATAATTATAGACTATCCGTTAAAAAAACAAACGAAATAAATTTGTGGAAGGCTTACTTGAGTGTAGAGAGTTGAGATGATAGATCCGAGAGGAGTAAAGAAGATAAACGATGAAGCCAAAATAAGTTTAACGCAGGTCGATCGACAAGACGATTAGGGTTTACCGCGCGAGAGAGACGAGCAGGCGGACTGTCAATCGAAAAATCGTAAATGACAGTCCACGGGGCTTTAATTTTTTAAATGTTTTGTAATGTCAGTTATATAATAACCGATGTTATAAACTATTTTTTAAATTTATAATGTCGGTTATTTTAAAACCGACGTAAAAACCCCCTTCTCTTTGGTTTTTTACATCGGTTATTTTATAACCGACGTAAAAAACGAGTTATCTACGGGTTTTTAGGTCGGTTATTATATAACTGACGTAAAAAACCAAAGCACTGGGGGTTTTTTACATCGGTTATTTTATAAAAACCAAAGAAAAGGCATAGATATCTCGTTTTTTACATCGGTTATTTGATAACCGACGTAAAAAATGAGATATCTATGCATTTTTTACGTCGGTTATAAAATAACTGACGTAAAAAACCCCCAGCACTTTGGTTTTTTACGTCGGTTATTTTATAACCGACGTAAAAAACCCGTAGATAACTCGTTTTTTACGTCGGTTATAAAATAACCGACCTAAAAAACCAAAGTGCTTTGAGTTTTAACGTCGGTTAATTTATAACTGACGTAAAAACCAAACATGCATGATTTTTAACGTCGGTTATTAAAATAACTAACGTTAAAAATCAACTCACCGCATTTGTTACGTCGGTTATGAAATAACCGACGTAAAAAGACACATTTCATAGATTATCACGTCGGTTATATATAACCGACGTAAAAAATGGTGACGTAAATAACGTTTTATGCACTAGTGTATTTGATGAATTTTGGCTTAGAAGTTGTTGTTGTACGAAATTACTTTGATTTGTTTCATGTTTTAGTGCAGTCATCATTGTCAGAAACAATTATATAAGCATAAAAGGGAGACAGGGAGCTATGGAAAAAGGTATAAATGGTTAAAGTGGGTATGATTCTAGAATTTAACATTGATAATGATTGTGTATTGTTATTTTGAAAAGGATGTCGAAAGCTTTTGGTCAGAGTGGATACTCAAGAGGGGGGTGAATTGAGATCCAATTAAAATTTCTATTAAAAATTTATATTAAAATCCCCCTAATTTAAAAAAAGTTAAACTGTAGTGTATTTATACAGATTGTAAATGTTTAATTAGTTTCTCAAGGATTGATTAGGTCTCAGTTATCTTAATCAAAAGATTAATTTAACTTTTGAAACTTACTTACTAGTTCACAATAAGTATAAACACTTGCTAATCTAACTATCAAAGTAACTTAAAAAAAATTGTATTTCAAAGTAATTATCAACAGAATAGATAATATATATATATAATATACTTTAGATTTAAACTAAGATGCACAACAGATATAACCAATAGGTTAAGTCTCAAGCTGAGACTTAGTCCTCTCAGACAATTTATATAAATTTGATCCACACCTTGGATCGGGGTAAACAATAGTGCAAAGACTGTCCAGGTACTAAGACCTCTACCACAATTCTTCGTGGGAAAACAGAACAGCAGCATAGAGACTATCCAGGTCTTACTTGACCTCTACCGCTATCCATAGTGGGATATAAGAGATTTATAGAAGGTTTATGTGAGGATTTAGAAATCCTCTATCTTAGATCAGGAGACAGTGTGTGTATTAAATGTATAGATTATCCACACTGCTGAAAATGTAAATAAAATAATCACTGAGAGAGTAGATATGAGTTTTAGAATGCTCTAGTGATTTGAATTGTAGCTCTGGACTCTTGATTTATCGATAATGCTTCTAAGTCCTTCTCTGGTTTTTGTCTGAAAAATAGAGGGTCGTTTTCTTCAAGTTTAGTTTGATCATCTTGAGTGCATGAAGAGCTCGTTGTATTTCTTCACTCCTTGACTAAGGTGCAAATTGTGTTCTCCTCTAGAATGAATGGCTTCCCGTATATCCATTGTTCTTATATTATAAATTAAGTGTTTCTTCTCTATGTGTATTCACCACATTTTCAGCACTGTTTATCACTTCTTAGCACCGCCTTTAACACCCTTCAGTACTGTTCTGCTTCACATACTTCACGCTCCTTTTTATAGCTTTTAGCTCCGGCAATGGTAATGATTACCTTTTTATGGGTAATAGGTACGGTTCCCTGACATTCCATCAACTATCATTAAATAACATTAATTTCATTAAAATCATCAAATAAGACCATTGCTTAATAAATAAATAATATTGAGAGTATATAGTTTGACTGGTCAGTCTTTCATCAGTATCTTTCTTTCGGTAGATATGTAATGGTAGACTTTGTATAGAAGTGAAATCCTATTGGTAGCTCTTTGATCTTGTACCGGTATCTCCTTGTATCGGTAGCTGTTACTCCATGTATCAGAAGTTCTTTATACCGGTGACTCCTATCAGTAGCTTTGGTCTATCGGTAGCTTTCGTCCATCCGTAGCTTGCTTGTATCGGTGGCTCGTTTGTATCGGTGACTCATTTGTATCGGTGACTGTCTGTATCGGTGAACTTTGTATCGGTAGCTTGTGTATACCAGTAACTCCATTCTGTACCAGTGAAGTGTATATCAGTAGACTTATGCATACCGGTAGACTTTTTCTATTTGTAGCTTCGCTTCTATCGGTAATATTCTGTATCGGTGGACTTGATTTATCAGTGGCATGTGCTTACCAGTGGACTTATACATACCGGTAGCTCTACATATCAGTGACATTTTCTTATCGGTGAATATTTCTATCGGTAGACTATGTACTGGTAGATCTGTATTACTATCTATAAGAATATCAGTGACTTAACACTTATCTGCTTTATGAAAAACATTTTCGATTGAGTTATAATTAAGTCAAAATTCATATAAACATAGATAAAATTTGATTAACATATTTCAAATATTAATTTAATATTATTATCTACATGATAATAAAAATTCATAGATTGAATGAATTAATATATAGATAAACATTATTTGGGATTATCAAATTATGTGAAAGCATAATTGGGATTATCAAAACAGTTGAGGTCAATAATCACCCCCTTTTTGATAATCACAAATTATGATATTATAAGCCCAAAATAATTAGTAATGTATTTGAGGATATTATATTAGATCAAATTTTATTAGAGAAAAAAATGTATTATAACACATATATAGAAAAGATAATATATAAAACAAATGTACCAGAGGGAAATTAATTAAACTCATAAAAGATAGTATTTCTCCCCCTTTATCATAAAATTTATTATTCCCAGATATTTTTCCCTTAGATAATATTTCTCCCCCTTTGTGATTAGAAAAAAGTGGGACAAGAAGGAAATACTAGAGAAGATAAGTGACAAAGAGTAAAATAAAGTAAGATCGTATATATTCCTTGGAGAAACCAGAGATAAATAAATACATAAATGAAAAAAAAAAGCAATACACGTGATTCTAATAAAAAATCATAATCACCGATCAATCCACATCCTCATAATGAGATTTCCCCTTCGGATTAGAAGAGGATTTAGGTGTGGTGGATTCAAGTGAAGGCTTAGGAACACCAGAGATGATCAGAGGTGGCTGAGCTACTGAAACTATTCCTGGAATGTACTATGTAGCTCTATGAGTTATCATAGGAGTAAGTATTCGAATATCTTGAGCTGGAGTCATCTAAACTGGAGATGTAGTAGAGGCTTATGCAGGTAAATATGGATCTATTATTACTATCCTAGCATCAACATGAAATAAAGGCAACAAGATATTTCTGAAATCCATAATAATTCCTCCTCCTCTCTCCATAACAGATATGAAATCATCATTGTTCTCCATAAATATTTCCAGTGCAGGGGTCAACTCTCTGAGTTTTCTAACTTTTTCTCTAAAGGCTTGATTGATAGGAGGGAGCTTCATGTTCTCTAACATAAGATTGAAATGATTATTCACCCGATTCTTGTTATAAACCCTTTTGAAATAGTAATCTACTTTGTCCTTCACCTCTTTATAAGTGGAAGATGCTCCTCTCATATAGTCTTGGACTATCATTATTATATCTCTAGTGGTATCTCTAGTAGAAGTTATTACTTTGGTCAGATCAGATTAGTTTACAGAGCCACTAGTTGATGTTGAACCAATCTCCTCCTTCATCATAGCTCTAATCTGATCCAAATCCACTGAAGGTCTGGAAGCAATAGAACCAATATATAAGGTTACTATTTCGTAGAAATTTTTGGTCAATCCACTAATAATATTCTTCACTTGGGAGTCCTGGGAGCTAACATGATCTTTCATGGAGGTTTTAAATCCCTCAAAGACTGATACCATCTGGCTTGCAAGACTTTTGACATAAGCTAAGTCCTTTTCTGCTTGAGGTCTAGAACTCTTATGGGATTCCAGAGAGATAATTGATTGCTTCAGAACATCAACATCCTCTTCCAGTCTAGATAATTGAGTCTGGAAAGAGGTAACTTCATCCACTATCTCTACCATAAAGGTAGATACATTAAAGCCAAGAGATAGTTCAAAGGACTTTTCAAAATTTCTCATCTCTTCAACAAAGAAGTGCTTTAACTCACTAATAGAAGCACTCAAAAACTCTTTCATCTCATTCTTTAATGATTCAAGATCATCCCTGGTGATCATATCAGCAGTTGAAACCACAACAGGTGCTCTTTCATATACTATACTAGATACAGAGTCATTCATAATCGATTTAATAGATGACATCGGTGAAGCTTCCATTTTCCTTATTTATTCCACAAAACTGATTTTAAGATCAAACTTGAGCTTATCCAGATCATGCATTCTGACCACATCTTCATGTAACAACTAAGTCTAAATATCATAATTGATTTTTGGTCTATTGAGGGAGGTCTCATTATCTGAGTCTGGATAATCCAATCCACAAACCACAAAACCTGGGTCTTCTTCCCAATCCTCAATTTCAACTTCCACTGAAACACTGCCAAACCTGATTGGATGATCCCCCTCAAATGGTGCATTTTCTTGTATGGAAACAGAATTCTTAGTAGGTATTTATTCCTTAGAAGAATCTTCTACAATTAACTCCATCTCTGCAACAGAAAGAGGGTCCTCTGTATTAGGCACTGGTCCTTCCATCTCAACCACTACATCCTTAACAGGCACAACTGAGCTTCCAATCAATGGACTTAGACTTAAGCAGACAAAATCAGAGGATTCAGATTCATTCTCTCTTTCTTCTTCATTCTCAGGGGTTGGCTGGTCTTCCTCATCACGAGGTGTTTCTTCTTCTAATAAAGTTTCCTTTCCTGAAGATATAATTTCAGCAACAGGACTTGGGGGGCAAGTCCGGATCCCTTCCATCAACCATATAATTCTCCTCTTAATTAGTCTCATCACTGTACTCAGGTTCTTCTTCAGACCTAGATCCCTCACATCCTTTTTCCTTGAAGGATGATCCACAAGATTAAACTTATCATATAACTTTCTGCCATCAGTAACCCACTCTCCTTTCCATGGGTTCTAGTTTATCTTCATGTATTTGCAAATTGTGCTTGTGATATAGAAGTTGTTTTTTGCCACAACTGTCTCATCCTGAGACTCAGCTACTCCTTTTACCTTGATCATAACTGAGATCAACTTGGAAAAGAATAGGGAATTGGTCTTTGATTTTGGATTAATCATATCCTCCATTTGAATCATTATCAACCTGCACAGATTCACTTTCACACCATGTATCAAAAGATGTAGCAGATAGATATATTGATATCTTAAATTCGCAAAGTCTCCTCTCCTTGGAATTAAAACATGCTGAACAAGCTTGAACAGTAATATGTTCTCTCCATCCATTTTAGTATCCACAACCTTTCTTTTCTTACCACTACTAGTTAGGTCCTCTATGGAAATATCATAATCAAATATATCACTTGTAGGTGGTACTGATTTCAAAAAATATCCACACACACCTTCGTGTATAACCTTTAGGAATTCAGCCCACTCAACAGATGAAAAAGTTATTTCCTTTCCATTTACAAGTGAAATCATTCAGTTCTCATCTTCTTATTTCTCAAAGCTTACAAACTCATAGAACTTTTTCGCCAGCTTCAGATAGTAGGGGCCATTGTTGTTCAAGAAGCAGTCTACCCACTTCTGATCTTCCTACACCTCGAGAACTAGTGATCTACTATACAACATCCATTCCACGCATAGCACTTTTTTGATCACAATAACTCTATTATATAAATGCGGGGTCACTGGTCACCTTCCTGACCTTGTTATACCAACAATGCTACTTCTTGGTCTGTCTTATGCTTCTTCTCATTCTGCTCATCAATGTCATCTATGATAGTAGGCATTTTGGTTTTTTCCATTTTTGGTTCAAGGAACTTAGGGTTTTCGCGAGATTTAGGAGCTAAGGCTTGAGGGCAAAGGGTTTGATGTGGATCGAGAAGTAATTTGGACTTAGTTTTTTCATTTATGAATCATAAAATAAATAATTAAAATATAAAAAGTACAGCATAAATGATACAGATTCTGGCGGCAGACGAAAGTTTTAATCGGTAGGGTATATCGGTGAGAATTCATAGTCAATGAGGTATCACATTGGTGAGGTACATTGGTGAGGTATCACATCAGTGAGGTACATTGGTGAGGTATCACATCGGTCAAGGTTAATCATTCCTAACTCATGTCTAATGTAACTTAACCTATCCGAACTTAAAGGTTTGGTGAAAATATCAGCTAATTGATGTCCATTACCAATAAATTCAAGTGTAATATCACCTTTTTGGTAGTGATCTCTCAAGAAATGGTGCCTTACATCAATGTTTTTGGTCCTAGAGTGAGACATAGGGTTATTTGAAATGTTAATTGAACTGGTGTTATCACAGTTAATAGAAACATGTCTAAAGTCATATCCATAGTCCAAAAGAGTGTGTTTCATCCACAGAATTTGTGCACAGTAACTACCAGCAGCTATATACTCTGCTTCAGTAGTAGACAAAGCAACAGAATTTTGTTTCATACTACACCAAGATACTATGTATTTTCCCAATAAATGACATGTTCTAGATGTTCTTTTTCTATCCAACATGCAACCAGCAAAGTCAGCATCTGAATAACTCATTTAATTGAATGATTGTTCTTTTGGATAAAACAAACCCAAATTTATTGTATGTTTAAGATATTTGAAAATCCTTTTAACAACAAGAAAATGAGATTCTTTAGGATTAGCTTGAAATCTTTCACATATACACACACTAAACATAATATATGGTCGAATAGCAGTAATATAAAGTAAGCTTCCAATCATACCTTTATAATTGGTTTGATCCACTGGTTTCCTAGTTTCATCAATGTCCAATTTACAAATAGTACTCATAGGTGTATCACTTTCCTTAATACTATCCAAACCAAAATGTTTTAAAAGATTCTTTGTATATTTACTTTGATTCAAAATAATACCATTTTCATTTTGAAAAACATGAAATCTAAGAAAATATTTGGTTTCTCCCATTAAACTCATTCCAAATTCATTTTGCATACTCTTTGAAAAATCAGTACAAAAAGAATGTTTAAAAGATAAAAAAATAATATTATCTACATAGATTTTTACTACCAAAACATCTTTATAAATTCTTTTGATAAAAAGATTTGGATCAGCAATCCCTTTAGTAAAACCTTTTGGAATAAGAAAATTACTAAGTCTATCATACCAAGCTCTTGGAGCTTGTTTTAAACCATATAAAACATTAGATAGTTTGAAATCTCGATTTGGAAAATGAGGATTAGTAAATCTAGGTGGTTGTTCAACAAAAACATCTTCAATTATAAAACCATTTATAAAATCACTTTTATCATCCATTAGATATAACTTGAAATTCAAATAAGCAGTATAGGAAAGTAGAATCCTAATGGCTTCTAATCTAGCTACAGGGGAAAAGGTTTCCTCATAGTCTATTCATTCCTCTTGACTATACCCTTGTGCAACTAACCTAGCTTTGTTTCAAACTATATTTCCATATTCATCAACTTTGTTTCTAAAATCCCATTTAGTGTATATGGTCAAAGTGTCCTTAGGTCTGTCAACTAATTAACAGACTTTGTTTCTTTCAAATTGATTTAGTTCTTCTTGCATAGCCATTACCAAAAATTCATCATTGATTGCATTATTGAAATTCTTAGGTTTTAATTGTTAAAGAAAAGCTTTATGTTCAACCTAGTTTCTTAGAGAAGCTCTAGTATGTGCCCCTCTATCAAGATTACCAACAACAGTATCTAAAGGATGATTCTTTCGAATCCTAGTTGATCAAGTAAAGGTAGAAATAGAAATTTAAGTCTCTTCCCTAAGTTCAGGTTCTATAGAAGCATATTCTGGAATATGTCCAAAACTGGATGTCTTTACAATAGGCTCATTGGTTTTATCATTAAGGTCCAGAACAGACAAATATTCTTCATGATTTTCAAGAAAAGACTTAGGTTCATGTGGATCTATTTCATAAAACTTGATATAAACATATTCTCCCATGCACTTTGTTATATTATTAAAGACACTAAAGGATTTTCTAGATAAAGAATAACAAAGAAAAATACCTTCATCACTTTTGGGTGCAAACTTGTCAAGAGTATTCTTTGTATTGGGAATAAAGACTTTGCAACCAAAACCTATAAAGTAACTAACCTTAGGTTTCCTATTATTCCACAACTCATAAGAGGTCTTCTTGAGAATGGGTCTAATTAAAACTCTATTGATAATATAACAAGTTGTATTTACAACTTTGGCCGAAAAATAAATAGGCAGGTCATATTCATTAAGCATCGTTCTAGAAATCTCTTGAAGGGTTCTATTTCTCCTTTTTACTACACCATTCTGCTGAGGTGTCCTCAAGGTAGAAAAGTTGTGACTGTATCCATTGTGTGAGCAATAAGATTCAAACTCATGATTTTCAAACTCACGACCATGGTCACTTCTCAAAGTCTTGATCTTAAGTCTACTAAGGTTCTCTAAAGACATGGAGTATTTAATAAATTAAGAACAAGCTTCACTTTTGTGAGCTAAGAAGTATAACCAAGTATATCTAGAAAATTCATCTACTAAGACATAGACATAGTGCTTCCCATTTAAACTAGAAACTCTAGAAGGTCCAAACAAGTCCATGTGAACCAACTCGACAGGTTGAGAAGTTGAAACTTATTTCTTTGATTTAAAAGAAACTTTATGTTGCTTTCCCTTTTGACATGGATTACAAACTTTTTCTGATGGGAATTAAAGTTTGGGTGGGTCTTTAACTAAGTTCTTCCTAGTCAATTTTCTAAGTGAATGAACGTTTCAGTGTCCTAATCTTCTGTTCCATAGCCAAGATTCTTTATGAAAAGAATTTAAACAAGTAAAATTTTGTTTAGATAATGAATTCAAATGAACAAGATAAACATTTTCATTTCTCAATGTAGAAAATACTAAAACATTTTTGGAATTAAAAACATTACAAGAATCATTTTCAAATTTAACAGAAAAACCATCATCACATAACTGAAAAATTCTCAATAGATTATATTTAAGTCTGTCAACAAATAAAACTTTATAAATTAAAACTGAATCAATGTTACCAATCTCGCCTAGGCCGATGATTTTTCCTTTAGAATTATGACCAAAGGTGACATGGAGTCCATCAACATTGATTAAACTTTTGAATAATGAGTAATCTCCAGTCATATTCGTTGAACATCCATTTTCCAAGTACCATACATCTCTATGGAAACTTTTCAAACAAGTTTCCTACAAAACAGGTTTAAACAGAAAATGATTTTGGTACCCAGATTTTCTTGGGTCTAGACAGGTTAGAAAGTAAAGCCTTCGGTACCTGGATTTGTCTCGTGGGTCTCAAATAATTTACAGAATCAATATATTTTGAAAGATAAATTCTATTTGATCTATAACCAATTGAATAACTAGTTGAGTCATATAAATTTCCAGAATTATAACTAGCAGTATTCTATCCAGATTTAGAAATGAATCTAGTTTTAGTAAACTGTCTCTTTCTAGGCTGATAACCTATTCTAGTGGTATATTTTTGTGCCACTTTTTTCCTATCATTTGAGTAAGAGTATATTTTCCATTTGTAAATTTTTCTAAATACTTCCTTAATTGCTAATTAGACAATTTCCGTTCAGTATTTTTCTTAAGTAATTGAGCCTTCTATTCCTTTTCTATATCAAGGGCAGATTTAACAGAACTGGTTAGAGCATGATGTTTCTTTAAAGATTTATACTTTTACTTAAGCTCATTACAGGTTTCTTCTAACATATTACAATATTCAAATAACTCTTCACTAGACATATTTTCAGATTCAGAATCAGATTCAACTCCATAATAATATAAATTTAAAGCAGAAGTATTTAATGTTACCTATAAGGTGTTTGTCATAAAACACATGTTAGATTTTTGAGATTTTTTATCCTGAATAGAATTAGAATCATTTGAACTTTCCTCTGAAGCACTCCAAGTTGATTTCATTGCTTTCTTATACTTACTATCCTTGTAGTCATGTTTCTTTTTAAACTTTAATTTTGGAAAGTCTGCATTTACATGTCCTTTACTTTTGTACTCATAGCAGACAATTTCATAACTTTTATTAGTCTTCTTCCAGTCCATCTTCCAATGACCCTTATTGTCATATTTTCCATTGTAGTTTGATTATCTATAGAATTTCTTCTTCGTGTAGAACTTGTTGAATCTCCTCGCTATTTGAGCCATCTCAGCATCACTGTCAAATGCACTCTCATCACTTATTGAACTATCACTTTCACTTTGAATTTTTCTTTTGTCTTTACTCTTTGAAGAAGATATCTTGAAGGCTACTACCTTCTTCATTGGATCATCATCCTCATCTTTTTTGACCTTCATATCTTCCTCATACATCATTAGCTTACCAATTAATTCCTTAATAGGTAGTTTGCTGATGTTTCCTGATTCTCTAATGGAAACAGATGCGCCTCCCCATCTTTCTGGCAGATATCATAGTATTCTCATAATTTGTTCTTTTACCGGAACAACTTTTCCATGTGAGCTCATAGTGTTGACAATCTCATTGAACCTAAGATACATGTCAAAAATAGGCTCATTAGGCATCATTTTAAAATTATCATACTTAATAGTATAAGTTTTCAATCTCATTTCCTTGACATTGTTTGTTCCCTCATGGGAAATTTCCAAAGGGTCCCAAATTTCATAAGTAATTTTACATGTAGATAAGTGATTAAACTCTTCATCTCCTAAATCACATTACAGGGAATTTATTGCTTTATAACTATTATTATTGTAAGCTGTCATAGTAGGTTCATCCCAAGTAGTTCTTTCAGTTTATGTAATTTTATATTGAGTCTCTATAGCAGTCCAGATGTAAAATACCATACACTCTATGTAAATTTTCATTTTAAGCTTCCACTAGGCATAATTTGTACCATTAAATAAAGGTGGCATGTTGGTAGCATCACCTTCTAATCTATTGTCCATAGAAAGATTTTAGAAAAAAAATATTTAAAGAGATAAAATTAAGAACTAACATAAATTTAGTATCTTTAAGATACAACTAAAATCATAGTTGAAAAACATAGTGTTTCAAAAACCTTTAATAACTAAACCATACCTCTAATACCAAATGTTGGTCGGAGTGGATACTCAAGAGGGGGGGTGAATTGAGTTCCAATTAAAATTTATGTTAAAAAAACATTATATTAAAATCCCCCTATTTAAAAACAAATTAAATTGTAATGAATTTATACAGGTTGTAAAAGATCAATTAGTTTCTCAAAGATTGATTCGGTCTCTATTATCTTAATCAGAAGATTATGTTAATTTCTAAAACTAACTTACTAGTTCACAATAAGTATAAACAATTGCTAATATAACTATCAAAGTAACTATAAAATGAATTTTATTTCAAATTAATTAGTAGCGGAATAGAAAATATATATATATATATAATATACTTTAGATTTAAACTAAGATGCATAGCAGATATAACCAAGAGTTTCAGTCTCAAGCCGAGACTTAGTCCTCTTAAACAATTTATATAAATTTGATCCACACCCTGGATCGGGGTAAACAACAGTGCAAAGACTATCCAGGTACTAAGACATCTACCGCGGTTCTTTGTGGGGAAAAAACAACAGAACACAGACTGTTCAGGTCTTACTTGACCTCTACCACTATCCATAGTGGGATACAAGAGATTTATTGAAGGTTTGTGTGAGGATTTAGAAATCCTCCAGCTTAGCTCAGGAGATAGTGTGTGTATTAAATGTACAGAGTATCGACAATGCTCAAAATGTAAATAAAAGAATCACTCAGAGATTAGATATGATTTTTAGAAAGATCTAGTGATTTGAAGTGTAGCTCTGGAATCTTGATTAATCAGGAATTCTTCTGAGTCCATCTCTGTTTTTTTCTGAAAAACTTAGGGTCGTTTTCTTCATGTTCAGTTTGATCAGCTTGAGTGCATGAAGAGCTCGTTGTAGTTCTTAACTCCTTGACTAAGGTGCATCTTGTGTTCTCCTCTTGAATGAATGGCTTATCATATGTCCATTGTTCTTCCAGTATGATTGAACCCATTTTTCTCTGTGTGTATTCACCACTTTTTCAGCACCCTTTAGCACTTCTCAGCACCACATTCAATACCCTTCAGTACTGCTCTACTTTACACACTTCACACGCCTTCTTTTTATAGATTTCAGCTTCGGAAATGGGAATGATTACCTTTTTATGGGTACTAGGTACGGTTCCCTGACATGCCAACAACTATCATTAAAAAACATTAATTTAATTAAAATCATCAAATAAGACCATTGCTTAATAAATAAATAATGTTGAGAGTATAGAGTTTTACTGTTCAGTCTTTCATCAGTAGATTTATGTTGGTAGATATATAACGGTAGACTTTGTATATAAGTGAACTCATATAGCTAGCTCTTTGATCTTGTACCGGTATCTCCTTGTATTATTAGCGGTTACTCCGTGTATCAGTAGCTCTTTGTACTGGTGACTCCTTCTATCGGTAGCTTTGGTTTATCGATAGCTTTGGTCTATCAGTTGCTCGCTTGTATCAGTGGCTCGTTTGTATCGGTGACTCGTTTGTATCAGTGACTATTTGTATCAGTGAACTTTGTATCGGTATCTTGTGCATACCGGTAGCTCCATTCTGTTCTAGTGAAGTGTATATTGGTAGACTTATGCACACTGGTAGACTTGTTATATCGGTAGCTTTTCTAATATCGGTAACAATCTTTATCAATGGACTTTATTTATCAGTGGCATGTGCTTACCGGTGGACTTATACATACTGGTAGCTCTGCGTATCGGTGACCTTTGCTTATCGGTGACTATGTCTATCGGTATACTAAGTACCGGTAGATCTGTATCAGTAGCTATAAGAATATCAGTGACTTAAAACTTATCTATTTTATGCAAAACATATCCTATTGAGTTAGAATTAACTCATAATTCATATAAACATAGATAAACATTGATTATAATATTTCAAATATTAATCTAATATTATTATCTACTTGATAATAGAATGTCATATATTGAAAGAATTAATATATAGATAAGCATTATTTGGGATTATCAAAGTATGTGAAAGCATAATTGGGATTATCAAAACATGTGACATCAACAAAAGCCTTGTGATTCTCAGCTAAATAAAGATTTATTTTGTGAAGCTCATAGTTCCCTATTTTCAGTTCATTAAAACAACACAAAGATGTATAGAGACCTTTATGAGTATTACTATTGGGATGGAATGAAAAGAGATATTTCAGTTCATACAATGAAATGTTTAACATGTCTATAGGTTAATATAGAGTAAAAACTACCAAAGGGGATGCTTCATCCTTTACCAGTTCTATAGTGGAAATGGGAAAATATATCTATGGAATTCTTTGTGGGACTACCACAGACATCTCAAGATAACAATGCAATCAGGGTAATTGTTCACTGACTAACTAAATCTGAACATTTTCATCCTATTAGAGATACAATTTATTTGCATCATCATTCCTTACTTTACCTCAAAAAGATTTATAGATTACAAGGAGTTCCTCTTTCCATTGTATCTGATAGGGATGCCCTGATCACTTTTATGTTTTTGATGGACCATCAAAACTCATTCGGCACAGAGTAAAATTTCAATACAACTTCTCATCCTCAATCAGATGGGCAGTCAAAATGAACAATTTAGTCTTTGGAGTATATGCTTCAAGACTATTCAGTGGACTACTAGAGATGCCGAGATCATTATCCTTCATTAGGTGGGTTTTCATATAATAATAGTTTTCATTCCAGTATAGAGATGGAAACTTCTGAGAAATTTTATGGGAATTGGTTTTGAACTATAGCTTTTTGGGATGAATTCGGGGAAAGGAATATTATGGGACTGAAATTATTAGAGGATGTGGCTGAAAAAGTTAATAAAATCTAGCAACACATGAGGAAAAATAAGAGTAGGCAGAAAATTTATCCAAAAATAGGAGGAATACTTTTCCTTTGAGGTAGGTGATCATGTTTTTCAATGAATCTCACTATGGAAAAGTGTTATGCATTTTGGTAAGAATAGAAAGATAATTCCACCATTATTAGGACCTTATGAAATCCCAGATAATGTTTGAAAATTAATCTACCAAGTATATTTTTCTCCATGTTTGTCTCATGTACATAATGTTTTTCATGTTTTGATGTTGAGAAAAAAATTTGGATTCATCTCATGTTTTGAGCCAAGAAAAAGATTAGCTGGAAGAGAATATTTCTTATGAAGAGAAACCTATTTTGATTCCTGATCGAAGTGAATAATTATTTTGGAATAGGGTAATCAACCAGGTAAATTTTTTCTGGAGAAACCACATGGTTGAAGAAGAAACAAGAGAATCTTAAATTTTTATGAGGAAATGGTACCCTCATTTGTTTAATAAGTAAATAAAACTACGAGGACACAATTTTCAAAAGGTGGAGAGAAGGTAACACCCTAAGGTATTAAAAATATATTGAAATGAATGAAATACTAAGTCTCTATATAATGAAAAAATAAGGAGATACTTATAGAATATACATTAAATATAATTTTTCTATAAATATGTTATTGAATATCAAAAAACAGACATCTACGGTTGTGATTAGTAAGTTATCTAGAGTCTAATAGAACAAACATGTTTTTTGGTGAATATCAGCACACTCTTATGAACAGTAATATGAATAGTAATATGATGCTTCGGAATAGTAAATCATATTATTATTTTATTTTCCTAATTTTATAAGATAATTGGATATTGATTAATTTTTGGGGGTGATATAAAATCAGTTATAGTTTTACAATTGTAATGTTTTAAATAAAATTTGATTTTATTTAAAAATTAAATTAATCATTTTTAGAAAGAAAAAAATAAAAAAAGAGACTTCATTTTTCAATTCATCACATTGAAAAATGGGAAGGGTATATTTTTGGGGTTTTTTTGAAAAACATTAATTTTTGGTGAATAGAAAAATACGATAATTAACAAAATATTCTAAATAAATGAATTTCTGCATCATTCTTGAGTCATGGATGATGTAAATAGCTATTATTTTGAACTCAGATGAACTTATTACTATTTTAGGTCACATGAATCATGACTATTCATAGTCTTTATCAAAAATATTAAACTAATTATTAAAATAATGGAAAACCATTACTCTCCTCCACTATAAATACCACCTTCACACTGATCTTCCTCACACACCACTCAAGTATTGATACATGTCTATGTTCTACCAAATACTCTTCCCAATCCCATACCACACTTCCCAGACATTATGGTATCACTAAAACACCAAAACTATGGTCCTCAAAGAGGATCTCAAGGAGAAGATATCAAGTGGTAAAGGTCATCTTTCATTTTCTTGTGTTTTATTTTCAATCCATTCTTTTCATATATTATCTCATCATCCCCTAATTTATATGGAATGAAAGATCCATTGTTATATATATTCAGGATTTTTATCAAGTTTATGGAAAAATGAATCATTATTCTTCCTCTCATCTTCCACTTATTCTAAAAATAAAAACACCATGTGTGATGTGCTTATTTGTGAAAATCAAATACTATGTGCTTTCAATTTCAATTACATCCTTTAAAACTGGTTATGAAACCATTTCAATGGTTGAAATATATTTTAAGTTTTATTATATATCCTCTTTAAATTAAAATAATTAAAATATATACATAATATTAGGTTACATAATGAAACTAGTTCGTGATTATCATAGAACTCACAAAATGATATAAACAGATATCACAAATGATTTATCTACTGATTCATCCTCATACCGTATATCAAATATTATTTATTGAATCATTTAATATTATAGAAACATATGAATACCATTTCATTCTTCTTTTGTAATTTTACTTCCATATGAAAATAAAATCACATTCAAATCGACCACGAAAACCAAGTAATGTACGCACCAGAAACAATGAGAATAACAAAATATTATAAATAAATAAGTGGAATGATGTTATAAAATGACAATATAAGGAGTTATAAATGTTAATATTTTTATTTATGATGTTAATAAAACTCATTGAAACATTATACAAGTGGTTTAAACATGTTTTAAGTAAGAAAAACTCGAGGTAAGGGAATTTATAACCCAATTTCCATTCTTTGGGTTAACCTTCTACTTCATTATTTACAGGATATTAAAATTGTTTTTGTGATGAATATTGTTTATAATATGTTTAATTATGTGTATATATAGTTTTTTATACCTATTCAATTCAATATATTGTGTATCAAATCAATTATATTTTATTTTAAAGGGAACTTTCTTATAAAATATTCTTTTTAACTTCATGTTTTACAATGTTCAAAGTGAATGTTTTTATTAAATTATTATTTTTTGAAGATTAAGTTATGGTTCATGGAAATTTTCTATGATGAAGGTGTAAATATATCTCCCTCTAAGTAATTTAGTATTTTTATGTTGGATTTCAGTGTTATGGTTTCTCAATGTATAACTCTGATGGTTACAAAATAAGGTAGTCTTGAGAGTCACATTGTAAAGTGGCTATGGGGGTTAAAAATTATAAGGTTTTTGAGAGGGTTACATGATTATGTAAGTAATTCTGCAAGATGCCTTTATGGTTCTATTTATGTACTTTATTTTTTTTTTCGAAAATCTCATTGAAATATCATGTTTCAAAAAGTATGTATATATGTTTGACAATTATGTCTTTTTGAAAATGATTTCATATTTTGACAAGTATTCATGGAATAATGTTTTTGTTTCTTTCATTTTATACCCCTTACTGAGATTTTTGTGCTCATCCCATGATTTTAAATTATTTTCATAGTTTATAAGGATTTGTATTATAATTAAAGAGTCCAAGATAAATCTTAGGAATATTTGTCAAGGAAAAAATGATTATTTTGAAAAGTATTATATTTTGGATGAAATGGATACTTTCTTTGTGTTATCTGTACTGTATAAATATGTAATGATATGTTTGTATTATATCCTAATTCTCTAAAACTATAAACATTAAAATATATTCAATGTAAAAGTAAGTGATATCTTGACTAAAATTTATTATTATGTAATTCAATAATGTTGGGTCCTTATAACACCATTGAACAACCTAAGGGAATGGGGGATGGGGTAAAAACCTTGTTGAAATTCTCCCCAAACTTCCACAAGCTATGAAAAAAAATTGAATATAGTTTTGAGCTTAAAAAAATAGGGAGAATATATAAAACCGCATATATTTTTATAAAATAATAAGTTTTTATTGATAGAAAATTTGACCTGAAAAACCAATCTTGAAAGAAATATAGAATATATTTCTTTCAATATCTTGTTGTACAGAAAACACTAAGAATAATTAAACCATAATATAGTATACCTATCTATAAAATTAGATGGAATTAATTAGTCTAAATAAATCATGAAAATTATATGGTTGTCACATATATAAAATAAATTAAATTTTTATCTACTGATTATAAAAAAAATAATCATTTCAAATAAAATTAATTGGTTTAGGAGAAAATATGTATTTTTCTAAAAGGTGGTTTCATCATGATTTTTTCAAAAGAATTAAAATTAATTATTATTGATATTATAAAATTTATTTTAATATATGGTCTTTATTTTTTAATCAATAATTTCAAAATAATCTTAGGGTAAAATTTTGGTATTTTTCAAAAAATATTTATATTTTAGTGAATAGTGAAAATACAAATTTTTCTAAAAATACCATTTATTTTAAATAAATTATATACTTTAAAAGTAATATTATGTTTAAAATAATATTTAAATTGAAATAATTATTATTTAATTATATTTAATCCAATATTTAATCAAATTTATATTGTATTTTACTATGACATCCTTTTTTAGTTATAAAAATAGTATTTTTGGGAAACGTTTTAAAAGAGAATATTATTTCTAAATTTAAAAAAAATAAGATAACACTTAATGAGTAATGAATTATATTAATTATATATATTACATAAATTTAAATATTAATTTTAATTAATATATGAATTTTTACTAGTAATGCAGTTAATATAAAGACATCTTTTTCTTGAAAAAAAATATCGTGAAAACCCAATTTTTCACCATGATTGTGAGTTTAATTTAAAATTATATTTTTCCAATTAAAGTAATTTAATTTGGAAAAACAGATTAAATATGTATCACAAGAATAATTTTTTTTATATAATATGTTAAACTTAATTTTTTACCATAATGAGTAGGAAAATAGTAAAAATCATTTAATGTGGTTTAGGAAAAATCAAATTTAACGAGGGTTAAACTATGATGATAAGAGTCTAGATTACCTAAAAAATATATAAAATATAGTTTAAAATAATATTTATACCTTATAATATCTAAAAAGATATATTTATCCTTTTTTATCATTTTGATATGTGGAAAATATGGGAGCACCTATTTCTTTTCAAAAATTACAAGTTTGCCTCTCCCCTCACTTATAAAAGGCCATCGTCCATCCTCTCCTCTTCACACCAAAAAAGACACTTGATTTACTCAAGATCAACACAAATAATTTCTTTAATACCATACACCCATAATAAAATCCTTTTTTATAATAAATCAATCCAAATAAGGATTTTTATGCTAACCTAAGGAGGTTTTTCAAAGAAGAGGTATTATACTTAACCGATTGTTTTTATTTTATTTCTTCTTCTACCACATTCAAATATTATTTATCTAAAATTATAAAATAATAATGGTATATAATATATATATATATATATATAGATTCTACTATGCTAATTTAATAACATAAATCCATCTCTTATTCCATTGAAATGTATACAAAATCACCATTCATGTGTACAATGGACTACTACCTCATGAAGTGATGTTATTCATTTTTCATCATCGCCTCAAACATATTTTTATAATAATGGATTTAATGTATATATATGATATTTTTTCAATATATATACTTATAGATTTATTATTTTACATTTACCTTCTTATATTACATTCTTTGGGGGGATACGATAATATCGCTTGTGTGTACGATAAACTACCACTTCGTGAAATGATGTGATTTGTTTTTCACTATCACTATACAAGGAAGGTAATGTGGATAAATTTAATCAAAATATTTGATATAAATGATAGTATTATGATATTCATGTAATATTTATAATTATTAAAATTTAATATCTTATTTTATCTCGTTCACTAAAAATAATAATGTTATTTATGCGTACGAGCAGACTACCGCCTCTATAATGTGATGTGATTATTTTTCTCATCACCAAAAGACATGAATGATATATATAAGTATATTTTATGACTTAATATTGTATTTATGATATTATTATAATTATTTAATTATTAAATATTACATAACATCTTTTCATACTAATCATTGAATAATATAATAGTCACTCATGAGTTGGCATGGCATACCATCTTTGTGGTTATAATGTAGTTCATTTTTCATTAAAAAATATAATGATTGATTTTAAAAGTATAAATTATGAATAAATAAGATAAATAAGATAAATATAGAATTATTATTATATTTTTATATTTTAAAAATATCACCAATTTTTCAACAGACACCACAACATATCCATTTTGAAATAACGAACCTAATGTCCTCAATTCACCCGACATTGACATTAATAATTAACTTTTTAAATATCTTATTAGATATAAATAAAATAAATTATTTATGTACAATGTTATAAACATATAAATGTTTATTTTGAAATTATATTATCAATATAATCATATTATACTGTATTTGTTAACCAATATGAAGAATGTCAGACATGAGTTAAGTGTTTCTTTATCACTTTTAATTCTATGATGAATATTCCATATTCACCACTTTTTTTGTTCTTTTCTGTATTAAATACCTATTAATCTTGTTTATAATTATTTTCATGAATATTTTTGGTATTTTAAAATTCATACATGGTTCCCTCTTTCATGGGGTTTTGATCGATAGATTGCCAAATCCATATGGGACATTGTCTTGATTTTCCTTTATTGGGGTATATTTTAATGTCATGGGCCTAATTTCTTTTATAAAATGTATTATACCGAATATTTTATATGTAATATTATTAATCCTTCACAATTAATTGTATTTTACATTTCCATTTGAATTATTTCTTCAAACGTGATTCCACTAGATAGTTACCATGTGATAAACAATTTCATAACTAAATTTATTTTTATTTGGTTATATAACTTAATTATTGTCGTTGATACTCTATGATTATGTGTGTAATGACTTTTTATTATCTTATGTGGAATTTCCACTTGTTTTATGTGTATTTACATTTAATTATCATAATTTATTCATTTATTAATTCATATTTAAATGTTATGATCATTATATGGGTTGATCCCCATTATTGATCATGGGTAAGCCCAATGTATCATATATGGTTGGTGCATGAAGATAAGGTCTCATGAGCCTAACATAGCAAATGTTATAGGTAATCCAAGATAGAATCAAGTGAGAAAGATATATCTTATAAAATAGTTGTTCTTATATAGCATTGGGTGAGCCCGATATAGCTTAAATGATGGGTGAACCCATATATTTTTGGGTGAGCACAATATTTCTTATAAAAGGGGTGCACCCAAATAGATTCGGGTTATACTAATATGGATTCAATGATAGGTATTCCCATATATTTATCCAATGCATTGGGCCATGTCCCTTTTTTAGAAAGGAAATTTGGATAGAGTTATTAATGGTTTACTCATACATAATTCCCTCAACTCCTCATACTATTGAAATGTGATTAAAATGGGTTGTGATGATGATGTTTCAAGATACCAACATGTTTTTATTATACTTGATATGGGTTATAATTGTTTTGTTTGATCAAGATCTTTATCACATGGATCATGATTATTGATTATGATGACTCTGGGAATTGTCAAATCTTTAATCCATGCCACATGTTTATTGATAATGTTTCATGGATACGTAGTCGATTATATCATTCTAATTAACTTTTTTTATTTCATTATACCCTTATTCTCTCTAATGAAATTCAATTGTTAATTATTATTTTTACCCTTGTAGAGTATTTTATCTCACCCATTTTATGCCCCCTTTTTCCAAGGTTATCAATAATGATATTTAATGAATTATGTCAAAAACGGATTCATATGTAAGATGATAATGACTTATTGAGAAATAAGAAATGTTGGGTTAAGTATAAGAAATGAAAATTTAAAAATAGGGGTATTTTTATTTAAGAGTTTTTCCAAATTATATAAAATTTTAAACTTAAAATGACATGGGGTACATAAGTGATTCAATATTATCAATTGTTTTTTCATGTTTTCAATGGTAAAAATATGGTCACCTTTATCAGTATAAAATCGGGAAATGTAATGTTTATGATTTTAGTACTATATCTAGGAGTGCAGGATTTGGATTGTTATAGTTAATATCAGAGTAAGGATTTAGATAACTTTGGATATAATGAAATTTTCATGTGGGTTTATCTTTAGGGTTATAAAAGTCATTAAACGGTTATATGTTAAAGGTTGATCACATGTTTTAATTTATTGAGATCCATTAAAGTATATATTATTAGTGATGATCAAATTAATTTTTTAAGTATTTCTTACATATTTTTGGGAAGATTATTAAGATATAATTTTAGGAAAAAAGACATCTTAAAGGCCAGATGCCATCACATCACATCCAGTATAGTCATGGGGATTTAAACCACAACCAAATGGTGATAAAAATGTAATAACTACCACTATCCAATGTGATGATCATTTTATTATGACATCATTTTTTTAAATAAATAGTTAACTAATAATGATTAAGTTAAATTTTAAAACACATGTTTTATCCTGTAGAAAACCATGTGATTGAAATGTGATTTGGTGATTAATGTTATTTTATAATAGGGTCAATATAATTTTGGAAAAAAAATTACTATGTGCAACCCATTTTGTATTGGTTTAATGAATATAGATAAGGGTAATATCCTGTTTTACATTTTATAGTTATGTGATCCACAAGTATTCAATTTTAGTTATTTAGGAAAGAAAAAATAATCTTAAATATCCAATATTTAGAGAAATAGAAGAGATTATATTTGAAATTTATTAATGGATGAAATTTTACTCATAAATTAAATTTATTTATGTTATTATTCAATATGTTAAAGGAATTCCTAAACTCTAGATAAATAATATTGAAACAAAAAATTTTCCTATTGCCATAATTTATGATGATGTCATTAATATTTTTTTCACGTATTTGGTTTATGGTTTTCTGGATGTTGATTTTATCATGATCATTGACTTTATTGTTAGTAATGACCTCTTCCACTCTCCGTCATTTTTTAGGAATTACGCTTTTTTTCTATTTCTATATCTGTGCTTTCTACCAATTTTTTCTAATTGGGAAACTAATTGTGCATTATTAAAAATGACTATCATACTTCTCATTTTCTCTAATAAAGATAACTTTTTATTAACCATTTTATGGTGTGCATAAATAAATTAACTCTATTAGCCTAGAGTGAGTGGTGAAATTATTACGTTAGAACTACTTGTTAGTGATTGAATCCAAAATGACTAAAAAGTTTATTATTCTTAAAGAACCATATACTATAGGATTCAAATATTTCATTGGAAATAAAAAAAACATAGCATAAAAGCATTATTTCATCCTTGATATTATTTATAAAATCCTTCTTAATATTCTATGAAAATGATAAAATTAAAATAGCGAGTAAATATTCTTCATATGGATTATATATAATAGAATATGTCATGAATAAATAATGAATAATCAATCTGGAAAGATAAATAACTAAAAAATTCCATTTAATTAATACTATTTCTCCAAAATGCGTCCATAGATTATATCAATGATGTAATCTCATGAATGGTAACAATAACTTAATTATCAATGAATTAAAATATTACTATTATAACCCATGATCTTAGTCATGATGGTATCTATACCACTGATTCCTCATTCTATGACAGATTAGAACATTGAGTAGGGGGACACCAAAAATAAATTTAATTATTTCTTATAGATATTTATCATGAAACCATTAGTTGTATCAAGAGGGATATATAATTTTGGGGCCCATATATCACTGCATGTCCTATACATTCCAAAAATTTCAAATGATAGATTTAATTCATAAAAAATATACCATATTAAAAAAATCCAATTTTTAATAAATACTAAATACTTAAAAATAATTCCCCAGTAAATGAAATTTTTTCAAATTATTATACATATGTGGAAATTTAATATGGTTAAGAAATAAATATATGTAATCATCCTTAAACATTACATAATATTGTGTTTTATTCAAGAATTTTACTTTATTCCAAATTGAAGATCATTTCAGGGTTGGAGTCTTGTATAATTAGGTCATAAAAATCATAACAAAAAAATTAAATACAAAGTGGACACTTATGATTAGTATAAATTATTAAAAAAGTATAAAAAATATAAAATAAAGGATGATCTCATTTCTTAAAAAATCTCCATGACCTATAACTTGACTTCTTCCTTTCCCCTACCCATACATAAACCCTCAGAAAATATTTTAAAATCAGAGGATTAGAACAAAATCTAAGTACAGAATATAAAAATAAGGGAAACTATTAATTTGGTAAAATCATGAAAACTCATATAATGTTTACCTTCTTCATCAATGATATATGATAATATGAAATAAATCGTTTTCACATGAAAAAGACACATTTTTCTCATAAAAATAATTAAAATCACATAGCAATAAATTACTCTTTTTTGTGAAATATAAAATCATATACATAAACCATTTCAAAACCCTTTTAATTGGAATAACCATAAGGTCTAATTCTAATATTTTCACTACCCAATTCATCAAATATCTATAATGGTGATCACCCATCATATAAGCTATAAAGGGCTCACCCATAAGCTATGATGGGGTAAAAACCATTGTATAATCTATATCCAGCTTACCCATTTCTGATGAGATATTATGGGGATCAAACTATCGTATATGGTATATAAGGATCATGCATTTCTCATGATGTATAATGGGGTCCAAACCTCCTTATAAGCTATATCGGCTCACTGATGAGCTATGATGGGGATCAACACTTCATATAATATGTATTAGGCTCGCCCATTTCATATAAATCTATAGTACCATATCATGAGTAAAATACTCCCATCATAAAACCCTTTGGAAAACTATTTTTAAACCCATATGGAAAACCCTTTTGGATAAAAATTACTGCTATTTTAAGAACCCATTTTCAATACCAAAATAATCATCTATTTTAAACCAAATTTTCAATTCCAAAATTACCAGATTATAAGGTCTGTTTTTACTATAAGGAAACATAAAATTTTGAAACGAAATCAAAAAATAAAATAATGTCCATAATGGTGGAAAATTCATTTTTTTCATGTATGTTAAGAGTAAAACAATCCTTTTGTCATTTATCGAAACATTCTATATAAAACATGTAAAAATATTCTTTTTCAAAACCATTGAATGAAATCAAAACAATATTCCTTATAACCCTTTAATATATAAATAAAAAAATATGTAAAATAATATCAAGAATATTGACACAGAGAAAATGATTTTATTATTAAATACTTAAACATTAAAAGTCTCCCATACCACTTAGAACATTTAACTCCTAAGCTCAATGAAAGAATGAAATTTTAAAATAACATTATATAAAATTATAATAAATAAATTGATAATAATTAATTTCTAATATTCTGTATGTATAGATCATAAATGAAGGTGGGTGTATAACATCCAAATATGCCTTGATGAAAGGAGATTGAGAGGAAATCATTTTCCTTGTGTCTGACTTCTCATGAGGTTATTTATCTTACTAACTAATAAAATTATATTAATTACTTAATTTCCTTAGATAATGTTTCATTTTGATCTTTATATTTATTTCAATTATTACAATTGTGCGTACAACTACTTAAAAAATTATTCTTAGGTCGGGTTCTTGGACTATACTCTATTACTGTGTTAAAACGACTAAGCATGGTTGAATATGGTCAAAAAGTTCATTATATAAAAATATAAACAATAATAATCATAAAATTATTAACATATTTAAACATAAATTATACATTAGAAAATTCATGAATTATATTTTTCCAAAATGATCCAACGTTACAATCACAGAGACGGTAGGCTGAACGTACTCATTGGTAAGGTTCCCATTAATCAATTATCATTATGAAAATATGGTATGTAATTTATTTATTTAATTATAATTATATAATATATACCATATTATTTATTCATATAAACTTATATATATATAACTCTGGTTATGTAAAAGGAATCACATCCCTTTGTGGAGGTGGTAGTCCACGCGTCCAAGAATGAAATTATCACATTTTCACTCTGTGAAAAGGTAATAGAGAAAATGATATTTTATATTTTATAAAGGTAATTATGAAATTGATTTCATATATATTTTTCATATATTTTATATATTTTTAATTAATACCATCCTTAATACATTCCATGTAACTTGTGAACAAATCACATAGCTTTGAATATGTAGTAGTACATGCGTCAATAAATGATGTTATTATATTCCTAAAAATTGGAAATCATGAAAGTATGTGTTATATAAAAATTCATAAAGTATTTATAAAAAATAAATATCATATATATAATATATAAAAATTATTTCCATCATAATTACCAACCATTATTTGGGGTAACAAAAAATCCAATGACATTGTTTCAGGAGCCGGTTTTCCACCGTACACACAAACTGTAATTTCATGACCCATTTGATGGAAGTGTAGGTATGTGTATCTATAACACTTAGAATAAAAAGATAAATGTATATCTATATACTTATTTTGTTATATAATTTAGGAATATGAATAATTTAATTGGTGAAGAAAAAAATAAACAAAAATGCACATTGAAGAACGTTATCACTATTTCTGTAACTCTTTTTGGTTTCCCTCAATATATTATTTAGTTTGATTTATAACAACATTGAGGACTCCAGGTTTAGGGTAATGATTCTGATATATTATTTGGGTTGGTTTTTGATGATCCAAAGCGCTATAGAGGTGTGAATAAGTCAGTTGGGTGAGTACCTTTTTATATTAGGGGGAGTGGCATTTTTGTAAATATAAAAATGGGAACAATATTGGAAGGTCTTCCATACCTAAAGTGGTTGAAAATAAAAAAATAATGTATTAAATAGTAATTATGGTCGACCCACACTCACAAATCACAAATATAAATGAATTTTTATCATTTTTCTTTATTCATTAAGTCTTTTTTTGTTTTTATTTTGGTTTTCATTTAGGTGGTTGGTTTTATATCCTACATAATTCATCCATTAAGAGTAAATTTAATGTATAATTTACAGAAAAATTATATTAATTATTCTAAAATATTAAATCAAATTTATAAAATGAATATCATTTATGATTTGAAAATTAATTTTAACAGAAACGCTTGTAACACACAGAATCACGGCATTAAACCTAATCGTGCTAACAAAATTTTACTATTTATGGGTCAATATGTTCATTATAAATTGTAAATAAGCCCATTAATTGACCATATTTGATATTTATTTACTCATAAAAATACATTGGTAGCATATAAAATATTAAGTAATTTTAAATCATTTAATTATATATCATTTACATTATTTAATTATTAACTTAAAAATTCATGTGTTGGTACATCATATGAATTTAATGTGATTATATCATCTATAAAAATTAAATATAAATTATAATGATAAAAATAGATCATTTATATTAAAAAATAATATTTATAATCAAACCTATATAGCTTATTTCTTATTCCAAATATTTATATTTGTTAAAGGCATAAAAGGTTTTTTTTTCCTTTTTCCTTAACATATTATATAGGCCACTTTTGTGGAATAGTTTGATAATAAAAAAAATATAATCTAAGGTATTTAGGGTCAAATAATTTCTATAGAACATGTTTTGGATTTTTTTTTGGTCCATTTATACACCTTATATAAAATTTTAATCCTTAAGTAAGCTTATTTTAACCTTAATCACTATAATTACTTTTAAATACATTCACTAATAATTTCTTTCAAAAAACATATTTTATCATATTAGAAAAAAATATAATTCTTCCAAATATGTATATAAATTTTTCAAAATTAAATTCACATAAGTGTATAATTCTTCTTAGAATTCATCTCACAAACACTAAGAGACAACTGGTTTTTTATGAGAAAAGTTCAAATGTTTGAAATATTTTTATATAAAATTTCAAAGTGAAATTTTATCCATTGGCCTATATTATATTTATTGATGTAAAATTTAAATAATTATATATTATAATAATTTTATATATTTAATATATATATATATATATATATATAAATTAGCGGAAAATGAATTTTTCAATTAAATTGGTGTGTTTTCACTATTCATTAAAAAATGAAACATCTTAGAAAAATACAAAAAAAATAAAACAAATTAAATTTTGATATTTTAATTTTAAAAAATAATTTATCAAATTAAAATAAAATTTATAAAATCTTCAAAATTTAGTTTTAAAACAATTATTTCATTAAAAAGTGGTAAAATAGGTTTTTTGAAGAATACGATTTTTAAGCATAAAATTGGATTTGTTCATATATTATTCCCATAAAATATATTGGATGAATGGAAAATAATTTTATAAAAAAAATTAAACATAATATATTTAATATTATTCACACCCATCAATAAAATGATCAGGCCTTAACTTCTATATTAAATAATAATATTAATATTATATTGTTGTTCAGTAAGACTCGGCCTTGGTTGTAACATAGGTTATCGAAGAAGCTTGATGTTATGTGGAATGAATTTAAAATTTGGTGTTTCTTATAATTTAATCTAAACTTTGATTTTGTGTAACTAAGTATGTAAAATAATTTAAATAAATTTGATGGATTGTATTTTATAAAATCTTGTGACGATACAATAATCATAACCACAATAAATATAATATTAATATTTAGGATAAATTTCAAATCCAATGATCATATGTGATAGAATTTATTAAAGGATGGTATTATTATAAAATATCCATAGTGATAAATAAGTAAAATAATGTATTTTTTCATTTATATAGATTCCATCAAAATATCATTAATACATCTTGGAGGAAGATAGCCTTTCCATTATTTAAAATCACTTATTAAAAAAAACTATGAAATTATAAAGAAAAACATGTTATTTGAAAATAAAATCATAAAATTTTCAAGTAACATAAAAATAAAATATTATTTATGATGAATTAAAAACCAACTCATGTTTTATAAGTTAAATAGCATTGCTTCCATAATTTTTCTAGAAAGGTCACAAAGTCGCTCGTTTTTTAAATAATAAAAATATTCCTCTCAAATTGTTTTGTAAAAATTAAAAAATTGGTAAAACTTTTTTTATATAAATAATGTTAGATGTGTATAAAAAAACTAAAAAAATATATGTAAAATAATAATATTTAATAAAAATATATCTGATTAAAAGGGAAATAAGTTCAGCTTTCCATTTAAACATTTATTTGCTTGATTCAACTTCTAAATAGAAGAAATTTTGGGTAAAACTATTTATGTTCTTTAAGTGTGTAAAAAAAATAAAAATTAATCATTATGAATAAATATGTGTTCATTTTAATTACCTCAAAATGGTATTATATAGACCATATAAAAGTAATCATGATCATAATACCAAATATTTCCCAATATATTGGAAATGGAGATGAAATCCATTATATCTTTTCAACATTCAATTTGAATCCCCATGGATGATGTAAAATAAATATTAACACAAATTTTGATTATTTATTAAGTATTCATTATATAATATTTAAAATTTGTAGTGTATAAACCATATCAAATAATTTAGGTTCATTTTAATACAATATGACTCTATGAAGGAAAATTGAGACAAAAACACTCTCCTTGTGTCTTTATTTCTATGTAGGTTATCTAACATCATTTATGATAAATTTAAATTCATTATACAAAAATACCATAGAAATATCAATATCTATTATATCATATATGATACATTTATAATATTTTTTCACCCCTGGTGGATAATCATTAATTATTGCCATTATTTAAGTTGTTAACTCCTTTGTTTTTTCATGTATGTTTTGATTCTATAGTTTCAGTCATTGTGTCTTTCTCATAGTTACATAATATCTATAATTTTATTTAATATGTAGATATATTATAAAAATATATATATGTCCATATATATAAATATATAATAATGAAATATACAATTCCTAGAGATAATTGGTTTTATATACACATGATATTTGTTTTCACTTTTTGAAGGATTGAATGAAATAATGTTAAATAATAATAAGAATATTTTAAAATTATTTATTATATCATATGTTTATATACCATATGTATTCATTAAATTAATTTTTACTACCCTAAATATATAATGTAAATGAAAAACAGAACACAAGACTTCATGAAGATTGTATCACACTCGTGCACATGAGCGAATTTATCATTTTCCAATAGATTGGAAAGTCATGAGGTATATAAATGATTTTATAGTTACATAAAAATATCTTTGTCATAAATATCATAAATACTAATTATTTTAATCTCTGTTTCCATCTAACTAAATTGGTTATGATAAACTAATTACAATGATACATGGAGATGGAAAGTCATACATATGGATGAGTGATGTTTTCGCTTTTCATAGAATGGTAAAAATATGGAATATAGTTGCTCCATAATCATAAATTATTATCATTATTTTAATTATACTAGATTTATTATTTTATATGGCCACAAAACATTAAGAGTGATTATAAGAAGAAGTAAACTTCATTTACTAAGTAAATATAATTTACTATTCTTCGATAGAAGTTCTCTGGATTTCATTTAAAGGGAAATGGGGTAAGTTTTTTGGGGATTTCAAAATAACACGAACATGGATAAGGATGTGGATAATAATAATTGGTCAGGTTTGGTCAAACTATATAACTCAATGTGTTTTAAAAAAGGTAAGTAATTGGTGACTTTTTATTATTGATGTGGGAGACTTTTGGAATTTATAATAGAATTAAAATATAATATGACTATTCTAAATCCATGTGATTTAAAATGTGTATAAATAAAAAAAATTGATAAAATAAAAGTATCAAATTAAATTGTCATAATTTTTTAGGTCTGTTTAGTCTTTATATTATTTATTAACCACTTAGTTATTAATTTTTTACCTTAACTATGGTAAAAAAAATTAATAAAAAGGGTAAATAATTTTATTAAAAATTGATAAGTGAATAATAAATGGGTTTTTGATGACTTTTTAAACCATGTTCCATTCACGTGGTCATATACAATATTAGTATGAATTTTAAATTGATTAATAATATATTATTTAGATAAAATATCATTATTTTCATTTTTTGTAACATCCCAGCCCCAAATAGCCACCTAAAAAATGCTATCGAGCCTAGTGTTGTTGAACTTAGGTGAACCTCCCGGAACACCAAACGCATCAAAGTGGCAGTGAGGGTGTTAATAGGTATAGTGGAGAGGATTTACCTTTTAGGAAAAGACAAATATTTGGTCTGAGTATAATAATATAATATGAAGTGGAAAGAAATGAATCAGCTAACATGAACCAGAACCATAGAGAGGAACTACAATAATATCATATAAATAGAATAATTGACAAATAAATAGAAACAACATAAATTTAATAGAACAAAATTCTAAAAAATAAATTGATTCCACTAAAAACCCAAGAATTCATCCAAACAGGGTCGTACATATCAATATACTAAAAGGTAACCCATTTCTAACCATTGTATCTATGTACGAGATAAGCATGTTGATGCTGAAAGGAAACAAAACAAATGTAAAACTCCATCCAGGCATGACCTCAAGTTCTATGCCAATTCCTCTGCCAAAATGGACTATGATCTATCTCTTAATGGTGATCCTTTATGTGTACATAAATTCAAAGTCTACACATGTCTCGAAGGTCCTGTATAGGGTGTGAGATGAATCTCAATAATATACCACCCAATGGTCTGTACCTATCATAAGTGTTTAATAAGACATGCATTTCTACGTAAAGTAAATAGTATGATGAAATAAATAATCAAAACCTCCAACGGTGCTCAGAATCCCTCGTGGAGTGTCACCTATTTCATCCATCATAAGAATCTTTGAAGAAAATAGAGTTCTTGGCCCATTTCCCATCAGACACCTATAGTCACAATGTCCCAGGGAAACCTCTGGTTTAACCTCAATCACATATCCTGACACCACGTTCCTCCTGACACCGCATGTCTCAAGTACCAGCATCCCAAAGGTTGTTCAAATCAATATTATCCCAGTCACAATGACCCCTCCTGATAAGATCATGTTGTCCCAGTGCATGATAATTTGAGGAATAGTGATGTCTTTCCTCAAATGAATATCATGTCCAAATTCCTCAATCACAGCGAGCCTCAGCCCCCAAACTGATAGCCTCAATGATATTAATCAATGGTTCCTCACTTTCCATGTGGCCTTCTATGGAAAGCACACCCAAACCACAAATACCTAAACCAAAAATATTAGGGGCCTCTACCCACATGAGTTTTCAAACCACCACATGATGGAATATACCTTTGTTCACATGACTCAATTAACACGTTCACTATCATGGGTGAGCGGTAATCACCAATTAAAGAACCTAAGACACACTATTTATGGCACCTCATTCCCCTACGACCATGTAAATCATATATGATGTCCATTTCATATAATTATCATGGGTTATTCCCAAAATGACAATCAAAATACCGCAAACAAAATTCCATATAAGAAAATCCCACGGTCAAAACCACCCATGAAAAATTGGTCCACGCCCAACCAGTGATCAACATCACTAAATCTTGATGGTCATACCATCCCAACCTCAACTAAAGCCTATCACAACCCCAAGGGTCCTAGAATATATAATATCAATAATTAAATATATATATAACATGATAAAGTACCTTAAACAAATAATTCAATTTAAAGAGATTTAATTACACTAGCTACTGACTATAAAACAATTTCCCAGAGGTCTTGGAAGCCTCTAAACAGTGTAAACAATCATTAAAAATTTAAACTAAATAGACTAAATTAAAAAAAATAATTATAACCATTTTTCCCCCTAGCCAAAATTTCCCAGGGAGCGATGACCTCTCACCCGACCTCACTCAAGAAATTTAGATATAGGTCATCCTAATGGAATCCCATGAGTCTAAAAGTCAATTAAATATGAAATAAAAGTAATAATAGTGTCTCTCCTAAAATTCCTAAAAATATTCCAAAGTCTTGCCAACCCAAAATTCCAAAAAAAACATAAAACAAGTTATTCACCACCTACCTTGTACACGTATGATACTCCTCATCCAGCATCGGCCACTAATTTAGCCTAGACTAGGGTAGATCTCAAAAAAATTCGCAACCCTAAAAAACATGGTCAGGTGAAGAAAACTGTAAGAATGAATCAAGAAAAATAAATAGATTAATGATGGGGTTAAAAATTATCTGATTGTGTTTGAATCAGTATTTATATGGAGAAACAGGAAGGAAATCTTTATTCGGTGTTGCTGTTCAAGAACCAGCGGAAGAGGGTTCTATCTTGGAGATGAAGATGAGGCTAATACCTATTTTGAATAAAAAAAAGTAAATTACATGTACTTAGATATACACACCATGTATTTGGTTGATCATTCCATTTTTTTCCGACATCTTATAAACGTCATTAAAATATCTTGCATACATCAGTATTAAACATGTATTGATAATTACATGGCATGTACTTGGATAATCCTCTCCTCCATACCGAAATCCATACAGTCCATGTATAGACATCACACAAGGCTAGAATACATGATATGTACTTAGGATTACATAGTGTGTAACCCTAATCCATGTCATCTGACAGGTTTTAACCAGTAATTATCATGTTTTCCCCTTTTCACTCAAAAACAACCTGAAAAAAAGACTTTTACCTCAATGGAAGAACAAGGTTTTTACAAAAATCCCAAATTGAAGATATTATTTTGTGAATTTCCCTTCAAAGGGTGGTGAAGGAACACTCCAGAATAACTCTAGCCCAATGATTAAATCAATAAAATTTCCATCAACCTATTTTTTTTCCAATGGTCCTCCCGTGATGCATCTCCCCCTGCAATTAATTAGGGTCTTCTATGTCACTTCTGACACTTAATCATATCCCACACCACCTCAGTACCCGCCTCAAGCCCATGGAACCCATGGCTCAATAAGGAACCACATACCAAGGATTCTCAAAACAAATCTGATTCCTTTCACCTAAATCAAAAACTGCATAATCGATGCCCCGATTCCCATTTCACCTCATGTAACCCACATCCAACGATTCCACAATACCTTATCCTCTAATGGCCCAAAGGCCATCGTTTTTTTTATTTTTGATAATCCACCTTTCATGGGATGATGTGAAACCCTTACAAGGCTCGTAGGTGTTATTACTACATGGCCCATAGGCCTTAGAGGAATTAATTACCCATAGGCTTCGAATATTATATAGAACCCAGACCAACTACTTGGAACTGCTCCTCCCCAACATCTTCATCTTGAAATCAACTCTCTAATTTTGCATGGCTATTCAGCTAGGATTTCTAATGCATTCACAGGCTTGTCCTGATGGCAGGTTTCATACCCCCTCCACCGCTCTCCTTAAAAAATGAAAAAGTCTTCCTTGCATACATGCGGACCAACACCTCCTTGATTAACCCATTATATTTTCAATCAGTGCCTTACATGGATGTTTAAAAATGGTTATTTAATTATTAAATATTATATTTATATAATTAATAATATTCTTGAATGAGGAATAAATTCTTACATTGTTTTTATTATCTGGAAAATTAAAATGTCATATGGGTGTGTGTGCAGACTACCACCTTCATAGATTGATGTATTTCATTTTCTTTACCACCATAATTTGATAATTTAGATAATGTATTAAATTTATTTTTTTTATTATTATAATGGTTCTAAGAAATTTATATTAATATTTAACTAGTTATTATTATACTAACATTTGTTCATAAAAAATTACTAAAAAATATCATCCCTGATTCCATCTTCAAGAATCATGACTAAAACTATCATAGAATGAAATTATAACTTTTTAAATAATTTTAATGACAAAATTATAGTACATTGATTAATCTATTAATAGTGAAATTATAATCAAATATTGAGTATCGATATTGGATTTTTAAATCATGCTTGAAACAATCAAAATAATTGACATCATATTATGAAAATAAACTATAGTGAACTAATAAATGTATAATAATTGATTATAATTAAAGTATATATAGATTAATAGATATTCAAAATGTTCAAAAATAGGTTATTAACTTTTTAATTTTATTATACAGGAATTTAATGTGCCTTTATGGACGTCAAGATAAATGTTATGGGGTTTTCTTAACTCAATTTCTTTTCTTGATCCATAATTATTTCTCTTTGAATATTGGGATACAGGATTTATTTCTACTATACTATGATTATATAGTATTCCCTTTCATAAATATTTTTTGGGAAATTTCATTTTAAAATAATATACATATCTTTTAGGATTTATTTCATTATAAATTTTGATGTGTTAAAAATAATTCTCATCCTCTCTAAATGTGTACCATTTCTTTCATGTCCATGATAACAATTCCCACAAATGTTCTCCATTATTATTATGAAATGAAAATGTGTATGGTTTTTTTATCATAAAATTTCTCTTCACCACTTTTTAAATGGAATATTTGTCACCCAATTTATGATGTGTGTTTAAATAAAGGTATTTCAAACATTAAAAATGATTTTCATTTTTTAATCTTATATTTTGTATTTAAATCTATATTTCCATTGAAAAAAACATTATATCATTTTCAAGTATGTTATATTGATATTTATTTTCAAATAGTTTTTAATAAAAATATTTATTAAAACATATAAAAAATAAACATTTTGAAAGTGACTCATAACTCTATCTCTTTATGAGGATGATAATAACTATTTCATAAAGAACATTTTTTTATGTTTTACTTCCATTATTCTCTTTAACTTAAAAATATTTTAATAATATGGAATTATGTTTTTATTAATCATATTATAAATGAATTTTCTAAATACTCTTTTATGTTACTGATTTTTTTCATATTAATTGACCAAATACTTGAATTAATTTAATGTGATACATTTTTGAAATGATATGATGCACATTTTTTTCCATGGATTATTTTTGATATAATTAATTCTATGTTTATATGGAACACTTATGTATGGATGATGACAGGTGGGGTCTTATATCACAGTCCAATGTACTAGTTATGGTTTTATGTCTCCGGAGATAATGGATTATGGATGTACTTGTATTTTTTTACAACATAAATGGTGGATATACATAGACTTGTCAACAAATTTAAGGGTTAGCATGAAAGTTTTTTCTTTCAATGTGATGTTTCCATGTTTTTTTCTTTCACAAGTTTCATGTTATGTTATGTTTCTCTAACATGACACGTTATTGTTTCATATTCTTATTATTATACCTCATGGATAATGTCTACAATCTCATGCTTCCTCCAACTTTTCCCATATAAAATGTTTTGTCATTTGAGATTACATATACTCCTACCATGATCTATAGATAGCTAGCATTGTCCCATGTTTCTTTTATTAAAATATTTATCTCAGGATCAGGTTTTATAACATTATTATAATTTAAACTATGAATACAAGTTGATAAGTTTTCACCATAGGAATAATTAGAATTCACGCCTTCTAATGTTTCAATTCCTTAGTTTATGAAGATAGAATAATTTATAAGATTTATATAAGGTAGTTTAGTATGTATTTATTATATTTAAATGTTCCCAAGTATTGTAAAATATGTTCCTTTTTTAGGTGTTCTTAAAATACACTAAATTTTTTTTTTGGATTCTAAGATTATTTGTGAAAAATAAAAAAACTTATCGAAATTGTGAAAAATAATTTCATATTTATATTGGATCACCATTAATGATTTGAAATCTAATATGTAAATTTTGAATTTTTTGCACCGACCTAATAGTGAAAGATTCACATGCCTCAATTTGTATTAGATAAAATTTTAGTTATTTTTGGAGACTTGTTTAGTTATTTTTTGGGATTATTATGAGATATATTTAGTGAAATGGTTAGGGATATGTTTAAGAATATGATAACATCCTGAATGTTTTTTATGGTGAAGATTTTATGATTTTCTAGAAATGGATTCCTTCATGGATACAATCAAGTCGTTTTATTCCATAGAACATATTAACATTGGGGTAATAACCATGAAATATTTTTTTGTGTATTAAGATGATTGTCACTCGGTGTGCAATAAAGAGGGCTAACTATACACCTAGATTGAAAATATTAGGGCAAAGACACAATGTTTTATCAAAAAAATTCCCTTATTTGAATTATTTCTTATATTAAAATCAAAATATATTATTTATAGAAACACAATTCAATCATTATAAATGAAGAGTAATTGAAATTAATGATATATCTAGATGTTAAGGTACATTTACCAAGGAAATAGTAACTCAAACTTTGCAATAGTAATGTGACCCTTATGAATACTAAACTTGCCAATGTAATATTAAACTCACCAATTAAATTATAAATAAAACATATCCATCTTACAATTTATAATGTGATATAAATATATCATAGTAAAAGTACGTAAATATTTTAAAAATTATTAATAAAGTGTTGGAACTTTTGTAAGTCCTAGATATTTAATTACAATTTTACTATTAATTTAATAAATTAAAAAGAAAATTTATTTTCCTAAAATGAATTAATAATTTATTATTTTTATGTATTATTATAATAAGATAATTTTATGAAACCTCAAATAAATTTTCAAAGTGTTATAAAATAAGTTTTAATTTTAAATTTTGTATTTTCAAGTAAATTTGGATTTTAATTAAAAATTATATTTATCGTATATAGAAAATTATTTTCTTAAAATGGATTTCAATTTTGAGTTCTACACATCACAAAAATGATAATGGATAATCACTACTGGAAAGGGGAGTTTTCATAACACATGTATACCAACAGTTCAAAGAACCATTGGTATATTTTGTCTTTCCCAACGGTTTATATAAACCGTTGGTAAAGACCTTGAAGAAAAGACTTTTCCCAAAGGTCTCATAAAACCATTGGGAAAAGTGAGAAAACACTTAGTTTTCCCAACAGTTTTATGAAACTGTTGGGAAAAGTGGAGAAAAACTTAGTTTTCCCAACGATTTTTAAGAACCGTTGGGAAAAAATCCCCAAATAGCCAAATGCAGGTAGCGGCCTCCCCACAATTCCAGAAGCCTTCTGCTCGTCTTCAGACACGATTCCTTGGCAGAAGCTCTTCCAAATCCCCACATCTTCCATCAGATCAGCAACTACCAGGTTAGACTCCTTCTATATTTTATCAAGGATATAGTTCCACCTCTTATAAAGCATATCCTTCTATTCTCAACGATTTCGTTATTCCAAATTTTTAGGGTTTTTGTAAAATTTTATGATTGTTCCAAGAATTGTGTATTCAAATCCCTATATCGGTGTATGTCTAATTAATGTTTTCATTACAAATTTACATTTATAAGGGCATGGTGTCTCTTTATTGTGTTCTAATTTTGAAGATTCATAGTTTTTTTCAATCTGGTTCAAATATTATAGGTTCATGTATTGGAACTAATAAGAAATTGTCTGTAATAATTATTGATATTTTTTCATGAAAATCAATCTTTCAATAAGATCATGCCAAACATAAAGATCTTGTTCATCTTAATTTTTTTACACTATGTGTATTACATAACATGTATGTATCATGTTTCTATCAAAATCTGTATATATATAAAATGACACATTGTTCACTTATCCTTTGCACAATATAATATATGGAGTATCTTCTTGAACTTTGCCAAATAGTATGTGGTCCCTAATTAGTACTTCTTACTTCTTCATGAAACTAATTCATAGAATGTAAAGTTCGCAATATTAGTGAATATTAGTTTTTCTAATATAACCATTAATCATTCTGCCTTCAAAATCGTACATGTGTTATTAAATCACCTTTTTAAAACACAATGACCATTTTCACTGATTTGGGGTTCCTCAAAATACTTGGGAAAATCAGAAAAATGCATGTATGGAATCGTGTTTCTCATACAGTTTCATGGATACAAGTTCATATCGAAAATCATGACTTTGTGATTCAAATATCATGAGAACCATGAGATTATTATTCTTCACACAAATGAAGTTATTTTCTACAACTATGTGTTTTTGTTTTCACTTTTGATTTGACCGAAATGGGAACCTTGTGGTCATTAATCATGGTTGTGGGTGGTCATTTATGATGTAAGATAGTATGACTTCATTTTACTTGATATAACCAATATTATTATTGATTTATGTTAACTTTGATTATCTTTAATAAGTGATGATATATGATAAGTTGTTATTAATGGTTGTAATAATGACGATATGGTATAAGGGTTTATATGGTGTGTATAAGGGTTCACATGGTGTGTATAATGGTTGACATGGTATCAGTGAACTCAAGTAATTAATTTAAGTTTTCATTCTCACTATCATGTAAGAAGTTGAATGATGTAAACCCATCCTCACATGATTTATTACCTTATATAGTGTCCAACATATGGAATACGAGCTTTTGAATTCATCAGTTAACCAGGATCATATATTTCATTTCCCCCAAGATGACTGTACTAATATAACTTTAGGGTCAACTAAATATGGTTCTCATTGTACGTTGTATATTATGTGTCCTTCTTGGCCAATACTCACTTTTATGATGGTGGGGTGATTTTCACTACATTGACTAGAAACTTCTTCCTTTATCATTTACTTAAATTTATTTTCTATTAAAGTTAAATCCTATTGAATTGTTTATGAAAAAATGACTTATATAAATTCTTTTTACAGAATGGACAGAAGTTGGATATATGAAACGGATTGGATCTCAAGAAATTTTCAAAACAATTTGGAGAGCTTTATATATTTTTCATTTCACAATGCTTCAGATAGTGGTCGCATACACTGCCCATGTTCCAATTGTATTGGTAGACCTTTGTGGAGCCGTGAAGAAGTCAGCTACCACATAACCAAAAATGGTTTTCAATCAAACTACTTTTTGTGGTATCACAATAGGGAGAAAACGAAATCTCAAATTAGTGATGATCGAAATGAAAAGACTGGAATGGAGAATTTGTTAGATGATTGGTTTCCTTTTATTCATCATCATGAAAAAGAAAGGATTTTGACTCAAGAAGACTTTGATATGAGCACAGCTGATGCATCTAGTGAAAATGATGATATTGATAGGGTGAAAAAATTGAATGATGCTGCCATGACTCTAGTATATCGAAAATGCGATAAAATTAAAAAGTTGGAATTTTTAATCCGATTGTTTCATGGAAAAACTATGTATGGGATTTATAATACAACAATCGATTACATTATTATCCTCTTGAAGGATTTACTTCCAGATGATGCAGATATTCCCTCAAACCACTATATGGAATGGAAGTTAGTTGAGGAACTTGGATTTTCCAGAAACAAAATTCATGCTTGCCTGAAAGATTGCAGTTTATTCTGGGAGGAAACCGCTGAACAAAATGATTGTATTAAATATGGCACATCCCGCTGGAAGTCAAAATCTGATGGAACACCATCCCACATTCCACAGAAATTAATGTGGCACTTTCCATTGATCCCTAGACTCCAGAATCTTTTTATGTCTGATGACATATCAATAAAAATGAGATGGCATGATAGCAAGAGAAAGAAGGCTAATGATGAGTTGGTTCATCCTGTAGATGGATTTGCATTGGTGAGATTTGATGATCGACAGCCTGATTTTACAGCTGACGTGCGTAATGTGAGGCCGGGTCTTTCATGCGACGGTTTTAATCCATTTGGGTAGATGCTTACTTCGCACAACACATGGCCAGTTTTTATACACATTTATAATCTTCCCCCATGGTTGTTTATGAAAAAACCTGTCACTTTCATGAGTATACTCATATCGGGTCCTTCTAATCCCGGTATTGATATTGATGTCTACATGAAACCTTTAATAAAAGAGTTGAAACTTCTTTGGGATGTGGGTGTGTGCACAAATGATGCATGTTCGAAAGACATATTTCAGATGCATGTTGTTCTTATGTGGACGATCAATGATTTTATGAAATGATGTCTGGATGGAGCACGAAGGGAAAATTGTCATGTCCAGTTTGTATGAAGAATACACGATCCAGAAGACCGAAACATCACTGTAGTTTCAGTTTTATGGGACATCGACGATTCTTTCCAAAGGATAATCCATATATAATGAATCGTTGATGATTTGATAATACCATAGAGACTGATGATCCACCTCAACGTATGTCTATAACTGACGTGCTTAATGAATTGAAAGATTTCAGTTTTTCTTTCGGGAAGGTCAAATGAAATCTGGAAAGAGAAAGAATGTTTCCACTGAAACCTGTTACAATTGGAGGAAGAGGAGTATCTTTTTTGATTTTCCTTATTGGTCAACCAATTTTTTACGCCATTTCTTAGACGTAATGCATATTGAAAAGAATATATGTTAAATGTTTCTTTCAGTTCTTCTAAATGTCAAGGGGAAGACAAAAGATGATTTACGATCTCAGCGTGACTTGGTGGATTGGGGCATCAGACCAGAATTACATCATTTGCGTATCAGTGAAAATAAATGGAAACTTCCATGTGCTTCTTATGTGATGACACCTACAGAAAAAAACAATTTCTGGAAGTATTAAAGACTATTAGAGTTCCTGATGGCTATTCAATCAACATATCTAAACGGGTCAACAGAAGAGAGTTGAAGCTAAAATCTTTGAAGACTCATGATTATCACGTTCTACTGCATGAGTTGCTTCCAATAGAAATATGTCATTTTTTCCAATAATATAAGGGTGGATGTTATTTGGTTGTGCCATTTTTTTAGAGATCTTTGTGCTAAGAAGTTGTCCAAGTCTTTCTTTCAAAAAATGTTGACAGATGCCCCATTAATTTTGTGTGAGTTGGAGAAAATATTTCCTCCATCATTTTTCACATGCATGCTACATCTGACTATCCATATTCCCACTGAAATACTTCTCGGAGGACCTTTTTCTTTTCGTTGGATGTATCCAACTGAAAGAAATATGTTCACATTAAAGTCTTATGTACGAAACAGAAATAATCTCGAAGGTTCTATCGTGAACGGTTACTTGGCTCAAGAATGTATGGATTTCTGCTCGATGTATTTGTCTGATCTTACTACAAGATTGAACAGAACAATGAGAAATGAAGAAGAACAGTATACGCAAATTGAACCCAGTTTTCCATCACTTCTTCAAACAGGATGAATTCCTGGATCATATACATTGAAGGCATTAAGCCATGAAGAGCGGGAGATGGCACATCGCACAGTTTTGTTCAACTGTGATTTGTTCGATGACTATATCAGGTAACTAAATTGATTATGTATATCTTACATATATATCTGTTAAACTATTCATATTTTTTATCTATAGGTAACATAAAACAATGATAAATAGGAATCATCGTTCTTTATCTTTGAGAAAAAGAGAGACTTTGCATAGCAAAGAGTTTTCTGCTTGGTTAAAATTGAAGTTATAAAAAAATTAATGTTTAACATAATTATATCAATATTTAATTAAGTTTAATAGTCATTTATATTGCAGGTATTGAGTTTTCCTGCTGACTCTGTCTCTGAGAAAATAATAGCTTTGGCTTTTTGTCCTAATATCGTGGTTCGTGAATTTAAATCAATTGTTATCAATGGGTACAAATTTATTGTCACTGAATGAGCAAAGAACAAGAGAACACAACATGATGGTTTTATGGTTACTACCACAACAGATCGTTATGCCACTGCATCAGATAGTAGACTGTGATTTGAAAATGTAGGTTATTATGGAGTTGTTGAGAAAATAATAGTATTGGATTATTACATTCATGGATGAGTCACAATGATGAAATTCCATTGGTTTTATTCAATGACGAGACATGGAACATTTATTGATGATTGTGTATTTCGAGTAATTAATATGACTCGCACTCTTTCTACCGAAAAACCATATGTGTTGGCATCAATGGATAAACAAGTATTTTATGTCAAAGACCAACTTCGACCTGAATTTGGTTTCATAGTTGAAGTAATTCCAAGACATATTTTTGATGATGGTGATGATGGAATTGACACTGTCCCTACTGCCATTGGAACCAATCCATTTATTTCTTTTGATGACTCAAATATCTCAATTGTCAGAGTTGATTGTTAACCTGATGTTGTGGTTGAAAATATATAGAATCATTCATCCATGTTCTCAATTCTTTTGGTTTACCTTGAGTTGGTTTGTTAAGGTTGGTAATATTCAAATTTATTTAGTATTGATCACAAATATGTTTTAGCTGACTTGACCGTTATGTGAATTTTCAATGTTTATTGGTTGTAGTTTTATTTGAATTGAATTTTCTAATTTGGAATTGAACTGTATTCAAACATAGTCAAACAATATTTCTAACTTCGTGAACATTACAACTTGTATGATTTATTAAATCCATTAAAGCTCTTCTAAAACAATTGATAGCTGACTTGACTGTTATGTGAATTTTCAATTTTTATTGGTTGCAGTTTTATTTGAACTGCATTTTCTAATTTGGAATTGTACTATATTCAAACATAGTCAAACAATATATCTAACTTGGTGAACATTACAACTTGTATGATTTATTAAATTCATTCAAGCTCTTCTAAAACAATTGATAGCTGACTTGACCATTATGTGAATTTTCAATGTTTATTGGTTGCAGTTTTATTTGAATTACATTTTCTAATTTGGAATTGAACTGTATTCAAACATAGTCAAACAATATTTCTAACATGGTGAACATTATAACTTGTATGATTTATTAAATCCATTAAAGCTCTTCTAAAACAATTGATAGCTGACTTGACCATTATGTGACTTTTCAATGTTTATTGGTTGCAGTTTTATTTGAATTGCATTTTCTAATTTGTAATTGAACTGTATTCAAACATAGTCAAACAATATTTCAAACTTGGAGAACATTACAGCTTGTATGATTTATTAAATCCATTCAATCTCTTCTAAAACAATTGATAGATTACTTGACCATTATGTGAATTTTCAATGTTTATTGGTTGCAGTTTTATTTGAATTGCATTTTCTAATTTGGAATTGAACTGTATTCAAACATAGTCAAACAATATTTCTAACTTGGTGAACATTACAACTTGTATGATTTATTAAATCCATTCAATCTCTTCTAAAACAATTGATAGCTAAATTACCAATGAATCCCCCTATTCCCTCATATATTTAGTTTTTTGGGTTACACATTAGTTTTCTTTTTCTAATTAATTACATATTTATTTTCAAAATCAGGAAATGAAGCTAATTGAAGAGAGACAAAGGAAAAAAATGATGGAGAATAATCGTCGGATGACGGAGTTGGGAATTCCATCATTAGTGCCTATAGTGAGTACTTTATTTCAAATTGATATATTTAAAGAATATATAATGTCATGTGATTACTTTTTTTGTAAACATTTTTGTAGGATCCACCTATACGTCGACAGTTATTCGACGAGGAGCCTAGTACTGGTCCTAGTACTCATGGCAGTGGTACGAGGAGGTTTCGTACCAGAGGTGGCTGAGCAGCTGCACGTACCCGACTAGACCCTGCCCCTCCCACTGACATGTCATCCTTCCCAAATTCGGATCCCGGTGTGTCATTAGGGACACACGGGATATTTAGGCCTCCCATGTTTTCTCTACCTTCTGCATCCTCTGGCCCATCATTTTCACATCCCATTATGATTCCCACTCCCCAGTCAGCATCCGGTCAGACAACTATCCCATCCTCTTTTCCTTCTACTTCTATCTCTCCAAGATTCTATATTCCATCGTCTTCGAATCTTGTTCCACCACCGTGTTTTCCATCAGTTTCTGTGGATCCAGCGGCGCTCAGCGATCAGACCGACATAGGTATATTTATAGAACCCTAAAAAAAATTTATAGCAATATTTATTTTCATTATAACATGTTTTGATAAAATATTTTTTTTTCTTTCATGACAGATACATCTACTAACAGGAGGCATGGGTGGGGCCGTACACACATGTGTTCGGTGTGGAACCGCCGCACACTGGTTATGGTGGATTATAATAAAGACAACCAACTGGTTGAGAAAACCGTGCAGCAATGTCGAAGTTTTTTGGCAACGCTTTCCAAATACTCTGACATTATTCCCGTCAGCCCGCTATCATGGAGACATTTTCCACATGAGGTCAAGGATAGAGCTTGGGTAGAGATATGGGTAAAACAATTTGTTCTATTTAATTCCATGAATTATTTTTGTATTTATATGAATTAATATTTTGATTTTAGCTACGATTTAATTTTCCCGATGCTGAGGGTGCCCAACCGGAACGTCTAAAGGATTTAGGCGAGCTTTGGAGAGCCTACAAGCATGAGTTGTATATTGGCTGGGTTGCTAGAGTTGGCACTGAGTTAGAGGCGGTACCAGTGGTGGATGATTGTCCTATAGAGCAGTATCGTCAGATGATTACTCATTGGACGAGTACCCAGTTTAAGGTATTAATAACATTTGAGGTATTTAAATAATAACTTTCATGTTTTTCATTAATACTATCTGTTGAATTTTTCGAATTTTATTTAGGAATCATCTAGAAAAAATAAAAAGAACATTGATGCAAAAAAATACCTCCACACACAGGGATGCACTACGATGCCTGATCATGAGAGGAAGCAGGTATGACAATTGTTTATAAGTTTTCTTTACGCCTTAGACTTTATTCAGTTTCCTCAATTATTTAATAATTTTCAAAAAAATTCATATGAATTTAGTTTTCAATGTCATTGTAGAGGCAAATATAAAATATTGAAGGACGTGTGCCTCGAGCAAAACTGTTTTGCTCGAGTAAACGGAAAAAGGATGGAAGTGTCGTCAACGAAGTGACTCAGCAATAGATTTTATGTTTTGATCTATTGAATTTATATTTTAATATCTATTTTGTAACTTAATGATATATTTATATTTGTAACAGGCTAGTTTAGAGGCCCTCGATGCCCAAGAACTAGACAATTTTGGGCCAACAGATCACTTACATCAGGTCTTGGGAGAGTATCATTCTGGCAGAGTACGCTGCCGACCTAGGATAACCTCGACGAGGTATTGGCCATCCTCAGGTATGAGCTGTAGTGCCACCGAGCTGTAGAAAATTAGGGCACAGGTATCACAAGCTGAGAAAAGGGCCATAGAGACGGCAGAACAGTCTGCTAGGGAAAACAGTGTGTTTATGAAATTTATTGAAGTTCTACGTCCTACACTTCTAGCAGAGGCTAGCCCAGCTTTTGATGAGTATATTTTGTCGATAAGTTCTATATATGGTGCACCATGTCGCAGTTCTAGTGGTCGTCCAGACGATTTCCAGCTTGACGATGATTATGGAGAGGAGTCTGATGCGGAAGAGGAGGGAGAGGAGGAGGGCGAGGCGGGTGGTGAGGGCGAGGAGGAGGGCGAGGATGAGGAGGACGGCGAGGGCGAGGAGGGAAAGGATGATGATGGGCACGAGGATGAGGGTGATGATGATGGTGATGTGGGAAAAGTTTATCCATTACATTTCTGACTGATATTACTGATATTTGATATTTAATCTATTCTAGCTGTTGGTTTTATCTAGACTTGTAGTATAGTATTAGAGTTGAGTTATTTTTATATATTATCTGTTTTTATGGATGTTGTTGTCTTTTAGTGGTTGTGTGTTTGGGAACCCCCCTCCTTCCTGGACCCTGTACAACCCCCCACCCTCCTCCCTGGACTCTGGACAGCCCCCCAGACAGCCCCCCGGATAGCCCCCCCCCCCCCCCCCCACCCTCTTCCTTGGACCCCGGACAACCCCCCGAACACCCCCGGACACCCCCCAAACAACCCCCGGAACAGCCCCCTGGATAGCCCGCCCACCCTCCTCCCTAGACCCTGAACTGCCCCTAGACACCCCCCCCCCCCCCCACACCCTCTTCCTTAGACCCCTAACAACCCCCTGAACACCCCCGGACAGCCTCCAGATAGCCCCGTGAACAGCCACCCGGACAGCCCCCCACCCTCCTCCCTGGACCCCGGACAACCCCCCAGACAGCCCCCGAACACCCCCCCCCCCCCCTCTTCCTTGGACCCCGGACAACCCCCTGAACACCACCGGACATCCCCCCCCCCCCCACCCTCCTCCTTGGACCGCGGACAACCCCCCGAACACCCCCCGGATAGCCCCCGCACAGCCCCCCCCCCCCCCCCCCACCCTCCTCCCTGGACCCCAGACAGCCCCCCGGATAGCCCCCTAGATAGCCCCCTATATAGCCCCCCCCCCCCCCACCACCATCTTCCTTGGACCCCGGACAACCCCCCGCACCCCCCCCCCCTCCCTCCTCCTTAGACCCCGGACAGCCCCCTGGACACCCACTGGACAGCCCCCCGGACAGCCCCGCTGGACAGCCCCCCCACCCTCCTTGATTTCATTTAATACTAGAAAATCTATAATATATATTTTATTTATTTTCATCATGATAATCAATGTAAATCACATTTACACATCAAATCAATATCATAGATTCTTGGTATGTTATAAAAGAGATGTATTCATTGGGAATGACATTGTTAGCTTCGAAATGTTTCATAGCATTATAATCTAAAATCTAACCCATTCTAAGAATGATATAAAAATATTTTATATAAATATCCACAAGATTTTAAGTAAATACCATTCCACTAATAGATACATGAGGATTCTCATAAAATGAACAACATTTTAAGTACATAAGGAAAACCGACCAAACGCATTGGGTTTCCTTTGAAACATTAGGAGAACAATCCATGGGTCATATGTGACGTGTAAGAATCAACCCCGCCTCAATCCGAGGCGCGGTGTGGCCGGCCTCACTCAAAGTGTCTGCCTTTTATTTCAAAAGGACATCATTTTAATTGAAAAACATCAACTGGCATATGGAAAACAGACCTAATGCATTCAGATTGTGTCGATACTTTAGCACAATGATCCATGGGTTATATGTGACGTGTACGAGTCAACCCCGCCTCAATCCGAGGTGCAGTGTGGCCGCCACCACTCAAAGTGTCTGCCTTTTGTTTTAAAAGGATGTCATTTTAATTGAAAAACATCAACTGGAATACAGAAAACCAACCAAATGCATTCAGATTGTGTCGATACTTTATCACAACGATCCATGGGTCATATGTGACGTGTACGAGTCAACCCTACCTCAATCCGAGGCACGGTGTGGCGGCCACCACTCAAAGTGTCTGCCTTTTGTTTCAAAAGGACGTCATTTTAATTGAAAAACATCAACTGGTATACGGAAAAGCGACCAAACGAATTCGGATTGTGTCGACACTTTAGCACAACGATCCATGGGTCTTATGTGATGTTTACGAGTCAACCCCATCTCAATCCGAGGCACGGTGTGGCCGCCACCACTCAAAGTATCTATCTTTTATTTCAAAAGGACGTCATTTTAAGTGAAAAATGTCAACTGGATTATGGAAAACTAACCAAACGCATTCGAATTGTGTCGATACTTTAGAAAAACGATCCATAGGTCATATGTGATGTGTACGAGTCAACCCCGCCTTAATCGGAGGCATGGTGTGGCCAGAATCACTCTATGTGGCTCTCTTTTGTTTAAAATTGAAAACATTTTAAGTACATATGGAAAACCGACCAAACGCATTCGGTTTCCATTGAAACTTTAGGAGAATGATCCATGGGTCATATGTGACGTGTACAATTCAACCCCACCTCAATCTGAGGTGCGGTGTGTTCGGCACCACACAAAGTGTCTGCCTTTTGATTCCAAAGGACATCATTTTAATTGAAAAACATCAACTAGCATACGAAAAACCGACCAAACGCATTCAAATTGTGTCGATACTTTAGAAAAACAATCCATGGGTCATATGTGACATGTACGAGTCAACTCCGCCTCAATCCGAGGCGTGGTGTAGCCGCCACCACTCAAAGTGTCTGCCTTTTTCTTCAAAAGGACGTCATTTTAATAGAAAAACATCAACTGGCATACGGAAAACTGACCAAACGCATTCAGATTGTGTCGATACTTTAACAAAATGATCCATGGGTCATATGTGATGTGTACGAGTCAACCCCGCCTCAGTCTGAGGCGTGGTGTGGCCGCCACCACTAAAAGTGTCTGCCTTTTGTTTCAAAAGGACGTCATTTTAATTGAAAAACATCAACTGGCATACGGAAAAGAGACCAAATGCATTCCGATTGTGTCGATACTTTAGCACAACAATCCATGGGTCAAATTTAATGTGTACGAGTCAACACCGTCTTAATCGGAGGCATGGTGTGGCTGGAATCACTCTAAGTGGATCTCTTTTGTTTAAAATGGACAATATTTTAAGTACATATGGAAAAGTGACCAAACGCATTTGGTTTCCATTGAAACTTTAGGAGAATGACCCATGGGTCGTATGTGACGTGTAAGAGCTAACCACGCCTTAATCCGAGGCACGGTGTGGCCGGCACCACTCAAAGTGTCTGCCTTTTGTTTCAAAAGGACGTCATTTTAATTGAAAAAAATCAACTGGCATACGGAAAACTGACCAAACGCATTCAGATTGTGTCGATACTTTACCACAACGATCCATGGGTCATATGTCATGTGTATGAGTCAACCCCTCCTCAATCTGGGCGTGGTGTGGCCGGCACCACTCAAATTGTCTGCCTTTTATTTCAAAAGGACGTCATTTTAATTGAAAAACATCAAGTGGCATATGGAAAACTGACCAAATGCATTCGGATTTTGTCGATATTATAGAACAACAATCCATGGGTCATATGTGATGTGTACGAGTCAACCTCGCCTTAATCTAAGGCATGGTGTGGCTGTAATCACTCTAAGTGGCTCTCTTTTTCTTAAAATGGACAACATTTTATGTACATACGGAAAACTGACCAAACGCATTTGGTTTCTGTTGAAACTTTAGGAGAATGATTCATGGGCCATATGTGACATGTAATAATCAACCCCACCTCAATCTGAGACGCGGTGTGTCCAGCACCACTCAAAGTGTCTGTCTTATGTTTCAAAAGGACGTCATTTTAATTGAAAAACATAAACTGGCATACGGAAAACCGAACAAATTCATTTGGATTGTGTTGATAAATTAGCACATTGATCCATGGGTCATATGTAACGTATACGAGTCAACCCCGCCTCAATCCGAGGCACAGTGTGGCCACCACCACTCAAAGTGTCTACCTTTTGTTTCAAAAGGACGTCATTTTAATTGAAAAACATCAACTGGAATACGGAAAACTGACCAAATGAATTCGGATTGTGTCGATACTTTAGAAAAATGATCCATGAGTCATATGTGATGTGTACGAGTCAACCCCGCCTTAATCGAAGGCACGTTGTGGCCAGAATCACTCTAAGTGTCTCTCTTTTGTTTAAAATGGACAACATTTTAAGTACATACAGAAAACTGACCAAACGCATTCAGTCTCTGTTGAAACTTTAGGAGAACGATCCATGGGTCATATGTGAAGTGGACAAGTCAACCCCACCTCAATCTGTGTCATGGTGTGGCCGGCACCACTCAAAGTGTCCGCATTTTATTTCAAAAGGACGTCATTTTAATTGAAAAACATCAACTGGGATATAGAAAATTGAACAAACGCATTCGGATTGTGTCGATACATTAGCACAACAATACATGGGTCATATGTGATGTGTACGAGTCAACCCCGCCACAATCTGAGACGTGGTGTGGCCGCCACCACTCAAAGTGTCTGCCTTTTGTTTCAAAAGGACATCATTTTAATTGAAAAACATCAACTGGCATATGGAAAACCGACAAACGCATTCGGATTGTGTCGATACTTTAGCACAATGATCCATGGGTCATATGTGACATGTACAAGTCAACCCTGCCTCAATCCGAGGAACGGTGTGGCCGCCACCACTCAAAATGTCTATCTTTTGTTTCAAAAGGACGTCATTTTAAGTGAAAAACATCAAATGGCATACGGAAAAGTGACCAAACGCATTCGGATTGTATCGATACTTTATCACAACAATCCATGGGTCAAATGTGACGTGTACGAGTCAACCTCGTCTTAATCGAAGGCACGGTGTGGCCAGAATCACTCTAAGTGGCTCTCTTTTGTTTAAAATGGACAACATTTTATGTACATACAGAAAACTGACCAAACGCATTCAGTTTCCATTGAAACTTTAGGATAATGATACATGGGTCATATGTGACGTGTACGAGTCAACCCTGCCTCAATCCGAGGCGCGGTGTGGCCGAAACCACTTAATGTGTCTGCCATTTGTTTCAAATGGACGTCATTTTAATTGAGAAACATCAACTGGCATATGGAAAACCGACCAAATGCATTCTGATTGTGTCGATACTTTAGAAAAACGATCCATGGGTCATATGTGACATGTACGAGTCAACCCTGGCTCATTCTGAGGCGTGGTATGGCCACCACCACTCAAAGTGTCTATCTTTTGTTTCAAAAGAACGTCATTTTAAGTGAAAAACATCAACTGGAATATGGAAAACCGACAAAACGCATTCATATTGTATTTATACTTTAGCACAACGATCCATTGGTCATATGTGACGTGTATGAGTCAACCCCGCCTTAATCGGAGGCACGGTGTGGCCAGAATCACTCTAAGTGACTCTCTTTTGTTTAAAATGGATAACATTTTAAGTACATAAGGAAAACTGACCAAACGCATTTGGTTTCCATTGAAACATTAGGAGAACGATACATGGGTCATATGTGATGTGTACAAGTCAACCCCGCCTCAATCCGTGGCGCAGTGTGGCCAGCACCACTCAAAGTGTCTGCCTTTTGTTTCAAAAGGACGTCATTTTAATTGAAAAACATCAATTGGCATACAGAAAACGGACCAAAAGCATTCAGATTGTGTCGATACATTATCACAACGATCCATGGGTTATATGTGATGTCTACGAGTCAACCTCACCTCAATCCGAGGCACGGTGTGTCCATCACCACTCAAAGTGTCTGCCTTTTGTTTCAAAAGGACGTCATTTTAATTGAAAAACATCAACTAGCATATGGAAAACCAACCAAACGCATTCGGATTGTGTCGATACATTATCACAATTATCCATGGGTCATATGTGATGTGTAAGAGTCAACCCCTCCTTAATCTGAGGCACGGTGTGGCCAGAATCACTCTAACTGGCTCTGTTTTGCTAAAAATGGACAACATTTTAAGTACTTATGGAAAACCAACCAAATGGATTAGGTTTCCATTGAAAATTTAGGAGAATGATTCATGGGTCATTTGTGACGTGTAAGAATCAACCCTGCCTCAATCTGAGATGCGGTGTGGTCGGCACCACTCAAAGTTTCTGTCTTCTATTTCAAAAGGACGTCATTTTAATTGAAAAACATAAACTGGGATACGGAAAACTGAACAAATGCATTCGGATTGGGTTGATACATTAGAACAACGATCCATGGGTTATATGTGATGTGTACGAGTCAACCCCACCTCAATCCGAGGCACATTGTGGTCACCACCACTCAAAGTGTCTGCCTTCTGTTTCAAAAGAATGTCATTTTAATTGAAAAACATCAACTGGAATACTGAAAACCGATCAAACATATTCGGATTGTGTTGATACTTTAGAAAAACTATCCATGGGTCATATGTGATGTGTACGATTCAACCCCACCTTAATCTGAGGCACGGTGTGGCCAGAATCACTCTAAGTGGCTCTCTTTTGCTTAAAATTGACAACATTTTAAGTACATACGGAAAACCGACCAAACGCATTCAGTTTCCATTGAAACATTAGGAGAATGATTCATGGGTCATATGTGACGTGTAAGAATCAACCCCACCTAAATTTGATATGCGGTGTGGCCGGAACCACTCAAAGTGTCTGTCTTCTGGTTCAAAAGGACGTCATTTTAATTGAAAAACATAAACTAGCATATGACAAACTGAACAAACGCATTCGGATTGTGTCAATACATTAGCAGAACAATCCATGGGCCATATGTTACTTGTACGAGTCAACACCGCCTCAATATGAGGCGCAGTGTGGACGCCACCACTCAAAGTTCCTACCTTTTGTTTCAAAAGGACGTCATTTTAATTGAAAAACATCAAATGGCTTACGGAAAACCAAAAAACGCATTAGGATTGTGTCGATACTTTAGCACAATGATCCATGGGTCATATGTGTCATGTATGAGTCAACCTTGCCTCAATCTGAGGCATGGTGTGGCTGCCATCACTCAAAGTTTCTGTCTTTTGTTTCAAAAGGACGTCATTTTAAATAAAAAATATCAATTGGCATAGGGAAAAGAAACCAAACGCATTCGGATTGTATCGATACATTAGCACAATAATCCATGGGTCAAATGTGACGTGTAAGAGTAAACACTGTCTTAATATAAGGCACGGTGTGGCCAGAATCACTCTAAGTGGCTCTCTTTTGTTTAAAATGGACAACATTTTAAGTACATACAGAAAACCGACCGAACGCATTCGGTTTCCGTTGAAACTTTAGGAGAACGATCCATGGGTCATATGTGACATGTACGAATCAACCCCACCTCAATCTGAGATGCGGTGTGGCCGGCACCACTCAAAGTGTCTGCCTTTTGTTTCAAAAGGACGTCATTTTAATTGAAAAACTTCAACTGGCATACGGAAAACCGACCAAACGAATTCGGATTGTGTTGATACTTTAGCACAACGATCCATGGGTCATATGTGACGTGTACGAGTCAACCCTGCCTCAATCCGAGGCACGGTGTGGCCGCCACCACTCAAATTGTCTGTCTTTTGTTTCAAAAGGACGTCATTTTAAGTGAAAACATCAACTGGCATACGGAAAACCGACCAAACGCATTCGGATTATGTTGATACTTTAGCACAACGATCCATGGGTCATATGTGACGTGTATGAGTCAACCCCTCCTTAATAGGAGGCACAGTGTGGCCAGAATCACTCTATGTGGCTCTCTTTTGTTTAAAATGGACAACATTTTAAGTACATACAGAAAACTGACCAAATGTATTCGGTTTCTGTTGAAACATTAGGATAACGATTCATGCGTCATATGTGATGTGTACGAATAAACCCCGCCTCAATATGAGACGCGATGTGGCCAGAACCACTCAAAGTTTCTGCCTTTTGTTTCAAAAGGACGTCATTTTAATTGAAAAACATGAACTGACATACGGAAAATCGACCAAACACATTCGGAGTCCGTTGAGACTTTAGGAGAACGATCCATGGGTCATATGTGACGTGTACGAGTCAACCCCGACTCAATCCAAGGTGTGGTGTGTCCGGTATCACTCCAGGTGTATTTATTTTGTTTAAAATGGACATCATTTCAGGTAAAAATATATGGTATAAAAAAACCAATTAAATTATGAATTGACTTCCGGATTCCTTGTCATCGAAATTTTAAATTGAATTCTAAATGAATTATGTATGTTTATAATTACGTTATGAATTCTAATTTAATTATGGATGTGTATAGTTACAGAATTATATGTTAAATGTGTATGAATTTGTTCTCTATATGTATGTGTTAGTTGGTTATTCTAGGTAAAGTAATTAAATATGTATGTTAGTTTATTTCAGGTATAATAATTGGATTTAAAATGAGGGGGAACCCACAAAATGAGACCTGGTGGGAAAATTGGAGAGCTGCTGGGTAAATTGCAGAGCTACTGTGCAATTTGCCCAGCATAGGCTATGCCAATGGTTTTAAACCGTTGGCATAGCATTCTGTGTTCTTTTTTACCAACGGTTCATGGAACCGTTGGTAAAACACTTTTCCAAATGGTTTATAAAATGTTGGTAAAGATGAGACATTGTGATTTTACCAATGGTTGGGGCAAATCGTTGGTAAAAACTTTCCCAACGGTTTTCCAGAACCGTTGGGATAGATTTATTTTTGTTTACCCTATCCCAACGGTTGTAAATTGTTGGTAAAATCTTTCCCAATGGTTTTCCCAAACAGTTGGGATAGGGTAATTTTTCTCCACCCTATCCCAACGGTTCACTGTAAACCATTGGGAAAAGCTTTCCCAATGGATTACTTTTCTACGGTTTGCAGAACTATTGGTATAACATATACCAACAGTTCTGCAGCCTTTCCCAATGGTTCTAAATCATTGGGAAATCCTCTATTTCCAATAGTGAATTTTTGGGATTTTCCAAAAATACGCGAATTTTGTGAATAGTAAAATACGATAATTTACAATAAATGCTAAATTAATGAATTTATGCAGCATTCTTGGGTCATGGATGATGTAAATGGAAATTTTTTAAACTCACATGGTCTATTTACTATTTTTGGTCATATAAATCAAGATTATTTATAGTATTGAGCCAAAAAAATTAAATTTAAAATTAAAATAATGGGAAACTCCTCCTCTCCTCCACGATAAAAACCACCCTCACCCCCTATTCTCTTCACTCCTCCCAAGTATTGTTCCTTGTCAAAATTCTACTAAAATATTCTCCCAAGCTCCTACTCACACCCAAAATCCATTATTATCTTCAAAATTCTAAAAACACTCCCCTAAAGAGGCTCTCAAGGAAGATATATTCAAGAGGTAAATGTAATAATTCATCACCTCTCCATTACCATTCTATTATACTAGAAATGAAAACACCATCTGAGATGTTCTAATTTATCACATTCAAGGATAGTGGGTTTTCAATTTAATTTACCATATTCAATTCTGGTCATGAAAAAAAAAATATGGTTGAAAGAGAATATAATATTGTTATTATGTCTAATTTAATGTTTTTTAATCCTTTTTATACTTGATATTAGTTTATAAAGAAAAATGAGTTAATCGTGATAAAAAATCGGCAATTTACCAAAACGATTATCATTAATGTTTTAAATAATGATTCATCTCCACTCCAAATAAACAAATGAATTTTATAAACTTGTAATATTTTTTATGTTCACTGATAACATAAAAATTAAATTCTGGACAACCATTCTCATCTTTCATATTTATCCTTACATATATATGATTAAACCAATCATGATAAACAAGGAAGAAAAATCTCCCAAACAATGAAATTGTACATCTTAACCCATCAAAAGGTCACAAATGAACATAAAAGGGATATAATAAATCAATTACATAAATTATAGGTTTTTTAAATACTAATTAATGAATTAAATTTGTTTATCCAGGACAATAAGATCAGAAGAACACCATCAGACTTAAGGTAAGGGATTCTACTTGAACATCCATTATTCTTTCGGGTTGCTCTATCTTTCATTATAACCAAATAAAGTTATCTTTTATTTTTATTTAAATATTATAAATTCCATTTATATTTTCCAAACTAATGTATCAAGATCTCTTCATCATTATCTTCTGAGGATATACATGTTTTTAAATGATTCCCTCCTCAATACTTCCTGATAAGCAAACCTGTTTAAGGGAACATCTGAAATTCTTACCCAATTTCAAGTGCACTCTATCATTTTTTTTAATCCAATATTTTTATATATAAAATAATCCCCTTTATTATGAAAAACATCTTCATTCACTTCTTCTTTTATATAAAATATTTTTCTATTTTCTATTTTAAATTCTCTTTAGTTTATTCCTTAAAACTACACTAAAATGATTTAATGATAAAATTTGTTAAATACTTTTATTACATGTTGTCAATTCCTATAGACATCGCTTATTGTGATATATGCTTATTTTACCTTATTAATTTACAATTATGATTTAATTCCTTTCTTTCATGGACACTTGTATGATACTCGCATTGATTATGCTTTATGACATGATTATGATACCCAATTCCTACAATGGGTAACCCTTATATTTATGTTTGATAGATTATGTATGATTATTATTGTGGAAAACATATTCATGAACATGTTAGTTTGGGTATTCCCAGATTTTTCTCTAATTAATTTGGTAAATTTGATTCTCATGAGACGTTATTTGCAATGGTCTTAGTGGTTAGCCTTAACTCATACTACCATGTGTAACGGTCTTGGTGGTTAAGCTTGACTTGTGTTCCTCTTTGTAATATGAGCCTAGACTTAATAAAAAATCATGTTTTAACAATTATTCCACATTATTAAGACTCCATATTTATATGGTCCCATGTTTATATATTGTGATTCCATATTTTCCATGCCTTTTATAATCATTACGACGTGCCTTCTAACCCATGTGCTAAAGATTTATTCTTATGATTATTACCTTAAATGGATTTTAGATCATCCATTTGTTCATGTTATCCCCATGATATTATGTTAATATGTATGAGAAAAATGTATGTTAGGAGCTCTTTATGATAAAAAAATAATTAAATGTTTTATTTAGTCACATGTTTTCAGTTTTATGTACCCAGTCTTCCCAGAAACTAGACATTATGATCCCTGGATTGTAATATGACACTTTATTATACTTCAAATCGTGTAATGTTATGTGTAAACGGATGGTGTCATAATATTTGGTATCATAGGATGGTCTAGTTATTTTTTGTGATTAAGAATATATCACATTAGTAAGAAACTTAGGGATGAGACTAAGTATAAGAAAACATCCCTAAATTTTGGTATGTATAGAGTAAGTGGTTCATCAAGAAAATACATCCATTTCTTGATATGAACAGGTGGAAGTGGATCTGACATAGATGTATCTATGGGTAAAACACAAAAACTCTACATTGATATAGACTTGAACGGGAACATGTGCAAAATAAGGGGACTTTCTTCACTTCTAGTTTTGACACTCGAGAGGGGATATTCTTTGGTAAATTCATAAGCTAATACAAAACGTTATTAAGGGAATAAAAGAAAAAAGAGACCATAAGAATATATGTTATCAAACATATCATGGATAAATTAGATTTAAACCTAGGAAATCACATGTTAGGATATACTTTTAATTCAATATTTAATCCTTTTCTATTTGAATTTTTCTTTTTTATAATTATAAGATAATTATTTAAGCCCCCTAATTTGAAATTATTTTTCATATTTAATTTTGTTAAATTTATGAACACATTCCAATAATCAATATGATAGGTAATGTCAATATCACCCTAATGACATGCCAAATATGATGGGAATCAGTGCTTAACAAATTATGTTAGAACTTTCTCAGCTAGCTCAAGTTATAAATAATAACGTGAATCATTTGGAATAGCCTCCTCCTCCTAGGAAAGATAAATTTGTCCTTGAATACTTCATATGGAAAAGGCCTCCCATGTTTAGTGGATCTTCAGATCCCCTTCCCGTGGAATAGTGTATTGACTCCATTGAAAGGATATTCTCTGTCCTCTAGTGCTTAGAAAAAGATAAAGTCATGAAGGAGGTCTATATTTTTTATGGTAATGCTGATCAGTGGTGGACACAGATCAATAATAATATTTCCTAGGAAGAAATTAATTCTATGGTTTTGTATGAATTCACAAAAATGTTTCTCAATAAATATTTTCCCTGAACCCACCATCACAAGATAAAAAAAGATTTCCTTGAACATAAGAAGTTGGAATATGTGTCTATCGGATAATATGAATAAAACAACAAAATTATTGAAAGATATGCCTCTGGAATTGTCATGAACACCAAAATCAAGGTGGATTTCTTCTATAGCAGACTAAATATGGGTCTACGGAAAGAATTTGAAATTCAAGTCATCAATATTTATGAGGTGATTTTCTATTATTACCACAAGTTATAAATGGATATCTAATACTCTCAATGGTCTCATGGTCCCCATGACAAAAAGAGGAAAATATAGGCTAATATCGGTGGATCGGTGAATAAATATCACAATGGAAATGAGATCGAACTTCCCACATGTCAAAATTGTGGGAAGAAGCATCCTGGGAACTATTTAAAGGGAACCATTAACTTCTTTAAATGTGGAAATATAGAACATATTCCTAAAAACTACCAAAGGTATATGAATAATCCCACTAACATGGAATAAGAAATAGATGTTCAGATCAACAGTCAGCATGCAGGAAGTGTTATAACTATAAAGAGAATGAGCATTATGTGAAAATTTTCCCTAAGAAAAGGGTTTTTAGAGGAAATCAACAACAACTTCTAAAAAAACAAGGAAGGTATTGTGATCACACTACTACTGAGGTGGATCCAGAAAAAGATGTGGTGATAGGTACAATAGTTATTCATTAAAGAATAGAAAACATACTATTTTATTTTGGTTTTATGCATTCTTTCATATCTTGAAAGTTTAGCATATCTATGCAAACACCACCTCAAAATTTTTAGGTGGAGTTATCTATGAAAACAGTTAATGAAGAAATTATTGTGTACAAGTTTTATAACTCTTTAGTAAATGTTTGCGGACTAAACCTCCCAATAGATATTGTCAAACTTTTTCTCATGGAGTTCGATGAAATTTTAGTCATGGATTGGCTATCATTATACAAAGCTGACATCATCTATTGGGGAAAAGAGATCACTATTCAAATCAAGAAGCATCCTCCAATTATTTACATGTGTAAGTAGGAATTGTATATTTTTAGAATAATTGTCTCAATTATGGGTATTACTACCTTATGAGTAAGAATTTCTTTCTCAAATAATTGAGGCAAAAGAGAGAATCATGCTTGATGGCATACCCATCATGAGGGATTACAATGATGTATTCCCTAATAAAGTGCATTTTATTCCTCCATATCAAGAGGTTGATTTCGAAATTTAACTTATTCCTTGATCCTGCCCTATATCAAAGGCACCTTATTGAATTTCCACTGTTGATCTGGAAGTATTGAATAATTAGTTACAAGAGAAACTGGAGAAGGGTTTTATATGCTCGAGTGCTTCACCATAGGGAGTGCTAGTCCTCTTCATCAAGAATAATGATGGTTCAAGAAACCTTTTAATTTATTATTGTGTGCTTAATAGAATCATAATAAAGAACAAGTATCCCCTGTCTTAGATAAATTACTTGTTCGATCAACTATGTGGGGCCAATTATTTCTCTATGGTGGACCATTAGTTGGGATATCACTAATTAAATGTGATGAAAGAAGATATTCCAAATAATTCCTTTCAAACGAGTTATGGACATTATAATTTCATAGTGATTCACTTTAGACTCACTAATGCTCCTAAAATTTTCATGGATCTAATAAATAGAGTCTTTAGAAATTAAATTGAAAAAAATTTGGAAGTCTTTATCGATGATATTCTGATATACTCCATTAGTAAAGAGGAACACGACGAATATTGAATAATGTGTTGAAGACTTTGCGAAGGGAGATTCTATAAGAAAATTATAGTAAATGTGATTTCTGTATGGTTGAAGTATCATTCTTAGGAAATGTTATCACTAGCAAAGGGATATTTATGGACCCTTCCCAGAAAAAGGAAATCGAAGTGTTCCCTAGGACAATATCTGTATTAGAGATCCATAGTTTCCTTAGTCTAGCTAGGTATTACCAATGATTTGTGGAGAACTATTCAAAATTGTCAAACCCAATGACATAGATGACACAGAATGGGGTGATGTATTTCTGGACTCAAGAATGTGAGGAAAGCATTAAGGATGTCAAAAAAAGAGGCTTATCACTGTACAAATAGTCACACACCTGATAATTAGAGAATGATTTGTGGTAAAAAATGATGCTTCAAATAAGGAATTTGGATATGTTCTAATGAAAATGATAAAGTTATAGCCTACACCATAAGATATCTAGAAATCCATGAGAAAAACTAACCCATGCATGATCTAACATTGGTGGTTGTGATCGTTGTGTTGAAAATTTGGCGACATTATCTATATGGTGAGAAGTGTGAGACATATATTGATCACAAGATTCTCAAATATATATTCACATATAAAGAGATTAATATGCACCAGTGAAGATAGATTGATCTCATAAAGGATTATGACTCCTCAATCCACTACCATCTCGGTAAGGAAAATATGGTGGAAGAAGCACAAATTAGAAAGGATCTGACATCTTTATCAAATATGAGAATTTAAAAGGATCCATTATTCTTATATTTTTAGAGTATGGACATGGGAATAATTAAGAGAGGAACATCAGCAATACTTTCTCAAATTATTGCTCAACTATCCCTCATTGATAAAATAAAGGATGCTCAAATAAAGGATGTAGAAATTTAAAAAAAAGGTAGAAGCTATCATAAATGGGAAATCTTATGAGTTCAATATTGATGAGGAAGGAGTTGTGATATTAGGTTCATGATTATGTATACCATCTGATCTAGAGATAAAGAAGGATATTTTTAAGGATGAACATAGCTCAACCTTCTCTATTCACCTAGAGAGCATAAAGATGTATCATGATCTTTGAGAGATCATTTGGTTGGAGAATAAGAAGAAGGATATTTCTAATTACACATCAAATTGTATTGTATGTCCGCAATTGAAGGCTAAAAGAAAAAAATATAAGGGGATGATGCAACCAATACCCATACCAACATGGAAGTGCGAGAACATTGCCATCCGCTTTTTTCACTAGACCTCCAGGGATATCCAGAGGAGACAATGTTATATAGGTCATTGTAGATTGTCTTACTAAGATATCTTACATTATAACAATTATAGAGGACTTCTAATTGGATTAACTTGAATAGATACATATCAAATAGGATGTAATGATACATGGAGTTCCCCTATCTATTGTATCTGATCGATATCCAAGATTCACCTCAATGTTTTATAAGAGTGTCAAACATACTCTAAGTACTAAATTGATCTCCAGTATGGCCTATTATCCTCAAACCGATATCCAATCTGAGAGAACTATTTAGAAATTGTAATAAATGTTGAGAGTGAATTATAAAGACGTAAAAAGGGGATGTGATAAACTTCTTTCACTAGTATAATTATACTACAACAAAATTTTTCACTCCAACATATGAAAGGAACCATATGAATCCCTTTATGGGAAAAGGAGTATAACACCAGAATTTTGGGATGAATTCGGTGATCTTAAGCTGTTAGGTCCTAAAATGGTTGAAGAAATTGGGGATAATGTGAAAACAATTCAGCATAACATCAAGGAAGCCCAAATTCAACAAATGATCTATTCATAAAGTCGTTAATGAGGCCTTGATTTTAAATATGAATACATGGTATTTCTCCGAATATCTCTATGGAATAAGTTCATGTGGTGTGAGAAGAAAGGATATTTAAGTACTAGGTAAATCGGCCCCTTTGAGAATCGTGATCATGTTTGAGATATGGACTATTTACTAGCACTTCCACCTTCTAATTCTAAAGTACATGATGTCTTCCATGTATCTCTATTTAGAAAGTACATACCTGAGCCTTCACATGTACTCTCTTTTGAGGTGGTATAGTTGGAGAATGAAATTTCATAGGAGGAGTATCCAATGAAGTTCTCGGATCTTAGAGATAAAGTTCCATTCAATAAGAATACTCACCTAGTCAAAGTAAAATGGAAAAACCATAAGTGCAAAGAGACAACATGGGAACTAAATGAAGCAATGAATGAGAAATACCCCACACCTATTTTTGGTTTATAATGTAAAATGAAATTTCAAGGGTGAAATTTCATAAGGGGAAGATTGTGACGGACCAATGTTTTATCAATGAAATTACATTATTATAATTTTTTCTTACAGTATAATCACATTATAGTACTTATATAACATAGTGAAAACACTATAAACAAATAATGACTTAAATTACAGGTATCTTTAGAAGTTAAAGTATATATACCTATGAAATAGTAACTTGGCCTTTGGAATAGTAATGTGACCATTATAAATTATAAAATAGCAAAATGTAATAGTAACCTCACCAAAGAAATCATAAATAAAATTTATCCATCTTATAAGTGACAATATGATATAAATATATCATAGTATAAGTAAATAAACATTTTTTAAATTATTAATGAAGTGACGATATTTTCATAAGTCGTGAATATTTATTTATAATTTTATTATTAATTTAATAAATTAAAAGAAAATTTGTTTGAATAAAATGAATTCATACATTATTATTTTTATTTCTTATAATCATAAGATAATTTGAAGATACCGTAATTAATTTTTCAAAGTGTTGTAAAAACAATTTTAATTTTAAAATTTTTATTTTTCATGTAAATTATGATTTTAATTAAAATTAAACTTAACATATTTAGAAAATTATTTTCTAACAATTGATTTAATTTTTGAATTATTAACATCAAAAAAATTGGGCTTAATTTTTGGTAGTTTTCTAAAATAATTTTTTTTGAATAGTACAATATGATAATATATGATAAATGCCAAATAAATGAGTTTATGCGTCATGATTTATTCATGGATGTTATAAATCGAAATTGGTTTCAAATAAAATTATATATTTATTTTTTTCTTCAAAATAATCAACAATATTCATAGTCTTGGGTAATAATATTAAACTAATAATTAAAATAATGGGAAACCCCTCCTCTCTGCAACTATAAAAACAACCCTCACCCCCTCTTCTCTTCTCTCCTCTAAAGCATTTTTCTTTGTCTAAATTATACTAAAATCTTTTCCCAAGATCCTCCCCACATCCATAATCCCTTTGTATCTTGAACAGACCAAAAACACTCCCCTAATGAGGCTCTCAAGGATGATATATTCAAGTGGTAAATTTCACTTTTCATTTATTTTATTTTGTTTGAAGTTATTTTCTATCTTTTTATTTCCTTGTATCCTTTCATCCAAATGATATGATAACACTAGTACTTTACATGTACTGAAATTTTTTTATGATAATGTAAAAATTCATAATCATCTATCATTTCCCCTCCTTTTATACTATAAATTAAAACACTATTCGAGATGTGTAAATTGATCACATTCAAGAACAACTAGTTGTCAGTTTCTTTTACCATCTCCAATTATTTTTATGAAACCATTTTTACGGTTAAACCAGAATATAATATATTTATTATATCTAATTTAATTTTTTGGAATCCTTTTTACACATGATATTAATTTGTTAATAAAAATGAGTTCTTTGTGATCAAACACCGCCAATTAACCAAAACTGTTATCATTAAAGTTTTACATAATTATTCATCTTCACTCCAAATAACAAAATGAATTTTATAACCATGTAATATTATGGATGTTAAATAATAACATAAAACTTCAATTCTGGACATCCATTCTCATATTACATGATTATCCTTACATGTATATGAGTAAACCAATCTTGGAAACCAAGGAAACAGACACCCCCAAACAATAAAATTTAACATCTTAACCCATCAAAAATGCCACAAATGAACTTAAAAATGATATAAGAAAACAATTAAACAAATAATAGATTCTAGAAATAATAATAATTTAATTTAATTTTTTATCCAGATCATTATGATCAATAGAAGTACCTCATCGGGCATAAGGTAAGAGATTCTACTTGAACCTCCATTATTCCTTCAGGTTTCTCTATATTTCTTTCTACCCAAATGAAGTTATCATTTATTTTTATGCACATATTTTAAATTTTTTGAATTATTATCCAAAATACAGCATCAATATCCATTCATCACAATATTTTGGGTATATACATGTTTTTAAATGATTCATTATTCAATAATTCTTGATAAGAAAACTCATTTAAGGAAACTTCCCGAATTCGTACCCAAATTCAAGTGCACCCTATTATCTATTTTAATTATTTATTTTTTATAAAACCATAATTTATATTATGAAAACCTTATGGGTTCACTTATGGTTTAATATAAAATATTATTCTCTTTTTTATTTTAAATGCTCTTTAGTTATTCTTGTAAAACCGCAATAAAATGTTTTAATGATAAAATTTGTTAAATACATTTCTTATATGGTGTTAATTATGTTTGGCATAAAAAACCATTATATGTGCTTATTTTACCTTATTAATACCCATGTAAGTTTTAATTCCTTTCTTTCATGGACACTTGGATGATACACCCATTCAATATGCTTTATGACATGATTATGATACCCAATTCTTACCATGGGTAACCCTTATGTTTATGTAAGATTTGATATGTATGATTATTAATGGGAAAAATATTCATGAAAATGTTAAGATTGGTGTTCCTATATAGTTCTCAAATTCATTGTGTAATGTTTTTTCTCATGAGTTGTTATGTGCAACGGTCTGGGTAGTTAGCCTTAACTCGTGCTACCATGTGCAATAGTCTTGGTGCTTAACCTTGACATGTGATACTCTATGTGAAACAATACATGAATCATGCTAAAGTCATGTTTTATATTTCTGACACATTAATATGACTCCATGTTTATATTATCCCATGTTTATATGTTATGATTCCATATATTCCATGCCTTTTTATATCATTATGCCATGACAAATAACCCAGGTGATAAAGATTTATTCTTATGCTTATTCCCCTACTAGGATTTTAGCTCAACATTTTTTCCATGTTATCCTGTGAATATTTTTGAGAATAATGGATGTTTGGATCTCATTATAAATATTAAATAAATAAATGTTTTATTTAGTCCCATGTTTTCAGTTTTATGTACATAGTCTTCCAAGACACAAGACTTTATGATCCCATACTTATAATATGATTCTTATTAGGCTTAAAATCATGTAACGTTATGTTTAAAATGATAGGGTTTCTATAACTAGGGGATATTATTTATTAATTCACACTTACATTATTAACCATTATGTAGGATTTTAGATAAAATTTATCTTCTGATTAGAGAACCTGAAAAGTAAATAGAAAATAAATAACCATGATAGAAACCTAGAAATTTATAAGTTAGGGTAAGTGTATAATTTATGATTCATTAATTTTATGTTAATATTTTTCAATTTTATAAGAATATAAAATCAATATTTCTTATCCTAAAAATAACTCTCTTTTATTAAATGGTTTTAAATATAATGAATGGTGTTAATAATGGGTTCCCAAGATAATACAATGATTTTCCCAAAAAAAACTGAATGAAGTGAAGCACTATAATTTTGGAACACTTATCCTCTACTCCAGAGTTTTAGATGTCATATTGGATTTTGATTATAATAAGTCTATTATGATTATGAGGTCTTAAATATTTAATAAATCAACTTCCAATTTATTTTATTATTAAATTGAAATTCTAGTTTCAAAATTATTTTATCCCAAACATATTTTTATGGGATTGTGTTTCATTTAAATCTTATGTATTCATTATTTAGAGGAATTTTATGTGATTTTGGAAATGGATTTTTTATTTCAATATAATCTTTATTGATTACAATTATATGAAAATCTCATTTTATATTATGAACCAAAATATGATCATCTGTCAGGGTATGGATGACTATAAAATATTTGGAAAAAATATTTCTATTATATTATTCATGAACCTTATAATTATGGGTGTTTATATCAAATAGTTGGAGAGAAATTATTATTATAGAAAATACTATTATAATTAAAATGATATATTCCCTATGATATTCAGTATTATAAATCCCTAAAAATTATATCTTGAGTGATGTATAACTTTTATGTAAAATTATTTATTTTCATTAGTGAGTTATGATTAACATTCCATGGATTAAATTATTTAAGTGGGGGATTTAAAGCCATAAAAAATTATTAATTTTTTTGTTAAATAAATGTTATTTTGAAAAACATGTTTCAAGGGAAACACTAAATAAAATGAAATCGTGATACTCTAAAATAAAATTATTTAATTTCACTATTAATGTATTACTCTTAAATTATATGTTATAAATAAAAGTAACCAAATTATGAAATACATATAGAAAAAGGAAATAATTTACATTGGATGATAGAAGTACTCCTTGTGAATCTTATTTCTTTGAGCTTGAATGGAGGCAGTTTCTCTAGGTTTTACACTACACCATGAAAAGGGTGAACTCCCACAATTATATATTGAGAGAAATAATTTCTGAGAAACATTTAGGCTCCTTGAAAACAATAAAATTTTTATTCTATCTAAAATGATACCCATCACTACCATAATAAAGTAATTTATACTTAGGTATTACATGGAGTTCTTTAGGGGTTATTTATGTAGAAGTTAAGATGATATCAACATATAATTATTAATTTAATATGTTATTTATATGTGTCCCATTAATTTAATCATTTCATATTTCAATATTTAAATTAGATAAACTTTTTCTTTTTTAAAACTAATTCATTGATGAAATTAAATTAGTATATCTAAACAACTAATAAAATAAATTTATGCTTAAATATGTGTTTTTTTATAAAATATCATATTGTGGGCATTATATTGTTACTACGTAAAATTTATTATATTATAGTTAAATAAGGATAAAATATATTTTTTAAATTAATAATTTATTAACAAAAAATTAATTATAAATTGATAGGAAATATGATTAAGAATAGTAAATACTTGAAAAGGTTATTTACCTATAAAAATTATTTTCATTATATTTTAAATTTCCATTAAAATTTAATATTCCTAAATTTTAGAATTTAAATTTGTGAAATTAATTATATATTTGTACTCATATTAGAAAATTTATCTTATGGAGGATTTCTATAATTTTTTGGAAAATATTTATTATTATGTGATTTGTACAAAATATGGTTTTTAAATTTTTCATATAATTTAAGAAATCATCAGGATATGAGAATAAATAAAAATTCAATAAACATTTATCTTGAAAAAAAAAATTGAAGTAAAGTTATATATTTTGATATATTATTTTTAATTTTAATACATATACTTGATAGTATAGAATTTATGTTATATTTTTCTCTAAAAAGTTGTTAATATGTTATACATTTTCTATTTTAGAATTAATTTTTACCAATTTTTAAAATTTAATCTAGTAAAAATTATATCATGTTTGAATTATAATATACAGATAATTTAATAATATTTATTTTATTATTAGTCATATAGAAATATTTTACCAAAGTAAATATTAGTTATAATAGTAAAAGGAAAAATCGTAAAAAGATTTAATCTAAGGGGTAAAAGCCTAAAACTTGTTAAAATAATATCTAAAAATTATTTTGTGAGTTTTTTCTCAACATTAACTGATACCCTCTATATTATTGTCTCTTTTAGAGAAACATTCTTCTAATAGTGCACCTCTTATTAGAAAAATGTAACTCCCCTCCTGTATAAAAGGATTCATTCACCAATCAACGTATCCACAAACTAAAATCAACATATTTCAACTAAAAATGTAAAAATACCTCCCCAAAAGTCCTACTATAATCCTATTGGATTTTCTACTCAAAGTACCACCCCTTAATCCTTTAATCCAATTTTAAAAACTGTTTTTCCAAGGAGTAAGAAAAATATTTCCATATCACGTATTTTCATTTATATTTCTTTATGTAATGTTCTTCTTACTAAAATTATATTATAAAAATTAAAAAAATATCATCACTATCACTATTCTATTGACAATTTATTATATTTATGGTAAAATCGTTATCTACCTTCATCCCTTCTCTTTAGAAAACATGATAAATGTTGTCCTTGTGTACATGTAGACTACTACCTCTATAAATGATGTTCTTTTTCATCATTAACATACCTAGATGGATGAAAATAGTCATTTAATTTATAAATATAACATTTTTACAATTATTAACATTTTTAATATAAGAATAAATTAATACATTCTTTTCATGCTCTGGAAAAAGAAAACATTGTTTATAAGGCCCCAGCCTTAAACATTACTTAATCTTGAGATATTTCAAGAATACACATTGAGGATCTTTTCATTTTTAGAGTTTTAGAGAATTATATCATAAAAAATTCATTACATTCCATATTTAAACGAAGTGGTTACAGAAAAGATAGTATTCATTTTTTCCCATCAATGGAAACATATTTAAAATAAAACATGGATTCTTTCTTGACACTTCCTTGACACTATCATCATATCATGTACCTTTCCCTTGACCTGTGAAAAAACATTTCAAAAACTTGGGATGAGCATAAAAAGATCAGTATGGGATACAAAAATATGGAAAGGAAACATGAGTACATGTATATATAATAATCAATGAAATCATACTTTACCCATAAAACATAAGCACCTTAACATACCTCATCAAATCATGAATAAATCATATAAATCATAAGACATAAAGGTAACTTGTGGCATTAATAACATTCTTACGTAGGGATTAACCCTCATGGTTAATTTTGGAATACCCATCACATTATATTCCCTAAATCTCTTCAGAGAACCCATAATGTTTAACTCCTTCGCGTTACCCAATGCATTGGAAATCTATATCGGGCTCACCCGCCCTTAGTTTATCACGGAACCACCCATTTTAATAAACAATTCCCAAGAAACAAAACATAATAATAACTTAAGCATAAAGGAAAGATAACGTTCCAACATTTTAATAACCATATAACATTTTAAGATATTGAAATAATTAATCCATTCAAAAAAACCATTTTCAAAACCATTTAAAACATTTCATAAAGAGATTTTTGAATCAAAGTGTCCCATACAACCTTGAAGCTTTTAACATTTTAAACCATTAATATCCATATAAATAAATCCTTAAAACCCTTTTGAAAACATGGATATTAATAAGAACAAATCATTAAAACATTTAAAACTATATTTTAGTTAAAGGGTTTTTAAAAAAATGAGAGACACTTGAATACAATAATTGAGGAATAACATTTAACTAGAACTTTATTATATCATGAGAATAAATGGATTCATGATATAATATTCCAAACGACATTATATACACCATATAAGAGTGAATTGGTGCATAACAATAATGATGTCTCAATAGAAATGTAAAATTAGATGAAATCCCTTATAAAGAAGGTATCCTTAAATTAAGGATAAATCAATCTCAAAATTCGGTGTGAAAAAAATAAATACACCCAATATAAGTGGATATTAAGTGTAAAACAATCAAAGGTCATTCACACATATTAAAAGGATGACATATTCAATAACTACATGTTGAACCCAAAGAAATCAAAATTGGGTTAAAAAGTTCCCTTGGTAAAATTCTACAGCCCAACGGCGTCGCTTTAAAATTCATAAAATTAGTTTATGAGAGATAAAATGGTATCTAATCACTTGTACATAAATTTTACATCAATAAGGATATCAAAGAACATATCCCAACATAAAAATATCTAAATTAAAAGACATAACAAAATATGTCTTTTAAAAAGAGAAGTGTGAAAGGTTCCCTTACCGATTTGGGAAACTTTCGAAACGTACACCACATGAAATAATGTTCATACAATAAAGATTTAACTACCCTTAAATTAGATTATCTTATGAAAATAGTAAAATAATGGGCAGTAAATACACCACACAAAAGGAAATAGTGGCCAATGTAGCATGAATCTCACGGGAATAAAAAGTGAGATTAAAATCCCCTTATGAAAATTCGCCAGCCTAATGACGCCACATAAAACTTCCAAAAATGGATTGATGAGACAAAATAAGGTCTCTAATCATATTAAAATAAAATTTATATCAATGTTAATATAAAATAACATCCTCCAACATAAGAACATGGAGCATAAATGAAATGACATAAAAAGGGTACTTGAAAAGAAAGAGAGAGGTCGGATCCCTTACCTCAAGTCCGACTTGTCTTGTTCGTTTATTTATATTCCTGAATAATAAAAATTGGTCAATTTATAATTTCTTAAGTACCTCCTTTAAATTTTATTACTTAATTAATATCACATATTATAATATTATAATAATTAGTTTATTATGTGAGTTCATATCAGATGTTTTTGTCGATGTTTGGTACATGAGTCAAAATTAAACTTGTTTGAAATGAATTGTCCATGTAGTTATATGTACATCATCTCCAGAATATTATTAATTATTTAAATATCATATATATCCAGTAAATATTCATTTTATACTATTTCATAACATTTAGAGATAAAAATAAATGAAATGCACCGTTCATAGAGACGGTAGGTCATACGTACGCATGAACGCTACTTTCATTTCTTTGTCATATTAATGGAGATAAAAATAATTTAGAGATAATATATTATAATACCAGTATAATATATATGTTATATAGTTTACATAAGTTCATTAATTTCATTCTTTATACATTCCATGTATTGCATTAATGAGTCACATCACTTGAGGGGGCAGTAGTCCACACTTCCTCATATGAAATTATCGCATTTGCACAACATGCAAAGCATAAAGGAATGTTATAAATATAAAATACATACGAATATAAGAAACATAAATACCATATATATCATATATAAAATACATTGACATCATAATGGACACCATGAAAGGTGTTAAGAGAAGATTGAACAATAATCATTTCGTGAGGCAGTAATTCTCCTTCCACAGAAACAGTATGTTCTTTAACCATTAGAAGAAGGTGTGTGTAAGTGTAGCTCGAATACTTCATATAACAAAATCCTAGTATATTGAAGATAATGTTTTTGTTACAAAAGAAATGAATAAAAATATTTTAGGGGTTTGGATAAGAAAAATAAAACAAAAGAACACAGGTAAAGACATTACCTTTAAATCAGGTAACTCTACTTGGTTTGAACCAAAAGGGTTTTTTGAAGAGAATTATGCCAAAAGAGAGGATTCAATGATGAAGATAGGGATTGTTATAGATTAAATGGGCAGGTTTTTTCCAATACAAAGGCTTGATAGGTGTGGGTAAGGTGGTAGAGGTGGGGGCCTTTTGTAAGAGAAGAGGAGGGGCACTCATGGAAATTTATAAAATATTACTTTATTATAAAATTATTTTTGGATTTTAAAGGTCCCACACTTATGTATTTCAAGTATAAGGTGATAGTAGTTCTAAATACACCCATAAAATAGGTTTTTGACATGTGTAGGTCTTATATTTTACATTATCTTTTCATTTTATTTAAATCGTTAAATAATGAGGTAATTGTTGCATCATCATGATGACATAAATAATTTTTTTATTTAATGTCTAAAAATTATAAAAAAATACTATGATTTAGGAAATCTTTTTTTATTTCCAATGACTATTTTTAGTCAAAAATATGACTTGTATAACCCCATGTAAAAGTTGTTTTAGTAAAAGAATACATGTTTGTGTCATTTTTAGTTTTACTTTAAATAAAAAGCATTAATGTCATTATCTTTCCCAAGTGGATCCATGGGGTCCCAAAAATCAACAAATGGGTTGTATTGGTCATCCATGACTCATCAAATAGGGTTAGGAAAAGTGTCAAGATATTTTCATTTTATTATAATATCATTTTTACCTTAAATCACACTAATTACCTTTAATCGCGATTAATAAAATTTAAAAGTTACTTTTCATCAAAAATTATTTTCATCCCATTGAACCACATTTTACTTAATAATGAAAATCATTTATATTTTATTTTTTAAAGTCAAATCACATAAGTGGTAAAGTTCCATTTAAACGAAAAATCAGTTTTTGTAACTACCACTTTGTGGTTTCACTATTCATCAAAAATTAAGGTTTTTCAGAAAAAAATACCAAAAAATCACCCTAAGATATATGTGATATTCCGAATTCAAAAATGAAGTCTATTTTACCAAATTCATATCATACATGTTTCATTAATTAATTTTATAATTAAATCCTGTTGTCAAATCAAATAGCGTGTTTTTAAGAAACAATGTCTATCAAAAGATTGACACTCGTTTATGTCCAATCTCAAACTGATATTAATTACAATGACCACCATTGTATTAAATGGTAAAAATATATTCTAATTTCACTTTAAAACCAATTAAAAAGATAATATGACTATAAAAATAAATTAGATTAAAAATAGGTTTTAAATTAAAATACAACACTTTTCACTATTAATTAAAAAATGAACATTATCAGAAAAATACCAGAAATTTATCCAAAGTAAATTTCAATGTCCCAATAATAAAGAATAAGTTTATTTTGACAAATATATCTTATAAAATTGTCAAAAGATATATTTAAAAATGGTTCGCCATCAAAAGGCGGTAAAACAATCTTTTAAAAATATTAGAGTATTTATTCTTAAAATTGGATTCATTTGGATTTTAAGCCTCTTACATTTATTGGATACATGTAAAAATATTCAACAAACCTATGTAATAATTTTTTAGTTATTTATGTTCATTCCCTCCATTACAATAGATAGGCGTTAACTATTATAGTATTATTATATTATTAGTGTGCAACGTAAGATATCAAAGAAACTCATTGTTGTGTATTGGGTACGCCATCTAGCATAGCATTCCCTTTAAAGTAGTATTAACATTTTATTCACAAATATTTATAAACATTAGAATGTAATATTATTTATTTACCTGGGATGTTACATCCTTCCCCCCTTTTGGGAATTACGTCCTCGCAATTTCAAAATTGGCCTTGGAAACTCCCTTGAAAGTCTCACATCGGAACAAGAGTCAATAAAACTATCACTTAAAAAGAATGGGATAGAAGTACAAAGGTCACCGGAGTTAACCCATACTAGGATTCCAAGTATGAAAATATAGATATGGAGGAAAAAACAAAGGGTCACGTTCTGATGGAGAGTGATAGTAAACATGTCTTGGAGAAATTTAACCACAAGAAAATCACAAGCTTGTGATGGGTTAAACGGTATTCGATTCCCCAGTAGGAAAAGTTAACAGACAACATTTTTGTTTTAATTTACTCTTAATTGAGGAATTTATTTTTGAGCTTAACTAAATCATAATGAAACATACTTACTTGTCACGTATACTTTCAACTTTTACTAGATTCCTTAATAAAACTCATATTTTCTCTAAAAGACGAGTATTTAGGAAGACTTATTTTCATTAAGAGTACTATAATCAACTTCTTGAGAATCACCTAATCCACAAAAGAGAACTATATATTTTCCATGTCTTGAGATATCAACCAAAACCAAACCAAAAAGTTTAGTACGAGATCAGATAATACCCAAAAAGGATTTTTTTTACAAAAAGAAAAACTACTCCTAATCTCCAAAATTTGTCAAACAAACCCCAAAGTTCAACAAAGACCATTCAATAAACATCTATCCATAAAATTCTTCAAAGTAAACAAAAATATGATTGAAACCCAAATCTCTGAAGGATTTAATCACATAGTCTCCTAAGATAAATCTTACCTTTTTTGTCCAAAATAACATCGGTTACTCCTACAGTCTCATACTGAAAAGTAATTAACCTAATCACATATCCTCCATGATAGGCTAATCATTTCCATTGATAACCCAAAATCAACTTACTCTTAATTCATAATATCATCTAACTAAAAAGAATCATTCAAACTAACCAGGGACTTCACGTAGTCCAGTGGTAGGTGATAAATACCAGTTGCACTTTAGTTGTGGGTTCGATTCCCACAGCTTCGTCCGACGCGACGGGTTGTCACACGGTCTGTGTGTTGTCCTTTTTCCAAAACTATATAATTATTAAAACATTACCCAAAATGAGATAAAATCTTCAAAAATAATCATAACATATTTTGACCTCAAGTTTATCTCAGGCCTTTCATTTTCCATCATAACATATAGTAACCCATAATTACCTCAAAAGTAAGGATCATATAAACCCTAATGGTTACCTTTATAATTATCACATGAACTTCCACATCGATTTGGTTCTCTCGTACAAGAGGCATTAGAGAACTCACCAATGTTCAAGTGGTTGATCATGACTCCTGATAGTTGGTTTAGAATAACCATTAGATTTCTCATTGAATCCCCCATTTCCTTCAGTCTTTTAATCAGAGAACCTCCACAGTTTCCTTCAAACTCATTGTCACTTTGGTGCCTGTTAGATCTATCCATTTACTAAAACCAAAAAGGTCAGTGTGAGTATATCAGTAAAATCATCATATAATAAAGAGGAAGATCAACACCAAGATATACTTATCCAAGTTATCTCAAACTCATTCTAACTTTCAAAAAAACAATGACTCCATCTAATATACTAACCATTGTGGTTATACACAACTTGTCCCTTTTTCATAAACAACACTCTAACCTCTAAAGTTATCTAAACCTCTCTCAAATACCAACTATAAGGCCCCAGCCTTAAACATTACTTAATATTGAGATATTTCAAGAATACACATTGAGGATCTTTTCAGGTTTAGAGTTTTAGAGAATTAGATCATAAAAAATGCATTACATTCCATATTTAAACAAAGTGGTTACATAAAAGATAGTATTCATTTTTTCCCATCAACATAAACATATTTAAAATAAAACACGGATTCTTTCTTGACACTTCCTTAACACTATCATCATATCATGTACCTTTCCCTTAACCTGTGAAAAAAAATTTCAAAAATATGGGATGAGCATAAAAAGCTCAGTAAGGAATATAAAAATATGGAAAGTAAACATGAGTACATGTATACATAACAATCAATGAAATCATACTTTACCCATAAAACATAATCACCTTAACATACCTCATCAAATCATGAATAAATCAAAGAAATCATAAGACATAAAGGTAACTTGAGGCATTCATAACATTCTTACGTAGGGAGTAACCCTCATGGTTACATTTGGAAAACCCATCACAGTATATTCCCTAAATCTCTTTGGAGAAACCATAACATTTAACTCTTTCTCGTTACCCAATGCATTGGAAAGATATATCGACCTTACCCACCCTTAGTTTATCATGGAACCAACCGTTTTCATAAATAATGCCCAAGAAACAAAACATAATCATTACTTAAGCATAAAGGAAAGATAACATTCCCACATTAAAATAACAATATAACATTTTAAGATATTGAAATAATGAATCCATTCAAAAAAACCATTTTCAAACCCATTTAAAACATTTCATAAAGAGATTTTTGAATCAAAGTGTCCCATACCACCTTGAAGATTTTAATATTTTAAACCATTAATATCCATATAAATAAATCCTTAAAACCCTTTTGAAAACATGGATATTAATAAGAACAAATCATTAGAACATTTAAAACGATATTATAGTTAAAAGGTTTTTAACAAAATGAGAGACACTTGAATACAATAACTGAGGAATAACATTTAAATAGAACTTTATTATATCATGAGAATAAATGGATTCATGATATAATATTCCAAAGGACATTATATACACCATATAAGAGTGAATTGGTTCATAACAACAATGAAGTCTCAATAGAAATGTAAAATGAGATGAAATCCCTTATAAAGAAGGTATCCTTAAATTAAGGATAAATCAATCTCAAAATTCTATTTGAAAAATATAAATACACCCAATATAAGTGAATATTAAGTATAAAACAATAAAAGGTCATTCACACATATTCAAAGGATGACATATTCAATAACTACATGTTGAACCCAAAGAAATCAAAATTGGGTTAAAAAGTTCCCTTGGTAAAATTCGACAGCCTAACGGCGTCACATTAAAGTACATAAAATTATTGATGAGAGAGAAAATGGTATCTCATCACATGGACATAAAATTTACATCAATATGGATATCTAATAAAATATCCCAACATAAAAATATGTAAATTAAAATACATAACAAAATATGTCTTTTAAAAAGAGGAGTGTGAAAGGTTCCCTTACCGATTTGGGCAGCTTTCGAAACGTACAGCACATGAAATAAGGGTCATAAAATGAAGATGTAACTACCCATAAATTAGATTATATTATAAAAATATTAAAATAATGTTCATTACATACACTACACAAAAGGAAATAGTGGCCAATGTAGCATGAATCTCATGGGAATAAAAAGTGAGATGAAAATCCCCTTATGAAAATTTGGCAGCCTAACGGCGCCACATAAAACTTCCAAAAATGGATTCATGAGACAAAATAGGGTCTCTAATCATATAAAAATAAAATTTACATAAATATTAATATAAAAGAACATCCTCTAACATAATAACATGGAGCATAAATGAAATGACATAAAAGAGGGTACTTGAAAAGAAAAATAGAGGTCGGATCCCTTACCTCAAGTCCGACTTGTCTTGTTCGTTTTTTATATTCCTGAATAATAAACTTTGGTCAATTTATAATTTATTAAGGAACCCCTTTAATTTTTATTATTCAATTCATATCACATATTATAATGTTATAATAATTAGTTTATTATGTGAGTTCATATCAGATGTTTTTATCGATGTTTGGTACATGAGTCAAAAATGAACTTGTTTGAAACGAATTGTCCATGTAGTTATAAGTACATCATCTCCAGAGTAGTATTAATGATTACAATATCATATATATCAAGTAAATATTCATTTTATACTATTCCATAACATTTTAAGATAAAAAGAAATGAAATGCACCGTTCATGGAGACGGTAGGTCGTACGTACACATGAACGCTACTTTCATTTCTTTGTCATATTAATGGAATTAAAAATAATTGAGAGATATATATATTATAATTACTGTATAATATATATGTTATATAGGTCACATATGTTCATTAATTTCATTCTTTATACATTCCATGTATTTCATGAACGAGTCACATCACTTGAGGGGGTGGTAGTCCACACTTCCTCGTATGAAATTATCGCATTTTCACAACATGAAAAGCATAAAGGCATGTTTTAAATATAAAATACAGAAGAATATAGGAAACATAAATAAAATATATATCATATATAAAATACAGTTACATCATAATGGCCACAATGAAAGGTGTTAAGAGAAGATTGAACAATCATCGTTTCGTGAGGCAGTAATTCACCATCCACAGAAACAGTATGTTCTTTAACCATTAGACAAAGTTGTGTGTAAGTGTAGCTCGAATACTTTACATAAAAACATCCTAGTATATTGACTATACGTTTTTTGTTACAAAATAAATCAATAAAAGAGTTTAGGGGTTTGGAGAAGCAAAATAAAATAAAAGAACACAGGTGAAGACATTACCTTTAAATCAGGTAACACCTCTCTGTTTGAACCAAAAGGGTTTCTTGAAGAGAATCATGACAAATGTGTGGATTAAATGATGAATAGATGGATGTGTAGAGATGAAATGGGCAGGGTTTGGCCGATCCAAAGTCTTTAGAGGTGTGGGTAAGGTGGTAGAGGTGGGGTCCTTTTATAAGAGAAGAGGAGGGGCACTCTTGGAAAGTTATAAAATATTACTTTATTATAAAATGATTTTCGGATTTTAAAGGTCCCACATTGATTTATTTATAGGATAAGGTGATAAGAGTTAAAAATACACCCATCCAATAGGTTTTTCACATGTGTAGGTCTTATATTTTACATTATCTTTTCATTTTATTTAAATCGTTAAATAATGAGGTAATCGCTGCATCATCATGATGTCATAAATAATTTAATTTATTTAATGTCTAAAAATTATAAAAAAACTACTATGATGTATGAAATCTTTTTATATTTCCAATTAATATTTATAGTCAAAAATATGACTTGTATAACCCCATGTAAAAATTGTTTTAGTAAAACAATACATGTTTGTGTCATTTTTACTTTTACTTTAAATAAAAGGCATTAATGTCATTATCTTACCCAAGTGGCTCCATGGGGTCTCAAAAATCGACCCATGGGTTTTCTTGGTCTTCCATGACTCATTAAATAGGGTTAGGACAAGTTTCAAGATATTTTCATTTTATTATAATATCATTTTTTACCTTAAATCACACTAATTACCTTTAATCGCGACTAATAAAACTTTTACTTTTCATCGAAAATTATTTTCATCACATTGAACCACATTTTACTTAATAATTAATTTCATTTATATTAGATTTTTGAAATTCAAATCACAGAAGTGGTAAAGTTCCATTTAAATGAAAAATCAGTTTTTGTAACTACCACTTTGTGGTTTCACTATTCATCAAAAATTAAGGTTTTTCAGAAACAAATACCAAAAATTCACCCTAAGCTATATTTGATATTCTGAATTCAAAAATGATGTCTATTTTACCAAATTCATAACATATAAGTTTCGTTAATTAATTTTATAATTAAATCCCGCTGTCAAATCAAATAGCGTGTTTTTAAGAAACAATATATATCAAAAGATTGACACTTGTTTATGTCCAATCTCAAAGTGATATTAATTACAATGACCACCATTGGATTAAATGGTAAAAATATATTCTAATTTCACTTTAAAACCAATTAAAAAGATAATATAACTATATAAATAAATTATATTAAAAATAGATTTTGAATTAAAATACAACACTTTTCACTATTCATTAAAAAATGAACATTATCAGAAAAATACCAGAAATTTATCCAAAGTAAATTTCAATGTCCCAATCATAAAGAATAAGTTTATTTTGACAAATATAGATTATAAAATTGTCAAAATATAGATTTAAAAATGGTTCACCATCAAAAGGCAGTAAAACAATCTTTTAGAAATATTAGAGTATTTATTCTTAAAATTGGATTCATTTGGATTTTAAGCATCTAACATTTATTGGTTAAATGTAAAAATATTTAAAAAACATATGTAATCATTTTGTAGTTATTTCTGTTCATTACCTCCATTACAACGGCTAGTCGTTAACTATTATAATATTATTATATTATTAGTGTGCAACGTAAGATTTCAAAGAAACTCGTTGTTGCGTATTGGGTACGCCATCGAGAATAGCATTCCATTTAAAATAGTATTAACATTTATTCACAAATATTGATAAACATTAGAATGTAATATTATTTATTTACCTGGGATGTTACATTGTTGGTGTGTATGTACAGACTACCACCTCCATTGAAAGATGTATTTATATTTTAATCACCACCTTAAAATGGTTTTTATAAGAATATATTAAATTAATAAAATATTTTTTGTTTCATTATCTAGGTTTTTGAGAAGTGATTTTAATATTTGACCAGTTATTAATATGTCACCTTTATTTCATAAAAAATTCTTTAACCAAATCGTCACTAATTCCATATATGTGAATCAAGACAATAACTTTCATGGAATGATATTCAAATTTTTTAAATCATCATAAAAAATAAATTTTAGTAACTTTTATAATCTAGTAATAATTAAATTGGTATCAATTGATGGGGATCGATAATGAAATTTTAATGCATGTGAATAATAATCCAAATTGATAACATCTGAGGATGAAAATAAACTATAGGTCACTAATAAATGTTTCATAAATAATTTTAATTAAATAATATATAGGATAATAGATATTAATATGTTTTTTCAAATAGGTTTTTATTTATTTTATTTTTATTATATTGTATGTTAATGTGCATTCACAAAAGCCAAGATCAATGGTATAGGGTTTTCTTAACTCAACCTTTTTTCTTCATACACAATTATTCATCTTGTAATATGGTTCAACAAGGATTTATTCATCTATTCTATGATGATATTATACTTAAATTCTTTATATATTTATATATTATATTATCAAATTAATCACTTCTTATTTGATGTATTTATTTCTTCATAAAAACTTTTAGTGTTAAGAATAATTCTCAACCTCTTCAAATTCACACTTATCTTTCATATAAATATTCTCCCTTATCAACACTATTCTCCTTTAATTTTTTGAAATATAAATATTTATTACATCTTCTGATCTTAAAATTTATCTTTACATATTTTTCAAAGGGATATTTTTTAGTTTTATAATAATGTGTGTTTTATTAAAGGTATTTTTAATAATGAAAGGGTTTTCCCTTTCATGATTGGATATTTGATCATACACTCCATATCTTATTTGGAATATAAATATTTAATTTTCTAAGATATTTTATATATATTTCATTTTAGATAATGTTTCATAATTTCTTCATGACAACATCACAAAAAGTATCTTTTTAGATGTGAATCATAACACTGTGTCATTAAAATTATTTTAAGATATATTTTTTCAAATAGTATTTTTATGTTTTTATTCCACTATAATCATTAAATGGATAATATATTTATACTATGGAATTATTTCTTATTAATTCCCCTATAAATTCTTTTAGGAAATATTTTTTTGGGTGATTGAATTTTCTTTATCGATAGATTTAATTCTAGAATTCATTTTCTGTGATATCATTTGGAAATATTATTAAATCCATTTTATTTACATTGGTTATTTATGATATGATTCATAATTGAGTTCATAGAGAAAAAATACATATGGATGGTATGGTTGGTATCTTATATCACCAGTCAATGAATTAGTTAACGTTTTATAAATCATAGGATATTAGAGCATGGACATACGTTTATTTTTCTAACATCATCGAAGGTGGACAAACATGGATTTGATCACAATATAAATGGTGGAAATGATTAGGTTTTCTCAATGTTTTATGTTTCTATGTGCTTATTTTTGTATCATAGTTCTTTGTTATTCTATGATTCCATGACATGTGACATTTTCATATCATATTCTTATGATTATAGCCCAAATATCATGATTATTATATCATGTTTACATAGTAATATTCAATGGTGTATGTCAATTTATTTCAGATTACATGTCCATGTATCATTATTTATAGACAAATCTTAATATTCCATGTTTTTGTTAAATGGATATTTCTCACATACTCATGTTTTCTCACATATATCTGATATAACCCTTGATCTGACATTGATACATTTTACCCTCACTAATTATCTTTGATCAACCCATTATATGTTTCCATTATCTTAGTAATGAATATGTGTATAATTTATGAGAAGTATATATGGTTTTTTCTATGGTTTGATTTTGGAGAAATGCTCACCACTATTGTAAAATTAGTTTCTTATATGAATGATCCTCAGAGACATTAAATCATTAGATCTTGGGATTATAAATTTTTAATTACATATAATTTAGTGATTATTTTAATGATGTAGAATAATTATATATTTACATTAGTTTCCTTCAATTTTTTATCAAATAATATGTGTAATGAATGTGTTTCTAGCACTAGGTAAGGGAGTGTGGGTCTCAGGAACCTTAGTAATGAAGAAATTGTGGTAAAAAAATATTTAACCAAACATGGATCACCACATGGCTCAAAGGGAATTTCTAATTTTCATAAGATAGTAATAGACACCATGGTAAAAAAGATCTATTGATGGGAAAAATTTCTTCCTTATAACCTAAATAACGACAACACAGTTTCCACCAAGAAATATAAAATTTCCCATCTGTATATTGTATGTCCTTATACAAAAAAATATTTTTAAAATAATATAAATACTAAAATAGAGAACAATAAAAACTAAACAATAACCGAACAAAAAAATCACTTTATAACCAACTGCAAAGTGATACTCCAACTATATAATATCATATAAATATAATAAAATAAAACTCTGTATATTTTTAGTGATCAATAACCAAAATCCAATGATAACAATAATGTATATTTGAAATTCACTAACTAAATCATCTGTATGTGACTTATGGTATCCAGAAATACCAAACTAAGGAGAATAATGAGGGAATCAAAAAGTTTCATTGTATTATGGAGCTCCATCCCCTTTACATGTATTAGTCATAATAGATAATATATACACCCAATGTTATATATAAGTTGTGATAAAATTCTAGTTGGATACAATCATGAATATACATTATATATTTCACAATAAAAACTATAGTTCTAATCTGTAAACCCTGATTCTCCAAATACACATTTTCTATAAAATAATATGTTATAAATAATTATAAAAATACTTTAGTTTTATAAAATAAAATTAATGTCCATATAGAACCGGAATAAATAAAATACAAAACATAACTGAGGGAAATATGGAAAAATCAATATCAAGGTAGAAATAAAGAAGCATGCATAAAGTAGTGAGATATCTCAACCATGTATTATATATGAAATATAGGGGTATATACATTAGGTCTAAAGGAAACTATGAATATCACTCAAATAACTCATCTATATTAAATAACCCTACAAATTTCTTAGATATCTTAGAGTATAGTTGAGTTACACATTCCATCATGTTAGCTCTCACTGTCTAACTATGACGCAATCCCTTGATAATGAATTATATAGACTAGGGTATCACACAACTTGGTTACCTCTATACACTCAAGGTATCCCTATAAAACACATAATCAATTAACAGAGTTAGGAATTCCCTTAAAAATAAAAAACCAAAAATCACAAAAAATATTTCACAACACCATTCTCATTTAAAAAAAATGAATCAAAAATAATTTGGAAACAAAAAACCTCTTTAAAAAATGTTCTCAAGAACATTATAGGAATAAATATACTTTTAAATAAAAAAATCCAATATAAACTATCAATTTATCCAATATAATAAATAAAAATAATGAAAAAACATAAATTATTCCTTGAAAAATCATTTTCAGTCTAATTTTAGCAATCAATGAAAAATTAAAATAAATAACCCAAATATACCAAAGGAAAATTATTTTAGGCAGAGACACCTACCTAGAATTCATTGAACTCAAAATCTATACACAATATCACCGGTACTAATACCTTGTATCCCATTAAATTTGTTTGTTTAAATAATCCAGGATTAGGGTAGTATTAGATTGGGTGACCTAATGGGAAGTAATCGTATTAAATCCTTTTTTTATTTAGTGAAAATACCTCATTGGGGGAGAAGGATAATGAGGAACCCCATTTAAAGGGTATGTGTATTCCTCTCCCAAAATAAGTAAATTTTCAGTATTACCGACTAAAAACAAAAGAATATGGGCAATTGGGGGCCAAAGTGTAAAATACTATGATCGTGGGACTGGGTAGATAAAAATGGTATCAAATATATATTATAGTCAATCTTACATTGAGAACACTAGTCCCCATAGTGTAGTCTTATGCAATTGAGGTTTAATCCTTAATTAGATTAGGGGATTAACCAACCATTTTATAAGGTGGGATATGTACCTCTCCACTAACAAGTCATTTTAAAATAATTCATGATAAAAAAACTTATGATGGATAGTGGTACAGAAAGTAAATAATATCTAGATTGTGTGAATGGGTTGTTATAGTTGGATACCCTATAGAAATAACTTAAATTTGGGTATAAAATTTGATTAGTGATAACATCCAATATAAAAAACAGAAAAAATGGAAACATAATATGAGAAATATTAAATCTATTAAATTAATAATGTTTGATAAAACCTTTATGTCGAGTAAACTTTCTAAAAATTGTAGATAAGTACTCCATAACCAAATTAAAAAACATAAATTAAAATTGAATATCCTTATCAAATTCCATTATTCATACACAAAACACAATATGAATCACTATATTTAATTTTAAAATAGTGAACTAGTTGAACACAATAGATAGACCATTTACCAAACATAATAGAAAAAAAGTCAACGTAAGTTCTTCATAGAAGAAACCAAGATTTTGAATTGTAAATCATTGAAAGATCAATCTTAAGGGTTTATGTAGGACAAATATATTAATTTATTTATTTTTTAAAACAATTTTAGAAATAATAAAACATAATTAGAAGTGTAATTATTAAAAATAAAATCCCTTTGACCCCCCCCCCCAATATACCAATGCCTTAAAATTTATTGGCTAAAATATTATATATAATTTTATAAAGGAAATTATTATCATAGATAAGATGAAAATTTCAAATGTTTTTAGGATTAAATATTTAAGTAATAAGATAAATAAAGTTAATATTAAGATTGGTGTACATGGAAAAATTAGAAAAATATTTTTAAATGGAATCATTAAGTGAATGAACCTATAAAGATTCCGTATACTTTAAAATAACATAGAAAAAATTGGAAAAAATATGTGATTTATCAATTCTATAAAATAAAAAATCATCCTTCAACATATCAATGAATACATGATCATATAACTTGATACACATCTCATCCCTCACAAATATGAAATCATAAAAAATAATTCAAACTTATTATTAAATAATGTATTGGGGTAACCAAAAAAATGTGAAGTAAGAAAGATAAACATTTCATATTTTAAAAACAGATTTGGTCCAATAGGTAGTTTCATTTTTTAATTATACCAATCATATTCTATTATTTATGAGTCTTTAATAAGGCATGGAAAATTTTAAATTTAAAATCACCAAATTTTAGCTGATAAATCATAACTCATTATTTAGAAAAAAAAATTAAATACTAAAATCTTTAAAAAATCTATAAAATTATTGAAGTCATTTTGTAATATTTTTTAAACTTATAATGAAAAAAATATATCCTTTTAGGAGTCATAAATTTTATATATGATCCCTTAATCATATGATTATGGCTTGGTTATCCCTAATGAATGTTTCTTTTAAATGCTAACTTTAAGGGATTTGAAGGTATAAAAAGTATAACTATGGGTATGTTAGATACCGTTCATCATCCAAACATTGTACATTAATCAAATAATGTCGTATTCATGACACAAAATGATAAATAATTTAAAATATTGTAATATTTTAAATTGGGTACAAAGATATTCCACATAAAAACTATGGTATACTGAAAAGAAATTACTAAATTCTCTTTAATAGATAAGGTAAGGATTTTGTATAACTATTAAATAAATATGGTGTGAGTAACTTATATTCCCAACTGTTGTAATATATCTATAAAAGACAGAATAATACCAGTCATTTTTATAATGAGTGAAACGATAATCAACATACTAACAAATATTTTTCTAATTTTTTTGAAACTAAAAAATTATATCAATTTTTGAAAAATGTAACCTACCTTGGTCAAAATCAAAAAGTATTAAAAAAAATTAGGATCATTAAAATCTACCAAAGGATTTAGACCAAAATATGTTCATGAAAACTGTAACACCCGAGACTTTTATTTTATATAAATCATCAAAGGAATCTTTTTCTACACAACACTTGCTTGGATTGCTTTACACGCAATCGCGACCTTCCTCGATAGCTTGCGTCGTACGCAATACCGAGTTTCACTAAACAACAATATGCTATTAAAACTAGCCGTTATGAATAGTAATAACCACTTTTTAAAATTTTATAAATTTTATTTTTCAAAATGGACTTCATTTTTGGACTCAGAATATCGAAATTAGCCTAGGGTGAAATTTTGGTATTTTTCTGAAAACTTTAAATTTTTTATGAATAGTGAAACCACTAAGTGGTAGGTTAAAAACTGAATTTTGCATAAAACTTAATTTTACCGCTTCTGTGAATGGAATTTCAAAAATCCGACAGACACGGTTGATATCAGTAAGTAAAATGTGGTTCAATGAGATAAAAATAATTTTTTGGTGAATAGTAACTTTTTACTATTTTTACCGCGGTTAATAGTAAATAGGGTAACTAAGGGTAAATATGATATCAATATTACCCTAACACATGTCCTAATTCTATTGGAAAAGTTTAATTCAACCAAAAACAAACTTAGGAATAAAATATGACCATTTAGGCCCACTTGGATTAGATTAAGACATTTATTATTAATTTATTTAAAGAAGGGTTAAAATAGTTAAAATCAAAGTTTAATAAGTAAATCATTTTTAATATGGGGTTATACATAAGATAAATTCGATTGTAAATATTCATTAGAAAGCTAAAAATATTTCCTACATGATGGTATTTTATTTGTAATTTTTAGACATCAAATAATTTAATTTATATATGACACAAAAAAGATGCAGTAATTATCTTATTAATAAAATATTGACATAATTGATAATATAAATACCAAAATAAATGTAATTTAAGACTTTTTATGAATTCCACTAATTTTATAGGTTACTATGATATATTAGTGTTGATTTAATCAACTTGGTTCGAACATATAATTCTTTTATGACTTTTACAAAAATCATATATCAAATAGTGTCAAAATTGACACAAAATAGTTTTAAATCAAATAATATATTATTAATTGTTATTTTATTCTTAAAAATCTAAGGTTCGGCCAAATGACTTAGATAAGGATATATATATTAATAATAAACAATTTTGGGTTATTTTGGCATGTTATAGTAAGTGTATTAACCATATAGTGAAAGAAAACAAAAAGACATGGTAAAAGTTAAATTATTTAACTTAGAGTTAAATCTAATTGATAAGGTTAAAATAATACCCTAAACTTGTCTAAATCCTATTGGTTGATAGGATTTCGACCCTTCCCCACTTTATATTCGAAATAAGACCCTTTGGAACCATTATAAACCGATTTTGACTTTAATATAAAATAATATTTTGAGATATTCCTAAGGTGCCCCTCTCCTCCCTTATAAAAGGGCACCTCCTCCCCCTCCTCCTCACACCAATTTGAGCACTCAAGCTCGGCAAACCCCTGACATTTTCTCCTCTCCACTTCCCTAGAATAATCCTAGAGGTCCTGGTCTTCTCCAAAGACCAATCTTAGTTCCTTAAGTGGGGGATTCAAAGAGGCGTTCCAAAGAAGAGGTAATATCCATTACCGATCTTTTCAATTTCTTTCTTCTTCAACTTCTTCTTCTTTAGTTGTTTCATGATAAAGTAATAACATCAGTATTACTTACATACTGATATGTTATTATAAATATGAAACAACCCTAATTCACCTTCTATCCATCCTACGGAAAAATGAAATCACCGCGCGTGCGTACGTACGGAATACCGTCTCCACGCCGTGGTGTAATCTATTTTCCACCATCACCTTACAAGGATGGGTATAATGGTGTAATGAGTAACTATATATGATTATTATGAAGTAATATTGATACTGAAATAATATATATATACTCCAATACAATTCCACGATCATAGGAACGATATCATCACTCGTGCGTACGTACGGAATACCGTCTCCACGATGTGATGCGACTCGTTCTACATGATCTTCATTTCATAATGATTATATAAATGAATTGAATGAATGAATATGGTATATACTACACTAATACCATTCTGGAAATGAATTATCTATAACCTAAAGATAAGAATAAGAATTTATTCGACAAAACACGCATAAGAACAAAAAGTTATAAAGACCCGAGTAACAAGTAACAATGAAATATTACTAACAAGAAGCTAATAATATGACCATATATGATATCATATCAATATGTATGATTCTGGAATAAGTCAATAACATTATTTAAACCATTATACAGGAGCTTCAGACACGAACAAAGAAAATCGGACCTAAGGTAAGGGAAATATCACAATCTCATTTTTATCTGAGATTGTTTATTCGTAAGTATAAACTGGGGTGTATTTTATCATTCACATCCATGTTTCATCAATATGTAATATTATTTCCATCCACCTACAATTTTTTAAAATCCATTTTTACCCTTCGGTGAGTTTTTAGTAATATCTATGAAAGGAATCTTTTTTCGTACGAGGTACTTTTTGACTTTTCCGACAAAAGTACGAAGAATGTTTTTTTTAACTTATACGGCATGAATGGATTTTTAAAACATTACTTCAAAGAAGATTCCTTTACAAGTTTTCAAGTTTATTTTTAATCAACTTCTTTTATTTTAAAGTCATATGACATGTTATGAAAGGAAAAATGTTTTTGAAGAAGAAAGGATATTTTCCTCAAGAATGGAGTGCAAGTGTTTTATCAAAATTATTTTCCATCTAAGATAATAAAGGGTTATGTTTTTATCCCTATTATTACATTGATTTGATCATGTTGTGATTGAATTATTTTTATGAATTCCTTTATCTTATATGAATTGATTTATGATGTCATGATGTTTCAAGAATCCCATTTTTGTTACATGTGTTATGCGATGATGTATGATTATGTGGCACACATAAGAAAGGATTCATTATAAGATGGGTGGGACCTATATCTCCCTCCAATGCATTGGGTAAAGATTTTTTATCTCATGAGATAGACATGGCTGGAACGGAAGGTTATTTCGGTTCAGTGATATAGGACTGAAACAAGGAGTGAACTCGGTTCAGAAAGGGACTTTGTCCACTAAGATAGTCTTGGAAATGAGTCATGACTAACAAGAAATGATTTTCCATGATTATGTGTGCATGACACAAAGTTTCAAGTTTTATGTTATGATTATGGGGATCTCATTTTCACTTCTATGATTTATTCCATGTTAAGATATTATGATCTCTTTTGCAGGTTTTGATTTTCAAAAAGATATGATATGATTTTTATTTCCTTTATTTGCCCTTGCTGAGCATTTGAGCTCACCCTTTTATGTTTTCTTTTCCCCAGGTCAGGAAGATGGATATTAAGTAGAATATGCTAAAAGGGACCCTAGATATGATGAAATAAATGGGAGACACTGTAGAAGATTTATGAACCAGTTGTTTATGTTTCCCAGTTTCTAAAGACACTATACCTATATGGTCCTTTGTGGTTTTGTCATATGTTGTAATAAATGTGCTTCAATTTTGAAGTATTAACAATGTATGTAAAGTATGGGTCGTTATAGTTGGTATCAGAGGAAAGGTATAGTCAACCTTTGGAAACTAGGATGTGAAAGCCTTAGTAAGAACCCTAAGGATAAGTCTAAGCATAGAACACAATCTTAGAAATGGCCATGAATAACCTAGGATAAGACCATAAGCATGAAAATTTTATTCTTGAATTATGTGGTTTCCTATTATAATTAGTGTTGCTCACACTATTCTTCTGGGTTTTAGTCAATGACTGGAACCCAAAGGAACCGTGTTAATGCGGAATGCGATGGGCAATGCAATGATTGTCCCCCTGAGCAACCAAACGATATGGGAGCTGGAATGCAAAATCTTGTAGCCATGCTCACACAACTTTCTCAAGCTATGAATCATGCAGGATTTCCAAACGAGCAAAGGAGGGAGCAACATTCTGTTGAATCCTTCATGAGGCAGCGTCCACCTTCTTTCAGCGGGTCTACTGATCTATTAGTTGCTGAACAATGGATTAGTACTACTGAAAAGATATTTTCAGTTCTTCAATGTTCTGAACATGATAAAGTCATCCTAGCAGTGTATCGTTTGGAAGGAGATGCTGATCAATGGTGGAATCTTGTTAAGAATACGAGGCAAAGGGATGAAATTGAGTCTATGGAATGGGACGAGTTCAAGAACTTATTTTTCAATAAGTACGTCCCTCGTATTCTCCGAACAAAGATGGAGAAAGAGTTTCTTGAACTGAAGCAAAGGGAGGATGAATCTGTTAGTACCTATGAAGCAAATTTTACAAGACTTGCAAGGTACGCTTCTGGTATTATTATCCAACCTGAGAGTAAGATCGATCGATTCTTTAGTGTCTTAAAACCATGTCTTCGAAGGGCTTTAGCCATAAGGGACTTCAATAGCTATGAGGAAATCGTTCGATGTGCTCTCAAAGTCGAGATGGAGATTGGAGTAACCCATCAGTCACATGGGTTTGATAAGAAGAGGAAGATGGAATTCAAAGAAAAATCTAAAGAGCACACGGAAAAGAAGATGAGCTTTTCCTTATGCTCAAAGTGTGGAAAGAAACATGGAGGGAGTTGTCTTAAAGGGACAAGTAAATGTTTTAAATGTGGAAAAGAAGGTCATCGGGCATTTGAATGTCGTGATAATGGGAAGAAGATGTCTAATGACGCAAACAAAGGAAGGGATACACAGAATGAACCTACTACACTTCAATGTTTCAAGTGCAAGGAGATGGGGCATTATGCCAATCAATGCCCAAATCCAAGGGTTGATGATGATGGTCGACGTCAACAAACTCTTAAGGCTAAAGACAAAGGAAAGTCACATGCAATTTCTATCAGCGATGTGGAGTACGATTACGATGTGGTGAAAGGTACACTTACCATCCACTCTAAAGTAGAAAATGTTTTATTTGATTCTGGATCCACCCATTCTTTTATTTCTGAAAAATTTTCTAAGGGTATCACCGTACTACCTCAACAATTAGATGTTGAGTTAGCTGTGACAACACCTAATGGAACAACAGTCGCATCAAAAGTTTATAATTCTTCTCCGATCGAAGTTTGTGGGAAAGTGCTTCCTGCAAATCTGGTGATCCTTCCTTTAGTGGAATTTGATGTGATTCTTGGCATGGATTGGCTTTCTCTACATGGAGCTCATATCAATTTCCAAAGAAGGGTAGTCACATTTCATATTCCAGATCAATCTACGATCGTCTATCAATGCATGGATGAACATAACCTTCCAGTGGAAATTTCTTCCATCTTATGGGTATTGATTCCACTAAATGAAGGTTATTTATCTCAAATGGTTGGTGAGAAACTCACGATTAAGAATATGCCCATTGTACGGGAGTTTGATGATGTCTTTCTGGAGGAATTGCCGGGTCTTCCACCAAATCGTGAAGTTGAGTTTTCAATAGAACTCGTACCGGGTGCTTTGCCTATTTCAAAGACACCTTATAGAATGGCCCCAATTGAGTTGCAGGAATTGAAGAAGCAACTCCAAGAGAATCTTGATAAGGGATTCATACGCCCTAGTACGTCACCTTGGGGAGCACATGTTCTATTTGTTAAGAAGAAAGATGGATCAATGAGACTCTGCATTGATTATCGAGAACTTAACAAGATCACTATCAAGAACAAATATCCTCTCCCACGCATTGATGACTTATTTGACCAACTACGCGGAGCTCAATACTTTTCCAAGATTGATCTTCGTTCAGGGTATCATCAATTAAGGGTCAAAAGGGAGGATATACCAAAGACGGATTTCTGTACAAGGTATGGACACTATGAATTTATAGTGATGCCATTTAGTCTTACTAATGCCTCTGCTATCTTCATGGATCTAATGAATAGAGTCTTTAGAGACTATCTTGATCAATTTGTGGTAGTCTTTATAGACGATATTCTTGTCTATTCAAAGAGCAAGGAAGAGCATGAAGATCACTTGAGAATTATATTGAAGACCCTGAGAAAGGAGAAGCTTTATGCCAAATTTACCAACTGTGAATTTTGGCTTCAAAAAGTTGCATTTTTGGGTCACATAATCTCAAAAGAGGGGATATCTGTGGATCCAGCAAAAACAGAAGTTATCGAAAGATGGTCGAGACCAACCACAGCAACTGAGATCCGAAGTTTTCTTGGTTTGGCTGGATATTATCAACGTTTTGTAAAAGATTTTTCACGATTATCTAATCCACTCACCAAGTTGACTCGGAAAGGATTTAAGTTTGTCTGGACAGAGGAATGTGAAGAGAATTTCAAGGAGTTGAAAAGAAGGTTATCCAGTGCACCTGTTCTCACACTGCCTTGTAGTGGAGAAAGGTTTGTGATCTATAGTGATGCATCCAAGAAGGGATTGGGGTGTGTTCTTATGCAAAATGATATGGTGATAGCTTATGCCTCACGACAGTTGAAAATCCATGAGCAAAATTACCCAACACATGATTTGGAGTTGGCTGCGGTAATCTTTGCATTAAAGATTTGGAGGCATTACCTTTATGGTGAAAGGTGTGATATTTATACTGATCATAAAAGTTTAAAGTATATTTTCACACAAAAGGAGTTGAATATGCGTCAAAGAAGATGGTTGGAGCTGATTAAGGATTATGACTGCTCAATCCATTACCACCCTGGGAAAGCAAACAAGGTGGCAGATGCATTAAGTCGACAAGACCATGCTAGTTTATCCATGATGAGGATCACAAAAGATCCAATATTTATGGATTTACAAAGGATGGATCTTGGAATTATAATGGAAGGGGAAAAATCTTATCTTTCTCAAATGAATGTTCAACCATCTATACATGTGAAGATTAAAGAGGCACAGAAAGAAGATGTCGAGTTACAAAAGAAGGTGAGAAATGTTCCTGAATTCAACCTTGATTATGATGGGATAATAATGTTCAGGAATCGGGTTTGCGTTCCTCCCATCCCCGAATTAAAGAATGAGCTGCTGGATGAGGCTCATAGATCATCATTCTCTATTCATCCTGGAAGCATGAAGATGTATAGGGACCTGAAAGAGTACTTCTGGTGGGATGGCATGAAAAGAGATGTTGCTGAATATGTCTCTCGATGCTTGGTTTGTCAACAAGTTAAAGCTGAGAGACAGAAGTCTAAGGGGATGTTACAACCATTACCCATACCCGAATGGAAATGGGAAAACATCACTATGGACTTTGTCACAGGACTTCCTAAAACATCCAAAGGAAATAATGCTATCTGGGTCATAGTTGATCGTCTTACAAAGTCTGCACACTTCATTGCTATTAGAGAGGATTTCTCTCTAGATCAGCTTGCCAGGATATATGTAAAGGAAGTGGTAAGATTGCATGGAGTACCACTTTCTATTATATCTAATCGGGATCCAAGATTTACCTCGAAGTTCTGGCGAAGTCTTCAGCATACTCTGGATACAGAGTTGAGTTTCAGCACTGCTTATCATCCCCAGACAGACGGTCAGTCTGAGAGAACAATTCAAACCCTAGAAGATATGTTGAGAGCATGCTCTATGGATTTCAAAGGAGGTTGGGATCAACACCTACCTTTGGTGGAATTTTCTTATAATAATAGCTTTCACTCCAGTATTCAGATGGCTCCTTATGAAGCTCTCTATGGAAAGAAATGCAAGACTCCAACTTGCTGGGATGAAGTTGGGGAAAGAAAGCTATTAGGACCTAATCTCGTTGATGAAATGGCAGAAAAGGTCAGATCTATTCAACAACACATAAGAGCAGCTCAGAGTCGACAGAAAAGTTATGCCGACAACCGAAGAAAAGACCTAGAGTTTGAAGTAGGTGATAAAGTGTTCTTACGAATATCTCCCTGGAAGAGGGTTATGAGATTTGGAAAGAAGGGGAAGTTGAGCCCTAGATATATCGGTCCTTTCGAAATACTGGATCGTGTTGGGAAGGTAGCTTACCGATTGGCACTTCCACCGAATCTCTCTCAAGTTCACGATGTGTTCCACGTATCTCTCCTGAGAAAGTACATACCATATCCTTCACATGTACTCAGCTCAGAAGTTGTACCGCTGGAGCAAGATCTTTCTTATGAAGAACAGCCGATAGAGATTCTGGATCGTAGCGAAAAAGTCCTACGAAACAAGACCACTCGCTTGGTGAAAGTTTTATGGAGGAACCACCAACTTGAAGAAGCTACATGGGAGCTTGAGGATATGATGAGAGATAAGTATCCTCATCTGTTTGTTACAAAGTGACGAATATTCAGGACGAAATTCTTTTTAAGGGGGGTAGAATGTAACACCCGAGACTTTTATTTTATATAAATCATCAAAGGAATCTTTTTCTACACAACACTTGCTTGGCTTGCTTTACACGCAATCGCGACCTTCCTCGATAGCTTGCGTCGTACGCAATACCGAGTTTCGCTAAACAACAATATGCTATTAAAACTAGCCGTTATGAATAGTAATAACCACTTTTTGAAATTTTATAAATTTTATTTTTCAAAATGGACTTCATTTTTGGACTCAGAATATCGAAATTAGCCTAGGGTGAAATTTTGGTATTTTTCTGAAAACTTTCAATTTTTGATGAATAGTGAAACCACTAAGTGGTAGGTTAAAAACTGAATTTTGCATAAAACTTAATTTTACCGCTTCTGTGAATGGAATTTCAAAAATCCGACAGACACGGTTGATATCAGTAAGTAAAATGTGGTTCAATGAGATAAAAATAATTTTTTGGTGAATAGTAACTTTTAACTATTTTTACCGCGGTTAATAGTAAATAGGGTAACTAAGGGTAAATATGATATCAATATTACCATAAAACATGTCCTAATTCTATTGGACAAGTGTAATTTGACCAAAAACAAGCTTAGGAATAAAATATGACCATTTAGGCCCACTTGGATTAGATTAAGACATTTATTATTAATTTATTTAAAGAAGGGTTAAAATAGTTAAAATCAATGTTTAATAAGTAAATCATTTTTAATATGGGGTTATACATAAGATAAATTCGATTGTAAATATTCATTAGAAAGCTAAAAATATTTCCTACATGATGGTATTTTATTTGTAATTTTTAGACATCAAATAATTTAATTTATATATGACACAAAGATGATGCAGTAATTATCTTATTAATGATGTATTGACATAATTGATAATATAAATACCACAATAAATGTAATTTAAGACTTTTTATGAATTCCACTAATTTTATATGTTACTATGATATATTAGTGTTGATTTAATCAACTTGGTTCGAACATATAATTCTGTTATGACTTTTACAAAAATCATATATCAAATAGTGTCAAAATTGACACAAAATAGGTTTTAAATCAAATATTATATTATTAATTGTTATTTTATTCCTAAAAATATAAGGTTCGGCCAAATGACTTATATAAGGATATATATATTAATAATAAACAATTTGGGGTTCGTTTGGCATGTTATAGTAAGTGTATTAACCATATAGTGAAAGAAAACAAAAAGACATGGTAAAAGTTAAATTATTTAACTTAGAGTTGAATCTAATTGATAAGGTTAAAATAATACCCTAAACTTGTCTAAATCCTACTGGTTGATAGGCTTTCGACCCTTCCCCACTTTATCTTCGAAATAAGACCCTTTGGAACCATTATAAACCGATTTTGACTTTAATATAAAATAATATTTTGAGATATTCCTAAGGTGCCCCTCTCCTCCCCTATAAAAGGGCACCTCCTCCCCCTCCTCCTCACACCAATTTGAGCACTCAAGCTCGGCCAACCCCTGACATTTTCTCCTCTCCACTTCCCTAGAATAATCCTAGAGGTCCTGGTCTTCTCCAAAGAGCAATCGTAGTTCCTTAAGTGGGGGATTCAAAGAGGCGTTCCAAAGAAGAGGTAATATCCATTACCGATCTTTTCAATTTCTTTCTTCTTCAACTTCTTCTTATTTAGTTGTTTCATGATAAAGTAATAACATCAGTATTACTTACATACTGATATGTTATTATAAATATGAAACAACCCTAATTCACCTTCTATCCATCCTACGGAAAAATGAAATCACCGCGCGTGCGTACGTACGGAATACCGTCTCCACGCCGTGGTGTAATCTATTTTCCACCATCACCTTACAAGGATGGGTATAATGGTGTAATGAGTAACTATATATGATTATTATGAAGTAATATTGATACTGAAATAATATATATATACTCCAATACAATTCCACGATCATAGGAACGATATCATCACTCGTGCGTACGTACGGAATACCGTCTCCACGATGTGATGCGACTCGTTCTACATGATCTTCATTTCATAATGATTATATAAATGAATTGAATGAATGAATATGGTATATACTACACTAATACCATTCTGGAAATGAATTATCTATAACCTAAAGATAAGAATAAGAATTTATTCGACAAAACACGCATAAGAACAAAAAGTTATAAAGACCCGAGTAACAAGTAACAATGAAATATTACTAACAAGAAGCTAATAATATGACCATATATGATATCATATCAATATGTATGATTCTGGAATAAGTCAATAACATTATTTAAACCATTATACAGGAGCTTCAGACACGAACAAAGAAAATCGGACCTAAGGTAAGGGAAATATCACAATCTCATTTTTATCTGAGATTGTTTATTCGTAAGTATTTACTGGGGTGTATTTTATCATTCACATCCATGTTTCATCAATATGTAATATTATTTCCATCCTCCTACAATTGTTTAAATCCATTTTTACCCTTCGGTGAGTTTTTAGTAATATCTATGAAAGGAATCTTTTGTCGTACGAGGTACTTTTTGACTTTTCCGACAAAAGTACGAAGAATGTTTTTTTTTAACTTATACGGCATGAATGGATTTTTAAAACATTACTTCAAAGAAGATTCCTTTACAAGTTTTCAAGTTTATTTTTAATCAACTTCTTTTATTTTAAAGTCGTATGACATGTTATGAAAGGAAAAATGTTTTTGAAGAAGAAAGGATATTTTCCTCAAGAATGGAGTTCAAGTGTTTTATTAAAATTATTTTCCATCTAAGATAATAAAGGGTTATGTTTTTATCCCTATTATTACATTGATTTGATCATGTTGTGATGGAATTATTTTTATGAATTCCTTTATCTTATATGAATTGATTTATGATGTCATGATGTTTCAAGAATCCCATTTTTGTTACATGTGTTATGCGATGATGTATGATTATGTGGCACACATAAGAAAGGATTCATTATAAGATGGGTGGGACCTATATCTCCCTCCAATGCATTGGGTAAAGATTTTATATCTCATGAGATAGACATGGCTGGAACGGAAGGTTATTTCGGTTCAGTGATACAGGACTGAAACGAGGAGTGAACTCGGTTCAGAAAGGGACTTTGTCCACTAAGATAGTCTTGGAAATGAGTCATGACTAACAAGAAATGATTTTCCATGATTATGTGTGCATGCCACAAAGTTTCAAGTTTTATGTTATGATTATGGGGATCTCATTTTCACTTCTATGATTTATTCCATGTTAAGATATTATGATCTCTTTTGCAGGTTTTGATTTTCAAAAAGATATGATATGATTTTTATTTCCTTTATTTGCCCTTGCTGAGCATTTGAGCTCACCCTTTTATGTTTTCTTTTCCCCAGGTCAGGAAGATGGATATTAAGTAGAATATGCTAAAAGGGACCCTAGATATGATGAAATAAATGGGAGACACTGTAGAAGATTTATGAACCAGTTGTTTATGTTTCCCAGTTTCTAAAGACACTATACCTATACGGTCCTTTGTGGTTTTGTCATATGTTGTAATAAGTGTGCTTCAATTTTGAAGTATTAACAATGTATGTAAAGTATGGGTCGTTATAAAAACTATGTAAAATAAGGGTTAAACTATAAAAGGAAATCACACAAATAGTAATTATGTATCCCTTAATTATTAAATAGGAGGTGAATGTATTAGTGTATATAATTAATTTACTATTAATCACTAATGAACTATCCTGCAAATCATTTTTACCATTTTCTAAAAGCTTGTTTAAGGGTGTCTGGGACGCTGATATTACAACCATCAAAATGAAAGACACCACGCAACATACAATTCAAAAGATCAATTCAAAACAGGTGGAACACCTCGAGCCATGAACCCACATGTCGGCCTCGAAGCACGGGATCTCCCGCAACTTGCAGCATCACGAATCAAGAGCCTCGGGACACACACCTGAGGAGACTAACTAATCTGTGTCAACCGGAACACCGGGGAGCTTCACCGGCGCCCTTCGCGAGTTCCCTGCTAGTCGACCAAATCACCAGCACCTCTCCAAAAATCACTGAAAATCATACTTGCACAAAACCACTCCTAGCATCAATCGGCCACTAACGAACTATCATCACTATCTAACATGAATATAAGATATCTATATCCAAATACCTTCTTCAATTCTTGCCTTTTTTTAAATTTCATTAATTTACCTTAGTAATTTAATTTACACTTATTCACAACCAAAATGAACATATTAATATACAATGTTCTCCATTCAAAATGAATGTCTATATCTTTGGCATGTAAAAATATTATCCATTGTATTACAATCTTTTAAAATCATTTTATAGATTAAAGCAAGTACGGTATATCCTTGAACTCATGTGTTTATAAATTTCTCCAAAAAAATATGATGTTCTCCCATAAAGAAACATGATAAATAAAGTGATAAAATAGTAAAAGAATTGTATCCCCAACAATACTCTCAAAATTTACTCCATGAAGCATATCAAATCTTACCATCCAATTGATCATGGAAATACTGATATTTTGTAAACAAACACTCCTTCTATAAAACATAACATCTTAGTAATTGTTCAAATAATAGATATAAATATATATCTGAATAATTAATCATAAAACAAAAAAATTATTCACTCTATGAAACAAAATAAATATATAATTTTAAAATAAATAATTCAATGTTCACTATATAAGAATTTTTCAGACCAAAAGTATTGGGATTGGATGGCTAGAATTGTCCACTTCCTCTAGGTTACAAAATGTCTCTCTTATCATCTATTCATTATACACTCTTATGAAATATAAAAACACACTTTAATAATTCATTGAATTTTTATTTTCAAATTTAAAATCCAATAATAAGAAATAATATCCCAAAAATGCATCAATTTAATCCTTTATATTTAATCCAATACTTTAAATCATTTTTTATATGGTATAAAAATTAAAAATATTATATTATAGTAGCTCATCTATAAATAATAAAACCGCATCATAAAAAACCCTCATGTTTGTATTTTTTTTTAATCACGTTATGGTGAGATGAATCAACGATGTGATTTTTTTGCAGCCCCTAAACTACTTTGAAACTAATTTGAAAACATGGAAATCCTAGATAAAACAAAGTTTTTTTGACTTTCTTTTCTCAATTAAATACCTCAATCGATACATCATCATGGTTTGAAGAACCCATTAACCTTACTCTCTAAGTAAAACCAGAATGGAAAAATAATTACGTAGTGAGTTCAATTTTTTTCATCATCCAAGAATCATAACTAGTTACTATTTTAAACATCCATCATCTGATCCTTGATAATTTTAACCTTATAATAGTTGGAGTATTAGTCTAACTACAACTAATATCACTCAATCTGTAACATGTTTTTTCATTCACATGGTGAGTAGGCATTTTAGTAAAATCCATAGAGATTAAAAAATTTATTTGGTTGTCCTCCACAAGATTTTTTCCTTAAACATGAAACTAATACATATTTTAATTATTGCCCCTATGTAAATTTTTTCATTATTAACTTGAAAGTACTTCAAAAATCAAATTAAAAATACAATAATCTTCATAACATTTCAAAACATCCAAATCATATACCCCACATCTGAAAAAATTGGGTTTTTTGAGTTTGAATGTGACTTTCTCTAAACAAAAAAACCACCACATCATTTCCCATCATAACTACTTCATATTCAAAAACCAAAATTCATACCCTTTGAAAAATAATACATTATGATCATAACACAAACTTTGGAACTAAAATAATATTTTTTTTCTTTAAAGGACATCTTAAAAACTATTTGTAGAAATTTCAGATGATTCATGTATCAAATTTCCAATATTATGATTCTCATAAATAATATTTCTTGAATTTATAATTTTTTTGTATTAAATCTAAAAATTTATATTTATCAATTATGAGTGAATATTGTTAATATTATTCCTAATTTTTATAAATATTTTCAGTTTATTGAGAAGCTATCAATAAGAATTTGTAATGGTTATGAGAGTTTAATACTATAATATTGATATCTCAATGGACATTGATCAATAGTGCAGAACAAAGTCATGAAATATTATTTTGTTGTTACTATTAAGACTATAATGGATTAAAAAAATACCCTTATAATATAATTGTTTTAAAAAGAACCATTGATCTCCCTTTGAAAAAACACCAACTATCTAGTACATTATAGTCACAATCTACTATAATTCTATCACAATCATATAAAAACTACATAAAAATATTATAATTGTTAACCAAATTTATCCAATAGTCAGTAAGAGAGACTAAAAGAAGATTTAAAAAAAATATCACATGATGATTGAAGGAAAAAGGATCAAGTAACTAATTGAAAGAGAAAACATTATATAAATTTTATTTGTAACCTCTCCAATTGCCAAAAAACTTTATAGGAATAAAAATATTTGATACTTTTTATATAAAAATAAATTATGTTTTATATCTCTCAAAAAAATAAAAAATATACCCTCGTTACAAATTTTCACTTGATCTGATAAGAAATGAATTCATAAAATCATTAAACATTGACTTTCAAACATTGAAAACATGAGGAGGCTTCAATGAATGTTAACATATCACGTCCTACCTTCTCATATAGTATATAGATCAACAATATTTACTAGTATTTTCTTCATCTCTATGTTTATGTCATTTTAATTTTTTTTCAATTGTGAAAACCTTATAAAATCCCCCACCTTATAATCCAATTTGAGTAGAGAGACAAATATCTCCTTGAAAATAATATAAATTTGGGAGATAATTATTGGGGTAATTGAGGCCATGGTTGGTGCATTAGTAGGAATCAATTCTCGTTTAACATTCTTATAATACCATTATTGGAGAGAATCTAAGAAATGAATGGGGATCAACATAGAATCACACATCTGAGGATTGATCACTTATGGAATAATTATGGTTATGACTATGAAATAGGATTTTTAGTGTAAAAGTATGAATGTACATATATTTTTTTTGTTTCACACTCTACACATAAATTATAATATCTGAAACTCCATTTTTATCATCACATGTTCATCTTCATATCCATTGATTGTTGGGGAATTTTTTTGGTAATAATTTGGGAATTCGCTCAGTTTTGTTGTTTTTAATTTTTTTTCCTAGGTATTGGATTAAGATTTAATTGATATTTATAATAATTTCATGGATATTTTTATCAAGGAAGATAAATCATTTCAGTTTTTAAACCAAAACACTTATTTAATTTAATTGTTCTTTTTTTATGTGTTATCATTGTTAAAATTCTAAAAAAATTCAAATTTTTTTATTAAATATATTTAAATAGATTCTATTTATTATTATCACCATATATTATTCATAAACACTATTAATCAATTTTTATGTGTTGTAATAAAATTTTATTTAAATTTTTAAATAGGTTTTAATGTTTTATTTTAATATAAAATTAATTTTTTAACATAATTTGAATTATTTTTATTAATTTATGTTATAATTATTCTATTAAATATAAATATTTATTTAATTATTTTAATGAATGGATTTAATTTTATAAAATTTATTTTAAAATATATTAAACTCATGTCATCCCCTTATTGAAATGGAATCTAATATGTTATTTGATATAAAATCATTATGAATGTTATATCAATATTTTACCCTTAGATGTTAATCCAGTCAAAGGGTGATGATCAATTTTAATTCATACAAACATAACAAAAAATAAAGGTAGTTATACTACTAGAACCAAAATGAAAAATTATTATCAATCAAATATAAAGATAAAAATTCATATTTAGAGTTTATGGTATGGTTTTTTGTATAATATATATGAAAAATATGACATTCATTATGAGAGAGAGAAAAATACTTAGGATGACATTAAAAAATAACCATATCAATAAATTGAAGGCTATGAATACTATTATATTTCATTTTTGTGGTGATGAGTTCAATAGGTTTTATACCCATAAAAAACTTTTCAAATTTTATATCCTTTCATTATTTTCCTTTAAAGGATGCATAATTTTAGGGATATTGTTTGATTTCCAAAAAATTAATATTTTATACATTAAAACGAATACTGATGAGTCAGTTTCATTAATATATGGTAGAATCAATAATAATTTCAACAATATAATTCCCACAATAATAAATCATATAGAATATATAAAAGTGTTCAGAATAATATGAGGAAATATTAAAAATTATAATTTTATGTCAATCCAAGATTTGGTTGATATTGAAAATATTATGCAGAATAATTTGGGATAAATTATGATGATTTTTAATGCTAAGACTGAATCCTTTTGAAATGAATTCAATGTTCAAAAAAATCAATTCAATTTACTTAATCAATTCACTAAAAAGATTATAGGTAATGAGGTTATTGTATCGTACAGTTATCATAGTAATAATAATAGTGATAAAGATATGGAACAACAGGCTAGAATGTTTATAAAGTTAAAAATAATAGTATTTCATTTAACAGGCCTTATGTCAGGGAACACTGTTTCAAATATATGAAAAAACTCATGTAAAAAGAAAATATTATATTGAAAATAATATTTTTTATTCTTGTTATATGAAGAGAAACATCAATAATTACTCTCACAGTTACAATATAAGAAGTAATTTAATAAATATAATAACATTAATAACATTTTTCATGAAATTATGGGGTTTATATTTGAGGATAGTCCCAGTATAAAAGAATTCAATTGTGAAGGATTTATATATAAAAAAAACTATTTTTATGGAATTAATCCCTCATGTAAAATGTATTAATATTTTTCAGTCCTTTAATAATAAACCCATATATGAATTACAGTTATATAATGTTTAATTAGGGTAATGTTTTTAAGTTTATAAGATACTCTAAATGATATGAAGGATAAATTTAATTCATAAAAAATCATATCGTTTTATTGATAAAAAAAGAAAATTTATCTACAGAAAATTATAGTAAAATAAAAATGACAAAAAATCCCTTAGATTTTAGAATGAGAAACTCAGAGAGTGCATAAAAAATTTTAACCAATGTAATATAAATAAAATGATAAGAACTAATAGAAATAATATATCTTGAAATTGAATAGGCTACCAAAATGAGAAAGGAAGTTTTTAAAAAAAATAATCATTTAGGGATCAATCACAACCCAAGGTAGCCCTTTTATTTTATGTTTTAAATTTTAGACTCTAGGACATATAACTAGTAAAAGAGTAAAAAAATTATGGACCATTGAAATCAAGTTTTTCAAAAAATATATAATTATTTCCAGAATTAGAATATAATGTAGGTTTGGGTTATAAAATCTTATTTTATTACAATTTTTGTACCCAATATGATTTGAGTACCAAAATACACAATTAATTAAATTTCTTATAGGTTTCATGCTTGAAGATTAAAAGTTAAATATTTAAATACATGATCATTTATCTTTCAATGAAAATTACTATTGATTATTCAATATTCAAAAAATTTATCAAATATGGATGTATAAATTTTTACTTTTCAGATAAGTCACATGGAATTATTATTAGTCACAATCAAATAAATGATTGTTACATCCAAATACTTTTATATTTCTTACTTGATATATAATTTACCTGGAATTAGTGTATTTTTAATGAGAAGTTACTGGTTAAATATTAAAATGACACATTTGAAATAATTTATTCTAAAATTGAAATAAATTTTGTTAAGATAAAGTAAATTTTTATAATTTTTATTTAAATACATTAATTTTTTAAAATGATCGATGTTAAAAATATTTTTAATGAAATAACTAATTTTTTCATAAAATGTGAGGAAACATGTAATAATTTTTTTTTCCAAAAAATGACATTGTATGATCCTTGAATCAGATGTTTGATTGGTTTCATAGAATTTATTATCCCTAATTATAATTAAATTATGTGATTTAGTTACTTAATTGATCACCATGTGATTTTTTAAGAAGAAATATTAATATTTACTCAAAAATGGAAAAGTAGTAAATCCCCCATTAATATAATTTTGGTGTGTGGAATAGAATTCCTTATTGATTCTAAAATGGGTTGTTTACCTTATGGTAGTTTTTTATAATTTCTAAATATTGTTACGATTTTTTTCATTAGTAAGAATAATTTTTAGAGGAATTATAAAATAAAATAATAACATTTTCAAAAGGGATTTTCCTAAATCACTATATTTATATTATTAATTTAGATAAAACTAGAGGGATGATAATGTTTTCATGATTCTCTCCCCTATAGAGGCTACCACTCTAAAGGATGATCCACACCAAAGAAAGAAAAATCGTCTTGGTCAAGGTGTATATGAAAATTCATTTTTGAGTAAAATTTGTCTGTTATGATTATTATTCTTAATATTTTAATAAAATCATGAAAGTATATTATGTAGTTATACATTTCATATTCTATCTAACTTCTAAATAATCTCATAAATAGGTTTCATTGATTATAGAGAATTTTAGAGAGAATGTTTAGTTCCATAAACTTATCTCTTCAATTCGAAGATCTTATTTTCCAAATTATTAAAAATAATCTCAGTCTCTTATTATATATAATGAAACAAATACAATAATTTTATATTTATATAAATATGTGTCACATATTTCAAGATAATATAAAGATAATTTTTATGTTTTTTGTTTATTTTTCATTAATAAATGTTTCATTCGTATGATATAAAAAACACACCTTATATCACATGAAATCACTTGAAGATACACACATAATGGATTAGAAACCACATTAATTTTTCGTATGGTTTTTAATAAAATTTCTATAAATGTTATTTAAATCTCACCTTCTCTTAGAATCAACATATGAAATGAAAAAAAATCAAAAAAATATATTTCTTATTTAGAATCCACATAAAGATAAGAAGTTATTATTCCATTATGATGCTTATTAGAGATGTTAAATGGTATTAAACCCATTATGGGATATTGAAATGATGGAATTAAGAAATAATAATGTTAATTTAGATATTAAGCTTCAATAAACTCTAAGGTAGAAAGCGCGAGATGAGAAAATACATCCCGAAGGTTGGGAGCTTTAGGGTTTAGCGTGATGTCGAGGAATAGCAGGATAAAATTAGAGTTAGAGAATGGTAGAAAATTTTACATATGTGAGGAAGGATTTTCCCACCCCTCTAATAGGGGAGGGATGAAGGTGGAGGATATCACTTCTTAGTTCATTCTTGAGGAACGCATGAATACAAGAGAATCGAAAAAGATCAACTAACTTTTTTTCATTTGAACCTTTATAAAATATTAAAATATAAAACTTTTGAAATCATGTCACTAAATTTATTAAAAAATCATCTTAACATTGATCCCCCATATATCATAAAGTAGTACTTGCTTGTCTCATACCAAAAATGTGAATTCCTTCATCATTTATTCTCTTCAAACATGGTAACAACCTAAATTACAATATAACCTTAATGAAAAAAAATCATTTTTCCTCCTTACTTGAATAAAACAAAAAATAATGAATATATTTCATATATCTAATAATTTTGTAAAATCAAACAATGATATCATAAAATTATTTGTCAACCGATCCAGTATTATTTATGAGGTCATCAATACTATCCAATTTACTTTATCCAAATCAATCATCTCTTTATCCAAACTAAACACCATTTTCTTAACATCCATAGAATATGAAGGGGTACCTTCCCATAATCAAAATATCACCTTGCCATTATATCACATTTCTATTCCATCATAATCATTAAACTTATTCATTTAAATCCTTAACAAAAAACTTATACTAAAGAACACATATATATTTTATAATTTAGATAATGCAATATTTTCATTATGATACATAAATACTCAATTAAACCCACTTCATTCTCAAACAATTAACTAAGATTCATCATCATATTATTTAACACTTATTTCCTTTCACATATAATATTTAGTCTCTTCATCATTATAAATATAACCATCACTCATACCTCTTTGTTGATTTTATCCACAAGATTTACTTTTAGGGCATCGATTTGAAAAATTTACATACTTTCCACATTTAAAGTATTCAATTGTTGATGGTATCTTGGGGTGAAAAATATTCTCATCCATTGTGTTAACTGAACTTTTCATTTTCCCTTTGTAGTTAATTTGTTTTTAACCTTCTTTTACATAGTCAAAACATATCCATGTTCTTCTAAGACATTCACTTGGGTGGTTCTTCCCATATTCTCGACACATAAGAAACTGAATCTTCTTTCCTCTGTGGTCTTCACTACCGAAAATCTCAACAGACTCTTTCTTTCTCGTATTTGGTGAGTCTGATAGTTGATCAAGGTAAACATTATTAATCATGTTCCATGAAAATTTATTAGAAATAATTACAATTTCATTTACTCTAATCATCATCCAATTTGTCATCTCATCGAAAAACATCCCTCACATTCAATTTTAACCCAATTCCTTATAGCTCCCACCATTAACTAAAACCAAAACATATACTTTGAGTTACATTTATTATACGATAAAACAACATAATCATCATAAATAACTTATTTAATGTCTAAATAATGACACATTATTTTAAATATATTTCACATTTGGATTAACCTAGGTTATACATGATCATACTCTATTTAAATTATTTATGATGGTTTGTAAATATTTTGTGAATTTCTAAATCATATCCAATGGGAGTGTAATACTAGGTGTGCAACAAGGCATGTTTTCATGCACCATTTACTGATCAATTCTATCACAATATGCTGTTTTTGGAGTTGTTACTCATAGGTATATACATATGTTCCAGAGCCACATCCACTTATAGTATCTAAATAGGGATTTATTTCTAGGAAAATACTCACTCTATCATTTACCAAAATTCTAGGACATTTTCTTATGCATTAATCCATCATTAGACTTGTCCTTAGAGTCATACCTATATATATCCAAAGAAATATCCCTAGGGATCTCACTATAGTTCTATCGTCCGATTTTTTCAAAGGTTGACTAAACATTTTCTTTAATACCAACAATAATTACATAGGCTTTCCATGAATTTATATTTAGTCTTTTTATATGAATATTCAATACATTAAAAAGTTACACACCCTAGGACCATAATAGTTTAGTTCCTTTGGAACCTTGAAACAAAATATTCTAGTCATCTGAAATTTCTTCAATGTTTCCCACAAATATCTACCCATTTAGTACTATTCATAGACATACCCTATATAAAAACATTCTTCATAACCTAGGGGAAGGAAACATGAGAAAGGGTGAGCTCATATTATCAGTAAAGGAAAACATAAGAGATACATGAGCATGACATGAGAATAAAGGTATGATAACATGATCATAAAATTTTAAAACCATACCCTACATATCAAAGATCATAATCAAGAATCATGGAATAAATATTGTCATTTCGTAAGACGTGAATCATATGATCATCAAAGAACATGAGAGATGAGAGTATTCCATTGTCATAAGACATGGAATCTGGGGAATACACATAAGTATTTAAAATCATTACCTATAAGTCAAGTCCAATTTCCAAAACATATCAAGGAACTTCATGGGGGATACACTTCTTGGGTAGGACACACCACCATCCCCAATTGCAGCCCTTTCTTTAGAGTAGAATGGGTTCACTCCTGAAATCATCATAATGGAAAAAGTCCCTTACATTACTAGGTTCACTTCCTATTTCATCCATGTCTATCTCATGAGATATATAAATATTTACCCAATGTTTTTAAGGTAGATATAGGTCTACCCATCACATAATGAAATCAATGTGGGCCATATGATCATAAACATTCGTCATATCATAACCCCTAAAATGAAATTGGTATCATAAACATTTCATCATATCATAACCTATAGAAAAGAGAAAAGTTTCAAAATCATTTCATCATATCATAACCCATTAAAAAGATGTGGGTTTTATAATCATTTTATAATGGTATAACCTATGGAAGATAAATGGGTTTCATAAACATAAACTATTAAAATAAAGAATAATAATGGTGTCATTAGATCATATCCACGATAAAGCATAAATTATATCAAAGTATGTCATCTTATATAGACATTGATTTTGAAAGATCACTTGGATAATTTCATAATGAAAATAACCTTTCTTTGAAAATATCTTTTTAAAATAAGAATAATTTTTAGAATCATTTCCATTAAAAAAAAATTTGTAAACTTATAAAGAAATATTTGAAAATTAATTTAAAACAATTGTTAAGGAAAATATTCTTACCAATTTGAAAAAAACTTTTTAAAATCTAAAACTATTTGAAAACATTTTTCTTTAAAAATAACCTTGAAAACCTATATAGGAATCTTTTAAAATCATTTAAAATAATTTCTAAACATAAAACATTTTTAAAATTACTCTATTTGAAAATAAATTTAAAATAAAAAAATCCAAAGTAATTATAAAAACATTTTATTTTGAAAATATTATTTAAAAATTATAAAGTAAACTTTAATGAATGGATTGTTCATGGTAGTGCATAATTTTTGACATGAAATATTCTTAAAAACAAAGATTCCTTTTATATTATCCTTAGAAGTCAAAAGAGACTTGATTAGAAAATGATGATAAGATTCATATTAAAACCATTTATTAAAAATGTAAAATATTTTTAAAAAATTATTTTAAATATAATAGTATAATAGTATAAAATTTGGGAAAACATTTTTTGAAAATATGTTTTTACGGGAAAATATATTTCTAAACGAAAAGAGAAAAAAGGTTGATTTTCTTAAAAAAACATTATTAATTATCATAAGTACCATAGAAAGGAAAAATAGTACCATTACATGAATATTTCATGAATAACTAGAGTATAATAAAAATCATGAGAATTATTTAGATATATATCATAATATTTCATCAACGAAATCATGATCATAAACAATCTTGACAAACGATGAGATTGTGAAAATAAACTCTTTCAACTTTGATAAATTTAAATCAAAATATCCATGAAATAATAACATTAAATTATGATTAAAATATCATAAAAATAAGGATATTAATGATATAACTTGTCAAAGTTTCAGTTTATACACCTCCTAAAATAATATAGGTGCATAACATAACTTGTGTCTCAAGGAAGGAAAATTGAGAAATAATTCCCTTACCACTTTGGTAACTTTGAACCTATAACCCCATAAAAGGGAGATCCTAAAATGGATATGTAAATACCAAAAAATTTATATATAATATCCATAAATTAATTTCATTGAAATCATATACACCACATATAACAAATCATTAGTGAGTATAACATGTGTCTCACAAAAGTAAAAAGTGAGATGTAAATCTCTTACCTTAAGTCTTGAATTCCTTTCTACATGTTCAAACATCATGTATAATAAATATAAGTTTATTATAAATCTATATAAGAAATATATTCAAATATATCCTTCCATATATTATTCTCTTATTTCTTTATATTACATTTTTATTAACAATTCCATATATGTTGCGTTTCGGGTAACAACTGAATTGTTTTTTGTATAAGTTTTGAAATGTTATTTCTAGTCTGTTTACTTTGATCATGATTTAATAATTTCCTGAATTTAAACCATGATATAAATATCATATATTTTTCTTATATATTTATTTATAGTAACTCATAAAATTTATTGATAGGAAATGAAATACATCGTTCATGAAGACGGTAAGTCATATGTACGCATGAATGTTTTTTCTGTTTTCTTGTCATATTGAAATAAAGAAAGTAATTGATATATATATATATAATCATTAAATTATAATATTTATTTCATATATATCACATATTTTTATTAAACTTATCCTTAATACATTTCTTGCAAAGTGTGAATGAATCACGTCGCTTCTCAAGGCGGTAGTCCGCCATACACAAGAACGATGTTGTCATATTCCCACAATATAGAAAAAATAAGTTTATGTATTATATACTAACTAAAGAAGAATAAATACATCATAAATATAATATATATCATATATAAATATTTTATTCATCATTATTCCCAACCTTTAAATGTGGTAATGGAAAAACGAACGATATTGGTTCGTGAGGTGGTAGTCTGTCATACACAAGAATGATGATTTCATAACCCATTTGATGGAAGTGTGTGTGTTTTTATGTATTGAAATTATCATAACAAAATCTTAGTATATATATGATACTGAGGTTATTATATAAAAAATATATAAAAATAATTCAAGGAGTTTGACAAGGAAGTAAAATAAAAAATATTTTAGAAGAACATTACCCCTTCTTTAGGTATCCTCCGTATGTTTGTACTAGAACCTTCAAATGTTTTCTTTATACCAAAAATAATTTTTCTAGGATAAGTTTAATGAAGTTGGGAAGTTATTTCGTTGATGTTTTAGTGAATTATAATGGATCTATAGGTGTGAATAAGGGGGTATATTTAGTGGCCTTTTTAGAGTTGAGGAGGAGTGGCATTCTCATAAATACTCAAAGGTATTCATTATTGGTAGGTCTCCTTTACCTAATGTGGCTCAAAAAAATTATAATAATGTATGGTATGCTTTATTTTTTTGATAAATACCCCCACCACACAAAAATAAATGAATTTTTATAATGTTATTCATTAACTTCTATGTTTCCCTATTTTTTCGATTTTGGTTTTTCTATTAAGGTAACTAATTTTGTAACCTGGTTAATTTATCCATTAGGAATAAATTAAAGTGAGAAATATTATAAAATTTAGACCCACTATAAAATATGATAAATAATTTTTAAAATAAAAATCCCATATTTTTTCTAACTAATTTTATCATAAGCGCAAGTAACTCACAAAAACACTACTTTAACCCTAATTTTTCTAACAAAGTTTTTGCTATTTAACGGTCAATATAGTCATCATAATAGAAAAATTGATTCATGAATGGAATTTATTTTATATTTAATAATTTTAAAAAATCACTTGATATAAGGTAGTAGTATTAGTAATTTTAAAATAATTAATAAAATATAATTTATTATAAAATGGAATTAAATTCAATTTTTCCATTATTAATTTAAATTATTTTATTGAAAATATCAAGATAATAATGGAAATAAAATAAATTACATTAAGTCCTATTTAACATTATATATTGATATAAAAAATAATTTAACCAAATAATTCCTTCAATTTACATAACTTTTAATGTTTGTAGTATCATTTGATATAATTAATTATTAACTAAATAATTCTGGCATTAGCATTTCTTAATAATTTAATGTAATTATATCATATATAAAAATTTTAAAATATATTCTCATGATAAAAAACTCATTTATCTTCCAAAATAATATTTATAAATGAACATATGTATATGTTTCCAAATTTCAAATCTTTATATAAATTAAAAGGATGAAATGTGCATTTTTGTGTCTTCTTCTTTACCTAACTTATTATATGGGTAAAGTTCATTTAAAATAGTCCCATAACTCATAGAATTAAATCCTAATTTTTTTATGGTACAAATATTTCCATACAAGTAATTTTTGAAAAGTGTCGGGTCATTCTTATATCTTATATTCTAGGTTTAACCCCTAAGTGAACTCATTTTTTCCTTAATCGTTGTGACTAATTATAACAGTTTTCACTAATAATTATGGTCCAAAATTAAGTTGAACCTATTATATAATATAAAATAATATGATTTAAAATAATTAATCCATTTATCCAAATTCAATTCACAGAATTGGAAACATAAATTGATTTAAAATTAATCTCATAAATGGGACAAGAAAGCGGGATTTTGAAGTGAAAATATTCAATATTTTATTATGTTTTTATCTCTCAATAAATTATAAAAATGATTCCAATGACCTAAATTATATTAATATATGTATAAATGATTAAATTTTACTTTAAATCCAATTTTAAATATAATTTAATATTATAAATTATTTATATGAAAAGTCAGTTTTCAATTAAAATTCAGTATTTTTCAATATTCATCAAAAAATAAAACCTCTCAGAAAAATGCCAAAAATTCACCCTAAGATAATTTTTAATTTTTTATTTAAAAAATGAAGTTTCTTTTTGAAACTAAAAATTATAAAACTGTCAAAATTTATTTTTTAAATATGTACACCATTAAAAGGTGGTAAAATTGCCTTTAGAAAAATACTATTTTTTATGCATAAAATTGGATTTGTTCTTATATTATTCCTATCAAATCTATTTTATGAATGAAAAAAATTGAATATATATTATATCAATTTAATTAAGATCATACACTAATATTAATTAATATAATTTATTAAGATTAAACATCTTTTTTGAATAAAAATAGTTTTCTTGTAAAAACATTTCCATTATATTCAAATTGTTTTTATATTAATTTCTAATTAATTGGTAGAAAATTAATTCAACAATATATTTTCATAATTTAGTTAATCCTATTCATAACGTCCAATTTAATGGCTATGAGATAATTTTAATTTTAAATAATAATATTAATAATATATGTTAAAACTCAGTCTTGCATGCAACACAACCTATCAAATGAACTCAGTATTGTGTATAGCACAAGGAAAACAAAGTGTTCTATATACCACAAGATGAAGTTAGTGTCTCATGTATAAAATTTTTAACTTGGTGTTCTGTACAAATCAACCATCAATGAATTTTAATTTATTCAAAAAAATCATAAAAACTCAAGGTGTTATAAGTTTCATATAAAAGAATATCCATTCATGAAGAAGCTCGATCCTTCATCAAGAAATACCTTCACAACTGAATGAAATATTTATGTTAATCTGTCCCATTTTTCCCATGTAAAGTATTAACGTTTGGGAATTATTTTTGAGTATGGGTTGGTGATTCTTCTGAACCGCGTAATGCTTTCGTGGATTGGATCTCACTTAAGTGGCTTCACAATGGATATGATTCACGGAGACCACATTATCTCCTCACTTCATAGAGATCGTATTCTTTTTCATCAAATGACCACTCTGAAATCACATGTTTTGGTATGGTGGTTAAAATAAATAACCTGTAAATACCTAGCGCACACTTCAAGAGGGTAGAAATCGATTGATGGATTTATTCTGTAGGAAATACAATGGAGTGACTTTAAGAGTTTCCTTTTGGATTTGAGACATATATGGAGATAATAAAACCAAATAATTTTTTATTCATTACCTTTAATTATTTCTTCATTTTAAAATTCATTTTACCCTTGTTATTAACCCATCATCGAGAAATATGAGTCAATGTTGGAGTCCCACTAACATTGATCCGTGAATGCAATAAGATTCCTGAACATTGTGGTAGGGTTCTATAAATTATAGTGTTAAGTTCCCTATTTAGTGTTTCATCTATTATTAATCACAACATTGAATCCCAACAAGGCCTATTATATTATCTTAGTTCTCTCACAACCATATATGAAGTATTAGTATTGCCAATTATCATGGTACTTGGAGTGTTCTTGAGCATATATTTGGGCTTAGATAATTCTCTAGAATGCCAAATATCATGCATAACAATTCTTAATAAATTCCCAGTGAATTATATTATATGAGAATTATATAGTCAGATATTTATAGTTCTAGGTCTAGAATAATATTTTTACAAATCCCCTTTAATATTATATTAACCATTAGTGTACCATATATATAAATAATTATAATATTATTATTATTATTTACATGACATGAGCAGAAACTGTGAACTTATTATATTTTTTTTCTTTTGAATAAATAAATTAATATTTATTCAAATAATATTTTATTATCATTAGAACATAACTCAGTCTAGTATTCCTCTACATTATTTACTAAAAAAAGTATAATTTATATTTATATAATTAAATAACTAAATATAGATGCATTATATACAGATAAATAATTAATTTTGATCAATCAACAAACCTAGTTAAATATTATTCATCATACATGAAAATAATATTATAATATACTAATTAAACTCATATATAATTTAATTTAGGTTCTTGGATACACTTATTGTGCGACCCTCTAGGCCCATTTCATAGTGTAATTAGGCTAAAATGAGTAAAATCCAAGGTTATAATCTATAAACTTTCCCAGGAACCCATAAAGAAAAGAGTTAATGTCACAAAAAAATCAACCATATATTAACCCTTACTAAGTAATATAAAAAAAATCCTAATTTCTGTCATCAAATAGGTTTCATATATGGTTTAATAAACCTATATAGTCAATTTTTTTTCTTTTAATTTCCAATACTGAACACACTAATAAACCACTATGACCATAGACTTAATTTGGGTTTTCTACTCCATTAAAGGGCCCAAGGTATTCACTTCCAATGGAAGGGATAGATCCATTCTTGTATTATTAATTATTTTTATTCTACACATGATACACCAATCATATCCAACTTCACCATGAACTATTATTGTTATAGTTTATAAAATACATCAAAGAATCCAAGTCATGAAACACATTAATAATAATATTGGATTCAAGTGATCATTTTATTGGTTTGTTGATAGGAATGTCCAATGACACATGAAACGTGTGTAATTTTTTGGTGGGTCCATTCTCATAAACTCTCTTCATAAGAATTACCAATGGAAAACACCATGATAAGATCTCTCAATGTCTTATGAGCCTCTTAACCTTGATGTCCTATATTTTCTATGTCTTGTAATATAATATCATTCGGCCATGAAACAAATGTTTAAGGAATAAATTCATAACATCTAAATGATCTCATCATAGAAAGGAACTAATATATATTTTTGACATGGATTGTATCCTTGAGAAATTAACATATACACTACTATAAAAAATTATAAGGTGATAATTAATTATATTATATTCAAACATAGTGAATATACAATATAATCAATGGTATAAGGGAAGTTGCTTTTAGGGAACCTCCAAATCCAATGGAATCTAAATTTCAATGAATTCAACTGTTAACAATAATAATCCCACTATCTATCACATGATATTCATGCTTATTCTATGATAAGGATTTAATCAAGGGGTCTTCTTTGTTATCATTTTTTGATACTCTTCTCATTGTGACTTCAAATCATTGGGAAAAATCCTCCAAGAGATAAAACTTTATGTGCTTCATCCTTTGGTGAGACCTTGGCTCCATTGAGAAATCCACTAATATAGAATTATCAAAACATAGTGAGGCAGATTTTTTTCTTCTAGGAGCCACACCAAGCTACTGAATGAATTTTTAAATCCTAGTTGCTTCCTTAGATACATCATAAGAATAATATACTCATAGTTTGTTTTAGAATCATCCATAACTAGTTTCTCTTATCTCTTCCAACTCATAGATCCTCTATTAAGTGTGAATAAATATCTTTATTATGATCTCATGTCATCCTAATCAGTCTAGAAACTAGAATATGTGTATCCTTGTATGATTAGATTCACACATCCTTCATATTCTATGAACATATCCTTAGTACACATCAAATATTTTAGGATAATATTAACAACATCCCAATGATGTTATCTTATAAATGATTGATATATGATTTCCATTCATAGATTATAAGAAACATAAGGATTGGTACATATAATGGAATACATAATTGATCATATCACATATGTGAAATGGACCCTACTCATCCCATCTCTCACTCTCCCCTATTGAATATGAGGAAACATTCTCTGGAATAAATGAATACCATGTGACACTAAAACCAATCCCCTATTGGATTATTTCATATGGAATATTTTTAGTTTTTGATTAATGTATGTACCCTAACTTAGTGAAAGATTCCTCTTAGATATTTTCCAAAGAATATTAATCCCAAGGACGTAGGTTTCTTTACCTAAGTCCTTCATAGTAAAATTCTTGTTCAAGGAGTCCTTAACTAACTATAATTCTAGTACCTCATTTCCTAAAATTAATACATAACTATCATATACTACCAAATAAATGACCACACTCCCACTAATCCAATGATATACACATGAATCATATTCATTATTTATAAAACAATACTCTTATATAAATTCATCAAAATGAATATTCCATTACCAAGATGTTTTCTTTAATCCACAAATGGATTCAAAAAATTACTATTTGTAATTGGGTATTAGCACTTTACATCTCTTATTTTTTTGATAAATTACTCACACATCATATTTAATAAAATTAAATATTGTTCCAAAAATATTATTTCTCATTAACATGTTTTGATATTTTGTTGATCATTGGTTGTGTTCTAGTTTTTATTATTTTTTTGTAGTTATGTGTATAAAAAATATGGAACTATGTACAATCCACATAGGTCGATCCTACAACTGCACTTAGGGGGGCTAGGGGTTAACACTTGTGGGAGGTCTAATCATCAAGGCTAACATAGAGGATTGGTAGTACATAGTGCATGCACAGTGCAACTGGGACTATGTATAAGGAACGTAGTGCACGCCTACTGGACATGGTTTGGGCACGGATTGTCGGCTGGACTCACAGGCCCATGTGTCTGTAGTTCTTTTAGTTCAAACTAGGCTTTCATATATCCTAATTGGTATACCATAAATCTGACATACCTTCGATTAAATGTGGATTTTTTTTTGTTTCATTATGCTTTATCCATATTGTATTTCTCTAATAGTATTGTTGAGCTATCTCCACCATTATATCTTTACTCATCAAGTTATCCAAACATTTCTTAGTCCTCTGTATATTTTTTTAAACTCCCTCACATCCTTCTTCCTCTAGTGTATCCTTCTTCTCCTTTTTTCATTAATTTTCCTCATCACATTGTTATCTTCCTAGTCTATCCCTCTTCATACAAGTCACAAGTGATCATTACATTACCTCCAATGAATTTAACCAAGCATATTCAAGCTCACAGGGTTATTATTCTTTCTCTATACATATTCTTCTTGTTTTCTTATTCATTAAAGTTTTAAACTATAAAAACTTTATATTATTCAAGATTCCTTCTTCTCACTTTATCTCAGCTTTCTTCTTGTGGTTAAAAGTCCCATATTGCTTTCTTGATGACTTACGGTTGTATGTTTCCAATGGTGGGTCATTTTACCCATCGTTTGAAATCAATGGTGGGTCGTATTTTCCCAATGGCTGTGTTTTATTTTTTACTTTAAAAATATAGAAAAATATTCTTCATGATCCAATAGGATCTCTCTTTTATTGCTTCAATTGTAAAAAAATTTTGTGAGGTTGTTATCTCCTTATGTTATGAGAATATTCTTAAAAACTCCAACATCATCTCTCCACTCTTTGATCAGTTTCTATAAACATATCTTAATGTTTGAAATAGTTTTTAATTTATATTTATTATCTCCTAAAATTAATTCCTTAAATAATTTTTTTCATTCTATAAGTAAATTAAAAATCAGAAAGTTCAAATAATTTCTTCTATTAGAAGTAATAAAGGAAGAGAATCTTTAATATTAGAATTTGAAAATTTCTATTAAACTAATGTACTTTTTTATAATTTTTTCACCCCTATAAAACAACAAAATAATTTTTTTTTAGAGAGAAAAATAAAACTATTAAATAAATGGAAAGAAAAATTCTTAATTAATTAAACCTTGCAAAATATTTTTGGAATGAATTTGTTAACACTGGTTGTTATATCTTAAATACAGTTTACATCAGACCATTGTTAAAGAAAAATCCCTATAAACTATTTAAGAATAATAAAACCAAAATTGGATTTTATTAAAGTTTTTGGTTGTACTATATATATTTTAAATACTAAAGACAATCTAGTTAAATTTGATTCAAAGAGTGGTGAAGGTATCTTTTTAGGGTACTCTAAAAATAGTAAGACATGTAGAATATATAATAAAAAAACTACGAAAATGGAAGAATATAATCATATTAATTTTATTGAAAATAATGAAAAATAGATTAATTATTTTGTTGATAATGTTGGAGATTTTAAAGAACTCAACTTTTATGAAGTTAAACCAAAATACAATAATGCATTAGTTGAGGAGGATCCTATCTAATCTCAATATGAACCTTTAATATGGAAAACTAAAAAATTTCACTCTTTAGAAATTGTTATAGGAAGTATTGAATATCGTATTAGGACTACAAATTTTGTTTTAAATTTCTATTTTAATTCTACCTTGGTAGCTAATTTTATGCATGCTAATATTAAAAAAACTTTGAAAGATTCTAACTAGATTAATTCCATGCATGATGAACCTGACTAGTTTGATAGAAATAAATTATAGAATCTAGTTAAATTACCTAAATATAAAATGACTATAAAAACCAAATTGTTTTTTGAAAAAAAAAATAGGAGTTAGGTAATACAGTTAGAATTAAAGAAATATTAGTTTCCCAATGTTATCTTCAATAAGTGTCAATTAATTTTGAAGATTCATTGGAATTTTTTTCCAAATTAGAAGTCATTCACATTTTATTATGTTTTTCAAGTTTTAAATTTTTAAAAAAAAAATTAAATGGATAAAAAAGTGACTTTTTAAATATTGTAATTTTAGAATAGGTTTATGTTAAACAACCACCTAGTTTTTAAAATAATGAATTTCTAAATCATGTTTCGAATTATCTATAACTTTATGTGGTCATAAGCAATCTACTCAAGCTTTGTATGAAATACTAACTCTGTTTTTAATTCAAAATTATTTTTTAATGGTTAGTTTGATCTAACCATATTTATAAAAAGAGTTTCAAATGACATACTGATTATACGAATTTATGTTGACAATATTATTTTTGTTTCTACATAGAAAATTTTTATTAATGAGTTTTCAAAAGTAATGAAAAATAAATTTGATATGAACCTAATGGGAAATTAATGTTTTTCCTTGGTTTATAAATTAATAAAATAAAATATTGTATTTTATTAAATATAGCTCATTATACTACTAAAAAATAGGCCTTTAACTGTTCTAGAATAAGATTTTATCATCACTAAAAAAGTGTTGACAATCAGAGCACAGCTAAAAGCCCAAAACTTTTATCATCGTTAAAAATAATTTTTAAAAGGGACCTTTAACATGATATTAAAGGGCCATTTTAAATCTCTTTTCTTAACACTATTAAAGGGGGACTTTAACATCTCTTTTTTAGCACTGATAAATGCAGCATTGTTAAAGGGGTAAAATTATATTTTTTTCAATGCCCTTTATCATCACTTGCACAACCCCTTTAAAAGTGATCCACCCTCTCATTATCAGCACTTTTCATCCCATAATCATTTATCAACACTTTGAGAATTTCAATCCTTATGTGTACCTTCTTGGATTCAAACTTTTCACCTGTCCTTCGAAGATGGAATGCCTTTACTACTAGACCATGTTTTTTGTTTTTTGTTTAATGATATTTCTATTTATTTGTATATTTTTACATATATTTATATAATTATTTTAAAATAAATTGATAAAATATTTGTGTGTGTGGGATATATATATATACTTATATTTAATTAAATATATTATATATTATATTCATTTATATATACTATAATATAATATAAATATATATCACTTTATTAATACACACATTTGTATATGTATATATAATGTAAAAATGGTTAGATACTTTTTAAAATACAATTTTAGAATATGTATTTATTTACATATATTAGAATATACATTTTTACATAAATATTCTGATATATGTATTTATATGAGTTATTTATTATAAGTAAATGTAAGAAAACATGAATATATTTAATTATGAATAAAATCACATTGAAAAATGATAAAATTTAAAAACCATAATATCATTATGAAGGTAATACCTGGGAATAAATTCTTTCACCACTAAGAAAAAGGTAATAATACCCCCTTAAAATAGGTTTGAAATCCATTTAATGTTAAAAAAAATCGGGATACCCCGACTAAAAACACAATTTTGGAGGACTTCTGGGCATTTTTGGCCTCCAAAAATGAGACTGAGTTTTAAATTTATCAAAAAGGGTGTATATCTCATTGAATTCTTCAATTTAATATTTGGTAGATCTCAAATGTATGTCTAGGTCAAAAGTTATGGTTGTTTGAAATTTGAGTGGCATTTTCAACTTATTTTAGTTATTTTTTTGATTTTTTTATTTTTTATCTTAAAATTGTTCTTAAATGACTATTACTTGGTAATAATAATCAAATTATTAATTAAAAATATTTATTTAATTATTTTATAATCTATTTTCCCAAAAATATCTTATATATTAAGTGTAAATACCTATTTAACTTATCTAAAACATATTTTAAAAAATATATATTATATTTATATCAATAAAAATATATTCTAATATTAAAATATTATTCATAATGAAATATAATTTTTTGAAGTTTACCTTTATCATCACTACTAAAAAATCACTAATAAAGGTGGGTCTTTATCATCACTTCTAAAAAAGCGCAGATAAAGACCCTACCCCCCCCCCCATTAACAGTGCTTTTTTATAAGTTGTGTTAAAAGCACCCATTTATCATCGCTTGTAAAAAATGATGATAAAGGTCCCCCTTTTAACTGTGATTTTTTTAGTGTTGTTAAATACCCCCCCCCCCCACACACACACCTTTAACAGCGCTAAAAAAACATTGTTAGGGACCCCTTTTAACGGTGTTTTTTTAGCTCTGACAGAGGGGTCTTTAACAGCATTTTTATCTAGCTCTATTAAATACCTAGAACTGAATAAACCCATTTTTCTAGTAGTGTTATGATAAATGATTTTTAAAAAAAATATCTTGATTGTTGTAAAACTACGAGAACCCCTACGAGCACAAATTCTAAACTAGGTACAAATGAATCAAGAAATTATATTAGTGATAAGTTTTATAGAGGGTACTGTTTGTACTGTGCTATTATATTCTAATGAAATTTTCTTTAATTTATTATCTTACTCTAATTTTTACATTGGAGGTTTTAGAATTGATCAGAAAAGAGCATCAGGTATGTGTCACTTTTTAAGAGAAATTATAATATCATGGATATCTAAGAAACAACTATCAGTATCACTATCAATAGCTGAGGTTGAATATATTTTTTCTACTAGTTATTGTTCATATATTTTTTATATAAAACAAACATTATTTGACTGTAATATTACTTTTGATAAAATTCTTATTTACTGTGATAACTCAAGTTCTATTTCAATTTATCAAAACACTCTTTAATACTCTATAACTAAACACGTTGACATTATATTTCATTTTATTAGGGATCGTGTAAATAAATGTGATATATTCTTGGAATTGTTTCCAACTAAGAAACAATTAGCTTACATTTTCACAAAACCATTCGATTTGGATAAATTTGAAAAGATGAAATTTGAATTGGCTATGTTAGAATCTTAAAATATGTTTCATTATTAGTTTATACTCTACATAAATGATAATTATATGATAATATTTAAAAATGATTTGTTAAACTATAACACTAACTCAATTTGACTTTATTTTATTTTTTTATCTTTTTATCTACTCCCATGATAATATTTTACTCTCTTACATTTAAGAATTTTATTTTGATTAAAAATGGAAATTGGTTTAAATATTAAATTCTGCAGTACTTTTTGATAAATTTCAAAAATTGGGAGAATTTTTTTGAATATTTAATTTTCTTTTAGGTTTTTTTAAAATTTTAATAAATGTTATGTTTTTTAATTTACAAAAAGGGGAATATTTTTTGTAATTGGATACTGACACTTTTATATCTTTTGTTGTTTTGATAAATTACTCTCACATCATATTTAATTAAATTAAATATTGCATCAAAAATATTATTTCCAATTGATATGTTTTAATAATTTATTTTTATCATTAGTTGTTTTCTACTTTATATACTTTTTTCTGATTTTTTTTTGTTAAGCGTGTAAAAAAATATGGAACTTCGTACAATCCACTTTGGTCGATCCTACAACCACACTTAGTGGGACCTATGGATCAACTAGTGTGGGAGTTCAAGCCCTCTTTTTCCTCACAGAGGATGGACCATGCATAGTGCATGCTCAATAAAATTGGGACAATGTATAAGGCCCATAGTGCATTCCTGCTAGCGCATGGTTTAGGCATGGGTCACCCACTAGACCCATAGGCTTATGTGTCTATTGTGTTTATAATTATAATTGATCTTCCATTCATCCTAATTTACTTATTGTGTGGTCAAAATACCTTCGATTCAATGTGGTATTTAGTATTTTCATTATTTTTTATCAATATTTTATTTCTCTAACAGTATAGGTGACTTATCTCTTCTATTAGATCCTTACAGATCAAGTTGATTGGTCCTTTCATCCTCCCGTGAGTATATTTTTTGAACTCCCATGCATTCTTCTTCCTATCATTCATCCCTATTCTCCTTCTATTTGCATTGTTCCTTATAAAATAGTCATCTTCTTAGATCATCCTTCTTTATCCAATTCGTAGGTGCACATTACCTCCTATGAATTTAACCGAGCTTCTTTGAGATCACAGGGTTACTATTCTTTGTCTCTTCATCTTCTTATGGTTTTCTTATTCTTTCAAGTTTTAAACTGTAAACAATTCATCTTATTTATGCTTCCCTCTTTCACTTCATATCATCTCACATTGAGTGGTTTGAAGTTCCCTATTGGTTTCTTGATGGGTTATAGTTGGATGTTTCCAAGAGTGGTTTATTTTACCCACATTTGGATATCAATTTTGTGTCATATTTGTCCACTAGTTGTGTTTTATTTTCTACTATTCAAAGTTTTAAGGATCTTCTTAAACATCCAATAGGGTCTCTCCTTTATTCCTTTAGGTGTAATAGTTTTTTTTTGTTTTTGGTTGTAATATCTTTGTGATGGAAGAATCTTCTTCAAAGATACAGTGGAAGCTCTTCACTCATTGATTAGTTGTTATATAAATTTCTTAATTTTTTAAGTAGTTTTTATTTTTTTCTTATTTTTATTGAAATTGTATTCATCTGTTATCATCTTATTATTTAATTCGATTTTTTAGAAATATTTTTCAATGTGTCATTATTAGACACTTCCAACAGTCGGTCATGAGTCACCATTAGAACCCAATGGTGATTCAATAATTATCATTACACATCCATTAGTAGGTAATTTTTTATTCTTCTCATAAAGTCATTTATTTCTAATATGCATGGAATTAATTTTTTCTTTGATTAATTATTTTTATTTTTGTTTAAAATTTCAATTGTAAGTCATGCTCTATTTTTCAACCATTAGACATTTCCAATGATAGGTCAGGAGCCACTGCTCTTTGTTCCAACGGTGGGTCAATGAACCACCATTAGTTAACAATTTATGTTTCTAAAATTTTATTTATTATTTCAATTATTATTTTTTAAATAATTCTTTTATTTGATTTTTTATTATTTTATGTTGAAATATATTTTTAATGTATGCAAAAATAATTATATCATTATTTTATGAACTTTTTATTCATGAATATTATAGTTCATTCCATGCTCTATTTTTCTATAATTTTTTATGAATTTATAATCTAACAAGTGTCATAAAGATATTGTTGATGTAAACACTCCTTGTATATTTTGATTTAATGAATTGTTAAATATCTTCAAGGATAAATAACATATACCAGTGTAGATAATATATAGATACATGATGAGACAGTTTATGCTGCTCTGAATTAATCAAAAAACTTCTTCAACTTTGGTTATTTGGTTTTGATCACTAAAGATATTCATCGCTTTCATCTTCCACTACTGAAGTGATCAAGGAACTCGAGATGTGATAAATTTCTACATCATCTATTCAGCTTTAGTTTTATTAGTTTATGTTATTCATCCATTGTAATTATTCCTACCATTTATTTTTCCCTCTAGAGTTTGGTTTAAGATTTTTTTTATCCAAAATTTGTCACATTGGGTTATTCTTTTCATCTAAAAGGAAGGTAGGATTGTTCCTCCCAAACCAAAGGAAGGTAGGTTTTGAATCCTTTAAAAGTCAGGGGTTATACGACCCATGTGTGAAAAATATACATTTTATCTGTATGTAATTGGGTTATCACTACCTTTCAAAAGTGTGGATCTAGTTAATACCAGTCTCCTCATAGAGTAGAAGATATTTAGAATAGGACTAGGGTTTTGGTGATCCAAACCTCTATAAGAACATCATGTGTTATTTTTTTTGATTTTAGATTCATTTTAAACACTGTTTTAACTATGATATAATAAATTTTGTTTTAATAACTCAAAACAAACTATTCACACCCACCCCCTCTAGTCATTACTTTCATACCAAGGGACTTAACACTTATATACCATTTTGTAATGACTTGTGATTCCCAATCCCTTATGGTTGTGTCATATAGACATATTCTTGAATTTTACCATTATAGAATGTTGTTTCCACATCTAAATCTCATATATTATAATGTTCGAAGTAGTTTTAACTTGTTTTAATTATTTTATTAAACATTTATTCATTTTTTATCTTATACTTATTCCATTATATTTTTTGGAAATATTTTTTAGTATGCCATAGTTTTACATCCAATGGTAGGTAATTTTATGTTCTTATCCTAAATCCACTTATTACTAAGATTTGTGGAATTACTTTTTTTAATAATTATTTTTATTTTTTCTTAAAATTGCAATGGTAGTTCATTCACTATTTTACCACCATTAGACATTTCCAATGGTAGTTCATGAGTCACTGCTCTTTGTTCCAATGGTAGGTTAATGACCCACAATTACTTAAAAATTTTTGTTTCTAAAATTTTATTTCTTATTTCAATTGTTTTTGTTAAAAAAATTGTTAAAAGTATTACTATTTTATGTTGAAATATATTTTTAGGTTATGTAAAAAATAATTGCATCATTATTTTATGAACAATTTATTCATAAAGATTGTAGTTCATTACATACTTTGTTTTTATAAAATTTATTTATGTATAATCTAAATGATTATACTTTAATTCAATTATTTTATTATTATAAATTAATTACAATTGTTATAATTAAATTTTATATTATTATATATAAATATTTCATGAAGAAACCTAAATTCTGATTTTAATTTTATGTTATTAGATGAGGCTATAAAAAACTATAGGTAATGGGTATTTATTTCTATTTTTATGCACTAATAAGTGTCATGTAGATATTGGTTATGTACACGGTCCTCATATATTTTGAATTAAGCATTCGGAAAACCTATTTAGGTTAAATAACATATTCTAGTACAGATCATATATGGATACATGATGAAACAATTTATATTGCTCTGAATTAATCAAGAAACTTCTTCAACGTCTATTATTTTTCTATGATCATTGAAGATCTTCATCACTTTCATCTTCCACCACTGAAGTGATCAAAGAACTTGAGATGCACCGAATTTCTACATCATCTACTCATATTTTTTTTATTTGTTTCTGTTATTTCTCTTTTATAATTATTCCTACCATATTTTTGTCTACTAGGGTTTGGTTTAATATTTTATTATCCAAAATCTTTAATATTCGGTTATTCATCCCATCTAAAGGGAAGGTTGATTTTCTCCTCCCAAACAAAAGGAAGGTAGATTGTGACTTCTTCAATAGTCATGGGTTATATGAATAGGTGTGAAAAATATACCTTTCATCTTTATATAATTGGGTTTTCACTACCTTTCAAAATTCATGATCTAGTTAATACTAGTATCCTCACAGATTAAAGTATATTTATGAGAGGACTAGGATGTTAGTGATCCAATCCTCTATAAAAACATTATGTGTTATCTATTTTTATTTCTACTGATTTTTAAACACTATTTAAACACTAATATAAAAACATTTGTTTTAATAATTTAAAAATAACTATTCATCTCCCCTATTCACTACTACTATACCAAGGGACATAACACTTACATACCCTTTTGTCATTACATGTAGTCACAAACCCTTCAGGTTGTGTCGTATAGAAATCTTTCTGAAGGTTCCCAATAAGGAATGTTGTTTTTACATCCATATTTAAAATATCATAATCATGTCATGTTTTTATAGAAAGTATAAATTTGATGGATTTAAGCAAGGAAACTGGGAAAATTGTTTCATCATAGTCAATTCCTTAATGTTGTTCAAACCTATTAACGAATATTCTTGTTTTTTAGGTACTAACTTTACCTTTCATGTCCAGTTTTCTATTGAATACCCATTTTCACTGAATGGTATTTATATCAATAAGTGGATTGAATAAAACCCAAACATGGTTCTGATACATGTAATTCATCTTATAATTCATTCCTTCTTACTATCTTGTAGCTTCTGAGCTCCCAACTACCTTATTATAATATATAGGTTCATCGTTGTCCAACTTTAATGAGTCACCATCCTTAGTGACTAAAAACCTATTACATACTAGTTGTCTAACCTATTCATTACTCTTATGTAGTACTTGTTCCCTAAGAACATTTTCTTCCATTTAGATTATTTAATGTTTTTCCTTTTCAAATCTTGTTATCTTTAGCTTCAACTTCATTAAAGTAGATTTTGTTCTCACTATATTTATTGAGTATTTTGTTCCTCTAAAGGAATATAAACTTTTGAGAAACTATAATTTTTTTCTAAGGGATAATATAGGTCATAACCCTTTGTTTCTTTAGGGTGACCTAAAATGATACACATCATTCCCTAGGGTGCCAATTTGTTGCCTAAAGTGGCCTTAACAAATGCATCAAAACCCCATACATGGATGTTTGAAAAAACAGACTTATGTACATACATTAACTATTATGATAGGTCATCATTATCTTTATCTAGAACTCAGTTTATTCTATATTCCACAGTCTATAATGAATATCCCCAAAAGTATAATGGAATATTAGCATGATTCATCATTGACCTCACCATGTCCTAGAAGGTGAAACACCTCCTTTCACTTACATCATTCCACAGTGGTGTATAAAGAGTGATTTGGGATACAATCTCACATTCCCATAAAATTTTGATAAAATCCTCGGTTAGATATTCTCATCCCCAATATAATCAAAGCTTCTTTATCTTCTTTAGAAGCTGATTCTCTACTTCATTCTCAAATTCATTTAATTTTTCTATGGATTCTACTGGTACCTCATTGAGTAGATGAAACCATATCTAATCAAGTCATTAGTAAAAGTAACGGAATATGAGAATACACATTTAGATTCTTCTATAAATAGTCTACACAGATCAAGGAATACCAATTCTATAAGATCTGTAAACCTTTCACTTGTACCAATAAAAGGTTGTTTTTTCATATTTCCATGTAAATTAGAGAGACATATATCAAGTGGTTTTAGATCAGAATATTCTATATACCCTTCTTGATTGATCTTTTTTAAGTGCTTCTAGTTTACATACACAACTGATTGTTAAATGATTCATGTTAACTTAGTTCATTATCAACTTCAAACACTTGGTTTTTATAATCTGATACATAAGGATAATTATTAAACCATGTTATACAATAAAAATGTTATCTTTATAAAAATATTTTTCATTTTTTATTTACTTGAAAACAAAACCATTCATATCATGATAAAAAATTATTATAATGTTCTTAGTAAAACTTGTCACATTATAAAAATTATCTAAAACCAATATAAGTTATGTTGGTAACATGAGGTGGTAGACTCCAATAGACATGGAAGCCCGTCGAGCTCTATTGGAACATCATAGATCCACCTATCCTCTATAAACATCCATGCATATAATTGGTTCCTATATTTCATTACAAAAGTGAAAATCACAATAAGTATATAATACCCAACTATTATATAAGGATAAGTTTCACTCGATAAAAAATGTACCTGAATCTTCTCCTTCCTTATTCTGGGTACAGTTCTTCTTCGAGTTCATAAGATTGCTATAGGAAAAAAATATTGTTTTTATTCTTTTTCCTGCCTTTGGATATTATTCTTATTAGAAGGTCACTCCTCATAATCCTTTGAATCGGAGTGATTTTTTATCCCTTTTCATTTCACTTACCATTATTCACTATAAGGATTTCATATTTTTTACACCCCATGTCCTTATAAACATAGAGAATATAAATGAGGATTTCTGTAAAAGAATCCTCAATACTTTTCATATTATAATTAACAGTAAAACTAGAGAAGTTGTAGGGTAGTGAGAATAAAATGATATCTATGTGAAACTCATTGAGTATCATAAATCCCAAGATGTTCAGGTCCTTTATATTGTCTATCATATTAACCACACGATACCCAAATAGTGTCAACTCTCTAATATTTCACATGAATACTGCCTTGGAGATCTCAAATCTCTCTTGTATCACTTTCTCATGATAAATAACTTAGAGATAATATACTACACTAAACATATGAGTTCTTTCATGAAGTTTCTAAATCTCACTATACATAGCCAATATAATCAATCATTACAAATCTACTATATTTTCCATGTGTTTTCCATAGAGAGATAATTCCTTCTCACTTGCCTCTTTTTCTTGTGGCTTGGAAACTAGGGATCCTAGCACACACCATTTCATCTCTTGGTATAGTAGAATATGCAATCATCTGTACCATTCCTAGAAATTAGTGATAGTGAGAATGTTTTCCTTCTTGAGGAAAGATCACAATGATGATTTCAATAATGTGTGATTTGAAATTTCTATAATAAATTGTTTATATTTTAGTAAATTCTTTTTTTACTAGAAGTGTGATTTAATAAATTTATTTATTAGTCCCCCAGTATCTTATCAAGTCCTCATAACACTCACCATCATACATGGATTATCCTATAACAAGTATAATCTTGTGTAAAGAATCTACATTTCCCTTCGCATAACCCTAATAAGGGTTTTCCAAGATAATTGAAGGTATTTAGGTAGGAAATTATTTTCCAAATACTAACTTATAACTCCTTACTCCATTGAGTGGACTTCCTAATCCCAAAATACTCGATGAATTTCTTCAACATTTTCCTTCATTTTTACACCAATCGTAGAAATGGGTAGAACAACATGATATACATTTGGTTAAGTCAACCCAAAACATTATTTAGAACTCAGTATTATTTTAAATCACCCCCAAAAAGGGTTGGTTAATCACTTTAAAACTATTGGTTCAATACTAAATCAACTAATAAAAGGATATACTCACTAAATATTTTATTTTAGGTATTTTTTATTTTATATTATGTGTAAAATGAACACATTTTATTAAACCACATGCCATTTAATGTTAAGAATATCTCACTTAAGTGATTAACCATGTTCAGATAAAATTTATACAAAATTTATTTTATTTAATTCTATATTTCATGATTTTTAATTTAGTTATTTAATGTCATCAACATACATTAAAAATAAATAATTAACCATGAAACTGAAATAAATAAATAGAGTGGTATGACCGCGATCATTAACAAATAGACGGCTTACCTAGTTTATGATAAACCAAATGTAGACCCTAGGGGGATATCAACCTTAGGCCTATTCTTATCTCAGGATGTAGCATTCCACCTACTCACCTAAGTATATAATTGATTGGTTTCACATTAACTCTGAACTTGAACTACCTATACTTAGCTGGGAACTCCATTCATTACATATGTATTTACGCACACATTGGTGAGAGGAACCCCAAGGATGGGTTAAAGGTGGTTTCATAAAATAAATCATAGACCTATAGGCCAATAAAAAATAATGAGGAGGCGGTGACACATAAGCCATTATTTTAATTTAATAATAATAGTTACAAAAACCATGAAATGAATTAAATTAAAAGTAACCAACAATACATAGGTCGATCTAGGATCATGTCATCCAAAACATGTAATGAACATAAATTTACACAAAAACAATTATTTATTTAAAATAATTCTTTATATTATAATAAAGTGTTGTAATGACCTGATCTAAACCCCTGGGTCCATGACAGAGATTTACATGACCTCATGCATTCCTCCACATATACAAGAGGCTAATAACTAACAATGAGGGTATAAAATACAAAAGTGGATATAATATACCCTGATTATCATATCCATTCACTAATAATAAAAATAAAATATAAAAACTTAGAGTAAAAAATTAGAATTAAGTAATATCAAAAGGAACACATGTCATACAAAAAATAATAAACGGGCTCCTTGTGTAGTTGGACAAACCAGAGTAATAGTGTAAGTAGATAAATTAATAAATAAATCTATTCCTTAGTCTTCTATATTCCATATTGGTACCACTAAAACTTCATTTTCCTCAACTCAACTATCCACCATGGTCCCCTTTCCCTGTCCTAAGTCCCTATACATGAAATCTGCATGTGCACCGGGTTTCTTGTGAAAGGATTGAGTAATAAACTCATTAGGAAACCACCAATTCATCATTAACATAATTTTACATAACATATAATAGTTTATTACATTTCATAAGGTAAATGCTCAAATATAAATTCAAACACACAAGTGTTGAGTTATTTTGTACTCACCAAGCCACCATGAAACCGGGACCACCTGCTTTAGTATGATGATGATGATAATTTCAAGTCTTTCACCAAACATCTACAATGTAACAAACCCCACACTAATGAGGGTAATTATTAATAATGTTTCATTCCTCACCCTAATGGTGGTTGTTATTCTATGACGATGGTAAGTCCCACCTTACAAGTTTAACGTAACTAGATAAAACATTACCCCTTCATGGAATTCTCCCATTTTAGATTGTATCCACTGGAATCACATTTATCATGAATATTCTAATCCTACATCAATAAAAAAAAGTCCATGATCTGACCCATACCATGAAAACTATCATAGACTGTAGCCATTGTCATGTAATCATGCTTCCCTTCTAAGGGGTTGTTAAAATGAAACTATGAAACCCGTTCATCCTGATACCTGAAGAAATATTTCACAGGATATGAAATACCGTAACAAATACATATCATAGAAATTAAAAACAATTAAAATTAAGATTTTTTCTCAAGAGGCTATACACAATTCATATAATCACAAACAAGAAAGGTCTTAAGGACACTCACACACATATATGAAAAAACATAACAAGAAGGGGTTATCAAACATAAAAAAAACATTTCATGAAAATTTCATATAAAAGTAATTTTATGGTATGAAACTTAATACCTAAATGGTTTTTATCAATAACTCTAAGGATCATAGAGGATCAAAGTCTAAACAAGTCACACACCCATAGAGAATGAGATCACAAATCAAGGATACCTAACTCATGTTTTGGTTTGTTAAGGAAGTGGTTTAGAATGGATACTCACTACTATTTCAAGTAAAGAGGTGTGGTTATAGAATAACATACCTTAAAGAGTATTTCAATGGATCCAATTATAATTAATGTCAAATGAGGAGTCATCAAATCACTAGATTCGTTGTTGATTCAACAAGAAATCCTAAATTCCTCATCAATTCTAGAAGAAAGGCTCAGGTCTAGCAAGAAATATTTAATCCATCATCAATCCAAAAATATATATATATATATATATATGATATTAAATAATAAATACAATCTCATGAAAATCATTCTAAAGAAACAATCCTAGAGACATGCGCCATTCTTGATAATCATGTCTCCGTTCAAGGGGTTGTCATTAACACGTTGATACCTCCACCAATATACCAAAAAATTATCAAAAGATTAAGTTAATTCCACTTATATTCCATTAAGAAGAGGTATAGGAAAACTATACATAAACACTTACCCATGGAGCATTTGTATTCATTGGTAAATCTTAATTTTATCAAAAAAATGAAGTCAACTCACTAGATATGCCACTAATATATGAAGAAAGGAGGAAAGAATCATTGTATCTTCGTATAATTAAAAGATACATTATATATCCACGCTAATATCTCAATAAGGATAAATAATATGGAGTATATTTAAGAAAAACTCACTCTTCTTAAGTCACTATATCAGTCAAAGCTTAGAATGGCAATGGGAGAATAATGGGAGATTCTTGATATAAGGGGAGTGGTCTAAAATTTAGAATATGTGAAATAGGGTCATAATTGGGTATTAAGGTGGTCAAAAATGAGTGGTATTAAAACCCCTTGGGGTTAATTAATTAAACCCTGAAACTGGTCGCACTGGATACCTGGTGGGACTTACTAATAATCTAGTGGCACCCTATTAGCTAGCCAATGTGTTCAAAAGAACCCCATAGGCCTACTAGAACCCCACTGAAAGGTTGGTGGACTCCACCAGCTATATTTTGACATCCTTCCAATCATTTCCTATCTTATACCTTCTTCAACTCTTCCACCTTCAAAACCTATACACTTAGTTAGTTAAACCTTCCCCCTAAAAATCCCATATCAAAGACAGAACAAAATAGAAATGAGAAATTTATAAACTAAAAATATCTCATACATCAAAATAAAGTGGTAATTTTAGAATTCTACACCCCTAATGTGTTATCATCCCTAATAAGTACCTTCAATGGTTCTTGTCAAAACACTTGGTCCATTGTTCCAAAACATCATTCTCCCACTCTTATGACTCCTCTTGGATCTATCTATAACACCATAAAATCTAAATGAGTGGTACCATATTCCCTCGAAGTACTTTCTTTCTTTGATATAAAATTTACATCAGGAAATCAATGTATAATGTGACAAGCCCCATATTAACATCCTTATAGTTGATGACATGCATAGGATTGGTCATGTACCTCTAGAGCTCATACACATGAAATATGTTGTTCATACCTCAATAGTATCTAGATGGTACGCTATTATCCCAACCTACTAGATGATATTAAAAGATCCAACATAGAGTGGTGCTATTTTCCCCTACATCCTTAAATTTTAGTGACTTAACTGAGGATCCACTCAGAAACACCCAGTCACCTACAAAGAACTCCAAAGGTCTCTTCTTTCAGTTAGAATAATACTTCTACCTAATATGATCTATGATTAGCCTATTTTGAATAAGTTGTATGTGATTAGTGATCTTTTGTAAACTTTTGGTCTCCATAATTTTTTCCTCACCAACCTCATGCCATCAAAGTGGAGAATTAAATAACCTTTCATAAAGAACCTAATAAGGTTCCATTAGAATAAAATTCTAGTAACTATTTTTGTATGAAAACTCAACCAGGTCTAGATGATCCTCTAAAGATCCACCTAAGTAAATAATTCAAGATTGGTGCATATACTCTAATATCTGAATTGTCTACTCTGACTATCTATCAATCTAAGGATGGTATTCTATACTCAATCTCAGAATATTCTCTAAATACTTCTATAATCCCTACCAAAAACATGATATAAAATTTTCATCTATAATAGATACAATTCTCAAGGGAACTCCATGTAAGAGAAATATCTCATGGATATAAATATTTTACATCTTTTCTATTGATTGAGGCTCATTGATTGGTAATAAATTTTTAAATTTCATTATCCAAATAAAAATCACCCAGAAAGTTTCATGGATCCTCAAGGTCCTTGTTAAATCCATCAAAAAGTTCATAATGATGTCCTCCCACATCCACATGGGAATAAAAAGTGGTTGTAGAAAACCACTAGGATGTTGGTGCTTGGACTTTATCCTCTAGAAGTTATGGTGTTAGGAAACGAATCCACCAATGTCCCTCTTCATCCCTTTCCACTAGAACTACCACCTAAAGTTTTGCTACATATTTGTTTCACCAGGATGTAGCTCCCACCTAGAGGTATGTAAGTCTCTCATCATATCTTCCCTAATGGAAGTCAATAATAAAAATAACCCATGTACAAGGATCATATAATCACCATCCACAACCACCTTGGTATTGGTTCTCCATAAACTAGCATTTCCTACATCATAGCACACTCTAGGACAATCCCTTATCCATAATTTTAGTATTTCACTAAAGAATATGTGGCCACCAATGGATTTCATTACATCGATCCTTGGTCCTTGGAAGCATCCATCGTTGAATCAGTTGACATGATAATCAGTCACCAATGTTCCTTTGAAATACATTCACCAAACTCATTAGCTACATGCATATTATAGCTAAGAGCATATGTAATTTATTTACCCTTAATTGGGGAATATTCTATCTCAAAGTCAAACATATTTCGATACTTTACCCAACACCTCTTCCACAAACTGAGGTCCTACTATGTGAAGATATAGAGAAGGATCTTGTGGTTTGTGTAGAAAAGAAACCTATCACCGAAGAGATAATGTCTCCAACACTTAAAATAATGGACCATAGATTCTAGATTAAATTCATGGGTAGGATAGTTCCACTCAATGGGTCAAAACTGATGAGACCCATAAAATATAACCCATTTCCTCTACATTAGTACTACTCCTAAACAAACACTTGATGCATCACAATAAACGGCATAACCAATACATGGATAAAAAAGGATAAACACTATACTTTTGTTCAATCTCATATTTATCTCAATCAATTACTCTTTACATTTTTTCAACCACTAAAACGTTACTCCCTTCTTCTTTAGTGTAGTCATGGGTGCTGATAATCAATAAAAATCTTGGATAAAACATCATTAGTATCCTATAAACCTAGAAATCTATTGATCTGGAAGACACTCTATGGATATGTCTAGGACATCACTACCTCAAACTTATATGGGTACATGGATATAATTGTCTCAAACACCACTTTTCTCAATAATTTTACTTTCTGAATCCAAAAGTTTCACCTTCATATCTTGGCATAAATTTGATGTACTCAAAGTGTACCTAGGACTATATTGAGATGTCTTCCATGATGCCCTGAGGTGAATGAGTGGATGAGGATGTACTCAATAAACACAATGAAAAATGAGTTAATATATGGGTGTAAGAAATTTTTTATTAGATCCATAAACTATATCGGTTCATTCATCAGTCCAAATTTTATCATCAAGTACTCATTTTTACCATACATGTTCTAAAACACCATCTTCATAATTTCCTCCTTTATAACCTATAAATGGTGATAACCCAATCAGATATCAATATTGGAGAACAACCAAGCTCCAAAAAATTGATCAAAGTGATCATAAATCTAAGGTAAAGGATATTTATTCTTCACCATTAATTACTCCAACTTTTGATAATCTATGCATACTCAAAGACTACTATCTACCTTATTGGTGAACAAAATAGGGGCACCCCTTCTCAAAGTGAAGGTCCTTGAGAAGTTCCTATATCTATGTCATCAGGTAAAATCCCCTAACCTACCATATAATCTCTATTCAGAGGATTATCACAAAATTTTGTGCCATTTTCACCTCATTATAAGCCAACATAGTAGAAAAATGAATTAACTTTGTAAATTGAGTATAATATGAAGATACATTCATAGAACTCTATTACAACTCCAATAACACTGGGTCATGTTCCAACTTCATCATGTCAAGAACATTTTACCAAATAAATAGCTCCTTGAAGCTTTATTAAGTAAGGCTATTTCATCTTCCTGCTTGAATCTTGGAAATACACCATCTCCCAATAGGTCCTTGGAACATTAAGGTCACCAGAATCACTCAATCATCCTCAAGAGTCAGGACCAACATGAAAATTCTCACAATAAGAAATTCCTCTATATACTATAGTCCATAGGTATGCTGAAAATTCATAGGATACTAGATCTAGAATTCTTGAGAATTATCGGTCATGGACTTTTAGATTTTTCTTCCTTGAACTAGAATAATATGAATGATTACTAGTTGTACTAGCTTTGAAGACAAAATCACCAGTGCTAGTATAGGTGCATGTTGGGGTAAATCCTCCAGAAACACTAGTAGTGGAACAAGTGAAACCTAGTCTACCATAGCTGGATGTTCCATAAAACATCCCCATGGTGGAATTTTTGAAATTATGGAATAATATTTTAAACATTTAAATCTATTTTTTCAAGATAAATTCTAACCAGTCTAGGGGACCGCACAAAGGTTCTCAAAAGAGGTTGTCCATAACCCAATGTATATCCCTCCTAGAACTAACCAAGGTCTATTATACCTAAACATTAGTCATAATCACACACATATATATATATATATATGCATAACATAATAAAAGGCTCATTTTCATCTAATTAATTCCAATTGGTATATCACAAAAACATAGAAAATAAATATATCACTCAACTAATAATAAAATTTTATCTTGAATAGAAATCATAATCAAGGAATTAAATTAAATAACTATTATTAAGTACACAAGAGTTGTTTATATATATATATATATATATCATGTTATCCTAAATGCCTAGTCATGATTCATGAAAGCACCTGAAATGTCATAAAATATTAATAGTAATCCTGTTAATGGTAACATGGTGGTCTGTTACACAAGATTTGTCCAAGAACATGGAAAATCTCATTCCCAAATCCCACATAGTCTATTTCCTTTCTATTATATACCAGGTTTTTCAAAAATAGAAGAAGAAAATTGTACTGTAATACCATTTTTTAGCACCCCAACTGAAACCACTGGGTTTGAGCTGGAGAGTCACATGACCTTATATGAACCTCCTCATACGTAAGAGGTTTTCAACTAATAGCAAGGGTCAAAATGACATTAATGTGGAGAATATACCCCTAGTTTCATTTCCTCCCACCAATAATATAAATAAAATATATCAACTCAAAGTAAAAAAATTGGATTAAAATAAAATCAAATATTACACATTTCATATAAATACTAATAAACAAGCTCCTAGTGTGGAAATTCAAGTTATTGTATGCTAACCAAGCCACCATAAGCCCCGGCCCCACCTAATTTGGCACAATGTTTATAAGAAATTAAAATATGTCACCACAAGTATCCAATGATACATTCCCTTCCATGAAGTTGGTTATTATTATTAATGATTCACACCCTTCCCTAACGGTGGTCTTTATCCTCAAATGATGAAAAATACTACCTAACATGTCTAACATAAATGGATAACACATCACCTCTGCATGGAATTATCCCATTTCACCTTATAATTGATGAACTCTCGTTTCCCATGCATGGTATACTTATATGTTAGAAAACAAGTCCATGATCTGAACCATACCACCAAATAATTCATGGACTGTAACCAGCATCATGTCATCATGCTCCCCTTCCAAGGGGTTATAAAGAGAAAACTGCACAACCTGATCATCCTGATACCTAAATCAAGGTTCTATTAGATAATAAAGACCAAACGTCATATGTATCATAATAACGAATAATAATTCATATCAATTATATTTTTTAAGAGGCTACACACAATTAATATGATCATAAATAAGCAAAGTCTATGGGCTACTCATACACCCACAAGAAAATACATAACAAGAATGTGTTATAAATCATAAATAAACATGTAATTAAAATGTATTATATAATTCCATTTATGGTAAAAAACTTACTATATCAAGGTTATTTTAGAATAACTCCAAGGTTCATCATGTATCAAAGGCCGTACAAGTCTCTCAACCATGAAGAACGAGCTAACATGTCAAGGATTTCTAACTCGGGTTTTGTTTTGTTAAAAAAGAGGTTTAGAATTGAGAATCAAGCATATTTTAGGTCAATAAATGTGGTTCTATAATCACATACCTTAACTAGTGTTCCAATAGATACAATTTCAAGGTATGTCGAAGGTGGAGAAATCAAATCATTGGATCCATTTTTTATTCAAGAATAGATCATGAATTCCTCATAGATTTTAGAAGATATACTTAGGTCTATCCAATGATTAGTGGCCCATAATTAACTAATCAACATAAAATAGATTTAAGATGAGATTATGTAAGAATAAGGTCTCATAATTATCATTCTAATGAAACATACTTGGAAACATACATTGTTCTTGATAATTCTATCTCTCTTCAATGGGGTTGTTATTGGCATGTTGATACCTCCACAAATATAACAAATAATCACCAATGGATTAAGTTCCTACCATAAATCTTCTATAAATAAGTTTTATTTAAAGATTATATACAAACCCTTACCTTTAGAACATTTATATTCATTGGTAAATATTTATTTTATCAAATAATGTCGTCAACTCGCTATATCCACCATTGATCTATGAAGAAAGGAATAAAGCATCATTGAATATTTATTGAATTAGTAAATCCATAATAGATCTATTCTCATCTCTTAGGAAGGATGAATAATCTATATTTCATATAAGAAAAATTCACCATTATTTGTTTCATTGGATCAGTCAAAGTTTAGGGAGGCAGGGGAGGAAGAATGGGAGTTTTGATATATGGTAGAGGTCTAAAATTTGGAATATGTGCAATAGGTTCAAAATTAGGTTTTAAATGGGGTTAAAATGATAGGTATTAAAAACACATGGAGTGCATTAATTGTACCCTTATACTAGGTGTATCGACTACCTGGTGGGCCTCATCAAAAAGATAGTGAGGTCTGCAAATCTACTAGAATCCCACTAGTTGGTGGGTTCCACCAGTAAGCCGATAAGAGCCTTCAAACCACCACACAACCTATCCCTTCACAAAATCCTCCATCTTCAAAACTCAGACCCTTATCCACTTAAAATCATCCTCTAAATATCCCATATTAGAGAAAAAAGAGATATGATAAATTTATAAACTTGAAATATATCATATATTTAAATAAAGATAGGATGTAATAAGAATTATCAAATTAATTAGTTATTTATCTTTAATGTCATTTGGAACTGTCCTTTTGATACCATCATTCTTTAATTTTAAATTTATTAAAATTGTATAAGTACACTGTATATACTTTAAGTCCATAATACATGTACATAACTACACTATGTACCATAAGCACTTAACTCATATTTTATTCCTATATGTAATTTCTTTCAACATGAAGTTTCGACTTATTACACAATGTGTAAACACACAAATAACTGATAAGGTCATGTATAGAAAACTAGCCCATGATACTATCCAAACTGACATTTTACCCAACCCACCATACACCTGAGGGGCGTCCCTAATCCCCCAAGGTAGATGAAAAGTTTCAAGGTTAACAATCATAACCACTGGGGATAGTTTCACCCTCATTAACCCTAACAAAAATAGTAGCTCTCAACCGGTAATCTCACATGAGGTTTTTAGGTGTTATACATCATTCCAAAATAAATATGTATAAACTATAAACATAGATATCCAAACATGTCATAAAAATATAGAAACAATAATAAATACTAACAAATACATTTCCAACAAATAACCTTTTAATACATGAATAAAAAACTTTAAATTGAAACTCAAAGAAAAAGAACAAGAGGCCAAAGAGGAATAAGCATAACTCAAGCCAATCGAATTAATAAAATCAAAGGACCAACCAACATCTCTATGTGACTCATGATTCACCACCATAATCATAAAAAATAACTTATTCCTAAGGAAAATGACATCAAATAAAATCTAAAATCCAACACCTAAATAATATTTTATTAGATATGAATACTACATAACCACCAATATGAGTATGTAGGGTGAGATCCAAATTCCATTAGGATACATCCATGATTCCATTTCCTTTATTTTATAAAATAAACCAAAACTCCTAGTTTGAAAATAATCTAAAAAAATATTATTTCATTTCATTTACATGGTATAAGAGTAAAATAAAATATACAACCTATATTTTATCAAATCACACCCTTTATTACACACGGCATAAATATGTTTTTGAAAAACACCTTCGATACAAAAATAATTCATATACCTTAAAAACCTCACACTTTTAAATAATTTGGTTATGCCAAACCAATCCATTTAAAACCTAACTACTAAAAATATAACCTCGCATGGTTTAAAACAATTAAAATGGAATTTATAATAAAGAATATAACTTTGAAAAAAAACTTCCCACTTTTCCTTTAAAATATTAAACACACCCTAATAAAATTTAATAAAGGAACAAAGATAAACTATAATGAAAATACAGCCATAGAAATTCATAAATAATTCTAATAAACTGATAAAATATTACTATCCAATATCAAGACTAACTCACAGGAGGATCAATACATCAAAGTAAGTCCATTGAAGATATAAGAAACACACATGCCAATAAATAATGAAAGGAATAACAAGGATACATATTATGAGGAAACACCATAGAAAATATTAAAAAATTATAAGACGCACGCATGTAAAACAATCTTCGGTAAGTTAATGGCCACACATCTCATCAACTGAATCACTCTTAACCTACTCTCATTAGTGACACCCCCTAGTAAGGTATTACATATTACTAGGGGCACTAGCTAGACCATAATATCAACTAACTTAGCTATATAACCTCACATACCACTCAGTATCCTAGTTTCCCCTAAGGAATAACTAAATAATGTGGAATGCTTTTAAAACGAATTGCATCCCATGATAACAATAAATACCAAAGGGTAACATCAATATCACATTATTCCCACCTCTAAAATTTCCCTTAACAGGATCTCCAAACCATAAGCACATCATTAATCATAATTCAATATCTATCATATAGATATACATAAAAATCATCAAAAAATTCAATGGGGATCAACAAAGTCACAAGCAACCAATAAATCAAATATCACTTCAAAAAGTGCCAACTGGGCCTTTCACTTTCCACTTATAGTATATACATTTGGAAATGCATTTACAAAACCATCTGGAGGTAAAATATAAATCCAAGGGAAATAAAAAACGAATCTAAAACACAACCATAGAAACTAAAATGAATATACATTTCAATTCATAAGATAATAACACAACTTTTAAAATATAAAAACCCCTTAAACAAAAAAGGAAAACCCCTTTGAAAATAACATTTTTCTTAAAACTCAATGAACAAATTTTTTTCATTGAGAACACCATCTTCATAATTTTAACAAACATATGGAATGAATAAAATACCAATTTACTTCGAAGTTCCATTTTACAATGTAATTCCACTGACTAAGCCACATGAAAACCACGTTATGTTATGGAAACCTTGATAATCCAACCCTATATATCCAACACCATAATTATCTAGATTATAATTTAATTTAGAAATAAAAGAATCCATGGAACTATTAAATAAAAGACAATGAAATGGAAACACATACCTCATGTGATGGAATAATTTTACCTTCTATGAAAACCACTATATTAAATCTTAAAGGAGGGCTCATAACCCTAAAAATACCCCCTATTTTATAACAACCCTAGGTGTGTAAATCATACAACCATGGCCACTGGGGTTAGAGATGGTGGATAAAAAGGAAGTAACCCCAATATAAAGTATAATGGAACCCTAAAATTTCAATTTGGGTGAAAACTCACTAAGAAAATATCACAAATCCACATTTTATGGATTGAAGAAGAAGTTAGAAGGATGGGAGAGGCATCCAAGTTAGATGGTTTTTAGTAGGGTACCGAAGGGAGGAAGCCCCAATTAAAAAGTGATAAAAGGATAAAAATACCCCATCTCAATAGGGTAACATGGTTTACCCACATAGTTTAAAAAACATTTAGAAACCATGTAGATCTCAACTATTAAAAAGTACAAGATATTTCATACTTAATATTCATGGTTTTTAACTATTAAACTTAACCATGAGACTAAGAAAAAACCCCAAATGTTTAACACTTTCACCCCAAAACACCTTAAAATCGATGGTATAATCCATATAACAAATAACCACATGTAAAAGTTACATTGTGTGTCACAATTCTCCCCATAATGACACTTTATTCAACCATAAAGTCTTTGACTTCTTAGGAAAGGTGAAAATTCCAATACTAACTTCTCTCTAATTAGGAGTCAATTACTAACCAACTTCCCAAACCTCAAAACCAACTAAACATGACATGGACAACCCATTCCTTGGGATGAAAATTATTTAATGATATAGAATTCACCAACCAATAATGAAATAAGAGTCCTAATAAGAATAATACTCACTGAAAAAAACTGAAGAGACAATAAAAGATAATGTTGGGATAGACACTCCTGTGGTATTTTTTGAAATCATAAATATAAAGATATCCACCACTACTCCTCAGAGCTTCCAAAATCTCAAACTAGATCATAGAAAAAAATGTAAACACCTCCTATGGAATATCCAAGGCCACTAGAGAAAATGACATCACATCCCAACAAAAGGCATTCCAAAGGATCCCTCCCTAAGAATAGGAAAAACACACATAGACCTGGAACAAGTCTCCCCACCATTTAGAATTTTTCTATAATGGTGAAACATTATATAGGAACACGGATAAGGAAGATCATCACTAAAGAGACAAAAAATCCCCTAACAATAACAATAATCTCAAAAACACCACAAGATAGAAATTCTTTGAGAATAACCAAAATGTCACTAGACCCAGTCAGTATGAAAATGCACTCCTTGAAACAAGAGGGAGACCCCAACTTTTACATACCTCAACATGGAATGGAATGGTTCTAAAATCAAGTCATGAAACTGCATATAGGCTAACTCATGGATAAACTCTTGGAAACCCCACTCATATTGATCCTAAAGAAAATATCAACTTTTATCTCTCACTGTCTAACCGAAAACCAACAGTTTATCCTCGTTATTATAGCCCGCACCCAAGGCATCCCTAGGTCATTCGTTAAGCAAATCTCAGCACATGGTCCTCACCATGCATATAATACAATGAGCATCAATAATTACTAAGTCATGAACATCATAACAGATATTAAAATAGGTTCAAAATCAATTTAATCCACTATATTTATAGTAGAACTAGGTATAGAATATATGGGACAAGTCCCAAGAAGAAAAGTAAAATTAGAAAAGTGGATGTTCCAAAATCAACACTCATCTCCCCGTTTTCCAAGGAAGTTATAATGTGGAATACTATCCATATTCAATCTAGGTCTGAGTATTTTCTTATGATATAAGACTATCTTACAAAACCTAAATATGTGACTAGGAAAACCATATAGATAATAGGTTTTCTAAGTTGGCAAACATGAGAGTTTAATATTCCCAAGCTTACCACACTAAAAACACACCAATGCCTTCAGATTTTCTGAAATAATAAGGGTAGGTTGTGAAGATATATTCTTATCGCCATAATCTTTCTACTTCCCCTTATAATTATTTTGATCACCCTTACTGGATCCAAATAGAGTCGAACCATCTCCTTATAAATTTTTTCCTACGAAAATTACATCAAAGGTGATGGCCTATAAACCACTTCCATATAGGTAGTTAGGATAGACTAAAACACTGATGAATGAAGATATGGATGAAGTCCCTTATCAAAGAACCACACCTTCTTCAAATCTTCTATAGCTAAATCTAGAGAGTGAGGCACTAAACTAGTGAATCATTAAACATAGTCTTTCATTAACCGGTCACCTAATATGATTTCCAAACACTTAATTACCTTCTTAACTATCACTTATTCATTAAAAAACTACAAAATGAAGGTGTAATAAGAATATCCCCAAGATATGGACTCAAACAGTTGGTCATGAATAGTGATCCATCACCACTAAAAACTCAATCCTTCAAACAAGGTAATAGTGAACCTCACATGAAAGGCTTCAGAATTTTATAGTGAGTCAAAGATATCTTCAACCTTAGATAGCCACTCAATCACCCCAAGTGATCATTGATCACCATATAATAATTGAATACATAAATTCAAAAACTCTCATTCACGATATATGAGCTGATAGAAACATGAAACTACCACTCCATTATGAGTTTGGGCAGATCCAATGATCAGAAATACAACTCTTGAATCACTAGGGAAACTACCAAAGGCATTCACTTCTTTAATTTTTGGTTCTTTTCTGGGGGTCACATTCTAAAAAATAAAAAAAACACTAAATAAAACCACTTTAAATATTAACACAAAGAGAATAACCATAGATAAAACAAATTGAAATTACTAAACCACCTCAAATTTTCTAAAAGGGGAAAAATATTGAATCAAACAAATCAAAGCCACAAACCCCCTTTCAAATTTTTATCCAATATATTTGGAAACAATTAATACCACACACCCAAATATTTTCAATACTAAAATAACTGCAAAATCAATTATAATAAGGTTCAAAAAAATTCAAAAGAAAACCTCAACTCATCCAATATATTGTATTTCAAAAAATACCAACTGCTAAATCATAAAACATTAATTTTAAACTGATATTGTAAAATTAATTATCTAAGAAATTCTACTCAAATAGATATAACAAACATCATTAATCAATGAAGTATCCAAAACCATTAAATGAGTGGAAACATCAAAATTCCAGACTTCATCGAATATTTATGGTTTGGACACATGGTTAGTCTGACCATATGGAAATCATATGAGTGCCACTAGATATTTTCTAGAATATTCTACATGACCAATGTATGGTTTAAAAAACCTACACCTTAAATTTACACCCTTTGAATTTCTTCTAATTTCACTATGAAATAAGGAACTTATAAAGATGAATATCAAAATCTCCCAAAACTTGAAGTAACAAAAAACACATTAGAATATCCATTTTGCGAAAAAAACAATCCCTCAAGGTATCATTGAATAAGTTTTAGGTTGATTTTTTTATTAATAAAGAGGGTTTCCATGATGATTTGTTGAGTTCCATAGATATTGTGACAGTGATATCTACGGTAGTGACAAGCATCGTGAACAACGAAGGCGATAAGCATCATGAGTGGAGCATCATGACGGCGTGAAGTTTTGACAGAAGGATTTTTTATTACAATAAGCATCATGAATGGAAAATTACTATAGAGCTTCGTAAAAAGAGAGAGTTGTGGTAGAACAATGGGAGCTCTATGAAATGGTGTTGGCATGGCCTCTAATTTTTTTGAATTGGTGGAAACACCTATAAATAGGCTTATAACCCCTTTTGAAAGCAAGAGAGACTTTATGAAAATCATAAGGCTCTGGAATCACGAAGGAGGTTCATGAAGGGTAGTTTGTGATGGTGGTTCGTAAAGGTGGTATGTGAAGAAGTTCACAAAGACTGTAAAATCCAACTGAATGTTCTAAGCTTCACAAAATTAAGGGTATTCTCAAAGGATAAGTGGGATTTTCTAAAAGTAAAAAGCTTCTCAAAGGACAGTTGAGCTTTTCGAAAGAGATGTTCATCATGAAGGATTGTTTGATTTTCATGAAAGGAAATAGCTTCGCAAAGGTAGTTTAAGCTTCATGAAACGAGGAGCTTCACGAAGGTAGTGTGAATCGCAAAAGTATTTTAAAAGGGATTTCCTAGTGAACTATGGTAAATTGGTATTCATCTATTGGATGAAAGTAGAACTTCAACAGAACATCCTTATACAACCGATGATGTATTCATTAGAGATAATTAAGAGACCCACAAGTCTATGAATTTTGTTCGAATCCCTTATAAGAGTAGTGAGTAGAGGAATAGGAATAGAGTGATCATTTCCACCGGTATTGAGCTAGAGAAAGAGAGAAAGGGAGTGACCCTTGGGGATGCAATGAGAAAACCCTAAACATTGTAAAGTCAGTGAACCTAGGCATAGAATTGATCTAGCCTGAACATCATTATTGGCAGTGAACCTTAGTGAATTTGGTACAATTGGAACATCATCATTGTATGCTCCTTGGATATATCCCAGTGAGAGTGAACCAAGTAAAAACCATTGTGTATTGTGTATGATTTAATTTTTATTCATACATTTCTACATGAGAAAGAGAGAAGTGTGTTTTTTTAATGACAACACAAGATCTGGAAGGGTAGTAGTTTTTATCTATCATACCCTGATTCACCCCCCTCCCCCCCCAAGGGTATTTGACCTAGTGGAAATAAAAATACACAAATCAAAAAAACTAAAAAACCCAAACTCAAAATAAAACACTGACTACCCATGGAAAGTCAAGATTCGACACAAGGAATAGATGGACATGCACTAAGTTAGACATACTTTTAAGATATGATGGTCCTATCTCCTTTCTAATATTGACCCAAAAATAAAAAGAAGGTGAATCTCATAAACATAGGACCTTTAAAGAAACCTAGTCTATGATACCATTTGTAGCAAACCATTCAAGGTCTTCATTCAAAATAATATTCGAACTAACCCTCCACTCGACCAAGGGGAATCCATGATCTCCCTATGCTAAAAAGAAGTTTCAATGGTAATGATCCTAACCATTGGGGATGGTTTCACCCTAAAGAACCCAAACATAAATAGTGAGTCCCAACTGGAAAGCTGACATGAGGTTTCCAAGTGTTGGACATCATTCCAAAATAAATAAGTAGAAATCATAAACCTAGACATCCAAACATATCATAAAAAAAGATAGAAAATAATAAATATCAAAATTTATATTTCCAAAAAATAACCATTTAATAATGATTACAAAACAATAAACTAAAAATAAAAAAATAATAGGTGGCCAATGAGTTGAAACATAACTCGATCCAACCAATTTAATGAAACTAAAGGACTAGCCACCATCTCCATGTGACTCTCAAGTCACCACCACAATCCTAAGAACCATCCAATTCATAAGGAAAATAGAACTAAATAAAACCCAAAATCCATGATCTAAAAAATACAAAATAATACATGAATACTAGATACCCACCAACGTGAGTATGTATAGTGTGATCCAAAGTCCATTATGATACCACCATAATTACATTTTATTTATTTTATAAAATAAACCAAAACTTCTCATTTGAAAATAATATAAAAAAATTTGTTTTCATTTACTTTTCATGAAATATAAGTAAATAAAATATCGAACTATTATATTCTCAAAGCACACCCTTTATTAAAAATGGCATAAATATGTTTTTATGAAAAAATTATAATTCAAAACCCATTCATATATCTTCAAAACATAAAACTTTTAAAGAATCTGGTTAAGAAATTCCTTTCCATTTAAAACCCCACTTCTAAAAATATACCCTCACATGGTTCAAAACATTTCAAATTCATTTATAATAAATATTATGACTTTAAAAAAAACTTTTACCTTTTCATTTTAAATATTTAGCACACCCAACTAAAATGTAAGAAAGTAATGAGGATAAACTATAATAAAAATAGATCCATAGAAAGACATAAATAATTCCAATAAACATATGAAAAAATACTAATAAATATAAAGACTAACTCATAAGAGGATCAATACATTAAAGAAAGTCCATCAAAGTAATAAGAAACAAACATTCCAATAAATAATAAAAGTAAATAAATAAGATACATATCTTGAGGAAACACCTTAGGGAATAATGGGAAAAGTACAATAAGTGTACAGGTGAACTAACTATCAGTAGGTTAATAGACATATATGATGTCTACTAAATCACTATAACCTAGTCTCATCAGTGACACCCCTTTTATAGGTATAACATATAACAAGGGTCTACTAACCGGCGCATAATATCAATTATCATAGCTACACACCCTGAATTTACACTCAGTAGACTAGGGTCCCTCATAAAATAACTAAATAAGGTGGTACACTTTCAAAACAAATGAAATTCCATGATATTAACAAATCCCATAGTCTGACATCACAATCGCATCCTTCCTACCTCTCATATTTCCTTTAATAAGAGACCAAACTCATAAGAATATCAAGAATAAAAACTAAACATCCATCATATGGATATAAAAAACATCACTAATAAATAAAATGGGTCCCAACAAGGTCACAACCAACCAAAAAATAAAATATCACTTTATAAAGTTCCAACCGGGCCTTTCGCTTATCACTTATAGTATATACACATGAAAATCATTTTACAAAACCATTTTGAATCCAAATATAAATCCAAGAGAAATTACAATAAATAATAAAACACAACCATAATAACTCAAAGGAATTTCATTTCATTTCACACTGAAACACCACCCATTTTAAAATATAAAACCCCTTAAACAAGAAAGTAAAACCCAATTTAAAAAATAAAATTTGGCTTAAAACTCAATAAAAAAATTCTTAGAAAAAACCATCTTGGTAATTTTATCAAACAAATGGAATTCGTAAAATACCAATTTACATCAAATTTCCATTTAATTCTGAAATTCCACCCACTAAGCCACATGAAAACTATGTTATGTTATTTAAAAAAAATTAATCCAACCCTAGATAACCCACATCATTTAGAATAATCTACAAATCTATTAAATAAAAGGCAAATAAATGGAAACACCAACCTCATGTGGTGGAATCATATCACCTTCAATGAAACCCACTAGATTAGGTCTCAAAGGAGGGATTACAGTCCTTAGAAGAAAACCCCCAATTTTAGAACAAACCCAGGTATGGAAACTATATGCCCATGGACACTAGGGTTAGAGAGAATAGATAAAAATGAAGGAAACATTAGAAGAATGATAAGGTATCTCTAATCATTCAATATGGGTGAATAAACACTAATAAACCAACATAAATCCACCTTGTATGGAATAAATTATAAGGTATAAGTCTAGGAGAGGTATCCAAGTTATCTATTTTTATGTGGGGGACAAATAGAGGAAATCCCATTTAAAAAGAAGATAAAAGGAGAGAAATATGCCTTCTTGAGTGGGTCATATGGTATACCACACCATATAATTACCATGAAGATCGCCAATATTAAAAATTTTAGGAGGATTCACACTTAAGAAGCATGATTTTTAATAATGTGACCTATAAAAAGTCCAAAAAATTTCACACTTTCATCCCAAAACACCTCAAACTCAAGGATCTAATCCATATAAAAAATACCCACACATAAAAGTGGAATCAGGGTGTCACACCATGTACTTGAATTAAATGGTTATGTAATTTAGACACGGTGTTAATGACTTACATGGAATTTCATTAACTACTATGGAATTAATTAACATTTATTTCTATATCACATAGTGTGTAAAACTGTGTGAATGATGTGTAGTTCGATGTTAACTCATAATTAATTTCATTCCACATAATTAATTCCACATGGTTACACCCCAGAATGGTGTTTAAACCATGTGATGTGTATTTAGATACATATTATGTACATGGTAAACAATTCATGTTCTCTACTACCATTAAATCTGAGTTACATACCAATGGGCGTGACAAGAATCTCATACCCAAAAATTTATGAGGTACATGGTGTGTTCATTGGCCACACATTGTGTATTCCTCCCTTGTTTCCAATCACACACATCAAATAAAATTAATGCATTAATGACCATATGGAGTTCATGATATACACCACAAGTCCATACAAACTACATGTCTTGTCAACCACATACTTGAAATTTAATCCAAAATTGTGTGTCTCAACTAGCCGATCAACATGTGGAGTAATAAATACATTGCATCTTTTGGTCATCATGTGTATCACATAGGGAATCCTATTTCATTGAACCTTGATACATAGGTTTTACCACCACATACACATTGTGCATCTATGTTTCCTATCTTAAAGATCCGTTACTTCATGGTGGCATATTTGGACTCTTCCTTCAATGATCATTAACTTTTTCTTAGTTACATGAAGTTGAATGATCGTAATAATGATGATTGTATTAAGAAATAATAAACCCGAAATTAATATAATAACAAATTCATTCAATGACTAATAAAAATAAATTATTATAAATTACTAATTTAATATCACGTGAAGGTTATGGGGTTCAGTAGAAGCATTCAGGCCCATGCCCAACAAGATTTTTCCATAAATTTTTTTGGATTTATCCTTAGAACTAGATAGAATAGTGTTCCCAAAATCCATGAATATAGGATCTCACATGTAATTTATAATTAATTTAGATATATCAAGAATTACCTCATTTGTTCATTCTTTCATCATTATCGATTTATATTGAACCTTCTTGTTAAACCGTCTTTATGGAAGAGGAATCAAGGCTAGATTCCCTCTAATGGTGATATGCACATTCCCCAAGATTCTATGAATTTTATGGTAGGGTTATCCAAATGTTATTGTGAATTTCCCTATACCTTCAATCATTTATTTTTAATCATACCTTATAATCCAAATGAAGCCTATCCGATTCTATTGGTTCTCTCACAACCAGAGGAGGAGGAGGATCACTAATTCTCACAGTACTTGGAGAATTCTTGAGAATATATTTGGTATGAGAAAATTATCTAGGATTAAAAATTTAATACACAAAAATTCTTAGTCAATTATCAGTGTATTTTCCTAAATTATAATTCTATATTCTGGTATTTATAGAGCTATGGTTAGAATATTATTTTCATAAATTCCCATTAATATTTTCATAACCCTTATTATACCCCATGTCTATATAGTAATATTATTATTATTATTTACTTGACATGTGAATAACCTATAGAATAGTTAAATATTAATTATCTAAAATAAATAAATATGTATTTATTGAAATAATATTTCATTCTCAAAAGACCATAACTGGGTTCGCTCATCCTCTTCATTATTTACCAGACCAAGTATAATCTATATTTTTTTAATTAAATATATAAATATAACTATATTATACACTAATAAATAAATACTTGTGATCAACCAATAAACCCAATTAAATATTATTCCTCATACTTTAGAATAATATTCTAATATACTTGTTAAACTCATATAGAATTTAACTAGGGTTCTTGGATACACTTAGTGTATGGCCCTATTAGCCCTTTTCTTGGTGGAATTAGGCTAAACCACCTAAAGTACAAGGTTAGCATATATAATCCCACTAAAGAACCCATAGAGAAAATAGTTGATGTCACAATGTCATTAGACCTCCTACTAAACCTTACCAGGTAATGTAATTCCTTTTTTCTAATATCTGTCATCAAATAGGTCACATATCTTGTATGACCAACCTATATATTCAACTCTCTTCCTTTCACTTTCTGGAACTGAACACACCAATAAAGTAAATTGTCCATGGACTTGATCTATATTTTTTATTCTATTAAATGAATGGAGACATTCAATTATAGGGAAAAAAACCTCTCTCACATTATTCATTAAAGATATTCCACTCATGATGCACCTGACATATCCAACTTCCCCATTAAATGTTATCATCATGGTTTATAAAATACATCAAATAACATGATTCATGAAACACATGAAAAATAATATTATAGTTAGAGTATTATTATATAGGTCAACATATATGAATATCCAATCACACATGAAACATGTGAAATTACTATTTGAGGATCTATTATCATAACTTCCCTTATTAGATATTACCAAGGTAAAACACCATGAGTAGTTATATTGATGTATTAAAGCCTCTTAAACCTAATAGTATGTATCATATTTGTCTCATTATATAATATCATCCATCCATAGATCATGGATTTAAAGATTACTATCATATAATATAAAGTATATCATCACAGTAGGGAACTTCATTATACTTTCAATAGGGAATGTATCAATACAACATTATCGCATACACTAGTACGTAGAATAAAAATTATGATGTGATAATAAATTATATTATATTCAAACAAAATGAATATAAAATATAATTGAATGTAGAAGAGCAGTTTGTGTGAGAGCACCGCCAACTCCAAAATTTCATTCAAAGAAGTATAGGGGAGAACCATGAAAGAGATTTGTGATAATGCTTCTCCCATATATAAATATTGTGGTTACATCTACATAATTCCTTCATGAAGTAATCCTAAAAGACACCCTCATGGAGGGATGTTCACATAAAGTCCTCAAAAAAACTTGAAACCCTCACTTTCATGAGAAATATTCCTTCATGTAATAATCTAATTTTAAGTGAAAATTAGAGTCCTAAAGTGAATATCATCCCCAGCTGAATGGTCCCAGGATATGAAATATTTTACATATTGTGGTTTATTTTATGAAAGAACCCCATTATGGATAACCATACATTTTTCATATCCCTTCTTCCACCCATGTCATTAACCTGGGATGGCTTAACCCAAATGGCCTTGTTGACTTCCTTTCACTAAGTTTAAAGATCTGAAAATCCCATTATAGTGAGGATTATTCCATATTCTTTTGAGATACATAACTAGGTCATTCATACTAAAGGGATCCCATTTAATCATGTATTACATTGATAATGGATCTTTCCTTAGTTTTCCTCCCAATATGATAGGACCCTTAGTGTAATTATCATTATGTATTCTCTTTGATAATGAGGGTATTTATCATAAGGAAACATGTGAAACATGTCATGTCTCATGTTGTTCATCTTGGAAACCCCATATCAAGCATATCACTCCAGCATCTAAGGGACCTATCTTATCCCATTAATGTTTTAGAGATTTATATATGTCCATTTAATCTAGTGTTATCCCCAAAACCTTCCTTCCCTTGAGTCAATTTCAAGATCAAACACCTTTGGGTAGCTTGTGCATAATCCCCACATGTTCCTTCCTCCACCCAAGAGGTATAGGGACTCTAATTGGTTATAAACCTTGATCATAATATCATTGATGATATCATATTTATGCTCCCCATCAATGATCCATAAACATATGGGTAACCCATTCATAATCCAAAAATATTCATCATTAGTCCATATTCACCATGAGTCCAACCATACCCTCTCATGTTTAGTTACCAATGAAAATGATGATCTAAAAAGGGACACTCATACGTAAAACCCATGCCAAAATATTTTGGAACATTTAACCTAGTAGTATTAACCGAATTAATTTAAACTGCATAGCACATGTCCATTATATACGATGCTAAACTATTTGGAATAGGTCCTAGACTTGTGACCTTAAAATGGAAATCACTTTTTCATTGTTGCATGACCTTAAAAGGAATTGTATTTGTCATTTTTACATGACCTCAAAGCTATGATGTGTTCTATTAAATAGAAACAAACTACATGGGTTCAGTTTACCTTTATAGGGATACATAGAAATCCCCTATCATGGGTCTGATCCCAACTTCACAACACCAACCTCCTCCATAAATAATGATAAATTCATAATTTTATAGGTGTATAGATTTAAATCATTTCATAATAAACTAGTAAGATACTTATCAATGTTTTATCATTTACAAAGTGGTAGAAAATTGTAATTCTATTACTTAGAAGGATCCGTGGACATATATTAAATATTTAAGAGAGTTCTAAAGTATGTCATAATTCCACCACAAAAGGGTGAGTTGAGCCTAATCTCCCTTCCACTCGACCAATTTTCAACCAAAGTGTCTGTGGAAAACTCCCAACGATCAACTACCTTGGTAAAGTAGGTTCACACTGACTCAAAACAACCACATGTGTGGGAGAACATTAAAATCAACATGAAGTTTCATATACCATTTACATGTGATGAATATAGATATGTTTTGGATATTATAATTATTTTTTTATAATGGATTCAAATAGACCAGTGCATGGGTTAGGGGATATACCCAGCCTAATAAGGACAACCCAATAAAAAGGCTGAATATAACCTAATATTTTAGGATTTATTGTTATATGGGTTTAATTTTAAATCTTAGTTAATAATATATTCAAGATCAGAATTTAATAAGTGACATGATGCACGACCCACCCAACCAGACTCGATTGAGGTGAATTATATTCATTATTTTTTTAATTATAATGGTATGCATTTAATAATTAAAATTAATTATTACTATATATAAAAATTATTTAATTTAATAATATGTTAAGGCCTTATTAATAAAAAGGACAAAAAAATAAACATACCTATAATTAAGATTTTTTTCAAGGCCCGATTAATAAATGGGTCAGGTCAGGGTTGGTCTAGCCAGACCAGATTAATTAATGGATTTGTTTTTTCAACCTGAACCAGACAGGATTAGATCATGTATAGGTAAATATTTAAGACATGAAATAATGACTATATAATATTTATTCATTAACATTATTGAACCATATTAATTTAACTGAAGGCATGAGATACATAAGTTAAATTATTAAAACTATGCATAGATATAAAGATACATGATATATAAAAAGAAAATGATGAGATATTTACAACCCATTGAAAATAAAAATATATTATTTTATTTACAATGTGAACATAGATCATGATCTCAATCATTCAATGTGTGTTACCCTAATAGATAGGTGTCTATAGATTATCATGTGTAAGGTGATCAAAATATTAATGAACCTAACAATTAGGTGTCTATATATAATGTGAAATTTGGGATATACTTCATTGGGTGGCCCTAAAATTTATATTCCCAAAGGAATGAAGTTGAGAATATTCACTGTATAAATTTGATAGAGGTATTTTCCCTTCAACTATCCAAGATAATTCATTAAATAATCAATAATTAATAGATGAACATGGATTATTTAATTCATGATGAAATATAAATATTCAAATATTAATTAATGTGATGTATGTGGTCGTCATTTTAGTTTGGTTATATTTAATAAAAATCAATATTAGATAATTATGTAAAACATGATTCCCATTTGATATTTTTTATTCTTGTTTTAAATGGAATAAAATACTAGTTCTTCAAACATATGTCTGAGTTCTATATTGGGATAGAAAAATCTAAATGTTATAAATTTTAAGGATTTATATCAAAACTTGAGTATTTTCAACAAATATAATGATAAATTTTATTTTCTAGAACAAACTATACTAAAAATCACCTACTAATGAAACTATGAAAGTGAAAAAATATTTTTATAGTAATTTTAAGAAATATTTTTTTTCTTTTTTATATGATTATTATTGTATAAATTGGTACTAGGTTAAAAAAATTATAAGAAAATATATAGTTCTACAAAATGATCACTAATTTGAAAACTATTTATCAAGAAAAATCAATACATGAGAATTTTTAAGTTCCAAAAGCACTTTTTCAATGTAAGATGTCAAATTAAACTTTAATTTTTATTCATGTGATCAATTCTATTGAGTATGTTAATTATTTAAAAATATTATATTCTCTTTTGAGTTTAGATCTAGCCATAGATTAATTCTTTCAATCATAGTTCAAGAGACTCTATAAATTCATCATCAACTATAATATGAATAAGTTTGAAATTAATTTACCCAATATCCTTATCATGTTGTAGATTGTAGAGTAGAAAATAGAGGTACTATTAAGTTATCTATTATGATAATATTGAAGAATAAGGGTGAAAACATTATCCGTAAAAAGAAAAATAAACTTTTTTGGATAGTCTAGTCTCACTTATATTTATTTAAAACTAAAATGATATTTAATAAAAGGGATAAATTGTTTCTATTATGTTAATTATATACATTTGAAAATAATTTATCATAAATATATAAAGTAATTACAAAATAAACATAGAGATTCAGCATTTTGTATTTATGTTATAGAAATAAATTTTATCAAAAATTATGTTACAAGGGTATATAATTCTATTTATAGATTAACATTTTGTGTTTATTTATAGGCACTCGAAAATAAAAAAATTGGTTGTGTAAGGAGTTAGAATTTTATATATTTTTTATCAATGTATTAATGGTTACTACATCGTAAGGGGAAATGTGAGGTCTTTGTCAATTTCAAGAATTTGGTTTGGATTTTATAATTTAGGTAAACTATTTTATGATAAGGTAAAACTAATAATTATTTCTTATAAAAACCATAGATATAATTAATAAAATAACTAGTGTTATTATGGTATCCTACCTTTTTCCAACATAAACTTTTCTTTACATTGTATAAAATATAGGATCTTTGAAAGTTTACTTTCTTGGGAAAAAAGGTACATAATAAATGAAAACATAAAACAATATTATAATCTACTTGAAAGGAAAAAAGATTGGTTGAGATTTCCCTTGCCTTGAAGAGTAATTACTAAAAATCGAGGATTGGGACCTTGGGGATTGAGGAAACCTTGGGAGGAATCCATAGAAGGTAAAAATATTATATATATTTTCAGGATGAATTGGAAGTGTAAGTAAATAGAGAAATGGGTGGGTATTTATAGCAAAGGTGGAGGATTTGTTTATTAATTTCAAACTAAAGGCCTTTGACACCTAGGTAGTGGTAAATAAAAAACCATGGGATTTCACATGGTATTTTCCCATGGTATTGGACACCTAAGACACCTATTGTTTTATTTTAATCAAAAAGAGTTTAACATAATTTTATATTACTTATTTTGGTAAAGAAAATTAAATTTTTCACAAAATAATATTTTCAAAGTTAAAGTTTCCATTTTAAAATTTAGAAATTAAATTATATATTTAGAAGTTGATTAAAATATAGTAAAATAATTGATATTAATAAAATAACATATTTTAATTATTATATTTTGTTTAATTAGTTATTACATCACTATGAAATAATTATTATGTCATTAACATACCGAAAAACTCAAACTGTATATTTCCTATTCTTGAAAAAATAAAGTATTTTCAAAAATTATAATAAATTCACACTAACCTAATTTTGACATTTTTAATTCAAAAATGATATTTATTTATCATAATAGTTCTGTAAATATGATAAAATTTAACTTTTAAACATAAAAATCATTATTTATTAAAAATAATAACAGATTGAAAATGCATAGTAAAATTAATTACACTTGAAAAAAATAAAAAAAAAATTATCATATATTTTTAAATGAGTGTTTTAATCATAAAATTTCATTAAAATAAACATTATTCATAATACCTTAGTTTATTATAATCATTATTTCATTTCTAAAAAGTACAATATCTATCAAGGAAATCAATTTATCAAATATCATCTCAATTTTATTATGCAAAACTATTCTTAAAACAGAAATGAAGGAATAGAAATTTTATTTATACAATAGAATTAAACATTAATTAACTAGTTCCTTAACACATAACCACTTACCACACCTCCATACTATCTAATATTAAGGTGTGAAATGTTGGTGTTTTCATGGGGTGCCTCGGCTAACATCGACCAAGTGATAATCTCTACTAACTTCAACTTTTCCCGTAAGTGATTCCATAAAAACTTCACTTATTGAATATCATCTTGAGATTGGTCAAGGGTGAACCACAGTGATGATACTTTCCTCCCAATTTCTAACAGATGGGATTTAAATGTAATGAATCTATTGGTTGAGTTCATCGACTCTTCTTTCTATATCAATTGTTCTTTTTCATAATTTTACTTATAAAATATAATGATAAAGTTAAAATTATTATCAATAGTATAGTTCTCAGTGTTCATATTGAACAATGGTCATATAATGGTCGAATCCATATGGTCACATTTCCATTTATATTCACTTCATTAAAAAAACATGGTTTGTTTGTGAATAATATAATATAACACACATTATTAGAAAAAAATTATCTTTTAAAAAGTTTGGTTTGTTACAGTTATTTTCAAAAAAAATATGATATTTTAATTTTATAGTACATGATTCACATAGTATATGGTTTATATGATTCATATGGTAGATATATTACATTTCATGACATAAATTTCAATATTTAAAATGATAAAATAACATGGTTATAGTAAAAATTATTAATACTATAATATTAAAGTGATAATTTCATTAACAAAAGAAAATTTACTGATTATATGAGAATGTGAAATCATTTCATGTTTTAAGTATCATTTTATTATCAAGTAATATTTATTATGGTATAAGGATCAATAATTAATAATAATAATAAATTTTCATTTAAAAATGATTAATAAATTATATAAGATATGGGTTGTATATGTTTACAGCTTATTTTTCAATGGTTTCGGTGCTATGAAATTTATATATGCATTTAATTTCATTAATAATTCCAAAATATTATAAAATGTTATTTGTTATTCATCTTAAAGGAAAAAAATATTTCTAACTAAATATAAATTGTTTTGTCTTTTCTCAATGTAAATAACTCCTTGAGAAATGATATACTATCTGAAAGGATATTGAAAGATAATTTGAATTAATTAATGTTTAATATCAATAAATAAATATTATTTTGGAATTTAATATGTTAGTTTCATAAAATTTGTGAAACTTATAGATACCAATACAAATAAAGGTCTCTATTTTAAGTTATAACATAATAAATAATTATTTAAGGATATTCTTATTATATTTAAAATATGAAAACTTACTTTAAGTACTAACATTAATGTTAGTTTATTATTGATAGATATAATTTTATGTTTTGATTAAATATTTGTATTCTTCCTAAATAATAATATAGAAAAGGTTTTTAAGTTCCAAAGGATCGAATAAAAACTGAGAATGGGGTTGAATTTGTTTTATAATTTTTATACGTTTCAACACTTCAATAAAATTAACCCTTGAAACCTATTAAAGTTCATTACCTTATAATCTATTAGTAAATACTCATTCATGAAAATTTATGAAAGCAAGTAAAGAAGGAAAGATTTAAGATATCTGGCCTCAGGGTGAGAACCTACATCCTTTCCATAGCCACTCTTGTGGGTCTATATAAATTCACTATTATAAAGAAGTTAATACAAATTTTCCATCTCCCATTATACACCTTCTATATCTTGATAGGAATTATTATACTGACTCTTGTTAGCTTAAAAAGTTTTCTTACAAAAAATTCAACCAAAAAATGAATAAAGAATTTGTTCAAACAGCTCAAAAAAATGATCTATCTGGATCCTCAGTCCAATGTGGTTTGGTTCAATTTTATCAATATGATGGGGCTAGTTCCAATGGAATCATTCCAATGAACTTAGTCTAATGGAATCAGTATTATGAACCCTTTCTCAATTTTCATTACTCAAAGTCTACTCAAATTCTCAATCCTATATTCCTCAATCGGATAAAAAAACTTTCAGATGTCCGACCTAATAATGAGGTCTCAGTTCAGAAATATAACTTTGACATGAATTATGTAGTGCTCTACCTTTTCCACTCATTTCAAAAAAGTTTACATAGTATGAATATATTGTGATTTTGTTTATATTTATCCTAGAAAGAAAAATGTAGGAAACTCAAAACCTTTCCATCTTACTCAAATTTAAAAACCTCTGAGATTTAATAACATTTGAATTTCACATTTTACCACTTCAACTCTTCACAAATATTATATAACCTTATTAAGACTTTTCAGTAATAATCTATATTGAACTTACTAACTTTTATCCAGACTGATTGAACTTTATCAACTTATAATGATGAAACTTTCACATGTAATTACTATGTAACTTACTCATATCATTACTATAGAACTTACTCGGGTCATTAATATGTTACTTCCTCAGATAATCTTCAAACTTAATCAAATTTACTCAGAAATTATTCTAAAAATTTCTATGTTTGATACTTCTAAAACTAATGTTTTGTGTCTAGATTTATAGAACCAATTAAAAATTATCAAAGACTTTCAACAGTATCCATTCTTCAATATATTTTATCATGATAATTTATCATTATTTATGAGAACTCCATGATCAAGAAAACATCATCTGACATACATAGTAAATTATAATGATGTCCCTTACATGTATCACCTCCATTCCTTTCAACCAAAACTCAATATGATTGGAAACACCTATTATAACCATTTTCTTCATAAGGCTTACATCACAAGTGTTACGCACAACTTATGATATTTTAGAATTATAAACCATTAAATAATCATATGACATAAGGTTAGAATGTAAATAACTTTATTATTCTTGATTTCTTTAAAACTTACTTTCTAGGATTCAGCACCACTCTGACTTTATTTCATAGCTTCTCCTGACTTTACAACAAACATTATGTCTGATTGATCTTGAACTTCATTCTAATAGATCTATGATTGATGTTGTGTATGATAAGAAACTTTATAAGACTATCAGAACTTATATTTCTAATAACTTTAGCATCTTGTTTATCTCAGTCTGATAACCAGCTTCTAGAAAAAAAATCAATACTTTTCTCCATATTTTTATTTCAGTTCAAACTTTCATAAGATTTTGACTTTCTTATAGAAACTCATACTAATGAATTGGGTATGATCCTATAAAACAAAAAACATACCTTCAAAAAGGGTTAGTTGTCAAAAAATACAAAACAAGTTACCAAAAAATATCATAAAGGATCTTGAATCTCCCCATTTGTATTTTTTGATAACCTTTGTTAACAACTTTCTTAACTCGCCAAATTTTTAACCACGCACACTTTTTCACAACACATGTTTTTTGACTTTTACCCAAACAAGAATTTCTCAAAAAAGAGTTTCCTATAACTACACTACTATATAAAGTAAATTATTTTAAGGAATTTCATCACTCAGTGGCAATAAAATATTACATCCATGTTAAGATAAACTCCCTTTATTTTATCTTTTCCACTCACATATATTTTTCTCTCCCCCATTTTATGATAACCATGACATTAGATTAATTTAAGAAATAAAATTACTTCCCTTTATATTGAAAGGAAAAGTTGTATATATTCTCCCCCTTTGTCAACATAATCCAATGCATGATGGGTGTCTTACCTAATGAGTTTTAGGAGGTCATTATAGGAGGATGAACATGAAATTAAAACATCAATTCCACAAATCTCTCTTTCATCGTATCATTTGTGAATATATTAGAAATTTGATAATTTTTTTAGATATATTCTAGAAAAAACTCTCCAACAAAAATATTATCTTTTATAAAGTGAAACTTTATATCAATGTGTTTAGAAATTTAGTATTGAACATGTTTTTTATATAGATCAATTTCACTTTGATTATCCCAAATAATCTTAAATGGTTTTGAAACTTCCACTTTCAAGTCTTCCAACTAAAATTTCATCCAAAACATTTGAGTATAAGCCTGATTAGTTGCAACATATTTTGATTCTGTTATGATCAAACTTAATAAACATTATTTATTACTATTCCAACTCATACAACGTTCTCCCAATAAAAATGTTCTTCTATAAGTTTATTTTCTATTATTATAATATTTGGACCAATCAGAATCAGTATAACAATGAAGTTTTATTCCAAAAATTATTTTTTATAAAACTCCATATGAAAATGTTCCTTTGACATATCTTATAATTCTATTTTCTTCCAACATATGAGATTGTTTTGATTTAATTTAATAAATATCACATAAAGTTATAGAATAAACAATATCAGGTCTTGAGGTTGTGAGATAAAGCAATATACATATCTTCTTATCAAAATATTTCTAATTAAAACTTTCTCTAGATTAATCTTTTATCATCTTTATCCCAATTGAAATATGAGTATAAACTTATTTGGAATATGGCATGCCAAAAAAATTTAATAGTTCCCTTGAATACTTTTCATGAGATGATAAAATTCACTTTTACTTTTGTTGAACTTGTAATCTAAGGAAGAAATTTAATTATACAAACATTGGAATTTCAAAATTATTCTTCATTACCTCATAAAATTTATTACAAAATTATTCTTCATCCTCAGAAAAAATACCATCCATATACACAATAACAATTACTGTGTTGTATTTAACTTATTTTACATACAAGTTACTATCAACCATTCCTTTAAAAAAAATCAACATTCTCAAAAAACTATCATGTTCTGAATACCAATCACAGGCTTGTTTCAACCAATACAAAGATTTCTTTAGTTTAAAAACTTTTTCTTAATCTTTATAAATTAGAAACCAACAAGTTTTATCAATGTAAACTTATTCTTCAATATCACTATTTAGAAAGGATGACTTTGTATCCATCTAATAAACTTCGTAATTATTGTGGGAAAACACTTCTAGAAACATTCTAATAGTTTCAAACCTTGAAATAAGGGGAAAGGATTCATAAAAATCCACACCTTCTACATGTTCATAGACTTCACAAACAAGCCTTGATATTTTTTATTGAAACTTCTATGTGCTCTTTCAACTTGTTTTTATAAACCCACTTTTCTCTGATAACTTTTTTACCATTCAAACACGGTACAAGTTCACATGTTTTATTTTTCTATAAATGAATTGTTGGATAAGCCATAAAATTTCACATCATATGAGTCGTCCAACTTTTATAGATGCTTGTTCCAACACTTGTAACATAATTCATTAGGTGAATAACCCATAAAAGTTCCTTCTTCATATTTCTCATCAAATTTTACAAGATATGGATTTTTTATTTTAAGTAAACGTGTAATTCCAAAAAACATTGAAGTATTTAAATGAATGTTTTTTGTTATACCCAATTTCATAAGAATTCATGTTGGATTCTGATCTCAACAAACATTTGTTCTAAACATATAAAATAGTACTAATAGCTTATCTCTAATAGAACTTTGAAAGTTTGTTTTAAGCTAACATTCTTCCTCTCATTTCTACCAAACTTATATTCTTCCTCACTACTAATCCATTTTTTTTGTGGGGTATATAGAAAACTATATTTATGTATGATTCCTTGATTTCTCAGATAAGTTTAAAAATTATTTCATGTGAATTTAGTACCATTATTTATTCTCTTCTTCTTTATCTAAACCCTCAATTCTTTCTCAACTTATCTTATGAATACTCTGAACATTTATATAGCCTATAACTTCTCTTTCATAAACATGATGTTAGTTATTTAATTGAAATAATCAATAAAATTTATAAAGTAAAATTCTCTTTTTGTTGATTGATGTCTCATCGGCCCACATAAATTATAATGAATGAGATCAAGAGGTCGAGTGGATTGAATCTCAATTTTCTTATGACTCTTATTAGTCATCTTCCCTTTATAAATATTTACACAAACATCTTTTTATATTCTTTTAAATTATATAAAACTTATTATAGAATCAACATTACAGATTTTGTTCATGTTTTTCTTCCAAAGGAGTCCAATTCTTCAGTGCCACAACTTATCTTCATCTTCAGCACTTAAGTAATAGGGGTTGTTAGATTCTCCAATTTTGAAGAGATTCTCACTGGTTCTTTCTCCATTGATAATAACTTTTCCATCATTCAAAATTTTTATAGAACATGAATATTTTATAAATATAAATTGTTTTACATCATTACAAAGTTGACTTACACTAAGTAAGTTATGTTTTAGTCTATTGAAAAACAAAACTTCCTTAGATTTTTCAACTTTTCATCTTCAATCTCTGTCATTATGATTCCTCTTATTTTTATAGAACTATCATTCCAAATATAATAGAAACTTAATCATGATTTTCAACATGTTTAAATATTTTTAAATCACCTATCATGTGTGAAGAAAAAAACTATCAATTATCCATAGTTCGTTCTTTTTAATTACTTTCAAGGTAGTCTCAACAATAAAGGATCTTTCTTAATATTTCTTCTTTCCTTATTCCTTTTCTTTTATTGTATACAAAAATTTTCCTGGAAGAATATTCATAAATTATTTATAAAAATTAACCATTTTATCACATATTCCATAATCATCTTTCAGATAATCAAACAAATTTTTCATTGGAATGTTTTTAACATTTTGAGATGTCACTTTTTCAACTTTCTATAAGTTAGGAACATTACTAATTCTAATTTCATTATTTATTCCACTATGTTCAAACATTATTTTAAGAAGAGATATGTTATTATATAAATTATAAGACATGTTCCCATAGATTCAACAATACCAACAATAACCATAAAATCATGATTTTCTATTGAAGTAAGATCATTTTTTGTAGAAACTTTATTGAGGTTGAAAACTTTTTCCACTCTAACATACTCCAGGAGTGGACCATCCTTCCTAAAGAAGTAATTTTTAAATTTTTTAGATATGACAGTATTTTTACATCCCGTCTCAACCCATGATTTCCCAAGACTACTCTTCTCACCTAAAATGTTATAAAAATAGGATGAAATTTTATTTTTGGTGGGTAATGATTTCACCTGATCTAGGTTTGACCTTTCTCAATAACTTTAGAAGTATCATCTTTTACTTCTGAATATTTTTTGAAGTTTTAATTTATCTTCCTGAAAGTGATTTCATACACAATAATTTTTTGTCCAAAATTGTAAATTTATTTTTCCTTAGATTCCATCTTCTTATTGATATCTTCAACCATATTTCCCTATTCAGAAATTCTAAGTTTCTAACTTAATATCTCTTAGATTTATTCTCCATCTTTCTTTACAACATCTATTTCACATTCAAAAAAATTTACACTATCTTTCCTTATAATTCTGATTTCTTTCTTGAGAAATAGATTATTCTCAAGATATGAAACAAGTTATATTATGAGATAATACTCTCTATAAGATTTTTAACCAGCTTCTTCTTCACTATTTGAGTAGTCTTCAACTTTCTAAAAAAATTTAATGAATGTTCTGAACTTTTCTAAAATTTATTCCCCTAGGTAATTTTTTCATTTGAGTCCAATTCTACTTTCTTACTCAGCATACTCCTTTTTTATTTAGTGAACTTCTTATTATATTTGTTGGATTTCTTTTCTTCATTAAAACTTTTATATTAATTCTTCCATCAAGTTTTTTCATCAGAATCATCAAAATATTCTCTAACTTTCTTCTTGGAGAAATTCATAGAAAAGTTTCCAACTCCACCACACTCAAAACATTGAAAGTAATTTAACCTCCATACTTTCCTCTTCCACTTATGTAGTTCTTATATATAAGAGACATGATTTTTTCATTAAAATCATTATCCTTTTTATCTTCAGAGTCACGGGGATCAACATCTTTAACATCTTGAATATTCATTTTACTCATAGCTTCAAAATACATTTTATCTTTCAAATATTTTTAAAACATTAGAGTTTTTCTCATTTCATAAGAAATAATAAAGTTATTCAACTCATAAAGAGATAAATCATCTTTATCTTCTAAAGTATAAATTTTAGAATAAAACTTATCTGTAAAGTTTCTCATAAGTTTCTTCACAATAGTATAATATTTTAGGACATATTAAGATCCTCTGATGTTGCAAAAAAATCATTTACTCTGGTGAAGTATTCATCAATATTTTTTTTATCTCTCATTCTTATTTCTTCATACTTACTACTCTATATTTTTAGATTTTCTTCCTTCACTTTGGTATTCCCATTGAAAATACTTTCCAACTTTTCTCACATACTTCTTGAAGTTTTGAGACCCATCACCTTTATATAAATGTTTTTTGATAAGGATATAAGGATATCATTTCTAGCCTTATGTCAACTTATATATTTCTCTTTCTAGTAATTTCATTTGAGAATATTTCTCAATAGGTTGAAAACCAATTATAGTAGCATCAATAAATTCTAGGCCTATTAATAAGAGATACTTAATCATCCTATTCTTCTAACCATAATATTTGTTTCCATAAAATGTAATAATTCCTCTAATGTTGACATAATTGAGATTATCCATTATGAGGATTTTATAAGGGACCCTTGGATTCGACACCAATTGAAGTTCCAAAGGATTGAATAAAAACTAAGATGTGGTTCAATCAGTTGTTTACTTGACCTCATGAATTCCTACACATATACAAGAGGCTACTAACTAACAATGAGGGTATAAAATACAAAAGTGGATATAGTATACCCTAATTATCATATCCATTCACTAATAATAAAAATAAAATATAAAAACATAGAGTAAAAAATTATAATTATGTAATATCAAAAGGAACACATGTCATACAAAAAATAATAAATGGGCTCCTTGTGTAGTAGGACAAACCAGAGTAATAGTGTAAGTAGATAAATTAATAAACTAATCTATTATTTAGTCTTCTAGATTCCATATTGGTACCACTAAAACTTTATTTTCCTCAACTAAACTATCCACCATGGTCCCCTTTCCCTGTCCCAAGTCCCTATACATGAAATCTGCATGTGCACCGGGATGCTTGTTAAAGGCTTGAGTAATAAACTCATTAGGAAACCACAAATTCATCCTTAACATTATTTTACATAATATATAATAGTTTATAACATTTCATAAGGTAAATGCTCAAATAAACATTTAAACACACAATTGTTGAGTTATTGTGTACTCACCAAGCCACCATGAAACCGGGACCACCTGCTTTAGTATGATGATGATGATAATTTCAAGTCTTTCACCAAACATCTCCAATGTCACAAAGCCCACACTAATGATGGTCATTATTAATAATGCTGCATGCCTCACCCTAATGGTGGTTGTTATTCTATGACAATGGTAAGTCCCACCTTACAAGTTTAACGTAACTGGATAAAACATTACCCCTTCATGGAATTCTCCCATTTCAGATTGTATCTACTAGAATCACATTTATCATGAATATTCTAATCCTACATCAATAAAAAAGTCCACGATCTGACCCATACCATGAAAACTATCATAGACTGTAGCCATTGTCATGTAATCATGCTTCCCCTCTAAGGGGTTGTTAAAATGAAACTATGAAACCTATTCATCCTGATGCCTGAAGAAATATTTCACAGGATATGAAATACTGTAACAAATACATATCGTATAAATTAAAAACAATGAAAATTAAGATTTTTTCTCAAGAGGCTATACACAATTCATATAATCAAAAACAAGAAAGGTCTTAAGGACACTCACACACCTACATGAAAAAACATAACAAGAAGGGGTTATAAAAAATAAAAAAACATGTCATGAAAATATCATATAAAATTAAATTTATGGTATGAAACTTAATACCTAAATGGTTTTTATCAATAACTCTAAGGATCATAGAGGATCAAAGTCTAAACATGTCACACACCCATAGAGAATGAGCTCACAAATCAAGGATACGTAACTCATGTTTTGGTTTGTTAAGGAAGTGGTTTATAATGGATACTCAATAATATTTCAAGTAAATAGGTGTGGTTATAGAATAACATACCTTAAAGAGTATTTCAATGGATCCAATTCTAATTCATGTCAAATGAGGAGTCATCAAATCACTAGATTTGTTGTTGATTCAACAAGGAATCATAAATTCCTCATCAATTATAGAAGAAAGGCTCACTTCTAGAAAGAAATATTTGATCTATCATCAATACATCAATATATATATATATATATATATAATATGATATTAAATAATAAATAAAATATCATGAAAATCATTCTAAAGAAACAATCCTATAGACATGCGCCATTCTTGATATTTATTTCTCTGTTCAAGGGGTTGTCATTAACATGTTGATACCTCTACCAATATACCAAAAAATTATCAAAATCTTAAGTTCATTCCATCTATATTCTATTAAGAAGATTTCTAGGAAAACTATACATAAACACTTACCCATGGAGGATTTGTATTCATTGGTAAATCTTAATTTTATCAAAAAAATGAAGTCAACTCACTAAATATGCCACTAATCTATGAAGAAAGGAGGAAAGAATCATTATATATTCATATAATTAAAAGATACATTATAGATCCATGCTAATATCTCAATAAGGATAAATAATATGGAGTATATTTAAGAAAAACTCACTGTTCTTAAGTCACTATATCGGTCAAAGCTTGGAGAGGCAATGGAAGAATAATGGGAGATTCTTGATATAAGGGGAGTGGTCTAAAATTTAGAATAGGTGAAATAGGGTCATAATTGGGTGTTAAGGTGGTCAAAAATTAGTGGTATTAAAAACCCTTGGGGTTAATTAATTACACCCTCAAACTGGTCACACTGGATACCTGGTGGGACTTACTAATAATCCAGTGGCACCCTATTAGCTATCCAAGGTGTTCAAAAGAACCCCACAGGCCTACTAGAACCCCACTGAAAGGTTGGTGGACTCCACCAGCTATATTTTGACATCCTTACAATAATTTCATATCTTATACCTTCTTCAACTCTTCCACCTTCAAAACCTATACACTTAGTTAGTTAAACCTTCCCCCTAAAAATCCCATATCAAAGACAGAACAAAATAGAAATTAGAAATTTATAAACTAAAAATATCTCATACATCTAAATAAAGTGGTAATGTTACAATTCTACACCCCTAATGTGTTATCATCCCTAATAAGTACCTTCAATGGTTCTTGTCAAAAAACTTGGGCCATTATGCCCAAACATCAATCTCCCACTCCTGTGACTCCTCTTGGATCTATCTATAACGCCATAGAATCTAAATGAGCGGTACCATATTCCCTCGAAGTACTTTATTTCTTTGATATAAAATTTACATAAGGAAATCAACGTATAATGTGACAAGACCCATATTAACATTCTTATAGTTGATGACATGCATAGGATTGGTCATGTACCTCTAGAGCTCAGACACATGAAATATGTTGTTCATACCACAATAGTATCTAGATGGTATGTTATTATCCCAACCTACTAGATGATATTAAAAGATCCAACATAGAGTGGTGCTATTTTCCCCTACATCCTCAAATTTTACTGACTTAACTGAGGATCCACTCAGAAAAACCCAGTCACCTACAACGAACTCCAAAGGTCACCTCTTTAAGTTAGAATAATACGTATAACTAATATGATCTATGATTAGCCTATTTTGAATCAGTTGTATGTGATTAGTGATATTTTATACACTTTTGGTCTCCATGATTTTTTCCTCACCAACCTCATGCTAAAAAAGTGGAGAATTAAATACCCTTTCATAAATAACCTAATAAGGTTCCACTAGAATAAAATTCTAGTAACTATTTTTGTATGAAAACACAACCAGGTCTAGATGATCCTCCAAAGATCCACCTAAGTATAGAATTCAAGATTGGTGCATATAATCTGATATCTGAATTGTCTACTCTGAATATCTATCTATCTAAGGATGGTATTCTATACTCAATCTCATAATATTCTCTAAATACTTCTATAACCCCTACCAAAAACATGATATAAAATTTTAAACTATAATAGATACAATTCTCAAGGGAACTCCATGTAAGGGAGCTATCTCATGGATATAAATATTTCCCATCTTTTCTATTGAGTGAGGCTCATTGATTGGTAATAAATTTTTAAATTTCATTATCCAAATAAAAATCACCCAGAAAGTTTCATGGATCCTCAAGGTCCTTGTTAAATCCATCAAAAAGTTCATAATGATGCCCTCCCACTTCTACATGGGCATAAAAAGTGGTAGTAGAAAACCACTAGGATGTTGGTGCTTGGACTTTATCCCCTATAAGTTATGGTGTTAGGAAATGAATCCACCAATGTCCCTCTTCATCCCTTTCCACTAGAACTACCACCTAAAGTTTTGCTACATATTTGTTTCACCAGGATGTACCTCCCACCTAGAGGTATGTAAGCCTCTCATCATCTCTTCCCTAATGGAAGTCAATACTAAAAATATCCCATGTACAAGAATCATATCATCACCATCCAACAACCACCTGGGTATTGGGTCTCCATCAACTAGCATTTACTTCATCATAGCACACTCTTAGACCATATCTTATCCATAATTTTAGTATTTCACTAAAGAATATGTGGCCACAAATGGATTGCATTACATCAATCCTTGGTCCTTGGAAGCATCCATCGTTGAATTAGTTGACATGATAATTAGTCACCAATGTTCCTTTTAAAGACATTCAGCAAACTCATTAGCTACATGCATATTATAGCTAAGAGCATATGTAATGTAGTTACCCTTAATTGGGGAATATTCTATCTCAATGTTAAACATATTTCGATACTTTAACCAACATATCTTCCACAAACTGAGCTCATACTATGTGCAGATATAGAAGAGGATCTTGTGGTTTTTGTAGACAAAAAACCTATCACCGAAGACATAATTTCTCCAACACTTCAAATAATGGACCATAGATTCTTGATTAAATTCATGGGTAGGAAAGTTCCACTCAATAGGTCACAACTGGTGAGGCCCATAAAATATAACCCATTTCCTCTACATCAGTACTACTCCCAAACAAACACTTGATGAATCACAATAAACGGCATAACCAATCCATGGATAAAAAAGGATCAACACTATAGTTTTTTTCAATCTCATATTTATCTCAATAAATTACTCTTTACATTTTTTTCTACCACTAAAACGTTACTCCCTTCTTCTTTAGTGTAGTCATGGGTGCTGATAATCAATAAAAATCTAGGATAAAACATCATTAGTATCCTATAAACCTAGAAATCTATTGATCTAGAAAACATTCTATGGATATGTCTAGGACATAACTACCTCAAACATATATGGGTACATGGATATAATTGTCTCAAACACCACTTTTCTCAACAATTTTACTTTCTAAATCCAACAGTTTCACCTTCATATCTTTGCATAAATTTGATGTACTCGAAGTGTACCTAGGACTATCTTGAGATGTCTACCATGATGCTCTGAGGTCAATGAGTGGATGAGGATATACTCAATAAACACAATGAAAAATGAGTCAATATATGGGTGTAAGATATTTTTTATTAGATCCATAAACTATATCGGTTCATTCATCAGTCCAAATGTTATCATCAAGTACTCATTTTTACCATACATGTTCTGAAACACCAACTTAATAATTTCCTCCTTTATAACCTATAAATGGTGATAACCCAGTCAGATATCAATATTGGAGAGAAACCAAGATCCAAAAAAATTATCAAAGTGATAATAAATCTTAGGTAAAGGATATTTATTCTTCACCATTAATTACTTAAACTTTTGATAATCTATGCATACTCAAGGAATACTATATACCTTATTGGTGAACAAAATAGGGGCACCCCTTCTCAAAGTGAAGGTCCTTGAGAAGTGCCTATATATATGTCATCAGGTAGAATCCCCTAACCCACCATATAATCTCTATTCAGAAGATTATCTCAAAAATTTGGGCCATTTTCACCTCATTATAAGCCAACATAGTAGAAAATGAATTAACTCTATAAATTGAGTATAATATGAAGAAACAGTCATAGAACTCTATTAAAACTCCAAGAACACTGGGTCATGTTCCAACTTGGTCATGTAAGTAAAATATTGCCAAATAAATAGCTCCCTGAAGCTTTACTAAGTAAGACCCTTTCATCTTCCTGCTTGAATCTTGGAAATACACCATCTCCCAATAGGTCTTTGGAACATTAAGGTCACCAGAATCACTCACTCATCCTCAAGATTCAGGACCAACTTTAAAATTCTCACAATAAGAAAGTCCTATACATACTATAGTCTATAGGTATGATGAAAATTTATAGGATACTAGATCTAGAAGTCTTGAGAATTATCGGTCATTGACTTTTAGAATTTTATTCCTTGAACTGGAATAATATGAATGATTACTAGTTGTACTAGCTTTGAAGACAAAATCACCAGTGCTAGTATAGGTTCATGTTGGGGTAAATCCTCCAGAAACACTAGTGGTGGAACAAGTGAATCCTAGTCTACCTTAGCTGGATGTTCCATAAAGCATCCCCATGGTGGAATTTTTGAAATTATAGTATAATATTTTAAACATTTAAATCTATTTTTTCAAGATAAATTCTAACCAGTCTAGGGGACCACACAAAGGTTCTCAAAAGAGGTTGTCCATAACCCATGGTATATCCCCCCTTGCACTAACCAAGGTCTATTGTACCTGAACATTAGTCATAATCACACACACACACATATATATATATATATATGCATAACATAATAAAAGGCTCATTTTCATCTAATTAATTCCAATTGGTATATCACAAAAACATAGAAAATAAATATATCACTCAACTAATAATAAAATTTTATCCTGAATAGAAATCATAATCAAGGAATTAAATTAAATAACTATTATTAAGTACACAACAGTTGTATATATATATATATAATGTGATCCTATATGCCTAGTAATGATTAATGAAAGCACCTGAAATGTCATAAAATATTAATAGTAATCCTGTTAATGGTAACACAGTGGTCTGTTACACAAGATTTGGCCAAGAACATGGAAAATCCCATACCCAAATCCCACACAGTCTATTTCTTTTCTATTATATACCAGGTTTTTCAAAAATAGAAGAATAAAATTGTACTGTAATACCATTTTTTAGCACCCCAACCGAAACCACTGGGTTCGAGCTGGAGAGTCACAAGACCTTATATGAACCTCCTCATACGTAAGAGGTTTTCAACTAATAGCAAGGGTCAAAATGACATTAATGTGGATAATATACCCCTAGTTTCATTTCCACCCACCAATAATATAAATAAAATATATCAACTCAAAGTAAAAAGATAGGATTAAAATAAAATCAAATATTACACATTTCATATAAATACTAATAAACAAGCTCCTAGTGTGGAAATTTAAGTTATCGTATGCTAACCAAGCCACCATAAGCCCCAGCCCCACCTAATTCGGCACAATGTTTATAAGAAATTCAAATATATCACCACAAGTATCCAATGATACATGCCCTCCCATGAAGTTGGTTATTATTATTAATGATTCACACCCTTCCCTAATAGTGGTCTTTATCCTCAAATAATGAAAAATACTACCTAACATGTCTAACATAAATGGATAACACATCACCCCTATATGGAATTATCCCATTTCACCTTATATTTGATGAACTCTCATTTCCCATGCATGGTATACTTATATGTTAGAAAACAAGTCCATGATCTGAACCATACCACCAAATAATTCACGGACTGTAACCATCGTCATGTCATCATGTTCCCCTTCCAAGGGGTTATAAAGACAAAACTACACAACCTGGTCATCCTGATACCTAAATCAAAGTTCTATTAGATAATAAAGACCAAACGTCATATGTATCATATAAAGGAAAAATAATTCATATCAATTATATTTTTTAAGAGGCTACACTCAATTCATATGATTATAAATAAGAAAAGTCTCTGGGCTACTCATACACCCACAAGAAAATACATAATAAGAATTTGTTATAAATAAAAAATAAACATGTAATTAAAATATATTATATAATTCCATTTATGGTAATAAACTTACTATATCAAGGTTATTTTAGAATAACTCCAAGGTTTATCATGTATCAAAGGCCGGACAAGTCTCACAACCATGAAGAATGAGCTAACATGTCAAGGATTTCTAACTCAGGTTTTGGTTTGTTAAAAAAGAGGTTTAAAATGGAGAATCAAGAATATTTTAGGTCAATAAAGGTGGTTCTATAATCACATACCTTAACTATTGTTCCAATAGATACAATTTCAAGGTATTTAAAAGGTAGAGAAATCAAATCATTGGATCCATTTTTTATTCAAGAATAGATCATAAATTCCACATAGATTTTAGAAGAGATACTTAGGTCTATCCAATGATTAGTGGCCCATAATTAAATAATCAACATAGAATAGATTTAAGATGAGATTATGTAAGAATAAGGTCTCATGATTATCATTCTAATGAAACATACTTGGAAACATACATCGTTCTTGATAATTCTATCTCTATTCAAGGGGGTTGTTATTGTCATGTCGATACCTCCACAAATATAAAAAATAATCACCAATGGATTAAGTTCCTACCATAAATCTTCTATAAATAAGTGTTATGTAAATATTATCTACAAATCCTTACCTTTAGAACATTTATATTCATTGGTAAATATTTATTTTATCAAATAATGTTTTCAACTCGCTAGATCCACCATTGATCTATGAAGAAAGGAATAAAGAATCATTGAATATTTATAGAATTAGTAAATCCATGATAGATATATTCTCATCTCTTAGGAAAGATGAATAATCTAGATTGCATATAAGAAAAAGTCACCATTATTTGTTTCATTGGATCATTCAATGTTTAGGGAGGCAGGGGAGGAAGAATAGGAGTCCTTATATATGGTACAGGTCTAAAATTTGGAATATGTGAAATATGTTCATAATTAGGTTTTAAATGGGGTTAAAATGATAGGTATTAAAAACACATGGAGTGCATTAATTATACCCTCATAATAGGTGTACCTACTACCTGGTGGGCCTCATCAAAAAGATAGTGAGGTCTACAAATCTACTAGAATCCCACTGGTTGGTGGGTTCCACTAGTAAGCCGATAAGAGCCTTTCAACCACCACACAACCTATCCCTTCATAAAATCCTCCATCTTCAAAACTCAGTCCCTTATCCACTTAAAATCAGCCTCTAAATATCCCATATTAGAGAAAAAAAGAGATATGATAAATTTATAAACTTGAAATATATCATACAATTAAATAAAGATAGGATGTTATAAGAATTATTAAATTAATTTTATTAATCCAATTAATTAATTAGTTATTTATCTTTAATGTCATTTGGAACAGTCCTTTTGATACCATCATTCTTTAATTTTAAATTTATTAAAATTGTATAAGTACACTGCATATACTTTAAGTCCATAAGACATATACATAACTACACTATTTACCATAAGCACTTAACTTATATTTTATTCCTATATGTAATTTCTTTCAACATGAAGTTTCAACTTATTAAACAATGTGTAAACACACATATAACTGATAATGTCTTGTATAGAAAACTAGCCCATGCTACTATCCAACCCGTCATTCTACCCAACCCACCACACACCTGAGGGGCATCCCTAATCCCCCAAGGTAGATGAAAAGTTTCAAGGTTAACAATCATAACCATTGGGGATGGTTTAACCCTCAATAACCCTAAAAAAAATAGTAGGTCTCAACCGGTAATCTCACATGAGGTTTTTAGGTGTTAGACATCATTCCAAAATAAATATGTATAAACTATAAACATAGATATAAAAACATGCCATAAAAATATAGAAACAATAATAAATACTAACAAATACATTTCCAACAAATAACCTTTTAACACATGACTAAAAAACTTCAAATTGAAACTCAAAGAAAAAGAACAAGAGGCCAAATAGGAATAAGCATAACTCAAGCCAATCGATTTAATAAAATCTAAGGACCAACCAACATCTCTATGTGACTCATGATTCACCACCATAATCATAAAAAATAACTTATTACTAAGGAAAATGACATCAAATAAAACCCAAAATCCAACACCTAAATAATATTGTATTAGATATGAATACTACATACCCACCAATATGAGTATATAGGGTGAGATCCAAATGCCATTAGGATACCTCCATGATTCCATTTCATTTATTTTATAAATTAAACCAAAACTCCTAGTTTGAAAACAATATAAAAAAATATTATTTCATTTCATTTACATGGTAGAAGAGTAAAATAAAATATACAACCTATATTTTCTCAAATCACACCCTTTATTACACACGGTATAAAGATGTATTTGAAAAACACTGTCGATAAAAAAATAATTCATATACCTTAAAAACCACACACTTTTAAATAAGTTGGTTAAGCCAAAACAATCCATTTAAAACCTAACTACTAAAAATATAACCTCACATGGTTTAAAAAAATTCAAATGGAATTTATAATAAATAATATAACTTTGAAAAAAAAATCCCACTTTTCCTTTAAAATAATAAACACACCCTAATAAAATTTAATAAAGGAACAAAGATAAACAATAATGAAAATACATCCATATAAATTCATAAATAATTCTAATAAACTGATAAAATATTACCAGTCAATATCAAGACTAACTCACAGGAGGATCAATACAACAATTTAAGTCCATTGAAGATATAAGAAACACACATTCCAATAAATAATGAATGTAATAACAAGGATACATATTATCAGGAAACGCCATAGAAAATAATGAAAAATTATAAGATGCACGCATGTAAAACAATATTCAGTAGGTTAATGGCCACACATCTCATCAACTGAATCACTCTTAACCTACTGTCATCAATGACACCCCCTAGTAAGGTATTACATATTACTAGGGGCACTAGCTAGACCATAATATCAACTAACTTAGCTATATAACCTGATATACCACTCCGTATCCTAGGTTTCCCTAAGGAATAACTAAATAATGTGGGAAGCTTTTAAAACAAATTTCATCCCATGATAACAATAAATACCAAAGGGTAACATCAAAATAACATCATTCCCACCTCTCAAATTTCCCTTAACAGGATCTCCAAACCAAAATCACATCATTAATCATAATTCAACATCTATCATATAGATATACATAAAAACCATGAACAAATTCAATGGGGATCAACAAAGTCACAAGAAACCAATAAATCAAACATCACTTCACAAAGTGTCAACTGGGCCTTTCATTTTCCACTTATAGTATATACATTTGGAAATGCATTTACAAAACCATATGGAATTCAAATATAAATCCAAGGGAAATATAAAACGGAACTAAAACATAACCATAAAAACTAAAACGAATATACATTTCAATTCATAAGATAACAACACCACTTTTAAAATATATAAACCCCTTAAACAAAAAAGGAAAACCACTTTGAAAATAACATTTGTCTTAAAACTCAATGAACAAATTTTTTTCATTGAGAACACCATCTTCATAATTTTATCAAACATATGGAATGAATAAAATACCAATTTACTTAGAAGTTCCATTTAACAATGTAATACCACTGACTAAGCCATGTGAAAACCACGTTATGTTATAGAAACCTTGATAATCCAACCCTATATATCCCACACCATAATTATCTAGATTATAATTGAATTTAGAAATAAAAGATTCCATGGAACTCTTAAATAATAGAAAATGAAATGGAAACACATACCTCATGTGATGGAATAATTTTACCTTCTATGAAAACCACTAGATTAAGTCTTAAAGGAGGGCTCATGACCCTAAAAATACCCTATATTTTATAACAACCCTACGTATGGAAATCATACAACCATGTCCACTGGGGTTAGAGATGGTGGATAAAAAGGAAGTAACCCCAATATAAAGTATAATGGAACCCTAAAATTTCAATTCGGGTGAAAAATCACTAAGAAACTATCACAAATCCACCTTTTATGGATTGAAGAAGAAGTTAGAAGGATGGGAGAGGCATCCAAGTTAGATGGTTTTTAGTAGGGTACCGAAGGGAGGAAGCCCCAATTAAAAAGTGATAAAAGGATAAAAATACCCCATCTCAATAGGGTCACATTGTTTACCCACATAGTTTAAAAAACATTTAGAAACCATATATATCTCAACTATTAAAAAGTACAAGAGATTTCATACTTAATATTCATGGTTTTTAACTATTAAACTTAACCATGAGACTAGGAAAAAACCCCCAAATGTTTAACACTTTCACCCAAAACACCTTGAACTCAATGGTGTAATACATATAACAAATAACCACATGTAAAAGTCACATTGTGTGTCTCAATTATCCCCATAATGACACTTTAGTCAACCATAAAGTCTCTGACTTCTTAGGAAAGGTGAAAATTCCAATAATAACTTCTCTCTAATTAGGAGTCAATTACTAACCAACTTCCCAAACCTCAAAACAAACTAAACATGACATGAACAACCCATTACTTAGGATGAAAATTATTTAATGATATAGAATTCACCAACCAATAATGAACTAAGAGTCCTAATAAGAATAATACTCACTGAAAAAACTAAAGAGATAATAAAAGATAATGTTGGGATAGACACTCCTATGGTATTTTTTGAAATCATAAATATCAAGATATCCACCACTGATCATCAGAGCTTCCAAAATCTCAAACTAGATCATATAAAAAATGTAAACACGACCTATGGAATATCCAAGGACACTAGATCAAATGACATCACATCCCAACAAAAGTCATTCCAAAGGATCCGTCCCTAAGAATGGGAAAAACACACATAGACCTGGAACAAGTCTCCCCACAATTTAGAACTTTTCTATAATGGTGAAACATTATATAGGAACACGGATAAGGAAGATCATCACTAAAGAGATAAAAAATCCACTAACCATAACAACAATCTCAAAAACACCACAATAGAGAAATTCCTTGAGAATAACCAAAAAGTCACTAGACCCAGTCACTATGAAAATGCACTCCTTGAAACAAGTGGGAGACCCTAAATTTTACATGCCTCAACATGGAATGGAATGGTTCTAAAATCAATTCATGAAACTGCATATAGGCTAACTCATGGATAAACTCTTGGAAAACCCACTCATATTGATCCTAAAGAAAATATCAACTTTTATCTCTCACTGTCTAGCCGAAAACCAACAGTTTATCCAAGTTATTATAGCCCGCACCCAAGGCATCCCTAGGTCATTCGTTAAGAAAATATCAGCACATGGTCCTCACCATGCATGTAATACAATGAGAATTAAGAATTACTAAGTCATAAACATCATAAAAGATATTAAAATAGGTTCAAAATCAATTTCATCCACTATATTTATAGTGGAACTAGGTATAGAATATATGGGACAAGTCCCAAGAAAAAAAGTAAAATTAAAAAAGTGGATGTTCCAAAATAAACACTCATCTCCCGGTTTTCCAAGGAAGTTATAATGTGGACTACTATCCAAATTCAATATAGGTCTGAGGATTTTCTTAAGATAAATTACTATCTTACAAAACCTAAATATGTGACTAGGGAAACCATATAGATAATAGGTTTTCTAAGTTGGAAAACATGAGAGTTTAATATTCCCAAGCTTACCAAACTAAAAACACACTAATGCCTTTTTCTTTTCTGAAATAATAATGGTAGGTTGTGAAGATATATTCTCTTCGCCATAATCTTTCTACTTCCCCTTATAATTATTTTGATCACCCTTACTGGATCCAAATACAGTTGGAGCATCTCCTTATAAATTTTTTCCTACTAAAATTACATCAAAGGTGATGGCCTGTAAACCACTTCCATATAGGTAGTTAGGATAGACTAAAACACTAATGAATGAAGATCTGGATGAATTCCACTATCAAATAACCACACCTTCTTCAAATATTCTGTAGCTAAATCTAGAGAGTGAGGCACTAAACTAGTGAATCATTATACATTGTCTTTCATTAACCGGTCACCTAATAGGATTTCCAAACACTTAATTACCTTCTTTACTATCACTTATTCATAAAAAACTACAAAATGAAGGTGGAATAAGAATATCCCCAAGATATAGACTCAAATAGTTGGTCATGAATAGTGATCCATCACCACTAAAAACTCAATCCTTCAAAAAAGGTAATAGTGAACCTCACCCAAAAGGCTTTAGATTTTTATAGTGAGTCAAAGATATCTTCAACCTTAGATAGCCACTCAATCACCCCAAGTGATCCTTGATCACCATATAATAATTGAAGACATAAATTAAAAAACTCTCATTCATGATATATGAGCTGATAGAAACATGGAACTACCACTCCATTATGAGTTCGGGCAGATCCAAAGATCATAAATACAACTCTTGAATCACTAGGAAAACTACCAAAGGAATTCACTTCTTGAATTTTTAGTTCTTTTCTGGGGGTCACATTCTAAAAAATAAAAAAACATTTAATAAAACCACTTTAAATGTTAACACAAAGTGAATAACCATAGATAAAACAAATTGAAATTACCAAACCACCTAAAATTTTCTAAAAGGGGAAAATCTTGAATCAAACCAATCAAGGCCACAAAACCCCTTTCAAATTTTTATCCAATATATTTGGAAACATTTCATACCACACACCCAAATATTTTCAATACTAAAATAACTGCAAAATCACTTATAATAAGGTTCAAAAAAATTCAAAAGAAAACCTCAACTCATCCAATATATTGTTTTTCAAAAAATACCAACTGCTAAATCATAAAACATTAATTTTAAACTGATATTGTCAAATTCATTATCTAAGAAATTCTACTCAAATAGATATAACAAACATCATTAATCAATGAAGTAACCAAAACAATTAAATGAGCGGAAACATCAAAATTCCAAACTTCATCGAATATGTATGGTTTGGCCACATGGTTAGTCAGGCCATATGGAAATCGTATGAGTGTTACTAGATATTTTCTAGAATATTATACATGACCAATGTATGGTTTGAAAAACCTACACCTTAAATTTACACCTTTTGAATTCCTTCTAATTTCACTATGAAATGAAAAACTTCTAAAGATGAATATCAAAATATCCCAAAACTTGAAGTAACAAAAAACACATTAGAATATCCATTTTGTGAAAAAAAATCCCTCAAGGTATCATTGAATTATTTTTATGTTGATTTTTTTATTAATAAAGAGGGTTTCCATGATGATTTGTTGAGTTCTATAGATATTGTGACAGTGAGATCTACGACAGTGATGAGCATCGTGAACAATGAAGGTGAGAAGCATCATGAGTGGAGCATCATGACGGCGTGAAGTTTTGATAGAAGGATTTTTTATTACAACAAGCATCATGAATGGGAAATTACTATAGAGCTTCGTAAAAAGGGAGAGTTGTGGTAAAACAATGGGAGCTCTATGAAATGGGGCTGGCATGGACTCTAAGGTTTTTGAATTGGTGGAAACACCTATAAATAGGCTTATACCCCCTTCTGAAATCAAGAGAGACTTAATGAAAATCATAAGGCTCTGGAATCACGAAGGAGGTTTGTGAAGGGTTGTTTGTGAAGGTGGTTCGTAAAGGTGGTATGTGAAGAATTTCACAAAGACTGTAAAATCCAACTGAATGTTCTAGGCTTCACAAAATTAAGGGTATTCGCAAAGGATATGTGAGATTTTCTAAAATTAAAAAGCTTCGCAAAGTATAGTTGAGATTTTCGAAAGAGATGTTCATCACGAAGGCTTGTTTTAGCTTCATGAAAGGAAATAGCTTTGCAAAGGTAGTTTATGCTTCATGAAATGAGGAGCTTCACGAAGGTAGTGTGAATCGCAAAAGTGTTTTAAAAGGGATTTCCTAGTGAACTATGGTAAATTGGTATTCATCTATTAGATAAAAGTAGAACTTCAACAAAACATCCTTATACAACCTATGATGTATTCATTAGAGATAATGAAGAGACCCACAAGTCCATGAATTTTTTTGAATCCCTTATAAGAGTAGTGAGTAGAGGAATAGGAAGAAGGCGATCCATTCCACCGGTATTGATATAGAGAAAGAGAGAAAGGGAGTGACCCTTGGGGATGTAATGAGAAAACCCTAAACATTATAAAGTTGTTGAACCTAGGCATAGAATTGATCTAGCCTGAACATCATTATTGGCAGTGAACCTTAGTGAATTTGGTACAATTGGAACATCATCATTGAATGCTCCTTGGATATATCCCAGTGAGGGTCAACCAAGTAAAAACCATTTTGTATTGTGTATGATTTAATTTTTATTCATACATTTCTACACGAGAAAGACAGAAGTGTGTTTTTTAACGACAACATGAGATCTGGAGGGGTAGTAGTTTTAATCTATCATACCCTGATTCACCCCCTAGGGTATTTGACCTAGTGGACCTAAAAATACCCAAATCAAAAAAACTAAAAAACCCAAACTCAAAATAAAACACTGACTACCCATGGAAACTCAAGATTCGACACAAGGAATAGATGGACAGGCACTACGTTAGACATACTTTTAAGCTCTGATGGTTCTATCTCCTTTCTAATATTGACCCTAAAATAAAAAGAAGGTGAATCTCATAAACATAGGACCTTTAAATAAACCTAGTCTATGATACCATTTGTAGCGAACCATCCAAGGTCTTCATTCAAAATAATATTCCAACTAACCCTCCACTCGACTAAGGGGAATCCATGACCTCCCTATGCTAAAAAGAAGTTTCAATGGTAATAATCCTAACCATTAGGGATGGTTTCACCCTCAAGAACCCAAACATAAATAGTGAGTCCCAACTGGAAAGCTGACATGAGGTTTCTAGGTGTTGGAAATCATTCCAAAATAAATAAGTAGAAATCATAAACATAGACATCCAAACATATCATAAAAATAGATAAAAATTAATAAATATAAACATTTATATTTCCAAAAAATAACCATTTAATAATGATTACAAAATAATAAACTAAAAATAAAAAAAGAATAGGTGTCCAATGAGTCGAAACATAACTCGATCCAACCATTTTAATGAAACTAAAGGACTAGCCACCATCTCCATGTGACTCTCAATTCACCACCACAATCCTAAGAACCATCCAATTAATAAGGAAAATAGCACTAAATAAGACCCAAAATTCATGATCTAAAAAATACAACATAATACATGAATACTAGATACCCACCAACGTGAGTATGTATAGTGTGATCCAAAGTCCAGTAAGATACCATCATAATTCCATTTTATTTATTTTATAAAAGAAACCAAAACTTCTCATTTGAAAATAATATAAACAAATTTGTTTTCATTTACTTTTCATGAAATATAATTAAATAAAATATCCAACTAGAATATTCTCAAAGAACTCCCTTTATTAAAAATGGCATAAATATGTTTTTATGAGAAAATTCTAATTAAAAACCCATTCATATATCTTCAAAACCAAAAACTTTTAAAGAATATGGTTAAGAAATTTCTTTCCATTTAAAACCCCACTTCTAAAAATATACCCTCACATTGGTTCAAAACATTTCAAATTCATTTATAATAAATATTATGACTTTAAAAACAACTTTTACCTTTTCATTTAAAATCTTTAGTACACCCAAATAAAATGTAAGAAAGTAATGAGGATAAACTATAATAAAAATACATCCATAGAAAGACATAAATAATTCCAATAAACATATGAAAAAATACTAATAAATATAAAGACTAACTCATAAGAGGATCAATACATAAAAGCAAGTCCATCCAAGTAATAAGAAACACACATTCCAATAAATAATAAAAGTAAATAAATAAGATACATATCATGAGGAAACACCTTAGGGAATAATGGTAAAAGTACAATATGTGTACAGGTGAACCAACTATCAGTAGGTTAATAGTCATATATGATGTTTTCTAAATCACTATAACCTAGTCTCATCAGTTAATCCCCTTTTCTAGGTATAACATATAACAAGGGGCCACTAACCAGTGCATAATATCAATTATCTTAGCTAAACACCCTGAATTTACACTTAGTAGCCCAGTGTCCCTCATAAAATAACTAAATAAGGTGGTACACTTTCAAAACAAATGGCATTCCGTGATAGTAACAAATCCCAAAGTCTGACATCACAATCGCATCCTTCTTACCTCTCATATTTCCCTTAATAAAAGCCCAAACTCATAAGAATATCAAGAATAAAAACTAAGCATCCATCATATGGATATAAAAAACATCATTAATAAATAAAATGGGTCCCAACAAGTTCACAACCTACCAAAAAATCAAATATCACTTTATAAAGTTCCAATCAGGCCTTTCGCTTATCACTTTTAGTATATACACTTGAAAATCTTTTTACAAAACCATTTTGAATCCAAATATAAATCCAAGAGAAATTACAATAAATAATAAAACACAACCATAATAACTCAAAGGAATTTCATTTCATTTCACACTGAAACACCACCCCTTTTAAAATATGAAAACCCCTTAAACTAGAAAGTAAAACCCAATTTAAAAAATAAAATTTGGCTTAAAACTCAATAAAAAAATTTCTTAGAAAAAACCATCTTGGTAATTTTATCAAAAAAATGGAATTCGTAAAATACCAATTTACATCAAAGTTCCATTTAATTATGAAATTAAACCCACTCAGCCACATGAAAACCATGTTATGTTATTTAAAAAAATTAATCCAACCCTATATAACCCACATCATTTAGAAGTATCTATAGAGCTATTAGATATAAGAAAAATAAATGGAAACGCCAACCTCATGTGGTGGAATCATATCACCTTCGATGAAACCCACTAGATTAGGTCACAAAGGAGGGATTACAGTCCTTAGAAGAAAGCCCCCAATTTTAGAACAACCCTAGTTATGGAAATTATACGCCCATGGACACTAGGGTTAGAGAGAATAGATAAAAATGAAGGAAACCTTAGATAAATGATAAGGTATCTCTAATCATTCAATATGGGTGAATAAACACTAATAAACCAACATAAATCCACATTGTATGGAATAAATTATAAGGTAGAAATCTATGAGAGGCATCTAAGTTAGCTATTTTTATGTGGGGGACAAATGGAGGAAATCCCATTTAAAAAGGAGATAAAAGGAGAGAAATATGCCTTCTTGAGTGGGTCATATGGTATACCACCACATATAATAACCATGAATATCGCCAATGTTAAAAATTTTAGGAGGATTCACACTTAAGAAGAACGATTTTTAACAATGTGACCTATAAAAAGTCCAAACTTTTTCACACTTTCATCCCAAAACACCTCAAACTCAAGGATCCAATCCATATAAAAAATACCCACACATAAAAGTGGAATCGGGGTGTCACACCATGTACTTGCATTAAATGGTTATGTAATTTAGACACGGTGTTAATGACTTACATGGAATTTCATTAACTACTACGGAATTAATTAACATTTATTTCTATATCACATAATGTGTAAAACTGTGTGAATGATGTGTAGTTCGATGTTAACTCATAATTAATTTCATTCCACATAATTAATTCCACATGGTTACACCCCAGAATGGTGTGTAAACCATGTGATGTGTATTTAGATACATATTATGTACATGGTAAACTATTCATGTTCTCTACTACCATTAAATCTGAGTTACATACCAATGGACGCAACAAGAATCTCATACACAAAAATTTATGAGGTACATGGTGTGTTCATTGGCCACACATTGTGTATTCCTCCCTTGTTTCCAATAACACACATCAAATAAAATTAATGCATTAATGACCATATGGAGTCCATGATATACACCAAAAGTCCATACAAACTACATGTCTTGTCAACCACATACTTGAAATTTAATACAAAATTGTTTGTCTCAACTAGCCGATCAACATGTGGAGTAATAAATACATTACATCTTTTGGTCATCATGTGTATCACATAGGGAATACTATTTCATTGAACCCTGATACATAGGTTGTACCACCACATACACATTTTTCATCTATGTTTCCTATCTTAAAGCTCTGGTACTTCATGGTGGCATCTTTGGACTCTTCCTTCATCGATCATTAACTTTTTCTTTGTAACATGAAGTTGAATGATCGTAATAATGATGATTGTATTAAGAAATAATAAACTATGAATTAATATAATAAAAAATTCATTCAATGACCAATAAAAATAAATTATTATAAATTACTAATTTAATATCACGGGAAGGTTATGGGGTTCAGCAGAAGCATTCAAGACCATGCCCAAAAATATTTTTCCATAAATTTTTTTGGATTTATCCTTAGAACTAGATAGAATAGTGTTCCCAAAATCCATGAATATAGGATCTCACATGTAATTTATTATTAATTTAGATATATAAATAATTACCTCATTTGGTCATTCTTTCATCATTATCGATTTGTATTGAACCTTCTTGTTAAACCGTCTTTATAGAAGAGGAATCAAGGGTAGATTCCCTCTAATGGTGATATGCACATGCCCCAAGATTCTATGAATTTTATGGTAGGGTTATCCAAATGTTATTGTGAATTTCCCTATACCTTCAATCATTCATTTTTAATCATACCATATAATCCAAATGAAGCCTATCAGATTCTATTGGTTCTTTCACAACTAGAGAAGGAGGAGGATCACTAATTCTCATAGTACTTGGAGCATTCTTGAGAATATATTTGGGATGAGAAAATCATCTAGAATTAAAAATTTAATACACAACAATTCTTAGTCAATTATCAGTGTATTTTCCTAAATGATAATTCTATATTCCGGTATTTATAGAGCTATGGTTAGAATATTATTTTCATAAATTCCCATTAATATTATGTTAACCCTTATTATACCCCATGTCTATATAGTAATATTATTATTATTATTTACTTGACATGTGGATAACCTATAGAATAGTTAAATATTAATTATCTAAAATAAATAAATATGTATTTATTCAAATAATATTTCATTCTCAAAAGACCATAACTGGTTTCGCTCATCCTCTTCATTATTTACCGGACCAAGTATAATGTATATTTATTTAATTAAATATATAAATATAACTATATTATACACTAATAAATAAATACTTGTGATCAACCAATAAACCCAATTAAATATTATTCCTCATACTTTAGAATAATATTCTAATATACTTGTTAAACTCATATAGAATTTTACTAGGGTTCTTGGCTACACTTAGGGTGTGGCCCTCTTAGCCCTTTTCTTGGTGGAATTAGGATAAACCACCTAAAGTACAAGGTTAGCATCTATAATCCCACTAAATAACCCATAGAGAAAATAGTTAATGTCACAATGTCATTAGACCTCCTACTAAACCTTACTAGGTAATGTAATTCCATTTTTCTAATATCTGTCATCAAATAGGTCACATATCTTGTATGACCAACCTATATATTCAACTCTCTTCCTTTCACTTTCTGGAACTGAACACACCAATAAATTAAATTGGCCATTTACTTGATCTATATTTTTTATTCCATTAAAGGGATTGATACATTCAATTCTTGGTAAAAATCCTCTCTCACATTATTCATTAAAGATATTCCACTCATGATGCACCTGACATATCCAACTTCACCATTAAATGTTATCATCATGGTTTATGAAATACATCAAATAACATGAGTCATGAAACACATGAAAAATAATCTTAGAGTTAGAGGATTATTATATAGTTCAACATATATGAATATCCAATAACACATGAAATATGTGAAATTACTATTGGAGGATCTGTTATCATAACTTCCCTTCTTAAAGATTACCAAGGTAAAACACCATGAGTAGTTATCTTGATGTATTAAAGCCTTCTAAACATAATAGTATGTATCATATTTGTCTCATTATATAATATCATCCATCTATAGATCATGGATTTAATGAATACTATCATATAATATAAATTATCTCATCACAGTAGGGAACTTCATTGTACTTTCAACAGGGAATGTATCATTACAACATTATCACATACACTAGTATGTAGAATAAAAATTATGATGTGATAAGAAATTATATTATATTCAAACAAAATTAATATAAAATATAATTGAATGTAGAAGAGAAGTTTGTGTTAGAGCACCACCAACTCCAAAAATTTCATTCAAATAAGTATAGGGGCAGAACCATGAAAGAGATTTGTGATAATGCTTCTCCCATATATAAATATTGTGGTTACATCTACATAATTCCTTCATGAAGGAATCCTAAAAGACACCCTCATGGAGGGATGTTCACATAAAGTCCTCAAAAAAACTTGAAACCCTCACTTTCATGAGAAATATTCCTTCATGTAATAATCTAATTTTATGTGAAAATTAGAGTCCTAAAGTGAATATCATCCCCTACTGAATGGTCCCAAGATATGAAATATTTGACATATTGTGGTTTATTTTATGAAATAACCCCATTATAGATAACCAAACATTTTTCATATCCCTTCTTCCACCCATTTCATTAACCTAGGAGGGCTTAACCCAAATATCCTTGTTTACTTCCTTTCACTAAGGTTAAAGATCTGAAAATACCATTATAGTGAGGATTATTCCATATTATTTTGAGATACATGAATAGGTCATTCATACTAAAGGGATCCCATTTAATCATGTATTACATTGATAAAAGATCTTTCCTTAGTTTTCCTCCCAATATGAGAGGACCCTTAGTGTAATTACCATTATGTATTCTCTTTGATAATGAGGGTCTTTATCATAAGGACACATGTGAAAAATGTCATGTCTCATGTTGTTCATCTTGGAAACCCCATATGAAGCATCTCACTCCAGCATCTAAGGGAGATATCTTATCCACTTAATGTTTTAGAGATTCATATATGTCCTTTTAATCTATTGTTATCCCCAAAACCTTCCTTCACTTGAGTCAATTTCCAGATCAAACACCTTTGGGTAGCTTGTGCATAATCCCCACATGTTCCTTCCTCCACCCAAGAGGTATAGGTCCTCTAATTCGGTATAAACCTTGATCATAATATCATTGATGATATCATCTTTATGCTCCCCATCAATGATCCATAAACATATGGGTAACCCATTCATAATCCAAAAATATTCCTCATTAGTCCATATTCACCATGAGTCCAACCATACCCTCTCATGTTTAGTTACCAATGGACATGATGATCCGAAAAGGGACACTCATACGTAAACCCCATGCCAAAAAAATTTGGACTATTTAACCTAGTAGTATTAACCGAATTAATTTAAACTGCATAGCACATGTCCATTATATACGATGCTAAACTATTTGGAATAAGACTTGTGACCTTAAAATGGAATTCACTTTTTCATTGTTGCATGACCTTAAAAAGAATTGTATTTATCCTTTTTACACAACCTCAAAGCTATGATGTGTTCTATTAAATAGAAACAAACTATATGGGTTCAATTTCTCTTTATAGGGATATATAGGAATCCCCTATCATGGGTCTGATCCCAACTTCACAACACCAACCTCCTCCCTAAATAATGATAAATTCCTAATTTCCTAAGTGTATAGATTTAAATCATTTCATAATAAACTAGTATGATAATTATCGATATTTTATCATTTACAAAGTTGTAACAAATTGTAATTCTATTACTTAGAAGGATCCATGGACAAATATTAAATCTTTAAGAGAGTTCTAAAGTATGTCATAATTCCCCCACAAAAGGGTGAGTTGAGCCTAATCTCCCTTCCACTCGACCAATTTACAACCAAAGTGTCTGTGGTAAACTCCCAACGATCAACTACCTTGGTAAAGTAGGTTCACACTAACTCAAAACAACCACATGTGTGGGAGAACATTAAAATCAACATGAAGATTCATATACCATTTACATGTGATGAATATAGATATGTTTTGGATATTATAATTATTTTTTTATAATGTATTCAAATAGACCAGTGCATGGGTTAGGGGATATACCCAGCCTGATAAGGACAACCCAATAAAAAGGCCGAATATAACCAAATATTTTAGGATTTATTATTAAATGGGTCTAATTTTAAATCTTGGTTAATAATATATTCAAGATCAGAATTTAATAGGTGACATGCTGCACGACCCACCCAACCAGACTCGATTGAGGTGCTTTATAATAATTTTTTTTAATTATAATTGTATGTATTTAATAATTAAAATTAATTATTACTATATATAAAAATTATTTAATTTAATAATATTTTATGGCCTTATTAATAAAAAGGACAAAAAAATAAACAGACCTATAATTAAGATTTTTTTCAAGGCCCGATTAATAAATGTCAGGTCAGGGTTGGTCTAGCCATACTAGATTAATTAATGGGTTTGTTTTTTCAACCTGAACCTGACAGGATTAGATCGTGTATAGGTAAATATTCAAGACATGAAATAATGACTATATAATATTTATTCATTAACATTATTGAACCATATTAATTTAACTGAAGGCGTGAGATACATAAGTTAAATCATTAAAACTATGCATACATATAAAGATACATGATATATAAAAAGAAAATGATGATATATTTACAACCCATTGAAAATAAAAATATATTATGTTATTTACAATGTGAACATAGATCATGATCTCAATCATTCAATGTGTGATACCCTAATATATAGGTTTCCATCGATTATCGCGTGTAAGGTGATCAAAATATTAATGACCCTAAAAATTAGGTGTCTATATCTAATGTGAAATTTGGGATATACTTCATTGGGTGGCCCTAAAATTTATATTCCCAAAGGAATGAATTTGAGAATATTCACTGTATAAATTTGATAGAGGTATTTTCCCTTCAACTATCCAAGATAATTCATTAAATAATAAATAATTAATAGACAAACATGGATTATTTAATTCATGATGAAATATAAATATTCAAATATTAATTGATGTGATGTATGTGGCAGTCATTTTAGTTTGGTTATATTTAATAAAAATCAACATTAGATAATTATGTAAAACATGATTCCCATTTGATATTTTTTATTCCTGTTTTAAATGGAAGAAAATACTAGTTCTTAAAACCTATGTCTGAGTTCTATATTGGGATAGAAAAATCTAAATGTTATAAATTTTAAGGATTGATATCAAAACTTGAGTATTTTAAACAAATATAATTATAAATTTTATTTTCTAGAACAAACTATACCAAAAATAACCTACTAATGAAACTGGGAAAGTGGAAAAAGATTTTTATAGTAATATTAAGAAATATTTTTTTTCTTTTTTATATGATTATTCTTGTATAAATTGGTACTAGGTTAAAAAAATTATAAGAAAATATATAGTTCTTCAAAATGATCACTAATTTGAAAACTATTTATCAAGAACAATCAATACATGAGAATTTTTAAGTTCCAAAATCACTTTTTCAATGTAAGATGTCAAATAAAACTTTAATTTTTATTCATGTGATCAATTCTACTGAGTATGTTAATTATTTAAAAATATTATATTCCCTTTTGAGTTTAGATCTAGCTATAGATTAATTCTTTCAATCATGGTTCAAGAGACTCTATAAATTCATCATCAACTATAATATGAATAAGTTTGAAAGTAATTTACCCAATATCCTTATCATTTTGTAGATTGTGGAGTAGAAAATAAAGGTACTAGTATGTTATCTATTATGATAATGTTGAAGAATAAGGGTGAAACATGATCCGTAAATAGAAAAAGAAACTTTTTTGGATAGTCTAGTCTCACTTATATTTATTTAAAACTAAAATGATATTTAATAAAAGGGATAAATTGTTTATATTATGTTAATTATATACATTTGAAAATAATTTATCATAAATATCTAAAGGAATTACAAAATAAACATAGAGATTCAGTATTGTGTATTTATGTTATAGAAATAAATTTTATAAAAAATTATGTTACAAGGGTATATAATTCTAGTTATAGATTAGAATTTTGTGTTTATTTATAGGCACTCGAAAATAAAAAATATTGGTTGTGTAAGGAGTTATAATTTTATATATTTTTTATCAATGTATTAATGGTTACTACATCGAAAGGGGAAATGTGAGGTCTTTGTCAGTTTCAAGAATTTGGTTTGGATTTTATAATTTAGGTAAACTATTTTATGATAAGGTAAAACTAATAATTATTTCTTATAAAAAACATAGATATTATTAATAAAATAACTAGTGTTATTATGGAATCCTACCTTTTTTCAACACAAACTTTTCATTACATTGTATAAAATATAAGATCTTTGAAAGTTTACTTTCTTGGAAAAAAAGGTACATAATAAATGAAAACATAAAACAATATTATAATATATTTGAAATTCTTCATCATATTTTTCATCCTAATTATAATTACTTCATCTCATAACCTAGGGACATACATCAAAGGAAATGGTGAGAATAATCCCCAGCAAGGGAAAAAAAGGGAAGCAGTTTACATGTGATATTGACAAAAATCAATAAGAATATAAGGAATATCCTTATGGAATGAATAAGATAACATGAGGAGTATTATAAATAAGAGAACATAATTAATAACTTGGATATGGGGCTAAAACATTTGTTTTATTCATTCATAAGAATATCCCTAAGGTTTGTCACTGAGGTGTTATAAAAATTACCAAGTTTATTCACCAAGGTATCATAAAACATGTCATATCTAGAGATTAAATTATTTACCTAATGTATTGAAGTGATATAAGGGAGAACTCCTTAATATGTATTAATTTTCATGTGTTCCAAATAGATAATAATAAATCATTTCATAAATAACTCATTGAGTATAAAAAAATGGGTTTTATATCAAAAATCATGGTTTTTTAAAAAAATGTTTAAAGACAAGATCTTTATGTAATTTATAAACCAAAAAAAATGAATGAGGGTTTTATTTATATTAATTATAGAATAAAAGAAATAGTTTTTAAATATTATTGAATAACCCTATAAAATAAAGTGTTTTGGGTATTCATATAAAGAAAATAATAGGTAATTTCTTGAGGAGAAGATAGAAATTTTGAGAAGTAAAATGGTCAGCATAATGGGTATAATAAGTGTTTTAATAAACATGTAAAAAGAGAGGGGATAGGGGTATACCATTCATAATATAATCTTAATATAATAAAGGAATAAACTAAATTGGATAGATGAACATTTTTTGTAAATTTGAAATACATACCACCTAAAAAGAGAACTTGAAAGGAAAAAAGAGTGGTTGAGATTTCCCTTGCCTTGAAGAGTAATTCCTAAAAATCGAGGATTGGGACCTTGGGGATTGAGGAAACCTTGGGAGGAATCCATAGAAGGTAAAACTATTATATATATTTTCAGGATGAATTGGGAGTTTAAGTAAATAGATAAATTGGTGGGTATTTATAACAAAGGTGGAGGATTTGTTTATTAATTTCAAAATAAAGGCCTTTGACACCTAGGTAGTGGTAAATGAATAACCATGGGATTTCACATGGTATTTTCCCATGGTATTGGACACCTGAGACACCAATTGTTTTATTTTAATCAAAAATAGTTTACCATCATTTTATATTACTTATTTTGGTAAAGAAAATTAAAGTTTTCACAAAATAACATTTTCAAAGTTAAAGTTTCCATTTTAAAATTTAGAAATTAAATTATATATTTAGAAGTTGATTAAAATATAGTAAAATAATTGATATTAATAAAATAACATATTTTAATTCTTATATTTTTTTTAATTAGTTATTAAATCACTATGACATAATTATGATGTCATTAACATACCGAAAAACTCAAACTGTATATTTCCTATTCATGAAAAAATAAAGTATTTTAAAAAATTATAATAATTTCACACTAACCTAATTTTGACATTTTTATTTCAAAAATGATATTTATTTATCATAATAATTCTATAAATATGATAAAATTTAACTTTTATACATAAAAATTCTTATTTAATAAAAATAATAACAGATTGACAATGTATAGTAAAATTTTTGACACTTGAAAAAAATAAAAAATAAAATTTTATCATTTATTTTAAATGAGTTTTTTAATCATAAAATTTCATTAAAATAAACATTATTCATAATACCTTAGTTTATTATAATCATTATTTCATTTCTGAAAAGTACAATATCTATCAGAGAAATCAATTTATCAAATTCTATCTCAATTTTATTATGCGAAACTATTCTTAAAACAGAAATGATGGAATAGAAATTTTATTTATACAATAGAATTAATCTTTAAGTAACTAGTTCCCTAACACATAACCACTTACCACACCTCCATACTCTCTAATATTAAGGTGTGAAATGTTGGTATTTTCATGGGGTTCCTCGGCTAACATTAACCAAGTGATAATCTCTACTAACTTCAACTTTTCCCGTAAGTGATTCCATAAAAACTTCACTTATTTAATATCAGCTTGGGATTGGTCAAGGGTGAACCCCGGTGATGATACCTTCCTCCCAATTTCTAACAGATGGGATTTAAATGTAATTAATCTATTGGTTGAGTTCATCTACTCTTCTTTCTATATCAATTTTTCTTTGTCATAATTTTACTAATAAAATATAATGATAAAGTTAAAATTATTATCAATAGTATAGTTATCAATGTTAATATTGAACAATGGTCCTATAATGGTCGAATCCATATGGTCACATTTCCCTTTATATTCACTTCATTAAAAAACATGGTTTTTTGTGAATAATATAATATAACACACATTATTAGAAAAAAATTATCTTTTAAAAAGTGTGGTTTGTTACAGTTATTTTCAAAACAATATGATATTTTAATTTTAGAGTACATTATTCACATAGTATATGGTTTATATGATTCATATGGTAGATATATTACATTTCATGACATAAATTTCAATATTTAAAATGATAAAATAACATGGTTATAGTAAAAAGTATTATTACTATAAGATTTAAGTGATAATTTCATTAACAAAAGAAAATTTACTGATTATATGAGAATGTGAAATTGTTTCATGTTTTAAGTATCATTTTATAATCAAGTAATATTTATTATGGTATAAGGATCAATAATTAATAATAATAATAAATGTTCATTTAAAAAAGATTAATAAATTATATAAGATATGGGTTGTAAATATTTACAACTTATTTTTCAATGGTTTCGGTGCTATGAAATTTATATATGCATTTAATTTCATTAATAATTCCAAAATATTATAAAATATTATTTGTTAGTCATCTTAAAGGAAAACAATATTTCTAACTAAATATAAATTGTTTTGTCTTTTCTCAATGAAAATAACTCTTTGAGAAAGGATATACTATCTGAAAGGATAGTGAAAGATAATTTGAATTAATTAATGTTTAATATCAATAAATAAATATTATTTTGGAATTTAATATGTTAGTTTCATAAAATTTGTGAAAATTATAGATACCAATACAAATAAAGGTCTCTATTTTTAGTTATAACATACTAAATAATTATTTAAGGATATTCTTATTATATTTAAAATATGAAAACTTACTTTAAGTAGTAACATTAATGTTAGTTTATTAATGATAGATATAATTTTATGTTTTGATTAAAGATTTGTATTCTTCCTAAATAATAATATAGAAAAGGTTTTTAAGTTCCAAAGGATCGAATAACAACTGAGAATGGGGTTGAATTTGTTTTATAATTTTTATATGTTTCAACACTTCAATAAAATTAACCCTTGAAACCTATTAAAGTTCATTACCTTATCAACTTTTAGTAAATACTCATTCATGAAAATTTATGAAAGCAAGTAAAGAAGGCAAGATTTAAAATGTCCGGCCTCAGTGTGAGAACCTACATCCTTTCCATAGCCACTCATGTGGGTATATAGAAATTCACTATTATAAAGAAGTTAATACAAATTGTTCCATCTCCCATTATACACCTTATATATCTTGATAGGAATTATTATACTGACTATTGTTAGTTTACAAATTTTTCTTACAAAAAATTCAACCAAAAAATGAATAAATAATTTGTTCAAACAGCTCAAAAAAATGATCTATCTGGATCCTCAGTCCAATGTGGTTGGGTCCAATTTTATCAATATGATGGGGCTAGTTCCAATGGACTCATTCCAATGAACTTAGTCTAATGGAATCAGTATGATGAACGCTTTCACAATTTTCATTACTCAAAGTCTACTCAAATTCTCAATACTATATTCCTCAATCAGATAAAAAAACTTTCAGATGTCTGACCTAATAATGAGGTCTCAGTTCAGAAATATAACTTTGACATGAATTATGTAGTGCTCTGCCTTTACCACTCATTTCGAAAAAGTTTACATAGTATAAATGTATTGTGCTTTTATTTATATTTATCCTATAAAGAAAAATGTACGAAACTGAAAACCTTTCCTTCTTACTCAAATTTAAAAACCTCTGAGATTTAATCACATTTGAATTTCACATTTTACCACTTCAACTCTTCACAAATATTCTATAACCTTATTAAGTCTTTTCAGTAATCATCTATATTGAACTTACTAACTTTTATCCAGACTGATTGAACTTTATCAACTTATAATAATGAAACTTTCACATGTAATTACTATGTAACTTACTCATATCATTACTATAAAACTTACTAGGGTCATTAATATGTAACTTCCTCAGATAATCTTCAAACTTAATCAAATTTACTCAGAAATTATTCTAACAATTTCTTTGTATAATACTTCTAAAACTGATGTTTTGTGTCTAGATTTCTAGAACCAATTCAAATTTATCAAAGACTTTCAACAGTATCAATTCTTCAATATATTTTATCATGATAATTTATCATTATTTATGAGAACTCCATGATCATGAAAACATCATCTGACATACATAGTAAATTATAATGATTTCCCTTACATGTAGCACCTCCATTCCTTTCAACCAAAACTCAATATGATTGGAAACACCTATTATAACCATTTTCTTCATAAGGATTACATCTCAAGTGTTACACACAACTTATGATATTTTAGAATTATAAACCATTAAATCATCATATGACATAAGGTTAGAAAGTAAATAACTTTATTATTCTTGATTTTCTTAAAACTTAATTTCTAGGATTCAGCACCACTCTGACTTTATTTCATAGCTTCTTCTGACTTTACAACAAACATTATGTCTGATTGATCTTGAACTTCATGCTGATAGATCTGAGATTGATGGTGTGTCTGATAAGAAACTTTATAAGACTGTCAGAACTTATATTTCTAATAACATTAGAATCTTTTTTATCTCAGTCTGATAACCAGCTTCTAGAAAAAAAATCAATACTTTTCTCCATATTTTTATTTTAGTTCAAACTTTCATAAGATTTTGACTTTCTTATAGAAACTCATACTAATGAATTGGGTCTGATCCTATAAAACAAAAAACATACCTTCAAAAAGGGTTAGTTGTCAAAAAATACAAAACAAGTTACCAAAAAACATTAAAAAGGATCTTGAATCTCCCCATTTTTATTTTTTGATAACCTTTGTTAACAACTTTCTTAACTCGCCAAATTTTTAGCCACTCACACTTTTTCACAACACATGTTTTTTGACTTTTACCAAGACAATAATTTCTCAAAAAAGGAGTTTCCTATAACTACACTACTATATAAAGTAAATTTTTTTAAGGAATTTCATCACTAGCTGGTAAGAAAATATTATATCCATGTTAAGATAAACTCCCTTTATTTTATCTTTTACACTCACTTATATTTTTCTCTCCCCCATTTTATGATAACCATGACATTAGATTCATTTAAGAAATAAAATTACTTCCCTTTATATTGAAGGGTAAAGTTATATATATTCTCCCCCTTTGTCAACATAATCCAACGCATGATGGGTGTCTTACCTTATGAGTTTTAGGAGGCCATTAGAGGAGGATGAACATGAAGTTACAACATCAATTCCACAAATCTCTCTTTCATCGTATCGTTTGTGAATATATTAGAAATTTGATAATTTTTTTACATATATTCTAGAAAAAACTATCCCACATAAATATTATCTTTTATAAAGTGAAACTTTATATCAATGTGTTTAGATATTTAGTATTGAACATGTTTTTTATATAGATCAATTTCACTATGATTATCCCAAATAATCTTAAATGGTTTTGAAACTTCCACTTTCAAGTCTTCCAACTAAAATTTCATCCAAAACATTTGAGTATAAGCCTGAGTAGTTGCAACATATTTTGATTCTGTTATGATCAAAGTTAATAAACATTGTTTCTTACTCTTACAACTCATACAACATTCTCCCAATAAAAATGTTCTTCTATAAGTTTATTTTCTTTCATTACAATCTCTGGACCAATCAGAATCAATATAACCATGAAGTTTTACTCCAAAAATTATTTTTTATAAAACTCCATATGAAAATGTTCCTTTGACATATCTTATAATTATATTTTCTTCCAACATATGAGATTATTTTGATTTAATTTCATACATATCACATAAAGTTATAGAATAAACAATATCAGGTCTTGAGGTTGTGAGATAAAGTAATATACATATTAGCTTATCAAAATATTTCTAATTCAAACTTTATCAAGATTCATCTTTACTAATCTTTATCCCAATTTAAATAGGAGTATAAACTTATTTGGAATATGGAATGCCAAAAAAATTTAATAGTTCCCTGGAATACTTTTCTTGAGATGATAAAATCCACTTTTACTTTTGTTGAACTTGTAATCTAAGGAAGAAATTTAATTATCCAAACTTTGGCATTTCAAAATTATTCTTCATTACCTCATAAATTTTTTTACAAAATTATTCTTCATCCCCAGAAAAAAATATCATCCATATACACAATAACAATTAGTGTGTTGTATTTAACTTATTTTACATACAAGTTACTATCAACCATTCCTTTAGAAAAAATCAACATTCTCAAAAAACTATCATGTTCTGAATACCAATCACAAACTTGTTTCAACCAATACAAATATTTCTTCAGTTTACAAACTTTTTCTTAATCTTTATAAATTAGAAACCAACAAGTTTTCTCAATGTAAACTTATTCTTCAATATCACTATTTAGATAGGATGACTTTATATCCATCTAATAAACTTCATAATTATTGTGGGAAACCACTTCTAGAAACATTCTAATAGTTTCTAACCTTGAAATAGGGGGAAGGGTTTCATAAAAATCCACACCTTCTACATGTGCGTAGCCTTCACAAACAAGCCTTGATATTTTTTATTGAATCTTCTATGTGCTCTTTCAACTTGTTTTTATAAACCCACTTTTCACTGAAAACTTTTTTACCATTAAATCATGGTACAAGTTCACATGTTTTATTTTTCTATAAATGAAGTGTTGGATAATCCATAAAAGTTCACATCATATGAGTCATCCAACTTTTGTAGATGCTTGTTCCAACACTTGTAACATCATTCATTAGGTGAATAACCCATAAAAGTTCCTTCTTCATATTTCTCATCAAATTTTACAAGATATGGATTTTTTATTTTAAGTAAACGTGCAATTACAAAAAAACATTCAGGTATTTGAATGAATGTTTTTTGTTGTACCAAATTTCATAAGAATTCATGTTGGATTCTGATCTCAACAAACATATGTTCTAGACATATAAAATAGTACTAATAGCTTATCTCTAATAGAACTTTGAAAGTTTGTTTTAAGCTAACATTCTTCCTCTCATTTCTACCAAACTTATATACTTCCTCACTACTACTCCATTTTTTTGTGGGGTATATAGAGAACTATATTTATGTATGATTCCTTGATTTCTTAGATAAGTTTCAAAATTATTTCATGTGAATTTAGTACCATTATTTATTCTCTGATTCTTTATCTAAACCCTCAATTATTTCTCAACTTCTCTTTTGTATACTCTGAACATTTATATAGCCTATAACTTCTTTTTCATAAACATGATGTTTGTTATTTAATTGAAATAATCAATAAAATTGATAAAGTAAAATTCTCTTTTTTTTATTGATGTCTCATCGGCCCACATAAATTATAATGAATGAGATCAAGAGGTCGAGTAGATTGAATCTCAATTTTCTTATGACTCTTATTAGTCATCTTCCCTTTATAAATATTTACACAAACATCTTCTTATATTCTTTTAAATTATATAAAACTTATTATAGAATCAAAATTACATATTTTGTTCATGTTTTTCTTCCAAAGTTGTATAATTCTTCAGTTCCACAACTTATCTTCATCTTCAACACTTAAGTAATAGGGGTTGTTAGATTCTTCTATTTTGAAGATATTCTCACTAGTTCTTTCTCCTTTGATAATAACTTTTCCATCTTTCAAAATTTTATAGAACATGAATATTTTCTAAATATCACTTGTTTTACATCATTAAAAAATTTGACTTACACTAATTAAGTTATGTTTTAGTCTATTGAAAAACAAAACTTCCTTAGATTTTTCAACTTTTAATCTTCAATCTCTGTCATTATGATTCCTCTTATTTTTAGAGAACTATCATTCCAAATATAACAGAACCTCAATCATGACATTCAACTTGTTTAAATATTTTTAAATCACCTATCATGTGTGAAGAACAAAAACTATCAATTATCCATAGTTGGTTCTTTTTAATTACTTTCAAGGTAATCTCAACAACAAAGGATCTTTCTTAATCTTTCTTATTGCCTTATTCCTTTTCTTTTATTGTATACAAAACTTTTCCTGGAAGAATATTCATAAATTATTTATAAAAATGAACCATTTTATCACATGTTCCATAATCATCTTTTATATAATCAAACTAATTTTTCATTGGAATGTTTTTAACATTTTGAGATGTCACTTTTTCAACTTTATATAACTTAGGAACGTTACTAATTCTAATTTCATTATTTATTCCACTATGTTCAAACTTTATTTTAAGAAGAGATATGTTATTATATAAATTATAAGACATGTTCCCATAGATTCCACAATACCAACAATAACCATAAAATCATGATTTTCTATTGAAGTAAGATCATTTTTTGTAGAAACTTTATTGAGGTTGGTAACTTTTTCCACTCTAACTTACTCCAGGAGTGGACCATCTTTCCGAAAGAAGTAATTTTTAAATTTTTTAGATATGATAGTATTTTTACATCCCTTCTCAACCCATGATTTCCCAACACTATTCTTCTCACCTAAAATGTTATAAAAATAGGATTAAATTTTATTTTTAGTGGGTAATTATTTCACCGGATTCTAGGTTTGACCTTTGTCAATAACTTTAGAAGTATCATCTTTTACTTCTGAATATTTTTTGAAGTTTTAATTTATCTTCCTCAAAGTGATTTCATACACAATAATTTTTTATCCAAACTTGTTAATTTATTTTTCCTTAGATTCCATCTTCTTATTGATATCTTCAACCATATTTCCCTATTTAGAAATTCTAAGTTTCTAACTTAATATCTCTTAGATTTATTCTTCATATTTCTTTACAACATCTATTTCACATTCAAAAAAAAATTCTCTATCCTTCCTTATCATTATGATTTCTTTCTTGAGAAATAAATTATTCTCAAGACATGAAACAAGTTCTATTATGAGATAATACTCTCTATAAGATTTTTAACCAGCTTCTTCTTCACTATTTGAGGAGTCTTCAACTTTCTCAGATTTTTTAATGAATGTTTTGAACTTTTCTAAAATTTATTCCCCTAGGGAATTTTTTCATTTGAGTCCAATTCTACTTTCTTACTCAGCATATTTTTTTTTATTTAGTGAACTTCTTATTATATTTTCTGGATTGATTTTCTTCATTAAAACTTTTATTTTACTTCTTTCATCAAGTTTTTTCATCCGAATCATCAAAATATTCTCCAAATTTCTTCTTGGATAAATTCATAGAAAAGTTTCCAACTCCACCACACTCAAAAAATTTAAATTAAGTTCACCTCCATACTTTCCTATTCCTCTTATGTAGTTCTTATATATAAGAGACATGATTTTTTCATTAAAATCATTATCCTCTTTATCTTTAGAGTCACAGGGATCAACATCTTTAATATCTTGAATATTCATTTTACTCATAGCTTCAAAATACATTTTATCTTTCACGTATTTTTAAAACATTAGAGTTTTTCTCATTTCATAAGAAATAATAATGTTATGCAACTCATCAAGATATAAATCATATTTATCTTCTAAAGCATAAATTTTAGAATAAAACTTATCTGTAAAGTTTCTCATAAGTTTCTTCACAATAGTATAATATTTTTGGATATATTCAGATCCTCTGATGTTGCAAAAAAAATTATTTACTCTAGTGAAGTATTCATCAATAGTTTTTTATCTCTCATTATTATTTCTTCATACTTACTACTCTATATTTTTAGATTTTCTTCCTTCTCTTTGGTATTCCCATTGAAAATACTTTCCAACTGGTCTTATATACTTCTTGAAGTTTTGAGACCCATCACCTTCATATAAATGTTTTTTTATAAGGATATAAGGATAGAATTTCTAGCCTTATATCAACTTATATATTTCTCTTTCTAGTAATGTCATTAGAGAATATTTCTCAATAGGTTGAAAACCAATTATAGTAGCATCATCAAATTTTAGGCCTATTTATAAGAGATACTTAATCATCCTATTCTTGTAACCATAATATTTGTTTTTATAAAATGTAATAATTCCTCTAATGTTGACATAATTGAGATTATCCATTATAAGGATTCTACAAGGGACCCTTGGATCCGACACAAATTGAAGTTCCAAAGGATTGAATAAAAGCTAAGATGGGGTTCAATCAGTTGTTTACTTTTTATAAGTTTCAACACTTTTAGAAACATAAACCCTATAAACTATTAAATTTCATTACCATATCATCTTTTTGTAAATATTCATGAATGAAAAACTATAAAATAAAGTAAATCATATGAGATTTAAAATTTTTGGCCTTAATGTGATAACTTATATCCTTTTTATAGCCACTCCCATGGGTTTATGAAAATTCACTATTATTAATAAGTGCATACAACTTGTGTCAAATCTCATTAGACACCTTCTATCTCCCAATAGGGGTGATTATATTGACTCTTGTTAGTTTTAATAAATTTCATACAAATAATGGATCCAACAAGAAAATTAATTAAGATATTTTTCAAACTACTCCACAAATTCTTTTTCTAGATCATTAGTTCAATGTGGTTGGGTCTAATACTCTCAGTCTGATGGGGTTGGGTCTAATAGACTCAATCCAATGAATTTATTATGATGGACTCAGTATGATGAACCCTTTCTCAATCTTCATTAATTAAACTCTACTCAAATTATCAGCCTAATATTATTTAATCTGGTAAACAAAACTTTCAGATGTTTTTTCTTCTAATAAGGTACTAGTTGGGAAATATAACTTTGAAATGAATTTTTTAGCACTCTTCTTTTTCCGCTCATGCCAAAAAAGGATGAAAATTATGAATGTACTGTGATTCTATTTATAGACATCCCAGAATTACAAATGTGGGTAACTAAAAGCCTTTCCTACTCACTCAAATTCAAAAACCTCCAAGATTTACTCACATTTTAATTTCAAGTTTGACCACTTCAACTCATCACAAATCTTATAGAACCTTTTTAATTATTCTCAGTAATCATCCTTCTTGAATTTACTAACTTTTATTAAATATAATGGAACTTCCATAGCTAAGTATGATAAAACTTCCTTAAATCATTACTATGGAAATTCCTCATCTAATTACTATGGAACTTCCTCAATTTACTACTACGAAACATCCTTAGATACTCTTCAGACTTCATTATATTTACTCGAAATGTCTTTTGAAAACTTCTATTTCTAATAATTCTGGATCTGAAGTTATGTGTCCGGATTTATATAACTGATTAAAACTTATCAAAGATTTTAAATAGTCTCTATTCTTAAAAAGAATTTATCATAAGACTTTATCATGATTTATGAGAACTTCATGATCATTAAATCATCATTTGACTTACATAAGAAAGTATTATTACATCACTTACTTCCATCACCTCATTTCTTTCCCTCCAAAAAACAATATGATTGGCATCACCTATTCTACCCCTTTTCTTTGTAAGGTTTTCATCACAAGTATTACAAAAAAAACTTATGATATTTTATAATTACATATCATCAAATCATCATATGACATATGGTTATAAAGTAAAGAACTTTCTAATTATTTATTCCTTTAAAACTTACTTTCAGGATTCAGAACCACTCTATATTTATTTCAAAGCTTCTCTTGACATTCCAACAAACATCATGTTGGATTGATCTTCAACTCCATGCCAATAGATCTGATACCAATGGTATTTCTAAAAAAAATTACAAAATTGTCAGTATTTATATTTCTAACAACTTTAGAATCTAGTTTAGCTCAGTATGATAACTTTCATCTAGAAAACAACTTTTAATAACTTTATCTACCTTTGTGTTTGGGTTAAAAATTTCATTGTATTTTCATGTTATTATAGAAACTCATACCAATGAACTTGGACCAATCCTAAAAAACAAAAAAAATACTTTCCCAAAAGGTTAGTTTTCAACAAATAAAAAACAAGTTACCAACAAAACATCACAAAGAATCTTTAGCTTTCAAGTTATTTTTGTTTACATCATTAAAATGAGAAATAAAATTGATTTAGATTTGATATTAAAATATTTTTTTGGATACTAGGTTTATTTTATGATCAAAAAAATTCATGAACTTAATATTATTGAAGAGTTTGTGGGGGTGATGATGTAAATGTTTTTTGAATGGATATAGATGATAATGTAATGAATCATTTGTAAAAACTATTATAATGGAAAAATTATTATGATTATGTATAGTATTAAGGTATTAGATATATCAAGGACAAAATCTAATGTATTTGGTTTTTTGTGAGTCTAAAATATATTCTATATTATGTAAATCCAGAGATTACACAATGTATAATGATTTTAATATTAATGGAAATTTATATATTAGTATTTATTCATGAATTGTTTCTTTATTATATGAGTGTTGAATGATAAATAACCCCTCAAGCGAAAATTTGATATTTCTCTAATCTATGATCTTTATGGAAAGTCATCTATTTTGATGATATCGCACGAATAGTGAAAGTATGAACAACTAAAAATAATGGTTATACCAATGGTTTGGAACCATTAGTATAGGCCCTCAAACCATTGGTATATCAAAGGTTTGAGGGGCCATTTGTTGTAAGTTTTTCAAGAAATAACTATACCAAAGGTTTGGTCAAACCATTTTTATAGGTCATAATAAATTCCTATACCAAAAATTTGTTCAGACCATTGGTATAGGTAATATAAAAAAGAATGCAAGAATTTTAATCCCATGACCTCCCTATTATAATTCAACAACTTAACCACTAACCTTTGACAAATTTTATGTATATATTTAGATGTGTGTGTGTGTCTTATATATATATATAAATTTTGAATTATTTATTATTTTTAGGAAAAAAATTAATAAATAATGCTTAAACCTATACCAATGGTTCTAGAGAACCATTGGTATAGAGTAATTATAACAATGATTCATCAAAACTATAGTTATTGGTACTCAAAAATTTTGAGACCTATACCAATGGTTCTTCAGAACCATTGGTATAGGTCCATTGGTATATTTCATATTTCTAGTAGTGAGATGATCATATAGAGATACAAGGTTCACTCATGAGACACAAGAATGAATTATAGTCTAGATTTATTCTATTTAGGTATATTACGTGGAATGAAATACACATATGTCATTAGTATACTTGGGGTGTATTCTTCATTGTAATCCCTAATACCAAAGGTTAAAAATGTATCCTACTTGTGAGCCTCAATACTTTTTTATCTTTATTTTATAATTAATTTATATTGAGATAATATATGGGTTATTGAGTGTGTTTTTGATCAATAAGTGGGTTTTATAAATGAATATGGATCTTATATGATAGGTATGATATTTAGTCCCTTAATTGAGATTTATTTTAGAAATTCATAGTCACACATAGTTGAATGAGATATGATATGATAATTTACTTAGATGAATGAAATGTAATGAATTCATCTATTTTAGTTAATATGTTTTATTGAATCAAGAATGGATGAGTTAAACTATACTAGTCAAACATGTTTTATGTTTCATAACTAAACTAAATGTTTTGGATAAATGGATTTCATGATTATACAAGTGATTTATTTATACTTATCAAGTGGTAATGCTCAAATATATATATATATATATATATATATATATATATATATTATGGAGATAATGTCATATCCCTTTATAAGATGAGTAAAAATAAAATTTTTCTAAAGACATCTCTTTTCTTATGGTTATAAATTATGAATTTATAATCATTTTAGATAAAAATTTTAATTATAAATTATGAATTTATAATCAATTTTAAAATTTCTTACATGGTCACACATATTTCTAAGTGAATAAGGATTTGATTTAGGTATAAAAAATTTTCTATAATATTATAGATATTACATGACATTTTTTACCAAAATGATTTTGTATATGATTTCATATGTTACTATAAAATATGCATAAATTATTTGAGGCTTCAATAAAACTGGGAGATTGAAAGATATATGTATTAAAGGCCATATCATAGAAGGTCACTAAAAATAACTAAATGAACAAACACCTCCACTGTAATGGTAAAGAGATAATTGGAGTGATTTTTGACTACAAACATGAGAAGTAGTGGGGTATGTTCTTCATTTATATTTTAAATGTATAATTATCTTTATTCTTTATTTGACTAATATTATCATTTTGGGATTCATTTGAATACACTTTTTTTTTGTATGATATCATAGAAACTAATCATGAAGACCACAAAAAATTATCAAGTAATTAAATAATTGAAGTAGTAAGAGATAGACATTATATCAATCCCAGTAATAGCCACAAATATATACTAACTTCAAACCAATAATTTCATTATTTAAATAGCTAAAAAATCATTATCTATACATCAATACCCTAAAAACCCAAACCCTACTTCATAATAACAATAAATCCAACAGATATAATCTAAGATATATAAACATAGAAAAACAACCTAAAGGAAACCCCCATTTATAACTGAAACAATTATTTTTATATTTAGTTACATTATAAAGATTCATTTTTAATAGCAAACATAAACTATTATTGATCATTTAAATATTGATTATAAAGGTTCTAAAAAAATCTCATTATGGATTTTCTATATAATATAAATATTTTTTCATAATAGGTCTCTGCAAATCCTTTGGAAAGAATGATAATTGATAAAAACTTTCATCACATGTTTTGAAAATAATTTCCAATTCAATAGATGCATGAAATATTCAAAAAGGGACAAATTAATTCTAAATATTTAATAGATAAAATTAACTTTATAAAAATACGGTTTTTATTTTCTGGAATCATATCACTTAATAAAAACAAATTAGATTCAATGTTAATAAATATAGAACATATATTCTATGTGGAGTGCTTATTCTTTAAAGAAATCAACATAAGAAAACCATTTTTAAGAGGCATAAATGGACCCAAAAAAATATTCTAACTATATTTTATAACTTAAATCGAGGAATATATATAATCATAGGTTAATATATAGTAAAATTATTATTATCCCCTATCCAGTATAAAATATTATTATTATGAGTAACATATTTTATCATTTCAATGTGAAATATTAACAATACTCTTAAAGTAAAAGGGAAAGGAGTGATAATATTAAAATCCAAAATATATATACCCTTTATATAATATTTATGATCCCATCTCACTCAAATGGATTATTTTAATTGGTAAATTTTCCATAAGTTATAAATCATTAAAATATTATTATCTTTCATAGAACATATAAGTGAATCCCTAAAAACTCAATAAGAAGTATGATCTTTTTCAAAGCCACTACGGTTTTTTTAGATTTCTATTTATTGCACCAAAATAATCTTCTACGTTATCTAATATTGTATACAAAAGGTAAGATTCTCATTAAGGGTGAGACAATTGGGAATTGTAAGAGGCTTCAATGTGTGTTATATTCTCATATAGGTAACTAGTTAGGACCCCTCATTGAATTTAAAAATGTTAGAGATGATATTAAATTTCTAAAAACTAAAACTCCTAAAACTGTTAATTTTACTATCATTACTAAAGAGGTAATATAATCTATAAAATCATTTAAAGAAGAGTAAAAAATTTAATAGTTCTAACATCTACTCTAATAAACAGAAAAAAAAAGACAACTGAAAATATAATATGAGAAATATTAGTTCTATCCAATTTTTAATTTAATTTAAAACATTTATTTTAGGTGAACTCTCTTAAAACTATAGATAATTACTCTATAAACAATGTAAAAAAATAAAGGAGAAATACATCCCCTTAACAAAGTCCCTTCTTCATCTAGAAAAACTATCAAATATCACTATTTACCATGATAGGATAGTGAATTGATTCAACATAAAACATGGTCTATTTAAAAAAATAGGTTGAGAACCAAAGTAAATAAATGTTTTTTCAAAGTAAAAAAAACGAGATACTTAATCATAAACCTTCAAAATATCAAACTTAATACTCAATAATGAATGACCCTATAAAATTAAAAATTTAATTAAATAACATACAAAACATTTGACAAGACTATGTGATTTATTATTTCTAATAGAAAACAAATCATATTTTATCTCATAAATGAATATATGGGAACATAATTTAATACATATCTCATATCTCACAATAAATAAATAATAAAAAAGATCTAAACTAGTTGAAAAATTAGGTATAGGGGAGTCTAAAAAATTGATGAAATAAGGAAGGTAAGCATCCTTAATTTTAGTAAGAGATTAGGTCCAATAGATATTTTCATTATTAATCATTCCAATCATATTATTGGATTTATGAGTCATTATATAATCATATAAATATTTATAATTCAAATCACTATCTTTAAGCCAAAAAATCTTATCTCTTTGTTTAATAAAAAATTTAAAGAATAAAAAAATTAAATCAATAGAAATATTGAATTAATTTAATATGATTTCATTCCACTTATAACCCTCAAAAATAGTATTTCGGGAGTCTAAAAGTTTATCTCTATCCTCCTAGTCTTATAGACAAGATTTGGTTTTCCCCAATGAGAGTTCTTTATAAGAATTAACTTTAAGGGATTTAAGGGTATAAGAGATATAACCAAGTGTATATTTGATAAAATTCATCATCAAAACCTTCTATATTAATCAACAAAATTCATACTCCTAACATGAAAATTTAATGAATTTTAAATATGATAAAATTTCAACAACTGGAAAAAGGGAGACCACACAAGGTTGAATTTATACTACCAAACAACGTTAAACAAAAGAATGCTACTACTTATAAAAAATGTAATATTTATCTATGTTATTTATAAACTAAATATAAAACAATACAAATGAATCATAAGCACAAAAACTTTGATAAAACAAAAAAAATTAAATCTAAACCAAATCTATAACACTAACTAATTTACCAAATAATCATTATTCAGTACTAATCAAGTGATTAAAGTCACCTCTAAGAATCCATATATCATATTTGTGATGATTTAAATTACTAATATAATGCCAAAAGACGCACCTAAAAGTCCCATTATTAAATTTTTAAATAAAGGAAAAATTCTAGTAGTAAATATACCTTTTAATTTTACTATGAAAAAATTGAACAAAAGAATACAACATAGTGACATTAATATTAATTGTTAAGTTGCATGTGGGTGATGACAAGAGACAATAGGGGGATAATTTTCAATCCTAAATAATTAGATTGGTAAAATAGTAAATTTGGGTATGATGGTGTAATATATTAAACAATCGCCATTCCATCATCTTAAAATATGCATTAGGTGTGATATATAGGCAAATAAACTGAGAAATCATGAACAAAAGGATAAAAATACTATATTAAAACAATTTTATAATTGTTTGAGTAAATATCTAGTCTACTCCTCACACACTCAAAAAAATATATATGTTTGGATATTATTTAAAATCCTCACTTTTAAAAGGATCTACAACCTTATTAAAATCCTACCATTTTCACACTTGAAGGTACATCCCAATATGCTATGTTTAAGAGGTAAACATAAATCAATTTCCTTTTCTTTGAATAATAGGTAAGAATAAAACAAAAAATATCTTTTAATATAGATGAGACACAACCATATATGTGATATTTTTATATTAAATGACTCGATACTTCCTTTTTATTAGAGCCACAACTAGTGTGTGAGTTAAGTGATATAACTTGATATAATAAATATAGCATTATATAGTTTAAGAATAAGGGTCAATAAATTAGTAGAATTGAAGAGTGTATATGATTAATCCTCGATCAAAAAATAATTTTTTTTATGAATGATCCTTCAAACCTTTTGGTGTAGTAAAAAACGAATTGTAATATACTTTCTTATAATGACAACAAGAAGAAAAATAATAAAGTTTAGTTTCTTCTATTTATTCTAGTATATCCTCAGTCCCCTTAAATAAGTAATTCTACAATGGATAATTTCATCCAATGATCCCAAAATCATAGTATTTGAATTTATAACCCATGATTCTTCCTTATTCTTGATATCCACATATTAATCTAGATTAGTGAACTCATATGAAATTTTTTTCATTAGATATTTGTATAGGGAAAACATTTTCATGTTGTGAAAATTATTTCTCAATATGAATAAATCAAATCTGAATTTAATTTGGTTACTTTGAAAGTATGTTATTGTATTCTTCATAATTATCCCACATTTTCATCTATATTGGTGTACTTGTATGCATGTTTTATTTATTGTTACCACGTGTGTTGATATCCATTTATAGTAATTTGTATCAACTTTTCATACAGTGGTGTCATCATTATACTACTATGAGTTATTCCCTCATACTAAATTGATTCTCCCACACTTTATGCATCAAATTTTTTGTTAAAAATTATCTTTCTCGTTATCTATGTTGCTTCCATGCATAGAGAACTAAATGAAATGCTTCCTTTCATAAATAGTCCATATATCAAAATTTTATTAATACACTTCATATTCTAATATTATATCCTCATTATTTTCCAAGATCTTTACAAAATAATAATTTCTCTTGATGTTATATTATGTTCACTATAAAAGGAATATTCCCTAAAGCACATATATATCATAAATTATGATATTTTTTTTTTTAGATCATGAAAAACCATATGGAAAAAAATAAACTTTATAGAATATCATAATTGATAATATAGTGATATCATAGATATGTATTTTTTCATAACATACTATCTAACATTATTTAATCATAGTTATATATATTAAATAGTTAAATACTTTAGGCACTTCCATGACTCACTCAGTCATCTGAATGTTAGAGTTTACATTCAATTCTCTCTGAACACATCATTTTTCATTAATAGAATGAGAGACTTAATGGTTATAGATTACATGGGTTGTAACTGAATGCATTACTCACAAATTTATGAAAATTATGAGTAAATTCATGTCCCATATTCTTGGATAAATGATTATCCTCAAGGATTATATAAATTAGACTAGTATTTTGGCAGTTTGTGTGTGAGACTCAAACAACCACTAGACAAAACACTCCCCTCCGGAAGATCTTCTCCTTCCTTCATCTTCTCTTTTGAGATACTAGAATATCATGAATGTTGTAGAATCTTGCCCAAAGTTTTTAGGTTATTTAGTGAAATATATGGATACACCTTAGAGGAAAGAACCTTTTTGTTATTACTTGGTGGTCATCATCAAACATTAATTAAAGGAAACAATAGTGTGAATTATATAGTGTATGGTACTTGTTTTCATTTCTAGTACCATATGATTTCATATTAAAATGCATGGTGTTATTGGATTTAAAGGTTTCTTAATTGGTTTCACCAATTTTATTAATGATTAATCTTTTAATAGAAAACTTTCAATTGTATCTATCATTTGATTCATGATCGAAATCATAATTCAAGTCATAAAATATGATAGATAAGTGTTCTACTAAATTGAATAATAGCTTACGATATGAGAATATATTAGGAATTGATCCAATATAAAACCATTGGTTTTGTATATTCCCTAGAATATGACATCGATGTATCATATCCAATGATTTCACTTCCACAAGTTTCAAAATCATATTATCGTATCACACTTAAAACATCCATGTGTTTTGTAAGATATGACAGCTTATCATATTTAATAACTATACTATCGGTTGTATAATAAGACCGATAATGTATAAAGTGTTTATGTTCCATGACTATCAATTGTATCATATAGTTGATCTCATGTCATTAAATATGATTCATTAAGAGAAACAAATTATTTATTTTTAGTTATAAATTAATTTATATAATTTATAAATTGTTTATAAATTATTATAAAATGTATTTTGCGATATTTATTAATTAATAAAAGTATTTATAAATTAAATAATTATAAAGAGTTTATAATTAATTAATTAAATTTCTAAAGACATATATTAATAAATATTCTATGGTATTAATTATTAATAATAAAAATACCTTTTAAAATTACATGTAATGAATTAAAATTTGGATAAAATTTGTTTACATAGAAATTATAAGTTTAATTTATAAAAGGATTATAAAATAGAAAACAAGGAAAATCATAAAGTGTTTATACTTATAAATTTTGAAGTGATAATAATGTTTAACTTGAAATGTTTAAATTAAAATGGTCTTATTTGGAAAATATTTAAACCACATCAAAAGAGTTTTGATGTATGATTTTATCAAGGGTTTGTATAATACTAATATATGATATTTAGATTATATAAAATGTATACATAATAGAAATTAAAATATAAAATTTTGATATTTTATAAAATATCATATTTTAAAGTAAATATAATATAATAATATGAAGGAGCTCATGTTAGAGATAAACCTAATTTTCTTATATTTATAGAATTTTGGAATTTCCATAATGAATTATAAATTTCTAATAATTTATAATTTATAAATTGTTCATAAATACATATCAGGTTTAGAAAATAAATAATGATTTTATTTGTTTTTTATTCCTTTAGAATATTCATGTTTATAAATTTCTTATGAAATATTAATATTTTGTATCATTTTATTGATGAGATAAATTTATTCTTATAAATTTTTCCATCCATTCATTACATGCTAGGTAAAATAACATAAGATGTCATTTTCATCTATCATGACTATGAGTTATCATTAAAGTTATTAGCTTGAATATAGTTGTTTAATATAGTGTGTACATATTATATTTTAAGGTTATGAAGAATTATAATAAATCTTTAAGTAAAGTACCCATGGGTAGTGGGACTTTGGGTAGGACTTCCCAATAACCTAGAGGTTTATGTCTTGTTTTAGAAAGGTGTAGGTTAGCTATCTATGATTCCAAACATAATCATGTGAATATTATCAATATCATATAATTATTTAAACTTTAAATGAATTTTTCATGTACCTTATGCATGGGATGCATTTGGATATGTATGAATATTTTTGGCTTCTTTTTTTGGATGATTAATAAAAAGTGTGGGTTGTGTAAAGAATTAAACATTAATATGGTATGAATTATTGAGTAAAAATTTCTATGTATACTCCTAATTTTTAAAGTCACAATTCTCGCTTTAATTTTTTTTATTTCTAATATTTATCCCTTCCAAAGTATAAATTTGTGAGGAATAATTTGGTTTTACTAGATGAAGAATTTCAATTCTAATAGACTAAGGATTTATACTTTACCAGATGGAGACTTATAATTTTATGAGATAAATACTTAAAAAAATATATTTAATTGACATAAAAAGTATATAGGAAGGAGATATACAAACTCTACCAAATTGTGACTTACAAAATCTATCACTAATAGTTTTAAAAATTCTATCAGATGGAACTTTATTCAAAGCATTGTAATGGTGATGGACTCGATGATCATTGGCTAAAATGATTTTGTGTTGAGCTCATTGGGTGAAGAAGATGTTTGTCTAATGCCATTAAAAATGATAAATATAAGTGTAGAATCTTATTTTCTCATTTTTTTTGATGAAATCTATAAATAGGATCACAAAATTAAGTAGAAAAAACAAATCAAATTCATGTGGTTTGAATTTTGTGGTTGAATTTTTTGTAATATGTTTTTGTTGAGTTCACTTCAATTATAATATTTATTGAGTTTGTCTTATAGCATATATTTATGAGGTTATCATTATAAACTCTATAACATTCTCATGTGTATATATTTTTTTTTAATCATGCTAATCGAGGGCTCCAAGGGATAGAGCGATATAGGTTTTTTCGATCAAGTTGATCAAGGGATCCTAAGGATAAAGAGACAGGGCTTATTTTTATCTGGTGGATCAAGGTATTCCAAGGTTTATAAGATAGAACATCTAATAGGTTGAAAATAATGGACACATAAAGTTAGGTTCATAGAATTTATGTCACTTTGGGTGAAAGTAAATACCTAACTTAATTGATGATCTGTAAGTTTTATTATTATATATATTATAAAAAGATAGTTTTATATTGTTATATTTTTATTTAGTTTACAAACTATTCTTTGTAAAAGTTTTATATTCCTAATTTTTGTTTTATATAAATTTTATACAATGTAGTATTAACGTGTTTCATACTCTAAAATTATAGAGTTTATTGGAAAGACAATTTTCTGATAAAATTTCTCACAATCAAGGTGTTAGTAAGTTGTAAGTTTAAATTTTATAAACTATAATTCACCACCCACTTATAGTGTTTTATAATACTTGTATGATCCTACATGAACATATAATTTGGTGGATATAATAAGTATGCCTAAAAAATCGATAGAAGCATGTATATATAAAGTTATAAAACATGACATAATAAAGATTTCATGTGATGTAATATCCATTTAATATAAATGTGGTGTATATTAAATTTGTGAGACTTGAAAAGAAACCCCCTCAAATACTAAGTGTGAGATTCCTTCCAAAGAGTCACTTTTTAAGACTTCAATCATTTTATATGGGTGACCCTTAATGTTAGGCTCCCATGGATTATCTTGTGGAAGTAAATAAATTAATGTGGTGACCCTAACAGTTAGGTTTCTTGTACTTAGAATTTTCATTGGGTTACACTTAATTGGGAAACCTTAACCATTAGGATACCATAGGTATATATTTGAGTGAATATATAAAGTGAATTTGGATAAATATTTATCCATTCAACTATCCAAGAATCATATATGAAATGATTGAAAATTATTATCTTTCATATATAATCATGTATTATGTATGTGATACATAGTGTAAGTCATGATGATATATGGATCTTGGCTCACTAAATGAATATGATGTACATGGTCATCATCTTTAGTGAGATTACTTTTAATATAATTCCTTATTAAATGTATATGAAACATGATACATGAATTATAAAATCTTATATTGTAGATTAATAGAATCACCATAAAAAAATTAATTTGAAATCAATCTTAAAGAAAGTATAATCTTATTGTAAGAAAATTCTTAGACCGATATACTATCTTAAGAAAATATCTTGAAAAGAAGAAAAATTCTATTTGTTAAAGAAATCCCTTCTTGAGTAATCAAGTGTTGAAGTTGTTAAAATAATTAATATAGATGTTTATGAGAATCATAAAATGATTCAATTATGGTTTTAAAGGTATTAGATGAAAAATTAATGAATTTTATCCCTCACCCATATATTCAATATGATTAGATATATTAATGAAATAGTGATACTAGAGTTTCCCTAAGGATTTTTATGGTTAATTAATTCATCCTATTGACATTTTTGGAAATGATTCGACAATATGGGTGAGTTTAAGAAATTTTTTCCTTAATATTACAAGACTATTGAGAATTTATGGACTATAAATATTATGTACAACTTTTGGTGGTATATTGACAATACACGTGGATATAATTGCAAACTAGAAGGAAAAAATTTAGTTGTAAATTCTGATGATTTTTCTTAGAGTAGCTAGTTAAGGAAATCAAAACCTAATGGTGTTCTTGGGAAGGAGGATTAATTTTTTTAATATGATTGGATCATCTAAGATACCTAAAAGTGTTTTTGAATCTCCATAAAATTTCCATGTCAAGTACTGGTGTTATAGAAGTCAAATCTTCAATTTTGAAGGGTATATGATACCAACTATATGTTTTAAAAGTTTTGTAGATATATGAAAGTTCAATATAAAGATCATAAGTTTTATAGTTTGTATTTTCCATTCAATTGATAATGAAAATAGTTTCAACATCAAATTCTTGAATGTAAAAGAATGTATCAAGAAAAGATAAATCTCGGAAAAGTTTGTGTATATTTATCTCATTTATGTTATGTGATAAGTAGAGTTGTTTGTGAAAAAATAGTTGTTATGAAAAATATGTGATAATTAATTCAATACACATGGTTTATGATTCATAATTTTCTATAACATGCTTTGAAAAATATATAATGATAAAAATGTTTTATCCAAGATAAAGGATTTACCCATATATTTTTTAAAACATGATCAATATGATCTAAGTACCCATCAATGGAATATTTTAAATAATAATATTATTTTAAATAAAATAGTCAAAACATAAAAAAAATATCATATATTATATGGAAATAGTCGTTTATTTGTTAAATATTCCTACTAAAAGGAAATAAGAGTTATTTCTTAAACACAAAAAAGTTTGTGTATCTAAAAAATAAATAAGAATTATTTCCTAAATATAAATGATTTTTTCATCTTATAATGATAACATAAAAAGGATATAATTTCTAAAAATATAATGGGAGTATGTTTGGAATTGATAAGTTTAAAATTAACAAATAAAATAATGTGTTAGTCCAAGATCAGAGACAATTTCACTTGATATTCTAAAATCTTTAGGATATGATGGTAAAGTAAAAAATATAAAAGACACATTATTTTCCATAATAAATTGTATTACACTTGATATCCTATAATTTTTAGGATATATTTATAATAAAATAATGTAAATAGTTATATTAGTTACCAATGGATTTCAAATAAAAATTTTGATAGAAAGAATTCCAAGAATGACGATGATGTATTTAGAAGAACTCAATATAGAAAACAAAAGTTATAAAAATCATAAAATTGGATGATATGAAGTTATGGATTTTTAATACGTTTATGGAGTTCAAAAATAGGAATATGAATATTAATTCTCTCTATTCATAAAACAGAATTACCTCATATATTTTACTCACTAAAGGGTTTAGTGAGAGGGTTTTATTATATTATCATATAGATATGTGGAAGAAATTACAAATAGATGTAATGAGTTAACAAAAATATATAAAGTGAAGAAATTATAATGTTGATATGGAATTTTATCATATGTGACAAGTTAGATATGTGCTTATGTATGTATTTATTAAGTATTATTAAGAGTTTAAGAATATAAAATGTATCATAAAAAACTAAATCTTCACTTTATCATTCCTTCATGTTGGATGCATATATATATACATTTCATGAAGTGTAATGGTGATTAAACTCTACAAGTATGGCATTTATTTATCCCTAACTGATGTTCATCATGGGGTATTATAGGTTATGATGATATTTTGAGGTTAATGTGAGTAATATTCCAATATGGAGAAAAGGAATTCTCTTATGAGGCACAAAAATGTTTGTTGGGAAAGATGATTCATGAAATATACCATATTTATTACCATAAACTATGTATTTAGTATACTATGGATACATTATTCATATTTAGAGTCTCTACACTCGAGTTCTGAGAGATACCTAGCATGAGAATTTTTATAATTCGATACTTTTCTTACAAAAGCCTTGAGTATTATCTAATTATTAAGTGGTTGGGTATGTTTTTTATCATTTTATCATATGGTGATCAACCAACATGATATTTATTCTATAGTTTGAAGATTATGAGATTTGGACCCTCTATTCAGATAGACTGAAAAAATTCATTATCATACTTTGACGGTACATGTGATGTGCTTTTCTAATTAGATGAGGGGTATATGATGTTGTAATATCTCAAGATTTTATGAAATTTATTATTTAAAATTAATTAAATTATTTAATATATTGTGTTACATTAAATACATAGTTTATATTTAATCAAGTTCAACACCAAGTTTATCTTACATTGCACATAACATCATATTCCTTTTATGTCTAATGTTACACACAAGATGATTCTTGCTGGACAAAAATATACAATTAATATTATTATTATAGTTATCACCTAGATTTTAGAATTTTAGGAATAAATGAAATTAAATAAATTATAAAATTATAGTTTACACATGTTTATAAAATTAATTCATTGGTTAACAATTAATCATAAATGAAAATAAATACCAATTGAATATAAAGGATGTGTTTTTATGAAAAACTATTTTTATGACTAGAATGGTATTTTATATTAATAAATTAAATTAATCACTTTTATTAAAATATATTAATGAAATTTATATTTTATATATTTAATAAAAAATTAAATTCATCCAATAAGTTTTATAGTCTTAAGATAAGAATAAATCTGATTTTAAGCATAAAAAGTTGTATATTTTTTAAAGGCAATTTTACCACATTTTAATTGCACACTTGTTTTAAAACTAAATTTTAAAGCTTCTATAAATTATATTTGAAAAAATAAACTTTATTTTAGAAATAAAAATATCAAAATTTAATTTGGGTGATTTTTTTTATTTTTCTAAGAAGTTCATGTACTAATGAATAGTGAAAATACTAGATTTTAATTAAAAATTGCTTTTTCATCTAAAATATTTATAGTTTAGAATTATATTTATAATTGATTTTAAAGTATAATTATATAAATTTTTTATAATTTAATCCAATTAAGGTTATTTGAATTAATTTAACATTGAAATTTGATATAAAAACATTTCAAGATTTTGAACTTTTTTACTTTAAAAACTCGCTTTCTTGTTCTTTATGCGGGATTAATTTTAAATTAAATCTTGCCACTTATGTGATTGAAATTTGGAAAAATTTATTTTGTATTTTTATTCAGAATAATTTATAATTTATAATTAGGTAATATTAGTTTTTGAATAAAAATATTTGTGAAATAAACTAAAATTAATTATAGTGATTAAAATAAAAATGAGTTTACTTAGTAGTTAAACTTTAATATTAAAGGTAAAAATGACCTAGAAACTTTTACAAACCTCATTTGATTTAAATATTTAGACCATATGTCCAATTTTATTAAAATATTTCATTATTAGTGGCACATGATGTAAGTGAGACCTCCCAATAGTGTTTACCTTTTTGTATTTACAAGAATGTCACTCCACTATAAAAAGGCACTCACTCTCCCCCATTATTTACACTTCTCAAGACTTTTGGATCATCAAAAAAATATTTAAATAATCCCTCCAACACCCCTAATCTTGTAATATAATCCTCAATTTAGGAATAAATCAAACCAAGGAAGTCCTTTGTTGTAAACCAAAAGGAGTTACCTGAAGAAGATGTAACATTCTTCATTGAGAAATTTTGATTTATTTATTTCTATAACTCTTAAATTATTATTATTACATGATTATATAATAACCTTGGTATCCTAAATATACTTATTTGTTTTTATATTAAGGTTTTTACCTAAACCTATGCGCACTTCCATCAAATAGGTAATGAAATCACTATTTATGTGTATGGAGGACTACCGCCTCGCAAAATGATGTCATTTGTTTTTCCTTCACCACCTATCATGGTTGGGAATTATAATTTACATAATATTTTTTTATTATATATATAATATTTATGATGTATAAATACTTATTTAATTTTTATATAACACATATCTTCATGATTTCCATTCTTTGGGAATACGACAACATCATTTTTGGACATGTGGATTACCTCCACCACAAAGCGAAGTGATACATTTACACTTTACATGGAATGTATTAAGGATGGGTTTAATAAACTTATGTGATATAAATGAAATATACATGATATTTATGACATAATTATCCTTATTTAAATATAATATATCATTTTCTTTATTACCTATTCACACATTGAAAAGATGATAACATCGTTCATGGGAGTGTGGACTATCTCCTCCTCAAAGTGTTGTGATTACTTTTACATAGAAATAATTACATATATAAGTATATATGATTAAATAATATTCTATTTATTATTTAATGATAATTATGGAATTATTAATATTACTTACCTTCTTTCCTTAATGATTATTGAAAAATGGGAACATTACTCATTCATGTGTACGGCCTACTGTCTCCATGATTGTAATGTTGGTTCATTTTTCATAAACATATTTCTTGATTAGATTTAAAATTATAATTTATGTAGAAATATTAAAATTATTTCATGATTATTATTTTTATTATGTCATAATAATGACCCATTTTACATTAGTTGACCTACCAAAATCATTTTTGACACATAAACTGAATAGGTTCTAAACACCAAATGTAAAACTAATTGTTTAAGTAGTTTTGTACAAATTTTTAATAAGTGTAATAAAATTAATGACAAATATGAAAAATTTTCTTAAGTAATTAAATAATTAACATAAGTTTATTATTCGGGAAAATAAAGACACATGTGATAATCAGACTCAAGGTAAGGGACTTTGTCTCAATATCCTTTCATTGAGGAATTATTTTCGATGTTATACGCCCACATTATTTTATGAGGCATATATACAGCCCCTTTAACATATAATATCATGAATTTATATATTACAATGTTATTTAATGTTTTGTTAAATTTTATTCCTTTATATTAATTATGATTCAAATGTTTCAAAGTGGTATGAGACACTTTGGAATGTTTAAATATTATCTTCCTCAAGAATATTCTTAATGATATTTTAATGGTATTTCTTTTCATCAACATCGACAAACCATATTGTTACTTATCCTAAACTGGTGATATTTTATATTTATACCATCCTCATTCTTTCTCTATATGGATTAAGATTGTTTCAAAGTTATTTTTATAGAACCCATTTATTTCCCATAGGTTGATCATGTTTCAAATAGATTGACATTAAACCCATTTGTTTTCCATGTGTTTATTAGGTTATAAATAAATAATTGTTGTTTCTATGAGTTTTATGCTGAATTTTTTTTATTCATAAAATAGTAATTGAGCATTATATGAAATGGGTGAGCTCGATATAGCTTATAAAAAAGGTTGATCCCCATTATAGCTCATGAGTGAGATCGATATACCTTATATGAAGGGATGAACCCCTTTATAGATCCTGAGAAATGGGTGAGCCTGATATAGATTATATGAAGGGTTGATTCCCCTTATAGATCATGGATGAGGCTGATATATCTTATACATGTGGATATCCCCATTATAGATCTCCAATGAATTATGTAATAATGATTTTGGAAGTCAGTCATACGGTTTATTCCAATTAAAAGCGTTTTTAAATGGTTTTATATATATGATTCTTTAAGTCACTAAAAATAGATTTTATTTTATTTTTATGGGTTTTAATGATTTTATTTGTGTGTTTGTTATTCATGTGAAAATATTTTATTTGAAGATCAAGGTAAATATTTTTGGTGATTTCATGTGTTCACAGGACTAATGTTTTTCCTTATTTTGTATCTCTTACTTATATTTGTGTGTTCATCCCATGTTTTTAATTAATTGTATTAGGATTTAAGGATGGGTAATGGAAATGAAGAATTCAATTTGAAAGTAGTGAAGGTTTTCCAGGAAAATAAATCATGATTTATTTTAAAACATTTATATTATGGGAAAATTTAAACTAATAATAAGTGTCCACTTTTTATTTCATGGTATTTTTATGTATGATTTATAGTGTAATTATCTATAAATCTAAACCTAAATAGGTCCTTCATGTGAAATAAAGTAAACTTATTGACTTAAACTCAAGATTATATAGTAATTAAGGGTGGGACCTTATATTTTGTATCAAAGGAAAGGTTTAGACAACTTTAGAGGTTAGGATATTGGTAATATCATGCCCTTAGAAGATTTTACATTATATTTAAGTTGAATTGATATATAATTTTAAGATTTCCATGTCTTAATTTAAAGTATTTTTATTTAGGGTTGTTTTTTTATAGAGGAAATAATAAATATATAGTAGGATGGAATTGATAGGGAAATATCCTTCCAAATAAAACTCTCTCGATGGTTGGGATTAGAACATAACAGTTTGTTGTAGTGATGGATTAGTTAACACAAGCTATATATGGTGGTGGTATCTATGCTATAGATGAACCTGATATACCATGAAAGAACATGCATATAATGGATAATTTCATGAGGCAACATCCCCCATCATTCAATGGATCATCTGACCTAGTGGTATCAAAATTATGGATCAGGATAAGATATTTGAAGTCATGGATTGTTTAGAACATCAAAAGGAAACTCTTTTCCTTTATAAGGATAAGTTGACCGATGGTGGTATTTTTTTAAGAGTACCAGAGAGAAATATGATCTTGATTCCATGCAATGGGAAACATTCAAGAATATATTACTTGAGAAATATGTCCCAGATGTTGTTGTGATTAGGATGGAAAAACAATTCTTGGAATTAAAGAAAAAGGATGATGATTCAGTGTCTACATAAAAAAGAAAACATCAAAATATTGTCCAGGTATATTCCATATTTTATTTGAGACATTTATAGTAAAATTAATATATTTTACTTAGAATTGAGACCAATTATATGAATATATTGGTCCTCTATATAATTTAAATGTTATGAGAAATTTCTTCATTATACTAAGAAAGTTGAGAAAGAGTTTTCTGATAATTATGTGCCATAAGATAACAAGAGTAAGAAAAGTTCTATTTAGAAATAAATAGAGAAGAAACCAATGAATAACTCTATAGGTAAGACTAAAACTTTTTCCAAGTGTATTAAAATTCATTTTGAGGAATGTATGTTAGGATTTGTAAAGTGTTACAGGTGTGGTATATTTGGTCACAAGGTTCATGGTTGGGAGGAAAAGAGTTCTGAATAGTCCAAAATTATATGACATATATCCAGTCCACAATAAGATGATTTATCTACAATGAGTTAGGAAATTATTCTAGTTAGTTTATTAAGAAACTTACTTAAAGTGGAAATCATCATGATCAGAAGCAAAAAAAGGATGGTGGAATCATTTTCTACTTCTACAGTTGATGTTTGGAAATCTAGTGAAGTGGTGACAGCTCCAGGGAGCTCAATATTTTTCAATGATTGATCATAATCCCAATATCTTATTAACCCCTATTTTAATATTTTAAATTATAGAAATAACTTGGGAGATGTTTATTGAGTTTCTATAGATGTATGACGTATATGTTTAAAAGTTATTTAATGAAGAATACCACTACTTGTGTGGACATAAGTTTAGTGGTATTGGTGACCATTAGGGTTATATATCTATGGAATTATTTAGTTGTAAATTTGGGTATTACTATTGAAATTTAGAGATTAATGTATTATCTAATAAAATTAATGTTTGAATTATATTACTCTATGCTGACCATTTTGGTTTCGGTTAATATCTAAATATAGGATTAATATCTTGTTATCCTTTTGAGGATTATGTGATCTGTTAGAATTTTATTCTAGTGATTCAGGTATGAAATTGCATCTTAGATACTCATTTTTTGTAGCAATAGATGAGTCTATAGTTCAAATTGATTAAAGGATGAATATCTACCCATCAAGTAATTATATTTCCTTATGCTCTTAGTATATATGGTGAAGTAATCCTTCAACTCTAGGGAAAGGATCTTGAAATAAAATTCCATCCTATTACCATATTTTATGATGATATCAATGACCTTTTCCACACTTATTTGTCTTGTTTTTTTTTCATCATTTAATTCCACTTGACGATGTTCTCCATCACTCTCTATTAGTCTATAGGAATTAGTTTACCTTCCAAATTCGTCTTTTAATTTACCACTAATGTTATTCCTATATGAAATCCTAATTATGTTTAACTTCTGGTGACCTTTATCTTTCCCACATTCCCTTTTTAAGGGGATGTTTTATTATCCCTTTGTACAGTGTGTGTTTAAATAAAATAATTCTAGAAATTTTAATCATTTGATAACCAAGACGAATTTTGAGGGAGAAATTAATTTTAAGAGGGTAGGATGTAACATCCTAATATTTTTTAAAATATACTCTTTCAAATTAATTCAAATTATTTAACATATTTTGTTACATGTAATACATAGTTTATATTTCATTACATTCAACACCAATTTTATCTTACATTTCACACATCATCTAGTTCCATTGATGACTTATATTACACACAAGCCTGAGTCTTACTGAATAATAATATATTGTTAATATTATTATGAAGGTTATCACCTAGTCATTAGAATGGTGTAAATAAATGAGATTAACTAAATTAGGAAATTAAATTTTACAAATGTTTATAAAATTAATTCATTGGTTACTAATTAATTAGAAATTAAAATAAAGACAAATTGAATATAAAGGATCTGTTTTTATGAAAAACTATTTTTATGACCAGAATGGAATTTTATATTAATAAATTAAATTAATCACTATTAGTGAAATTTATTAATTAAATTTATATGTTATATATTTAATAAAAAAAATTAAATTCATCCAATAATATTGATAGCCTTAATATAATAATAAAACTTATTTTAAGCATAAAAAGTTGTATATTTTTTAAAGACAGTTTTACCTCCTTTTAGTGGCACATTTGTTTTAAAAATAAATTTTGAAACTTTTATAAATTAAACTTGACAAAATAAAATTATTTTTTTGAAATTATAATATCAAAATTTTATTTGGATGATTTTTTTGTATTTCTTAAAGAAGCTTCATGTTTTAATGAATAGTGAAAATACTAGATTTTAACTGAAAATGTTTTTTCATCTAAACAATTTATAGTGTTAAATTATATTTTTTTTAATTAGTTTTAAAGTATAATTAGAAAAAAATATATAATATAATTTAGGCCCTTGGAAAAAATTTCACATTGAAATTGGATATAAAAACATTTAAATATTTTGAACTTTTTACATTAAAAACTTGCTTTTTCGTTCCGTCTATGGGATTATTTTTAAATTAAATTCTTACACTTATGTGATTGGAATTTATAAAAATTTATTTAGTATTTTTAATAAGAATAATTTATAATTTATAGTTATTTCATCTTATTTTTTAACCAAAAATAATATTGAAAGCAATTGAAATTAATTACCGTGATTAAGGTAAAAATAAGTTTACTTATTTGTTAAACTTTAATCTTAAGGGGGGAAATAACCTAAAAACTTGTCCAAAACCCATTTTATGAACATATATAAGCCATATTTCCAATTGGATCTAATTTTTTCATTATTTTAGGCACATTATTTAAGGGAGACCACCCAACAGTGTTTAGCTTTTTATATTTACAAGAATTTCACTCCTCCTCCATTATAAAAAGGCACTCACTCTCTCCAATTATTCACAACTCTTGAGAATTTTGGATAATCAAAACCCTGAAAAATAATCTCCCAACACCCCTCATATCATACTATAATCCTTAATTTTGTCATAAATCAAACAAATTAAGTCCTTTGGTGCAAACCAAAAGGAGTAACCCAAAGAATATGTAACATTCTTCAATAAGCACTTTTGTTTTATTTCTTTCTTTTCCCCTTAAATTATTATTATTCCATGATTATATAATAACCTAAGTATTATAAATATGATTATATTTTTTATGTTAATTTTCCAACCTAAACCTGCACACACTTCCATCAAATGGGTAACAAAATCATCGTTCGTGTGTACGGTGGACTACCACATCGCGAAATGATGTCGTTTTTTTAATTTACCACCTCTGGTGGTTGGGAATTATGATGGACATAATATTTTTATATTATATATGATATTTATGATTTCTTCATACTTCTGTAATTTTTATATAACACATACCATAATACTTTCCATTTTGTGGGAATATGATAACATCATTTGTGGACGTGTGGACTACTGCCACCTCAAAACAATGTGATATGTTCACACTTTACATGGATTTTATTAAGAATGGGTTTAATAAAATTATGTGATATATATGAGATATATATGATATTTATTATATAATTAACTTTCTATAAATATAATATATAATTTTCTTTATTACCTTTTCACACAGTGAAAAATTGATAATGTTGTTCATGGACGTGTGGACTACCACCTCCTCAATGCGATGTAATTCCTTTTAATATATAATTATATATGATTAAATAATATTTTATTTTTAATATAATGATAATTATATAGAGATAAATGTTACTTACTTTTTTCTATAATTATCATTGAAAAATGGAAATGTTACTCATGTATATGTACCGTCTACCGTCTCCATGATTATAACATTGGTTCATTTTTCATAACCTTATTTCATAATTAGTTTTAAAAGTATAATTGATTTATAAATATGATAATTATTTCATGAACATTATTATAGATATATTTTAATAATTACCCCTTTAACCTTAGTCGACCTACCAAAAATAAATTGACACATAGACCGAATAGGATCAAAAAACCTAATGTAAACTTAATTATTTAAGTAGTTATATAAAAAAATTAATAAATGAAATAAAAGTAACTAAAATTTTAAAAATGGTTCTCAATAAAGTAAATAATTAACATATGTTTATTATTTATGAATATAAAGACATGTGTGATGAATTATACTCAATGTAAGGGACGTCGTCTGAATCTCATTTCATTGAGGTATTGTTTTTTATGTTATACACTCACCTAATTTTATGAGATATATATACAGCCCCTTTGACATATCATGTCCTAAATTTATTTATTCTCGTGTTATTTAATGTTCTATTAAATTTTATTCCTTCATGGAGCTTATGATTTAAATGTTTCAAAGTGTTATGGGAAACTTTGGAATGTTTAAATATTATCTTCCTCAATAATGGTCTTAATGATATTTTAATGGTATTTCTATTTATCAGCATCGATGTCCCTTGTTGTTAATTATCCTCTACTAGGGATATTTTGTATTTATACCATACTATTTTTTTTTTGATGGATTAAGATTGTTTCAATGATATTTTCATGGAATATGTTTCTTTTCCATGGGTTAATTTTATTTCAAAGATATTGACATTAAACCCATTTCTTTCCATGGGTTTATCTAGTTATAAATGAATAATGATTTTTCTATGAGTTTTATGATGAAATAATTTTATTCTTGAAATGGTACTTGAGAATTATATGAAATGGGTGAGCTTGATATATATTATATAAAGGGTTGATCCCCATTATAGATCATGAGAAACATTTGATCCTAATGTAGATTATATGAAGAGTGATACCCATTATAGATATTCAATTCACTAAGTAATTATAATGTTGGAATTCATCCTTATGTTTATTCCAATTAAAACGACTTTGAAATTTTTTATGTATATGATGCTTTGAGTCACTAAAAATATGTTTTAATTGCTTTTTATGGGTTTTAATTATTTTATTTGTGAGTTTTTTATTAATGTGACAATGTTTTATTTGAAGATAAAGGTAAATTTTATATGAATTTTCATGTCTTCACTGGATTAATGGTTTTCCATATTTTGATCCCTTAGAGAGATTTTTATCCTCATCCCACATTTTAAATTGATTTTCTCAGGATTAAAGGATGGGTAAGGGAAAGTAATAAGTCATGTTAAAAGACATGGTGATTTTTTGTGAAAATAAATCATGATTTATTTAAAAAGTTTTATATTATTGTAAAAATTGATACTTGTTAGAAGTGTCCACTTTTTATTTAATGGTTTTTGTTATGTATTAGTTACAGACTAATTCTCTAAAACTATAAACATGAAAAGATACTCCATGTGAAATAAAGTAAAATTATTGACTTAAACTCAATATTATATATTGATTAAGGTAGGGTACTTATAAATGTACTCATCTACTAGATGAATGACATATAATGTATCCATTTAAATGTTTAGTATATACTAAAATAGTTGATAATGTTTGAGGAGGTAATATGGGATTGAGATACACCATGTACCATGGTCAATTGATGTTGTCATGACTCCCCTCCAATAGTACCCCTATTAGGTTGATATTGAAGAGAGATATTACCTATAAATCTCACCAATAATAGGATAAGGGAGGGTGACTAGCACTGATGGTATAGAGTGTATAAAAATGGGGGTCATTACCCTATTTATAAAATTTAAGGACAAGAAATAAGACAATATATATTAACCAAAACCAAGGATTTCTCACCAAATAATGCATACAAGTATGAAAATACTTATCAAATAATATATGTAAGAAATGTACACCACATACACTTCCCCACTTTTTTATCACACTCACACCCCAATGATAATCATCTTATGCTACAATCCCTTGCATGTATCAGGAAACCTCTGATGTGGGTCGGACCTCAGCTCTACCTACCCTAGTCCCATACAAGGCCTAACATATTGTGTATAATCTATTATACCGCAAGTAATCATAGCCCATTAAAGTATGCCCATAGGAAACTACATTCACTACTGTTGGAATACATGTATATGCTATAAATTCAAGCCACTACAGCCCACACATACAAGTATAGTAAATGCATGAGTCATTAAAACCCATGTAGACATGTACCATATAGCTTAATTCATTATATCCCAGATATTCATACACATCTTGTTACATATAAGGAAGATTGAGGAGGAGGGAAAATTCGATCATCCATCCCCTCACAAACCTTAATGTTGAGGAAAACACCCATACATGAAACATTTAGGTGTCGACTACCTACCTGAATTAGTTGGTGGAGAATATTAATTCATAAAATATAAAAATAGTATCACATATAGCCACACTAAGATAAATGACCTATCCTTAGACTTAAAATATAGCTATCATCCCACATGACACTTGGACACCACCACTTAGGCCTAAGAAACAAGATCCCATAAAAGTATACAAGTATTAGGATTCAACATATTTAATCATATTTACTAGTAATTAAGAATTACCATTTATTTTTTTTAAACCCATTACAAATTTTGGTTTAATCAAATCAATTTTTTATAAGATAACAAGATTTATAATTCACATTACACATTTATAAATTTTCATCCCATGATCCTTAGAGAATTTAATTCAACCATCCCATGGTTCTAATTAATTTATCAACATCAAAACACATCTTATAAGTTCATATATAATTCATTTACCATTCCATAATTTAGGAACTCTTGGACTCATCCTAAGATACAATAAGGGGATTCACTCGCAATTCATAATATAAATGTAGAAAGTAGTTGAGATTCACAACCAAAAACTATTCAGAAACCGATCATTAAAAGAGCACATCAAGCAACAACCAATGGGAAAGACCAGGTCTCAACCCATTCCAACAATCTTGAGGTAATCCTTAACACTATTCCATATGATATATTTCATCATGTAATCATCAGCATCAAACCACTACTATAACCTAGGAAATTCATCCCATTCCTTACAAAATACACCAACCATACTAAGATCACAAAAAAAACATGATTAGGGATATACCATTCTAGATAACATATAAATCAACAATTATTTTTAGCGCACAATCTCAAGGGGAAACCATGTCCATAACTCCAAGGAAAAAAATATTATAGTAAAAAAATAATGGTCTTTATCATCCCCAAACATTTATCTCTAGCAATTAAACTTTTTATTTCCATATTTTATTTAACCGACTCATTATGTATAGGTTTCAGAAACAAGAAACCAATAATCACCAACTATTAAAATATAAGATCTAACCATAAACATGCATTTAGAAATACCTTCATGTTCAATAGTTTTAAAAGAATAATGGTAATAAAATTTTCATTCCTATTTCATTAACTAGTTTATTATTACCAACATTACGTTTTTATAAAATTTCATTAATATCATCCATACTAAACAAAAACTCCAATAATAGTAAATAGATTGTATACTATCAAAAAAACCACAAGAGGCGTCATCAACAAGCATAAACACGTATTATCACAATATATCTTCCAATTCATTATTTATTCTGATAATTTTCTTCATTTATTTTGATTCCACCATTAAATAAAAGAATTTAAAGCATGATACTTTCATGTTGAAACATTAAAAAATGAGAAGTAACAAATCTTCTACCTTGGTTATAACTTCAACACCCTCTAATCAAGAATATAGGAATAAGGATCAACCACTAATAAACTGGGAGGAAAAACCTCAGAACCTATCCATAACAAACCACTATCAAGACACACTTGAAAATCTACTCCTACTAGAAAAATACATAAAAAACTTCTATAAATAGATAGAAAAATGAATATGAATATAAGAGGAAAAGAGAGAGTACCTTGATCAATAAGACTTTGATCTAATGATACATTGTGTATATACTCTCAAATGAAGTGTTTAAAGGGTGGTGATAGTGTTAGGGAAAAATCAGGGTTTAAAGTAAGGGAATGCAGTTTTAATTAAATAATTCTCAGCCCTCTATTTATAAATTAATCTCTGAAGTCCTCCACCATAGTATAAAGGAACTCAAGATTCATGTGGTATCTTTGGTCAAAGGGAGTTCTGATTCTTCCCAGTTTAAATTGGTATATCCCCTCAATTATCATGCATATTAAAACCCATTTGAAATTCCTTTCATCAGAATCACACCCTACACTATAGCATGATGTAGGGTATTTTAGATGTCTGTTAAGCCCCCACAGCCTCTCGCCACAGTATAGAGAAAGATCCCTTACTATTTTAACCCACCATTCCAAGGCCTTTAGTGTGGTAAAATCCATCTCATAATTTCCTCGTCTATCATGTGATCGACCTCACCTCAACCTCACACACCATAACACCCTTCACTCCAGGCATTTAAATGATCCTCATTTCTCATAGGAAGATGTTCAAGACCTCCAATGACACTATTCCTTCCAAAACAGAAAGGAACTCATCCTCATTTATTATATGAGTAATATCCATGGAAAAAAACCTTTCAATATGTATTTTTTGGAATTCACCTCCCCCCCCCCCATAACACCAAGAACTACACAACCACCACAAAATTTTAAAGGCCTCAAAAATTCCAACACAAAATGGTTAAACCATGATCACATCTCTAAAAAAGATTCATTATGTCCAACATTATGCCCATTATCATAGAGTGGTGTGAGTTGACCCAGACTCTCACTCCTAGTTCCAGTACTAAAAACACTTTCATTACATATAGTATTTAATACCAGGAGTGATGACCCAATCTAAACATATATTTATTTTATAATATTTATATAAGTTAAATATTACATATCACAATAATCATAGAATCCAAATAAAGGAGGGTTTAGTGTCTTTGAGGACCATCTTCATAAGTAACTTATTTTGAAACACTTGTGAAAATTTATCCATAATTAATTCACACTAGACTCTATTATAGACTTTTCATAAGTTATAATCACATTTGGAACTAGAGTAACAAAAACATAAGAAAGGGGTGATCTCAAACACTCGATAATGGAAAACTTATCTAACATTTTATAAATGGTTAGATCATAAACATATGATAAAACATGAGTAAGATAAATTTATTACTAAAAATAATTTGAAACAATAAGAGTTATCAATAAGTCATGATAGTGGAACATGTAATCTTAAATGAACAAACATGTACCATAGAATAAGACTGAGAGATAAGTAGGGAAACAGCCAATAAGGGAATGGTATTATATGTTTATGGAATAATAAATATATGGAAACATAAAACATGACCTCATATGTATAAGTTAAGGTTCACTATAAAGACAACATAACATAGTGTGATAGGATAACAACCCATACCTCGTATATGGTATCTCATTAGATGAAAATATTACCTAATCAATTAGAGGAATATATAATTTTATGATTACCCATCACATCACAATATATACATGCATATGTGTTTCACATGAGGAAAAGAAAACATACAAGTAACGCCCCATCCCATGGCCACTCAGTAGTGCCCAGACCAGTGTACCATGTGGTCTAAAGTGCACCACCCCATATTCTAAAGACATCCAATTAGTGGAGAGGGACTAATTCATACAATGGGGAGATTTTTCCCTAAAATAATATTCATACAAATATAGAGAAATAATTAAAAAATATTCATCGCAATAAGATTATGCGGAAGTAAATAAACACAGTGTTGTAATAATATGGAATGTTGTCATAAAAATATACAACCTTGACTACCCATTGGGATGATACTAAATAAAAAATAAAAAATACAACACCTGAACTCTAGACCAACTTCCATACCTAGGCCTCAGACAACCTATCACCACATACTCGTCGAGTTGCACCAGCTTAATCCACATAATGTCATGTTTCAAACCTAAAATCATATATAAGGTCTACATGTGCATTGAGGTGAACATGAAGGTTTTGATAAATACATAAAAGTTTGGTCTCGCCAATTTCCTCTAATATACACCATTATATGTGTATTCATAAGGAATAAAATAAACATTTCACACAATGATTTAGATTTCATGTGTTAGCCAGGTCATCATGACTTTATGCGCATCAAGTCACCATGTGCCAACTAGGACACTATGACACCTGATCATACTTGATTCAGTTCCATGTCATAATCCACCTTGTCACCTCATCATGACACTACATAGTTTCCAACCCATACATCAAAACTCAGGTTAGGGATACATCTAAAACCGTGACATGATACCCATATACACTAGAAACAATCATAAATTTATAATCCTTGACCCATCCCTAATCTCTCTAGGGAGGTCCATCAATCATCTATCCCATAAAAACCACTCTATAGGTGTTTTTTCACCCAAAAATAATCAAGTAAAGGTCATATTCATGCACACCTACTAAAGAAGTGCATGGAAATTTCCTCTTAAAACACCTATATGAACATGGAATGTACTTTCCACTGACCTAATCCATGTATGGTATGGTACTGAAACCAATAACATCTTTAAAGAACATTTGTCACACTTACCCATCCCTACAGACTCTGGGGTGGTCACAAGCATTCCGGACTATCCTTACCGACTCTATAGAGGCTATCAAGCACACTATCCCATCCCCAAATACTATAAGGAAACTATCAATCATAAACATGGAAGTAGGGTCACAACCTATTATACACCTCACTGATTAATCCCATGGTTCTAGTCACTTTATACCTATCACCTTATTATATCATATCTTAACTCACCCATTAGGGAATCCACTAGGTCTTCTAGACCCATTACAGTCTCTGATCGTCGATATCAACTCACACTTGTCACCCATCAGTGATAATGTTTCCCAAAGGCTACCCCAACCTAGACCCCAAGGCTTGGTCCATATCCTTTTCAATCCTCTCAATCCACCTTGTCCTTCTATCCAACGAACATCCCAAGTCACCGTGCTCCAGGCCCCTTGGCATCCCGATTCCAAGTCTCAAACAATCCTAGAACTTTAACCTAGGTCCCATATCGCATATCTTAAGAGAGATGTGTCAAATAATCACCTGAAGGTAACCCTCTTCATGACACTTGTCTAGTCTTGAAGGACTAGTCCCACTCATGACACTCACCAAGACTCAGACCACCCTTTGGAATGTGTCTTATGTTATGAGTGAGATTAACGGTCATCTCACTCATCGTCACTAGGCCTAAGACTCATGTAATAATTTTGAAAATTCTAGGGAAATAATATTATGCTACATGTATACCATATCAAACCCTAATATCTACCAAAGGCCTCTCGTCAAATCCGATGTTTCTCTCCCCCCTTAAATACATAGTCTTCAGGTGATTCCAACATACCTAAATGATAAAGGTCACTTATCCAGATCATAAGAGGCTAAATTCCCCTCTATCTATTTTATCCAATTCCATATCAGTCCCTATCCATCTACCTAATCCCATAAAATGTATATAGGAAAGCATAATTATATATAAATATGCATATGATCTTGTATTAAAGAAACCTCCTACCTTCATCAAGGTTTTACCATTCACACCATGCTCCATTGAGCCTTTTTATAATCCCATCCATGCCCCCATTCAAGCTCATACCACCAATCAAACTCCTATATAACATAAAATATCATAAATAATTAATTATAAACAATTATAATTAATTATTTAAATTCAACCGACATTTAATAATCGCTGAAAAAATCACTAAGAACCATCATGATGTTAGAACCTCTACTAACCACATTCAGTGGGTCCACATCACACCCTGGAATTAACCCATATAAAATCCATATCCCAAAATTCCTAGTTATTCACTGAGTTATTTAATTAAAGAAATAAAATCTTATAAAATCCACCCTAGTGACATACTTAATCGAAATAGAAAGCGTCTTCATGCGGATGGAATCTCATGATTCCCTCTAGCTAGGTTCCATGATATCCCCATACTAATTGGATAATTCAACCATGATCTAGTGGAATTAGAACCAAAACCCTAAATAAAATAATAAAATTAGGGTTATCCAGTAAAAATGAAAATATGGGGATAAATAGGGAATTTTTACCTAGAAACACCATAGGAAACCCCTAAAAATATTCCCTTCATCGTGGGGGTTAAAGTATAAGGGGTCGGTCCTTTTTCCCTCCCATGAACTCTTCATAATCCAAAACCAGGGTTCAATCCCCCTTTTTATTTAGAAAAACTACATATCGTCCCATCATGGTGTCAACCAAAGGTTCATTCCATGAACCTTATTCATAGAGAGATTGACCCCATTCCTGAAATTTCATAGTCTGACCCCTTTATTCATATTTTGAATTGGCTTATTATATAATTTTATAGTATCCTGGTGATTAGCTACTAAATGAGGCTAATATTCATTGTTAATATATATAATATTAATGTGATTTATTATTCATAAACACCATTTTAGTTCATTTTACACTTTGAACATCATTTCACGTTATGATTGTAATTCCTTCTTAAAATGCACTATTATGAGGTACATTTTTTAACATCATTTAATGTATGCAATGATATTGATTTTATTTTAATATTTAATTTTCAGGTTTCTAATTATACCGGGAACAATTCATACTTGTGGAGTGTTGGAATATTCACATTGGAAGACCACCAAAATGGGATTTCATGCAAACAATTCTGGAGAAGGCATATTAGACACCATCCCACTGATGAGAATGTTGGGCCCAACATACAGGCCCAATAAATCCCAAATTTCGGGAGATTCTAGAAGACATATATATGAACAAATAATTATTCAGGATCCAATGCTAATTTGGCTTCCATGGTGTCTATTATGGCATCCCAATTTAGAGATAAAATTCTGGGCCAGATTCTGAGGCTCATAAAATCATCCCACCAATTTAATCATATCTTGAAAACAACAAATTCATTTGGGCTGAAATATTACAAAGATCTATGGGACATCTGTTGAGTCATTTTTGTCTTATATGGCTCACTCTAATTATTCCACCTATAATCTCTTCTAGGCTCCTCTATTCGGTGGAAGCACGCTGGATACAACTTCAGGTCAAGGGTGGAAAAGTCTCATCTCCCTTACCTTCCCCCACCCTAGGCATACCATACTCAAGTGGTATCCTTTGTAATGTTGGGATCTCAACCCAAGCCTCTTGAAATGCCTATTTAAGGAAATTTTTTTGGAGGAGTTTATCATCTTTTGAGATTCCTTTCATTTTAATGTTATGATGAGATTTTGTTGTCTCAAGTTTGTCTTTCACATCTAAGTTGTTCAATTCACTTTAGTTTCTTAATAAAAGTTCTTATTCTCATATGATTTTGTTTTTCATAATATCACTTTGATAGCATTGGTTCAAGGTGTGAATTTATTCACACCAAACCTTGTGAAATTATCACACAACGTTGGAGTGATCGTTATTTCATTGTTTTTTTTACTTCTCCATTTCCTCCCTCATGAGTCTACTTCCCGCTTCCATTCAAACCATAGAATCAATGGAGGGATAACCCACTTATGTTTTGATCCAAGGGAGTATAAAGTGGCTAGAATAGATATTATTTATCACCCCATTAATTTATAATCACTTCTTTTAATTGATATTTTTATTTGATGATTTTAAAACTTCTTCGTCCTTGTTGAATTTTTAGGCCACATACTTCAAGTGCTCATACAAACCTTTACCTTGGAGTGCTCATAAATTTGATCCTCCAAGTGTATAGGTGATAATTATTATGTTTTGTTGGTATAAAATCAGTAGGTGAGGATGTTTTTTAATCTCCTTAAATGAACTCATCTCAAATATAAGAAATTGAAATAATTGAAAAGGGAATACGTCCAATCCACACCAAGTGATAACCTAGTATCAACTCATTATTTTAAATTTAATTCACTTAAGTATCTTAGAGTTCATTTAAAACCATATTAAATTAACCCAATTTGGACACTTCATATCCAAAAACAATCCATAGAATTTATGTGTCTGTAGGTTACTTATTAGGTCTCTAAGGATTCAATCACCCAAGATAGACTACAAGGACCATTCTGCATTCTTCTCTTGGGTAAATTTGAGCATGAATCAAATTTTGGCACCGTTTCTAGGGAACCAAGTAATTTATCTCAACACCCATTCTATTCTCCCCCATTTCTTCTATTCTCACCCAAGATCTCTTATCTTGTCCCTTTCTTGTTTTTTTTCTTTTGGCGCATTTCTACCTACACCCGTGATCAATCAAACCGTCTAGTTAGGGTAGAAATTCCTAGGGTTGGGGAATCAAGTGAACCTAGGGGTTTTTTTCATTAGATCCTAATCCTATTGATACTTTAGAGTCCAAAATTGAGCCCATTTTAATGGAAGTTCTTAAAAGAAACCAACTCATAAACCTGGGTGCAAACCAAAATGGAAATCCAAATGAGGCTACCCCAAACTTGGGGAATGCGGTCGATCAAACCATGAATAACTACCTCACACCTTCCTGGACGAATTCCCCATCATTCATTAGTCACAATTCCCTAGGAGTTTCCAACTACATATTTAAAACCCATGTCCTAAACCACCTTCCCGCATTCTATGGAATGGAGTCCGAGATTCCCTAACTTCATGTTAAGGAGTTTAATGACATTGTAGAAAACATGTGTCCCCCACATCAACTAGAATCTTCTAAGTTTAATCTATTTTAATTTTCTTTAAAGGATCGAGCTAAAAATTGGCTAAAGAATGTGAGACCATCATCCATTAACTCTTGGGACCAACTACAAAGAGAATTATACAAAAAATACTTTTCCCACCACAAAACAATTGCACTTAAAAAGAGTATCCAAAACCTTTTTGAAAAAGAGGGAGATTAATTCTATGAAACATGGGAGAGGTTAAAAGATACCCTAAACATGATTTCACACCACGGTTTTTCTATTCATGGACAAGTTATAATTTTCTATGAAGGGTTGGTTCCGGGGAACAAACAATTCATTAACATGATATGTAAAGGGGCCTTTAAAAATAAAGCCCCAAATGATGCTTACGAGTATCTGGAAAGCATTGATGAACAAAACCAAACATGGGGAACTACACCTTATTCTGAAAATCCATAAAGAACTACTGGAATTAAGACACTTAGATAATAGGAAGTCCTTAGGGCTAAACTCACAACACTCTCTAGGAATGTTGAAGAGATAGACCTTAAGAAAGTCCATGAAATCCAAACTGTAGACCCTGTCTGCACAATTTGTGACAAACATAACCATAAGATAGAAAACTACCCAAAAATTCCATCCATCAATGATGTTCTTTTAGGAGTATCCCCAGAAGAATTAAATTCTTTGAACTTTCAAAAGCCTTAATACCAAAACACCATCAACCCAAGGTATAATGACCACCCAGTCTTCCGCTGGAAAGATAACCAACAACCAAGCCAACCAAAGGGACAAAATCCTTACCCCCATCAGAACTACCAAACCCATAACCAGTTCCAAACCCAACCTATCCAATACCAATATCCACCAGTCCATTTTCAACAAACTATCCCACCTCCAAAATATATTCCTAGGATAAACCAATCTTCTCAAGCACTAACCCAAACTGTTCCACAAAGCCTACTAGAACAACTGTGCAAACAAATGGAAAGGATGAACTCGGAAGTCTCTTCCCTTAAACAATAACTTCAAACCATCAAAACTGGAAAGGCACCCATGCCTACTTAGGTGGTACCATCCTCAAATTTAAGGGGAGAGTCAAGTTGTACTCAAACAACTCATGAACAACTAAAGGTTTTTACTATTTTAAGAAGTGGGAAATCAATTGAGAAACTTGAACAACTAATTCAAAAACCATAGAAAGATTCAAACTTGGATGAAAATTCAAATGAACCAAATGATCAAACTGAAAAACATAATAACATTGTCAAAGAAACAGCTCTTTAACAAACAACCCCACAACCTGCACCATTTCCTCAACACATGAGGGTGAAAACCAAGCCTGAATTGAATGAAACATTGAGGAAAATATTCTCAAAAGTCAAGTTGAACATTCCACTTCTCGATGCCATTCGGACCATTCCTGCATACTCAAAATACCTTAAGGACATCTACACATTTAAAAGAAAATTTTCACATAAAAACCAAGTCCTTTTGGCTGCTAATGTGAGTACCACCATTCAAGGGACTATTCCTCCTAAGTTGAAAGACTTGGGTTGCCATTACATCAATGTTAAACTAGGGTATAGAAAATTTTTCAAGGCCTTGTGTAACCTAGGTGATAGTGTCAATATAATTCCCTATGTTGAGTACTACCAATTAGGCCTAGAATAGCTCCAACCCACATCTATCACACATCAACTTGTTAATCATAGCATTAGGGTTCCAAAGGGGATTTTAAAGGACGTTCTGATAATGGTTGAAAACTTCATCTACCCTACTGAATTCATTGTCCTTGAAAACCATCCAAACTTAAGGAAGTTAGGTCTTTATTAGGATATGATGGTTTCTATAGAAGCTTCATCAAGGACTTTAGTTCAATCTCATGTTCCATTTGTGCTCTCCTAGTAAAGGATGATCCATTTTTTTGGACATAAAGCTGTGATGGTTCATTATCAACCCTCAAATCCTCTCTCACCTCTCCTCCCATTATAAAATATCCAAATTGGAACCTCTCTTTCAAACTTATGTGTGATTCTAGTGACTTTTTTGTAGGAGATGTGTTAGGAAAATGTTGTAATAAAACTCCTTATGTCATTTCTTATGCAATAAAATTTTTAAATGATGCCCAAATCAACTACACCACCACTGAAAAAGATTTTATTGTTGTTGTATTTTCCTTAGATAAATTCAGGTCCTATCTCTTAGGATCACCCATTATTGTCTTCACTGACCATTCAGACCTAAAATAACTTTTCCAAAAACAAGATGCCAAGGATAGACTAATTATGTGGTTCCTTCTCTTACAAGAATTTGACCTCACAATCAAGGAAAAAAGGGTGTTGAAAATTTTGTAGTTGATCACCTATCTAGGATGGAATTCAAAGACAACTCAAATCATCTTTCTGTGTCTAATTCATTTCCTGATGAATACCTATACTCTGAGAGTAACTTCCCTTGGTATGCTGACATAGCCAACTTCTTAGTTACAGGAGTAATTAAAAAATTCTTAGGGACTCAAGCTCAAAGTAAATTCCTTTCTAATGTTAGGAACTATGTGTTTAAGGATCCATACCTCTATAAGTTCTACCCTAACCAAGTCATTAGGAGGTGTGTCCTAGAATCTGAACAAGAGTCCATCCTTAAAATTTTTTCATAGTGAGGAATGTGGAGGTCACTTTTCCTCTAAGAAAACTTATGATAAGGTTCTTCAGTGTGGTCTCTTCTGGACCACCCTCTCAAGGGACTCCTACACATTTTTTCAAAGATGTCCTAAGTGTCAAAAAGTAGGGTCAATCACAAAAAAGGAATCAAATTCCACTCACTCCCATCTTAGTGATTGAAATCTTTGACTATTGGGGAATTGATTTGATGGGTCCCTTCCCAAACTCTAGGGGATACCTCTACATCCTATTATCTATTGATTATGTCTCAAAATGGGTTGAATCCATTCCCACCAAGTCTAATGACCATCATGTTGTGATATGATTTCTGAAAGAGCACATATTTTCTCAATTTGGAATTCCTAGGGCTATAATCAGTGATTGAGGAACCCATTTCTGCAACCATCTACTCTCTTCACTCACATCTAAGTATGGGATTTCTCATAAAAATTCCAATGCATACCATCCTCAAACCAATGGTCAAGATGAGTTATCAAATAAAGAGATTAGGAATATTCTTGAAAAAAAATTCAATCCTTCTAGGAAAGATTGGACCGAGAAACTCTTGGATGCTCTTTGGACATATCGTACAGCATACAAAACCATCCTAGGAATGTCACCATATAGGTTGGTTTATGGAAAATCATGTCATTTACCTGTTGAAATTTAGAATAAGGGTTTTTGAGAAATTAAGAAAATAAATTATGACCTCTCATTGGCCAGAACAAAAAAGAAATTAGATCTCAATGAACTTGAGGATCTAAGGATGGAGGCTTATGAAAATTCAAGGATCAGTAAAGCTAGAGTTCAATCCTACCAATCTAGGAATATCAAAGTCAAACATTTTTACTTGGGAAAATTTATGCTCTTGTATAGTTCAAAACATAATTTACACCTAGGAAAGTTAAGGTCTAGATAGTCAGGTCCTTTCATTGTGCATCATGTGTACCCCCATGGGAAAATAGAGGTTCAAGATCCCACAAGTGGTTACATTTTCAAGGTCAATGGTCAAAGGTTAAAACCATTCATGGAATCATTCAATAAAAATAAACAGAGGTTTAGTTAAATGATACAACCTATGAACCAGGAAAATATTGATATATTTAGGATCCATGTCAGGCTAATGATGTTAAAAAAAGTGTTGCATGGGAGGCAACCCATGGTTTTCAAGTTTCCAATCATTTTGTTGTTTTAATCAACTTTATATTTTTAAATAGGATTAATTAATCATTTTGATATTTAAAAATAAAAAAATAGATTTTTGACATGTTCTTCTATTATGAGTATGGATGGGTAAGAAAGAGGAGTGTCATATTTATCTGTGTCACGTGGTGTGATCCTTGAGTAATACCTTACCCAGAAATTTAAAAAGAATACAATGTATCATCAGTTCATTTTTTTATGTGTTTGTAGGTTAAAATAAAAAATAATAATAATAAAATTAAAATTCCACATCGTAGGTCATGGGGAAAACCCCGTCACAACCAGCGAAGCCGCGGGTACTCGAACCCGGGACTGAAGGGAGATAGGGGTTCACGCTTAACACTGAACTATGTCTTATTGTGCTTCCTTATTCTATAATTTTTATATATACACTTATATTTTACTTTCTTTATTATATAAATATATAAATAAATATTTTGTTTTTTTTTTGTTTTTTTCCCTTTTTTCTACTAGGGAATTCTCAAAGTGAAATTGAGATCAAGGGAATAAAAGGGAGCAGCAAGAATTTCAACTTCAACCACCAGGTGACTTCATTCCATAATCCTCGTTTTCAATTTCCTTTTTGAACTCTAATTCTCTACTTATACCCACTTCTAAATTTTCTTTTCTTTAAACACTGGGGATAGTGTTATTTTAAGTTGGGGGAGATAAAATAAAAAAATGCTTTTGTGTCAAAATAAATGATGAATGATTTGAAAAAGAAGTCTGCCTTAATGGAAGGGAAAATTTATTTAACCTTCAACAAGATAATAGACATTGTACACTTTGAAACTTAATATAAAATAATTTATCATTCCTTGATTCTGAATTTAATCCATGTATATTTCATGAACATATATTTTGGAAAGTGTGGCTACCTAATATGATATTTCATTGTTTATATTTTCATCCAAATAAAAAAAGAAACACAACGCACATCCTTTGGATAGTGGGGTATTAGTTTGAGTCCATGGGGTCCCCCAAATAAATAGCATAGGTTTGGTGATAATTTTATTTTTAATATGAGTATTCAAAAAAAAATTAAAAAACAAGAACAACAAATTTTCACGTAGAGTAATGAAATGACCTAATACATGGTTTTTGGCACTTGGGGATCGTGACTCCATAGTTGTTTGCCCTATAGTTTGTAATTTTATCTCTATTTTTGGTAATTTGAATTTGTTTTTGACTGATTTAACTCAACATGATGCCCGGGTATGTGGACTTCACTTGATTCCCTAAGGTCTTTGAACCTAGGAGCCATCGGCAAAGTCTCGCTATAGGGGTTGACTCTTTTGAGTGCAATTTCAATTACCATGGAAAATTTGAAAAAACCAAAAAAACCAAAAAATAATAATAAAAAATTGAATACTAATTATAATATTGAAATGTGATTCCACCTAGTGCTTCCATCATTTCCCTATTTAATAAATATGAACCCCCATGTCTAATGTGATGCACAACACATCATCACTCTTAATTAATATTGGATGAAATACGGTGATGAATTTGAACAAAGGGATGGGCTTGGGATTGGAATATACTTATGAAAATATCATGTATTAGAATATTTTTATGGGTTTCATGATTGTTTAGTATAAATGGTTTTTGGTGATCATTGTGTATTAAAATGTTTTTGGAAAAGGGAATTTGAATTTCATATTGTTGAGATATATTTTGCTCGGGACTAACAAAACTCAAGTTGGGGGGTGTGATTAGCCACTAAATGAGGCTCATATTCATTGTTAATATATATAATATTCATGTTCTTTATTATTCATAAACACCATTTTAGTGCATTTTACACTTTGAACATCATTTCACATTATGATTGTAATTCCTTCTTAAAATGCACTATTATGTGGTACATTTTTTAACATCATTTAAAGTACACAATGATCTTGATTTTATTTTAATATTTAGTTTTCAGGTTTCTAATTATATTGGGAATAATTCATAATTGTGGATTATTGGAAGATTCACATTGGAAGACCACCAAAATGGGATTTCATGCAAACAATTCTGGAGAAGGAAGATTGGACACCAGCCCACTGATCAGATTGTGGGGACCAACATACAGGCCCAATGAAGCCCAAATTTCAGTTGATTCTAGAATAAATATATAGGAAAAAATTATTATTTAGGATCTAGTTCTAATTCATCATCCATGGTAGTTATTAAGGCGGCCCAATTTAGAGATAAAATTCTGGGCCGGATTCTGAGGCTCATAAAATCATCCCACCAATTTAATTATATCTTGAAAACCAAATATTCATTTGGGCTGAAATTTTACAGAGAGATATGGGATATCCATAGAGTCATTTCTATTTTCTATGTCCCAATACAATTCTTCCATCTAGAATGTCTTCCAGGAACCTCTGTTCGGTGGAAGCAAGCTGGCTACAACTTCGATTCAAGGGTGGAAAAGTCTTCTCTCCCTTACTTTACACCACCCTAGGCCTACCATACTCAAGTGGTATCCTTTTTACTATTGGGATATCAACCCAAGCCTCTTTAAATTCCTATGTAAGGAAGTGGTGGTGGAGGATTTTATCATCTTTTGAGATTCCTTTCATTGTATTGTTATGCTGTGATTTTGTTGTCTCAAGTTTGTCTTTCACATGTAAGTTGTTCAATTCACTATAGTTTCTTAATAAAAATTATTATTCTCATATTATTATGTTGTTATTAATATCAATTTGATACCATTGGTTCAAGGTGTGAATTTATTCATACCAAACCTCGTGAAATTATCACACAATGGTGGAGTGATCATTATTTCATTGTTTTTTTACTTCTCCATTTCCTCTCTCATGAGTATACTTCTCGCTTCCATTGAAACCATAGAATAAATGGAGTCATAACACACTTATTGGTTAATCCAAGGGAGTATCAAGAGTTTTTATTGGATGTTATTTATCACCCCATTAATGTATAATCGCTTCTTTTAATTGATATTTTTATTTGATGATTTTAAAACTTCTTCGTCCTTGTTGAATTTTAAGTTCACATACTTCAAGTGCTAATACAAACCTTTACCGTAGAGTGCTCATAAATTTGATCCTCCAAGTGTATAGGTGATTAGTATTATGGTGTTTTGTTATAAAATCATTAAGTTATGAAGTTTTTTGATCTTCTTAAATGAAATCATCTCAAAGATAAGAAAATGAAATAATTGAAAAGGGAATACGTCCAATCCACCCCAAGTGATAACCTAGGATCAACTCATTATTTTAAATTGAATTCACTTAAGTCTATTAGAGTTCTTTTAAAACCATCTTAAATCAACCCAAGTTGTCCACTTCATATCCAAAAACAATCCATATAATTTACATGTCTGTAGGTTACTTCTTAGGTCTCTGAGGATTCGACAACCCAAGCTAGACTACAAGGACGGTTCTACCTTCTTCTCTTGGGTAAATTTGAGTGTGAATCACCTGTCCATCCTTCCTTCCTCAAGCATCCTTCTACACCCCTAAGTTACCTTATATTCCTAAAAACCCATCTAAAAACAAAATTTAGGGACATTCAAATTATATAAAGTATTTTATGAATATTTTTTCTCAAAATAAACCATCTGCCAATGGAAAATTCAAATTCCCTTAGGAACTTCAAACCCATAACAACATGGTTCATTATAAACTCCCATCCATAATGTATATCATCCTCAAGAATCTATAATAAACCTTGAACCAGATCTCTTGAGCTACCTTAATCATCAATTCATAGATAACTCTTTGTGTTCTAACTCTAAACACTAATTTCACATTCACTGCATAACTCTAAACACCAAATAAATAATTCATTGGATGTAAACCCACATTCTCACTACTAACACAAACACTGATAAAGTTATCACCACACCCATATCTCTTAACACAACATGGTGTATTGAACCGATTGATATGGAGGTTTATGGTGCTCCCCACCATAAGACTCTACTCATGGAGGCTGATTCCAAGCCTAGTACTCCCCTCCATAGGAATTGCATGCTGAAAAACACACATCTAGTGATCCACCAATATATTAACCATATCCCACATGAATATCCTAACATGGGTCCCCTCTTACCATGTTCAACCTCAGAAAATAATTTTAGTCAAACCTCCCCTAGCTAAATTTTCCCAAAATTCTTGGTCACACATGTTGATGCACCCACAAAAGAAACACATTCCTCCAACTCAAAATTTCCACAACTGAGCCCAAAACATGGGTTCTCACTCATACGTTGAGCCACAATACTATCTTCTGTTTCTTATTTAATCATTTTTATCTAACTGGATCTTTCACAGTGATTCTTTACATGATTCACCCCCTGAATCAAGTTAAGAAATAATTTCACCCCTAGAACCATGATGCAAAATAGGGTTTTCTCCATGAACCAAGTGAAGAAATAGATTTATAGCCAGAACCATGTCATGAATCATTGGTTTACCCCCAAAAACATGTATCTAAACTAGTTTAACCTCTAAACTATGTAACTAAATGGGATAATATCCCCTACAATATGTCATGAATCTTGACTCACCCCATGAATCACCTTCGAATCACATCAAGATCACCTCGATCCCAATTCCAATGAACTTAATCTGACCAACATCATATTTGCATCCTAAATATGGTATTTTTCAAAGAACAAAATATCATTGGATCCTACCACAACCCGACATCCTTGTGCCATCATGACGGCCCAATGACCTATCTCACCATAACCTTACCCTTCTGATATGAGGTTAATTTCCTATGACTGATAAAATTCCCCCCATTATAGGAGTATCATTATAATTACCTAAAGAACTCAAATTTTCATTACCCATGGCCCACTCTCTATTCATCATCATTTGAAATGGTCATCCCACTCATACACGGATTCTAACATGAACACCAACTACCTTTTTTTATTCCCATGTCACCATGAATGATGTTATCCAATATAAAATTGTTTTCTCCCACCATGTGTAATTTCTTATACTAGTCCATGTTCATCGACCCCAATGGGTCCCAATAACTCAAATCTCACTTTTCCTTTCAATACTTGAAAATGAATGACTCCACTAGTCATACCTTGGTTCCCCAAACCAATACTAATGTGTAATATCCCAGACCTAGTTCTCTCTCATGTGACAGATATAGGTCATTATGAGACCTCAATCATGCATCCCCATATTCCATAGGTTACTGAAAAATATGTGAGGGTCTAAGAAGTACAGTGGGGAGATTATACACTCTAGTACATAATAAAAATCACAATCGAAAGATGATAAACAAAACAATAAAATCAACTCCAATAGATAAATAGGAAATTTCCAAAACAAATAAATGTCCTCAATCCATGAAATGTCATATTAAAAGATATACTAAATTCATAAAAGAAACTAATTGAATAAAATACTCAAAGTAAAAACTCCCAAAATTGGCCCTAAACCCCATGCTTGGTCTAATATCCAATCTCCAATCCCTGCTAGCATGTCATCCAAACAAGCACAAGGCCCCTTTCCCTTATCTATTCCTACATCAATGATTTCTACTCAAGTACCAAATGGTGGCCTAAATACAGTGTGAGTAAAACATAGTAGGTCACCAAAAATGGTGTCTAAAGAAGTCTAGTTAGAGTAATATTACAATAAATAGTATGATAAACAAATTCATAAATTATAAATTAAATTCAGAACAACTAAAAAACCCACTAACCCTTATGCTTTAGGTTGACACTTGGGTTTAGCTATAATAGTTACAGTATGATGTCAGTTGTCTCTATCCATACCCATAATTGGGTCCAGTATTAGTAACCAGGGGATCCATATTAACCAATCATGTCCTCTTTTTTCATTTATTTAAATATATATATATATATATTCAATTCAAAATTGATCCAAGTATAATTCTAATTCCATGGGATAATTACATATTTGGTTCACAATAGACTGAAGGTAAATTACCATGCCAGGGTCTAATTACACATTTCGTTCATATCATACCTAAGGTGAATTCCCATGCTTGAGGAAAATTACACATTCAGTTTATATTTGACCCAAGGAAAATTTCCATGCCTAGGGAAAATTACACAATTATTTTATAGGATACGAAAGGATAATTTCCATGCTAGGGTATAGATACACATTTAGTTCATAGTAGACTAAAGCATAATTCCAATTCCATGGGAAAATTACATATTCAGTTACCAATTAAATGATAAAGTCCAAATCCACATTCCAATACATCAGGAAAAAACAAATATATAAAAGGTATAAATATTCAAAAATAATCCAAGTATATTACTTATGTTTCATTTTTCCAATTCATGTCAGATACTAATTTACAAGCCAATTACTAATTAATCATTCCAATATACCATTAATCCAATTATTTAATTTACATTAAATTTATTTAATATCATGTTAGATATACATATTACATGTCAACTCATAATTTAATCCATTATTATAACTCAATTTCCAATTTACATGTCAATTATTCCCAATTACAAGTTTTTATGTCAATTATACCCAATTACCAGATCACATATCAATTATACCTAAATTCTAATCACATGTCAAATGAATTATAGATTTAAAATTTCATTCCCATATGTTTAAAAGGTTCCCAAGGTTTGATCAAAGACCAACCCATGATTTCACAATTCAGTTTCATTGAAACTAGATTCATATAACCCAAATTTCAAACTTATGGTCAATGAAAGCCACACCTCATGGGTGAATAAAATTTTAGGGTCTTAGTCACTAATATACCCAAATGGATCTGTATAAGGTCTATGTTAAGTGATTCTGGGCATAAAATTGATTAGAAATTGAAATAGGTTACACGCATGGTGTGGAAATGCGATCACTCATGTTACATATACTAGAAACTGAAAGTAAACCATAGAGAGATTCTTTAGATTTCATACCTGAATATGAACTTTCCCAAAACATTCCAAACAGTGGAAGATGCTTCCAAGTATTTCTGATGTATTGCATCAACTCATCCAATTTCAATCCAACACCTAGTCACCTATCTTAAGCCGCACACCATATATAAATAATTTTAAAAATTATAATTAACTATTTAATTTAATCCAAAGTGGATTGAATGCTAGATAACTCCACAAGAACTTGGTGTCATTGGAACCTTGACCAATGGAATTATAACACCCCTATGGCATACCCCCCAACTATATTTTGGGTAAATATCCTTATACATGATTATGTACAACTATCAGACTAAATTAAATTTACGGAAAATTCTAAATAAATCTACAATGAGATGTAAAATTTTCAAAACAATTAATAGAGACTGGATGATGTTATCCTAGGATTACCACTAGCTAGAATACATGAAATCCCCATAAAAAATAGGAAATTCCTCTATCCTTTGTTGAAACATCCATTTTTTCCTTAAATAAACAATGTCAAATCAATGCCCACCAAAAAGGGGGAGTGTAGAGAAACTATAGGAGGACCTTACCCATTTACATCATCCAATCACTCCAAGAAATGCCTCAAATAGAGTAGATATGGAAGAGGTGAGGTGAGTTTATCAACCTCTTTTGTATTCCATGGGTCACAAGAGAAAGGGGTGAGCCCTAATTTTAAATTTCAAAAAATCATTAACAAACATAATTCATGATGTAGAAATTAGTTTCACACTATGAAAATTAAAGAAAAGGTATTAAACCCTCCTTCCATGTCCTAAATCTCTTCAGGAAACCCTATGAACCCATTTCACATCATGAATACCTTTTTCATGATGTGAATAGTCTAATGGTATAGTTTTTAGCAACCTCGGGCCCCTAGACACTCCTCTAATGTCCTATTGAACACTAGTAACACCTATGATCCCTTGAACCCCACCTAAAAACACAATTTTGCGATGTTCAAAACTTCATATTCACATTTTGAGTTTTGGTTCTCAAAAAGAACCTCCCAATAAATAAGAAAATTAAATTTCCTCTGGCTATTTCTAACCTGTATGGATGTAGGGTTTTATAATATTCCTACAATATAACTTCTCGTCCAAAAGAAGTCTATATAGACATCCAATTTTATACCCCAAATTATTTAGGTTTTCAATTCATTACCAATCGGCCAAGTCCCAACTCAAACAATAAAATTCACTCCCATAGAATGGCTCCAACCATAAGGTACTCAAACTACAAAAGAACGGGCTAATTATTAAATTTATCACCAAAACACTGATATGGAACTAACCCATTATTGTCAACCCCAGGACACCCAAGTCTTCCTTGTATGATTTTTCAACTTGACTATGGTACTTACCACTATAGTTCTTAGATCATAAAGGTTGATTTTGATCCATGATTACAAAACCATAAGAACTACCTACTAAAATGTATCATATGGAGGTTCATCGACCCACCAACTACATCTCACATGATTCTCCAAAAATAGTTTCCATATAATCATGAACAAACTTACCATAACACCAGTCCGACCTCCTCTGTATGGTTATACCCAATGAACTATGTCGTACCCATCAATACATCCTCAAAATAAATGCCTACCTTTAACATTATATTTACACTAATGAACCAATATATAGGACCCTAATCAAAACCAATACACAACACCAACTCTTTGTTTTCCATGTGTTTTCACACAAAATGATACCTTTTCAACATTTCAACACATGATTCACCCCTGAATCATGTGATGAATCTAGTACACCCCCTAAATTGTGTCATAAATTACTTATTGCCCCATGAACCACCCTCAGGTCACACTGAGATAACCCCGATCCCAATTCTAATGCATCGAATCCCACTTAAACTACTTATAACACTTATTTAGAATTTATAAGGGAATCTAGGTATGCATTAACCTTATTACATACCAACATCCTAAATCCCCCACAACTAGTCCATAGTCGGTTCCACATGACCATGACTATTCTAGAATAAGTTTTATATACCTATAACTAATACGTCACTCCCAACCATGGGATTTTTATTTTCATTGATTCGCATGAGAAAATCCTAACTACCAGGGTTCACACTCCATTTATCACTGAGCTCAAAGATTGGACTTGTTCATCTTTTTCTCACTTGAGTGAAAAAACAAAACACCAACTATCACCCATACTTAGCTCCCAATAATGGTTCCCATGGTATTCGCTGGCATTTGGTCTATAATGATGATCTCACCTTTTGATGGTTGATGGTTCACTCCCCACCATACAAACCACTCCCCAAGTGTAACTTTCAATGATTTAGATGAAAAAATGTGTTATTCTCTTCCAATCCATGCTCAATACATCCATCAAACCCTGATTTTTTTATCTAAGTCAAACCCAAACATCTACATCACCTCACTTTGATCCATCCATGAAGTTACCCTCACTATAGGGACATCTCAAAACCTAACAAAATTCCATATTCCACCCTTCCTATAAGTGTCTCATGAAATCTCAGTCACCTCACTTCCTGAGGTACCCATTAACCAAAACCCATCTCAACCTCATGAATATCTGCCAAATAGTTTTGAATTAATATTCATCATCGAAATACCACCACCATGTCACTCAAGATTCACCAAGACTCAAATGATTCATAATAGAATGTAGGTAGTTTATTTTACCAATAAAAGGACAAAAAGGCCCAGTTCATATCCAGTGTGCATCACCTTTATCTCTCTAAAAATAGTGATTTCTTTCTCCTGATCCACCTTTCCTCATAGACCAATAGTATTACACATATCCAGAACATGTCTGCTACCTCTACCCCATCATACATGGTGTTACACCCTCCCCTAAGACCATTTACCAAACCTAACTCAACATCCTCTGAGTTGGGTATAATCAGTTCTTGGATTATGTTCTTATTTAAGTATATAACCATGCCTCCTAGCCTATCATTACCAATAAACTTAAGGAATCATCAATGATTTTATCCAACTAGATTGACATCTCGCACAAGTAAACTATAACTGACGACCACCCATCATATCAGGGAATCATTTCAAGGTCAAAAGTGTCTACCCATTATCCATCAACCCTAGACCCATCCACCCAAGGTCAACATTGATTATTGCATCTGAACTACACAAACAATAGTGAGTTCAGGCATCAAATGATCACACCCCTCAAAACTAGCCTCAAAATCAAAACACAAGAACTCAAAGTACTTCCTTAAAAATTCCAAAGGAATAACCAAGACTTTAGAAAGACCTCGATAGAACCATCATTCATAGATTCCACATATTGAATAATATTCCCACACTTTTCATATCTAAAGCACCCATAACACTAGGGTGACCCTTCTCATGGTCACCCATGATCACCAAACAATCCAACTCTAAATTGGTCTAGGATGCACCCAAAAAAATGGGCACTCACACCTATCCCCATGATCATGCCACACACATGAAAATTATCATGGGAAGAACTTCTATATTCCATTTCAAAACATACGACATCAACGCACCAAGGCCAACCCCTTAATATAGGTCTCACACACGTTGATACGTTCCCATTTACATCATCACTACAAACCAATACTCCCACTACATGGTCTAACACAACCACAAGGGTCACAAAAAACCATGATACTAGGTGAAACCTTGAATCCCCAATGTCATTACCCAACTGAAAGCATAGCAGGAAACACCCTACTATATGGTACAACCATATCCAAGGGTCTCACCACCCAAGAACTCTCTCTATCCTAAACTACCCATACATAGGGTCAAACCATAAGAACAGGGGATAATCATCACCTCAATCACTAAGGGTCCCATCATTACCCATTTCACTTTAATTAAACTTTACAATTTTAAACCCAAGGATTCACATTTTAATACTTTTTCAGTACCTAGCATTTTAAAATTATCAAGATTTATTAGGTTTTTCATCCCATGGTTTGGTTAGAAAAAATAACATGCATAAGTTATGAGAAAAAACTTTATAATTTTTTTACTTATACTTTATTTAACCAAACTGTCACTTTATATATCATTTATACCTTCTTATTAACTAAAAGTCACCTAAGGGGTTGGTTAGGTAGAAATTCATAATACTCTTATATATAACCATATAAATGTATGTGGACACTTTAAAAACAAACCAATATAAATCATTTAAAAACCATAGGAAAATATAAATGACTAGAAAAAATAATCAATAAACAATAAATCAAAGACCAATGCATGTGAATCCTAGATAGTTATCAATCACAGGCCGCATACGGATGACATATCAATACTATATTCCTATAATGATTCACAGACACACACCTTATATTTCTATAATGTGGAAATATATTAAATAACATAAATTAATAACATCACACCAAAATGTTATACACTAGGCGGAAATTAGTCGATTGTAAAACCATAAAGTAATAGCACCAATTCCCACCCCTATAAACTTGAATTTTCCCCCACACATGGGGTTGTATCACCCAATAACAATCTCATTACCAAGATTCAACACAAGATAGTCTCTTTTATACCATTCCCAAATAGAAATATATAGTAAAAATACCCTTTGGTTATACTTTGTAATGTCCCCAGCCTATTTCTCCCTCACAAGACTGAGGTGGGTCACCCTAAGACCTTAAGCATGCCTCCCCATACACCAGAGGTTACCAAGTAGCAGTTGGGATCTAATAAGTATAGTTTGGATACTATACCCTCTAGTATATAATAAAAATAATATTGGAAAGATGATAGACCAAATAATTTAATCATCTTTAGAGGATAAATTGGAAATTTCTAAAATAATACAAAACCCTTAATCAATGAAATGTCATACTGAAAGTGATACTAAATTCATAAAAGAAATAAAATGAATGAAAGAATCAAAATAAATACACCCAAAAAATATCATAAACCCCATGCATGGCCCCATATCCAATCCCTAGTCCCATCTAGAATGTTATCGAAATAAGCACAAGTCCACTTGCCCTTATCCAGTCTTACATCCATGAATTCTATTCAAGTACCAAATGGAAGCCTGAATAGGGTGTGAGTAAAACTTAGTATTCTATCACCAATGGTTTCTAAATGAGTCTAGTATGAGTAATATTTTATACAAAAGTACGATAAACAAAGGCATCAATTATAAATTAAATTCAAAACAACTAAATAAACCCATCGATCCTCAAGCTCAAAGTTAGCACCTAGGGTCATCCAAACCTACTATGACACGATGTCAATTGTCTCTGTCCATACACAAAAATGGGTCCAGACTCAAAAACCATGGAATCTATATTAACAAACCATATCCTATTTTTTTATGTATTTCTATATATATATATCTATAATTCACAATAGACCTAAAGAGAATTCTCATGCCAAGGGACAATTATATATTTAGTTCACAAAAAAACCTAAGGAGAATTTCCATGACATGGGCCAATTATACATACAGTTAAAAATAGACCTAAGGAAAATTCCCATTCCATGGGATAAATACACATTCACTTCACTGCAGACCTAATGAAATTTTCATTCCATGTGCCAATTAAATATTCAGTTACCAATTTCAGGCCTAAGGCTAAATCCACATTTTAATACAGTAAGGAAGAAATATACAATAGATATCAATAGTCCAAAACATGAAAAGTATGTTACCTATAAATCATTTCAACCAATTCATATCAAATACTAATTTACATTCCAATTACTGATTAATCATGTCAATATTCCATTAAGACAAATATTCCATTTTTTGTGCTAGTTATTAAATGTTAAGCTATATATCCATATTACATGCTAGTTCACAAGTTAATCCATTATAATAACTCAATTTACAATTTACACTTCAATTTCTCCCAATTACTAGTTTACATGTCAATCATATCCAATTACCAATTCACTTTTCAAGCCAATTCAATATTTCCAATTTAAAACCCCTCGGGTGACAAGGTTCACAAAGTTTGATCCAAATACTATCCCATGATCCCACACTCATATTTCAAGGGAACAAGATTCATATAATCCATATCTCAAACCTAGGGTCAAGGATAGGCACACATCATGGGTGATCAAAAGTTTAGGGTCTCAATTACTGATAGACCTGATGAGGTCTGTAGAAGGTCTAGGTAAATAGATTCAGGGAATATAATTGATTACCAATTTAAATAAGTTATGTTCACAACATATTAGCATGATCATACATGTTATATATAATTGAGACCAACATCCAACCATAGGGATAAGATTCATACCACCTAGCTCAGTCTAAGATTTCCTAAAACTTTTCAAAGGATTATAGATACTTCCAAGGCCTACCCATGTCTCTCCTCAACTTGTCTATACTCGATACATCACCTGAGCACCTATCTCAATACATAAACCAAATATAATTAAGAATAAATATTATAATTAATTATTTAATTTAACCCAAAATAGCATGAACGCAAAATAACTCACCAAGAACTGTCACATCAAAACAACCTTCACCAATGGTATGCTAACAATCGATGGTAAAATTATGACTCCATTTCAATTAAAATCCATAGAACACAACAATGAAAAACTATCAGATTAAATTAAATTAGGAAAACCCCTAAATAAATATGTGGTGTGATATACCTTTATTGAAATGATTAATGGAGATTGGTGAATGCTATCTCAAGAAACCCTCTAGCTTGGATACATGAAATACCTATAAAAATAGGCGATTCCACTATCCTTTGGTGAAAACATCATTTTTTTCCTAAACCAAACAACATCAGATTAGTAACAACCAAGGAAGGGGTGAGTAGAGGAGGACTTTACCCATAGACATCGTCCAAATTCACTAAGAAATTCCTCAAACATAGGAGAGATGGAAAGGGGGAGGTCTGTCCATCGACCTCCCATGTACCTTTTAGGTTAAAAAATAAGGAGGGGGTAACCCACCCCCCCCCCCTCCCTTTTACATTTTTTTAAAATAACTAACATACATAATTCAAGGTAAAAAAAATTAGTGCCACACCATGAAAGTTCGTGAATAGGATTTGAACCCTATTTTTAAGTAATGAATCTCTTCAGGCCATCCCACAAACCCATTTCAAATCATAAATACCCTATTAATTATGTGAATAGGATAATTCTATAATTTATAATATACATGTTCCTCTACCCACTCCTTTCAAGGACTCCCAAACCCCAGTAACAGCTACAATCCCTTGAAACCCACCTAAAACACCATTATGAGACATTTAAACCTTTTTATTCTCATTTTGAGGCATGATTCTCAAAACAAACCACCCACCAAACATAAAAATAAAATTTCCCTCTATATTTTTCCAAACTGTATGAATGTGGGCTTTTATATGTTGTCACCTCTCACCATTGAGGGACATCTCCCACGCATGGAACTTTAGACCACCACGCCCATGAGAAACTCACTAAATTAACTAGTAACCTCACTCCTAGAGTGACCCATAACCAAAAAAACCACAAAACTACTGCCATAACATCTCTCAAGTTACACCACAACCCAAACAATTCTCAACAGACTTTCACACAACTCATTAACTGATCTGAAAATCAACCAACATTGGGTGTAACCAACGTGCACTTTCCCTTGCACCACAAGACTTTTCTGGAAAATTATCACCACACTCACTCTCATCCACTAGTAGATAAACTCATTGAGAAACCTCTCATGGTTTATCATCCACTATCTACCTCAAATTTAATCAAAACCAATGTTTATACACTTCTGTGAAACCTGGTCACATACCCCAACTCATGGTCCCATGAATCGCATCCTATATAACCTAGGCTCACATGACTAACACAATAACCATGAACCACTACATTTAAATCTAAAAAAATATCCTTAGGAATATTATCCATGTCAAGGTTAACTACATGACCACCCACCTCACAATAATCATCTCAATATCCATGATATTTCACTCAAACTCCCACCATGACACCCGAAAATGCATCTTGTGAACCACTGGGTCAAGAAACCAACTAGTTCTTTCCGTAGAAACCATTCTCAATACTATAAATGATATAATATCTTCACATATTAAATTCCATGGTATTATCCATAACTTTATCTAAAACCCTTCAACGTTCCACAAAACCACCCAGTCTGGCTAAGTAGAATTCTACTGAGAAGATATATGGAAAACAACATATAGGTTATTCCTAACACTTTTAGTAGCTAAACCTATTTCCAACCCAATAGGGTTCCACATCCTCAGGGAAACCTATTACTATTCTCAAATCATTCTTTGGGCATCACATTACCATGTACTTCTCATCAAGGTTCCTCTAGTGAGGCATCCAACACCTACACTGACCCACTAAGGGCCCCTATGTATCCCTTTACGAAAGGAATTCATTCCATCATTATTGAATAATGTACTTCACTAGGATCCACATGAATTTACATAAAAATAAACCTTATATGAAATTATAGTATAATTTCATGAACAAGTTATATTGGAAAACACCATATAAGTTGTTGATACTTAAAATAATAGCACCGCGTCATCAGAATTCCAATCACATACAAGAAGAAAATTTTATATGATCCTAAATTCCTAATCATGATTCATTTCCTTGGGTTTATTTCCAATATTCCAATACACAAAACCAAAAATAACATCCCTGGTAAGAACCACATATTCAATAAATATCTCAACCATAAAATCATGAAGCAAGAATGGAAATCTTGTACCACTAGTAACCAAGACACCCATTTTAAAAGATGTTCATGACTCGCCAATTTGAGGTTCATCACAAGATCTAACAAATTCTTAGGCCCCCTATCTTCATCTCCCCAAATCATAAAACAAAATAATATTATGATACCACTTTGTAATTCCCTAACCTAGGGCCACTCAGAAATCCCTAGACTAGAGCACCATTTGGCCTCAAGTGTGCCTCCTTGTATGAAATAGGCTTCCAACTAGTGATGAAGGCCTAATACATACAATGGAGAGACTATACCCTAAAACTATAGTCATAAAAAATGGAGAGATAATGAAAACTATATATATCACAATCAAATTATTCATAAGTAAATAAACACAGTGTTTTAACAATATCTAATGTTTTCATACAAAAAATACAACCCAAATTACCACTAGGATAATCCCAAATATAAAATAAAACCCTTTCACATTGTACCTACTACTATCCTCAAGCCTCGCACACCCTATCTCTAAATAACAATTGAGATGAACCATCTAGATCCACTTTTTGTCTTTTTATAAACCTGAAAGAAGGTATAAGTTCGATGAATGCATTGGGTTTTTTGTGTAGGTTTTGAGAAATAAATCTCATTAGGGTATCACCAAGTACCACTAGTATACACTATCATATACATTAATTCATGATAAATAAATAAACATTTCACATAGCTCCTTGGATTCCATGTGCTAACTAGTCCACCATGACTCCCTATGCATCAAGTCACCATGTGCTAACTAGGACACTACGGCACTTGATCATACCTGTTTTGGAATCATTTCAGAATCCCCCTAATCACTTCATCACCTCATCATTACATAGAACTACCCAATAATCACAAACATTAGGTATGGTAATATGTCCATAATACTCAACTCATACCTAATCTCTCTAGGGAGGTCCATCAGTCATCTTTCATGCCATGATCTAACTCCTGGGGTAGTCATTGACCCAATACTACTCTAAGAAAGGTTTTATTCATGAACACTGATCCAATCCACACATGGAAAGGTCATATGTTGACACTCAAAGGAATAAGGAATAGTCTTTATAATGTCCCAAGAAACATCAAGCAAGGTCCACGAACCATTACCCTCATCGGGGTGTGATCATCAAACCAACACATCCCTAAAAATTTAGGTAGGTTACAAGAACACTAGCCCATCTCTACAAACTCAAAGGATTCTATCAGAAACATGGCCTCATCCCTGTAGACTCTAGGGAGTCTATTAAGTACACACACAAGTAGGGTCATATCTCATCAAACAACCCATCGGCATATCATAGGTTTCTAGTCACCCAAGACATTGTACCTCATCACATTACATCTTAACTCACCCATAAGGGTGTCCATTGGATCCTTTAGACCCTTTGCGGTCTCTCATTATCGATATCAATACATTCTCATCACCCATTGGTGACAGCAGTGTTTGAAGGATCCATTGACTTTGACCCAAAGGCCAAGTACACATCCTTGTCAAGCCTCTAAATCCACCCAATACAACTACCCAAGGACCTTTCCAATTCACCACACTCTATGACCCTTGTAATCTTTATGTGAAGTCCAGCATAAGCTAACCATCTACACCAAGGTCTTGTATCACATATCCAAATGGATATGTATCAACCCGTAACTCGGAGGTAACCCTACCTGTGACACCCATCTAGTCCTGAAGGACTCACCCAAATCACGAAACACTCCAAGACTCATACCACCCTATGGAGGGTGTCCCATGTTATATATGAGACAAATAATCATCTCACTAATAATCACTAGGCATAAGCCTCTTATACCCATTCAACCATCCCTAAGGAAACTATTCTAGGCTACCCATGTCCCATATAAAACCTTTAGACCTACCAAAGGCCTCCCTTCAACTCTGATATAATTCTCATCCCTTGAAGACATAATCTTTGAGTGATTACAAATTACCCAAAGACTAAAGTGCACTTATCTTGATCATATGATGTTGAACTCTATGTTATATCTTCTTCCCAAGGCCCTTTAGACCCCTATTTGTCTACATGATCCCATGAAATGAATGCAAGAAAGAACACCCACACATAAATAGGTATATAAAATCATATTAAAGGGGCCTCCTACCTTTATCAAGGAGTTACTATCCACACCAAACTCTGTTGAACCTATTTAAAGCCCATCCATGCCTCATTCAAGACCATACCACCACCCGAGATCCTATCTCACATCACACATCATAAATAATTAATTATAAACATTTATAATTAATTATTTAAATTAAACCAATGTGGTATAATAGCCTAAAAGCTCACTGAAAACTTCTATAATCTTTACAAACCGCACCTCAATGGTCCACCACACACCCCTGACGCCAACCCAGACAAAACCCCTATCACTTGATGACTATTTATTCTCCAAATAATTTAATCAAATGAAAAAATATTATAAAATCCTCTATGGATACATACCTCATTTAAAAAAAAGTGGTTTCATGTGGACAGCATCTCAGGGAACCCTATAGCAAGGATGCATAAAACCCCATCTGAATTGGACGATTCCACCATGATACTATGGAATTAGAACCAGAACCCAAAACAAAAAAAACATTAAAATTAGATCTATCACTTGAAAATGAAAATAAGTGAAAGTGGACAGAGTATCTTACTTAGAAACTCCATAGAAACCCACCGAAAACCATCCCCCCACCCCCTCCCCTATGGAGGGTCTAGGGAAGGGGTAGGGTCAGCCTTTTGGACCTCCTATGCACGCTTCATTAGGAAAAAAAGGGGATTGAACCCATTATTTATTTAAAAAAATTACCCATCAATACATCAACCTTATTGGCAAGGGAATCCACACCTATCCATGAACATCCACAGTATGACCCCTTTTTTAACACCATGAATTGTTCTTTACTATTATTTTATAGAATATTGGCCATTTATCCTTCCTCCAGCATCCTCTAGGACCCACAAGACACCATATGATCCTCAAACCCCATCTGAAAACATCATTTTGGGATATTCAAACACTCATAACTCTATTTTGAGTCCCAGTTCTCAAAATGAACCAACCACCAAAGTAAAATTCAAATTACCTATAGAATTTCCAACCCATAATGATGCAAGTAGTTACAATAATAATTTATAAGAATTATCAATCTCCAGAGAAAGAAGTCAGTTTCATAATCTTATCTCAAATAATAACCAAATATATCATAATAATTACCAAAATAAAAAGGAATTAAATAATTTTAGATGTTAATATTTGAATAAATAATCATATTTATTAAATATTTAGTTCTAATATATAAACATTCATGAGAAGTATTAGATAATTAAGAATAAAAATGAGTCGCTCGAGTGATGATTTATAAAATGAGTGAAGGGTATTTTAAAGAAGGAAGGAGTTTATCATTTTCCTTTATTCCGTAATTTAATTTTGATGGTTTTATATAAAATAATTAGGGTTTTAAGAAGTTATTAATTATTAAAAAAATAATGGGTGTGTTACTTAGCATGAAATAAAAATGGGTAAGTTCCCTTCAATTAGGTTTACTTAAAACAGGGTATTGTGAAGGGAATTTAAAACATGTATAACCCCAAAAAGGAATAGGAAATTAAATTATATATATAAGGAATAGATATAAAAAATTATAATAATAATATGGGAATAATTTAATGGAAAAAGGATAAAAACATACGGAACATGCACCCCAAAAGTAATGATGGCGGTTCGGGAGATCCCTTATCTCAGGTCCTAATTCTCTCTACGCAAGCACTTAACTTCCTAAAAAATAAAATTATGTTTATTAAAAACTTTACTAAGAAACTTAATAATTTATATTTAATTTTATAAGTTATATTTATTTTCATGTGTTATTCATTTATTAAATATTTTTATCTTTTGTTGGTTAATGAGGTGGTTTAGTCAATTTCTTTGAAACTTTTTTAGTATATTGATTGTGGTCAAATATATTGTAAAATAGATTCATAATATCCAAAATTATAGAGTTTAATGTATTTTATTATTCTAATTTCAAAAAAATTGTATATTTTATAAGGTTTTCCTAAAATAGACTCAAATTAAGAAAGGTGTCATGATATGTTCATTTAAGGTGGTTAAATTTACTATAACTGATTATTATTAACATCACTTATAGAATGTATAATATTATAATTAAATAATATAATAGTGTAAAAATATCATTTTTATAACTTAAATATATCTTTAATGTTATTCATGTCAGGTGGTGATAGAAAATGAAATATTTCATTTGTGTGGAGGTGGTAGTCTGCACGTACACAAGGACAATGCTTTCATTTTTCATGGAATATGAGGGGATATAAAATAAAATAATTTATTGCTTAAGAATAATAATAATTTTATAAATATCATATTTTTTAATTAAATAACCCTTTATAAACATACATCTAAGACAGTGATGAAAAATAATACATGTTTTCATGGAGGCTGTAGTCCGCACATACGCATGATAAAATTTTTATTTTTCTAAAAAGGGAAAGGTGAATAGTAATTTTTACCTAAAATTAATAAAATCAATCATAAAAATATTAATTTAATTATATAATAATTTGAAAATTATATTTTGAAGATAAATATATAATATGAAATAAGTTAGGTAAATATTAGTACATGCGTTGAGAATTCAAGTTTTCCCTAAGAGGGCCTATTAAAAATGGAGGACTTAGGGCTATCACTTGGATAAAAGAGATCAAAACATGGGATTAAAATATAGGGGAAGTAAAAATGGTATATTTTCAATAGTAAATATAATTTTATAGTGGAATTTAAGGAGTATTGGAAGGCCCCTTTTCAAAGTGGAGGGAATGTCATTTTTATTAATATAACATCTTAATATAAAAGAAACACATGTTTCACATGTCAAGTGAAATAAAAATTAAACAATATTGGATATTTGATAATATTAGGTCTAAAAATACCTCTAAAAATAATTTAAAATAAACATTTTACATTTTTTGTCTCTTTTACACTTGGTTAACCTCTTTTTACCTTAATTTACCATTATCGTGGTAACTTCATTTTCAATCCTGGTAACTAATTTTTATTACTAAAAAGGAAATGAACCTTATTTCATAATTTGAATATTATTATTTAAAATATGTAAATAATTTTATCAAATAAAATTTCTAAGGGTGATAAATATTAATTTTAATATTATTTCACTCAACATGTAAAACTCATTTTTAGAAAAAAGTATATTTTCAAGAATAAAAATTATATTTATGATAAAATTGTCAAACAATTATCACCATGACATAAATTAGTTTATTATTAAAAATAGAAAATTTATGTCTTAAAAATCATTCCACGATATAATTATGCCTTATTAAATCATAATTAAAATAAAAAAATAAAAATATTTTTTTATTAGAATAAAATATTACTCATGTTTTAAAATGTTAAAAATGATCATTCTAAATTCAACATGTTATATTTAAATGAATTATTGAACCCATTAAAACATAAATGGTCTTGTAAATTTTTTAATAAAATTTTTACCTCATGTTTAGATCATGATAAAATTAAAAACACTACAGTATAATAAAAACTATATTTTTCACTATTCACCTAAAAATCAATTATTTCTGAAAAATCCCAAAAAATATACTAAAAATATATTTTTATTATAATTTAAAAAATTAATTTAATTTTATAAAATTAAAATTAAAATTTTTTATAATTTATCATTTAAATAAAAGCATAAAAATTTAATAAAAAATTTATTCATAGTAAAATATCTTTTTAAAATTTTAATTTTTCTTATTCACATTTAATAAAAATTACTAAATAGATTGGTGTTAATAAATTATTAATAACATAAATATATAAAATATATTAATTTTCTTTAAATAAAGTGCATAAAATCCAATTTTAGACAAATATAGTCTTAATATAAAATAGTCTTATTAGTAATTTTGCTACATTAATTGAATTTTATCAATGCATTAGTATTATAAATGAATTTTTGTTTTATTTCTATATAAATTTAATATTATGGTTACCTAAATATTTACCTTCCAACTAAATGGCTTCATTTTAATTATTATGTAATGTTTTTTTTGTTTTTTAGGTTTGATGTTTCTTGTGAAGTAAGTTATTGATCATAGTATTTATTTTTAAATAGTTAATATTAAACTCTCAAGGTGTTACATTATCCCCCATTAAATAAAATGCATCCTCATAATTTTTATTATCACTAACAAATATAAATAAGTTAAGGTTATATAAATGATATACATAACTCGAGATATAATTTTAAATGAGGTTTCTACCTTAATATCTTAGGTATAATAAAGAAACACTTATTTTATTTTCATCATTCTAACTAATTGATTCATATTTCTTTGGAAAATCGTTTTTATATTCCCTCATTTACTATAGATAAAAAAATATTCTTATTCCTTTGATACATTCCCCAAGGTTCCTCTTTCCATATTTTTGATATGAAGGGAATTGAATATCCTTTCCTTCATCATCTTCATTACCTGGACATCCATGAGACTCCATACTCTATTATTTGGTGTTTTTTTAAACTCAAATAAGTTCATGTTATTAATAATAATTCATGATAGATTATTATTCATAACTATAATATTTCTCAAACTGGCTCTTATCTTGTTAAATTTCTCATTGGGACAATCTCCGTATTGTCCATGTCATTCATTGTTAACTTGGTTCCTTTAAGATTTAGTCATTCCTAAAACTAAAATTGGTTAACATGAGTGCTGAAAAATTAGCATCTAAATATAATTATCATAAATAATCTCATGAAAAAACCATCCTTTAAATGAGTTACTCTTTAAACCATCACATTATTTTTCAGTTCAACCTAAATCACTCATGATTCAGGTTATGTTTCTTTAGGTTGATATATCTTATAATCCTTACCCTAATTACTTAAAATAATAAATTCTTCATAATGGATCATAAATATAATTTGATTTGTCAAATAATATCTCTATGGAGTTTCTGGATATGTGTGCATTCATAGAACCACTCATCGTGTACCGAGTGAAAATCGAGTTGATACTCAACCAGCCTTTTTTTGGGTGATTTTCCCTATGTGCATATGTTCTATAATTACATTTTTTTCAATGTTTTAATAGGGATACAATTTCTAGAAAACTAAACAATATATACTTTACCATAACTTCAGGATGTTTTATATTAAAAATAACTAAACCCTACTTTGATACCAATCAAGGTGACCCAGACCCACACTCTTAGGCTCAAAGAAAAAATAATTTCTTTATAAATAGGATTCATGAAATAACTCTGATTTTTTCATGTATTAATTTGGAATATTATATAGATTATTTATGAAGTTGGGCAAGTAGAAGGCATGAGATCCTAAGGCTCAGTGTGCCCGAAATTAATTTTTGAAAAATATTAAATATATTAAATGTCATATATGCATAATTTTCCAAAAAAAGTGGAATAAATCCTAAACAGAGGCTTAGATTGAAAATATAAGGTCATTTTTGAGTTCATAATGTGAGTTTTTTCCTAGGTGGGGCCTAACCTTGGAACACGTCAGACGTTCGGATTGGGCATAGATGTGGGTGGACTGTAAAATAAATTAATTGAATAAATTATTCTATTTAATTAACTACCATGACCTATATTTTTTATATATATACGCTACTATAGAAAAATTCCATGGTTAGCCGCATAACCCTAGAGATTTGAGAAAGGGTGTTAGAGGATCTTTTCTATACAAAAAAATGGTTAGACTGTGGATCATCAATAAGTATGCAATGAGACTCAAGGATCTCACCAAAGGTAATGATTCAGTCTCATTATTCATTAATGATTGATCCATATCAAGGTAGGATGGTTATTTTATTTATATTTACCCTCATTTTCTTATCTTATGATAAACATGAATTAATTGGAAAATAGATTGATTCGCAATTCAATCATATTGTGGGTGTGGGTTTATTTTGTGGGGATTACTGGGAGAAATATTTATTTTATTATGGATCTTCATTCATTATTCTAATAGTGAAAGATCAAGAAGAACTTAAACACTTCCTAGGTTCATTTCCCTTTTTCATGTTTCTTGGTTTTCTCCCACCATTATTCATGTGTTCATCACCAGTGTTTCATTTGACCAATGGTTCAACCAAAATACTGAGAAATTTATTGTTGTGCATCTATTTATTAGTGAAATGGATTGATATTGTAGATCTGGGTTTGGATCAATGTTAGCATCAAGCTGTGATGATGGTGCTGACAAGTTGGGGATGGATTTGAGAATCTCAGTTTGAGTGGGGCATAAAACGGTAATGAGGAACAATTAATACCATTTTCCCTTGTGCCTCAGTGATCAGATTCTAGTGAGTGAAAATAATGAGATTCATATAGACCAGATCTAGGTTTTATTATGTGACTGGTGGTCATATTGGAGATAGGAGGAGTGGTCGATGATGCGCGAAATGACTCTATGGGTTCTAGAAAATCCTAATATACATAGTGTGTAATCCGAGAATACACATTGTATGGGGCTCTGGTTACAGCACTGGGGTTTCCATGGAGGATATAAGTATAACATAATGTGTGACACATTTCACATGATGTGTGGACCTTACCTAGTGTTTTGTGTGTATTTCAAAGTGTACATGGAAAAGGCTAGGAGTACACAGGCTCAAACACACCGTGTACTCAGACATAGAAATGTACATGTCCAGTGTACACAGGCAGAGTCGTGTACTTAGACAAGGTTAGGAGTACATAGGATTAGACACATTATATACTCATAAATGGACACTAACATGATAAAGGTCCATGATATATAGGTAAAACCCAATGCTGAGGGGACATGACATGTACTTCCAATAAATGATGTGTACTTATTCAAAGATGGATTGGGTCCCTTATCCTCTTCATCTTGTAAAAGTTTTATTTAGTTATGTTACCTTGATCCTTTCCTTGAGATTTGTTATGGAATCACATATAGTTCATAGTATGTTGATCCCCTCTGATGAACTTTAGTCTTTGATAGCGTTTTGGAATCCCTTTGTGAGGCCCGAAGTGAGATCTTATATCATCATATTTACCCTAAGTGGGGTTCTTGGTTACATCTTGACCAATACTACATGGGTATTGATCCCTTATTTATAATGTTAATCCATATTGGGTTGTTTTTATACCCAATAGATTTGGGAGTGATCCCCTTTATATGTATCAATCTATTTAGACTTACAATGTGTACTTATTATGGTGAAACCCGATGAGCATGAAATCTCAGATAGACTTCATTAGTGTTATCTAACTCATGGAGTGTATTCTCCCAAATGAGTGTTTTTTGGAATCTTTTAATAGTAATCCTAGGCTACTATTACGGTTGTGAATTTACCTTGAGATTGTCTGTCCATGTTGAGTATATCTAAATATTCCTGTTATATGTGTTGTTAACATATACCAGTGATGGGCTTATTATTATTCTTGATATTATATGCTTAGTTATTTTCAAATGTCTTAATAGGTATTGTTATAATCTCCCCTTAATTTTATTTTCCCACATGTGTTGTGTCTTATATAGACAATTTACCTTTTGATGGAATCCTAGAGGGACCAAAACCTAGTGAACCTTATTGATATGGACAGACTGAGGTGTGTTCCTATTATCATCTTAACAACAGTCCTTACCCAAATTACAGGTTGGAATTGTTTTTAGTTTCTTTATGGTGGGATTTTATTTGTCTTTTTTCCTTTCCAGAACTTGTTTCCATACTCTAATGGTGGGATATTAGATTTATGTATGCATGGTTATTTGTTGTTTTAAATTTTAGCATTATATGGGCTTGGATGTGTGTGTGTGTGTGTGTAGGTGCATTATGATAAATCCTCCCATGTGAGTGATATGCCAACTTGGAATCGATCACTAGCCTCTGGCCTATTAGATTCAAGATTGGTGTATTCATGGTTCATCCCCCATTGGTATTAGTCATGATAGATTGATATTAAATCCATTCAGTTCTACCTTAGGGATGGAGTCTGTGAGATTAATTTGGGGAAATAGTGTTAAGTGTTTTGAGTTTTTCTCTCAGACTAGGGACTCCAATGTTAGTGTGGAAGCTGACATATCCATACACCAAGACTCTGAAAACCTTCTTGTTGACTCAAGATATATATAAACTAGTTATAGGAAAAACATTGGTACATGAATCATATATTAATTACTTGTGGTTTCCATGTCCTTTTTGAGTCAGCTCTCAAGATATACTCTTTGATCATGGTACATCTTGTCCATTATAGGATGCATACATGATGTATTCTAGCTAGTATTAAACATCATGATCATGAGGATGATTCCCTCAGTGATGAGGCTTTGATATAGGGGCCTTTTCAAGAGGTGTTAGCTCTAGGTGGTGAACCATTTTTACCACCACCTATTGAGCATAAGATGGTACCAGTAGTACCAGTGGATGAGGTGTGTAGGATGAGATCACTTCATGAATGTCAGAGATAGTGACCCCTTAGATTCCTAGGTGATCCTAACCCCCATGTGGCTACAAACTGCCTTGAGGTAGTTATTCTAGTCTTCTATCTTTTCAGGACACCTATAGACCAGATGGTGGTCCTAGAAAATAGCCTTATCCATGGATTTGTAGTATGATAGTGTGGATTAGTGACCCATATGTATGATGTGGTGACTCTAGCATGGTTAGAGCTCAAGAAACTTTTTAGAGAGAAGCTTTCTCTAGCTATGTTGAGGGTTGTGCACATCCATGTGCTTCTACAGCTTCATTAGGTTAGTATAGTTGTGGTTGAGTTTTCATTAGGGATCACCAACCTCTCATAGTACTCGATAGATAAGGTGTGTGATTAGTTCTTTCGGGCTTAGGCCTTCAAGTGAGGACTATGCAAAGACATATGATCCAGTGTGATAACTCTATTCATTCTTACCTATGATGGGGTGCTGGAGTTTTATTTGTTGGTCAAGAGTTTCCTGGATGAGCATGCGCAGATAGTTAGTGATGGCAGTGGGCACATAGGAGCTGAGTCTTTGGTAGCAGGTATCCAATGATAAACTCGGGGACCTAGACATGAATGACATTTTAGGAGGTGATATCAGGATATAGGTTCTATGGTTTAGGGATCATAGGATAGATCTAGTAATCTTAGTAAGATTCAGTGCTACTCTTGTGATAGTCAGGGACATCTTGTACGAGATTTTTGACCCAATTTATGCCTGATAGGGAGGCAGTGGATGGGACACCTGGGAAAAGGAAGTGGTAGGAGCATGATGGTTCTTAGGGAATTGGACATGGAAGAGGAGTTGGTAGAGTAGTTGTAGGTGGTTTATGTTTTTATTTATTTCCACAACCACCCCTAGTTGGTCTATGCCAGACACAGAAAGATAGGGTACAGTGGCGAGGGAAGTTGTAGGTAGTTGAGGTTTATAACCTAGATAATACAGGGATGATACGAGGTATGATATGTGTCTTTCATATCTTAATTTTAGTACTGATAGATATGGGTGTGATTCATTATTTTATTTCCACTTATCTGGTTTGAGACTTAAAGATTCTGGTTGTGCCTTTTGGATGACCCTTATGCTTGGAGACTCCTATTGGAGGTGACTCAGAGATCACACACTTCTACTGAAGGTGTGAACTAAATCTTGGAGGCTAGAGTTCCATTTAGAATATCATTGTAGTATTGATGAGGCCTTATGATGTCATCTTAGGTATGGAATATTTATCCATAGTTCATGCTCATATAGACCATTTTAAGAGGTAAAGGAGGTGTTTTTGTAGTGATGGGATGAGGTTTTCCTTTTTGGGTAAAAAGGAAACCTAGGTAGATCATGATAGACTCATGCATTGAAGGGTGGAGTCTATTAAACACCATTTGGATATAATAACCATCAATGTATTGTATTATATAAGCCTTCAGTTTCGTACAGTGGTGGAGGAGTATGAGTAAATATTTCTTGAGGACATTATAGCATTACCTCCCTAATAAAAGGTAGGATTCTTCATTGACCTACACCCTGAGATGGAATTTATATTTGTACCATTATATCATATGCCCCCTGTAAGGATTCTCAATATTAGGGTATAGATGGAGGACTTATAGAGGAAGGTCTTTATCAGACCTAGTGTTTCACCCTGATTATCCCCAGTGTTGTTTTCCATGAAGGCATATGGGATCTTGAGGTTTTATGTGGATTACCATCACCTAAATTAGGTTAACATAAATAAAAAGTATCCACCAATGAGTATCGATGACCTATTTGATCAATTGAGAGGGTAATGATGGTTCTCAAAGATTAACCTCAGATTATGTTATCACCATTTGCGAGTACGGAAAAATCATATATTGAAGAATACATTCATACGTCACTATGGTCACTATGAGTACCTGTTGATTCCTTTCAGTGTGACAAACTCCCTAATAGTGTTCATGGGACTCCTGAATCAGATATTTCAGTGTTTCTTAGACCGGTTTTTGGTAGTCTTCATTGATGATATGCTAGTGTACTTAGCATCCAAGAAGAAGAACACGAGACATATGAGGATGGTTTTAGACGTACTCTGAGAGAACTATATTTACAGGAATCTCTTGAAGTGTAAGTTCTGGATTCAAGAGGTCTAATTTTTGGGACATGTTATATCAGAAAATGGTGTAGTAGTGGACCCAGAAAAGGTTAAGGTAGTGTTTGCTTGGGATCCACCCAAGAGAATGATGGAGGTGCAGAGCATCCTTGGGTTGGAAGGCTACTATCGAAGATTCATACATGATTTCTCTAGAATATCATCTCCCTTGATAGCTATGACCTAAAAGGGGAATAATTTCATGTGTATAGAGAGGTTCCAATAGTATTTCCATTATTTAAGGTAGAGATTGATGATTTCTACCATATTGAGATTTCCATAGGAGGGTTTTGAGTACGTATTATTCTGTGATGCATCAGGGACCAAGCTAGGTTGTGTTCTGATATAGAGGTAGGAATTGATTTCTTATGGTTCATGTTAGTTGATGTTGCATTATCAAAACTACATGACCCACGATCTTGAGATATCATTGGTAATATTTGTAATGAATGTGTGGTGACACTACCTGATGGGTGAGAGATTTATCATTTATTCTGACCACATGAGTCTTAAGTATATCTTCTCTCAGAATGATATTAACTTGAGATAGATGTAATGTCTAGATTTACTTCATGATTATGACTTTGATATTATATATACTCTTGGGAAGGGGAACGTGGTAACAGATTCCCTCTGTAGGAGATCTTGTTTGTAGTTGTTGAGTGAGGTTTTAGATTAGTTAACCTCTTTGTGGCTATCCCTTATATATGGGAATGGAACAGCTTACCACTAGTCAATGGTTGTTATTCCTCCAATTTTATAGTGATTCATGGAGGTGTATCTTGGGGATACCGACTGTGAGACCCTACATGCTCATATATTTATAGGACATGCTTCTGATGGATTTTATGAAGGTGGGGAGCATGTTATTATTTTTAGAGGATAGATAATGGTACTAGTTGTGATGAGAGATTATGTGTTGATGGGGTTCCATACTTCACCCTTAGCATTACATCAAAGTGTGATGAAGATGTATTATGATCTTTAGAAGTAGTTCTGGTGGTCAGGGATGAAATAATAGGTTGCATAGTTTGTCTCTCAATGCCTTGTCAGTAAGTAAAGGTTGAGTACTAGGTTCTAGTATGTTTATCTCAACACCTTAATATTCTAGAGTGGAAGTGGGATGAGATATCAATGTACTTTGTGATGGGGTTACCACATAATTACAGGGGACATGATTCCATTAGGGTGATCATAGATTGACTCACCAAGTCGACTAACTTTCTATCTATTCAAGAGGAGAGTTCAATAGAGGTCTTGGTATGCATCTACGTGCAAGAGATAGTTTGACTCTATGGAGTTTCCATGAAGATCGTTTCTAACTATAACGCTCACTTCACATCTTGGTAATGGAAGGTATTACATGTGTATTTTAGGACTCAGATACATTTTTGCAAAGTTTTCCACCCCTAAACTGATAGCCATACTAAGCAGACCATTTGGGTCCTGGAGGACATATTGCAAGCTTTTATGTTAGACTTTGGTCGTAGTTGGGAGAATCACCTTCCCCTGATAGAGTTGTATGAAAAAACATATACCATTATACCATTGGTATAGAACCATTTCAGTACTTGTATGGGATACCCTTTAGGTCTCCACTATGCTGGACTGACCTAGGAGAAGTAGCGCTTATGGGCCCAGATTTGCTGTGAGCCACTACAGAAAAGGTGCATGTAACACCTTGAGTTTTTATGAATTAAATTTTTCAAATAAATTAAAATTCTTTGATATATTTCAATACACTCTACACCAATTTCATCTTGCATTTTATAAAACACTGATCTTATCTTGCGTTACACATAACACTGAGTTTAAAATAAATATAACATACTATTAAAATATTATTATAGTTATCACTTAGCCATTGGAATGGTGGGTATGAAAAATATTAACTAAATTATAAAAATATGGTTTATGCATGATTACAAAATTAATTCTTTAGTAACCAATTAATTAAAAATGAAATGAAAAACTATTTGAAAATAAAGAAATTCCTTTTGAGAAAAACAATTTTTCTATGAACAAACATGTTTTATCTCAATAAATTAAAAAAAAAACTCTTTTTGATGAATTCTTTTAGAAAAATTTATATATTATATATTCAATAAAATATTTAACATTCATATTTTTTTTTCTAGACAATAGATAATAATTAATCCAATTTTACATATAACATGGTGTATTTGTTAAAAAAGAAGTTTTATTGTTTTTTAATGGCGTACATATTTTAAAACTAATTTTTAGACACTTTTATAAAATTTATTTGGAAAATTAAACTTAAATTTTGAAATTTTATTATAAAAATTATCTTAGGATGAATTTCTTGTATTTTTCTGAGAAGTTTCATTTTTTGATGAATAGTGAAGCATATAGAGTTTTAATTGAAAACTACCTTCTTGTTTGAATTAATTATACAGTTAAATTATAATTTAAATTTTTTTTAAAATATAATTATTTCAATTAATATAATTTAGGTCATTGGAATCAATTTAATATTGAAATTGGATATAAAAACATTATAAACTTTTGAATATTTTCACCTTAAAAAAACTGGTTTTCTCATCACATCTGTGAGATTAATTTTAAAATAAATTCATCTATTTTAGTGTGTTGAATTTGAAAAAATGAATTCCATATTTTGAACCATAATAATTTATAATTTAGAATAAGTAAAACTAATTTTTTTATCATAATGATTAATGAAAATAGTTAAAATTAATTGCAATGATTACAGAAAAACCGAGTTTACTTAGTGGTTTAACTTAAAATATGAGGTATAATAATGAACCAACACTTTTCCAAAACCCATTTTATGGATATATTTATACACATATGAACATAGGATCTAATTTTATTAGTTTTGGGACACTTTTACATGAATTTTATTTTTATAATAATTTAAGTAAAGAAAACAAAAAAATATACATTTCTTACTTTTAATTTATATAAAACATTGGAATAGGGAAAAAATACATAGGTCATTTATAAATAATATTTTATAATATAAATAAATTTTTTATCATTATAATTTATTTTAATTTTTTTAGGGATGATATAATTACATTAAATTCTTAATAAACATCAATGCATGAATTATTTAGTTAATAATTAAATATATCAAATGATACTAAAAGCATTAAAAGTGAAGTAAATTTAATGAATTATTGAGTTAAATTTTTTTTCAGATAAATATATCATGTTACATGGGTTTGAAAATAATTTATTCTATTTCCATTTTTTTCCTTGATATTTTTTAAATTTAAATTAAATGCATAGTTTTAAAATTGACTTTAATGTCATTTTATAATAAATGTTATTTTATTGATTGATTTAAAATTAATAAACATCCTATATTATGTCAATTGATTTTTAAATATTAAAAAATATTAACTATTATCCATTAATTAACCATTTTTCTATTATATCTACTATATTTACCATTAAACAGTAAAAACTTTATTAGTACGGTTAGGGTAAAAGTAGTGTTTTTGCAAGTTACTTGCGCTTCTGTTAAAATTAATTTCCAACACATATGATATTTTACTTTTATAAATTAGATATGATATTTTATAATTATTGGTTCTAAATTCTTTAATATTTCTCACTTTAATTTATTCCTATTGAATAAATTACCCAGATTACAAAATTAGTTACCTTAATAAAAAAACAAATTAGAAAAAATAAGGAAAATTGTATAAGGAATAAATTTTTAAAAATGAATTTATTTTGTGTGGTGGAGGAATTTATCTACCAAAACAACCATACCCTCTATAATTATTCAATTTTTGAGACATATGAGGTAATAGAGACCTCCTAATTGTGAATACCTTTGAGAATTTACAAGAATTTCACTCATCCTTACCTTTAAAAGGGAACTAACTCTATCCCCATTATTCACACCTCTCAATCCATTTGGATCAACCAAACCCTAAAATTTCACTCCCAAAATTCCCTCCCATCATACTAAGATCCTTATTTTTGGAATAAATCAAACCTTTGAAGGTTTTAGTGCAAATCTAATGAGGATACTCAAAGAAGAGAAATGTTCTTTTAAAAGAATTTTTATTTATTTTTTCCTTCTACACATCCTTCAATAATTTTTATATCTTGACTATATAATAACCTCAGTATCCTATATATACTAAGATTTTTTTTCTTATATTGTTACAACCTACATCTAACACACACTACTATCAAATGGGTTATGAAATCATCATTCAAGTGTTTGGTGGACTATCGCCTTGTGAACCAATGTCATTCCTTTTTCCATTAACACCTTTAAAGGTTGGGAATAATGAAGTAAATATAGTTTATATATGATAAATATTATATTTATGATGTTACTATTATTTTTTAACTATTATATCACACATACATTCATGATTTCCATATCTTGGAAATGTGATAACTTTGTTCATGTGTACGATGGACTACCGCCTCACGAAGTGATGTGACTCATTTATGATATATATATAATGTATTAAGGATGTGTTTAATAAATATATGTGATATATATGACATAATAATTATAATATAATTTTAATATATATATATATATCAATTACTTTTCTTTCTTTCAATACGACAATAAAATGGAAATAGCATTCATGCGTATGTACGACTTAACGCCTCTATGAACGGTGTATTCCATTTCCTATCATAAATTTTTATAGAATGCTATAAATAAATATATAATGAATATATATTATATTTATATCATGTTTTACATTCTTGATATTATTAATCTATGATCTAAGAGGAGTAAAAATTACTAGTCAAGATTTGTATGGAAAATAAAATGGTTATTACCCGAAATATAACTTTAAGATAGAATTATTAATAAATGGGAAAAATGTCATAAAAACACATATGATATGATATATATGAATTTGTATATTTGAAATATTTATAATAAAATTATATTTATTATACATGAAGTTTGAACGAGTGCACCGAGAGTCAAGACTTAAGGAAAGGGTATTTCTAGTATCACTTTTATTTCTGAGATACTTATGTCATATTAACCACTTGTTTCATTTTTGTGGTGTATATACATACCTATGACAATATATATAATTAATATACCTAATTTAATTATAATTAATTTTCCCATTGATTTTATTATTTCATAGGGATTATGATTCAAAAGTTACTCCAACAGTAAGGGATTTATGTCTCACTTTTTACTTTTGTGAGGCACATGCTATATTCACCACCTATTTCTTCTATGTGGTTTATATAATTCCCATGAATTTATTGTATTGTTATTCTAATTAAATTTATTGGTATTTACATATCCATTTTAGTATCTCTATTTCATGGGGTTTATGGTTCAAAAGTTACCAAATCGGTAAAGGATTTTTATCTCAATTTTCCTTCTTTGAGACGTGTGTTGTGATATGCACTTATATTATTCCATGAGATGTATATACAGACCATTTGATATACAATATCATGAAATTATATATCCACATTATATTTTTAGTTCCATTCTATGTTATTTCTTCATGGGGCTTATGATTCAATGTTACCAAAGTCATAAGTTTTAGGTTACAATCTCATTATTTGTCGGGATTGTTTATGATTAAGTATCAAATACAAAAATTGCATGATATAAATTTCAATATTTCTCATAAATTATATTATCCTGTTTCTATTAATGATATTTTCAAGTAATTGTATCATTTTTCACTTCTTTTTACTTAATATAATTAATAATGTTTTAAGGAAATATTACATTATTTCTCTCTTCAATCATAAATATGTTTTCTTCCAAAACTATATTTTATAAAAAAAAATATATGTTTTTAAATTATGTTTTAATATAATTTTAAAAAAAATTGAAAAATTTCTATTTTTAAAAAGTGTTTTAAATTATTTTCAAATCAATTTTCAAAGAAAAAGGTTTTCAAAATGATTTATATTTTCAGAAGAGTTTTTCAAAGTGGAAAGGATATTTTTCTCAAGAAATGTTTTAAAGGATTTTTAAATATCACCTTTAAATTTTTCAAAGTGTTTTTAAAAGAAAAATATTTTGAAAATGATTTATGTTTTAAAAAGTTGTTTTCAAATAAAGGTTATTTTCATAAGAAATGTTCAAAGTTATCTTTCAAATCCTCTTTCATATATGATGAAATCCTTTGATATAGCTTATGATTTACTGGGGATATGATCCAAGGACACCATTATTATTCTTTATTTGAATTTTTTATGTTTGATATAATAATTTATTTATGAAACCTTCTTCTTTTCATGGGTTATTCCATGATTAAATTATTATGAAAACTCTCTCTTTTCCATAGGTTATGATATAATGAAATGTTTACGATACCCATTTCATTCCATGGGTCATGATATGATGAATTTTTATGATATTATAACACATATTTGTGTGATTTCATTTTGTGACAGGTGGTACCTATATCTCCCTCCAACACATTGGGTAAATATTTATATCTCATGATATAAACATGGATGGAATGGGAAGTAACATGGGTACAATAAGGGACTTTTTCCATTATGATGGTTTGGGGAGTGAACTCATTATTCCATAAGGAAAGAGATGTGATTTGGGATAGTGGTGTGTCATTCCCAATAGGTGTATCCCCCATGAAATTTCCTGATATGTTTTGGTAATAACCCTTGAATTTTGGGGAATTATTTTATATACTTATGTTTATGTCATAAATTCTAGGTCTTATGAAAATGTTATGCTCTCATGGATCATGTTATTTGATTATATTATGATTAATTTCTTATAAAATTTCAATGTTTATTCCATGAGACATGGTTATGATCTTTGATATGAATGGTATGGTTTTCAAATGTTATTCTCATGTTCTCAATCCTTTATTTTTATATTATTCTTATGTATCTTTTATGTTTACCCTTACTGATCATCTGATCTCACCCTTTCTCATGTTTCCTTTCCCCAGGTTATAAAGAATGTTTTTTTGTAGGGTATTTCTATGAATATTACTAAATGGGAAGATCTTTGTGGGAAACATTGAAGATCTTTCACCAGATTATAAGGTTGAGTTCCAAGTTTCTAAAGGCACTAAACTATTATAGACCTTGGGCATGTACTTTTTTAATGTATTGAATATTCATATAAAAATATTTAATATCCATGTATGAAAATCCTATTTTTCTATATTTGTTATCAAATGAAAGGTTTAGTCAACCTTTGGAAACTATGATGAGAATAATTTAGTGAGATCCCTAAGAGTATTTCTAAGGATATGTCTAGGGGTGTATCTAAGGATAAGTCTAAGGATGAGTTAAAGTATAGGAAAATATCCTGGAATTTCATTAAAGGATAGAGTGAGTGGTTTCCTATAAATACATACCTATCTAGATACCAAAAGTGGATATAGATCTGGAATAGATTCACCTACAGGTAACAACCCCAAAAACACTGTATTGAGCTAGACTTGATCAGGAACGGGTGAATGATAATGGGCCTTGCTACACACCTTGTTTGACACTCCTGGGGGATATGCTTTGGAAATTCACAAACTCTTTATAAACCATAATAAAGGATTTAAATATATGATGATCATGAATAACCTAGTTTAATCCAAAGGTATCATAGATTTAAAATAAGGTGTCATTATTTAGACATCTCGTAAGTGAATTTTCATGATTGTGTGGTTTTATTATATGATAAGTGTTTCTCACAATATGGTTTTTGGTTTTTTTAAATTTTAGGATCTAGAAGGAATTGGGTTAACATTGAATGTGATGGATGATTTTCCTATGGGAATCCAAATGGGATAATGACTTGAGTGAAAGACATTGTGATTATTCTTAAACAATTTTCATCGAACATGATTAACAATGTGTACCTTAATCAACTCTCAGACTCACCAAAGAAAATTAGGAAAGAGTCTGGTGATAGTGTGGGTACTAGATACCATGGGTGAAAGAATAGTTAGTTTCTTATGTGTCAAGAAGGTGGGAAGAAACACTCATGTGAATTTCTTAGAGGAACAGTACGATATTCTGACTGTGGAAAAGGAGGACCCAAATCAAGTAATTTCAAAGATAAAATTAAAAGTTTGGTTAATGAAATGAATGGGAATATTGGTCTCCCTAATATATCATTTAATGTTGAATGATTTTGATTTTGAAAGTATTGGAATTATTAAAATTGATTTCTTAAAGGAAAATCTTGTGAATATAATCATCAAGGAGTTACGAGTAATTTTTATATTACTAATGATGAAGAGACTACTGGTGACATGTTAAAGAAAAGAAGTGTTAAAGAATAATATGATAAATCTTAGTTAACTGTTTGAGAATGAATTGAGATGAATCAATTATTTATTCATTAGAATCCCAAGATTTCCTTATAATAATTATGAAATATATAAGGATTGTTCAGTATAATTGTTTTGCAAATTATTTGAAATAATATTTTTAATGGTACTGATGACCTAAAAAATTGATTAAATTGAAAGATTATATTTTATGGAAAACGCATGATTAATGTAAGGTAACCCTTAATATATTCTTAATGTTGATAAAATGGTTATTAGTTTGGATAAATAAATATTGGATAAGAATAAAGTAAATTAGATTGTATAGATTACCTTGGAATTGGTTGATGATTTTTTGAAAAAATGTTTTATGCTATCATGAATGGAGTTTATAAAATTTTTAGATTAAAGGAATATATACAATAATTTGTGTTCTATATAAGGAATGAAGAAACATGTATGTTTTCAATAAGGTTTATTTTATTTTATTTTTGAATGGAAACAAATGTGTAAATATTATAAAATAAAGAGGTTACAAGAGTCTAAAAGACAGAAACATGTTACAATACTTATCATGAAGAGGGAGAATATCAGCGGGAAGATCGCTAAGACTGGTAATGTATTGATTTACTCCCTTATAGAAAGTCTATCTGCAATCATATTTTCTTCATGATAAATGTTATTGATAATGTAATTGATGTCGAGAAGAAAATGGACTCAATCCATCCAACTGGTAGTAATCGGCCACACAAGATGTATCACACCATTCCAAATAACTTTCACAATGGTAGTTGAATCACTTTCAAACCAGAGATTGTTCCAACCATAGAGCTTGGTGAAAGCAACAGCATGTACCATACTCATCATTTTATCCTCTATAGAAGAATCAATGTCTTAGCTACCAAGAAAGCATCCAAGGATCTGACAAAGGTGATTTCGTAAGATGGATCCAAAACTCGCAAGGCCCGGATTTCCTTTAGAGGTACCATCCACATTTACTTCAATCCATCCAGGAAAAGGATCTCACTAGAACACTTAAAAAGTGTGATGAGGTTGGAAGGAAATTTCATCGATCCAGAGCCATCACAGAATTCTAAATTCATCGATAGTGTTGTTGCAATGGCCCTTTTCCATCGATACAGCTTCACATATGGAAATAATGATCTAAATCTAACCATCATTATGGATGAGTGAGTAAATATTATGAATAATATCATTTATATCATACCATATCACATGATGGAGCTCAGTAACAACAGTAATGAAGAGGTTTTTAATTTTCTGAGAACTTTTTGTTTCTATATATCTCTTTAGTTAAGAGTTTACAGAGTCAAGAATCAACCATATGCAGTAAAATATGTCAAAAATATAGTTCTAAAGAGAATAAGAAGTTGTACAAGAAATAAAGAGATGATTAGTATCTTCTCTGTATTGGTTTCAGAGTCTACATTTAGAGAAAATTTTAATTCCAAATGATTGAAGGCACCTGTTTGTGGGAACTCCATTGTGAGAAAGGCACCAAATAAAAGTGAATCTAGAAGATTTTATCCAAGGTTTATTAAAATAATTTAAACAAAAAAAATAACTTTTGGAATTAAAGAAAATAATGATTATAAAAAAATTGAGTAAATCATACCATTTTGAATAGGCTCCCAAATTAAAAATTCGTCATTGTTTAAGAAAGTCTAGTTATTAATGGAATGCATAATGGTTTTAGGGAGATGATCATTTTCAGAATTTAACATATCTATAATTGAATATTTAGTATTATCAGTGGTTTGATATAAAGGAATCATAGAAATTAAAGGCGTTCTAGTCTAATTATCCAACCAAAAATTCATAGGTGAAACCCTGGAAACCATCCATATAGAGTTTTTCATAACATTGGAAAAATATTTCTTAATGGATAGCCAGAGAGAATAGTTGAGGAATTCCAACCGCCTTCCTTAAGTTCACTAAGAAATATATTTTTGAGAAAAGAAATAGAGTCATAATTATTATAAATAATGTTCCTAGTGAGTCTCACTTTAATGGACTCATTAAAGTATTTCAGGTTTTTATGCCAATGTCACCCTTTTTAATAGGTTTAAAACAAGTCGAACAGGGGACGGTCACAAGTTTTATTTCCAAAGTGCTACCTGTCCAAATAAAAATTTTGATAGATATATTCATCTTTTTAAAGAACAATAGGCCATTTTTAGACTATCACGGAGTAAACTATCTTAGAAAAAATAGTAGATTTGACCAGGAATATTCTTCCTACCATAGAGAGAGATATACCTTTCTAAGAAGATAGGTGATTAAGAGCTTGGTCGACAATTGTAGAAAAGTAAAAAGACTTGGGTTTGCCCCAAAAAATGGAAACACCAAAATAATTGAAAGGAAAATAACCTTATTTTATGCCTAAATCACTGATAATGTTATATTTCCTATGAGGAGGAAAGTTTTTTGCAGAGAATATACATGATTTTACCAATATATGGTTTGACCAGAAACCTCTTCCTAGTGGGAGAGATCATTTTTGATATTTAAAATATTTATTTTATCACCTTGTAAGAAAAGGATGATATCGTCAGCATATAATAGGTGAGTGTGAGCATTCACATTCCTGGAAACATGTATGGGCTTAATTTTGTTCTGTTCCACAAGTCGAGTGAGCAGGCAACTAAGATAGTCTTTCGCAATAGAGAAAAAATGGCAGAGAGGGGGTCACCTTTCCTAACACCATCGGTGAATTTTAAATATCCCTTGATATATCCATTGACCATAATGGAAATATAGGATTAGTTGAACATGGTTCTGACTGCAGTTATGAAGGAGTCACTAAATCCAAAACCTTTAAGAACCTTGAAGATAAATCTCCAATCCATGGTATCAATTGATTTTTTAATTTCAAGTTTAATAAAAATATTACCTCCTTAGTTAGATTTGTTTAAAGTGTTGAAGCACTCAGAGGAAAGACAAATTCAATATTGTATGGATATACCCTTAATAAACCCAAATAGGTTCTAGGAGGCAATTTTGTCTGTGATGGTCAAAAGTCTATTAGTGATGATTTATTGCTGATTTTGTATAGGGTGTTAATGAGAGAAATGGTCTTAAACAGATGGATCACAAAATCATTGTCCACTTTTGGAATCAAGGAAATAAATTAAGCATTTAGGGAATGAGGGAGGACACCATTAGAGAATAAATATTTAACAAGCTTGCACACATCAAATTGAATAACATCACAATAATGCTGAAAGAAACAATTGTTAAAACCATCAGGACCCAGAGAACTATCAGGCTTCAAACTAAAGACATTGTCTTTAATTTTTTTCTTCAAAGGAATGTTTAAAAGGAAAGTGTTATCATCATCATTGACCACCATCGTAATTACCTTAGGTAAGAGTTATTTTTTGTTATCAGGACCATTAAAGATTGATTCAAAGTAAGAGACAATATGATTAGCAATATCATATTCATTGTCTAAAATATTGTCCATATCTTGTAAAAAATTTAATGTTCTGCAAGCATTCATAACTCTTTAAAGAGAGTTATAGAAATTATTATTTCGGTCACCATATGATAACCATTTAATTTTAAAGTCTTTTTTCCTCATTTTTTCTTTAAATGTGAGCAAAGAGTTGAGTATAACTAAAAGGTTTATTTCTTGAGTCGATTAAATATTGAAATCAGAACTAGAGTTATTATTTGGAATTTGATTAAACTCATCCTCTAGGGCCACCCAGACCTTCGGGCCACCCATTCCTTTGGGTCATTAGGGCTTTCGGGGAACCTTTAAGGTCTTTGGGCCACTTCAAGGCCTTCAGGACACATGAAATTTCCCTAGACACACTACAAAAAATAGAGCATCCCCGGAAGAGGATTAAGAGTATGTGCACTCACCAGAGCAGGGACAAATGGAATTTTTAGAATGAGAGGGTATGGCTATGCCATTGGGACCAGTCTATGCTTTCACAGGAAGCCAAGTCAGATGGTCATGCGAAGGTGGAGAGCTACTATCATGATGCAGATGCTGGGCAGGGGTAGTTCCTTGTAGATAGTCTTGTTGAATTCCTTAAGACATTCAGATCATATAATCTCCTAAGCCTATAGGCCATGAAATCTCTGAGCCTACGGTCCTTATAAGGGTTCCTCATAATCCCTTGAAAGGGGGGATATCAAAAATCAATAAAAATGAAGGCCTTCAGGCCATTCAGGCTACCCAACTTGGAGGCGACCGCCCTATTGTAATTCCTTCTATACTAAGAAAAGTTCACTTTCGTAAGATTAATTTTAACATGGTTGTTATCTTCTATAGTGTTTTTCAATTCTCTCATAGAAATAGTACCATGTGATGGACCAATTTTCTCACTAGAGTTAAGAATAACATTGAATTCCCCAATTTCAAACTAAGGAGTATTAATATTAGTCCCTAAGTAGGTGAGGTCATTCCAAAGAGGCCTCCTATCTTGGTATCTATTATTTGCATAAAAAAAGAGAAAAATAACAGAGTGCCATAAATAGTAAATTCACATGTAAATATTTTCTCAAAAACATGAAAAATATTAACATTATGTAAAGATAAGTGCAAAAAAATCAGATAGATTCAACATGGGAGGATTTTTTTCACCTGTAAAAGAATAACCATGTTGGTAAAAATGAGATTACTTAGAGGAAAAATTAATTTCGGGCTCATCAATAGCAAACAACATTGGACGATGAGTATTAACCATTCTTTTTAAAGTATTAAATGTGTCAGAGTTGGCAATACCCTGACAATTCCAAAAAATAATCTTCATTTAAACCTAATTTTTGAGTTAGAAATTCCCTTTTTATTCCCTAATCCCTTTTTCATAGAAGATCTTCTAACCTTTTGATCATTGTTAAGGCTAGTATTTTGTTTTTTCTTACTTTTAGAAGTATAAGGGGTTGTTTGAAATACTTTAATTAGCATTATCCTTGTTAGAGTAATTCAAAGAGGAATTTAGAGTTGAATCTATAGTATTCTTATTAATAACAACAGTATGATAAACATGTTTAGTGATAAACATATTTTTATATTTTTCAAAGCTAACACTGTTATTAATAACTTGAGAACCATCTATAGAATGATTAAAAGAAATAGAAGCAGATGTACTAGAGTCCCTAATAGCCGGATTGACCTGTTGTGAGATATTGCACATGATTGAGTTGCTTGGGCCAACTATATGTCTGAAAGTAGTTGTGTGTAGCTTTGTATTTCCTTCCAAACTCATTTGATCCTGCATATTCATATAAGTTTTCCCTTGCTTCTTGAAAACTTCCATTGCCGAGAGTATAGGGGCATTCAAGTTGGAGATTTTATGCATCTCGAAAGTTCCCAGGGCCATAGGTGTGGACTCACCTATAGATTTCCTAGTGAGGGTCATAGGGCTATCAGCCTTACAACTAGGTTCAATGCAGGTGTTGATATTAGAGTATGACACCTACTTAGAGGGATTCACTACATCCTCCACACCCAGTATAATAGGGGCATTCAAATTGGAGTTTTTCAGCATCTAGACAGTATCTAGTATATCGGTATTTTCAATACCGTGAGTTATAGGGGGTGTATTGATGCTCTCAACATGGGCAGTATTGTCAACATGTGAGTTCTGTTCCTCATTTGGTGTGAGAATTGGGTCAAAATGACTGCATTTAACATCGGACAGCCTAACGCTAACATTTTTCTGAATAATCATATTAGTGTTGTAATTTTCAGTACTAAGAGTTATAGGAGTGATTTGGTGCAATCCTATTAGACATAAGTGTCCACAATTATGTTATGTTCCTCAATCAGTGTGATTTTTGGAGGACCATCATTCATTTCATTCAAATTCCCAGTGTGATGCACTGGAATATGAGATATGCATTTTAGCTCTCTAGGAGGAATCCTTAAAGGTTAAATATCCTTAACCAGGTTGCAAGGGGAGCATAGGTTTGACTCTGAAGTCCTAACATCAGGTTTTTCTTGGGACTGTTTAAGTATCTCCATGATTTCTTCTTCAATTTCATTGATTATACATTGGTCTTCAGTTTCATTTTCTGGTTCTTCAACTAAATCAGCCTAAGATTTTCCAACTTCAACCCCTAGGGAATTCAAGCTCTTGGATTTTATAATCCATTTTCCATTATTTTTTCTAGAAGTTTTAGTTTTTTCTAAGGTAGTACCTTTATCATTATTTTTCTTCTTTGTCTCAATCCATTCAATACCATTTGATTGGGAGGCATGTTTGTGAACTACCCTACAATTTAGTATTTAGTGTCTTATGATTTTTCAATACTCATAGAAGGGGGTATTCCTCTCATATTCAATCCTCACTTCATCTTGATAATCATTAGCATTAAAAGAAATATTTTTTGGTAATTTAGATTCAAGATTCACTACCACTATCACTCTAGAAAATAGACCTAACTCACCATTTATGTTTATTTGATCTATCTTCAATGGAGTTCCAATACAAGAAGATAAATCATTTAAGATCTTTGGGTGCCAGAAAATCCAATTGAGATTATGAAATCTAACCTACACATGTGTCATAGTGTTCATATGAGTGTTCAGGTTAAAGGAAAATTTTCATTTAGAGATACACAGTAGTACAGGTTTGAGTTGTATATTACATATCCTCCATACCTGATATAATTCACCCTTCAAGGTATGAAAGATATAGAAATTACCCCTACCTAGAGAGACAAGTTTCCAATTATAAAATCCCAAAAAATGAGCAATGTGGGGTTTAAGATCCAGATACAACTAGGGTTAATCACTATTTAAGTAAGAAATGAAACCCATAATAGAGAAATTACACATTTGGTTCCATTGATAAAGTTCCTCGAGATCGACTTATATAGAAAACCCTTCATCGTCTAGTTTTTTGAACATAGGAGACTTAATCAATGTTGATGTGGGTAGATTTTATCCCTTTAGAGCCTTGAGGAACAAGATCCCTCTAGTTTTAGCATTCAGTGCCTGATTTGAACCATCTTTCTCAAGGTTTTTTTCCTCCTTCATTTGAGTAGTAGCGGAGTCAAAGGAGATCTCCCATTCCAAATCAAAGGAAGCCATGAGTTAATTGCCTTAGAAAGTAGAGATCCAAAAATCTTTGATTTCATGCAGTTTGGGGATTGTGCTTCAAGGGTTCACTAAGCCATTCAGAGAGACACCCTGCAAAGTTATTTTCTTTCAATAAGGTTTTATAGTAATTACCATGTTTCAATAGAATATATGATGAAGGTATTCAAATATTTGGTATAGAAAAATTAAGAGATACTTTATGATATAAGGTGGATCAATATTAAGCTGTTTTTTTTGAAATTTTGTGACCTTATTTCTAAAGTTTTGAATTTTCATATTTTGAAAGGGATAAAAGATTAATCATTTATGAAAATTTTTATGTTGAACTTTGAATGAGGTTTTATATTTTAATTTTTTTTAATATTAATATTTATGAATATTGTATAAACTGTGCTAACCATTTTTCTATAATGATAAGTAACGATATACATAATGAATTTTCTTCTATTTATGGATATTATGATCAATTACTACTTAAAACACAGAAAATTCACAATTATTTCATGGATTAATAGATTAATTAAAAATTCATCAAGGCACAACTTATGGATGATATTGTTCTTAATAAATTGAATGAAATCATGTAATAATTTCTTCTTGTGAAAATTCTTTAACTTTAGGAAATGGATCTTAGAATAAAAATGTTATCTCAGTAACTTCATTTATGATGAATAAAATAGTCCCTTAAATAATCACATATTTATGTTATTTTGGTTGTTAACTTTCTCTAGATCACCCACTTTATTTTGATCAGTTATCTCTATCACTCTCTATATCTATTTACGTTTTTCTTCCATGTCAAAATCTTCACTTTCAATGTATTTTCTCCTAAGTGGAAACCTAGCTATGAGTTAATTTGGGTAATTATTATATTTTCAACTTTCATATCTTAAAGGAATTTTTATTATTTCTTTTTACAATTTGGTATTCTATGAAAGGTACTTTCAGGTACTAAACCTTGGATAAACCAGATGAATTTTGAGGGAAAAATTCATTTTAAGGGGGGTAGAAATTAACACCTTGAGTTTTAATGAATTACTTTTCTAAAATAAGTTAAATTTATTTGATGTATTTCATTGCATGCTACTCCAAGTTAAACTTGATTTATATGAAACATTGAGATTATCTTTCATTACACACAGCACTAAGTTTAGCTTTCATTATACGTAACACAGAGTTTAAAAGAAACATGACGTATTATTGAAATATTATTATAGGTATCACGTAGCCATTAGAATGGAGGGTATGAAAAGGATTAACTAAATTATGAAAATATGGTTTATTAATATTTTAAAATGAATTCCTTGTTAACTAATTAATTATAAATTATATTAAAAACTATTTGAAAATAAATAAATTATATTTCAGAAAATCTATTTTTCTATTCAAAAACAGGTTTTATCTTAAAAAATTAAAAAAAAAATTGATGAATGATTTTAGAAAAATATATATATTATATATTCAATAAACTATTTAACATTCTTCTTCTATTTTTTCTATACAAGTGAAAATAATAAATCCAATTTTAAACATAAAAAAAGATGTATTTTTCAAAAATACAGTCTTACCGCCTTTTATGGCATGCTTATTTTAAAACTAATTTTTAAAAATTTATAAAATTTATTTGAAAAAATAAAATTTATTTTTGAAATATTAATATAAAAATTATCTTAGGGTGAATTTTTTGTATTTTTTTGATAAGTTTCATTTTTTGATGAATAATGAAAAATATTGATGTTTAATTAAAAACTACCTCTTTATTAAAATTATTTACATAGTAAAATTGTATTTTAAATTATTTTTAATGAATAATTAGTTCAATTAAATATAAATTATTAAAATTTAAGTCATATTAATCAATTTATTATTTAATTTTTATATAAAAACATTATAACCTTTTGAACATTTTCACTATAAAAAACATAGTTTCTCATCGCATCTGTAGGGTTAATTTTTAATTAAATTATTCCATTTTTATGAGTTTAATTTGGAAAATTGATTCCATATTTATAATTAGAATAATTTATAATTTATAATAAGGAAAATAAAAATTTTTTACCATAATGATTAGTAAAAATAGTTGAAATTAATTATGGTGATTAAAGAAAAAATGAGTTTAATTAGTGGTTTAACATGGAATATTAGGTGTAAGAATGACCCAAAACTTATCAAAACCCATTTTTATAGACATATTTATACCCTTATGAATTTAAATTCCAATTTTACAAGTTTCCGGACACTTTTCCATGAATTTTACACATATAATAAGTTAAGTAAATAAATACACAAAAAATTAACATTTATTCTTTTTAATTTCTTTAAATATTTGGACTAGGGAAAAATACATAGGTTCGATTATAAATATTATTTCATAAGATAAATTATTTTTTCATCATGATAATTTATTTTAATTTTTTTATATATGATATAATTACATTAAATTCTTACGAAATGCCAATGCAAGAATTCTTTAGTTAATAATTAAATATATAAAATGATACTAAAAACATTAAAAGTGAAGTAAATTGAATGAATTATTTTATTAAATTATTTTTTTTAGATTAATATATAATAATAAATAGGTTTAAAAATAATTTATTTTATTTCCATTTTTTTCTTGATATTTTTTTAATTTAAATTAAATGGATAATGTCAAAATTTACATTAATGTGATTTTATAATAAATTTTATTTTATTAATTGATTTAAAATTACTAAAAATACTATATTATGTTAAGTGATTTTTAAATATTAACAAATATAAACTATGGTCCATTCGTGGACCTATTGTTCTATTATAATGAATATATTGACCATTAAATAGTAAGAACTTTTTTAGTATGGTTAGGTTTTTAGTAGTGTTTTTGTGAGTTACTTTCCCTACTGTTAAAATTAATTTACAACACATATGAGAATTTTATTTTATAAATAAGATATCATATTTTATAATAATTGGGTATAAATTTTCTAATATTTATCACTTTAATTTAGTCCTAATGAATAAATTAACTAGCTTGGAAAATTAGTTACCTTAATAAAAAACCAAAATGGTAAAAATAAGGAAACTTAGATGTTAAAGAATAACATTATAAAAATGAATTTATTTTTGTTTGTTTGAGGTATTTATCGAACACATAAAACCTCCCCTACATTATTATCCAATTTTGTATCCACATTATGTAAGGGAGACCTCCCAAATTTGGATGCCTTTGAGTATTTTCAAGAATGTCACCCTTCCTCAACTATAAAAGGGAACTCACTCTCTCCCCCATATTCACACCTCTCAAACCATTTGGATCTACCAAACCCTGAAAAATAACTCCCAAACTTCCCTAAACTCATCCTATAAGACTTATTTTGTGCATAAATCAAAACTTTTGAAGTTTTAGTGAAAACCTAAGGAGGATACCCTAAGAAGATATAATGTTCTTAAAAAAAGTGTTTTTATTTTATTTCCTTCTCCACCTCCTGAAATTATTTTTATATATTGATTATATAACAACATAAGTATAATATATATACTGATATGTTTTTATTTTATGTTTAAAACCTATATCCACACACAATTTCATCAAATTGGTTACAAAATCATCATTCATGTGTACGGTGGAATACCGCCTCGTGAATTGATGACGTTTTTTTTCCATTACCACCTTTCAAGGTTGGGAATAATGATAGAAATATTGTTTATATGTTATATATATGATATTTATTATGTTATTATGGTTTTTTAATTATTATATCACACATACCTTCATGATTTCCATTTTTTTGTAATACGATAACTTCGTTTGTGTTTACGGTGGACTACTGCCTCGCGAAGCGATGTGAATCATTCACGCTATACATAGAATGTATTAAGGATTAATTTAATAAAAATATGTGATATATATGAAATAATAATTCTAATATAATTATAATATATATATATCCATTAATTTTATTTCATTCAATAAAATAAGAAAATGGAAACAACGTTAATGTTTATGTATGGCATGTCATCTCCATGAATAGTTTATTACATTTTCTAACACCAAATTTTATGGAATAATTTAAATAAATATATAATTAATATATATGATATTTATACCATGTTTTAAATTATTTATATGATTAAACCATGATTTAAGTAAGAGGACCCAAAATAAAAAGTCAAAACATGTATGAAAAAAAGAACATATTATCCAAAAAGTTTCTTTAACATGGAATTGTTAATAAATGGGTAATAAAATGACATAATAAAATCATATATGATATGATATATATGAATATGGTTCTTTTATATATGTATAATAAACTTATATTAATTATTTAGTAAGTTTGAATGAGTATTATTATAGTCAAGACTTAAGGTAAGGGGATTTATAGTCTCACTTTTATTTCTAAGAGACTTATGTCATGTTCACCCCTCATTTCATTTTTTTGGTGTAAATACTTCCATATGAAATGATATATCATGAATATAACTCATTTAATTATAATTAATTTTTTCAATTATGTTATTATTTTATGGCTATTACGATTCAAAAGTTACTCCAACAGTAAGGGATTTATGCCTCACTTTTTAATTTTGTGAGAAATGTGCTATATTCACCATATCTTTTTTCTATATGGTTTATATAATTACCATGAATTTATTTTATGATTATTCTATTGAAATTTATTTTTAATTATATATCTATTTTAGGATCTCTCTTTCATGTGTTTTATAGTTCAAAATTTACCAAATCGGTAAAGGATTTTTGTCTCAATTTATCTTCTTTGAGATGTATGCTATGATATACACCTATATTATTTCATGAGGTTTATATCCATCCCCTTTTAAATTTAATATCATGAATATTTCTATAATCATTATATTTTAAGTTAAATTTTATTTTATTCCTTCAAGGGGCTTATGACTCAATGTTACCAAAGTCGTAAAGATTTAGGTTCCAATCTAATCATTTATCGGGATTGTTTATGATTAAGTATCAAATATTGAAATATCATGATCTACATATCAATATTTATCATAAATTTTCATTTAATATGGTTATTCATGATATATTAAAGTAATGGTACCATTTTTACACTCTTTGGTACTTAGGATAATTAATAATATGTTTTTAAGAAAATCAGACTTTATTTCTCTCTTCGATCGGAAATCTATTTTCTTCCAAAAACATGTTTTCTAAAAAAAATTTCAAAAATGTTTTTAAATAATATTTCAAGATCATTTTATAATAAAAGGATTTATAAAATTTTATAAGTTTAAAAAATTAATTATTTTAAAATATTCCTTTATAAGTTTTCAAATCTATTTTCAAAGAAAAAGGTTTTCAAAATGTTTTATATTTTAAAAGGATTTTTTAAAGCAGAAAGGATAATTTTCAAAAGAAATGTTTTAAATTATTTTTAAATATAATTTTATAATTTCTAAAATTGGTTTTCAAAGAAAATTATTTTGAAAATACATTATGTTTTAAAAATTGATTTTTAAAGAAAGGTTATTTTTCTTATGAAATGTTCCAAATGATCTTTCAAAGTCCTACTCCATATAACATGAAATCCTCTGATATAGTTTATTATTTATTGGGGATATGATCTAAGGACACCATTATTATTCTTTATCTTGATTTTTTATGTTTTGGATGAAATTTTTTTTTGAAACCTTCTTAATTTCATGGGTTATTCCATGATGAAATGATTATGAAAACTATTTTTTTCACATGTTATAATATGATGAAATTTTTATGATACCCATTTAATTTCATGGGATATGATATGATGAACTTTTATGATTTTATAGAACACATATATGTGATTTAATTATTTGATGGATGGGACCTATATATGCATCCAATTCATTGGGTAAATATTTATATCTCATGAGATTAACATGGCTGGAATGGGGAGTGAACTCAGTATAGTAAGGGACTATGTTCATTATGACGTTTTGGGGAGTGAACCCATTATATTTTAAGGAAAGGGATAATATTATGGATGTATTTGTGTCCTTACTATTAGTTTTATCCCCCATGAAGTTCCATGATATATTTTAGAAATATTCCTTGACTTCTAGGGAATGATTTTATATATTTATGTGTATACCACAAATTTTATGTCTTCTATCAATGTTATGCTCTCATGGATCATGTTCTTTGATTATGTTATGATTCATGAATTATGAAATAAAAATATTTATTCCATGAGTCATGATTATAATTTTTGATATGCAGGGTATGGTTTTCTAATTTTCTTCTCATTTTCTCATACCTTTATTTTTATGTTATGCTTGTGTATATCTTATGTTTACCCTTATTGGGCATATGAACTCACCCTTTCTCATGATTCCTTTCCCCAGGTCATGAATAATGTTTTTACATAGGGTAAGTATTTTAATATTACTAAATGGGAATATATTCATGGGAAAAATTGAAGATCTTTCACCATATTAGAATGTTGCATTCCAAGTTTCCAAAGGCGCTAAACTATTATAGTCCTCAGGTGTGTAATTTTGTAATGTATTGAATATTCATCTTAAAAAATAAAAAACCATGTATGAAAATCCTGGTTCTCTATGGTGTAGACTATCCAAGATTAGATGAGGATAGCACATATCTATCATAAGTCCTATGCGGACTGACGATGGAGACCTTTGGAGTTCGAGGATGGAGACCATCTATTCCTGAGGGTCTAACCTCAATGTGGGTTGTGGAGATTTGGACAGGGTGGAAATATATCTCTTAGTTTCATTGGACCTTTATTAATATTTCATTGAATTGGATAGGTAGAGTACCACTTAGCTATATTGATTCAATTAGACCAGATACATGACATCTTCCACGTGTCGCAGTTGAGGAGATACATACAGGACCTATCGCATATTATTGACTAGGGTGACCTGGACATTGAGGATGGAGATACCTTTTTTGAGTACCTGATAGATATTGAAGACTGCTAGGAGATTATACTCTATGGTAAATCAATTCTTTTAGTGTGTTTCTAGTGTCATCATGGGAATCTTCAGGAGAGTACCTAGGAGTGGGAGACCCAGATTCGTGCTCATTACCCACATATTTTTGTGTTGCCTTTTTATTTTGGCTTTTTACAACATAAATATCCAAGGTGGGGAGAATGTAACAACTCCAATTTTTTCATGTATTGCTTTGTAATATTATATGGATTATTTTCAGATCTAGGTGAGGAGACTGTGTGAGATTCTGAGGTGCAATGTTCCCAGAATTAATTTTTGAAATATATTAAATATCATGCATGTATAGTTTTTTTGAAAAAGTGGAATAAATAATAAAAGGTGGATAGGATCAGAAATTTAGGTCCACTATTGAGTTCTAAACATGTGTTTTACCCTAGGTGTGTCCTAACCTTTAAACTCATTAGATGTTCATGTTACGGGAAGTTGTGGGTGGACGTTTAAATAAATTAATCTATTTAATTAATTATCATGACCTAGTTTTTTTCTATATATATGATTCTATGAGAAAATACCGGGGTTATCTATATAACCCTAGAGATTTGAGAAAGGTAATTGGAGGATCATTCCCAGACAAACAATGACTGGATCATGTATCTTCAATCAATGTGAAATGATAATCGAGGATCTCACTAAATAAAATTTCATAGGCTCGTTCTTATTTAGTGATCAATCTATCTTGAGGTAGTACAATTTTTTATTTAGATTTACCCTTGTTTTCTTATCTTGTGATGAAAATGAACCAATTGAACAATGGATTGATTCATGGTTAAATCATATTATGGGTGTGGGTTTATTTTGTCGGGATTACTAGAATAATTATTTATTTTATTATGGGTCTTTATTCATCATTCTAACAGAAACAGATCAAGGAAAACCTGAACACGAACAAGGTTCATTCCATTTTTTCTTATTTCTTGGTTTTCTCCTACTGTTCTTCATACATTCATCATTAGTGTTTCGTTTGACTGGTGGTCGACCAAAATATCGAGAAATCAATCGTTGTGCATCTGTTTCTTGGCATAATGGATTGATATTTAAGATTCAGGTTTGGATCAACATTGGGATCGAGATGCAATGATGGTAGCGATAAATTATGGATGGATTAGAGACTCTTAGTTTTAGTGGGGAATTTCATAGCAACAAGTGCCAATGATAACCATTTTCCCATGCACTTCAGTGGCCAGATTCCATCAAGTAGAAACAACGTGACTCAGCCAGACCATATTCATGTTTTTTGGTGTGATTTGTGATCAGATTAGAGACCAGAGGAGTAATAAAAATTCATTAAATATACTTATGGGTTCTATAAAATCCTAATATAAACAACATGAAATTCCAGAATACACATCATCTAGATCCCTATATATGGTACTAGGGTTTTAGTTTTAGAGATAAGTATCACATGGCATGTGACCCTTACCTAGTGGCTCATTGTGTACCTCAGAGGGTACACGGACACATCCATGAGTACATATAAGTACCTGGACTTAAAACATTACGTAATATTTAACTTTAGTCAATAACATACATTATTACACATTGAGGATATTTTTTGGTTTAGATTTTAGATAATTATGATACCTTTCATATATAACATACCACATTCATACAAGAGGATACTACTAAAAATAGTTTCCATTTTTTTCAAAATATAAATCATTAAAGCTTAAAACATGATTTCTTTGAAAAATATTCAAACATTTAAATTGGATTCCTTATTTGTCTCACATGTATTTATAACCTATAAAAAAAATTTAAAACATGGTATGAGTACAATAAGCTCAGTAAGGTATATAAAAAGATGGAAAAAATACATTAGTCCATTAATACTTGTAACGTGTGAAATTATTTTGAAAAGACATACTTATCACCCATGTAAACTTACTTTATGAAACATGATATTTCCAAAAGATCCACACAAAACATAATAACATAAATATAACTATAATGTTATCTTGGGGAATTACTTACATAATATTTTAACCCTCTTTCCTACCTTATAATTTGTAACCCTCACGGCTACATTACAATTCGTGTAACCATCGCAGTTACACTTGGAGTAACCATACGGTCGACCTCTAACTTACACATAACCAATGAATTTTAGGGAGATATAGGTCTAACCCTTCATTATAAATAATTCCCAATAACTAGAACACAATCATACAACATGAATAATTGCATAAAAACATTGCTTTTGAATATTGTAAAACAGAATTTTGAAAGAGGATTATAAAAAGAAATGCCCCTTATAAATATCACATAATTGAAGAGAGACTTAATAGAGTAGATGGAATGTGTATATACTCTATAAATAAACATAATTAAAAATAATAATCATAATTCATCACACAAAAAAAAACCACATAAATAATGAAGTATAAGGTAAACCCAAATGATGGAAATCGGGTTCAGAATTACCTTACCTTGGGTTTTTATTACTTCCAACTCATTTAAACCTCATGTATAATGATTAAAATAGTGTTATTAATATCTTACATAAACATATCAATTTTTATAATACCTTATATGGTCATTTTTAAACATCATTTCACCCTTTAATTGTTAGTATTTTGTTCCTTGCACTGTTTTGGGTGAGTTCTTTACATGATTTCCATGATTGGTTCATGATGGTTGTTCTTTTCAATTGGAAGTGAAACTCCATAATTGAAATAGAGTTGTATTTAAATATTTAAAGAACCATAAATTATACCACTTATCATTTTTATTTATTTCATGAGGATGATTCATGAGTAAAAACATTAATGATGTTCGTTTAGATCATTTTAGTGATTCTTTGATAATAACGGTCGTATTTTGTTTTATAAATTGATAACATATGTAAAAAGATATTCCAGAACATTATATAAGATATAATATATATATTATAACATTTTTCAACCATAAAAATGGTTTCATGACCAGACTTGAAGGAATTAAAGTAAATTGAAATTACATCATCCACGATGTCGGTTATTCGACACATCACAGACAATGTTTTTATTCCTTGAATAAGCGGGATAGGAGAAGAAGATTGATGATGAATTTTACATGAAAATGATAACATCTAGAATATACATGATTCTAGATATCTCATGCCTCTTGGATAATAAAAGGTGAGGAAAAAGAAGAAATGAACTCAAAATAAAAGAAAAATTGAGAAATCTCTCACAGAAATTCTGCAGCCTAACGGTGTCACTTAAAATTTCATAAAATATTTTGATGAGAGTAAAAAGGTATCTAATAATTATTAAATAATATCTCCAGTAAGGTGGATATGTAATTAAATATCCCAACATAATACAAATTAAAATAAAAATAGTAACATAAAATGAAAGAAAAGATAGAAAACATAAGAGGATGTTTACCTCTTGATCTCTTCTCTTTGAGATCCTTCTTAAGGCCTTGGGTTTTGGCCTTTTGGTGAGACCAGTATATCTAGGATGTGGGTAAGAGCCTTGGGAGGAGTTTTTCATAGAACTTAGGTAAGCTTCAAGGCTTGAGAGGTGTGGGAGGAAGAGGGGAATGAGGGTGGTATTTATAGTGGAGGAGAGGAGATATTTTTCATTATTTTAATCATTATTATAATATTTTTCTCAAGACTATGAATAGTCTTGATTAAAGTGACCCCAAATAGTAATAATGGAATGTGATTTTGAACCAAGTGGCCTTAAATCACCCTTGAATCACCAATTATGTAGTAAATCAAGTATTTAGCATTTATCATATTTTATCGTATTTTACTATTCATCAAAAATTCTAGAATTTTATAAAATTCAAAAAAAACACCCTTACCATTTTTCTATGTGTAGAATTAAAAAATGAACTACATTTTTTGAAAATTATTTTTTAAATATTATTAATTTAATTTTTAAATAAAATCATACTTAATTAAAAAATTAACAATTTTAATTCTATAACTACTTTTATATCACATTGAAAAATTAACCAAGATGTCATTATCTTAAAGACTTAAGAAAATAAAATAATAATAAAATTTTCTATTCATTAGGGACATATTACTTTTCATATTACTATTCATAAGGGTATGTTACTATTCACCAGAAACACAAGTTGGTTCCATCAGACTCCAAATAACTTATTGAACACAATTATAGATGACTGTTTTTTTAATTCAAAATATAGAAGTGGAAAAATTATTTTTAAAGTCTAGTTATAAATATCTACTTAAAACAATGTTTCATGAATTTCAAAATATATTTTTTTTAAACTGGGATGTTACAGTACACAAGCTCATACATGTCATGTACTTAGACACAAAAATGGCTAGGATAGGTGTATATGGAAAGATTCATGTAATTAGACATAATCAGAAGTAAACTGGCTCAGACACACCATGTACTTAGACACAAACATGGACACATACATGGTCATGGGCTATGATACAAAGGTAAAAATCAATGCCAAAGGGGTATGTTGTGTACTAATAGTACACAATGTGTACTTTTTAAAAGATTTCTTGGATCCTTTTTCCTCATCAAATTGGACAAGTTTCATTAGGGAGTGTTCCATTAATCCTTTCCCTGAGGGTTGTTATGGAATAGAATCCAGTTCATAGGATGGTGATCCCCTCTAAAGAACTTCAGTCTTGGATAGAGTTGTGGAATATTTTTTGTGAGGCATCAAGTGATATCATTTGCCATCATTTTTTCCTAGGTGGGGTTCTTGGTATCATCATAACCGACACTATGCGAGTGTTGATCCCCTATTTAGCAGGCTAATCTAGATTGGGTTGTTAGTACACCCCCATGGATCTAGGATTGATCCCCTGTCTATGTATCGATCTCTTTAAACTTCTAGCGTATACTTCTTATGGAGAGTCCTGATGAGAATGAAATCTCATATGGACATCACCAGTGTTATCTGACTTATGGAGTGTTTTCTCTTAGATGAGTTTTATGTGGAACCTTTAAGAAGGAATCTTATTCTGACATTACAGTTGTGAATTTACCTTGAGACTATGTGTCTATGTTGAGTATATCTAGATATTATTGTTATATATCCAATTGGAATACACATTTTATGAGCTGATTATTATTCTTGATACTATTTGCTTAGTGATTTTAGGGTGTCTTACTGGTTATTATTATAATCAACCCTCCATGGTATTTTCTTGCATGTGTCATGTCTTATGAAGATGATCAACCTTTTGTTAGAGTTCTAGAAGTAATAGGACCAGGCAGAGCTTAGTGATCCAGACAAACCAAGGTGTGATCATGTTTTCATCTTGACAACAGTCCTTACCCACTTTTTAGGTTGTACATGTTTTTAGTTTCTTTATAGTGGGATTTTATTTGACCTTTTTTCTTTATATTTCTTGTTTTCATACTCTGATAGTGGGATTTTAGATGTATTAATGCATGGTTATCAGTTGTTTTATATTTCATCATTGTATGGTCTTGGATATGTGCACATGTATATAGGTACATTAGGCTAAGGTCTCCCATATGATTCATATGCCTACTCAACACTAGTCACCAACCCTTTCCCTATAGGAGGTGGGCTTGGGATAGTCATGGTTTGGACCCCGTTGATTCGGGTTGTGGAAATTTAATACCAAGTGAGATGACTCAAGATAAACATATCTTTATTTTATATCATTTTCATAAGTTAAAAATTATATCTCATAATAATCACACAATAACAAGAAATGAAGGTTTAGTGTATTTGAGGACCTGATACATAAGAAACTTATGAACATTTCTCTATAATTTAGTGAAAATATAATCACTTATAGAATTATTATAATTTATACTCATCTTCATATCCTAGGGAATAAAAACATAATAAAGGGGTGAACTCAAACAAAAAATAATAAAAAACTGATCAACTTTTCATCAAGGGTTAGATCATAATAATATGATAAAACATGAGAATATATAAATATCTTATTAAAAATAACATGGAACAATAAGAGTTTTCTACAAGTCATGATAGTAGAACATGTAATCTAAAATTAAAAAACATGTACCATGATATAAGAGTGTGAGATAAGCATGGAATCATGGAATTAGGGAATTGTATCATAAGTCCATATAATCATAAATATGTTACAGCAATAAAAAACATTAAATCATAATCATAAGTCAAGGATCACTACCAAGACAATATAACATAGTATGCTAGGTTAATTTCAATGCACAATACATGATATCTAAAGAGATAGAAACATTACACAGTTCATTGGAGGGTTATATAATTTTGGTCCCACCCATCACATCATAATATGTACATATATATGTGTTCCACATGAGGAAAATAAACCATACATAAGTCATAAGCATAATCAAACCAATAATTCTTGTACCATATTCTACCCATAAATATATGATTTATAATAAGGGGTTCAATTTCATTTAGTTCCTAGCCATTTTAATTTTATATCTTTAGATAATTAGATAAAACATTTCATAAAAAAAGTGGAAAATTCCACAAAGTGACTATTTTCCCCACAAAACAAGTTCTTTATAAAGACACACTTGCTTCGTTCAAGGTAACTCCTATATCTAGAACTTTTTCTTTATTAAAGTTTCTACTCATACTTAAACCTTATGGAAAATAATTTGAAAACATGGTATGCGAAAAATAAATCTCAGTAAGAGACATAAAATAAATTAAACCTATTATTCTATTTTTAAACCTCAAAATTCCATAAAAAAATTCTTTTTCACAATAAACATTTGATCTCGAAAATCTATTTACTTTCACATGAAAAAAAATTAATTTATTAATATATTTCATAAAAAAAATCATATGAAATCATAAAGGAAAAATCATAATCAAAATGGTTTTTAGTAAAACATGAAAATTCATTAATAATTTTCTATGAAAAATAATCCTTAAATATTTTTTTAATCATAAACTTTCCTTAAAAACAAAATCTAATTTTCCTACCATTTGAAATTAGAAGATTTATTTTATAAACCATTACCATCATATAATGTTGGTAATTTGGTATATTATCCTTTCATTTACCCTTAAAATAACCCTTAAAATGGAATCACTTAACATAATAATTCCCATATCTCTTAGGAGTGACCTATAATGGGTAAACTTCTTTACTTTACCCAATACAATGTAGAGTTATACTAGGCTTACCCATAATTGTAGATATAATGATCTCAACCATCATTCATATAAAATGTACAAGGAACATGGAATGAATAAAACAAATATATATTCCAATTTAATCATAAAACCCATTTTAATTGTAATTAAATTTCATAAATAATAAAACTTTCAACTCTATCATAAAAATGAGAAAATGTTTATATTTCCTTAGAAAAAATTTTAAAACTAAAAATTCCTAAAATATTGAGAGAAATAATTTATTTTAAAAATAACCATGTAAAATTATATATAAATAATGATAATTAATAATGGATATAATGGTGGGAAAAATCGTCCAGGTCATAAATATTAAAAACATTCTTTTTCACTTTAATAAAAAAATGTCGAAATGATAAGTATGGTAAATGTTTAAAAGATTCCTTTTTATACCTTTAAAAATAAAGTCAAATGTAGTTGAAAATTAATTTTAAAATATTTTTTTTATAAATAATAATGTTCTTGGAAAATTTTAAAGAACATGGATATGGATGAGAAATTTTTTAAAGGAATACATTAAAATAAGGTTTTAAATAAAAATCTCTTATCGCATCTTCTGACTTGTCACGTACATTCTTTAACTCATATAGTGAACTTATATTAATTATTTACTTTCTTAAGAATCTTTTTAATGTTTATTCCCTAATCATAATCACTTTTATTTCATTAATTACTATGTATTATATAGTACTAAATTGAGTAAGTTCATATTGAATGTTTTGAGGATGTTCAGTTCATAATCCCAAAACAACTTCGGTAGGTTGACCATTGTGAAATGGGTAATTTTTACATCATATACAAAATATTTATCATGAAATATTTATCATAATTATAAATTAAATAAAATTTAGAATCATTTATGTAAGGAGTACATGAAAATGAATCACATCACTTCGTAGAGGTGGTATTCCACATGTACGCATGAGCGATGTTGTCATTTTTTAATGGGTGGAAGGATAATAATGGAAGTAATATATATCTTTATATAATGATAGTTATTTCATGAATATCAAATAAATTTATTAAATCCATCATAAAAACCATACTTTCTATGTGGTGATGAAAAAAACACATCGGTTCATGGAGGTGGTAGTCCACACATACGCATGAATGATGTTTTCATTCCCCATATGATGGAAAAAAAGATAAATAAGGGTTGTTCCATAAAAATAATAAAATTTAATTAATTAATATATACTTATTTTATTATATCATTATTGTTTAATAATATTTTATTTATTTATAAGAATAAATAAATATGAAGCACTCATTGAAGAATTATACCTCATCTTTGGAAAACCTCACTTGGCTTACACCATTAGCCTTCATAGGTTGGTATTTTGGTGAGAGAATAACCTTTAATACATAGGTAGGTATGTTGAGGTAATATTTATATAGGTATTGGTTGATATATATTTCTCAAAATCTGTGAGGAATAGAGGATAGAAGATTCCCTTTTATAAGTGAGGAGAGGACACGCATTGAATTACTTAAAATATTTAAATATGATTAATTTATTTATCAAGTAAATTGGTTCCAAATGGACATTTATTAGAATGAAATTATTATAAGTTCTAAAATTCATCATCAAATAAAATGTATATAGGTTTTTGTGTCATTTTAAACTTGATATATTAACTTAACCCCTTTGTTAGCCCTTTATCACCATAACTATGGTAACACATTTTTTATCATTTAAGGGTCATATATTTACTTATAAGGTGACAAGTATCTAATAAATGGTTTATGTGTGAAATTTTAGACTATTTACCATCCCAATTTTTATCTTTTAATATTTTTTTATTTTTAAAGAATTTAATAAAATGTTTTTTAACATAAAATATCATTAAAGTCCTTTTTGAGAATATTAATTTAATTTGAATTTAAAGTTATCAAGATTACAATGGATTTCGAATATAAAATATTTTAGCATTAATTATAAATTAATATTAACCATAAAATTCTTTTAACACTATAATTAAACCAAAATATATTTCTTTTAATGTTTTTCAAATCATTTATAAGATTTTTCTTACTGTTTGCACAATCATTGAGTCTGTGTTGAGTAAGAATTTAAGGTAATTATATCATCACAAAAAATTAAAAAAAATTAAAATCATAAAAATGATTTATTTATTTTAAAAATAATCTTTTATAATTTATCATATATTCATTTTATCCTTATAAAAAAATATAATATAAGTTAAGACCAAGAGTGACATTTTTGAATTTATTGTTTACCTAAGGTAATATAAATGTCATTATCAATGTAAAATGGCACAAAATTTTCCTATATTACAAGTTATGATGAATATGGTAAAATTAATTTTATAAAATGAAATAAATTAAAGTTATTTATTGATTTTGAGACATCATCCCATAATTTTAACCTTATTTTACCTATTTTACCCTTTGGTGACAAATCATTACCATGGTTACTAATCATAATGAACGAAATTAAAAGGAACTTATTTACCAAATTTAAAATTCCTAATTCCAAATATGGAATCCATTTTTCAATATTCAATTTCTATAAGTGGAATAAATTTATTTTAATATAAATGAATAAAATGAAATAAAAAACATATTTTAGAATAATGAATTTTAATCCCAAAAATGAACTCTTCCAAAATCAAATATAGTGTTTATTCCTATGTAATTAATTGCCATATTTATAGTTAAATTTTTATTATTTTAATTTAATATCAAATTAAAAACATAATGGTACTTCTATATTACTTAATTTAATGAAAAGAAATGACAGTTTTACAAGAAAATATTATTTTCCACTATTTACTAAAAATCAATCTTTTCATAAAAATCTCATAAATTCACAAAAAAAAATATTATGAAATTATTATTTCAAAAAATATTTCCTTTTTATTTAATATATTTTCTAAAAGAGTTATAAATTAATTATAATATCTGTGAAAAAAAATTAATATAACCCATTTTGAGGAAACTTTATTTTTAATGTATAAGATGAATTTTTTATCATTCATTAACTAATATCCATAAATAAATGAATATTAATTAATTAAATTGAATATATAATATAATTATTTCATTATAATAATTTATTATTAATAATAAATTTACTCTACCAAGATAAAAATACATTGCACACATAAAACAGTTTTATGAAAAATAGCTTGTTTACATTCATAAGATTTTATTTTCATTTCCAACCGATTGATAAATAACATATAATTAATTATTAATTTATTAATGAAAACCTTTTTACATACATTTAATAATATGTATATTCCAATTTATACCCATCAAACCAAAGGCTAATTCATAATGGTCATATTTAAATAATAATATATAGAGGTTCATTTAAGCCCAGTGTTGCATATACCACACACTACTAAACATATTATTTAAATATAATAAATTCTAAAATAATATGATATTACATTATAACGCATTAAATAAATTTAATCATCAAAATTTTATCTCATGTCTAACAAAAAGGGTTTAAAACATATTCATAATCAATTCCAATGATTAGAATAAAATATATGATCATAAAAATAAATTGATTTTAATATTTAAAAATTCCTTTTCCAAAAATACAAATCATTAAAATGGATAATAAAATATCCTTTTTAAAATAGGATAAGGGAAATGTGATGGTCACTGGGAATAACACATAATCGTGTTCCTATATAAGGAGAACATTAGTGGGAAGTGAATATATAAACACGGAAGAGAAAAATAAAATCCAAGGAATAATAGAGAGTGATAGAGAACATGATCATGATAAATTTAATGATCGAAAATCATAAATTAGTAAAGGATAAGGAATACCATCAATTCATCAAAAATAAATGTAAAAGGGTAATATTTTTATTTCAAAATCATTTTCCTAGAGTTAAGATATTATTTTACTATCAAGATATAGAGAACAATATAATATAATTATGTGGTTTACTTCCATTTCATAAGAAAATTTTCATCATTTGGTTGTTATTCAATAAATTTACACTTGTATATCATCTCTTACTCCAATAAATAAATATTCGAAATGAAATTTTCATGCCTAAAGTTCTAAAATTAACATTCAAGGGATCATAAGATTCACAAAAGGATGATAAGTTATTTCTCTTATTTCTATCCTTTAACCAAAACCAAATATTGTTAGCACGGGATAAGATAATATCCTATATGAATAAACCATCATTTGAAGAAGTGATAAATTAATATCTAAAGCCTCAATAATAACACCCAATGTTAAACTTTAAACATTACATAAATAACTAACCATAAAAATCTTCAAAATATGTATGACCAAGTTCAAAGCCTAAAAAATATAAATATTTGATTACATATTTTTCAAGATAAACTTAACATTAATCTCTAAATAACATTAATCACTCTTAAAAACACAAACCAAAAATGTATGTTACCTAATAATATAATATCCAAAATATGCCAATATTTTCTATAAATATCTCAAATCACCAAAAATACACAATAAAATCATATATAATTTACTCTTTATTTCATAAATAAACTCCCATCATAGCCAAAAAAATATTTACATTTACCTTCATCATATAATGTTACCAAAATTTAATAACCCTTTATCCCAATTAACAATAATTACCTCAACATCAAGGATAATATTAACCCTAAAATTCATCAATACCTTTTAGATTTATGTTCAAAAAATATAAAAGCATTCCCCCTCAAATAACTTTTTTAGTCAAACACATACAAAACTCAAGGGTTCAATTACCATAACTGTCTCCCAAAATACATATAATAATCTTAAACTACCATCATATAAATCCTAAAAAGAGTATATATGCCTTTAAAATTATGGTAAAACTTAAAATTATTGAAAAATAATGTTATCTAAAACTCTTAAAATATCCTAATCATAATCATCATAACCTATAAAGTGATCTAAACATTTTCTCTGGTAACATCTATAAACCTTATGCCTTATTCAATCCATAAATATATAATTTATAACAAAAATTATACTTTCTTATAGTTTTAGGATCTTTTATATTTATATTTTTAGAGAATTAGGTAAAACATTATATAAAAAAGTGTAAAATTTTATAAAGTATCCATTTTTTCCAAAAAAAAGAGTTCTTTATAAAGATATATTTGTGTTGATCAAGGTAACTCTCATATCAGGAACTATTTATTTATTAACATTTACACTCATCCTTAAGCACTATGAAAATTAATTTGAAATTTTTTTATAAGTAAAATAAATCTCATAAAGTCAGATAAAAGAAAAGAATCTCGTTACTCCATTTATATACCTGAAAAAAATCATAAAAAAAGTTTACATTTTCACAATAAATATTTGATCTTAAAAATTCATTTACTTTTCCATGAACACAACTTAATTTATTAATAGATTTTATAAAACATTTAATATGAAATCATAAATGAAAAATCATAATCAAAATATTTTCTCATAAAACATGAAAACTCATGAATACCTGTCTATTAAAAACAATCCTTTAACCTTTTTTCTAAAAAGGTTATAAACTTTCCTTAAAAACCAAAGCTCATTTTCTTACCTTTTAAAATCAAAATATTTCCTTTATAAACCCTTATAATCATGTCATGTAGGTGCCTTGGAACATTATCCTTACATTAACCCTTATAATAACCCTTGCAATAGTTTAAACTAATCAGATAATTCTTGTATCTCTTAAGAGTAACCTATATCCAGTAAACTTCATCACTTTACCCAATGCATTGGAGATCTATACCTAGCTCATCTTTTATTAGAGAAATATCAGGCTCACCCATCATTTATATAAAATTTAAAATAACCATAGAATGAATAAAACACATATATCTTACACTTTAATCATAAAACCCATTTTAATTGGCATTCAATTTCATAAAAATTAATACTTTCAATTATCTCATAAAGATAATTAAAAGTTTCTATTTCCTTAGAAAAGCTTTTTAAAACTAAAAATTTTAAAAATAAAGAAATAAATAATTTATTTGAAAATAACCATGGAAAAATATATAGGAATCATTATAACTAATAATTTCTATGATAGTGGGAAAATGTGGTCAATTATTATATGTTACAAAACATTACTTTTCACTTTCGTAAAAAAGATCAAAATGATATGTATGGTAAATATTTAAAATATTCCTTTTTAAAACATTAAAAATAAATTAAAAAGTAGTTGAAAATAGATTTTAAAAATACTTTTTCTATAAATAAGAACCTTTATGAAACATTTTGAAGAACATTGATATGTATTTGAAATATTTTAAAGGAATACTTTAAAAAAAGGTTTTAAAGAAAAATCATTTTACCTCATCTTCTGACTCGCCACATACATTAGTTAAATACTATAATAAACTTTTATTAATTATTCACTCTATTAAGAAAATTTTTTAGGTTTATTAATTTATTATAATCTCTTTGATTTTTTTTATTACCATATCTTATATAGAAACTAAATCGAGTAAGTTCATGTTGTATGTTTTGAGGATGTCCAGTTCATAACCCCAAAACAACTTCAGTAGGTTGAACATAGTTAAAGGGGTCATTATTCCATGATCTACATAATATTAATAATAGAATAATTTTCATATTTATTCATTAAATTCAATTTTAAAATTATACATGAAAAATGAATCACATTTCTTCATAGAGGTGGTATTCCACACGTACACATGAGCGGTGATATTATTTTTTAACGAGTGGAAGGATAATAAGGTAAGTAATATCTTATCTTTACATAATGATAATTATTTTATGAATATCATATATATATATATATATATTGAATCCATAATAATAACCATTATTTTGAGGTGGTTATGAAAAATGAAACACAGCACTTTGTGGAGGTGGTAGTCCACATGTACGCATGAATGAAGTTTTTGTTCCCTATAGGATGGAAAAGGATATGAATAAGGGATTCAATATAAACTTAATAAATTATAATTAGATTTTTTATTCTGATTTTATTATGTCATTATGTTTTATGAATATTTTAAGTAGTTGGTTTAATAAATAAACATGAAACACTCAGAATAGAATTATACCTCTTTTGTGGAAAACCTCCCTTAGATTACACTTTAATCCTTCATAGGTTATAATTTTGGTGAGAATATGTAGAGAACAATCCTAATACATCCATCCATCATACTTCTGAGTAGTTATGACACATTCCTGAGTCATTTTCTTGACTACCTCGGGATAAAAGCAAATATCAGTGTCTCAAAACATCATCATTGGGAACAATTTCACCATTAAATAAACAACTAGATCAATTATACCTTAACCACATCATAATGAAAAAATAAATAAAAAGAACCAACTAGACACTAAAAAATATAAGTATCATTGCATGCATTAGATAGAATCATAACATGAATGAATAAACATCAACTTCTTAAAAAACTTTGAGGCTAAGTACAAGATGATACAAAACATACCAACTGAACAAGACTCAAAAAAATAGAATCTCCTCATAAGATAAACTACGTGATACCACATATCCTCCAAAATAAAAACCATGTATTGTGGTAATAAAAAAGATCCATTGAAATTAAGTTCCCTCACTTTTACCTATGTCCTAAAAAATAGATTTTGTATTAACCTAAGGGAATATACAGGGTGTGAGAAAAAATCCCAGTAGGATACCACCATGAATAAATTTAAATCTTTTATAACCTTTAAAAACAATAAGTATCATTTGAAATATCATTTACCAAAAACAAGTTTATTTTTTAAAATTAGATCACTTGAAAAAAATCCTTTATAAATCCATTTTTATTTTTCTCAAAAAACAAACCATATTTTAAAATCATCGTAACAAGAAATTGTTTTCTAAAATATTTCTTGAAATTGTTCAAAATGAGAAATAAATTCATCCATAAAATCATGATCAACACACCCAAACAAGGCATAAACAAGAGCATGAATAAAAACATCATTACAAAGTCAAGTAATGTAAATGGGTATAAGCACAAGCATAGGATACATCAATTTTAACAAAAAGGGTTTTAATATAAAAATGTTGGCATGAAATAATAATATAAATCATAATAATAAAGTGGGAAGATCCCAAATCAAATCATAATAATGCATGGAACTAACATCATGTATAAGTCATAAAAATTCAATCTGGTATAAGTAATTCACACTATAGGATCTAACCATAAGGTTCTGATGTGACTTAGTCTAAAATAAATATTGCCAGCTGACTAGACTTATATAACAAGTTTGGAATCTCTCATGGTCTTACCAAAGCCTAACTCCCAAGAGAGGAAACATTCACTCATAAAGAATTTAGAAGCTAGCTTGGTCTTTCTCCTCAAAGGATCATGGTCCCTTGCATAACATTTTGAAGCTATCTTGGTATTCCTAGAAAATGCTCTCATATTTCCTTGGACAATATTTGGAATCACTATCAGTCTTCCTTCCAAATGATCTCATTGTCCCTTGGAAAACATACCCTATAGATTACTCAATATAGAACAATGTATAAATTAATAAGTCACCATAAATACAGCCAAGGTATCCTATTTGCTACTTAATTACAAAAACACAAATAATCATATGTTACAACATGAAAAATCCATTTCAAATATGATTTAATAATCTAGATTTATCTTTTTTAAATACCTTTCCCCAAGGTAAAATATATCCATTTAAACTAAAATTCCTTCCTCAAGGAAAAACCCTTTTTCAAAATAAATATTAAAATACATTTAAATTCAAAATAAATGCTCCTCACATAATCCATTTAAAATAAATTATAAACCATTTTTACCCAAAACATGTCAATAATTCAAAATAATGTAATACCTATTTAAAACCCCTTTAAAAATCCCATTTTAAATTAATAATTTCCTTTAATCCATTTTAATAAACATGTGGAGTGCACAAAATCAAACTCCCTTTGGAAAATAACTTTAAGAGATAAAATTTCCAATATAAATCATGAATCACATCAAACATGGAAAAAGAATAATTTATATATCAAATTGAAGGAAATTTAATAAACCAAAAACCAAAGGTATCTAGGAATCAAAGTTTATCTATAGAAAAGACCTCAAATAAATACACATACCTCAAAACACAATCAAAACTTATTGCCTTCAATGAAAACCACTTAAATCAAGAAAAAAGGATATGCACACACCTATTCTATAAAAAAACAAACCAAAACCCCCATTGTTATCACTAGGTTTATCCAAAATGGAATATATGGTTTCTCCCTTAAATAGAAATAGAATAAAAGTATACAATAGGGGAATATGAAGAGAACCTTTAAAAAATCAAGCTTAACTTGAAAGAAGTCACCAAGGGAGGCAAGAGACCAACCATGGACCAAAGGAAGAAAGTCCCAAGCCAAGGGGAGAGGGATGCATGCAATGGGGAGAAGAAATATAGTCAAGGGGAGTTAAATCCATTAAGGTAAAAAGGGTCATTTCTCATATTTTTAATAACCTATATAGCTCGCATGGTTTGGCTACATGGTTAGGAAAATTGTGCAGGAGCTACTGTCTCCCCCAAAATAAAGTCTCGTGTTTACTCTTGGAGTTCTAATAATTTGAAAAACCATGCTCGATCCATGAAAAATAACATTATCCCCAAACCATCACCCACACATGGTTATCCTCGTGGTTAGAAAAACTATGTGCCAACCATACACCGAGGTATTTTTCCCAAAAACTCTGTTTTCCAACCTCAAGAACCTCTGAACTCCAAGAAAAAAATGGGTAAATAAAAAATCCAACTTAAGAAAACCATTGACCCAGTAGGTTTCACAAATATCCCTTTCATTCCACTTTCAACCACTAAAAATTTCTAGTTGAGATAGAATAAAAATAAATTCATCACAACCCATAACTCATGGAATGTGGTGAGATGGCAATACACTAAAAGTGATAAACCTAGGAAGAAACTCCCAAACATCAATGATTACTTTATAACAAACTATCAAATCCAAAAAAAACAACCATATTTATCTAGGCAGAACCAAACCATACTCACTAATACAAAACACAAAAATGGGAATATGGAACGATTATGGGTCTCCCATCTATTTATAAATATCCTAAATTTTGTAAAAAATAGAACACCTCAAACAATGACCTCCACTATAGTAAATCATCTAAAAAAGGTTATAAGGAACACTTATGAACTTATTATCAATTTTCCAAAGTAAGACCAACATTAAGAAACTCAATTCTCACATGGTCAATCCATCATCAAACTTAAAATACACACAATGAAAAGGGATAACCAATGATCATACCATCATGAGAAATGACATGGACTCCTAACTTGGTTCACCATAATCTATGTATAAACTAGGACCTTAACTTGGAACATCATCTCATAGTGAACCCCATAAATATAGTATCATTGATACCTTAATGGATTACAGGAAACACCCATCCTAATTATCCAAAAACCAACCCAAAGGTCACTCACACCCACCTCAGTAAGAACTGACCTTAAAATTTCCATGGCATAAGAAAACACTAGAAGCTCCCAAGGGAGACAACTTAAATAATGATGCATTTACCCAATCTCAAAACCTCAAAAGCGTCACAAAAGATAGAAGGAAATCAATCAAACCACAATAACTCAAAATCCAAATCAAACATAAAAATTTCAAAAAAAAAAATCTATTTGAATTAATTTAATACAACTAATTTAAAAACCATTCTTCTAGGCCTCATCCCCTTTTATAAAAAATCTCCCCCTTCCTCATTAAGAAATTATTATAGATTCCATAGGTATTTTCAAAACACTATAAAACATTGAAATATTACCTTTTTTTTAAAACCACTTAAAAACTCATTTTTTACTCTTTCAAAATGCTCCCCCAAAAACTCATTTCAAGCCCAAAACTATTCTTTTAAAAACCACTTCCCAAATTATTTTCATAAACTAATTTTAAATTGAATAAAACAATACTCAAAAAAGAATAAAAAACATGGAACCTAAAATAAAACAATCATTACCAAGGTCCAAGTATGACAGAGGTTCCATAAAAACCAATAACAAAGGATAAAACATGAAAAAACCATTAAAATCACCTAAAACATCCTATAAAGGATAATAAAGTGCGGTATGAAACCTCATATGAATAAAGAGAGTCTCACATAGCAGCAACCCCAACTCCAGTAACCCAGTACAAGGGATCACACCACATAGGATTGATCATTTTAGCAGTCTTGAAAAACTATATACATACATGATTTCCATATTACATTGGAAATATAAAATACATAGCATAAGAAATATTTTCACATCCTTTATATTATTCATAATTTACTTATTCATATCGTGGGGAATGAAAAATAAGTAAAGGATGAGCATTGATGCTCAGTTAGTATTATGTGTAGTTGAATCTGTCATGAGTAAATAATTCATAATCAATATGGTAAGGTAAATAACTAAAAACACATGTTATTTAATAAATAAATTGAGTAAGAAATTAATCTATGAATAATTTCAATCCAATAATATCATGGATAATAATAACAGAATTTTCAATGATGAAAATACTTAATATTGGGCATCATGATCTCAAACATCATGATATCTTTACCATCAAGGCCTTGTTCTAATATAGTTTAGTTGATGGGTAGGTATACAATATAAACCCAATAAATAAGTTTAGTCAACTGGTTTGTCTCATGAGACCTGTCGATGCTTCAAGGAGATATCTATAATCAGGTCCCACCCATCTCTGTATGACCAATGCATTCCTCATATATTGAATGATCAATTTAATTCATAAATAATATTCCTTACCAAAAAAATATCTGTATTGAGTAAAGAATGTAGAATAATAATATTTCTCCAGTCAATCAAATAACTTTCATAGTAAAACACAATATCTAGAAATAGTATATGGTTTATAAAATAATCATATCAATAATACAAATAATATGGATATTTAAGAAAAATGTAATTTCTAATAAAAAATTATCACAATAAAGTGAATGTTTCAAGAGAAAGGTAATTACCAAAAAATTAATAAGAGATAAAATATGATCATCAATTCATCAGATTTTTTGATTTTATAGTAAAATCAAGTCTTTTAGAGAATATAATAAAATGGAATTGAAATATTTAAAATAAATTTTCATTAAATAATTTTATTTTTAAAACTATTGAAAACTTGTATAAAATTATAAATATCATAAAATGGTTAAAGTTTTAGGAAAATCCATTAAAGCTTTATATGTTAAAAAAACATTCATTTAGAATATTTTATAAAGAAAGTTGAAAATGAACCCTATTGGGAAACTTTATAAATATTAATTTTAAACCCTTTAAAATGTAAAGAATAAAATAAAATTTCTTTAATAAATCATTTGATTAGATAAAAAGGAATTTTTTAAAATAATTTTGAAAAATATGGATATGGAAGAAAAATATACTCAATCAAAAAGAGAAATAAGATCAGCTTATATTTTAAACATTTCATTGATTCATTAAAGTTACAAAGAGAGTAATATATGGATGAAAACACGGTAAATCCTTAAATATCTATAGGATAAAAAAATATACGTATTTTATGAAGGATGTATTATAATATTTCTTCAATGAAAATAAGAGAAATCCCAAAAAATGAGATTGTAAAATAAATTCTTACCTGTTTAGTAAATTTTAAATTATAACCCCTTGTAAAAATAAACTTGAATTGAAATGTTAAAAATAATGAATAAATATATATTCATGTTAAATAAATAAAAGGGTCATTATATACACCAAATAAAATTAAATATGTGAAAAATAGAAAATATGTCTCAATGGAGTGGAAATTGAGATGAAATCTCTAACCTCAAGTTCGACTTGACATATAAGTGCATTTAAGCTCATATATAATAAATTTATATTTATTATACTTACATAAAAGAAACAAATAAATATCTATAATATCATATATTATCCGTTTATAATATCTTATTATCTATTTTTTAGAAAAATTTTATTACTATCATCATTTTGGATATTGACTATTTTGTTTTTTCATGAGAATTTTGGTTTGGTATCTCGGGTCCTTGTATATATATTATGATTCCATAATCTATATAATTTTAATCATGATATAAATATAATATATATATTCATTATATATATATATTTAAACTCATTCATGAAAGTTAATGATAAAAAATGAATTGCACCATTTATGGAGACAGTAGGTCATACGTACACATAAACGCTATTTTCACTATTCGATGGATTGAATGAAAGAAATGTAAATAATAATTTAAATTTAAAGAACCATTATTATATCATATATATTCATTAAATATATCCTTATTACTATCCCTATAAAGAAGAAATCAAAAATGAATCACATCACTTTGTGGAGATGGTAGTCCACACGTACGCACGAGCGACGTTATCATTTTCCAATAGATTGGAAGTAAGAAGGTAAATGATATATTATATTTAAAAAAACACAATTATTTAATACATATAATATATACTCATTAGTTCTATCATTGTAACCATCCAAGTAAAATAGTGATGAAAAATGATACACCACTACGTGGAGATGGTAAGTCATACGTAGGCATAAGAAATGTTTTCCCTTTCCTTAGGATAGAAAATGGTTGTCCCATAATCATAATAATATTTCATTATATTAATAATATTATATATATTTTTTAGTATTGGTATAGAGGATTTAAAGGAATTAGAAGAAGAAAGAAATTTGAAATAGTCAGTAAAGACGATTACCTCTTCTTCGGTAGAATTTCCTTGGATCCCTTATTAAGGACACTTGTAATGGAATTTTCAGTATAAAATAACCACTAATTAATGTATATATAGGTTTAGAAGATAATTGGATAGATTTTGGTTGATATATATATCTAAAATTGGTGTGAATAAAAAAGAGAAGGGGTGCCTTTGATAAGTGAGGGTAGTACCACTCTTATAATTTTTCAAAATATTAAAATATAATAATGTCATATTTAGGGAAAAGTGGTTCCAAAAATGAATTTATTCAAATATAAGAATCATATGGTCTTAATATAGTCATATAATCAAATTTATATAGGTTTAGATATCATTTTAAACCTTATTTTTTTATTAACCCCTCAGTTCACCATTTTTAACCATAATCATGATAAAAACTATTTCAATGTTAATGGGTTATACTTTTTCTTATAATGTAAAAATTTGAATATAAATGGAAAATTAATGTAATTTTAGACCATATATTATCCCCCTTGTCCTAGTTCAATATTTTTATGATTTTTTAATTATTTAATAAAATATTATTTTCATAAAATATCATTAATGTCATTTTAGATGTTATTAATTTAATTTGAATTTAAAGAAATAAATTCAAATTTTTAATTCAAATATAAACTTTTAAAACATTACTAATGAATTATATTTATATAAAAATTTATGTAAAGAAATAATATTTCAGTGTTGTATAATCATTTAAAATAATTATATAACCACTAAATATACAAATAAATTTCAATAATAAATATAACTTAATTATACACAAAATAAAATATAATATTAATTAATAGGTTATTTTTATCCCAATGTTAACATATAAGATAAATTTAAAGGAAAGAGAGTGAAATTTTGTGTTTTTCTTTACTTAAAATAATATAAATGTCATTATTAAAGAAAAATGGCACTAAAAATCCATATATTCAAAGTTAAGGAGAAAATGGTCAAATTAATATCATCTGATGATATAAAAGGTAGTGTTGGATATTTTTTTAATTCTTTATCACATTATTTTTAACCTTGATTGTCTGATTTACCCTTTACTAATGTGATAAATTTTACCATGGTTAATATTCATAATGCCTAAAAATAAAAGGGGCCCATTTACTAAATTTTAGAATCCTGATTCAAAATATGGAATCTTTTAATGATATTAAATTCCTATAAGTTTCATAAATGAAAATAAAAATAAATTTGTAAATTGCAATAAAAAAATTCCAAATAAAATGTGTTTTTAATCCTAAAAATTGACTTGTATCAAAATTATTAAAAATTTTGGTCCAAATGGAATTAATTAGATTATTTTAAATTAAATGGATGTTAAATCACTTTAATACCAAATAAAAAGGGTAATGAGACTTTAAAATTAATTTATTTAAAGGAAAGAAAATATAGTTTTACAAAAATCAATATTTTTAACTATTCACTTAAAAATAAATACATTTAAAAAAATACAAAAAGATTAAACTTAATCCAATACTGACACAATGATTTAAAAAATAATATCCTTTTTATAAAATTAAATTTATAAAGGTGGAATAAATTAATTATAACATCTTCACAAAAAATGAAAATAAAATTATTTTTGAAGAAAACATATTATTGAAGAAAAAATGGATTTACTAAAAATTAAGTACTTATTTAAAAAAAGTTAATCAATACATTTAAATTAAATAAAATCATTAAATATTTTTTGTAATGTGGTTAATCTTATTCATATCCCTCATTCAAATGGTTAGGCGACAATATTTCAATAGTTTATCGTAGTTTGTTTAAATTTTTTGATGCATGTGAAGCAAGTAATCAAATAAATTAGATATATTTAAAGATGGATATATAATAAAATCTTGGGGTGTTACATTGTAACATCCCGGTTCCGGGTACCACTCCACGGGTTCCCCAAACCTGGTTTGCCACATGACCTCAAGCGTATTTCCCCAAACGCCAGAGGCTGCCGACTAGCAGCGAGGGCCCAGGTCTGATAGTGGGGAAACTATGCCCTCATTTGTCAAAGTGTAGCGCAGTGGAATATAAAATAAACATACAGCAATAGCGGAAGCAGTAAACCATACACAACTGAAATAAAAAACTGCAGTAGATATAACCAACTAGTATATAAAACAATGCAACATGCCTCAATTCTAAGAAAATAGACAGAACATGTTACACTACAATACAATACAATACAACTGAAGTACAAGTACAGGAAAGAAAAACAGAACAGCCAACGTCATCGCGAGCCAATGATCGGTCCCATGCTCTCCTACACCCTAGCAGTAATCAAGTACCTGTATAAGGACCCTTTCCTTTATCCATACCTGCAGAAATGTAATCTGTTTGGTCCGAAAAGCATGAACCAAATAGGGTGTGAGAAATAAATTCCTAGTAGGCATCCACCAAAGGCATGTGCCCAACTGTGTGTAAACATGCAACAACAGTGTGTAGTAGTAAAATGAAATAACGTAAGCGATACTGAAAAGTAACTAACTTAACCAGTTAAATTGCCATTTTAATATCCATTTAATCATTTAATTTAAAAATATCACCACAGTGAATATTCTAAGTAAACAGCCAAATGTCCGCAGAAACGTAAACCCCTACCCTCAGTTAAAGAGTATCCAAACACAAGAATATACCCACAGGCACACGAATATTGCCCACAGGCGTAAGAAGTGTCGCTCATAGGCACAGAATCAACTGCCCACAGGCACAAAAGAAGTTTCCCACAGGCTAAGTAGTACACTGCCCACAGGCTAATTAGGAAGTATCCTACACGAGACGTGGTCCCATTAAAGATGTCTCACCTACCTCTAACCAGCACAAGGGTGATCAGCACGGCCTACCGTATAAAGCCTCGTATGGTGCCATCTCAATAGTTTCCTAGAAACTGTTATTATAGGAAAACTCGACTAGGGGTATATTCTTCTCTCAAGATCCCCTGAAGTCAAGGACGCATGCACGCAGCATGTCCTCATGCACCTGTATTGTACGCTCCGACTGGCCATTTGTCTGAGGGTGGTATACTGTGGTCAGAAGCACCTATGTACCCAGTGCCCTCTGAAAACTCTATCAGAAACGAGATGTAAAACGGGCATCCCTATCAGAAACGATAGAACATGGGACCCCATGAATACGTACGACCTCTCGGATATACAACCTTCTGATATTGTCAACACCAAAGGTCTCCTTGATCAGAAAAAAGTGATCTACCTTCATGAGTTTGTTTACAACAACCCACACAGCATCATTTCCTCGAGGTGATCTCATCAAACCAGTCATGAAATCCATCGCGGCATCATCCCATTTCCACTCCAGAATGGGTAGCTGCTGTAACAGACCAGATGGTCTCTGATGCTCTGTATTCACATGCTGACAGGTGGAACACCTCGTAACAAAAATAGGTACATCTCTCTTCATACCCGGCCACCAGTACTGATGTCTCAAGTCTTGGTTCATCTTGGTTACCCCGGGATGAACTGCCCAAGATGAAGCACGAAACTCCCGCATCAGCTCCTCGCGTATATCCCCTGGAACCCACACTCGTCCATGGAAACGCAATAATAACCATCACCTATCATCCAACCATGAGGAGGGTCTTCACTTTCCATCGACTCCCATAGAACTAGGCCTTCTGAATCAGATAGTTGTTTCATCTTCACTCTATTTAGAAGGGTAGAAGTAACAGCTAAAGATGAAAGATAAGTCTGCCCCTGACTGTTGTGCACCCTTAGATGCATCTCAGAGAACAAGGCCATAAGCTGCCACTCACCACTGGCCTCCTGCACAGCCTGTATCTAAGTCTTCCTTCTCAGTGCATCAGCTACTGCATTACCTTTGCCAGGTGTATAGGCAAGCTCAAAATCGAAGGACTGAAGGTATTTGACCAACCTTCGATGTCTCAGATTTAAGTCACGCTGATTAAATATATACTTGAGACTTTTTTGGTTGGTGAAACCCACAAAACGTTCTCCCAATAGATAGGGTCTCCAACAGCGCAACGCATGAACAACTGCATCCAACTCGAGATCATGCATCGGGTAATTCCTCTCATGTGGCCTCAATTGCCGAGACCCGTACACAACAACTCGATCGCCCTGTATCAACACTGCTCCTAGCCCAATACCTGATGCATCACAGTAAACTGTATAGCTATTCCCCTGTTCTGGGAGTATTAGGACTGGTGCTGATGTCAACTTCCCTTTTAGATCCTGAAAGGATGTCTCGTAAGCTTCCGACCAAATGAACTTCACACCCTTCTTAGTCAGACTTGTCAACGGTGCAGCTAAGCAGGAGAAGTCTTGAATGAAACTTCTATAGTAACCAGCCAGCCCCAAGAAACTCAGTATCTCAAACACGTTCTTGGGCTGCTCCCAGAAAACTACTGCTCTCACCTTCTCTGGGTCCACGACAACTCCTTCCTCTGAGATGATATGACCCAGGAAGTGAATCTGGTCCATCCAAAAGTGGCACTTTGAGAGCTTAGCCTATAGTTGATGCTCTCTCAGTGTACTCAATACGATTTCAAGATAGGTGGCATGGTCGTGTCGAGTGTGAGAGTACACTAAGATGTCGTCCATGAATACTACCACAAAAGAATCAAGATACTGATAGAACACACGATTCATCAGAGCCATGAAAACTGCTGGCGCGTTCGTGAGTCCAAACGGCATAACCAAGTACTCGTACAGACCATATCTACTCTGGAAGGCAGTAAGAGGTATATCCGATGGTCTCACACGCAGCTTATGATATCAAGATCTCAAGTCAATCTTCGAGAACACTCATGCTTCACGAAGTTGATCAAAAAGATCATCAATCCTTGGTAAGGGATATCAGTTCTTAACCGTCAACTGGTTCATCTTCTGATAATCCACACAGAGTCTGAGGGTACCGTCTGCCTTCTTCGCAAAAAGGACTGGAGAACCCCAAGGAGAAGTATTGGGTCAGATAAAACCCTTTTTCCGGTAACTCCTCTAACTGCCTCTTGAGCTCCTGCAACTCAGGCGTAGCTATCCTTTAAGGAGGAATGGACACTGGTGCTGCTCCTGGAACAAGATCAATAGATAAATCCACCTCACACTCCAGAGTTAGACCTAAAAAGTCATATGGGAATACATCCCTGAAATAATCAACAACTGGAGGGAATTCTGTCTGACAAGTCCCCTGATCATCCAGATATAAACTCACAATCTCGGCTATGACTCCACCTCGCTCATGATGCTCTAGTCCAGCTCGACTCTCCTAAACATCCCACTCGCCCTTGTATAGAAACTCTCCACCCTCTAGTGACGTAAAATGCACCCTACGAAGATAGTAGTCTACAAAGGCTCAAAAGGGAACCAACCAGTCCATCCCGAGAATGACATAATAAGTCGTCATCTCTAAGACATAGAGATCCCAAAGGAAGTGACACCCACCAACCTCAAGGGTGCACTCCTTGCACAGACACACACCAGACGTTCTAGTCCCCAACGGAGCGTCTAGTGTCATGATATCAGAAGAAGTATAAACACAGAGCCCAAGGCTCTCCACAATGGGTATAGATATGAAACTATGTGTAGCACCCGTATCGAAAAGTACTGAAGATAAAACAAAAGCTACTAGAATAGTACCTCTGACTGTAGAAGGTCTGGGATCCTGCTCCTGCTGGGTCTATTGCACTGTATATGTTTTCCTAGTGTCACGGTCCTGCGACACAGCCTGGCTACCCTGAGTTGTCCCGCCCTACTGCCTCTGAGATCCTGGTGTCTGGATACCGCGGTCACGACCACCATCTCTGCCTAAACGCCCTGATGTATTCCAGTTCCCTGACTGGTAAGAAGCTATTGGTCCTACTCCCGCATCTGGAGTCTGCACAGAACCCCTCTCACTAGCCATCGGTGGAAACGCCCTGTAAAAGCATTGTAGATGACTCATCCTGCCGCAACCTCGGCACTCCACTGGGTCTCGTGGACACTGCGGCCTCTTGTTCCCCTCTCTACCACACTGGTAGCACATGACCTGGCCACCTGAAGCATTCTTCTGGCTGGTACTACCACCCTGAGAGAAGTCCATCTGTCTCTTCCTCTTACCAGTAGAAATAATACCATTAACTGGTGCTGAATCTCCCTGGCCCACACCACTAGATTCCCACGGGTTCCTCTCTGTAATCAGCGCCTGGTTCATAATAGCATGTACAGTAGGAAACCTGAAAACATTCAACAGCGCTCGGATGTCATATTGACGACCATCCTCAAAGCGTCTGGCTCTCAGCGTCTCATCGCCCACCAGAACGGGTGAAAAACGTTGTAGCTCGGTATAGTGAGCAGAATAGTCCATCACTGACATAGCGCTCTGCTGCAGATTCATGAACTCTAGAGTTCTATCTGCCCTCAGCGTCTCTAGGAAGAATAAGTCATAGAAGACTGCCTGAAAATATTTCCACACCATGTCTCTTTGATGCTCTGACTGGATGGTAACATCCCACCACCTATTGGCGGAATCACGCAGCATTTATGTCGTGAGATTGACCCTCCACCCTAGAGGCGTCTCAAGATGCTCGAAAATAGTCTGCATCGATCCTAGCCAAGACTCCGCAGCCTGAGGTCCTCCATCCACTGAGAACGTAGGCGGATGCTGCTTCTGGAAGATACGAGTCACCTCGTCCATAGATGTGGCAGCCTGCAGTGCTCCCTGAAAGGTCTACATAAACCGCATAAAGCCTTCACGGAACTGCGCCTGTGTCCGGTATAACAGCTTGCGCCACATCTGGCTCTGCTGGAGGATCAAATGGTATCCCATGGACCACCATTTCTGGAGTATATTCGTCACTTCTCTCCTGGCGAACAACTCGCGGTCCTCTCGGCGGCATGACTCTACAAGGTCAAAAATATGCCTTAGATTCAAGATTAATAAGACCAAAAACGAATAAACCACAAAGGGAACAAGAGGAAGAAGGCATTTCACGGTTTGAAAAATAAAATTACATGGCATGTATAATGACTACACGGCATGTACTTGACTACACTTCCCCTGCCCGGGTCCTTCGACACGGCTAAGCCACACGGCTCCCGTTAAACAAAACTACACGGTGTGTATGGTGTTATTTTCCAACTACCCGTGCCGTTTGTGACACGGTCGACTACTCGGCTTGATACTACATGGCATGTGACACCCGAACACGGCGTGTACACTACCCCATTTCCCCAGTCACATGGACAAAACACACGGTCTGTCTTTAGACAAGACTACACGTCTTTTCCCACAGGTACACGGTGTGTTCAAGGAGAGGTGACACCGACCCATGTTGTTAGTTACACGGCTGAGTCCCCGGGTCAGACTACATGGTGTGTTCCACAGTGGACACGGCGTGTATGTCTTAAGGTCTCCTCTGTCTGTGTTGTTCGTTACACGGGAGGACTCCGGATTAACACTACACAGCATATACATCTGATACAAGGTGTGTTCTCCCCAAGATCTTCCCTTCCCCGTGTTGTTGCCCAGACGGTTTGTGACATGGGAAGAGACTACACGGCGTGTACTTAGGTTACACGGCGTGTACTCAAAAATTTATTTTCCTTCCCAAACAGAAGACCAATCATGGCGTGTCTATAGTACTACATGGCGTGTATACTAGGTTTTCCAGACAGTATGCCTTAGAAACTACTTTGGAGCCCATAAAACACTGAAAAACAACACCCAAGTGTCAAATTACGATCCGTGAGGGCCCATACTCCCCACGAATCAAAGTTTGACATCTTATCTGTGTTATGACAAAATAAACAGGTAATGATCCACCAAATTCCGGTAAATGGGGGCCCATACTCCCCAAAAACCAAAGTTTGGCATCCATTCTTTTAACTAGATCATACAAAAATACCCTATCAAATAGCAGGTATCTATCAATGCAGCTATCACAACAGCATGATTTTCTAGCACAACAACTATCACAACAACTTTCAATTTCGAATGCACCTACATGACATGGAACTATGCATGGCATGTGATTTCTAGAATGTGCCTATATGATGCATGAGATGGCATACCCTCATCTCATCGGGTTGCAACTAAATAAAACCCACTAATAAAATATAAACAGCACAATCCCAAGTGCGTCACCCAATGGTGAAATTAAATAAACTGTAAATTTCAAAATCAGTAAAATTGCAATACGAGGTAAATTGGCTTTTCCCTATACACGGGTTAGCTATTCCCGGGCACAGCTTATTACCAAGTATCGTGCATCCTATCTCGGACTACGGCTCCAAATAGTAAGTCAAATAAAATAACCCCTTTGATACCACATTGTAACGTCTCGGTTCCAGGTACCACTCCATGGGTGCCCCAAACCCGGTTCGTCACATGACCTCAAGGGCATTTCCCCAAACGCCAGAGGCTGCCGACTAGCAATGAGGGCCCAGGTCTGATAGTGGGGAAACTATGCCCTCATTTGTCAAAGTGTAGCGTAGTGGAATATAAAATAAACATACAGCAACAGTGGAAGCAGTAAACCATACACAACGGAAATAAACAATTGCAGTAGATATAACCAACCAGTATATAAAATGATGCAACATGCCTAAATTCTAAGAAAACATCCAGAACATGTTACACTGCAATACAATACAATACAACTGAAGTACAAGTATAGGAAATCAAAACAGAACAGCCAGCGGCATCGCAAGCCAATGCTCGGTCCCATGCTCTCCTAAACCCCAGCAACAATCAAGTACCTATACAAGTACCCTTTCCCTTATCCACACCTGCAGAAACATAATCTATTTGGCCCAAAAAGCATGACCCAAACAGGGTGTGAGAAATAAATTCCCAGTAGGCATCAAGAAAAGGCTCGTTCCCAACTGTGTGTAAACATGCAACAACAGTGTGCAGTAGTAAAATGCAATAACGTAAGCAGTACTGAAAAGTAACTAACTTAACAAGTTAAATTGTCATTTTAATATCCATTTAATCATTTAATTCAAAAATACAACCACATTGAATATTCTAAGTAAACAGCCAAATGTACGCAGACATGTAAACCCCTACCCTCAGGTAAAGAGTATCCAAACACAATAATATGCCCACAGGCACAAGGATGTTACCCACAGGCGTAAGAAGTGTCACCCACAGGCACAGAATCAACTGCCCACAGGCACGGAAGAAGTTTCCCACAAGCTAAGTAGTACACTGCCCACAGGCTAATCACAACACTGCCCTCATGCTAACAGCTAATCGGGCCATTCCCAACATGTAAACAAGCAGTACACAAACAATTTATCTCAAGGAAATTCTACAATTATTACTTTAAAGTCATAATATAAATGAGGCATACCCTCAGGTATCCTGGCCAATCGGCTAAACAGAGGAACTCACCCCTGGGGTGGTCCTGCATCCAAGAAACGATCCCAAGAAGTAGTTTAATATCACATTTAATTACCTATTAAATTATAGGTATTTAAAATAGCCACATCCTTAGCCACACAACACCCCAACATGGGTTCGTGGCACTAAAAACACACAAAAACGCACGACAGTTGGAAATAAACACCAAGCCACCTACCTTAAACACCAACGAACGTTATACGTGAACGCCGATTCCAGAAACGCGCAAGAATGCCGTAGATATGAGGTAAAATAATTCTCTCTTAAATGAAAATAACTCCCATTCAAGGAAGAATTAGCAAGAGAAATTAAATAAGAGGGAAGGGCTTACCCGCGGGGTTCCAACGAGATCGTCTGAGGCGGATACGGATTCCCGACGTGCACTCGGTGTATCTCCGAAGGTCCGGCCATCCTCTCCCGATCTCTCTTCCCATTCTATGCCTTCCCTGTGAATAGGGGAGGCTACTTCCCATTTTAAGCGGAAAAAAAAGTACACGGTGTGTACTTCTGGTTACACGGCGTGTACTTCCCATTTGTAAATTGTTCCTCTGGCGGCTTCCCGCCAGCGTGGCACTGTTCATCTGCCGACATGACTACACGGCGTGTCTCCTTGAGTACATGGTGTGTTCAGTCGCACAGCTGGCCACCACCTTCTTATTCACCTGCTGATTGACTACACGATGTGTAAGGGACCACTACAAGGCATGTAGTTGGTTCCTACACCCTTCATCACCAACACGGCCACACACCCTGTGTACTCATTCCACATGGACAAAAGTACACGGCGTGTGGAAAAAGTACATGGCGTGTACTTTCCAAATTTGGGATTTTTTCCACATTTTCCTTATTTTCTTAAAAACACTTTAAGGAAAAGAGAAAAGAAGAAGCCCGTACCTCAGAACTAAGAACCGGGTTCTTACATACATTATATACCTTTATAATAATTTTTCCATTTGAATTCTATCAAGACGATACAGAAAACTAAGGATATTTATGTCTCATCATATTCTTAGGTTCCCACATAGCTTCCACAGTTTTATGATTTATTCAAAATAAATCCAAATTAGTGGTATTATTTCATTGAAATTTATCTCTTCAATCCAAAATCTCCACTATTTTTTCTTTATATGACTGATCTTTCTCCATTGGTATGACCTATGAGTTCAGCACATGTGAAGGATCAGGTATGTACTTTCTTAATAGAGATACATGGAACACATTGTGAACTTTATAGATATTCAGTGGAAGTATGAATAGATAATATACCATCTCAATTTTATCAAGAGTTTCAAAGGGACTGATATATCTAGGATTCAGATTTTTCTTCTTTCCAAATCTCATAACCTTTTTCCAAGGAGATATTTTTAGGAATAACATATCAGCGACACCAAACTCTACATCTCTCTAATGATTGTCATCATAACTTTTTCATTTACCCATAACTGCCCTTATATGTTATTGAATGGATATAACATTATCTTCTATTTCCTCATCTAGATTGGGTCTCAATGGATTTCTTTCTCTAACTTCAACCCAACACGTTGGAGTTTTGTACTTCCTTGCATGGGTAAGTTTATAGGGATCCATTTGAATTCTCAATTGAAATCTATTATTATAAGTAAATTATACCAAAGGAAATTTTTAATCCCAAACACCTTTTAAATCCACAGAGAAAGCTCTTAACATGTCTTATAGAGTTTTAATGGTCCTCTCAGACTGACCATCTATCTGAGGATAATAACAAGTACTGAAACTCAACTCTATATTAAGATCCTTCTGAAGGATTCTCTAAAACTTCGAGGTAAACCTCAAATCCTAATCATATGCACTTTAGAATAGTACTCCATGAAATATCACTACTTAATTAATGTATATCCAAGTGAGTTTATCAAGAGATAAATCTTCTCTAATAGTGATAAAATGTAATGATTTCATAAGGTGATCAACTATAACCCAAATATCATTGTTACCTTTATATGTTTTGGTAAGTTCAATGATAAAATCAATTATAATGTTTTCCCATTTTCATTCTTGTATAGGAAATAGTTATAACATACCCTTAGACTTCTATCACTTGGCCTTAACTTACTAACACACCATGCATTAGGATACAAACTCTACAATATCCCTTTTCATGTTAATCCACCCGAAATACTCTTTCAGAATTTTATACATCTTCATACTACCAGGATGAATATATAATGACGAATTATGAGCTTCATCCAATAGCTTATTCTTCAAGTATGCTATTTTTGGAACACATGATCGGGTTCTGAAACTTATCATTATATTATAATCATGGTTAAACACAAGAACATTCCTCACATTCTTTTATAATTATAAAACTTACTTTTATGCCTTATTAATCCTATCATGGATAGATGGTTGAACATTAATCTAATAAAAATAATATTTTTCCACTTTCCTCAAGATTTTAAGATCCAAATTCTAAAAATATATAAATATTAGATCTCTTTCAATCCTCATTATAGACAAACTAGAATAGTCTTTCTGGCTCAGAGCATTATCCACCTTGTTCACCTTCCTAAGGTGGTAATGTATTTAGAATTCATAATCTTTAATCTACTCCAACCATATTCTCTTTCATATATTCATTATTTTTGTGTAAATATTTAATTAAAAATTTTATGATCAGTATAAATATTACACCTTTCACCATACAGATAATGTCTCAATATCTTTAATGAAAAAATTACCATTTCCAACTCAAAAACATGGATCAGGTAATTTTGATCATGAATTTTCAATTGGTGAGAGGAAAAGATATCATCATATCATTAAACATAAGGACACATCCAAATCCATTATCTAATCCATTACTATATATCACAAACCCTTCTCCACTTCAAATTAGTGTAAGCATAAATGCACTGACCAACCTTCTCTTTCGTTCTTTGAAACTCTCATAACATTCATCTATCCAGAAGAACTTAACCCCCTTCTGAGTTAAATTAGTGATTGGATTATATAGTCATGAGAAATATCTCAAAAAATATCATTAGTATCCATCCAACCTAAGAAAACTATGGATCACAGTTAATATGGTTGGTCTAGTCCAATGATTAATAACTTCTATCTTTTAAAGGTCCACCAATATACCCTCCCATGAAATTATATAACCCATGAATGATAATTTTTTTATAAAAAATTAACACTTGTAAAATTTACCATATATATTCTCCTTACTTAGATATATTAGTATAATCCTTAAAGGTTCTTCATGGTCTACCTTTCTTTTAAAATATATAAGAATATAATCTATAAATACTACCAAAAATTGATCAAGGTAATCTCTAAATAATTTATTCATTAAATCCAAGAATATATTAGGAGCATTGGTAAGTCAAAATGAAATTATTATAAGTTCATAATGATCATACCTCATACAGAAGTCTATCTTAGGTATATCCTTCTTCTTGACCCTTAGATAATGATATCTAGATCTGGGATCAATCTTAGAAAAATATTAAGATCCTTGTAATTTATCAAACAAATCGTCGATGTGATAGGATAATTTTTATTAATAGTGATTTTTTTAAGACCTTGATAATCAATAAAAATACACATTGACCCATATTTATTCTAAAAATAGAATAGGTGAACCCCATGGCGAATCACTAGTTAGAATGAATCCCTTGTCTAGATTCTCTTGGTGTTTCTTCTTCAATTCTTGTAACTCAATCGGGTCTATTCTATATAGAGTATTTGAAATAAGTGTAGCACCATGTATGAGTTATACTGAAAACTCAACTTCAAGGTTTGGGGGGATACTAGGAAAATATTTTGGAAATACATCAAAAAAAATCCCATAAAATAGGCATATCATCAATGTTGATTTTCTCCACAACCATATCAGAGAAATATCTCTCATTTAAAACCCATATGATGTAAGTAATTTAATTTGGGAGTTCAAGTTCATCCACACACTGATATACTATTTTAGGTTGATTCGGAATATTGAATGTAAATTCCCTTCCTGAGAAATTGGTATGGTATCTATATTGAGAGGCCCAATCCATGCCCAAAATTATATAAAATTCTACTAGAGAAAAGAATAATAATATTTTTAAGAAGAACATTCCTACAAACTTATATCAGAAAGGGGTTATAGACTTGAGATTTAATCATCCTACCATTAAGAGTTTTCACTAGAAACTTAACATCTAATCATTTATATGGTGTTGTGATATCCTTATAAAATTATTCATATATAAAATAGTGGTTATAACTTGAATCAAATAAAATATTTTCACTTCTATAATGGATTATAAGTATACCATTCACTATATCACTTGGAACTTCCACTTTGGTTGTAGTAGTTCCATATGATTGGGCTTCTCCACTTAGATTATTTTGTGATAATTTCCCATAACAATTGGGGTACTGAACTAAATAATGACTCATATATTTATATTTAAAGTAATGGATGATATTGTTTTATTTATTTTCCTTACATTCATTAGCTAGATGACCCTTATCTCAACAATTGTAACAAACTATCATGCTCTTCAAGCATTTTCCCATATGTTTCTTTCCTTAATTTTTACATGATGGAAATTACTTCATTCCTTTCTTCTTATTTTTTTTAAAGGTTGGGGCTGAAGCCTCAATTTATTATTAAAGCAAATACCTCTTTAGACTGGGTAGAGGGAGACCCATTACATAGCCCGAGGGCCCAAGACCAAGTGTCCTGAATACAAGGCTTGAAAGCCCATTTTTTTGGCCCAAAGGACCCCTCGGTGAATTGTACTACTACAGTACCCATGCTGCTACAGTATCGTCGCTGTTACAGTACCTACACAGTCCCTCCGCCACTGGAGTGTTACCGCTGCTACAGTTTCTGCCACTGCTACAGTACCCTGCTACAGTACATGCACAGTCCTTTCTTCTTATTTATTTGCTCCATTTTTCTTAGTTCTCAAACAACCTCTTCTTCTCTTGATTTCCTTTATAGTAATATGATCTAGAAAATTCATTCTCTGTCTTAATGGAACATGATACTATATCATCATATGATGAAATTTTTTGAAAAACTAGTTCCCTTTAGAGACTTGTTTTAAGATCATCAAAGAAATGGTCAATCTTTCTTTTAGGATCATTTATATAGTCTAAAGAATGCATGTATAATCTTGTAATGTTAGCTTCATACTCTTACACACTTTATTCTTCCTTCTGCTTTAAATTGAGGAACTTCCTCTCTATTTCATCTCATTGTTCTAGAGGTAAGTATTTCTCAAATGATATCACTTTTAAAAATTCTTCATTCCATGCTTTCTATTTCTTCAACCTATTTTGTGTTTTGGATCAATGACCATAATTTATTGGAATATCCTTTCAAACATTACACTTCCAGAATAACTTTTTCACTTTCATTACATCCTAAATTTTAGAATATCTTTTTGAGAGAATTAATCCATTATTCAGCTAAAAATGGATTTTTAGTTCCATTAAAATATTTAAGCTTCTATCACATGAAGCGATACATTATAAGTGAATCAAATTATAGAACAAAAGTTTTCTCCATATAAGAAAGGTTATTCATCATAACCTAAGTCATTTTCCTTAATATGGTTGTGATCTTCTCAATTCCAACACCATCTATATTGTCTTACTTAGTAGGGAAATCCCTATATTGACTACAAGTGTTGATTCCCTTTCTTCCTTTAGGATCCATCACTAAATAATGACACATGCTAAGTTAACTCATAATCATCATGAATATTGATTCATAAAATAAAAAACACATTAATAGTAAATGTAATCAAATACTATATGGGATTATCATAATTCAAAGGTAATCTATGTTTAATTAAAATATAGTTCTCAAGGTTTCTACGGAATTTTTTAAGATACCAACTATAACAATCCTAAATCCAATAACCCATAGTTGTTATTTTATTTATTACATTATTATAAGATACAAGGGATCTCACCATGCAGGATCGATTATTTTAGTATCCTTGAAGAACCATATACATATATTATTTTCATATTACATTGGAAATATAAAATATATAGAATAAGAAACATTCTTGAATCCTTAATATTATTCATAATATCCTTATTCAAATCCTCGGGGAAAGGAAAAAAATTAAGGGTGAGATAAAATGCATAGTAAGGGTTAAATACAGCAAAATATATCATGAGTAAATAATTCATAATCAATATGGAAAAGTAAATAACTAAAAACACATTCCATTTAATCAATAACTTGATAATGAAATGTATCCACGAATAATAACAATGTAGTAATCTCATGGACAATTATAATTGAATTCTCAATGAAGGGAATTCTTAATATTGAACATCATCATCTTAGACATCATGATATATTTACCATCAAGGCCTTGTTCCAATATAGTTTAATTTATGGGTAGGTATACACTAAAAACACTTTTAGTATATTTTCTAATTGGTTTTTATCTTGAGATATATTAATACATCGATGGGATTTATATAGTTAGACCCACTCAACACTAAATGTCCAATGTATTCATTATAAATTTAATGATAAAATTAATTGATAAATAATATGTCTTATTAAAAAATACCCATATTGAGTAAATAATATAGAATATTAATATTTACCCAATCAATCAAATAACTTTCATAGTAAAAAACTGCATGTGGAAATGGTATATAGTTTTGTTCATAATCATATCCATGATACAAATAATATAGATATTTTAGAGAAATTTAATTTCCAATAAAAAATGATCACAAGAAATTGAATGTTTCAAGATAACGTTAATGACCCTAAAATTGGTAAGAGATAAAAGATAACCATAAATTCATCAGAAAATTATATTTTTTAATAAAATCAAGTCTTTTGTAGAATAAAAAGAATTGGAAGAGAAAAATTTAAATTAAATTTTTATTAAAGAATTTTCTTTATAAAACCATTGAAAACTTTTAAAATAATATAAATTGAAAAAATGGTTATAGTGGAAGGCAAATCCAATAATACCATATAGGTTAAAAAATCTTTTTGAATATTTTGTAAGGAAAGTCAAAAATGATCCCTTTTGGAAAACTTTTTAAAAATACTTTAAAACATTTTAATAAATAAAAAATAAGATAACTATTATTAATAAATAATTTTAGTAAATAAAAATTAATTTTTTAAAACAATTTTAAAAAATATGGATATGGAAGAAACATATACCTGATCAAAAGAAGAAATGAGATCAGCTTTTATTTTAAACATTTATTTGATTGATTTAAGTTCCAAAGAGAGTAAAAATTGGAATAAAGCATGGTATCTACTTAAATATCGAAATTATATTATAAAATATAGAGTTTATGAAGGATATATTATAATATTTCTTCAATGAAAATAAAAGAAATCCCAAAAATTGAGATTATAAAATAAATTCTTACCTCTTTGGTAACTATTAAATTGTAACCCCTTGAAATAAAAAATTTGAATTAGAACTTTAATCATCATTAATAAATATATATTAAGGTTAAATACATAAAATTGATAGTATATACACCATATAAAAGTAAATATATTTGTAATACCAAATATGTCTCAATAGAGTGTAAATTGAGACGAAATCCATTATCTCAAATTCAACTTTCCTCATAAGTTCTTTTAACCTCCTGTATAATAGATTTATATTTATTATACTTACATAAAAACAATATAAATATATATAATATCATATATGATTCATTTATAATGTTTTATCACCCATTTGTTGACAATATTTTATTACTATCATAGTTTCGGGTGTCAACTGTTTGTTTTTATGAGAACTTTGGTTTAATAGTTCTGGTGATTTTACTTTAATTGTGGTCATATAATATCCAAAATTTTAATCATGATATAAATTTTATTATATTAATTATATATATATATATATTCATCCATAAAAGGTAGACATAGAAAAATGAATTTCACCATTCATGGAAACAGTTGGCCATACATACGCATAAATGATATTTTCACTTTTTGATGTATGGAATGAAAGAAATGTAAATAATAATACATATTTAAAGAATAATTATTATATCATGTATATCATATATATTCATTAAATATATTATTATTATCATTTATATAAAGTAGAAATGAAAAAATAATCACATCGTTTCATGGAGGTGGTAGTCCACACATATACACGAGCCACATTATCATTTTTTAATGGATTAGAAGGTAAGAAGGTAAATGATATATTATATTTTAAGAAACATAATTATGTCATAAATATAATATATACTAATTGGTTCCATTTTTATAACCATCCAAGTAAAATGGTGGTGAAAATGAATTGCACTGCTACATGGAGATGGTAAGTCGTACATACGCACGATCGATATTTTCACATTCTATAAGATTAAAAAGTAGTAGAAAATGGTTTTAATATAATAATAATAATAATATATTAGTATATTAATGATACTTAATTTATTATTTTGGTATGGGTATAACAAATTTAGATACATTAGAATAAGAAATAAATTTTAAAGAGTTGGTAAAGACGAATACCTCTTCTTTGATAGTCTTCTTTTAGATCCCTTATCAAGGACCCTTTGAATGGTCTTTTAAGATAAAAATCACATATAATTAGTGTATATATAAGTTTATAAGATAATTTTATAGGGTTTTTTATCTATATATCTCAAAGTGGTGTAAATAAAAGAGGTAATGGGTGTCCTTTTATAAGTGAGAGGAGGGAAAATATTGTAATTTTACAAAATATTAAAATATAATAAAGTCACAATCATGGCCAAGTGGTTCAAAAATAACATGGATTTGAATATAATGATGATATAGTCCTAATATAATCATTTAATCAAATTTATAGACATTTAAGTATCATTTTATTCTTTATCTTTTTTATTATCCCATTTATTAATCATTTTTAACATTAACCATGGTAACAACTTTTTAAATATTAAAGGGTTATAATTTTACTTATAAGGTAAAAATTATGGCATCCATCCTTTTTATTACATTACTTTTCATTACATTTTACAAACAGATGATCTTTAAAGTTTAGTGTCTTGGAAATTAGGTAAATAATATATGAAAACATAAAACACTCTTTTAAATCCCCATGAAAAATCTTATTTGAAAGTTCATCCTAAGTATGATTATTGCATCTCATAACCTGGAGACATACATCAAAGGAAAGGGTGAGTAGAAGTCCCAGTAATGAAAACAAGTGAAACAATTTACATGTGAAGTTGAGCAGTATCAATAAGAACATGGAGATAAAGAGGCATATCATAATAATAATAACTTGAAAAATAACTTGAAAATGTGGCTAAAACATATAATTTAGATATTCATGAACATATCACCAAGGACCAACCCCAAGGTGTCATAAAAATTTCCAAGGTTATTCACCAAGGTATCGTAAAACTTGTCATCTCTATAGATTAAATTATTTACCCAATGCATTGGAGCGCTATCAGGACACACCCTTAATATGTATTTATTTTCATGTGATCCACAAAGATAATAATCAAACATTTCATAAATAACCAATAGAAAATAAAAGAAATGGGTTTCATTTCAAAATCGTGATGTTTTAAAAGTGATTAAAAACTTGATTATTATGTCATTTATAACCCATGGAAAAGGAATGAGGGTTTTATGTATGTCAAATCCAGAAAAAAAATATACCATTTTTATGTATTAATTAATACCCCTAGAACTAAAATAGTTTTGGGTATTCACATAATGAAAATAAGAGAATTTCTTGAGAAAAAAAATAAAAATTATTTTAGACGAAATTTCTACAGCATAACAGATATATAACATGGTTTAAGAAAACAGTAAAAAGAGAGAGTAAATGAGTCACCCAATCATAAATAACTCATAATACAGTATGTATATAGAATAAAAAATAAATAATATCATGGTATAGATATTTTAATGACATACCACATGAAAAATAAACTTGAAAGAAAAATAGAAGATGTGATTTCTTTTATGAAAAATTTGGCAGCCTAACAGCATCGCTTAAAATTCATAAAAAATAAGTTGATGAGAGTGGAAAGATTCTATAATCATTTAAACATAAATTGAAAAAAAAATACATATAATAACATACCCCAACATAATAATATGGAAACTAGAAGACATAACATAAAGGAAGTCATGACTTAAAAGAGGAGGGTGAAAGGTTCCCTTACCTTGAAGAGTAACTTCAAAATCTCAAACATTGGGACCTTGGGGGGGGCTTGAGGGCACCTTGGAATGACTCTTTGGGAAGTAAAAAAGACCAGAGCTTCATTGAATAGGGTTTTGGAATGAAAATAATGAAGGAATGGTTCGGTATTTTATAGAAAAAGTGAGGGAATATTTTATTAATTTCCAAGGAACACCTCATCGGTGGTATTTAAAAACCCAAGGGCTTTCCCATGGTATTTTCCCATAGTATTGAACACTTGGGAAACCTCATAACATATATTACTATTCAGAAGTAGACCAGAATTATTACATCATGATTACATCATTAATGATGTCATTAAACACACCAAAACTCAAAACTGTATTTTTACTCTTCACTTAAAAACAAAACATTTTATAAAAATTTAATAAATTCACCCTAACCTAATATTGATGTTATGAATTCAAAAATTTACTCCATTTTATGAAAATAATTTTCTAAATATTTTTAATTTAATTTATAAATAAAATCATTATTTATTCAAAAAAATAACTCTAAAACTATAAATCATTTTGTAACACCATGAGAAAGTAATAAAGGTCCCATAAAATTATTCTATAACCATAATATAATAAAGTAACAATTTATTATTACATTTTATGAAAATAAATTTTCATTTTAAATTATTAAATTAATTATAAAATTTTAAAAAAAATATTTAAGACATACAAAAATACCAAAACATATACTATAATTGTTTTTTCACTTTTAAGATGTATAAATTGTATTTATACATTCATCGGTAAAGTTTCTATTTTTTGGCTGATTTACTATTCATTACTATTCATAAGGGTATGTTACTATTCAGCAAAAAATTATTTTGATCTTATTTAACCACATTTTTCACCCTGATTACAACCATGTATGATGGATTTTTAAAAATAATTTCACAAAAAAAAGTTATTTAATAATAAAATGTTTTTATACTATTCATAAAATATTATTCATCAAAAAAACACTATTCATAAAACACTATTCATCAAATTGAAACTTCTTAGAAAATTTCCCAAAATTCATCATAGGATAATTTTGACATTTGAAATTCAAAAATGATGTTTATTTTACCATAATAACTCTCTAAGTCTAAGAAATTTATTCTTTTAAATATAAAAATACTTATTTATTAAAAATAATAGTAGATAGAAAAGGAATACTGAAATTGTATAATGATATTTCTGACACTTAAAAAAAAATTATTTTATAATTTACATTTAAAAATGGATTTTTAATCATACTATTTAATTAAAATAATCATTATTCCATATACCTTAATTTATTATAATAATTATATCATTTTTTGAAAACTAAAATTTGGGTCTGAAGTAATTTGATGTGCTTCTGTCACGAACCAGCCCGGGTCGACCCTGAACCAGTCACCTGAGCCGACCCACGGCATGGCCCGAGGGGAACTCCCAATCCCCATAGGCTGGAAACCAGTGTCAGGCATCAAAATTTAACCATTGGGAATGATTTGGACCATGATCAAAAGATAAACAGATAAATAAATGTTGGCAGTGAAAATAAAAACTAGCAGCGAAAAGAAAACAAAACTGCGCATACCTCCATGTGACCTCCAGGTCACCTCCGACACTAACAACCAACCTCAAAGGGTAGAAAAAATATGAACCTAAACCAAGGAACTGAACCTGCATATGAAAAGATAGGATTGGCATGAGCATTAAAATTCTCAGTAGGGATTCAAAAAGTGAACCACAGAATCCATGCATTTTCCAATTCCAAAACATCCCAATAATAATAATTTGAAATAGAATTATAAAAAATAAGGATTTCATATATACACTGCATTTTGAAAACTAACAATCACAATTCCATTGCCCTTATAATTCAAAATAAGTAAAATAAATAAAGAGGGGCTCACACAAACTTTTCCAAAACAGCTACTTGAAATCCTTTTTAAAACCAACCACACATACAAAGTTTTTTTCCAAGGAAAAACCAAAACCAAGTTCGAGGGTATGATTCCATACACACCATAAGGAAAATGTTACTAACATTGCTTGTATCAAAGGATCACAGAAAACCTAGGAACTCGGAGGAAGACCAGAACGTACTATACATGTGACTCATCCAAACGGCATGCCTACTCTTGATGACGTCATAATGCCCAAACGCTCAATCTTTCCCTTCCTGGCCTAACTGAGGGGCCCAATCCCCTAGCAGAGCAAAGTCTGTACTAAGGGCCACTAGCTAGTGTCTATTCTAAACTAGTATAGTAATCGTTCTCAATAAACCCCCTTGTTATGCTAAGTTTTTGTGCTATGTTCACAAAGAGGCAAGCCACACATTCAAACAACAAGCCATATATATATCACCAAGAACATTACACAATCTGGCACCACCCCAACCACCTCAAGATTAGTCTCATTCCATAAAATAAATATTCTCAAAAGGAGTCTCATACCGAGGACCCTCTTGTCACATGATCAATTGACGAAGAAAGAGACATAAATAAAGAGGTTTTTTTTTCAACAAACCATTTCAAAGATGCCAAACTGGCCTTTAGATTTATTTCATTAAATCATTTACCAAAACATTTAGAAATGTTTCAAAAACAGTAATAAATTTCATTTCTTACAACATGGTCAGACAGACTAAAACATGCCAATATCCTTTCACAAAAACATGCATTTACCAAAACCTTCCAAAACAATAAACATTTACGAACCATTTTCAAAAAATGTTAAACACCAAAACATGTCTCAAACCAAATGGTCAAACCTTAAATAACCCTTTAAAAATCATGTTTTCCAAAAAACTTAAAGTAACACAAAAAATTTACTAGCCACTCCATAAACAAATCAAATAGTTCATTAAAAATTATATTAACAAATTAGACAAATTACACAAACTAGAAAATAATATGACAAAATACTTTTAAAAACCCCCCACCAACTTGAAAACACTATAGCAGGTTGCCCAATTATTTCTCAAAGATGCGAATCTAGTAAAAGAATAAATTAACAACATGCAAGCATTAAATGGACTTATTTTAGGGAAAATGCAGATTTGCCTACCTCAAGGAAGTCAATCCAAAAATTTCTAACTCAAGAAACATCCCACTTGCATGCACGCACACACACACTTCCATATATATATATATACACCTTTAAATTGATGCACGTTTTCCCCGCTCCAAGAGGGAACACACACTTAGAAGATATATATATATATATATATATATATATATATATATATATCCACACCTGGTAAAATGCATGTGTGCACTTGGAAATGATCTCGACTCCCAGTAAAAATTCCCGACACCTAAAATTAGTGCGGAGAAGACCATCGCACATCTAACAAAACACCAGGGACTCACATAAACCATAAGACCCTAAATTGGATGACACAAAACAAAACAGCAGGTGCATTAAACTTACTCAAAACATATAAAAAACCATTTTCAAAGCAACACCACTTATCCATATTCAATTTCATAGATAAAAACACATGCATGAATGGAAGGTCATGTTAAAACCTATTTTTGGAAAGTTAAACCAACGATAACTCATTACTATAAACTAACTACACTTGTAATATTAGTGTGAATCAAGTTTTAATAATTAAGTACTAAAACACAAGAATCACATGGAATGAAATTATAAGAAATTGCTTGGAAGGACCTACCTCAACACGCATGAATGCAATGTAACCTCAACGGAGTGAAGAGTATCGCTATGCGGTCCAACCGCACAACATATACAACAAAAGAGATGTGCAAATAGGACCCCAGGAATTTGAGTTCTGCTAATTTAAAGAAACACCAAAAGAGATGAAATATATCAGAGGAGAAACCGCGCTGAGAGGGGTGGTGCAGGGGGTTAGGGCCATCAGAAACAAAGCACACATGAGGTTTGGGTCGTCAGAAAAGGTTGTGGTAGGGGGTGTAAAGTTTTTGAATTTATTGTTTACCTGAGGTAATATAAATGTCATTATCAATGTAAAATGGCACAAAATTTTCCTATATTACAAGTTATGATGAATATAGTAAAATTAATTTTATAAAATGAAATAAATTAAAGTTTTTTATTGATTTTGAGACATCATCCCATAATTTTAACCTTGTTTTACCTATTTTACCCTTTGGTGACAAATCATTACCATGGTTACTAATCATAATGACCAGAATTAAAAAAAAAACTTATTTACCAAATTTGAAATTCCTAATTCCAAATATGGAATCCATTTCTCAATATTCAATTTATATAAGTGGAATAAATTTATTTCAATATAAATGCATAAAATGAAATGAAAAACATATTTTAGAATAATTAATTTTAATCCCAAAAATGAACTCTTTCAAAATCAAATATAATGTTTATTTCTATGTAATTAATTATAATATTTATAATTAAATTTTTATTATTTTAATTTAATATCAAATTAAAAACATAATGGTACTTCTATATTACTTAATTTAATGAAAATAAATGACAGTTTTATAAGAAAATAGTATTTTATTCTATTTACTAAAAAATCAATCTTTTCATAAAAATATCATAAATTCACAAAAAAAAATATTATGAAATTATTATTTCAAAAAATATTTCCTTTTTATTTAATGTATTTTCTAAAAGAGTTATAAATTAATTATAATATCTGTGAAAAAAATGTAATATAACCCATTTTGTGGAAACTTTATTTTTAATGTATAAGATGAATTTTTTATCATTCATTAACTAATATCCATAAATAAATGAATATTAATTCATTAAATTGAATATATAATCTAATTATTTCATTATAATAATTTATTAATAATAATAAATTTACTCTACCAAGATAAAAATACATTGCGCACATAAAACTGTTTTATGAAAAATAGCTTGTTTACATTCATAAGATTTTATTTTCATTTCCAACCAATTGATAAATAACAAATTATTAATTATTAATTTATTAATGAAAAACTTTTTACACACATTTAATAATATGTATATTCCAATTTATACCCATCAAACCAAAGGCTAATTCATAATGGTCATATTTAAATAATAATATATAGAGGTTCATTTAAGCCCAATGTTGCATATACCACACACTAATAAACATAATATTTAAATATAATAAATTCTAAAATCATATATTGTTACATTATAACGCCTTAAATAAATTTAATCGTCGAAATTTTATCTCATGTCTAACAAAAAGGGTTTAAAACATATTCATAATCAATTCCAAGGAGTAGAATAAAATATATGATCATAAAAATAAATTGATTTTAATATTTAAAAATTCCTTTTCCAAAAATCCAAATCATTAAAATGGATAATAAAATATACTTTTGAAAATAGGATAAGGGAAATGTTATGGTCACTGGGAATAACACATAATCGTGTTCCTATATAAGGAGAACATTAGTGGGAAGTGAATATATAAACACGGAAGAGAAAAATAAAATCCAAGGAATAATAGAGAGTGATAGAGAACATGATCATGATAAATTTAATAATCGAAAATTATAAATTAGTAAAGGATAAGGAATACCATAAATTCATCAAAAATAAATGTAAAAGGATAAAATTTTTATTTCAAAATCATTTTCCTAGAGTTAAGATATTCTTTTACTATCAAGATAGAGAGAACAACAAAATATAATTATGTTGTTTACTTCCATTCCATAAGAAAATTTTCATCATTTGGTTGTTATTCAATAAATTTACACTTATATATCATCTCTTACTCGAATAAATAAATATTCAAAATGAAATTTTCATGCCTAAAGTTCTAAAATTAACTTTCAAGGGATCATAAGATTCACAAAAGGATGACAAGTTATTTCTCTTATTTCTATCCTTTAACCAAAACCAAATATTATTAGCACAGGATAAGATAATATCCTATAAGAATAAACCTTTATTTGAAGAATTGATAAATTAATCTCTAAAGCCTCAATAATAACACCCAATGTTAAACTTTAAACATTACATAAATAACTAACCATAAAAATCTTCAAAATATGTATGACCAAGTTCAAAGCCTAAAAAATATAAATATTTGATTACATATTTTTTAAGATAAACTTAACATTAATATCTAAATAACATTAATCACTCTTAAAACCAAAAACCAAAAATGTATGTTCCCCAATAATATAATATCCAAAATATGCCAATATTTTCTATAAATATCTCAAATCACAAAAAATACACAATAAAATCATATATAATTTACTCTTTATTTCATAAATAAACTCCCATCATAGCCAAAAAAATATTTGCATTTACCTTCATCATATAATGTTACCAAAATTTAATAACCCTTTATCCCAATTAACAATAATTACCTCAACATCAAGGATCATATTAACCCTAAAAGTCATCAATACATTTTAGTTTTATGTTCAAAAAATAAAAAAGCATTCTCGCTCAAATAACTTTTTTAGTCAAACACATACAAAACTCAAGGGTTCAATTACCATTATTTTCTCCCAAAATACCTATAATAATCTTAAACTACCATCATATAAATCCTAAAAATAGTATATATGCCTTTAAAATTACGGTAAAACTTAAAATTATTGAAAAATAATGTTATCTAAAACTCTTAAAATATCCTAATCATAATCATCATAACCTATAAAGTGATCTAAACATTTTCACTAATAACAACTATAAACCATATGCCTTATTCAATCCATAAATATATAATTTATAACAAAAATTATACTTTCTTATAGTTTTATGATCTTTTATATTTATATTTTTAGAGTATTAGGTAAAACATTATATAAAAAGGTGTAAAATTTTATAAAGTATCCATTTTTTCCAAAAAAAAAGAGTTCTTTATAAAGATATATTTGCGTTGATCAAGGTAACTCTCATATCAGGAACTCTTTATTTATTAACATTTATACTCATCCTTAAGCACTATGAAAATTAATTTGAAAATTTTTTATAAGTAAAACAAATCTCATTAAGTCAGATAAAAGAAAAGAATCTCGTTACTCCATTTATATACCTGAAAAAATTCATAATAAAGTTTACCTTTTCACAATAAATATTTTATCTTAAAAATTAATTTACTTTTCCATGAACACAACTTAATTTCTTAATAGATTTTATAAAACATTTAATATGAAATCATAAATGAAAAATCATAATCAAAATTTTTTCTCGTAAAACATGAAAACTCATGAGTACCTCTCTATTAAAAACAATCCTTTAACCTTTTTTCTAAAAAGGTTATAAACTTTCCTTAAAAACAAAATCTCATTTTCTTACCTTTTAAAATCAAAATATTTCCTTTATAAACATTTATAATCATGTCATGTAGGTGCCTTGGAACATTATCCTTACATTAACCCTTATAATAACCCTTGAAATAGTTTAAACTAATCAGATAATTCTTGTATCTCTTAAGAGTAACCTATATCCAGTAAACTTCATCACTTTACCCAATGCATTGGAGATCTATACCTAGATCATCCTTTATTAGAGAAATATCAGGCTCACCCATCATTCATATAAAATTTAAAATAACCATAGAATGAATAAAACACATATATCTTCCACTTTAATCATAAAACCCATTTTAATTGGCATTCCATTTCATAAAAATTAATACTTTCAATTATCTCATAAAGATAATTAAAAGTTTCTATTTCCTTAGAAAACCTTTTTAAAACTAAAAAATTTAAAAATATTGAAATAAATAATTTATTTGAAAATAACCATGGAAAAATATATAGGAATCATTATAAATAATAATTTCTATGATAGTGGGAAAATGTGGTCAATCCTTATATGTTACAAAACATTACTTTTCAATTTCATAAAAAAGATAAAAATGATATGTATGGTAAATATTTAAAATATTCTTTTTTAAAACTATAAAAATAAATTAAAAAGTAGTTGAAAATAGATTTTAACAATACTTTTTCTATAAATAAGAACATTTATGAAACATTTTGAAGAACATTGATATGGATTTGAAAGATTTTAAAGGAATACTTTAAAATAAGGTTTTAAAGAAAAATCATTTTACCTTATCTTCTGACTTGTCACATACATTAGTTAAATACTATAATAAACTTGTATTAATTATTCACTCCATTAAGAAACTTTTTTAGGTTTATTAATTTATTATAATCTCTTTGATTTTTTTATTACCAAGTATTATATAGCAACTAAATCGAGTAAGTTCATGTTGTATGTTTTAAGGATGTACAGTTCATAACCCCAAAACAACTTCAGTATATTGAACATAGTTAAAGGGTTCATTATTCCATGATATACATAATATTGATAATAGAATAATTTTCATATTTATACATTAAATTCAATTTTAAAATTATACATGAAAAATGAATCACATTTCTTCATAGAGGTGGTATTCCACACGTACACATGAGCGGTGATATTATTTTTTAACGAGTGGACGGATAATAAGGTAAGTAATATCTTATCTTTACATAATGATAATTATTTGATGAATATCATATATATATATATATATATATATTGAATCTATAATAATAACCATTATTTTGAGGTGGTTATGAAATATGAAACACAGCTCTTTGTGGAGGTGGTAGTCCACATGTACGCATGAATGAAGTTTTTGTTCCCTATAGGATGGAAAAGGATATGAATAAGGGATATAATATAAAATTGATAAATTATAATTAGATTGTTGATTCTGATTTTATTATGTCATTATGTTTTATGAATATTTTAAGTAGTTAGTATAATAAATAAACATGAAACACTCAGAATAGAATTATACCTCTTTTGTGGAAAACCCCCCTTAGATTACACTTTAATCCTTCATAGGTTAGAATTTTGGTGAGAATATTTAGAGAACAAACCTAATACATCCATCCATCATACTTCTGAGTAGTTATGACACATTCCTGAGTCATTTTCTTGACCACCTCAGGATAAAAGCAAATATCAGTGTCTCAAAACATCATCATTGGGAACAATTTCACCATTAAATAAACAACTAGATCAATTATACCTTAACCACATCATAATAACAAAATAAATAAAATGAACCAACTAGACACTAAAAAATATAAGTATCATTGCATGCATTAGATAGAAGCATAACATGAATGAATAAACATCAACTCCTTAAAAAACTTTGAGGCTAAGTACAAGCTGATACAAAACATACCAACTGAAAAAGACTCAAAAAAATAGAATCTCCTCATAAGATAAACGACGTGATACCATATATCCTCCAAAATAACAACCATGTATTGTGGTAATAAAAAAGATCCATTGAAATTAAGTTCCCTCACTTTTACCTATGTCCTAAAAAATAGATTTTTTATTAACCTAAGGGAATATACAGGGTGTGAGAAAAAATCCCAGTAGGATACCACCATGAATAAATTTAAATCTTTTATAACCTTTAAAAACAATAAGTATCACTTGAAATATCATTTACCAAAAACAAGTTCATTTTTTAAAATTAGATCACTTGAAAACAATCCTTTATAAATCTATTTTTATTTTTCTCAAAAAACAAACCATATTTTAAAATCATGGTAATAATAAAGTTTTTTCTAAAATATTTATTGAAATTGTTCAAAATGAGAAATAAATTCATCCATAAAATCATGATCAACACACCCAAACAAGGCATAAACAACAGCATGAATAAATACATCATTACAAAGTCAAGTGATGGAAATGGGTATAAGCACAAGCATAGGATACATCAATTTTAACAAAAAGGGTTTTAATATAAAAATGTTGGCAGGAAATAATAATATAAATCATAATAATAAAGTGGGAAGATGCCAAATCATATCATAATAATTCATGGCACTAACATCATGTATAAGTCATAAAAATTCAATCCGGTTTAAGTAATTCACACTATAGGATCTAACCATAAGGTTCTAATGTGACTTAGTCTAAAATAAATATTGTCGGCTGACTAGACTTATATAATAAGTTTGGAATCTCTCATGGCCTTACCAAATCCTAACTCCCAAGAGAGGCAACAGTCACTCATACAGAATTTAGAATCTAGCTTGGTCTTCCTCCTCAAAGGATCATGGTACCTTGCATAACATTTTGAAGCTCTCTTGGTATTCCTAGAAAATGATCTCATATTTCCTTGGAAAATATTTGGAATCATTATCATTCTTCCTTCCAAATGATCTCATTGTCCCTTGGACAACATACCCTATATAGTACTCAATATAGAAAAATGTATAAATTAATAAGTCACCATAAACATGCCCAAGGTATCCTATTTGCTACTTAATTACAAAAACACAAACAATCATATGTTAGAACTTGAAAAATCCATTTCAAAGATGATTTAATAATCTAGATTTATCTTTTTTAAACACCTTTCCCCAAGGTAAAATATATCTATTTAAACTAAAATTCCTTCCTCAAGGAAAAACCCTTTTTCAAAACAAATATTAAAATACATTTAAATTCATAATAAATGCTCCTCACATGATCCATTTAAAATAAATTACAAACCATTTATACCCAAAACATGTCAATAATTCAAAACAATGTAATACCTATTTAAAACCCCTTTAAAAATTCCATTTTAAATTAATAATTTCCTTTAATCCATTTTTATAAAACATGTGGAGTACACAAAATCAAACTCCCTTTGGAAAATAACTTTAAGAGATAAAATTTCCAATATAAATCATGAATCACATCAAACATGGATAAAGAATAATTTATATATCAAATTGAAGGAAATTTAATAAACCAAAAACCAAAGGTATCTATGAATCAAAGTTTATCCATGGAAAAGACCTTAAATAAATACACCTACCTCAAAACTTAATCAAAACTTATCACCATCAATGAAAACCACTTAAATCAAAAAAAAAGGATCCGCACACACCTATTCTATAAAAAAACAAACCAAAACCCACATTGTTATCACTAGGTTTATCCAAAATGGAATATATGGTTTCTCCCTTCAATAGAAATAGAATAAAAGTGTATAATAGGGGAATATGAAGAGAACCCTTAAAAATCAAGCTTAACTTGAAAGAAGTCACCAAGGGAGGCAAGAGACCAACCATGGACCAAAGGAAGAAAGTCCCAAGCCAAGGGGAGAGGGTTGCATGCAATGGGGAGAAGAAATATAGTCAAGGGGAGTTAAATACATTAAGGTAAAAAGGGTCATTTCTCATATTTTTAATGACCTATATAGCTCGCATGGTTTGGCTACATGGTTAGGAAAATTGTGCAGGAGCTACTATCTCCCCCAAAATAAAGTCTTGTGTTTACTCTTGGAGTTCTCATGATTTGAAAAACCATGCTCGATCCATGAAAAATAACATTATACCCAAACCATAACCCACACATGGTTATCCTCGTGGTTAGAAAAACTATGTGCCAACCATACACCAAGGTATTTTTTCCAAAAACTCTGTTTTCCAACCTCAAGAACCTCTGAACTCCAAGAAAAAACATGGGTAAATAAAAATCCAACTTAATAAAACCATTGACCCAGTAGGTTTCACAAATCTCCCTTCCATGCCACTTTCAACCACTAAAAATTTCTAGTCAAGATAGAATAAAAATAAATTCATCACAGCCCATAACTCATGGAATGTGGTGATATGGCAATACACTAAAAGTAATAAACCTAGGAAGAAACTCCCAAACATCAATGATTACTTTATAACAAACTATCAAATCTAAAAAAACTGCCATATTTATCTAGGCAGAACCAAACCATACTCACTGATACAAAACACAAAAATGGGAATATGGACCGAGTATGGGTCTCCCCTCTATTTATAAATACCCTAAATTGTGTAAAAAACAAAACACCTAAAACAATGACCTCCACTATAGTAAATCATCTAAAAAAGGTTATAAGGAACACTTATGAACTAATTATCACTTTTCCAAAGTAAGACCAACATAAAGAAACTCAATTCCCACATGGTCAATCCATCATCAAACTTAAAATACACACAATGAAAAGGGATAACCAGTGATCATACCACCATGAGAAATGACATGGACTCCTAAATTGGTTCACCATAATCTATGTATAAACTAGGACCTTAACTTGGAACATCATCTCATAGTAAACCCCATAAATATATCATCATTGATACCTCAATGGATTACAGGAAACACCCATCCTAATTATCCAACAACCAACCCAAAGGTTACTCTCACCCACCTCAGTAAGAACTGACCTTAAAATTTCCATGGCATAAGAAAACACTAGAATCCCACAAGGGAGACAACTTAAATAATGATGCATGCACCCAATATCAAAACCTCAAAAGCGTCACAAAAGATAGAAGGTAATCAATCAAACCACAATAACTCAAAATCCAAATCAAACATAAAAATTTCAAAATAAAATTTCTATTTGAATTAATTTAATACAACTAATTTGAAAACCATTCTTCTAGGCCTCATCCCCTTTTATAAAAAATCTCCCCCTTCCTCATTAAGAAATTATTATAGATTCCATAGGTATTTTCAAAACACTATAAAACATTGAAAGATTACCTTTTTTTAAAACCACTTAAGAAAAAAAAACTCATTTTTTACTCTTTCAAAATGCTCTCCCAAAAACTCATTTCAAGCCCAAAACTATTCTTTTAAAGACCACTTCCCAAATCATTTTCATAAACTAATTTTAAATTGAATGAAACAATACTCAAACAAGAATAAAAAACATGAAACCTAAAATAAAACAATCATTCCAAAGGTCCAAGTATGATAGAGGTTCCATAAAAAACCAACAACAAAGGATAAAACATGAAAAAATCATTAAAATCACCTAAAACATCCTATAAAGGATAATAAAGTGTTGTACGAAACCTCATATGAATCAAGAGAGTCTCACATAGCAGCAACCCCAACTTCAGTAACCCAGTACAAGGGATCGCACCACATAGGATTGATCAGTTTAGCAGTCTTGAAAAACTATATATATACATGATTTCCATATTACATTGGAAATATAAAATACATAGCATAAGAAATATTTTCACATCCTTTATATTATTCATAATTTCCTTATTCATATCATGGGGAATGAAAAATAAGTAAAGGATGAGCATTGATGCTCAGTTAGTATTATGTGTAGTTGAACCTATCATGAGTAAATAATGTATAATCAATATGGTAAGGTAAATAACTAAAAACACAAGTTATTTAATAAATAAATTGAGTAAGAAATTAATCTATGAATAATATAAATCCAATAGTATCATGGATAATAATAACATAATTTTCAATGATGAAAATACTTAATATTGGGCATCATGATCTCAAACATCATGATATCTTTACCATCAAGGCCTTATTCAAATATAGTTTAGTTGATGGGTAGGTATACAATATAAACCCATTAAATAAGTTTAGTCAATTGGTTTGTCTCATGAGACCTGTCGATGATTCAAGGAGATATCTATAATCAGGTCCCACCCATATCTATATGACCAATGCATTCCTCATATATTGAATGATCAATTTAATTCATAAACAATATTCCTTACCAAAAAAATATATGTATTGAGTAAATAATGTAGAATAATAATATTTCTCCAGTCAATCAAAAAACTTTCATAGTAAAACACAATATGTAGAAATGGTATATGGTTTATAAAATAATCATATCGATAATACAAATAATATGGATATTTAAGAAAAATGTAATTTCTAATAAAAAATTATCACAATAAATTGAATGTTTCAAGAGAAAGGTAATGACCAACAAATTAATAAGAGATAAAATATGATCATCAATTCATCAAATTATTTGATTTCATAGTAAAATCAAGTCTTTTAGAGAATATAATAAAATTGAATTTAAATATTTAAAATAAATTTTAATTAAAGAATTTTATTTTTAAAACTATTGAAAACTTGTATAAAATTATAAATATCATAAAATGGTTAAATTTTTAGAAAAATCCATTAAAGCTTTATATGTTAAAAAACATTCATTTAGAATATTTTATAAAGAAAGTTGAAAATGAACCCTATTGGAAAACTTTAAAAATATTAATTTTAAACCCTTTAAAATGTAAATAATAAAATAAAATGTCTTTAATAAAACATTTGATTAGATAAAAAGAAATTTTGTAAAATAATTTTGAAAAATATGGATATGGAAGAAAAATATACTCAATCAAAAAGAGAAATTAGATCAGCTTATATTTTAAACATTTCATTGATTGATTAAAGTTCCAAAGAGAGTAATATATGGATGAAAACACGATAAATCCTTAAATATATATAGGATAAAAAAATATATGTATTTTATGAAGGATATATTATAATATTTCTTCAATGAAAATAAGAGAAATCCCAAAAAATGAGATTGTAAAATAAATTCTTTCCTATTTAGTAAATTTTAAATTATAACCCCTTGTAAAAATAAACTTGAATTGAAACGTTAAAAATAATGAATAAATATATATTCATGTTAAATAAATAAAAGGGTCATTATATACACCAAATAAAATTAAATATGTGAAAAATACCAAATATGTCTCAATGGAGTGAAAATTGAGATGAAATCTCTTACCTCAAGTTCGACTTGACATATAAGTGCATTTAAGCTCATATATAATAAATTTATATTTATTATACTTACATAAAAGAAACTTATAAATATATATTATCCATTTATAATATCTTATTATCTATTTTTTAGAAAAATTTTATTACTATCATCGTTTTGGATGTTGACTATTTTGTTTTTTCATGAGAATTTTGGTTTGGTAGCTTAGGTCCTTGTATATATATTATGATTCCATAATCTATAGAATTTTAATCATGATATAAATATAATTTATATATTCATTATATATATATAGTTAAACTCATTCATGAAAGTTAATGATAAAAAAATGAATTGCACCATTTATGGAGATGGTAGGTCATACGTACACATAAACACTATTTTCACTATTCGATGGATTGAATGAAAGAAATGTAAATATTAATTTAAATTTAAAGAACCATTATTATATCATATATATTCATTAAATATATCCTTATTACCATCCCTATAAATAAGAAATCAAAAATGAATTACATCACTTTGTGGAGATGGTAGTCCACACGTACGCACGAGCGACGTTATCATTTTCCAATAGATTGGAAGTAAGAAGGTAAATGATATATTATATTTAAAAAAACATAATTATTTAATACATATAATATATAATCATTAGTTCCATCATTGTAACCATCCAAGTAAAATAGAGATGAAAAACGATACACCACTGCGTGTAGATGGTAAGTCATACATAGGCATAAGAAATGTTTTCCCTTTCTATGGGATAGAAAATGGTTGTCCCATAATCATAATAATATTGAATTACATTAATAATACTATATATATTTTTTAAGTATTGTTACAGAGGATTTAAAGGAATTAGAAGAAGAAAGAAATTTGAAATAGTCAGTAAAGACGATTACCTCTTCTTTGGTAGACTTTCCTTAGATCCCTTATTAAGGATCGTTGTAATGGAATTTTCAGTATAAAATAACCACTAATTAATGTATATATAGGTTTAAAAGATAATTGGATAGATTTTGGTTGATATAGATATCTAAAATTGGTGGGAAGAAAATAGAGAAGGGGTGTCCTTTGATAAGTGAGGGTAGGACCACTCTTATAATTTTTCAAAATATTAAAATATAATAATGTCATATTCAGAGAAAAGTGGTTTCAAAAATGAATTTATTCAAATATAAGAATCATATGGTCTTAATATAGTCATATAATCAAATTTATATAGGTTTAGATATCATTTTAAACCTTATTTTTATTAACCCCTCAGTTCACCATTTTTAACCATAATCATGATAAAAACTATTTCAATGTTAATGGGTTATATTTTTTTCTTATAATGTAAAAATTTGAATATAAATGGAAAATTAATGCAATTTTAGACCATATATTATCCCCCTTGTCCTAGTTCAATATTTTTATGATTTTTTAATTATTTAATAAAATATTATTTTCCTAAAATATCATTAATGTCATTTTTGATGTTATTCATTTAATTTTAATTTAAAGAAATCAATTCAAATTTTTAATTCAAATATAAACTTTTAAAAAATTACTAATAAATTATATTTATATAAAAAATTATGTAAAAAAATAATATTTCAGTGTTGTATAAGCATTTAAAATAATTATATAACCACTAAATATACAAATAAATTTCAATAATAAATATAACTTAATTATACACAAAATAAAATTTAATATTAATTAATAGGTTATTTTTATCCCAATGTTAACATATAAGATAAATTTAAAGGAAAGAGAGTGAAAGTTTGTGTTTTTATTTACTTAAAATACTATAAATGTCATTATTAAAGAAAAATGGCACTAAAAATCCATATATTCAAAGTTAAGGAGAAAATGGTCAAATTAATATCATATGATGATATAAAAGGTAGTGTTGGATATTTTTTTAATTATTTATCACATTATTTGTAACCTTGATTGTCTGATTTACCCTTTACTAATGTGATAAATTTTACCATGGTTATTATTCATAATGCCTAAAAATAAAAGGGGCCCATTTACTAAATTTTAGAACCTAATTCAAAATATGGAATCTATTAATCATATTCAATTCCTATAAGTTTCATAAATGAACTTAAAAATAAATTTGTAAATTGCAAAAAAAAATTCCAAACAAAATTTGTTTTTAATCGTAAAAATTGACTTATATCAAAATTATTAAAAAATTTGGTCCAAATGGAATTAATTAGATTATTTTAAATTAAATGGGTGTTAAATCTCTTTAATACCAAATAAAAATTGTAATTAGACTTCAAAATTAATTTATTTAAAGGAAAGAAAATATAGTTTTACAAAAATAAATATTTTTAACTATTCACTTAAAAATAAATACATTTAGAAAAATACAAAAAGATTAAACTTAAGATAATACTAACACAATGATTTAAAAAATAATATCCTTTTTATAAAATTAAATTTATAAAGGCGGAATAAATTAATTATAACATCTGCACACAAAATGGAACAAAAATTATTTTTGATGAAAACATATTATTGAAGAAAAAATGGATTTACGAAAAATTAAGTACTTATTTAAAAAAAGTTAATCAATACATTTAAATTAAATAAAATCATTATATATTTTTTATATTATGGTTAATCTTATTCATATCCCTCATTCAAATGGTTAGGTGACAATATTTCAATAATTTATCGTAGTTTGTTTAAATTTTTTAATGCACGTGAAGAAAATAATCAAAGAAATTAGATATATTTAAAGATGGATATATAATAAAATCTTGGGGTGTTACATTGTAACGTCCTGGTTCCGGGTACCACTCCACGGGTGCCCCAAACCCGGTTCGCCATATGACCTCAAGCGCATTTCCCCAAACTCCAGAGGCTACTGACTAGCAGCGAGGGCCCAGGTCTGATAGTGGGGAAACTATGCCCTCATTTTTCAAAGTGTAGCACAGCAGAATATAAAATAAACATACAACAACAGCGGAAGCAGTAAACCATACACAAATGAAATAAACAATTGTAGTAGATATAACCAACCAGTATATAAAACGATGCAACATGCCTCAATTCTAAGAAAACAGCCAGAACATGTTACACTCCAATACAATACAATACAACTAAAGTACAAGTATAGGAAAGAAAAACAGAACAGCCAGTGGAATTTTGAGCCAATGATCGGTCCCATGCTCTCCTACACCCTAGAAGCAATCAAGTACCTGTATAAGGACCCTTTCCCTTATCCACACCTGCAGAAACACAATTTGTTTTGGCCAAAAAGCATGACCCAAATAGGGTGTGAGAAATAAATTCCCAGTAGGCATCCACCAAAGGCTCGTGCCCAACTGTGTGTAAACATGCAACAACAGTGTGCAGTAGTAAAATGAAATAACGTAAGAAATACTGAAAATTAACTAACTTAACCAGTTAAATTTCCATTTTAATATCCATTTAATCATTTAATTTAAAAATACCACCACATTGAATATTCTAAGTAAACATCCAAATGTCCGCAGACACGTAAACCCCTACCCTTAGGTAAAGAGTATCCAAACACAAGAATTTTCCCACAGGCACACATATATTGCCCACAGGCGTAAGAAGTGTCGCCCACAGGCACAGAATCAACTACCCATAGGCACGGAAGAAGTTTCCCATAAGCTAAGTAGTACACTGCCTACAGGCTAATCACAACACTTCCCTCAGGCTAACAGGTAATCGGGTCATGCCCAACATGTAAACAAGCAGTACAAAAACAATTTATCTCAAGTAATATCTACAATTACTAATTTAAATGCATAATATGAACAAGGCATACCCTCGGGTATCCTGGCCAATTGGCTAAATAGAGGAACGCACCCCCGGGATGGTTCTGGATCCAAGCAATGATCCCAAGCAGAAGTTTAATATCACATTTAATTACCTATTCAATTATAGGTATTTAAAATAGCCATCAACTTAGCCACACGACACCCCAACATGGGTTTGTGGCACTAAAAACACACAAAAACGCACGACAGTTGGAAATAAACACAAAGCCACCTACCTTAAACACCAACGAACGTTATTCGTGAATGCCGATTCCAGAAACGCCCAAAAATGTCATAGATATGAGGTAAAATAATTCTCTCTTAAACACAAATAACTCCCATTCAAGGAAGAATTAGCAAGAGAGATTAAAGAATAGGTAAGGGCTTACCCGTGGGGTTCCAACGAAATCGTCTAAGGAAGAAACAGATTCCCGATGTGCACTCGGTGGATCTCTGAAGGTTCGGCCATCCTCTCCCGAGCTCTCTTCCCATTCTATGCCTTCCCTATGAACAGGTGAGGCTACTTCCCATTTTAAGAGAAAAAACAAAGTACACGGCGTGTACTTTTGGGTACACGGCGTGTACTTACCATTTTTAAACTGTTCCTCTGGCTGCTTCCCGCCAGCGTGGCACTGTTCATCTACCGACATGACTACATGGCGTGTCTCCTTGAGTACATGGCGTGTTCAGTCGCACAGCTGGACACCACCTTATTATTCTCCTGCCGACTGACTACACGACGTGTAAGGGACCACTACACGGCATGTAGTTGGTTCCTACACCCTTCATCACCGACACGGCCACACACCCTGTGTACTCATTCCACACGACCAAAAGCACACGGCATGTGCAAAAAGTACATGGCGTGTACTTTCCAAATTTGGGATTTTTTCAGCATTTTCCTTATTTTCTTAAAAATACTTAAGTAAAAGATAAAAGAAGAAGCCCGTACCTCAGAACTAAGAACCGGGTTCTTACATACATTATATACCTTTATAAGAATTTTTCCCTTTGAATTCTATCAGGATGATACAGACGGCTAAGGATATTTATGTCTCATTATATCCTCAGGTTCCCACATAGCTTCCACAGTTTTATGATTTCTTCAAAATAAATCTAGATTATTGGTATTATTTCATTGAACTTTATCTCTTCAATTTAACATCTCTACTATTTTTTACTTATAAGACTGATCTTTCTCCATTGGTATGACCTATGAGTTCAGCACATGTGAAGGATCGGGTATGTACTTTCTTAATAGAGATACACGGAACACATTGTGAACTTTATAGATATTCAGTGGAAGTATGAAGAGATAATATACCATCTCAATTTGATCAAGAGTTTCAAAAAGACTGATATATCTAGGATTCAGATTTCCCTTCTTTCTAAATCTCATAACCTTTTTCCAGGGAGATATTTTTAGGAATAACTTATCACCGACACCAAACTATACATCTCTCTAATGATTGTCATCATAACTTTTTCATTGACCCATAACTGTCCTTATATGTTATTGAATGTATATAACATTATCTTCCATTTCCTCAGCTAGATTAGGTCTCAATGGATTTCTTTCTCTAACTTCAACCCAACACGTTGGAGTTTTGTACTTCCTTACATGGGTAGGTTTATAGGGATCCATTTGAATTCTCAATTGAAATCTATTATTGTAAGTAAATTATACCAAAGGAAATTTTTAATCCCGAACACCTTTTAAATCCACAGAGAAAGCTCTTAACATGTCTTCTAGAGTTTTATTGGTCCTCTCAGACTAAACATCTATCTGTGGATAATAATAAGTACTAAAACTCAACTCTATATTCAGATCCTACTGAAGGATTCTCTAGAACTTTGAGGTAAACCTCAAATCATAATCAGATGCACTTTAGAATAGTACTCTATGAAATATCACTACTTCATTAATGTATATCCAAGTGAGTTGATCAAGAGATAAATCTTCTCTAATAGTGATAAAATGTAATGATTTCATAAGGTGATCAACTATAACCCAAATATAATTGTTACCTTTATATGTTTTGAGAAGTTCAATGATAAAATCAATTATAATGTTTTCCCATTTTCATTCTTGTATGGGAAATGGTTATAACATACCCTTAGACTTCTATCACTTGGCCTTAACTTACTGACACACCATGCATTAGGATACAAACTCTACAATATCCCTTTTCATGTTAATCCACCAGAAATACTATTTCGGAATTTTATACATATTCATACTACCAGGATGAATATTTAATGATGAATTATGAGCTTCATCCAATAGCTTCTTCTTCAATTATGGTATTTTTTGTAACACATGATCGGTTTCTAAAACTTATCATTATAGTATAATCATGGTTAAACACAAGAACATTCCTCACATTCTTTTATAATTATAAAACTTACTTTTATGCCTTATTAATCCTATCATGGATAGATGGTTGAACATTCATCTAATAAAAATAATATTTTTCCACTTTCCTCAAGATTTTAAGATCCAAATTCTAAAAATATATAAATATTAGATCTCTTTCAATCCTCATTATAGACAAACTAGAATAGTCTTTCTGACTTAGATCATTATCCACCTTGTTCGCCTTCCTATGGTGGTAATGTATTTAGAATTAATAATCTTTAATCTACTCCAACCATATTCTCTAGCATATATTCCCTATTTTTGTGTAAATATTTAATTAAAAATTTTATGATTAGTATAAATATTACAACTTTCACCATACGGATAATGTCTCTATATCTTTAATGAAAAAATTACCATTTCCAACTCAAAATCATGGATCAGGTAATTTTGATCATGAATTTTCAATTGGTGAGAAGAAAAGATATCATCATATCATTATACATAAGGACACATCCAAATTCATTATCTAATGCATTACTATATATCACAAACCCTTCTCCAATTCAGGGTAGTTTAAGCACAAATGCACTGACTAACCTTCTCTTTCGTTCTTTGAAACTCTCATAACATTCATCTATCCACAAGAACTTAACCCCCTTCTGAGTTAAATTAGTGATTGGATTATATAGTCATGAGAAATATCTCAAAAAATATCAGTAGTATCCATCCAACCCAAGAAAACTATGGATCACAGTTACTATGGTTGGTCTAGTCCAATGATTAATAAATTCTATCTTTTAAAGGTCCACCAATATACCCTCCCATAAAATTATATAACCCATGAATGATAATTTTTTTATAAAAAAACAAACTTGTTAAATTTACCATATATATTCTCCTTACTTAGATATATTAGTATAATACTTAAAGGTTCTTCATGGTCTACCTTTATTTTCAAATATATAAGAATATAATCTATAAAGACTACCAAAAATTGATCAAGGTAATCTCTAAATAATTTATTCATTAAATCCAAGAATATATTAGGAGCATTGGTAAGTCAAAATGAAATTATTATAAGTTCATAATGACCATACCTCATACAGAAGTCTATCTTAGGTATATCCTTCTTCTTGACCCTTAGATAATGATATCTAGATCTAGGATCAATATTGGAAAAATATTAAGATCCTTGTAATTGATCAAACAAATCGTCGATGTGATAGGATAATTTTTATTAATAGTGATTTTTTTAAGATCTTGATAATCAATAAAAATACACATTGATCCATATTTATTCAAAACAAAAAAGAATAGGTGGACCCCATGGTGAATCACTAGTTATAATGAATCGCTTATCTAGATTCTCTTGGTGTTTCTTCTTCAATTCTTGTAACTCAATCAGGTCCATTCTATATAGAGTATTTGAAATAGGTGTAGCACCATGTGTGAGTTATACTGAAAACTCAACTTCAAGATTTGGGGGGATACTAGGAAAATATTTTGGAAATACATCAAAAAAAATCCCATAAAATAGGAATATCATCAATTTTGAGTTTCTCCACAACCATATCAGAGAAATATCTCTCATAAATAGGTATTAAAACCCATATGATGTAAGTAATTTAATTTGGGAGTTCAAGTTCATCCACACACTGATATACTATTGTAGGTTGATTTGGAATATTGAATGTAACTTCCCTTCCTAAGCAATTGGTATGGTATCTATATTCAGAGGCCCATTCCATGCCCAAAATTATATAAAATTCAACTAGAGGAAGAATAATAATATTTTTAAGAAGAACATTCCTACAAACTTATATCAGAAAGGGGTTATAGACTTGAGATTTAATCATCCTACCATTAAGATTTTTCACTAGAAACTTAACATCTAATCATTTATATGGTGATGTGATATCCTTATAAAATTATTCATATATAAAATAGTGGTTATAACTTGAATCAAATAAAATATTTTCACTTCTATAGTGGATTATAGGTATACCATTCACTATATCACTTGGAACTTCCACTTTGGTTGTAGTAGTTTCATATGCTTGGCCTTCTCCACTTGGATTATTTTGTGATAAGTTACCTTAACAATTGGGGTACTGGACTGAATAATGACTCGTATATTTATATTTAAAGTAATGGATGATATTGTTTTATTTCTTTTCCTTAAATTCATTAGTTAGATGACCCTTATCTCAACAATTGTAACAAACTATCGTGCTCTTCAAGCATTTTCCAAGATGTTTCTTTCCTTAATTTTTACATGATGGAAATTACTTCATTCCTTTATTCTTCTTATTTTTAAAGGTTGGGGCTGAAGCCTCAATTTATTATTAAAGAAAATACCTCTTTAGACTGGGTAGAGGGAGACCCATTACATAGCTTGAGGGCCCAAGGCCAAGTGGCCTGAATATAAGGCTTGAAATCCCATTTTTTTGGCCCAAAGGACCCCTCGGTGAATAGTACTACTACATGTTGGAACCAATTTGTGTATAAGGTTGTATTTGTTGTCAATAATTGTCAATGAAGATCAAAATGAAGGAGATCAAGAAGTACTCCGATGAAGTGGAGGAATGATAATTCAGACGATTGTTGTATTGATCATAAGTTCAAAGAACATGTGTCAAAGGTGATACATTGTTTACAACAATAAAGAATGTGAGGTGTAATCCATCTGAGGATGATTAACGAAGAATGGGGTTTTTGGATGAAGACCATTTAATTCCTCCTTATTGCATGAGAACCATGGGTTTTGATGAAAACCATGGAATTCCTCATTATTGCAAGAGACCCATGGGTTTTTTATGAAGACCATGAAATTACTCATGATTTCATGAGAACCATGCAAGAGACTTCTTGAAGAATTAAATCATATGGTTTGCATGAAGTCGATCATGACGGTTGATGAAGAATACAATGTGCAAATGATTGGAATTCTAAGATGGTTGTGCGGGGATTGGAATTCTGAGATAGCCATGCACATCACATTGTCATAGAAGATGTTGATACTAAAGTTATTCCTTCAAAGAATACATATCACAATAGTGGAGTTTGTGATAAAAGCAGAAGAGTTGCTGAAGGATACAGATTACCAAGAAGAAGTGCTTTTGAGGTGATCGTGCTTGTTGACAAAGCAAACAAACGACATACAAATTTGTTGACAAAAAAGATTCCATGGTGGAAGGTCGAGTTCAAGGACTATGGATAATGATCCATGTTTTATTCAAGGAACATCAACAAAGGAATGGATGATCTGGAGGCAGACAAAAAGAGCAGATACAAGGTGGCGCTGTTTCCAAGTGTTTGCCAAATTTTTGGGCCTGAAAATCGACAAATGAAGAAAAGTGGTTTTTGGAAAAGGTACTTGCACGCCGTGTACATGAAGGCTTGGAAACTTTCACACCATATGTTTTTCAAGATCATATTTTCAAAACATGGCAAAGGGATAAGGTTCACGCAAGTTTTGGTGAGGTCGCGCAGGTGACTTGCGCGCCGTGAAAGAGACTTGCACGCCAATACCTTGGAAGCTTGAGAACTTGCGCGCCTATGGTTTTTTAAGATCAGAAGATCAAAATTTGGAAAAGGAAAGAGTTTCGCGCAAGTTTGTAAGTTGGTCGCGCAAGTGACTAGCAAGGGAAGAGACCTATGCACCAAGACTTGCATGTTGATGGTTGAATTGCGCGCCGCCGTGCAGGGGGTCCAGTTTGCCTATAAATACAGGTCGACCCCTCCTCATTTATTATGGAGTTCAAGAATTAGAGATTGTTCGAGCTCTCATCGCATAGGTTCTTGAGTCACACTACTGGTAGTTGGGTCGCGCAAGTAGAGGTTGTGCGCCGGTTGTTGGCTGCGTGCCTAAGGCGGTTTGGGAGAGAAAGGAAGTGGGACGCACAAGTTTGTAGTTGGGGAAGGAAGCATCATGCAGGTGATTTTGTGTCACTTGCGCGCCAGTTTAGACTTTCACGCTGATGACTTGCGTTCCATATTGATACTTGCACGCCGGGCTTGAAAAGGAGAGTCAGATATTGTTGAAGCATGCCCGTCTTTTTGGAGCTACACGAGAGCTGAAAGATTGCCTGATACTTTCAGTGCAAAGTGAGATTAAAGATGAAATCTAAATGATAAATGCATGATCTCATGCATACATGGTGAACTGATTCTGACGATGACAAGTAAGCTGAGCATCATTTATTGAGAAATCACATAAGTGATTGTGATTCCGGAAAACGTAGACAAGGGTATCTAGTGTATTCAGTCATTGCACTAAAGAGGAAGGATTGAACTAAAAAGAGCATCAACTCTGAACCCTGATGCAAGAAAAATCTCATGCTGAATAGGAGACAAAGAACTTCATGTCTATCTATTGAAGAGACATTCACGTCTATAAACTGAGTGGGACTTCACCAACGGCAGTGAGCCAGGGGGAGTCAACGGGAGTGACCCGAGGGACGCAGTGAGCTATCCCTAAAATTTTGTAAAGGCAGTGAGCCTGGGACAGAGTGATTGTACCCGAACATTTGTGATCTACAGCAAGTGAAGCATAATGGATTTTGGTACGACCGAAAACATGTCGGCGTATGCTCCTTGGACGTAGCCCTTAGTGGTGAACCAAGTAAAAATAGTTGTGTCATCTCTCTTCATGTGAATGTTTCATTGCTGATCATATCCATCATACAGGTTTAAGTAGTTCCTACCAATGTGGGAACAATATCCACAACTTTAAGAAGAAAAATTTGACACCCTAATTCACCCCTCCCCTCTCAGGGTGTCCCAGGGTCCTACACTACAGTACCCACACTGCTATAGTATCGTCACCACTATAGTACCTACACAGTCCCTCCGCCGCTGCAGTGTTGTCGCTGCTACAGTTCCTACCACTACTACAGTACCTGCACAGTCCTTTCTTCTTATTTATATGCTCCATTTTTATTAGTTCTCAACCAACCTCTTCTTCTCTTGATTTACTTTATAGGTATATGATCTAGAAAATTCATTCTCTGTCTTAATGGAACATGATACTATATCATCATATGATGAATTTTTTTGAAAAACTAGTTCCCTTTAGAGACTTGTTTTAAGATCATCAAATAAATGGTCAATCTTTCTTTTAGGATCATTTATATAGTCTAAATCATGCATGTATAATCTTGTAATGTTAGCTTCATACACTTACACACTTTATTCTTCCTTCTTCTTTAAATTAAGGAACTTCCTCTCTATTTCATCTCATTGTTCTAGAGGTAAATATTTCTCAAATGATATCACTTTTAAAAAATCTTCATTCCATGCTTTCTATTTATTCAACCTATTTTTTGTTTTGGATCAATGACCATAATTTATTGGAATATCATTTCAAACATTACACTTCCAGAATAACTTTTTCACTTTCATTACATCGTAAATTTTAGAATATCTTTTTGAGAGAATTAATCCATTATTCAGCTACCAATGGATTTTTAGTTACATTAAAATATGTAAGCTTCTATCACATGAATCGATCCATTATAAGTGAATCACACAATAGAACAATAGTTTACTTCATATAAGAAAGGTTATTCATCATAACCTAAGTCAGTTTCCGTAATATGGTTGTGATCTTCTCAATTCCAACACCATCTGTATTGGCTTACTTTGTAGGGAAATCCCTATATTGACTACAAGTGTTGATTCCCTTTCTTCCTTTAGGATCCATCACTAAATAATGACACATGTTAAGTTAACTCATAATAATCATGAATATTGATTCATAAAATAAAAAACACTCTAATAGTAAATGTTCTCAAATACTATATGGGATTATCATAATTCAAAGGTTATTTATGTTTAATTAAAATATAGTTCTCAAGGTTTCTACGGAATTTTTTAAGATACCAACTATAACAATCCTAAATCTAGTAACCCATAGTTGTTATATTATTTATTACATTATTATAAGATACAAGGGGTCTCACCATGCAAGATTGATTATTTTAGTATCCTTGAAGAACAATATACATATATTATTTTCATATTACATTGTAAATATAAAATATATAGAATAAGAAACATTCTTGAATCCTTAATATTATTTATAATATCCTTCTTCATATCCTGGGGAAAGGAAAAAAATTAAGGGTGAGATAAAATGCATAGTAAGGGTTAAATACAGCAGAATATATCATGAGTAAATAATTCATAATCAATATGGAAAAGTAAATAACTAAAAACACATGCCATTTAATCAATAACTTGATCATGAAATGTATCCATGAATAATAACAATGTAGTAATCTCATGGACAATTATAATTGAATTCTCAATGAAGGGAATTCTTAATATTGAACATCATCATCTTAGACATCATGATATATTTACCATCAAGGCCTTGTTCCAATATAGTTTAATTTATGGGTAGGTATACACTAAAAAACCATTTAGTATATTTTCTAATTGGTTTTTCTCTTGAGATATATTAACACATCGATGGGATTTCTATAATCAGAATCACTCAACACTTAATGTCCAATGTATTACTCATATCTTGAATGATAAAATTAATTGATAAATAATATGTCTTATTAAAAAATACCCATATTGAGTAAATAATATAGAATATTAATATTTACCCAATCAATAAAATAACTTTCATAGTAAAAACCTGCATGTGGAAGTGGTAAATAGTTTAGTTCATAATCATATCCATGATATAAAGAATATAGATATTTTAGAGAAATTTAATTTCTAATAAAAAATGATCACAAGAAATTGAATGTTTCACGATAACATTAATGACCCTAAAATTGGTAAGAGACAAAAGATAACCATCAATTCATCAGAAAAGTAGATTTTTTAATAAAATCAAGTATTTTGTAGAATAAAAAGAATTGGAAGAGAAAAATTTAAAATAAATTGTTATTATAGAATTTTCTTTATAAAACCATTGAAAACTTTTAAAATAATATAAATAGAAAAAATGGTTATAGTGGTAGGAAAATCCATTAACACCATATAGGTTAAAAAACCTTTTGAATATTTTATAAGGAAAGTCAAAAATGATCCCTTTTAGAAAACTTTTTAAAAATACTTTAAAACATTTTAATAAATAAAAAATAACATAAACTATTATTAATAAATAATTTTAGTAAATAAAAATGAATTTTTAAAAACAATTTTGAAAAATATGGATATGGAAGAAAAATATACGTGATCAAAAGAAGAAATGAGATCAGCTTTTATTTTAAACATTTATTTGATTGATTCAAGTTCCAAAGAGAGTAAAAATTGGAATAAAGCATGGTATCTACTTAAATATCAAAATTATATGATAAAATATAGAGTTTATGAAGGATATATTATAATATTTATTCAATTAAAATAAAAGAAATCCCAAAAATTGAGATTATAAAATAAATTCTTACCACTTTGGTAACTATTAAATTGTAACCCCTTGAAATAAAAAATTTGAATTGGAACTTTAATCATCATTAAGAAATATATATTCAGGTTAAATACATAAAATTGATAGTATATACACCATATAAAAGTAAATTTATTTGTAATACCAAATATGTCTCAATGGAGTGTAAATTGAGACGAAATCCATTATCTCAAATTCAACTTTCCTCATAAGTTCTTTTATCCTCCTGTATAATAGATTTATATTTATTATACTTACATAAAAAACCATATAAATATATATAATATCATACATGATTCATTTATAATGTTTTATCACCCATTTGTTAACAAGCTTTTATTACTATCATAGTTTTGGGTGTGAACTGTTTGTTTTTTATGAGAACTTTGGTTTAATAGTTCTGGTGCTTTTACTTTAATTATGGTCATATAATATCCAAAATTTTAATCATGATATAAATTTATTTTATATTCATTATATATATATATATATTCATCCATAAAAGGTAGACATAGAAAAATGAATTTCACCATTCATGGAGATAGTAGGCCATACATACGCATAAATGATATTTTCACTTTTTGATGTATGGAATGAAAGAAAGGTAAATAATAATACATATTTAAAGAATAATTATTTTGTCATATATATCATATATATTCATTAAATATATTATTATTATCATCTATATAAAGTAGAAATGAAAAAATAATCACATCATTTCATGGAGGTGGTAGTCCACACATATACACGAGCCACATTATCATTTTTCAATAGATTAAAAGGTAAGAAGGTAAATGATATATTATATTTTAAGAAAAATAATTATGTCATAAAAATAATATATACTCATTGGTTCCATTTTTATAACCATCCAAGTAAAATGGTGGTGAAAATGAATTACACTGCTACATGGAGATGGTTAGTCATACATACGCACGATCGATGTTTTCACTTTCCATAAGATGGAAAAGTAGTAGAAAATGGTTTTAATATAATAAAAATAATAATATATTAGTATATTAATGATACTTAATTTATTATTTTGGTATGGGTATAACAAATTTAGAGATAGTAGAAGAAGAAATAAATTTGAAAGAGTTGGTAAAGATGAATACATCTTCTTGATAGTCTTCTTTTAGATCCCTTATCAAGGACCCTTTGAATGGTCTTTTAAGATGAAAGTAACCTATAATTAGTGTATATATAAGTTTATAAGATAATTTTATAGGGTTTTTTATCTATATAGCTCAAAGTGGTATAAATAAAAGAGGTAATGGGTGTCCTTTTATAAGTGAGAGGAGGGAAAATCTTGTAATTTTACAAAATATTAAAATATAATAAAGTCATATTTATGGCCAAGGGGTTAAAAAATAACATGTATTTGAATATAATGATGATATAGTCCTAATATAATCATTTAATCAAATTTATAGATGTTTAGATATCATTTTATTCTTTATATTTTTTATTATCCCCTTTATTAATCATTTTTAACATTAACCATGGTAACAACTTTTTAAATATTAAAGGGTTATAATTTTACTTATAAGGTAAAAATTATGGCATCCCTCCTTTTTATTACATTACTTTTCATTACATTTTACAAACAGATGATCTTTAAAGTTTAGTGTCTTGGAAATTAGGTACATAATACATGAAAACATAAAACACTCTTTTAAATCCCCATGAAAAATCTTATTGGAAATTTCATCCTAAGTACGATTATTTCATCTCATAACCTGGAGACATACATCAAAGGAAAGGGTGAGTAGAAGTCCCAGTAAGGAAAACAAGTGAAACAATTTACATGTGAAGTTGAGCAGTATCAATAAGAACATGGAGATAAAGAGGCATATCATAATAATAATAACTTGAAAAATAACTTGAAAATGTGGCTAAAACATTTAATTTAGATATTCATGAACATATCACCAAGGACCAACCCCAAGGTGTCATAAAATTTTCCAAGGTTATTCACCAAGGTATTGTAAAACTTGTCATCTCTATAGATTAAATTCTTTACCCAATGCATTGGAGCGATATCAGGACACACACTTAATATGTCTTTATTTTCATGTGATCCAAAAAGATCAAAATCAAACATTTCATAAATAACCCATATATAATAAAAGAAATGGGTTTCATTTCAAAATCGTGACGTTTTAAAAGTGATTAAAAACTTGATTGTTATGTCATTTATAACCCATGGAAAAGGAATGAGGGTTTTATGTATGTCAAATCCAGAAGAAAAAAAATATACCATTTTTATGTATTAATGAATACCCATAGAACTAAAATAGTTTTGGGTATTCACATAATAAAAATAAGAGAATTTCTTGAGAAAAAAATAAAACGTTTTTTAGACGAAATTTCTACAGCATAACAGCTATATAACATGGTTTAAGAAAACAATAAAAAGAGAGGGTAAAAGAGTCACCCACTCATAAATAACTCATAATACAGTATGTATATAGAATAAAAAAGAAATAATATCATGGTATAGATATTTTAATGACAAACCACATGAAAAAGAAACTTGAAAGAAAAATAGAAGATGTGATTTCTTTTACGAAACATTCGGCAGCCTAATGGCCTCGCTTAAAATTCATAAAAAATAAGTTGATGAGAGTGGAAGGATTCTATCATAATTTAAACATAAATTCAAAAAAAAATACATATAATAACATACCCCAACATAATAATATGGAAATTAGAAGACATAATATAAAGGAAGTCATGACTTAAAAGAGGAGGGTGAAAGGTTCCCTTACCTTGAAGAGTAACTTCAAAAGCTCAAAGGTTGGGACCTTGGGGGGGGGGCTTGAGGGCACCTTGGAATGACTCTTTGGGGAGTAAAAAAGACCAGAGCTTCATTGAAGAGGATTTTGGAATGAAAATAATGAAGGAATGGGTCGGTATTTTATAGCAAAAGTGAGGGAATATTTTATTAATTTCCAAGGAACACCTCATCGGTGGTATTTAAATACCCAAGGGCTTTCCCATGGTATTTTCCCATAGTATTGAACACTTGGGAAACCTCATAACATATATTACTATTCACAAGTCGACCAGAATTATTACATCATGATTACATCATTAATGATGTCATTAAACACACCGAAACTCAAAACTATATTTTTACTATTCACTTAAAAACAAAACATTTTATAAAAATCTAATAAATTCACCCAAACCTAATATTGATGTTCTGATTTCAAAAATTTACTCCATTTTATTAAAATAATTTTCTAAATATTTTTAATTTAATTTTTAAATAAAATCATTATTTATTCAAAAAAATAACTCTAAAACTATAAATCATTTTGTAACACCTTGAGAAAGTAATAAAGGTCCCATAAAATTATTGTATAACCATAATATAATAAAGTAACAATTTATGATTACATTTTATGAAAATAAATTTTCATTTTAAATTATTAAATTAATTATAAAATTTTAAAAAAAATATTTAGGACATACAAAAATACCAAAACATATACTATAATTGTTTTTCACTTTTAAGATGTCTAAATTGTATTTATACATTCATGGGTAAAGTTTCTATTTTTTGGCTGATTTACTATTCATTACTATTCATAAGGGTATGTTACTATTCAGCAAAAATTTATTTTGATTTTATTTAACCACATTTTTCACCCTGATTACAACCATGTATGATGGATTTTTGAAAATAATTTCACAAAAAAAGTTATTTAATAATAAAATGTTTTTATACTATTAATAAAATATTATTCATCAAAAAAACACTATTCATAAAACACTATTCATCAAATTGAAACTTCTTAGAAAATTTCCAAAAATTCAGACTAGGATAATTTTGACATTTGAAATTCAAAAATGATGTTTATTTTACTATAATAACTCTCTAAGTCTAAGAAATTTATTCTTTTAAATATAAAAATACTTATTTATTAAAAATAATAGTAGATAGAAAAGGAATACGGAAATTGTATAATGATATTTCTGACACTTAAAAAAATAAAATTATTTTATAATTTACATTTAAAAATGGATTTTTAATCATACTATTTAATTAAAATAATCATTATTCCATATACCTTAATTTCTTATAATAATTATATCATTTTTTGAAAACTACAATTTGGGTCTGAAGTAATTTGATGTGCTTCTGTCACGAACCAGCCCGGGTCGACCCTGAACCGGTCACCCGAGCCGACCCACGGCATGGCCCGAGAGGCACTCCCGATCCCCATAGGCTGGAAACCAGTGTCAGGCATCAAAATTTAACCATTGGGAATGATTTGGATCATGATCAAAATATAAACTGATAAATAAATACTGGCAGTGAAAATAAAAACTAGCAGCAAAAAGAAAACAAAACTGCACATACCTCCATGTGACCTCCAAGTCACCTCCGACACTAACAACCAACCTCAATGGGTAGACAAAATAGGAACCTAAACCAAGGAACTGAACCTGCATATGAAAAGATAGGATTGGCCTGAGCATTGAAATTCTCAGTAGGGATTCCAAAAGTGAACCACAGAATCCATGCATTTTCCAATTCCAAAACATCCCAATAATAATAATTTGAAATGGAATTATAAAAAATAAGGTTTTCATATATACACTGCATTTTGAAAACTAAAAATCACAATTCCATTGCCCTTATAATTCAAAATAAGTAAAATAAATAAAGAGGGTATCACACAAACTTTTCCAAAAGAGCTACTTGAAATCCTTTTTAAAACCAACCACACATACAAAGTTTTTTTCCAAGGAAACACCAAAACCAAGTTCAAGGGTATGATTCCATACACACCATAAGTAAAATGTTACTAACAGTGCTCGTATCAAAGGATCACAGAAAACCTAGGAACTCGGAGGAAGACCAGAACGTACTATACATGTGACTCATCCAAAAGGCATGTCTACTCTTGATGACGTCATAATGCCCAAATGATCAATCTTGCCCTTCCTGGCCTAACTGAGGGTCCCAATCCCCTAGCAGAGCAAAGTCCATACTAAGGGCCACTAGCTAGTGTCTATTCTAAACTAGTACAGTAATCGTTCTCAGTAAACCCCCTTGTTATGCTAAGTTTTTGTTCTATGTTCACAAAGAGGCATGCCACACATTCAAACAAAAATCCATATATATATCACCAAGCACATGACACAATCTGGCACCACCCCAACCACCTCAAGATTAGTCTCATGCCATAAAATAAATATTCTCAAAAGGAGGACCATACCGAGGACCCTCTTGTCTCATGATCAATCGACGAAGAAAGAGACATAACTAAAGAGGTTTTTTTCCAACAAACCATTTCAAAGATGCCAAACTGGCCTTTAGCTTTATTTCATTAAATCATTTACCAAATCATTTAGAAATGTTTCAAAAACAGTAATAAATTTCATTTCTTACAACATGGTCAGACAGACTAAAACATGCCAATATCCTTTCATGAAAACATGCATTTACAAAAACATTCCAAAACAATAAACATTTACGAACCATTTTCAAAAAACGTTAAAAACAAAAACATGACTCAAACCAAATGGTCAAACCTTAAATAACCCTTTAAAAATCATTTTTTCTAAAAAACTTAAAGTAACACAAAAAATTTACTAGCCACTCCATAAAAAATCAAATAGTTCGTTAAAAATTATATTAACAAATTAGACAAATTACACAAACTAGAAAATAATATGACAAAATACTTTTAAAAACCCCCACCAACTTGAAAACACTATAGCATGTTTCACAATTATTTCTCAAAGATACGAATCTAGTAAAAGAATTAATTAAAAACATGTAAGCATTAAATGGACTCATTTTAGAGAAAATGTGGATTTTCCTACCTCAAGGAAGTCAAGCCAAAACTTTCTAACTCAAGAAACATCCCACTCGCATGCACGCACACACACACTTCCATATATATATATACACCTTTAAATAGATGAACGTTTTCCCCGATCCAAGAGGGAACACACACTCAGAAGATATATATATATCCATACCTGGGAAAATGTATGTGTGCACTTGGAAATGATCTCGACTCCCAGTAAAAATTCCCGACACCCAAAATTAGTGCGGAGGAGACCATCGCACATCTAACAAAACACCAGGGACTCACATAAACCATAAGACCCTAAATTGGATGACACAAAACAATACAGCATGTGCATTAACCTTACTCAAAACATATAAAAAACCATTTTCAAAGCAACACCACTTATCCATATTCAATTTCATAGACAAAAACACATGCATGAATGGAAGGACATGTTAAAACCAATTTTTGGAAAGTTAAACCAACGATAACTCATTACTATAAACTAACTACACTTGTAATATTAGTGTAAATCAAGTTTTAATAATTAAGTACTAAAACAAAAGCATCACATGGAATGAAATTATAAGAAATTGCTTGGAAGGACCTACCTCAACACGCACAAATGCAATGTAACCTCAACGGAGTGAAGAGTATCACTTTGTTGTCCAACCTCACAACATATACAACAAAAGAGATGTGCAAATAGGACCCCAGGAATTAGAGTTCTGCTAATTTAAAGAAACACCAAAAGAGATGAAATATATCGGAGGAGAAACTGCGCCTAGAGGGGTGGTGCAGGGGGTTAGGGTCATCCGAAACAAAGCGCACAGGAGGTTTGGGTCGTCACAAAACGTCGTGGTAGGGGGTGTCGCCGTTGGGAGGTGTGTCCATTAGACTTCAGGTGTTGCGGTGAAGGTGGGGTAGTGATGAGGTTGCGCAGCAATCCGGAGGGCCGTGCGTCGGTGGAGGAGTGGTTGGAGGTCGAGCAGTTGTCGGACGGTCGGACGGCGCAGGAGGAGGGTAGTGCTATGGGTGTTACCGGCACAGGATGTGGGAAGCATTGCGGGTGTTGCCGGAATAGGAGGGGAGAGTGACACAGAGAGAGGAGACCAGCAAGTGGGGAAACTGTGCGACGGGAGGAGCCATGGGGGTTGGTGGCTACGCGTGAGGAAACCAATAAGGGGGACGGGCGTTGTTGCGCGGCGGACCAAGAAAGGTTACGAGAAATCATGAGGGGATCCGCCACCGCAAACTAGATGGGGAGGAGGGGTCGCCGCTGCCATCTTGACAAGGAGGGGGTGTCGCCACCGCGGGGTGGACAAGAAGGGGGTATCGCTGCGGGAGCACAGCGCACTGGAGGAAGAGGGGGGGTTCGACACCCCCCTTAGGGTTTATCTATTTTTCAATTTATAATAATAATAATAATATTAATAATAAAAACAATAATTATTATAAGAATAATATTATTATTATTAATAATAAAAACAATAATAATAACATAGTATTATTGTTATTATCAAATATTTTTTATCTCATTTTACTCATCTTATTATCTTCTTATTTTATTCCACTTACCATTTAATTTATTTCTTTCTTTATTCATTCTGAATGTCTGGAGGATGCGCAGTTTGCCTACAATCAAACACACAGTTGAGAAAATTGTGCCCGACCCATGCCACCCGGCACTACTTGCTTACTAAGTCAAGTTGCACTCTTGTCGCGCGGTAGTTATAAATTGTGATCAATTCACGTGCCATGACTCTGAACCACTTGGGAATCTGCGCAGGCACCACATAGTTACCCTTGATCATGCGAGCTGATCGTGCAACAGTGAAAAAGTGTCTAAAACACAAAATAATACTTAAAATAATTTAAAATGATTGACTAAAAGGGTCAGGGTATGACAATTCTCCCCACCACAGATACTTTATGCCTCCATAAAGTCACCAAGCCCAAAGATAGCCAAGAATTTAATCTATGCCTGAACACAACCAAAATAAACAAGGAGTTTCTGGGTGACTATTTACTCCCCAAGCCACACCCGACCAATCCTGATGAAACCAAATTCAAAACAAGGGTAAAACACTAGGGGTTCTCCCCACCACAAGGACTAAAAACATTACGATTCCAACTGGTATACCCAGACACTGGGACAGAGGTATCCCCCATAAAATCAAAACACACTAGAGGAAAAACCCACATAGGTGCCCATACTAAGGAAATGTTTGGTTTCATGATTTTATGGGTGCCCATACTAAGAAGGATCCTAGAAACACCACCCATAAAATCATGAAACCAAACATTTCCTTGACGAACTCAACTTAGAACAAACTCAGAATCAGAATGGGTCAGTTTATTCACAGGCCTGACACCCCTGAAGGAATACAAATAATTTTAAAATCCACATTTCAAGCAGATGAGTCCACTTGGATTACGGTACAACGATCTCATCACACCACCACAACAAGGATTAGCTTACGAGGAAGACAATAATATGACAAGGAAACTTTGGATATTTCTCTTCTCAAAGATGAAAACATGCTCCAGACCAAAGTTCCACACACCCTCGGCAACTCCTGACTGTGCGCGAGCTTCACCCCGAGACCTGGGGCTAGGGATCTAATGGTCGAAGCATCTTATGCCTCACAATCAGGTTCTATCATCCCCCTAACCAGAACATTTTCCTCGAATGGAACTTCTTTTAGAACCTTTACTAGTGACCCTAACAGTCACACAATAGTAAGACTTAGGAGGTATGAGACAAGATGGATTAGGATGCTTGAACTGTACACTCTAGTGGTACGTGAGGGAATGGTCTGACAAACCGTAAGTCGGCACCGATGAACAAGATCCTTTAAAAATAGGTTCCTCTAGCATATCTCGCTTTCCAAATGAGGAACCCTTACAAAAACTGACCACACCCCAAATCCTAATGAAAATGAGGTACCCAACCTCCACTAGTCCAAAACTAGACCCTCACACAAACTTGAGACGACATCAACCATAACGACCCCGGGAGTTCCCAAAAACCCGAAGGCCCGCTCTAATTATCCAAACCACACAACTGCCTCTAATGTACTTTGATTGACTTGATATATAGGAAACATACTAAAAGAAACAAAAACTGGGCATGACTCATTGGCAACCTTAGCGACCTTTCTGGGCAGCATACTCAGAAAAAACACGAAAAACACAACTGCGATCGGCATCAAGCCAAAGCTCAGTCAAAGCAACAGCCAAAGCCAAGGGAAACAGGAACATAATCCAAACATATCCAAATAGAAGAAAAAATTACTTTTCCAAACACTGCCATTTCTTTTAAATTTTAAAACTCACCAATGGCACCTTATGAACCACCACATTTTTGTTCATTCAATCCCTCTTACATCATATATGGACAATTTATCCCATGAACTCTCCGCACATACTCATGCACATGTGACTCTCCCTAAATAATGTCATGGTTCAAACATCTTTTTCCCTTATCAAATTCATACACACCAAAATTTTCCAAATCAAAACACTTTCTCTTTAAAACCCACTTCACCAATTTCAAAACAATTTAAAATAAACACTTTTCCATTTCAAAACCAATGTTATTTCTAATACACACTCACATCAACCGAGATCAAAATAAAACACAACCAACAAAAAAACCATTAGAATGAGGAAAAGTAAATAACTAAAAACACATGCCATTTAATCAATAACTTGATCATGAAATGTATCCATGAATAATAACAATGTAGTAATCTCATGGAAAATTATAATTGAATTCTCAATGAAGGGAATTCTTAATATTGAACATCATCATCTTAGACATCATGATATATTTACCATCAAGGCCTTGTTCCAATATAGTTTAATTTATGGGTAGGTATACACTAAAAAACCATTTAGTATATTTTCTAATTGGTTTTTCTCTTGAGATATATTAACACATCGATGGGATTTCTATAATCAGAATCACTCAACACTAAATGTCCAATGTATGACTCATATCTTGAATGATAAAATTAATTGATAAATAATATGTCTTATTAAAAAATACCCATATTGAGTAAATAATATAGAATATTAATATTTACCCAATCAATAAAATAACTTTCATAGTAAAAAACTGCATGTGGAAGTGGTAAATAGTTTAGTTCATAATCATATCCATGATATAAAGAATATAGATATTTTAGAGAAATTTAATTTCTAATAAAAAATGATCACAAGAAATTGAATGTTTCACGATAACATTAATGACCCTAAAATTGGTAAGAGACAAAAGATAACCATCAATTCATCAGAAAAGTAGATTTTTTAATAAAATCAAGTATTTTGTAGAATAAAAAGAATTGGAAGAGAAAAATTTAAAGTAAATTGTTATTATAGAATTTTCTTTATAAAACCATTGAAAACTTTTAAAATAATATAAATAGAAAAAATGGTTATAGTGGTAGGAAAATCCATTAACACCATATAGGTTAAAAAACCTTTTGAATATTTTGTAAGGAAAGTCAAAAATGATCCCTTTTGGAAAACTTTTTAAAAATACTTTAAAACATTTTAATAAATAAAAAATAACATAAACTATTATTAATAAATAATTTTAGTAAATAAAAATGAATTTTTAAAAACAATTTTGAAAAATATGGATATGGAAGAAAAATATACGTGATCAAAAGAAGAAATGAGATCAACTTTTATTTTAAACATTTATTTGATTGATTCAAGTTCCAAAGAGATTAAAAATTGGAATAAAGCATGGTATCTACTTAAATATCAAAATTATATGATAAAATATAGAGTTTATGAAGGATATATTATAATATTTATTCAATGAAAATAAAAGAAATCCCAAAAATTGAGATTATAAAATAAATTCTTACCTCTTTGGTAACTATTAAATTGTAACCCCTTGAAATAAAAAATTTGAATTGGAACTTTAATCATCATTAAGAAATATATATTCAGGTTAAATACATAAAATGGATAGTATATACACCATATAAAAGTAAATTTGTTTGTAATACCAAATATGTCTCAATGGAGTGTAAATTGAGACGAAATCCATTATCTCAAATTCAACTTTCCTCATAAGTTCTTTTAACCTCCTGTATAATAGATTTATATTTATTATACTTAAATAAAAAACCATATAAATATATATAATATCATACATGATTCATTTATAATGTTTTATCACCCATTTGTTAACAAGCTTTTATTACTATCATAGTTTTGGGTGTGAACTGTTTGTTTTTTATGAGAACTTTGGTTTAATAGTTCTGGTGCTTTTACTTTAATTATGGTCATATAATATCCAAAATTTTAATCATGATATAAATTTATTTTATATTCATTATATATATATATATTCATCCATAAAAGGTAGACATAGAAAAATGAATTTCACCATTCATGGAGATAGTAGGCCATACATACGCATAAATGATATTTTCACTTTTTGATGTATGGAATGAAAGAAAGGTAAATAATAATACATATTTAAAGAATAATTATTTTGTCATATATATCATATATATTCATTAAATATATTATTATTATCATCTATATAAAGTAGAAATGAAAAAATAATCACATCATTTCATGGAGGTGGTAGTCCACACATATACACGAGCCACATTATCATTTTTCAATAGATTAGAAGGTAAGAAGGTAAATGATTTATTATATTTTAAGAAAAATAATTATGTCATAAAAATAATATATACTCATTGGTTTCATTTTTATAACCATCCAAGTAAAATGGTGGTGAAAATGAATTACACTGCTACATGGAGATGGTTAGTCATACATACGCACGATCGATGTTTTCACTTTCCATAAGATGGAAAAGTAGTAGAAAATGGTTTTAATATAATAAAAATATTAATATATTAGTATATTAATGATACTTAATTTATTATTTTGGTATGGGTATAACAAATTTAGAGATAGTAGAAGAAGAAATAAATTTGAAAGAGTTGGTAAAGATGAATACCTCTTCTTGATAGTCTTCTTTTAGATCCCTTATCAAGGACCCTTTGAATGGTCTTTTAAGATGAAAATAACCTATAATTAGTGTATATATAAGTTTATAAGATAATTTTATAGGGTTTTTTATCTATATAGCTCAAAGTGGTGTAAATAAAAGAGGTAATGGGTGTCCTTTTATAAGTGAGAGGAGGGAAAATCTTGTAATTTTACAAAATATTAAAATATAATAAAGTCATATTTATGGCCAAGGGGTTCAAAAATAACATGTATTTGAATATAATGATGATATAGTCCTAATATAATCATTTAATCAAATTTATAGATGTTTAGATATCATTTTATTCTTTATATTTTTTATTATCCCCTTTATTAATCATTTTTAACATTAACCATGGTAACAACTTTTTAAATATTAAAGGGTTATAATTTTACTTATAAGGTAAAAATTATGGCATCCCTCCTTTTTATTACATTACTTTTCATTACATTTTACAAACAGATGATCTTTAAAGTTTAGTGTCTTGGAAATTAGGTACATAATACATGAAAACATAAAACACTCTTTTAAATCCCCATGAAAAATCTTATTGGAAAGTTCATCCTAAGTACGATTATTTCATCTCATAACCTGGAGACATACATCAAAGGAAAGGGTGAGTAGAAGTCCGAGTAAGGAAAACAAGTGAAACAATTTACATGTGAAGTTGAGCAGTATCAATAAGAACATGGAGATAAAGAGGCATATCATAATAATAATAACTTGAAAAATAACTTGAAAATGTGGCTAAAACATTTAATTTAGATATTCATGAACATATAACCAAGGACCAACCCCAAGGTGTCATAAAAATTTCCAAGGTTATTCACCAAGGTATTGTAAAACTTGTCATCTCTATAGATTAAATTCTTTACCCAATGCATTGGAGCGATATCAGGACACACACTTAATATGTCTTTATTTTCATGTGATCCAAAAAGATCAAAATCAAACATTTCATAAATAACCCATAGATAATAAAAGAAATGGGTTTCATTTCAAAATCGTGACATTTTAAAAGTGATTAAAAACTTGATTGTTATGTCATTTATAACCCATGGAAAAGGAATGAGGGTTTTATGTATGTCAAATCCAGAAGAAAAAATATATACCATTTTTATGTATTAATGAATACCCCTAGAACTAAAATAGTTTTGGGTATTCACATAATAAAAATAAGAGAATTTCTTGAGAAAAAAATAAAACATTTTTTAGACGAAATTTCTACAGCATAACAGCTATATAACATGGTTTAAGAAAACAATAAAAAGAGAGGGTAAAAGAGTCACCCACTCATAAATAACTCATAATACAGTATGTATATAGAATAAAAAAGAAATAATAATAATATTATTAATAATAAAAACAATAATTATTATAAGAATAATAATAATATTATTAATAATAAAAACAATAATAATAACATAGTATTATTGTTATTATCAAATATTTTTTTATCTCATTTTACTCATCTTATTATCTTCTTATTTTATTCCACTTACCATTTAATTTATTTCTTTCTTTATTCATTCTGAATGTCTGGAGGATGCGCAGTTTTCCTACAATCAAACACACAGTTGAGAAAATTGTGCCCGACCCATGCCACCCGGCACTACTTTCTTACTAAGTCAAGTTGCACTCTTGTCGCGCGGTAGTTATAAATTGTGATCAATTCACGTGCCATGACTCTGAACCACTTGGGAATCTGCGCAGGCAGCACATAGTTACCCTTGATCGTGCGAGCTGATCGTGTAACAGTGAAAAAGTGTCTAAAACACAAAATAATACTTAAAATAATTTAAAATGATTGACTAAAAGGGTCAGGGTATGACAATTCTCCCCACCACAGATACTTTATGCCTCCATAAAGTCACCAAGCCCAAAGATAGCCAAGAATTTAATCTATTCCTGAACACAACCAAAATAAACAAGGAGTTTCTGGGTGACTATTTACTCCCCAAGCCACACCCGACCAATCCTGATGAAACCACATTCAAAACAAGGGTAAAACACTAGGGGTTCTCCCCACCACAAGGACTAAAAACATTACGATTCCAACTGGTATACCCAGAAACTGGGACAGAGGTATCCCCCATAAAATCAAAACACACTAGAGGAAAAACCCACATAGGTGCCCATACTAAGAAGGATCCTAGAAACACAACCCATAAAATCATGAAACCAAACATTTCCTTGACGAACTCAACTTAGAAAAAACTCAGAATCAGAATGGGTCAGTTTATTCACAGGCCTGACACCCCTGAAGGAATACAAATAATTTTAAAATCCACATTTCAAGCAGATGAGTCCACTTGGATTATGGTACAACGATCTCATCACACCACCACAACAAGGATTAGCTTACGAGGAAGACAATAATATGACAAGGAAACTTTGGATATTTCTCTTCTCAAAGATGAAAACATGCTCCAGACCAAAGTTCCACACACCCTCGGCAACTCCTGACTGTGCGCGAGCTTCACCCCGAGACCTGGGGCTAGGGATCTAATGGTCGAAGCATCTTATGCCTCACAATCAGGTTTTATCATCCCCCTAACCAGAACATTTTCCTCGAATGGAACTTCTTTTAGAACCTTTACTAGTGACCCTAACAGTCACACAATAGTAAGACTTAGGAGGTATGAGACAAGATGGATTAGGATGCTTGAACTGTACACTCTAGTGGTACGTGAGGGAATGGTCTGACAAACCGTAAGTCAGCACCGATGAACAAGATCCTTTAAAAATAGGTTCCTCTAGCATATCTCGCTTTCCAAATGAGGAACCCTTACAAAAACTGACCACACCCCAAATCCTAATGAAAATGAGGTACCCAACCTCCACTAGTCCAAAACTAGACCCTCACACAAACTTGAGACGACATCAACCTTAACGACCCTGGGAGTTCCCAAAAACCCGAAGGCCCGCTCTAATTATCCAAACCACACAACTGCCTCTAATGTACTTTGATTTCTTTGATATATAGGAAACATACTAAAAGAAACAAAAACTGGGCATGACTCATTGGCAACCTTAGCGACCTTTCTGGGCAGCATACTCAGAACAACACGAAAAACACAACTGCGATCAGCATCAAGCCAAAGCTCAGTCAAAGCAACAGCCAAAGCCAAGGGAAACAGGAACATAATCCAAACATATCCAAATAGAATAAAAAATTACTTTTCCAAACACTTCCATTTCTTTTAAATTTTAAAACTCACCAATGGCACCTTATGAACCACCACATTTTTATTCATTCAATCCCTCTTACATCATATATGGACAATTTATCCCATGAACTCTTCGCACATACTCATGCACATGTGACTCTCCCTAAATAATGTCATGGTTCAAACATCTTTTTCCCTTATCAAATTCATACACACCAAAATTTTCCAAATCAAAACACTTTCTCTTTAAAACCCACTTCACCAATTTCAAAACAATTTAAAAGAAACACTTTTCCATTTCAAAACCAATGTTATTTCTAATACACACTCACATCAACCGAGATCAAAATAAAACACAACCAACAAAAAAACCATTAGAATGAGGAACTAGTGCATAATTCTAACTCGACGGCATGGTGGTGCACCATGACCCATGTAAGGAATAGCACTAAGATGACCTTGAATCGGTCATTTGGACTCCACATGTGTCATCACCCCATGTGAGAACACAACATGATCTGATTTGTCTCCATTTTTATCCCTCAATCCAAAACAACCCAAGACAAAAGACTCAATGTAGAGACCCGAAGCTTGACGTACATGGACATTACATTACTTTTGCGGAATACTTAATACATAATAAAAATAGACACACAAGGATAGTAATAGTTTATTGTCTTTGGAAACTTGGAATATAATCTTCTAATCGTGGTGAAAGATCTTCAAGATCTCCCATAAAGATCTTCTTTTTTTAAAACCTAAATCCTTTATTTATGTCCTGGGGAAAAGAAAACATAAAAGGGTGAGCTCAAATGCTTAGTAAGGGTAAACAAAATAAATATCAATCACATCATATTCATAAGAACATATATTTTGGAAATCTTAACCTGCAAAAGAGATCATAATTTTATAACATGGGATAAATCATAGTAGTGAAATGTAATCACAATAATAATAACTTAAAACATGAAACTTTGTGGCATACACACATAATAATATAGAATCATTTCTTATTAGTCAAGACTCATTGCCAAGACTATCTTAGTGGACAAAGTCCCTTTGTAAACCGAGTTCACTCTTCGTTTCAGTCCTGTTTCACTGAACCGGTATAACCTACCGTTCCAGCCATGTCTATCTCATGAGATATAAAATCTTTACCCAATGCATTGGAGGGAGATATAGGTCCCACCCATCTCATAGTGAAATCATTCTTACTTGTTCCACAAAATAAACTTAAAACATTCATCATAACCCAAAGAATAAAATGGGTTTCATAAACATCATCCCATCATCACATAATCCATATAAAACAAATGGATATTTCATCATAAGAAAATTGAAACCATGTAAATCATAGAGACATTATACTTGAAACATACACATATGAAATACTATCATCTTAGATAGAAAATGGTTTTGATAAAACACTTGAAATGAATTCTTGAGGAAAATATCCTTTCTTCTTCAAAATCAATTTCTTTTCACAAAACAACATGCAATTTTAAAAGAAAAGGATGTTGTTGAAAATAGTCATGAAATATTTTGGAGTAAGCTTCATGAAAATGAGGCTTTATAAAACCGTTAAAATCTGTTCGTGCCATATAAGTTAAAAAAAATTTCTCATACTTTAACCGGAAAAGTCAAAAAAGTACCTCGTAACGTAAACAAAAGAAAGATTCCTTACATACTATGTAGTAAAAGTCAAAAATGGGTAAAAAGGACTTTTAAAAATACATGAAAACACTTTTATAAAACATGGACATGGATGATAGAAATATCCCCAGTAAATACTTACGAATAAGCAATCTCGGATAAAAAATGAGATTTGCAAAATTATCTCTTACCTTAGGTCCAATTTTCTTCGTAAGTGTCCGAACCTCCGGTATAATTATTTAAATAATGTCATTTACTTATTCTAGAATAATACTCATTGATATGATATCATATATTGTTCACTTATGACTTTATATTACCCGTTCTTTTGTAAATTCCATGTTAAAGAGCGTTTTGGGTAAAATCGTCTCATTTGTCGTTCGTGTTTTAACTTGTAATTATTTATATGATTACTTAGATCATGATTACTTAAATCCAGAATGTAAAACATGATTTATATATAATATATATTCAGAATATACATATATATAATAGATCAGTAAATGGAAAGAAATACACCGTTCATGGAGACGGTAGGCCGTATGTACGCATGAACGCTGTTTTCGTTTCCTTATTGAGTTGAATGGAATTAAGTAGATGACATACATATATATACACATAAATCCATTATTATTATGTAATATATTTAATTATTACTTATTATATATACTTTATAATCATTCATGAATGGTTAACGTGGAGAATGAATCTCATCGCGTCGTGGAGACGGTAGTCCGTACGTACGCACGAGCGATGATATCGTTCTCATGATCGTGGGACTGTATTGGAGTGTATGTATACTATATCAGAATCAATATAACTTTAAAATAATCATATATAGTTATTATTTACACCATTATATCCATTCAAGTAAGGTGGTGGTGGAAAATAGATTACACCACGGTGTGGAGACGGTATTCCGTACGTACGCACGCGCGGTGATTTCATTTTCCGTAGGATGGATAGATGGTGAAATAGGGTTGTTTCATAATTATAATAACATATCAGTATATGAGTGATACTAATGTTATTACTTCATAATGAAACAACCTAAGAAGAAGAATTGGAAGAAGAAATAAAGTTGAAAGAATCGGTAACGGACATTACCTCTTCTTTGAAGCGCCTCTTTGAGATCTCCTTTTAGGGCACTAAAATTGGTCCCTGAGGAAGACCAGAACCTCTAGGATGTTTCTAGGGAAGTGGAGAAGATAATTTGGCAGGGTTTGGTTGAGCTTTAAGGATCATTGTGGTGTGAGGAAGAGAGGGAGGAAGTGCCCATTTATAAGGGAGGAGAGGGGCACCTTTGGAATAACTAGAAATATTATTTTATTATAAAGCCAAATTCGGTTTTAAATAGCTCCAAATTGATTTATTTCGAAGCTAAGGTGGGGATGGGTCTAAATCCTATCATCCAATAGAATTTAGACAAGTTTAGGTTCCTATTTTAACCTTATCATTTAGTTTTAACATTAAGTTAAATAATTTTACTTTTACCGTGTCTTCTTGTGTTCTTACACTATAAGGTTAATAAACTTACTATATCAAGCCAAAAGAACCCCAAGTTGTTTATTATTAATATATATAACCTTATCTAAGTTATTTGGCCGAACCTTAGATTTTTAGGAATAAAATAACAATTAATAATATAATATATTTTCTAAAAACTATTTTATGTCAATTTTGACACTATTTGGTAATTGTTTTTTGTAAAAATCATAACAGAATTATTAGTTCAAAAACAGTTAATAACATCAATACTAACATGTCATATTAACCTATAAAATTAGTGGAATTTATAAAAAGTCTCAAATTACATTTATTTGGGTATTTATAACATCAATTATGTCAATATTTCATTAATAAGATAATTACTACATCATCGTTGTGTCACAAATAGATTAAATTATTTAATGTCTAAAAATTAAAAATAAAATATAATTATGTACGAAATATTTTTAGATTTATAATGAATATTTATAGTCGAATTTATCTTATGTATAACCCTATATTAAAAATGATTTACTTATTAAACTTTGATTTTAACTATTTTAATCCTTCTTTAAATAAATTAATAATAAATGTCCTAATCTAATCCAAGTGGGCTTAAATGGTCATATTTTATTCCTAAGGTTGTTTTTGGTCGAATTACACTTATCGAATAGAATTAGGACATGTGTTAGGGTAATAATAATATCATTTTTACCCTTAATTATCCTATTTACTTTTAACCGTGGTAAAAAAAGTCAAAAGTTACTATTCACCAAAAATTATTTTCATCTCATTGAACCACATTTTAGTCCATGATATTAACCGTGTCTCTCGGATTTTCGAAATTCCACTCACAGAAGCGGTAAAATTAAGTTTTATGAAAAATTCAGTTTTTTAACTACCACTTAGTGGTTTCACTATTCATCAAAAAATGAACGTTTCCAGAAAAATACAAAAAATTAGGCCTAATCTATATTTGATATTATGAATTCAAAAATGATGTCTATTTTACCAAATTCAAAACATATCAGTTACATTAATTAATTTAAAAATTAATTCTCGTCGTCAAAACAAATAGCGTGTTTTTAAGAGATAATAACTATCAAAAGATTGACACTTGTTTATGTCTGGTTTAAATGTGAAATTACATCCAATGACCAACATTGTATTAAATTGTAAAAATATATTCTAAATATACTTTAAAACCACTCAAATTAATAATTTATCACTATTAATTATTTCTATTAAAAAAAGTTTTTTTTAATTAAAATTTAGTAATTTTCACTATTCATCAAAATATGAAAGTTATCCGAAAAGTACCGAAATTTCACCCTAAGCTAATTTCGATATTCCGAATCCAATAATGAAGTCCATTTTGAAAAATACAATTTACAAAATTTCAAAAAGTGGTTATTACTATTCATAACGGCTAGTTTTAATAATATTTTAATAGCATATCGTTGTTTAGTGAAACTCGGTATTGCGTACTACACACGCTATCGAGGAAGGTCACGATTTCATGTAATGAAAGGAAAGTCAAGGATGCGTGTTGTGCAAGCTCCTTTTGGTGTAGCATACAACGTAAGACATTAATGAAAAGAATATTTTTCATAAAATCTCGGGGTGTTACACTCAAAACCTGGACTACCCCTGGTAACTCAGGTCTCGTCAAGAGCAGTGGTGATTAGGCATTGAACCATAACCTACATCCTGAACCCTGACAATCCTAATCTCCTTCTACCAAAAACCCTAAATAACAAGGTCCTCCTCTGATACCATTTTATCAAGAACCAGCCCAGGTCGACCCTGAACTGGCCACCCGAGCTGACCTACAGCACAGCCCGAGGGGCACTCCCAATCCCCACAGGCTGGAAACTAGTTCCGGGCATCAAAATTTAACCGTTGGGAATGATTTGGCCCATGAGAAAAAGATAAACATATAAATAAATACTGACGATGAAAATAAAAACTAGCAGTGAAAAGAAAAAAACTACACATACCTCCATGTGACCTCTAGGTCACCTCCGACACTAACAACCTGCCTCAATGGGAAGATGAAACAGGAACCTAAACCAAGGAACTGAACCTGCATCTAAAAAATAGGATAGGCCTGAGCATTAAAATGCTCAGTAGTGATACCAAAAGTGAACCACATAATCCATGCATTTTATAATTCCAAAACATCCTAATAATACTAGTTTGAACTAAAGTTATAAAAAATAAGGTTTTCATGTATACAATGCATTTTGAAAACTAAAAAACACAATTTCACTGCCCTTATAATTCAAAACAAGTAAAAGAAATAAAGAGGAGATCACACAAACATTTCCAAAGCAGCTACTAGAAATCCTTTTTAAAACCAACCATACATACAAATTTTTTTTCCAATGAAACACCAAAACTAAGTTCAAGGGTATGATTCCACACACATGGAAAGGGAAATTCTACTAACAGTGCTCATATCAAAGGATCATAGAAAACCTAGGAACTTAGAGGAAGACCAGAACGTACTATACATGTGACTCATCCTGAAGGAATGCCTACTCTCGATGACGTCATAATGCCCAAACACTCGGTGTTGTCCTACCTAGCATAATCGAGGGGCCCAATCCCCTTGCAGAGAAAAGTCCATACTAAGGGCCACTAGCCAGTGCGTATTCTAAACTAGTGCATCAATCATTCTCAATAAACCCCCATGTTATGCGAAGTTTTCATGTTATGTTAACAAAGAGGTGTGCCACACATTCAAACAACAATCCATATATATATCACCAATCACACGACACAATCCGGCACCACCCTGACCACCTCAAGATTAGTATCATGATAAAAAATAAATATTATCAAAAGGAGGTCCATACTGAGGACCCTCTTGTCTCATGATCAATCGACGAAGTAAGAGACCTAACCAAATAGGGGGTTTTCCAACAAACCATTTCAAATATGCCAAATGGGAATTTAGCTTTACCTCATTCAACCATTTACCAAAACATTTATAAATGTTTCCCAAATAGTAATAAATGTCATTTTTTACAACATGGTCAGACGGACCAAAACATGCCAATATCCTTTCACGAAAACATGCATTTACCAAAATATGCCAAAACAATAAACATTTACGAACCATTTTCAAAACAACATTTAACACCAAAATATGTCTCAAACCAAATGGTAAAACCTTAAAGAACCCTTTAAAAACCACGTTTTCCAAAAAACTTAAAGTAACACAAATATTTTACTAGCCACTCCATAAACAAATCAAACAGTTCATTAAAAATTATATTAACAAATTAGAAAAATTAAAGAAACTGGAAAATAATATAACAAACTACTTTTAACAAACCCCACCAACTTGAAAACACTATAGCAGGTTGTCCAATTATTTTTAAAAGATGTGAATCTAGTAAAATAATTAAATAAAAACATGCAAGCATTAAATGGAATTATTTTAAAAAGTAAAAATGTAGATTCGCCTACCTCAAGGAATTCAAGCCAAAACTTTCTAAATCAAACATCCTGCTCGCACGCATGAACACAAACATTTCATATATATATATATATAAACCTTTAAACTGGTGCATGTGTTCTCAGTTCCATGAGAGAACACACACTCAGAAGATATATATATATATATTCATACCTAGGAAAATGCATGTGCTTGCTTGGAAACGATCTCGACTCCCTACAACAATTCCCGACACCCAACATTAGTGCGGAGAAGACCATCGCACATCCAACAAAACACCAGGGACTCACATAAACCATAAGACCCTAAATTGGATGACACAAAAAAAATATCAGGTGCATTAAACTTACACAAAACATATAACAAAACCATTTCCAAAACAATGCCACTTATCTAGATTCAATTGCATAGACAAATATACATGCATGAATGGAAGGACATATTAAAACCTGTTTTTTGAAAGTTAAACCAATGGTAACTCATTACTATAAACTAACTACACTTGAAATATAAGTGTGAATCAAGTTTTAATAATTAAGTACTAAAACACAAGCATCACAAGGAATGAAATTAGAAGAAATTTCTTGGAAGGACCTACCTCAACACGCACGAATTTAATAGAACCTCAACGGAGGGAAGAGTATCACTCCGCGAACTAACCACACAACCTAGAAAATGAACAATATGCATGAAAAATACCCCAATAATTATATTTCTTTTAATTTAAAGAAACATCAAAATTGATGAAATATATCGGACGAGAAACCACACCGAGAGGGGTGGTGTAGGGGGTTTGGTCCATCGAAAATAAGGCGCTCAGGAGGTTCGGGTCGTTGGAAAAGGTCGTGGTAGGGGGTGTTGCCACCGGAAGGTGTGACTGTCATAAGTTGGGTGATGAGGTGAAGGTGGGGTGGCGCTGAGGTTGTGGAGCAAGCCGAAGGGGTGCGCGTCGGTGGAGGAGTGGCTGGAGGTCGGGCAGCGGCTGGATGGCACAGGAGGAGGGTAGCGTTGCAGGTGTTGTCGGCACAGGAGGAGGATGGAGTTGTGGGTGATGTTGGCACAGGAGGGGTGAGTAGCGCATCGAGAGGAGGTCAGTGAGTTGGGTGGATGTGCGATGGTAGGATCCATGGGGGCCAGTGGCTGCGTGCGAGGAAACCAATAGAGAGGAGGGGCGCTATTGTGCGACGAACCAAGAAAGGTGGGGGGAAAGCATGAGGGGGGTCGCCGCTGTGAACCGGACGAGGTGGAGGGGTCGTCGCTGTCATATTGACCAGGAGGGTTATTCACCCCTAGAACTAAAATAGGTTTGGGTATTCACATAATGAAAATAAAAGAATTTCTTGAGGAAAAAAAAGAGTTTTTTGAGACGAAATTTCTGCAGCATAATGGCTATATAACATGGTTTAAGAAAAAAATAAAGAGAGAAGGGACAAGAGTCATCCACTCATAAATAACTCATAATACAGTATGGGTATAGAATAAAAAATAAATAAGATCATGGTATGGAAATTTGAATGACATACCACATGAAGAAAGAAACTTGAAAGAAAAGAGAAGATGTGATTTCTTTTACGAAAAATTCAGTAGCCTAACGGCATCGCTTAAAATTCAGAAAAAATAAGTTGATGAGAGTGGAAAGTGTCTCATAATTTGGACATAAAATGAAAAGAAAAAAGTACATAGAAGAACATACCCCAACATAATAAGATGGAAACTATAAGACATAACATAAAGGAAGTCATGACTTAAAATACGAGGGTGAAAGGTTCCCTTACCTTGAAGAGTAACTTCAAAAGCTCAAAGTTTGGGACGTTTGGGGGACATAAGGGAACCTTTTAAGGACTCCTTAGGAGGTAAAAATACCATATATTTATTGAGAAGGAATTTGGAATGAAATTAATGAAGGAATGGGTTCGTATTTATAGAAAAAGTGAGGGAATATTTTATTAATTTCCAAGGGACACCTCATCGGTGGTATTTGCAAAACCATGGGCTTTCCCATGGTATTTTCCCATGGTATTGGCTACTTGGGACACCTCATAACATATCTCACTATTAACAAGTCGACCAGAATTATTACATCATGATTACATCATTAATGATGTCATAAACACAATGAAACTCAAAATTTTATTTTTACTATTCACCAAAAAACAAAACATTTTATAAAAATATCTTAAATTCACCCTAACCTAATATTGATGCTCTGAATTCAAAATTTAACTCCATTTTATGAAAATAATTTTCTAAATATTTTTAATTTAATTTTTAAATAAAATCATTATTTATTCAAAAAAAAAACTCTAAAACTATAAATCGTTTTGTAACACCTTGAGAAAGTAATCAAGGTCCCATAAAATTATTGTATAACCATAAGACAATAAAGTAACAATTTATGGTTACATTTTATGAAAATAAATTTTCATTTTATATTATTAAATTGATTATAAAATTGTAAATAAAATATTTATAACATATAAAAATACCAAAACATATACTATAATCGTTTTTTCACTTTTAAGATGTCTAAATTGTATTTATACATTCATGGGTGAAGTTTATATTTTTTTGGCCGATTTACTATTCATTACTATTCATAAGGGTATGTTACTATTCACCAAAAATTATTTTGATCATGTTTAACCACATTTTTCACCCTTATTACAACCATATATGACGAATTTTTGAAAATCATTTCACAAAAAAAAGTTATATAATAATAAAATGTTTTTATACTATTCATCCAAAAAATACTATTCATCAAATACTATTCATCAAAACACTATTCATAAAACACTGTTCATCAAATTAAAACTTCTTATAAAATTTTTAAAAATTCAGCCTAGGATAATTTTGACATTTGAAATTCAAAAATGATGCTTATTTTACTATAATAATTCTCTAAGTATGAGAAATTTATCTTTTAAATATAAAAATACTTATTTATTAAAAATAATAGCAGATAGAAAAGGAATATTAAAATTGCATAGTGAAATTTCTAACACTTAAAAAAATATTCTATCATTTACATTTAAAAGCAGAGTTTTAATCATACTATTTAATTAAAATAATTTTTATTCCATATACCTTAATTTTTTATAATAATTATATAATTTTTTGAAAACTACAATTTGGGTCTGAAGTAATTTGATGTGCTTATATTGTAAAATATAATAAAAAGTTATTAGGAGGAAAGAGATCCATAAATAAAAGTTCATTTTTTTAAGTCGTTACAAAAATTGTCTCATAAATGGAAAAAAAAAATTAGACCATATATTATCCCCATTTTCCTGTTTAAATATTTTTATGATTTTTAAATAATTTAATAAAATATTAATTTCATAAAGTATCATTAATTTCATTTTTGATACTATTCATTTAATTTGACTTTAAATACATCAATAAAAATATTTAATTAGAATATAAACTTTTGAAACAATAATAACATGTTATATTTATCTAAAAAAATATTTTAAATCAATAATTAATTAAAATTACAATCATTTTAATGTTGTTAATATCATTTACTTAATTTTTCTGCTGCTTTCACAAGCACTGTGTCAATGTTTTATAAAGATTCAAAGTAATTATATAATCACTAAAGATTATAAATAAATTTTAAACAAAAATAATAATTTCATTATGAATTAAATATGCCTTAATATTCATTCAAAAATTATTTTTATCCCAATTTGAACATATAAGATAAATTTAAAGGCATGAGAGTGGTAGTTTGTGTTTTTCTCTACCTAAAATAAGATAAATGACATTATCAAAGGAAAATGGCACTAAAATGTCATATAGTATAAGTTAAGATGAATATGGTTGAATTAATATCATCCAATGAAAAAAATAAAGTTTTGGATATATTTTTAATGTCTTGTCTCATTATTATTAATCTTAATTACCCTATTTACCCATTATAATGTGATAAATTTTACCATGGTTATCATAATTCCTAAAAATAAAATGGATATATTCAAAAAAAAATTGAACCTCATGATTTAAAATATAGAATAAATTTTATCAAATTCAATTCCTATAAGTTTCATAAATTATTTTTAAAATAAATCTGCTAAATGGGCTGAAAAATGTTTTTCCAAGAAAATGTGTTTTTAAGACTAAAATTTGACTTATATCAAAATCAAGTAAAATTTTAATACTAATGGAATAAATTAGATTATTTTAAATAAAATTGATCTTGTATCACTTTAATAAAAAATCCAAAATAGAATAGTCCTTTTAAATCAATTTATTTAAAGGGAAAAAGATAGTCTTACAAAAATCGGTATTTTTTACTATTTGATGAAAAATAAATATTTTCAGAAAAATATCAAAAAATAAACTTAAGAAAATATTGGAATGATGATTTAAAAATGATATTATTTTTACAAAATTCAATTTTTAAAATTATAATCAATTAATTATAATATTTTCACACAAAATCTATTAAAAATCATTTTTGAAGAAAACATATTATTAAAGGATAAAATGGATTTAATCGAAATTAATTAAGTATTTAATAAAAGTTAATAAATATATTTAAATTAACTAAAATCATTATACGTATTTTTTATAATGTGGTTAATCTTATTCATACCCACCATTCCAATGACTAAGAGATAATATTTCAATAGTTTGTTGCAGTTTATTTAAACTCGGTGTTGTGTGCAAAGAAATATATCAAATAAATTATATTTATTTAAAGAGTAATATATCATAAAATATTGGGGTGTTACATGCACTCACTTACTCTATTTATGAAATCACCCAAATTTCCAAAAAAGTCTTTAACAAAATACTTGGAAAACCAAGCCAAATCTCAATGGTGAAAGTTCCACTCCAAACCATTCTTTAAAATTATGGTCTTGAAATCCATTTATAAAACATATTCCAAATAAATTTATCACTAAACCATTAGAAGAAAAATTTCAAGAAACAAAAAATTTCCATTTAAAACTCTCAGAAGGATTAAAAAATCCCTTTAAATTCACAAGATGACCCAATCAGGGTTGAAGAATTTTAAAAATAACTCTTTTAAAATGCTTTTTCTAACAATTTTTGCAGCACTTGAAATTTTGAATCACTACTTCAATAACCAATAAAAACCTTTTAGAATTTGAAAACCAAACTTCCCATTTCATTTCATGGCCCAAATAGGGTCAAAATCCATTTAAAATGTAACATTTAATTTAAAAAAAACTTCTAACACTTATCGCTACTTTTCATTTCATGTACCAATTGAAATTAAAAGTAAAACCCATGTACCAAGAGGACATAAATTCACCTTGAAATATTTTAAAAACCAATAAAACCAACACATAAGGGTTAAATTTTAACATTTGGTCATTTTAAACTACCAATCACTCAAGGAATGACACAAAACTTACCCCTGATTTAATGACAACCTACGTTGAATCGATCACCTAACAGTGTTGAACACCCAAAAAAACTCATGGGATCCTCTAAATCCACCTGATTCTTAGTAAATTTAAAGAATATAAAATGTCAAATATAAAAAATAGATGATACCATCAAGTAATAACTCCTAGAAACAATGTTGTGTCTTCTATAAATATCTTTTTGGTAGGTAGTTAGGAACCAACACAATACATTATTTTAACAGCCCACACTCCTCAAAAAAATAATAGACCTCTAATTAGGGGAAAAAATCAAAGCACGTATTTCAAAACATATTTTGAAAATAAATTTTCAATTAGCTTTGAAAATATTATTTAGAAACTCAACCATTTTCCACTCACCCAATATTGGGCATTCCAAACTATCACCAAGACCCACCAATCTGGAAATCATTTAAACATAGGTCAACCCCCTTATTTTCCAAAATCACCTCACAACCTTTCACAAAAAGGAAAATCCACACTCTTTTCCAAAATAATTTTTATTCATTTTAAAACTGAAAACTTTTCAAACATTTCATGGCCCTTAAAATAAACCAGAAAAAACCTTGAGCATTAAACCACTTTTTCCTTCCAAAAAAGATTTAAAATATCTTTTTTATAAATGAACCATCTCAAAAAAACACTTTCACAAACTAATTCATAAAATATCCTACTTTAAGATTTTAAAATATTCCAAAAAATTCCAATATTTAAATTAAATGATTTTTACTCGAAATTTTTCTTTCTTTTGAATTTTTAAAATAAAACACAAATTATTTTTTATCAAAACAAACTGAACATTTTTTCCCAAACTAGCACAAAACAATTTTCAAAATAAAGCATTCATGGAATTCCTCTCTTCCATTCAGAAAACCATTTTTTCCATTTCATGAAGAAATGTACCCAAGGGTTAAAACCAAGAACACCATCATAGATATCAAATAATACCACATTTTACCATATCACTTTCCATAAAATCCCAAAAAAACTTCCCTATAGGATAACACACTATTGGAATACTCCATTGGAATTAATCTGAGAAGTAAGGGAGGAAAAAAAATCCAAAGGAGAAATTTTACTATGCATGGTTTGGCCACATGGGCTGGTAAACCATGTTCTAACTATGAAATAATCACTTTTATGGTTATATAACCACTCTATGTGGGCACCATATGGTTTAGCAGATCATGCATGCTAACACTTCAACTCTAGTTCGTTCACCGTTTTCGCCTATAAAACCCAAACCAACCCTCAAAATCATTGATACACTCAAAAGGGATCAAATAATCATCACAACATATCAAAACCCATCAAAAAATCATATCAAAATTCAAGGTCAAGACTCAATCTTGATAGACCCACGGAAAATTGAGATTCAATGCGACAAAGAGTTATCCATACCCTTACCTGAACACTACACCCAAGTACCGATAATGATCTTAGTCTCTAAACTACCCATAAACACCCCAAATAATAAGAATTAAGGATTTGGTACCATTTTTTAGTTAACTAACACAATATATCAATCCATCGGACTCCTGATATGGTCTAACATGTACCTAAGGCACGTTCCCAATAGCCCCAAACTAGAAAATAGTACTAGGGTCTTAGAACATCAGTGTTAGGAATGAATTATCCCTTAAATAAACAATTAGATCAATGATACTATAACCACATCAAAGTAACAGTATAATAAAAGGAATTAATTGGAGAATAAATAATAAAATTAGCATCGTACGCATAAGTGGAAAGCATAACATAAATTAATAAACATCAACTCCTCACAAAATTTGAGGCTAAGGACAAGACAATACAAAATATTCCAGTTGAGAAAAATTCAAAAAAATATCAGCTTCTCCAGAGATAAATTTCATGAGACCACATCTCCTCTAACATAATAACCATGGATAATAATAATCAAGAAGAGATACTGAAATTAGGTTCCCTTACCTTTACCTATGTCCTACAAAATAGAGTCTGCATATGCCCAAGGGAATATACGGAGTGTGAGGGAAAACCCCCAATATGATACCACTATGAATCTATTTAATAATTTTATAACTATGAAAACCAATAAGTCTCATTTTAAAATTCATTTTTGAAAACCAACGTCACTTTTTAAAATAAGATCACTTGAAAAAAATATGTTAGAAATCCATTTGATTTTTCTTATAAACAAACCATCTTTTAAAAGCATGGTAACTTGAATGTGTTTTCTAAAACACTTCTCAACATGACTAAAAATGATAAATAAATCCATCTATAAAATGATGATCAACACACCCAAACAAGTCATAAACAAGATCATAAAGACAAACATCATTTCATAATCATGTAATGGAAATGGGAATAAGCATAAATATAGGATACATCATTTTTAACAAAAATAGTATGAACATAGATGCATAGTTATGATATCATCATATAACTCATAATAATAAATAGTCCAAGACAATAAAGCATAGAATAATCACACATGGAACTAGCATCATTCATAAGGAATATAAAATCAACCGAGCATAATTAATGTGTACTTTGGGCTCTAACCATAAGGTTTTAGTATGAATTAGTCTAAAATAAACTTTTATATCTAGATAGAATTATATAATATGTTTAGAATCACTCACATTCTCCCCCAAACCCAAATATTAAGAGCTCTCTCAGTCTATTGGGAAATATTTAGAAGCTCACTCGATCTTTCTCCTCAAAGGTTCTTATAGTCTCTTGAAAATTATTTGTAAGTTCTCTCAAAATTCCACCCAAAGGCTCTCATGGTCCCTTGGAAACAATTTGTAATCTCTCTTGGTCTTCATTTTAAAGTTTCCCATGGTCCCTTCAAAAACATACCCTATCTAGTCCTCAATATATATTAAGGTCTAAATTCTTAATTATCAAAGCACAAACCCTAGGTCTCCCATGTGTTACTTAATGACAAACACACAAACAATCATAAGTGACAACACATAAAATCTATTTTAAAAGATTATTTAACAAGAAAACATGCCCATTTTAAAAAATCACATTTTCCCAAGATAAAACATTCACATTTAAAATACAATTGCTTCCTCAAGTAAAACCCCTTTTTTAAAACCTAATTTAAAATACATTTAAATCCATAACAAATGATCCTCACATGAGCTATTTAAAAACCAATTTATAAACCATTTATGACCAAAAAATGTCAAGAATTCAATACCATGCAAGACCTCATTAAAACCCCTTTCAAAATCCAATTTAAAAGAACTAATTTAATTTTTTTTGTTTTAATAGACATGTGGAGTGCACAAAATACAAATCCATTTGGAAAACCACTTTAAGACATCAAATTACAAAAAAATCATGCATCAAATCAAATATGGATAAATAATAATTCATAGATAAATTTTAAGGAAATTTAATAAACCAAAAACTAAAGGTAACTAAGAAGAAGAGTTTATCTATGGAAAATCCCATAAATAGAGACACCTACCTTGAAACTTAATAAAAACATGTCACCTTCAATTATAACCACTTAAAAAATAAAAATGGATCCTATAACACCTAATACACAAAGAAACAAACCAAAACCCCCATTATTAACCCTAGGTTTGTCCAAGAAGAAAGTTAAGGTTTATTCCTTATATAGAAATGTATGAACAAGGGTAAAAGAGGTGAAGATGAAGGAAAACAATGAATTAATCAAGTTTACCTTGAAATAAATCACCAAGGTAGGAAATATATCCACCATGAATAAAAGAAAAAAAGGTTTATTTATCACATTTTTAATGACCTGGATAGCCCATATGGTTTGGCCATACTGTTAGGAAAACTATGCGCAAACTGTGCAGGAGCGACTATCTCCCCAAAAACAAAGCTATATGGTTACTCCTAGAGTTCACACATTTAAAAAAAATCATACTAAATATATAAAAAATAAACTTTTGTAAAATATATATTTTTTTCATCTAAATTATTTGAATATAAATTGTAATATTTCTGAGATCATTCACTGATACAACGCATGATTCTGAGGTCTAGTGATCCCAAAATTGATAATTTAAATATATTAAATATATTAAATTTCAAACATGCATAGTTTTTCTAAAAAATTGGAATAACTCTCAAATAGGGACTCGAATTTAAAATATAAGGTCACAGTTGAGTTCAGAGCATGGGTTTTACCATAGGCATGACATAACCTTGAAGCGCATCTGATGTTCAAGTTGAGCACTATCACGGACAGATTAATAAATAAATAAAATTATTTATTTATTTTATTAAAATAATTAATATGACCTAGACCTTTCTTATAGATATGATACTATAGAAAAATCCTAGGTTAAGACACATAACCCTAGATATTTGGGAGAGAGCATTGGAGGATTTTTCTCAGAATAAAAAAAAATCAGATCGTGGATTGCCAATCGGTGTGTAGTGTAATTTGAGGTTCTCACCAACAACAATGAATTAGATTAATTATTTTCCAGTGATTGATCCAAATTGAGGTGGGATGTTTGTTTTATAGGGATTTACCCATGTTTTATTTATCCTATGATAAATTCTAATCAATCAACTAATGAATTGATTCACAGAATGAGCGTATTGTGGGTACGAGTTAGATTTATCTAGGATTGGTGATTTCTTTTATTGATTATTATATCTATTAATTCATCATTATAATAGAAAATAATAAATTCTAATATGATTTTTGGTCTATGTTCATTCTTCTTGTTTTTGTTTCATGCATTTCTTCCCCCATTCTTTGTTTGTTCATCGTCGGCATTCACTTTGGACAGTGGTTCGACAAATACCTAGTAATTAATCTTTATGCACCCATTTCTTGGCACAATAGATTGATTCCATATAACTAGTTTCATATTGATAATGGGATCGATATATGATGATAGATCATGATTATATAAGAGTTATTTGTGTGGGTTTTTGATGTGAGGTGACTGGTATATGCAATAGATGGATTTCCCATGCAAATCAAATGGTTATATTTTGATGAGTGGTGACAGAAAGGCTTGGACAAACCAGATTCTTACTTACTTACATGCTTCAAGACCAAATTGGATTCCATAGGATCATACAATGATGCATGAAATGGATCCATGAGTTTTGGAAACTCTTAATAATCATGGAATTTAATCCAGAAATACACACCATGTGGGGCCCTGTCTATGATGATAGGGTTTCCATAGGAGAGATAAGTATCATATATCATGTGGAATGTGTCACACCACATTTGATCTAACCTGGAAAATCATCTTGTTCTATAGGATCACACGGCTAGACACTCATCCAAGTACACGGGCATGACTAGGTGTACATGGACACGGACATAGGCACAAGACATGATAAACAGGTAAACTTGGTGCCTAAGAGAAACATTGAGTACTTAGTACACACCATTTACTTATTTAAATATAACTTGGATCCCTTATTCCCTTCATCATAGACAAGTTTCATTAGGTTGTTTTCCCTTGATCCTTTCCCTGAGGGTTTATTATGGAATCTCATCTTATGTATATGATGGTGATCCCCTCTGAGAAACTTTAGTTTCAGATAGAGTTTTTGGAATAATTTTTTAAGGCCTAGAGTGAGATCCTTGATCATAATCATACCTAGGTGGGGTTATCATAATCGCCGTGACCAACACTATGTTTGTGTTGATACCCTACTTAGAAAGTTAATCCATATTGGGTTGGTGGTATACCCCATGGACTTAGGTGTGATCCTCGTCTATGTATCTATCTCTTCATACTTTCAGTGCATACTTCTTATGGAGAAACCCAAAGACCATGACATCTCAGATGGACACAATAAATATTATCTGACTCATGGTGTGTCTTATCCTGAATGAGTGTTATATGTAACTTTTGAGAAGTAATCATAGGTTTTAAATATGGTTGTGACCTTACATTGAGACTCTATGTCTACTATGAGTATATATAGATATTATTGTTATGTATGTTTTTAACATATCCCTAAGATGAGATAAATTATATTCTTGATTCTTTATACTTAGTGATTTTAGGGTGTCCTACTGGGTATTGTTATACTCACCCATGTATGGGCTCTTCATGTACGTGTCATGTCTTATGTAGATAACCTACCATTTTACTGAGTTCTCAATAGACCATGAGAAAATGGATCTTAGATTTGGGCTAGATAGAATATGGTTTATACCAGGAGTCACTTTTGACTATAGTCCCATCTTTCTATCATGTTGGACTTCTTTACAGTTTTTAGTGGGCTTGTATTTGGCTCTTATTACTTTCTGGTATTTTTTATACTCTGATTGTGTGATTTATATGTGTGCATGCATTTGGTATATGTTTTATTTTATATTTTATCATTGTATGGGATTGAATATGTGTGTTTGAGTATAGTTATTTTAGGCTAAGGCCTCCCATGTGAGTATTATTCCTACTCAGTGATGGTTGCTAGATCATAGCCTATTGAAGGTGGGATTAGGGTATACACATTCATCTTATCATCGGGGAGGAGATCCCTAATGGGTTTGGTTATGACAGAGTGGTATTAGAGGGAGTTTTCCATCTTATGACCAGATTTTTGGAGTTTTTCTAGTAGTGACATTGGTTTGGGTTTTATGGAAATAGTGTTGAGTGTTTCAAGTTCATCTCTTAGGCTAGGGACTCCAGTGTTAGTGCAGTGGCTAACATATCCATTCACTAGGACTCTGACTCCATGCTTGTTGACTTGATACATATATTCACTAGTTATGGGGGGGAAACTTTGACACATGCATCATATAGGAATGGGTTGTGGTTTTTATGTCCTTATTGAGTCATATCTCCAAATATACTCATTAAACATGGTATATATTGTTTATTTCAAGATGCCTCCATGAAATTTTCTATTTATAATTTAGTAGTAGTATCATGAGGATGATACCCTAAGTGATGAGGCTTAGATACAGGGACCTGTTCAGGAAGTGCTACCTCTAGGTGGTGTGATAGTCTTACCACCACCTGTCAAGAAGTAGGCGGCGTCTGCAATACCAATGGATAAGGTGCATAGGCTAAGCATGCTTCAATAATTTTAATGACAGTGACCCTACAAGTTCCAAGGTGATCCAAACCCTTAGGTGGCTGATGAATTGTTTGAGGTGATTATGTGAGTCTTTTGTCTCTTCAGGACACCTATAGACTAGATTGTAGTCTTGGGGGTGAGCCTTGTCCATGGTTCTATAAGATGATAGTGGAAATTAGTGAATCAGTCATATGATGAGGTGACTCTTGTATGGTTAGAGTTCAAGATCATTTTCATATATGAGTTTTCTCTATCAACATTGAAGTATTTCTTCATCTAGGAGTTTCTACAGCTTCAGCAGGGTAGTATGACTGTGTCTGATTATTCGTTGAGGTTCACCAACCTATCTTGGTACTCAATGGATATGGTACATGATCAATTATTTCAGGCTAATACCTCCAAGATAGGTCTAAATGGAGAAATTATATCCAACTTGATACAGTTATGAATTTCTAACTATGTTGGGGTTCTAGATCATGCTTTGGTAGTTGAGAGTTTCCTAGATGATCAGACGCAGACAGTTGGTGCCGAAAGTTGGCACACAGAATAGGAGACTTCGGTGAAGGGTATCCAATGATAGAATCATGGACCTGAACATGAGATATACTTCAATAGTAAATCATAGGATAGAGGTTCTATGGTTTAGGGATCACAGGATAGACCTAGTTAGCCTAGTAAGAGGTATTTTTTCTCTTGTGATGTTCAATGACATCTTTTATGATATTTCTCGAACCAACATACAGTTGATCAAGAGGTAGTGGATATGCCAAATAGGTAGAGAAAAAAATAGGATCAAGTAGGTACATGTGGTTTTAGGCATGTTATAGGAGTTGGGAGAACATCTAGAGGTGGTATACATTTTAACTTGTTACCACCACCACCCCCAGGTGGTCGCTACTCAGCTTAGGGAGCTGGTGGTCCGGGGTGAGAGTAGTTGCAGGTAGTTGAGTCTTATGAACCATATTCTCTAGGTATGATACATGGTATGATCTATGCCTTCTATACTTTATCTATAGTATTGATAAACATGGGTGTGATCCACTTCTTTATTTCCACTACTCTTCTTAGAGACTTAGATATTTTGGTTAATCACTTGGCTTGACCCTTACACTTGGAGACTCCTACTAGAGGCAACTTAGTGATCACACACTTCTGTCGAGGGTGTAACCTAACTCTTGTGGGTGAGATTTTATTTTTGGGATCTCTTTTTAGTAGTTATTAGGCCTTATGAATTCATCTTAGGTGTGGATTTTTTATCTATAGTTCATACCTATATAGACTATTTTAGATGAAGGATACATTGTGTTTGCAGTGATGGGATGAGGTTTTCTTTTGTGGGTGAAAAGGAAACTCAGTAACAGTAGGATGGGATCATACATAATAGGTTAAAGCTGATTACACACCAGTTGGAAAGCATGACTCTTGGTGTAGTGGATTCTATGATATTTTAGTTTCTTGCAGTAGTGGCAGAGTGTGAGGACATATTTTCTGAGGGCATTCCAGGATTACCTCCCCATTGAGAGATATACTTATACAATGATCTACACCCTAGGATGTCCCTGATATCTTCTCTAGAATATCATGTGGATCCCATAGAGATTTGTGAGCTGAGATTATAGTTGGAGTACCTGAAGAGGAAGATATTTGTCAACACCAGTGTTTCCCTCTAGGTAGCCCCGGTATTATTCTACCAGAAGGTGAATAGGATCTTGATATTGTGTATGGATTACCATTATCTAAACCAAGTGATCGTAAAGAAAAATTATCCACTACCAAGGATTGAGTACCTCTTCAATCATTTTAGAGGGGAATGATGGTTCTATAAGATTGACCTCATATCAGGATATCTCCATCTGCAAGTATGGGATGAGGATATACTAAAGATATCTTTCTGATGTAGCTATAGTCACTATGGGTACCTTTTGATTCCATTTAGTGTGATGAAATCCCTAGTAGTGTTCATGGGACTCATGAACCAGATATTTCAACCTTTCTGAGAACATTTTATGGTAGTCTTCATTGAGGATATTCTTGTGTAATTGGTGTCTAAGGAGGAGAAAATGATACACTTGAGGATGGTCCTGGATATATTATGAGAGAACTATCTTTATGGGAAGCTCTCAAATTTATAGTTATGGATTCATGAGTTCCACTTCCTGGTACATGTTATCTCAGCAGAGGATATGGAAGTGGACCCAGTGAAGGTCGAGGTAGTGTTAGCTTGGGAGACACCCAAGAGTGTAATTGAGGTTCAAAGCCTCCTTGGGTTAGTAGGATACTATCGAAGGTTTGTACCTGATTTCTCCAAAATATCATCTCCCTTGAAAAATTTGATCTAAAATGGATATCCTTTTATGTGGATAAGGATGTGCCAATAGGTTTTTCAAGAGTTGAGACAGAGATCGATGAGCACACCCATCTTGAGATTTCTGAATGATTTTATCAAGTATGTAGTGTTTTATGATACATCAGGGAGTAGGATAGGTTGTGTTATGATTCATAGTAAGGCGGTGATTTCTTATGGTTCACATCATTTGATATCACGTGAGCAGAACTATGTGACCCATGATCTTGAGATAGTAGTAGTAGTATTCACACTAAAGTTTTGGTGACACTGTATTATGGGTGATTAATTTATCATCTATTCTAACCATACAAGTCTTAATTATATCTTCTCTTATAAGGGTCTTAACTTGAGATAGTGTCGATGGATATATTTCCTCTAGTATTATGAATTTAAGATTTCATATACTTCTTGGAAGGGGAACATGGTAGAAAATGATCTCAACAAGAGATCTGGTTCACATCTATTGAGCAATGTGTTATATCAATTATCCTCATTATAGATATATTTAGTGTATGGGGATAGTGTAGCTTGCCTAAAGTTGATGGTTGTTATCCACCTACTTCAATAGCAAGTTAGGTATGGTCATGATGGAAATGCTAACTGTAATACCCTACATACTCAGATATCCATTGGACACGCTTTTGATGAATTTTATAAATGTGGGGATAATGTAATTATTTTCAAAGGATGCACGATGGTACTAGTTACATTACAAGATGAGGTTATGATGGAGTTTCATAAATCTTCTTTAGTGATACATACAGGTGTGGAAAAGATGTACCAGGACCTCTAGCATCAGTTTGGGTGCCCAAGGATGAGAAAGGGAGTTTCACAGTTTGTCTCTTGATGCCTTAATTTTTAGTAAGTTAAGGATGAGCACTAGGTTTTGGTGGGTTTAACTAAACCCATTGATTTTACAAAGTAAAAGTGGGATGGGATATCTATAGACTTCGTGATGGGGTTACCACATACATCTTGAGGACCCAATTTCATATGGGTATTTATAGACCAACTTAACAAGTCATTCCACTTCCTAGCTATCCAAGAGTATATTTCAGTAGAAATATTGGGATTCTATTACATGTAATATATAGTTCGGCTCCATAGAGTTCCCTCAATGGTCATTTTTAACTGTGATACCCACTTCACATCCTATTTATGGAAGTTATTGCAGGAAGCCTTTGGTAATTAGTTATGTTTGATCATGAATTTTTACCCCCAGAATGATGGTTATATTGAGTGGATCATTTAGTTCCAAGAGGACATGTTGTGAGATTTCATATTAGACTTTTGTTGTAGTTGGGAGGATCACTTACCATTGGTGGAAATTTCATGAAAAAATAGCTACCATTCCACCATCAGTATGGAACCATTATAGGTCTTGTATGGGTGACCTTATAGGTCACCATTATACTGGACCAATCGAGTAGATTCAGCACATATGGTCCCAAAGTTGGGGTAATCCATGATAGAGAAGGTTCAGATCATCCAGGAGTGGATGAGAACTGCACAGAGCCATCAAAAGTCTTCTACAGACCGACGATATAGGCATTTGTAGTTCAAGGAGGGAGTTCATCAATTCCAATGGGTCCCACCTCGATGTGGGTTTTGAAGATTTTTATGGGGTGGAAATTTGTCTCCAAGATTCATTAGACTTATCTAGGTATAGAATATATTCAGGGAGGAGGCTTGCCACTTAGTTCTACCCCCTTAGTTGGATTGAGTACACAATGTCTTCCATATGTCTCAGTTGAGGAGGTACGTGTATGACCTAACACAAGTTATCGACTGAGGTGAGTATTGTGGAGTTGGTGGCCTAGAACCAACTACTTTGTACTTTATTCATTAATAAATACCTTTTCACATCTTGATTTCTCTTCTGTGTGACAATGTATGTAATAATATTCTAAGGATAGCTGTTGATTTAAAGGGTCATAGCAGATCTCTGCTATGATGAGAACCCAGAAGTTCCATAACACTGTTCTTAAATATATGTTCTATGGCCATATGATGTTATTTGAGGGGAATAAATAATACAGGCCATTAGGGGTGGGGACTCATAAAACTTTGAGGCACCTTCTCATGGTGTGTGCCCTTGGAAATATCCAATAGGATATTATGAGAACAAGACCTTCCAGTAGGAAATCCACATTTCATAGTGTCATTGGATGTTCCTATTTGTGGACATGCGTATTGGTCCTTAGACTTTAATATTATTATTAATGGGTATTACAACTCGCACACTTAGATGTATTGATGAAAACTGTGACGACACACTATTTGCAGTGAGGTAAGATATGTTGGGTGCATCATGAGTGATACTGCATTAATAGATAATGTGAGAAATAATTTTTCCCTTCTGTTTCATAACAGAAGTTTATATCTTAGGCCCTTTGATAGAATTTATATAGCCTAAATAAATCCATGGCCATGGTGAGGAATGGTCAAGTTCAATTCTATAAAGTCAAATAAATAATAATCTAGCACATGGGTTGATGGTACTAGCATGCAACCTGTTTGATTCGAGATATCGAGACAAGGGGGTTACATTACACAGTAAGCATTCATAGGAGGTGACACGTCATTTCTACATTGACTTCTTTCTCTATGGGTGCCTTGGATTCTTTCTAGATGCTAACCTTAGACTTTAGGCAGGCTCTGCCGAATGCCACTGAGAAAGAGGCCTAGAGGGTCACACACTAAGTGTGTACAAGTATCTTAGTTAAATATTAATTTAACAAATTGAATAAAGATTATTATGGATTTTGGTTTAATAAATATTCAAGTATGCTTGATCCCATTTATTTTGACACTAGTTATTCGAGATAATATATTGTGGGCGAAATAATATATATTTATTAGTGACTAATGCAGTGATATTTATTTAAGAAATAAATTTCCATTATTCAAGGTCTAATAAATGTGGTGGAGGAAATAAAGAAAATGGAAAAACAAAATTGCACACCGTGTATATTAAATATATACGCCGTGTATTTTTTTTTGGGGAAATTTATGAGAAATAATATTATTTATTTGATTAAATAATATTAGGTGTAATTCTTTGGGAGCATGTCAAGCAATAATAATATTCAACTATTATTATTAGACGTGGGTTATTTCTAAGAATTAAATGAAATGAATAAATTATTTCAGGTAATTAATTCATTTTATTATTCTATGTAACTAAAATCCCATTTATATAATTCTCATTAGCCTAGCCATTTTTTTGTGGTTGTGCACAATGGATCTAGAGAAATCTATCAAGCCAAGAGAGAATTCTTTTCTTCCAAGAACGCTCTCAAGCTATGATAGAGATAACCTCCTCCACCATATCAAGGAAATTGAAGGCGAACATCGCAAGCGAAGTCTCTTCTATGCTAGCACCCGGAGATCCCTTCGGCGATGTCCAGAGATATGTGGAGCACATGTGAATCACCACTAGAGGAATCCTATACTTGGATTCTATGACGCAACGATGAATCACATCGTATAGTGACCAGAAACACCAACGAAGAAAGAATTCTATCAAGGTAATTATTTTCAATTAATTAAATTAATTATAACCAATATATTATGATCCTATCTATGGTTCCGAGACTCCCCTATTTCTTTTTCATTCTTCGTTCTATTCCAAAGATCTGGTGTTTTATTATCATGACGAACACTACTATAAATACCCCTTTTATTAACGCTAAAAATGGTCTTAAACAGTGCTAGAAAAGTGCTGTTAAAGCTGGTGAAGATAAAGGGGGTCCCCTTTATCAGCGCTCTAGAAAGCGCTCATAAAGACCAATTTTATCAGCGCTAAAAAAACACTGATAAAAGGGGTCTTTTATCAGCGCTAAAAAGAAGTGCTGATAAAAGATTCCTTTATCAGCACTTTCTTTTTAGCGCTTCTAAAAGACCGCGTTTATCAGTGCTTTTTTTAGTGCTGATAAAAGTAAAAAAAAATAAAAAAAATAAAAAAAATAAAAAAAAATAAAAAAATTTAAAAATTTTAAAAAAATCCTGCCAATAGGGGGGATTTTATAGCGCTTGAACCCCCCTTTTAACAGCACTTTCCAGCCCCTCCAACACCCGCATGCACCCCCTCCACCCTATATCAGCACTACACCCACCCTTTATCAGTGCTAGCCCCCAAATCCACCCCCATGCGCGTGCCCTTGCCTCCACCAAGATTTGATCTTGAGACCTCCCCCTTGCACACCTAAAGCCTTTACCACTCTGCCATATTGATTTGTTCTCCAGTTAATGACATATCTATTTATTTATATATATATAAATAGTTATATTTATTCATATAGTAATATATAGTTATATTAATATATATATATATATATATAGTTATATTAATATATATATTTATAGTGATATTAATATATATATTTATTCATATATTAATATATATTTATATCTATTTATTTATATATATTTAGTTATATTTTTTTATTTATATATTTATTTGTATATTAATATATATTTGTAAGATCAATTTTAAATACATTTATAAAATATGTTTTTTTTTTGTGTTTAAAATAAATAAATAAATGCATGCATACATACATATATACAACACACACACACAAACATATTATATATGTGTATTTGTCAGTATAATTATACATATTTATATATATTTACAAATATTATATATTAATATGTATATTCATATGTTATAATATATAGATAATATATATCAGTTTGTTAATACAAATGCATACAAATACACACACACACATTATATAGGTATATAAAGATTCATATATGTGTGTTTTAAATAAAATGAATATTATTTTTTCTTTAGATAAATCTTACATATTGAGAAATATATTTTATATATAAATATGTTTAATTATTTATTTATAAAATTAAATTTTTATCTGTGAATATATAAAAAATATGTACATATAGTTATATATTTGATTATAAATAGTGTTGAATTATAAAAAAAGATAAAATTTCAAAGAAATAATATCAATATGAATGTAATACCTTGGAATAAATTCATTCCCCACCAAAAAAATCCAACAATACCCCCCTTAAATGAGGCTAAAAATCCACAAAATGTTAAAAAATCGGGGTATCCCGACTAAAATTTCAGTTTTGGAGGCCTTCTAGGCCTATTTTGGCCTTGAAAAAACCTTCAACCGGGTCCCCCAAGGTCATAGTGGTGTAGATCTCATCACAGGCTTTGATTTGATATGTGGTAGAGCTCAAAAGGACACCTAGATCAAAAGTTATGGTTATTTGAAGTTCGAGTTGCGTTTTCAACATATTTTGGATCTTTTTTTAATTTTTTTTTATTTTTTTAGTCTTAAAATTGTTATTAAATGAATATTAATCCATAATAATTAGAAAATTATTAATTAAAAATATTTTTTAATTTTTTTATAATCCATTTTCACTAAATATCTTATATATTAAGTATATTAAGTGTAAATGTATATTTATACTTATCTAAAATATATTTAAAAATTATATATGATATTTATATCAATATAACTATATAACTATATTTATATATTAATATATTATTTTTAATTAATTTTTTTTTTGAAGTCGACCCTTTATCATCACCTTTAAAAAACCACTGATAAAGGCCCCCCTTTATCAGCGCTACTAAAGAAATCACTGATGAAGGGAGTCCCTTTATCAGCGCTAAAAAAAGCACTGATAAAGGGGGTACCTTATCAACAAAAAAATCATTGATAAAGGGGTACCTTTATCAGCGCTTTTTTTAGAGCAGATAAAGGTACCCCCCCCCCTTTATCAGCGCTTTTTCGTTAGCGCTGATAAAGGGGGGTGCTGGGAAAAACTGTTTTTGTGGTAGTGGGATCTCGTATTGATTGTTTTTAATGCTAAAATTAAAGTTGGGTACACCCACCAACGTGCTTCCACTGCACCCATAACCTACAAGTGGTATCATAGCGGTCATATCTTTGATTATAATTATTTATTTTTCCATTGGTAATTTACGCATTTAATAATTTAGTTATTTCAATTCAAGTTAATTATTCTATAAATCTGAATCTCAAGATTTGTTCCTCCTATCTCGTTTCTCGTTCACCTTACATAAATTAATTTTTCTTTTAATTTTGATTAAAATAAAACCGAGGATCTCATTTGAAGGTGTCAAACATTCCTGTCAATTCAACACCAGAATACACGGTGTGTATTTGGCATTACACACCATGTAGTCTAGGTTCAATGCATCGGACTGGTCCACCAAATCAGGTCGTGTGTGGGATTATTTCTAAGTCTTAAATGACATCTTGTGTTGACTAGGAATAGGTGGCACACAGTTTCCAGATTACACACTGTGTGGTCCACTAAACACGGTGTGTAGTCCCTTCGGGTTAGGGTTGGACCATGTACCTCGTACATGGCTTTCCTAGATGTAAACCATGTAATGCGGATACTACACGGTGTGTGTCCCACTGAACACACCATGTACTCTAAATATTTCCAAAGTACATCTACATGCCATGTCCCTGGGCATGTACTTCGGATGGATGGTGAACAAAAGTACACGTTGTGTAGTCATAACTACACGTCATGTACTCATCCAAATTACACAGATTTATTAAAATTTATTATTAAATTATACAAACCCTTGAGACGTGTACCATAGTGCAGGTGTAAAATTGAGGCACAACACGTGATAGGTGTTTTATATATGTGTGTTTAATTTAACATTTGTGTAATGTTCATTTCTAATCATTGAGTAATTATGAATGAGAATTCACCAGGTTGCCTCCAAGGTATAAGTTATGTACAAAGATAATTTTAAATGAATTTATTTGTTTAAAATTATGATGGATGAGAATCTCAAGGAAATTCAAAAAAGGGTTTTGTTGGATCTGAATCTACGGATTACACACAAGAGGGGGGGTGAATTGTGTCTTTTTAAAATTATTCCAATCTCTTCAATTTAGACAAATTCTGTCCACTATGCTTTAGCACGATTAAATATGCAGCGGAAAAAGTAAAAGCATGAACACACGGATGTATAGTGGTTCGGGGAACAGAAGGCCCCTAGTCCACTCCACCAACGCTCAAATCCACGAGCTTGGCGATTTTCACTATCTGGTCCTCGTTTCCACAGACCTGTCCACAACTGAGTATAGGCAGTTGACACCTTTACAAGTTTCAGGCAAACACAGCCTTCCTGGTTCAAACACGAACCCACACAGCTTAGAACGAGAAGCTGATCACTCAAAAATAAAAAGGGTTTCAATAAAGAAACACTTCTCCAGTTTTTCTTCACAATTGCAACAGAAAGCAATTGATTGTAGATAGATCGTCGTCTTCAGAAAATAAAGATCTGTAATCAAAACAGTTCTGAATCGATCCAGTTGCAATAGATATTATAAGAAACTTCACAACTTCAGCAGCAGTAGATTCACAACAGATAGTCGATGTAGAACACGTGAATCTGCTATCAAGATCTTCCTTCAGTAATAAAGGTTTTACACTTCTTCTCGATCACCAGAAAAGAACGCTTTCACACAGTCTCTGTTTCTTGCACGTTAAAAGATCAATCTCTGTATATCATACCTGTGCATATATATATATATATCCGAAGTTTCCAAGATAGAACATATATTCAAATCTGAGAAAATATTCCGCATAAATAGATCCATGAAAATCTCCTTTAGATTCGCGATATTAAAAAGAAATAACAGAGCCGTTGTAACTCCCCTGAAGAATCGGCATAAAAAGCTCCGTTTAAATCAATCATTAATCCGTTGTAAATCGTCTTTGATTCAGTCAAAGTCGTATTTAAGAATCAGCTCGAAATCCGCCTAATAATCCGCTTGTTTGACCAATGCAAAAGGAAATATCGTCTGTCAAAAATATCCCGACGCCAAACGTAGGGTTGATGACGTGGCTCCAAACGTAGGGTTCACAAACGTAAGGTTCACAAACGTAAGGTTCAGAACGTAAGGTTGAACATACATACTTTCTCTTCAGCATTCAAACGTAGGGTTGATCATCCATACTTTGTCTTGCTTCAACTCTCCAAAGAACGTACGGTTGATTATAAAAGTAAGGTTGATGATCCATACTCTTGAGAAACAAACTCAACACTGAAAACTAACGTACGGTTTCTCTTCCATACTTGACCAACAACAAAAACGTAAGGTTCCTTCCAAACGTAATGTTCTTCTTCAATACTTTTCAACAACGTAAGGTTCATTAACCATACGTTTCAAAATAACGTAAGGTTCCTTAACCATACGTTTCTTTTAATATAAAAAGTAAACTTTTCATCCATACGTTACGTTCATCAACGTAGGGTATGAACAGTGATTCCAGTACGCGCTAAAACTGTTCTCGCGCTACAGTGATTCCAGAACACGCTAAAATTGATCTCGCGCTACAGTGATTCCAGAACACGCTAAAATTGATCTCGGAATAAATGAAGTATGAAATCTCGTTATATGAAATAAATAAATAAAATAAATTCCTGAAAAATACTCAACGAAATAATTAGTAAATAATCAAGGGTATTTGTGAGCATCAAAATCATCATAAAGAGACAGAGTATTATTTAAAATAATCTCCCCCTTTAAAAAACATTATTTTGAATTGTTTGAAAACAATACATTGCTCAACAATCTCCCCCTTTTTGATGATCACAAAACCCATAAAATAATAGAACTAATTTAATTGCAATCTTTATTGAAAAAATTAGTTTTATAAAATTTTAGAATTTTGAAAGGATTAAAATAATATTTAACTATAATAAAATTTCTCCCCCATAAAAATAAATTTTCAGCTAAAAAATAGATAAAAGATAAATGTCATATATATCCAAATTCTCCCATATATCCAAATTTCTTCATAGGAAACAAATGAATTTAAATGTTGTATTTATCCAAATTCTCCCCCTTTTTGTGATATCAAAAAGAATGAAAAATTACGGATTTGAACACATTCAATATTGCACTGAACTATAAGTAAATGCTATAATTAACTGTATATGAATAAGTGAATTTGTTATACTGGCTAACTCAATCATAAATCAATAAATAACAACAAAACAAAAACAAAAGAAAAGAATTTTCATTCACAAGCTGTTATATATATAAACGATTGTGATATACAGAGGAATCAAGGGTCATAGATAAGACAGGGAAAAAGGTGTCTATCTCCTTTGAATCGCGGTATTGATCTCTGTAAACTATTCTCTGAGCCTCTTCATCATCCCATCTCCTAACTTGATGATAAGATCTCTGTTCTCTTGAGTCATATGAATATCTTCAATCAAATTAACTCTGAAAAACTCATGCATTCTTTCTTCTTTTTCAACAAAAAGAGCTAGCTTTTCTGATAACTGATTCAAAAGAATCTTAATCGGTTGCTCTCCAGATGTTAACTGATCCACTAAAAATTTCTGATTATCTAGAAAAACTGACAAAGGGGCACTATTACACTGAAGATCGTGTAATCTGTCACTCATATTGCTCATTGCTCCAGTAATTGCTTGAAATCTTCGAATCAAATCAGGTGAAGAACCTGATCCACTCACAGCACTGTTTGCAACAGACTCAAATTTATTTTCCATGTAAATCTTCAACTCAGACAAATCATCTTTCTTTACCATCTCTGATTTTAACTGATCAACAGCATGAAACATATCAGTCTTAAACAAATCTACTTCCTGTCTTGAAACAGTACATTCTTTCAGCTTCTGAAACTTCAACTGCTCTAAGTTCAGAGAATTTCTGAGACTAACATTCTCAGATTCTAACTGAGAGATACGCTTGTACAACTCAACAACTTCTTCTTTTCTTGAATCAGGGGCACCCTGTGCTTGATTCTCATGTCCAGAATTAGATTGATGAAGTAGGACAAGTGGTAAGGAATCTGCATCTGACTGTTCTTTGTCCTTGTCCTGACAAGGTTGATCCACTGAACTACCTTTTGAAGCCTGAAACTCTTCCACTGAAAAATCTTCCTGAAGTACCTCTATATTAACTTCAGAAGTATGTTCATCAAGAACAGTAGTCTCTCTGACTTCTACTGATTGATCAAGAACAATATTTTCATGTAACTCTTGAGGTCGGGCCACTTCTTCACCAGGCACTGCCTCCATAAGTTGTTCTTGTTGAATTACTTTTTCAACAGCCACAGCAGTAGTTTGAGGTTCTATTTGAATTTCTGCTTGAGCTGCTGGTTCCTCTATCGGTGCAGTCTTCTCCACAACAGCTTCTCTCACAAATGAATAAGATAACAGTTCAGAAGATTTCAAGGCAGGAGAGATAATTTCTTCATCAATTGACCTCTTCCTTCTAGATTGAAGTCCTTCTTGACTTCTCTCTTCCTCAACTTCCTCCATCTCAAAACGAATTCTCCTTGCCACTGTACTAACTCTTGATTCTTCTTGTCCCTCCTTGGACTTAGCCGGTTGAGCCTGAGCATTCTCCAAGTTTTCCTCAGCTCCAACAGGTAAGAGTTTTCCTTTAATTGTGCTCCAGAAGTATCCTACTTTCCTCAAAGTTCCAGCATTAAAAACATTATTGTGGTGACATTTCACCCCAGCATTTACCAATCTGATCATTCCTCTTTTAAACAAAAACAAAGAAATGAACCTTCCATAAGGGAAAAAGGTCATTCTTTCTTCACTCTGACAGCAGTAACTCAGATATCTTATCATAAACCGAGGAAAATTAAACTTAATATCACTCATCAGAAGATACATTATGTACATGTCAGGGTATAGGATTTTCTCCATCTCAGCCATTCTTGGTGCTAAACCAGTCTGAACAAATTTTACCAAAATTTTCTGATCGGGCTCCAAATCTTTAATAAACATCTTCTTTATCATTCTGGTTCCAAACAGAAAAGACATAATGTCTTCAGACTTATGTACAGAATCTCCAATATTCCGTAAATAGAAATGAAAAACTCCTTCATGAGGGCAGTTAAGAATTTGACTTATCTCTACAGATGATATTGAAAAGTCCTTATCCTCTATTTGAGCCAATAAACTATCCTATGTATCTCCAAGACTAAACTGAACAGTTCTAAAGAAATGTCTCATTTCTGCCTCATATAGAAACTCAGAATTTTCACTATTGAAAGCTTGCTCAAGGCTTTGAAACGACAACGCTTGCTTCAACAGTAAATTAGTTTCAAACAGCCACTCTAAATCTATGACTTTACCTTGCAGTATTTTCCGACCAACTACCTTAGGTTTCTTTGCAGCACTGCTCTCGGCTTCATCTGGATGCTTAGTCTTTGCCATTCCAACAACGATTTCTGAAGGTTCGTAAGTTTAGGGTTTGATGATTCAGAAAAGGGTTTTGGAGCAGATGTGCGGTTTTAGGTTTTCGAAAGGGTTTCCGAAAAAGGTGAAGTAGTTTAGAAGGTGAAACGGTTCTGACAGCCTTGATTCCCGTGTAATCACTAATCATTACTTTTATTTAAAACAAAATAAAATTACTTATAGCGGGAAACAGAAATTAAGCAGAATTCGAAAACAGAATAAGATTAAAAAAAACTATTTAAAATTAAATAAACCTAACTCCCCCTTAATAAATTCAAACCTTGCCGTGGGAAGTGGTTTAGTAAAAATATCTGCTAATTGATTTTCTGTATTTACAAATTCTAAAAATATATCCTTTTTAAACACATGATCTCTTAAAAAGTGATGTCTTATATCAATGTGCTTAGTTCTAGAATGACTAATAGGATTTTTTGAAATATTAATTGCACTAGTATTATCACATAAAATAGGTGTATTATTGAAATTTAATCCAAAGTCCATAAGAGTGTTTTTCATCCACAACACCTGTGCACAGCAACTACCTGCAGACACATATTCTTCCTCGGCTGTTGACAGGGCAACTGAGTGTTGTTTCTTACTAGACCATGATACTAAAGACTTCCCTAAAAAGTGACATGTTCCTGAAGTACTCTTCCTATCTAATCTACATCTTCCAAAGTCAGCATCTGAATATGAAATTAAATTAAAATCAGAGGTTTTTGGATAAAGCAGAGATTGATAAATAGTACCTTTTAAATATCTAAAAATTCTTTTAACAGTAGTTAAATGGGATTCTTTGGGATTTGATTGAAATCGAGCACAAAGACATACTGAATACATTATATCTGGTCTACTAGCAGTAAGATATAACAAACTACCAATCATACCTCTATATAACTTGTTGTCCACTGATTTTCCAGTTTCATCCAAATCAAGTTTTATATTAGTACACATAGGAGTTGTAAATGGCTTGCTGTTTTCAAGTCCAAATTTCTTAAGTAAATCAGTAATGTATTTGCATTGATTTAAAACATTTCCAAAATCTTTTTGAAATATTTGAAGACCCAAAAAGAAATTTAATTCTCCCATCATACTCATTTCAAATTCTTTTTGCATTAATTCTGAAAATTCATGACAAAGAATTTTATTGGTTAATCCAAAAATTACATCATCAACATAAATTTGAACCAACAGAACATTATTTTTCACAGTTTTCTTAAAGAGTGTTGGATCTGCCAGTCCAACAGTAAAATCATTTTTCAAAAGAAAAGAACTTAGTCTTTCATACCAATCTCTGGGTGCTTGTTTAAGGCCATAAAGAGCTTTAGTAAGTTTGAAAACAGAATCTGGTTTTTGAGAATTTTCAAAACCAGGAGGTTGCTCAACATAAACTTCCTCCAATAAATAACCATTTAAAAAGGCAGATTTAACATCCATCTGAAATAATTTAAAATTCATATAAGATGCATAGGCTAAAAGGATTCTAATGGCTTCTAACCTGGCTACAGGTGCAAAGGTCTCATCATAATCTATTCCTTATTCTTGATTATATCCTTTAGCTACTAATCTTGCTTTATTTCTAGTTATTATCCCTTGATCATCCTGTTTATTCCTAAAGACCCATTTAGTTCCTATTACTGGATAATCATGTGGTCTTTCAACTAACTCCCAAACCTTATTTCTCTTGAACTGGTTCAATTCATCCTGCATTGCTATTACCCAGCTCTCATCATCTAAGGCTTCTTCTATGGTCTTAGGTTCTTGTTGGGATAGGAAAGCAGAGAATTCAACTATGTTTCCAAGGTTTCTTCTAGTTTGAATACCAGTCTCTAAGTCACCTATCACAGATTCTAAAGGGTGATTCTTTAAGGTTCTAGACTGTCTAGGCATTACATTCAAAGGTTCTTCAGTATCATGTTCTTCTGAACTGGACTGAATTTCTTTTATATCATTTTCAAAATCATTCTTTAAATTCTCAGGTCTCATGTTTTCATTAGAATCAGGTTCATCTATTTGTTCTATCCTTTTCTCAAAAGGATCAGATTCATCAAATTTCACATGAACTGATTATTCAACAATCCTTGACTTTTTATTATAGACTCTATAAGCTTTGGAGGTTGCAGAATATCCTAAGAAAATACCTTTATCAGATTTTGGATCAAATTTACCAAGATTATCTTTGGTATTCAAGATGTAAACCTTGCATCCAAAAACTTTAAAGTAATTTACTTTAGGTTTTCTGTTATTCCACAGTTCATAGGGTGTCTTTTTCAAAATAGGTCTTATTAAAATTCTATTCATTATATAACAAGCTGTATTAACAGCTTCTGCCCAGAAATAAATAGGTAGGCTATATTCATTTAACATAGTTCTAGCCATTTCTTGAATAGTTCTATTTCTTCTTTCTACAATCCCATTCTGTTGAGGTGTTCTTAGAGCATAGAAGGTGTGTTTAATACCCATGTTTGAGCAAAAGGAATTAAATTCCTGGTTCTCAAATTCTCCACCATGATCACTTCTTAATGAGATTATATTAAAACCTTTTTCATTTTGAATAGATTTACAAAAACCTTCAAATAAACTAAAAGCTTCACTTTTAAATTTCAAAAAGAAAATCCAAGTAAATCTAGAATAATCATCAACTAATACATAAACATATAATTTACCAGCTAAACTTGCTACTCTTGAGGGTCCAAACAAATCCATATGGATAAGTTCTAGAGGTTTAGTTGTAGCAACTTTATTAACAGATTTGAATGATGATTTGTGTTGCTTGCCAAGCTGACATGCATCACAGAATCTGTCATTTTCAAATTTGAGACTAGGCAAATCAGAAACTAGATGTTTCTTAGATAATTTATGTAAAGCATATATATTGCAATGACCAAGTCTTCTATGCCAGATCCAGGATTCACTTATATTAGCAGTTAAGCAGTTTACTTGTTGTTTACACAAGGAATACAAATCCAAAGTATAAACATTATCAGTTCTGGGTGCTCTAAACTTAAACAGTTTATTTTTAGAAACAGTACAACTATTGTTAGTAAAATCAACAGTGTATCCATCATCACAGAGTTGATAGATACTTATCAGATTGTGTTTTAACCCTTGTACATAAAGTACTTTGTTGATTGAGACTGTCTCTGGATCTCCAACTGTTCCAATACCAATAATCTTTCCTTTGGCATTGTCACCAAAGGTGACAAGTCCTCCTTCCTTTCGAGTAAGAGAAGAAAAATTAGTTGAAGTTCCACTCATGTGTCTTGAGCATCCACTGTCCATATACCATATTTCTTTCTTTCTTTGGTGACCTGCTACCTGCAAAGACATTTAAACAAATTGCTTTGGTACCCATATTTTGTTGGGTCCAGGAGTGTTAGCAAGCAGTGATCTGGGTATCCAGATTTGCTTTGTTTTCTTAAAATTGATTGAATCATATAGATCATTGGAAATATAAGCTTTCTTAATTCCACATATTTGAGGTTGTCTTAGAAAACAGTTTTTAGCTATATGACCTTTTGTTCCACAGTAGTTACAAATAACCAGTTTAGTGCTAGGAACAAAATAATTTTTGTATAACTTAGGTTTTTCTCCTTTACTTCCAATTCCAAACCTTTCCTTTTTAATTACAGTTTTTCCAAGTATCTCATTTAAGACGTTTTCTCCTTTTGTAAAAACTAATGCAGCCTTTTTATAAGATTCTACTTCATCCTGTAGAGTTTTTATTTTTGATTCAAAATTAATTTTATTTGAGTCAGCAGAGTTGTATTTGTCAATTAATTCCTTATGTTGTTTTAGCAAAGTATTTCTCTCATCTGAAATAGCTTTATGCAAGTTCTTTATTGATTTATATTTTTTAAATAATGAGTCATACCTTTCTTCAAGCATATTGCAGTAAGCTGCAAGTTTTTTATTTTAGAAGCTTGTTTCAGAGTTTGATTCATTATTTGAGTCAGAGGAGTAGTATGAGTGTACCTCATCAGTTTCAGCCATGAAACACATATTTGCTTTTAAATTGGCTTCCTCCTTCTCTGAGCATGATTCAGAAGAATTACTTGAGTCTTCAGAAACACTCCAAGTAGCTTTCATAGCTTTCTTGTCTTTTTGCTCATAACCATCTATTTTGAAGAATTTCTTCTTCTTTGCATCTTTCAATTTTGGGCAATCCGGTCTGATATGTCCCATCTTTTTGCATTCATAACATCTCACTTCCTTGCTATCCTTCTTGAAGGATTTCTTGAAGTCTTTCTTCTTACGGTAGAACTTTCTGAATTTTCTGGCTAGCTGAGCCAGTTCTTCATCCGAATTTGAAGAATCAGAACTTTCTGATTTAGCACTTACTTCTCTGTTCTTCATTTTTCTATCCTTTTGTTGAGAAGTCACTTTCAAAGCAGTATTTTCCCTTTTTATGTAGACTTTATGCTCATTTACCTCATCTTTCATTTCATCCTCGTACATCATCAATGTACCAATCAGCTCTCTCATAGTTAGATCTTTAACAGAAGTTGATTGTCTGATTGCTGCAGAGATTCCATTCCATCGAGTAGGAAGTACTCTCAGTACCTTTAACGCTTGATCAGCCTGCTTGATTGGTTCTCCTAGAGCTGTTATATTATTGACAATTTCTGTCAATCTTCCATTCATCTGAGTGATGCTCTTTCCTTCAATCATTCTGAAAGTATCGAATTTTAATTTAGCAGTTGCATATCTCATCTGTCTTACATTATCTGTTCCTTCATAAGCAACAGCTATTGTTTGCCACATTTCATATGCAGTCGGGCATTGAGATACTCTGTTAAATTCATCCGGTCCTAGACCACAGATGATTGCATTCATAGCTTTTGAATTCATTTCATACTCAGCTTCTGTAGCAGCACTCCATGTATCGGGATTTTCAGGAATTTCATAGGGAGTCAGAATCTTTGAATAGACTCTGTAACCAAGATTTTTCAGATAAATAATCATACGTGATTTCCAGCAGCCATAATTATCTCCATTAAAGTAAGGTGCTCTGACCATTGACATTCCCTCTCTCGTATCAGCCATGATACACTATGTATAATCTTTAAATACTTCTAGCTTGACAAGACTTTAAAAATAAGAAGATCCTCCTCTGATACCAATTGTTGGATCTGAATCTACGGATTACACACAAGAGGGGGGGTGAATTGTGTCTTTTTAAAATTATTCCAATCTCTTCAATTTAGACAAATTCTGTCCACTATGCTTTAGCACGATTAAATATGCAGCGGAAAAAGTAAAAGCATGAACACACGGATGTATAGTGGTTCGGGGAACAGAAGGCCCCTAGTCCACTCCACCAACGCTCAAATCCACGAGCTTGGCGATTTTCACTATCTGGTCCTCGTTTCCACAGACCTGTCCACAACTGAGTACAGGCAGTTGACACCTTTACAAGTTTCAGGCAAACACAGCCTTCCTGGTTCAAACACGAACCCACACAGCTTAGAACGAGAAGCTGATCACTCAAAAATAAAAAGGGTTTCGATAAAGAAACACTTCTCCAGTTGTTCTTCACAATTGCAACAGAAAGCAATTGATTGTAGATAGATCGTCGTCTTCAGAAAATAAAGATCTGTAATCAAAACAGTTCTGAATCGATCCATTTGCAATAGATATTACAAGAAACTTCACAACTTCAGCAGCAGTAGATTCACAACAGATAGTCGATGTAGAACACGTGAATCTGCTATCAAGATCTTCCTTCAGTAATAAAGGTTTTACACTTCTTCTCGATCACCAGAAAAGAACGCTTTCACACAGTCTCTGTTTCTTGCACGTTAAAAGATCAATCTCTGTATATCATACCTGTGCATATATATATATATCTGAAGTTTCCAAGATAGAACATATATTCAAATCTGAGAAAATCTTCCGCATAAATAGATCCATGAAAATCTTCTTTAGATTCGCGATATTAAAAAGAAATAACAGAGCCGTTGTAACTCCCCTGAAGAATCGGCATAAAAAGCTCCGTTTAAATCAATCATTAATCCGTTGTAAATCGTCTTTGATTCAGTCAAAGTCGTATTTAAGAATCAGCTCGAAATCTGCCTAATAATCCGCTTGTTTGACCAATGCAAAAGGAAATATCGTCTGTCAAAAATATCCCGACGCCAAACGTAGGGTTGATGATGTGGCTCCAAACGTAGGGTTCACAAACGTAAGGTTCACAAACGTAAGGTTCAGAACGTAAGGTTGAACATACATACTTTCTCTTCAGCATTCAAACGTAGGGTTGATCATCCATACTTTGTCTTGCTTCAACTCTCCAAAGAACGTACGGTTTATTATAAAAGTAAGGTTGATGATCCATACTCTTGAGAAACAAACTCAACACTGAAAACTAACGTACGGTTTCTCTTCCATACTTGACCAACAACAAAAACGTAAGGTTCCTTCCAAACGTAATGTTCTTCTTCAATACTTTTCAACAACGTAAGGTTCATTAACCATACGTTTCAAAATAACATAAGGTTCCTTAACCATACGTTTCTTTTAATATAAAAAGTAAACTTTTCATCCATACGTTACGTTCATCAACGTAGGGTATGAACAGTGATTCCAGTACGCGCTAAAACTGTTCTCGCGCTACAGTGATTCCAGAACATGCTAAAATTGATCTCGCGCTACAGTGATTCCAGAACACGCTAAAATTGATCTCGGAATAAATGAAGTATGAAATCTCGTTATATGAAATAAATAAATAAAATAAATTCCTGCAAAATACTCAACGAAATAATTAGTAAATAATCAAGGGTATTTGTGAGCATCAAAATCATCATAAAGAGACAGAGTATTATTTAAAATAATCTCCCCCTTTAAAAAACATTATTTTGAATTGTTTGAAAACAATACATTGCTCAACAGGTTTAAGATAGAAGGATTGATTAATTAAATATAATTAATTGATTTGGGCATGATTTATCTTCAACAGGAACGATTAAAGAATTGAATGCTAGTTTTATTTATGCATAAATAATGTTTCATGTATGGATGATCATGAGCTAGACCAAGACCTTTGTATGTGAATGGTTTATTTTAATTTATTTATTTAAATTAAATTTGTTAGCCTGCAAGCCTTCTCCTCATTAATATGTAGGGCATGCTCGCCCAAGGTTTCTTTTATGTAAAACCTCGTTTTACCCCTCGCCTGCATGTGAGATAAAAGCATATGTAATGGATGGAGCTCCCAAGCTGGGGGAGGCAGCTCAAGTTAGGATCCAAGGTGAAACCAATCCTAGGAGATACAAAGGTGAACATGTTGAAAGCTGTAAACACGAACCCAAAAGGTTCAAGGTGTTTCTCCCCTAGGTCTTGGGTTAGTTTATCAACCGCTAGATAAACTAACCAATTGAACAATCTCATGATCATACCATTTTTCTGTTAGTTTCATGGTTTATTTTTTGTGGTTGTGTTGTCATGATCACACAATTAATGAATTAAACAAGCTTGCAAGATGGAACTAAAATAAGACCAGCTTATGCATAAAATATTATCTTATACATGGTTAATCACTTAATTATATCCCAATTAATATTAACAAGCATGTAATCAAAGATAATAAAATTTCAATTTATGTATAAGGATAAAATCCCTTAAAGAAATATTAATTCGGTATAGCCTTCAATAATCTTGGTCAGAATCGAACCATAGTTCAAAGTTCTTCACTAACCCTATTTGGGGTGATTTCAATTATCAGGAAATTCTAATTCAAGGTTTTGGGTTAAGTTGAATTGGTTTGAATCAAGTTTTAACTACCATAGCAGGACTTGGTGTGACCAAGAGGCAATGGTTGAGGAAATCCAAAATAAAAAGGATTTCAGGATTAGAGAGTCCACTCAGCAGATCAAGGAGCTGTGAGTTAATGCAATTGGCATTTGGAATGCCTACCTAAAACCATTCAATTTGCTTGACCAACCCTAGTTGGGGTAATGCAAAGGGAAATATAGATCCTTTCCACTAGAATATTCAGGAAACAGAATATTCCGAAGTCAATGGTGAGGGCTATTGGATTTTGATAAAATAGTGGGAGACTAAGTATTAATTTATTTATTTGACTTAGTTTTATCATAATAAAGTACTAAACCTTTTCTCATCTTAAATTTTAGAAATGGAAAGAAAAATGGCTTCAAACATATCATTGTAAACCATACTCAAGAAGGAAAACCTTCTCACCAGCACCAATTTCCAAGAGTGGAAGAGGCGTTTACGCATCATCCTTCACCACGAGAGAAAATTGTATGTGCTAGAAGATCTTGTTCTAGTTGATCCTAGGAAAGAGGCCAGTGATGAGGGACTATCTCTCTATATGATACATATGGATGATTCCACATATGTCCAATGTTTCATGCTATCGTCCATGTCTAATGAGCTCTTGAAACAATAGGAAAACATGGACGCGTATAGCATGATGTCTCACCTTAAGGATATCTACCAAGAGAAGGCAGGATATGAGAGATATGAGATCCCAATTATTTTTTTACAAATAATATTAGAGATTCTGCACTAGTTGGGCCTCATGTAGTCAAGCTTATTGGCTATATTAAATTCCTAGACATCTTAGGGATTAAGTTCTCAGATGAGTTGCATACAGATCTCATCCTATCATCACTACCCAAGACCTTCTCTAGATTTCTTGTCAACTATAACATGAGCAATAATGAGAAGAGTCTATCAGAACTTCTGACCTTAATTATCCAGGTAGATAAGGACATGGGGCATGACAAACCTGCAGTTCTTATGGTGAATAAGAAAAGGAAGGAAAATTCAAAGGGGCCAAGGACTTATAAATGTTCTAAAGACCCTAAGCATCGTCCCTCTAAGAAGGGGAAGATTCAGAGGCAGGGCAAGGAATGGGAGGTGGCATGTTTTTCATGTGGAAATCAAGGCCACTGAAAGAGGAATTCATCCAAAAGCAGGGGGATGCTAAAGGTGTGTTTTTTATCGAGTGTAATCTTTCCATTTCTACACATTGGGTATTAGATATAGATTTTAGGGATCACATCTATAGGAACCAAGTAGATTTAGAAATATTTCCAGAGGAGAGGTGGATCTTTGAGCTGCCAATGGCGTGAGGCTGGCTACGTTAGCCATTGGCAATTACCACCTCTCATTTCCAACTGGGATGGTTTTGGTTTTACATAATTTTTATTATGTTCCTAGTGTTACCAAAAACATAATTTTTGTATCATGTTTGGATATGGATGGATTTATTTTTCAAGTTTGTAAATAAGGTTTTATTCTTTTATAAGAACAATGTATGTTGTGGTATGGTGCATTTAAATAATGTTTTGTATGTATTAAATTATGAAAACCAAGTGTTGGCGATTGATAACGAAACAAACTCACATGACTCATACACCACCCAGTTATGGAATCACTGTCTCGTTAATGTAAACAAGAAGCACTTGACAAAGCTCTTCCAAGATGGATATTTAGACTCTACTGATCTAAAACCACTTGATATATGTCACACTTTCTTGCAAGTTAAAATGACCAATCCACCTTTCGATGGACAGGGTGAAAGGGCCACAGAGCTTCTAGGATTGGTGCACACGGATGTGTGTGGACCATTTCAAGTAGAAAATAGAGGTGGATATTCTTACTTCATTACTTTTATTGATGATTTGAGTAGATATGTCTATATCTACTTAATGAGGTATAAGTCAGAATCTTTAGAGAAATTTAAGGAATTCAAGAATGAAGTAGAGAATCATCTTGGTATGAAGATAAAGAAGCCTTGATTTGATCGAGGTGGAGAATATATGAACCAAGAGTTCATCGATATTCTATGGGAGTCTGGGATTCTATCTCATCTCACTCCTCCTTATACACTACAGTGGAATGGTGTCAGTGAAAGGAGGAACCGCACCTTTTTAGACATGGTGAGGTCGATGATGAGTCATGTAGATCTTCCATTATCCTTTTGGGGATATGCATTAAAAAATGCAGCATACACATTAAACTGAGTACCAATTAAGGCAGAAAATATAATTCCCTCTGAGTTATGGAGTTAAAAGAAGCCCATTTTGTCGCACACACATGTATGGGGATGCGGGGCATTTGTTAAGGCCTTCTTAGGCAACAAACTAGCACCCCAGGTCACGAAGTGTATCTTTATATGATATCCCAAGGAAATGAAAGGATATTACCTATATAACCCTTCAGAAAAGAAAGTGATTATCGCCAGAAAAGACGTATTTCTTGAGAGTAATCACATCCTCAAAAAGGATAGTGGGAGAAAGATTGACTTTAATGAAGTTGATGATCAAGATACACAGGATTTGGTACAGGAACAAGTTCCACAGGTCCTCGTGGAAGAGGTTCCAGAAACACAAGTATTGCGTAGGAGCTCAAGAGAGGTAAGGGAACCAAATAGATTTAGTTTCCTAGTCACTTAGTATGGTGAATAATTATTGTTTAAAAATGAAAAACCTCTCTCCTACAAGGAAGTAGTAGAAATCTTAGAAGCTGCAAGATGGCTAGAAGCTATGAATTTTGAGATGGATTCCATGTATCAAAACCAAGTTTGGGTTCTAGTTGATGAGCCAGTTAATGTAAAGAATGTTGGATGCAAATGGGTATTCAACAGAAAACTGGACATAGAAGGTCAAGTTAGCACCTATAAAGCAAGGCTAGTGGCTAAAGGATTCAGACAGCGTCAAGGAATTGACTATGATGAAACCTTCTTTCTAGTTTACATGTTTAAATCCACAAGAATCATACATTTCATAGCAGCTTAACATGACTATGAGATTTGGAAAATGGATGTAAAAACAGCATTCCTTAATGGGAATCTTCAGGAAGATATCTATATGACACAACCATAAGGGTTTGTGACACCAGGTGAAGCCAAATGGGTTTGCAAGATGCAAAAACCATTTATGGATTAAAGCAAGCATCCAGGTCATGGAACATTTGATTTGATGAAGCCATAAAGGAATTTGTTTTCATTAAGAATGAATGTGATCCATGTGTTTATAAGCGGTTTAATAGTAATTCAATCGTTATCCTAGAAGTATATGTTGAGGACATATTACTTATTGGAAATGATGTACCGGTCTTACAGTCAATTAAGGACTGGTTGAACAAGTGTTTATCTATGAAGTACTTGGGAGATGCATCCTACATTTTAGGGATCAAGAACATTCATAATAGATCCAAAAGTATGCTTGGAATAATTCAGGGTACATACATTGACCAGATACTAAAGAGATTTAGTATGGAACAATCCAAGATGGTATTGGTCCCAATGTCACATGGCCTACATATTTCTAAGAAAATAAGGCCTCAGATACAATAGGAGAAAGATATAATGAGTAAGATCTCATACACTTTGGCTATAGGATCCATCATGTATGTCATGTTATATACCATGATTGATGTTGCCTATGCACTAAGTATGGTAGGAAGATATCAAGCAGATCTTGGAGAACAGCATTAGACTACTGTTAAGACTATCCTTAAGTATCTGAGAAGAACTAAGGATATGTTCCTGATGTATAGATGAGACGAGGATCTTGTCATTAGAGAGTATGTTGATGCTGAATTTCAAAAAATATTAGAATGATCTGAAATCGAAATTTGGATATGTTTTATATCCCAATGGTGGAGCTATGAGCTAGAAGAGTTCAAAGAAACCATTTTTCATTGATTCTACAGTGAAGTACGAATATATAGCGGCTTATGATTTATCCAAGGAAGCCTTCTGGATTCATAACTTTGTTCAGGAGCTTGATGTGGTGCCTAGCATTAAAGATCCTATCACATCGTATTGTTATAATACTACAGCGGTGGCTCTTGAAAAAGAACCAAGGTCACATCAACAGAAAAAGAACATACTCCGGAAGTATCACCTCTTGAGGGATTTATATCAAAGGGGTGAAGTTTCAGTGAGCAGAGTTTCCACAGAAGAGAATGTGGAGGACCCCATGACTAAAGGCCTATCTTAGTAGAAGCATGAATATCATGTGAGATAAAGAGGTTTAAATGTTTTTAGCAGTTGGATCTAGTCCAAGTGGGAGTCTTTTGGAGTTGGTAGCCTAGAACCAACTACTTTTTACTTTATTAATTAATAAATACCTTATCACATCTTGATTGTTCTTCTGCGTGACAATCCATGTGACAATTTCCTAAGGATATTTGTTTCATTAAAGGGTCATAGTGGATCCCTACTATGATGAGAACCCGAAAGTGTCATAAAACTATTATTTAATATGTGTTCTATGGATGGATGATGTTATTTTAGGGACACAAATAATAAAGGCCATTAGGTGTGGGGACTCATAAAACTGTGAGTCACCTTCTCATGGTGTGCACCCTTGATAATATCCAGGAGGATATTATGAGAATGAGACCCACCGGTAGGAAATCCACATTTAATAGTGTCATTGGATGTTCCTATTTGTGGACGTGTGTATTGGTCCTTTGACTTTAAGATTATTATTAATGGGTATTACAACACACACACTTAGATGTATTGACAAAAACTGTGATGACACATAGTTCACAGTGAGGTAAGATATGTTGGGTGCGTCACGAGTGATACTGCATTAATAGATAATGCAAGAAAGGATTTTTCCCTTATATTCCATAACAGAAGTTGATATATCAGGCCCTTTGATGGAATTGATATAGACTAAATAAATCTTTGGCCATGGTGAGGAATGGGAAAGTTCAATTCTGGAAAGTCAAAGAAAGAATAATTGAGCACATGGGTTTATGGAACTAGCATGCAACCAGCTTGATTCAAGATATCGATACAAAGGGATTACATTACACTGTAAGAATTCGTAGGAGGTGACACATCATTGTGGCGTTAACTTATTTCTATATGGGTGCCTTGGAGTGTTGCTAGACACTAACCTTGGACTTCAAGCAGGTTCCACCTAATGTCACTGATAAAGAGGCCTAGAGGGTCACACACTAAGTGTGTCCAAGTATCTTAGTTAAATATTAATTTATCAAGTTGAATAAAGATTATTCTCGATTGTGGTTTAATAATTATTCAAGGATTCCTGGTCGCATTTATTTCAACACTAGTTATTCGAGAGAATATATTGTGGGTGAAATAATATATATTTATTAGCGAGTAATGCAGTGATATTTATTTGAGAAATAAATAGTCATTATTCAAGGTCTAATAAATGTGGTGGAGGAAATAAAGAAAATGGAAAAACAAAAGTACACACTATGTATTTTTTTAGAATTTATGAGAAATAATATTATTTATTTAATTAAATAATATTAGGTGTAATTCTCTGGGCGCATGTCAAGTAATAATAATAGTCAACTGTTATTATTAGACATGGGGTATTGATAAGTATTAAATGAAATTAATAAATGCTTTCGGGTAATTAATTCATTTTATTATTCTATGTAATTAAAATTCCAATTATATAATTCTCAGTTGCCTAGCCATTTTTTTGTGGTTGTGCACAATGGATCTAGAGAAATCTCTCAATCCAAGAGAGAATTCTTTTCTTACAAGAACACTCTCAAGCTACGAGAGAGAGATCCTCCTCCACCGGATCAAGGCGATCGAAGGCGGACATCGCAAGCAAAGGATCTTCCGTTCTAGCACCCAGAGATCCCTTTGGCGACATCCAGAGATACGTAGAGCACGTGTGGATCACCACTAGAGGAATCCTACACTTGGATTCTATGACGCAATGACGGATCACATCAGATCATGACCGGAAACACCAATGAAGAAAGAATTCCATCAAGGTAATTATTTTCAATTAATTAAATTAATTATAACCAACATATGATGATCTTATCTATGGTTTCGGGACTACCCTCTTTCTTTTTCATTCTTTGTTCTATTCCAAAGATTCGGAATTTTATTATCGTGAAGGATCTCATATTGGTTGTTGTTAATGCTAAAATTAAATTTGGTTACACCTACAAACTCACTTCTACTACGCCTGGAACCTACAAGTATGACATCAAGTATAGAGATACTTTTGTAGAGTATCCAGTGTAGATTGAGGATTGTCAGAAGAAGATCCTTTGTGGGTAATTTATTCCTTTAGTGTGTGTCTGCTGGCAACACAGGAATATTCAAAAGAGTACCTCAGAGTGGGAGACCAAGATGTGTGCTCAGTGCCCACGTATCTTTGAATAGTATTTTTTATTTTAAGGATGTAAATGTCTGATTTGGGGAAAATTTAACATCTCTATTTTTTCCATGTAAAGTATTTGATTATATATAGTAATATTTTTAAGACTATAAGCTAAGTAAACACATGATTATGAGGCCCAGTGAGCCAGGAATTGATGAATTAAATATATTAAATATATTAAATTTTACACACACCTAGTTTTCTAGAAAAGGTGGAATAACTCCCAAATAAGGACTCAAAGAAAATCTAAAGCCATAGTTGAGTTCAAATCATGGGTTTTACCCTAGGCGTTACATAACCTTGGAGTGCGCCAAACATTCGGGTTGAGCAAAATCACAAGAAGATTAATAAATAAATAAAATAATTTATTTATTTTTAAAAAAAATTACCAAGACCAAAACCTTACTTATAAATATGCTGCTATGTGAAAACTCTAGGGTGATCCACATAACCTTGGATATTTGGGAGAGATCATTGAAAGATAATTCTCAAATAAATAATAACCATGCCGTGGATCATCAATCGGTTTACAGTGGAATTTGAGGATCTCGCCAATGATAAGAAAGCTGATTCATTCTTCACCATCGATTGATCCAAATCAAGGTAGGGTGTTTGTTTTATTTATATTTTTACATATTTGATTTATCCTATGATAAATGTGAATCATTCGACTAACAAATTGATTCCCAAATCGATCATATTTTGTGTGTGGGTTATATTTATCTAGGATTGTGGATTTATTTGATTGATTATTATATCTATTCATTCATATTTATAACAAAAAATAATTGAGGCCAATATAAACATTGGATGAGGTTTGTTCCTCTTATTTTTGTTTCATGCATTTCTTCCCTTGTTCTTTGTTTGTCCATTATCAGTGTTCACTTTGGTTAGTGGTTCGACAATTATCTAGTAATCAATCTTTGGGCACTCATTTCTTATCACAAAAGATTGATACCATAGATCTAGGTTTTGATTGATAATGGGATTGACCTACGATGACGAATTGGTATGGGATCAAATTTCTTCATGTGGTTTTTGACCTGTGGCCACAAAGATATGAAATGGATGGTTTTACCATACGAATTAGATGGTTGAATTCTGACAATTTATGACAGAAAGGATTATCCAGACCATATCCTTGCTTATCAGTATGATTTACAATCAGATCGGAGGTGTGAGGATCAGATGACGATGCTTGAAATGGATCTATGAGTTCTAAAAATTTCCAATAAACACGATGTCTAATTCATGAATACATTTCATGTTGTACCCTAGTTGTAGTACTAGGGTTTCCATGGAGGAGATAAGTATCACACGACATTTGATCCAGCCTAGAAAATAGGTGTGTTCTCTGGGAGCACATGTCCAGGCACACAGCCAAGTCCATGAGCATGGCCAGGTGTATATCGACACAGAAATGGGTATGGTATGTGATACATGGGTAGAACCGATGCCAAAGATACATGTCGTTTACTTATTCAAAGATTAATTGGAGGACTTGTTTCCTTTATCAAGGAAAAGTTTCATTAGGGTGTGTTACCTTAATCCATTCCCTGAGGGTTTATTGTAAAATCATGTCTTGTGTATAGGATGGTGATCCCCTCCAAGGAACTTTAGTCTCAGATAGAGTTTTTAGAATCCTTCCATGAGACCCAGAGTGATATCCTCTATCATAATTATCCCTATGTGGGGTTATAATAATCATCGTGACCAACACTATGTGGGCATAAATCCCCTACTTATAATATTAATCCAGATTGGGTTTTTGGTATACCCCATGGCCCTTGGTGTGATCCCATCTATGTATCGATCTCTTCAGACTTTTAGTGTGTACTTATTATGGTGAAACCCATTGATCATGACATCTCGTATGGATTCCATAAGTTTTATCTGACTCATAGAGTGTTTTATGTTGTATGAGTGTTATATGGAACCTTCAAGCAGGAATTCTAGGTCAGGAATACGGTTGTGACCTTACCTTGAGACTATGTGTTTACTATGAGAATATCTAGATATTATTGTTATGTATGTTGTTGAAATATCCCTGTGACGAGTTTACTTCTATTCTTGATACTCTATGCTTAGTGATTTTGAGATTTCCTACTTGTTATTGTTATACTCACCCTTTCATGGGATCTTCCCACATGTGCCATGTCCTATATAGATTAATTTCCATTCTATGGGGTTCTTAAGGGTCCAAGAGTAAATGGGGCTTAGATTTTGTCTTGACAGATCATGGTTCATACCAGGAGTCACTTTTGGCTATAGTCCCCTCTTTTTATCAGGTTGGACTTATTTATAGTCTTTTGTGGGCTTGTATTTGGACCTTATCACTTTCCAATATTTTTTATACTCTCATTGTGGTATTTAGAAATGTACTTTCATTTGGTATCAGTTCTAATTGAATGGGCTTGGAGATGTGTGTGAGGGTATAAGTATTTTTTTCTAAGGCATACCATGTGATTTTTATGCCTACTTGGCATTGGTCTCCAACCCCTAACCTATTGAAGGTGGGCTTAGGGTAGTCACACTTATCTTTTCACTGGATATGTGGACCCTGGTGGATCGGGTCGTGTCAACTGTACCCAAACCATCACCCTCACACAGTTAGACAATTTGTGCACCAATTGTGTTCCAAGGTCTGTTTTACTAAAAACCTTGGTTTCCACCCCCACCACTTGGGAACTATAAGAAGAAAAATATGGGTAAATAAAAAAACCCAAGTTAGGCATACTAGTGACCCAATGGGTGTCACAGATAAAAAATTCTAGGAAATGGGGAGGGATGTTGGGATATATTTAGGTAGGGGTTTTCTAAGTCACAATGCTTAAAAGGTTTGAGTAAGATAGGAGAGGAGATTGGTTTTTATAAGTGAGGATAGGGAACACTTGTAATTACTTAAAAGTTTTAAATATAATGAATGTATTTCTCAATTAAAATGATTTTAAATAGACATGGATTCAAAGATAGAGGCTAATGTATAAATATCATCATTTAATAAAAATTATATAGGTTTTGGTGTCATTTTAAACCTTAAATTTTGGTTTAACCCCTTTATAAACCCTTTTTAACCCTAATTGTGGTAACACATTCTTTAGCATTTAAGGTTCATAAATTTACATCTAAGGTTACAAGTGGCTCAAAAATGGTCCATGGATGATATTTTTGAGCATTTCCCATCTCAATTTTACTCTTTCAATATTTTTTTAATTTTTAGAGCATTTAATAAAATATTATTTAACATAAAATATCATTAAAGTCATTTTTGATACTATTCATTTAATTTGACTTTAAGGTCATCAAAATTATAAGTAATTTCAAATATAATCTCTTTTATTATTAATTATAAAATATTATTAACCATAAATTATTGTATCACCATAATTCATCAAAAATATATTTCTTTTGATGTTTTTAAAATCATTTATAGTATTTTCCAACTATTTTCATAAGCACTAAGTTAGTGTAGTGTAAGCATTTAAAGTAATTATACCATCACCAAAAATTTTAAAAAATAACATCATAAAATTAATTTATTTTTTCTTCAAAATAAACTTTTATATTCATTCATAAATTCAATTTGTTCCTATGAATATGTATGAGAGATATTAAAAATCAAGAGAGTGACATTTTGTATTTATTCTTTACTTAAAGTGATATAAATGTCATTATTATAGGGAAATGGAACCAAAATGTCATATATTCTAATTTAAGATTATTTTTTTGTAATTCCTATTATCTAATAAAATATAGTCAAGTTTTTGGTTTATTTTGAGACCTTATCACATAGTTTTAAACCAATTTTACCCATTTTACCCCTACCATGGTGACAAATCATTGCCATGGTTACTATTCATAAGGACCAAAAATAAATGGTAACAATTTAGAAAATTTGAACCACATGATTAAAAATTTGGAATATATTTTTTATTATTTAATTTCTATAATTGGAAGAAATCTATTTTAATAAAAATGCATAAAACACAACAAAAACAGCTTTTAGAATAATGTGTTTTAAGCCCAAAATGAACTTATACCAAAATAAAGTAAAATGATGATATAAATGTAATTAATTATATTATGTATAATTAAATTAGGCTTATTTTAATTTAATATAAAATTAAAACCATAATGGTAGTTTTAAATTACTTTATTTGATGAAAATAAATAACAGTTTTACAAAAAACGATATTTTTTCACTATTCACTCTAAAATCATTATTATAATAAAAATATGAAAAATTAATTATAAGCCTATTATTAGATGATGATTTAAAAATTTATTTCAAATTTTTAAAATATAGTGTCTAAAAGTGATGGAAATTAAATATAATATTCGCATGCAAAAATAAAACCCATTTTTGAAGAAAATGTATTTTTGAAGCATAAAATAACTTTAATATATTTATATACCTAATTACCATAATTATATGAAGTTTATTTAATTAAATTTAATATATAATATAATTATTTCATTATAATAATTTATTAATAATGATAAATTTAATCAATTAAGATAAAAATGCATTCTGCACCTAAAAACAGTTTTATGAAAAACAACCTTTTACCTTCAAAATATTTTAACTTCATTTCCAACCAATTGATAATAAATGTGTGTGTTTTTTAAATTTTGGACCACAAACACTTAATTAAACAATGTAAATATCTCTTTTTATTTTTTATAGAGGTAAACCCATTACATAGCTTGAAGGCCCAATGGGCATTAAAGCCCATTACAATATGGAATGTAGGCGCTGACCCATAGGCCTACACCTAACCACAGGAGGAATCCATTAGCTTGTATCACCATTTTCATCCTATTAATGGAACCGTATATGTTTCCTTATGTCATTTTCCTATGTTCCCACACCTACAAAATCTCCACCCCCCCCCACCCCGCCTGCCAAATTATGGGCCATTGAGGGTTGAACCCCCAACCGCATGCAGTTTGATAGGGTTACCTTACCACTCAGCTAACACCCCAACTAAAATTTATAATTAATTATTCATTAATTATTAAAAAAATTCTACATATATTTCATAATATTTTTATTCCAATTCATACCCATCAAACAAAAGGCTATGTCATAATAGTCATATTTAAATAATAATATATTGAGGTTCATTTAATCTTAATATTTTTTATATCATTTTCTATAAAATATATTATTTAATGATAATAAATTCAAAAATATTATGGCATTATATTCTACCTACCTTAAAGAAATTTTTTCATCTTTATTTTATCTCATGTCTGAAAAAATGGGTTTAAAACATATTGAAGATCAATTCCAAGGATAGGAATAAAATATAAAATCATAAAAATAAACCCCTTTTTAATATTTAAAAATACCTTTGTTGAAAACCCACATCATAAAAATAGATAATAAAACATACTTTTGAAAATAGGAGGAGATAAATGTGATTCTCGACTGGAATAACAAATAATTAGGTTCCCACATAAAGATAACTTTGGTCTATGGTGAATATATGAAAATGGAAGGTAAAAATAACATACAAGTAATAATATAGTTATAGAGAACATATCTATGAAATAGTTAATGACCACGAAACCATAAATTGGTAAGGGATAAATAAGACCATCAATTCATAAGAAATGAAGGTAAAAGGATAAAATTTTTATTTAAAAATCCTTTTCCTGAATTTGATGGATTATTTTACTATCAATATAGAGAACACAATAAAATATACTTACTTAATTTCTTTCAATTTCATTATTGCAATTTCATCCTTTACTTGTGCTTCAATCAATATCCACTTCTATCTCATCTCTTAATCTAATAAATTAATATTCAAGAAAAAATTTTCTTGCCTAAATCACTAAAATTAAATTTCAAGGGATCATAAGATCCACCAAAGGATGAAAAGTTATTTCTCCAATTTATATCCATTAACAAAAACCAAAAAATGATAGAAAAAGATAATATAATATCTGATATGAATAAACTTTTATTTAAAGAAATACTTCATTAATCTACAAAGACTCAATATTAAAACCCAAAGATAAAAATTTAAACATTACATAAATAACTAACCATAAAACTCTTCAAAATATGTATCTCCATGTTTGAAACCCAAAAATTAAGAAGATTTGATCTCATATTCCTCAAGATAAACTTAAAATTTAGCTCCAAATAATATTAATCACACTTAAAATCACAAACCAAAAATGTATATTCCCTAATCATATAATCCAAAATATATTCTAATATTTTCCATAAATATTCTGAATCACCATAAATACACAATAAAATCATAAATAATTTACCATTTATTTCTTAAATAAACTCACATCATAGCCAAAAATATATTTATATTTACCTTAATCATATAATGCTCTCAAAATGTAATAACCCTTTTATCCCAATTAAACATAATTAACTCAACATAAAAGAGCATATTGACCCTAAATGTTATCAATGCCTTTTAAATTATGTCCAAAAAATATAAAATTATTTCCCATAAAATAAAATTTTCACTAAAACACATACAAAACCCAAGGGTTCTATTACTTTAATTATGTCCCAAAATTCTTTTAATAATCTTAAACTTTTATCACATAAAACCTTAAAAAGGTATCTATGAATTTAAAATTATGTTCAACCTTAGACTTATTAACCCATGATGATATATAAAACTATTAAAATATCCTCATTAGAATCATCATAAACTCTAAAGTTATCTAAACCTTTTATTTAATACCAACTATATTGCAGGTACTATATTTATCACATAAATACATGATTTATAACACGGTTTTAAATTTATTATGTTCTAGGATATTTTTAGTTTAAATTTTTATAGAATTAGATAAAAAATTACATAAAAAGTTGGTAATTCCAAAAATTATCCTTTTTTTCACAAAAAAAAAATTATTTATAATGATACACTTTCTTTGTTCAAGGTAACTCCCATATTTGGAACTTTATATTTATTAACATTTTTACTCATCCTTAAGACCTGTGAAAAATCATTTGAAAATATAGAATGAGAAAAAAATATCAATAAGGGATAAAAAAAGAAAAGAAACACATTAGACCATTTTTAAATTTGAAAAAACCATAAGAGAGTTTTTATTTTTCATAATAAACATTTGATCTCAAAAATCCATTTACTTTTCCTTGAAAACAACTTAACTTATTTATAAATTTCATAAAACATTTCATATTTAATCATAAATGAAAAAACATAATCAAACTGGTTTCTCATAAAATATAAAAACTCATGAATACCCTTCCATGAAAAACTATCCTTTAACCTTTTTTAAAAAAAATCATAAACTTTCCTTAAAAACATAAGTTTGTTTACTTACATTTTTAAATCAAAATATTTCATTTATAAACCATTGAAATCATATCATATAGGTACCTTGTGAAATTATTGTTACATTCACCCTTACAATAACCCTAACAATGGAATTACCTAACCAGATAATTCTCATATCTCTTATGAGTAACTTATTATTGATAAACTCTATCACTTTACCCAATGCATTGGAGAGCTATATCAGGATAACCCATAATTCATATAAAATGTACAAGAAACATATAATGAATATATATATAATATTACTTTAATCATAAAACCCATTTGAATTGGAATTCAATCCCATAAACAATAACACTTTCAATTATCTCATAATGATGAGAAAAAGTTTTTGCTTCCTTAGAAAAAACTTATTAAAAATAAAAATTCCCAAAATATTAAGAGACCCTATTTCTTTTAAAATAAACATGAAAAATTATATTATAATAATGGTGATTAATAATATCTATTGTGGATGGATAAGGAGATCAATTCATACACATTAAAAAATATTCTTTTTCACTTTGGTAAAACAATTATCAAAATGAAAAGTGCGGTAAATATTTAAAAGATTACTTTTAAAAATGTTAAAAATTAATGTAAAATTATCTAAAATGAAATTTTAAAAATATTTTTTTATAGATAAGAAAATTATTATAACATTTTTAATAACAAGTATATGGATGATAAATATTTTAAAGGAATACTTTAAAACCAATTTTTAAAGAAAAATATCTTACCTTGTCTCCCGACTTATAGCATACATTCGTTAACTCATGTAATAAACTTATATTAATTATTAAATTTATTAAAAAAAATTTAAGGTTTATTACCTTATAAAAATATCTTTTATTTAATTTATTACCTTGTGTTTTATAGTTACTAAATTGTGTAATTTCAGGTCAGACGTTTTGAGGATGTTCAGTTCATAATCCCAAAACAAATTTGATAGGTTGACCATGGTCAAAGGGATTATTATTCCATAATCTATAGAATATTAATCATGAAATAATTATAATATTTATACATTAAATAAAATTTTATATTCATCCATGAAATGGGAACATGAAAAATGAATCACATTGTTTCGTGGAGGTGGTATTCCACACATACACACCAGTGATGTTATCATTTTTTAATATGTGGAAGGATAAGAAGGTAAGTAATATATTATAATTTCATAATTATAATTATTTCATGAATATAATATATGTTTATTAAATTCATCACAATAACCATACTTTTGAGGTGGTGGTGAAAAATGAAACACATCGCTTCATGGAGGTTGCAGTCCACATGTACACATGAACGATGTTTTCATTCCCTATATGATGAAAAAGGGGATGAATATGGGTTATACCATAAAAAATAACATTTTAGTATATTTTAGATATTTTTTATATTGTTGAGATTATATAATTATTGTTTAATAATATTTTAAGGATTTATAAGAATAAATAAGCATAAAATACACTGTAAATAATTATACCTCTTCTTCGGAAAACCTCCCTTAGATTACACTTTAAGCCTTCATAGGTTGGTCTTTTTAGTGATGCCATAACCTCTAAAACATAAGGATGGATTTTGGGGATTAATCTAGTCAAGGTTTTTATGATTTATAGTGCTCAAAAGGTTTGAGTAATAGAGGATAGGATATTCCCTTTTATAAGTGAGGAGAGGATACACTTGGAATTACTTAAAATATTTAAATTTTATTAATATCTTTCTTAAGTAAAATTCATCCAAGTGGACATAGATTTAGATAAAAGAGGATAATTTCAAAATATCATCAGTAAATAAAAATTATATAGGTTATTGTGTCATTTTAAACCTTATATTTTGGTTTAACCCCTTTGTCAACTCTTTTTTACCTTAAATGTGGTAACAAATTTTTTAGCCTTTAAGGGTCATAAATTTACTTCTAAGGTGAAAATTGGATCACAAATGGTCCATGTGTGATATTTTAGACCATTTACCATCCCAATTTAACTATTTAAATATTTTTGTGATTTTTAAATAATTTAATAAAATATTTTCGAACATAAAATATCATTAAAAAACTTTTGGGACTATTCATTTAATTTGAAATTAAATTCATCAAGATTAAAATGGATTTCAAATACAAACTATTTTACAATTAATTATAAATTATTATAAAAATTAAAATTAATATATCACCATAATTCATCTAAATTTTATTTCTTTTTATTTTTTAAAAATCATTTACAAGATTTTTCTTATTATTTGCACAAGCACTGAGTCAGCATTGTGTAAGTATTTAAGGTAATTATAAGACAAAAAAATTAAAAATAAATTACCATCATAAAATTAATTTATTTATGTACAAAATAAAATTTTATATTCATTCATAAATTCAATTTATCCCTATGAAAACATATAATAGATATTATAATTAAGAGAGTGATATTTTGTATTTATTGTTTACTTAAAGTAATATAAATGTCATTATTATGGGAAAATGGAACAAAAATGCCATATATTCTATGTTAGTATAAATATGGTTGAATTAATCTTATAAAATTAAATAAAGTCAAGTGTTGGGTTGATTTTGAGACTTTATCCCATAGTTTTAACCCTATTTTACCCATTTTACCCTTACCATGGTGGAAAATCATTATCATGGTTACTATTCCTAATGACAAAAAGTAAATGGGAACTATTTAGAAAATTTGAACCTAATAATTAAAAATAAGGAATATATTTTTCAATAGTCAATTTCTATAAGCTTCATAAATCTATTTTAATATAAATATGTAAAACGCAATGAAAAACATTTTTAAAATAATGCGTTTTAAGCCCAAAAATGAACTTATATCAAAATCAAGTTTAATGATAATTATTATGTAATTAATTAGATTATTTATAATTAAATGAGACTTATGTTACTTTAAGATAAAATTCAAAACATAATAGTACTTTTAAATTACTTTATTAAATTAAAAGAAATAATAATTTTACAAAAATCGGTTTTTTTCACTACTCAATCTAAAATCAATTTTTTTAGAAAAATCACAAAAAATAATACTAAGACCATAATTACAAGATTATTTCACAAATTATTTCAGTTTTTTCAAATATATCTTCTAAAATTGGTATAAATTTATTATAATATTAGAGATTCTGCACTAGTTGGGCCTCATGTAGTCAAGATTATTGGCTATATTAAATGCCTACACATCTTAGGGATTAAGTTCCCGGATGAGTTGCATACAGATCTCATCCTATCATCACTACCCAAGACCTTCTCTAGATTTCTTGTCAACTATAACATGAGCAATAATGAGAAGAGTCTATCAGAACTTCTGACCTTAATTATCCAGGTAGATAAGAACATGGGGCATGACAAACCTGTAGTTATTATGGTGAATAAGAAAAGGAAGGAAAAGTCAAAGGGGCCAAGGACTTATAAATGTTCTAAAGACCCTGAGCATCGTCCCTCTAAGAAGGGGAAGATTCAGAGGCAGGGCAAGGAATGGGAGGTGGCATGTTTTTCATGTGGAAATCAAGGCCACTGAAAGAGGAATTCATCCAAAAGCAGGGGGATGCTAAAGGTGTGTTTTTTATCGAGTGTAATCTTTCCATTTCTACACATTGGGTATTAGATATAGATTTTAGGGATCACATCTATAGGAACCAAGTAGATTTAGAAATATTTCCAGAGGAGAGGTGGATCTTTGAGCTGCCAATGGCGTGAGGCTGGCTACATTAGCCATTGGCAATTACCACCTCTCATTTCCAACTGGGATGGTTTTGGTTTTACATAATTTTTATTATGTTCCTAGTGTTACCAAAAACATAATTTTTGTATCATTTTTGGATATGGATGGATTTATTTTTCAAGTTTGTAAATAAGGTTTTATTCTTTTATAAGAACAATGTATGTTGTGGTATGGTGCATTTAAATAATGTTTTGTATGGATTAAATTATGAAAACCAAGTGTTGGCGATTGATAACGAAACAAACTCACATGACTCATACACCACCCAGTTATGGCATCACTGTCTCGTTAATGTAAACAAGAAGCACTTGACAAAGCTCTTCCAAGATGGATATTTAGACTCTACTGATCTAAAACCACTTGATATATGTCACACTTTCTTGCAAGTTAAAATAACCAATCCACCTTTCGATGGAAAGGGTGAAAGGGCCACAGAGCTTCTAGGATTGGTTCACACGGATGTGTGTGGACCATTTCAAGTAGAAAATAGAGGTGGATATTCTTACTTCATTACTTTTATTGATGATTTGAGTAGATATGTCTATATCTACTTAATGAGGTATAAGTCAGAATCTTTAGAGAAATTTAAGGAATTCAAGAATGAAGTAGAGAATCATATTGGTATGAAGATAAAGAAGCCTTGATTTGATCGAGGTGGAGAATATATGAACCAAGAGTTCATCGATATTCTATGGGAGTCTGGGATTCTATCTCATCTCACTCCTCCTTATACACTACAGTGGAATGGTGTCAGTGAAAGGAGGAACCGCACCTTTTTAGACATGGTGAGGTCGATGATGAGTCATGTAGATCTTCTATTATCCTTTTGGGGATATGCAATAAAAAATGCAGCATACACATTAAACTGAGTACCAATTAAGGCAGAAAATAGAATTCCCTCTGAGTTATGGAGTTAAAAGAAGCCCATTTTGTCGCACACACATGTATGGGGATGCGGGGCATTTGTTAAGGCCTTCTTAGGAAACAAACTAGCACCCCAGGGCACGAAGTGTATCTTTATATGATATCCCAAGGAAATGAAAGGATATTACCTATATAACCCTTCAGAAAAGAAAGTGATTATTGCCAGACAAGACGTATTTCTTGAGAGTAATCACATCCTCAAAAAGGATAGTGGGAGAAAGATTGACTTTAATGAAGTTGATGCTCAAGATACACAGGATTAGGTACAGGAACAAGTTCCACAGGTCCTCGTGGAAGAGGTTCCAGAAACACAAGTACTGCGTAGGAGCTCAAGATAGGTAAGGGAACCAAATAGATTTAGTTTCCTAGTCACTTAGTATGGTGAATAATTATTGTTTAAAAATGACAAACCTCTCTCCTACAAGGAAGTAGTAGAAATATTAGAAGCTGCAAGATGGCTAGAAGCTATGAATTATGAGATGGATTCCATGTATCAGAACCAAGTTTGGGTTCTAGTTGATGAGCCAGTTAATGTAAAGCATGTTGGATGCAAATGGGTATTCAAGAGAAAACTGGACATAGAAGGTCAAGTTAGAACCTATAAAGCAAGGCTAGTGGCTAAAGGATTCAGACAGCGTCAAGGAATTGACTATGATGAAACCTTCTTTCTAGTTTACATGTTTAAATCCATAAGAATCATACATTTCATAGCATCTTAACATGACTATGAGATTTGGAAAATGGATGTAAAAACAGCATTCCTTAATGGGAATCTTCAGGAAGATATCTATATGACACAACCATAAGGGTTTGTGACACCAGGTGAAGCCAAACGGGTTTGCAAGATGCAAAAACCATTTATGGATTAAAGCAAGCATCCAGGTCATGGAACATTTGATTTGATGAAGCCATAAAAGAATTTTTTTTCATTAAGAATGAATGTGATCCATGTGTTTATAAGCGGTTTAATAGTAATTCAGTCGTTATCCTAGAATTATATGTTGAGGACATATTACTTATTGGAAATGATGTACCGGTCTTACAGTCAATTAAGGACTGGTTGAACAAGTGTTTATCTATGAAGTACTTGGGAGATGCATCCTACATTTTAGGGATCAAGAACATTCATAATAGATCCAAAAGTCTGCTTGGAATAATTCAGGGTACATACATTGACCAGATACTAAAGATATTTAGTATGGAACAATCCAAGATGGGATTGGTTCCAATGTCACATGGCCTATATATTTCTAAGAAAATGAGGCCTCAGATACAATAGGAGAAAGATATAATGAGTAAGATCTCATAATATTGGCTATAGGATCCATCATGTATGTCATGTTATATACCAGGATTGATGTTGCCTATGCACTAAGTATGGTAGGAAGATATCAAGCAGATCTTGGAGAACAGCATTAGACTACTATTAAGACTATCCTTAAGTATCTGAGAAGAACTAAGGATATGTTCCTGATGTATAGATGAGACGAGGATCTTGTCATTAGAGAGTATTTTGATGCTGAATTTCAAAAAATATTAGAATGATCTGAAATCGAAATTTGGATATGTTTTATATCCCAATGGTGGAGATATGAGCTAGAAGAGTTCAAAGAAACCATTTTTCATTGATTCTACAGTGAAGTACGAATATATAGTGGCTTATGATTTATACAAGGAAGCCTTCTGGATTCAGAACTTTGTTCAGGAGCTTGATGTGGTGCCTATCATTAAAGATCCTATCACATCGTATTGTTATAATACTACAGCGGTGGCTCTTGAAAAAGAACCAAGGTCACATCAACAGAAAAAGAACATACTCCGGAAGTATCACCTCTTGAGGGATTTATATCAAAGGGGTGAAGTTTCAGTGAGCAAAGTTTCCACAGAAGAGAATGTGGAGGACCCCATGACTAAAGGCCAATCTTAGTATAATCATGAATATCATGTGAGATAAATAGGTTTAAATGTTTTTAGCAGTTGGATCTAGTCCAAGTGGGAGTCTTTTGGAGTTGGTAGTCTAGAACCAACTACTTTTTACTTTATTAATTAATAAATACCTTATCACATCTTGATTGTTCTTCTGCGTGACAATGCATGTGACAATTTCCTAAGGATATTTGTTTCATTAAAGGGTCATAGTGGATCCCTACTATGATGAGAACACGAAAGTTTCATAACACTATTCTTTAATATGTGTTCTATGGATGGATGATGTTATTTTAGGGACACAAATAATAAAGGCCATTAGGGGTGGGGACTCATAAAACTGTGATTCACATTCTCATGGTGTGCACCCTTGATAATATCCAGGAGGATATTATGAGAATGAGACCCACCGGTAGGAAATCCACATTTAATAGTGTCATTGGATGTTCCTATTTGTGGACGTGTGTATTGGTCCTTAGACTTTAAGATTATTATTAATGGGTATTACAACACACACACTTAGATGTATTGACAAAAACTGTGATGACACATAGTTCACAGTGAGGTAAGATATGTTGGGTGCGTCACGAGTGATACTTCATTAATAGATAATGCAAGAAAGGATTTTTCCCTTATATTCCATAATAGAAGTTGATATATCAGGCCCTTTGATGGAATTGATATAGACTAAATAAATCTTTGGCCGTGGTGAGGAATGGGAAAGTTTAATTCTGGAAAGTCAAAGAAAGAATAATTGAGCACATGGGTTAATGGCACTAGCATGCAACCAGCTTGATTCAAGATATCGATACAAAGGGATTACATTACACTGTAAGAATTCGTAGGAGGTGACACGTCATTGTGGTGTTAACTTATTTCTATATGGGTGCCTTGGAGTGTTTCTAGACACTAACCTTGGACTTCAAGCAGGTTCCACCTAATGTCACTGATAAAGAGGCCTAGAGGGTCACACACTAAGTGTGTCCAAGTATCTTAGTTAAATATTAATTTATCAAGTTGAATAAAGATTATTCTCGATTGTGGTTTAATAATTATTCAAGGATGCCTGGTCGCATTTATTTCAACACTAGTTATTCAAGAGAATATATTCTGGGTGAAATAATATATATTTATTAGCGAGTAATGCAGTGATATTTATTTGAGAAATAAATAGTCATTATTCAAGGTCTAATAAATATGGTGGAGGAAATAAAGAAAATGGAAAAACAAAAGTACACACTATGTATTTTTTTAGAATTTATGAGAAATAATATTATTTATTTAATTAAATAATATTAGGTGTAATTCGCTGGGCGCATGTCAAGTAATAATAATAGTCAACTGTTATTATTAGACATGGGGTATTGATAAGTATTAAATGAAATGAATAAATGCTTTCGGGTAATTAATTCATTTTATTATTCTATGTAATTAAAATTCCAATTATATAATTCTCAGTTGCCTAGCCATTTTTTTGTGGTTGTGCACAACGGATCTAGAGAAATCTCTCAATCCAAGAGAGAATTATTTTCTTACAAGAACACTCTCAAGCTACGAGAGAGAGATCCTCCTCCACCGGATCAAGGCGATCGAAGGCGGACATCGCAAGCAAAGGATATTCCGTTCTAGCACCCAGAGATCCCTTTGGCGACATCCATTGATACGTAGAGCACGTGTGGATCACCACTAGAGGAATCCTACACTTGGATTCTATGCCGCAATGACGGATCACATCAGATCATGACCGGAAACACCAATGAAGAAAGAATTACATCAAGGTAATTATTGTCAATTAATTAAATTAATTATAACCAACATATGATGATCTTATCTATGGTTCCGGGACTCCCCTCTTTATTTTTCATTCTTTTTTCTATTCCAAAGATTCGGAATTTTATTATCGTGAAGGATCTCATATTGATTGTTGTTAATGCTAAAATTAAATTTGGTTACACTCACAAACGCACTTCAACTGCGCCTGGAACCTACAAGTATGACATCAAGTATAGAGATACTTTTGTAGAGTATCCAGTGTAGATTGAGGATTGTCAGAAGAAGATACTTTGTGGGTAATTGATTCCTTTAGTGTGTGTCTGCTGGCAACACAGGAATATTCAAAAGAGTACCTCAGAGTGGGAGACCAAGATGTGTGCTCAGTGCCCACATATCTTTGAATAGTATTTTTTATTTTAAGGATGTAAAGGTCTGATTTGGGAAGAATTTAACATCTCTATTTTTTCCATGTAAAGTATTTGATTATATATAGTAATATTTTTAAGACTATAAGCTAAGTAAACACATGATTATGAGGCCCAGTGAGCCAGGAATTGATGAATTAAATATATTAAATATATTAAATTGTACACACACCTAGTTTTCTAGAAAAGGTGGAATAACTCCCAAATAAGGACTCAAAGAAAATCTAAATCCATAGTTGAGTTCAAATCATGGGTTTTACCCGAGGCGTGACATAACCTTGGAGTGCACCAAACATTCGGGTTGAGCAAAATCACAAGAAGATTAATAAATAAATAAAATAATTTATTTATTTTAATAAAAAATTTACCAAGACCAAAACCTTACTTATAAATATGCTGGTATGTGAAAACTCCAGGGTGATCCACATAACCTTGGATATTTGGGAGAGAGCATTGAAAGATCATTCTCAAATAAACAATAACCAGATCGTGGATCATCAATCGGTTTACAGTGGAATTTTAGGATCTCGCCAATGATAAGGAAGCTGATTCATTCTTCACCATTGATTGATCCAAATCAAGGTATGGTGTTTGTTTTATTTATATTTTTACCTATTTGATTTATTCTATGATAAATGTGAATCATTCGACTAACAAATTGATTCCCAAATCGAGCATATTTTGTGTATGGGTTATATTTATCTAGGATTGTGGATTTATTTGATTGATTATTATATCTATTCATTCATATTTATAACAAAAAATAATTGAGGCCAATATAAACATTGGATGAGGTTTGTTCCTCTTATTTTTGTTTCATGCATTTCTTCCCTTGTTCTTTGTTTGTCCATTATCAGTGTTCACTTTGGTTAGTGGTTTGACAATTATCTAGTAATCAATATTTGGGCACTCATTTCTTATCACAAAAGATTGATACCATAGATCTAGGTTTTGATTGATAATGGGATTGACCTACGATGACGAATTGGTATGGGATCAAAGTTCTTCATGTGGTTTTTGACCTGTGGCCACAAAGATATGCAATGGATGGTTTTACCATATGAATTAAATGGTTGAATTCTGACAATTGATGACAGAAAGGATTATCCAGACCATATCCTTGCTTATCAGTATGATTTACAATCAGATTAGAGGTGTGAGGATCAGATGACGATGCTTGAAATGGATCTATGAGTTCTAAAAATTTCCAATAAACACGATGTGTAATTCGTGAATACATTTCATGTTGTACCCTAGTTGTAGTACTAGGGTTTACATGGAGGAGATAAGTATCACACGACATTTGATCCAGCCTAGAAAATAGGTGTGTTCTCTGGGAGCACATGTCCAGGCACACAGCCAAGTCCATGAGCATGGCCAGGTGTATATCGACACAGAAATGGGCATGGTATGTGATACATGGGTAGAACCGATGCCAAAGATACATGTCGTTTACTTATTCAAAGATTAATTGGAGGACTTGTTTCCTTTATCAAGGAAAAGTTTCATTAGGGTGTGTTACCTTAATCCATTCCCTGAGGGTTTATTGTAAAATCATGTCTTGTGTATAGGATGGTGATCCCCTCCAAGGAACTTTAGTCTCAGATAGAGTTTTTAGAATCCTTCCATGAGACCCAGAGTGATATCCTCTATCATAATTATCCCTATGTGGGGTTATCATAATCATCGTGACCAACACTATGTGGGCATAAATCCCCTACTTAGAATATTAATCCAGATTGGGTTTTTGGTATACCCCATGGCCCTTGGTGTGATCCCATCTATGTATCGATCTCTTCAGACTTTTAGTGTGTACTTATTATGGTGAAACCCATTGATCATGACATCTCGTATGGATTCCATAAGTTTTATCTGACTCATAGAGTGTTTTATGTTGTATGAGTGTTATATGGAACCTTCAAGCAGGAATTCTAGGTCAGGAATACGGTTGTGACCTTACCTTGAGACTATGTGTTTACTATGAGAATATCTAGATATTATTGTTATGTATGTTGTTGAAATATCCCTATGATGAGTTTACTTCTATTCTTGATACTTTATGCTTAGTGATTTTGAGATTTCCTACTTGTTATTGTTATACTCACCCTTTCATGGGATCTTCCCACATGTGCCATGTCCTATATAGATTAATTTCCATTCTATGGGGTTCTTAAGGGACCAAGAGTAAACGGGGCTTAGATTTTGTCTTAACAGGTCATGGTTCATACCAGGAGTCACTTTTGGCTATAGTCCCCTCTTTTTATCATGTTGGACTTATTTATAGTCTTTTGTGGGCTTGTATTTGGACCTTATCACTTTCCAATATTTTTTATACTCTCATTGTGGTATTTATAAATGTACTTGCATTTGGTATCAGTTCTAATTGAATGGGCTTGGAGATGTGTGTGAGGGTATAAGTATTTTTTTCTAAGGCATACCATGTGATTGTTATGCCTACTTGGCATTGGTCTCCAACCCCTAACCTATTGAAGGTGGTCTTAGGGTAGTCACACTTATCTTTTCACTGGATATGTGGACCCTGGTGGATCGGGTCGTGTCAACTGTACCCAAACCATCACCCTCACACAGTTAGACAATTTGTGCACCAATTGTGTTCCAAGGTGTGTTTTACTAAAAACCTTGGTTTCCACCCCCACCACTTGGGAACTCTAAGAAGAAAAATATGGGTAAATAAAAAAACCCAAGTTAGGCATACTAGAGACCCAATGGGTGTCACAGATAAAAAATTCTAGGAAATGGGGAGGGATGTTGGGATATTTTTAGGTAGGGGTTTTCTAAGTCACAATGCTTAAAAGGTTTGAGGAAGAGAGGAGAGGAGATTTTTTTTTATAAGTGAGGATAGGGAACACTTGTAATTACTTAAAAGTTTTAAATATAATGAATGTATTTCTCAATTAAAATGATTTTAAATAGACATGGATTCAAAGATAGAGGCTAATGTATAAATATCATCATTTAATAAAAATTATATAGTTTTTGGTGTCATTTTAAACCTTAAATTTTGGTTTAACCCCTTTATAAACCCTTTTTAACCCTAATTGTGGTAACACATTCTTTAGCATTTAAGGGTCATAAATTTACTTCTAAGGTTACAAGTGGCTCAAAAATGGTCCATGGATGATATTTTTGAGAATTTCCCATCTCAATTTTACTCTTTAAATATTTTTTTAATTTTTAGAGCATTTAATAAAATATTATTTAACATAAAATATCATTAAAGTCATTTTTGATACTATTTATTTAATTTGACTTTAAGGTCATCAAAATTATAAGTGATTTCAAATATAATCTCTTTTACCATTAATTATAAAATATTATTAACCATAAATTATTGTATCACCATAATTCATCAAAAATATATTTCTTTTGATGTTTTTAAAATCATTTACAGTATTTTCCAACTATTTTCATAAGCACTAAGTCAGTGTAGTGTAAGCATTTAAAGTAATTATACCATCACCAAAAATTTTAAAAAATAACATCATAAAATTAATTTATTTTTTCTTCAAAATAAACTTTTATATTCATTCATAAATTCAATTTCTTCCTATGAATATATATTAGAGATATTAAAAATCAAGAGAGTGACATTTTGTATTTATTCTTTACTTAAAGTGATATAAATGTCATTATTATAGGGAAATGGAACCAAAATGTCATATATTCTAATTTAAGATGATTTTTTTGTAATTCCTATTATCTAATAAAATAAAGTCAAGTTTTTGGTTTATTTTGAGACCTTATCACATAGTTTTAAACTAATTTTACCCATTTTACCCCTACGATGGTGACAAATCATTGCCATGGTTACTATTCATAAGGACCAAAAATAAATGGTAACAATTTAGAAAATTTGAACCACATGATTAAAAATTTGGAATCTATTTTTTATTATTTAATTTCTATATTTGGAAGAAATCTATTTTAATAAAAATGCGTAAAACACAACAAAAACAGTTTTTAGAATAATGTGTTTTAAGCCCAAAATGAACTTATACCAAAATAAAGTAAAATGATGATATAAATGTAATTAATTATATTATGTATAATTAAATTAGACTTATTTTAATTTAATATAAAATTAAAACCATAATGGTAGTTTTAAATTACTTTATTTGATGAAAATAAATAACAGTTTTACAAAAAACGATATTTTTTCACTATTCACTCTAAAATCATTATTATAATAAAAATATGAAAAATTAATTATAAGCCTATTATTAGATGATGATTTAAAAATTTATTTCAAATTTTTAAAATATAGTTTCTAAAAGTAATGGAAATTAAATATAATATTCGTATGCAAAATGCAATAAAACCCATTTTTGAAGAAAATGTATTTTTGAAGCATAAAATAACTTTAATATATTTATATACCTAATTACCATAATTATATGAAGTTTATTTAATTAAATTGAATATATAATCTAATTATTTCATTATAATCATTTATTAATAATGATAAATTTAATCAATTAAGATAAACATGCATTCTGCACCTAAAACAGTTTTATGAAAAACAACCTTTTACCTTCAAAATATTTTAACTTCATTGCCAACCAATTGATAATAAATGTGTGTGTTTTTTAAATTTTGGACCACAAACACTTAATTAAACAATGTAAATATCTCTTTTTATTTTTTATAGAGGTAAACCCATTACATAGCTCGAAGGCCCAATGGGCATTAAAGCCCATTACAATATGGCATGTAGGCCCTGACCCATAGGCCTACACCTAACCACAGGAGGCATCCATTAGCTTGTATCACCATTTTCATCCTATTAATGGAACTGTATATGTTTCCTTATGTCATTTTCCTATGTTCCCACACCTACAAAATCTCCACCCCCCCCCCCCACCCCGCCCGCCAAATTATGGGCCATTGAGGGTTGAACCCCCAACCGCATGCAGTTTGATAGGGTTACCTTACCACTCGGCTAACACCCCAACTAAAATTTATAATTAATTATTCATTAATTATTAAAAAAATTCTACATATATTTCATAATATTTTTATTCCAATTCATACCCATCAAACAAAAGGCTATGTCATAATAGTCATATTTAAATAATAATATATTGAGGTTCATTTAATCTTAATATTTTTTATATCATTTTCTATAAAATATATTATTTAATGATAATAAATTCAAAAATATTATGGCATTATATTCTACCTACCTTAAAGAAATTTTTTCATCTTTATTTTATCTCATGTCTGACAAAATGGGTTTAAAACATATTCAAGATCAATTCCAAGGATAGGAATAAAATATAAAATCATGAAAATAAACCCCTTTTTAATATTTAAAAATACCTTTGTTGAAAACACACATCATAAAAATAGATAATAAAACATACTTTTGAAAATATGAGGAGATAAATGTGATTCTCGACTGGAATAACAAATAATTAGGTTCCCACATAAAGATAACTTTGGTCTATGGTGAATATATGAAAATGGAAGGTAAAAATAACATACAAGTAATAATATAGTTATAGAGAACATATCTATGAAATAGTTAATGACCAAAAAACCATAAATTGGTAAGGGATAAATAAGACCATCAATTCATAAGAAATGAAGGTAAAAGGATAAAATTTTTATTTAAAAATCCTTTTCCTGAATTTGATGGATTATTTTACTATCAATATAGAGAACACAATAAAATATACTTACTTAATTTCTTTCAATTTCATTAGTGCAATTTCATCCTTTACTTGTTCTTCAATCAATATCCACTTCTATCTCATCTCTTAATCTAATAAATTAATATTCAAGAGGAATTTTTCTTGCCTAAATCACTAAAATTAACTTTCAAGGGATCATAAGATCCACCAAAGGATGAAAAGTTATTTCTCCAATTTATATCCATTAACCAAAACCAAAAAATGATATAAAAAGATAATATAATATCTGATATGAATAAACTTTTATTTAAAGAAATATTGCATTAATCTACAAAGACTCAATAATAAAACCCAAAGATAAAAATTTAAACATTCCATAAATAACTAACCATAAAACTCTTCAAAATATTTATGTCCATGTTTGAAACCCAAAAATTAGGAAGATTTGATCTCATATTCCTCAAGATAAACTTAAAATTTAGCTCCAAATAATATTAATCACACTTAAAATCACAAACCAAAAATGTATATTCCCTAATCATATAATCCAAAATATATTCTAATATTTTCCATAAATATTCTGAATCACCATAAATACACAATAAAATCATAAATAATTTACCATTTATTTCTTAAATAAACTCACATCATAGCCAAAAATATATTTATATTTACCTTAATCATATAATGCTCTCAAAATGTAATAACCCTTTTATCCCAATTAAACATAATTAACTCAACATAAAAGAGCATATTGACCCTAAATGTTATCAATACCTTTTAAATTATGTCCACAAAATATAAAATTATTTCCCATAAAATAAAATTTTCACTAAAACACATACAAAACCCAAGGGTTCTATTACTTTAATTATGTCCCAAAATTCATTTAATAATCTTAAACTTTTATCTCATAAAACCTTAAAAAGGTATCTATGAATTTAAAATTATGTTAAACCTTAGACTTATTAACCCATGATGATATATAAAACTATTAAAATATCCTCATTAGAATAATCATAAACTCTAAAGTTATCTAAACCTTTGATTTAATACCAACTATATTGCAGGTACTATATTTATCACATAAATACATGATTTATAACACGATTTTAAATTTATTATGTTCCAGGATATTTTTAGTTTAAATTTTTATAGAATTAGATAAAAAATTACATAAAAATTTGGTAATTCTAAAAATTATCCTTTTTTTCACAAAAAAAAATTATTTATAATGATACACTTTCTTTGTTCAAGGTAACTCCCATATTTGGAACTTTATATTTATTAACATTTTTACTCATCCTTAAGACCTGTGAAAAATCATTTGAAAATATAGGATGAGAAAAAAATATCAATAAGGGATAAAAAAAAAGAAAAGAAACACATTAGACCATTTTTAAATTTGAAAAAACCATAAGAGAGTTTTTATTTTTCATAATAAACATTTGATCTCAAAAATCCATTTACTTTTCCTTGAAAAAAACTTAACTTATTTATAAATTTCATAAAACATTTCATATTAAATCATAAATGAAAAAACATAATCAAACTGGTTTCTCACAAAATATAAAAACTCATGAATACCCTTCCATGAAAAACTATCCTTTAATCTTTTTTTAAAAAAATCATAAACTTTCCTTAAAAACATAAGTTTGTTTACTTACATTTTTAAATCAAAATATTTCATTTATAAACCATTGAAATCATATCATATAGGTACCTTGTGAAATTATTGTTACATTCACCCTTACAATAACCCTAACAATGGAATTACCTAACCAGATAATTCTCATATCTCTTATGAGTAACTTATTATTGATAAACTCTATCACTTTACCCAATGCATTGGAGAGCTATATCAGGATCACCCATAATTCATATAAAATGTACAAGAAACATATAATGAATATATATATAATATTACTTTAATCATAAAACCCATTTGAATTGGAATTCAATCCCATAAACAATAACACTTTCAATTATCTCATAATGATGAGAAAAAGTTTTTGTTTCCTTAGAAAAAACTTATTAAAAATAAAAATTCCCAAAATATTAAGAGACCCTGTTTCTTTTAAAATAAACATGAAAAATTATATTATAATAATGGTGATTAATAATATCTATTGTGGATGGATAAGGAGATCAATTCATACACATTAAAAAATATTCTTTTTCACTTTGGTAAAACAATTATCAAAATGAAAAGTGCGGTAAATATTTAAAAGATTACTTTTAAAAATGTTAAAAATTAATGTAAAATTATCTAAAATGAAATTTTAAAAATATTTTTTTATAGATAAGAAAATTATTATAACATTTTTAATAACAAGTATATGGATGAGAAATATTTTAAAGGAATACTTTAAAACCAATTTTTAAAGAAAAATATCTTACCTTGTCTCCCGACTTATAGCATACATTCGTTAACTCATGTAATAAACTTATATTAATTATTAAATTTATTAAAAAAAATTTAAGGTTTATTACCTTATAAAAATATCTTTTATTTAATTTATTACCTTGTGTTTTATAGTTACTAAATTGTGTAATTTCATGTCAGACGTTTTGAGGATGTTCAGTTCATAATCCCAAAACAAATTTGATAGGTTGACCATGGTCAAAGGGATTATTATTCCATAATATATATAATATTAATCATGAAATAATTATAATATTTATACATTAAATAAAATTTTATATTCATCCATGAAATGGGAACATGAAAAATGAATCACATTGTTTCGTGGAGGTGGTATTCCACACATACACACCAGTGATGTTATCATTTTTTAATAGGTGGAAGGATAAGAAGGTAAGTAATATATTATAATTTCATAATTATAATTATTTCATGAATATAATATATGTTTATTAAATTCATCACAATAACCATACTTTTGAGGTGGTGGTGAAAAATGAAACACATCGCTTCATGGAGGTTGCAGTCCACATGTACACGTGAACGATGTTTTCATTCCCTATATGATGAAAAAGGGGATGAATAGGGGTTATACCATAAAAAATAACATTTTAGTATATTTTAGATATTTTTTATATTGTTGAGATTATATAATTATTGTTTAATAATATTTTAAGGATTTATAAGAATAAATAAGCATAAAATACACTGTAAATAATTATACCTCTTCTTCGGAAAACCTCCCTTAGATTACACTTTAAGCCTTCATAGGTTGGTCTTTTTAGTGACGCCATAACCTCTAAAACATAAGGATGGATTTTGGGGATTAATATAGTCAAGGTTTTTATGATTTATAGTGCTCAAATGGTTTGAGTAATAGAGGATAGGATATTCCCTTTTATAAGTGAGGAGAGGATACACTTGGAATTACTTAAAATATTTAAATTTTATTAATATCTTTCTTAAGTAAAATTCATCCAAGTGGACATAGATTTAGATAAAATAGGATAAGTTCAAAATATCATCAGTAAATAAAAATTATATAGGTTATTGTGTCATTTTAAACCTTATATTTTGGTTTAACCCCTTTGTCAACTCTTTTTTACCTTAAATGTGGTAACAAATTTTTTAGCCTTTAAGGGTCATAAATTTACTTCTAAGGTGAAAATTGGATCACAAATGGTCCATGTGTGATATTTTAGACCATTTACCATCCCAATTTACCTATTTAAATATTTTTGTGATTTTTAAATAATTTAATAAAATATTTTCGAACATAAAATATCATTAAAAAAAATTTGGGACTATTCATTTAATTTGAAATTAAAGTCATCAAGATTAAAATGGATTTAAAATACAAACTATTTTACAATTAATTATAAATTATTATAAAAATTAAAATTAATATATCACCATAATTCATCTAAATTTTATTTCTTTTTATTTTTTAAAAATCATTTACAAGATTTTTCTTATTATTTGCACAAGCACTGAGTCAGCATTGTGTAAGCATTTAAGGTCATTATAAGACAAAAAAATTAAAAATAAATTACCATCATAAAATTAATTTATTTATGTACAAAATAAAATTTTATATTCATTCATAAATTCAATTTATCCCTATGAAAACATATAATAGATATTATAATTAAGAGAGTGATATTTTGTATTTATTGTTTACTCAAAGTAATATAAATGTCATTATTATGGGAAAATGGAACCAAAATGCCATATATTCTATGTTAGTATAAATATGGTTGAATTAATCTTATAAAATTAAATAAAGTCAAGTGTTGGGTTGATTTTGAGACTTTATCCCATAGTTTTAACCCTATTTGACCCATTTTACCCTTACCATGGTGGAAAATCATTATTATGGTTACTATTCCTAATGACAAAAAGTAAATGGGAACTATTTAGAAAATTTGAACCTACTAATTAAAAATAAGGAATATATTTTTCAATAGTCAATTTCTATAAGCGTCATAAATCTATTTTACTATAAATATGTAAAACGCAATGAAAATTTTTTTAAAATAATGTGTTTTAAGCCCAAAAATGAACTTATATCAAAATCAAGTTTAATGATGATTATTATGTAATTAATTAGATTATTTATAATGAAATGAGACTTATGTTACTTTAAGATAAAATTCGAAACATAATAGTACTTTTAAATTACTTTATTAAATTAAAAGAAATAATAATTTTACAAATATCGGTTTTTTTCACTATTCAATCTAAAATCAATTTTTTTAGAAAAATCACAAAAAATAATACTAAGACCATAATTACATGATTATTTCACAAATTATTTCAGTTTTTTCAAATATATCTTCTAAAATTGGTATAAATTTATTATAATATCCACACACAAAATTCAATAAAACCTATTTTTGAAGAAAATGTATTTTGAAGCATAAAATGACTTTATTCTCATTCCTTACCTAATAAACATAATTAAATTAAGTTTATTTCATTCAATTTAATATATAATCTAATTATTTTATTATACTCATTTATCAATAATTATAAATTTAATCTACTAAGATGAAACTACATTGTGCACATAAAAATAGTTTTATGAAAAAAATCAATTTTACCTTCAAAATATTTTACCTTCATTTACAACCAATTCATAATAAATGTATAACTATTTATTTATTTATTAATGAAAAACTTTTTACATATATTTTATAATATTTTGATTCCAATTCATACCCACCAAACAATAGGTTAAGTCATAATGATCATATTTAAATAATAATATATTGAGGTTCATTTAAGATTGGTGTTGTATATACCACGTGATATCAAATATGTTATTTAAAGATAATAAATTCTAAATTCTTGGGTTTTTACAAAACCCCTGTGAAAGAAGTGGGTTTCATAATCTTGTCTCAAAGCATAATCGAAGACGATGTCATAAGTATTCCCAAAATAAGAAATAATTAAATCATTTTGGACATTCATATTTGAATAAAGAATCATAGGTCTTGAACATTGAGTTCTAATGTAGAAAAATTAATGATAAGGATTGGAGAAGTAAGAATAAAAAAGATCCACTTAGGTTATTTTTTATGAAATGAGTAAAGTATATTTAAAGAAGAAAATAGATTATCATTTTAATTTATACTAGTGTTTAATTAAGATGGTTTTCTATAAATAATGAGGGTTTTTAGAATCTATTTATTTTTAAAATCATTTTATAGGGGTATTACTTGACATGAAATAATAAATAGGTAAGTTCCCTTAAGTTGGGTTTTCATAAAAGAGGGAATTGTAAAGGGAATTTAAAACATGTATAACCAAAATAAGTAAAGTGAAATTAAATCAATTATATATATAAGGAAAATATATAAAAAATAAAATAATTAAATGGGGATAATATTGATAAAAAGGGATAAAAATAAATATAATGTGCAACCCAAAAGTAATGAGGGTGGTTTGGGAGATCCCTTATCTCGGGTCCTAATTCTCTCTGCATGTGTGATTAACTTCCTAAAAAATAAAATTAGGTTTATTAAAAACTTAATTTAGACCCTTATTTATATAAATTTAATTTTATAAGGTCAATTTATTATCATTTGTTATTCATTTACTAAATAATTTTTTTACTATGTCGGTTACTTGATGTGGTTCGGTTAATTTCTCTAAAAATTTCTCGATATATTTACCATGGTTAAATATTTTTTAAAATATATTAATAATCTCAAAAATTATATATTTTTTGTATTTTATTATTCCATTATTAAAAAATTTATAATATTTCTTAAGTTTTCCCAAAATGGACTCAAATTAATAAAGGTGTCTTGATATGTTCGTTTAAGTCAATTAAGTTTACTATGGCCATTTATTATTAATGTCACTTATAAAATGTCCAATATTGTCATTAAATAATATTAATAGTGTTATAAATATAATTTTTATAAATTGGATATATTTTTAAATTCATTAATGTTGGTAGATAATGGAAAAAATAAATCCATCATTTACATGGAGGCGGTAATTCACACGTACACATAGATGGAACTTTCATTTTCCATGGAATCAAAGGGGTATAAAATGAGATAATTTATCATTTTAGAATCATAATAATGTTATAAATATCATATTTTTTAATAAAATAACACTTTTAAACCATCCATATAAGGAAATAATTAAAAATAGAAGATGTCATTCATAGAGGCAGTAGTTCGCACGTAAGCATGCAACATTTACATTTTTATAAAGAAAAATAGGAAAGATAGATAATTATTATTACCTAAAAATAATAACATTAAGTATAAAAATAATATTTATATAATTATATAATAATGAGAAAATTTTATTTGTAATATAAATATATAACATAAAAGAAGTTATGGAAAGATTAATACTCATGTTGAGAACTTGGGTTTTCCCTTGGAGGACTCCTTGGAAATTGAGAACTTGGGATTTTACTTGGATCAAAAGGCTTCCAAAATTGGGAGATGAATCTAGGGGAAGTAAAAAAATTCATATTTTCAAGATAAAATATAATTTTAGATTGGACTTGATGGGGTGGTGGAAGGACCCTTTTTACAAATGGGGGGATAACATTTTTGTAAAAATAACCTCTTAATATAAAAGGAACACATGTTTCACATGGAAAGTAGAATAAAAAGTGGAAAATAATAGAGGAGATATAATTTTTGGTCTATAAACACCTAAACCACTCATTTTAAAGAATTTTTTTAGAATTTTTTATCTATTTTACACTTTTTGAAACTCTTTTTAACTTAATTTACATTTACTGTGGTAACTTCATTTTTAACCTCGAAACCTATTTTTTATGACTAAAAAATGAAAAAACCCTTATTACATAATTTTGAAATTATTATTTAACATATGGAAACTATTTTATCAAATAAAATTTATATTTTTGATAAATTTTAATTTTAATATTAGTGCACTCAATACATAAAACCCATTTTTAGAAAAAAAAAAGTGTATTTTTAAGAAAGAAAATTATGTTTATGATAAAATTATCAATGTTATTTATTTAAATGAAATTAATTAGTTTATTATTAAAAAAATAAGAATTATTCGACTTATAAATCAAGACATAATATAATTATACCTTGTGAAATCATAATTAACAGAAAAATATGAAAACAATTTTTTATTAGAATAAAAGATTTCTTGGGTTTAAAATTGTTAAACATGGGTTTTAAAAATTCAACATAGAGTTTTTAAATGAATAATTTTACCCCTTAAAAACATTTATGATCTTTAAAAATGTTTCATATAATTTTTATTTCATGCTTAGATCATGATAAAGCCAAAAATGCTACATTATTAATAAAAACTGTATTATTTCACTATTCATCTAAAAATCAACTATTTCACAAAATTTAAAAAAAGTTATCCTAAGATATTATTCTCATTATAAGTCCAAAAATGATGTTAATTTGGTCAAATTTAAATTCCAAATTTTTATAATTTAACTTTTAGATAAAAATATAAAAATATAATGAAAACTACTTTTATAGGAAAATAACTTTTTAAAAAAATAATTGTTCTTATTCTTATTTATTATAAATTACTAATTAGATTTATGTTAATATATTATTCATAATAATAATATAAATTATATTTTTAGTTTCTTAAAATAAAGCGCATAAAAGTCTATTTTTAGAAAAATATATTTTTAGCATAAAATAGTCTTATTAATTATTTAGATACATTAATTGAATTTTATTAATGCATTAGTTTTAAAAATGAAATTCATTTTATTTATATATTTATTTAATAATTTGGTTATCTCTATTTTTACCCTCTAATTTAATGGCTTTATTATAATGGTTTTATGATGTTTTGTCATTTTTTTTGGTGTTGCATGTGAGGCAAGCTATTAATCATATTATTTATTTTATAGGAAAAAAATATTACTAAAATCTCATAATGTTACATGGTGACCTTTTATATGGATATAAACTCAACTCTCACTTATGGAACACCTTTAAACTCACTCTCAGCACCTCCAATCCCTTGGGAAACATAAAGAAATGGGTTTGTAAATTGGACTATTTCATTATATATATCTCAAACAATTCTCATCCTTGAGAATTCAAAACAAAATCCAAGAAGGAAAGTGGAAAGGTGAACAGAAAACCACTCCTCAAGATACCTCTTAAGGATCTCTCTAAAACAGAACACCACCAACATGTTATAAGGAAAGATCACATGAACATACAACATTATCTATCTCATAAACCAACAATGTAAAACAAAGAATCTCAATAAAGATTCAACATCAAACAAATTAAGACATTAGGCATGCATATGTGAATCTCACTCCTAATTTCTCTATGTGAGATCACTATGCCACCAAATGACACAACCCAAAGGAATAACACTCCCACACAACACCTTCTCTTGATAGTCTTGGATATAAACAAGTCTCTTAATCTTCAACATCCGGATCACACCAATCAATGAAATGTGAATAATCATGAAGTTATCGGTGAAACTGAGACATGTGAAATATATCATGAATTTTATTTATCATTGATGGTAATTTTATCTGATAAGAAACATATCCAATACATACTAAAAAATTTAATGGTTCAAAAATCATGGAAAGATCATACTCCCATGATCAAACCTTTATTGCCCATGATAATGGGATACCTTCAAGAACACATGATCTTCTGTTGGTTCTGGGTACAGTGGAAGTATTATGGTGGAAGTTGATATATTAAAATTTCTTTTAATAATTTTTTCTCGAAACCAAGAGCAAAGATCTTTCACATCAAATTTAGAATTAATTTATTTAATATCTGTAGAAATAAATACATGGGCTTAGGAACTTTCTTCATTAATGATTATTGATCATATGAAATGGATATTCTAGATTGAATTCATTGCACTTGTGAGGATCCAAGGGTATAATCCCTCTAACAGTGATCCACATGTGCTCCAATGGTCTCTGAGCAATGCCACTCTTTCTCTGGGTGCTATCACGGTGAATCGAATGTCTTGCATTATTCATTCTTGATCGATTGTTATTTGATATTGAAGAAATTCTCTATTGGGTTTCTCATTCTTGAGTGGGAAAGAGTAGGATGATTCAAGATATAAATTTTTGTGCACAACAATTCTCTATTCCCAAACTTGGAATTGGTTTCGAATGCATTACACAATAGACATAGTCGTCTATTTATAGAGCTGGGATCTTGGTTACAAAATTTAATTTCATAAGAGACATTAAATATAATTATAACCATTAATTAAATCCCATGACACATAATAATATTATTATTATTATTATTTTGTGGTGTGAAAACTTACGTAAAATGGATAAATAATATTTATCAGCTCGTAAATAATTATTTTATCACCGAACATGGTCTTGGTTCATTAAAAATCCTCTTGCATTTATTAAACACCTGAATAAATATTTTATTCTTTAAAATAAAATTTTTATTCACAAACTAGTAAATAAATATTAATTAAATATTAAATAAAATAAATATATTTTATTCATAATCTGGTGAATAAATATTTATTTAATTTGTGCGATCAATATAACTTGAATGTAATTATTCTTCAGTCTTGAGAATAATATTTATTACATTAATTAAATTAAAATAGAATTTAATCAAAACCAACATAAACACTTAGTGTGTGACCCTCCAGGATTCTTTCTCGTTGGAATTATGTGGGCTTGCCTAAAGGCCAAGACAAACTCTCTAGCAATGGGTCAAGGCACCCAAGAGAAATAAATTAAAGTCGTGATGATGAAAACCACATTTGAATGCTCACTGTGTAATATAATACACTTGTCACAATATTTCATCAAGTAGGTTTCATGACTATGTCATCAACCTATATGCTCAATACATCATTTTTTGACTATCTTAAATAAACTCATCGTTACACCATGGCCATGGAATTTAGGGTGAAGTTTTTATTTCAATCAAAGGGATGAGATATCAACTTCAATAAATATGTAAGGGAAAAATCCTTCCTTGACTTATCTATTAATAACATGTCATTAATGATGCACCCAATGTACCCTACTTTCTTCCAACATATGTTGTGATGGTTTTTATCAGAAAATATAAGTACGTGATTCATGACATGTATTAATGATAATCTTAAAGTCTAAGGACCATTACACACGCTCAATGATAGGAATATATGATGACACCAAAACATACAAAATTACTACTCACGGGTCTTTTCTCATAATCACTCATCTTGGAGATTACCAAGTGAGAATTCCATGAGAAGTAGTCTCATCTTCTTATGAGTACTCACACCTAACAGTCTATATATTATGTGTCTCATCATAGTATGTTATCTAACCATAAAACTATATTAATAATATTTTTATATCACTTCAAGGTTCTCATCATATCGGGGAACTACTATAGCCTTACCAATGTGAAAAATATTCTAGGACATTACTACATTAAATTCATGTAGAACAATGAAAAACATGTAGTAAGATGTTTAATTTAATATTTAATACATCAAATATTCATGTAATCAAAGTAAAAACAGTTGGTTCTAGGACACCAATTCTAAAAAACTCCCACTTAGACTAGAGACAACTGCCTATGAATTTCAGTCTGCTAGACCTCACATTATAATTATGTTTCTGCTTATTCAAGGCTTTAGTCAATGGGTCTACCACATTTTCTTCCATGGAAATACTACTCACTTCAACCTCACCTATTTGAGATAAATCCCTTAATATATGATACTTTCAATGTATGTGTTTTGTCCGTAGATATGACCTTGCCTCTTATGCGAGATCCACCATTATAGTATTATCACAATAGAGTTTGATGGGATCCTTAATTATAGGTACCACATCAAGCTCTTGGATTAAATTTCACATCTAAACTGATTCTTTAGATTCCTTATAAGACACAATATACTCATACTTTACTATAGAATCTATGACCATATCTTGCTTTGAGATCTTCCAACTCACAACACCTCCATTAAAAGTAAATATGTATCTTGTTTGTGACTCCATGTCATCTTGATCAGTTTGAAAACTAGAATATATATGTCCTATGATGACTAGTTCCTAATATCCTCCATAAACTAGGAACATAACCTTAGTATGCCTCAAATACTTAAGGATAGTCTTGACCACCATCTAGTGGTGGTCACCTGGATCATCTTGATATTTGACTACTGAACTTAATACATAGAAGACATCTAGACTAGTACATAGCATAGAATACATGACTTCCCTAATTTCTGTTGTGTATGTAATCCTTTCCATTCTATTTTTTTAGTCATGGGTCTGAGGACACATTTTCTTGGAAATATGATATCCATGTGACGCTAGAAATAATCCCCTATTTGATTTTTCCATACTAAATCTCTTCAGTATCTTTTCAAAATATGTACTTTGACTTAGGTTGAGCAACCTATTGGATCTGTCACAATGGATCTTGATACCAAGAATATATGCTACCTCACCCAAGTCTTTCATGGAAAATCATTTATTCAACCACACCTTAACAGACTGTAAGACTGGTATTTCATTTCCAATAAGTAATATGTCATCAACATATACTATTAAGAAAATGGATGCACTCCCACTAAACTATTTGTATACACAAGGAACACATCCATTCTTTATAAAACCAAATTCTATTATGGATTCATCAAAATGAATGTTCCATGACTAGGATGCTTTCTTTAATCCATAAATGGATTTTTGTAACTTGCATATCTTATTGGAACCCTTTGGAGTCACAAACCCTTCAAGTTGTGTCATGTAGAAATCTTCCTGAAGGTTCCTATTAAGGAAGGATATTTTGACATCCATTTATTAAATCTCATAGTCATGGTAATATTCTATAGAAATTATAATTTTTATGGATTTTAGCATTGATACTAGTGAAAAGGTTTCATTTTAGTCAATGACTTGACCATGTTTAAACCCTTTTTCAACCAGTCACACCTTATAGGTACTAACTTTTCCTTCCATGTCTATTTTCTTCTTGAATACCAATTTTTAACCAATGTTATTTACATCTACTAGAGGATCTTCCAAAATCCTAGCTTGTTTTTGGTACATGGAATCTATTTTAGAATTCATGGCTTCTTGCCCCTTGGCAATATTTGTTCCATTTACTGCTTTCTTATAGGTTAGAGGATCATTATTATCTACTAATAATGAGTCACCATCCTCAGTAACTAGAAACCCATATCATTCTGGTTCTCTAACCTCTCTTGTACTCTTATGTAATCTTTGGAATAGTTTATTCTTCCATAGGGATTTGTGGAATCTAACCCTATACCAACTCTTGTGTGCCTTGAGCCTTGAATTCATAAAAGTTTATCTTTATCCCACTATCTCTTTTGGTGATGTGCACCCTCTCAAGGAATATGGAATGTATTTACACTATAACCTTTTTTTCCAATAGTTCATATAGGTAATATCCTGTTATTTCCTTAGGGTATCCTATAAAGGTACACTTTTTCCCTTACGGTGCAAGTTTGTTACTTGAATAGGTCATAACAAATGTTTCTCTTTCCCACACATGTAAATTTAATAACATGGTTTTTCTTTCACTCCAAAATTCATATAGAATACCATTTATCAATTTAGTTGTTAATTGGTTTAGTATGTGTGCCATTGTTTGTAATTCATATCCCCAAAAGGATAATGGAAGACTCACATGACTAGTCATTGATCTCACTATTTACAACAAGTTTTGGTTCCTCCTTTATCTTACACCATTCCATTGATGCATGTAAGGAGGAGTGAGTTAGGATAAGATCCCAAACTCTTATAAGTAGTCAATGAATTATTGATTAAGATATTCTCCACCATGGTCTAAAAGAGTTTCTTTATCTTCCTACCAAACTTGTTCTCAAATTCATTCTTGTATTCCTTGAATTTATCAAAAGAATCCAACTTATATATCATTAAGTAAATATTTACATATCTACTAAAATAATCAGTAAAAGTTATGAAGTATAAGTACTCACCCCTTGTTTCAATAAGGAATGGTCCATACACATCGGTATGAACTAATTCAAGAAGCTCATTAGCCCTTTAACCTTTCCCACTAAATGGGGATTTGTTCATTTTTCTTTGTAAACATGCGTGACATACACCAAGTGGTTTTAGTTTAAAAATATAAATATCCATCTTGATGTAATTTTTTCAAGAGTTTTTCATTTACATGACTTAGCCGATGATGCCAAAGTTGGGTGTGGTATGAGTCATGTAAAATAACTTTTTTATCGATTTTTATTACTTAGTTCATGCAATCCAACATGTAAATACCGTTATGTAAATGTGAATTATCATAACAAATGCTATATTTATAAAATAATAAACATTTATTTATAAATTTGAAAAAGAATCCATCTGTATCTAGTTTTGATATAGAAATATTTTTTTGGGTAACTAAAGGCATATAATAGAAACCCTTTAAAACCAAGATCATTTTGGTCATCAATGTGAGGTGGTAGTCCCTGATAGCTATAGAAGTAAGTTTGGATCTATTGGGTACTCATAGATCTACCTTCCATCGGTCAATTATTTTGAATCTACTTGGTTCTTGTATTTGAATGCATATATGAGCACCATAAGATGTATCTAATACCCGTTTTTTATAAATAGATAAATTGCACTCGATAACAAATTCACCTGAATATTCCCCTTGATTATTTAGCTGGGTGCAGTTTTTCTTCTAGTGTCCCTTATTTCCACATGATAAACAGATAGAATCATGTTCCCTTTCTTCGCATTTGATCTTCTTCTTCTTGGAAGGGCATGAAGAAGATTTGGCCTTAAAGATCTTTACTTTCCATTCTCGTTTTTTCACTGTAAGGATAGAAGGATTTTTACGATTCATATCTGTATCTACTTGGTGAATAAGAATAAGAAGATATGGAAGAGACTTCTCAATGTTTTTCATATTAAAATTCACAAAAAAAATGGAGAAGATTTGAGGGAGTGATGCCAAGATGAGATCGGTGCCCAATTCTTCGGGGAGTTTAAACCTTAGAACCTCTAGGCACTCAATGTATCCAATGAGCTTGACTACATGAGGCCCAGATGGGGAACCCTCTCCAAGATTACTCTAAAAGAGCTCCATATAAATCTCAAACCATTCATATTTATCTCTCTCATTGTGAAGACCATAGAGGTGCTCAAGCAAGTTATATGCATCCATGTTTTTGTGAGAATTCATGAGTTCACTATACATAGATGAAAGAATCAAAAATTTAACATAGATCATATCATTTATATGTTTTTTTATACTAGGAAATCTTCACCACTCGCCTCTTCAGCAGGAAAATCGGGTATTGAGGATTCTAGCATGTAAGATTTGCATTCATGGCATAGAACAACCCAAAGGAATCTAAACCACTCTTCTAAGTTACTTCTAATGAGATTTTATTTATCCAATATTTATTGTAGGGATAGTTTGGATGAAGAGTTTTTCATTTTATTATATAATTAAAAGATAATATTCTTAGTACTTTTCTTGATTATAAATTTTGTGAGAAATAACAAATTAATTCATTTTATTAAATCTCCCACTATTTTATCAAGTCTGAATATCCCTCGCCATTAAACTTAGAATATCTAGTTTCTAAGAAATTCTAGTGGTAGGGATCCATATTACCATTTTCATAACCACAATAGGGGTTGGTAAAGCTATTTTGAAGGTATTTAGGTAGGCAAGTCTTTTCTAACTGTAGTCTTGAAGCTCCTTGATCTGTTGAGTGGACTCTCCAATCCAGAAATCCTGACATGGATTTTCTCAACACTTGCCTCCAAATTACACCAAGTCTAGCAATGGATACTCCTCTTGATGTAAAATGTTTAATTCAACCTGAAACTTTTATAATAAATCCCCTTATAAAAGTAAGTGTCCCGACAAGGGTTGGTCAAACACATAGTTCTGTTTATTTTTCTTCCAAATCAAGTAACAAAAGGCTTAGTCTAACTTAATATTAGATTGAGGGATTTTATTTTATTATTCCTTCATTTTTATCTTATTTTATCCTTTACATGTCTTGTTAATATTTAAGTGGATGTTTACTTAATTAATTAACCATGTCTGGATAAAAAAATACGTATAATCAATTTTATTTAAATTTCATAATTACATATTAATTCATTTATGTGATCACGGTCTTGAATCAATAAATATAATTTTAATGCATTAGATAGAAATTAATTAATTAATTAAATGACTCAATCATGATCTTATCTAATGGTTGATTTAATGATCAGACATTAAATCAACCTATGACCTAGGGGAAATAACTCCTTAGGCCGGACTCAGCATGAGCTACAACATTCCACATATCCACATATGTATCACTAAGTTGGTGTCATTATGGTTCCATTTTGAACTATATCCACATGCCTTGGGATGATCCATTAATTAAAAATATGTATTACTCACATGCAGGTGATGGGAACCACAAGATTGGTTAAAGGGAATTACATAAATATCCTTAGACACGCATGTCTTATATAATAAAGGAGGGAGGGATGACTCAGAAACAATCATTTAATTTAATATTAAATAATTACAAAACCATTCAATAAATTTAATTAAATAAATTACAACACATACATAGGTCTTGGTCAAGCTCATGATCGGTCGTACATGCAACAAATATGCAAAAATTAATTGGATAGAATTCATTTATTTATTCGTTCTTTATTATTAAGATGAACATGCTTGTATTAATTAATTAATTAATTAATTCCCTTTCATTTTAATGATCATCCAAACTTAATTGGAGATACCCATAAATTTGAAATTCATGGAAAATAAATGGCAGAACCATTAATGACATATTTATTATAGTAAAATAATTGAGAATTTAAAATTTTTTAAAATCATTATTAAATTTTCAAACACACAATGGTGTGCCAATAAATAAAATAAGGTAATATTTCTATAATTTTTCAAATTTAATGTAATTTTAATTTGTTTCCATTAATAGATGACTACAGGGCATGTACATCTAGCTACATGCCATGCACATTGGTTGTTGTATATCCAAGTCATGTGCCTGAGGCTTCAGCATTTTAACTCAGCCAGACTACATGGTGTGTGCATGCCAACTACACACCCTATATCCACTTGTTGTGTGCTAGGTTGACCCAGTCAACATACAGTGTGTAATAAAATCACCATGTGTTTTTAATTTCTTGGAACATCTAGATACAATGCACATGGTTATATGATGTGTACTTTGGTTTCACATTGTGTAATCTAGCTTTACCAACCAATGATTTGGAACTTCCTGATGGAATCTCTAGTCATTCTTCATTTTTTGTTAAATCTTTAATAAAATGAAACACTGAACAAACATGATTAATATGTTGATAACATATTAATTAAAATTTGATTAAATAATAAAAAACATGAAATGTAAATATAACCACAATTACGCATAGATAAACAATCAAATAAATAATTATAAATTTAAATGTGACCACTCTGATACCACTTTTTGGTTATGGGTGAAATGAAAGAATTGCAGTGTAAGGAGATATATTAAAATTTATTTTAATAATAGTTTCTAGAAACCAAGAGTGAGGATCTTTCACATCAAATTTATAATTAATTTATTTAATATCTGAATAAATAAATACCAGGTATTAGGGTATTTCTTCATTGATGATTTTTTATCATCTGAAATGGACCTTCTGGATTTACTTCATTGTGCTTGTGAGGATCCAAGGGTAGAATCCCTCTAGCGGTGATCCACATGTGCTCCAATGGTCTCATAGAAACGCCAATCATTATCTGGGTGTTAGTGTGGTGAATCAAATTTCTTGCATTATTCGTTCTTGATCACTCGTGATTTGGTCTTGAAGAAATTATCTCTTGGGTTTCTTGTTCTTGAGAGGGATAGAGGAGGAGGATTTGAGATAGAATTTGTTGTTCACAACAGTTCTCTATTCCCAAACTTGGAATTGGTTTCAAATGCATTACACAATAGACATAGACATCTATTTATAGATATAGGATTTAGATTACAAAATTTAATTTCATAACAACCATTAAACATAATTATAACCATTAATGAAATCTGATGCCACATAATAAAAATATTATTATTATTATTATTTGGTGCGCCAACTTACACAAAATGGATAAATAATATTTACCAGCTCGTAATTATTTTATCATCGGACATGGTCTTGGTCTGTTTGAACTCATCTTTCATTTATTGAACACCAGAGTAAATATTTTATTCACTTAAATAAATATTTTATTCACAAACTAATAAATAAATATTTATTAAATATTCAATATGTTAAATATATTTTATTCAAAATCCTGTGAATAAATATTTATTTATTTTATGCGGTCAATATAGCTTGAATAAAATTATTCCTTAGTCTTGAGAATAATATTTATTCCATTAACTAAATTCAAATAGAATTTAATTGAGACCAACATAAACACTTGGTGTGTGACCCTCTAGGATTCTTTCTTGTTAGAATTATGTGGGCTTACCTAAAGTCCAAGATTACTATTTAACAATGGGTCAAGGCACCCTAAGAAAAGAACTTAAAGTTACAAAGATGACAACCACATATGAACACTCACTATGTAATATAATCCCTTTGTCACAATATCGAATCAAGTAGGTTACATGACTATGTCATCAACCTATATGCTCAATACATCATTCTTTTACTATCTAAAATAAACTCATCGCTACACCATGGCCATTGAATTTAGGTTGATGGTTCTATTTCAATCAAAGGGTTGAGATATCAACTTCCATAAAGATGGAAGGGAAAAATCCTTACTTGGCTTATCCATTAATAGCATGTCATTTGTGACGCACCCAACGTACCCTACTTCCCACCAACATATGGCATGGTGTTTTTTTCAGCAAATCTAAGTGTGTGAGTCGTGACATGCAGTAATGATAATCTTAAAGTCTAAGGACCATTACACATGCTCACAGATAGGAATATCCAATGACACAAAAACATACAGAATTCCTACTGGTAGGTCTATTCTCGTAATCTCTCATCTTAAAGATTACCAAGTGTAAAATTCATGAGAATAAGTCTTGGTTTCATATGAGTACTCACACCTGATGGTATATATACTATGTGTCTAATCATAGTATGTTATCTAACTACTAAACTATATTAAGAATGCATAGTACTTCAAGGTTCTCATGCACATGATCCTCATCCTAGTTGGTGAGGTCTCTCTAAGTGCATCCACGATACCCAGGTTTGAAACCAAGAAAAGGCATAATTCTGGGGGTACTATAGCAGGCACTATATCATGCATTGTAGATGTACTATGTAGGCACTGTAGCAGACACTGGAGCAGTACTGTAGTAGGTACTGTTTGGTACTATAGCAGATGGAACTATTCAACTTAGGCCACCGGTTTGGGCTTGGAGTCCTTAAGGCCTTTGGGCCACCCAAGCCTTCAGGTCAGTAAGGCTTTCGGGCCACCTTTATGGCCTTCGGGCCACCTCAAGGCCTTCGAGCCAGATGATCAGTGTAGTTTCCCTAGATAGACTTTCTAATATGGAGCAACCCCATAGGAGGATTCAGAGCAAGGTGCACTCACCAAAGTAGAACCAAATGGATTTGAAAGAATGAGAGGGTATGGTTATGCCATTGAGGCCAGCCTGTGCTTACACGAGAAGCTTAGCTGGACAGCCAGGCAAAGGTGGAGAGATATCATCACGATGCAAATGCTGGGGAGGGGTAGTTCATTTTAGTAATAGTCTGGTTGAATTCCTAGGACCTTCAGGTCATGTAATGTCTCTTAATCCTACATTACATGTAATATCTAAGCCTATGGTTCTTGTAAGGGTTCCCCATCATCCCTTGAAAGAGGGGTTATCAAAAATCAATAAAAATGAAAGCCTTCAGGCCATTCGGGAAAGGTTCTCATCGTAGCGTGGAACTACTATGACCTTATCAATGTGGAAAATACTCTAGGACATTATTATATTAAAGTTAGGAAGAACAATGAACAATATGTAGTAATATTTTTAATTTAATATTTAATACATCAAATATTCATGTAATCAAAGTACAAATAGTTGGTTTTAGCACACCAACTCTAAGATCTTCAACATCGAACTCTAGAAGACTCCTCCCATGATCATTATAGGATTTATGATGATCATGTGTTGGATTCATTCACTTGTGGATCGTTTACACCTTCTCTTCTATTCTATATACAAATTATGGTCCAATCATCATAGACTTCTCGAATTTGGTCCAACACAATGGAGATTGGAAAGTTTGTTTATAAAATGCTTTAAATAGAGTCATGGAAATAGTGGAATGATAACTATTATTGTAATAAAACTCTACCAAGGGTCGGTTACTCACCCACAAACCTCCAAAATTGAGAATGAACATGTGCAACGTATCCTCTAGATTCTGGATAGTCCACTCTATATGGTCTTCTGTATATGGATGAAAATCATTATTAAGGAATAACTAGGATCCAAAATCACATTAGAGGACTCTCCAAACCCTAGAGGTAAAAAGGGGATCATGATTATATATTTTCATCTTTAGAACCCCATGATGCCTCACCACCTCCTCTAGGTACTTGGAAAAACCTTCATTGATATCAACTCCTTAATTTCTAAGAAGTGAGATAAATTCACCAAGAAGTCCATGATCACCCATATAGCATCAAAACCATCCTAAGATTGAGGTAAAATAGTAAATAAGTCCATCAAGATATCCTCCCACTTCTATTGGGAAACATCAAGTGGCTAAATAAATGAAACAAGAACAAAGTTCTCAACCTTCAACCTCTAGAAAACCAAACATCGAGAGACAAACTTTGCAACTAATCGCTTCATGCTAAAGTGCCAAAAATGAACTCGCAAGGTGTGATACATATTTATCACATCAGGATATACTTCCAAAGGAAAACTTTGGAACTCATGGTGGACCACATCATATATAACTAAAAGAGTTAAGATTCTCCCCTAAAACAATATCCAACATTGGTCATCCCTCAGGAGCATTACCATAAAAAAATTGTTTCACTAGAATTCTACCTAAGAATCCCCCAGTTGGGACTCCTCCACTTCTGCACCAAATATGGTTGTAATTTCATCTAATATACCCTCTACCATCAACTTCTCCCATATCAAGTTTTATCACAGAAAACTCTTCCATCACCCTTCAAACATCACCAGACTCATGCATTGCATCACTGTGCTACTTTATTCTCAAAGCATTGTCCAAAAAATTCATTTTTTCTAATGTATAGGAAATCTCAAAGTCATAATCCTATAAGAATTCCATCCATCAATGTTGTTTAAAATTTAAAATGTGCTGGTAAAAGATATACCTCAAGGTCTTTTGATCTATGAAGACCACAAAGTGCTCACCAGTGAGGTATAACTTTAAAGAAAACATAATCATAGAAATATCAAGATCATGGGAAGAATAGTTACATTCATGAGGTTGAAACTATCGATACCCATAAAATATATCCACCCACTACTGTATCAGAAAACAACTCAATTCAAGTCATAAATCATCATAATAAAACTCAAATAATACACCCTCATATAATAAACAAAAATTAGATCACTGTCTAGATTCTCCTTTAAATACTCAAAATTATCCTAGCACTGGTCAATCCACACAAACATGTGATTTTTTATAATCAAATTTGTTATTGGAGTTGTAATCTGAGATAAGTAAAGAACAAATATCCTGTAATAATTAGCAAGATAAGGAAACTTCATACCTCTGTAGCGTTCTTAGGGGATACCCAGGAAACAACTAACACAGTCTTCGAAGGATCCATGACTACTCCATGATGAGACACAACACATACTAGGAAACAAACCTAATGGTCTTAAAACTCACACTATTATAGCTTCTCAAATAGTTTTTTGTGATAAATAACTCACAAAATTGCATACATATGCTCTGTATTCTCTTCATAATATGCTAAAAACATAAGTATTTCATCGATAAACACCACTATGAATCAATCCAGAAGCACACAGAACACGGTATTCACCAGTACAATGAACATGACTAGAGAATTTGTAATATTGGATGGTATTAAATTGAACTCATTATTCCCATAATGACATATAAAAGTACTCTTCAGAATATCCTCATCCTTCACCCGCATCTGATGATATCCTAGTTGAAAATCGATCTTCAAGAACCAGCTAGATCTCTTCAACTGATCAAATAAATCATCAATTTATATGAGATAATAGCCTTTATTCACTGTCATGTGATTCAATGGATGATAATCAATACACAAATGAATATTATCACATTTCTTATTCACAAAAAAATAGAGAACCCCATGGAGAAACACTATGTAGAATAAATCCTCTCTATATAAGACCATCAATATGAATTTTTAGCTCCCACAACTCAAAATGGATTATCCTGTATGGAGATATAGATATAGGAGTGACACTCGATCGTATATTTATCCCAAACTTGACCTTACTTCAAGGGGTAGCATCTCAACCACTTATAGAAAGATATTAGGATACTATTCTAAAACTCTGGGGAATATCATCGATTAATCCTCTTCAAAACTCAATATCATCTCAGTCATCAAGGAAGACAATGACTCAACATACCTCTAACCTATCTGAGGGTCTCACTCACCAAAAGACATCAAATGATCTCCATTAGTGTTATAAAATAAAATTTTATTCTTCTATAAATCCATAATATCTTACACTGAATATAATCAATATATTCCAAGAATAATTTTGTATGTTTGTATCTATAAACATAGGAAATCTCCCCAAGAGTGATTATTCCCTAGAATTAGGTCACAATCTCTACACACATCATATAAGATAGATCGACCTATAACTAATGTAATTAACACCAAGGGCATTGTAAGTCCCCCCACCTCAAGTCCAAAAGCACAAACTAGGATAGATACAATAAGGAGTGATTGGATCTTGAATCAAACAAAGCATACACCAAAGTAAAATATAAGTAGATAGTACCTCGTATGATGTCTAACTCACTTAATGTTTCTAAATATAAGGCATGAATCTAACCACTTACATATATAAAAAATATCTAGCCCTGATGGATTCCACCTTCATGATTATGTTATGCTCAATATTCCTAGGGAAGAGGGGCATTACAGGGCTATCCTATGTCCACCTTTTCTCCTCTCTTCTAGTCATAACTTGGAGCACCCTGCTGTTGCTACAACCTCAAAGGATATTGTTGTAATAGTTATTTCTAAAGAGGGTCTCCAAATCCATGATAACTCTAAAGGTTGATCACTCAAGCCTCCAATGACGGTGGCCTCCACATGCATAAAAACAATGATTGTTTTTTTAGAATGGGTCCAATAACTGCCAGTGTAAAACCCTAAGATTTTTTTTAATATTTTTTCAAATAAATTTAATATTTTAAATATTTTTTTTACACAAAGCAAAAAAATTATCTTGTGTTATGCACAACATTGAATTTATCTTTTTTTACATGAAACACTGAGTGTATCTTTCATTGAATTCAATGCCGAGTTTAAACAAAATGTGACATACTATTAAAATATTATTATTTAATATGATAGTTATCACATAACCATTGGAAGGGAAGGTATAAATATGATTAACTAAATTATGAAAATATATGGTTTAAAAATTATATATTATTAATTTTTTTGTGACCAATTAATTAGAAATGAAATGAAAATCATTTAAAAATAAAATAAATCTTTTTCTAAAAAACAATTATGTGGACAAACGTGTTTTACCTCAATAAATTAAAAAAATCACTTTTGGGGAATTATTTTAATGAAATTTATATATTATATATTAAATAAAATTTTTAAAATTTATCTTATGTTTTTTATAGATAATAGATAAGAAATAAATCCAATTTTATGCTTAAAAACTATATTTTTCTAAAAAATTGTTTTGTCACCTTTTGTGCACTTATTTTAAAATTTAATTTTTTCACTTCTAGAAAATTTGTTTGAAAAAAAAAATAAACTTTATTATTTAAATCATAATTTAATAATTATCTTGGAGTGAATTTTTGATAATTTTTTGAAAAGATAAATTTTTCGATGAATAGTGAAAATACTAGTTTTTATTAAGAATTGTCATTTCTTTTAAAGAATTTTAAAAATTAAAAATTATTTTAAGATTGTTTAAAAATTAAAATTAGTTCAATTATATATATTAATCCAAAATAGGTTATTGGAATCATTTTCATGTTGAATTTTGATATAAAAACTTTTTGAACTTTTGAACTTTTTCTCTTTGGAAAACCGGTTTCTCGTCGTGTCTGTGGGTTTAATTTTAAATTAACTTTTCAAAATTATGTGAATTAAATTTATAAAAATGGATTAAATATTTTTAATCATAATATTTTATATTATCTAAAAATTTAAACTTGATTTTTGAATATAATTAAAAAAAATAAAAATTATTTACCACGGTTAAGGTAAAAATGGGTTTATCATGGGTTAAACTAAAATGATATGGGTTAAAAATGACTCAAAACCTGTCCAACATCTATTTTATGGACATATTGAAACCCTGTCATTTCTAAGGATTGATAATGATCCATTTTTATCCTTTTTTCATATTAAAAATATGGGAACACATTTTTCTATCCAAAGATTACAAGTGTGCTGCTCACCTCATTTATAAAATGATACCCCTTATCCTCTCCTCTTAACACTTCCAAAACCATTTGTTTCAGACAATACCTACCTAAATATATTTATTACTTCCCTCATCTCATCATATAATCCTTAATTTAGTCAAAAATCAAACCTAGGAGAGTTTTTGGTTCACTTTTATTTTTTCCAAGACACTTGCCATATTCACCACGTGATTCATTTATGTGGTATATATACGACCCATGAATTTATTTTATGATTATTCTCCTAAAATTTATTGTTATTTTATTATCCATTAAAGGATCCCTCTTTCATGGGTTTTATGGTTCAAAATTTACCAAGCGGTAATGGATTTTTGTCTCAATTTGTCTTCATTGGGTCATATGTTATATTATGCACATATTTTCTTTTATAAGATGAATATACATACCCTTTTACATGTAATATCATGAATTTATTTATTTTCATTATATTTTATGTTTCATTTGATTTTATTTCTTCATGGGTATTATGATTCAATGTTACCAAAGTGGTAAGGGTCTTATGATGCAATCACATTGTATATCGAGATTGTTTATGTTTATGCTTCTAATGATGAAATTTTATTATCTATCTCTCAATAAAATCATGAATTTTCTTCTCATATAGTTATTTATTTATAATACATGTTTTCTCTTCATTTTCCTCTTTTTATTTACTCAAGATTTCAAAGGAATGTCTTTAAGAAAAAACATCTTTATTTCTCTATTCGGTCAAAAACCCATTTTTCTTTTAAAACCATGTTTTCTAAAAATGTTTTCAAAAAGGTTTTTAACATTATCCAAATGATTTATTAAATAAATTTTTATCTATTTTTTAATTTTTACAAAAAAAATTGAAAGGAATCTTCATGACGTTTTCCAAATAAGGAATGTTTGGATTTTACTAAAAATATGAAAGGAATATTCATTTAAACATGTATTGAATTTCTTACCTTCATGACCACTAAATATTTTAAATATTAATTTATAATTTTAAAATTTATTTTTTAAGAAAAGGATTTCTAAAATTTCTTAGCAATTTTTAGTTTCAAAAAAGTTATTTTCAAAAAAAGGTTATTTTCCTCAAGAAATGTTTTAAATAATTTTTAAGTATTCTTTTATAAGTTTAAAAGATTATTTTCAAAGAAAAGTATTTTTACAATGTTTTGTGAACTTTTAATTTTAAAAATTTTGTTTTCAAATAAAAGTATTTTGAAAATGTTTTATATTTTAAAACATGATTTTCAAAGAAAGTTCCTTATCCTCAATAAACGTTCAAAGTGATTTTTATTTCAAAATAATTTTCCATATAAGATGAAATACTTTTATGATACTTATTATTTATTAGGGATATGATACAAGTATACCATTACTATTCATTATTTTAATGGTTTATATTTATTATGAAAATATTTTTATGAAACCCATTTCTCTTCCAGTGGTTATACCATGATAAAATGCTTATGAAACCCACTTCTTTTTCCACAGTTTATGCTTTGATGAAATGATGAAATTATTATAAAACCTATTTATTTTACATAGGTTATGTTATGATAAAATTTTTATGAAAACCATTTCATTTCATGGGTTTTTATATGATGAATGTTTTATGATCTTGTGGCACACATATGTATGATTTTCATTATGTGATGAGTGGAACTTATATCTCCCTATAATGCACTGAGTAAATATTGATATCTCATGAGATAATTAGGACTAGAATGAGGAGTTAACCCAGTTTAGTAAGAGAATTTTTCCACTATGATAGTATTGGTAGTGAACCTTGACTACTATGGTGGTTTTGGGAGTGAACTCATTCCACTATAATAGCCTTGGAAATGAGCCTTGACTACTAAGGAAATGATTTTCTATGATTATGTGTATACCAAAAATGTATGTATTATTCCAATGTTATATTCTCATGGCTCATGTTATTTGATTCCATTATGATTCATTTCTTATGAACTACCAATCTTTATACCATGACATGAGATTTTGATTATTGATATGCATGTATGGTTTTCATATGTTATGATCATATTCTCATACCCTTATGGTCATGTTATGTTTATATATTTCTAATGTTTACCCTTATTGATCATTTTAGCTCATCCTTTATTATGTTTCCTTTCCTAGGTTATGAATAAATGTTTTAAGTAGGGTACATTTATGAAGAGTGTAAAGGGGGAAGAACTTTATGAGAGATATTTAAGATCTTTCACTAAATAAGAATATTGTTGACCTATTATCCAAATTCACTAAAACATTATGATCTTCAGGTATGTGTTTTTGTAATGAAATGAATATTCATCTAAAATATGTAATATCTATGTATGAGAATTTTGGGTCTTTATAGTTGGTATCAAAGGATAGGTTTAGTTAACCTTTAGAAAGTAGGATGAGAAAACATTAGTGAGATACCTAGGGATATTTCTAAGGATATTTCTAGAGATATGTCTATGGATGAGTCTAAGGATGAGTCAAAATATAGTAAAATGTCATGTAATATTGGTAAATGGTAGAGTGAGTTATTTTCAAGAATTACATACTTTTCTAGATACTGCAAGTGGATATTTCTCTAGCACAGAGTCATCTGGGGGTAATAACTCTGAAAAGGGTGTATTGATAAGGACTCAATCATTACCCGGTGCATGAAAACATGCCTTGTTGCCTTCCTAGTTTTAAAATCTCAAAGTATATGCTTTGGATATTCACAAACTCTTTATGAACCATCATGAAGGACTTAAATAATGATTAGGAATAACCTAGGTTAAGCCTAAGGTGTCATAGATTGAAAAGGAGGTGTCATGATTTAGATATTCTATAAGTTATTTTTCATTATTATGTGGTTTTACACGATGAATATTATTAATCACACTATATTTTTTGTTTTAGTAAATGGTAGGAACCAGATGGAACTAGGTTAAAATTGAATGTGATAGATAATGTATTGATGAGAAACCAAATAGGATGATGACTGGAGTGAAGGATATTGTGATTATGCCTAATCATTTATCATGATATATGATTAACAACTTTCACCACAACTAAGTCTTAGACTCACCAAATAAGAGAATGATATAGTTCTCCGAGAGCTTGGGTGGTAGAGACCGTGGATGAAAGGAGACCGAGTTTCCTATATGTCAATAATGTAGTAAGAAGCACTCGAGGGAATGTTGAAAAGAGATGAGATTATGTTTTGAGTGTGAAAAAAAGGACACAAAGCAAGTAATTTATGAGGAAAAATAAAAAGTTAAGTTAACACAATGGATGAGAATAATAGTTTCCCTAAGGAATCATTAATGGTTGAATTTTATAAATGTGGAAAGTCTGGGAATTATAAAAATTGATGTCCTATGGGGAAATCTCAAGAATGGGGTCAGCAAGTTGGTACAAGTAAATGTTTTTTTGCTGATGATAAACAGGCTACAGATGACATATAAAAGGAAATAGGTATTAAGGAATAAGATGGTGAGTCCTAGTTAATGGTTTAAGAATTAATGGGAGTGATTGAAGTGTTTGTGTATGGGAATTCAAGAATTTTTTATATGAATCATGAAATATATCAGGATTATTTTGAAGAATTTTTTCATTAAGTATTTTCAAGAACATGTTAAATAGTTTTGATGACCTGGAAAAGTGATCTAATGACAAGGTGATATTTAATAAAAAACACATGATTAAGAGAAGATAACCCTTAATTTGTTTCAGATGTTGAGATAATGATGTTTGGATAAAGATATAATGGATATGAATAAAGTAAATTGGATATTATTGATGACCTTGGAACTGATTAATTATTTTTGGATGAAGTGGTTTATGTTATCATTGATAGAGTTTACAAAATTATTGGATTTATGGAATACATTCAATAATCTATGGTTTTATTCAAGGAATTAGGAATTATGTATGTTTTCATTAAGTTTTTATGGTTATTTTGTTTATACAATGTTTTAAGAAAATATGTGATCAATTTATTCACATATTCAATATATGACATTAATATCTACTTCATGTTTTTTGGGGGATTAATGATAAGTTTATTTTGTAAATTTAGTGTCCTTCTTTCTAATTTTTTGGATTTCAATCTTGGTCAAAAATGGAGGAGCCTTAAGTTTAATTATTCATAGGATGGATTAAGTTAAACTTTGAATGTTATTGGATAACCTATTCTAACAATTCTATTTTTGATAATAATTGGAGAAAGAAGGAATGAATTGTCATTATTTTATGGATATTATGATCTACTACTGCTTCAGGAATAAAAAAATCCATCATCTTTCTTAAAGTAAGAGATGAAGTAGAAATTGATCAAAGCAAAACCAAATGATGATATTGTGATTATAAAATGGAATGAAATCAAGTAAGGATATATTTTCATGAAAATTCCCTAACTTTATGGAAAGGTTCTTGAGATAAAATGTTATCATATTACCATCATTTATGATGATATAAATGACATTTTTCACACATATTTGATTTATGGTTTTTTAGTTTTTTACAATTTCTTATGATCGGTTATATTTATCATTCTCTATCATTATTTAGACATTACAATTTTATTTCATGTCTAAATATTCACTTCCCACCTATGTTATCCTATTTGGAAACCTAGTATATGTTATTTCAGATGACCTTTGCACATACCTTTCTATATATTCAATAAGAAGTTTTATTAACCCTCTTTATGATGTGGGTTTCCCACAAATAGATTTTTAAATTTTAAACCCTTGTTTACAAAGAATAGTTTCAAATTGCGATGACATAATTTATTTAAGGGGGGAGAATGTAATACCCCAAAATTTTGTGAAATATTTTTTTCAAATAAATTTAATCTTTTCAATATTCTACATTACATGAAACAACAAGGTTATATTTCATTACATGAAACACTAATTTTAGCTTGAATTATAAACAACATTAAGTTTTGTTTTCATTACACACAACACCGAGTTTAAAAGAAACGTGACATACTATTAAAATATTATTATTTAATATAATACTTATCACCTAGTCATTGGAATGATAGGTATGAATAGGATTAACTAAATTATAAAAATATATGGTTTACACATGTATATATAATGAATTATTTGGTGACCAATGAATATGAAATGAAAATACAAACCATTTGAAAATAAAGGAAATCTTTTTCTAAAAAACAATTTTTTGGTGCGCAAACGTGTTTTACCTAAATAAATTAAAAAAAACAATTTTTATAAATGATTTTAATTAAATTTATATATTATATATTCAATAAAAATTTCAACATTCATATTATGTGTTTTCTATACAAGAGATAAGAAATAAATCCAATTTTATGCTTAAAACTGCATTTTTCTAAATAACGATTTTGTCGACTTTTGTGCACTTATTTTAAAATTATTTTTTCCCACTATTATAAAATTTATTTTAAAAAATAAACTTCATTGTTTATATAATCATTTCAAAACTATATTATAGTGAATTTTTTACAATTTTCTAAAAAGATAAAATTTTCAATGAATATTAAAAAATACTGGTTTTTATTAAGAATTTTCATTTCTTTTAAATCATTTAAAAACTTACAAATTATTTTAAGATGGTTTTAAAAGTAAAATTATTTTTATTATATATATATATATATATATTAATCTAAATTAGGTCATTTTAATCACTTTTATAATGAATGTTTATATAAAAACTTTTTAAACTTTTGAACATTTTCTCTTTGGAAAACTGCTTTCTCATAGCGTCTGCAGGTTTAATTTTAATTTAAATTTTTCCACTTCTATTAATGAAATTTTGAAAAATGGATTCCATATTTTAATAAGAATAATTTATATTATATAATAATTTCAAATTAATTTTTTACCATAATAAATAGTAAAAATAGTAAAAAAATTATCATGGTTAAGGTAAAAATGGGTTTACGGGGGGTTAAACGAAAAAGGTATGGGTTAAAAATGATCTAAAAAATTTCCAACACCCATTTTATATTTATTTTTAAACCTTATCTTGTCTAAGTCTTGTTAATGGTTCATTTGGATCCTTTTGGAATGTGAAAAAAAAAGGGTACACCATTTTCTTTCCAAAATTTACAAATGTGTCTCTTACCTCACTTATAAAAGGCCACCTTTTATCCTCTCCTCTTCAAACTTCCAAAACCATTTGGTTCAGACAATACCTACAAAAATATATTCATTAATTAAATCCTATCATATTTTAATCCTTATTTTGGTCATAAATGCAACTTAGGAAGGCTTTTGTGCAAACCAAAGGAGGTTACCCAAAAAAGAGGTAACGTTCTTCAATGAGAGTTTTTATTTTATTTATTCCTCCAAATAATTTAATTATTATTAAAAAAATTTGATATAATAAAATTGGTATATTCCATATAATTATATGTTTTTATGTTTATTTAATGACCTACAACCATCTCCACTTCCATCAAATGAGATATGAAATCATCATCCATGTGTACGGAGGACTACCGCTTCGTGAACCAATGTCATTCATTTTTCCATTACCACCTATCATGGATAGATATAACGATGAATTAAATATTTATATATGATATTTATGATATTATTATACTTATATAATTATTATATCACATATACCTTCATACTTTCCATTCTGTGAGAATACAATAACGTCGCTCATGTTTACTTGAACCACCACCTCACGAAGCGATGTGATTCATTCACACTTTAAATGGAAGGTAATAAGGATGGGTTTAATAAAATATGTGATATATATGAGATAAAAATTATTCTTTAATGGTAATATATTATTTTTCTTTCTTTCAATCTTTCAATAAAATGCAAACGACATTCATGCATACGTATGATCTACCGTCTTCATAAACAATGTATTTCATTTTCTTTCTGTAAGTTTTATGGACTAATATAAATACATATATACTGAATATATATGATATTTATATAATTTTTAACATTTTTTAGATTATTGAACCATGATCAAAGTAATAGTACCAAAAAATCAAAACATACATGAAAAAAAAAATTATTGCCCGAAACATAATTTTAATAAAGAATTGTTACTAAATGTGTAATAAAATGTCATAAGTAAATCATATATGGTATGATATATATAATTATGATGATATAATATATTTATAATAAACTTATATTTATTATATAGTATTTTCAAACATGTACGAAGAAATTATATACTTAAGGTAATGGATTTTTGTCTCACTTTTATTTTCTCTGAGACACATGTCATATTCACCACGTGTTTCATTTATATGGTGTATATAATTCAAATAAATATATATTTTTGATTATTATCATAAAATTTATTGGCATTTACTTATCTTTTTTAGGATCTCTCTTTCATGGGGTTTGCGGTTCAAAAGTTACCAAAGTGATAACGGATTTTTGTCTCAATTTTTCTTCATTGGGACATATGTAATGTTATGAATCTATTTTATTTTAAGATGTATATATATATATCCAATTTTAAATTTAATATAATTAATTTAATTATTCTAATGATATTTTACATTTCATTTAATTTTATTCCTTCAAAAGGCTTATGATTCAGTATTACCAAAGTGGTAAGGGTTTTATGATACAATCTCATCATTTATCGAGATTGTTTGTGTTTATGCTTATGATGATGAAATATTATGATATATATATCAAGAAATTCATGAATTTTTTTATCCTGTGTTTATTTCTTGAGAATACATTTTTTTTACTTCATTTTCCTCTCTCTGTGTACTCAAGAGTTCCAATGAATTTTTTTTAAGAAAAATCGTCTATTTCTCTCTTTGGTCAAAAACTTGCTTTTATTCCAAAACCATGTTTTATAAAAATGATTTCAAAAATGTTTTTAATATTCTAAAAATGATTTATTAAATACATTTTTATCCACATTTTAATTTTCATAAAAAAATTTAAAGGAATCTTCATGTTTCTTTCCAAACAAGGTTCGTTTCTCTTTTACTGAAAATGTGAAAGGAATCTTTTTTTTAACATGTATAGAATTTCCCGCTATCATGACCACTCAATATTTTAAATAATTCAACATAATTTTGAAAGTTTGTTTTCTAAGAAAATTATTTCCAAAAAAATTGTGAATTTTTTGTTGCAAAAAATGATTTTCAAAGAAAGGTTATTTTCCTCAAGAAATATTTTAAGTGGTTTTTAAATATTACTTTATAAGTTTAAATGGTTATTTTTAAAGAAAGTTATTTTCAAATAAAGGTATTTTCAAAAAAATTGTGAAATTTTAGTTTTAAAAGGGTTGTTTTCAAATAAAATTATTTTTAAAATGTTTTATAGTTAAAAACATGGTTTTCAAAGAAAGGTTATTTTCCTCAAGAAACATTCCAAGTGATTTTTCATTAAAATTTATTTTCTATCTAACATGAAATCCTTTGATGTTACTTATGATTTACTAGGGATATGATTCAAGGATACCATTCTTATTATTTCCCAGAATGGTTTATTTTTATGATGAAAATATATTTATGAAACTCATTTCTCTTCCACAGGTTATACCATGATAAAATTCTTATAAAACCCACTTCTTTTTCCACAGGTTATGCTTTTATGGAATGATGAAATTGCGACGGGGTATTTGCGATGGGCCTTATTCTTGTTGCAAAAACTCCGATGAAAGGAGTTTTTGTGACGGGAATATATTCACGTCGCAATTGCAATGGCGCGGTTTGCGCGCCAAAACACGGGAAGCCTATTTGTGATGGGTAGAAGGCTACCCGTCGCAAGTACCCAGCAGTGATAAATAGTATTTTCAATGGGGAAATTTCCCCGTCGCAAACAAATATTCACCCGGTGTTATTTACGACGGGCCCCGTCGCCAATACCGGCCGCTGTAAAGCCTATTTGCGACGGTCACCTTCAACCCGTCGCAACTACCCGCAGTGGTAAATACTTTTTTGTGACGGGACTATTTACCCATCGTAAAAGAGAATCCAACGGGTGGTATTTACGACAGGTCTCGTCGCAAATACCGACAGCGGTAAATAGGAATTTGCGACGGGGATATCCGCCCGTCGCAAATATCAGCGGCGGTAAATAGTAATTTCTGACGGGGATATCCACCCGCCGCCCGTAATTAATGCGGGCGAAGGTATTTCCGATAGGCCCCGTCGCCAATACCAGCGGCGGTAAATAGAAATTTGCGACGGGGATATCCGTCCGTCGCTAATGGTGGCTATTTGCGTCGGGCCCGTCGCAAAAGTCATTTTACCCACCGCCCGTATTTAATGCGGGCGAAGGCATTTGCAACGGTATCCCATCGCAAATACTAGGTATTGCGACGGGATACCGTCGCAAATAGGACCGTCGCAGATAATCTAACCTATATATACACCCCATTCGTTTTTTTCCATAACATTCAGATCTCTATTCTTCTCTCTCTCTAATATTGAGAAGTTTATAATTTTATAATTTTATTAATATTAATAATATTAATATTATTTTTTCATAAATATGTATGTTTATTTTAATAATAATATTATTATATTAATTTTTTATATTAATAATATTAGTACTATTATTATTTTTTGATATTAATATTTCATAATATATAATATTATATTATTTATAATCATATTATTATTATTTTTTGATATTAATATTTCATAATTATATTATATATATTTTTTATTATTAATATGATAATAATATAATTTATTTATATTATTAATATTAATATTATTATTATATAGATAGTTTAATAATAATAATATTATATTAATTTTTTATATTATTAATATTAGTATTATTATATTATATTATATTATTTATATTCATATTATTATTATTTTATATTAATATTTCATAATTATATTTTATATATTTTTTTATTTATATTATAATAATATAATTTTTTTATATTATTAATATTATTATTATTATTATATAATATTATATGATTTGTAATAATTTTTTTTTAAATATTTGCGACGGGACGAATACCCTTCGGGAAAACCTTTCTGCGACAGTCCATCGCAAATACCTTCGTCGCAAGTATTTTTTTAAATTTCGCATTTGCGACGAGATTCTGACCCGTTGCAACTAATATATCTGCGACAGCCTGTCGCAAATACCTTTTTTATATATAAACGAAAACTCATTTGCGACGGGGAAAAAATATCGTCGCAAAAACTCTTTTTGCGACGGGACCGCCGCAAAAACATCTATTTGCGACGCTGTTTTCGGCAACGGGCGATTTGCGACGGAGCCCCGTCGCAAAAGACCTTTTGCGACGGGATCCCGTTGCAAATATTATGTTTTCCTGTAGTGGAATGTTTATAAAACCTATTTCATTTCATGGGTTCTAATATGATGAATATTTTATCATCTTGTGACACACATGTGTATGATTTTCATTATGTGACAGGTGGGGCCTATATCTCCCTCCAATGCATTGGGTAAATATTGATATCTCATGAGATAAACCAGACCGGAATGGGAAGTGAACCCAATTTAGTAAGGTACTTTTTACACTATGATAGTCTTGGGAGTGAACCATGACTACTATTATGGTCTGGGGAGTGAACTCATTCTACTATGATAGCCTTGGAAATGAGCCTTGACTACTAAGGAAATGATTTTATATGCCTATGTGTATTCCATAAATCTATGTCTTATGCTAATGTTATGCTCTCATGGATCATGTTCTTTGATTCTATTATGATTCATGCCTTGTGAATTTATAATCTTTATTTCATGACATAAGGTTTTAATCATTGATATGCACAATATGGTTTTCATATGTTATGCTCATGTTCTCATGTCATTATGATCATGTTATGTTCATGTATTTCTCATGTTTACCCTTGCTGATCATCTAATCTCACGCTTTCTTATGTTTCCTTTCTTATGTTATGAAGAAATTTTTTCAGTAGGGTATGTTTATGAAGACTACAAAAGGGTAAGATCTTTATGGGAGATGTTGAATATCTTTCACTAAATAAAAAAGATTGTGTACCTAGTATCCAAAGGAACTAAACCATTACAATCCTCATGTGTATGTTTTTTTAATGTAATGAATATTCATCTAAAATATGTAATATTTATATATGATAAGTTTGGGTATTTTCAGCTAGCCCTAGTGAAATGGGATAAAAAAAGTCAGAACCTACTCCCTGTTTTCTGAATCTTTTGTTGATTAGGAAACTAAGAAATTGTTGTCACTACTCTACTCTATAGGGAGTCTCAATTACTCCCTTATTATGGTAGTATGATATTAAATAGAACCCTCACTGCAACTTCTACCCTCATTGGCACCTCAAGATATGTCAAAAACATGAACAGGGTGACCTGGCACCAAATCTCTAGATGCAAAGCCTCCTAAAAATTCATCACCCTCACCTAATCATATATAAAAAGGTATGAAGCATAAATAAAGTGGTTCTTATAACATATATTGAACTCCCGTGAGCTGGAAGTCCCGTGGAGGAGAGTAAGAATCTCTTGTTGACAAGATACCTTCATGATCAAAGAAAGAAACTTGATTTAAAACTGATCAAGAAACATCTCCCATGAAACATCTCACTCCTCACGATCCTTGGGGAATAAGAACCACCACTACTAAGATTCCCCATGAAGCATCATCACCACCAACAAAACCCAGTACTCCTTCTGAGCATGGATTTAACTACAGGAAATCTCCACCTCCTCCAAACAAGACTCAGTCTCCTGATATGAAACAGACCTCTCATACTTCTACATCCCCTAGCACATAATTTCTCAAAGTTTCCTCCTCCATGTGTCATTGTCATCCTCAACTATGTGGAGATCTGTTGGCATATCCTAGTGAATATCATCAGTACAAACCTAAAGAGGATATCACTAATATAAATTAAGGTTATAGTCATGGTTTGAAACTATTTCTATAAGCCCAAAAACTGTGGGTATAAGTTATATCCACGGTTCCAAGGATTGTGGCTGGTATTGGTGTGGCTATAGGTCAAGACCTATAGCCACGGTTCTAACCATGGATAAAGTCCTATATCCACAGTTCAAATCGTGGTTATATCCCTAAATACATGGTTTCAAACTATGAAAAAACATTAAGCCACACAAAAACTATATCCACAGTTTGAAACCATGGAAATAGGCCTTCCAATTTCAAAAAAAAACACCCCCACATCCCCCCATGAAGCCCCTCACTTCCCCCCTGGACAGACCCTCCCATCACACCCCCCCTCTCCCCTTGGACACCCCCACTCTCCCCCTGGAAGACCCACCTTAACCCCCCCCCCCCTCAAACACCCACTCCCCCCTTGGACACCCCCTCCCCCCCCTATACACCCCTCCCCCCTAGACACCCCCCCCCCCCCCGAACACCCCCCTAGACACCCCCTAGACCCCCCCCCCCGACACCCCCCTTGGACACCCCTCCCCCTCCCCCCTAGACACCCCCCTGGACATCCCCTAGACACCCCCCTTGGACACCCCTCCCCCCTCGACACCCCCCTGGACACTCCCATAGGACACCCCCTGGACACCCCCCACTGGACCCCCCCCCCAGACTCCCCCCACTGGGCACCCCTGGACACCCCCCCCCCCCGGACACCCCCCACTAGACCCCCCCCCCATGGAATCCCACCACTGGACCCCCCTGGACTCCCCCCACTAGAACCCCCCTCCCCCACCGGACACTAAACTTCTGTGTCCTATTAAATAACAATCTAAATTAGATGATCCTAACTGCTCAAATAACCTGACTCGATGAGATTCATATGCTAGGATAACACCTTACAGAATCATGAAACCAGACCAATAGATATTTGGAATGCATCCTCAACTATATATCTCAAATCACTACATGTTGGAAATAAAAAAATACTCTACAGAACATACTTTATCAAGGACTATACTCCATTGGGTAATATCCTTACTCAAATGCTAATGGTTATACCCAAAATGATATTATGGGACTGCAATTATCATATAGTGGAATTGGATGATTTTTCTCCCACCATTGGGGAGAACCATCAAGTTTACCTCCTATAAGCATCAATTTTCTTGCATATACTCACTGGATACCCTTAGAATGAATTTTATTGCATACCTCAGTCCCATATAGAGGAAAACAATGGTTCTCCCTCGATAAAGCTCTCACATGCACCATTACAAGTAAAAAATTTTATACATTTGATACACCGTCAACACAGGTAAGATAAATTTAACATTACTTGAGTAGTTAGATAAAGATTTCTAAGCCTTTGATCCACTCAACATAGATTGGGGTATCACTCACCACTACAATGGTCATTACCATATCAACCAAACTCAAATTCATATCACAATTTTTTCAGAAGGTTTACAATCTTTATTAATGGTTATACCACTGGGTCTCATCGCCATGGAAAGTGAATAACATAAAAGATATCATCCTTAACCATTACCTCTTGAATTTTATATTCACGTCAATCCTGATTGTAAGCCGTGGAAGCAAATCAATTGCATCAGGTATGTTTTTTTGTTGGTTCTCTCCATATCATGCATCCTTATACTGCATACCAATACAAGTCATCAAAATCAACAAATGATCAAAAAGGAAAATCCATCAGGAAGCCAAAAATAGAAAATTACTTTGACATTACTATTTGAATCGAATAAGTATTCTACAACTAGGGAGAGCAATTTTTCCTATGACACCTCCATCGTGTCAGAGTTCAAATTCAAGTTGTTTCTCAGTAGTAGAACATTGCCTAACAAAAATCTCAAGAAAGTAATTAAAATGAAAAAACAGTAACATTTTCACCATATGCAAGACCAGACCAACTCGATAGCGATATATTCATTTTCATATTTTTTAAGATTAATATAATACGTTTGATTAGAGTCCAATTTAAGAATAAAATCGTGGTTAATCAGGTGGAAAAATACCATATCTGATGGGAGGAAAATATAATGTCAAAAATAAATTAATCACGCAATTATGAAGATATTTCAAATTAGAAGAGAAATAAAGATCCATGGAAAAGGTTGAAGTGGGATAGGAGGGGTTTACAGATGGCGGGGAGACCCCCCCCCCCCCCCGGACACCCCCCCCCCGGACACCCCCCCCCCCCGGACACCCCCCCCCGGACACCCCCTCCCCCGGACACCCCCTAGACAGTCCCCCCCTGGATAGCCCCCCTCCCCCTGCACCCCCACACCCCATGCCCCCCTACCTGCCCCATGCACACTGCCCCCCTCACCCCCCCCCCCTACAGACCCCCTTTCACCCCTCCTAGACACCCCCCCCCACCCCTCCTAGACAACCCCCCCCCCCCCCCGAGACAGCCCCCCCCCCCAGACAGCCCCTCTCTCACTACACCCCACACCCTCTGCCCCCTGCACACTGTCCCCCTCACCCCCCCCCCCCCCCGAGACATCCCCCCTCCCCCAAACCCCCACACCCCCTGAACACTGCCCCCCAGCCCCCTTCACCCCCCCTACAGACCCCCTGCACCCCTCCTGGGTAGCCTCCCCCCTCCCGAAACACCCCCCCCCCCCCAGACCCCCCTGCACAACCCCCTCCCCCCCCTACAGACCCCCTAGACACCCCCCCCCCCTCCCCACTCCCTCCTGGACACCCCCCTGGACAGCCCCCCCTACTGGACAGCCCCCTGGACCCCCCCCCCCCAATGACAAAATATCTCCCAAACTAGAAGAGAATAAAAATATGGCACCAAAACATTAAGGTAAAAATAAGGTTGAAAACAGTATCATTCCTCTAAAAAGTAACAATATTCATCCCTTTTGAAATAAAATTCAGTGTGCACATTCATTAATTCATGATTTCCAGTCAAACACGTAGAACATCATGTAAAGAAACTATTTTTAGTAGGATAAGAGATAAATATAGTGAACATTTAACATTAAAATCACCATGAAAAGAGTTTTTATATTACCACTCTTCCCTCATTAATGAATATTTAACATATTTTTAACAAACAAATCATGAAATATAAATTTCACAATAAACATCATCATACATTAAAACTCAACACTCAACATGTTTTACCATAAGCAAGAATATTTTCAATAACCATCATAAACAGATTCATTTCAATAACACCAGCATGAAAAGTATTCAACAGTTTAAGAACAAACACTCAACAAGCATAACATCCTAAAATCAAGAAATTCAAAGGAATTCCAATAAGTGGAAGCATGAATGAATTGTTCTAGACAAGTAAAACCCAAATTAAGTACTCCCCTGTAATGATATGATGTAGTTTTCTTCTTTTTAATGATCTAACCATCCTCTTATATTTTTCACTCAACCTAGATATTCTCATTGAAGTATCTAAAAAGAAACAAAATCAACTTCATATTCAATCATTTAAGTACAACAAAAATAAAACAAGGTATATGGTGAGAAAGGAGTGGCCATGATGCTCCAATTCAAAGGTGTTTGTTGCAGTGCACTATGGGAAAGATAGATGTCATTTCCTACACTCAATCAGATACCAAGTAAAAGCTCCTAATAATTCATAAAAACAAAAATGGTTTGAGCCAAATTTATTTTGAGACACTAAAAATCAAAACAAGAACACATAAAATCGATAAATTTATGTGTAAACAGTATAAAATAGTTAAAATTATCTGAACGCTCCCACTATCTAAAAACAAGAACATGTAATCCTTATACACTTTCTCTAACCATCTATGGAAGTGGGATGAATATATTTTATATAAAATATAATTACAAGCAGTATTAGTAAAGCATTTCAAATAATAAAAGAAACTAAAATCTAAAACATTCTATATTTGATCATAAAAAGAATAGTAAACATTATATATTTTATCATAAAAGGAATCCTTAAAAAATATATGGAAGAAAGATAAATTCAATGGAAAGGTTGAGAACCAGTAACTGAAAAACTCTAAGGTCTTGTCCTGGAAAATCACCTCTCCTGGGAATTGTCCCTAACCCATGTCTTCAAAATCTACTCATTTTTTCTTTTTCTTTTTTTCATCCTTCCCTATAAAAAAATATTCATCAAAATATCTGTAAAAAACTCAACCAAAGTCATTCACTCAGTGCCCTATGCTGTATAAGATAAGAAAGATAACATTGTACTGCATGGTTTTTCAACCTCTGTCCTAAGAGAGGGATTCCACATAGGAAAACCTGAGTAATACACTTCCAAATAAATGATTAATCCCTAAAATATCTTTACATACAAAAAATAAATTGCATATCAACCAAAATAAAGAACCACAAGAAAGGTCGCTTAAAAGAAAATGCAATTAACATTGTTTAAAATATTTTACAATGTGACATGACATATTGTTAGTCTTTGATGTTAAAATTCCAAAACATTTAATAAGATATCATGCATGTTAAAAAAATTATAACATCCAATTAATATTGATATAATTTCACATAATTTCTTACACATTGATGCAAGGTTGTTGTTAATTTCACATCATTTTCAAGAGACATAATAGATTTTGAAACAAATAAAAATAAAAATAAATTTTTCTTATTAAAAATATTAGGCAGATACAATATGAAAATAGAAACAAATTATAGAGTGAATATTTATAAGTGAATACGTAATAAATAGTGTTCAATGTAATGGGGGTTTTCAATAAGTGAGAAAATAAAATTATGTATATATATGTTTTTTAAACAATGTGCATGTATGTGTACATGCGTAGGTAAATTCAAACAATGTATGTATAACACGTGAAATTTATTAATTTGGAAGATCCATGGGATGTGTGGGAGCTTGCAATTGTGTACTACATATAGTTTACTATATGTGTATAGGTGTATATACCTTCAAACAATGTATTCATATGTTATGCATGCATGTGTATCTAATTTAAAAAAATACATATTGTGTGTATGCTGCATAAACCTGTACACATACAATAGATGAGTCATAGTAGAACATATGTGATCATTAAATGTAATAGATGGGTCATAAACCTATACACATACAATAGATGTTGCATAAACCTTTACACATACAATAGATGTTGTATAAACCTGTACACATACTGCAAGACATGTGTGGGAATTAAATCATATAGAACAGTAGATGAGTCATGGTAGATTCTCTAAAGTCGGGGTGGTTAGAATTCATATATAGGGGTTCAAATAGTCATAACATATCAGTTACACCTTGAGTTTCTCAAGGCTGTGCCGAGTAGATAATATAAAAAATTTAGTAAATGAGGTCAAACACAAAACCACTAAATTGATCAAGTCAGTTGAATGGTAACTCAATACTAGGAAAACATCTTCTGTGCATGCAGATAGTGAAGTTAATATGGTGGATTTAATTTGTAAAAGATCAAACTGTAATGATTTTGCATTATTATGATGAAACATAGAAAATATTGATTCATAGGAGGAAGATAAATAATAAAGAAAAACAAATCTTGAAAATAGACACCAACATGTAAATGTCACTGAATGTGGAGATTCATTTATTCATAAGCAGAAATTCATTATGTCTCATTCATGGGCACAACTCAAGGTTATGTACTAATCAAATGGTGATTTGTGGTAAATATGTATGAAACATAATCCTGGGTTGTAATTGTTGTCTAATATTTCTAGTGTCTAAAGAATTCAATATTTGATATTCTTCTTATATTAGAATATTGAACTGCATATTAGAAATAGCATATTTGAAAATAGTGAATAGACTATGAATAAAAATAGATTAAATTAAAGGAAATAGAAAAAAGATATTTCCATTGAATCATTCCAACTAATTTGAATTTTGAAATATTATGGTTTATCCAGAGTTACTTTCATAAAATATTCATTAAATGGATAAGTTAACTAAATTGCATGACATATCATGTTATGAAATAATATCATAAAATAAATTGAAGACAATTAATGAAGTATTTGTCATTACACATATAAAATGTAAGAAACTTACTGTTTTTATGAAATTAAAACATATCACTACAATTTCGTCTAATGAGTGAAGATGCATACCTTGTCCTTCAACTAGAATATCCTTTAGAAAAATCCTTTTATGCTAGAAGATAATTTGTAGTGCAAACCATTGATGTTTCGCATGGTCTCTTAGAGTCATAGATGTTGCAGATCAACGCTTGTAAGCATTCAGTAACTTCTTAAAGCAATGCCTGTAAGCATTTAGTAACTTCTGAAAGAAACACATGGATATAGAAGAATAAAAAAATAAAAGGGAACCAATGATTTTAATCTATTGTTCTTTAAAAGATAAAGTAACTTCATATTAAAAGGAAAATCGCCTTGAATTTGTACTCACCATAAACCACGCATTACAAAAAGACAACCATAAATCATGAAAAATACCAATCACCTCTAAATAAACATTGCTAAGTCCCCAAGAAAGTTATGATTCCTAATAAGATCACCTAGAAACATAAATCACATAAAGATCTGTATATGTGGTCACATTAGAATACTTAGAAAAATAATAACATCAATAACTCACCTGCCACATAATTAGAACCAATCCAATAACAAAATGAAAGGCATAGATGTTTGAATGGTCAAGAAGAGAGTTAACCAATCCAACATTGATTCCTATGCCACATACAATGTCAAATCCTACAAACAGTTCACTAACACCAATCAGAAAGCAGCTTGATTCAAAATCAAAACCAACCATGTGGGATGAGAAAATAGAAAATAGCATGTCAAGTAGAGCACTGATTGTGAGGGATGATGCAGGAACCTTGGTTGTTATAGATAAAATGTAGGCTCAATGTCTGGATGCTTTGACTTGAAGTCCCTTCAATCCTTTAAGATGGTATTGAGCCTGCTTCAACTACCACAGAAAACATAGAAACAGAAATATAAAATATAGGGGTGATTGCAACAAAACGAAGGGGAGGTCAATAAGATAAAACCAGGGATGGTGTAGCATCGAAGTGGTGGGTACGAACAGGTGAGTATGAATGGCGAGTTGAAGAAACCAAACCTGGGTAGTAATGAATGGTGTGGCATTGAAGTCATTGGTTCGAAATGGTGGTGACAAATAGTGAATAAGAAAGACAACGATCAATTTCAGTTTGTTGTTTTAGGGTTTTCAAGGTATCGGATTGGGGGAGGGTTTCGCACGGTAATTAGAATTGGATGGTCTAGGTGCTCTGGAGCTGCGACGGTGGGGAGGTTGGCTGGGTACGCCGGAGCCGCGATGGTGGGGAGGTTGGCTGGGTGTGTCGGAGTCGTGACGGTAGGGAGGTTGGTTGGGTGCGTCGGAGCCAGGACGGAGGGGAGGTGGGATGGGTGCATCGGAGCCATGACAGAGGGGAGGTGGGCTAGGTGCACTGGGATGGGTGCTCTGGATCTGCAATGGAACCACGATGGAGGGGAGGAGCGGGAGGAGGGGAGGGATAATCGTGGGGGTGATAGGGGGAATAATAGTGAGGGATGGATGAATTGTGAGGGAGGGGGAGGAGTAACCGCGAGGGGAGGGGAGGGCCATGATTTTCATACGGGTCGTGGCTTTTAGGATGGATATAGCCATGGGTTTTATTAAGTGTGGCAAAAAATTTGTGGCTATAGACTAATTTTCTAGTAGTGTATCAACCTAGAGTCGTTCTCACAAACGATAAAATGTTAGGGACTCCTAAACCTAAAATATAGAATATTTAAGGTAAATTGATTAAGTTTAAATTCAAACCTAATTCCCATTGTTTTCCCAATTCAAACATAGGCACGAATAATCATGATGCATGATCCTTACTTAGGTATATACCCTTCAAGCACCATCACTTCACTTAGCATGTTCAGTAAACATGAAGATCCTTGGGTCAGATTACAGGGGGAAATACTCATGTCCTAGTTGGTCTCCCTTATTTACATCACATACTAAGTCCAGATGATATTATTTTCATACTAACCCATGCATCCTCACCAGTGTCTATCTCTAAACTTCATCTTATCTCTCAACCATCAATTTTGATATCACTCTGTCATGAACCCCCCCCCCCCACCCACCGATATCCCTCCTAGGTTGGTAGTGAAGAGAGGGATGACCCCCTGAATCATGTCTTCAATAGGCCACGGGTTAGCAACTAGAACCAAGGGTATAGAATACATACAAATAGGATGAATTTCCATCTTTATAAAATTTAAGGAAAATAGATAAGATGAGATCCACCAACCAACACCAATGCCTGCTCACCAAGTAACATATACAAGTAATCATATCAATGTCAAAACATATATGTAAGAAAGGTACCTTACATCCATTTCCCCGCTATTTAGTCACTCTCACACCCCAATGCTAAACATCTTGTGCTATAATACCTTACATGTATCTTACGCCTTTGATGTCGGTTGGGCCTCAACCCTACCTACCCCAATCCCGCATAGAGCTAAACATCTCATGTTGGCATCAGTCTATGTATCCATTTCATCACCCCATGCTCATTATCTCGTCCATAACCAAGTAGTAAGTTTGAGGTACACTAAAACCCTTGTATCATGCTTTATAACTTAAGCCATCACAGTACATGCAAGTAAACCTGTAGGAAACCGCAGTCACTACTACCGGAATACAAGTATGTGTTATAACCTCAAACCACTATAGCCTACAAATGCAAGTTTAGTGAAACCATGATCCATCACAACCCATGTAGACATGTACCCTAAACCTTAAGCCATTACAGTCTGGATATGCCTACACATTATTATATGTCAAAGGGGTGGGGAAGAGGGAGAAGTCAGTAATTCATTCCCTCACCAACCAGGAGATTGAGAAAAACACTCATACCCAAAACATTTGGGCATCAACTACCCTCCCGACTCGGGTGGTAGAGAATATAGAATCAGAAAATATAAGAATGGTATCATGCACAACCACACTAAAGGAAACTACCTATCCTTAAACTCTAACTACAACTATCATCCCACATGATACCTAGCTACCACTTTTAAGGCCTAGAGAATAAGATCTCATATGTTCACACAAGCACCAAGATTCGACATCTTTAACCATATTTACTATAACTTAACAATTACCATTCATTCACTGTTAAACCCATTACAAATTATGGTTTAATCAAATAATTTTTTTACAAGCCAACATTCTTTAAAATTTATATTAAAATTTTCCATATATTCATCCCATACTCCTTGGAGCATTCTGTTCAACCATCCCATGGTTCTATTTAATTTATCAACATCAACACTCATCCCAGGAGTTCATCATTGATTCATTTACCATTCCATAACTCATGCACTCTAGGACTCATTATAAGCTATCACAAGGAGATGCACTCATTGTGCATAAGCCAACTGCATCAGATAGTTGGGATTCACAACAACAATCATCTAGAAACCGGACATTAAAAGAACACAACAAGCAACAACCAATGGGAAATCCCAACTCTTAACTCATTCCAACAATCTCAGTGCCATCCACAACACCATTCCACACGATACATTTCATCCCACCATCACCGGTATCAAACCATTATCGTAATTCGGGCATCCAACCCATTCCTCACCAAATACACTAACCATACCAGGTTTTCAACAAAACATGAAAAGGGCTCTACCATCCTAGAGAAAATACAAATAAACAAGGTATTTTTGGCACATGGACTCAAGGGGAAACCATGACCGTAACTCCAAGGCAAAGCCTTTAGAAAAGTGGGCTCAATTAACCCTGAACATTTATCTATGTCAAACAACCTTTTTATTACCCATATTCGATTTAACTGGTTCATTATTCATAGGTTTTGCAATAAGAAACCTATGATCAACAGCTATCCAAAACTAAGATCCAACCATAAACATGATTCTAAATATCTTCATATTTAGCAGTTTAAAAGGAAGGATGCTAATCAAATTATCATGCCTCTTTCATCAGTTTATATTACTATCCTTACGTTGTTTATCCCATTTTAGGCATATCAACCATGCTAAAAAACCACAATCACAACAAGTAAATAAAACACTATCAAGCTAATCACAAGTGGCATCATCAATAAAGCATCAACACATACGATCAAAACATCCCTTCCAATTCATTTTTGATTCCAGTTATTATATTCATTTAGGTTTATTCCATTGTTTACCCAAAGAAGCTAAAGTATGATATTTTCACATCGACACATGAAACAAAAGAAGTAAAAAATATCCTACCTTGGTTAAAAGTTCAACATCCTCCAATCAATAATGGACGAACAAGGATTAACCACCACTAAACTAGGAGGAACCCACCTTGGAACCTATCCATGATAAACCACCATCAAGCCACACTCGAAACTCAAACCCAACTAGAGGAACACCAACAAAATGAACCTATAGAAAGAAAGAAAACAAGGAAGATGATGGGGAGATGAGAAGAGAGAGTACCTTGATCCACAAGACTTCGATATGATGATCCAAGGTGTTTATACTCTCAAAGGAAGTGGTTGGAGGGTGGTGGGAGGGCTAGAGGTTGACTAGGGTTCGAAGGAAGAGAATGAAAATCAAACCAAGTCTTGGACCTCTATTTATAGAGGAAGCCCGGAATGCCTCCACCACGACATAGAGGCACTCAAAACACCTCTGGTGTCTATGGTCAAAGGAAAATTTTATTATTCATCGTTTGAATTGGTATATCCCCCAATTCTTGTGTGCATTCAAAACCATTTTAAATGCCTTTGATCGACACCACACCCTACATCACAAAATGGTGCAAGGCATTTCGGATGCCCAGTAGGCCACCACACCCTCTCATTGTGACATAGGAAAAGATCCCTTCCTATTTTGACCCACCACGCCAAGGCCTTCAGCATGGTGAGCTCCAACTTGACATTTCCTACTCTCATACGCGCTTGCCCTTGCCTCAGCCTCACACGCTACCACGCCCATCGCCTCGGGAGTTTCAACACTCCCTAATTCCCACATGGAAACACTCAAGACCACTAGTGACACCACACCTTCCAATAAGGCATGGTGCTCCACCCTGTTTCTCACATGAGGGACATCCAAGGCAAAATGCCTTGCAAAACAGCCTCCCTAGGCATTTTTCTCCTTGTGGCGCACCAAGCACCACACAACCACCTCAAAGCACCCAAGGCCTAAGATCAGCCAATGAAAAATGGTCACACTACACTCACAACTCCAAACGACCTTCACCGCGTGCACTATCACAATGTGGTGGCCTTCTAGATGGCCAAAAACTCCACTCTTGCCTCTGGAACGCCTCAAAACTCTCTTAGAACCTACAAGCCCTGAGAAAACAGAAAGGGAGGGGTTCAGAAAACTGGGCCCTTACATATGTTTTGGACAAAGGGAACAAGCGAAAATGCATGCTAGCATGTGAAGTTATTGGTGGACACATGTATAGAGATACATTTGTTTGATGGAGATCGTGTCAGATCCCTTTGTAGCTTGAATAGCATTGATGTTTAGTTAGAGGTCGTTCTTTGCTTACATTTATGGATTCAATGATACATTTTTTTTTCAATGCTATAAAGGCCCTGGGATCACACTTCATGGTCGACCGAATGAAGATTGAGTTTGACTTAAAGAGCTACTCTAAAAATGTTTTAGAGTTTTATCCAAAAGAGTTTTGGATGAGGTTTTCCCAAGGTATTGCATATGATGTAATGAAAGGTGGAGTTAATGATAACTTTTCAAAAGTAATTTAGAATATATCCATGAATTGTACATCTCAATAATACGACCATTTATAACAATGTTGAAATTATGAGCAATCATCCAATTAAAATCATTAAAAATCATATCCAATGAATTAAGATTATCCAAAGAAATCTTAGTTTCTAAGATTGTCAAAACATCAATCATGTTAGCTTTAATAAAAGATTTAAACTCATGTTTTTTTAAAAGGATCATTTAGGCCACTATGTTCCAGATGCTATTAGTCATCCAAATCATAAAATATCTGCCTCCAAACTGACCTGACCTCAGGATTTGTAAATCCTCCTGCCTCTTACTGGTTTTTCAATAACAGGGATAAAATCCATATTTCCAATATCTTTAAAAGCATCATCCTACTTATCTACAGCTGTTTTTATTGTCTCTATAGTCAGACCAGAATAAGTATATGCTACTTCAGTCGGAGGAGAGGATTATCGTGCTTGGGGATGAAGGTTTAAATTCAACAACCTCCTAACCTTAAGGAAAACAGGGATTACCAACCACTGACACTAAGTTCACTCCTATCTATAGAAGATCTAGCTTTCTCCATTAACCACGATTCCCTGTTTACCTCTTCCAACCCGGTTCCAGTTGGAAACCTCTATTCCTACACTTTGTTCTCAAGATAATTTTCCTTTTCTTCCTTGGCAAAAGGAACCCAAACTCGAGTCGGAGCTTTAACATTCAAACCACACTTGGCCAGACCAAAACTTTTACAATTAAATCTGTCGTTTTACTCAGAACATTTACAAACCCGAGATGAAGACAAAGGGAATGAAACTTGACCCGTATCAGGGGAAAAGTTTGAACCTGGTGACAAATAAATAATAAAAAACCAAAGCGCATGTTTCAAAGTTTCAAAGCATGGAATCACAACCCTCAGATATAAAAATGAAGACGCCTCTTGCCGGAAGGGAGATCTGGACGAAGCCTTCAGCTCCTCGTCATGCTTTGATGAAGCGTTGCACGGTAGTCAATCTAGGTTTAAACACAGTGTTCTCCCAATACAACTAGTCTACCTTAGAACGAGGGTTGAAGATGGCAAAGAAAATCTCGGCATATGTTAAGATACAGTGAACGGAGAGCATTTTTCTACAGACTATGGAGACGAGGCACCTAAAATGCCACAGGCAGGCTGGTCAAGAAAGCAAGGGTGAGAGGTGCTGTGGATTTCCCAAACAAAGAACACCGAGCAGGAAGCTTCTCAACAACCCTCTGAGTTTTCTCAGTCAGTCTGTTCACATCTGTTCTCAGCTTCAGCAGGAACTCCTCCCGCACTTGGCTGGTGGAACGAGAGGAATTTTTGAACCAGGAGAGGGTCAGATCGAACCGGGTCGGGGAGTTCTTCCCGCCTGCAAACTGGATTATGTGCCACCCATCAGTGCTGCTCTTCTCATCCCATGGAATCAATTGTCCCATTGAATTTCCTGCGCCCATGACACCGACAGTCGTCAACTAAGGCAGCGTTTGGTATGAAAAAAACAACTTTCTGATAGAAACAGAAAAGTCATGGCATATATCAAAAAATATAAATATATAATGACAAAAACATACAACATAATTTTTCTCCATTGTTGAAGGGATATCCATGCCAAAAAAACATAAAATCATGGACAATTATGTCCATAAAATTTATTTTCAGAACAATGAAAGCTTCCATTAAACAATTGACTGACACTCCCTCTATCTCTCCTTTGGTCTAGTAGTAAACATGATTTCTAATTATTCTCTCACGCGTTCTTTTTCCCACGTCAGTGTTCCCTCACACCAAACATAGCCTAATGATCTACACTACCACCTCTTATCCACAATATAATGAAAAAAATACTGCATTACAATTTGATTGTCTGACAAATGACATTCATTAAATAGAAAAGGAAATATAAACTGAGTATTTTTTGGAATGCATTATAATTTCTGATAAATTTAATGTATCCAATTACTTAAACTTGATTTCCTTAATTTTTTTGTTTTTTTGATTTTTTTTAAACAGTTATTTTTTGCTTATATTGTAGACTGGAAGTAGTATTTCTCAAACGTAAAAAAAAACAGCTGAATAGGAAAACATATCTAAGTGCACCGAGCTACCACTGGTGGGTGTTGAAGTAAGAAACAGTAAGAAAAGATTTCTATTCTGTAGTAATTCTGAATTACAGATTACAGTGTAGTATGTAAAGTAGGAAAAAAAGAAGAAAATAAAATCTCTCAGACAGCTCTCTGGAGCCTTGGCCGCCCCTGCTGCCCCTTATGGGGCAGTCATTTCCTAACTACTGTGAATTTTTTTCCCAAATGTAAAATATTCTAGAAATGAAAACCTAAGGCATCAACTTCCACTGTTGAACTGGTTTAACCAACTAATCCAGGAAACCAGCCAGCCAAACAGTTCACTTAGCCCATTTTAGGTAAGAGATCATACTGATTTATTTGTGTTGGAGTATGTATCCCACATCGGACTTGAGGTCTGATGTGGAGTTTATTATTCATTATAAAATAACCCAAAGGGCTCCTTTAAAGAGTACAACTTGTGGGTTCGGGTTTACCTCATTTTATCATTCTACATGGTATTAGAGGGAAATTAATCATGAACCCTCCTCCCATTTTATTTCCCCCCTATCTAGGGTTTCTCATTGATTTCTCCCCCGTGGGGGGCAGCGGCCCCCATGTAGGGCTAGGTTTATTTTATGCCGCCGCCCCTCTGAGCTCGTTTCCCAGGCAGGCTCCGTGTTTCGGCTTTCCCGGCGGATCTCCCCATGCCGGCATCTCCCTCCGCATCTCTTCCGACGGCCCTCAGCGGACTCCCGTCGTCCGCACCTCAGCTCCTTCCCCGGCGCTCCCTACCCGCTGCGTGCGTCGACACTACCCTAGGTCGCGCCTCCCGATCCCGACGGATCCAGCTCTCCGGTGTCCTCCGCTGCGCTCTGTCGCCGAAGGCCCCCCTGTGCGGGGTGTTCTGTTCGTCGCAACAGCCCTGCTTACCGTCACGACTCAAGGACTGCCTCCCTCCCTGGTGCGCTCGGCGACGGACACCGACTCCCAATCCCAGCGGAATCCTCCCTCTGCGCGCCACGACGACTTCACCCATCCCGATCTCGACGGCCCTCCCGCACCCACTCCCTACTGCTCCCTGCACGCGTCTCCCGCTCACGATCTAGTGCGGGTTCCCGGCCAACCTCGGCGACGCGGTTCTCGTCAAGCGCCTCTGCCCTACGCGACCACCCCCTCCTGCCTCCCGCCTGACGTGGTCTGCTCGCTCCATGCGCAACAGAGGCTGCGCCTCGTCCCATTAATCCCTCGTCGGCCAGACCCTTCCCTCTAGGCCATCTCCAGCGGGCCAGTGCCTTTCGAGAAGCTCCTTCCCTGATGGCCTATGTCCGCCTGTTCATCTCTCTGGCTACTCATCATCACTGGCCACTTCATCAGCTAGATGTCAAGAATGTCTTTCTCCATGGCGTTCTTGAGGAATAAGTCTACCTGAAGCAGCCCCCTGGTTTTTCTGCCTCCGGTGCCGACTCTCATGTTTGCCGCCTCCGTCGGTCCCTCTATGGCCTCAAGCAGTCTCCTCGAGCTTGGTTTGGCCGCTTCAGCACTGTCGTCACGGCCTTTGGCCTCTCCCGGAGTCTGAAGGACACACCGTCTTCTTCCGTACGACACCGCACGACTGTATCTTGCTCGTGGTATATGTTGATGATATCATTATCACAGGAAGCGACTCCAGGGGGATCGCCAGCCTCAAGGCTCACCTTCACCAAAACTTTCATACCAAAGATCTTGGTCCTCTGACTTACTTTCTTGGCAACGAGGTCTCCCGTTCTGAGGACTCGATCTCTCTCTGTCAGCGTAGGTATGCTCTTGATATCTTGCAGGATGCCGGTCTGAGCACCGCCACTGCCGTGGACACCCCACTTGAGCCTGGCGAACGTACTCTCCATTCCGACTCGGAACCATTTCCTCATCCCGAGCGCTATCGACGTCTGGTGGGTAAGCTGAACTACCTCACCATGACGCGACCCGACATTGCCTGCGCCGTTGGCAAAGTCGGCCAGTTCATGGAGCATCCAACCCAATCTCAGTGGGATGTTGTCCTTCGCATTGCCAAATACATCAAGCGAGACCCTGCACGTGGCCTTTAGTATTCCCGTCATGCTCACTTGGATGTTGAGGCCTTCTGTGATGCCGACTATGCAGGTTGCCTTGCGACCCGCAAGTCTACTTCGGGGTTCGCCGTGTTCTTCGCCGGTAACCTCATCTCTTGGCGCAGCAAGAAGCAGACTGTCGTCTCCAGATCGAGTGCCGAGGCTGAATATCGCGCCATGGCCACCGTCACCACTGAGATCCTCTGGCTTCGTCATCTCCTACATGAGCTCGGCTTCCCGGCACACACCCCTGCTCATATCTGGTGTGACAATCAGGCCGCCACGAAGATTGCCTCGAATCCCGTCTTTCATGAACGGACTAAGCATATCGAGGTGGACTGCCACTTCCTCCGCCACCATCTGGAGCAGCACCATATCAGCTTTGGTCATGTACCGACGGCAGATCAGTTTGCCGATCTCTTCACCAAAGGTCTCCTAGGGGCTCGCCTTGACTCTCTCACTTCTAGGCTGGGGATTCACAGCCTCCATAGCCCAGCTTGAGGGGGAGTATGAGTTTGTCTTGTCGTCTTTTCTTTGTGGGACTCAATCCAATCTGGGCATGTCCAGCTTGAGGGGGAGTGTTGGACCCCATTTCATTTAATTGGGTATTTCTGAGTCCCACATCGGACTTACCCTCTCTGTATTTAGTTTTACTCGTTTATAAAAGAACATCCTCACCTCACATTGAGGTAAGGGGAATTCACCATTCACAGATAGAAACGGAAAAGGAATGAGAAAGGAAATAGGGAAGTCGATGGTTTGTCTGATATTCATGGAAAAGGTGATAACATATGTTAAATAAATATAAATATTCAATAACAAAATTATAAAATATTTTTTCGCTGCATTATTTAAGGGGTCCATAAAATTTGTTTTTCAAAGGAACAGGCACTCCATCCAGATTGTAAGGAATTCGGATTTGACGGCAGTTCATTCCATGAACAGTTGCTGCCCACTTTATTTGTCAAGGGAGCATGTGTGGTGGGTGGTCAACCCCACCAACTCATTCAGCGGAGAGGAGCAGCAGGGGGTGAGGTTTGCCTATAAAAGGCAAGAGCCTCCTTCCATTTCAGCATCTCATCACTCAGCAATCAGCAGCATCATATTCCTTGGTTATGTGGAGTATTTGTGAGGCAATTTCCCATTATAAATATTGCAAGTTTTTCCTCCTTGTAATAGTGAGGGGGTGTGTACTCACTTTTGCACATGATGATCCTTCTATTTGCTCGTGGTTTTTTTATACCCCTATCATTTTGGGGGGTTTTCCACGTTACATCTGGTGTCTATTTATTTCCACATTTTGCACTTTATTTTATCTTGTGATTATCGTTGCACCAGTAGACCAATTATTTTCGGTCCCAACAAGTGGTATCAAAGGATATACTCAGAAGAAAGATATTGATTTCAATGAAATATTTTCTCTTTCTAGACTGACGACTGTTCGGATAGTTCTAACGATGTGTGCTACATACAATCTATATCTAGAGCAGCTGGATGTGAAGACTGTTTTTCTCCATGGTGATCTTGATGAAAAAAATCTATATGCCAACCATAAGGTTTTTCAAAAGAAGAAAAATAGAACTTGGTTTACAGGTTGAACAAATCTATGTACGGTCTCAAACAGGCGACGAGGTGTTGGTACAAGAGATTTGATTCCTATATCATGAGTCTTGGATACAACAAACTTCATTCAGATCCTTGTGCATATTTCAAGGGTTTGGATGGTAATAATTTCATCATTCTTCTGTTGTATGTGGACGATATGTTGGTTGCAAGCTCCAACAATGACCAGATCCATGAGACAAAGGCACGGTTGGCTAGAGAGTTTGATATGAAGAACTTGAAACCAACAAATAAGATTCTTGGGATGCAGATTTACCGAGGCAGAGATAATGGGAAGATTTGGCTATCATAAAAGAATTGCTTACGAAAAGTTTTGAAACGCTTCAACATGTAATATTGTAAGTCAATCTTTACCCATCTTCCCGTTAATTTCAAGTTATCCTCTACGATGAGTTCTAGCAGTGAATCAAAGAGGATGAAGATGTCTCGAGTACCATATGCATCAGCAGTGGGTAGTCTGATGTTCGCTATGGTTTGTACTAGACCAGACATTGCACATGCAGTGAGAGCAGTTAGTCGGTACATGACGAATCCAGGACAGAAGCATTGGGGAGCACAATGAAGAGGATCCCGAGATACGTCAAGGAGACCTCAGATGTTGCATTATGTTACGGAGGATCAGATTTCACTATCAGAGGCTAAGTTGATTCAGATTTTGCAGGTGATTTTGACCGGAGGAAATCCACTACTGGTTATATGTTTACTCTTGTAGGAGTTGTGAGCTGGATTTCAAAGTTACAGTTAGTTGCGGCTTTATCCACGACAGAGGCGGAGTAAATGATAGTTAAACAAGCTTGCAAAGAGGCAATTTGGATGAGAAGTTTGTTGGAAGAACTTGGACACATACAAGAGAAGATTTCATTGTTTAATGACAGTCAGAGCGCCTTGCACATTGCAAGGAATCCATCTTTTCATTTCAGGACGAAGCATATTGGGGTACAGTATCACTTTGTCCGAGATGTGGAGGAAGTGTGGACATGCAGAAAATTCACACTAAAGAAAATCCGACAGATTTCCTGACTAAGGCGACTAACTCTGATAAGTTCAGATTGTGCAGATCCCCGAGCGACCTCACAGAGACATGAGCAGCATGATTTGGCAGATAGAAAGGACGTGTGGAGATGTGTCGACAGTCCATTTCACGAATAGTTGTCGCTCCCTTTATTTGTCGAGGGAGGCAGGTGGATGTGTGGTGGGTGGCCAACCCCACCAACTCATCCAGCGGAGAGGAGCAGGGGGTGAGGTTTGCCTATAAAAGGCAAGAGCCTCCTCCCATTTCAGCATCTCATCACTCAGGAATCAGCAGCATCATATACTTTGGTTATGTGGAGTATTTGTGAGGTGTTTTCCCATTATTCACGAGAGATTACGAGGTTGTGAGAGTGTGTGTACTCACTTTTACCCATAATGATCCTTCTATTTGCCCGTGTTTTTTTTACCCCTTTCATTTTGAGGTTTTTTCCACATTACATCTGATGTCCATTTATTTCCGCATTTTTCACTTTATTTTATCGCATGATTATCGCTGTATCGGTGGGCCAAGTATTTTCTGTTCCAATAGGATTCTCCTAAACGATGAAACTGGCACTCCTATGCTTCTCTACCTTCCTCATACCAAACAGGATTTCTTATTGTTCCCTTGCGCATTCCACTTCTCAGACCAACTTGATCCTTAATACTTAATATAGCCTAAATGTTTATTCAATTATTGTACATTAAAACCGTCAAAACCCCGTTTTAGTATAAAGGGTATTTTCAAGTCCCGCATTGGAATATTCCACCGTATAATCTTTTTTACCCATCTATAAAAGAATGTCTCCACCTTATCTTCAGGTAATAGAGGAATTCGCCATCTACATGGTATCAGAGGAAAAATCTCGTTAATTTTTTTTTCCGCTGTCTGCAGACTCCCCAACTCTGCCCGGCCCCGCCCTTCCCTGCGATCCTACGGACTCCCAACTCTGCCTGGCCCCGCCCTTCCCTGCGGCTTCCCAACTTCGCCAGGCTCCGCCCTCCCCGAGGCTTCCCTCGCGCCGACCGGCCCCGCCCTCCCTGCGGCTTCCACTGCGTCGTCCGGCTCCCTCCAGGCGGACCCTTCCCGGTCGGCGTAATCTCCTGGCCCTCCGCCTCCTCCCGCGGCGTCTAGACAGCCCACCTCGGACGCGCTCAACCCGCCCGCCGCCTGCGACGGTCTCTCGGCTCGCCTCGCGGTTTCCCGGCGGAACCCTCTTGTACGTCGCGCTCCCTGTGCGACGACCTCCTCCAGGTGCGACGCCCCCCCCCCCTCCCATTCCCGTCGGATCCAGCAACCTCCCTGCACACCAGTCGTTGCGCACCATTCCGCTGCTCCTCCCGTCGGCCTCTACTCGTCGTTCCCTCATCACACACCTCCCTGCGCGACACGGACGACCCTTCTTCAACGGGTCTCCAGGCCCGTCTCCTCAGTCTACCGCCCCCACCCCTCTTCGGCGTTTCCCAACCCCCAACCTCCGTCGCGGCTCCTGGCCCGCCCTACTTGCGGCTTCCCGACAATCTCCCGATCACTGCCCTCCTCAGCGCTTCCTGGCCCGTCTCCTGCGCTGGTCACCGTCACTACACTGGATCCCACAGCACCGACAGCCCATTTCTGGCGGCCTGCTTCCCGCGCGACGCCCACCGACTCTGTCATAGTCGGCACTTCCGCCCACGGGACTCCGGCTCCACCCCCAATCACCGGCGCTCCTGCAAGGCCGCCCCTTCCCCTCAGTTGTCGGCCTTCCCGCATGACAGCCCCACGCTTCATCCCTCCGTTTGTGCGCTCGCCTGAGCAGCTGTCCCATGCTCCGTCACCGGTCTCGAGTACCCGATACAAACCAACGCTCTCGCCGGAGGAGATTGCATTTATACAATCTTATCGGGCAGCTTAGCCCCTTCCTCTTCTCCGGCCACCATTGTTCAAACTGGTGGCCCTGCCGCAAGTATCTCTTCTGAACCGACAGATTGGATGTTTGACTCCGGTGCGTCAGAACATCTCACAGGGGATTCTGGTATGTTCACTACCTATCATCCACATACAGGTGGCTCTGAAATTACTGTTGCTAATGGATCAAAAATCCACATTGTAGGCTTTAGCACATGATCATTGACCTCGTCTATTCACCTAGCTTTCGTAGCTCATGTTCCTGACAATTCATTTAATCTTATCTCCATCAGCAAACTCACCAAAGATTTAAACAGAGTTGCTACTTTTACATCTTCTGGAGTTGTTTTTCAGGAGCGGACGACAAATCGGGAACTTGGTCGAGGTCATCTTCAGAATAGGATGTGCATGTTCGATACCCCTCACCATCTCTTGCTTGCTCATCAACCTCAGCCCGTGCCCTTGACCTACATTCTTGCCTTGGTCATCCACTGGCTTCCATCCTACATAAGCTTTGTCCCCATCCAGACATCATCATCGATGATTGTCTTCCTTCCACATCCACCCACCTCCGGTGCCGCACTCTGTTAGTCACCGGTTTGGCACTGTCTACTCCCGCCGCCCGTCGACTATATCCTCCGTCCAGGTCGAGGACACCATCGTCTCATATTCGTCTAATGCTTATGCCCCGACACCAGACGACTTGCTCATTGCACTCCGAAAAGGTACTCGTTCTTGCCAGAATATTCATCTCCATATATCTTCATACAGAGGTCTTTCCGCTCTGGAGACGATATCTATTCCTCATACGGTTAGCGATGCCAAATCTCACTCAGGGTGGCTACAAGCGATGCGGGATGAATTGCAAGCTCTAGAAGACAACCATACTTGGGATCTGGACCCCCTTCCGGCAGCCAAACAGGCGGTCGGCAGCAAATGGATTTATATTGTCTGTCTCAATGCCGATGGTACTCTCTATCGCCTCAAAATCCGACTTGTTGCGAAGGGCTTTGCTCAGACATATGGTATCGACTATTTTGATACTTTTTCTTCAGTTGCAAAGATGGCATCGGTCCGATTATCCATCTTTTTGGCCGCTCATCATCATTGACCCCTTCATCAACTGGATGTCAAGAATGTCTTTCTCCATGGCTTTCTTGAAAGAAGAGGTGTATCTGCAGCAACCATCAGGATTTTGTGCCTCTGGAGCTGACTCCCATGTTTGTCAACTTCGTCGCTCTATGGCCTCAAGCAGTTTCCTCGTGTTTGGTTTGGCCAATTCAGTGTCGTCGTCACCGCATTTGGACTCTCTCGAAGTATGAAGGACCACACCGTCTTCTAACGTGCGACATCCTCCGGCGGCTGCATCCTGCTGGTGGTATATGTTGATGATATTATCATCACTGGGAGCGACTCAACTGAAATCGCCCAAATAAAGAGGCATCTTCACTACCACTTTCACACAAAAGATCTCGGTCTACTAACATACTTCCTTAGCATTGAGGTCTCTCGTTCTACGGACACGATCTTTCTCTGCCAACGAAAATGTTGCGGAATCGTCGGGAGTCATAACGACAGAAACGAGAAACGAAAAGAAATGCAGAAGGAAAGCAACAAGAACACAACGATTTACGTGGTTCAGGAATAATCCCTACGTCCACAGAGAGGCAGAAAATTCACTATATCGGGAGCACAAATACAGAGTTTTTGCAGTAGTAACACTAGCCCCAAAATGGGCTATAAAATGGAGAAGACGATCCACTGTTTGTACAGTAAGTCCGCGTCGTTACAGTGAACGGCGGCCACCTTTGTCAAAAGTGCTACAGTGGCTGCCGGCTGGAAGTCAAAAGTGGAACGGTAAAGTTGACTCCGAAATCCGCACTGCTACAGTGCCTGTCGGTCGGTCAACTCTGCTACAGTTGCGGGCCACAAGCATTCGGCCTAACTGGATCGAGCTACACCAATCCAACAGGAAATATGTTTGGACATCTTGCAGGATGCGGGTTTGAATCGAGCAACTGCCGCTGGCACTCCTCTTGAGCCGGGAAAACAGTTTCTATATGACAACACAGAACTCTTTTCTCACCCTGAGAACTACCGTCGTCTTGTGGGAAAACTAAATTATCTCACCATGACGCGTCCCGACATTGTCTGCGTTGTTGGCAAAGTGAGCCAGTTCATGGAGCATCCGACCAAATCTCAGTGGGATGTTGTCCTCCGCATTGCCAAATACATCAAGAAAGACCATGCCCGCGGTCTTCGGTACTCACATCATGATCATCTGGATGTTGAGGCTTTCTGTGATGTTGACTATGCTAGTTGTCTTGCTACCCGGACGTCTACTTCTGGGTTTGCCGTTTTTTCGGCAGGTAACCTCATCTCTTGGCATGACAAGAAGCAGACTGTCATCTCCAAATTTAGTGTGGAGTCTGAATACCGTGTCATGGTCACAGTCACTACTGAGATTATTTGGCTTTGTGATCTTCTCAATGAGTTTGGCTTCCCACCGCAAACGTCTGCTCGTATCTGGTGTGACAATCAGGCAGCCACGAAGATTGTTTCAAATCCCGTCTTTCATGAACAAACGAAGCACATCGAGGTGGACTGTCACTTTCTTCGCCATCATCTTGAGTAGGACCATATCAGTTTCGGTCACATACCGACGGCCGATCATCTTGCCGACATTTTCACCAAAAGTCTCCAGAGAGATCGTCTGGACTCTCTCAGTATCAAGCTGGGGTATCCACAGCATCAACGACCCACAGCTTGAAGGGGGGTGCGTATGGTCATGTTCGATGTCGTCTTTCTTTTGTGGGACTCTTGGTCCAAACTGAGCATGTCCAGCTTGAGGGGGAGTGTTAAACCCCGTTTTAGTATAAAGGGTATTTTCAAGTCCCACATCGGAACACTCCACCGTGTAATCTTTTTTACCCATCTATAAAAGAATGTATCCACCTCACCTTGAGAAAGGGGAATTTTCCATCTACAAAAAAAAATAATGTACCATCCAGTTGAACATTTACCAATAATACATACAAAGTAAAGAAAAGAACCATTCTAGATGATAAATCCATCCTCACAGAATGACATTCAATCATAATAATAATAACAGTTTGACAAAAACAAAGCTGGCGGCAGTGATGGTCCATAAATACCTTCCAATGTGAAGTCTTCTATCTCCGCAGCATTGACTGCAAGAGACCAGCGCGTGGAAATTTTTGTGTCTACCAGTACACGAGTTGTTCTGCCATCCCCATTAGCATCGCTCGCAACATGCAATGTGGGTATCTCTGATCTGTTCCACCCGCTTTCAGTACTAACACTGTGAGTCCAGCAACCATATTTTACAGAAAAGGTAACAAAATCAATATCCTTGTCTCTGCCACAAACAAATCCTTCATTAATTTCTCCAGCATCCTCAATTAACTTTCCAGGAGTCGAAGAAAATAGAGTAACATAAGAGCTAGGATCTTCATTTCCCCCATTGCTTGCTGTCGTATCCACAACATGCACAACCTGTAAAAAGCAAAAGAACAATTGCAGACTCACAACAGCAATTAATTAAGCCTTCAAAATGAAAAAAATCATCTCTTCCACTCCTCAAAACTCTTAAAAGATTGTAAAATGCATTGTTGCTTAATAGCTGGATTGCTTTTAGATTACTTGATTAAATCTATTGTATTCTGTCCCTACATTTTGTAAATGAACTAAGAAGAAAAACAATTATATTTTATATACAAATTAACCTCCATTTCTCGTTCCCGTATTTATTATACATGTAGATGGCGAATTCCCCTTACCTCAATGTGATGCGGAGATATTCTTTTATAGATGAGTAAAAATAATTACAAGGAGGGATATTCCGATGTGGGACTCAGAAAAATACTCATTATACTAAAATGGGGTCCAACACTCCCCCTCAAGCTGGACATGCCTAGCTTGGACTGAGAGTCCCACAAAGAAAAAAGACGACATCGAGTAAGGTCATCCATACTGCCCCTCAAGCTGGGCCGTGAAGGCTGTGAATACCCCGACTTGGTAGTGAGAGAGTCAAGGCGAGCTCCTGGGAGACCTTTTGTGAAGATGTCAGCAAGCTGATCCGCCGTCGGAATATGACCAAAACTGATATGGTTTTGCTCCAGATGGTGGCAAAGAAAGTGGCAGTCCACCACGATATGCTTCGTCCGTTCATGGAAGATGGGATTCGATGCAATCTTCGTGGATTGTCACACCAGATATGAGCAGATGTCTGTGCTGGGAAACCAAACTCATGGAGGAGATGACGAAGCCAGAGGATATTCGTGGTGACCGTGGCCATGGCGCGGTACTCTGCCTCTGCACTAGATCTGGAGACAACAGTCTGCTTCTTGTTGCGCCATGAGATGAGGTTACCGGCCAAGAACACAGCAAATCCAGAAGTAGACTTGCGGGTAGCAAGGTAACCTGCATAGTTCGCATCACAGAAGACCTCAACATGCAAATGAGCATGATGTGAGTACTGAACGCCACGTGCAGGGTCTTTTTTTATGTATTTGGCAATGCGAAGGATAACATTCCACTAAGATCGGGTTGGATGCTCCATGAACTGGCTCACTTTGTCAACAACACAGGCAATGTCTGGTTGTGTCATGGTGAGGTAGTTGAGTTTGTCCACCAAACGACGATAGCTCTCTGGGTGAGGAAAGGGTGTCGAGTCGATATGGAGAGAGCGTTCCCCAAGCTCAAGAGGAGTGTCCACTGCAATCGTCTGGCTCAACCCTGCATCCTGTAAGATATCAAGGGCGTATTTTCGTTGGCAGAGAGAGATAGTGTCCACAGAACGGGAGACCTCGATGCCAAGGAAGTAGGTGAGAGGACCAAGATCTTTGGTGTGGAAGTGGTGGTGAAAGTGCGCCTTGAGTTGGGCGATTCCAGTTGAGTCGCTCCCTGTGATGATGATATCATCAACATATACCAACAGCAAAATACAACCGTTTGACGTCGTACGAAAGAAGACGGTGTGATCCTTCATACTGCGATAGAGGCCAAAGGCTGTGACGACAGTGCTGAAGTGGCCAAACCAAGCACGAGGAGACTGCTTGAAGCCATAGAGGGATCGACGGAGGCAGCAGACATGAGAGTCGGCTCCAGAGGCACAAAATCCAGGGGTTGTTGCAGGTAGACTTCTTCGTCAAGAAATCCATGGAAAAAGGCATTCTTGACATCCAACTGATGAAGCGGCCAGTGAAGATGAGCGGCCAGAGATATGGATAGGCGGACAGAGGCCATCTTGGCAACCGGAGAGAAAGTCTCAAAGTAGTCGATGTCATATGTCTGAGCAAATCCCTTCGCCACAAGACGGGCTTTGAGGTGATAAAGAGTGTCATCGGCATTAAGACGGATCGTATAAATTCATTTGCAGCACACCGCCTGTTTGCCCGCAGGAAGAGGGACTAGATCCCATGTATGGTTGTCATCCAGAGCCTGCAGTTCATCCTGCATAGCCTGTAGCCACCCCGGATGTGATTTGGCATCGCCAACCGTGCGGGGGATAAATATCGTCTCCAGTGCTGACAAACCGTTGTATGAAGATGTAAAGAGAGGAGTAGTCTGACAAGAGCGAGTACCTTTCCGGAGTGCAATAGGCAAGTCGTCTAGTGTTGTGACAGGAGCATCAGACGAAGTGGGAACGATGATGTCCTCAGCCGGGACAGGGGGTACAGTCGATGGGCGACAGGAGTAGACCGTCCCAAAGCGATGACCAGTAGGGGGAGACACCAAAGGAGGGTGAATGATGAGAGGAAGACAATCATCGATGGTAGTGTCTGGATGAGGAGAGGGCGGAGTGCAAAGAGAGCTCTCAACAAATGACACATCGACAGAGATGATATAGCGCCGTAAGTTTGGAGAGAAGCACTGGTATCCACGCTGAGTGCGGGAATATCCGAGAAAAATAGACCGAAGGGATTTGGGAGAAAGTTTAGAGAGGTTGGGGTGAGTGTCCCGAACATAGCAGAGACATTCGAAGACGCGGAGTGGAAGTGAGTGAAGAGGGAGAGAAGGGAACAGAGTATGAAAAGGAGTCTCCCCCTGAAGGATGGAAGAAGGCGATTAAGGAGGTAAGTAGCAGTGAAGATGGCATCCCCTAGAAGAGAAGAGGCACATTGCGGTGGAAGAGGAGGGCACGAGCAGTCTCCAGAATATGCCGGTGTTTTCGCTCGACCACTCCATTCTGCTGAGGGGTATCAGGACAGAAGGTCTGATGGATGATGTCGTGTGCCTGGAGAAACTGCTGAAAGGGTGTGGACAAGTACTCTCGTCTATTGTCGGAGCGTAGACATTTTACAGAGATGGAAAACTGTGTCTGCATCTCATGATAAAATGTCTGAAAGGTGGAAAATACTTTTGTCCGATCGCGAATAAGGTATAGTCACGTCATACGCGAAAAATCATCAATGAAAGAGATATAGTATTTATACCCTAATTGACTCGAGGTGGCACAGGGACCCCATATATCAGAATGAACCAAATCAAAGGGTTTGGCAGCCCGTGTGTCTACTCGAGGAATATATGAAGTGCGATGGTGTTTTGCAAAGGTACAAGACTCACAATGAAAAGATAAATGCTGACTAATATCTGGATAGAGCTGGTGAAGGGCGGAGGCGGAGGGGTGGCCCAACCGAGAATGGAGGTAAGGCACGAGCAGAGATAGACGTGCAGGCGACGGATGTCGGACCATCGAACATGTACACCCTGTCCCGAAGCTGGCCTCTACCAAGTTCCTGGTTCGTCGATCGCTCCTGAAACATAACAGTATACGATGTAAAGATAGCATTACAATTGAAATCCTTGGTCACCTTACTAACGGAGAGAATGTTAAAAGGACTGTGTGATACATGGGTCACCGATGAGGTGGTCGGAGGCACCTGAGTCCAGCATCCATGCAGGGGAGCGACGGCCGACAAAGGCTGCGGAACGAGCAGAATGGGCAAGAGAAGCCGAGGATGGGCCGGGGTCGGCAGAGTCCCGAGGATCATGAGTCAACCGGATGTCGGCCATAGACAGGTCCAGAGAATGAGGAAGAGTGGCGACTGCTGACGGCGCTTCCTGGATCGCTGTCTGGCCCTACCGCGGGCGCTGAGATGGACGTCCATGCAGGACCCAACAGCGGTCAATCGAGTGGCCAACCTTGCCACAATGTTGACAGAGGGGACGTGGACGACCTTCCACACGAACACGTCCACGAGGTCCCGAGGAGCGGTCACTGCCATGACCGACGAGAGCTGAGTGGTCGATAATGGGGGCGGGAGGAGGAAGAGCCCGTTGGGCCTTGCTCAGCCGATGATAAACCTGCGGGATCTCCAGCGTCGAAGGGCTAGCGAGCAGCTCGGTTGTCGTGGTGGCAAATTCCGGAGCGAGGCCACTGAGAAGAGTGAAGATGCAGAGTTGGTCCCGCTGGGTCTGAGCCTCTGCCGGTGTCTGGGGAACGGGCCAGAGCTCCTGCAACTCATCACGAAGCCCTTTCCATCCAGGAAATATGCGGTGAAGGACTGGTCCTGCTGTCGAAGATGGGATAGGCGCCAGAGGATATCGGACACCCGAGCCAGGTTGTTGGTCTCAGAATACATAATGTTCAAGGAGTCCCAGAGCTACTTGACTGTATTTGCCGTGCGGGTGACATCCTTGACCGATCGATCCATGGAATTGACCAGTAGAGCGAAGATCTTGCTATCGGCAAGCTTCCATTTCCGATAGCTGGGGTCAGTCGAAGCCGGGGGAGGATCCTCAAGGTGATGATCAAGTTCCATCCCGGTCAGGGACATCACCACCGTCTTCCGCCAGATGGAAAAATTGGTGGAGTCTAACCGGTCATCGACGAGGCGGGTGGAAGCGGTGATCATCTGAGGCAGAGGGGAGGGGTCGGCCATGGAAGCGTCGAGTAGCGGTCAAAGATGCAGTTGGGGGCAGCGCCGGAATTAGCGGGCGGGTTGGCGTGTCGGGATGCCGGGAGTAGCAGCGGACAGCGGAAGGTCGCCGTGAGGTGGAGCACGCCGTGCGCACGAAGAACCGGGAGTAGCCGGGTTTTGTTGAGGATTCTGGGTCGCCTGGAGTGAGCCGCGGGGACCGGTCGCTTTGGAGGGAGCCGCGGCTGGAAAAGAGAGAAGAAAAAAAAAACTTATGCTGGATTGCGACGCCGGCGTGGAAGGGAGCCGGAGGGTAGGGAGCCGCCGGGACCGGTGCTGCCTGGACCAGGTCGCTTGGAGGGATCCGCGGCAGGAGAGAAGAAAGAAAAATGTGATGCACGCCGGGGAAGCCGCGGGAGGCGCCGCACGCGCACAGGAGGATTGCCGAGGGTGGGTCGCAGGAGGCGCTGCGGAAGCCGAGAGCAGGGAGCCGCGGTTGGAGACGGCGTGCGCAGGAGGACCGCCGGAGAGAAGCGTCGTGCGTAGCGGGAGGTGCGCAGCGGACCGGTTCGGTCGCCGGGAGATGCGGGAGCCGGTGCGAGCAGTTGTGGGAGCCGAACCGTCCGCCGGGGAAGTCGGAAGCCGTTGAGGAGGCGGGCGAGGGGAAGCGACGGGAGTTGTGGGGTGGGCGGGGCCGCAGGCGCCGGGAAGGGCCGGGAGGGTGCGCTGCAGGAGAAGCGCGACAGGAGGTTCGCCGTCGGGAGGTGCCGCGGCGAGGAGGGAGTGCGACGCAGGAGAAGCGCCCGCTGTGAGGGAGGGCACACCGGGGAGCCGGACCGGGCAGGAGCCGCCGGGGAAAGAGGGTGCAAAATATTGCACCGGGGAGGCGGGCCGGACGTAGCCAGGAAAACCGCAAAGAAGAGCGGGGGGAAAAAAATTGGGAGGAGAGTTCGGGATTAGACTCGCTCTGATACCATGTAGAATGGGAAAACCCCCTTACCTTCAAGGTGAGGTGGGGCCCTTCTTTTATAGAATGAGAAGGCGGAAAGTACAAAGAAGTATTCCGATGTGGAACTCAGAAATACCCATAATAATAATAAAAAGAGGGTTTAACAGGAACCATCAGCGACAATGATGGCTGAGGAACCAGTATAGAGACTGTAGTTGGAGAGCATACCTGCATCACCGGTAAGATGGTCGGATGCACCTGAGTCAAGCATCCAGGCAGGAGAGCGATGACTGACAAATGCAGTGGAGCGATCCAACGATGAAGGAAGAGCGGCAGCAGACGGGGATGCATCCTGGACCGCAGTCTGGCCCTGCCGTGGGTGCTGAGCGGGACGACCATGAAGGACCCACCAGCGGTCAAACAAGTGGCCGAGCTTGCCACAGTCCTGTTGCGGAATCGCCGGGAGACACAACGACAGAAATGAGAAAACGAAAGAAAGAAAGCAATAAGGACACAGCGATTTACGTGGTTCGAGAATAATCCCTACGTCCACGGGAGAGGCAGAATTTCACTATTCGGGAGCACAAAATTACAAAGGATTTTTTCAGTAGTAACCCTAGCTCGAAAAAGAGCTATAAAATGGAGAAGACGATCACTGTTCGAAAAAAGTGAGTCTACGTCGCTACAGTGAATTGCGGCCAGCATTGTCAAAAGCGCTACAGTGGCTGCCGGCTGGAGAAGTCAAAAGTGTTACAGTTGCGGGCCACAGGCATTCGGCCCAACCGGATCGGGCAACACCAATCCAACAAGTCCTGACAAAGTGGACGAGGTCGCCTCTTTCCACGTCCGCATCCACGAGGTCCGGTAGAGCGGCTACTGCCACGACCTAGGAGAGCAGCGTGATCAAGGCTAGGGATGGGTGGGGCAAGGGCCCGATGAGCCTTCCCAAGGCAATGATAGACTTCCGGAATCTCTAGAGACGATGGGCTGGCTAGCATCTCCGTAGCTGTCATCGCATATTCTGGATCGAGGCCATGGAGGAGGCTGAAAAGACATAGCTGATCCCGCTGGGCTAATGCTTCCGCAGTTGTCTGTGGAATGGGCCAAAGCTCAAGCAGTTCATCCCGTAGAGCCTTCCATTCCATGAATTAGGCTGGAAATAGACGGGCTTGCTGTCGGAGGAGGGACAACCGCTGAAGAAGATCGGATACCCGAGCCAAATTATTGGTCTCGGAGGTCAAGGAATCCCAGAGTTCCTTGACTGTGTTGGCTGTCCGGGTGACGTCTTTGACAGAGCAGTCCATAGAATTGACCAGCAATGCAAAAATTTTATTGGCCGCAAGCTTCCACGGACGATATTTCGGGTCGGTAGGTAGAGGTGATATATCATCGAGGTGGGAATCGAGATCCATGTCGGTTAGTGACATCAGCACGGTCTTCCGCCAGACGGAGAAATTTGTGGAGTCGAGCCGCTCATCGACCAAACGCGTGGATGCGGTGATAAGTGGAGGCAGGACCGAGGCGACCATCGGAGGGAGATCTTCGGGAGTTGCTGATGAAGTCGGCATTCAGCGTCGGATGCCAGCAGAATGGGAGACGTCGGGATAGCAGGCGTCGGACAGATTTGGGAGAGGCTGCCGCTCAGGAGGGTTGTCGCGCGGGGCTCTCCTGGAAAACGGAAGAGCCGCGAGAGGGTGGGAACCCGTCGGGGCGGAGTGCACCCGCTGGGAGGGAGGGCAGGAGGTCGTGGGAGCGCAGCCGTCGGGAGGGACGGTTGTTGCCTGGAAAAACGAAGAGGGGTCGCGGGAAGGGAGGAGCGTCGTCGGGGCAGAGTGAAGTCGTCAGGGGTCGCGTGCCTTCATTGCGACGGAGGTTCGTAGAGGGTCACAGGGAGCGCTCCCGATGGGAGAGAGGGCCGTCGCGTAGGGCTCTCTTGGAAAATGACGAGGAGCCGCGGGAGGGACGGAGGTCGTAGGGCTTCGTCGAGCGGGAAGGGCGCAGAGGGGAAGGAGGAGCACACGCCAAGGAGAGTCACGCCGAGGAAGAACAGAGGGGCGCAGGGAGCGCCAGAACCAGTAGGGTTAGGGCAGAGGCGGGGCTGGCAGAACCGGGAATCCGCAGGGGATTTCTCACAACCCTAGACGGGAGAGAAAAAAAAAGAGGAAGAGATCGGGTTAGAAAGTATCCTCTGATACCATGTAGATGGTGAATTCCCTTTACCTCAATGTGAGGCGGAGATATTCTTTTATATATGAGTAAAAATAATTACAAGGAGGGATATTCCGATGTGGGACTCGGAAATACCCATTATACTAAAATGGGATCCAACAATACAGAATGACAAGAGACCCCGCTACATTTTATGCTCAAATTGGTCTTGGCTTGTCTTGTGGTATTGTGTATACAGTGCATTGAATTTGATAGTCTTGAGACAAGTTTGCTGTTTAATTTATTCAAATTTAAGATGACTATGATTACTATTTGGGTAATAGAATTTACATGAATAAATTCAGTTACCCCAATCATCTCAATGCAAACAGTGAATACTCAAGAAAAGAAGCAACAAAATTTCCTGGCAGTGATATGAAAATATAACAAAAAAATCTATTTTTCTATCTCAATGCATTAAATTTGGCTAAGCGCCTCATGGAAAAAAGTTGAAATGCATAGTGAAAGTGAAATGAACAAAGATGCCAACGGGGTTTGGGACAGTGGTCCCGCTTTGGAGTAAAAGGGGAGAGGTCACAAGTTCAAATCTCTTCTTTAGCAAAGTCTGTAGCTTTAAGGGGTTCTAGTGTAGGCGTCATGCTCCCCATTAACGAGAACTGGCCTCACCATGAGCTAGTCTCCAAAGCGGGACCACCCACGTCCCAGAAATGGATGGTGGACTTTGGCGATAATCAGACACCGCCTGACTTGTCAAGAACTGGCCCAGGCCTGAGCTTGGGGGGATAAAGGTTGTAATGGTCCTAATCTTTGAAAAGAAGGAAAAGTGAAATGAACAAAGATAAATTTGTCGACCCTTGGAAGCAAACTTCCTTTGTTGTAACTACATCCTTCATCATGGTGAATTCTTAGACTTTAATTCCAAAATTTTATAATTGTGAATTCCTAGCTTTATATTTCATTCCATTCTGTTTGAGACAATTCTGAAAGCCAAACGGACCCTTAAATACTCATGAAACATGTTAAACCCTCTTTTTATTATTATTATGGGTATTTCTGAGTCCCACATCGGAATACTCCTTTGTACATTCCGCCTTCTCATTCTATAAAAGAAGGGGCCCACCTCACCTTGAAGGTAAGGGGGTTTCTCAATCTACATGGTATCAAAGGGAAATTAATCTCGAACCCTCCCCTGCGGATTTCCAGCTCTACCCGGCCCCGCCTCTCTACCCTCTGTCTTTGCCCTTCCCAGCAAGCCTCCCTCCTCTGCCCTTGGTGGCCACCCTCTTCCCCGGCGCCTCCCTTCCCCGACGGCTCCCTCCTAAAATCCCGCCCGGCGGCCCTCTGTTCGCGCTGCTCCGGCGGACTCCCCCCCGCCCCTGCATCTCCTACCGGCGCGTCTCCCCTCCCGGCGCCCTCACCCAGCGCCACCCCGGGCTCCCGGCCCCCGGCTCCTAGCGTGGCTCCTGGCCCCCGGCTCCCGGCGAGACTCCCGGCTCCCGGCTCCAAACACGGCTCCCGGCGACTCCTCCTGCCGGCCCGACGATCCTCCTTGCTGCGCGCGTCGGCCTCGGTATCTCCCACATCTCCCGCTACGCACCGCACTCCTCCTCAACGGCTTCCGCCTTCCCCGGCGGCCGTTTCTGCTCCCGCAACTGCTCGCACCGGCTCCCGCATCTCCCGGCGACAGAACCGGTCCACTGCGCCTCTCCCGCTACGCACGGCGCCTCTCTTCCCGACGACGTCCCGATCCCGGCCCCGCCTTCTGCAGCGGCGCCCTTCCCTCGGCCTCTCGGCCCTCTCTCCCGGCGGCCCTCTCTCCCAGCGTGGCTCCTCAGTCGCGGTTTTTTTCTGGCGTTTCTCCCGCACGGGACTCTTCCAGCGGCACGCACTCCATTCCTGTCGGCTCCTCCAGGAACCGGCCTCCAGCCCTGCCGGCCTCCCGAGCCGCCTCGGCGAAGCTGCTCCCTTGCGTCGGCCTCTTGCCTGCGCTGCCTCCTCGAGCGTCGGCCCCGCCCTCCTCTGCGCGCAGAACGCGCAGCCCTCCCAGCGGCCTCCTCTGTGCCCGGCTACCGACCAGCCGCGAACCGGTCCACACGAACCGGCCCCGGCTACTCCCTCCAGACGGACCGACTCTGTCCAGGCACACCGGGCTCCTCCCGGCTCCTCCTACCCCCAGCGCGCTCAGCTTCCAGGCACGCCCGACACTTCCCTAATTCCGGCGTTGCCCCCTACTGCGTCTCAGACTGTTGCACGACGCCTCCATGGCCGACTCCTCCCCTCTGCCTCAGATGATTACTGCTTCCACCCGCCTTGTGGATGACCGGTTGGACTCCACAAATTTTTCCATCTGGCGGAAGACTGTGGTGATGTCCCTGACCGGGATGGACCTTGATCATCACCTTGAAGATCCTCCCCCGGCTTCAACTGACCCCAAATATCGTTCGTGGAAGCTTGCTGACAGCAAGATCTTCGCTCTGCTGGTCAATTTCATGGAACGTTCGGTCAAAGATGTCACCCGCACTGCAAATACAGTTAAGGACCTCTGGGACTCCTTGAATATCATGTATTCCGAGACCAACAACCTGACTCGAGTTTCCGAAATACTTCAGCGTCTATCCCATGTTCGACAACAGGACCGGTCCTTCACCGCCTACTTCATGGAATAGAAAGGGCTTCGTGATGAATTGCAGGAGTTGTGGCCCATTCCACAAACACCGGCAGAAGCTCAGACCCAACGGGACCAACTCTGCATCTTCACTCTTCTCAGCGGCCTCGCTCTAGAGTTTGCCACCATGGCAACCAAGCTGCTCGCTAGCCCTTCGACGCTGGAAATCCCGCAGGTTTATCATCGGCTGAGCAAGGCCCAGCGGGCTCTTCCTCCCCCCGCCCCCATTATCGACCACTCAACTCTCGTCGGTCATGGCGGCGGCCGCTCCTCGGGACCTCGTGGACGTGGTCGTATCGAAGGTCGTCCACGTCCCCTCTGTCAACATTGTGGTAAGGTTGGCCACTCGATTGACCGATGTTGGGTCCTGCATGGACGTCCATCTCAGCGCCCACGGCAGGGACAGACAGCGGTCCAGGAAGCGCCGTCGGCAGTCGCCACTCTTCCTCATTCTCTGCTGTCTATGGCCGACATCCGGCTGACTCATGGTCCTCGGGACTCTGCTGACCCCGACCCATCCTCGGCTTCTCTGGCCCATTCTGCTCGTTCCGCTGCCTTTGTCGGTCGTCGCTCCCCTGCATGGATGCTGGACTCAGGTGCCTCCGACCACCTCACTGGTGATGCTGGTATGTTGACCTTTTACTGCCCTTATGCCGGTTCCTCAGCCATCACTGTCGTTGATGGCTCCACTATCCCCATTGCGGGCTTCGGCGCATGCTCCCTGACTCCATCGATTCACCTACCCTCTGTGGCACATGTGTCCCGCAATCCATTTAATCTTTTCTTTCCATCAGTAAGCTGACAAAAGAGTATAACTGTGCTACCATATTTACCTCCTCTGGTGTTGTTTTTCAAGAGCAGACAACGAACCGAGAACTTGGTAGAGGCCGACTTCGGGACAGGGTCTACATGTTCGATGGACCGGCACTCATTGCTTGCTCGTCTACCTCTTCTCGAGCATTGGATCTTCATTCCCGGTTGGGACACCCGCCGGCATCCACCATTCATCAGCTTTTTCAAGAATTTAGTCGGAGTCTTTCTTTTCATTGTGAGTCATGTACTTTTGCAAAACATCATCGCACTACATACATTCCTCGGGTGGATACACGGGCCTCAAACCCTTTTGATCTAGTTCATTCAGATGTTTGGGGTCCTTGTACCATTTCGAGTCATTTGGGATATAAATACTATATATCTTTCATCGATGATTATTCGCGAATGACCTGGCTTTACCTCCTTCGAGAACGCTCCGAAGTGTTTTCCACCTTCCAAACCTTTTACAATGAAATTCATAACCAATTTTCCACATCTGTCAAATGTCTCCGCTCGGACAATGGGCGTGAGTATCTCTCCACTTCCTTTCGGCATTTTCTCCAGACGAAAGGCATCCCTCATCAGACCTCCTGTCCTGATCCACCCCAGCAGAATGGCGTGGCCGAGCGGAAACACAGACATATTCTGGAGACTGCTCGTGCCCTCCTCTTTCACCGACAGGTGCCTCTGCATTTTTGGGGCGATGTCATTCTCACCGCCACCTACCTGATCAACCGTCTTCCTTCCTCTATCCTTCAGGGGGAGACTCCTTTTCGGACTCTGTTCTCCTCCCTCCCTCTTCACTCCTTCCCATTCGCGTGTTTGGGTGTCTCTGTTACATTCGCGACACACATCCAGGTCTCTCCAAACTCGCTCCCAAATCTCTCCGCTGCATCTTTCTAGGCTACTCCCGCACTCAGCGCGGATATCGCTGTTTCTCCCCCGACCTACGACGGTATGTCATCTCCGCAGACGTTGCTTTTGTTGAGAGATTTGCGTTCTCCCTTCCTTCTCCTCATCCTGACCCTGCCATCGATGATTGTCTTCCTCTAATCATCCACCCTCCACCGGTGTCAACCCCTGTTGACACCCATTTTGGTCAGGTCTACTCCCGACGTCCATCGACTGTATCCCCCGACCCAGCCAATGACACCGATGCTCCCGCTTCGTCTGATGCTCCTGCTCCGCCACCCGAGGACTTGCCCATTGCCCTACGGAAAGGTACTCGCTCCTGCCAAAATACTCCTCTATTTGTATCTTCATACAGGGGTATGTCCGCTCTGGAGACAGTTTCTATACCTCGCACAGTTGGTGATGCCAAATCTCACCCCAAGTGGCTAGCTGCAATGCGGGATGAATTACAGGCTCTGGAGGAAAACCATACTTGGGATCTTGTACCCCTTCCAGCAGGCAAACAAGCAGTGGGCAGCAAATGGATTTACACCGTCAGGCTAAATCCCGATGGCACTCTCCATCGCCTCAAAGCCCACCTTGTGGTCAAAGGGTTCGCACAGACTTACGGTATTGACTACTTTAATACCTTCTCACCGGTTGCCAAGATGGCCTCTGTCCGATTATTCATCTCTCTCGCCGCCCATCATCATTGGTCTCTTCATCAATTGGATGTCAAGAATGTCTTCCTCCATGGCTTCCTTGAGGAAGAAGTTTATCTGCAGCAGCCCCCCGGATTTTGTGCCTCCGGCGCTGAATCTCGAGTCTGCCGTCTACGCCGCTCTCTTTACGGCCTCAAGCAATCTCCCCGTGCTTGGTTCGGCCGCTTTAGCACGGTCATCACCGACTTTGGGCTCTCTCGCAGTATGAAGGATCACACTGTCTTCTACAGGACGACCACCCATGGCTGCATCTTATTGATCGTATATGTGGATGATATCATCATCACCGGCAGCGACTCTGTGGGTATCACCCATCTCAAGGCCCATCTTCACCAGCACTTTCACACTAAGGATCTCGGTCCTCTCACATACTTCCTCAGCATCGAGGTTTCCTATTCTTCGGGCACCATCTCACTCTGCCAACGGAAGTATGCATTGGATATATTGCAGGATGTTGGGCTGACTCAAGCCACTACGGTCGACACTCCTCTAGAGCCTGGGGAACGGTCTTTTTATGCCTCCTCGGCACTGTATCCACATCTCGAGCGGTACCGTCAATTGGTGGGCAAACTCAATTATCTCACCATGACTAGACCCGACATTTCCTGTGCGGTTGCCAAAGTGAGTCAATTTATGGAGCATCCGACCACCTCTCATTGGGATGTTGTCATCCGCATCGCCAAGTACATCAAACGAGATCCTGCTCGTGGTCTTCGCTACTCTCAGCATCCTCATCAGCATATTGAGGCCTTTTGCGATGTTGATTATGCTGGTTGTCTTGCCACTCGAAAATCTACCTCTGGGTTTGCCATATTCTTGGCAGGCAACCTCATTTCTTGGCGCAGCAAGAAACAGACGGTCGTCTCTCGCTCCAGTGCCGAGTCTGAGTACCGTGCCATGGCCACCGTCACTGCAGAGATCCTTTGGCTTCGACAACTCCTCCAGTAGTTTGGCTTTCCTCAGCAGACTTCTGCTCACATCTGGTGTGATAATCAGGCAGCCACTAAAATTGCTTCGAATCCCGTCTTCCATGAACGCACGAAGCATATTGAGGTGGACTGTCACTTTCTTTTTCTTCGTCACCACCTAGAGCATAATCATGTCAGCTTTAGCCATATTCCGACGGCGGACCAGCTTGCTGACATCTTCACCAAAGGCCTCCCCGGTGCTCGCCTCACCTCGCTCAGTTCCAAGCTGGGGATCCACAGCATCTGACGCCCAGCTTGAGGGGGAGTGCGTCTTGGTCTTGTATGATGTCATCTTTATTTTTTGTGGGACTCGTTGTCCAAGCTAGGCATGTCCAGCTTGAGGGGGAGTGTTAAAACCCTCTTTTTATTATTATTATGGGTATTTCCGAGTCCCACATCGGAATACTTCTTTGTACATTCCGCCTTCTCATTCTATAAAAGAAGGGCCCCACCTCACCTTGAAGGTAAGGGGGTTTCTCAATCTACAAAACAAAACAGTGTTCATGACCAAAATTAACATGAAAGTAAGAACCATCTATGTCTGAAATAACTCTACAACTTCTATTATCCAATTTACACCAAAAATGACATTTTAAAAACATCTAGATTATTGATTAACTGAAAAGGTTCAATAGAATTCACTAGAGAAAGTTCAAAGTTGAAAATACTAATAATCTCAATGCAATTATCTTTCATTAGAAAACTAACACCTCTTAACACCATGATAAGTGTCTCCAATTCCTCATTCAAGTGAGAGATTGTTAAAAATGAACAAGAAAAAATAGTTTGGGGGGGGGGTCCGTGGATTCAGCAGCTGACCTCCCCCACCCCCCACAAAAAAAAATGTTCAAAATAAAAAATTAAAATAAAATAGAAAATTAACCCTCCTAAATCTATAATAGGCCTGTCACCCCTTTAAAATGAAGAAAAAAATTCTTTTCTTTTCTTTTTTTGGGTATTGTTACACAGTCTCATTTCTCAAAACTCTTAAGAGTCGAGGTATGTTGCTTTTTACATCAGTTGAGTTCAATGGCTTCTTATTCAAGAAGGTAATACCACTTGATGCAAACCAAAACAAAGTGACTAACTAGGAAGTATCGAAGTTCAAATCCGCACATCAAGAAATCTGTGTCCAAATAGAGAGAGAGTATATTAAGACATGCACTTGATGGTTATTCATTAATGGTTTTACACCAATTATGCTATTTTAATTTCACATGTCTCAGGGTCTTCGTGATAGTTCATTAACTTCACTTGGTCATTATCCGCTTATAAATAAGCATATAAACACTAAGCCTTCAGCAGTTAAATGGGGCATGTTTGAAGCTAGGTCACATTCCATTAGTTGCAAGGCAACTAAAAAATAAAATCAATCAATGGGAACTTGTAATAATGATGCAGGCGCCTGCCTTAGCCAGCACCCCATAGGGGCCATTTTAATTCTTTTACTTTTGTTAATGACTGTTTTGCCCCAGCTTAGGGTGTTATTTTAAGGGCGGAATAGTATTTTATTTGTTGTAGGGTTTGAGTCTACAAATAGGCTGTCTATTGTCAATTGTCATAATAATCAAATTTTCAGTGTTCTCTCCCTTTGTGGGTGTTATCCCCATGTTTCTCCCGAGTACCTCGTGTAAGGACTCGTTTCTATACTGCTATGCTACATCAAATAAAAACGATGTCCCAGCATAATCTATCAACTAAATATTGGCCATAATCTATCATCCGCGCGCGGCGACCCCTCTCCGGCGCGGCTCTTCTCCTGGCGGTGATTCTCCCCGCGCGTCGGCCTCGTCTCGCCGGCCTCCCGGTTCTGCCCGGATCGCTTCCATCCCCGGCTTCTCCGCCGTGCGCTCGACCTCCTGCCTGGCGCGGCTCCCCGGCGGCCCTCCTGCGGGCGCGTCTCTCCCCGATGGATCCTGACCAGCGGGCGTCTCCCCGGTTCTCCAGTCGACGACGCCTCCTCCTGCAGAGCGTCCCCTCTTCCCGACGGACCGACGCCCGATCCTGACTTCCGACGTCCCGATCCCGACTCCCGGCGTCCCGATCCCGAGCGGGATTCTTCTCCAGGCGCGACGACCCTCCTGCATCCCTGCGCCTCTGCTTCTCCAGGCGGCCTCCTCCGCCTCCCGCTCCCGACCCAGGCGACGACCAGCCGCGGATTGGCCTCCTCCCGACGTTGCTCCTGCCGGTCATCATTCCAGGCGTCCCTCCCTCCCGCCGGCCCTCTCTCCCGGCAGCTCTCCCTACCGACGCGGCCGCATCCCGTCGCGACGCGCCTCCCATCCAGATCCAGTGCGCCAGCCCTGCCGGCAATCCCTCCCGGCGGATTTCCTTCCTGGCGGCCCTGGCAGGGAGTGGATCCGGCCAGATCCGGCGGTCTCCAGTCCAGATCCAGTGCGCCAGCCCTACCGGCGATCCCTTCCCGGCGGATTTCCTTTCTGCCGGCGCCTCCAGTTCTGCCGGCCTCTCCCCCTGCCGGTGCCTCCTCCGGCTTCCAGCGCCTCCCGCTGTCCTGCTCCCTCGCCGGCCACCTCCTGCGCTCCTCTTCCGGCTCCAGTTTCTCCCAGCGGCTGCCCAACTTCAGTTTCGGCTCTCCGGCACCTCCTGCGGCATCCCCGCCTCGCCGGCATCTCCCGACAACTCCCGACAGCCGCATCTCTGTCCGTCAGCACGTCCATTCGCTGGCGCAGTAGCTCGACATCCTCGGATTTGGGCCCGTTGGCGCCGCCAGTCCCGCAACAATTCTGCGGAATCCCCGCCTCCCGTCGCCGGCCCCGCAAGTGCGGTTTTCCCGGTGCTAGTTTGGATTTCCCGGCGTTTCAACGACCGGCCCCACTAGTGCGGCACTCCTGGCGCTCCGTCAACCAGCCGATCTGAGTGGTTTCTTCTGCTGCGCCCGCAACCTCATTCATCCATCATCCTGCGGAGGAGCTTCGATCGTGAGGGGGAGCATCAACTTTTGCAGCTTTCTTTTTATTTCGTCATGTTTTGTCATCAAGCTGGGTATGTCCAGCTTGAGGGGGAGTGTTAGCGTCTGTTTTATTGTTTTCTTTTCATTATGTGTCCAAGCTAGATACACCTAACTTGAGGGGGAGTGTTGAAGTCTGCATCCCACATCGGACTTGAGGTCCGGTGTGGTTTTTAATATTCATTATAAATACACCCCAAGGGCTCCTTTGGAGATAGACCTTGGGGGTTCGGGTCTCTCAATTTTACTCTCTTCAGGGTGCTTTACATAGTTAAATTCAGTTCTGGAAATTGTTTTTTTATCTTTAATAATAAAAAAAATTGATTTTTGACCAGCCGTTTTCTATACTGTTTTTAAATTTTTAAAAAAGTTTATATACCTGAAAACTAAAAAGCCATAGCATACTTTAGGGTTTTAAAATTTTTTATTTTAAGAACAAAATCAAAACATTATAATAACTTGTTTTACTAATAACAAAATTATAAATGTAAAATCAATTACAACTTAAATTAAATATGATTTTCAAAATAATTATTCAAAAAAAATTCTTGTTCCAAAATCTTATTCTCAAGAACACTTCTACAAAACTATTTTTAGAACATTAAAATAATAAACAGAATCAGACAAGACTTAAAGCAGAATTAGCTTCATGAAAACATTTTATATTTTCATTTTTTATTTAATATTTTAGAAAATGTTTTGGAGAGCGGAGAGAAGTCAAGAAAGCATGGAAGTTCCCACTCAAAGTAATTTCATTTCCCTTAAAAATGAAAATGCTTTTTTTCCTGTCCCCACTCAATTTTTTTTTTCTGTTCAATTTTTTTCATTTACATAATTCAACACATTTTCTAAAACATTTAAAAAAATGAAAGCAAAAAATATTTCCATAAACCTAATGGAGCCTAAGTTTCTTACAGTAGAGAATTGAAAGATGTTGAGATCAAAACAAAGATAATACAGCATTATAATTACCAAAGAAGGTAAGGATTTAGCATAACTGTGATAAAAAGATGCCAGGAGTAACTTACATTCACAACCCTTGCAACATATCCAGCAAACGGCGGAACAATACTAGTCATTGTCACAATGAGTGAAAGGCCAAACAACATACAAACTGCAATTATTAGTGATTTTTTGGCACCTATAAAACAATTGTAGCAATTGATTAACAACCCGAGTTATCAGGGACATAAACACAAAAAACTCAAATTTTCTTCTCAAGATAGTTAAATTCTACAAGAGGATTGAGGCCTAAAGAAATGCATGAAAACTAAATAAAATATGGGTCAAACTATAGAAGGCACTACCACCAATAGTAGTGAAGCCTCACTCAAGCATTCACTGCGAGGAGAGTGAATCCGTGCATAGAAATCTTTTATGATTCTTCACTAATCAACCTTCGTCACCGGTTAAGATGAATACAAGCAAGCTGTTTTCCAACTTTCTTCTTCAACACAGAACTTTATGAAGTTGATCAATTTAGTTCAATGATTTCATTTGCACATCCACACAACCAAAGAGAACATAGAGATATACAAGGTTCACCATTCAAAACGAATGGCTACATCCTTGGCATGGCACGGTATCATCCATTATCATACGATCCACTAGAATCACTAAATGGATTACAACAAGCAGGGTATATCCTTGAACTCGTGTGTGTATGTGTACCAATGTCTCCCGACAAGTATGATGTGCTCCCACACACAAACAAAAATTCACTGTCAACGGAGTATCACCACTTCTCCTTCCCTTTGATCACTAAAACTTTGAAATTCAGCAATCAAACACTCCTAGAACACTCAAGATCTTCATTCTTCTTCAACTAAGAGATCCGAAAGTATAGATGAATACTTGATCATCAAACAACAAGAGCAAACTCAGCAGCACACTGCGAAACCAAAGCAGTCCATTTTCAAAGCAAGCCTTCAATCTTCGCTATCTGAGGATTCTTCCTACAAGAATCTGTGAGATTGGATAGCTAGACTTATTCACTTCCTCTAGGTGTCTCTCCTTCGCTCCTCTCTTCCAGTCGTGCCACACTCATATGCAACACAACAACAAACTTTACTCTTCCATTGAATTTTGAATTTCAAATTCAAAATCCAATAACTAAAATCAACTTCCAACAACAACTGCTTCAATTTGAGCCTTCAGATCAAATCCAGTACTCCAAATCATCCTTGATATGGTCTAGGGACGAAACGTATCGAGTTGGAGTAGCACATGGGTCAGGCACAAAACCACATTGTAGGAGGAAATCTCCTTACCTCAAGGTGAGGCAGAGACTCTTTTATAGAATGAGAAAGAGAAATACATAAAGAGGTATTCCGATGTGGGACTCGGAAAATACCCAGAAGAATAAAAAGGGTTTTAACACTCCCCCTCAAGCTGGACATGCCCAGCTTGGAACACGAGTCCCACAAAAGAAAGATAACATCCAGGAAAGACCAGATCACACTCCCCCTCAAGCTGGGTCGCAGATGTTGTGGATGCCCAGCTTGGAACTGAGCGAGGCGAGGCGAGCTCCTGGGAGGCCTTTGGTGAAGATGTCAGCAAGCTGGTCCGCCGTCGGGATGTGGCTAAGGCTGACATGATCCTGCTCCAGGTGGTGGTGAAGAAAGTGGCAGTCCACCTCAATATGTTTCGTGCATTCATGGAAGACGGGATTCGAAACAATCTTGGTGGCTGCCTGATTGTCACACCAGATGTGAGTAGATGTCTGCGGAGGAAAGCCACGCTCCTGGAGGAGATGTCGAAGCCAAATGATCTCTGTAGTGACGGTGGTCATGGCTCGGTACTCGGACTCCGCATTGGAGCGGGAGACGACCGTCTGTTTCTTGCTGCGCCAGGAGATGAGGTTGCCTGCCAAGAATACGGCAAACCCAGAAGTGGATCTCCGAATAGCAAGGCAACCAGCATAATCTGCATCACAAAAGGCCTCAATATTGAGATGAGCATGATGAGAGTAACATAGACCACAGGCAGGATCTCGTTTGATGTATTTGGCGATGCGGAGAACAGCATCCCAATGAGAGGTGGTCGGATGCTCCATAAATTGGCTTACTTTGCCGACAGCGCAGGCAATGTCGGGACGAGTCATGGTAAGATAATTGAGTTTGCCGACTAGTCGACGGTAGCGCTCTGGGTGTGAATACGGTTCGGTGGAGTCATAAAGAGACCGTTCCCCAGGCTCCAGAGGAGTGTCGACAGCAGTGGCATGTGTCAGCCCAGCATCCTGCATAATATCCAATGCATATTTCCGTTGGCATAGGGAAATGGTGTCCGAAGAATAGGATAACTCGATGCCTAGGAAGTATGTGAGAGGACCGAGATCCTTAGTGAGGAAGTGCTGGGGAAGATGACCCATGAGTTGGGTGATGTCGTTACTGTCGCTGTCAGTGATGATGATATCATCCACATAAATGACTAACAGGATGCAACCAGCGGAGGTCGTCCTGTAGAACACAGTGTGGTCTTTCATGCTGCGAGAGAGCCCAAAGTCAAGGACGACAGTGCTGAAGCGGCCGAACCAAGCACAAGGAGACTGCTTGAGGGCGTAAAGAGAGCGGCGAAGTCGACAGACTTGAGACTCGGCGCCGAAGGCACAAAATATGGGAGGCTGAGACAGATAAACCTCTTCCTCAAGAAATCCATGGAGGAATGCATTTTTGACATCCAGTTGATGAAGAGGCCAGCGATGATGAGCTGCCAGAGAGATCCGGACGGAGGTCATCTTGGCAACTGGAGAGAAGGTATCAAAATAGTCAATATCGTAAGTCTGGACGAAGCCCTTGGCCACAAGGCGGGCTTTGAGTCGATGGAGAGTGTCGTCGGGATTCAGCCTGACTGTATAAATCCATTTGCAGCCAACCGCCTGTTTGTCTGCCAGAAGGGGGACAAGATCCCAAGTATGGTTTTCTTCCAATGCCTGCAACTCATCCCGCATTGCGGCTAGCCATCCCGGATGAGATTTTGCTTCATCCACAGTGCGAGGAATAGAAACTGTCTCCAGAGCGGACAGACCCCTGTAGGAAGATACAAAGAGAGTACTCTGGCAAGAGCGAGTACCTTTCTGGAGAACAATGGGCAAGTCCTCTGGGGCCGGGGCAGGAGCATCGGACGAAGCGGGAACGACGGTGTCATTGGCCGGGACGAGGGATATAGGTGATGGACGATGGGAGTATACCCTTCCAAAATGGGTGTCAAGAGTAGGGGGAGACACTAGAGAAGGGTGGATGAGGATAGGAAGGCAATCATCGATAGATGAGTCAGGATGAGGAGAGGGAAGGGAGAACGGAGAGTTCTCAACAAATGAGACGTCAGCAGAGATGACATACCTCCGGAGGTCCGGTGAATAGCACTGATATCCGCGCTGAGTGCGGGAAGAGCCAAGGAAGATGCACCGGAGAGATTTGGGAGAGAGTTTGGAGAGTCCAGGACATGTGTCTCGAACATAACATAGGCATCCAAACACTCGAAGCGGAAGGGAGTGAGGAGGGAGAGAAGAGAACAGAGCTCGAAAAGGAGTCTCCCCCTGAAGAATAGAAGAAGGAAGGCGGTTTATAAGGTAGGTAGCAGTGAGTATCACATCTCCTCAAAAATGCAGAGGCACCTGTCGGTGAAAGAAGAGGGCACGAGCAGTCTCCAAAATATGGCGGTGTTTCCGCTCGGCCACATCATTCTGCTGGGGTGTATCAGGACAGGAGGTCTAATGAATGATGTCTTTCGCCTGGAGAAAGTGCCGAAAAGGGGTGGAGAGGTACTCACGCCCATTGTCCGAGTGGAGACATTTAACAGAAATGGAAAATTGGTTATGAATTTCATTGTAAAATGTCTGAAATGTGGAAAACACTTTGGAGCGTTCTCGAAGGAGATATAGCCAAGTCATTCGCGAAAAATCATCAATGAAGGATATATAGTATTTATACCCCAAATGACTCGAGATGGTACAGGGACCCCAAACGTCTGAATGAACCAGATCAAAAGGTTTGGAAGCCCTTGTATCCACCCGAGGAATGTAGAAAGTGCGATGATATTTCGCAAAAGTACAAGACTCACAATGAAAAGAAGTATGTGGTCTGAAATCTGGATAAAGCTGATGAATGGTGGAGGCGGGGGGGTGTCCCAACCGGGAATGAAGATCCAAGGCACGATTAGAGATGTGCAGGCGACGGGTGTCGGGCCATCAAACATGTAGACCCCGTCCCGAAACGTGCCTCTACCAAGTTCCCGATTCGTAGTCAGCTCCTGAAAAACAACAGCAGAGGAGGTGAATATGCCAACACAGTTAAAATCTTTTGTGAGCTTACTGATTGAAAGAAGATTAAAGGGACTGTGGGGCACATGTGCCATAGAGGGCAAGTGAAGTGATGACGTCAGGAAGCATGCACCGAAACCCGTAATGGGGATAGCGGAGCCATTGGCGACGGTGATGGCTGATGGACCGTTATAAGGACAGTAGGAGGTCAACATACCAGCATCACCAGTGAGGTGGTCAGAGGCACCTGAGTCGAGCATCCAGGCAGGGGAGCGACAACCAACATAGGCGGTGGAAGAAGCGGAATGAGCTAGAGAAGCCGAAGATGGACCAGGTCCGGCAGGGGTCCGAGAATCATGACTTAGCCGGATGTTCCCCATAGACAGGGTCAGAGATGATGGGAGAGTGGCGACTGAGGAGGGGGCCTCCTGGAATGTTGTCTAACCCCGCAGCAGGTGCTGAGATGGGTGCCCATGAAGTATCCAACATCGAGCAATCAGGTGGCCGAGGTTGCCACAGTGTTGACAGAGGGGACGTGGATGACCCCTCATACGGCCACGACCACGAGGGCCTGAGCGGCCACTGTCACGACCGATGAGGCGGGTGGAGGCAGTGATCATCTGGGGCAGAGCTAAAGAGGCTTCCATGAAAGCGAAAGACAACCACCGAGGAGGTCAGAAGTAGCGGGATGCTACGAGGCGCGGCCGGTGGAAGCCGAGAAGCCGGAATGTCGGGCAGTGTGTGGAGCCGCAAGATGCAGCGGACAGCGGAAGGGGCGCCGGGAGTCGGTGCAAGCTGTGCGCAGGAAGAGCCGGGAGGATGCCGGTTCGTCTAGAGGGAGCCGCCTGGACCGGTCCGCCTGGACCGGTTCCCCTGGACCGGTTCGCCGGGAGGGAGCCGGTTCTGGAAGGGAAGAAACCGGACGGGCGGGCGCCGGCGCGAGGGATCCGCCGGGAAGGGAGCAACCGGACGAAGAGGGGTCGGCACGAGGGATCCGCCGGGAAGGGAGCAGCCAGACGGAGAGGGGCCGGCGCGGGGGATCCGCCGGGAAGGGAGCAGCCGGACGGAGATGGGCCGGCACGGGGGATCCGCCGGGAAGGGAGCAGCCGGACGGAGATGGGCCGGCACGAGGGATCCGCCGGGAAGGGAGTCACCGGACGGAGCACGCAGGGAGGGCGGGGGCCGTCGCGCGGGGATGGTTGGAGCCGTTGCGATGGAAGGCTGCCTAGGTGGCGTCGCGCGCACAGGAGGGCCGCCGGGAAGATCTGTAGGAGCCGGGACCGCCGGGAAGATCCGGGGATGGCGACGGGAGGCGTGGGAGGCGCGGTCGTCGGGAAGAGTCGGGAGGGCACGCGGGAGCCGGAAGGGGCCGCGACGGAGGGTCGCGCTCGGGAGGAGCCGCGACGGAGGGTCGCGCTCGGGAGGAGTCGCGACGGGAAGGGCGCGCTTCAGGAGGGAAGGCGTCGAGGATGGTGGGGGGGGGGGGACCGGGCTGCACCGGGGAGATGCTCCGGGCAGGATGCGCCGGGGAAGGAGGGTGCAGGAACGCACCGGGGAGGCGGGGCCAGACTGTGCCGGGAAGCCGCTAGAGAGGGCGGGCCGGACTGTGCCGGGAAGCCGCTGGAGAGGGCGGGCCGGTCTGTGCCGGGAGACCGCAAAAGAGGCGGGGCCGGTCAGTGTCGGGAAGCTGCTGGGAGGAAGGGCCGGGATTAAGTTCCCTTTGATACCATGTAGGAGGAAATCTCTTTACCTCAAGGTGAGGCGGAGCCTCTCTTTTATAGAATGAGAAAGAGGAATACATAAAGAGGTATTCCGATGTGGGACTCGGAAAATACCCAGAAGAATAAAATGGGTTTTAACACACATCATCAAAAACTCTCAAATCTGGATTTTGTTGTCAAACCACGGTGTGATGAGGTGGAACCTTGACGTGTCTTTGCTCAACTGCTCAACCAATTTGAAACTGCTTTAAAACCACGGCCAAACCTGAGAAACCACGCGTTTTCGTTGCCCATTTCTTCTCCAGATAAAACTACAATCAGCACTTCAACATGGTTTGAAGAACCATGATAACCTCACTGTCCAACTACAACCACGATGGATACACCATGAAGTGGTGAGTTCACTGTTTTTTTCCATTAGCCAAGAATCGTGACCAGGGCCCGTTTTTCAACATCTTGGAACCGAGCCACGATCATTTTCACCTTCTAAATAAGAGTGTTTTGATTCAACCGCGACCAACATCACTCGGCCCACAACGTGGTTTTCCTTCCCCGTGGTAAGGAGGGATTTTTGTAAAAACCACAATGAGTGAAGTGTTCGTTTTGCTGACCTCCACAAGCCGTTTTCCTTGAACATGAAACCACGACACATTTTCATGAGCATTGCGACATGTTTTGGATTCACTCCAAACAGCTTCAAACACCACACTTCACTTCCAATCTTCTTCCAAACATTTCCAAACTTCCAACTGACCTTCACCTCATCTGAAACACCTGAGTTTATCTGAGTTTGAATGTGATTCATGTGTTGAAAACAAAAAACAATACAAACATATTCAATCACATCCACTTCATTGTCAATAACCAACAATCTTCCCCTTTGCAACAACATCCTTCTTGGTCATAACACAAACTATGGTACTTGGACTTTGTTTGCATTTGACAGCACTTATTAAAGAGTTTGTAGCACTTACTGATGCGTCAAGTGTCTCATTCCCTATACTTCGATTCTCACAAATCATTTTTATTGAATTTATAATGTGTTTATGATAGAGAAGCGGTTTGAGAGAATCACCCTTAGTATTAGAATTATGATTTCCAGCGGATTACAATAGAAGGATCAAGGAAGAGAGGAGAGGATACACTTCCGGAAGAGGAAGAATCCTCACTCCCTGCCCAAGCCCCAACCGTTGTAACTGATTATTCTCCCCACCCTCTTTCATCCCATGGTCCCCCTTTATTTCCCACAAGGGGGAATCTCCCAGCAGACTCCGTGGTGGGACCGCTCGGGTTGATGGAGCATGGGAGGTGACCGATTTACCCCTCCTTGCGTAAACCTTCCAAGGGCCAGTAGCTTGTACCCTATCACTACCCCTTCTGAAATCTCAGTCTGGTCCTCAAGACTGAGGGAGGGGGATTGGTTGCGAAGAAAATAGTCGTCTTCCCAAGTAGCTTCATCCATTGGATGCCCCTTCCATTTGACGAGCCATTGGGGGCAGTCACGCCATCCAACCTAACAGAGTGTCTAAAAAGCACCTCCTCGAGCTCCAGCAAAGCGGTCACACCATCAACTAAGTTGCGGGGAAGGTTGGGTTGCAATGCTTGAGTGCCAAACGCCTTTTTAAGCTGAGACATGTGGAAAATGGAGTGAATTCGGAACTCTAGCGGAAGATTGAGATTATAGGCCACTGGACCCACTTTCTAGAGCACGAAAAATGGGCCATAAAATCAGGGAGAAAACTTTTGATTAATACGTTGGGTAATAGAATGTTGGCGGTGAGGACGAATTTAAATAAACCTGCTCCCCAACTTGAAAAGAGAGGTCCCACCGTTTCCTGTTGGCCTGCTGTTGCAAGGAATTCTGGGCATGGGGCAGATGAAAGCGGAGTTGTTTGAGGGCCTCATCTCGGTCCGTCAGAGCCTACGCCATTGGCTCCACTCGTACCTCACTGGGTAAGAATGTAGAAATGCTTGGAGGGCGGTGTCAATACACCACTTCAAAAGGGGTGGAATAAATAGTGACATGTCAGGTAGTGTTCTAACAAAGCTCGGTCCATGGGAGCCAAAACGACCATTCTTTTGGCTGTTCACCAGCAAAACATATGCTTCCAAATATCAGTTGACCACTTCCGTTTGTCCATCCGTTTGCGAATGGTAGGCGGAGCACATCTTAAGCTTAGCACCCTGTAGGCGAAATAACTCAGCCCAGAAACTGCTTAGAAATAGGGGGTCATGATCGCTCACAATAGATTTCGGGATGCCATGCAGCCAGACTACTTTATAAAAACCTCTGCCACTCTTTTCGTTGTAAAGGGATGCTTTAAGGGAATGAAATGGACGTGTTTAAAAAGTCGAGCACATCATGTCCTTTGGATTTGGGCAACCCTGTTATGAAATCAATGCAAATTTCTTCCCACACAGCTTCAAGAATTTTTAAGGGTTGCAACAACCCCACTGGTGACAGAGTGAGTATTTATATCGCCAACACAACTCACACTGCTGGACATACGTCAAAATCTGCTACCCCATGCCCACCCAAAACAAATTTGCAGCCAACTTCCTATAGGTTCTATACTAACCAAAATGGCCCCTCTGAGGAGCCGCATGAAAATCTTTCAGAAGCTTTGGTATCCAAGAAGAAATGGCAAGTAGGACCAACCGTCCCTTATACAAAAGCGTTCCATGAGACAATGTGAACCCTAAGGGATTGTTTAACAAATTGCGAAGTTGTCGAATCTTGTCAAGGTAAGGATCTTCGTGGACACCAGCTGTTTGTGGTCTTACATGAGCATAGCTACCATGCCACGGTCAGACGCATCACACTCAACCTCAAATTTCATTGAAATGTCTGGTAATGTAAGAACTGGGGCTGTCATGAGTGCATGTTGCAAAACTTCGACGGCCTTTTGTGTTTCTTCACTCTAGTGGAAGCCATCTTTTCGAGTTAATGTTGTGAGAGGTTGAGCTAGAGTGCCATAACCTTTGATGAACTTCTGATAATAACCTATAAGGCCCACAAAACCCCGAACGCCTCTGACATGTTTGGGAATCAACCAATCCAAAACTGCTTAGATTTTGGTAGAGTCCATGGCTACCCCACCATGTTCTTCCCAAATAAGCAACTTCGCATTGGGCGAAAGCACATTTTTTTTGGTTGATAAAGAAGTGTGAATCCTGTAAAATTTGTAAAACGTCTCTCAAGTGCCGCAAATGGGAGTATCACTCCTAACTGTAAAACAAGATATCATCAAAGAATATAAGAATGAACTTACAAAGTTGGGCTCGAAATAACTCGTTCATAGCACCTTGAAAGGTGAAAGGAGCATTGGTGAGGCCAAATGGCATTACCAAGTATTCATAGTGACCATTGTGCATGCAGAAAGCGGTCTTCTCCACATCATCTTCTCGTATTCTTATTTGATGGTAGCCAGACTTGAGGTCTACCTTAGAGAAATATGTTGTCCCGTGTAGTTCATCTAATAACACTTCAACGATTGGAATAGGGAATTTATCACTAATAGTTACCTTGTTGAGGGTCCGATAGTCGACGTATATTCACCACGAACCATCTTTCATTTTCACTAATAAAATCGGGCTCAAATAGGCATTGTGCTAGCCCGGAGAGTCCCTGAATGTAACATTTCTCGAACTTGACGTTCAATCTCATTCTTATGAGAATGTGGGTAGCGATAGGGATGTAATGATACAGGTCCCTATCCAGGAACCAAGTTGATCTTATGGCCAATAAGTCATCGCGAAGGAAGGCCACTAGGCTCACTAAACACTGTCTGCCACTTGCCCAATGAAGAAAACTTGGGCTTTAGCGGAAACGTGAAATATGGTATATTAAAATTTTCGGGACCGGATTTGTTTCAAAACATCAAATCCATTATACCCAAGGTCGGATACATTCACGAATCATGTGCAATTTAATTAAGCATGAAGAATTGAGAACGAAAAATGAAAACAAAATTCTACCTCGTCCGATTTCGATCGGAAACACGTTTTGCTCATCGTCGACGATCGTAGCTCGAAGAAACCGAATTCGGACCCACTAGATCATTCACACACGTTCCAGAAGCTTGATCGATCGCCGACCTACGAAATCCGGGTGCTAGCGCGGAGAATCGGAGACTCTTCGACGTTGTCGCGATCACGGGAGATCAAATTAACAATCCATGAACTTGGATCAAACAAACTTTGATCTTCCCTTTGCTTTCTCTCTCTAGGACTTCAAAGGAAGAGAAGAGAGAGAATCAGTGCAAAACTTTTCATCTCTCATTTTGAGTCTTAAAAGAGCTTGTATACTTAGGTTTTAACTTCCATAAATTGCATTTAGGTCCTTATGGAAGTTAACCCGTCAAACATACCCAAAAACACAAACGGCACTTAAACCTATTGCAAATGTTGCAAATATTTTCTCACATGCCTATAACACATAAACTATGTTACGTGATAAAATACAAGTCATTAACTTGACTCTGTTCTTCCATAAATATTAAGCGAACCTTGAATATTAAATATTTAATATTCGTTCGAAAATATTTTTCATTACATTCACCGAATAACTTGTGAATATAATAAGTAAATAAATTCAATGGTCATTATTCTAAACTCGAATAATATTGAATTTATTTATTTTCATTGCAATCGTATAAACTTGAACATTATCTGAGCACCACCGTGGGGAGTCAGTCTAGCAACCCATCATGACCTCTAAGGAGTTAAGAAATGCTCATAGCAATGACAACCTCCTACAAACACACACCGTATAATATTATCTCTTTGTCTCATGATATCTCATAAAGTAGGACGCACATTTCGTGTCATCATCCTTTCTTGCATTATTATTCGTTGGTAGAGATCAAGTCTGGGCGTAGTATGTAATAAGAGGGTAAAAGGGTCTTTGTAGGGTGAGTCTGTCAATTTGTTAGGGGAGAAGGTTCTAGACCCGCATGTAGGGCTGGGGAATTGTTATATAACTGGAGGATGAGGAAGAGAGGGGAGGGAATATACTGTTTGTTAGGTTGTTAGACAGTTTGGTCGTAGGGAATATACTGTTTGTTAGGTTGTTAGACAATTTGGTCGTAGGCTTGGGAATCAACCATTGCAGCTTGGGCGAGGAGCAACATTGCTCTCTCGAGGTGTCCCTCCTACCTTCTTCCTCCCGTCTGTAATTTCAGCACCTATTATTCTAAATACAAAAGTAGTTGTTCCTCTGTCTCTAACATTTGGTCCAACCAGCCGTTGCGCGTCTTACCCGAACTCCATCACTGGTGACGCACACTGTCGGCTACCGTTCAGAGGAGACATACACGGTTTGCACACTGTGGGACGAAGCGTACGCACCCCCCGAGTTTTCTTCAAACTGTACCTAGCACGCTTTGCCATTTTTCATCCAACAACACCACGTTTTGTCGGACATCATTTGGTAGCGGCGCATTTTTTGTCGAACTGGATCATACGAGACTCGTTTGGCCAAGATTCATTCGACGAAGTCGTTCGCAGCCAGCACGCGTCAAGAAGAGTCGTGCACGACTAGACGTGCACAATGTTGCGGAAACGTCGAGAGCAATGAAGCGAAAAAACGATTCACAGAAGAGTAAAAGAAAAAAAAAAATCTTAGACACGGAGATTTACATGGTTCGGAAAATGTTTCCTACGTCCACGGAGAAGCAGAAATAGCACTATGAAAACCGGGAGCACAATTACAAGGAGATCTCTCAGAGTTTCTAACAACCTAGAAACCCTAGCCCGAAATGAGCTACAAAAGGAGAAAGACGATACACTGTTCCACCAACCACACAGAAAGTCTGCATCATTACAGTGAAAGGTGGCTGGAAGTTCGTGTCGCTACAATGCCGCGACCACCCAAGTCAAAAGTGCTACAGTAGCCGGCGTCTGGAAGTCCAAGGAACTACAATGCTCTGTCGATGTCGGTCGATCACCTCTACTACGTTGGTCATAGTTACTGCCGTATGAGTCGCAAGCATTCGGCCCAAACATCATCCAAATCGGATCGGGGTACACCAATCCAACACACAGTGTTGCATCTTCTCAGGTGCGCATCACAACATTACAATCCCACGAAATTCCTCACGTTTCGACGCCCACGCACTGCCAGGATACTCGCAAGAAAAAAAACTAATCTGGTAGACCGAACTCCCTTCACTGATTTCTCTGGTTGAACTACCTTCAGTGAAGGGCGGGTAGGATGGTGGAGACTCGCAAGCAAATTCACCAGGATGACGTCAACCAGCGACTAGGCGGACTTGAAGCCTTGCTGGAAACCTGGGGACACGAACAGGATGCCTTCCGACTGGGGGTGTCCAAACCCGACCCAACCCGACTCGACCCGACCGGGCTGGGTCAGACTGGGTCGGGTTTGAAATGCTATATACATGAGTCGGGTTGATTTGGGTCAGCTTGTGGTCGAGTTAGGTCGGGTCACGGGTTAGACCCAACCAACCCGATGACTACCCCCTGCGCCGATATTCCCTCCCGCATGCCGCCTCTCTCTCATCATTCTTCATTGTTGTCGACTCTCCCCCACCTCCGGAGTCCCAACCCATGGCCCCCGTTGCCGTCTTCCTTCTTACCTAGTCATCCATGCCATTGCCTGCCCGCCGACCGTTGCTTTTTTTGGGGTCGATTCGTCGTCGGGATGGGGGTGCTCCTACTCGATCAGGTATCCAGCGAAACACATGAGAGAGAGATCATGGTCGTGTTGGGCACTAGCGGCTTGGGGAAGTCCAAGCTAATCGATACGCTAGATAACCGGATAGTCAAGGGGATCCTGAAAGGGAGTGTGGCCTTGAACAACGAATGCCTGGAGTCCTGCCTCTTGAAGGTTATATCAGCATACATGATATGGGACGACCTATTTTTCCCGATACTGACGGTGGAAGAGACATTGATGTTTACGATAGAGGTTCGGCTCCCTCGTGCGTGCTTTCCTGGTCGAAAAATATGATGCACGCCCAGGCCCTGATCGACCAGCTAGGGCTCTGGCACGCCTCCTCCAAGACGGTGATAAGTGACGAGAGCCACCTCAGTGTCTCTAGCGGGGAGCGGCACACCGGGTGTCAATCAACATAGACATCATCCACGACCCGATCATCCACTTCTTCAACAATCCCATCTCAGCTGAATTCTTTTCCCCACGACCCGACCCAACCCAAGACAGGTTGGGTTGGGTTGGGTCGGGTCCGAACTGAAAACAATCTTTGACCCGACCCAACCCAACCCATGGACACCCCTTCTGATAAGCCCAGGCGCACAACATTGGAGAACTCACAAAGACTGTCTCTGATTTGGTCTACCGCCTGGATAAGACCCCGTAGTCGGACGAGGCACATCCATCACTAGTGAAGAAGGTCTCTACCGCGCGCACGTAGTAATCGGACAAACCCCTTGAGCTCAACTTGGATGCTGGTGTAGCCTCACTCACTTTCCACACCGGCTCAAGGCAGCAGTCTCCTACTCGACGGGTAGAGCTCCGGGTTTTCGCTAGCAAGAATCCAAGGGGTTAGATCGTACACCCTGAGATGTGTTTTTGTATTCACCAAACCACTAAAGCTGAAAAAATCATCCTGGCCCAGTTAAGTATAGAGGGCATCGCTATTCACTGGTTTACAATTCTGATTGAGGTGCACCCAACTTTAATGTGGGCAATATTCAAAGAGGAGTTGATCGAATGTTTTAGTGGCTTGGAAATTCATAACCCTGTGAAGAGCTTGCAGCACTTCAACAGCAGGGACCGATCTAGGAATATATTGAGCAGTTTGAGTATTTAGCGTCTTTGCTACCCACCAACCTAGGCCCAACATGTTGGTTATTTTTTGCATGGTCTGGTGACGACATCCGAAGTTGGGTTTGCATTCACGACCCACCGACCCGATTGCAAGTCATGCGCTTAACTCGAAATGTGGAGTTTACTGTCACAGGGGGCGAGAGTTCTCAAATTCCACAGCAGGAGGTCCCACAAATTCACCAAGGACCATGAGTCTAAGTCGTGGCATCCTCCAATCCGCTCGGGGCACCACCAACCAGATGGGAATTTTCTCCAACCAGCCAAACACGGAGAAACTGTGGGAATAGCGCTCATCGTGAGCCACCTACTCACACCATCCCTGACGGACGAGGTGTTCGACACTTGAACACCCAGGAGTGGGAGGATCGACGCCATAAAGGCCTTTGTTTCTAATGCGGTCAGCTCTACAGGCCCATGCACAGGTGTCTCGATCCACACTTGAGGGTGATAATACTGGGAGAGAAAGATGCTAGAAATGAAGAAGGGCGACGAAGTGGGGCCCAGAGGTAGCCCGCGACAACGGGGAACCGGTTCCCCACATTCAGCCTCGGGGACAAGGCTGATTTCAAGGGGTGGCTAGTGGTAGAGACCAAGTTTGAGCATAGTATGTACTAAGGGGTAAAAGGGTATTTGTAGGGTGAGTTTGTTAGTTTGTTAAGGGAGAAGGTTCTGGACCCGCATGTGGGGCTGGGGAAAAGATATACACAACCAGGGGGTGGGGAAGAGATGGAAGGGAATATATTGTTTGTTAGGCTGACAGTTCAGTCGTAGGCTTAGGAATCGGTCATTGCGGCTTGGGAGAGGAGCACCATTGCTCTCTCGAGGTGTCTCTCCAACCTTCTTCCTCACAACTGTAATATTATCTTTTTGTCTCACGATATCTCATAAAGTAGGACGCACACTTCATGTCATCATCCTTTATTGTTTTACTATTCTTTGACTTTACTGGATGGACTTAACTTTAATCACAATGGTCATTGATTTAATAAAGGTACTACTAACCGAGTCAATTGGGTTTGAGACATCTCGTCCTTTCGAAAGTGACAAAAAACTATCATCATCATTCAATCAATGTCATATCATCACGCACCCAACGCAATCTACCTCACCATGACACAAATGTCATGGTTTTTGTCTTGCATCAAAATACGTAATCAAATGACACACTGATAATGATCTCAAGTTGAGAGACCAATACACGTGTTCGCAGATAGGAACTACTAATGACACTCAAAACATGTGGTGTTCCTATTGACGGGTTAATCCCCATGATCTCCTCTACTTGAGATCACCAAGGGCGAACTTCATGAAAAAAGTCTCAACACTTATGATACGACAAATAATCAAAGGACATTACCATGTAAAAAATAAACACGGAAGTATCAACACTGTAGAATGAGGAAACCCCCTTACTCTCAAGGTAAAAAATAAACACGGAAGGCGATTGATGAGGTAGGTAGCAGTGAGAATGGCATCTCCCCAAAAGAGCAGAGGCACCTGTCGGTGGAAGATGAGGGCACGAGCAGTCTCCAGAATATGTCTGTGTTTCCGCTCGGCCACGCCGTTCTGTTGGGGTGTATCAGGACAGGAGGTCTGATGAAGGATGTCATTCGTCCGGAGAAACTGCCGAAAGGAAGTGGAGAGATACTCGCGCCCATTATCCGAGCGGAGACATTTGACAGAGATAGAAAAACGGTTATTAATTTCATTAAAAAAGGTTTGGAAGGTGGAAAACACTTCGGAGCGTTCTCGAAGAAGGTAAAGCCACGTCATTCGCGAATAGTCATCAATGAAGGATATATAGTATTTATATCTCAAGTGACTCGGAATGGTACACGGGCCCCAAACATCGGAATGAACCAGATCAAATGGGTGGGAGGCCCGTGTATCCGTGCGAGGAATGTAGGAAGAGCGATGATGTTTCGCAAAAGAACAGGACTCACAATGAAAAGTAGGAGTCCGACTAAAGTCTGGAAACATCTGATGAATGGTGGATGCAAGCGGGTGTCCTAATCGGGAATGAAGATCAAGTGCCCGAGAAGAGGTAGACGTGCAAGCAATGGGTGTTGGTCCCTCGAACATGTAGACCCCGTCTCGAAGCCGGCCTCGACCAAGTTCACGGTTCGTAGTCTGCTCCTGAAACACAACACCAGAAGAGGTAAATATGGCCGCACAGTTATAATCCTTAGTCAGTTTACTGATGGAAAGCAGATTAAAGGGACTGCGGGGCACATGTGCCACAGAGGGTAGGTGTATCGATGGAGTCAGGGAGCATGCGCCGAAGCCCGCTATGGGGATAGTGGACCCATCAGCGACGGTGATGGCTGAAGAACCGGCATATGTGCAGTAAGACGTCAGCATACCAGCATCACCGGTGAGGTGGTCGGAAGCACCTGAGTCCAGCAGCCATGCAGGGGAGCAATGGCTGATAAGGGCAGTGGGGCAAACAGTACGGGCCAAAGAAGCCAAGGAGGGACTGGGTCGGACAGAGGCTGGAAGAGCGTGAGGCCGCCTGAGGTTGGCCATAGAAAGGGCCAGAGACGGGGAAAGAGATGCGACAGTCGAGGACACGGCCTGGACTGCGGGTTGTCCCTGCCGCGGGTGCTGAGATGGTCGTTCATGCAGGACCCAACATCGGGTGATCAGGTGGCCAAACTTGCCACAATGTTGACAGAAGGGACGTGGACGACTTGAAGCACAACCACGTCCCGAGGATTCTGCCATGGAAAGCGACGGGTAGCTGATGCAGCGGGCTGGTGGGATGATCTTGCGCAGGACGTGCGCGTGCAGTAAGGGCCGCCAGAACGAGGGCGCGCTGCCGGGACGAGGGCGCGCTACCGGGAGAGGCTGCCGGGGCGAAACTGGGGGCGCCGGGACTAGGGTGCCGGGACGAGGGCGCGCTGCCGGGAAGTGGTGAACCGCACCTGGACAGAGGGTTGCGAGAGGGAAATAACGCCGGGAGAGAGGGTCGCTGGGTGAGGGGAGCCGCGAGGCGAGAGCAGCTGGAGCGCGCGGGAGGCGCGGGAGCAGCGGGAGGCGGGGCGCGGGGAGCCGCGGGAGGGCACGCGGGGAGCCTGGACGCCGGGGAGCCGGGAGCCGCGCCAGGCAGGAGGGCCGCGGGGGAGCCGCGCCAGGCAGGAGGGCGACGCGGGGAGCCGCAGGAGGGCCGCCGGGGAGCCGGGAGTCGGGAGTCACGCCAGGCAGAAGGGCCGCCGGGGAGCCGCGCCAGGCAGGAGGGCGACGCGGGAGCCGAGAGCCGGGAGAGACGCCAGGCAGGAGGGCCGCCGGTGAGAACCCTAGCCGGGAAAGAGGGGAGAGGCGGGGCCGGACAGAACCGGGAATCCGCAGTGAGGGAGGGTCGGGACTAATCACCCTCTGATACCATGTAGAATGAGGAAACCCCCTAGTCCAAACTTGAACAGTACTTTTCGATTACTATATTATGAATACAGTGAGTTATGTTAGACTAATAACAGTTTTCCATATGTTATCAATATATTTTACTTGGAAACTATAGCGCTCCCACTAACCTCTTGTAGACACCTGAAATACAATCATTCCAAACGAATATTCTATGATCTCAATGTTTGCATTAATACATAAATGGATCTTGTTGGACCCCATTTAAGTTTAAATGGGTATTTCTGAGTCCCACATCAGACTTACCCGCCTTGTAATTAGATTTACTCATCTATAAAAGAGTATCCCCACCTCACATTGAGGTAAGGAGAATTCACCATCTACATGGTATCAGAGGGATCTTAATCCCGACCCTCCCTCCCAGCGGATTCCCGGTTCTGTCCAGCCCTGCCACTCTTCCCCCCCTCTGGCTCTGCCCTAATCTCCCGGCGGCCCTCCCTCCCGGCAGCCCTCCCTCCCGGCGGTCCTCCCTCCCGGCGGCTCTCTCTCTCGGCGTGGTTCCCTTCCCGGCGGCTCCCTTCGCTCAGCGGCGCCCTCGCCAGCGCCTCGCCCCGGCGCCCTCACCCTCGCCCAGCGGCGCCTCGCCCTTGGCCTCGCCCCGGCGCCCTCGCCCTCTCCCAGCGGCTCCCCTCCCGGCGCCCTCTCCCGGCGTGGCTCCCGGCCCCGGCTTCCGGCACCCTCCCACGGCGCGCCCTCGCCCAGCACCGCCCTCGCCCCAGCAGCGCTCTCGCCCGGCGCCCGCGCCCTAGCCCCAGCAGCACCTGCGCCCACGCGGCGCCCCTGCCCCAGCCGCACCATCCTAAGCGCAACCCCCTGTCGCTGCTCCCTCCAGCGACATCTCTGGGCCGCCTCCCTTCCACCGCGCGACTCCCGGCAACCAGGTCCAGCATCCGCCCTCCATGGACACTTCCGCCGTTCTATCGTCCCTGATCACGGCCTCCTCCCGGCTTGTCGATGACCGGCTGGATGCCACAAACTTCTCCGTCTGGCGGAAGACGGTCTTGATGTCCCTACGCAGCATGGGACTTCATTCTCATCTTGAGAAACCCCCACCCGCAATCACTGACCCCAAGTTCGACTCTTGGCAGCTGGCGGACAGCAAAATCTTCGCATTACTGGTCAACTCCATGGACCGATCCGTGAAAGATGTCACCAGGACTGCCAACACAGTCAAAGAGCTATGGGATTCCTTGATTGTCATGTTCTCCGAGACCAATAACTTGGCTCGGGTCTCAGACGTTCTACAGCATCTCTCCCACATCCGCCAGCAGGATCGGACCTTTCCAAACTACTTCATGGAATGGAAGGGTCTCCGCAACGAACTGCAGGAACTCTGGCCTATTCCTCAAACTCCGGCCGAAGCGCAAACTCAAAGGGACCAACTCTGCTTATTCAATCTCCTAAATGGCCTCGCACCGGACTACGCCACGACGGCCACTGAGATGCTAGTCAGCCCGTCTACGCTGGATATCCCGCAGGTCTATCATCGCCTGCAGAAGGCTCATCGGGCCCTTGCACCACCTGTCCCCATCCCTGATCACACTGCGCTCCTAGGCCGTGGTGGTGGCCGCCCTACCGGCCCTCGAGGACGCGGCCGTGGAGACGGCCGACCTCGCCCCCTCTGCCAGCACTGCGGCAAGCTCGGCCATCTGGTAGACCGCTGCTGGGTCCTTCATGGTCGTCTCGATTCGCACCCCCGACAGGGCCAGACTGCGATCCGCGATGCGTCATCACCTGCTGCTGCTCTTCCCCCGTCTTTGGATCTATCCCTGGCTGAGATCCAGCTGATTCACGATTACCGGACCACCTCCATGCCGGGCTCTTCATCAGCTTCTCTTGCCCATTCCGGTGGTCCCACTGCTCTTGTCAGTCATCGTTCCCCTGCATGGATGTTTGACTCAGGTGCGTCCGACCACCTCACCGGGGATGCAGGTATACTCTCCAACTACCGTCCCTATAGTGGATCCTCAGCCATCACTGTTGTTGATGGGTCCACTCTCCCCATAGCTGGCTTTGGCACCTGTTCCCTCACCTCCTCCCTTCACCTATCCTCGGTGGCTCATGTACCCCGCAGTCCATTTAACCTGCTTTCCATCAGCAAGCTGACCAAGGATCTCAACTGTAATGCTATCTTTTCCTCGTCTTCTGTTTTGTTTCAGGAGCAGACGATGAACCGGGAACTTGGTAGAGGCCAGCTTCGGGATGGGGTGTACATGTTCGATGGCCCGACTTCCATCGCATGCGCGTCTGTCCATGCTCGTGCCGTAGACCTCCATTCTCGGTTGGGCCACCCCTCCGCCTCAGCACTTCATCAGCTCTACTCCGATATTAGTCCCCGTTTATCTCTTCCTTGTGAGTCGTGTCGTTTTGCGAAACATCATCGCACATCATATTCTCCTCGAGTTGACACACGGGTCGTCAAACCCTTTGATTTGGTTCATTCCGATGTATGGGGTCCCTGTGCCACCTCGAGCAATCTGGGTATAAATATTACATTTCTTTCATTGATGATTATTCCCGTATGACATGGCTTTACCTTCTTCGAGATCGGACAGAGGTTCTCTCCACCTTTCAAACCTTTTTCCATGAGATCCAGACACAGTTTTCTATCCCTGTGAAATGTCACCGATTTGACAATGGGCGGGAATACTTATTCACTCACTTTCAGCAGTTCTTGCGGTCCCACGGCATCATCCACCAAACCTCCTGTCCTGATAGCCCTCAGCAAAATGGGGTGGCCGAGCGGAAACATCGGCATATTTTGGAAACCGCTCGTGCCCTCCTCTTCCACCGCCAGGTACCTCTTCTCTTCTGGGGGGATGTCATCCTCACTGCTACTTACCTTCTCAATCGTCTTCTCTCCTCCATCCTTCAGGGGGAGACTCCTTTTCATACCCTGTTCCCCTCTATTCCTCCTCACTCCCTTCCACTCCGCGTCTTTGGATGTCTCTGTTATGTCCGGGACACTCGCCCCAATCTCTCCAAACTTTCTCCCAAATCCCTTCGATGTATTTTTCTCGGATATTCCCGCACTCAGCGCGGGTACCGATGCTTCTCTCCAGACCTCCGCCGGTATATCACCTCTGCCGATGTATCGTTTGTCAAGAGCTCTCCTTTCACTCTCCCCTCTCCTTATCCCGACACTACCATCGATGACTGTCTTCCGCTCATGGTTCACCCGCCTCTGGTGTCTCCTCCGACCGGTCATCTCTTTGGACAGACCTACTCTCGTCGTCCTTCCGCTGTACCTCCCATCCAGGCCGAGGACAACATTGTTCCCGCTTCGTCCGATGCTCCTGTCACAGCTCCCGAGGACTTGTCGATTGCGCTCCGGAAAGGTACTCGCTCGTGTCAGACTACTCTCTTTGTATCTTCATACAGGGGTCTGTCAGCTCTGGAGACCATGTCGATTCCTCAAACAGTTGGTGAAGCCAAATCTCGCCCCGGGTGGCTAGCCGCCATGATGGATGAATTGCAAGCTCTGGATGACAACCATACATAGGATCTTGTTCCACTTCCGGCGGGCAAACAGGCGGTCAGCTGTAAATGGATTTTCACGATCTGTCTCAATCCCGATGGCTCTCTTTGCCGCCTCAAAGCCCGGCTTGTCGCAAAGGGATTTGCTCAGACATATGGCATCGACTACTTTGAGACCTACTCTCCAGTCGCAAAGATGGCCTCTGTCCGCCTATTCATCTCTCTGGCTGCTCATCATCACTGGCCGCTTCATCAACTGGATGTTAAGAATGTTTTTCTCCATGGCTTTCTTGACGAAGAAGTCTACCTGCAGCAGCCCCCTGGTTTTTCTGCCTCTGGTGCCGACAGACATGTCTGTCGTCTCCGTCGCTCCCTCTACGGCCTCAAGCAGTCTCCTCGAGCATGGTTTGGCCGCTTCAGCACTGTCGTCATAGCCTTTGGCCTCTCTCGGAGTATAAAAGATCACACAGTCTTCTTCCGTACGACGACGCACGGCTGTATCTTGCTTGTGGTTTATGTTGATGACAGCATCATCACAGGGAGCGACTCCAGCGGCATCGTCAGCCTCAAGACGCATCTTCACCAGCACTTTCACACCAAAGATCTTGGTCCCCTCACCTACTTCCTTGGCATCGAGGTCTCCCGGACTGCGGACACTATCTCTCTCTGCCAGCGCAAGTATGCTCTTGATATCTTGCAGGATGCCGGGTTGAGCACAGTCATCGCAGTGGACACTCCACTTGAGCCTGGGGAACGCTCCCTTCATTCCGACTCGGAACCATTTCCTCATCCCGAGAGTTATCGACGCCTGGTCGGTAAACTCAACTACCTCACCATGACGCGTCCCGACATTGCCTGTGTCGTTGGCAAAGTCAGTCAGTTCATGGAGCATCCCACCAGATCTCAGTGGGATGTTGTCTTCTGCATTGCCAAATACATCAAGAAAGACTATGCACGTGGCCTTCAGTACTCACATCATGCTCACATGAATGTTGAGGCCTTCTGTGATGCGGACTATGCCAGTTGCATCGCTACCCGCAAGTCTACTTCGGGTTTCGCCGTGTTCTTCGCCGGTAATCCCATCTCTTGGCGCAGCAAGAAGCAGACTGTCGTCTCCCGATTGAGTGCCGAGGCCGAGTATCGAGCCATGGCCACAGTCACTACTGAGATCCTCTGGCTTCGTCATCTCCTCCATGAGCTCGGTTTCTCAGCATCGACTCCTGCTCATATCTGGTGTGACAATCAGGCCGCCACGAAAATTGCCTCGAATCCAGTCTTCCATGAACGGACAAAGCATATCGAGGTGGACTGTCACTTTCTCCGCCACCATCTGGAGCAGCACCATATCGGTTTCGGCCATATCCCGACGGCAGCTCAGCTTGCCGATCTCTTCACCAAAGGTCTCCCAGGAGCTCGCCTTGAATCTCTCACTACCCGGCTGGGTATTCACAACCTCCATGGCCCAGCTTGAGGGGGAGTATGAGATGGTCTTGTGTCTTGTCATCTTTTTTCTTTGTGGGACTCTATCCAATCTGGGCATGTCCAGCTTGAGGGGGAGTGTTGGACCCCATTTAAGTTTAAATGGGTATTTCTGAGTCCCACATCAGACTTACCCGCCTTGTAATTAGATTTACTCATCTATAAAAGAGTATCCCCACCTCACATTGAGGTAAGGGGAATTCACCATCTACAGATCTCTACAGCTTGCATTCCTAATTGGCATTCTATGGTGTCACCGACCCTTTTTGGTCGCGTTGTACAGATACCTTCCAAGAAAGGTGGTCTTGACATCCAATGCCCAATACGATGGGCATAGAATGTTGCTTTGACAAGTGGAATTCAAATGGATTTAGGTATGACGATTTGTTATAACCAAAGGAGCCTTATTGATACCACACTTGTACCACTCATGTACGGTTTCTCATGAATACACACCAACAACTTTACATCAATTAGAGAAGCTACTAAAATATAGGCAAGCGCATCAAGGCAGGTCGGACCAAATGATAGGATCTGAACCTCTTGGTAGACAACTGGTATATAATATGAGCAGAACTACAAATGGAAGGAGGAGAATGAATGGAAGAAGAGAATGGAGGAAGAACTCGAGAGGCAACAGGCCGCACTCTCGCCCAAGCCACAGTGGTCGTTTCCCAAGCCTCACGGCCGAACTAACGGAACATTTTCCCCTCCGTATCTGTACAGCGCCCCTAATCCCTTTTTATAGAGGGATTTACAACAAATCCCCTAGGCCCATAGCATATTCCCCCTAACTACCCCAGCTGGCCCATATAACCCGGGTACTTAACAGGTTCCTTCTTTCCGACCTCCACCCCCACCTTTCACCTTTTTGAAATCAACTTCTTCTCTGCCAATAACTTCTTCCTTTGATGTTCAAATAACACATTTTATATCATCAGAGGAGGCCCTTGAAACTCTCAAGTCCTGCATTCCTAAAGTTGTACCATTATTCAAAACCGAGACCTCCAAGCCAAGGGGAGGGCAATTGTTGAAGAAGTTGAGTCCAAGGATGCTGGAAATTTCAGTGATTCGTTAGAATGTGATGTTTGAGTCTGTCTTGGTTGTTTTGGGGCTATTTAAGCTTGTTTTGAGGTTGTGTGTCTGTTTTGGGTTGTTGCCGTTTAGTAGTTTGTTGTGTCAAAACTTTTTATCTTCTGACTACTGTTTTTGTAAACTTCTTGAACCAAGTGCCATTCTAGAATAAAATGCTCAGTTTATGACAAAAAAACTCATGTGACTAAAATATTTCATCTTTATTTATGTTTTATGCTACATTTTGTGGTATAACTTCACTCTCATATATTATTCCTCGAGCTCTGATATGCTTTCTTGCATCTACTTCAGCTTTGATACTTCATTATTTTTGCTCTGATATATTACTGCCTTGTTTATTTCCTTTGCTCTGATACAATATGTTTTTCTCTGAAAAATACTTCGGCTGGTACAACTGATTTAAAAGGCCCTGATTTATTCCAGCTCTGAAAATTCTGTCCAAAAAAGCTTTTATCATCTCTGATACATTGTGACCTATTTTCAACACTTTCTTTTCAATGATCACAAGGCAGAGAATATTTTGGGAAATTTGATTCTGTTGTTATAAAATGGGGGGAGTAATTAAAAATTAAGGAAGAAATCTTTTTGAAAAATGATTTATTTAGCTCTGATACTCTTGATTATAAACTCTGACAAGGATTTATTGAGATCTGATATTCTTGGTTTAAAACTTTATCTTACAGAGCTCAGCTTTGTAATTCTTTGAATATTGTTGAGCACCAAGTGTTTTGGCACTTGGTAAAAAATCATAAAAGTTTATTTTGGTTTGCCTTTGGCTTTGCTTTGCTTAATCTTTAAATTTATCTTCATTCAATCCTACATAGCTCTCCAAATCAATCTTACCCAAGCAGAACAAACTTCCATTCAAACACACGTGACGTGGCCAGTTAAAATTCCTGTTCAATCGTGTGTGGCGTGATCAAAAACCTGATCAACCTTACATGGCCAATTCAACTTCTTGTTCAATCATACACAAACAGAGATCAATCTTACATCACCGGAGTAAACTTGAAATCTCACCTACATAGCTTCAGTCCATTAATACATAGCCTTCGAAAAATCCATTCCAATCTCACACAGATCCATACTTTGTTCGATTTCTCCAAACTTCAAACACTTTCAAAGCTTCTTCAGGGAAAAATCTTCCACTGAAAACCACTTATTCCAACCAAATGCAAATGTTGACAACAAATACAACATATGAACCAGTCATTGGTTCACTGGTTCCAACAGACATCTTCTGAGATTTTCTTTATCTCTGTTTTTTTGTCATTTTACTTTTCATAGTGTAAGAAGGAATTTAACTGTATATTTTGTGGCTGCATTCCCTGTACTTCACCCTTATTCTCACAGCTTGTGGAAGAAATTCTTGGGGAAGAACTTGGGGACTTGCTGGGTTTAGTCAGTTGTTTGTAATTCTGTTCTGGTATAGGACGGACTCCAAGTTGAAAACACTTGTACAGAAGCACTTGTCTTAAGTGATAAGTGTTATAAGCAGTTTTCAGTAAGTGTTGCCAAATGGAAACTTAGAATATTTATTCCTTCATGTATCTTAGGACTATTTTTATAATGCTTGATCATCTATTAATACGTCTCCCACTTCATTTTTTCCATCTTAAACAAGCAAAACCAACAATACTCAAAATCTAAGCAAAATAAAATATATGCCAAGAAAGAAAAACAAAAGAATAAATAAAAAACCTGAAAGGTGGACATATGAAAGGAGGTACACTGCTGATAGGCATACAAGAACAGCCACCACCAGAGCAATAATCACATTTCCCAAGAACACAGGTGAGCTTCCAGGGTTCCTAAACAAAAACAAGGCAAGCATATTGGTCATCCTTGGAAGGATTTGAGGTTTATAAAGGAGTAACATTTTGTTGGTATTTGTACAAGGTTATGCTTGGTATGAAGGAAGCATTTCTAATGGAAATAGAAAAGGCGTGGCAAAGGAGTCGGTCAATAGTTTGTGACGGAATATTTTAAATAGTATAAATAAATGATAACAAAAAAGTATAATATAATTTTTCTCCATCATCTAAGGAGTAGTCTTGTTATTAATACATAAAATCAGGAACAATTATATCCATAGGAAGGAATGGACATTTCACCCAATTTGGAAGAATCCAGATTCTCTTAGGTGATGGAACCGGAACCCTCTACCTCATACTAAACATGATATTTTATTGTTCCCTTACTCGTTCTTTTTCCCAAACAATTGTTCCTTCGTACCAAACGTAACCCCAAAAGTGTAACAACAAGAGAACTGACTACAAAAGAATCTACTATGAAGATAGCATGCAAGAATAAGAGCAGTTGCTAAATGAGCATAAATAAATCATGAAAATTTGTTTCCCATAAATCAAAATAAAATATTACCACAATTGTAATAGTTACCTGTCAAAACGAATAATGGACCCAATCATGGTGGACACCAATCTAATAATTATGCCAGCAGATATTAAAAATGGAATAGCCAAACCCATTAGCAAGGTCACAATTTTCAGAGGCTTTGGAAACCGAGCTGGAGATAAAGTTGCTTCAAGCAAACCATCTAGGCATTCCCAAATTAAGAGATAAAGGGCAGTTTAAAATATATTCAGATGCAACCAAAAATAAATAATTAGATATGATAAAAAGCTTTATTGCATTGAAGAAATCTGGAGAAACTAAAGAATATGCCAATAGCTTGACTACATTTTTGAGACTAGTGCCTTTATGATTTCTTGCTAGTTGTCATCAATTTCCAATGCAGTCATCCATGTTTGATCTGGTCTAGGTGGAATTATCAACATTTGATATTTAAGCCTGAATGATTCCTACAGGATTAAGAGCACATTTTAAGATTTTTTTGGGTCAAAAGCATTTTATTCAAAAAAAAACACATCACTAAATTTCAGGTTGCTTGTCTAAAAAATTCCCGAAATGCGGAATCTACAAAAAAAAATATTTTTCAACTTTTTTTAAAAAATCATTATAATTAGCTTTTTAAAAACTGATTATGCAATTGAAGTAAAAAAGTGATCTTTTATTTATTATGACAGATATTGGGCCATCCTTCATAACGAACATCCTCCGGATTGATATGTTTAAATGATCACAAGACATTTATTTTTATATTTGTTGCACCCATTGAGTAATGATGTGTTGGATTTGTTATCAACCACAGAGGAGGCGATTTATCCTTCAGATGATGGATGTCTTTTACAATCCAGGGGATAGTTAGATGAAGGATTGTGACTTGTGTTGGGTTATATTGAATATATGTTTATGAAGTGGAATTGGGCTCTAGAGAAGCATTGGGGATACATTTTATGCCAAATGTTCTGTGGGATGAAGAAAATGTTTATGTTGGGTTGAATATTTTATGGAAGGATTCACAAGTGTTCTGAGCACAGATGTTCTGTGTACTGTGAAAAATGTTGTGTGCATTGACAAGTGATTATATGGTATGGAACATTGAAGAGATACTTGATATATCACAATTTTAGGAGATGGATGACTGCAGGGACAGAGACAAAAGGGATAAATATTGAAGAATCATTTCTGGATATTTGTAATACAATTTAGTAGTGGATTAATTGGAAGATATATTTTCAGGAAAATTTATTGTGGAGTTACTCAAAAATCTATTGATTATTTGAAGAACAAATACTGAAAACGTTAATGGGATTAACTTAATTATATAAAGTGAATTGAATCTTAGGAGGGAAGTGAAACTTATGCGACTTTGGTAATCTCTTTGTTGTTATTTCATGATTATTTTGAGATATTTAGATATTTAGGTTAGGTTTGACCGGGTCACCCTTATCCCATGTATTTTGAATTTCAAATCTCCTTATCTTTTGTATTTGTTTCCCTATAAATAAATCCACTGACCTCACTTAGAGGTACGGTTTCTAGGTCTCACTTTCTACATGGTATAAGAGTGGGTTCCCCAGTTGTGGGCCCCCACCGCTTTCCTGCCGCGCCGTCCCCACCCAGCCCCTCAAGGCACGTGACTTCCAGCCAGCCCTAGGTGCTTCACTCCCTTCGTCCAGGCGGCCGACTCTTCCTCTGCATGCTGCCTTCCTGGCAACATCTCCTTTGCACAAGTCCCCTCCAAACAAGACTTGTGCCTGTCCTGAACGCACCTCCCTGCTCCTCCAGGCACACCTCCATCTCCTGCTGTGCTGCCCCCTGCCATCCATCCACCGACCAGCATCCACCACACAGGTTCACCGCACCTCTGCTACTGCTCAGATCACCATCAAACTCCCCGGATCGCCGTCTGGATTATTTGCTGCTTTCCTCCTCCTTCGGCCTCATTGCTGCTGCCTGGTCCTCTGTCGGGCATCATTGTTGCTGCCCGGACTTCCGTCGGGCCTTGTTGTTTGCTGTTGTGGCTTTCTTGTTGTTGAAACCCTGAAGAACCCTGTCACCTTTACAATCGGTTAATTACTTAAAGACGGAAACGGAAATGGGTTGCTGAAATCTGAAATCTGGAATGTTATTGTTGTTATGATTGATATATGTTGTGCTTGCAGTTGTCTGAACTTGTGGTGATTTGGGTTGGACTTGTTTAAGTTGAATTGGTGAGGCTAAAAAGGGGTTGTCGACATGTTGCTGTTTGTTGTGACACTTTAATTATGAACTGGTTGATGGGGTTAACTGATTACGGGAGTGGGGCTGAAATGAGAAAGTGATGGGTTAAAGAGGTAACCTGGAAATTGAACGCATTTATTATTAACATAATGGTTGGTGGCTTGTGAAAACTAAAATGTGATGAAAGATGAATGAAAGACTTGAAATGGGGTGTAGATTGATGAATGGCTTGGCATGGATGAATGAATGGCATGATAAATCTAATCAGACAGGTAAAACGGTAATTGGTGGGAATGGGAATGGTGTGGAAAACAAGAAATTGTTGTCTTGTGGTTTCTTTTCCTATGGCTTGATTGTGCTATTGGTGATGATGTTTTGGTTGTGATAAGTGTTGCTTTGATGTGTGGTTGCTATAGTGACTTGACGGAATTGTAGAAGTAGTTTTGGGAAACGATGTGGAAAAGAAAGATGCACTTTATGGGTTGTGTTGGAGTCTGCATCCCACATCGGACTTGAGCTCCGGTGCGGTCTTAATTATTCATTATAAAATAACCCCAAGGGCTCCTTTAGAGAGTACACCTTGGGGGGTTCGGTCTCTCTCATTTTATCCTTCTACATGGTATCAAAGGGAACCTAATCCCGAACCCTCCCTCCCGTTTTATTTCTTTTTTTTTCTCGTCGGCCTCTAAGGTTTCTCCCGGTTGGGGGGCGGCGGCCTCCATGGCCAGCAAGCCATCGGTATCTCCCGCCGCCCCCCCTGCTGGCTATCCCTCTCATCCGGCGGAATCCCCCTTCCGAGCTCATTTCTCAGGCGGCCCCCTCCTGTTTTTTTTTCCCGGCGTCGTCGTCCAGGTGCTCGCCCGGCGGCTCCCGCTCGACGCCAGATCCTCGACGGCTCACGCCGGCTTCACTCTGCCAAGACGAAATCCCCGCCTCCTGCGGATCCTCTGCCCCAATGGCCTGCCCTACGCGGCTCCCTACGCGCGGCTCTCTGGCGCCCTCCCGAGATCCCGACGACCGGCCGACTCCCTCCAGGCCCTCCGCATCCGACGCGACACCATCCCCTCTGGATGGCACGCCTTCGCACTTCCTCCACCGCGGCGCAGCACTTCGACCGCCTTGGACCGGGCCCTTTGGCGCCGCCAGATCCCGCAGCAATTCTGCAGAATCCTCACCTCCCGTCGCTGGCCCCGCAAGTGCGGATTTCCCGGTGCTAGTATGGATTTCCCGGCGTTTCATCGACCGGCCCCACTAGTGCGGCATTTCCTGGCACTCCGTCAATCGGCCCGGTCTGAGTGGTTCATCTGCTGCGTCCGCGACATCATTCATCCATCATCCTGCGGGGGAGCTGCGATCGTGAGGGAGAGCAGCAGCCTTGAAGCTTTCTCTTTTGTACTGTTTCGTTTATTTCTTCTTGTTTTGTAATCAAGCTGGATATGTCCAGCTTGAGGGGGAGTGTTTGCAGTTTTTCGATTGCTTTGTTTTTTCTTTATATGTCCAAGCTAGGTACACCTAGCTTGAGGGGGAGTGTTGGAGTCTGCATCCCACATCGGACTTGAGGTCCGGTGTGGTCTTAATTATTCATTATAAAATAACCCCAAGAGCTCCTTTAGAGAGTACGCCTTGGGGGGTTCGGATCTCTCTCATTTTATCCTTCTACAGGTTGTAATGGCTCGGGGTAGGCACAATCATACGGGCTGTAATGGCTTGACGTGTAGTATGTGTGGTGTGCTGGCAAATCCTACGGGGTATTGATATGACGACACATGGTGGGGGTCGAACATAGTAGGTGGGTACGAGGTTGATGTCATGCATGTTCACGATGCCCTAATATGATGAGGGAGTGGATATGCGGTAATAGATGGGGGACGTACACGGAAGGGGGAGGCGCAAGCAGGGCGGCGGCGGCGACCGAGCGTCGGCAGCACTCGGTCGCGATGAGGCAGCACCGTGGTTTGGCCGCAGCAGATGAGGGCAGCGCCGGTGTGGCCAGATCCGCAGGTTCAGCTGAGTTGGTGGCGGCGGCGGCGGTCGAGGGTCGTCGCGACAAGGGCGGCTCAGGGCGTCACCCAGGCTGGCGATGGCAAGGGCGACCCGACGACTCTGGGCTGGGTTCGGCCGGATGAGCGGGATCCGACGTCGAGCGCAAGGCGGCACCCCACTTCGCAGCAAGAGGTGGCGGTCGTGCGTCGAAGTGGAGGCGGCCCGACTACGGCAGCCGACTTCGGTTGGTGGCGGCGAAGACTTGGAAAACACGGGGGGGGGGGGGAACAAGTCTGCGTTTTTTGTTTTTTTCGATTATCATATCATGGATACATTGAGTTCTGCATAATGTACACTTACCATTATAGTGTAGATATTTTTGTGTCCAGTATTTAAATGGTAATGTCCATAAATTAATTGTCGTATCAAAAGGTAGATCTCAAACTATAATGAGAACCTCGAGATACTATGATATTAATCTTAAACAAATGTCTTATAGTGTAGATGCATCATACTAACTAGACATAGTTGATGTCTGGCTATCAGGTGTTGGGAGCTCATAAGCATTGAAACTTCTTCTCATGAAATTTGCACTAGGTGATCTCAGGTAGATGAGATCATGAAGACAGGCCCGCCAATAGGAACACAGCATGTTTCAGGTGTCATTGGCGTTTCTATCCACGGACATGTGTATTGATCTCCTGACTTGAGATCATTATCAATGTGTGTCATTTGATCGCGTATTTTGATGCGAGGCAAAAACCATAATAATGAAATCGTGGCGAGTTAACTTGTGTTGGGTGCATCATTGGTGGTATGACATTAGTTAAATGATCAAGATAAAATTTGTCGCTTCCGAGTTGAGAAAATAATATCTCGGGCATGGTTGATCGGGATGGTAGTACCTTTATAAATCTTTGGCCAAGGTAGTCGAAGGTAAGTTCGTCCGGTTAGATCAAACAAACAATAAGGCAGGAAATGACCACAACACAAGTGTGAGTCCTGCTTTACGAGATATCGAAAGACAGATATTATATTGCACAGTGTGTGCTTGTAAGTTGGTTGTCGTTGCTATGACTATTTTGTATCTCATTAGGGGCCTTGATGGGTTGCTAGAGTCCACTTTTGATCTGTGAATATTATTCACTGCTATCGAGATAAGAGTCTAGAGGGACACACACAATAACGTATTCAATAATATGTCATATTCTGGTGAATAGGTAAATAGGACATGGTGGGCCCCACCACGGGATCCGAGAGTTGTACAAGTCATTGATCACCGATAAATAAATAAATTCATTATTATTCAAGTACAGGATAATTGGGTTGAATTTATTAATTAAAAGTATTCACAAGGTATTTAGTGAATACAAGAAAAATATTATACGAACGAATATTATTTTAATATTACAGGCTCGTTTAATATTTGCGGGAACGACGAGCCGAGTTAAAGGCTCAGTTTTATCACGTAATATATTTATTATATTACAAGAAAGTGACATAAATGATATTTAATACTCTGTACAGTAGTCATAATATGTCGTTTATAGTTTATATAGCGAGTAATAAATATTCAAGGGTCGGGAGCCCTTTCCAAGTAATTTCATAACTCGCTATATATGGGAGGAGAGAGGCTCTCGCATGAGGACTATTCGTTGTGTTCTTCAAAGCCACTCTCCTCTCCCGCTTTCTAGAGAGAAAACCTCTAGATCCAAGTGATCAAGTCAAGCTCATCGCCTTGCATGAAGGAATGTCAATGTGATGATCGTCAGGACATTGAAGGCATCATCGGGTCGTCGCGCTAGCACCCAGAATTCGACGATCGACGCTCCTGCAGATTTTTGAAGCATGTGTGGACGATCTAGAGGGATTCTGTTTAAGATCCTTTGAGCAGTAATCGTCGGCGACAAGCAGATGTCAAGCGCGACTTCAGATCGAAAGAGATATTTTTTCAGTTTGTATTTTATTGTGCTTTGAATAATCCATGCGAGATTCTCGGACCGTACTGGGGCTCAGATCGCCAGAGACTACAAGTTTCATCGCTCCGGTGATGAAAATTTTTAAATCTTCAACCCACCGGCTTCTACTGCGCGCCCCGGTACCAACAACTGACTCGTCCACACGGTTTTAATCGCGTCAGAGTATAACACGTCTTGATTAGGATTCAGGTCATCCCCTTTCCATATGTCGGAATTTTTATCGCACATCACACATCAAGAATACGACACATCTCACATCAAGATCCATCATCACAACATTCAGGCAAAACCAAACAAGGAAAAGCAAACTCAAAACAGCTACGGATATTGGTCACGCATCTACGTCTCTCGCTCCCAAGTACTCTCCTCCAAGCCACCATGTCTCCACAACACGCAAATCAAGGGAATGGTCCGTCCACGCAACACCCTCCCTTAACGATCTTGGATCTCTACAAGACGCTCCACAAACGTCACATCGTCCTTAATATCCAACTCTCCCCGTCAATGACATGGGAGTCATCAAGAAACTACCGACGAAGCTAGGACACATGGAAGACGTCATGGATCATCTCCAACCGCAGTGGCAATACCAACCGATACGTCACCTCGCCAACACGCCCCAACACCTCAAAGGGCCCAACAAACCGAGGAGAAAGCTTACTCCCTCTGGCAAACCTTTGTTGTCACACGTCGAGGAGAGACTCTCAAGAACACATGGTCTCCAACCTTGAACTCCACGGGCCTCCGCCACCAACCTCTGTCCAGCACAACGAAGAACGACACAGTCACCCGTACAACGCATCAAACGGGGACATGTCAATGGATGAGTGATAGCTGTTATTATACACAAACTCAACCAAAGGCAAGTGTCTTACCACAATCCACCAAAGTCCAAGACGCAAATTCGCAACATATCCCCTAGCGTCTGAATCTTCTCAATCGTGTTTCGCACCACATCAGGACCAAGAACTGTTAAATCCCCAACCTTCGTCCAGCATAACGGAGAACGACACGGTCGCTCGTACAACGCATCAAACGGAGTCATGCCAACGGACGAGTGATAGTTGTTATTGTACACAAACTCAACCAACGGTAAGTGTCTTATCCACGATCCACCAAAGTCCAAAACGAAAACTCGCAACATATCCTCTAGCGTCTGGATAGTCCGTTCCGTCTGCCTATCTATCTAAGGTGAAAAGCAGTGTTAAGGCGCAACTGGGACCCGAAAGCATGTACCAATCCCCTCTAGACTCACGAGTTAAAGCGAGGATCACAATCAGAGATGATGGTGCTCGGTACCCCGTGAAAGCCTAACCACATCATCCGCATATCGTCTCGCCAAAACATCCATAGCACTCGACTCACAGATCGCCATAAAATGAGTTGACTTCGTCAGTCAGTCCACTATCACCCAAACCACATCATAACCTCCCTGAGCTCAGGATAACCCTGTGACGAAGTCCACTGAGATGTCCTCCCATTTCCACTCGGGAACATCTAAGGACTGCAACAAACCTCCAGAAACACGGTGCTCTTCTTTTACCTGCTGACAAACCAGACACATCGCCACAAACTCTGCCACTGATTGTTTCATCCCCGGCCACCAAAGCTGCCTCCTCAAACCACGATACATCTTGGTCACACCAGGATGTACCGTTAAAGGTGAGCTATAAAACTCATGGAAAACTCCCTCGCGCATCGCCTGCAAAACGAACAGCCTCCCCTGAAACATCTGATTCTAACCATCCTCTGACCATCCCTTAGGGGCATCACCGTGGCCAACACAATCATGCATCACCTCTGTCTCTGAGTCTCCCTACTGAAACTCCTCTGTTGGATTGGTGTAGCCCGATCTGGTTGGACCGAATGTTTGTGGCCCACAACTGTCGTGAAGCTGACCGACCGACACCAACAGAGCATTGTATCAGTGCATACTTCGGAGTCAACTTTACTGTAGTCTTTTGGACTTTCAACCGGCACCCACTATAGCACTTTTGACCTGGGTGGCCGCCTTTCACTGTAGCAACACGGACTTCCTGTGCAACAGTGGATCGTTTTCTCCATTTGTAGCCCATTTCAGGCTATAGTTTCTTACCGAAAAAACTCTGTAATTGTGCTCCCGATTATAGTGAAGTTCTGTCTCTCCGTGGACGTAGTGATTATTCATGAACCACGTAAATTTGTGCGTTCCGTTTTTTCATTTTCTTTCCGTATCTCGTTTCTGTCGTTGCGACTCCCGACGATTCCGCAACATCCTCCACCTACCGCATCAAGGATGACTCCACAATCATCTGATAAAGACAACCACGGCCACTGCTTTCCCCAACATCAAGATGCATCGTTGCAAGCTCCTCCATCCCTTTTCAAACATTTGCAGACCCCCAAACCACATCTCCTAGGGACTTCCGACTCAACGCATCAACAACCACATTCCCCTTTTTCGGGGTATAAGAGATCTCAAAATCATAATCCTGGATAAACTTCATCCACCTCCGCTAGCGTAGATTCAAATCTCGCTGAGAGAAAACATATTTCAGACTCTTCTGCTCCGTGAAAACCAAAAAGTGTTCGCCGATAAGGTAATGTCGTCACTAACTTTAGCGCAACCACAACTGTCGCCAACTCCAGATCATGGGTGACATAGTTACACTCGGGGGGATGTAACTACCTAGACCCATAAGAAATCATAACTTAATTAACTCGTGAGAAAGAAACGGGTTTCATAGAATCATCCTTAAATCATTATCATCATAAGTCATCCAAAGAATGAAAGTAGATGGTATCATTAGATCATATCCCTAGTAAAGCATAAGTAACATCAAATGATGTTATCATAGATGAAAATACCTTTAAAAGATCACTTGGAACATTTCTTGAGGAAAATACTTTTTTTACTTTAAAATAACTTGTTTAAAATCCAAAATTTTCGCATATATTAAGGGAAACGTTTTCTTTTAAAAGAACCTTGGAAACTTCTAAAGGATGCTTCCAAGCATTGAGCGGTCATGACGGCGGCAAATTCCGTTCATGTCGAGTGCGTAAAAACAAAATTTCTTTCACATTTTCGGTAAAAAGTCAAAAGTACCTCATTCGGAAAAAGGCAAGAAGATTCCTTTTAAACCATTTTGTAAAAAGTCAAAGCTGGGTAAAAATGACTTTAAACAATCATAGAATGATAGTAAAAACATTCTTGAAAACATTTTTAGAAAACATGAACATGCAAAAAAAGATTTTCAACCAAAAAGAGAAATAAAGTCAATTTCCCTTAAAAACATTCTTTTGATCACTTGATGGGTCGCACAACAGCAACAAGCACACACCTAGGCAGGCGCGACGCCTGGGTCGAACGCACCTGGGCAAGCGTGATGCAAGGGAGATGGATGGAGAGGCGCACATGGGTCGCACCTATAGATGGGGTTGGGACGGACTACTTGGCCAAGGGAAGTGGTAGGTAGCCACCGCTGCGGGAGAGAGAGGCGTCGGGTGGGTTTTCCGAGGGTTGGAAGGTGGCTTGGTTAAGACATATTCTAATACCATGTAGGAAGAAATCCCGTGCCTTCGGGAAAGATAGGACAGTTTATTTATACATAGATCAAATATATACATCATAGAAGAAATCTGATGCTTCACTCTGATTCATGACTTTGGGGCAATGCCCAACATAATTTGATTCAACAAATTTCAATTCCCCCCCCCCCTTCTTTAAGTTGTCTTACTAGAATCAGTTTTTTAAGCTATCCCAAAATCACTAATTTTTTTAAGCTGAAACAAATGGACTCCAACTCTCTGATGACTATTGAGGAGTTCAGTTAACATCAGATTCTTGGCAATGTTGAACGCAATAATTCCATCCACCAATATGATCAACCTGTCTAAATGCAACAGATATACATTTAACAAAATAAATTAAAAATGAGCTTACATGCAAATGCAGGTGAGACTAGCCAAAAAAGGGCTAAATAGGAAGAGCCGATTTTATAATAAGACCCTATAAACAGCAGAGCAAGCCATTGAATAAAACCAGCTTTAAAGAGCCATCTTTCCACCTCTAGCTTGATCATATCAGCTTGAAAATGACCAAATTGGGACGATAGATATGCTTGAAGAATTTTGAAACCCAAATGTTGACCAAACAACGCCCCAAGCAAAGCAGGTGCGGCAAATAGACCAATCACCAACCACGGACTTGCAACATAGGGCACTGGCGAGGAGGATACGAGTGGCAGAATAAAGGCAACGAGGATCGAGAAACTTGTAGAAAATATCCACATGAGGATAATGCTCAAACCAGATAATAAAAATGAAACTACAGCAGGATAGCCACCCATAAGCAATGATGTAGCTAAGATCAGCAGTGCCTGCGCAATCACTGAATTGTGGAGCACGGTTGCAAAACTTTGACGGTATACAATCATGTACATACCCTGAGATATTGGAACAAAGTCATCAATTTAAAAGGAAAATAAAGAACATGCACAAATAATTTAAGGCTGTGTTTGGTTTTGGAAACATTTCCTGTTTCGTTTTCTAAAAATATATGTTTTAGAAAATATTTTGAATAGTATGAGAAAACAAGAAATATTTTCTTTTTCGGTTTTGTTCTTAAAAACTGCTTTGAAATCAATTTTACAAAACGGTTTTCAGAACCATATATAAAAAACTGTTTCATAATATTAACTAAAAAACTGTTTTTAACATAAAAAATAAAAATAACAAAAAAATTGTTTCATAAAATTTGTTTTAAAAACTATTTTTGAAAAAAATAAAGATTAATAATTATCATTAGTTATACCGATAAATATAAATATTTTTTTAATTTATAACAAATTTGCTTTTATTTTTTAAAGATAAATAAAATCCTTATATAAATGTATGCACACCATTTTTTTTAATTCAAAACCATGTTTTTAGAACAAATAAAATTCATTTCATTTTAAATTTTTAATTGAATGAATCTGTGCATTGGATATAGGGGCGTAGATACTGATGTAAAAACAGCATCAACTTAAACTCGCTTGATAAGCTGAACCAACATCGACTTGGGCCACACCCAAGATTTGAGGTTGAGTGACCCGAGTGATCCAACCCAAACCTACTTGATTCAAACCATTCAATATTTTTTTTTTATTTCTATGATCTTTTAATTTTAATTTTAAATTTTAAATTTGACTTTAAATTTTAAATTTTTATTTTTTAAAAGACTTGGACTGAACTGGATCAGCCTAAAAACCAGTCATCGGACAAGGGCAATGGCTAGAGGGTTTCGACTCGGCTCGATTGGGTCCGCACCGACATTACATTCTTCTTGTACACCACTATATATCTTATTTCAGGAAAAGAAAACAAAAAAAAAAAGTTTAGGTTCATGTTTTTTTTAAAAAAAAACAACAAATGAAAACAGTTTTTGAAAACAAGAAAAATCAAAACAGATATCACCAAATAGATTTTTTCTTTTTCCTGTCTTTCGAAAAAATAAAACATAGTACATATATGATTTACATCTTGCAATTTCATATTATAGGAAACATGAAATAAAAGATTTTCTAAAAATCTCTGAATTTTCATTTTCATTTTCTAAAAAAATGTTTTTCAGTTGCATAATATATTTTTGGAAAATGAAAACATAAATAATTTCCCAAACAAACGCAGCCTGAGAGTCTGATCATTTTGGAAAATACCAGTATGTCAAAATATATAGCCGGGTCATCATGCCCCTTTATGTTTTCGGTTTTCGCTTCCTTGTCATCACGAAGTGGAGAAGACGCACTAATATGAAGTAGAAATTTAAGCATGTTGTCTCCAAGATGTTGAATGGAACCCGGTTCAAGATGCATTAATTTGTCATTCTGTAAGAGGGAAACATAAACTTTTTAGTGAGAATTGAAGACAGGGAAAACATGGACCAAATTAGTCAATAGAATATGATTAGTCCAAGGGTCCATTTAAATTCAAGAAGAAACCACTTAACTAAAAAAACCACATGTTCAATAAGCAATTTGTAAACACTTATACAAAAGCAATTATCATGAGTGATAAGTGTTGTAATCAATTTTTAATAAGCGCTGTCAAATGGAATCTAATTCAACATAAATGACTTGAAAGGCACAATGAGCTAAGCAAGTTAGCTAATTTTAAAATCTAATCCAATCAACACAAATAGCCATCTCCAGTCTTAAGAATTTCATCTCTCTCTCTCTTTGTCGTCCACTTCCTCTCACTTCTACCTCGCAGTGGGATGGCAAAGGTTCAGGGCACGGATTTTTCCCTACGGGGCACAGATGTGGTGGTAAAATTTGCCTTGCGGCACAAAATCTCACCGCGGGGCAGATTACAGGGATGGGGAAGTAGTATAGGGATGCCTTGCCCCACCAAGCCCTGCAGCAGTCAAAATAAATTTTTATCCTTGTATGTAAAAGTGATACACATATTAAACACATGTATGTTTTGCAATTTTATAGTAAAAAATACTTTTATACTATGTATTTAATTTAAAATTAAATAAAAAAAACTCTCCACCTGCCATTCTAAAATTCACTAACCCTCCACCCTGCATTGAGTAACATTGCACATGCACTGATAGTCTTATATCTGAACTTTTCATATGAAGTATTTGAATTTTAGGATTGTTTTATTATTTATTATTATTTTTCCAGGCCTGTATTTTTGTTTGCTGTCAAATTATTATTTAGTTTACTGTTTTATAGTAATTGCAGAAAGAGAACACCCAAAATCCATACCTCATAAATGAGGTTGGGTTGTTTTATTTATAGATGAAGATAAAAGATACAACCTCAAGATATTGAAAGATTTGAAATTCAAAATACATAAGATTGACCCAGTCAAACCCCATATCCTAAATATCTAAATATTTTAACACTCTCTCGAGCTAGGTTTACCTAGCTTGGATAAATAATATAAGAAAACAAAATAAATAAATCTAATACTCCCCCTCGAGCAGGACATGCCCAGCTTGACTACATAAAAAGACAAGAATCAAATAATTAAGAATATCCGCCGCCTTTGGTCACCACCCAGTGGATCCCCCCCCCCCCGCTTGTTGGGCACCGTCCACCTCTTTGTGGGCTCCCCCTCACGATAAAAACGTTCAAGCTGAAGAAGTAAAAACCATTGCTACTGAAGAATATGTAGCAACCGAAATATCTAAGATTGACCCAATGGAACCCCATATCCTAAATATCTAAATATTCTAATGGTAATGATTATTAAATTTTATGAATTATTTGAATTTTATGCATGCACAGTTGTTTTTTATTGAATTATTAATCTGTTAATTATTTTATTAAAATAATGATTGGGTTTTAGTTTGAAAATGGTCATATTTTAGAAAACAAATAACAATTTTTATTTAGCCTTCTTCATTTTTTAGTATTTTCTCAGATTTCCCCACAGCGCACTGATGCACCGTGGATCACTGAGCTGCAAATTGCTCCACAATAACAGGGCAGGGCTGGTTCAGGACACATTAAAGGGCAGGGCAGTTTTGAGGAAATCTGTCATTGCTCCACCATGTTGTCATCCCAACCTCGCAGTTTTAACTGAATCACACACTATATCTGGGTAGGGATGAAACTCCAAGCATAATGCAACAGAAAGTAGGATTCAAACATCCAAAAATGAGAAACAGAATACCTTTGTGTGATATACCGCAGTTTTATCAACATATGCAAAATCAAGTCCAGAAAGACCAGCAACCTCTTTGTAAACTTGAAAATCTGTAGCAGATTTTATTAATCCAGAAGAGAAAATATCCTGCAACACAAAAACTAATTGCTTTAAACTGCAATTAAATCAAAACATGGGCATGATAGTCAATATATCAAAACATGGGCATGATAGTCTATATGTAAAAGGATGACTAAACCTGAGACAAGATTTGGCCGGATGGGTACATTGCTACCATTGCAAAATCTTCAATGGCCCTAGGGTGAGGACCTGCCTGTTAAATGTAATTTTAAATTAGAAGAAAAAACATTCTTAACAGACGGTGGAGAATGTGACAAAAAACTATTCAAACAATTCACTGCCAACTGAAAAAAATTTCATTCAAAATACATTTGTGTGGTAGCCATCCAACAAAAAAATATTTTATCAAAAAACAAATACCCCAAAGACACTTATGGTGATCAAATAACCATAAAAATCACAGTTTAGTTTAGTTTAGTTTTAAACAGTCCGTCAAACATTATCAAAGCATTAAAACCATCAATACAATAAATTTAGGCTAATTCTATGCAAATTGAAGGCATTGCCTGTCAAAAAAATCGAATGATGACCAGAAGTAGGTAGACAAAACCAAACCTGGAATATGGAAGACTTCCCTCCAATACCCATTGCCTCCAAATCAATAGCCATGCGAACAGTGCTACTCCATGGATGCTGAAAGTGAAATTTAAGTAGATTATTCCACATGTAAACATGGGGAGCCCATTCTGAAATAACAAAAGCCCCGTCATCTTTTAAGTTTCATTTTATAAGTGAGGCTTATCACCATGTTTGGCATCTAGCGATATAGGAGGAGATAACCCACAAGAAAGTACCTGAAAAAAATATGTTTAAAGCTTTTTGTTCCAAGAAGACAAACCCTCGAGGAAATATAACCATAGAGTGACCTAACAAAGCTGAATCAGCTGTCATGTGATGTTGCTGCCCGAGGGTCAGATATGATGAGTGAGACCCGGAGAGGAGTGAATCGGGGTGTACTTGACTGTGTAATTTTTCACTCTCTTTGTTTGCTTGGCCCTCATTGCCCACATGAATCTTAATCTCTTAGTGTTACGGGTCACAATTATGATTTATGTACTGTCTATCCATCCACGCATGAATTCAATCACAGATACTAACCTACACAGACTAATAGGAAAGAGGCATAGACAATTTACCTGGTTCACCCAATGTGGGCTACATCCAAAGTGTGAGGGAGCTCACTACTCCAACAGATCACTAAAACTCATTGTTCCTTAAAAATTTTAGGGATACCTACCAAGGCTCACTGGCTGATGAATGTGTGGATTACTTCCACTGTGGGGCACTCCTATTGACACTAGAATGGATCATTGCCTCTCATCATCATACATATACAGAAGCAACTATGAGAAAGATTTCACACTCGAATAGGTTTTCTTCTATAGCTCCTCGGGCTGCTTCAACTTCACCGGTCAGCCTCCTCTTCCTTCATTTAAGTGCTTCAGATGTTTAATGAACTTGGCCTTCTTTTCCTCTCACTCACGCTGAGTGGTATACAGATATGTGACTTTCTGTCTCACTTCATCATCTCTTCTCTCTTCATTCTCTTCCCGGATATGCAATGTTCAACAACTCTCTATATTCCCTTCTTCCTCTTTTACGCATATAAAACTCTCAGCCTCCACACTTCTTCTTGAACCATCATTGTTGTAAGATAACTACATGTAGATCTTCATCATCCTTACATGCTCTCCACATGTCAAGATAGTATTCCGGAATCCCTCCGCACAGCTCGAGCTCCATAGCACATGCTCCACTAACTGCATCAATTGCCTTCATAACAGAGGTACCTTTTCAAGCAAACCTTGCTCCTACGGATATTCCAGCTGCATGTATGTCTTCCACATGTCCCGCGTTCTCAAAATGCTTCATAGACAGCTCAGAATTCAGCAAAGCTAACTGACCCGTATGATCAGTTTACGTGTGTGAAATATTCTCACTCAAATTCTTCTAACAAACATATTCACCCCCAATCTTCTCCAATTGGATGTCATTAAAAATTTCAACAAAATCATAATATCAAAATGATCTATGGCTGCCATATGATACCTACAATCGTAAAGTGCGGTAGAGATAAGTCAAATGAATTCTTCTTCAAATTTTCCATGTCGTATTGAGAAATACATTCAATCGGCATTTGTGGCACAATAACGGCTTACGGTATAGCCCTACCGTTGTCCGTGTTAGAGTTGGTGTTTTGGGACCAACTGGTTGTCCTTTCATTACATGTATATTCGATGTATTGAATATTAATTAAACATCTTATTACATATTGTTCATTGTTCTACATGGCTTTAATGTAATAATATCCTAAAGTATTTGTCACGTTGATAAGATCATAATAGTTCCCCGCTATGATGAGAACTTTGAAGTGCTATCACAATATTCTTAATATAGTTCTGTGGTTTGATAACATGTATGATGGGACACATAGTATTTAGACCGTCGGATGCGAGTACCCGTAAGCTGATGAGGCTTCTTCTCATGAAATTCGTACTTGGTAATCTCCAAGACGGGAGATTATGATAATAGACCCGCTAGTAAGAATTCTGCATGTTTTGGTGTCATTGGATATTCCTATTTGTGAGTGTGTGTAATGATCCTTAGACTTTAAGATTATCATTAATGCATGTCATGACTCGCACACTTGGATTTACTAACAAAAACCGTCACGCCATATGTTGGCGGGAAGTAGGGTTTGTTGGGTACATCACGATTGACATTTCATTAATGGATAAGTCGAGAAAAGATTTGTCTCTTCCTTCTTTATGAGAGTTGATATCTCGATCCTTTAATTATAATATAATCATCGCCTAAATTCTATAGTCATAGTGTGTCGACATGTTTATTTCAGAGTCAAAAAAATACGTATCGAGCAAATAGGTTGATGACACCATCGTGCAACCTACTTGATGAAATATTGTGACAAATGGGTCATATTACACAGTGAGCGTTCGTGTATGGTTGTCGTCGTTGCGACATTAAGTTTTAAATCATTGATGTCTTGACCCGTTGTTCGACAGTAATCTTGAACTTTAGACAAGCTCGTCTAATGTCAACGAGAAAGAATTCAGTCACACGCTAAGTGTTTCCGTTGATTGCGATTAAATTCTATTTGAATTTAATTAATAAAATAAATATTATTCATGTTAAACCTTGTTTTTTATTATTCTGAGTATTTCCGAGTCCCACATCGGAATTACTCAATCATGTATTCCTTTTTCTCAATCTATAAAATGTCACCGTCTCACCTTGAGGTAAAGAGAATTCCTCCTCTGCATGGTATCAGAGGGTAAATCCCGTTAATTTTTTTTTCCGACTCCTGCCTTGCGCACCCAACCTCGGGGAAAAAAAAAAGGTTTCCGCCTCACCTTGAGGTAAGGAGAATTCCTCCTCTGCATGATATCAGAGGGTAAATCCCGTTAATTTTTTTTTCCGACTCCTGCCTTGCGCACCCCCCCTCCCTGCTCCTGCCCTCGCGCCCCCCCCCACCCTCCCTGATCCTACCCTACGCGGCACCCCTCCCAAATCCCACCCTACGCTGCTCCCTTCCGCGCGTCGCTCCCGACTCCAGCACTACGCGGCTCCCTTCCTGGCGCCGCTCCAGTCTCCCGCCCTACGTAGCTCCCCTCTCGGCGCTCCTTTTGGCTCCCACCCGACGTCGCACACCGCATTAGTCGCGCCTCCCACCTCCTCGCCTCCAACGGCCCTCTGGCTATCGGCGACTCCCGCAGCAATCCCGGCGCCCCCCATCCGGCTTCTGATGCCGCTCCCGGCTCCCGCTCCCACATCGGAATACTCAATCATGTATTCATTTTTCTCAATCTATAAAAGAAGGTCTCCACCTCACCTTGAGGTAAGGAGAATTCCTCCTCTGCATGGTATCAGAGGGTAAATCCCGTTAATTTTTTTTCCCGACTTCTGCCTTGCGCACCCCCCCTCCCTGCTCCTGCCCTACGCGGCCCCCCCACCCTCCCTGATCCTGCCCTACGCGGCCCCCCTCACAAATCCCACCCTACGCTGCTCCCCTCCCGACGTCGCTCCCGACTCCAGCACTATGCGGCTCCCTTCCTGGCGCCGCTCCAGTCTCCCACCCTACGTGGCTCCCCTCCCGGCGCTCCTTCCGGCTCCCGCCCGACGCCGCACACCACATTCGTCACACCTCCCGCCTCCTCGCCTCCAGCAGCCCTCTGGCCATCGGCGACTCCCGCGGCAATCCTGGCGCCCCCCCCATCCGGCTTCTGATGCGACTCCCGGCTCCCGCCCTACACAGCGCCCCTCCCGGCTCTCGCGGCACATCCCGGCAAATCCCGGCCTGCCTCCTCTTGGCGACTCCCAGCCCCGCCTGCTAGTGCGCCCCCTCCCAGCGGCGCTCCTCGTCCAGCGGCCCTCCCGACCCGCGGTGCCTTCCGTCGACCTCCCACTTCACCCGTCGTCGCCCGCCTGGTCCCGGCAATCGTGGTGCCCTCCACCTGCCGACCGCCCGCCAAATCCCGGCGCTGCTTCGTCCAGCTCGACCTCCCTTGCAACATCCCGGCCTTCACTGCCACATATCGGTCCCGCTCTCCACGGCGTACCACTGATCCTACCCTCCTCTAAAGATGTCCGACGCTCGAATGGAAGCCTCTTCTGCTCTGCCACAGATGATCACAACCTCCACTCACCTCGTTGATGAGCGGCTTGACTCCACCAACTTCTCGGTCTGACAGAAGACCGTCTTGATGTCTCTGACAGGCATGAACCTTGATTCTCACCTCGAGGATCCTCCACCAGCATCTAATGATCCCAAATACCATTCTTGGAAGCTTACTGATAGCAAGATTTTCGTTTTTCTAGTAAATTTCATGGATCGCTCCGTCAAGGACGTCACCCGGACTGCAAATACGATCCAGGAACTCTGGGATTCCTTGAACCTCATGTATTCCGAGACCAATAATTTGGCTCGAGTTTCCGATATTCTTCAGCGTCTGTCGTTTATCCGACAGTAGGACCGTTCCTTTCAGGTGTACTTCATGAAATGGAAAGCTCTCCGGGATGAATTGCTTGAGTTATGGCCTATTCCCCAAACACCGGAGGTAGCTAGGGCCCAGCAGGACCAACTTGTTGGATTGGTGTTGCCCGATCCGGTTGGGCCGAATGCTTGTGGCCCGCAACTATAGCATCTCTGACCACTGTAGCGGAGCTGACCACTGTAGCGGAGCTGACCGACCGACACCGACATGCACTGTAGCGGTGCGGACTTCGGGGTCAACAGTACTGTAGGGCTTTTGACTTCCAGCCGGCAGACACTGTAGCACTTTTGACAAAGTGAGCCGCCGATCACTGTAGCAACGCGGACTACTATTCAGAACAGTAGACCGACTTCTTCATATGTAGCCCATTTCGGGCTAGGGTTTGTATTGTTGGAAATCCTCTGTAATTTCTGTGCTCCCGAATCATAGTGAAAATCTGCCTCTCCCGTGGACGTAGGGATTTTTCCCGAACCACGTAAATCGTTGTGTTCCTTGTTGCTTTTCTTTCTTTCGTTTTCTCGTTTTCTGTCGTTCTGTCTCCCGGTGATTCCGCAACACAACTATGCATCTTTAGTTTTTTCAACGGCCTCGCTCCTGAGTATGCGACGACGGCTACCGAGATGCTCATCAGCCCATCTACGTCGGAGATCCCACAGTTGTACCATCGCTTGGGCAAGGCCCATCGGGCTCTTCCCCTACCCGCCCCCATCATCGATCATTCTGCCATCTTCGGTCGTGGCAGTGGACGTTCCTCGGACCCTCGTGAACATGCCCGTGGGGAAGGTTGTCCTCGTCCCCTTTGTCAGCACTGTGGCAAGCTCGGCCACCTGATCGACCGTTGTTGGGTTCTTCATGGACGCTCATCTCAGCAACCACGGCAACGTCACACATCGATCCAGAATGCGTCCTCGTCAGTCGCCGCTCTTCCTCCATCTCTGGACCTTTCCATGGCGGACCTCCGAATGTTTCACGATCCTCAAACCCCCTCTATACCAGGTCTGTCTTCGGCTTCTCTTGCCCATTCTGGTGGTTTTGCTGCCTTCGTCAGTCGTCACTCCCCTGCCTGGATGCTAGACTCAGGTGATTCCGACCACCTCACCGGTGATGTTGGTATGTTGTCATCCTATTGTCCTTATGCTGGTTCCTCAGTCATCACTGTGGTTGATGGCTCCACTATCCCTATTGCGGGCTTTGGTGCATGCTCCCTAACTTCATCTCTTCACCTACCCTCTGTGGTACATGTGTCTCGCAGTCCTTTTAACCTTATACTCATCAGTAAACTTACAAAGGATTTCAACTGTGCTGCAATATTTACATCCTCTGCTGTTATCTTTCAGGAGCGAACGACGAACCGAGAACTTGGTAGAAGTCAGCTTCGGGACGGGGTCTACATGTTCGATGGACCGACATCCGTCGTCTGCACGCCTGTTTCTGCCCTTGCCTTGGACCTTCATTCCTGGTTAGGACATCCACTCGCCTCCACCATTCATCGACTATTTCCAGATTTTAGTCAGCTTGTGTCTTTTCAGTGTGAGTCTTGTAAATTTGCGAAACATCATCGCACTTCATACATTCCTCGAGTGGATACACGGGCCTCAAAACCTTTTGATCTGGTTCATTCAGACGTTTGGGGTCCCAGTGCCATCTCGAGTCATTTAGGGTATAAATATTATATATCCTTCATTGATGATTTTTCACGAATGACTTGGTTGTACCTACTTCGAGAACGGTCTGAAGTGTTTTCTACTTTCCAGACTTTTTACACTGAGATTCATACACAGTTTTCCATCTCTGTAAAATGTCTCCGCTCGAACAATGGGCACGAGTATCTATCCACTCCCTTTCAGCAATTCCTTCAGGCGAAAGGCATCATTCATCAGACCTTATATCCTGATACACCCCAGCAGAATGGAGTTGCCGAGCGGAAACACCGACATATTCCGGAGACTGCTCGTGCCCTCCTCTTCCACCAACAGGTGCCTCTGCTATTTTGGGGAGATGTAATCCTTACTGTTACTTACTTTATCAACCACCTTCCATCTTCTATCCTTCAGGGGGAGACTCCTTTTCAGACTCTGTTCTCCTCTCTCTCTCCTCACTCACTTCCACTTCGGGTATTTGGATGCCTCTGTTATGTTCGTGACACTCGACCCGGCCTCTCCAAACTCTCTCCCAAATCCCTCTGTTGCATCTTTCTCGGCTATTCATGCACTCAACGCGGATATCTCTGCTTCTCACCAGACCTACGGAGGTATGTCATCTCTACTGACGTCTCGTTTGTTGAGAGCTCTTTGTTCTCCCTTCCCTCACCCCATCCCGACACTGTCATTGATGATTGTCTTCCTCCCATCATTCACCCTCATCTGGTGTCTCCCCCTGCTGATTCCCGTTTTGGTACGGTCTACTCTCGTCGCTCATCGATTGTATCCCCCGTCCCGGCCGACGACACCATCGTTCCCGCTTCATCCGAGGCTCCTGCCCCGGCACCAAAGGACTTGTCCATTGCACTCCGAAAAGGTACTCGCTCTTGCCAGAGTACTCTATTTACATCTTCATATCGGGGTCTGTCAACACTGAAGACGGTATCTATTCCCCACACAGTTGGCGTTGCAAAATCTCACCTTGGGTGGCTACAAGCGATGCGGGGTGAATTACAGGCTCTGGAAGACAACCATACTTGGGATCTCGTCCCCCTTCCGGCAGGCAAACAGGCGGTTGGCAGCAAATGGATTTTTACGGTCCGCCTTAATGACGATGGCACTCTCCATCGCCTCAAAGTCCGCCTTGTGGCAAAGGGTTTTGCTCAAACATATGGTATTGACTATTTTGATATCTTCTCTCCAGTTGTCAAGATGGTCTCCGTTCGATTATTCATCTCTCTGGTCGCTCATCATCATTGGCCCCTTCATCAACTGCATGTCAAGAATGTCTTCCTCCATGGATTTCTTGAGGAAGAAGTTTATCTGCAGCAGCCCCCCGGTTTTTGTGCCTCTGGCGCCGACTCCTAAGTCTGTCGACTTCGCCACTCTCTATATGGTCTTAAGCAGTCTCCTCGTGCTTGGTTTGGCCGATTCAGCACCGTCGTCACCGACTTTGGGCTCTCTCACAGTATGAAGGACCACACCATGTTCTACAGGACGACATCCACCAGCTGCATCTTGTTGGTAGTTTATGTGGATGATATCATCATCACCGGTAGCGACTCCAATGGAATCGCTCACCTCAAGGGGCATCTTCATCATCACTTCCACACCAAAGATCTCGGCTCTCTCACATACTTCATTGGCATCGAGGTCTCCCGTTCTACGACCACCATCTTCCTCTGCCAACGGAGATATGCGTTGAACATTCTGCAAGATGCTGGACTGACACAGGTCACCGCCGTTGACACTCCTCCTGAGCCTGGGGAACGGTCTCTCTATGACTCCTCAGAACCGTATTCACACCCAGAGAGGTACCGTCGACTAGTGGGCAAACTCAATTATCTCACCATGACTCGTCCAGACATTGTCTGCGCTGTTGGCAAAGTGAGCCAATTCATGGAGCATCCGACCACCTCTCAGTGGGATGTTGTCTTCCGCATCGCCAAATACATCAAGAGGGACCCTACCCGTGGTCTTCGCTACTCCCACCACGTTCATCTGAATATTGAGGTCTTCTGTGATGCTGACTATGTTGGTCGTCTTGCTGCCCGAAAATCTACTTCTGGGTTTGCAGTTTTCTTGGCAGGCAACCTCATCTTTTGGTGCAATAAGAAACAAATTGTCGTCTCCAGATCCAGTGCGAAGTCTGAGTACCGTGCCATAGCCATCGTCACTACGGAGATCTTGTGGCTTCGTCATCTTGTACAGGAGTTTGGCTTTCCTCAGAAGACATCTGCTCATATCTGGTGTGACAATCAGGCAGCCACCAAGATTGATTCAAATCCCGTCTTCCATGAACGCGCGAAGCATATCGAGGTGGAATGTCACTTTCTTCGCCACCACCCCGAGCACAACCATGTCAGCTTTAGCCACATCCCGACGGCGGATCAGTTTGCCAACATCTTCATCAAAGGCCTCCCAGGGGCTCGTCTGGCCTCGCTCAGTTCCAAACTGGGCATCCACGGCATCTGCGACCCAGCTTGAGGGAGAGTGTGTATGGCCTTGTCTGATGTCATCTTTCTTTTGTGGGACTCGTGGTCCAAGCTGGGCATGTCCAGCTTGAGGGGGAGTGTTAAACCCGGTTTTTTATTATTTTGGGTATTTTCGAGTCCCACATTGGAATACTCAATCATGTATTCCTTTTTCTCAATCTATAAAAAAATGTCTCCGCCTCACCTTGAGGTAAGGAGAATTCCTCCTCTACAATTCTCAAGACTAAAGAATAATTTTATTCAAGTTATATTGATTGCATAAATTAAATAAATATTTATTCGCTAACATGTGAATAAAAAATATATATTTGTTTATTTTATTGAATATTTAATAAATATTTATTCACCGGTATGTGAATGAAATATTTATTTATGAATAAAATATTTATTCGGGTATTCAATAAATACCGAGGAGTTCGAACGAACCAAAACCGTGTCCGGTGATAAAATAATTATTTACAAGCAAGTAAATATTATTGTAGATGGTGAATTCCCCTTACCTCAATGTGAGGTGAGGATGTTCTTTTATAGATGAGTAAAACTAAATACAGAGAGAGTAAGTCCGATGTGGGACTCAGAAATACCCAATTAAATGAAATGGGGTCCAGCACTCCCCCTAAAGCTGGACATGCCCAGATTGGATTGAGTCCCACAAAGAAAAAAGAGAAGACAAGACAGACGAACTCATACTCCCCCTCAAGCTGGGCTATAGAGGCTGTGAATACCCAGCCGGGAAGTGAGAGAGTCAAGGCGAGCCCCTGGGAGACCTTTGGTGAAGAGATCGGCAAGCTGATCTGCCGTCGGTACATGGCCAAAGCTGATATGGTGCTGCTCCAGATGGTGGCGGAGGAAGTGGCAGTCCACCTCGATATGCTTCGTCCGTTCATGAAAGACGGGATTCGAGGCAATCTTCGTGGCGGCCTGATTATCACACCAGATATGAGCATGTGCCGGGAAGCCGAGCTCATGTAGGAGATGACGAAGCCAGATGATCTTAGTGGTGACGGTGGCCATGGCGCGGTATTCAGCCTCGGCACTCGATCTGGAGACGACAGTCTGCTTCTTGCCGCGCCAAGAGATAAGGTTACCGGCGAAGAACACGGCGAACCCCAAAGTAGACTTGCGGGTCGCGAGGCAACCTGCATAGTCGGCATCACAGAAGGCCTCAACATCCAAATGAGCATGACAGGAATACTGAAGGCCACGTGCAGGGTCTCGCTTGATGTATTTGGCAATGCGAAGGACAGCATCCCACTGAGATTGGGTTGGATGCTCCATGAACTGGCTGACTTTGCCAACGGCGCAGGCAATGTCGGGTCGCGTCATGGTGAGGTAGTTCAGTTTACCCACCAGACGTCGATAGCGCTCGGGATGAGGAAATGGTTCCGAGTCGGAATGGAGAGAACGTTCGCCAGGCTCAAGTGGGGTGTCCACGGCAGTGGCGGTGCTCAGACCGGCATCCTGCAAGATATCAAGAGCATACCTACGCTGGCAGAGAGAGATTGAGTCCTCAGAACGGGAGACCTCGATGCCAAGGAAGTAAGTCAGGGGACCAAGATCTTTGGTATGAAAGTTTTGGTGAAGGTGCGCCTTGAGGCTGGCGATCCCTCTGGAGTCGCTTCCTGTGATGATGATATCATCAACATATACCACGAGCAAGTTGTGCGGTGCCGTATGGAAGAAGACGGTGTGGTCCTTCAGACTGCGGGAGAGGCCAAAGGCCGTGACGACAGTGCTGAAGCGGCCAAACCAAGCTCGAGGAGACTGCTTGAGGCCATAGAGGGACCGACGGAGGCGGCAAACATGGGAGTCGGCACCGGAGGCAGAAAAACCAGGGGACTGCTTCCAACTAACCGGTTACCAAGCATGGCCTCAGGAGACGCTTCTTCCTTGTCGTTGGCATCAATGGCCCACCCACTCTCTGGGTCGCAAACCACCGTGGTTCACCCTCTCTCTCAGGGTCGAAAACCACCTCCACGAGACCCACCCTTCATAGTGGCGTCTCTGCCTCGGACATCTCGCAAGCGCGACCTTCTGTGTCGTGTCACCTCCACATGACACCCCGGGACTCCGCTCTCACCACCAAGGTCCGTCCGGCAGCATTCCGCAACACCACGAGGCACATTCCCTTTGATACCACTTGTAGATGGTGAATTCCCCTTACCTCAATGTGAGGTGAGGATGTTCTTTTATAGATGAGTAAAACTAAATACAGAGAGGATAAGTCCGATGTGGGACTCAGAAATACCCAAATAAATGAAATGGGGTCCAACAATTATTTATCAATTTGCGCAAATTGGCGCACCATAAAAATAATATTATTATTATTATCATGTGTCATGGGGTTTATTAAAGGTTTTAAATATTATTTAATGACCGGCATGCAATTAAATAATATTTTAACCTAAACCCTAATTCTATAAATAGACGGTTATGTCTATTGTGTATTGCATCCAAGATTATGAATAGAGAATTGTTGAACACAACAAATTCTCTTTCGACTCATCCATCTCTCGTCCTCTCAAGAACGAGAACGCAGGAGAGATTTCTTCAAGACCGAAGAACGAGGGATCAAAAACGAACGCAAGGCATTCGATTTAGCGCACTAGCACCCAAAAATCAAGTGGTGCTACTCGGAGATCATTGAAGCACGTGTGGATCACCGCTGGAGGGATTCTATCCTTGGATCGTTACAGCGCAACAAAGGCAATCCGAAAGGGTTTTTTCGGACGATCAACATTCATCAACGAAGAAAATTCCTAAGCCCGAGTATTTATTTCTACATATATTAAATAAATTAATTATAAATTTAGCATGCAAGATTCTCGCTCGTGGTTTTGAGCAACGATTATTAAAAGAAATTTTAATATATCACCCACCACCGCACGCTTCCGCTGCACCCAAAACCAACAGTCCGCAATATGGCCTTATTCATTTTTTGGACCATCGCTTGTCGCTGGTTGCGGTCAAGTCGTATTGAACGATTCCCGTAGTGGTGTTTGCACTTCCTTCACTGCAAACCCACAACAAGGACTTCCAAAAGAAAATGGAGATTCAGTCCCTAAAATCCATCACTCTCCATTCACACGCGATCCTTCGCCAAGACTCACTATATGATTACTCTGAATGCTCTCATTAAATTCATGCATGTACTGTCTTCATTCAACATGAATATCAAAAGTGCACAAAAATAGAGCATCATGGATGCATTACAATATACCCAAACTGTATGATGATATATGTCCTTCACAAACATCAACTCTTCAACTTCCTATGAAACGTTTCCTGTGATACACCAAATCGCTCATTGAGACATTAATCACGACTTACAACTTAACCTATCGTCTTTTACAATATGCAACCTTTCCCATACAATATCCTTGTCATCTCATACGACACCCAGTCGCGGCTTACGATTAACATGAGTTGTATCACACGAAACCAGTCACCTATAGTGATGGTCCATACCGTGGCTTGCAATATCCGCAATTTCTTCTTCAGCACACCCCTGTCGTGGTTAGCAATATCCCTTGTCACTTTGTGCGATATGCAACACAGTTCGATTTCTCCCTCACGCGGTTGTATCAGCCCCAGCGATACAAGCATATCACCTCCTACGATGTACTTTATTCTTCGCAATATCAACGAACCATGGCCTCCAACTTCAACCGTGCACTTCCAAACATCTCCAACATACCTTCAAGGCATTAACCAACATATAAACACATGTATAACACAAACCAAGCTTAGCTTCAAGCCTAAATCCATCCATTCCATGCATTGTCCTCTCATGCATGACTTGCTTCATAATGTTCACTAAAATATAATGTGCTTCAAGTGCAAGTCTCATACTCTCATTCAACCATCCACTGGTCATCGAGACTTCTTCGACCATTGCTTCCTCTATTTTACTCAATACCTAATCAGCTTCATAATGTTCACTGAAATGCAATGTGCTTCCAATGCAAGTCTCGTACTTTCATTCAACCATCCACTGGTCATTGAGACTTTTTAAACCTTTTCTTCATGGTATGATCATCTTCATACGTGTGTCACGTTTCACTTTAATGATGTTCACTGGTTCTCAACAAATCCAACCAACCTTCCAGATTCATGGGGTCAAACAAATCTATCCTTCACAGGATGATGTGTAAACACCGGTTGACAACAAATTCAACCAAACACTTCAAACCCAAATTCACGGGGTCCAACATGCAGTGTAGAAGGACTCACATTATGCTTCTACAACTAAAATTTTTTATTTTTCAATCTTAAGAACATTTTCCCGTGACATAGTTCTTAATTTTCTAAAGAATGAGAACCCATCGCAGGTACATGGGTGGCTCAATAGACGTGCGACTACAAGTAAGCATGTACATGCATGCATGTGAGGACGGGGAGGAAATGCAGAGAGTACAAACAATAGTAAGGGTCCGTTTGATAACACTTTGAAAACTTCTTATTAACACTTATCACTTATGATAAGATAAGTGCAGTATAAGTGTATCCAAATTGCCTATTCAAAGAAAGTTTTTCTACCACTAATTTAAGTGGTTTTCTTCCAAAATTTAAGTGGAAGTGTTTTTTTCAGAAATAGACAGGATATACACTACTTATTTATTCAAACTACTTATCATAAAACAGTTTTCAAAGTGCTGTGAAGCGGGCCCTAAGTCGGAATATATGAGAACAATATATGTGAGGGAGTTCAATGCTGAAACTATTATCTTGTAATGAAGGCAGCAAATTAGATCATCCAAACCTGCGTTATAAAACTGTGGGCACCATTCAGGCCATCCTCCTCGCCAGTATTGAATAGAAAAATAACACCATTCTTAAATCCATGAGCCCACTGAGAAATCCCCCGAGCAAGCTCCAACATTACAGCCACGCATGAACTACAGTCACCAGCTCCCTCCCTGAATTGTATATGTCACAAATATCAACACAAAAGAGAACCCAAAGGTTTCAACAAATTTCCCCCCTTGATGGTGAAGTACGGAAGGGGGAAAGCACTGTTCCTTACGGTGCTTTGTGAGATTGTAAATCGGATTTAGAAACTGTCCTGTTTGGATTCAAGGGTCCAACTTGAAATCTTTGCATGTGACTTTCACTACTTACCATGGATTTCGACTATAAATATGAAAATCAAAGATCCATATTGCATTTTATAAGTTATGATCAGAAATTCAGATAATGTGAAAAGCAATTAAAAAACAGAAGAAAAAAGACTTTAGAAACTGTGTAGAAACACAAAGAATTGTGAACCATACGTTGAGAAAACAGTGTCAATATGAGAAGAAACCAGAATGGAATTTTCTCCTGCTTCAGATGCAAATTTTGGCAAGATGCGTAAGATGATATGATTCAGGTCTGAATAAACAAGTGTTTTCCCCTTAAACAGACCACTGACCAGACGATTTGCACCAGCCTTTACATGGAAAAAATCCAATTGAACATCAACCTCCCAGTGAGCCATTTCCTTTATTTTTTCTGATGCCGCAAAAACATACTGCGGTAGAAAACATGTCAGAAAAGAGCTTCCCAATAGACTGCAGAACTAGGACAAATAACTGTTTAGGGATCAATGAATGAATATGAAATGGGCATGTGCTTAGAATTGAATTTGTCAGCTAATGACATTAAAAAGTGTGTCTAAGAACATTTGGCTGCATTTCGTTTTGGAAAACATTTAATGCTTGTATTTTCTAAAAATGTATTGGATTGTGTGCTGGATTCTGTAAATAAAAAAAAATTAGAAAATGGTAGATTTTTTTTTTGGGGGGGGGGGGAGATAGAACTAGTTTTCATGTTCCCTGAAAAATGAAAATGTAAGAAGAGGTATGCCAAGAGATTTTTTGGTTTACCCAACTATCCAAAATATTTGATAGACACAGCCTTAAAATGGCAAAGTCATAAACCCAATGCTGAAGCAATCCAACCATCTTAACAAGTCAAGGAGATCGTCATTCAAAGGAATTTTCCACCACCAAATGCTGAAAATCCATGCCCATGTTTCCGTGATCAGCGACAAACAGGGCACTAGGATTTCTACTCCAAATTCGTGAGATGATGATTTCAACAGCTAGCTTTAGCATTAATGGAAGCCAGCGAATCAAGGAATTCTAGCTCCATGTCACAAAACAATACATAATTGATTATGTAAAACTCAACACAAGTTATATTACTACATTCAACTGAGAAGCCCCAGTGGAATTTTTCTAAGAGCGCTAAAAAAGGAATCATGTCAAAATTAAAATGGCATCCCATGCTTTCACTTCATAATCAAGGTCAAGCCAAGATTAAAAAGAAAGTTGAAAAATTAAAAAAAAAAACTCACTAACCATTTTATGTATCTGTGAGGAAAAATCCAAGATTGACAAGATAAAACAAAGATGAATGTGATAAATGATAAAATTGATAAAACAATCGGTGTATCCAAAGGACCAAACCTGGAGGGCTTCATTAAGAGTATCAGAACCAACTGGATGAGGGCCCAGCATAGTCAAGGCATTGACATGCTTCATGGCTTCTGCTTCTGAGAAACCCCTCTTGCCCGCTTGATTGACACTAAGTGGCGAGGGCAATCTTTCAAACTGGTAGTGATAAATAGCCCAAGATCCATGGACGATGAGAACAAACAATGCCAGGAACAAAAATCCTGACCTGCTTTGTCTTTTAACATCACTGTCGATTGGTAGCTTAGGCATTATCGAATTGCTTGGTTCAGCAGTACCAACTGGTAAATACTTCAACGTTCTCACAACTCTCTATGGCATGGTACGTGAGTGCACTAACAAAAGCACCTGGTCACAAGTAATCATGAAAATTTACAAAAATTGACAGATAATGCAGAGAAAAATTCTACATACACTTGCTCGCACATTGATAAGAGAGAAGGAAAACATCTCCACATGACCACATGAGAAAAACTCAATCAAAAAATTGCAAGCTTAACATGAAAGTTCCAATGCGAATGATCAAGGGCAGTTATTTTTAGTGGGTTAAAGAAACAATAATAAAGGAAGTTATTTTGAAGCTTAAAAACAAGGTTATCATAAATCCAATAATATACTCAACAGCGGCCTAGATGATTATTCATACCAGATTGTTGAGAAAAACCCATTAGATAACATCGATTTTTCTTTGATACATGTGTGCTTATACTTTCCTCAATTCTGTGTTTTGACATCAACCAGAGGTAAACATAAACACTGCTCAAAAAACGACCCCATTAGGGTCTAAAAATATTTTCAGATAGCGAAAAAAATGCATGTTGGATACATCGTCCTTAATTTTTTCCCCTTTCAAATAATTTGTCGTGGGAGTGGCAGTCATCACTACCTCCAGGCTCTTTGTTGGGCTAAGCAAAGGTTCTCACGCAGGCTTATTCTGGAGATGGATGCACAACTTGTAGTTTAATTCATGCACAAAAAAGTCGACGTTCACCGGGTCGCTTCTTCCTACTCACCAAAAAAAAACCCTGGTTTATGCTCGACACGATGAAGGTTGAAGACCTTCTATTGATACCAAGACAGGCTAACACTGTTGCGGACCCGCTGACCTTCATGTGTCGAAGCTCGGAAATTGATGGACCATTCGAAATCCGGGGAGACCTTCCTCAAAGTGTCGACTGATTTGCCTCGATCAAACAAAGGTACCTTCAGTTTGGTTACAAAATCCTCCCCGTGACCCCCGTGACCCCCGTGATGACCTTAGTCCTCCCTAATGCGGCCTCTTCATTGCGGTTACTATTTGTTAAGAGCCGACGGGAAAGGTCGTTGAAAAAGCATGAGAATGTCCGTCACCCCACTCTAACTATAAAAATGAATTAAATAAATAATTTAATTAAACAGGTTTCCCTTTATAAAAATTCCGACCACCTCATAAAATTATCAAGATTCAGCCTAAAGTATACACGAATCCAACCACATGCTCAAATTTTCTTATCCCTGAATTACATACCTCTTCAAAACTTTTTATCCTTGAAAAGTGAGATGCACTTAAAATGGGTGGAGAGAAAGGAGGTCGAATTAATGATGAAAATCTTTTATTATTTCTTCCACTAGAAACAAACCTCTACAATCCATTAGGATTCAACCCTCTCACAAATTTATACTCTATCTCATACGAATGAATGCATAAATGAAATGAACAAGGCACACTAAGTTTTTACAAGGTTCGGCCTCAGTGTGGAAACTCACTCCTTATCGTGTCTGGTTGTTATCCCGATTCACAAAATTTTCGCTGAAAATGCATCATCAATTAAGTGGGTAGGGAGATATCATCATCTACCTAACGTTCATTAGCACCTCGTTGGCATTGCACAACATCCCACTTTTTATAATGAGATCAGAACACGATGAAAAAGATCTCTTGAGAGTTTGGGGTGCTTCACCAACTGTTGTTGATCTTCCTCTCAAGCCTTCAAGATAAACAGAATATGTTAACCTCTTCCCGTTCTTCAACCCCTAATAATACGTGAGAAAATGTATAAGATGGTCAAACTTGCTTAGAACATACAAATGCAAATGTTGATCCGCTTCACAAACTTCTTCTCAAACTTGATTAACTGAATGTGCGAGCTCTTATAAAATTTATATTCTTCACTCTCCAGCTTTAGGCTCTATTTTTCTATATGCATCTCAATCTCAACAATAAAACCTCTCGCTCAACTGCTTCCCCTAACTCGAGCAAACTCAAAAATATAGAATTAATTTTAATTCCATAAACCATTTTTCATCTTACCTTCTAGAGGAACCCCATAACAGAATGATGTGATGGGATCCTCATCTTGTAACTCACTTTGTTTTAATGATCACAAACACCTATTACTGATCTAACCATTTCATGGAATTTCAGTATTTGTATTTGGGCATGAAGTTAGGTTGTCAATAGATCAAACGACGGGCTTAAAAGAAGTTTGGAGAGTTGCCTTGAAGACCCACACTAGCCCCCGCCATTGGTTAGCCTATAACGCCCTGACCCGAATTGTAGTACCCCCAGTTTCTGGTATGTAACACTTACTTGATGTTTTTTATGGTTATAAAGTTTAAGGGTGATGGTTGGGAGAGTTAGGAGAACTTTGGAAGTAATTTTGAGGCAAAATGGAGGCCGCACGGGCGGCACACGGTTTGCCTAACTGTGCGGTCAAACCGTGCGTAATGGTCCTCTTGAGGCAGTAGCTCCAGCACAGTTGGAGCACGATTAGGGAGACCGTGTGAGGAAGTCGTGCGAGGGTCTGCCTAGGCAGTAGCTAACGCATAATTTGTCTAACCGTGCGTACTAACCATGCAGATGGTTTAAGTGAGATCCTAAAAAAGTGGATCACACACATTTTTGCCTTTAAATGACTCGTTTTTGCTCCTAAGCGGCCATAACTTAGGATTTCTCTTCCTTGAAGGTAGGAGAACCTCTCCTAAGCGGTTTGAAGTCAATCCGAAGGCTTTCCTTGGCAAATCGAACCCGAATTCTTGAGGTATGTGATCATTCTTCTTCGTTCTTGATCAGTTTCTTAGATCTACTTAGATCTACTTCTCATCTTCTCTCGATTTCTTAGATATACGCCCGTTATGGGCAGATCTTGGTGTGTGGATGCCAAATATGAAAAGATTTGGTCTTGATCTTGTTAGGAGAAGAGATCTAAGGCGGGTTTTTGGAGAATCGACCCGGTTTTCTTGTGCGTTCTTCGTTCGTTGGGGTTTTTGTCAAAACCTTCGAGGTAGGAGGCTTCACTCTTGACTCCTCTTAGTAGAAATGATTGACATGCTTTCAAATTGAATGTATTGTACTGAATTGATTGTGATTTGGTTGTTGAACACTTGTTGGAAACCTTCTTAAGTGATGGTTGTGAAATCTGAAAAATTGGGGATTTTAAATGAGTGCTTTGGTTCTTGGTTTTAAAACATGGGTTTTAAAAAGGGGATTTTTCTAGATTGATGGTACATCAATGGTATGGGATTTTTTCAATAAAATGGAATGTTCTATCGAAATGACATGGCTTTGAAATTGGTTGTGTTTTGGTTTTTAATAAAAGTTGAGTTTTATTGAAGTGGCTTATTTTGGTAATGGAAATATTTGGCATAAATGGTGTTGGTGTGAGTTCATGCTTAATGGGCCCTTAATGAGGAATGAGTACCATTGGGGTACAAGGGACGTGACCCTAAATTGGGGGTGTGTGTCATTGAGACACAAAGTAATTGGACGAGAGACCGCTCATGAGTATGGAACTATCAAACAAAACATGCACGTGTGGGTGTGTGGTGAACTATGGATTGATTATGCCAAATGATAAGAAGAATTGGTTTTAAGATTTGATTAGTTATTTTTCTGGAAAAATAACTTGCTGAAATTGGTTTTATTCATTTTTGTTTTCACTTGGTTGTAAATGGTTTTTGGAACTTGTTTATATTTGGTTATAAATTGTTTTGGTAAATTACTTTATATAAACCGTTTTATATAAATGTGGCTAACTTTTCTATCCTAGTGGCGTGAGTAGGGAAGTCATTGAGGAAAAACTACTGAGTTTTATACTCACCCCTGCTTTGGCACTTTGGTGCTTTTGCAAATGTTATCTTCCGGGACAGGGGTAAAGGTAATGTTTCCCATGTTTTCAGCACTACCTCGTGATGTTTGGGTTTTACAAAGATTGTGGAGCTTGGAGCTTGTGAAGCATGGAGTCTTATAATCTTTTGAGAGTTTTGAGTTGTTTATCTGCTGTGTACTTTGATACTTGGTTAATCTTTCATTGCTGCACACTTTGATGTGGGTTTGAGATACATGAAGTTGTGAGTTGTTTTTCTTTTGTTCATGCATCATTTAGTGAATGGTTTGTTGGTTTATTGGTTTATTTCTTAAAGGGTAAATCGTCCCCCACTTGTATTTAAAATCCTTCGGTATTTATTTTCAGCCTTTGGCATCTTGGGGATGTCGCTTAAGGCCAAGTAATGACTTATTGTGCTCTCAAGCTAATGAGAATTGGTGGGTCATTACAAATGGTATCAGTCTGGTCCTTTCTTTGTGGTACACATGTTATCAGCTTGTTTGGTCCTTACATAACAAGTGGTCATCAGTGTTCTTGGTCTTGGATTTGAAATTACTTACTGTCTATCCTTTGGGCTGAAATCTTAGACGATAGTAGGATTGTCGGAACTTGAAATGTATAGCATAAAAGGACGTAGCTAACCCTTTTATGTTGAAATTAAAGTTACCAGGGAGTTGGGTACATAAGTGTTTGGAGACACTTCCAGGATTTGGAAATCTTATTGTCATGGGTTTAGCCAATGGGATGAGCATGACATGCATTGTAGAGGAATGACTTCCCACTAGGATTGCATATTTCATTTGGAGTAATGATTTATGTTTTTGTGTAAGGTGTAAATTTCTGAAAAATACAGAATTTGTTTTCAAATGAAATATTTTGAAACAAGGATATTTGGTGTATTTTGAAAATGGTTTGGTTTTCAAAATCATGAATGAATGTTTAAAAAATGGTTGAAATAGAAAAGGGTATTTTGGAAAACAATGTTGTGATAGTTATTATGGTAGAATTTGAAATGGTAAGCCATCAGTTGCTAGAGAGTGAGATTGAAATAGTTTGTTGTTGGTTTAGAAAATAACACTTGATAGGTGTCATCAAAACCAACCTGAAGAAGCTACGGAGAATGTTGTTGCACCTGAACCACAGGTGAACCAAGGGCTAGTTTAGAGTATTGTACAGTATTTTCAAGCTGTGGACATAGGGAACTAGAGGAATGGGCCACAACATATGGATCATACCATCCAATTCATGAAGCAGAATCCACCAAACTTCTATGGAGATTTTGAACCTGAGAAGACAGAGGTGTGGCCGAGTAGGATGAATCGTATCTTTTATTTCATCAGCACACTGGTAGAGCTAAAGGTCAAGTTGGCGATGTATATGCTCGAGGATCTTGCACGTCAGTGGTGGGATTTAGCGGTGCAGGCTAAATTGGACGAAGGTCTTACATGGGAGGATTTTAAAGAATTGTTCAACAAACAATTATATCCTCACACGTTCAAGATCTAGAAAACGATGAACTTATTCATCCTGAAACAAGAGAGTCTCTCTGTCACAGAGTATGTGGGTAAGTTCATGAATTTAGTGCACTTTGCACCAGAAGTTGCAGCAAGTGCGTCTTTAAAGGCACACATCTTCGAATCGGGGCTACGATAGGAGATTTGATCAAAGATTTTGGTGCTTTGTATTACAGATTATATAGAAATGGTGAATAGAGCGATTATGGATTAATGTGATATCTCGGGATCTATGGTAGGAGGTATGATGATACCTACAGAAAATGGTGGAAACTAAAACGCTAGGAGCAAGCAGAAAAGGGACACCTATTTCCAAGGTGAAAGTGGAAATCAGAACGAGATGGTTGGATCAATGAACCTTCCTCCACAACCCTAGAAAAAAGTAGATTGTTTTCAATGTGGTTCACTTGATTACATGAAGCGATAGTGTAAAACACAACCTAGAGCATGTCATAATTACAACAAGATGGGATATTTTCAGCGCTATTGTCGCAATTCTCCAAGGTTGGGTGCTCAGGACACTTCTTAGGTGTTGCAATCATCATATGCTTCGACAGAGTGAGGACAATAGAATCAGTCATGTCAGTAGAGCAGAGCTAGCTATAGTGATTCTAGAAATACCACGACTCCTCAACCAGGACAATCTCAACAAGACAATAAGGAGAACAGTGCAGCGGTGAAGAAATTGTATGGAGCTGAGCAAATGATTGTTGATGATCAGGCTAGGCCATCTATGGTGAGAGGTATGATTCTTTTGAATTCTACCATTGTTCAAGTGCTCTTCGATACCGGTGCATCTCATTCTTTCATTGCTTTCTCGTGCTATTGATTCTCTATGTTTAAAGTTGAAAATGATGCTTTATGTTTTAAAACTACAAACTCCTCTCGGGGAAAGAGATTGTCAAGCCTTTGTGTGTAGAGCTTGTTCTATAACTGTCGATGGAGCTGAGTTGAAATGGGACTTCTCAATTTTGGACATAGATGTCTATGATGTAATCCCAAGTATGAATTGATTGACAATGTTTAAGGCTTACATTGACTGTTATAGGAGAACAGTTAGTTTCATGACTGAGGATGGCATCAAGCATCTCTTCAGAGGAGAGAGTATGATAAAGAAAGGTGAAAAGAGCTTGTTAGAACCAATGGTGGGAACGATCTCTTACCAATTGGTGGTGTTGACTTTGGCATCAATGGACAAGATTGAGGGAAATAGTTTTCCAGCAATTGTGGATCACTTTCCAGATGTATTTCCCAAGAACTTCTCAGGGTTACCACCTATAAGGGAAGTGGAGTTTACGATTGATCTCCTTATGGGGTCCAGTCCTATTTCCCTTCCATCTTATAGTATGGAACCAACAGAGTTATGGGAATTTAAAGTGTAGTTGGAGGAACTGGAAAGCAAGGGTTTCATTTGACCATGTACGTCTCTATGGGCAGCACCAGTTTTGTTCGTGAAAAAGCAGATGGAACTCTTCGGTCGTGCGTTGATCATCATAAGCTTAACCAAGTTGTGATAAAGAACATATATCCACTTCTATGCATTGATGATTTGTTCGACCAATTAAGAGGAGCTCAGTGGTTCTCTAAGATTGACTTGTGATTAGGATATCATCAATTGCGAGTTTCGTAAGGGCTTGTAAGACCTAGTGTGTGCACTTGGGTGACCCTATTTGTTCTCCTTGTAACGAAGGCATTTCTTGTGTGGTGTTGAGGTTTTTTTGTGAGGTCTCTCATGACGAGATATCCATTGGGTGTGTTCACAATGGATTTTTCTTAAGGTGGGGAGTACATCAACCTTCTAAGGTTTGGCATTGGCACCATTCATGGGGAAAGATGTGGTGATGAGGTGGGTTTTTCCCTTAGCATCGTGTTGGTGTTGGAACAGACTGTTTGGAGCAGGTTGAGGTCTGTTGAGGCTTTTTTGGGGTGGTTGTAGACCTACAAGGGTGGCCCTAGGTGTTCAGTGATGAGGTCTTTTGTTTGGTTGGATCTTGTTGAGGGTTTAGAGTGTTAGCTAGGGCATTAGGATGCCTCTGAGGTTTGTCAACCCTATTTTGTTACTGGTGTTGTGGTGATTCTTGATGTGTGTTTGTTACAACACATGAACCTCTGATGAGCTTGCTAGCGTGGGATTCACAGTGGAGAGCTTAGGTTCTCCCCCTTATTCCTAGGTTTTTTCTTTTCAGGGATGAAAAGGCTTAAGGTGGGGGAGGATGTAGAAACTCAGGTTTGGCCATGTCAGACTTTGGAATATTTCTACAGATAATTTCAGAGTTAGGCATGGAGACAACGTGTGATTCCGTGGCCCGGTGTTCCTGGAATAAATTTTATAAAAATATTATTTATTTTTATACTATGCATGTGGAAGAATAAATTTATCTCTTAAATGATAGATCAAATCAGAAATGTGAGGGTACAATTGCATCTGAAGCGTGTCATTTACCCTAGACAGGGTATAAGTTTTATCGGTGTGGGCCTGATGTAGAAAAAGTTATCGAGGAAATTTCCATAAATAAATTAAATTTATTTATTTTGGATGCTGCATATAATAACTCCTAAATAGAGTCTCAGATCAAATTTCTAAGATTGAGGTTAAGTTCAGAATGTCATGTTTACCCTAGGTGTGACATAATTTTGTCAGCACTGGGTGTTAGGTCAGATGTGAGTCGGAATAGGGAGTTATGTGGAGATTTGTTTAATAAAAATTAAAACAAATCTCTACCCTCACCTCCCCCTCCCCCTGATCTTTTTGTTTCGAGGGTTTTTGATATCAATTCCTCTTCACCTGATCGTGACCCCTCTTAGGCTACTTTGTGTACATGCAACTTAGTGGTACTACCCTATCATGTTAGGGAGCGAGTTCACATTTCATGCCAACTCACACCTCATGTCCAATCAAGTAACTGACATTCCGAAGGCACACCTCAATCTCATACCTGGTACCACAGACCTCATCTCATAAGAAACTTCTTCGGTTCAAGGCATGATGTCTGAGGCACAATGATATCTATCCTCCAAAATAATATCACCATCGGCTCAACAACCGACATCCCAAGGAACAACAATGTTCATCCTCCTAAACAAGTCCCAACCCAGTGGCCTCATGTACGACCAGCCTCACCCCCCAATCGACGGTATCAACACTATCAACCAATGGATTCTCAAGATCCCCATGGATTTATATGACAAACACCTCCAACCAATTTCCTAATCCATAACTACTAGAAGCCTTTACCCATACGAGTGGTCAATACCACCTCATCATTTTATTCCTACTATGTGCACACGACTCCAAATGGCACATTGGCCAACATGGGTGAGCGACAATCACCAAATAATAAATAAACTAAGCCATATCATTCGGAACCTCATTCCCCTATGACCATGTCACTCAATATGATGGTCAACACTATCCAACATCACACGAGCCTCACCCATTGACTAACGACATCATCACCTCATTTCGACGACCAAGTTTCCCAACCAGTGATCAATGTCACCCAAATATAGATATATCAGCCATGCCCAGCTTGATGATCATATTGCCTCAGTCCAGATGGCCAACGCCATCTCAATCCTTGGTTTGAGCCTGTCATGTTCCCATGGAACCTAGTAGTGCATCATAAGCAATATATATATATATATATATATATATATATAATTCAATTCAATTTAAATAAAAGAAACAGACCAACCTAATATGACCAAGGTCCAAATCCTCTCACTAGGCTCAAGCCATTTGTAGACTTGAGGAGCAAGCCCATAGGCATATCCCATGGGTTAAATTAATTAATTAAACTCAAGAATTAATTTTAAAAGGCCTCGCTCATTCAACATAACAACATGCTCAAATTTGTACCACCAAAACAATCACAAAATCACTGATAAATATGAGCACCACCTGCCTCATGTTGGTAGATGTCTGCACGTCTGATCTTAGCATCTAACTCGGACCGATTTGGAAGAAATCTGTATTTTAGACAAACACCCTAAACATAGGGTAAAGCCACTCATATGGATTTAGCACACCATATGGATAGGAAAAGAAGAAAAAAATAAAGAGGAATCAAGGGATTACCATTACGAATCCAATGCTGATATGGATAGAGAAACAAAGGTCATATGAAGAGTGTGGATCAATCCCTAGGTGGAAGAAGAAAAGAGGGAGGAGATCCTTACTGCATGCGACCAATGGAGGAGAAAGGAGGAGGAAAAATAGGTTTATAGGAGGGGAAAAAAATATAATTTCACCTCTTTAATGGGCCACACAATTAGCTCATATGGTTAGGCCAAACCATGCTGAGTCCGTGTGTAGCCACTGGTTAAGTGTCACTAAGTGTGTGGCCTGCACATGATCTTCCAAAATCATGTGTAGACCATGCATATACCTCTACTAAAAATTACAGAGGTTCATGTACGAGCATTTTCCCCATCCTTAATGGTTTCCCAAACCATGCTCAGTGCATTTAGTAGGGGGTGCATAATTTCTCCTTAGAGGCCACACGATTTGTCCAAACCGTGCACCTCAGTTTGTGCACTTTTAAAACTTGAGTTTTTGGCCTCTGATGCACCCAAAACCCGACCAAAACACTGAGGAATTTTCTAAGCCTATAAACCCATCCAAAATAAGGTCTTGGTTTAAAGAAACTCGCAAAATTAAGTTTTGTTGATCGAGAAAATAATTGGTCTATCCACAAAACTCTGAAAATTTCAAAATGGGTGAAGAATTCGACCCAATCCAAAAAACCAGGATGTTACATAGCTAGTGGCATGAAAAATGTAACAAAGCCATTATCAAGCTCACCGGATACTCGGTGGAGGAGCATCAGTTAGTCAGTGGCTACAACAGAGGATCTGAAACATTGGGAGTTCCACCTGCCAGTCGATGACCACCCAACGAACAGTCAGTGGTCCGAGAAGATAGCCAGTGGGACCATCCAACTAACTGGAAGAGTCAATCCATAAATCAAAACCAATAATTAAAAGTGGAACCTACAACTTGAATCAACTTCCAACAACTCTATTGACCTCTTTACACCCCAAAGAGCACTAAGGGAGATCCAAATCCTATAAATAGACCCTGAGGTGACTCAGAAATGAACAACCAACTTTGACCAATCACTGAATTTCATCTCTAACTTGTTTAATTTAGTTTTAATTTTCTTAAAATGCAATTCACCCCTCATTTTTTCATCTTTCCCCAACCAAAAATTAGTATCAAATGTGACCTTGTTTTCAAAACCTTGTTTAAAAATCTTAATCAGTTTTAATGAGCGATCTTGAAAAGATAGCTTCTACCTCTAACACTCAAGGTGAACTCAATGTTTAGATCCTCTTTATTTGATGGAAAAGACTATAGTTATTAGAAAACTCACATGTCTAATTTTCTTATAAGCATTAGTTATCCAGTTTGGAAAATTGTTATACATGTTTACACACCCTATAAGGAAACATAGGACAAATGGACTCTTGATGTTACTAAATCCTTTGAACTTGATAGAAAAGATGTGAATTCTATTCATTGTAGTTTATATTAAAATTAATTTAATCATGTTTCCACATGTAAAATTTCTCATGAAATTTAGAAATTTAGAAATTTGTAAATTGCTTGAGATAACATATAAAAGCACTAAAAGAGACAAGGATACTAGAATTGATATGTATTAATAAGATTTTGAAAGTTTTAACATGAATTATAATGAATCAATTTCAAATATGTTTACTCATTTTACTGGTATTTGAAATGGTAAAAAATATTTTGGTGACGATTTTTCCATAGAAACACTTGTGAAGAATATACTTCGAGTTTTGCCAAGTTCTTGGGAACCTAAGGTAACAATGATTCAAGAAGAAGAGGACATTAAAAACTTGATGATTGAAGGATTTATTGGATCTATCGTGACCTATGAGATTACTATGAAATGACAAGACAAAAATGAATCCAAGGAAGTCAAGGAAAATAAGACTATTACCTTTAAGGAAATCAATGATGATTATTTTTATTGTGATGAAAATATTGAAAACATTGCAAATAATATGAACAAATTCATGAGAAGGAAGTAATTTTTTCATTATATCAAAAAGGCAAAAGAATGAGAAGAACCAGAGGTAACTTTCTTTGAATGCAAAATGAAGGGACACATCAAACTGAAATGACCCAAATTCAAAAAGAGGATAAAGGAGAAAATGGAAATCAAAAAATCCTTTAAGGCTTCCACTTCAAGTACAACTGATGATTATCTCTCCCAACTAGTATAAAAATATGCTACAACATCAACATTTTAACATCATTTTTTCCAAAACCGACATTAAAGTGCATGCAGAGGGAATTTTAATGTCATTTTTACTAAAAATAGACATTAAAAATCTTTTTGATATACTTTTAACGTTGGTTTTTAGCGAAACCAATGTTATTTTTTTACTTTTGATATTAGTTTTTAGTAAAAATGACGTAAAAACTTTTTTTAAAAAATTATGGCATCGATTTTTACTAAAACCGAAGTCAAAATATTTTTTTTAACTTTTGATGCTAATTTTTATTAAAAACCAACATTGTAATTATTCTCGTTTGACTTTTGAGCATAGGTTTCATACATAACCAATGTCAAAAGTAAAATTTCACATCACATGAGGGATTTAACTTTTTCACATCATTCTTTCTAATTTTTCATTTGTCACCTAAAGTTTATTATACAGTGTTATACTTTTTCAAGCGTCTTTTATATGTTTTCACTCTCCACACTAATTGAATTCTGATCTACTATTTTGATCCTCACCATCATTCTATCAGTTCTTCATTCAACAACCTCAGAATGGTATTTATAATTATTATCCTATTACTTAATTATTTATGATTAGTTTCATCTATCAATATACTTATTAATGATTCATTTTTTTATGATGAAGGATACTTCATCATATTGAGTTAAAAGTATGAATATTCCTCGTGATATTTACAGACCGATGTCTAAAATTCCTTAAAAACTACAACTTCAGATGCCTCATGAGTTCTTCCCTCTAGAGGAAATTAAGTCGATGGGAACTGCACCAAGCATCGAAAATAAATCAAATATTTAACATTCTTTTTCTAGATTTCATTTGGTTTCTATAATGTTCTACTTTATTGATATTTTATTTTCATCTAATTTGAATCTTTCAGATGGGGATTTATGTTTCCTTTTCTAGATTTTGTTTAATTTCTATAATTTTCTACTTCATCAATCATGTATTTTCATCCAAGTGAGTAGTGAGAATTGAAATATTTTTAAAAAAATATCAATTTTTGACATTGGTTATAACACAAAACCAAGGTGGAAAGTCATCCAATAGCACTTTTGACATCATTTATAAAAAAAATGATGTCAAAAGTCATCGAGTGAAACTTTCAACATCAGTTATGAAAAAACTGGCATTGAAAGTTTTATTTTTTATAAAAAATAATATTAATGTCAATTTTAATAATTGATGTTAAAAATATATTTACAATTTCTCTTGTAAAAATTTCACCTCAAAAATCAATGTTTAACCCCCAAAAAATCAACATTAAAGGCCTTTTTTGTATTAATACCTCAATAGAATTAGGTGATGATGATGCAAAATGTCACATGGCCGAAATTGAGGTAAGTAATGAGATAAATTCTTTTTCATCTACTTCCTCTTGTTATTAAAGTTCTTCAATTTCCATATTAAATATGCTAGAGGTAAATTAGTGGATGAATTTTGTGAACTCACCTAAAAGTTCAAAGAACTTTAAAAGAAATATAATCAAGTAGTTTTTTAAAGGGATAAACTCTCAAATGAGAAAGAGGATCCATCCTTGAAATTAAAAGATCAACCTAATGTAGAAAAAATAGAATCTATGATTAAGGATATTACAAATTCTCTTTCTAATTTCACCCAATGTGAACAAGATTTAAATAAAATTTTGGGTTCCCAATATCAAGTGAAAAATATTTTTTTTTGGTTTTACAAATCAAGATATCATCTCTAAAAATACGACTTTTGTAAGAGGATACTCTCAAGATAATTTTTTTTTAATTATTATCATAAAACCAAAAATCTTATTTATAAATGCGATTGCACAAATTCTCATTATGGAATACCCAAAAGTTTTTATCTCTATTCAAATATCTTATTTAAAAGATCTTATTCAAAAAAAATATGGGTTCCAAAATCACTTTTAATTAACACATGTTGAACCAAAATTTGGGTACCAAAGTCTTTAGTTTCTTGATTATTTTATAGAAAAAATGTCTCAAGAGAAAATCCTAAGGGGCCACATGGTATTTTTGTGGAAACACCGAGAGTCATAATGACAAAATTTTGTAGATGAAGAAAAGATAGAACAAAAGAATAAGAAGAAGAACACAGACACAATGATTTATGTGGTTTGGAAATAATCGCTATGTCAATGGAGAGGCAGAATCACTTCACTATAATTTGGGAGCACAATTATAGGGAGATCAGAGTTTCACACACACAAAAACCCTAGATCAAATGATCCAATAAAGAAGATGAAGAATCATGGCACTAACCACACAGTACGTACAGTGTTCTATAATGAATGATGGCTGAAAGTCTGCACTGTTACAGTGTCGTGACCACCCAATTCCAAGATACTATAGTGGCTAGTGGATAAAAGTCCATGGATATATAATACTGCTATCTCCAAAGTCTGAGATGCTATAGTAACCATGCCAAAGTCCACACCACTATAGTGCCCTGTCGGTCTCACATGGCCATCTCTGCTATAGTCGGTCAGAGTTTCTACAGTTCCCCAAATTTTGGTTAGGGACCTTTGGCCCCTGGACCCTTGAAGGAGGTGTGTGTTTCCCATGCAACCTCAATGAGATCACCGTGAAGCTTGAACTGTGAGAGTTATGACATAATGCACAGTATATATTACTAGCATTCAGCCCAACATTATCTGAATGGATCAAGCTACACCAATCCAACAGGTATATGTATAGAGGGTGCTCAAAACACATGTGTGGTGACTACTTCAAGTTCAAACATATTAAAAATCTTGATGGAGGCCACATAACTTTTGGTGATAACTCAAAAAGTGATATCATCAGTATAAGAACCATTGGGTTTTAAAATTTTAACATTATAAAAGATGTTTTATTTGTTAAAATTTAAAACACAATTTTCTAAATATTATTAAATTATGTGATAATGGTTTTATGGTCTCTTTTGAAAATGATTTTTGTAAAGTTTTTTTATTCCAAAGGAAATATTTTATTTTCATATTTTCATTTTCAAAATGTTTATGTTATTGAATTAAAAACTCTTTCAAGTCAAAATGTTAAATGTTTGAGTGAACGAGATAGTTAGTCATGATTTTGGCATAGACACCTTGGTCATTGTATCACACACACACTTTTTAAACTTAACCAAAATCATCTACTATGAGATTTAACTAAATTGCATTTCAAAAATGAAATTTTGTGTGAACCTTGCCAACTCAGTAAGTAATACAAACCTTTCTCCAAATCTAAGAAGGAAGTTTCCACCTCTAAGACCCTTGAGCTTATTAATCTTGATCTTTTTAGACAAACCCAAAGTTGCAAGTATAACAAGTAAATCATCATACACTTTTGTAATTATCAATGATTACACAAGATTTATATGGGTTTATTTCTTGGCTCATAAAAATTAAGCCTATAAATTCTTTATTAAAAATACCAATAAGGATAAAAATGAAAAATTATATAAGATCATATCCATTCAAAGTGATCATGGGGGGATTCAAAAATAAATATTTTGATGAACTTTGTACTTCACAAGGTTATAATCATTTTTTTCTACTCCAAAGACTCCACAACAAAAATGGGGTTATTAAAAGATAGAATCAAACTCTTTAAGAGATTGTAAGTAATCTCTTAAATGAATTTAAACTCCCTCAATATTTTTAGACCGAGGTGATAAATACTACTTGTTATATCTTTAACCATGTTCTCATAAGATCCTTACTTAAGAAGACCCCCTATGAACTTTGGAAAGGCAAAATTTCTAAAGTTAGATTTTTTAAAGTGTTTGGATGTAAATGATATATTCTTAACACAAAAGGAAACCTAGGAAAATTTGACCCCAAATCTGATGAAGGTATTTTTCTTGGATACTCCAACTCAAGTAAAGATTATTTAGTCTTTAATAAAAGTACCAACACCATGGAAGAATCAATTTACATAAAATTTGATGATAATTTTCCTAAATCTCATCCCCAAATTTATAATGTTTAAGTTGAACTTAAATATTTAGCCTTAAATAATACACCTCCTAATTAATAAATAGAATTTTTTGAATAACCATCATCTATCCCTTTACCTAGGCATGGGTGAAATCTAAAGACCATCTCTTAGAAAATGTGATCAACAATTTACAGGCTGGTACCATACTAGAAGGTTGATTTTAAATGAGTTTAAACATTGTTCTTTTATTTCAGATCTAGAACCCCTAAAAATTGATGATGTAATTAATGATGAAAATTGATACTTTAAATGCAAGAAAAATTGAACCAAATCACAAGAAATAATGTTTGGACTCTTTTTGAAAGCCTCAATGATCATCCCATTATTAGCACTAAATTAGTTTTTAGAAATAAGTTTTATGAGAAAGGTAAAATCACTCGTAAAAAATCTAGAATCATAGATAATTTTTATAATCGATAAAAATATATTGATTATGGTTAAGCCTTTTCCCCTATTTCTAGGCTTGAATCCATTAGAATCATATTGACATTCACCGATAATTTAAATTTTAGGTTTTTTAAAATGAATATTAAAAGTGTTTTTAATGGTTTTATTTCCAAAAAGGTTTTTGTTGAACAAACTCCTAGTTTTAAAGATTCAAAATTTCAAAATCATGTTTTTAATTTAACCAAGACTCTTTATAGTTTGAAATAAGTCCATCAGTCTTGGTATGCAAGGTTAACTAAATTTCTTTTAGAAATTTATTTTAAACTGGGAAAATCGAATTCAAATTTGTTTTTAAAATCTATTTCAAATGATTTATTAATTATTAAAATTTATAATTATGATGTTATTTTTGGTTATACCAAATAATCCCTTTGTAATGAGTTTTTGGATTTAATTAGAAAAGAATTTAAAATGAGTTTTATGAGTGAGTTAAAGTTTTTTCTCAGTTTTAAATTTCTCAAAATATGAATAGTATTTTTCTAAGCCAAAGAAAATACAATAATTAACTTTTAAAGAATTTTGGAATTGATTAGGTAAAGGAAATAAGAATACTTATGAGTACTTATTGTAAACTAATGTTGGAGGAAGCCAATAAATCGGTTGAAAACAAGCTTAATAGAGATATGATTGGGAGCCTTCTTTACCTTACCATAACCTAGCTAGACATCACGTTTAGTGTTTTATTTATGATATCTTTCAATCCAATCCTAAGGAATCACATTTAAAACATCCTAAAATATTTTTTTGATATTTAAAATGTTATAAAAATCTTGGTTTATTTTATCCAAAAGACAAATCTTTTGAAATTATAAGTTTTTTCAATATTGATTTTGGAGGATGTCAATTAGATAGGAAAAGTAAAAGTGGGGTTTTCCACCTACTTAGAAAATAAATAGTCTCATAGAGTAGTACAAAACAAATTTTTTTTACTCATTCTACACTCGGAGTGAGAAATATTTCAATGAGGAGTTATTGCACCTAAATTATATAGATGAAACACTCTCTTAGATTATGGGTTAAATTAAAATAATGTTCCTATTAATTATGCCCACACTAATGTCATTAGTAGATCTAGAAATCTAATTCAACACTCATGCATTAATAACATTAACCATAAACACCAATTTTTGAGAGACCACTTTTAAAAAGGTGATATATTTTTAGTTTATTAGCACAAATCTTCAATTAGCTAATATTTTCACAAAACCCCTTGCTCTAAAATGTTCATATTTTATTAAGGGGGTTAGAAATAGTTTTCTTATGAACTTTAAGCTTGAAATTTTTATTTTATTATTATTTTTTCAAATATATTTATTTATAATTATTTGAATTATTCTTATCCTTTAAATTATATTTCAATCTTTGAAAAAAATTTGATCTTTTTAAAGAGGGATCCATTTACATTGTTTTAAATAACTTGCATGTTTATGAGTTGTTTTTTATAATCACAAAGGGGGATAAATGTTTCATTATTTTTTAATATATTTTTAATCAATGGGAGATAAATGTATCATATTTTTTTCTTAATTAAAGTAAATGTGAATTTACTAAGTAAATACATCTTTATCTGGATGCAAACAAATGGTTATGATTTTGGTGCAGATTCACCTTGAGATAATAACCTCAAAAGGGTTAATTATGTATTAAAATGATATTCATACTGGGAATGAGTAGTGGGTCTTTACCGCACATATATATTTATCACTTTAGATTATCTTTTTATTCTAAGTGTTTATGTTCATCAAAAAGGGAGAGATTGTTGTACCTCACTTTATTTTAATGATCACAAACATCTGTTATCATTCTAACCATTTTATTTTATGAAATTTAAGTATTTTTGTTTGGGAATGAAGTTAAGTTGTTAATGGATCAAATGATGTTCTTAAAATAATTTTGGAGGGATACCTTGAATACTAACACTAGATAACATCAACAGCTAGCCACAATGGAGCCATCAACCAGTTGGTGGCATGACTAGTGACACCGAGCCACTATCAAGCCCAATGGGTACTCAGTAGAGAAGCATCAACCTGTCAATAGATACAATAGAGGAGCTGTAGCACTAGTAGCTCCACCAGCTAGCCAACAGCCACCCAACGACCATCTGGTGGTCCCAACAACTAGCCAGTGAGATCATCCATCTACCCAATAGAGCTGATCTAGAAAGTCAAAATAAACCATTAAAAGTGGACCCCACCACCTTGACTTGACCCATTTATAACCCTAAAAACCATCAAGAGAGATCCATAGCCTATTAATAGACCCCAGGAGGGTGGACACTAAAAAACCAACTTCAATTGATCACCAAATTCCATTTTGTCAACATTAGGCCTTCCTGAGAGATTTTCTTTATGTTGTGCCTCTACTTTCATATTTTTTTTTCCTCTCACATTATCTCACATTTTATATTCTTTATTTTTTAGAATTGATAGTGTTATTTAAAGTGGTTTCCCCTAATAAAACATCATCCTCCTATTATTTTGGGTACTTACTATCATTAAAGTGAGGAATTTTGGTTTCTTACCACAACCACTGAAAAATCAAGTGTCACTTATTTGTATTAGGTTTCTTATTACAACCAATTAAAAGTAAGTGTATTATTTATTAGGTGTCTTGGATATATCCAAATCCAAGATATTTTATTCTTGGGTTTCTTAACTATCGTTAGGGCCAAGGGATTAATCTAAAACCTCTCAAGCTATTGAGGGGAGGAGACATAGGGACTCGTATTGAGTTATTATCTAAACCCTTTATCAAACTATGTTGAATTTGATTTTTATTTTCTATTACACTTTTATTATTATATATATGACATTTATGCTTGTATGTTATCACTTAATTTCATCTTTAACTTGTTTAATTTTTTTTTTTATTTTTTAAATAGTCAATTCACCCCACCTCTTTCTATCTTATTCCTGACCAAAACCTCGGTGAATTTACTCATTCATTTTTATATGGGTATGTTCCCAAGATCACTAAATATTATTCTCCTCATATAACTTCCATCTCCAATAAAATGACAACACTACCATTCTTTATTTTTATCTTCTAAACAAAAAACCACTCAAGAATACACTTTATCTTTGAAAAACAATAAAAATAATAAATCACAAATAAATGTATTTATGAATTCTATAAAAACTCGACAATGATCACCTATTCTTTCCAAATGGTTTAGTATCGATTCTCATTTTCATCAAACTTCTGGTGATAAAAAGTTGTTCTTCACAACACAACAACACTAAATAACCCCACCAACTTGAATTTCTCACACATGACATCTCATATTGAATCACAACATGATTTTCATATGGATTAATAAATTAAAATTAGAAAAACTTTGATACACTTGAATTACTAAAATAATTTCTAGAGATTCATCTTCAATAGATACAACTTCAATCACCATTGAATTTTTTTCAAATAAAATGAACTTGAAACTTTAAATAGATTGAGCATATATCACCCATTTTTATTTCTCACATGGATCAGATTGGATCAAATTTTAAATGTGATGTTTTAATCATTTAATAATGGATCAAGAATCATCATATTTTAATTTCTTCATAATACATAATTATGGAAATATCAAATATACCACCCTTCAAAAAACACACAATTTCATAAAGAGAATGAAAAATACAAAGTCAAATCACTCATATACTACTTAAATGACTCGTAAACAGCTTATAATAGCTCATATACAACTTCCAATGACTCTTATGAAGCTTCCAATGACTCAAATGGACTTATAAATAAATCATATGAAGCTTCCAATGACTCTTATGTGAAGGTTCTAGGGTGTGTAGTGGAAGCAGTCGAGAGCCTTTACCAACAATTTTTTTACCAGATTCCTTGGATAAATCCTTCAAACCGAACAATCATGAAAACAAAATCTCCTTAGATAGGATATTTTTCACATATATAACTTATTAATAATTTATAAGACTAAAAAATTCCTCAAGTCTTGGGTTTATTTCTTTGAAGATGATGTTGATTGATGCAACCCTATTTGAATCGTGTTGCTATTGAATCAAAAGGATATCAAGTAGAATCCATATAGAAGTATCTAAAAATGTACCACAAATATTCAAAATATGTCTATGGAACTCTGAGTTCTAGAATGGGTGATCTGATCATACTGCTCCATTTAACATTGATCGTAAGAAGATCTCCTTTGATCTTGAATGAATATCTCACGGTTATCTAAATCTTGAGAGGGGGGATGAATCACTCTTCAGTCTTGAGAGTAGTCTAGAGAAATATATATGATCTTGAGAGGATTTATCTAGAGAGGAATCATTGTGAACATAATAATCTACTCATGAAAAATGATGTAACACAAGTTATATACTTAGGGTTAAGGTTTAGATATTGCGCATAAACCCTTATATAACCCCCTTGTTCTAAGTAAAACTTCACACCACTAAAATAATAATAATTATAATATTTTTTAATGTGAACATGTCTTGTAGATATTTAAATATCACTTATTAAAAAAATAAATTAATATTTATTTAAATGATATTAAATAAAATTATATCATCTTTATTCGGACCCATAACACGATCTGTTAAAAACTACTTGTCATTTATTGAACCAGGACTAATAAATATTTATTTTAATAAACAAATATATTTAAATTATCCATTAAATAAATAAATAAATATTATATTAACTATCTAAAAAATAAATATTTATTTAATGTTCAATTCACAAAGATATTTTAACTAGAATATAACTGGAGAATGAATATCTTGCGATCAAAAAATCTCAAATAAATATTATATCTCAATCTTAAGAATAATATTTATCACTATATTAAATTAATATAGAATTTAATCGAGATTATAAGATACACTATTGCGTGTGACTCTCTAGGCCTCTTTCTTAGTTGAATTATATAAGTTGCCCTAAATTTCGTGATCAATGTTTAGAAACACGTCAATACACCCATAGAGAAATAATTTAATGGCACAATGACAATAAACTCATAAAAATGCACACTATGTAATATATCCCTTTGTCTCGATATATCAACAGGAAGGTTACATTACATGTTCCATAAACATATATGTCTAATATATATTTCTTTTACTACCATAAATTTACTCTTTAATAAAATCATCATGGCCATAGACTTAATCCAGTAGTTACATTTTAATCAAAGAGATGAAATATCACATTTCATTCAAAAAAGAGAAAAATCCTATCTTTAATTATTCATTAATTTCATATCACTCATGACACACTCAATGTATCCTATTTCTCCATGAGCATATGTTTTCACAGTTTTGGAAAATATATCAAACTATGTGAGTCATTACATGCATTAATAATAATCTCAAGTCAAAGGACTATTACACATGTTCATAGATAGTAATATATAATGACACATATAACATGTGGAATTTCGATTGGAGGGTATGTTCCCATAACCTCCTATTTGGGAGATTACCAAGTGTGAAACTTCATTATATGAATCTACATCCTCTTGCGAGCATCCAACACTTTATGGTCTATATCATATGTGTTCTATAAGATTATGTCATCCAACCATGGAACATAGGTTTGAGAATATTGTCATTACACTTCAAGGATCTCATCACGATAGGGAACTGCAATGTTATTTCAATGTAAAAAATACTCTAGTGCATTATCATATTAAATTTCACATAGAAGAATGGTAATCATATGATAATATTATTATTATGGTCTTTGAATATATAAATAGGAAATTTAAAGTACACAGTAGTTGGTTCTAGGGCACCAAGTCCAACAATATTGTTGGGGAGGACATGTTGAAATACCCCAATACAAACCAAAATATCATGCATATATTGAGCACTTCTAGCGAATAACTAATTTGAAATGTGAAAAATAATTAATCAATGAAAAAATGTTTATTAAGAAAGTGAAAGAAAATAAGAAAACTAAAAAGACATAAAGATTTAAGGTGGTTTAATAACAATTTGGACCTACTTCATAACAATAATGACACTCTGATCTACCATTATTAAAATGATCAAAAATAGAGTATAATAATGTGATATTTCAACCTGAAAAACAAAACAACAAGAAAATTATATTGCAATAAATAAAAAATCCAAGAACAATAAGAACTAAATGAACGATCTTACTAATAGTTCAATTAATCAACCAACCAAAGTACATAGGCTCTTTGGGAAACTTAAACTCATCAAAAAATGAGTAAGAGACCACCTATCGATCAACACCACAATCTCCACCAAAACAAAAATTTAGGGAAACTCTGAACTTCAATAACAATGTGAATGGAGCGTTTGGCAGTGGACGATACCTCAAACTCAAGTCAACAACCTTTGCCTTATTCTCTCTCAGATAGTAGCACTATTCCCTCTCTTCAAACTCTTCACATGTATCTATGGTGGTCTCTTGATCTGAGGTTAGTGTGGGATAAATACCCATGAGGGTTGAGATTAGTTACAACAACCTTAAGTGAAATCAAAAGATTAAATAATTGATAAGATCTGATTCATAACAGTCGATACAACCTGTATCCAACCAATACAAAACTGATATAACAGAAGGAACATGTGTAATATAAGGGTAAACAAACATGTATAAACCTTTAAATAAAAATTCAAAACTCTAGGAATCCATCAAGTTCTTTAAAAAGTGATTCATTTATAATCAGACTTTGAATGTAATGCATCATCTGGACCTTGGCTACTGAATCATAATAACTTCTAAATTTATCTAGCTACATCGCTTGTACACCTACTGGATTTTCAAATATGAACTATAAGTCCTCATATGATCTGAATATATAAAAAAGGAATCTCTTTGTGTTATCTTCACCAACACTTCCATGAGAAAATCTTATTTGGATCTTCAGTGAACATCTTCACAACCCGGTATTTAATGAACATACCTACTTTAACCACATTGGCAATAAATATAACAAACAACCTCTTTGTTGCAACATTTTCTATCATGAACCCCTCCTTACAAAGAGTACCCCTCCTCATCCGATAATGAGTTAAGGGTGGTGGTGACTGCTCGAGTCCTGCCTCCATTAGGCCCCAGGTCGACAATTAGCACCATGGCTATAATAAACATACATATAGAAGACAATTCCCTCTAAGAGAGCATGTATAAGATAGAGATAAGACAGATACACCAATTAACACTTTCTCAAACATATATATAAAGAAATATCAAGTGAAAACATGAAATTTCATACATTACTATAATAATTGAAAGGAAAACTACAAGTACCAAAAGGTAAAGATGATAGTGACCATGAATCCCAAACAACTCCTGAAAAATTATGAGCTAGTAATATCCAACCTAATCTTATACCTGCTTTGGCTGACCTGAAAAACAGTTTATATATATGTAGGGTGATTATAACAGTATACTTAGTAGGATCCTCCATGGATCTCGTCGTGCAAAAGAGAAAGAAAGCATGTTAAATCATAATAAACAATAGTGAAACTAACACTTCACCTAAAAAGGTATACTAAGTTCTCATCCCCACCATGTCTAACTCTCACTAAGTATCACATACAAGATAACATATAATATAACAATGAAACATCAAGGGTACCCCACCCCCTCTTCAACAATGGTTTACCACTATGCCCCAATGTCGCACATATTGAGTCATCTATCTCCAAAATAATCCAGCCCATAGACACCTGAGATAAGTATCAAAACATGAACCTCATGTATCAAATCACTACATCATACCATATCACATATTCATATAGTAACCAGGTAGTTTTTGGAATCCACCACAACCTGTATGATGTGTATCATACATTGGGTATTATACCTCAAGTTATCACAACCCGTACACTGAGTAAGGTACCTCAAGCCATCACAACCTATACAAATTATAATAATACTTTAGACACTATATCTGGGGATACATGTGTGTGAATAACCACAATCCATCACAACCCTCTACACACATGTATGGGAAAACTAACCGTCATACATACCAACACATATAACTACCAAGATAAGAGATTTCAATCAACCTAACCAAGCTGTCCTACCTTGTTGAGCCCTCCCGCCCCTATCGATCCCCACCATTAAGGCCTCCTGCCCCTATCGAGCCCCCGTCAACCCCCCATCATCGAGCCCCCTATCGCACCTTTTCATGGATCCCCAATCCTGCCACCCCTTTACCTACGGTCGAGTCCCCTCCAGGTGAGTTGTTCAAATTCTAGTTTAATATTATGTATCCAATTTAAACATTAGGTGATTATTACATGACTACTTCATCTTTCCATAAATCTATTAGCTACCTATACTCTCATAATCATCCAATATCTTCCTTTTTCTTACTATCTGTATATCATTTGATGTTTGTGGAATGAGTATGAGTTGGGATTTAGTCTGTATTCACTATTTAACATTGTATGGATAAGAGAAATTAATTGGGTTTTTATGTTTTATTTTACACCTCTTTTGATCTCTTAATCATAATATCATTAGTAACAAAAAATAATTTCATTTCGAAGAAATTTTTATGTTGTCGTGTAGCTATAAATTTTCTTATGATATATTAAATGGGACCATCTAATTTTAATTTTTTGTCATTATTCATTTAATTAACGTGTTCAGATATTATTCACTTTTTCCCAAGAATCCAAATGAATCGTAAATTTATTTGAATTGTTTTACTATGGATTTATTTCACTATATTATAAAATTAATCATATACTCATATTTTTATTCTATTTTTTTATATTTGCTTCCTTGCTTCCTAAATTTTCATTCTGGTTTTAATCTTTCAATATTTTTATGTTCATTTTTTTGTTTACTTAATGTTATTGAATTGTTAGATTTTATGAGTAATCCATTTTCATTAATTTGAAATGAACACATTGATTTTATTTCTATACTACAGTTTTACGAAATTTGGTTAAAATCCTAAAGGACTGCAATCTTGTTTTTTTAATTTGTTTTGATTCTCTCTGATATTTAGTTAGTGGCATTATGGAACACCCCTCTATGTCATAGGAAATGACTCTTCCCATATACTAATAATGTTTACTAGGGTATTTAAGTAATATATGCAAATTTATTAATCTTATGGATTAGTATTACAATGTGATTTGGTCTTTCTTTCATATAATTAAGCATTTTATTTTTAAATCCTTAAAAAATAAGTGTTGTTCCCTTTCAACCATCTTTCCTGGTTCTATGCAATATTAATTTTTTCATGTATTATACTTTATATATGAGATAGGGATTATGGTTTTAATTTAGCATTTCATGGGTATGTTTAGGAAATATTTATTAATTTATAAGGTTATTATTTTACACTATTTACAAACAAATGGTTAGGTTGAAGTTTCTAATTGGGAGATTAAGAAAGATTCAAAAAAGGTAGTTCAACCAAGTAGAAATGATTAGAGTTTGAAATTAGATGTTGCTTTAAGGGTGTAAAAATAATATTTAAGAAAACCATAGGAATGTTTCCTTATAGTCATATATATCTAAAATCCCATAATTTTTTAGTCAAACTTTAGTATGGTGCTTATTGGGTTTTAATTATCTCATTATCATTTTTTTACATCAGTTATAAATAATGATTCATTTTTCAAAACATGGATAGATAAAGAAGAATGAATATTAGATTACTTGATTATATAAAGAGAAGAACAATATTTTTCATGATTGGTAAATTTTACAGAAGATGCTTAATGTTGTAGAGAAATTTTCCTTTTTTACTTCAAGACTTAAGTTACACCGAGGACAATTCCATTTTCATTGGAGTAGTCCATTTACTATCACTAATATATATCCTTTTGGTTTCATATAGGGATGAGATAAACATAAGAAATGTAATTTAACTATGAATGGCTATAGATTGAAATGAAAAGAATTTATAAGAGTCTAATAGTAGTGTGAAAGAGACTTATTAGGGGGTAACATGTAATGAACCAACCTAGGTTACCCTCAAAACTGGCACCCGACTCAATCCGCCACATACCTGAAGGGTGTTATCGATCCCCACTGGATGGTGACAAGCACCTGAGAATCAATAAAAAAACTAGAAGGAATGATTTCACCCAATCTATACAAACACACGACATATATATACACATGGAAAAGAAAGAGACAACAGAATACTAAAAATATATGCCATAACTGTGAGAAGACAATGGAATCCAACAACTGTAAAAGTGGATAAAATTTCAAAATACAAGTCCAACTGAAAAGGACCAAGATTAAAAAGATACTCTAAGTGATCTAATGGGTGAACTCCCACCATCACACCTCCAGCTACCCAACTCAGCTGACACAAAACCTTTCCGCCTCACTACGACGCCTTGCCTTTCCCTGCAACAGAAGACATGCAAAGATATATGTACCATAGAAGAGGTGAATAGAGTGTGAGATAACATGATCAATAGGATCTCACATAGGTGTTACATAACAAGTATCTATATAAAAATTATTGTATGCTCAATTTAAATAAAACATGACATGATAAGCAGTAAATTAGTTTTATAGAAAACATATTAAACATTTTCCGTTTTATCACAGTTCTAAAACAAAAGTAGATATATAAATTTCAAAGAACATTTTTCATATCATCTTTCACAAGCATAAACATGAATATCAAGGCTAAAACAATCCAAATCTATAAAATATGAAACAATAATATCATCACAGACATCACAATACCAAGGAATACAACAGGTCAGGAAAAAAACTACTCATATCCAAAAATCTATGAAATAATGCACTACAATACCTGAATCCAATGATCTACACTCCAGGACCAGGGAGACAACCCAAAAAGTGAAACCCCAACATCATATATGTTCCTAGAGCCAATAATCTACACTCTAGGACAAGAGGAACTCCCCAGAAAGTAAACCCCTACAATGGAAGATGGCCTCAAGCTAAACCTTCCACCTATTACCCAAGGTAACCCATGTTCTCATTTTCACAATCATTTTAATTTTTTAAAAATCATTTCAAAATAATTTCAAAAAACCATTTCAAAACCATTTCACAAAACCATTTTCAATGCTTTGAAAATACCCCTTTTTATTTCCATTTGTCAAAAACTAAGGAAAACCACTTTCATTAAAAATCTCTTTCTAAAACACACAAATATTCTTGCCAATTTCATACCAATTTATTTATAAACCAATTCATAAGAATGTAATAATACAGTTTATCAAACACAGGCTAGAGACAAAACCACATACCTCAAAACTCGGGTTACACACACCCATAACAAGATCCACCAACAATGAAAACCAAACACCACTAACTAAGGCCCTATAATCCAATACACACATCTTAGGATTGATTTAATTGAGAAACAGGGTCAAAGGATTAGATTAAATACCACATACCTCAAAAAAGAATTCCCACTGTACCATGACCAATAGAGGAACGACCTTCAGAATGAGATCACACATCAGATCTTGGAATAAGACAAGAAGAAACACAACTTAGATCAACAGATTTGATAACGCAACCCAAGGGTGATATCGTGATCAAGGAAAATAAAGAAGAAAAAAATATCTCTCACCCAAAGAGACACACCACAACTGCAATGAAGTTCGAACACCGAAAAAATCAATCCGAAAGGAATGATGTCTCCAAAAATAGTCGGAGAGGAGTTTTAGTTTGAAAGAAAAGGAAAACAGATGATCGAATGGGAACTAAAAACCCAAGAGGCTCCCTAAAACATCACTTATTAGGGACTTACATGACATGTAATTACTTTACACAACATGAAATCCACAAAGTTTAAGTAAACTGAGAAATCTATCATCTCATATTTAAGATCCATTATTTAAATCATCCACGATGTGTAAGTCCTCTTCAAAACATGTAACCCTTCACAGAGTGAACCCTTTCACGATTTTCATCTAAAGACTCTTACATGTCATGTAACCTAGTTACATGGTGTGAAATCCTCCTACATCCTGCATAAAAAGTCGGTTAAAGCTAAGAGTCCAACAAATCTCTGACATCACCATTATAGGTATCCTCTCAATTCCTTCTTAACCCTATACAGAAAACAAGAAAAGGAAAACCATAAAAAGGAAAAATACATACATGAAAGATTAGTAATGGGATGTTACAAACTCCCCACCATAAATACTTTCCATCCCCAAGAAGTCATGTGGAAGATGTATTACCTATAAAAATATGAGGTCAGTACTCCCTCATTAATGACTTAAATTCCCAAGTCTCATGAGAATCCAATCCTTATTTCCATAGAACTCTAACTAATGAAATCGACTTCCCACACAAGACTTTAACTCTAGAGTCAACAATCTCAACTAATTTCTCCAGAATTAAAACATATGGATCTAACTCAATTTCTTCCCAACTCAGAACATGAGCAGGACCAGGGTGATACTTCCTGAGGTGAGACATGTGGAAAAAATCATGAATACCCATGAACTAAATCAGAAATTCTAACCGATAAGCAACATGTCCGATCCTCTTAGTGACCTCAAACGCTTTAACATATCTCATAGCCAACTTTACCTATTTTCCAATTTGATGGTGGCCCAATTTATGTGAAACTTTAAAGAAAACCCATTCACCAACAGAAAACTATAGGGGATGATGTCTCTGATCTGCATACGATTTCTGTCGACTCTAGGCTGTAACCAGACATTGATGTACATCCCAAATATTTTTTGACGTCTCCCAAAACAAACTTGGTCCAACTAAAGATACTTCTCCCACCTCCTCCCAATAAAGTGGTGATCTGCCTGAGTGACTATACAACGCCTCAAAGGGATCCATTATTATTTGTGAATGATAACTGTTGTTGCAAACAAACTCAACCAATCCAAGATGGCTATCCCATGATCCACTAAAATCCAAGACATAGGTATGAGGCATATCCTCTAGGATCCTAATCACTCACTCCATCTGGCCATTTGTCTGTGGATAGTAAGCTATGCTCAACTTAACCTGAGTTCCCATTGTCACTTAGAGACTCCTCCAGAACCTTGAGTTAAACCTAGTATCCCTATCTGAAACAATGGTAGAAGGAATCCCACGTAACCTCACAATCACTTGCACATACAACTTACCCAATTCTTCAACCTTATTGGTATCCTTGATCAGAATGAAATGAGAACACTTTTTCAACCAATCAATAATTACCCAAATACAATTCCTCCCTCATGAAGTCCATGGTAATCCAACAATAAAATCCATGGTTACCTCGTACCATTTACAGACCGGCGCCTAAAGATGCTAGAGAAAACCAGAGGGTTTCAAGTGTTCTACCTTTATCCATTGGCAGGTGTAACAGTGGGACACATAATCTGCAATGTAGCACTTCATACTCGACCAACAAAATCATCATCTCATGTCATAATACATATTCGTAGTTCTTGGATGAATGACCCATAAAGAGTTGTGATAATTAAATAAGACTAAAACCCTCATAGATGTTGGGATGAAAACCCGATTCCCAAAGTGAAGTATACCATCTGAAGAAAGAGACCAACCAGAAATAGTCTCCCCACTATAAAGGCTTTCTTGGACTTTAATAAACTCAACATCCTACTGCCGAATCTACAAAACAGACTCTAGGAGAGATGATAATAACTAAACACCGGTCAGAACCATACCCGAAACGTCATCCCAAGCATTTAGGTGCAAATAAGAAAAAAATTCCCATACGTTTCTACTCCTCCTTCGATTCCAGAACATTTTATGATGGTACTTTCCTACAAAGAGCATCTACAATGACGTTTCCATTTCCCCAAGTGAAAATGTAATATCAAATCCAAACATCTAAAATGTATTCTACCCATCTTCTCTATCTAAGATTCAAGTCTTTATGAGAAAAGATGTAAATCAGACTCTTATGATCATATAATACTATGAACCTCACCCCAAAAAGATAGTGCTGCCAACATTTAAGTGCATGCATAACTGTAAAAAGCTCTAAATCGTGAGTGGGGTAATTCTTCTCATATAGTCAAAGCTAATAAGAGTTGTATGCTACCACATGCTTATCCTGCATAAGAAAGCATCCCAAATCAGCACCAGAGGCATCACAAAACACCACATATACATTACCGAGTTCATGTAAGATCATAATAGGATCCAATATTAGAATTCATTTTAGTTCATCGAAATAAGACTGACACTTCACATCCCATGTGAATTTCACCACTTTCCTGGTAAGAGTAGTCAAAGGTGATTCCAACTTAGAGAAATCCTTAAAAAACAGTCGGTATTATCCAAAAATACCAAGGAAGATTTGTATCTCAAATACATTATGTGGTTCCTTCTATGAAAAAAAATCTTCACCTTCTCTAGATCAACTGATATGCCATGTTTAGAAATTTTGTTCCCTATGAACTTCATTTATTGAATCGAGAAACTACATTTCAAATTTTTTTCCTACAAATGATGACTTCTCGTAATTCCTAGAACCAAAATTAGATAGTGCTCATGCTAACACTCAAATTTTGAATAGAATAGAATATAATCCATAAAAACTACCACAAAAGTGTCAAGATATTAATGGAATATTTGATCCATCAAATCCATAAAAACTACAGGAGTGTTATTTATACCAAAAGGTATCACAAGATATTCATAGTGGCCTTACCTTCTCCTGAAAGTTGTCTTCGGTATATCAAACTCCCTAAATATGAGCTGATGATAACCCGACTGAAGATCAATCTTCGAGAACCACTTTTCTCCCTTTAACTGATAAAAAAAATCATTCATGCGAGGTAAAGAATTTTTTTTCTTAACCATTACCTGGTTCAACTTCCAATAGTCCAAACACAACTGAAGTGAACCATATTACTTCTTGGAAAAGAGTATAGGGGCTGCCCAAGGTGAAACACTAAGGTAAAAAAACCCTTTTACAACAGGTTGTACAACTAAATATTGATCTCTTTTAGCTCTATTAGTGCCATACAATAATAAGGTATCAATATCAGCTGTGTAACTGGAACTAGGTAAATCTTAAACTCTACCTCTCTCTCTAGAGGAAGACTGGAGAATTCATATGAGAAAATGTCACAAAAGTCCCGAACAACAATGAGAAGATCAACAATAGAAGAAACATCATTGGGCTCAAACACAACACCAGACAACAAACTCCTGAGCTCTAGATGGGGATGCCCTGCACGACCCGACCTCAGGTCCCACTCCCCCTGAAACACATGAGACCTCCCATTAGTGGAAAGAAACAAAAAATGCCGATGGTAACAATCAACCTTATCTTGATGAGTGACAATACAATCCATACCGATAATGATGTCAAACAGATCTAGATCAAGAATGAGAAAATCCCATACCAAATCTGAATCGGCTATCATTAATGAACAAGGAAACTGGAACCCCTACTCTCTTATCTTTCCAAGAGGTGTTTATAACTCCATTACACAAGACATAAGTTCCGTTGGAAGTTTAAGCATATCAATAAAACATGAAGATATAAATGAATGGAAGGCACCAATATCAAATAAAGCAATTGCTACTGAATATGAAATAAGGATACTACCTATCACTATTACCGGACCTGCATCGACTTATGATAGACACTCATCAACTACGTGAAAGTGATTCACTCCCAAGGCATATGGGTGGATCCCTGTAGTCTTCGAAGCTTCTGACTGCACCACAGTAGCTATCGGAGATGACGAACCCTAAACATAACGTGGTGTAGTTATAGCTTGATAGAAACAATGTAAATGACCAAAAAATCCATAGTTGTTTCATGTATTCATGGGAATAGTACAAAAATGTTTGGTGTGTCTGACCTTAACACACTGATAGAAAGTCATAGGTACACTACTAGTTGTAGCAGGCGGTGCGAAGGAGGCTTGATGCTATGACCCACCACCACCACTTCTATGATGATCCTGCCACTTCCTCTTCTTCCCATTCACACCACTAAAATTGCCACTATATAGAAGAGAAGTGATGGTAAAACCAACCTTTCCTAACATATTTATCTCTTCCATCATAGATTTTTCTACTATATCCATATAGGTAGAAAGTTTTAACATAAATACTTGTAATTCTATATCCGATTGCAAACCCTACAGGTACTTCTAAGCCTTTAACTAGCCATTCCTCACTATGTCCAAAGAAAAAAGAACAATCTCAAAAAACTAGTTGGTTTATGCTAAAACCGAATGATCTTTTTATTGTAAATATGGGAACTCCATAGAATTTTCTAGCATCAACGACTCTAGAAAAAACTACTTGAAGAACAAGGTTTTGAAACCCTTCCAATCCAAGTCCATGTGTCTATCTAGATGGACCATAGAATCTCACCATCACTTTCTAGAACCCTCAGGTTTGAATGCTACACATTTCACCTTAATATTTTTAGGTGTCTCTAGGAAGTCAAAGATTTGATCGATCATATGCATCCAGTACTCCGCCTCTTGAGATTCAATCATTCCTATAAAGGACAATGGCTTCTCATGCAATAATTCTTGTGACATATCTCTCTCTCCTCCAACTCCTAGATATACCTCAACAACTGAATTTTGAACTCATAGTACATCCTTATCAACAGAATGGACTACTCGTATGATAGTCTCAACGAGATTCTGATCTATAGGCAGATTCCATTGTGGAGAATCAGCTACACCTTCCTAAGGAACTTGTAGAAGAAGTCTCTAAGGCATACTACTGCACACTAAAATAGAAGGAAATATCAGACAATAGAGTAAATATCAGCTTAAACTAGAGAACCCATAAGCAAAAACTGATATTTAAAACAAAACCCAACACTAGAGACACATAAACCAACTTTCCATGGTAACTTGAGTCTTGTTACGATAATAGATGACCAAAAACTCATCTCAAAATACCTCTCAAGTCCCAATAATCCTATATCTAGTCTAATAGACATCCTAATACAAGGAATATTGAGGAAAACCTACCTGTCTCTAATACCAAATTGTAATGAACCGATTTGGGTTACCCTCAAAACTAGCACCCGATCCTCCACATACCCAAAGGGCATTCCCGATCCCCACGGGTTGATGACAAGAACCTAAAAATCAATCAACAAACTAGAGGGAACAATTTCACCCAACATGTACAAACACACAACATATATATACACACAAAAACTAAAGAGACAGTGGAAGACTAAAAATATATTCCATAACTGTGAGAAGACAGCGGAATCCAAAAACTATAAAAGTGGATAAAACTCCAAAATACAAGTCCAACTACAAAGGACCAAGATGAAATAGCTACTCTAAGCGATGGAGTAGAAGAACTCCCACCATCTCCCCTCTAGATACCCAACTTAGATGATACAAAACCTCACCACCTCACTGCAACACCTTTACTTTCCCTACAACATAAGACATACAAAGGTCTACGTATCACCAAATAGGTGTAAGGGGTGTGAGCTAACATGATCAATAGGATCTCACCTAGGTGTTCTATAAAAAGTCTATATATAAAAATTACTATATGTTCAATTTAAATAAAATAGGTCATGATAAGAAGTAAAGAAGTTTTATAGAAAACATGGTAAAATTTTTCCTTTTTTATCATAGTTCTAAAACAAAAGAAAGTATAACAATTTCAAAGCACATTTTTATATCATCTTTCACAAGCATCTGTTGATCAAGTGTTGTTTTCAACAGTACATAATTTTATATGGGGGAGATTGTTGAGAATAATACTCTATCTCTTTATGATGATTTTGATTCTCAAAAATCCTTATTTGTTATTCTAATAATTTTAATTTGAGTATATTTCAGGAAATTAATATTATTTATTTCTCTATTTTGAAATAATATTAAAGTGTTTAATTTGTGTGGAATATTTGGAAAAGTATTCATAAATCATTTTTAGCATGTTTTGGAAGCACTATTCATGCTCTATATGTTCGGAAATTACTTGAGCGTGTTCTGGAAACACTATTCATACCCTACATTGAAGAGCATAACATAAGGATGGAATCTGTCATTTAATTTACTGGTTATTAGAAAAGTATGGTTAAGCAACAATACGTTATCAGAAAAGTATGAAATAAGAAACCTTACTTTTGGAAGGAATGTTACTTTTAGAAGAAGAACCCTACATTTGGAAGGAACCTTACATTTGAGAAATCAGAAAATTATGGAAGAAGATCTTTATGTGTGTATGAAACAAAACATTTTTTCTTAAAAGTATGGTTCATCAACCTTACTTTTGTGAATGATCAACCTTACATTTATAAGTTAAGAAAAGTATGGATCATTAAACTTGTGTTTGATATCAACCTTATGTTGTGAACCTTACATTCAAAGAATGTATGCTATGTAGTTCAACCCTACATTTGGCGTCAGATATTTAAATTATGACTTTAATAAAGCGACATTATTTATGCAGATTATTAGACTGATTTCAAGCCAGATTAAAATCCTGAATCTAAAATGCATCTTTGACTAATTCAAAGCTATTTATTTATGATTTAGAGGATCGTTTTCAGATGATATTTTCATGCCTAATTTTTAGGGGAGTTACGACTGCTTTGTTATTCAAACTTTTAAATATTGCGATTCTAAAGGTGACTTTTGTGGATCTAAATTTTAAAAGGAAAATGCTTGTCTTTATTCTATATATACCTGTATTATTTTGTATTATAGATATAAAGGTGAATCATCAAAAATATATATCAATCTCTTGAGTTTTTCACTACTATAATTTATAGAGACAATTGAGACTTACAGATCTGCTATTACAAAGAACGATAAATCTCTGTTTTCTGAAGAGGAAAAAACACGATTGAAGATTCATCGATTCTACATCAAATATATTTTTTGAATTGAATATTGATTAAATTTAAGAATTATATTTCAAAGATCTACTGTAATTGGATCGGCTCATAACTAATTCTAACTGAAGAACATCTTTTCTGAAGATGATGATCATTCTATTATCAATTGCGTGATGTTACAATTGTGAAGAACAACTGGAAAGTATTTCAAAGAACAAATACTATTTTACTTTGAGTAACCAGCTTCTCATACTAAGCTGTGTATTTGGTTATATATATGAATGAGAAGGCTCTGTTTAGCCTTAAACTTGTAAAGGTGTCAACTGCCTGCACTCAGTTGTGGAACGGTCTGTTAAAAAGAGGACCAGATAGTGAAAATCACCAAGCTCGTGGAGTAGAGCATTGGTGGAATGGACTAGGGGCCTTCTGTTCCCCAAACCACTATACATTGTGTGTTATTTTTTATTTATTTTCTACTGCTTAATCATTCTGATAAAGTTGAATGAATAGATCACAATCTTGCGAAGAAATTGTAAAATACACAATTCACCCCCCTCTTGTGTATATTTTGTATAACCTGATCCAAAAGCATCAACATGCATATCAAGGATAAAACATTACAAATCTAATCAATACAAAACAACAATAGAAAAACATACATCAAAATACCAAGGAATACAACAGGTTAGAAAGCAGACTAATCATACCCAAAAATCTATGAAACAATGCATTGTAGTACCTGAAACCAATGATCTACACTCCAGGACCAGGGAGACACCCCATAAAGTGAAACCCCAAAATCATATACGTTCCTAGAACCATTAATCTAAACTCTAGGACAAGAGGAACACCCTAGAAAGTGAACCCCCACAATGGATGCTGGCCTCAATCTAAAACTTCCACATAGTACCCAAGGTAACCCATATTCTCATTTTCATAATCATTTCATTGTTTATAAAATCATTTCAAAACCATTTCACAAAAAAAACAATGATTTAAAAATACCCCTTTTTCTTTCCAGTTGTCAAAAACCAAGGAAAACCACTTTCATTCAAAATCTCTTTCAAACACACACAAAAAATCATGCCAATTTCATACCAATTTATTTGAAAACCAATTAATAAGAATGAAACAATACAATTTATCAAACACATCCTAGAAGCAGAACCACCTACCTCAAAACTCGGGTCGCACACGTCCGCAACGGGATCCACCAACAATGAAAACATGAAAATGTTAGCAAAGGACCTAGAATCCAATCCATGCATCTGAGGATTGATTCAATTGAGAAAGAGGGTCTACATAGAAGAAGAAATACCACATACCTCAATAACAAATGCCCACCGCACCACGACCAACAAAGGAACAACCTCCAAAATGAGATCGCACAATAAATATTGGAAGAATACAAGAAGAAACACAAAATTAGATCAGCATATCTGATAATGAAACACAAGTACATTACCTCAATCAAGGATAATGAATAAGAAAAAATATTTCTCACCTGGAGAGATGTACCGTAACTACAACAAAGAGAAAACACTGAACAGATTGATCCAGAAAGAATGGTGTCTCCAAAAATCAATAGAGAGGAGTTTTAGTTCGAGATCAATGGAAAATGGATAATCGAATGGGAACCAAAAACCTGAGTGGCGCCCTAAAACATTCCTTATTGGGGACTTACATGATGTGTAATTACTTTACATTCCATGAAATCCATGATGTTTAAGTACGCTAATAAATTCATCACCTCAAATTTAAAATCCATTATTTAAAACATTCACAACTTGTAACTCCTATTCATGACATGTAACTCTTCACAGCGTGAAGAATTTCATGAATTAAATCCAATGAATTTTACACATCATGTAACCTAGTTACACAACATGAAATCCTCTCACATACTAGAGAAATAGTCAGTTAAAGCTAAGAGTCCAACAAATCCCCGACTTCACAATTATAGGTATCCACTCAATTCCTTCTCAGCACTATATAGACAATGGGAAAAGGAAAACCACGATGAGGTCAAATACACACCTTAAATATTAGTAACAGGATGTTGCATAACATGACTATAGATTTTACACATATGTAATAATATAACACACTAATTGGATGCGGGGATTGTTCTCACAAGTAGGTGGTGTTATATCATCACACTATTAAATTTCTTATTTTTTTTCTAAATTTTTAAGTGTTTTTAATGTAATGAAAAATCAAGGTTGAATGATGATAAAATAAATAAATATAATTTCATAATATGAGGGAATAAAGTGAATGAAATGTAAGTTAGTTAGAATGAAATATCCCAATGGAAATTTACTAAAAAGATGTTTATCATTGTTCTTATCATTGAATATAACTCTCTAGCATACATGTTCATTTGAGTGAGAAATGTATTTAATCACTCAACCAATTTAACTTTATAGAATTATGAAAACTCCTCACTATAATGTATTTATGTATGAATCAGTCTCTTTCAACAAGTGCAGTGGTAACACTTAGATGTCTCCATGAAGAAACTGCATCACTTCTTCATTTCACAACCCATGTATTATGAGGTGTAATGGAATAGATACCCTACTATATTATTTGAGAGTAATAGTGGAATGATTATTGAATCGTTAGTTTGGGTTTGAATGCGTATCCAATTATAGGATAAGTTTCTCTGTTTTTCTTTTTGGCGAATTTTTTTTTCTAGTGATTTAAATTTTAGAGAATTGGTTTTTATTTAAAAGAAATCACACCTGAAAAAATATTAAATTTATGTTATTGGTATCAAATCCAATTTGTTTCTAGGAGTTTTGAATGTATTTTTTGGTTTCAATCCTGTGCAACCATCAAATGTATTTATTTTTTTAATTTTTACCCCTCGTTCTTGTTTGAATCAATTATTTATAGAATTTATGTGTGTGTGTAGGTGAATGAAAACATATGCATAGTTAATCCATATAAGATATTTCATTATAATCTATATGTGTAAATTATTTAATCAATATAATTTAAATTATCTACATTATGATATTTGAATAGGTCCTCACAATGTTGAATCTAATGTTCATTATTTTTCTTAATTGTGTTTTCATATATTATTTTTCCAGATTTGATAACTTCCTCAACTGGTTTGGTATAATTGAGTATTTTTTTCATCTCCTTCAAAATTTTCCTTAGACTGTGGCTTTATTGGTTCATATTTTTTAATGATATGAGTTTTTTAGAATTTAAATAATATATTTCAATTTTTTTTCTATTAAATACATATATTGATTAATTGATGATGCAATGCCCCATTGATGATACAAAAGTGGTGTCATAGGTAAAAAATAAAATAAACCATACTCATATTGACTTTTATTGATATTATTAAGATATATAATATTTATATATGTTGTAGGATCCATATATAGCTGGTGGACATCACTGTGAGTTCATCGATGATCCAGATGATGATGAACCTCATGCATGAGGTAATTTACATTACCATTTTAATATCATACATGAATTATGAATTAATAATTATTCCCAAACCTTTAGTTTTATTTACACCTATTTGTGTTTTATTATTTTAATTCTTGTGATTTAATTCATTATTTTAAAGTTTACTTGATTGTTAATCATCAGATATTACATAACACTTCAATTTATTAAGATTTATTTTTCTTTAAGTTTAATTTGGTGGTTTCTCTATTTTGGTCTCAAGTGATTGTACAGAAAGTTTACTTGTAATTACTCAAAGTAGTTTAGTTATTGACTGAATCAAATCTAATTAAGTATGATACTTTCTTATATATAACCAGTGGTAGAGTTGTGTCGATGAATATATCACCTTGAAGCAATCAAGATTACATTTTATTGAATTTGTGTTCATATACTGCAATTAGTTCATACAAATTAGAATTATAAAAATCAGTGTACACATGCTGGAAGATTGAGGATGAGTAAGTTTCAAATCCAAATATAGGGGTGATATTTTGGAAAAGATAAAATAAATTCAGTGTATGATAAAAAATAGTTGACCATTTGTTAACTTAAATATCAATTTCAGAACCTAAACTTATTTTTTAGAACCTGTGTGGATGTGCTAAAATGATTAAGATATAGCGGATGTAAAGTTTATTGTGAGTGGTCTAGGTGCCTAAGACATGTCTCAATGATGTTCAAACTATTTTGGAATATTTTTGAAAAATTTCATGCCTTATTTAATGATGGAAGTCCTTGTAAGATTGAATGATCAACTAGTTGAAGGAGAACTATGAATCTATTTTCACATAAAGGACATGCACTGTCCATAAAACCCCAAAGGGTAATATGTTTGTTCTAAAACAGAAGATGAAATTTGCAACATTTCTGGATCTTACCAGCTTGATTTTATAATCTATTATCTATAGAATATCAGAACTGAAATCTGAATATAAAGTCTAAAATGTATGATATATTTCAGAGATAATGAAGATGTAGTACTAATTAAAGATGTTATCTTGGGAATATAATGATAGAATCAGATAATATTTTCTAGAATCTGTGTTTTTCATGTTGAAATCTGAGTAAATAGAAAGTGTCCACAACACCTATTGGATATAGTCACATGAAACATTTAGAAGGTATTAAGCATGGAGTTGCTGAAGAAAATGAGTTTGAGTATCTTAGACTAGATCCTATGTTTATTGAAGATGAGTTGAATGGTAAGTAGTCTCCCTCAGGGAAATCTGTACCACTGCCACATTCTACTTCTTTTATCACTTTTGTTACTGGGGAATAATTGAATGAGTTAAAAAATAATTTGATGAATGTGATTAAGTAACACTTACTTGGTTTTGGAAATTCTATTGAACCCATTAGAGAAGAGAAAATATCAAGGATAGTGTCCCATGTAATTTCTCACTTTCAATAAAGACTATTTCTCAAGATAGATCTAAATAATAAGGAGATTAAGCATTTAAGAGGTCAAGTTGGAGCTTGTTAAGTAGCCCTACAGGCCATGATGCTTAAGTTGGATCAAAGGTTTTTGAATGCTATTTTTCATCCATACACCTCTACTACACCTCCTCCTATTGTACCTTCTATGCCTATAATGAAAATTTCCATAGAGGATAACCAGACCATATAAATTATCAAAGATGAGATGAAAGTTTTTTGGATGAATATTATAATACCCGAGAGATGGTGGTAGTTGTTTTTCAAACCCATGCTACTTAGACACTTGAGCTTATTCAAATAGGTTTCAAGAAAACAACACAATATCGAAAAGTTATAAAAAGGACCATTGATTGTTATCTGAGTAGGATTTTCAAAAAATCTAATTTAAAGACAATGTTTAGATCCATATCCATTGATATTAAAATTCCACCATTGACTTAGGATTTTAAAGATCAAGTGGAGAAATCTAAGGTGTTATCACCTCTTTTAGAGGACTTTATAAAGGAGAAGGAATATTATTTTCAGATAATAGAACATGGATCTTGAGTTATGAGTGGATTTACTTGGATTATGGAACCTTACATTTATACCTCCAACTCTATTATCCATCCCCCTTTAGATCTTCATATGTCATCCATTCCTACCTCTACCACTTATACTTCACCCGATCCTTTTGGGATTACCCCATCACAAACTGTTCAAAACCTATACATAGCAGAAAATGGAATTATTATTCTAGGGGATACTTATTCTTCAACCTCTAAACCTACTCCAAAACCTTATATAACCAAAGAAAAATATCCCATGGACCCACAATCCATTCAAGACCCTAATGCAGTTTTTAAAGGTTTAACACCCTTTAAAAACACATGGGGGTCAAAAACAACCGAATGACCTACAAATGTTGTGAGATCATAAGACAATAACCATAGAGTGAAATGTGAAATGGTCGAGTATACGGTATATCGATTGGAGGTTCTGTTTGTTTGGGATGATGGAAAACACACTTTTAGTGTCATAAAACACCAAAACAGACATTTAACGGTCGCATATATAGAAAAATTTCTCATAATTACTTGAAATCATAGGAGAACTATATTATTATTATTGGTGATGTGTAAAAGTAGATGGAACATCAATTGGACATGCGATATTCCTAGAATGACCAAATATATTGTTTTTAAAGGTTTTATGCCCTTTAAAAAGGTACGTTTGGGAGTCAAACCAACTGAATGATATCCAAATTCCATGAAGTAAGATGAAAAAAATCATAGAGTGAATTGTGAAATGGTTAAATAGAAAGAATGTCAATTTGAGTTGGTGTTTACCCGAGAGGACCAAAAACGTACTTCTAGTGTCATAAAACACCAAAACACGTGTTTAACAACCACATCCATATAAAACAACCTCAAAATGACTTGAAATAACAAGAAAATTGTCTTATTATTATTATTCATGATGTGTAAGAGTAGACGACATGCCAATCAAACATACAATATTCTTGAAATGATAGAATATGTGGTTTTTAAAGGTTTGATGCCCTTTAAAAACATGTGGGGGGTCAAAACCAACCAAAATACCCACGAATGTGGTAAAATAAGATGAAAATAATCATAGAGTGAATTGTGAAATGGTCAAGCATATGGTACGTCAATCAGAGTTTCTGTTTGTTTGGGATGACAGAAAACACACTTTTAGTGTCATAAAACACCAAAACACATGTTTAACATACATTTATATAGAAAAAAACCTCAAAATGACTTGAAATCACATGATAACCATCATATTATTATTTTTTATGAGTAAAAGAAGACTAAATGTTAACTAGACATGTGGTATGCCCAAAACTATCGAACATGCGATTTTTAAAGGTTTGATAGCCTTTAAAAAGGTGCATCCGGGGGTCAAAACAAACTGAAATACATCCAAATTCCATAAAATTAGATGAAAATTATCATTGATTGAATTGTAAAATTTTAGAGTAGACAAAACATCAATCAGAGGTTTCATTTTCTCGGGATGACTGAAAACACACTTTTACTATCATAAAACACCAAAACATGCCTTTAAGGGTCATATACATAGCCAAAAACCTCATAATGACTTGAAATCATAGAAAAACCATATTATTATTATTATTATTCATGATGCGTAAGAGTAGACAACATGTCAATCAGACATGCAGTCTTCCTGAAATGACTAAATATGTGGTTTTTAAAGGTTTGATGTCCTTTAAAAAGGTGCATCCTGGGGTCAAAACCAATCGAAAACATCTGAATACCATGAAATTAGAATACAATAATTATAGAGTGAATTTTGAAATGGTTGAGTATAACAAATATCAATCGGAGGTGTCATTTTCCCAGGATGACCAAAAACACACTTTTAGTGTCATAAAACACCAAAACGCGAGTTTAACGATCAAATACATAGCTAAAGACCTCATAATGAATTGAAATCATAGGAAAATTGTATTATTAATATTCATGATGTGTAAGAGTAGATGAAACATCAATCGAACATAAGGTTTGCACAGAACGACTGAATATGTGGTTTTTAAAGATTTATCGCCCTTTAAAAAGGTGCATCTGGGGGTCAAAACTAGCCAAATGAAATTTTAATGCCATTAAATTAGACAATAAAAACTATTGAGTGAATTTTGAAATGTTTGAGTAGAAAAAACTTCAATCCGGGCTGACATTTTCCTAGGAGGACCGAAAACACACTTTTAGTGTCATAAAACACCAAAACGCAAGTTTAACGATTAGATACATAGCTAACAACCTCAAAATGACTTGAAATCATAGGAAAACTATCTTATTATTATTTTTAATGTGTAAGAGTAGATTAAATATCAATCAGATGTGCAGTTTTCATGGAAGAACTGAAAAATGTAATTTTTAAAGATTTGACGCCCTTTAAAAAGGTGAGTCTAGGGATCAAAACTAGCCGAAAAACGTCCAAATGCCATGAAATCAGATGAAAAAAATTATGTACTGAATTTTGAAATGGTATAGTAGATGGAATTTCAATCTGAGGCAATGTTTTCATAGGAGGACTGAAAACACACTTTTAGTGTCATTAAACACTAAATGTGCGTTTAACGACCATATCCATAAAAAATGACCTTAGAATAACTTGAAATCATAAGAAAACTATATTATTATTATTTGTGATGTGTAAGAGTATACATAACATCAAATGGATGTGCGAAATTCTTGGAATGAAGGAATATGTGGTTTTTAAAGATTTGGCATCCTTTAAAAAGGTTCATTCAGGGGTCAAAACCAGTCGAATGACCTCCGAATTCCATGAAATCAGACGTCAACAATAGCAATGTGAAATTTGAAATGGTTGAGTAAAAAAAACATTAATATGAGTTGGAATTTTTTGGGGAGGACCTAAAACTCACTTTTTATGTCATAAAACACCAAAATGCATGTTTAATAGTCAGATCCATAGAAAACAACATTGGAATGACTTGAAATTGCATGAAAACCATCTTATTATTATTCATGATGTTTACGAGTAGACAACACATCAATAGGATGTGCGGTCTGTGCAATACAACTGACTATGTGGTTTTTAAAGATTTGATGTCCTTTAAAAAGGTGTGTCCAGTGGTCAAAACCTTCTGAATGGCCTCAAAATTCCATGAAATCATACAAAAAACAGTGGAGTGAATTTTGAAATGGTTGAGAAGATAATACATCAATCAGAGATGTCATTTGACTGTGATAATGAAAAACACACTTTTAGTGCCATAAAACACCAAAATAGGTTTTTAACAATCATATCCATAAAAAATGATCTCAGAATGACTTAAAATCATATAGAAACCAACTTATTATTATTTGTGTCATGTATTAGGAGATGACATGTCAATCGAACATACAGTCTGCTCAGAACGACTGAATGTGTGGTTTTTAAAGATTTGATGCCCTTTAAAATGGTGTGTCTGGGGGTCAAACCAACCAAATGACATAAGAATAAAGTGAAATCAGATGAAAATAACCATTGTGTGAATTGTAAAATGGTTGAGCATAAAAAACATCAATTTAAACTGGAATTTTCCTAGGAAGACCAAAAACACACTTTTAGTGTCATAAAACACCAAAACACACATTTAACAGTCAGATCCTTAGAAAATGACTTCATAATGACTTGAAATCATAATAAAACCATATTATTATTATTATTCATGATGTGTAAGAGTATACAGAATGTCAATCAGACACGTGGTCTGCGTGGAACGACTAAATATGTGGGTTTTAAAGATTTGATGCCCTTTAAAAAGGTGTGTTTAGGGGTTAAAACCATCCAAATGACCTCTAAATTCTATGAAATTATACAAAAAAAATTATGGAGTGAATTTTGAAATGTTCAAGATTATGAAACATCGATATGAGTTAGCTTTTTCTCAGAAATACTAAAAACACACTTTTAGTGTCATAAAACACCAGAACGTGCGTTTAACGGTTAAATCCATAGAAAAAAACCTCAGAATGTTTTTAAATAATATAAAAACCATATTATTATTATTTGTGATATGTAAGAGCAGATGAAACATCAATCAGACATGCAGTTTTCATGGAACGACTGAATATGTGGTTTTTACAGATTTGAGGCTCTTTAAAAAGGTGTTTTTAGGGGTCAAAACTTGCTAAACGACCTCTGAATTTCGTGAAATCAAACGAAAACAACTATGAAGTGATTTATGAAATAGTTTAGTAGATGGTATTTCCATAAGATTTATTATTTGACCGAGATGATGAAAAACATAATTTTAGTTTCATAAAACACTAAAACATGTGTTTAACGATCAGATGCATATAAAAAGACCTTGGAATGACATGAAATCATAGAAAAAATGACTTATTATTATTTGTGACATGTGTGAGTAGATGACACATCAATTATATATGCAGTCTACTCAAAACGATAGAATAAGTCTTTTTAAATTTTAAAAAAATGATCACAAATTATTAATATATTTTCAAAATCAAATAAATTTGATCTATTATACCAAGATTTAATTAAAATATTTTATTACATTTCAATTATTAGTTGGGATATTTTTTATATACTAATTATTTTATTAAAATTTTTCATCCAGTTTTATTTGATGATGGGTGTAGAGTTTGGAAGATACTTTTGAAATATAGTGATTTTTTTAATGTTATTGTATTTTTTTAAAAAAAATAAAAAAACCTATAGAGATTTCCATATGGCGTTCGCTATAAGTATTATCTAGCTGAGCTATAGATACCACCATTTGGTAGTCACTATAGTTGACACCGAAGGAGGGTATGGAAACCACTAAATAGTAGTCTCTATAGGTATTTCCTGATTGGGATATAAAGATCTCCATTTGGTGGTCACTATAGCCAACACTGAAGGAGGGTATAATGACTGCTAAACGGTAGTTGCTATATCCCAACTCAAGTTCAGCTATAACAAATTCCATTTGAAGGTTACTATAGGCGATCCTGAGTTAGATTATATCATCCACCAAATAGAGGATTCTATAGGCAACATCGATGGGCCTAAAGCATCCACCATTTGGTGGATTCTAGGCGGCTACTATAGGCCTTTAGCGATGTTTTTTGGTGGTCGCTAAAATCCCTTTTCCTACCAGTGACAAGACACTCATCCTTCTCAAGAAAATAATCAACTTAGGCCCTAACAATTATCTTTATCACACAACTAGTTCTTATTCCATCTCGAATTAACCTATTCGTTATTCATTGGTTCCAACAATGGGAAACCAAAGGCATCATCCATAAGAAGCTATCAAAATTAAAACATGATCTTAGTATTAATTCCACTTCTAAAAAACCTATAGAAGTATCATTATCATTTAAATATGCCTTTTTAAATTATCTACAACAATCCTCAAATTATTTATCAATTTCATTATCATGGAAGAACACATTTAATTAAGTATGTGCATTGCATCAATTTGATTATCAACAAATTATAATAAAGACCAGATTCATTTAACATGCCTCTTATTAAATTATTCAGAAATAAAATTAATTAATAAATTCCATATTTACATTATTTACCATTTTATGTCAAGAATGAAAATACAATCCACAGTATAACAAGACATGCTAACAATCATAACATTGATAACACACTATCTAGAAAATCAAGAGAAAACCATTATCACGGTATAAAGATACAACATCAACATGCGATCATCATGCAATTATTTATTAATACAACTAAATAATTATTAGTTTAATTACATTGACATACAAATGGATAAACCATGACAACTTTATGATTTCACATAAATAGGAGAATCAGCTAATCTCCTACCCAAAAGGAATCAATGTTCTTCACACGAGAACAGATCAACATTGTAGATCTCTATCACTCCTCTCAAAAGAATCCTAGATCAACACAAATCAAACATGGGAAGATGAGAATTGATCCCCATTGAAGAGTTTCCAAAACTTATGAAGAAATAATCTTCACATGATTCACTGCACCAAAAATAGGGGCACACACAAGAAGGAATCACTGCTAGAAGAAACTCAAACCAATGAAAACAATGTTCATGATTCCATGGGAAGTGATTCAAAACCCTAACCTCAAGGGAAAGAGATCATGAAAAAACGAAGGAAGGATCTTTATTTTTTAGTCAATAGATACGAGGTGATCAAAATTCTAGATCATAAAAGATTTAATTAACCAACTATTGCAGATCTCATTAAACTCTATATAGAAAGAATCATTTACAACCTATATCATCACTAAAAATCAAGAATATAATTAACTTTGATGAACAATAATTGAATTACCTTGATTCAAAATGCAAAAAGACTCTCATGAACATTTTTATGTAACTGGTGAAAAAATACATGTGGCTGATTCCATGTAGCCAAAAGCCCTATGTAGCCAAAAGTTCCACGTAATCGTTTTCACGTAGCAGACTTAGTTGCATAGTCAATTCATTCATGTAGCTGATTCAGCCACATAGCTGATTCAACCACCTAGATGATTCATGTAGCTAATCCAACCATTTAATCGATTCATGTAGCCAATCCATACATGTATACAATTTACATAACTGATCAACAATGTAGCCTATTCACGTAGTTGTTCCAGCCACGTAGCTGATTCGATTGGCCGTGAGAAGAAACAACTGACCATGCCAACCGACCGCATGAACAACCAAACTAATGCATAAACAAATAGGTGATTGTGCCAACCAAACCCATGAACAACCAACCAACCACATGAACAAATAGGTGCCAACCAACCACATGACCAAACAACCTACTGCACAAACAGATAGGTGACTGTGTAAACTAACCACACGACTAAACAAGTGACTTCATGAAGGAAAAAATTATAAGAACCAAAGGAAAAGACTCTTAAAACCCTCCAACCACCAAAATTAGAAATGTAATGGGTCAGGAAGGTATAGGAAATTAAATTATCCCCTTTTTGATTTTGTTGACAATACTACCATATATCATACTCCAACTTTTGATACAAAAAACTCTAGAACATTATATGGATTTATGGTGCATTCATATCACTCACCCTTTGTTAATAAAATGTTAAGGGTCCCTTGGATCTATAATTTTTCTTCAAACACTCTCCATTAAAAGGTTTTCTCCACTTAAAGCTTAACTACCCCCATTTGGCATAAAATTACCTATGGGAACTCCTCTCATCTCTACTCCCCCTTGATGAGAGATCTTAGTACCAACACCACTTGCTGGAAGGAATTTTTTTGTCTCCCCCTATGGAACTGAATGTTACCACCACCATATTGAGTATTTAATTTCACTGAGTCACTCTTCCCTCTGTCCTACACTTCATTTCCAACCAATTTTAAACTAGCCTATGAACTTGAACAATTGATCTCATTTTCCAAAACTATATTTTTAAGTTCTCCCAAACAATTTTCAATTGATACTTTACATTTATTTTAAAACCATGTCCTCATTCTAGCTATATTTTACTTCAGACACATATTTTAAATGATTGAATTTACCACTTGGACTTTTAGTAATCAATATATCCTCTAAACCTACAGATTCAAAACTCCATGTAAGAAACAAGGTTAAAAGTAAACAATACCAAATTTATTCATGTCACTCATTTACTTCCATAGATTCTATAAGCATCTTGATACTTTTCTTCTTCTCCATCACATACTATAACCTCAAACAAACTGACACCAAACCATCAATGAATAAGTAATAAAACACAAGTGTGTGAGACATACCATATATAGGATCAATTGATACCACTCATTTTGATAAACTAATGATACCATATAATTAACTTGTAACTTCATCATATAGATTTTTTTTATTTATATTAGGTTGAAAAACCTTTGAGAAATCAACAAAAAATCCATCTAAATGTCTTCAAATATTATCAATATATTTTGAGATAGTTTTTCAACATGGGGATCCATTTGATGGAAATGAAATTTTCTTTCATCAACTTCAAGGTATCCTAAAAATATTCTACCAATACCACATTATTAGAGCATAAAAAATAAATATTAAAGCACAACCATTATTGCTTCTTTATACAGTTTTATTCTACCTCTTTTAGTGGTCTAGAAGCACTTGTGAAATGACCTTCCCTCACTTGTTTAGTAACGGATTCAGTATGATAACACTGGTTGATTTTGATGTTGATTTTCAATAATTTTACTTTATATCAGGATCTATATCATTTTAACCTATTCCTTTCAACATATGACTTTTAGGATTGGATTTAAAAAACAAAGAAGTTGTTAAAAACCACTTATTGAGTCAAATTCAATGTTCACGTCACTTGATCAGGCTTAAAATCAATTCATTCTTTTATAAAGGCTTGATACCAATTAATAATTACAATCTTTCTGACTCCTCGATTTGATTAAATCTGCTTCCTATTCAATCACATATACATTTTCCATCACAACCACAACTTCCAGCTCATACATATTGTTTTTCAGTTCCTATACACTCCATGGATCATATCTCCCCCTTAATTGTATACCACTTCCAACACATATTAGAAACATTTAATGAATGGAGAGATGGGTGACTCCATAATCCTAAAGTAAAGGATTGTGGTTGGTCATGGTAAACCAAACCTTGTCTTTAAATTTCATTCCTAACCTCATCATAGTACTTCTTTGTAAGATAATACATGTTTATTTTCAGATTTATTATTTGAAAATCTCCTTTCTTGTCTTAGGATTATTCACTCTTGAAATTAATGAACTCTTATTCATATTTTCTTGTTCCTTCTTCCTATTCAATTACAATTGATCCAACCATATAATTAATCATTCTTTTTCTACATGCTCAGTATTATTTTTATTCTTCTTTCTCTATTAGAGGGATATTTCTCTCACCCTAATTTATATCCTTGTGGAATGACATGAGAAACCTACAAGTAATTCTTTATGAATTTCCCTTTTAATAGTCATAACAGGCACCTCAACCTTTTTTTATCACTGTGAATATTTCTTCAGGTGTATATCCTTCTTACTCACAACTAGAGAAACTTCTAGATTTTCTTTTAGATTTTCCTTCTTTATTTCTAGGAGGGATTCTAGGAGTGTAATATATTAGGCACTGGTTGTACCAATCGTTGTGCTCCATGTTTTTACTCCAGAGTAGTAAACATAATTTTCAGCTTTAAAAGTCTCTTTTCAGGATAAGATCTTTCCTTATATTCTACAGAAGTTGAGGAGATCCTTATGACCTCTTTTTCCATTCATGCATTCTTCCATTTGCACTGTCTTTCCATAAGAATGATATTAGAACATATAAATCATATCCCATGAAATCCATACCTTATGTTATCATAATTATATTGATATATAGATGAAACAATTTTCCTCCCACCATTGAGCTTCCAAGATTCATGACATATAATCATTATGTGCCCCCATCTTCTATAGTAGTAACACTTTATAACTACTTTCCTATAAGAGCCTTTATTTTTTTATTCAAAAATAATCTTCTTCTTACTTCCATATTTTTAATTCTTGGCTTTTTACACTTCACTTGATGATGTTTCCATATAGGGAATCACCAATTTATATTTTACCTTTGAGAAACTGAGATTTATGTCAAGTTCCTTAATCTTACCATATTTCTTATTTAGTTAGAAACCATATATTTTAAACTTGAGGTAGCTTAAATTCTAGATTTTCTACTCTCTTCATGCTATGTCTTGATAGGGATAACACTTTCTTTCAGTTCCTTTTTTATGGCCACATATTTTCATATTTCTTATGAAATTTCTTCCAAAAAGTCACTTTTTCTCTTTATATTTTCTCCAATATACTTTAAATCAAAGCACAAGGCCACTTCCATTCCTTATTTTATTTTCCATGAACACATCCTCAATAGATGAAAGAAACACTTAATGAATTATTATTGGTTGATCCACTTTTTTAGAAAGGGATTAGATCTTATCTCAATTACTACAAAAACATTAACCGTACTGATGACATGATGTATTCTTCAACACTCTTATTCACTAGTTTATTATCTTGACCAGTTTTGAAACCTTCTCTTGAGGTTGACACCACAACCTCTTTTTCCACTATATATTTTACATAAATAGTTTCTAAAGTTTTTCATATCTCAAAGGAATTAACACAACATTTAGTCTTCAATGTGTGATACTCACTAATGATTGTCTCCCCACAATATTAGATGTCCAATAAGAAACTAGTTCTTCACAAACCACTAAACTCTCCCAAAGAACCAAAAAGGGAACAAAACTCATCAAGGATGGAATGGATCCAAAGATGTTTCACTAACTGCACATCCTTCATATACAGATGGAAGTTTCTTAAATCACTACATCAGAACACAACCATCAACAACTCGATGAATCCTCAAGTGCTACACTTGATAATCCTTAGAAATTGCACTGGAACAAGGGACCCAAAAATATTACCACTTAAGAAAATTAACTGAGATAAATCAAACAATAAATTAACAAAAAATAATTGGAAATTCCTCATAAGAAATTAGGCCTCAATAAGAACTATATAGTCTAGACTTAGGTCAAGGGAGGGTAACCCAAGACCGTGTTTCTATAACACCAGCTCCTAGTAAATCCAACAAAACATCAGATCATAACTAACACCGGATCCCAGTTTCCCCAAAACATACCCAAGATTTCTTATGTACAACCATTCAAAAGTAATGGAACAACACAAGGCCTAAATCACACTAATAAAATAAAATCACAATGACCACAGAGGTAAGAACATTACCAATGAAACAAACACCCCTCATGAAATATATAGGAGAATAAATCAAACATGAATCATATCAAAGGTTTTAGCATCCAAAGGAATCCATCTATTTTTTCAAACTAATTCATGCAACCCCATAAATTTAAATTATTTAAACTCATTTTAATAAAATCAAGAAAATAAAAATAAGAGAAATTACATGAGAATCCATAAAAACTGGGTCTTTACATAACTAAGATATAATCTATCAACAACACCATGAAATTTAAAATTTTCATCACTAAAACTTCAAAATCAACCAAAATACAACTGCCAATAACACAAAGTCAACTAGAGGAAACAAATTAAATCAAAAGAAAACTCATATAGTATTCATATCTTCAGCAGGTTAAACATGTTGAATCATAGGATCTTTATAAGGGATATATTTATCTCCACATTTCTTGTAATCAACTCAATAGTAGAACCCTTACAGATGACCTAAATGGTCATAAGCATGATAGGTCTTAGAAGTTTCCAAACAAATAGGTTTTTATGTACCAACTTACCACACTGATAAAAATCCAAGTGCTTTCTCTTAGAAGAAGTTAGTGAAAATAAAAAAGATGACCTTTTAATACTTCCACTCACAAGGTTTGACTTTACACACTTGCTTTTTCTATTACTGGAGCATCCTCCACCACACCCAAGAATAGAAGAAACCTCCAATACCTCTGGTTCTCTTTCCAAGCCCGATTCAACTTTGATAACTTGTTTAACTACAACTCTATAGGAGTCAAGTCCAAGGGAAGACACTACCCATGTCAGGTCAAATACATTCCTTAAAACCCCAATTCTTTAAAGAATCATACAAACCAGACCAAGAAGGTAAGGCACTTACTCAAAAAACAAACTACATACTCCAATACTATTTTATCTCCTTGTCGGAGACCATAAAATTTCATAGCCTTTGACACCCCTTCACCATAATAGAAAATAACTGATGCATGCACCTCACCTTGAAAATTTTCTAAGAATTGTCCTACTATGGATTATTTTGAATGATATACTTCCACCACTTCCAAATCAGACCCTCTAGCATGATGGTTGCAAACTTAACCTTAATAGGTTTAGGTAGTTTAAGCTAGACGAAAATATCCTCTACCTTTAGTATCCATACCATTTCTTCTGGGGAATATTATTGCCTAGATAAATTGATAGGATTTAAGTTCCAAAACTCCGGTGTAAAAAATTTCACTTAAAAATATTCTAGCTGTACTTTCATCCAAATAATTCGTGTACACGCATGGTTGGAAACAACATATTCTTCTTCTACTGTACCCAAAGTTACTAAGATCTATTTCTTTTATGTCATCTCACACAAAATTTTCCCAAGAAAATTTTTCATCATGGTGTTGATTTTATATTTTTTAAATATCTAACCCAATCAATATCAGTATATCCATGAAAGTTTATATCATTAATACTTTTTTAAAACAACACTTAATAAGATATTCCTTTCACACATCTCAAAATTATTTTTACTACAAGATTATTTTATTATTTTGGATCACTATAGTATCACGCACACAAAGTGATAGCATAAATGATATTGGGAATTGAAACTATAAGATAGAAAAGACTTTCTATCAACTTCCAAAAATCTTTCTAATTAATAATTTTCCTAGATTCATTTTTAGTCATCTTTATCCCAAATAAAATAAGTGTTGAAACTTATTTGGATTCTCCTATGATTCTTTTTAATAATTACTTGGTATACATGTATTGTGATAAAAAATATGTCTTTCCCTCTATTAGACTTGTAAACCTAGAAATAAGTTTAATTATCCAAGCATCGACATTTCAATTTTTTTTTCATTTCTTTAGAAAAAACTTTACAATAATTTTATCCATCCCCTAAAAAAATTATTCCATTAATATAAACAATAAAAATCAGGGTACCCGAGTTAATCTCATTCACTTATAAGTTTATATCAATTTTTTCTTTATAAAAATTCAACATTTTCAAGAAACTATCCAGTTTTGAGTACTAGGCCTTTGGATATTGTTTTAATACATACAAGTATTTCTTCAATATACATACCTTTCTTCCATATTTTTCAAATAGGAATCGATAAGTTTTATAAATATAAAATTCTTCCTTAATATATCTATTTAAGAAGGTTGAATTTACATTCATTTGATAAACTTTAGAATAATGATATAGAACCACTACTAAGAACATTATGATAGTTTCAAATCATGAAATGGGGGTAAAATTTTCTTCAAAATCCAAACCTTCAACCCATGAATAACCATTACAAACAAGTAATTATTTGTTTCTTAAAAATTCCCTATGTTCATTCAACTTTTTTCTAAACACCCACTTTGTTCCAATAATATTTTCCCTTCTAGTCATGGATGAGCTACCAGGTTTCATTTTTCTTTATATGATCTGACTCCTCATTCATAGAATCTAACCATTATTTGTGTTTGGATGTAGTTAGTTAAAAATATTAGATGGATGATGTTTGATTTTCTAATATTGAATTTATTCTAGTTTAAATCAGAGCTTTTTGATTTATAATAATATTTTCAGATTCAACCAGTTTTTATAGTGTATAAAATTTAAAAAATTTTCTTCTTACTTAACTTTACTCACCACATGATTTTTATGAATCTTCAATCACTTGTTTTGGCTCACTTTCATCTTCACCTTTTTAATACTCATTAGAAGTCTTTAGTTTATCTTCCACAATATTCTCAAAAACCTTCGTTAAGAAAGTAATATTTTCAATAACTTTCAAATAATTGAAATACACTAATTTTTATAAATGTTTGTTCCCACATTTATAACTTCTTATGTTAGGTGAGAATCCCATTAAAATTATATCCTCATATTTTTCATAAAATTTTCCAAGATTTGGATTTTTGATCTTTAAGAAATAGGGACTTCTAAAAACCTTGAAATATTTCTCTGAATATTTTTTATACCACATTTAATAGGAATTCATGTTGGATTCTGGCCTTAAAAAATATATGATTTGAACATGTACAATAGTACTAACATCTTCCCTCTTAAAAAGTTATAAAGTTTGTATTATTCCACCATACTTCTTCCCATTTACACTAAACATCTATTTTTTCCTTTCTGCAACTCCATTTTATTGAGGGGTATAAGGAGAATTTTATTAATATTTAATTCCATATTTCTCCAGATATGATTCAAAATAATTACATGTGTACTCATTTTGGTTACCTATTCTTAGTTTTAGTATATAAATACCCAACTATCTTTATATAACTATTATAAAAAATATGAACATTTCTATAGCCTTTTTTTTATGATTCATAAAAATAATGTTGGTCATTCGAGTGAAATCATCAATAAAAGTGATAAAGTAAAAAATAACCATTCATTTATTAATGTCTCATTAACCTATATAAATTTGAGTGAATAAGATCAAGAGGTCTTGTAGACTTAATTTCAACTTTATTATGAATTATGCCAATCATCTTCACTTTCCAAAACATTATGAAAATATCATCTTATTGCCTTTTTAACGTTGGAAAGTTTCTTATAGCACATATATGAAAACATTTTTCATACTCTTATAGCCAAGATACCTGAGCTTGTGATGTTATAAATTTTTCTAATCTTATACACTCAAATTACATGAGTTTCCAAGTTCTCCAATTTGAAATAAATTTCCACTATTTCTTTCTCCCATGGTAATAAATTTACCTTCTTTCACACTTCTAATGATGCATGGATATTTTCTGAAAATAACTTCCTTTCTATCATCAAAAAGTTGGATCACACTAAATAAGTTGTACTTGAGCCCATAAATATATAAAACTTCATTGAATTTTAGTTTCTTAGATTCAATCTAAACTATTTCGATTCCTTTGTTTTTTAAGGAAATATCATTTTTGAAAGCAATTAATCAACCATTATGATTTTAAACATATTTAAAGGTTTTTATATCACCTGTCAGGTGTGAGTAATAACCACTATCAAGAATCCATGATTTGTTTATTTTTCTTTATTTCAAAGATGTCTCAATAATAAAGTATCTTTCTTTACCTTTCTTATTTTCTTATTCTTTTTCTTTCCTCATATAAAAAACTTTTCTTGGAAGATTTTTCAAACATTGTTTATCAAAGTAACATGGTTGGTCACATATTCCACAAAATTTCTCTAGGCATCCAAACTGATTTTGCATTATAAATTTTCTACCATCATGAGATCTTGGTTTTCCAACTTCCTACAACTTAGAAAAGTTACTTAATTTTATTTTTCTATTTCCCCCCTCATTTCATAACTTCTTCCATGAATATACATACTATTCCAATAATTATAATATTTATGGCCTAATATACTACATCACCAACAATATCTAATGAATCTTTGTCTTCTGTAGAAATACAAGCTTTCCATGTAATCAATTTGAAGAGGTTAATAAAATCTTTCTATTTTAGTTTCCTCCTAGCATGGGGAAACATTATTATATAGTTTATTCTAAAATTTTATAGATGTGAAATATTTCTCACATCCTTTCTGAATCTAAGCTTTCCTAACATTTTTTTAGCAACTGTATTTTTAGAAAAATTAGATGAAATTTTACATTTAGTGGGTGGGAATTTTACCTGATTCTTAGAGTGATATTTCTTAGAAGCTTAAGATGATTCAACTTTCATCTTAAAATCATTGTTAAAATATTAATTCGTTTTTCTTAAGGCACATTTAAGTTTATTATTGAGATCTTCCACCATCATTCCTTGTTCATCAATTTTCAGTTTGAGGTTTATTATCTCCTGAATATACTAATATTCCCATTTAAGAACACCTTACCTTTATCATTATTTTCTATTTATTTCTTTATCATTATTATATCTTTCTTGAGTTTAGTATTTTTCTCAAGAAATTAAACAAGTTTTGATATATGTTGATATTCTCTGTAAGTTTTTTAACCTCCGTCTTCACTTCATGAAGATTCTCCCCTTTTATAAATATTTTCAAATTAATTTATAAATTTTTCAAAAATTTCATCTTTTAAAGAATTTTTATCATTTGAGTCAGATTCAAATTTCTTACTCAATATACTTATTCTATTTTAAGTGAACTTTTTCTTAACACCAGTGTACTTATTATCTTTCTTATAAGTTTTTTTGGAACTTATTACACTAAGGTTTTTCTCCAGAATGATCCTTATATTTAATAAATTTCATATTGGTGAAATTAATATAAAAATACCCAATTCCTCCACACTCAAAATATTTTAGTAGAAGTTTACCTTTGTATATTATGACAGTCTTTGGAGATAATAGACATGATCTATTCATTCATTTCATCATCTTTATTATCTTCCAAATCATTAAGGTTAACATTATCAGTACCTATTATTTTCATAATTCTCATATCTTCAAAATCCATTTCATTCCTGATATTCTTTTTAAATGTTGGAACTTTCATCATCTTATAAACAACAAGAATTTTATGAAATTAATCAAGAGATAAATCATCTATATCTTCTAAAGATGATATTTTAGATTCAAAACTATTATGTAAGTTTATCATGAGTTTCTTGATAATAATAGAATATTACAAGATATATAAAAAACCTATGACATTGTAAATTCATTCATTGACTCTAGTTAAGTACTCATAAATAGTTTATTCATCTCCCATTATCATATCTTTGAACTTACTATTGTAGTTTTTTAACTTTACCTATTTAAATTTAGTGTTTACTTTGAAGACACTTTCATAATTGTCCCAAAATTTTTAACTATTTTGATACCCATAAAATTCATGTAAATATTTTTGATAGAGTCATAAGAATAAAATTTCTATACTTTCTATTAACCTCAATGTTTTTATTATTAGTATAAGTCATAGGTTCATTTTTATCTATAGGTAGAAACCCAATTGTTACTACATCAATGACTTCCAATCCAAGTGATAGAAGATAGGGTGTCATTTGATTTTTATATACACAATAGTTTTTTTCATTGAAGGTATGAATATCTTTACTATTAACTGAATTGATATTTTAAATGATATATATTAAACTAGTGAACCTTTTCTCTAATACCAAATGAAGTTTCTATGGATTTCTAAACCACTAAAAGGGGGGCATTGAATTAGTAGTGAGATTTTAAAAATTTAAATCTTTATGAATCTTAACCCCTATAACTTATTAGAGTTATTTTCTTTGTCAATTTTATAGCAAAATAACAAGCATGAAATGATAAGAAAGTAAATAAGAAAAACATTATTTATAAGGTTTTCCTAGTATGAGAACCTAAATCCTTTCCATGGCCACTATCATGGGTCCATGGAAATTCAATGTTAAAAATAAGTGAATAAAACTTTGATCTCAATCCTATTAGACTCATCATATCTCCTAATTGGCATGATTATACCGAATCCCATCACTTTACAAATTTCTTCTTACAAAATCAAGCAACAATAAAAATGTAAAACTTTGTAACATCATCTCCAAAAAAAATTTAATTTAAATTTATATTCCCATTTTTATATATCTAAAAAAATATTTCCAATGCACCCCTTCTATGTTCAGAAAAGTCAATCCACTATTCTTTACAAAAATTGTGCTAACCTTTATGACATGAGTTCTATCTATTTATTAAAACCTTCCCACCTCACTAAAATTTTTCAAAAAACTCCATATAATATATCTTTATAGGTTTTATGAATTAGAACTTTTTATGATGCTATGATAAAAACTTTCTCTATTTAAAACTTTTCTTCAACCTGAAAATGATCTTCGTTTGGAAACTTAGACTGAAAAAACATCAACAATGATTCAATTTTTTTCACATACGATCAATGTTAAGTAAAATGTACTTTTCACCCCTTTATATAAGTTCTCCCAAGATAGTAAAGGTAGGAAAAATAATTTATTTTCCCACTCATTAAACTTCTAAAACTGAATATCTTTTATATTGGAAATTCATTGGATGTTTCTATAGTGTTCTAGAGTCTTCTTGAATATACTTGATGTTTTTTGAGTTATCCAGTAACTACAACCTTTTTCAAAATTCCTTAACTTTATATGTTAAATATTCACTCCACCTTATATTGTTAAGAATAAAATCAAGTCAATTGAAAGAAAAAATAGCACAATTGTTTTGAGAATTTACAGAGTTATGTAAAGAATATAAAAAATATTCACCTGGATTTTTTTCAAGAAAACTTTTAATAACATTTACTCCAATAAAAAAACTCCACTTCTCCACTTTTCTTTATCTGGTTAAAATGTTCTTTTGGAAGAATTCATTTGAAAAAATTCACTTGCCTCTTTTTTGTCTTATGGACATAATGAATGTTTTTCCAATGGATCAGTGTCTCTTTTTATGGTCAAAATTTCTCACCTCAAACCTTATACATCTTCTTCTTATAAATTTTAATCCAATGGACTTCCTCAAAAAATTTCATATGATATAATTCCTTCAATTGAACACTTTATAACTGCTCAAAATTATAACTTTATCATGTAAAAAAAATTTCTATTAAAAATTCATACATATTTCTTGTTCATAAAACACATTTTTATTTTTACATTTCTCTTATCCCACTAAATATGGTTAGCTATATTATTGAAACTTCTACTAAATTTTGTAACATTAAATTTTATTTACTCGGTAAACTACTCAGATTTATCATTTTAACTTTTCTCTATGAATTTCTTTCTGATTTCTTGGACTACTCCCCCTTTGTATTCCTTTATAAATTTATGAGATCTCGAAAAAAAAATCACAAACACTTTTCATTTTGTATAACTAGGTTTGTTCAATGATATGTATTTGGTTCATTTGGATTTTTCAAGAAAACTTCCCCTTATACAAACTCAACCAATTTATTTATTCAAAAAGTTTGTTCGATGAACCTTGTAAAAATTACCTTTATACAAAATGATCAATTTAAAATGTAATATTTTCTTATATAAACTTCACCTGGAATGTTTATTCGATGAATCTCCATATATAAAAATTTTTATAACACTCCCCATTAAGTTCCTTCTTTATTTGATCACCTTATATCTACTTTAAAAAGTCTATGTATAGAAAGGGTTGTCTGATAAACTATTTCCATAATTATAAATCTAGAAATGTTCATTCTAAACTTTGTGTTTGTAAGACTTCAGCTCCCCCTGTACAAAATTATGAAAATTTTCAGTGCTATATTTCTTAAAATGTTTTTGTGCAGTGATCTACATCTTGTCTGTCCAGTAAAGTTCATCAAGAATTCAATGTTCAGAAATGATATTTCAATCCAGATTCTACTCCCATTGAGAAAAATATTGAATCCTGAAGTTTCATGATATTTAGGAACATTGATATAAGAATAGAATCTCATGAATTTCGTTATAAAGTTTCTTAATAAAATTTATTAAAAAAGTTTCTTAACAAAATTTTCCTAACAAACTTCCAGATTCTTCCAACAATTTCATAAAAAAACATTCTTACCAAACTTTATAAAAAAAATTTCTTAAAAAAATCCAAAAAACCTTCTCACCTATTAAAAAAATCATTCCTAACAAAAGTGAGTTAACATTAAATACAAAAATTTGTTATAAAAACATACCAAAGGATCTTCAATTAATAATACATGATATGTTGCACTCATTATCTGAACCCATGATGATGAGATATTAACAATCCTATATGTTTCTAAAAACAACTTTTTTATCTAGACCACCTGGGTAACTTGAAGTTCGGCATAAATAGGTTAGTTATGTATTTTTATACTATAAATTTAAAGTTCCAACATTTCCTATATTTTTTATATCATCCCAATATGATGTACCAACCAAAACTGATATCATTTGAAAAATCCAAACCCTAACCATTGTATTATAAATAGACAAGGTTCCACTAACATTAGGTGATATACCCAAGACACCATATACTAGAAATAAATTCCAAGGACTTAATAAAATGTTAGGGGATAATTTGGACTTTAAATAAAACGACTCAACAAGACAAAATAAATACAAATAAACCAAATCTATATGATTTCTAAAGAGTAAATAGTACTGCTCAAAATAATACTAATAATAAAAAACATCAGAGTGGTAGAAAAAAGTGAAACAATACATCCAATAAAAAACTATAAGAACATATCAATGTATAAAAAATGATGTAGTATCACTCTAACCACTACATAAGATAAATCTAAGCTCTAATAAATATGCTAATAAATATTACATTATGATTATTCATTAGAGAAATAAGACACCTTACTTTTAACTACTTCATGGATAACAATTTCTATTTTTGAACCAAAGTTCATATGTAGGGGATGAGTAATCATACCGAGTGGGAAATCCAAAATTTACTTTATAACTCACACTACTAGGATAATAACACATCAACTCATAGTTCATAATATAATTAGAATGCAAGAGGGGAATATCATAATCAATTTACTAATTTAAAAAAATGTAGCTTAAAAACAGAAATTTTTTATCCATTTATTCCACTTGGCATACCCATTACATGTTTCACACACACACACATATTAAATAATAGTCCCAATACTCATGAGTGGTAACTCATCTATCCACTAAGATGGTCATCACTAATAATCCTTCTGATGTCTTTGGTCTGGCACCATAAGCCATTAAATATCCATATATAATAAATACGAACACACATAATTCTATTTTTACCAATCTCTCCCATCTATTTATTATAAATAAATGAATTAATCCCTTTGAAACATTTAATAAAGCATCTTTCATTTGTTAAACTAGTACCATAATTTAAAACCATAAATCAAAGGGGTTTTTAAAAAACCATTCAAATTCTAATTTTTTTCAAAGTCATAAACCAAAAGGGTTTTACTAAAATAAATCATCTAATGTTTCATTTGAAAATCCAAGAAAATCATTTTATAAAAACTAAGCCTGCAAGTTATAGAATATGTGGAGAAAGGAGATAATCCACCCACCTCATGATTGATCTCAAGGAACACGGAGAAATAAAATTCGATCTATCTGATCCGGGATCTCTTTCTTGTTTCTTAAATAAAAAAAAGGAATTTTCAAAACATGAATGATCCAATAGATCCAAGAATAAAAACCCCAATATATGGTTCCATTCAAAGGAAAATGATTAGATCTATAATTAAGAGAAAAATGATAAGAGGATAGGGATTTTACCTTTAATCTCCTAGATCCAACATACTTAGATTTTTTTAAATTAGGTTATGGAGGGTGAGAAGTTCCCAAAATAACTATATGAGTCCTTTGGTTTAAGATCCTAGGTCAATAGAAGAATAATGATATTTTTTAGGCATCAAATAGAATAAAAAACCAATTTTTGGATGTTATTAATTCCATTGCATGGTTAGTCTACACGGTTTAACATACCATGTTCCAACTATATGATTGATACTTAATAAAACCTAGGTCAAAATGGTTATGACATAAGTTTTGAAAAACCATGTGCTAACTATAGGAAATGCCTATATCTCAAAAATTCCCAATTCACATTTGTTCTCGCATTGTTTGAAGAAACCATGCACCAACTGTGCGACTTCCCAGTAACTATTAGATTCTCTTTCATGGTTTCCTAGATAAGTTTCATGATTTAACTTAATGAGACTAAATCCTTGAACACCTATAAATGATTTTTTAACATAATAAAACCATCTAGAAACTCTTGAAACACAACTCAAACATTAAATTACTTCAAAATACATAATAAAATGGTGAATTACCACAAATCGGTGTGTAACCTTATAAACAAGATTAAAATATGCAATATGATATCAAATTCTTCATTTATAAACAATATTTTAAGTATTTAAAGGAATGGTAGGATTTGATACCATAAATTGAGTTTTTAGAGATCTAATAACACTTATTATAGGTAGTGAAAGTAATTAAGAAACCTAAACCAAGATCTCTATGCTAGAATAATTGAAACCATGCGAATATGGAAATAAAGAAATGATAAAAACCATGTAACTTTCACAATAGTAATATGTTGATCTATATTCTATTCTAGATGGTGATCACTAAGGAATAATAAAAAATTCTCCCCTTGAGGAGGTGAGGTTTCAAGTGGTTTCTATTCGCTTGATGGTGGTTATGATAGAAGGGTTTGGTGGTCATGGTGATGGTTGTTCTCATTGTTCATGCCTTAGTTCGCTCTATACTCTTCTATTTCTCCTAGATTCCAACACCCATGTCCGAGTTAGACTTGCATCGTGGTTTATAATGTGTTTTGGGATATAAAGTTCAAGAATTTGATGGTTTTCTAGTAGGTGTCTCATGGTGTCTCTTTAGTATGGTGGTCGTCATGTCCAAGTTGATAGTTCCTACTATGTAGTGGCTCAACATGTTGTGTTTTATTTTTTAAGCGATGAAGGTGTTTTGGTATTCTTCTATGGTGTCAGTGACCTGTTTCTGGTAGTTTCTCACTGACATGATGGTGATAATGATGGTTTCTCATCTGTCAAGGGGAGTGGTTTGAGGAGGATTGCATATCAAAATCACACAGCCCAAGGATTTCATGGTTCTGGGATTGAGGGATAGTTTCTTTAGAATTTTGAATTTTGACTTTTAACCTCTTTACTTTCCTCGATTTGGTGAACATGTTTCAATGCCTTTGAATTTTTAAATTTTAAGAAAAAACAACAATGATGGTTGATGAAATTCAGGCAAGTAATCTGGTGATGGTGGTTTTATGTCTGTTAAAGCATTTGTTTTTGAAGTTTAGAATGTTTTTATTTTCATTATTATGTGTACGGTTCCCACTAACTCACAAAGTGGATTTTAGAAAATTAAAAAAAAAGATATTTGGTTTGTGGTTTCTAGCTATGTCTAGGGAAGTCTAGCATGCATATATCCTTACCCATCAAATGGAACTACCTCCCTTATATAGAGCTCTCAATAGTGATCTACGGATGATCTCACATTTACTCATGTGCTATAATGCATGAGTAAAGTCCATGACCAATTCATGCAATTCTTGCATAGATTGAATCACCCTTATATAAAAATTAATATACCAACTTTTAATGATATACAATATGGAATAATTGACTCTAATGATAATAGTTATCATTATTATTCCCTAAATTATAGCAGGGTGTTAGAGTGTATTGTATAATACATTTTAACAATAAAAACTTCATACAATATCAACCAATCATACACTACTATTGGGAAAGGAAGTGGAGTGACAAAGACTTAGAATATCCTATAATAGTAACTTACAATTACTTTAGGTAGTGGAATGAAATTTTATTTCATAATTTTATGATACACCCCAATTGTTAAATATGATTGGGCCAATTTTATCACATGAAAACAATGATTTAGGGAATATCACTATCACATTCCCCATAAATATGATATGTTTCCTAGGCGGGGATCCATTCCCACCCAATGATATGATATTTTGGGTTGGGGTGCTATTCCCCCTAATGTGATATTTTTCTAGTGTGGGGTACCATCCCCTGAATGAAATGATATTATTGGCTAAGTCTATATCCCCTATGATGATATATGTAATTCTAGGGTGGGGTTCCATTCCCTGCAATGACCCCACATCATTACATGTTGAGAAAATATGGGGAAATTTTAATTTTCATTTGCATGAGTTTTTGAGATTCAAAATGGTTATTTATCTTTGATAATTATCTTAGAATAATTTTCTGACTTCTCAATTGGTCTTGTAATGAGGTGTTTAACCTAGGGTTGGAGTTTGGTGAAATTCTAAGCCTATTATATTTTCATGAAATATTTAATATTTAATTAATAAATATTAATTATTCTTACATGTGAAAATGTTGATATATATTTAATGGAGTTATAAATTAAAAATTTGGCTTTATGGGTGAGTTTGGAATGGGGTTTTTTGCATAGGTTAGGAGTAAACTTAGTTTGGGTTACGAGGGCCGGGGTCGGGCTATTAAGTGAGCATTTTATTTTCTTTTCACACCCTTTTTGTTCCTTCCAACATACACTAATATGTGGATATATTCTCCCTTTTTTTTGTGATATAATAGAAAAATAAGGTATATGAGAGGGGCTCATGTGCCAAGCTTAATCCTAGGAGTTAGATAGGATATGATAGTTATAGATCATGAATCTGGGCTTAAAGATTTGGTGTCTTCACCAAAAGGTAGGAGTTACTTTAGATTTTTTTTCATAAACCCTTTTATAATTGTTTATTTAAGTTTTTAATATGTTTTATGATCTTTTAGATTCCCCTTGAGGACCTATGTAAAGTGTTTTAGGGAGAAATGAGGGTTTCAGGTGATCACAAATGAATTTCTATTTGGGAAAACTGATCACATGATGTATAGTTCAAGAACACACACCATGTATTCTTTATTTTTGGTATAGGGTTAAATATGGTGAGTACATGGAATGTATGTATGGACCACACCATGTAAGGTAACTCAGAGCACAGTTGTGTACTTGTCTAGTCACCTAGTACTGGGGTACATGGACAAGCCTCACGTGTAGTACCCAACAAGAGGTTGTGTGGGGTATATGGCCAAAATCCATGTGGGGTACATGTCCAAGTTCCCTATGTGGGTTACACACCACATGTGTTTGGTTCATTCTATATACTTGGGAAGTAAACACCAAGTTAGACTGTGGTATACTGCTAGAGAGGTATGTTGTAGATACACACAATGTATATGAGGTACACACCATGTATTCTCCCTATGGATTTTTTCACTTGTTTTTCTCACCCTATAGTTGGAATTGGAATTTTGGGTATTTTATTATAATTTTGTTCCACATATTATGTGATTATTCAAACTTTTTTCTGATTAGAGGCTGTTAGTGAGATATTTTTGTGTTGGGAGAGGTTTGGTGAGAGTTTTTCCTCAAGGTTTTAATTTAAGAGTTCTTTTAAGGGAAGTGCAGTTTGATATCCATTTATGGGTTGTGACCATGTTATATGACTTGTAATGTGATATTAAAATGGGTTTTTCTTAGGTTTATTTGGAAATTTTTCAGATGTTAGGTTTGATTAGTTATTTGATTGTTTCTTGGTTAAGGTTAGATCAGTTGCTTGAGGTTTAGTTTGGTTGGAGCCTTTGTTCCAGGATGACACCATGAGGTGTTGGGTATGGATGGGTTTCATTTAGTATAGGTATATGTTGGTTTTATGGACCATAGATGATTCCCACATGGGCATGGTGTTGATTGAGGATGTTTTTTGTGCCAAAGAGATCATATGAGGGCTTTTGTAATGAGCTTGGCCTAAGGTATTTGAAGCAATGGAGGACCCCCTCAGAGGGAATCCTATTTTTTATAAGGCCCAAGGTATTGATGTGGGTGCCTCATGTTATTTTTAACATGAGTGGACTAGTGCTATTTTAAATATTATTGATGATGGGTTTGGGCATTGGATGCCCCTTGTGTATTTTTTTCCTTATGACATGGTTGATAGAGGTTGATCCTTGATAACATGTTAGAGGTGAGAGAAACGTTTATGGAAGTTATATTTTTGGGAAATGAAGCTGAGTTTTTTTGGATGCTCTCCTATGTTGGTTGGTGTTTGGCAGGATTAGGGAGCCAATGGATGATCTATATTAGTACACCACCTAGTTAGTTTGGTTTTGGCTAGGGGTTTGTTTCCTTTGGTATCCAAGCACTCCCAGATTTTGGATTATGTCTTGGGGATACTATTATGATCTACAATTATGGATATATCTTGGATATTTCTATAGGTTTATCAGGATGTTAATAGGTTCTCTAGTGTCATCATTTTTTACCAATTCATTTCATACTATTAGAGTCTAAAAATCGGATAGTGATGCGTGTTGTAGTTTAGGACACTTATGGAGATCTTAGGGTCCAAAATTCTTGCATGTTGGTGTGTTGAGTATCTGGAAGCTTCTTTAGGATCTATTGGAAATGCCTAATATTATGTGAATTGGTGATCCATGATCTCCGAGTCTTCCATATCTGGATGGAGTGGGATTAGTCTATCATAAGTAGATTATTATAATTCGAGGATTAATAATGGGTTTATTTTATTTATTATTTCATATTTTTACTTTTATGTTAGTTAGTATTTGATTAGGATGAGCATATCATGTTTTCATTAACTTTTTATGACACTAGATGTAAGGTACTACCATTAGGGGTGGATCACTTAGAATTAATTTCTCACCCCCTATATAATCACTTTGGTGCACATGCAGACCCTTATATATGATTTTAGGTTGTATATGAGATGAAAAGTGGATAGGGTAGAGGCCCAGTGTTTCATGATTTAGTAATACCACTAGGGTAATTTTGAGTATTGGGCTTGAGAAGCTCAATAAATATCAAAAAATGGCTTTGATGCAAGGCTCAGGGATGGAAATTGAACCTTGTTTATTTTATCTCTTTTATTTATCTATATATGTGATCAACCTAGTAGGAGATCAGATGATGTTTTCTAGCATGATAATGAGTATGTATATTTTATTTAATTTATTATAACATGATTCGATTTCATTGATTATGTGTACTCTTATTTTTATGTATGTATATGTGTTTGGTTATTTTTCCATAATTATTACACTTTGATGTGAGGGTATAGTCTCTCCACTGTATTGTTTTAGACCCTATCTACTAGTCAGCTGCCTATAGAATAAAATTGGGTGCTCTTAGGACACTGTGACATGATGTATTGGGAGGCGTGTCAGGTTGACCTAGGATAATTCGTTAAAAAATGGTATCTGAGTATATTTTTTTATCTTAATATTTGGGGAGATGGTAAACATGTGGAGTAGGAATGTGTTAGAGCTTATGATGAACCTTGTACTAGTGCATCATGAACACATTTTTGGCTAGAAGTCCTAATTTCTAAGGGTATAAGAATGTTGTTATTGATTTTTTTTCTTTTATAATTACATGAATTCACTAGTGTGATCCACTTTAATTTTAGATTTATGATTTATAGGTTTTTGGATCGTTTACCATGAGGCATCCCAAACCCTCACTTCTAGATCCCCTACTAAAAACACATTCTTTACACATAGGATTTAATAACAAGTGATATGACACAAGATAAATATATCATTATTTTACATTATCTCCATATATTAGGAACATATCACAATAAATACATGATCCCAAGAAAGTAAGGTTTAGTTTATTTGAGATCTAGTTACACAAAAAAATTATTTTACAACACTTGTGAACATTTATTCATAATTGAGAAATAATATACTCCATTATATACTTCTCATTACCAATTCTTATCTCTATAATCTAGGGAATGGAAACATAAGAAAGAAGTGAGCTCAAACACTTAGAAAGGGAAAGCTTATCAACATATCATTAAGGGTTAAATCATAAACATATGAGAAAACATGATCAAGGGAGAAATATATTATTAACAAACATGGAAAAATAAGATTTGTCCATTTTCCATGATATAATGATTTGTAATCTTAAATTAAAAAACATATAACATGACAAAAGAGTGTGGAATCATGAGATAGTAAACATGATTCTTGGAGAAAAATCATAGGAATATGATATATAAATTTAACATACCAATGAAACATTTTGTAAAAAATAAATTTTTCAAAAACATAAACATGGGGAATCATTATATTGTAATAATATCTAAGAAGGTCCACCATTAAGTTTGTGATCATATCCAAGAAATATCACTCTTTAATTTGTGAGTATATCTAAGAAGTCCTAGAGTACATTATCTCATGAGATATAAAACATTAACCAAATAATTAGAGAGTGATATAATACCCCACCCTTAACTATACATACATATGTGTTTAATTTTATATCAATCATTCATCATATCATAAAAAACCCATGAAAAGAGAATGAGTTTCATAACATTTTCAAATGGTATCCCATAAACTGAAATCAAGGATTATATCGATCAAAAACAATATTTAATCACCCAAAATGATTATTTCATATAGTCATTTATAGGGATATTAATAAAATATAACTCCATAGGAGTTAAAAATTTTAATGATGAAAATATAAATGAAACCATGAAAAAGATATTTTATAAAACACTTCTTAACATTTTTGTAATGAGATGAAATTACAAATCACTTTCAAAAATAATTTTCAAAAAGGAAACTTGAAAACCTTTTTAAAACACCACTTTTATAGAAATCCAAATAATGTATCCTTGAAAATGATTTTTAGGTTTTACATATGAAATATGGAGTGAAAGATAAAAATATGAACTTGAAAGGGGAATCCTTTTTAATATTTAGAAAATAATTTTATTGAAACCCACATAATAATGAGAGTGATAAATAATTATTTTAAAAATAGGTAAAGATAAATTTTAATATCACTAGAATTAAAACATATTTATATTTCAAAACAATAATAAAAGAAAATTTGTAGGAGTATTGGATATGGATATGGAAGAAACTAATCTCATTTTGAGAGAATGATAAGTCTTCTTAAAATCATCAAATTTTATGAAGAAAGAAATCACTCAATGTAATTACCCAAAAAATAATTAGGAAAGTCATCATGACATCATCATAGAATATAATAAATCCATCTTTTAAAACCATAGTCAAATCATAATAATTATGAATCAGGAAAAGAGATTAAGTCAAGAAAGAACCCTCACATCATTATTATATTTCGAATTGAAAACCCATGAAAGGTAAAACATGAGATAGATTTTTAAACAACTTGTATTTTAATAAAAAATATGATAAAATAAATCCATGATCAATATGTACCCCATAAAAAGGAAACAAGTGGAAAATACATATTATATCTCTATAAAGAAAAATCAAGATTCAAAAAACCATTAACTTTAACCCCGCCTAGCCGAACTTGCTCTAACCTCAGGTATAAAAAAATAACTATCTTAATCACCCATTTTAGAACATTATTCATATATATAATTTTTTTTAAAATTTACTTATATTCATTTATTAAAAATATATTAGTTAGTTATATTTTATTTTCATTATCATATGTTATTAGTTTTGTTTGTTTGTTTAACAGTAGTTTCCTAATGGATGTTTCAATTCTTATTTATATTTTAAAATTTCATCATTTAGATATAATTATAGGTACTTTAATATATTTTTTATAATGATTTATAATGTTCTAATTTCATTTCATAAGTAATTTTTTATGATTCATGATGACATATTTGGCGATGAGCTTGTTACGATAATTTATAACGAACAAAAAGGTGGTACAATAATAATAAGTTTAATTTTAGTATAATATTTGAAAAACTGTAAAACAAAAATTATTTTCTCATTAACGTATAATAATATCAATAGTTAATTTTTTATAGTCATGCATGATAGAAATTTATATCAATTTTCAAGTAGGTGGTTAAATCTATCTAAACAAGAACAAGCTATAATATATAGGTGAGTATGGTTAAGAAAGTGATTATTTTGGAATAATATTATTATTATAGAAGATTAATGATATTATTTATATTTTTTAAAAGTGTTAAATCATATATTAATATAGTTTTATAAATAATAAAAGACTAGTTAAAAAAAATTAAATACATCACTTTTATGGAGGTTGTACTTCGCACGTATGGACGGGTGTTACATTCAATTTCCATAGATTCATAGGAATATGGGTAATGTTTTAAAATTTAAATTTTTTAATAATTTTATAAATTTCATATTAATCCTTTAAATATACTTTTATAACCATCTGTGTAAGGTGGTGGTGAAAAATCAATCATGTCGTTCATGGAGGTAGTAGTATGCATATACGCATGTCAACATCTTCATTTTTTTGAATAGTTCTAGAAGAAGATATAAAATATATAATACATCAGTATAATAACATTTAATAATATTAATAATATTTATTTTATCATACATTCATGGATATAATAGGTTTTAGGGGTAAAATAAGAAAAAAATTAAGAGGACTTGGTTGAGAACATTACCTCTCCCTTTGGATATTCTCCCTTGGATAACACATTAATGATTCTTAAAGTTGTATTTTGGAAATACCACTGATTATAGGATACAATGAGATACTATAGGATAGAAAATAGAAGATTTTTGGTCAATAAAATTCTTTATAATGAGTGAAAAATGAGGGGTAGGTGAGCTCCTTTTACAGGTGAAGGGAATGTCATTTTTGTAAATATAACTTTTTAATATAAATATATCACACATTTCATGTAGTTTATAGAGGAAAAGTGAACAATAATGGAGTGGGGGATGAGGTAAGTTAAATAATTCATCAACCATTAATTTTAACACGTTCTTTAAAAATATTTTTATGTATTTTACTCATATATTTTTCACTTTTACCTTTTTTGGTTTTTATCATAGTAATTAATTTTTACCAAAGTAATTTATTTTAAATTATTAAAAAAAATGATTTTATTAAATAATTTTTACCTAATTATTTGAAATATTAATTCCATTTTATCAAATTAAATTTATATGTGTAATAAAAAATTTACTTTAAAATTAGTACATGCAACACATAAAAAATTGTTTTTAGAAAACATGTATTTTTAAGAATAAATATTACATTTAGGATAAAATTATCAATGTTATTTATTTTAATGAAATTAATTGGTTTATTATTAAATAAATGAGAGTTATATGGCTTTAAATTAAGCCAAAAATGAATTATACATTGAGATTTTATAATTACATGAAAAATATGAATTGTTTTTATTAGAATAAAAGATTACTTAAGTTTAAAAATGTTAAACATGTGTTTTATAAATTAAACATAGTATTTTTAAATGAATCATTTTATTCTTTAAATAAATTTTTGTTCATGAATTTTTTTTCTAAATTTTTTAATTTATTATTAGATCATGATAATGTCAACAAATCTAAGTTATTAATAAAAATTTTATTTTCAACATTCACCTAAAAATAAAATATTTTAAAAAAATACCAAATTATTCATCCTAAGATAATATTATTATTATAAATACAAAAATAAATTTAATTTATTCAAATTATGATTCTAAAATTTTAGAACTTATCTATTAAATAAAATCATAAAAGTATAATTAAAACTATTTTCATAGGATATTAACCTTTTAAGATATTAACTATTCTTAGTATTATTTCCTATCAATTACCATTTAAATTGGTGTTAATATATTATTTATTTCAAAATATATTTTATCCATGATATATTTAGTTTCTTAAATTAAATCACATAAAAATATAGTTTTAGATAAAATACATTTTTAGCATAAAATTATATTATCATCTATTTAGCTACATTAATTGAGTTTTATCAATGCATTAATATTAAAATTGGATTTTCTTGTTATTTAAAAGTCAAAACGTAAAATTTATGAAATAAATATGGTCTATAAATAATTTATCACATTGATAATTATATTTTTATATCATCTTAATTTCTACTCACATAACCCCTCAAGATCTCTGTGTGAGATTTAAGCATAAGGTATGCTCTTATGGCGACTATGGATGGTTGTTTAGCGATCATGGATCTCATAGAAATTTTTAAAATCATGAACTTATTTCACATAAAATTTCATAAATCCCATAATTTTTGGAGTTAGGATTGGGATTTGTGTAGAGAAACCCCAAGTGACGCCACCACTTTTCCAATCTCAGACATGTAAGCCTCATAAGGAAGACTCATACTGCTCGATTTCATATCTTCTCATTTTTTCATAGTTTTAATAGTGTGGTTACTATTATTTATTCCCATTAATTTAATAAATATATTATAACAGTCAAATTTAATAATTTTATTTTAAAGTATTATGATTTCATTTCAGTTTGGTATTGTTTGTGAAACAAACTATTCAATATAGTATTTACTTAAAGGGAAATTAATACCAAAATTTTGGGGCATCACATTCTACCCCCTTAAATAAATTATTTCCATGTGGTTTTTAATTATTAATTAATAATGGAAATATCTAAGGGTGTATAAAATATATACGTGTTTCAAGATATAATTTCTAGAGAGATATTAACCTTGGAAACATATTTTTTTCCCTTAGAATAGGATTAATCCCTAATACTGAGTTTTTTCCTCCACCTATTTGAGTAAATAGTCTATCATTATAGGGTATCAAGACCCGCATTATATAATTTAATTATAAAGTGTATTCAATACCGTCCTTGAATTGATAGAATATCATATGTTAATATGAAATGTGATTTTCTCTATTCTAATAAATAAATTTTCCTCTAAGTAGTCCTAACCAATCCATTTACAAAATTAAATTAAATTTATCTAAAGGATGGATAATAATATTTTCATAAGTAAAATTACCATAATAATCAACTTAGGACACAATAATCATATAACTAAAAGTTTTATATGATAAGAAAATCATCCATTAAGTGATTTAATTATCTTAGAAAACATTATAGGTATAATATAGTGGGTGGAATTAGAATAAAATACACCAATAACAGTTATTGATTGGATGATCAATGTAACTTACACCACTTCATTTTTGGGAACCACTTTAGTATTTGTGATTTCATAGGCTATATTTTATTCCCTTGGCCTTAAAAATTCACGATGTTTGTTGTCCCTATTAGCCCTTGAATTTGGGAATTTGTTTGGATAATTTACAATTTCCCCACATTTAATAAATTGAACTATTAGTGTTACCTTATGATGATAATTATTTCCCCTCATCATATAAATCAAACTATTTACTTTTCTCGAGAAATTATTTTCTCTATGTCCCCCTTTTCCGTATATAAAACATCTATTGGTTCCTTTGAGACATATCCCTGAGTGATTCTTCCCACATTTGAGACATGTAAGAAATTTAATATTCACTACTTTATCATCTTTGTCCCCTAAAATTATATGATAATACCTCATTATGATCTTTAAAGATTTTGAAATTTTAAGAAAGTACAAGTTGTTAATCATAAATCACAATAGTTGGTTAGGCACAACCATAAGACTTCTCACTCCAACTCTTATCTCTTTTGGTTGTCTGTTGGGACTATCTTTACATTTCCCATCACATCCTTCATTCACTCGGTTCCTCCTAGATTTAACCATTATTGAAAATAAAATGGATTAATGTGAGTAATGAACAATTAACATCATAAGATAATTATTATAAATAATCTCCTAAAATAATCAACCTCAAAATTTATTACTCTTCAAAACCATCACATAATCTTTTAATTCAAACTAAATCACTCTCAGTTCAATATTGGTTTCTTTAAGTTGGGTTCTCTCATACTTCTTAACCTATTTAATTAATATAATAAATCCTTCAAAATGGTTCATAAAGAGAATAAGGCTAACCAAATCATATCCCATGTGAGTGTCAAACTAGGTGTGTAGTTATGCCTCTTTTTCATTCATCGAGTGAATATTGGGTTAATGAACAATACTCCACTTTCAGGGTTATTACCCCTAGGTATATCTATACCAGATCCTTCATCAACTTATTTGTATCTAGATAATCAACAAAAATCTATATTACCAAAACTTTAGCATATTATCCTATACCCAGACTTATCCTTACGGTTTTAACTAATTCTCTCTCATCTTAATTCCTAGAAATAACTAAACTAATCCTCAAAGATAACTAAACCCTACTTTGATACCAATAGAGGTTCCCCAAACCCATACTTTAGGATCTACTACAAAACAACACATAATTTATATATATATATATGATTTAATAACAAGTGAGATGACCCAAGAAAAATATATATTTATTTTACATCATTTCTATAAGTTAAACATTACATATCATAATAAACACGTGATCCCAAAAATTGAAGGTTTCATGTCTTTGAGAACTATCTATATAACCAACTTATTTTACAATAATTTTGAGAATTTATCCATAATTTATCCACAATATACTCCATTTTAGACTTCTCATAAGTTATACTAATCTTCATAACATGGGGAATGAAAGCATAAGAAAGGGGTGAGCTCAAATGCTTAGAAAGAGAAAAATTATCAACATGTCATCAGGGGTTAAATCATAATAATATGAAAAAACATGGGCATGAGATAAATATCATATTAAAAAGAACATGGAATAATAAGAGTTGTCCACAAGTCATGATAGAAGGACATATAATCTCAAATGAACAAAAATATACCATATAAAAAGAGTGCAGAATCATGAGATAGAAAACATGATCCTAAAAGATCTAGTATGCCCTAAAGAAATTTTTATATGATATAAAAGGATATATTGTTTACCATTTTAATAATTATAAAGTAAATACTGTTTAAATTATACTTCTTATATTCGTTCAACATGCATGGAATAAGATTTCAAGTATGAAACCTGAATATAAGTAATCATCCACCTAAGGTATCATTAAGAGGTGATATATGAGATATAATGAAAGGGAGTAAATCTATATGATGAATTCATACATTCATGAACTGGCCATGATAATTTATTCATGTATTTAAATGAATGAATAAATTAGAAAACAATTAAGGAGAGTTATTTATTGCTTATATAAATAATTCCATGTGACAGTATTGTGCAGGTGATTGCTTCATGTTTGGATGATACTCCTTGACCCAAATATCACTTTCTCTTACCACCTTTATACTATGAAATGTTATCACATAGTGGAGGACGGGGAGTCCTACATGTATGATATGTTATTTGGTTGGATCATGGATACACTACAGGGTTGGGATATCATTTGGATGCCACTTATTAATCTCTATTAAACCCAAGTGATAGTGTTCAAAGATAATGAAATGGATTATTTGATTTATTGTACACATTCTCATAAAAATATTCTTCATTTCCATTTATATGAAATTTCATATTTCTTGCATGGGAGATCCTCAGAAAAGGGTTTAAATCTCTTAATCTTGATCCAATAATTGTTATTAGATGTATTTAAAACCATTCAATGACATTAAAGGAGAGTTTAAATATTTAATTATTTCTAAGAAATTTCACACATGAATGGTGACAAAGTGTGGTTCTTTTCCTAGGAGCTCCATTTTGATGAAAAGAGTTTCATGCCCAAAATTTTGGGGTAGTATAGTTCTTTGACATGTTTATATAAATGTCACATTGGATGTGTTGATATGATGAATATAGATTATTCCACCCTTTAGTGGTATAGGTTTGATACCATGTTTTAATATTATTAAATCATGTATAGAAATAAATAGGAAAACTAAAATAGAGCATCAAATTTTAGTTTTTCAAAAATTTGGGGAAAAAAATTACCTTTATACAGCTGGGCTATATAAAGGTAACCAATGCCTTACACTTACATATGTGAGATGTGAAGGGGTATCTAGGATGTTACCTATATGTGAGTGGTAATGTAAAGGTAACTTGTGGGTTATCTTTATGAGAAGAGGTTTACCTAAGGGTAAACACAGTTTTCCAAAGGCAGGGTAAAGGTAATGAAATCTTTTAATAGCTTGCATAAGTTTTATTACAAGATAAATTTATGTAATAAATGATTTAATAGGTTACCTAAGGGTAATAATGATATTTAAAATCTAGCATAAGGGTAAATGATTTCTATATAAAGGTATCCAAGATTTTCTCAAATCCACATCAAGATAAAATGGTTTTACCTACACGTAGCGGGATTTCTCAACATCGAGTAAAAGTAACCAGTTTTTTACCATTATACTATGGTTTCAAAAGTCCCACATAAAGGAAAAAGAGTTTACCTTCACACAGGGGTTCCCTCCTACATATGGGAAAACAAACTATTTTTAAATTGTTAAATGGTTTTATTGTTTTAGAAAATGTTTATGAATCATTATAAAAGATATTTTGGGAAAATTTAATTTATAATAAATTTATAAATAAATAAATAAATTATAAATGGTTTATAATTAATTAAATAAATGTTTAAGATAATTTCATTTTTCTATAAATATTAAAAAATAATATTTAAAATACATTTTAAACAAATTATATGGCATGATTTATAATCTAGAAATAAAAGTGTTTATATATAAATCATAAGTGATAATTTATAAAAGGTTATAAATTATGAAATAAGGACATAATATAAAATATTTATATCTAAAATAATGATTTTTCATAATTAATTATTTTTAATTGTTCAAAATAAAGGGGTCGTTATTTGGATATTATTTAAGACACATTAAAAGTGTTTTCATGATTGATATGATCAATTTTTAAATAATGATTATGTTTATGATATTTATATTCTATAAAATGTTTACATAATAGAAATTGGATTAAAAATAGTTTATAATTTATATAATATCATATATTTAAAATTGAAATGTCGTATAATGATAAATATAAAAGAGTTCATATTTGAATGAATACAATGGGGTTATATTCCAGATTATAGAATGTCCATAATATTAAATATAATAATAATAAAATTTATATAATTATATCTTATTTATGATTTTTTTAAATATTTATTTCATATTTAAATATCTGAATTGTTCATTTATTTAAAATTTATTCCTTATTTTATTTTTAGTTATAAATTGGTTATATTATGAATGTCTATATGCCAAAATTTATATGATAAATTTATACTAGGATAGATACTTTCATTTTCATGCTAGGAATGAATCCATAATGAATTTAGTTTTTCATTTACCTTGACCTCATTTTGGGTGAGTAACACAAATTTTTGGGCTGTGTAAAAAAATTACTCATCAATGTGGTTTGAATATATTGATTAGGCTAGGGGAATAGGATTCCAAACTAAATTACTTGAAGCATGCCTACATAAAAGAGAATAAGATGATTTAATATGGTTAGATTAAAATTACATTCAAATACTAAGTGTTTGATTCCTTCTAAAGTGCTACTTGTTAAGACCTTGATCATATTTATGAGTAGGTCATGCTAAAGTTGGGTGCCCCTGGATTATCTTGTGTATAGAAATCAAGTAAGAAGTGATTTTAGATTATCCTATTGTGTAGGTCATGATAAATCTAGGTACCCCTATATTATCTCTTTTTAGATTTTTTAGTGTTTTCTATAGGTTACACTAGCCAAGAGAACCTAATAGGATCATGTTACCTAAGGAATAGAGTTAAGTTCATCCATTTGATGGATTAGACAAAGAGTTTTCCACTCAACTATCCAAGAAGCACAACTATTATGATTAAGATAACCCCATAGCTAATTATCTAAGTGATGAGAGAAACACTAAAGTAACCCAGAGTTTACTGAAATATGGATATTGGACCACTAATTGATATGGTGGATTTTAAAAGGGGATCATCATTTTAGTGGGATCCCATTTATTATAAGTCCTTATTAAATGGTTAATAATTCATGATAATCATCTGATAAAATATCATATGATAGATAATATCATCATCATCATCATCAAGATAAATTTTGTGATCAATAATTGATAAGGATATGATCAATGAAAATAGATCTTAAAGCTGGTAACTTAAGAAATGTTCTTATGTAAGATTGGTTAATTAAGAAAAGTTCTTAAGGGAAATTTAATGTGTTATAATAGTTCCTTCTTGAATAACCAAGTACTAAAATTGTTCAACAAGGTAATCTAGATTCTTTTGGAAGCATAGTGTGGTTCATTTATGGTTTTAAGAGAATTATATGAAAATTATTTAAGGAATTTTAGTCACATATACTCAATATGATTGGGTATGTCAGTTGATATTCAATATGATTTAATATATTGATAACCCAATGATACTAAGGTTTCCTTAAAAACTATATTGGTTATAGAAATAAATTATATTTTCCTGAAAGATATATGGTATCAATTGTATGTTATAAAAAAGTTATAAATAGATAGAATGTCATAAGTTGAGAAAGAATTGAAGATCAAATATTTAATGTTTCTTTCAAGTAATGGAGTAAAGTAGTTGTTTTTTGATAACGTGGATGCTTTTATCTTGGATAAAATCATCATAAGAAGTGTATTTTATCTTTTGAAGAGAATGAAAATAATTTTTTTAATAAAAGAAGATTAGTTTTTTAATACCCATGGTTTATGATTTACTTAATTCTATAACATTCTTTAAGGTGAGATAAAAAGTGACTTGTTCTGGTTAGGGAATTTATCCTATTATTATCTACGAAAATGTTCCAAAAAAATTATTGAATTAAAATAATTTTCACCTGATATTCTCAATGTGTTAGGAATATATACATGTTAGGAATATGATTTTTAGGTTATAAATTAACTTATAGATAATATAAGTGGGTAAAATTTCAAACTAAAAGAATAAAAAGTGGTTTAAAAGTTCAAAAGTGTTTCTTCAAGAATCCAATCAAGGTCATTGAAACCTAGGGTTATGAAGAAGAATGAGTAATAATTAAATATTATTTGATTATCTAAGATATAACAAAAGTATTTTTTTGAAACTCCATAGAATGTCCATGTCAAGTATTAATGTTATATAAATTAATTATTTGAATTTAAAGGTTATGCGATAATGAATGTATATTTTATAGTGTTGTAAATTTATAGGATTTAAAAAAGAAAGGAATAATTAATTATTACTATAGTTTATATTCACGAGATTAAGTAAATAATTACTACATAAAGGATTTGGATATAAATTATTTTATCAAGATCAAGTGAATATAAGTAAATGATGTGTATCTTCATCACATTTCTAGTATATGATAAGAGAAGATATTAAATAAAAAATAGTTATTGAGAACAACATGATATGATTAATTGTATACCCTTGGTTTATGATTTATCAATTTCTATAGCTGGTTTTTGAGAATAAGATATGGATAATTTTTTTTTATCCTGGATAAAATGTTTATCCAAATATTTAGTAAAATATGAAAGAATGTGTTCTTACCACCCATCGATGTTATATTTTTATAAAGTATTATTTTGAAATGAAAATATTCTTAACACATATAATACCACATATGATACAGAAACAATAGTTTACTTGAATAATATTTCTAATAAAGAGATAAATTTTATTTCCTAACAAAAAAGGTTTGTGTTGTTTCTTCACATGATATTCTGAAAATTATTTAGCATATAATAAACTAATGGGAGTTTTTTTAAACTTAGAGAACTTGAAAATTAAAAAAATAAAGGATTAAGAAAATATTAAGTTAAATTATTTGTCACTTTATCCTAAAATAGTTTTAGAGGATAGATAAACAATAATGTAAATAGTAACATTATTTCAAAGAATAATTTTGATGGAATAGGGTTCCAAGGATGATGATGATAATAAACTTATAAAGAGTTCTAAGTGGATGACATAAGTTTACATTACAACATTTGATGTTGTGAAGTTAAGAAGTTTGAATATGTTTAAGAAGTTGAATGGATAGGAATATGATTAATAAGTCTAACCTTTATCCAAACAGGCTTACTTCATAGATGTTTCACACTAAAAAATTTAGTGGGAGGGTTTTATCATGTGGTAACATAAAAACGTTACATGAATTAAATATGATGTAAATAATTAACAAAATTTAGAAAGCATAGCAAATATATGGATGATCTGGAAGTTTATTATATATGATATGATAAACTTGTGCTTATGTTGGTTTTATTAAATATTCTTAAAGAGTTAAATAATATTAAAATTTATCATATTAAAGGAAACCTCCATTTTATAATTCTTTCATGTTGGATATATAAATGTATATATAGATATACATTTCATGAAGTGAAATGATGATTTTTCTCTCAAAGTATGAATTTTATTTATCCCTAACTGATGTTCATTGTTGACTATTATAGGTTATGATGAAATTTTATTGTTAGAATGAGTAGTATTCATGTATAAAGATACAAAATATGCTCATGAGACACAAAACATAGAATATAATTTTGTGTGTGAGTTAGATGACCTATTAAGTATCCCACATGGAGTTTTATACATATGAATTTGGTTACTAGGGGTTCATGGATCATATATGAGTTCTAATTACGTGATTTTGGTGAGACAACTAGCATGAGAAGATTTATACTTTGATACTCTAATTACGTAAGTATACTTATTGACTTATCTAGTACGAGGGAGGTTGGGTATATTGCTAATGATTTCATTGGTTAGATCTTAACCAATATGATATTTTTTCTCTTATATGATGAGAATTAAATTTGGTCCCTTAGTTGTGATGGATCATGGGAGTGTATGACCACACCAACATATTTTATATCTATTTGGATAAAGAACATGTGATATACTTATCCATAAGTATGAATGACATGTGATGTGTTCATTAACCAGATCATTCTATACAATGAGAATCAAGAATATGATTTGGCTATATGGGATTAACATTTTCTATGTCCCATGGTCACTCGATGTCTTAGAAAAAGGGGAAATATGAGATTTCATATTTTTATATGATTCAGACTGGTGGACATAGGTATAAAAATACGCGTGTTTGTTGAAGATCATACCAGATTCCTTTATAAATTTTTTAACATTTCTACTTTTCTAAAGGCCACTCTTTGCTTACGTGTATGGACCCAGAGATCCACATTTGTTAACACTATAAATTCTTATAGAGTCCCACTTTTTGGTTGACTGAATAGGGATTGAGTATAACTCATATAGAGACTATAAAAGTGTTTTAGAGTTAATACAAAAGTGTTTTGGATGGTTTTTCATAATAAATTTCATATGAATTGATACAAGGTGAAATTAATGATAGGTTTAAAAAAGATTTTTGGAAGATATCCAAAAATGGTTTTTGGATATGGTTTTACAAGTTATTGTATATGATATAATATAAGGTAAAATGACACATAATATTTTAGGATTTAGTGAAAGTGGTAGATTAAAGGAGTTGGTATGACCTAAAGACGTTTTTATATGATGTAGAAGGACATATTGTTTGGAATTTTGATAACAAAAATGAAAATAAGATTTACATGATGCTTCTTCCATCCACACAATATGCGTGAAATAAGTTTTTATGAATACAACCTAGATACAAGTAGTCTTCCACCTAAAATATCATTAAGATGTGTAATATGAGATATAATTCTAGGGAGTAAATTTATATAATTAATTCATACACAATGAATCAAACATAAAAATTTATTCATGTATTTTAATTCATGAATAAATGAGAGAACAATTAAGGACCATCCTAGATTACATATATAAACATTTCCATTTGATAAAAGTATTGTGCAAGTAATTTCTTTACATTTGGATGATACTCCTTGACCCAAATATCTCATTATCTTATCTCCTTTACACTATGAGATTCTAGAGCACCATAGAGGATGGGAAGTCTTGCATGTATGTCATGTTATTCAGTTGGCCCATGGATACACTATGGAGGTGAGATTTCATTTGTATGCCACTTTGTGATCACTCTCAAACCCATGTGATGGTGTTCAAAGTTGATGCAATGGATTATTCAATGTATGGTACACATACAAAAATATTATTTATTTCTATTTATATACAATATTTCTTGCATGGTAGATATTTAGAAAAGGGTTTAAGTTTCTTCTTATTGATCTATTAATAGTTATTAGACTCATTTAAAACCCTTTAGATTCTTATGGCATAATTATATGAATATTTAATGGAAATGTAAAATTCCCTTGAAAAATAGTATGAAAAATAAATTTTCCACAAACATAATCATATAGCATCAACATATTGTGAGTATATCCAAGAAGGCCCACCCTTTAGTTTATGAGAATATCCAATAAATATCACCCTTTAATTTGTGATCATATCCTAGAAGGCCCACATTGTATTATCTCATGAGATACAAAACCTTAAATAGTTAATTTGAGAGAAATATAGGACCCCACCCATAATAATATGTATTTATATGTGTGCTAATTAAAATCAATAATTCAAAATAACATACAGAACCCATAGAAGGAAAACATGTTTCATAACATTTCCAAATGGTATCATATAAAAAAAATCAAGGATTAGATCAATAGATTCCAATATTAAATCACCCATAATGAGAATTTAATAGAGGAATTTATAGAGTGATTCATAAAACATATATCCATAGGATTTAGATATTTTAAATAGAAAAATGGAAACAAAACAATGAAAAATAACTTTTAAAAAACACTTCTTAACATTGTCGTAAAGATATGAAATTAAGAATCAATTTCAAAAATAATTTTCAAAAAGATAACATGATTTTTTTAGAGAACAAACTTAAAATAAATCCAAATAATGGATCCTTGAAAATGAATTACAGGTTTTCCATAGGAAATTCAGAGTGGACGAAAAAAATATGAATTTTAAAGGGAAATAATTTTTAATATTTTGAAAATACTTTTATTAAAACCCACATCATAAAGAGAGTGATAAATCAACCTTTTAAAAAGAAATAAATATAATTTTAAATATCTCTATAAATAAAACATGTTTGGATTTCAAAATAATAATAAGAGAACATTGGCAGGAGAAGTGAATATGGATATGTGAGAAAAACAGCTCATTTAGAGGGAATGAGAATTCTTCTTCACGTCATGAAATTTTATAAAGAAAGAAATACATCAATGTAATTACCTAGAAAATAAGGACTAAATTCATTATAATATAATCATATAATGGAATTAAACCATATTGTAAAACTGTCTTTAAAGAGGATTCATTACAAATCAAGAAATGTAGTTGATTTAATAAAGAACCCTTACATCATCATTATTTTAGAATTACAAAAAATTTAAAGGTAGAACATGAGATGGATTTTTAAATCCATTATATTTAAAAAAAATTATAAAATAAATCCATGACCAATATGTACATTATAAAAAGAAAACAATTGGTGATCACATTATATCTCAATGAAGAAAAATTGAGATACAAAAAAACCATTACCTTTAATCCCGCTTAACCGAATGTTCTCTAACCTCATGTAAATAACCTATTTAAGAACCTTATTCATACCTATAATATTTTATAAACTTCATTTATAATCATTTATTACAAATATATAAGTTGGTTATATATATATATTTTATCATAAGATGTTATTAATTTTGATTATTTATTTAGTACTAGACTCATAATGATAGTGCCAATTATTTTTTATATATTCAAAGTTTATAATTCCAAGATCATTATGGGAACTTTAATAGATGATTTAAAATTATTTATAATGTTTTAATTTCATTTAATAAGTATTTTGGTTATGTTTCGTGATGATGAAGTTGCTGACAAGCATGTTTCGGTAATATATAATGAACAAAAAGCAAATGAAATAATTATAAGTTTAATATTAGTATACAATTTCTATAACAATAAGAAAAAATTTATTTTCTCATTAATTTATAATAACACCATTATTTTAGTTTTCATATTCATCCATGATGTAAATTTATAACATTGTTTGAGTAGGTGGTTAAACCGACCCAATTAAGAACAAACTATAGTCTATGGGTGAGTATAGTTAAGAAATTGAATATTTTGGAATAATATCATTATTATAGAAGCTTAGTGATATTATTTAAATTTTTTAATTTGTAAAATTATATTTTATGAGAATTTTATAAATAATAAAATACTAGATGAAAAATGAAATGCGTTACTTTCATGGTGGAGGTAGTCCACACATAGGCACAGGTGATACATTATTTTTCCATAGATAAAGAAGAATACAGGGAATGGTTTATAATTTTAGAATCTTAATAATTTTATAAATATCATATTAATCCTTTAAATTGACTTTTAGAACCATCTATGTAATAAGGTGATGAAAAATCAACCACGCTAATCCTGGAGGTGGTAGTCTGCACATATGCATGACGATGTATTCACTTTTTAATTATTTCAGAGAAAGGTATAAAATAGAAATTAAATTAGTATAATAACATTTAATAATATTAAAAATACTTATGTTATCATACTTTCATGGATACAATAGGTTTGAGGGGGTAAAAAAAGAAAAGAAATAAAAGATCTTGGCTGAGAACATTACCTCTCCCTTTGAAAGTTATCCCATAGGAAACACCTTAATGATACTTATATTTTTATTTTATAAATACCAAGGATTTTAGAACATGGTTAGAGTATGAATGATATATTGAGGTAGAGTTTTGGTCGATCTTATAGGTGAAGGGAATGCATTTTTTTTGTAAATAAAACCATTTAATATAAAGAGAACACATGCTTCACATTGAAAGTGAAACCAATGTGGAAAATAATAGAGTTTGGGAAAAGGTAAGGTCAATAATCCCCAAATAATTCATTTTCACATATGTTTTTAAGTCTTTTACTCTTATTTTTTTTAACTTTTCCTATTTTGGTTTTTACCATGACAATTAATTTTTACCTAAGTAATTTACTTTTAATGCCTAAAAAAAGGAAATTATTACATAATTTGGACCTACTAAATCATAATATTAATTAAATTTTATAAAATAAATTTTTTATGTGTAATAAAAAATAAATTTAAAATTAGCACATGTAAAACATAAAAATCAGTTAAAAAAAGTGTATTTTAAGCATAAATATTATGTTTAGAAAAAAATAATCAATGTTATTAATTTTAAAGAAATTAATTGATTAATTATTAGAAAAAATAGTTATATTTCATATAATTCAATTAAAAAATGAATTTTACCTTGTGACATCATAATTAAAAGAAAAAGGTGAAATATAGTTTTTTATTAGAATAAAAGATTACTTAAGCTTCAAAATGTTAAACACGAGTTTTATAAATTTAACATAGTATTTTTAAATGAATAATTTTATTAGTTAAATAAATTATTGGTCATAAAAAAATATTTATAAAGTTTTAATCCATTTATAGATCTTGATAAATTCAAAAACTCTATGGAAATAATAAAAATTACATTTTTACTATTCACCTAAAAATAGAATATTTCTGAAAAATCCCAAAAAATTTCATCATGATATAATATTGTTAATTATAAATCCAAAAGTAAGGTTAATTTTCTCAAATTAAAATTCTAAAATTTGATAATTTAACTTTTAAATAAACATATAAAAAATAGTGAAAACAATTTTTATAAAAAATAACCTTTTAAAATATTAACTATTCCTGTTCTTATTTACTATAAATTACTAATTAAATTTATGTTAATATATTATTTATATTAAAAATATATTATATCTCTGATATACTTAGTTTCTTAAATTAAATGACATAAAAATCAAATTTTAGATAAAATACATTTTTAGCATAAAATGATCTTATAAGTTATTTAGCCACATTAATTGGGTTTTGTTGATTCATTAGTATTAAGTATGATTTTTTTATTGAAATGTAAAAACATGAAGTGTATGAAATACATGTTATATATAAATAATTTATTACATTGATAATTTCATGTTTATATCATCTTAATTTATATTAACATAACACCTCAAGATCTCCACATAAGATTTAAGCATATAGTATGCTCTAGTGGTAGTCATGAGTAGTGGTTCAGATAGCATGGATATCATGGAAATTTTCATAATCTTTAACTTATATCACATATTATTTCCCTCATACCATAATTATTAAAGTTCATATTGGGATTGATCTAGAGAAAACCTTTGTGACACCACTTCTTTTCCAACCTTATGTAGGTGAGCCTCAATAGGAAGACTCACACTGCTTGATGCCATCTATTATCCTTTCTACATAGTTTTAATATCATGGTTACTATAATTTATGCGTGTTAATTTAACAACTATATTATAATGGTAAAATTTAATATTTTTTTAAAGTATCATGGTTTCATTTTAGTTTGGTATTGCATGTGAGAAATATATTCAACATAATATTTTAAAGGAAAATTAATACTAATATTTCATGGTGTTACAAACCATTGGAAAGAATCCTATATATATGAATCATGGTAGACACATAGTATTCACATGGAATGTAAGTATTTGTGTGTGATTTCACTGATGATGGATGTTCAGTTATTTAAAGTGTCAACAAATACCTATATAGTGTTGTCCCATATGGATTATTAGTGACTTTATACTCAAATTAACCATGAGTATTTTCTTATGATGGTAATTCATGTGGATATTATCGTGAGTGTTTTTATAATGATGGAAATATAGTCTGTTCATCAAGGGATGTGCAGAGACCCTAGTGAGTTAGTGTAGGATTTTGATTCCTTGTTGGTGACTCAATGAAAGTTAGGATGCCTAAGAGGAGTTGAACTGGGAGTAAGTTGCCCTGAGTTTTGTGGTTAGGAATTTGAATTCATGGGGGGCTTGATATGTGGAGCATTTTTGATGATTTTGGTATTGATGTAGGGTTTAGAGGGAAAGTTTGATTAAATGTATAACCTATTAGATCTTATTGCATTTCCATTGGTGCACTGAGGGTATGGGTAGATGATCATGGTTTTGGAGCTGACCAATAAGACGATCATGGTTAGTGGTTTAGGCATGTTAGCCTAGGTTCATTGGGATATGAATCATGTGAGTATGAGTTTAGTTGTACGATTGAGTTACATGAGAGTGTGCAACCACTGTGTTCGGGAGAGACTGAGTAGGTTGGTGCATGAGGGAATGTGTGCACTAGTTATGAATGGTGATGTTTGGTTCATGGATTAGTTTAATAGACCATGTATGGATCTATTGAAATTTATTTGGATCATTGGGGAACCCGAGTAGTGTAGTTGTGGTAAACCCATTGAGTTTAGTGATCGAGGAGAAATCTAAGGGAATCCATTTGGTGGGGAGCACACCATAGGTCATTTTAGGTCATGATCCTAATTATAAGTGGGTGGTTGAGCATAGATGGTATCATTATATGTAATCCAAGAATGAGTGGTGTTTGGGGTTTTGTGCTGTCACACCATTGTTAGAAATTCGGTTATGTACAATTATTATAATCGGTGTTGGATGGAGCATGGGGAATGAATTTTAGAGTTTTTGTTGTGGGGTGATGATGTGGATACTCCTATAGAAAGGATCATTTTATTGGTCACAGATGAATGTTCCTCATGTTAGAAGATCCATGGTTGTGTAAGATTGGTTGGTGGATGTTTGAGGTGGAATAAAGTGCTGATGCGTGTTTATGATCTAAATATATCTGGTTTCATAGAAAGTACTAGATTTGGGGTTTGTTTTTAGTGGCATAATAGAGTCCAGGTTTTGAAAACAGAATTAGGGTGAATAGAATGTGATCTGAGGTTGGTTTGGGTTAAAGTTACTTCAGTTCTTGGGGCGGGATCATGGTAGCTAGTTATCCACTAAGGCTTCTCGGGGAGAGAGAATCATTATAGTGGAGACATTGTAATGCCTCACATTACTACATGTTGATAAACTCAAGGGAAAGTTTATTTTTTTATTATAGGGAGTTTTTGAGGAAAAAATATTAATTTCTCCTAGTTTATGATTTTATTATAATTTAATGACTACTCCATTGGTCTCAAAATGGGGTGTTTACCCTAAGGTTGAAGTTTGGTAAAATTTAGAGCCGATCATATTTTCATGGAATATTTAATACTTAATTAATAAATATTAATTATTATCACAATTGAGAATGGTTATATCTCTTAAACAGATTCTTAGATTGAAATTTTGGCTATGTAGTAGAGTTTATAATTGGGGGGTTTTTCCTAGGTGAGGTGAAAACGTGGTCTGGGTTCTAGGGGCTAGGGTCGGGACTTTAAGAAGTAATTTTTTTCTTTATACCCCTTTTATTATTTCCCGCATTCAATGATAGGGTGATATATTCTACTTTATCATGTAATATTAGAGATAAATGAGGGAGATGATCAGGGTGAATGTGCTAGACTTTATCCGAGGAGATGGATCGAGATGCGGAAACTATAGAGCATGGATCTAGTCTTAGAGCTTTGACATTTTTACCAAAAGGTAGGCCTTATTTTATTTTTTTATATACAACCCTTTAAATTATTTCTTTATGTTTTAATGTATTTTATGAGTTTTTTTGGAGGACCTTAAGGGATGAATTGAAGTGTTATAGGGAGAAACAAGGGTTTTGGGTGATCACAAAGGGATTTCTATTTAGAAAACCTGATCACATGATGTGTAGTTCAAGAACAAACATCATGTGTTATACATTTTCAGAATATAGTTGAAGATGGTGACTACACAATAAGTATGTTCAGTATAAACTATGTAGGGTGACTCAAGGTGTGGCAAGGTACTCGGATAGACACCCATGTTGGGGTATATGGATGTGTAGTTTACATTTCCAGAACCTATATCCGACACATGACCAAATTCCATGTGGGATATTTGGATAGACCCTGTTTGGGGTATATGGCTAGGTACCCTATGTGGGTTACATTCCATGTGTGTTCGGTTCATGCCATATACTTGGGTAGTACATGTGAGTTCGGGATGTGGTACATGACCAGATATGGATTTTGGAGTCACATAATGTTCCCATGAGATACATTCCATGCAGTCTCCACTTATACGTTTTACTTGTTTCCTTTCCTTATAGTCATAATTGGACTTATGGGTAGTCTATTGTGAGTTTTTATGCATAGGATGAAATAATGAGTACCTTGTGTTGGTTAGAGGCTGTTAACAGGATGTTTTGGGTTGGTTATAACACCCCAAGATTTTATGGTATGTATCTTCTTAAATAAATTCATTCAATAGATTATGTTGCACACAACATTGAGCTTAAACGAACAATGATATATTGTTAAATAGTAACTTGACTGTTGGAATAGTAATATGACCATTAAAAATATTAACCCATATAATTGAATAGTAAATGCACATATGAAAATATAAATAAAATTTAGGCAACTTGTAAATAAAAATATGACATAATTATATCATATCATAAGTAAATAAATTCCTTAAAAATGATAAATTTAGTATTAGTTCTTTTGTAAAATGTAAATGTTTATTTACAATTTTATAATTAATATAATGATTTAAATGAAAATTATTTTTCATAAAATAGATTAATAAATTAATATTTTTTTCTTATTATTATAAGATAATTTTATGAGATGTTAATTAATTTCTCAAAGTGTCATAAAATCAATTATAATTTTAAAATCAGTATTTTTTGAAAAAATAATCATTTTAATTAAAAATTAAATTTCTCATATTTATAAAATTATTTTCATATAATAGAGTTCATTTTTTAATTTTTCATGCCTAAAATTTTTTAGGATAAATTTTTGGTATTTTTTTAAAATAGTTGAATTTTTGGCGAATAGTGAAATATGGTAATTTACGGTTTATAACATTATAAGTTAAATATACTAAGTTTTTATTAATTTATGATGTAATAACCATAATATAGAACTAAAATTTTTATTTTATTTTATTTATTAATGGTAATCAAAACTATTCATAGACTTAAGGAAAAATAATAAACTAATAAATAAAATAATCAAAACACCCCTCTCATCCACTATAAATACCACCCCTCAACGCATATTCTACTCCCACATTAAAAGACTTTAATATTGTTTAATTTATGACTAATAATATTTCTAAGTCTCTCCCCAAATATCCTAGAGCCTTTGGTATCACTAAAAGACCAATCCCAATCCCCTTAAGGAGGTTCTCAAAGATAAGAACTCATGAGGTAAAATCCTTTTTTGTTCTCTTTTAATTTATTTTATTTTCTTATCCTATCCTTATATCCTATATATAAACATGAATGATAACTCAATTATCTTATATATATTTTAAATTTATTATTCTAATGGAATATCCATCATCAAACCCCTTCTCCTCTACCTTTTATTCTAAAAATGAAAACATTATCTGTGATGTGTCGATTTACCACCATTGTGGACGATGCACTTTCATTTTTCATTACCAACTTCAAGGCCAATCATAAAACCATTATTATGGTTAAATAAGATTTAATAATACATATTATAAGCTATATAATGGTCTATAACTAGTATATATAGAAAATATTAATTAATAAAACAAAACTAGTTCGTAATGATCGAAAAAACACCAAAATAATCTAAACGATTATCATTAACGTTTTATCTAATGAATCATCCTCATATTTGAAAAAATGATATATAATAATAATTAATAATTTTTAATTTCATTAATGACATATAATTTCAATTCTGGATAACTATTCCAATTTTACATTATCTTTTATACATGTATACAAGTGAACTAATCATGAAAACCAAGGAAAGAAACACTCCAGAACAATGAAATTGAACCTTATAACTCATAAACAAGACCATAAATGAACTTAATAAAATTATAATAAATAATATAAATTTTAAGATATTTTTAATTAAATTATTATTTAATTTAATTTCATTATCTCGGACATTAAGTGCAAGTGCAGAACACTTTCAGACATAAGGTAAGGGATTCTTTCCGAACCCCCATTTTACCTTAAGGTTTCATTTTATCTCTATTTACCCTAATGTAATTATTAATTATTCTTATATACACCTCCTAAATTCTATTTTTATGTTTCAAACATATGAAAATAGCTCAATTATTAATTCTTTTATGGGTAAATACACTTTTAAGGTTTCTTTATAAATTTCTCCTAATAAGCTAGCCCAATTTAAGAGAACTTACCAATTTCATTACCATTTTCAAGTACAATAGATAATTTGTTTTAAGAAACCAATATTTTTCTAAAATCACACTTTTTATCATAAAAAATTACCCTTTTTAATTTCTAGGTTTATGAAATCAATTGTTATTTTATTCATTTTAAAGAATCTTTAATATTTTCACTTTAACCACACTAAAGTGGAATATTTATAAAGTTTCTTAAAAACTATTTTTACACTTTAATGTACAAGTATGATTTAAATCCATTCTTTCATGGACACCATTATGATATTCCCATTGGTTATGCCTTATTCACCACTTATTCCTTGTGTGTGGGGTATGTATACTTACCTTTTATGATCATCATTCATTGAATATTTTATTAAATATCCATATTTATTGTATCATGGATATAATTATTGTCTTAGACATATACCATTTTTACATACAGTGTTTTATTTAAATGTTGTTTTAACTAGGGAAATATTGATAAATTTGTGTTTTCTAATCAATATAGATATTTTGATAAGTCATATTATTCATGAATTAAATATATGTATGAAGAATGATTTTGGATTGTAGTTATGGGTGGGGCCTAGTATTATATAGACCCTCTATGCATCGATAGGTCTCATGAGACAAAAAAATTTGTGACAAACCCTTTGTGTTTGTTTCTGAGAAGAATCAGATGGGTTTCTATCCAAATAATTAAATCATTTTGATGGTATAATGGTTCATGTTATAGATACATGATGTACAATGAATAATCATTTTCTTTATTCAGTATTCCATTATTACTTTCCTTGAGATTTTAACTATGTCAAAATATATGGATGCATTTTCATTCTCAGTTTGTTGATGACATGTGTTTTTCAGTAATTTACCTTTCCACAGTTGTTATGACCTATTGAATTTTATTCACTTATTATTGATTAATATAACCCTTACTAAGCATTTTATCTCACCCTTTTATTTTTTTCCTTCCCCAGGTATTGAAGATGAAATATTTGAATAAGTATAATGAAAGTAGTTTATTTTTTGTTGTTATGTTCTATATTTAATTACCAATGTAATAATGGAACCATGTATGTATCAAGTTCTTCAAGACTACTAAATTGATCGATACTTGGTGATATAATATCATATATCAAGGAAATTGTAATAAAATAACCACTGACTCTGGGCTACTGGGGTCAGGGTTGTTACAATGGGTGAGGTATAGTGGGAGATTTTCCTCAAGGTTTTTGTTTAAGAGTTATTTTGAGGGAAGTTCAGTTTGAGATCAGGGCAAGGATTTTTAGATTTTTAGATGATTTTTATTAGGATATTAAAAGGTTTTTTTGCATGGGGTTTTTTCAAATAGTTCTCAAAAGTTGGGATCAAGTATTTATTTAGACGTTTCTTCGTTAAGATTTAACCATTTTCTTGAGGTTTAGTTTGGTTGGAGCCTTTGGTCTATGATGACTCCATGGGGTGTTGGGTATTACTAGGTTCTCTTGATTAGAGATTGAGATAGGTCTAAGGGACCCTAGAAGATTCTCATACATGCATGGTGTTGATCAATGATATGTTATGTTCCAAATAAGTCAGCTAAGGGTTTTTGTGAAATGATTCACTTGAGGTTTTGGATGCATCAAAGGAGACCCTTGTAGGGTGTCCTATTTATGATGAGGCATAGGGGACTATTGTGGGTTACCCATGTTATTTTGACCCTGAGATGGACAATGTTGTTTTTAGCATTGGTGATGATGGGTTTGGGCATTGGTCGAACCTTGTGTGTTTTTTTCTTTATGGCCCGAATAATTGAGGTTAATCCTTACTGAGGTGTTGGATGTGAGAGAATATTTATAAAAATTATGATTTTATGAATTATAATTAGGACTTCTTGGATGCTCACCACTATTGATTAGTGTTGGGTGGGTCTTGGGATCCACTAGATGATCTAGATGAGTGAACACCCTAGTTAGAATAGCTCTAGATATGGGTTTTTTCCCCATGGTAGTTAAAAATTCCTAGATAGTGGATTGTGGATTGAGGATATTGTTATGATATTTTATGATAAAAATATTTTGATTACTTCTATTGGACTACAAGGACATTGATAAGTTCTTTGGTGTTGGACTAGAGTTCTTATTGCTAGTTCAAATAATAATATTGTAGTCCTAGAGTCTAGTAGCTATGTGTGTTTTGGTTTTGGATTACTATGGATATTATAGGGTTTGATATTCATGCATATTGGTCTGTTGAGTGTCTGGAAGATTTCTTAGGATTTGGCTTATGCATTAGATATTATGTGGCTTGTTGATCCTTGAGCTCTGAGCCTTCTAGCTCTGGATTGAGCAAGTTTAGTTGATCTTGGGAGGTTTTTTAGAATCTAAGGATCGATTATAGGTTTTTATTTATTTATTTAATTCATATTTTTTACTTTATACCATTTAATATTACTAGGATAGGCATATCACATGTACATTCACTTATTTTGAAAATAGATGTTAGGCACCACCATTAGTGGTGGCTTGCTGAGAATTATTTTCTCAGCCCCTGTATGGGAAGTTTGGTGCATGTGAAAACCCTTATGTTTTCTTTCAGGTTGGGAAAGAGATGTGTAATGAATATGGTAGAGGCCTAAAGATTCATTGTTGAGAAATACCACTCAGGGGGAGTTTGAGTATTGGGCTAGAGAAGCTTGATAAATTTTGTAGATCAGGTTTGAGGTATGGATCAAGGATGGTAGAAAAGGTTTGTGTATTTTATTTATTTTGTTTATATGTACATGTGATCATCGTGGTGTGTGATAAGGGATGTGTACTAGTATTATCATGAGTCTGTATTCTACATTTCATTTATTATAGCATGCCTCTGTTTCATTAATTACGTGTACTCTGATACTTGAGGATGTGTATGTGTTTTATTATTTTTCTGCCATTATTTTACTCTGACGTGAGGTTATATTCTCCCCAAAATATTCCTTTAAACCCTCATAGCTAGTTGGTATCAATTGACATGTGGGGAGGGGGGGGGGGGGGGTTGGGCCTTGGGGCGAGCTGGATTAGGTGACGTGTTAGGTCAACCAAGGTCAGTTCATTACATTCATCATGGGAGTATGATACATGATAGTATTATGTGGTGGGATCCATTCCCTGTAATATGATATATAATGGGTATTATGAGGAGGGATCCATTCCTATCAATATTTTATATAATGAGTTTAATGGGGTGGGACCCATTCCCCCAATATGTTATATGATGAGTATTGTGGGGTGAGAAACTTTCCCCATGACTATATATAATGAGGTGATTTTAGGGAGGGGAATTGTGACACCACATGTCACTATCACTATTTATATAAATTATATTAAATTAATTAATTTTTGGGGGAATTTAATTTATTATAAGTTTCCTTCTTAAAATTTTAATTTTTATGGAGTTTTTCCCCTATGCATGGTTTCTGCATGGTCACCACAAAATTAGAGTAAACCATAATGATAACCCTTACGCGGTTTACCCAAGGTGTACTATTGGTGCACATGGTTTGGAAAACCCTTCAGGATCACCCTTACATAAAGTCCTTTCCCAGTTCATTTTGAATGTACGTGGTTTTATTTTCAAGGGAAACACATAGTTTGGTTGAATTATGAAAGTCTCAATGAAAATTGTGTGGAGTACCTTTACATAGGGATTGTTTGGCACACAATTTTCACATAGCTAGGAGAAACCATGTAAAAACCATACTAGGAATTATTTAGTTTTAATAGTGGGATCCACATAGTTGGCACACATTTTTTCAAACTGTGCAACCTTATAGTGAAAACTACTCAGTATTATATAAATGCAACTTTCCCCTTTTCGTTACTACTTTGGTTTTTACTATCCCATAAATCCTAAGGGATAACATGATTAGATTTAGGTTTTGGGGTGGCTTATTATTAGAGGATTTTGTTTTCATGTCTTTCTCAGGGTCTCTCCTTAGTTATTTGGGTGTTATCCATCGAAGGTGATGACTTTCAGCTTAATCATCATTAAATCGAGGTAGGTGTTTTTGTGTGTTTCATTAATTTTGCTTTTCATTTGATGATTGGGGTTTCAAAATGATTTATTTACTATTCTATGCCTATATGTGATTGTTAAATGGATTTTATAAATATTTTAGGATTGATTATCACTTGGTGGAAAAGGGTGTTATATGGTTTTATGCTTTTCAAAAGGGAATTTGAGTGCTAAGTATTTATGAAAATGATTTAATGAATTATTTCAAATGGAAATGATGTTTTGACCTAGTTTTGGTCATGCCCTTAGAAAAGGGTAGTTTGATGGTTTTTTTAAAGAAAATACTATTTCTTACCCTTTCCAATATTTAAATGGTTTTTAAAGAATTTATTTGAAATGAGTATCAATGGATTGATTTAAAAGAGTTGTTTGAAATGAAATTCCAATTGAATACAAATGAAATGAAATTCTGAGTCTATTTTATTGAAGGTCTATTTGGAGCTTTTTGATGGTTTTAAAATGATGTGGGTGTGTGATACCCTCTTAATTCATTGTTTAATTGTTATTTACATGGGTTTAAGACCAAATGGGTATGATTTATATTTTTTGGGGTATGAATAATATGATCAACAATGTTATTTGAAAGGGTTTCAGTGGTGAGGGAGATTTATTTGATTCATACATTAATCAAATGTCTTGCTTGATTACCAATATTCTATTTATTATTTATTGGATTCACTAAAAACCAAGTTATAGGTCCATATTTATACAATATTACATATTCTTACACTACTAGTTTCACCATAGTTATGTGTTAGAGCTAGTGGGGCGTACCCCCTGATTCTAGGATTGTGTAGGCTAGTCCGGTGGATTTTTTATGGATGTAATATAGGATAAATATTTATCCTCATTTAGTAAGGTATATAACCATATCACCTTAATACCTAGTGTGTTCCCATGATACTAGATAAATCCTTTAGGAAACTCCCACTTCCTATGTTCCCTAGTTTGATGGAACCTATAACACTGTGGTTTGTTATTACTAGTCATTTTCCTTATCTTATTCCTGATAAAATGACTAGAATTTTTATTTATTTTTTCTTACATTCAATGGTTTCCAAATGTTCTTGAAAAATATATTTCTAAAGTGGGTTTCAAAGTGGATTTTAAATGAGTGTTTCAGTAAAGGGGGAATAATTCTAGAAATATTTTTCAAGTGATTATTTTATTTTAATAAAAAGAAGTGTACGTTTTATAAAATTATCTTGGGTGTGATATTGTATTATATGTTTCTATGTAAAAGAAAATGAAAAATTATTATTTTTAAATATAATTCAAACTATAGTAAGTGAAATGTATTTTAAAGGAACTTCTTAGAATATGTTGTGAAATACTACTAGGATTTATTTTTCTCAAACCTTGTACACATCAATTAGTTTATACAGTGTAAGATCCTGGGTTTTTTCTATGAGGTATGAATATTTTTAATTTTAGTTTAAATCTTGGGGTTTGGCCTAATGTGAGTGCCTAACGAGGACATGGGAGATTCATGGAGACTCTAGGGCTTGTTTGGATCTTTGATAGTTTTTGGAAGAATCAACTAGGTTGCATAGTTAGTGGAAACTATGAAACCTAGTCTGTATGGTTTCTACTAACTGTGTAGGGTTGTCCATGGCTCTATCTAGGGTCGCACGGTTTAATGAAACCATGTATCCAGGGATTTATGCCCAATAGAACAATATATAATTTTTAGCATAGGAAAAAATCACAGTGTGTGCACGGTTTCCCAAATCACGTGCATAAACTATGTGAGGTTCCTCCTTGGACAGAGAGGTATGCATGGTTTAGCCAATAATGTGGCGAACTATGAAACCATTATTAGTGAGAAAAATTTAAATTTTTTCTGTTAAAATTATAATAACCTAAACCTTATTTTCCTACTTCCTCCAGTAGATAGTTTTCTTCCTCCCTCTGGAGATCTTCTTCACACCTAAGATAAGGATTAAAGGAACTCCCTGATCTAGAGTCTAATTCTTCCACTGTTAGTCTCATTGGATATGTGTCCGTGAGTTCTCTATTCCGTAGTCCCCTTCCATTGATTTTATTTTAATGGACAAATTATTTTGGTGCAAGTTAATATTACCTATTTCTAAGGTGCTCTTCAATTTCTCAATTTTCTTCCAATCAAGGTTGAGTTAGGAGCCGATACTGGATAAGTGTTCTACCATGGGTATAAGGTAAGAGATATATACCTTTTACTACAAATTCTAGTTGATTTATATCTAGTTTCCATTGTGTCGCACATTGTAACTTTTGAGTGTTTTTCCTAAATTAATTAAATGCCTTGATTAAATTACTGTAAACTTGATAGACTACCCACTTATCACCATGATATGGTTGGAGTTTTTTAACCTTAACTTAGACCACTTGTGAGGTGTGTTTTCGTATATTCCCCTTGAGATACCACCCTATTGGGTGTGTGTGAGAGAGATCTACATTATAGTGGGATCCTCAATGATTTAAATGAGTTATTAGGATAGGGTTTATCCCTCCTTTTCCATTTGATTACATTTTGTGAAATGCTTTAAAATGAATAAATGGGATGAATGGAAACATATAATGAGTTGGATGAACTAATGGATTCTATATGATTATGAAGAGGATTATGAAATGATTAATGAAATGGTTATGATTAAATTGGATTCCATATGCATTTATACTCCATGGATCCTGATTATATTGGATTATATGGACATTTCTACTCCTTGGATTTGGCTTTCTTGGATTGCCTTAGACATGCTCCATGGACATGATTATTAGGCTCCACTCAAGTATTTACTAAGTTTTCTATAGATATTATCTATGGACCAGATGAGGATGACTTGTTCATTTCATAACTCGGATCTAGTCCTTGTAGGATTAACACTTTTTTACATGGAATATTCCATTGAGGATTCCTTGGACATGATTACTCCTTGGATCCGGTCATTGGGTATGGCACTGGATTACTCGACATAGGCTGCAGTGCATGTTTTAACATGCTTTATAGATAACCCTTTTTTATGATTACTAATTTACAATGAACCTTGTTGGAAGGACAATATGACTTATACCTTTTCATTTATACTATTGTTATATATTGCACAATGCTTATCTTATATACATAGACTGAACATGTTATAGACACCATTGGTGGTGGACTAGTGAGTGTCATCTCACACCCTATTTGGTCCATCATTGGGTATCAAAAAAGACTTCATTCATGTAGGTATAGACTAGGGAAAGTTCACACTATATGATGCTAGATTGATTGTGCATAGGAGTACGAGAGCATATAACCAAGATATGGATCGTGATGCTATATGGAGATAGTCCTTTGGTATTTCTATACTTTTGATACATGTATTGTACTGGATTCATGTTTCCATGTATTTACTACCATTTTTTGTAGATACATTACATAAAAATATTGCATATGATATTACCCATGGATTTATTTATCACACCTATAATCATGATGTTTATATTCTATCACTGATTTATATTATTCTTCCTATTATTTATTCACTTGTGATACCACTGTATTACTCTGATCATGAGGGTATATTCTACCCACCATAACATTACAGACCCTCACTACTAGTTGGTATCCTCTAGTGTACAAGGAGGAACGCTAAAATACATGTGACCCACTGGCTTAGGGAACCGTGAAGTGGATCATGGGTTATAATGTTAGAAAGTGGTATCAGAGTGTTTTTATTTTCTCTCCTTGATATTTTGAGACAATAAACAAGAGATTAGGGATGAATTGGAACTTTGTTATAAGTTGTTCTTGGGAGTAGCTAACCCATGTTTGAGGTAATTACCAAGTTTTCGGGGATGAGGAATTCTTATTCTATATTTTTTCTATTACATTTTATTTGAATCCAAAATCGGGTGATGCACATGATATGTGATGTTATTATTTCTATGATTGAGAAATTTCATTTTATCTTTATATCAATAAGAAAAGGAAGAATGAATCGTGCATCATTTTAGGCACCTTATAGGATTAATATTCCATGCATATGACATGACATATATGATGCATTTTTTGCCTTCATGACATTTATTGTGTTTGACTTGTGTTATATAATCATTATCAACTAGAGTTTTGTGAAAGATATTGGGAAACATAATTGGTGCTTAAAGTTTCTACCATTAAATAAATAGAATTTTCCTACATAGGATACAAAATAATCCTTAAGCAGTCAATTATGGAACATTGAGTCATAGACCATTGGTCGCATGGGATGGAACATGTTATGGTTGGGATTAAATGGATTCCACACTTCTATTTACAAGGTGTATGGGCCCTTATAAATTATAAATGGTAATATATATAATTCAACCATTTAAAGATAATTATAACATAAATATGAATTAAAATGATTTTAAATTTTAAAATGGAAAGGTCACCATAAAATGGAGTTTTCAATTACAAATTAAAGGGTTGTTTTCTCTATAATTACACTTGATAGTCCATATACTAGGACCCATGCTGTGAAATAGATAGATTAACCTAGACCCAAATTTACTACCGGACAATAAACAATGTATTTGGTGTCATTTTTGATAGTTTATATTACCCATTATTATATTTAAGAGACGACAAAGGGCTATGTCTTGGTTATAGAAAGGATTATACCTATCATATGTTTATATCTATGATATGATTGTTATCGAATCTTTTTTTAGGTGTGAATTTATAAATTTTAGAGAAATTAAACTATGAAGACCTCCATTCATGTGATAGGAGGGTGGAAACAACCACGCTCTAGAGGTGGTGGGACATGAGACACTAGTAGAACCTCCAGTAGTTCCACTTGCGGCACCACCACCCATTGTTCTTGATATCAGTGCTAATGTATAGTTATGAGAGGGGTTACTGTTCTTTATGAAGACCATTCAGGGAGGCCATATCCTACCTCGACTATGGAATAGTTGACTCATGTGTTCCAGTAGTAGTATCAACTGATTTTTTTTGGGGTACGACAGTCCACAGTCGGTTGAGATATGGCTTGAGACTATCTTTTTGATCTTTGAGCATGTTGAGACTCCTCTAGAGATAAGATTCAAGATCAAAACTTATATAATTCAAGGAGCTACTAGGCACTGGCAGAGTGTTCTAAACTAGGTTGATAGGCTTAAATATATTGTTCATAGGGATTTACAACCCATATTTTAGGAATAATTATTTCTTGAGACTCTAGGAGACTAATGAGTTGGTGAGTTTATTTATCTAGAGTAAGGTGTGGTGATCATTATCGAGTATTCAAATCACTTTATAGAGCTTTATTGTAACTACCTGACCCTAGAAGCTTCAAGCTGGTGCATTATTTTATTACATTGTAATAGATACAAACTTCAAAATCCCAAGGGACCAAATAGTTTAGAAGTTTTAGAAAACCATATTATATACAAAATACCCATATTACATTGGAAAACAAAAAATAAAACACGAAACATAATAAAATTAAATTAACTACATCCTTGAAATATTATTCAATGATTTCTTCTTCATAACCTGGGGAAAGGATATAAAAATAAGGGTGAGATCAAATTCTTGGTAAGGGTAAGTACAATGGAAGAAATAACGAATCAATAAGAATACATTAACATGGAAATGTGAATAACTGAGAACAAATTTCATTTAAATAAATGGATAAGGCATAATCAATATATCAATTTATTAAATTGAAACACATTCCATTTAATCAATAAACTGAGAAATAAAATAATCTATAGATTTTATCATATGAAAATATCATGGATAATAATATTAATAACTGAAATATCTATGAAGGGAATTATTAATTATTGTACTTCATGTCTAAGGCACATGAAAACCTATATCTTTAATACCATTCACAATATGGTTTAAAACTATAAGAAGAAATTTGTTTAATTTGGACAAATTATTTATCTCATGAGAACCATTAGATTTATGGAGGGGAAATATAAAGTCTGAGACCCACCCATCACTACCTATAAAAATAATTTCTCATATCATGTAATTAATAAATAAACAATACACCTTATCAAATATCCCTATTGAATAATGAATACAGATTGATCTATAATTCCCCAGTTAATCAAATAATTGTCAAAGTGAACACAATATGTAAAAAATGATACACGGTTTAGGCAACAATATTATTAATTCTATGAGAATATAGATATTAAAGTAAATTACCAATGAAAAATTATTAAAATAAAGTTATTGTTTAAAGATAAATTTAATAATCACAAAAGTAAGTGAGATTATAAAGATAATCATTAAGAACATTCTTGAGGAAAATAATATTTAAACATTCCAAAGTTTCCCATACCACTTTGAAAAATTTGAATCATAATACCCATAAAGTAATGAAATTAAATGAAATCTAAAATATCATTATAATAAGAATATTCATGATATAACATATCAAATGGAATTATATACACCATATCATAACAAAAAATAAGTCTCAATAGAATGCAAATTGAGATGAAATCCATTACTTGAGTCTGACTTGTCACATGTGTATTTATATTCTGGAATAATGAACTTATGTTAATTATTTAGTTGATTTATAACCTTTTTAATGTTTATCATTACTTTTATTTCACTTATTACAATGTTGTAAAACAAATACTTAAACAATTAAGTTTACATCAGGTGTTTTGACTATATTCTATTTATGTGTCAAAAATGACTTTGGTAGGTCAACTATGGTCGAAGGGGTCATTATATAAACATATCCAAAATATTAATAATGAAATAATTATCATATTTATACATAAATTAAAATTTTAAAACCAATCATAAAATATGGTTATGAAAAATGAACCAACTTTATAATCATGGAGACGGTAGGCCGTATTACGCATGAGTAACATTCCCATTTTTCTGTGATCATTATGAAAAGAATTAAAGTAAATATATATATTTAAATAATTATAATTATATCATAAATAAAATTTTATTTAATAATATATACTTATATATATATATATATATTTAATTTTTGCGATGTAAAAGGAATCACATCATGTTGGGGAGATGATAGTGCACACATCCATGACTAACGTTATCACTTTGTAGTGTGTGAAAAGGGTAATAAAAAATGATATATTATGGTTAAAGAAAGTTAATTATTTTGTTAATATCATACATATTTTATTTATGTTACATATTTTTAATTAGAACCTTACTTTATACATTCCATGTATAGTGTGAATGAATCACATCGCTTTGAGGAGGCGGTAGCCCACACTTCCACAAATAATGTTTTTGTATTCCCACAAGATGGAAAACATAATGGTATGTGTTATATAAAAATTAAATAAGTATAAAGTCATTATAAAGATCATATATATCATATATAAATATAATTAACATTATAATTTCCAACCATAATAGGTGGTAAAGTAAAAAACAAACGACATCGTTTTTCAAGGCGGTAGTTCACCGTACCCATAAATGATAAGTTCATTAACCATTAAATGAAAGTGTGTGAAAGTGTAGGTAAAAATATTATAATAAAAAAATACTAGTATATTTAGGGTACTGGTGTTATTATATAATAATGTAATAAGAATATTTTAGGGGGTGTATAATGAATATAAAACAAAAGAGTTTGAGAAACGATGTTACCTCTTATTCAGGTAACTCCTTTTAGTTTTCACTAAAGGTATTACTTGGTTTGTTTTATTCACAAGGGAGTATTCTAGGATGAATGGAGAGATGTTGAGGAGATATTTGGGTAGATATTTTTCAAGCCAAAGTGTCTTAAGAGGTGTGATGAAGTGAGAGGGTTGAGTGCCTTTTTGTAGTGGAGGAGGAGTGACATTCTTGTAGATTTTTGAAAAGGGAATTCCAACCATGTTTTTCCTATGAAAATTGGATCCAATAATGGGAATAATTTATAAAATTAAGTATAGGGTCTAAATATGTCTAGAAAATGTATTTTGTAAAATTTTATAGGTTATTTGGGGCCTTAAGTTTATGGTTTAGTCCTTTGTTAAGCTAATTTTTCTATTAATCGGGGTAATTAATTTTAATCACTTTCACTAATATTTTTGGTAAATAACCAAGTTTACATTATTATAAATTATAAATTATGATGATTAAAAATATTATATCAATTTTTCAAAATTCCAATAACATAAGTGGAAGAAATTATTTTAAATATAATCCCACAAACGGGACGACAAAGCGGGGTTTAAAGTTAAAATGTTCAAAAGTTTTCTAATTTTTTATATCCAATTTCAAAGTGAAATTGGTTCCAATGAATTAATTTTGGTTTAATTTATGTATAATTTAACTAAATTAACTTTAAAACCATTATAAAATATAATTTAACCTTATAAATAAATTATTCTAAAAAGAAGTTTTGAATTAAAATTCAGTATTTTTCACGTTCATCAAAAAATGAAATATTTCAAAAAATACCAAAAATTAACCCTAAAATATTTTTTATATTCTGATTTAAATGATGATTTTTTTTAAATATAAAATTCATAAAATTTCTAAAAACTGTATTTAAAACATGTTCACTATTAAAAGGCGGTAAAATTCTCTTTATAAAAATATTTGTTTTTATGTGTAATATTGAGTTTGTTTTTATCTTATGATTATCAAATAAATTTGATGAATGTAAAAAATATTTAATTGAAAATATAATATATATATTACATTAATATCACTCACTGATTTTAATAAATTTAATTTATTAAAATAAAATGACTTTGTGAGCATAAAAATAGTTTTTATAAAAACATTTCCTTTATATTCAATTGGTTCTTATATTTATTTATAATTAATTTATAACCAATGAATTAAACCATATATTTTCATAAGTTAGTTAATCATATTTATAACCATAAATTTAATGTCTAGGTTGTATCTTATTATATTAAATATTATATATTACTATTCAGTAAAATATGGTCTTGCGTATTATGCAAGCCATTGAGGAAAGTTATTCTTGAATGTAATGCAAGATGACCTCAGTGTTCTATGTAGAGAAAACTAAACTTTATGTTTCATGTAAGGTAAGATTAAATTTTTATTTCATATAAATAAATCTATGAAAAAATTAAATTTATTCTGAAAGTGAAATATTTTAAATTTTTGGGGTGTTACATTCTTCCCACCTTAAATAAATTATTTCCTCACAATTAAAAATAGATCTTGGTAATAAAGGGATTGATGTTTAAAAATAAACTATTGTTGAAAAAACTATATCATAAATAGGGTTAATAACATATCTTCTTAATAAGAGATAAAGGGAAGTAAAATGTTCATGTAACTAGGTTCCCTAGTAGAAGAACATATATGGGAAATGGAAACATGGAAATAGAAGAAAAATGTAACAATCAAGTTCTGGTAGAGAGTTATAGAGAACATGTTCATCTGAAATTTAATGACCATAAAGACTTAAACCACTGTTATAAAAAGGGTCATTGATATCATAAAAAATAATTATAATAGGACAACATCTTTGTTTCAAGACCATTTTTCCTATGGCTAAGGAATTATTTTACTCTATAAGAATACAAGTAAATGTATGTTTCAATTTCATAAACAAAATATTATCCTTTGGTTGTGCATTGAACTATTTCTTCCTCATTTCTTAGAATATGATGCATCATATGGTTATGCAATACATTAACCTATAAAAATTCATCCAAATATCATCTTAAACTATTTAATAAATGGATAACTTTTCCAAAAGATTACGATCCAACAATTTAGAAGGAAGGTCACCAAAGTTTCAAAATTAACTTATCAAATAACATGAAGTGGATTTTAATTGTCAGATACCAAACATGTGAATATGGTAATAAATTGAATACCATAAAACCTTACTGAAAACATGCATGATTTCTATTCCTTAAATAGAACATATATTATTGGTTATGTTCCTTAATTCCAAAAAATGATGTAAACTCCATCAATGGTATCATAAACCACTTTTCCAATAAGTCATTACTTAGCTCTAAGATAGTCAACACTTATCCAATTTACATTATCCAAACAAATTATTTATTTTTCCAATCATCATTATATTAACATTAGGAATATATTAATGGTTATTTTTCCCTTAATCATTTGTTTTCTAAAAATTTATACTTTCCATTGATTAAATTTTCTTGGTACCATTTTGCATATGATCTCAAATACTTAATAAAAAATACTATAGTAAAATCCTTATATATTCCACAATTATTATAATCAAAAAATCATTGATAAAATAATCAAATGAAATAATTATTAAATAAAAAAATAACCACATCAATCATTCATCTTAATATGTGGTAGTAGCATAATCTTGAACATGATCCATTGGCCTCTTTTGGGATATATTCATTTGACACATGAGACATTTGTTTGCATAGTGTCCCATATCCTTACAGTGGAAGCATTACACATTGGAATTTTATTTCTTTAACTTGGAATCAATAACTCGGTTTCCTTTTTATCCACACTTATAACAAACTCCCATTCACTTTAACAAATTACTGGGGTGTTTCTTTCCATAATTATCACATGTGGTAAAAATACTTCTTTCCCTTCCCCCTTTATATATATTTTGACTTTCCATCCTCTTCTTTTCTTTCTTTCATCTGAAAACATAGGAATTGGAGAATTCTTTACCCATCTATTTATCACATGATACTATGTCCTCATATGACGAGAATTATTAGGTGGCTATTTTCTTTTGAAATATTGTCCTAAGACCAAATAGGATATGATTCTTATTAGTGTTTGGATCATGTACATTGGTGACGTTCATGTTCCTTATGGTAGGTTCCATTTCTAAATGATGACATACACTAAATTAATTTATATCATTATAAAACATATTTTCTAATCCCAAAAATAGTAAAATACTTAACATAAATTTAAAAAATTTATTCGTAGGTAATATAATAATCACAAAAATTGTTTTCTTGGGGATATATTTACTTTTAAATCAGTTATAATGGTTTATAAAGAAGATACAAATTATCCTAACCATATCCCCTTGGAGTGTCAAACCAGGTGCACAGTAAGTCCTGTTGTCATAAACCATGTTACACTGAGTCAAGCCTGAAACATCTTGTTGAAGTTGTTACCCCTAAGTACATCTATTCTAGAACCATTTCCACTTTTAGTATCCAGATAGGGATATATTTCTATGAAGAACCACATAATAATAACCTTACCCAAATTATAGGATGTTCTAATATATTTATCCTTAAATACTATATTAGGGTTATGTAACCTAATCTATGTTTTTTAAATCTAATTTCCAAGGTTACTGCTAAACTTGTTTTGATACCAACTGTAATTCCCTGACCCTAGAAACCCAGAGACGGTGAATTATTTTATTACATTGTCATAGATACAAGCTTTAAAATTACAAGGGACTGAATAGTTTAGTAGTTTTGGAAAACCAGATTACATAAAAAATACATATATTACATTGGGGAACAAAAAATAAACATGAAACATAATAAAATTAAATGAACTGCATCCTTGAAAGCTTATATAAAGATTTATTCTTCATAACATGAGTAAAGGAGACAAAAATAAGGGTGAGTTAAAATTCTCAGTAAGGGTAAGTATAGTTTAATCAATAATGAATTAATAAGAATACATCAACATGTAAAAGTAAATAAATGAGAACAAATTCCATTTAAATAATGGGATATGTAATAATCAATATGGCAAGGTAAGAAATTGAAACACATTTCATTTAATCAATAAACTGAGAATGAAATGCATAAAAAGATTTTATCATATGAAAATATCACAGATAAGAATAATAATAATTGAAATATCTATGTAGTAAATGATTATTTATTGGACTTCATGTATGAGGCACATGAAAACCTATACTATAAATACCTTTCAAAATAATGTTTAAAACTATCGGTAGAAAACCATTTGATTAGGCCAACTTATTTATCTCATGAGAACTCGTTGATGCATCGAGGGGATATATAATATCTAGTCCCCACCCATCACTGTCTGTCCAAATAATTCCCCATATATAGTAATCAATAAATAAAAAATATGAATTATTAAATATCCATATTGAATAAATAATAAAAATCAATAATTCTCCAGTTAATCAAATAATTGTCAAAGTGAACACCGTATGTAAAAAACGATATACATTTTAGGAAATAATAATATCCATTGTACAAGAATATGGATATTTAAGAAAATTTCTAAAAAAATATTATAATAAAGTGATTATTTTAAGATAAAGTTAAAAATCTCCAAATGGAGTGATATTGAAAATATAATCATTAAGTACATTCTTGAAGAAAATAATCTTTAAACATTCCAAAGTGTCTCATACCACTTTAAAAAATTTGATTCATAATCCCCATTAAGTAATGACATTAAATTAAACATATAATGTCATTATAATAAGTATATTCCTAATATAACATGTAAAATGGTAGTATATACACCATATAAAAGTAAATTGGTGTATAATAAACATTAAATCTCAATAGAATGTAAATTAGGACGAAATCTATTATCTTGAATCTAACTTGCCACATATGTATTTATATTATTAAATAATAAAATTATGTTAATTATTTACTTGATTAAAATAATTTTTCATGTTTATCATTACTTTTATTTCAATTATTACTTTTTTTTTGAAAAACTACTTAAACAATTAAGTTTACATTAGTCGGGTGTTTTGACCATATTCAGTTTATGTGTCAAATATGATTTTGGTAGGTCAACTATGGTCAAAGGTTTCATTATATAAACATATAAAGAATACTAATAATTATATAATTATCATATTTATATATAAATTAAAATTTTAAAACTAATCATGAAATATGGTTATGAAAAATGAACCAACATTCCAATCATTGAGACGATAGGCCGTACATATGCACGAGTAACGTTCCCATTTTTTAGTGATCATTATAGAAAGAAGGTAAGTAACTCTACATATTTACATAATGATCATTATATCATAAATATCATATTATTTAATCATATATACTCATATATATAATTATTTTTATGTAAAATGAATCACATAGTGTCGGGGAGGCAGTAGTCCACACATCCACGACAAAATGTAATCACTTTTTAGTGTATGAAAAGGGTAATAAAGAAAATGATATATTATGTTTTCAGAAAGGTAATTATGTAATTAAAATAATTTATATGTCATTTATATTACATATGTTTAATTAAAACTATCCTTTATACATTCCTTGTATAGTGTGAACGAATCACATCGCTTTGAGGAGGCAGTAGTCCACACTTCCACAAACGATGTTATTGTATTACCAAAAAATGGAAAGCATAAGGGTATGTGTTATATAAAAATTAAATAATCATAAATAAATTATAAATATCATATAAATAATATATAAATATTTTTCAATCATAATTTTCAACCATGAGAGGCGGTAAAGGAAAAATGAATGACATCATTTTTTGAGGCGGTAGTTCGTCGTATATATAAACGGTAAGTTTGTTATCCATTAGATGGAAGTGTGTGAAAGTGTAGGTAAAAACCTTAAAATAAAACATCTGATTATATTTATTATACTAGTTTTATTATATAATCAGGGAATAATAATAATTTTGGGGGTGGATAATGAAAATAAAACAAAAGAGCATGAGGAAGGATGTTACCTCTTATTCAGGTAACTCCTTTTGGTTTTCACCAAAGGGATTCCTTGGTTTTCTTTATTCCAAAGGTAAGATTAAAGGATTAGAGGAGGGATTCTTAGTAGATATTTGGGTAGATATTTTTCAATCCAATTTTCCTTGATAGGTGTGAGGAAGTGGGAGGGTTGAGTGCCTTTTTTATAGTGGAGGAGAAGTGACATTCTTGTTAATTTTTAAAAAGGAAATTCCACCCACATTTTTCCTATGAAAAGTGGATATAATAATAAACCAAATTATATAAAATGGAATATAGGGTAGAAATATGTAAATAAAATGTATTTTGGAAAATTATCTAGGTTATTTTGGGCTTTAAGTTTAAGGTTTAGTCCTTTGTTAAGTTAATTTTTCTCTTAATCACTGTAATTAATTTTAATTACTTTCACTTATATTTTTAGTAAAAATAAAAGTTTATCTTATTATACATTATAAATTATTATTATTCAAAATATGGAACCTATTTTTTCCAAATTTAAATTCTAAAATAGGTATAAATTAATTTAAATATAATCCTGCAGGTGGGACACAAAGCGAGTTTCAAAGTAAAAATGTTCAAAATTTTGCTAAGTTTTTATATCCAATTTCAAAGTGAAATTGGTTAAAAAGACCTAAATTGAATTATTTTATGTATAATTTAACTAATTAAACTTTAAAATAAATATAAAATATAATTTATCCTTATAAACATATTAGACGAAAAAGCAGTATTGAATTAAAATTCAGTATTGTTCATTATTCATCAAAAAATAATTTTTTTTCCAGAAAAATACAAAAAAACGACCCTAATTATTTTTATGTTTATATATCAATGATGAATTTAATTTTTACATATAAAATTTATAAAAATTCAAAAAATTAGATTTAAAATAGGTTCTCCGTTAAAAGACGGTTAAATTGCCTTTATAAAAATACAAGTTTTTATGCATAATATTGGGTTTGTTATTATCTTATGCTTATAAAATATATTATATTAATGTAAAAAATATCTGATTGAATATAATATATATATATATATTACATTAATATCACTCACTAATTTTAATTTATTTAATTTATTAGGATAAAATGACTTTGTGTTCATAAAAATAGATTTTATAAAAACATTCCCTTAATATTAAATTGGTTATTATATCCATTTATAATTAATTTTTAACCAATTAATTCAACCATATATTTTAAAAAGTTATTTAATACCATTCTTAACCATTAATTTAATATCTATGTTGTATCTTATTATATTAAATATAATATATTATTGTTTGGTAAAACTCAGTCTTGTGCGTTACATACGACATTGAGGAAATTTAGTTTTGAATGTAATGAAAGATAACCTTGGTGTTACATATCTATAAAGATAAAATTTATGTTTCATGTAATGTAAGATTAACTTGGTGTTTCATATAAATCATTCCATTAAAAAATTAAATTTATTCTAAAAGAAAAATATCATAAAATCTTGGGGGGTTACATTCAGTGCTTTGTGCTATGTATCTTGCTGATGAGAGGTTTACAGAGAGATGATTAAAGGAAGTTATGAATCATGTTGTTTGATTATAGGTGAACTTGTCCCAATTGACTAACATAACTGATATGTGAACCTAAAGCGGGGTAGTTCATATTCTTGACCCATTGGTTCTATGTCATGTGAAAGGAAGTGATGTTTTAAGGGTTTTCATGAGTGGAATACTAGCCATAATGCAATTTATTATAGTTATATCTTTTGTAATTAGTGTGTAAGGAATAGAAATATGAGGACCCAGTGTGATAGAAACCCATTAAGTGCCGATCTTGAGGTAGGGTGGGCCATCTATAGTAGTTCTGTAGGATAATTCCTCCACTATTCAATGAGAGGGGGTCGACACTGACTCTAGGTTCAAAAGTGGGATTCATAGATTTGCCTTGGGCTGGGAGTTGGAGTATTGTTGTTTTTTTAGGACAAGGAGGTGGTCATATTTGGGGAAGATAGTCACTAGTTTCACCTTGATAGTAGAGTGGGCCTGCTCAAGGTATTCTTGATATTTATCTTGGCCATGGTTTAGGCTAGATATATTCATTACAACCTATAACTGAGGAGCATAAAAGTGTTTCTTTAATAAAAAAGTTAATTTTCAGGCCAACTTATAACTAAGGAGTAGAGCTCCATCGTTGTACCTCTCGTTCCCCTCGTTGTTTGATTTTCATGATCACAATCACCTTATTATTTGGCTAATATTGTTTGAAGTGTTTTTGAATGATAGGCACAAGGTTGCCAAGAAGTTGGCCCAAGAATGGACAAGAAGTGGATTGAATTTCAGTCCACCGGCCAACCGGTGTGATAGCACCGGCCAGCCGGTGGACCTGGCAGAGGCATTGCCCACTGCCAGGTTCCACCGGTCAGCCGGTGGCTCTGTCACCGGCCAGCCGGTGGCACCCAGACCAATGGGCCAGCTACTGTCTCCCCACCGGCCAGCCGGTGGCTCCTCGACTGGTCAGCCAGTGGAGCCTGGACCAAAATTCTTCTCCTCTGCCAAGGCACCGGCCAGCCGGTGGAGCTGTACCGGCCAGCCGGTAGCCCAGTCAAACTAGCCGTTGGCTTTGACCAGTCAACCCTCTTTTGGCCTCCAACGGCTCCGAAGACCTCTCCAACGGCTCTGAAGGCCCCCAATGGGTTCCATGCCTATAAATAAAGGCCAAGGAAGCCCCGGACACTAACCGAATCATATACCAAGCCAACAGACATATTTTCCATCATTTGGCGTACCTCCGGCAGACTTCCTTCAAGGAACCCACCTTGCTCCAACAACTTCCACATCCAAGGAGCTCCTTCAAAGAAGCTTGGAAGCATCCTTCAACATCATCAATCAATCAAAGGCGCCCAAGGCTTCTCCCAATTACGGTTTTTAGTGTTTTATTTATTTTGAGCTTAAAATTGGGTTTGTGCCTACAAACCCCAAACTCTTTCTCATCCCCTCTTTCTTTTGGGTTTCACATCACCATTAAGGTGTGAAAAGGTTGTCAAGCTTTCCTTTAAATAGCTTGAGACATAGGTGAGCTATCCTTCACCTGTAAGAAGGATAGTGGGTTCTTGCTAAACCATTAAAAGCAAGTGGGTTCTTGCTCAACCATCAAAAGCAAGCTGTAATAGGTCCTAGTGCTACCTCAAAGCCTAGTGGGTTTCTTGCTAAAACCATTGAAAAGCAAGCGGTAGGAATCTCTCAACGGTTTAGTTGGGAGCGGAGATGTAGGCCGGGTTTTTGGCCGAACTCCGTTATCAATTTTTGTGTCTTGCCTTCTTTATTTCCGCTGCATTTCAACTTTGACTTTTAATTTGTTAATCATTTTTTAAAAGGCAATTCACCCCCACTCTTGCCATCAAACTCCCTTCTTTCTCCGGCCTAACAATTGGTATCAGAGGAAAAATTTGAATAATTCCTTAACCGGTTTCAAATTAAAGATCCTTTTTGATGGCTTCTACCGCTTCTTCTTCTCCAACCCTCGAAGGTCATTCATTGGGTCGTGCTCCATTGTTTGATGGAACCGACTATTCTTTTTGGAAAACCCGCATGTAAACTTTTCTTAAAAGCATTAGCTATCCTATTTTTAAAATTGTTATGCAAGGATTTTCCCTCTCCTCTCCCGATGAGTCTAAATGGACCCCCAATGACATTTCTTATTTTGAGCTTGATGGCAAAGCCATGAACGCTCTTCATTGTGGTCTTGACCGTAATGTTTTTAATTGCATTTCTACTTGCTCTACTTCACATGATATTTAGAAATATTTAGAGCTAACCCATGAAGGTACTAGCATGGCTCAAAAGCAAGAACCCGCTCAAAAGAAAGAACCCGATGCAAAATCCGTACCCGCTTGCCCACTTCACAAGAAAAGGGCCAAGAAGAAGAAAAAGAAGAAGGCTTCAAAGGCAACATGGAGTGATAGCTCCTCCTTCTCCTCCTTCTCCTCGAGCGACCAAGGTAAAAAATTCCTAATGGCAAAACATGAGGTATCATCTTCCGACTCTTCTTCCTCATTATCCTCTACTTCTTCTAATTCTTTTAATCATTTATCATATGAAGAACTCCAACATGCTAGAGATCAATTGGAGGAAGGTTTTCACGAACTTTCTTCCAAATTTGTTTCTTTAAAAAAGAATTTCAAAAAACTTTCCTCCGAAAAAGAACAACTTCTCAAAGAGAAGGAGGAACTCTCCCTAAAAATCCAAAATTTCCCAAATGTTGATTCTTTGGAATCAACCATCAAGGACCTTAGAGAATCCCTAGCCAAATTCACCCAAGGGGAACAAAATCTTTCAAAATTGCTTGGTTCCCAACGAATTTCAAGAACCACCCAAGGGCTAGGATATACCAATGTAGCTTCCTCCTCCCATGCTCCAACTGTTTTTGTAAGGGGGAGCTCTAGTTATAAATTTTGCAATTATTGTAAAAAACCCGGGCACCTAATTTATGAATGCGATTGCAAAAATGCCCGTTATGGTATGCCTAAATCTATTTACTTTTCGGACGAATTTTATAGGAGAATACCCGCCATGAAACAAATTTGGATTGAAAAATCTCTTTTGGCAAGTCTCTCCGGGCCAAAATTAGTTTCGATTCCAAAACCCTTTCCCCGATGATTTTTTTTTCATTTAGGGGGAGAAAGTTTCTTTTTTTTGTTTTCAAACTTTCAATTCAAACTGTTATTCAAATTTTTCAATTCAATTTTCAAAAATTCCAATTGATCTTGATTTTCAATTTTCCCTCAATCAAGTTTTATGCCCCACACTATTTTGATAATCACAAAGGGGGAGAAATTTCTTGATTGATTGGGGGAGAATCCTTTTGATCATGCTTAGCATTTACTTTCTTTATCCTTTAAGCATGTATTTCTTTTATGTATTTTACATTGATTGTTTTGGTGATTGTGATCATCAAAATAGGGGGAGATTGTTGTACCTCTCGTTCCCCTCTTTGTTTGATTTTCATGATCACAATCACCTTATTATTTGTCTAATATTGTTTGAAGTGTTTTTGAATTATAGGCACAAGGTTTCCAAGAAGTTGGCCCAAGAATGGACAAGAAGTGGACTGAATTTCAGTCCACCGGCCAACCGGTGTGATAGCACCGGCCAGCCGGTGGACCTGGCAGAGGCATTGCCCACTGCCAGGTTCCACCGGTCAGCCGGTGGCACCCAAACCAATGGGCCAGCTACTGTCTCCCCACCGGCCAGCCGGTGGCTCCTCCATCGGTCAGCCGGTGGAGCCTAGACCAAAATTCTTCTCCTCTGCCAAGGCACCGGCCAGCCGGTGGAGCTGTACCGGCCAGCCGGTAGCCCGTCAAACTAGCCGTTGGCTTTGACCAGTCAACCCTCTTTTGGCCTCCAACGGCTCCGAAGACCTCTCCAACGGCTCCGAAGGCCCCCAATGGGTTCCATGCCTATAAATAAAGGCCAAGGAAGCCCCAGACACTAACCGAATCATATACCAAGCCAACAGACATATTTTCCATCATTTGGCGTACCTCCGGCGGACTTCCTTCAAGGAACCCACCTTGCTCCAACAACTTCCACATCCAAGGAGATCCTTCAAAGAAGCTTGGAAGCGTCCTTCAACATCATCAATCAATCAAAGGCGCCCAAGGCTTCTCCCAATTACGGTTTTTAGTGTTTTATTTATTTTGAGCTTAAAATTGGGTTTGTGCCTACAAACCCCAAACTCTTTCTCATCCCCTCTTTCTTTTGGGTTTCACATCACCATTAAGGTGTGAAAAGGTTGTCAAGCTTTCCTTTAAATAGCTTGAGACATAGGTGAGCTATCCTTCACCTGTAAGAAGGATAGTGGGTTCTTTCTAAACCATTAAAAGCAAGTGGGTTCTTGCTCAACCATCAAAAGCAAGCTGTAATAGGTCCTAGTGCTACCTCAAAGCCTAGTGGGTTTCTTGCTAAAACCATTGAAAAGCAAGCGGTAGGAATCTCTCAACGGTTTAGTTGGGAGCGGAGACGTAGGCCGGGTTTTTGGTATAGTTTTTTCACATTTATATTATTTGTACCTGATGTGGAGATCCTTGATATTGATGTTTAACATTATAATGGACTTATGAAACTCAATACTTCATTTGGGGTTAGACCAGAGAGTGTATTCTTGTGCAGAGATTACCCCCCTCAGATAGGTAGGTATCACTTTTTATTGAATCTATTTATCATCAAGATGATAGGATTTGATGTTATTCTCCAAATGGATTGGTTGGTTTGTTAACATTAGCATTTAAATTTTTATCATTAGAGTTTATCCTTCGCATCAACAGTGGGTGGTAGGTATATCCATAGGGGTGACTAGGATTTCCAGGAAAGTAGAGATGGACCAGAGAATTGCAGGCTATGTGGCATGAAAATCCAGATTGTCATCCATTATCTGGATAATCAAGGAATGTGATAGGATGAATTACCTTTAGTAGTATATCATTATAGGGATGTATTCATGGATGATTTTTCTAGTTTACCTCTTTAGCGATGGGTGAATTTTTTAGTTGAGCTGGTTCTAAGAGCTGTATCAGTATCCATTCCTACTTATAGGATGGATACTGTTGAGCTAAATGAGCTTGATAGATAGCTAGAGGACTTAGAAACAAAGGGGTTTACATGAACCAATACTTCTCTATGGGGGTTTCTAGTACATTTCACCAAGAAGGTGGATGAAACCCTCAGGTTATGTGTTGATTACAATGAATTGAACTAGTTGATGATTAAGAATTAGTATCTTTTTCCTCAGATAGATGATCTCTTAGACCAGCTCTAAGTAGCTTGGGTTATCTTGAAAATTGATTTTAGGTTATTTTATCACTAGGTATGTGTCGGGATGGAAGATATAACTTAGATATCATTTTGTAGAAGTAATGTCATTTATGTGTATCTGGTTATACCGTTCAATCTCATGAATGCACCAACAGTTTTCATAGCTTTTATGAATCAGGTTTTCCACCAGTATTTGGAATCTTTTTTTGTGTGGATTTTGTGGATGACATCTTGGTGTATTCTGAAAATTTAAACAATCTTTAAAAACACCTTGAAATCATTTTGAATACACTGAGAGAGCATAGGTTTTATTCTAAGATCATAAAATTTATGTTTTGGATAGATAAAGTTCACTTTTTTATGTCACATCATCTTAGAGACAAGAGTGTCTGTGGACCCAGAGAAAGTAAGTGTTGTAGTTTCTTGGGAGCATCCCAAGAATGTATTTGATATTTAGAGATTCTTACATTTTTTGGTTTTTAAATGTGGTTCATATAATACTTATCACAATTAGAAACACCTATTTTGAGCTTGACTTAGAAGGATGTGATATTTATATGGCCATAATCTTGTGATACAACCTTTTAGGAGCTTAAGGGTAGGTTGATTTCAACACCAATCCTGATTTTTCTAGATCATGGAATAATTTATATGGTTTAATATGATTCATCAAGAATCAGTTTGGGAGTTTTCCAGATATAGGGGATAGAGTCTTGGCGTACATATCTCTCTAGTTGAGACCACATGAGTGGAATTACCTGACGCATGATCTTGAATTGAAAGTTGTGGTTCATGCCTTGCATTGTTATAGGTGATATTTTCGAGGAGATCATTTTGTGGCATACATAGTCCAAAAAATACTCAAGTACATATTCACATAACATGACTTGAACCTTTTACAGATAAGGTGGTCTGATTATCTATAGTCACTCAATTTTGAGCTAGTCTATATGTTTGGTAAATTTAATGTAGTAACAGACACTCTGAGCTAGAGGAATCATGAAAAAGTAGTCCATGAGTCCAGTAGTGAATGGAAATTGATAGAATTATTCTTTGAGATGCACTTAGAGGTGCATGATAGTCACATGAAGACTTCCCCTTTATCCTTGGTAGTGAATTCCACTCTTTTGGATAGAGTGTGGATGAGACAACTTTCAGATACTAAGGGGTTGGTCATACAAGAGAGTATTGTAGGTGATGAACCAACTTTTAGTTGGTATTTTGAAGAGGATGGGATCTTTCTCATCTATAGAAATGTCTAGGTTCCAAAAAACATCCAAGAGGAGATGATCGAGAATTTCATGCCCCAGTTTGGGCAGTACATCCTAATGTTACCAAGATGTATCATGACTTTCACTATCAATACTGGTGGATGGGGATATAAATATATATATATGGGTTTTTTAATCAGTATTCCACCTATTTTTTTATCATCATCATCATTTATTTATTAATTCAATGAATGTAAAAAAAGTACATCAAGAAACGAAAAAGAAAGAAAATCATGGGGGTAGAAAATGATATAACCCAAAAGCATCCCCTCTAACAAAGTGATCCTCATCTAGAGTCATAGAAGGAATGTCTAGAGTGTATATGAAGTTATTCCTATGAATTTACAAATAAGTGAGATAATCTGTGACCTTGTTACACTAACACAAAATATGAAGAATGTCTATGTGGGTATCCATGAGGCAAAGACATTTATGAATAATGTAGGAAATAGACCATGGGGTAAAAGCATTACCTAAAATTGAGTTGTAGATGATAATAAAATCAGTCTTCACTGCATTGAGGGTGATGTTTCTTTGCCAGGATAAGTAGAGGCTGGAAAGCATCACCAAGGCTACTATCTACAAGGAATGAACCATACTATAATGGGAAACAAACACATCCATAAATGAGCCCTCGTGATGTCTTATGGGTTGTTGTGGATAGGATAACAAAAGTCACCCACTTCCTATCGATCATAGAGACCTTATCAACAGATGAGCTTGGAAGGATTTACACCTATGAGACTGTTTGCCTTCACGGGGTTCCTCATACCATTGTATCATATAGGGATTCCCAATTTACATATTGATTTTGTAAAAGCTTAAAGGGGCATTGGGTACGTAGGTTATTTTGATCAGGACATACCACCCTCAGGCTGATAGATAGTAGGAGTGAACTATATAGGTTCTAGTGGATATGATAAGAGAATTCTCCCTCGACTTTGGGGGCTCTTGGGAGAGGCATATACCCCTAGTTGAATTCTCCAAAAATATATATCAGGATACTACACATATGGAACCTTATTAGGATTTGTATATTTTGAAATGAAGATCACCTTTATTTTGGTTAGAGGCAGGAGATGAAACATTTATTGGACCTCATCTCGTTCAGAAGATTTCAGAGTAGGTTTAGCTGATTAAGAAATGGATGGCTATAAAATAGTCTAGATAGAAGTCCTATGCTGATCACCATTGATGACCTCAAGAGTTTGAGGTCAAGGATCATGAATTTTTATGAATCTCACTAATGCTGGTACACAGATAGATTCAGATACAGGGTAAGATTTTTGTGTGATATGTTGGCCCTTTCAAGATTTTAGAGAGACTTGGGCCAGTAGAATATTGGTTGTTGTTAACTCATAGGTACCAAGCCATGCATGTTGTCTTCCATATATCTCAGTTACATCATTATCACTCATACCCATCTCACACTCTTCATCTAGATGAAGTTGATTTATAGGTAGATTCATCCTTTTAGGATCACCCTATACATATCATTGATTGGAGAATGAAAGAACTCAAGGTCATTCAATTACTTTAGTTTAGGTAATATGGTAGCATGAATTATAGGATGATACATGGGAGAGAGAAGAATATTTACATGCTAAGTGGCTGTAACTCCTTTCAGATACTTTACCACCCTTAGAAGAGTAAATCATGTATGAGTTGTCTTAAGAGGGGGGAATGTAAGATCCAAGATTTTTCTATGAGGAACATATCATTTTAATTTCAATTTAAATTCTTGGTTTTGGTCTAATGTGAGTGCCTAACGAGTTCAATGGACATTCAAGAGAGTATAGGGTTTTTTTGGAGCTCGTAGGTTTAGTTTTTGGAAGAATAAAATAGGCTTCATGGTTAATAGAAATTCTACAGACCAATCCGCACAGTTTCTCCTAACCGTGTTGGGTGGCCAAGGGTTCTATCTAGGTCCACATGGTTTTATGAAACCATATCACTAGGGATGCAGGCCTATGGGAAAAAAATTAAATTTTTAATAGAGGAAAAAAATCATGGTTTATGGATGGTTTCTCAAACCATGTGCGTGAACCACATGAGATCCCTCCTTGGAAAGAAAGGTTCACACTGTTGGTGGATGGTTTGAACAACAATGCAACCAAACCATGTGATTCTTATTAGTTGAAAAAATTTAACATTTTTTCCTTAAATTTATAATAACCTAAACCTTATTTTCATCCTTCATCTAGTGGATTTTTTCCTTTCTCTTGAGATCTTATTAATGCCTAAGCTAGGGATTGAAGGAACTCCTTGATCCAGACTCTGATTATTCCACTGTCATTTCATTGGATGCAATCCAGTGGGTTATCTATTCAAAAGGCACTTTTATGTATTTTTATTTGTGTCAGAAATGTTATTTTTGTGTAATATAATATTCCCTATTTCTAGGGTTTCCATCTATTTCGCTATTTTCTTCCAATACAGGTCGAGTTAGGAGAAGATATTGGATGAGTGTTCTACCACGGGCATAGGGTAGGTGGTCTATAACTTTTCCTGCAAAGTCTAGTTTTTTATAGATTGTTTTAGTAGTTACACACACCATACCTTTCAGTCATTTATCATAAATTAATTTAATTACTTGATTAAATTATTGCAACCTTAATAAGTTGGACACTTAACACCATGATATGGTTGGAGGTTGTCAAACTCAACCCGAACCACCCATCAGGTGTGTTTTTGTATATTTCCCATGATATTATACCCCATTGGCTGTGTGTGTGATCTCTCCATTAAAGTGGGATCCTCAATTAGTTAAATTATTTATTAGGAGAGGATTTATTCTTCCTTTTCCATGTGATTACATGTTATAAAATGCTTTAAAGTGGATAAATTGGATGAATAGAAAATGTGGAATGAGTTGTATGAACTTATGAATTCTATATGATTATTAAATGAGTTATGAAATGATTAATGAAATGTTTATAACTACAGTTGATGCCACATAAATTTATACACCATGTATCCAAATTACATTGGATGTTGGGGAAATTTATACTCATTGGATCTAGCTTTCTTATACCACCTTGGACAAGATCTGTGGACATGATCCTTGGGATCCACTCAATTATTTATCGAGTTTTCTATGGAGGTGCTCGATAGACTTGATGAGGATTCCTTGGTCAATCTATACCTTGGTTCTAGCCCTTGTAGTACTAACACTTGATTACACGACATAGGCCATTGAGAATTCCTTGGACATTAGTACTCCTTGGATCCTTCCATTAGGTCTAACACTAGATTACTCATCATAGGCCATAGTGGATGTTTTATCATTCTTTAATGATATCCCTTATGTATGTTTGATAGTTTATAGTGAGCCTTATTAGTTGGATAATATCACTCCGGACTATTAATTTATATTTCTATTATGTATTTCATACTTATCATCTTATATACACAGACTAGACTTTTTATAAACACTATTGGTGGTGGCCTACTGAGTGTTATCTCACACAGTTTTTGGACCACTATTGGGTACCCAAACATACTTCATGGATGCTAGTATGGACTGAGACAAGTGCTTGATTTATGATGCTTTGTTTATTGTGCATATAATTAGGGGAGAACAAGGATGATATATGACTCATGATTCTATCTAGGGATAGTTTTTTTATTCTTTTTGTACTTTTTATAAATTTATTGTATTATATTCCTATTTCAATGAATTTACTAACATTTTTCATAAAGGAATTACATACAAATCTTGATTATGATATCACCCTTGGATTTGTTTATTAATACTATTATATGGATGCTTATCTTATGTCACTAATTTATATTTTGTTTTCACTTATTTATTCACTTGTGATAATACTGAGTTAATATGATCATGAGGTTATAGTATCACTACTATACCATTATATAACCTCGATACTAGTCAGTAGCCTCTAGTGTATGGGGAAGTGTGCTTGAGGCCATGTGACCCACCAGATTAGGTCATATTTAAGTGGCTCTTGGATTGGGATGTTACATATAACTCTTATAGTTTTGTTTTAGGGCCCCTGTATTTGGTTATCTGATTTGGGATGTTTGGGTTATTCAATGCTATATGGATTGAGATGTGGAGATTTATCAAGGGTCACATGAAGATTTATAGTAGTAGTTTGATTTGGTATTTTGGTTTTGTTATACTTTTTGTATGCTCATGTATGAGTGAATTTTATTATTATTGTATAGCTAATATGATATTTTATCTTCTCCTTTCCTTTTAATGTCTGACTTATATTACTTTTTACTACTACCTATTCTATTTTTATATTTAATTTTATTTAGATTTATATAATTTTTAGGGTGAAGTAATTTATAATGGTTATTCTTTGAGACCCTGACAATAGTCACCATTCTGGGAAAACCAGGAATACACAGGCTGGCTCAGGTTCCCAGTTCAGGGGTAAGGTAGAATAATTTATGAAGAAATGGTATTAGAGAACCATATTCTTATTTAGGGTGCATCTAGGTAAAAAATATACTAATATTATCACTAGGGATTTGGTGGAGGGTGTGGGGGAATTTCTTTCCCTACTCTTATTCACACTGAACCTTGAGTTATATGGATGTTTGGGATATGAGTCTTGATTTTGAGAATTCCCATTGGATTTTTATATGATGTGATGATACTTTGCTCCTAGATGAGTGTTTCAAGGATTAAAAGGGTCATTTTGAGTTTTGGAGGTGAAAATGGTGAGTGAACTAGGGATAAATGGTTATCCCACATAGTTTGGTAAACTATGTGAAGCCCATGAAGAATGGGTTCATAGCCATTTGAGAGTTCATCACATGGTTCATGTACAGTTTACCAGCCTATGTGACCAAACTATGCACAATTCTATTTACCCTCCAAGAGTATTTTTTCCACCCTTTCATTATTAAATGATCCCAATAGTTACTACAATTATTGTAACGTTAGCTGATGGAGTTTTTTTAGTGGATTTATATTATTGGATTTGGTTTAGATTGAGTCCTATATTTGGAATCTTAGTTTTATATACTGAAAATCGTTTTTATTAGAAAATTGGTTTTTTAATTGAGTTATATTGAATGATTTTAGTTTTATTTTTCATGTAAATAGGTGTTTAGTTTGAGATCAGGTTTTATAAATAGTTTTTTAAAAGTTTTTAAACCTCCATTGGATGTTTTACATTTGATATTCATATTGTATCCAAAGGAATTCCATTTCAAAATGAAAATTTAAAAGTATTTTGGGATGAAAAAGGTTATTTTAGTTTTGATAATAGACTTTATATTTTTTTTGTAAAATGGGATTTCATAAAAGTTCTTGATTTTAAAAGGGATATTTGTGAAATATAGGGTTTTCTTTGAAATATAAAATGAGATGGGGTGTTTTAAAGGGTATTATGGAAATATATTTTTGGGTATAAAAAATTTGAGGAGGGTTTTATGGGTTTTTTTTTATGAATTATGTTTTGATATGTTTTGGATTATGTGTCCTTGCAGGGCATGCTTTATAAGACATGGAATAATTGGGTTCATATTTTTGATTAGTTTTTACATACCTCCCAAAAAGTTATGGATAAAAGATAGAGTGATTATACTTAGGGTTGGCTCTTGTGTGGTATATTCCATTACCTATTTTTCACCTTTCCTTGTTCTTGAATATTACCATAATCTAAGTGTAGTAATGGATCTGGGAATATTTTTTCACTCTAGGACTTCTTTGATTAGTGTTCCCTTTCTCTCTGCAGTGATCTAAGTTCTGATGTAGTAGTGGTTTTTTTTTGTGGATAACCGATGATTTATTTTGAGAGAATGTATCTTATTTTGGGGTTCATTTTTTCCTTTATTTTTAATAATTCTTGGAGATTGGTTGTCTTTGTAGGATGTATTTTGATTGATTGTGCATGGGTGACTTGGTTCAGTGCTTAGGTAACTAGGATGAGGGTTTCCTTAGACATTTGTTCACTTGATGACACTAGTTTTGATTTTGTTGGGTTCACCATGATATGATGATTGATATTTGAGGTCCTAGTTTACCCACTAAGTACCATGAACCACGTTCTAGATCACATACTGTTTCTTAATTAAGTTTCCTTTTTTTTTTCTAGATATTTTGGCTGGATTTACATTATTGAGCTTGGTGGTAGTTTTAATTTTAGGGATGTTGGGTTCTCTTTGGGTTGTGTGTTCCATGGATTTTAGAAATTGATATCTTGGTGGTCAATGTGTTTGGTAGTGGTGTACAGATTTTGGGATGATTCTTGGAGATGTGTTCTTGTAGTTAGTGTTTCAGTCTAGTGTTATTTCTTTATCTCATTTTTACATTTTAGATTAATTCTAAATGGTGGGTAGACCTATGAAAAGGTCTCAATTCCCTTAGGTATTTTGAGTAGCTAGTTACGACTTAGATGTTCTTAGAGATGTATATTGTATTTGGTAAATTTAACTCATTTTTCTTAGAGAGTTTTGTTGAATTGGGTGGGTTTCTTACTTATGAATATCCTTTTTTCTTTTTCCATAAAACCCACCACTTTCACTGGGTTTTATTGGGGTGTTTCTTCTATTAATTTTTCTTTGACATAGACTTTATGGGGGAAGAAAGGGGAATAGGTGATAGAGTATAACACCCTATGTCACTATAATTATATATATATAGATTATATTATATTATTTATTTTTTGGGGAATTTAAAATCTTGTAAGTTATCAGTTTGAATTTTTAATTTTTCTAGAGTTATTTATCCTATGCATGGTTTTCACATATTCACTTAATAGAGTAAAAATTATAGATGAACCTTATATTGGTTACTGAAGGTGAAAAGTTGGTTCAGATGGTATGAAAAACTATACAGGGTCACCCTTATTTAGATTACTTTCCCAATTCATATTGAATATGCATGGTTTAGTTTTCATGGGTAGTATATGGTTTAGTTGATCTATGTGATTATTAGTGAAAACTATGCAAAGTACCTTTACATAGGGGTTGTTTATTGAACAATATACACAAAATTATGAGAAATCATGTGACAACAGTGTGGGGTGTTCTTTTATTTTAACAGAGTAATCCAAATAAATGTCACATGATTTACCAAACCATGCGGATTAACCGTGTGAGATTAACAATTTTATAAAAATGTGAGTTTAACTTTTTTCCATTGCTTGAATTTAAGGGGTTTTCACCACTATTTCTCTTTCAGTCATTCAATCAGCCCTAGGGAATGGCCAAGGGTGTTCCTACCATTCTCCTTGGATGATTTCAAGCTCCTCCACTTTCATTCCAAGTGGATTTTCTAAGGTAAGACAATCCTTCCTCCTTTTTTTCTTCCTTCCTTCTTCCCCTCTTCCTCCATCCTTTTCTTTCTTCCTATCCCATGAACCCTAGGGAATTCTAGGTTCAAATTTAGGATCTTGGTGGATTATTATTGGGAGTTTTTGTTGTTAGGGTTTTCTTAGGGAATATACTTTTTTTTGGGCATCCACCATCAAATGTGATGACTTCCAACTTAATTTTCATTAAACAGAGGTAGACATTTTTGTATGATTCTTTAATTTGTAATTTCATTTAATACATGAGGTTTCTAAATGTTATATTTACGATTATATGCATATATTTAAGAATAAAATGGATTTTATAAATTTTATAGATTTATTCTCACTTGGAGAAAAAGGGTGCTGTATGGTTTAATGGTTTTAAAAATGGTACTTGAGTTCCAAGTATTTTTGAAAATAATTCAATGAATTATTTCATATGGAAATGATATTTTGGGAAATTATTTGAACACATTTAGGTCACACACTTGGAAAAGGGTGATTTTCATGGAATTATTTTAAATAGAATAAAATTTATTTACTTTTTCAACTGGTTTATATGGTTGTATTTAAAGAAGTGATTTGAAATAAATTTTAATGAACTGATTTTAAATAGTCATTTAGAATGAAATTTCAAAAAACTAGAGAAGACTCAAAATTCTAATTACATTTTATTACATACCCATTTGTAACTTTTATATTGTTTTCAAATTATGTGGGTGAGTGAGAAACTCTTCAAAACCTATTTGATTGTGATTTACATGGGTTATATCCCCATGGGGTTATTCTTTATTTTTTACAGAAATGAATAATGTGATTGGGGATTTTTCTTGTGAGGCTGCTTAAGGTGAGGGAGATTTATTTGATGCATTTATCTATTTCATGGATTTCTTGATTTCCCACATCCTCTTACCACTTTTATTTATTCATTAGGAATTGTGTGAGAGGTATATATTTATGATAAACTTTATATTTTCACAATACTGGTGTCCCCTAGTTATGTGTTAAGTCTAGCAAGGAGTCCATCTGATTCTAATCTTGGTTTAGAAAAGTCGGGTGTCCTGTGTTATGAATACAATATAGGTCAACAGTTGATCCTAATTTGGTAAGGTCTAGAACCATATAAAGTTAGGAACTAGTGTGTACCCATGATGCTAGACCAATCTATTAGGGGACCTTTTCTTCTTATGTTCCCTAGTTCAATTGGAACCCATGGCCCTGTGGATTGATGTCACTACTTTTTTTCCTTATTTTATCCAAGATTTAGTTACTATGTTTTTGATTTATTTATTCTTTCATTCAGGATTTTGTTAAGTGGTTTCTAAATGTTCTTGAAAAAGGTTTATCTAAAGTGGTTTTTGAAGTGCATTTTAAACGAGTGATTTATTAAAGGGGGAATAAGCTTGGAAATGTTTTTCAAGTGATTTTTTTTATTTAAAGAAAATAAGTTAAAGTTTTATAAAATGATCATGGGTTTGATATTAGTTTTTATGTACCTATGTATGAGAAAAATATAACTTATTTTCTAATTTTATTTTAACTAGAATAACTGAAATTTAAATTTTAAGGAACTAAACAAACTCATTGGTGAAATCATAATAGGTTTTTTTCTCACACCCTATATACACCATTCATTGTATATAGCTCTTATGGTTTCATTTTAGGTGATGTGGATTTGGTTTTCTGATTTGGGATGTTTAGTTTGTTCTATGATAGATAGATTGGGATATAGAGTGTAACTAAGGTTCACATGGAAATTTATGGTATCAATTTTATTTGGAATTTTGGTCTTATTTTACATTTGGGATTCTGTTTTTTGAGTGAGGTTTATTATTCATGTTTGTTAATTTGATGTTGTATCTTATCCTTTTCTTTCAGTGTATTACTTGTCTTAATTTTTTATTTTTGTACAAAATATTTTTATGTTTAATTTTATAGAGTTTTATATCATTTAGAGTGTGAAATCATTCTCAATTGTTATAATTTGAGACCTTGGAATTAGTTTCCATCTTGGGGTGATTGAGAACACACCACAGTTATGTAATAGGCTAACTCAGGTGATAGGTTAAAGGGTTACCTATGTTAGTTCCTGATAGGATCCATTATCTCTTGTAGTTATGTATCATGCTTAAAGATATCTATCATTTTCCAAAGCTGATATGATCAGGTGTCATGGTGGCCTGGTTAACACACAAAGACCCGACACTCATGCTTGCATGTTTATGACCATGAATTTATTTTTCTCATGTATACACATTTAAATAATTATGTGTATGAGGGGAACTAGGTTATACCCTACTAAGATGAATTTCTCAAACCCTGTATAGGAACTCTAGTGCGTGTACAGACCATATGTCTATTGTATAGGTATGATCATAGGATGTGTAGTGGATCAGGCTAAGGAAGATTAATGAGATTGGAGATAGGATGGTGGTGAGGCTTGAGGATGGACATGAAGCCTCTTTGAATTTTATCTTGTATTTATTCTATATATGTGGTTGACCCAACGGTTGATTGTTTGAGATGCATGCATGTACATCTGTATTACATCTTATATTACAAGGATATGAAGTATTGATTTTGTAAAGTCTAATGGTAAGTTTTAGTTGAATCTTGGTTATTTATATTATTATTAATGATTATGATATTGATGTAATGGTCTCTATAACATGTGATTTATGCCCTCAATAAAATTCAACAACCTCTAATATAAAAGGAGGAATTCTTGAGGTCACGTGTCACTTTGATTGGGAAATTGATGAGTGGTATCAGTTCAGGGTGTTAAAAAGTGGTATAAGAGAATATTTTATTTATCCTTACTATTTAGGATATGTTAGATATAAATTATGGATGTGGAGATCTTTTTATAGAAATTTGATTGATAATTCATGAACATATTTTCAATGAGAAGTCCAGGTTACTAGGTATAGCGCCACAATCCATATTTTTATTTTCTAATGACACTTTTAAAGGGTAAGTGTGAACCTAAACAACTCCAAACCGTTATAAATTCAATCACTGCAAGATCCCCCACTCCAAATTCAAAATTCAAATTCAAATTGAAAAACCAAGGACCACTCAGAAATCCAAATTTCAAAAATTGAATAGATCAAACACCGTCATAATCGGGCCGCGATGCTATCACCAGCTATTGTGCCACTACCAAACACCGTTATTGAGATCACCAGAGCCAAACTCAACATTGTCATCAGGGATCAAGCCATCGCCACCTTATTCCTCTAGAAGTTGCCCACTCAAATTCATATCCCATTGCCATTGAGGAACAACCCATCGTCATCGTCTTCCTCCTGATGTTGCCCGCACAAACTCATATCCCAAAGATCCTTGAAGTCCACCACAAAGCTCCACCTCATAGTGATTGGGGGAAACCTGGTTCCAGAGCAGAGAATGAAACAGGCAATTGTAGGTCGAAACAACGATTGGAAAATCCTAGAACCGTCGATGCTGAAGAAGGCCAACATCATTTCCATCGTCACATTCAACCATGAAACATCTGTGCTGTAGAGGTCACTACGACGACCAACACCCGAAGCAACCAACCAGCAGGAAAAAAACACCAGACCAGACCCATCACAAAAACACATAAACATCCAAAAAAGGCTCAAAGCTGCATCAAAGAAAGAATCAAATATGTAAATGGAACTGGGGATAAAACCCTAGAGAAAACGAGAACAAAAATAAAGTGAAGAGTAACAGTGGGGATCAAAACCCTAATAGAAGAAATAGATGCTTGGGAATCCACAACCACTAGACCGTGAAGCCCAAAAACTCGTTGAATCCAACGCTCCCATTCCAACCTGGAAAGGAGCGATTGACCATGAGTCCAGAGCGCAAGAGAGGCTGTCAGGGAAGAACCATCGCACTGTTGCAGGAGCCAAAAATTGAACAAGGACCTAAGAGCAAACCAGAGTAGACTATCCATGAGAGAGAACTGGGGGGAACACCCTAGAAGAACCAAGATAAAAGGAATAAGAGAAGGTTGGGGGGAATTCAAGCGAGGCGTAAGAACCCCAGCGAAGCGAGCAGGCGGTAGAGTGCCGAGCACCAGGGGATTGCAGATCCATTTACTAGGTATAGGTTTTTTTTGTTACTATTGATATATTTACTCAAGTGTGATGTGTGTATTTTTGATTTATATATGTGATTTTGGATCTTAGCAGTGGTAGAAAGAGGATTTTGTACATGCATAATTATTGAAACATAAGATTCACCTGAAATTTTTGATACTTTTATGTGGTTGATTTTACTAAAGAAATGGGTTTAATTTGTTTAAAGTTCCATTAACAACTTATATATGTTTTCCTAAATAAACTATTGGTGGAATTATACTTATAACATCCCCAACTCCAGTAACCTAGATATAGTGTCTACTTTATTATATTATCATAGATATAAGGGATCTAATCATGAAGGATCAATTAGTTTAGTAGTCTGAATAACCATATACATACATGATTTCCATTTCATAATGGGAATAAAATATGAACATAATAAAATATAAAGTTTAACATTGTTGAACTCATTCAAATAATTATTCTTCATATCTCATAGAAAGGAAAAAAATAAAGGGTGATATAATATGTTCAACAAGGGTTACATATATATGGATATATCATGAGTAAATAAGGAATAATCAATATGTAAGAACAAATAACTGAAAACGCATTCCATTTAATCAATAACTTGAGTATGAAATGCATTTAGGGATAATATCATTTTAGAAATATCATGGATAATAATAATTTAATTCTCAATGAAGTTAATTCATACCATTATATTTTATGATATTATATATCATGATATCTATACCATTAGGAATTTTCACCAAGACAGTTTAAAACTATGTGTATAGACCTATTTAATTTGGCCAACTAATTTTCCCCATGAGACATGTTGATGCATTGAGGGGGTATATAATTCCAGGACCCACCTATCTATTCATGTTCAATTCATTCCTAACATGTTGAATGATTAACTTAAATTCATAAATAGTATTTCTTATTAACAAATGTCTGTATCGAGTAAAGAATATGAACTATCAATAATTCCCCAGTCAATCAAATAACTTTTAAAGTAAAACACCGTAATTATAAATGGTATATAATTTATGCAATAAGAATATCTATGATACTAATAATATAGATATTTAGGAGAAGTATAATATCTAATAAAAATTATCATAATAAAGTTAATGTTTTAATAAAAGGTTAAAGACCAAAAAATTAATCAAGATATAAGATATGACCATTAGATAAGTAGATCAAGTATTTTAAATAATATAATAAAATGGAATCAAAACATTTAAAATAAGTTTTTATATATATTTTTATAAAAAAGGTTGAAAATGAACCTTTAGGGGAAAACATTAGAAACATTCCTTTAAAACCATGTAAAAAGTCAAGTATAACTTAAAATTAACTTAATAAATCATTTGAGTAATAAAAAGAATTTTTTAAACATTTTTTAAAAATATATCCATGGAAGAAAAATATACCCAATAAAAAATCAAAATAATATTAGATTTTATTTTAAATATTTATATTTTAAGAATAACTTGAATTGAATCATTAATCTTCATGAATAAATAGAGATTCGTGTTAAATACCTCAAAGGGGTAGTATATACAACACATAAAAGTATATATTCATGTTAAATACCTCAAAGGGGAAGTATATACACCGTATAAAAGTAAATAGGTGCATATTACCAAATATCACCACTAGAAAGTGGGGATATCTCTACTGATCTATACCCATGGTTTATATAAACCTTGGGTATAGATTGGCTGGAATAGGTCTATACCCACGGTTTATGTAAACCGTGGGTATAGAAATGCAATCCTAATGTTTTTAGGAAAAATTTGGGATAGTTTTCCCTATATTGACATGGCCTCCCCCTCCACCCTTCACTCAATCCCTATCTCCCCCTTCAGTCATGCTCCCATCATCCGAGAGACCACGAGAAACTCTCTTCCTCTGACATTATCTACTAATTAATCATTTTTTTTGATTCTGATCTTCTTTGACATTAGATTAGTGAGTTATGAATCCTTTTTCCATTCTTATGACTATTATTTTCATTTTTATCTATGTATGAAAACCTAACCAAGATACAGTTAGGTCACTATTATTATGGATTATTTGAAATAAGGTCCTTTGTGGGTGATGTTTTATTTTTTAGAATTTGGTTTAATGATTATAATTTGGATTTTACTTTAGTATTTTTTTGTTGTATATTTGGTATCTAGTTGATGGTTATATTATGGGAAGTGATGAGTCATGGTTTTTTTTACCTCATTGGTTGTAATTCTAGTTTAATAATTGTAATTCTTCCACATTTTTAGAATTTTTTTATCTATGCATGTGCTTCAACTATAGCATGTTGGTATCACTTATATCATCATTTTTTTAAAATTTATAGTCTAATAGAGATCAAACACAGTCTATTAAATTCCTATAAGTACTATTTTAATTATAATTTCTTAATTTGTAAAAATATCATAGGGATTTCTGTGAATTTAACATAAATTTTAGATTCTTTTTGGTGGAATATTTTAGGCATTTAGATATTTTTAGTGTTTAGAATCATATTTAAGTTAACTACAGAGGTTAATGTTAGTTTTTATTATCCTTGAGTTATGTGATTTAATTATTTAAATTTAATTTATTATATCATGAACCATGGTTAAACTATTTATTGGATTGTTTTAACCCAAAAATAAATAATTGTATGATGATTTACATGATTATAATATTATAAGTAAATATTGAATATTGATTTATCTATGAAGGTTATTTTTTTAGGAATTCACTATTTTATTTATATTACTTTTCAAGCGTGTTTTTTAGAATTCATTATTATTATTTAGACTTGAATTAGTGATAAAATATTCATTTAAATAAATAAATATTTAGATTTTAAGTTTTTAAGAATTTTAAAACCTTTATTATGTAAAAATATTTATATAATCCTTTGGTAAATGTCATGAAATAATTATTTATATTTATATCAATTATGTTATAATTTTCATAATATTGTTTTAATATGTTTTTGTGGTTTTGATGTTGGGTGAAACATTGTTGTTATTTTTGAGTAAATGTTTTTCCATCATAAAGACAAGTTTATTTAATTAGAATACTGTAATATTTAAAAAAAGGAAGTTTGAATTTTAAAAACATTATTTTGTATAAATATTTATAAAAGCCTTTGGTAAATGTCATGAAATAATTATTTATATTTATATCAATTATGCTATAATTTTCATAATATCATTATACCCTGTTTTTATAGTTTTGATGTTGGGTAACACATTATTGTTATTCTTTAGTAAATGTTTTACATCATAAAGAAAAGTTTATTTAATTGGATTAATTTCATATTCAAAACATGAAAGTTTTAATAAAAAATATTTCATAAAGAAATATTTATTTAATCGTATTTTATAATAGTTGTTTATACTTATTAAATATCTTATACTTTGTTTGGTTCATTATTTTTAGGCATCAATTATATCATATTTTTTTTTCTTTTTCGTTGTTTTTCTAGCTACTAGCATGCTTTGATAAATTTCATATTAAAATTGAATGTAATGAATTTTTTAATTATGGTTAAAATTGTTTATTTGAATATAAATTTTATTTCCTATAATATAATTGATAGAATTTGGATGTATCATAACAGTCATATTTTAACCAAGTTTCAAAAAAAATTGGATGTTATTTTAGATTTTATATTTGATAATGCTTCTAATGGAGGTCGTATAGAGTGTCCATGTTATTATTGTGATAGAAGACCACAATTAAGTTGGGAAGAAATTAGATACCATATAAATAATCTGTATTTCAAATGAACTATTATGCTTGGTATACCAATAGAGAGCCGAGACAATATTCTACAATTAATGAACATAAATAAAGAAGTGGTATAGAGAATTTGATATTTGTTCAGTTTCCATTTGTGCATAATCATGAGAGAGATAGTATTATAGTGAAAGAATATAATGATATCAATAAACATTAGTAAAGGAATGAAGATGATTATGTTGAGAGAGTGAAAAAATTAATGGATGATACAAGAAATTCTGTATACCAGGAATGTACTAAAATGAAAAAGTTAGAATTTTTAATGCAGTTATATCATGAAAAAACCATGTATGGAATTTCTAATAATTCCATTTATTAAATTCTTACATTTTTGAAGGAATTGGTTTTTAATTAGGAAAATATTCCCTCAAATAATTATGAGGCATGGAAGTTAATCATGCAGCTCAAATTTCATACTAATAATATTCATGCTTTTCTGAAAGATTTCAATTTATTTTTATAGGAAATAGTAGACCTTAATGATTATAAAGAATGTGGTACATCTTGATGGAAGGAAAATTCATATAGAACACCATCTAGTGTTCCATAAAAATTTATGTGGCACATTCCATTAATTACTAGGAATTGAAATAAATTTATGTTTGTATAAATCTCAAACAATTTGGGATATAATGATGGTTAGATAATTTAAGATAATGATGATTTGGTTTATGCTGTAGATAGGTTATCATGGTAGTAATTTTATGAACAACATCCTGATTTTTCAGTTGCGGTGCATAATGTTAGTTTGGGTTTGTCTTGTAATGGTTTTAATATGTTTGGTCAGATTCTTACTTCTCAAAGCATGTGGCTAGTTTTTATTCACATTTATAATCTTTCTTTGTGGTTGTGTATTATTTTTTTCACTTTCTTGAGTATACTAACAGATGGATCTTCTAATATTAGTAATTATATAGACTTCTACTTATAACGTTTAATATGATAGTTTAAGCATCTTTGGAATATAGGTGTCTGCACATTCTATGCTTCTTTAAAAAATATATTTCAGATGCATGCTTCCCTTAAACAGAATAAAAATAATTTCTCTAATTATGTAATTATTCTTGGTTGGATCATGAATGAAAAATATCTTTCCCTATTTTTATGAAAAATAAAATATTGATAATACTTAAATATCATCATAGTTTTAGTTTCATGGGGAATTAACAATTCTTTCCAATGGATCATCAATACAGAAAGAATTGTTAGAGTCTTGATAATACTATTGACACTGAACAACCACCTCAATGTATTCCAAGAATTGATGGGATTAAAGAATTGAAAGATTTCAGTTTTCATTAGTGAAAGGTCAAATGAAATCTAAAAATAGGAAGAATATTGACACTGAAGCCACATACAATTGGAAAAAGAAAAGTATCTTTTTTTAATTTCCATATTAGTATACTAATTTTTAATGTCATTTTGTAGACATAATTAACATTGAGAAATATATATGTGAAATGTTACTTTCAATTCTTCTAAATATCTAGGGGAAGACCAAATATGACTTATGATCTCACCATAACATTTTGGATTTGGGTATTTGACCAGAAATACATTCTGTGTGTATTGAGGAAAATAAATGGAAAGTTCTATGTTCTTCTTATGTGATAAAACCTTTAGATAAAAAATAAATTTTTGGATTTATTGGAGAATATCAAGGTTCTTTATGGGTATTATCGAAACATATCTAAATGTGTCAATAAAATGTATTTGAATCTAAAATCCCTAAAAACTCATGATTACTATATCCTTCTTCATGAATTGATTCCAATAGAAATCCTACATTTACTATAAAATAATGTAAGGGTGACAATGATTCATTTGTTCCATTTTTAGAGAATTTTGTTCTAAAAGTTTATCTAAGTATTTCTTGATAAAAATGTAGCAAGAGGTTCAATTAATTTTGTGTGAGTTGGAAAAAAGGTTTCCTCCATCATTTTTTAATTTCATGATGCATTTAACAGTTCATGTTCCAACTAAAACACTTCTTCGGGGACCCATTTATTTTTTGTGGATGTAACCTACTTAAATAAATATGCACAAAATGAAATATTTTGTTTGAAATAATAATTATACTAACAGTTCCATTTTGAGAGGTTATATGGCTCAAAAATATATTGATTTTTGTTCAATGTTTTTTTATGATGTAAACACAATAAATAATTGGACAATGAGAAATAAATATGACCATTGTGGGGAAATTTAGCCCTCATTTCCATATCTTCCCCAAATAGTAGGAATTATTGAGTCATATAAATTGGCTACATTGAGCCTTGAAGAGCGGGACATGGCACATCACACAATCTTGTTTTTCTATGGTTTGTTCAATGACTATATCAAGTAAGTAATTGGAATATTTATATGTTATCTCACACTATGTCATTTCACATATACCTTAAAAAGTTATTATCATTTTATGTAGGGAATATAAACAAATTATAAATAGTGTTCATTGATATTTTCTTTTGAGAAGGAGAGAGTGTTTTCATAGCAAAGAGTTTCCATCTTGGTTAAAATCAAAGGTATTACCATTAATTTAATTAACTTAAAAAATAGATATTAATTTAATTTTAATATTCATATATATTTCAGGTATCGAGTTTACCTGTTGACTCCATCTCTCAAGAATTAAAAGTTTTGTCTTTTGGTATCAACTATTTAGCATATAAATGAAAATATTTAATAATCAATGGGTATAAATTTGTTACAGTTGATTGAGTGGTGAAAATGAGAACACATCATGATGACATTTTTTTAACTGAAATGATAGACTATTATGCCAGTGCATCATATAGTAAGACTTGATAAAAAAATGTGTCTGTAAAGACCCATAAAATTCAAGGGAATTTTTTTTCTAAATTTTCTTGGGAATTTTACAAGAACACAGTTTTTAACGGCACCTAATTCCGAGGCCCGGTATGCCCGGAATCATTTTCTGAAGTTTAGCTCAGGTACGTTCAGTGAATGAACGAGCGGGTTTTTCTAACTTTTGAACCGGTGCTCAGAATCAAATTCTGAGGGCACTGATGGAATCACAGCGCTGATAATTGCTTAGAAACACCTTTTCTGGAGTTGCGTTTGCTCGGGTGTGATTTTTAAATTTTCAGGTTAAGTAAATGAATAAAATAAAATGGTGCGACCAATTTATTTTATTTTAAGTTGTTTAACCCAAGCTAAGGGGTTAAAGTGGGACCCAAAATATCCTACACCACTATGTAGGATATTTGTGGGGTGGGGCCCACATGAGCCCTACCTTTTTCAACCCCCCTCCTTTAATTAAGTAACGCACCCACACCTCTCTTTTTAATGAAGTCAACCCTTGCATTTTATCTGGTTAATAAACGCCTCATTAATTGGGCGGTTTAAACTCCTCAATTAATCCATTAATTGATTGTTTAAATTCTTTTTGAAATTCAAAGCGTTGGCTTGTGTGTTGATAAAATAAGACAATTCTTATTTTATTAGAGGTTGGTTGCACGAGAGGGTTTGGGAGAAATTACTCAAGCCGTGAAGCACTCCTTCCTCGATGAAGAACGTGAAGAACGCGAAGAACGTCGACCTCCGACGAAGGTCGACAAGAACGCCAGATCCTCGGAGACTGACGACGCGACACCGAAGAATCCTTTCTCTGCGATGCAATGATCCTTCTTCTACGACACTTCTTCCGCGACGCTTCTCCCATGATGTTCCTTCTCCCGCGACAATCTTCGAATCATCAACCGCTTGAGGTAGGGGTTTTGGTTCAATTAAATCTATGTGATTTATATCCTCGGCATATGTTTAAAATTTGTCAGAAGCCGTTTAAACCACTAACGCGGTGGGTGCGGACCAACGAAAAAGTCCAAACCCACCGTTTCTTTGTTCTTGGTGTGTGGATCGGTGGACGACGACGAAGCAGGCCGCACGGGCATTTTGAGGTCTTCACAGTGAAGAGCCGGTCTCGGGAGGACCGCTGGTGAAGACGGCGGGCAAAACGGACCACTGGAGCGCATCCGGTGGTCCGAGGAAAACCCCGCCGGCCGGAGGCGGTGGCGCTCGGCGCGCCACCGGGAAGGGCCGCCGCAGATGAAGCCACGACGGCAGGCTGCTGGTCCCGCGACCGCGCTGGACCGAGGAGGCAGGGACGTGACGCTATGCCGCGACTGTAGGCAAGGAGTGTCCCCCACGTGGGGCTGTGGTTTCATTAAAGGGGGCAACGCCCCCCTTTACACATCCGCTCGGCCGAAACGGCCGAGCCTCCTAGCTACTGGGCCGCGCCAGCCGGGCCGGGCCGACCCAGGGGGTCTCGGGCCGGGTCGGTCCGGGCCCGAAACCCCCACTTCGGGACCCCTTTCGGTCTTTTTCCCATAACTTAGGCTACAGACTTCCAATCGACGCACCGTCAGCTGAGATGAGATCCTTGGATCGAGATGGTCATTTCGTTATATTACACTCAAGGTTTCAGAGAACTTTGGGTTCAGCCGGGTTGGTTCATACACGAAACCAACCGAGCCCTCGGAGCGGAAACACTTATAACTTGAGCTCCGGACGTCCGATTGACATGCCGTTGACTTTGATAAATTCCTATTAGTGATATGGGACTTTTGGCTTACTCCGCTCGATGTTTGGAGGCAGTTGGAGTACGGTCGGGTTGGTTTTGACTTAAAAACCAACCGGGCCCCTGGGACGAAAAAGCCAATAACTCTCAGACCGGGTGTCCGATTGACGCGCCGTCTGTGACGTTGAGTTCATGTTGACGATACGAAACTTTTGGATACATCAACTTCAGACTATGTGTCAGTTGATGTATTAGCCCCTCAGCTTGTGGAGCGGACCCTCCCGAACGAGCTTGCTGTGTGCGGGAACCCTAGAGCTGGCTGCGACTGCAACGACGATGACGATTGTATAGAAATCATCCGTGGATTCGACGACGATGACTACAGCACTCAGCGATCCTACATGGATTTGTGCTACCGATCCTGTGTGGGTTAGATCCTATGTGGCTCAGTGCTCAGCGGTCCTGTGTGGGCCAGTACCTACAGATCCTGTTTGGGTCCGATCCTGTGTGGGTCATTGCGGGGGTTAGTACCTATCGATCCTTTGTGGGTCATTGTGGGGGTTAGTACCTATCGATCCTGTGTGGGTCCGATGACTTAGATGAATCAGTGGCTACATCTGATCATCTCTATCGTCATACGAAGAAGTATACCTATGTGAGTTGAATCTTGACTTTCAATCCTTATATTCGATAAGATTGACTTGATATCCTGTGTGGATTACATTATGCTTTCCTGTGTGGATTGGGTTGTGATTTCCTGTGTGGACTGGGTTGTAATTGATCTCGGATGTTGGAGCCGAGCAAGAATTGATGACTTAGGTATATTTATGGGCATATACCTAAGTAGAGTCGGATGTTACTTCGTGATTGTATCTTTCCTTTGTGGATTATTCTTTGTGGATTCTGGGAGACCTTTGGGGGTCTCGGGGTCCCTACTGAGTAGCTTATACTCACCCCTGCACGGGCTATGCCTGCACTACGTTGTGTTGGTTGTAGACAATGGACAACGATGGTTGTGGTTGAGGCTTGCGGAGTAGTCGATACCTGGAGGTGGACCACTGGGCGGGACGTACACGGAGCGGAAAGCTGGACCCGAGGAGCTGAGGTGGATATCTGTACCCACCCTTCAGGTGGGGGTACCAGTGGATGGATCTCCGTAGCGGCTTTACTTTTCAGTTGCTGTACTTTCCCTTCAGTTGTACTTTACTTTCAGTTTGGGTTTGTATTCTAGCCCACTTACTTTTCCGCACTTACTATTGTACCCAGTTTTTACTTAGTGTTTACTTCTGCTTGCTTCCTCTGTGGTGTTTGTTTACTTTACAAAGGCAATGCCTTCGCTTTTTACCGGGAATTACGCCATGGTGCTAGTCACCAACCCCTGGCCTATGGAAGGCAGGCTTGGGGTAGTCACGACACGGGCCCCGAGGATGGGTCGTGACAAATTGGTATCAGAGGAGTTCGGTTCTACCGCAGAACTCAGGACTCTGATCTTTCTTCTATATAAAGCAATAGTGTTAAGGGTATTGGGTGTGGTTATCAGTCCAGGGAGTCCAGTGTTGGGGCGGCAGCTGACGTATCCGTACACCAGGACCCTGACTTCTGATTTCTGACTTAATGCATGAAAACATTGATTGCATGTGTGTTCTAACATTTTTCTTTGTGATTACTTTGTGTCAGCTCACCAGGTATACTGTTTGACCGTGGCACACCTGTTTCTTTTTAGGATGGCCCTATGATGGCAGCCAGCTAGGGTTCCGAGCGTTGTGCATGATGACAGCCCACCGAGCGACGAGGCGTCGGTACAAGGCCCTTTGACAGTAGAGGCACCAGCAGTACCACTACCCGCCGAGCCACCGATGCTTCCAGCCCCATCCAATGACGATGCACGTCGCCTTAGTGAACTGTATGAGTTTCAGCGTCAACGACCGCCCTGGTTCCGTGGGGAGACGGACCCTCAGGCAGCCAAGGATTGGCTGGAGGCAGTTGTGCGAGTTTTCAGGTTAGTGAGGACACCAACAGACCTCATGGTGATCCTTGCAGCGATCCTCCTGCACGCGGTAGCAGGCAGATGGTGGATCTTGATGCTCCAGGTGCACGATGAGGCATCTCTCCTCTGGATGGAATTTGAGAGCCTCTTCTGCTCGGAGTTCATCCCAGCCACCCTCCGTGCGGTGCGCATCCCGGAGCTTCTACAACTGCACTAGGGCAGCTTGACGGTCGCCTAGTACTCGACAAGATTTACAGACCTCATGCGCTATTCGATGGACATGGTACGAGACCCATTCTTCCGGGCCCGGACCTTCAAGCAAGGATTGAGGTAGGAGATCAGGGCATCGCTGATCTCCCTCAGCATTCCGACATAGGCAAGGGTACTGAAGCGAGCCCTTCTGATCGAGATCTTCCTTACTGGGCCTACATCAACAGCGAGAACTACCACAGGGTGGCACGTAACAGAGTCTTCTACAGCAGGTATTCAACGAATGACTCATGGGTCCAGGAAGACCAGACCCTCAGGCAGACGAACTCAGGACGCTAGCTCAGAGGTGAGGGGCACTCAGCGCAGAGCCAGTCTTTTGAGAGGCAGACAGTGCTACGCTTGCAGCGGGCAGGGCCACATGGCTCGTGACTGCCCGAACCGCCGTGCCGAGGAGCATCAGACGGTTGAGGGACTACCCAGGCAGAGGCAGAGGGTCGACCGTGACAGTCCACAGGGAGCAGGCGGACGAGGAAGAGGAGCTGGCCAAGCAGCTGGTGGTGGGTGACGCTTTGAGGCTCTACTAACACCACCCCCAGGAGGTCCACCCCGACCATAGGGAGCTGGCGGGCAGAGACAGGCACAACATCAGGCAGCGGAGGCCTACGACCACGGCGTTCCAGATATGATTCGAGGTATGATCTGTGTTTACTCCACCCTTACTGCAGTTCTTATAGACACAGGAGTGAGTCATTCTTTCATAGCCGCTGCCCTTGTTCGGAGCTTAGAGATTCTGACAGAGCCGTTGGATCGATCCTTACAGCTAGAGACTTTTACGGGAGTAGAATCGATGATTACGCACTGGTGCCAGCAGTGTGATCTTACTCTAGGAGGCGAGAGCTTCGCCTGTGATCTTCTTGTAGCGGCGTCGAGGCCTTAATTATCTACAGTACATGCTCAGATCGACTATATTAGGTGCAAGGTACGGTGTATACACACCGACGGGAGCAGGTTCATCTTCACCGGCGAGAAGGGAGCCTTCACAGCACAGGATGGACTCTCGCAGAGGAGAGGACAACCCATCACTCATCAGTTGGCTAGCCTCATCCTAGGAGCAGTTGACGTGCGAAGTCCTGGTTTTCCTACAGTGGTGGATCAGTATGCAGATGTTTTCCCCGATGACGTTCCAGAACTACCTCCTCGTAGAGAGGTAGACTTTTATATTGATCTGTACCCCAGGACAACCCCGATATCCACCCCAACATATCGGATGGCTCCCACCGAGCTTTGAGAGCTACGAGTATAGTTGGAGGACTTGGAGGGCAAGGGATTCATCCGACCCAGTGTTTCACCCTGGGCTTCCCCGATATTGTTCGCCAAGAAGGCGGACAGGAGCTTGCGACTGTGTGTCGACTATCGTCGCCTGAACTAGGTAACCGTGAGGAACAAGTATCCGCTACCGAGGATTGAAGACCTCTTCGATCAGCTCAAGGGAGCACGGTGGTTCTCGAAGATAGACCTCATATCAGGCTATCATCAGCTCAGATTTCGGGACGAGGATGTGCACAAGACGACTTTCAGATGTCTGTATGGCCACTATGAGTTCTTGGTTATGCCATTCGATATAACCAATTCTCCAGTAGTGTTCATGGGCCTCATGAATAAGATATTTCAGCCATACCTTGATCGATTTGTTGTGGTCTTCCTCGATGAAATTTTGATATACTCGATGACTAAGGAGGAGCACGCCTACCACTTGCGGGTTGTACTAGACACACTCTGAGAGCACCAGCTTTATGGAAAACTCTTGAAGTGTCAGTTCTGGTTACGCGAGTTCCACTTCTTGGGACACGTCATGTCTAAGGCGGGAGTTGCGATGGATCCTGCGAATATTGAGTCAGTGCTAGCTTGGGAGCCACCCAGGAGCGTGACGGAGGTGTGGAGTTTCTTGGGACTAGATGGATACTACCAAAGATTTGTGCCAGACTTCTCCAGAGTTGCGGCACCACTCTCAGCATTGATGAAGAAGGGGAAACCCTTTGTATGTTCAGATAGATGTTAGTAGAGCTTCCAGAAGCTAAGATAGAGATTGACCAGCGCGCCTATCTTGAGGCTACCGAAGGAGGGAGTTGGGTACGTAGTTTACTACGATGCATCAGGGACCGGACTCGGATGTGTCCTGATGCAGGAGCGGGCCGTGATCGCCTAAGAATCACATAAGTTGAGGAAACATGAGTAGAATTATGCTACCCATGACCTGGAGTTAGCAGCAATGGTCTTCGCTCTGAAGATGTGGCGACACTATCTGATGGGAGAGACCTTTACAATCTATTCTGACCACCAGAGTCTCAGGTACATCTTCTCGCAGAAGGACCTAAACCTGAGACAGTGGCGATGGCTCGAGTTCCTCCAGGACAATGACTTTGAGATAGTCTATAATCCTGTAAAGGGGAACGTGGTAGCCGATGCTCTCAGCAGGAGGATGGGCATTCAGCTACTTGGGGAGGCAACAGAGCAGCTAGCCGCTTTGAAAATATCCTTCGTGGATAGAGATGGAGCATCCTTTCTTCAGTCACTCACAATCACTCCTCCACTACTGCAGTGGGTCAGAGAGGCACAACGTGGGTACGCCGACTATGAGATGCGACGTGCACAAATATCCTCAAGACAGATACCTGATGGTTTCTCTTTAGGGGGAGAGCACGACGTCCTTTTTAGAGGACGTACCTTGGTACCAGTTGATTTACGGGAGGAGGTGATGAGAGAGTTGCACACTTCCCCTTTGGTGGTACATCCTAGAGTGGTGAAGATGTACCAGGATCTCAGATGGCAACACTGGTGGCCGGGCATGAAGAAGGTTGTGACAGAGTTCGTTTCTCGATGCCTCACCTGCCAGCAGGTGAAGGCAGAGCACCAGGTACCAGCAGGCTTGGTACAACCCTTGGAGGTCCCAGAGTGGAAGTGGGATGGGATATCTATGGACTTAGTGACTGGACTTCCATGCACCTCCAGAGGTCACGACTCCATTTGGGTGATTTTCAACCAACTCACCAAGTCGGCTCACTTCTTACTCATCAGAAAGCAGGGCTCAGTGGAGATCTTGGGACGTCTCTACATTCAGGAGATTGTACGGCTTCATGGTGTTCCATCATCTATCATCTCCGATCAAGATGCTCGATTTACTTTCCAGCTTTGGAAGGGGTTGCAGGAGGCATTCAGGATGCAGCTACGTCTGAGTACCGCCTTTCACCCTCAGACAGATGGTTAGACGGAGAGGACCATTCAGACTCTCGAGGACATGCCCCGCGCATGTGTCCTCAACTTTGGTCGCAGCTGGGAGGACCACCTACCCTTGGTGGAGTTCGCGTACAACAACATATACCACTCCACCATCAGGATGGCACCTTACGAGGCATTGTACGGCCGACTGTGCATATCACCTCTGTGCTGGATAAACCCTGGGGAGTCAGCACTTGTGGGACCAGAGATGGTCCAGACCACGACAGAGAAGGTCCAGGTCATCCAGGAGCGGATGAGGACAGCTCAGAGCTGGAAAAAGTCTTATGCTGACAGGAGGTGGAGGCCACTAGAGTTCGAGGATGGCGACCACGTCTTCTTGCGGGTCTCACCTCGATGTGGATTACAGAGATTTGTCCAAGGCGGCAAGTTGTCTCCACACTTCATCGGACCATTCCAGGTCCTCAGCAGGATTGGTGAGGTGGCTTATCTCCTGGCTCTACCAACTCAGTTGCACCGGGTGCAATACGTCTTCCACGTATCCTAGCTAAGGAGATACGTGCATGACCCGACGCATATCATTGACCATGGGGAGCTGGACATTGATGATGGAGTGACTTTTGTGGAGGTCCTGGTAGATATTGAGGATCGACAGGAGCGGGTCCTACGTGGATGGTCGATTCCTCTAGTGTGCATCATATGTTAGCATGGGAACCTCCAGGAGAGCACTTGGGAGTGAGAGGCTCAGATGCGTGCTCAATACCCACATTTTTCCCCTAGTTTATGATGTATCTTTACGGGGACGTAAAGACCTGAGGTGGGAGTAATGTAAAGACCTGTAAAATTCAAGGGAATTTTTTTCTCTTAATTTTCTTGGGAATTTTACAAGAACGCAGTTTCTGACAGCACCTGATTCCGAGGCCCGGTGTGCCCGGAATCATTTTATGAAGTTTAGCTCAGGTACGTTCAGTGAATGAACGAGCATGTTTTTCTAACTTTTGAACCGGTGCTCGGAATCGAATTCCGAGGGCACTGATAGAATCATAACACTGATAATTGCTTAGAAACACCTTTTCTGGAGTTGTGTTTGCTCGGGTGTGGTTTTTAAATTTTCAGGTTAAGTAAATGAATAAAATAAAATGGTGCGACCAATTTATTTTATTTTAAGTTGTTTAACCTAAGATAAGGGGTTAAAGTGGGATCCACAATATCCTACACCACTAGGTAGGATATTTTTGGGGTGGGGCCCACATGATCCCCACCTTTTTCAACCCCCCTCTTTTAATTAAGTAACGCACCTACACCCCCCTTTTTAATGAAGTCAACCCTTGCGTTTTATCTGGTTAATAAACACCTCATTAATTGGGTGGTTTAAACTCCTCTATTAATCCATTAATTGATTGTTTCAATTCTTTTTGAAATTCAAAGCGTTGGCTTGTGTGTTAATAAAATAAGACAATTCTTATTTTATTAGAGGTTGGTTGTGCGAGAGGGTTTGGGAGAAATCACTTAAGCCGTGAAGCACTCCTTCCTCGATGAAGAACGTGAAGAACGTGAAGAACGCGAAGAACGCCGACCTCTGACGAAGGTTGACAAGAACGCCTGATCCTCGGAGACCGAAAACACGATGCCGATGAATCATTTCTCCGCAAAGCGACGATCCTTCTTCCGCGATGCTTCTTCCGCGACGCTTCTTCCGTGACGTTCCTTCTCCCGCGACAATCTTCGAATCATCAACCGCTTGAGGTAGGGGTTTTGGTTCAATTAAATCTATGTGATTTATATCCTCAGCATGTGTTTAAAATTTGTCGGAATCCATTTAAACCGCTAACGCGGTGGGTACGGACCAACGAACAAGTCCGAATCCACTATTTCTTTGTTCTTGGTGTGCGGATCGGCAGACGGCGATGAAGCAGGTCGCAAGGGCATTTTGAGGTCTTCGTAGTGAAGAGCCGGTCCCGAGGGGACCGCTGGCGAAGACGGCAGGCAAAACGGACCACCGGAGCGCGTCTGGTGGTCCGCAGAAAACCCCGCCAGCCAGAGGTGGCGGCGCCCCGCGCGCCACCGAAATGGGCCGCCGTGGCTTCAGCCGCAGTGGCAGGCTGCTGGTCTCGTGACCGCGTGGGATCGAGGAGGCAGGGACGCAGCGCTATTCCGCGTCCGTTGGCGAGGAGCGGCCCCCACGCGGGGCCGTGATTTCATTAAAGGAGGCGGTTCCCCCCTTTGCGCATCCGCTTGGCCACCTGGCCGCGCCAGCCGGGCCGGGCTGACCCAGGGGGTCTCGGGTCGGGTCGGTCCGGGCCCGAAACCCCCACTTCCGGACCCCTTTCAGTCTTTTGCCCATAACTTGGGCCACAGACTTCCGATCGATGCACCGTCAGTTGCGATGAAATCCTTGGATCGAGATAGTCGTTTCGGTATATTACAATCAAGGTTTCAGAGAACTTTGGGTTTGGCCGGGTTGGTTCGTACACGAAACCAACCGGGCCCTCGGAGTGGAAACGCTTATAACTTGAGCTCCGGACGTCCGATTGGCTTGCCGTTGACTTTGATGGATTCCTCTTAGTGAGAAGGACCTTTTTCCTTACTCCGCTGGAGGTTTGGATGCAGTTGGAGTATGGTCAGGTTGGTTTTGACTTAAAAACCAACCGGGCCCCTGGGACGAAAAATCCAATAACTCTCAGACCGGGCGTCCGATTGACGCGCCGTCTGTGACGTTGAGTTCCTGTTGACGATACAGAACTTTTGGATACATCAACTTCGGACTACGTGTCAGTTGATGTATCAACCCCTTGGCTCGTGGAGCGGACCCTCTCGAACGAGCTTGCTGTGTGCGGGAACCCTAGAGCTGGCTGCGGCTGCGACGATGATGACGACTGTACAGAAATCCTCTGTGGATTCGACGACGACGACTACAACACTCAGTGATCCTATGTGGATCAGTGCTACCGATCTTGTGTGGGTCAGATCCTATGTGGGTCAGCGCTCAGCGGTCCTATGTGCGCCAGCGCCTACAGATCCTGTGTGGGTCCGATCCTGTGTGGGTTATTGCGGGGGTTAGTACCTATCGATCCTTTGTGGGTCATTGTGGGGGTTAGTACCTATCGATCCTTTGTGGGTCATTGCGGGGGTTAGTACCTATTGATCCTGTGTGGGTCCGACGACTTAGATGAATCAGTGGCTACATCTGATCATTTCTATCATCATACGAATAAGTATACCTGTGTGAGCTGAATCTTGACTTTCAATCCTTATCTTTGATAAGATTGACTTGATATCCTGTGTGGATTATGTTATGATTTCCTGTGTGGATTGGGTTGTGATTTCCTATGTGGATTGGGTTGTACTTGAGCTCGGATGTTGGAGCCGAGCGAGAATTGATGACTTAGGTATATGTATTGGCATATACCTAAGTCGAGTCGGATTTTACATGTATCTTTCCTTTGTGGATTATCGTTTGTGGATTCTGGGAGACCTTCGGGGGTCTCGGGGTCCCTACTGAGTAGCTTATACTCACCCCTACACGGGCTATGCCCGCACTACGTTGTGTTGGTTGCAGACGACGGACAACGCTGATCGTGGTTGAGGCTTGCGGAGCAGTCGGTACTTAGAGGTGGACCACTGGGCAGGATGTACACGGAGCGGACAACTGGACCCGAGGAGATGAGGTGGATATCTATACCCACCCTTCAGGTGGGGGTACCAGTGGATGACTCTCCGTAGCGGATTTACTTTTCAGTTTTTGTACTTTCCCTTCAGTTGTACTTTACTTTCAGTTTGGATTTGCATTCTGGACCACTTACTTTTCCGCACTTACTATTGTACCCAGTTTTTACTTAGTGTTAACTTATGCTTTCTTGCTCTGTGGTGTTTGTTTACTTTACAAAGGCGATGCCTTACCTTTTTACCAGGAATTACACCATGGTGCTAGTCGCCAGCCCCTGGCCTATGGAAGGCGGGCTTGGGGTAGTCACGGCACGGGCCCCAAGGATGGGTCGTGACAAATTGTTATTAGAGGAGTTCGGTTCTACCGCAGAACTCAGGACTCTGATCTTTCTTCTATGTGAAGCAATAGTGTTAAGGGTATTGGGTGTGGTTATCAGTCCAGGGAGTCCAGTGTTGGTGCGGCGGCCGACGTATCCGTACACTAGGACCCTGACTTCTGATTTCCGACTTAATGCATGAAAACCTTGATTGCATGTGTGTTCTAAAAGTTTTCTTTGTGATTACTTTGTGTCAGCTCACCAGGTATACTGTTTGACCGTGGCACACCTGTTTCTTTTCAGGATGTCCCCACAACGGCAGCCAACTAGGGTTCTGAGCATTGTGCATGACGACAGGCCACCGAGCGACGAGGCCTCGGTATAAGGCCCTTTGATAGCAGAGGCACCAGTGGTACCACTACCCACCGAGTCACCGGTGCTTCCAGCCCCAGCCGTTGACGATGCACGTCACCTTAGTGCACTGCACGAGTTTCAGCGTCAGCGACCGCCAAGGTTTCGTGGGGAGACGGTCCCTCAGGCAGCCGAGGATTGGCTGGAGGCAGTTGTGCGAGTTTTCAGGTTAGTGAGGACACCAGCAGACCTCATGGTGATCCTCGCAGCGAGCCTCCTGCACGCGGTAGCCAGAAAATGGTGGAGCTTGATGCTCCAGGTGCACGATGAGGCATCTCTCCTTTGGATGGACTTTGAGATCCTCTTCCGCTCGGAGTTCGTCCCAGCCACCCTCCGTGCGGTGCGCATCCAGGAGCTTCTACAACTGTGCCAGGGCAGCTTGACGGTCGCCCAGTACTCGGTGAGATTTACAGACCACTCGCGCTATTCAACGGACATGGTACAAGACCCATTCTTCCAGGCCCGGACCATTGAGCAGGGATTGAGACAAGAGATCAGGGCATCGCTGATCTCCCTCAGCATTTCGACATAGGCAGGGGTACTAGAGCGAGCCCTTCTGATCGAGAGCTTCCTTGCTGAGCCTACATCAGCAGCGAGACCTACCGCAGGGCGGCACGTAGCAGAGTCTTCTGCAGCAGGCAGTCAACGGATGACTCATGGGTCCAGGCAGACCAGACCCTCCGGCAGATGACCTCAGGACACTGGCTCAGAGGTGCGGGGTACTCAGCGCAGAGCCAGTCTTTCAAGAGGCAGACAGTGCTACGCATGCGGCGGGAAGGGCCACATGGCTCGTGACTGCCCGACCCGCCGTGCCGAGGAGTAGCAGACGGTTGAGGGACTACCCATGCAGAGGCATAGGGTCGACCGTGGCAGTCCGCAGGGAGAAGGCGGATGAGGCAGAGGAGCTGGCCGAGTAGCAGGTGGTGGGCGACGCTTTGAGGCTCTACCACCACCACCCCCAGGAGGTCCACCCCAACCACAGGGAGCTGGCGGGCAGAGACAAGCACAAATTCAGGCAGCGGAGGCCTACAACCACGGCGCACCAGAGATGATTCGAGGTACGATATGTGTCTACTCCACCCTTGCTGTAGTTCTTATAGACACAAGAGAGAGTCATTCTTTCATAGCCGCTGCCCTTGTTCGGAGCTCGGAGATTCTGACAGAGCTGTTGACTCGATCCTTACGGCTAGAGACTCCTACGGGAGTAGACTCGACGATTACACACTGGTGCCGGTAGTGTGAGCTTACTCTAGGAGGCGAGATATTCAGATGGGATCTTCTTGTAGTGGCATCGAGGCCTTATGACGTCATCTTGGGCATGAATTAATTATCTACAGTCCATGCTCAGATCGACTATATTAGGCGCAAGCTGCGGTGTATACGCACCGACGGGAGCAGGTTCACCTTAACCGGTGAGAAGAGAGCCTTCACAACATAGGATGGACTCTCGTAGAGGAGAGGACAAACCATCACTCATCAGTTGGCTAGCCTCATCCTAGGAGAATTTGACGTGCAGATTCTTGGTTTTCCTATAGTGGTGGATCAGTATGCAGACGTTTTCCCCGACGACGTTCCAGGACTACCTCCTCGCAGAGAGGTAGAATTTTATATTGATATGTACCCCAGGATAGCCCCTATATCCACCCCAACATATCAGATGGCTCCCACCGAGATTCGAGAGCTACGAGTACAGTTTGATGACTTACAGGGCAAGGGATTCGTCCGACCCAGTGTTTCACCCTGGTCTTCCCCGATATTATTCGCCAAGAAGGAAGATGAGAGCTTGCAACTGTGTGTCGACTATCATCTCCTGAACCAGGTAACCATGAGGAACAAGTATCCTCTACCTAGGATTGACGACCTCTTTGATCAGCTCAAGGGAGCACGGTGGTTCTCGAAGATAGAACTCAGATCAGGCTATCCTCAGCTCAGAGTTCGGGACGAGGACGTGCATAAGACAACCTTCAGATGTCGGTATGGCTACTATGAGTTCTTGGTTATGAAATTCGACATAACCAATGCTTCAGTAGTGTTCATGGGCCTCATGAACAGGATTTTTAAGCCATACCTTGATCGATTTGTCGTGGTCTTCATCGACGATATTTTGATATACTCGATGACTGAGGAGGAGCACGCCTACCACTTGTGGGTTGTACTAGACACACTCCGAGAGCACCAGCTTTATGAAAAACTCTCGAAGTGTCAGTTCTGGTTACGCGAGGTCCACTTCTTGGGACACGTCATCTATGAGGCGGGAGTTGCGGTGGATCCTGCGAAGATCGAGGCAGTGCTAGCTTTGGAGCCACCAAGGAGCGTGACGGAGGTGCAGAGTTTCTTGGGACTAGTTGGATACTACCAGAGATTTGTGCCATAATTCTTCAGAGTTGCGACACCACTATAAGCTTTGATGAAGAAGGGGAAACCCTTTGTGTGGTCAGACAGATGTCAGAAGAGCTTCCAGAAGCTGAGATAGAGATTGAACAGCACGCCTATCTTGAGGCTACCGGAGGAGGGAGTTGGGTACGTAGTTTATTGCGATGCATCAGGGACTCGACTCAGATGTGTCCTGATATAGGAGCAGGCAGTGATCACCTATGGATCATGTCAGTTGAGGCAGCATGAGCAGGACTACGCTACCCATGACCTGAAGTTAGCAGCAATGGTCTTCACTCTGAAGATGTGGCAGCACTATCTGATGGGCGAGCGCTTTACAGTCTATTCTGACCATCAGAGTCTCAGGTATATATTCTCGCAGAAGGACCTGAACTTGAGACAACGACGATGGATCGATTTCCTCCAGGACTATGACTTTGGGATAGTCTATACTCCTGGAAAGGGGAACATGGTAGCCGATGCTCTCAGCAGGAGGACGGGCATTCAGCTACTTGGGGAGGCGACATAGCAGCTAGCCGCTTTGCAAATATCCTTCATGGATAGAGATGGAGCAGCCTTTCTTCAGTCACTCACATTCACTCCTCCACTACTGCAGTGGGTCAGAGAGGCACAACGTGGGGACACCGACTGTGAGACGCGACGTGCGCAAATATCCTCAGGACAAGCACCTGATGGTTTCTCTTTAGGGGGCGAGCATGATGTCCTTTTTAGAGGACGTACCTTGGTACCAGTTGCTTTACGAGAGGAGTTGCTGAGAGAGTTTCACACTTCCCCTTTGGCGGTACATCCTAGAGTGGCGAAGATGTACCAGGATATCAGATGACAACACTGGTGGTCGGGCATGAAGAAGGCTGTGGCAGAGTTCGTTTCTCGATGCCTCACCTTCCAGTAGGTGAAGGCAGAGAACCAGGTTCCAGCAGACTTGGTACAACCCTTGGAGGTCCCGAAGTGGAAGTGGGACAGGATATCTATAGACTTAGTGACTGGACTTCCACGCACTTCCAAAGGTCACGACTCTATTTGGGTGATTGTCGACCAACTCACCAAGTCGGCTCACTTCTTACCCATCAGAAAGTGGGGATCAGTGGAGAGATTGGGACGTCTTTACGTTCAGGAGATTGTATGGATTAATGGTGTTCCATCATCTATCATCTCTGATTGAGATGTTCCCTTTACTTCCCGGCTTTGGAAGGGGTTACAGGAGGCATTCGGGATGCAGCTACGTCTGAGTACCGCCTTTCACCCTCAGACAGATGGTCATACGGAGAGGACCATTCAGACTCTCGAGGACATGCCCCGCGCATGTGTCCTCGACTTTGGTCGCAGTTGGGAGGACCACCTACCCTTGGTGGATTTCGCATACAACAACATCTACCACTCCACCATTGGGATGGAACCTTACGAGGCGTTGTACGACCAACCTTGCAGATCACCTCTGTGCTGGACAGACCCTGGGGAGTCAGCACTTGTGGGACCAGAGATGGTCCAGTCAATGACAGAGAAGGTCCAAGTTATCTAGGAGCTGATGAGGACAGCTCAGAGCCGGCAAAAGTCTTATGCGGACAGGAGGCGAAGGCCACCAGAGTTCGAGGATGACGACCACGTCTTCTTGCGGGTCTCACCACGACGTGGATTACAGAGATTTGGCCGAGGCAACAAGTTGTCTTCACACTTCATCGGACCATTCCAGGTCCTTAGTAGGATTGGCGAGGTGGCTTATCGCCTGGCTCTACCACCTCAGTTGCACCGGGTGCAAGATGTCTTCCATGTATCCCAGCTGAGGAGATACTTGCACAACCCGACGCATATCATTAACCATGGGGAGCTGGACATTGATGATGGGGTGACTTTTGCGGAGGTCCCGATGGAGATTGAGGATCAACAGGAGTGGGTACTACGTGGACGGCCGATTCCTCTAGTGTGAATCAGATGGAAGCATGAGAACCTCCAGGAGAGCACTTGGGAGCGAGAAGCTCAGATGCATGCTCAGTACCCACATTTGTTCCCCTAGTTTATGATGTATCTTTACGGGGATGTAAATCCCTGAGGTGGGAGTAATGTAAAGACCCGTAAAATTCAAGGTAATTTTTTTCTTAATTTTCTTGGGAATTTTACAAGAACGCAGTTTCTGACAGTACCTGATTCCGAGGCCCGATGTGCCCGGAATCATTTTCTGAAGTTTAGCTCGGGTACGCTCAGTGAACGAACGAGCATGTTTTTCTAACTTTTGAACCGGTGCTCAGAATCGAATTCCGAGGGCACCGATGGCATCATGACACCGATAATTGCTTAGAAACACCTTTTCTAGAGTTGCGTTTTCTCGGGTTTGGTTTTTAAATTTTCGGGTTAAGTAAATGAATAAAATAAAATGGTGCGGCCAATTTATTTTATTTTAAGTTGTTTAACCTAAGATAAGGGGTTAAAGTGGGACCCACAATATCCTACACCACTAGGTAGGATATTTTTGGGGTGGGGCCCACATGATCCCCACCTTTTTCAACCCCCCTCATTTAATTAAGTAACGCACCCGCACCCCCCTTTTTAATGAATTCAACCCTTGCGTTTTATCTGGTTAATAAACGCCACATTAATTGTGCGGTTTAAACTCCTCAATTAATCCATTAATTGATTGTTTCAATTCTTTTTAAAATTCAAAGCGTTGGATTGTGTGTTAATAAAATAAGACAATTCTTATTTTATTAGAGGTTGGTTGTGCGAGAGGGTTTGGGAGAAATCACTCAAGCTGCGAAGCACTCCTTCCTCGATGAAGAACGTGAAGAACGCGAAGAACACGAAGAATGCTGACCTCCGATGAAGGTCGACAAGAACGCCTGATCCTCAGAGACCGATGATGCGACGCTGACGAATCCTTTCTCCGCGACGCGACAATCTTTCTTCCGCGAGGCTTCTTCGCGACGCTTCTTCTGTGACGTTCCTTCTCCTGCGACAATCTTCGAATCATCAACCACTTGAGGTAGGGGTTTTGGTTCAATTAAATCTATGTGATTTATATCCTCGGCATGTGTTTAAAATTTTTTGGAAGCCGTTTAAACTGCTAACGCAGTGGGTGCGGACCAACGAACAAGTCCGAACCCACCGTTTCTTTGTTCTTGGTGTGCAGATCGGCGGACGATGACGAAGAAGGCCGCAAGGGCATTTTGAGGTCTTCGCAGTGAAGAGCCGGTTCCGGGAGGACCGTTGGCGAAGACGGCAGAAAAAATGGAACACCGAAGCGCGTCCGGTGGTCCACATAAAACCCCGTCGGCCGGAGGCGGCGGCGCCCGGCGCGCCGCCGAAATGGGCCGCCACGGCTGAAACCGTGGCCGTAGGCTGCTGGTCCCGCGACCGCGTGGGACCGAGGAGGTAGGGACGCGGCGCTATGCCACGTCCGTTGGCGAGGAGCAGCCCCCACGCGGGGCCGTAGTTTCATTAAAGTGGGCGGCACCCCCATTTGCGCATCCGGTCGGCCGAAACGGCCGAGCCACCTGGCCACCGGGCCGCGCCAGCCGGGCCGGGCTTACCCAGGGGGTCTCGGGCCGGGTCGGTTTGGGCCCGAAACCCCCACTTCCGGACCCCTTTCGGTCTTTTTCCCATAAATTGGGCTACAGACTTCTGATCAATGCACCGTCATCTACGATGCGATCCTTGGATCGAGATGGTCGTTTCGGTATATTACACTCAAGGTTTCCGAGAACTTTGTGTTCGGCCGGGTTGGTTCATACACGAAACCAACCGGGCCCTCGGAGCGGAAACACTTATAACTTGAGCTCCCAACATCCGATTGACGTGCCATCGACTTTGATGGATTCCTCTTAGTGAGACGAACCTTTTGGCTTACTCCGATCGAGGTTTGGACGCAGTTGGACTACGTTCGGGTTGGTTTTGACTTAAAAACCAACCGGGCCCCTGGGACGAAAAAGCCAATAACTCTCAGATCGGGCGTCCGATTGACGCGCCGTCTGTGACGTTGAGTTCCTATTGACGATACAGAACTTTTGGATACATCAAATTTGGACTACGTTTCAGTTGATGTATCAGCCCCTCGGCTCGTGGAGCGGACCATCCCGAATGAGCTTGCTGTGTGCGGGAACCCTAGAGCTGGCTACGACTGCGACGATGATGACGACTGTACAAAAATCCTCCGTGGATTCGACGGCGGCGACTACAACACTCAGCGATCCTATGTGGATCAGTGCTACCGATCCTGTGTGGGTCAGCGCTCAGCGGTCCTGTGTGGGCCAGTGCCTACAGATCCTGTGTGGGTCCGATCCTGTGTGGGTCATTGCGGGGGTTAGTACCTATCGATCCTTTGTGGGTCATTGCGGGGGTTAGTACCTATCGATCCTTTGTGGGTCATTGCGGGGGTTAGTACCTATCGATCCTGTGTGGGTCCGACAGCTTAGATGAATCAGTGGCTACATCTGATCATCTCTATCAACATATGAAGAAGTATAGCTGTGTGAGCTGAATCTTGAATTTCAATCCTTATCTTCGATAAGATTGACTTGATATCCTGTTTGGATTACGTTATGCTTTCCTGTGTGGATTGGGTTGTGATTTCCTGTGTGGACTGGGTTGTACTTGATCTCGAATGTTGGAGCCGAGCGAGAATTGATGACCTAGGTATATGTATGGGAATATACCTAAGTAGATTCGGATGTTACTTCGTGATTGTATCTTTCCTTTGTGGATTATCCTTTGTGGATTCTAGGAGACCTTCGGGGGTCTCGGGGTCCCTACTGAGTATCTTATTCTTACCCCTACATGGGCTATGCCCGCACTACGTAGTGTTAGTTGCAGATGACAGACAACGCTGATCGTGTTTGAGGTTTGCGGGGCAGTCAGTACCTAGAGGTGGACCACTGGGCGGGACGTACATGGAGCGGACAACTGGACCCGAGGAGCTGAGGTGGATATCTGTACCCACCCTTCAGGTGGGGGTACCAGTGGACGGCTTTCCGTAGCGGCTTTAATTTTTAGTTGCTGTACTTTTCCTTCAGTTGTACTTTACTTTCAGTTTGGGTTTGTATTCTGGCCCACTTACTTTTCTGCACTTACTATTGTACCCACTTTTTACTTAGTGTTTACTTCTGCTTGCTTGCTCTGTGGTGTTTGTTTACTTTACAAAGGCAACGCCTTCCCTTTTTATCGGGAATTATGCCTTGGTTCTAGTCACTAGTCCCTTGCCTCTGGAAGGTGGGCTTGGGGTAGTCACGACACGGGCCCTGAGGACGGGTCGTGACATGTCTTATTATGGACTTGTTGAGAAAATATTGTTATTGGATAACTACTTTCACAGTTGATTCACAATGATGAAATGTAAATGGTTTGATTCAATTAATTGATATGGTAAATTTATTAATGATTGTATATTTAAAGTTATTGACATGACTCGATTCTTGGCTACCGATGAACCATATATTTTATAATTAATGGAAAAAATAAGTGTTTTATGTGCAAGATCATCTGAGACCTAATTACTATGTCATTATTGAAGTAATCCCAAGACATATTTTTCATAATAGTGGGGAAGAAATTGACACTATTGACACCCCCATTGGTGTTGTGAAAAATATTGTATTTGATGAATCAAATTGTCTCATTGTGAGAATTGATGTTGAACATAAATTAGTGGTGGGTAATATATAGAAGCATCCATATATGTTCAACGTTTATCTAGTTTACCTTGACATGGGTTTCTTAGGTTGGTACTATTGTAATTACTTTAATTTGGTTTTAGTTTAGAATGATATGTTTGATTTTAGTACTATTTTTTTCATTGCATTTAATTATATTTATTTCAATTTAGGGACCCAGGTTAAAAATAGGCTTTAAAAAAATGTATAACTTAGTTTTAAATTATAGTTTCTAAAACATGTTATGAAATTGTTTATGACTTTTTTTTATTTCTATATTATATGCAAGATTTTTAAAAATTATTTCTAAAAAATGTACATTTCATTCTTATCAAGATTATGAAAGATATTAAACAAGTTAAAAGGAAGTGATTATTTGATAATGATTGAGGGATACATGAGAATGGGTTGCCTCCTTATGTTCCATTAGTGAGTATAATAATTGTAATATTTTTATTCTACATTAAATTTAATTTCAAGTTCTTATCCTTTATAAAAAACTTTATGGACATTCATCTCAACAAGAGACATCTTCTCCTTAGCCTATTAGTATGGGTCCAAGTGAGGGTGTTACTAGAGCTACAAATAACAACCATCATACCCATTCAACCCTTGACTTGCCAATGGAAACCCCATCTACCACACCTTTTCATCCTCCACTTGAGCCTCTAGTGATGTTCCCACCCATGCCTTCATCATCATGTCATTTAGCCTCTTCTTACCATACCATGTCTACCCCAAGTCTAGGGATTTCCTGTAACATCCCAGGTAAATAAAGAATATAACATATTCATATGTAATAATATTTTTGAATAAAATATTAATATTACTTTAAAGGGGATGATATGTTCTATGGCGTACCCAATACGCAACAACGAGTTTCTTTGAAATCTTACGATGCACACTAATAATATAATAATATTATTGTAAATGGTAGTAAATGCCTAGACGTTGTAATGGAAGGAATGAACAAAACTAACTAAAAAGCTATTATATATGTTTGTTAAATATTTTTACATTTATCCAATAAAATTTAGAGGCTTAAAATGCGAATGAATCCAATTTTAAGCATAAATATTCTAATATTCTTTAAAAGATCGATTAACTACCTTTTGATGGAAAACCCTTTTAAAATCTAATTTTTGTCACTTTTATATGTTATATTTGAAAAAATAAAATCCTTCTTTAGAATCAAGAAATCAAAATTTACTTTTTGTAAATTTTTGGTATTTTTCCGATAAAGTTTATTTTTTAATGAATAGTGAAAAATGCTATATCTTAATTCAAAACCTCCTTTTAATATAATTTATTTATATGGTTAGATTATCTTTTTAATTGGTTTTAAAGTTTAATTAAAATATATTTTTACCATTTAATCTAATGGTGGTAATTATAATTAATTTCACTTTGAAAATGGACATAAACAAGTGTCAATCTTTTGATAGATATTGTTTCTTAAAAACATGCTATTTGTTTTGACAGTGGGAATTAACTATATAATTTATTAATGAAACTTCTATGTTTTTAATTTGGTAAAATGAACATCATTTTTGAATTTGGAATATAAAATACATCTTAGGGTTAATTTTTGGTATTTTTCTGATAATGTTCATTTTTTAATGAATAGTGAAAAATACAGCATTTTAATTCAAACTGATTTTTTTCATCCAAATTATTTATATAGTTAGATTGTCATTTCAATTTGTTTTAAAGTGTAATTGAATTATTTTTTTATCACTTAATACAATTTTGGTCATTGGAAGTAATTTCACTTTTCAATTGGATGTAAAAACAAGTCAATCATTTGATAAACTTTACATCTTAAAAACCCATATTTGGTTTTGACAACGAGAATTATTTTTAAATTAATTACTGAAATTTCTGTGTTTGGAATTTGATAAAATGGATTCCATATTTGGAATCATAACTTCTAAATTATGTAATTAAGACTTGTTTTTGGACATTATGAATAGTAACAACGACAATTATCTTTAATTATCGTGATTAATTAGTAATCAAGTAGTTAAGGGTAATAAAATAATATCATAATAATATAAAATGACCCAAAAATATGTCCAAATCCTCTTTTTTTAGTCATGGAAGACCATGAGAACCTTTATAACAATCTTGAGGGCCCATGGAGTCACATGGGTGTGATAGTGACATTTATGACATTATTTTTAAAAAAGAAGAGAAATATAACAAAGGTTTGTATATCCAAAGTAAAAAAATTTTAATTTTGTTTACATAAATTATCACTTAGACTATAAATAGTCATTGGAAATATAAAAATATTTCCTACATTATGGTATTGTTTTTATAATTTCTAGACATTAAATAAATAAATTTATTTATGACACCATGATGATGCAGTGATTACCTCATTAATGAACGATTTAAATAAAATGAAAAGATAAGGTAAAATATAAGACTTAAACTTATCTAAAACCTATTTTATGGGTGGATTTAGAACCCTTATCACCTTATCCTCAAAATATATCATTGTGGGACCTTTAAAATCCGAAAATCATTTTATAATAAAGTAACATTTCAAGACTTTCCAAAGGTGACCCTCCTCCCTCTTATAAAAGTCCCCCACCTCTACCCCTTACCCACACCTCTCAAGCCCTTGGATAATCCAACCTATGATCATATTATCTCTCAAAATCCCTATATTACTCATAGAATCCTCACTTTTGGCAGAAGTCTTTCCAAGGAAGCCTTTGGCTCAAATAAAAAAGAGTTAACCGATTTAGAGGTAATGTCTTCTCTCGAGTTTCTTTCTTTTATTATCCTTCTTCACTAACCACTATATTCTTATTATTTGATCCCATAATAACAAAAATATCCTAAATATACTAGGATGTTGTTATGATAAGTATTCTACCTACACTTACACACACCTCAGTCTAATGTTTAATGAACATACTGTTTCTGTGGGTGGCGAATTACTGCCTCACAAAATGATGATTGTTCAATATTATTTTAACACCTCTCATGGTGGCCATTAGGATAGAACTATATTTATATATGATATATATTATATTTTTGTCATCTCTATGCTTATGTATTTTATATTTAAAACAGACCTTTATGCTTTGCATGTTGTGAAAATGTGATAATTTCATATGAGGAAGTGTGGACAACCGCCCCCTAAAGTGATGTGACTCATTCATACCAAACATGGAATTTATAAAGAATGTAATTAATGAACTTAAGTTACCTATATAAAATATATATTATACTGGAATTATAATATATCTATGTCTCATTTAGTTTTAATGTCCATTAATATGACAAAAAATGAAAGTAGCATTCATGCGTACTTACGACCTATCGTCTCCATGAACGGTACATTTCATTTATTATCTCCAAAAATTATGGAATATTATTAAATATATATATACTGTATATATATTATATTTAAATCATGAAAACAATTCTAGATATGATGTACTTATAACTACACGGGCAATCCTTTTCAAACAAGTTTATTTTTGACTCATGTACCGAACATCGACAAAACGTATGATATGAACTCACATAATTAACTAATTATTATAACATGATAATAAGTGATATTAATTTAATAATAAACTTTAAAGGAAGTACTTAAGCAATTATAAATTGACCTAAGTTTATTATTCAGGAATATAAAGAACGAACGAGAACAAGTCGGACTTGAGGTAAGGGATTTCTTATCTCACTTTTAATTCCGTGAGATTTCCATTGTTCAACACTTATTTGTTGCATGTGGTGTATTGTGTACTGAAATTTCATATATATTATCATGATTATATTTATATTCATGGTATTATGTGATTAATTTTGTGTATATTATCTTTTGTTCATATGACTCGATTGATTACAACGAGGTAAGGGGTTTTTATCCCACTTTTTATTCCCGTGAGATTAATGCTAAATTTGCCACTATTTCCTTCTGTGTGGTGTATGTACTACCCATGGTTGTATTATTTGTGTAATATACTTTAATTTATGGGTATTTATATCTTCATTTCATGATCCTTCTTTCATGGGGTGTACGTTTCGAAAGTTACCCAAATCGGTAAGGGGACCTTTCACCCTCCTCTTTTTAAAAGACTTCTTTTTGTTAAGTCTTTTAATTTAAATCTTCTTATGTTGGGATATGTTCTTATATATCCTTATTTCTGTAAATTTTATGTCTAAGTTATGATATACCCTTTTTATTTCTCATCAACTCATTTTCTGAATTTTAAAGTGACGCTGTTTGGCTGTCAAATTTCTGTAAGGGAACTTCTTAACCCAATTTCAATTCTTTGGGTTAAACCAATACTTCTTGATTATGTCATGCTATGATTATGTGTGGATAACCTATGATTATTTTACACTTAATATCCACTTATATTAGGTGTATTTATTTTTTTCACTCATAATTAAGTCATTGATTTATCCTTAATCTAAGGATACCATCTTTATAAGGGACTTCGTCTCAATCTCCTTTCATTGAGGCATCTTTTGATTTCTATACGACATTATTTTATACGGTGTATAAAACCCTTTTGAATTTTCATTTCATTCAAAGGGAATCTTTTCTCTATGAAGCGTTTTGCTAAACGACAAAAAGGAATATTTTTTTCATAAACGGTGACTACGACCTTTTCCACCGCCGTGAGTATTATTTGATCTATGACTTCCTTAACAAGTCGTAATGTTTTCAAAAGAAAAATAAATACCATATAATCTTTTTACATATTTTGGTATTGAAAATAGTTTTTTGAATGGATTTATTATTTTAATATCATAAATTTTTTTATTGTTATTGCAATGTGGAAATGTTATCTTTCCTTTATGCCTAAGTTATGTGTTATGATTATGTTATGGTTCTTGGACATTGTTATGTATATGGGTGGTTCTGTGATAAACCTAGGGTGGGTGAGATTGAGATAGCTCTCCAATGCATTGGGTAATGCGAAGGAGGTAAACGTGAATTTTTCTCCAAAGAGATTTAGGGAATATACTGTGATGAGTATTCCAAATGTGACTCCCTGTATAGCTGTGATAGCTATAACATAAGTATGTTATGTATGCCTTAAGTTACCTTTATGATTTATTATTTCTATGTTTATTCCGAAAATATTATGATTTCATGAGGTATGTTAAAAAGATTATATTATGTATATATTGATGATCTAATGTTTTCTTTCCTTGTTTTATAACCCTTACTGAGCTTTTTATGCTCCTACCAAGTTTTTGAAATGTTTTCCACATGACTTAAAGATGAATAGGGTCAAGGATGGGATCATGGAAATACATGCTGTCTAAAACATGGAACTAGACATGAATCTTTTGTTCAAGAGTTTTTATTTTGTGAAAAAATGGAAACTGAGTAAATGTGTCTACTTTGTAATCATTGAGATGTAATAGTTATGTCCTAATTCCCTAAAACTCTAAACCTGAAAATATCCTCATTGTGAATTATTCATTTAATTCATGATTATGTAATGTTTTGAGGCTGGGTCCTTATAGTTGGTATTAGAGGTCGGTTTAGACAACTTTAGGGATTATGAGTTTTCGTTAGGCACATAGTTAGTCCCTATGTCTATTATTTCAGTTAAATCCTTGTTTTATAACTTTTTTAGATCAAGTAAAGTCAGTTACAAATGGAAGTAGGAGGATCTCAAATGACATTCCTATCTCTTCTTAAAGACATGCTTGCAATAATTATTGCAAAGTCATGTTCGGATGATTGTGAAACTTTTTCTAGCATACAACTCACTTGAAAGTAGTTGTTGGAGATATCAAAAACCTCCACTATACCTCGTTATCATCGTGGATCATGGGTTGTATTTAGACAAATCCTATTTTTACAATATTCTCATATTTTCAAGAAAGGTAAATATTATCAAGGAATTTTCAAATATTTTACCTTATCACAAGATTTTGAAGCATATTATGATTTTAAAAAAGGTGCTGAAGAAGGAGAACCTTGAGCAACCTATTTATTTTTTCTTTTACAATATAGTCTCTCAGCACATACCTATGGTATTTTAAAAGGACCATTAATTGAAAGTTTTAACTCAAATTCAGTCTGACTATTTTATAGAAATCATGTTTTATTAGATGTTTTGAAATTATATGTCATACATGATTATTTTACAAAACTGTTTTTCTGTTAACACCCATATGACCCATGTTGTACAAGGTGTATTTGGATGGAGGAAGCAAATGATTTTGAAGGATCTATAAATCATTTTTGCAATACATGGACCTTCCACCTACATGAACAAGATGACGATGAAACCAAATGGACACCATGATCAAGGTATGATGTTCTTCATTTTGTGGATCATTTTATTTTATCTTATGGTGGTGAAATAAGACTTCAAGAATTAAGATGTTGAGATCATAATGAATTTTGTTGAAAATGAGAGGTATAAGGAAACCATTGAGGTTAAAACATGTTAGGGTTATTTTTGAGTTTTATAAAAAGGACAACCCGTTGCATCTGGTAAGGCTACAGGAATCGAACCCACAACCGAAGGGCGACAAGGGCGCATCACCTACCACTTTACTACTTGAAGTCCCTGGTTAGTATGACTTAATATTTTAGTAAAATGATTTTATGGAACAAAAATAAGTTGATTTTGGGAATTTATATTTTATCAAATGGATATACTTAGTATAGGAAAATTATTTGGTGATTAAGTGATAAAGGTTGTTATGAAAGACATTCTCTATTTTGATGAAACACTATATCCCTAAGGAAGATAGAATACTATGGGATTTCAATTTTGGAATAATGGTTGAAATTTTAGTTTGGAAGAATCTATGTTTTTATTGTGGACATATGTTGATTTGGTTTATTTATGAAAATGATTAACCTATCATGGAGAATATGTGATTAGGTTAATTAATTTTAAATATGAGACTTTGTGAGTAACTGATGTTATTTGGAGATAAATGTTAAGGTTTATCTTGGAAGATTATGTAATTAAATCCTTATGAGATTTGGGTTTCAATCTTAGTTTGGATTACTTTTGAAGAATTTTATGGACAATAGTTTATTGAATGGTCTTTATTGAACTTTGGGTTTTTTTTGAAAAATTTATGAGATTAAGAGTAGTTTTTCTTTTTGTAAAAGATTATCCTTTTTGGGTATTATCTAATCTTGTACTAACCATTTTGGTTTTGGTTAAGGTCTAAAGACATGGGAAATATATCGTTTTATTATGTGGATTATGTTATTCTCTAAAAGTTGATTATAGTGCTCTTAATGTGAACAAGTCATCCTAAATACTTATCTTTTGGAGAAAATATGAGTTTGTTTTAGAAATCTAGTAAGCGATGAAAGTCTACATGACAAGTAAGTATGTTTACTTATGTTTTAGTTAAGCTCATAAATAAATTCCTCAATGAAAAGTAACTTAAAAAAAATGTTGTCTGTTAACTTTTCCTACCGGGGAATCAAATACCGCTTAACCCATCACAAGTTTGTGGATTTCAGATTGTTTACTTTCTCCTGATCATGTTTTCTATCACTCTCCATCATAACTTGATACTTAGTATCTCCTCCATATACATGTTTTCATGGGATCCTAGTATGGGTTATCTCAGGTGACCATTTTACTTCTCTTTATTTCTTTTAAAGTGATAGTTTAATTGACTCATTTTCTGATATGGGGCTTTCAAGGAAGTTTTTGAGCCCAATTTTAAAATTGCGAGGACACAATTCCCAAAAGGGGGGAAGGATGTAACATCCCAGGTAAATAATTAATATGACATTTTTATATTAAATAATATTTGTGAATAAAATATTAATATTACTTTAAATGGGATGCTATGTTTGATGGCGTACCCAATACCCAACAACGAGTTTCTTTGAAATCTTACGATTCACACTAATAATATAATAATATTATTGTAAATGGTAGTAAACGCATAGCCGTTGTAATGGAGAGAATGAAAATAACTTACTAAAAACTGATTATATATGTTTGTTAAATATTTTTACATTTATCCATTAAATTGTAGAGGCTTAAAATGCGAATGAATCTAATTTTAAGCATAAATATTCTAATATTCTTTAAAAGGTCAATTAACCGCCTTTTGATGACAAGCCCTTTTTAAATCTACTTTTTGTCACTTTTATATGTTATATTTGAAAAAATAAAATCCTTATTTATAATCAGGACATCAAAATTTACTTTGTGTAAATTTTTGGTATTTTTCCGATAATGTACATTTTTTAATGAATAGTGAAAAATGCTGTATTTTAATTCAAAACCTCCTTTTAATATAATTTATTTATATGGTTAGATAATATTTTTAGTTGTTTTTAAATTTTAATTAGAATATATTTTTACAATTTAATCCAATGGTGGTCATTATAATTAATTTTACTTTGAAAATGGACATAAACAAGTGTCAATCTTTTGATAGATATTGTTTCTTAAAAACATGCTATTTGTTTTGACAGTGGGAATTAACTATATAATTTATTAACGAAACTTATATGTTTTGAATTTGGTAAAATGGACATAATTTTTGAATTTGGAATACAAAATATAGCTTAGGGTGAATTTTTGGTATTTTTCTGATAATGTTCATTTTTTTAATGAATAGAGAAAAATACAGCGTTTTAATTCAGAAATGATTTTTCATCCAAATTATTTATATAGTTAGATTGTCATTTTAATTGGTTTTAAAGTGTAATTGAATTATTGTTTTATCACTTAATACAATTTTGGTCATTGGAAGTAATTTCACTTTTCAATTGGATGTAAAAGCAAGTCAATCTTTTGATAAATTTTATATCTTAAAAACCCGTCTTTGGTTTTGACAGCAGGAATTATTTTTAAATTAATTACTGAAATTTATGTGTTTATAATTTGGTAAAATGGATTACATATTTTTAATCATAAGTTCCAAATTATGTAATTAATACTCTTTTGTTTTTGGACATTATGAATAATAACGACGATAATTATCTTTAATTATCGTGAGTAATTAGTAATCAGGTAGTTAAGGGTAATAAAATAATATCATAATAATATAAAATGACCCCAAAATGTGTCCAAATCCTATTTTTTGAGTCATGTATGACCATGAGAATCTTTATACCAAACTTGAGGGTCCATGGAGTCACATGGTAGTGATAGTGACATTTATGACGTTATTTTTAAAAAAGAAGAGAAATATAACAAAGGTTTGTATATCCTAAGTAAAACAATTTTAATTTTGTTTAAATAAATGATATATTTGACTATAAATATTCATTGGAAATATGAAAATATTTCCTACATCATGGTATTTTTTTTATAATTTTTATACATTAAATAAATAAATTTATTTTTGACACCATGATGATGCAGTGATTACCTCATTAATGAACGATTTAAATAAAATGAAAAGATAAGGTAAATATTAAGACTTAAACTTGTCTAAAACCTATTGGATGAGTTTATTTCTAACCCTTATCACCTTATACTCAAAATATATCATTTTGGGACCTTTAAAATCCAAAAATAATTTTATAATAAAGTAATATTTCAAGACTTTCCAAAAGTGACCCTCATTCCTCTTATAAAAGGCCCCCACCTCTACCCCCTTAACCACTCCTATCAAGCCCTTGTATCATCCAAACTATGCTCATATTATCTCTCTACATCCCTCTATTACTCTTAGAAAACTCAATTTGGGCAGAAGTCTTTCCAAGGAAGCCTTTGGCTCAAATCAAAAAGAGTTACCCGATTTAGAGGTAATGTTTTCTCTCGAGTTTCTTTCTTTTATTTTCCTTCTTCACTCACCACTATATTCTTATTATTTGATCCCATAATAACACCAGTATCCTCAATTTAATAGTATATTGTTATGATAATTATTCTACCTACACTTACACACACCTCTGTCTAATGGTTAAAGAACATACTATTTCTGTTGGTGGCGAATTACTGCCTCACAGAACGATGATTGTTCAATATTATTTTAGCACCTCTCATGGTGGCCATTATTATGGAACTATATTTATATATTTTATTTATTATATTTATTTCCTCTCTATGCTTCTGTATTTTATATTTAAAACATACCTTTATGCATTGCATGTTTAGCAAATGCGATAATTTCATATGTGGAAGTGTGGACAACCGCCCCCTCAAGTGATGTGACTCGTTCATGCCAAACATGGAATTTATAAAGAATGAAATTAATGAATTTATTTTACCTATATAACATATATATTATACTGGAATTATAATATATCTTTGTCTCATTTAGTTTTAAAGTCCATTAATATGACAAAAAATGAAAGTAGCGTTCATGAGTACGTACGGCCTACCGTCTCCATGAATGGTACATTTCATTTATTATCTACAAAAATTATAGAATATTATTAAATAAATATATACAGGATATATACGATATTTAAATCATTAACACCATTCTGGAGATGATGTACTTATAACTACACGGGCAATCCTTTTCAAATAAGTTTATTTTTGACTCATGTACCGAACATCGACAAAACATATGATATGAACTCACATAATTAACTAATTATTATAACATGATAATATGTGATATGAATTTAATAATAAACTTTAAAGGAATTCCTTAATCAATTATAAATTTACCTAAGTTTATTATTTAGGAATATAAAGAACGAACGAGAACAAGTCGGATTTGAGGTAATGGATTTCTTATCTCACTTTTAATTCCATGAGATTTCCATTGTTCGCCACTTATTTGTTGCATGTGGTGTATTGTGTAATGAAATTTAATATATATTATCATTATTATATTTATATTCATGGTATTATGTGATTAATTTGGTGTATATTATCTTTTGGTCATACGACTCGATTGATTACAATGAGGTAAGGGGTTTTTATCCCACTTTTTATTCCCGTGAGATTCTTGCTACATTTGCCACTATTTCCTTTTGTGTGGTGTATGTACTTACCATGATTGTATTATTTGTGTAATATACTTTAATTTATGGGTATTTACATCTTCATTGTACGATCCTTCTTTCATGGGGTGTATGCTTCGAAAGTTACCCAAATCGGTAAGGGGACCTTTCACCCACCTCTTTTTAAAAGACTTCTTTTTGTTAGGTCTTTTAATTTTAATCTTCTTATGTTGGGATATGTTCTTATATATCCTTATTGCTGTAAATTTTATGTCCAAGTGATGATATACCATTTTTATTTCTCATAAAATCATTTTCTGAATTTTAAAGTGACGCCGTTAGGCTGTCAAATTTCTGTAAGGGAACTTCTTAACCCAATTTCAATTCTTTGGGTTAAACCTCTACTTCTTGATTATGTCATGCTATGAATATGTTTGGATGACCTCTGATTTTTTTACACTTAATATTCACTTATATTGGGTGTATTTATTTTTTTCACTCATAATTAAGTCATTGACTTATCCTTAATATAAGGATACCGTCTTTATAAGGTACTTCATCTCAATCTCCTTTCATTGAGGCATCTTTTGATTTCTACAAAACTTTATTTTATACGGTGTATAAAACCCTTTTGACTTTTCATTTCATTCAAAGGGAATCTTTTCTCTATGAAGAGTTTTTCTAAATGACAAAAAGGAATGTTTCTTTTTTTTATATAAGCGGTGACTACGACCTTTTCCACTGCTGTGAGTATTATTTGATCTATGGATTCCTTAACAAGTCGTAATGTTTTAAAAAGGAAAATAAATACCATATACTATTTTTACATATTTTGGTATTGAAAATGGTTTTTAGAATGGATTTATTATTTTAATATCATAAAATGTTATATTGTTATTGCAATTTGGAAACATTATCTTTCCTTTATGCCTAAGTTATGTGTTATGATTATGTTATGGTTCTTGGCCATTGTTAGGTATACGGGTGGTTCCATGATAAACCTAGGGCGGGTGAGCTCGATATAGCTCTCTAATGCATTGGGTAACGCGAAGGAGGTAAACGTGAATTTTTCTCCAAAGAGATTTAGGGAATATACTATGATGGGTATTCCAAATGTGACTCCCTATGTAGCTGTGATAGCTACAACATAAGTATGTTATGTATGACTTAAGTTACCTTTATGATTTATGATTTCTATGTGTATTCCAAAAATCTTATGATTTCACGAGGTATGTTAAAAAGCTTATGTTATGTATATATTGATGATCTAATGTTTTCTTTCCTTGTTTTATAACCCTTACTGATCTTTTTATGCTCATCCCAAGTTTTTGAAATGTTTTCCAAGGGACTTAAAGATGAATAGGGTCAAGGATGTGATCATGGAAAGACATGCTATATAAAACATGGAACTAGACATGAATCTTTTGTTCAAGAGTTTTTATTTTGTAAGAAAATGGAAACTGAGTAGATGTGTCTACTTTGTAATCATTGAGATGTAATAGTTATGTCCTAATTCTCTAAAACTCTAAACCTGAAAAGATCCTCAATGTGAATTATTCATTTAATTCATGATTATGTAATGTTTTAATGTCAGGTCCTTATATTTACCACCTATACCATATCCATATCCTATGATGTATCCTTATCTCCTCTCTCCTTATCCTTCCATGTATGCACCACCTCCATTTCCTACTATCCATATAGGATCTGATGATTCTATTGCTTCAGGTTCCACTCTAGTGCATACAGATCACCCAGTGAATGTATTGGAACAAGAATATCCTTCAGAGGCTACCAATTTTGGGTAGACCATAGATCCATCAGAGCATAATGATCATTCTACCTTTTTTTATTATAAGTGTGTTAAATTATATAACATCATTTTTTTCTATTGTACATTGAATTAATTATTATTTTTTTACCTTTTATCTCATTTAGTGGGATCTTCTAATAGGTGACATGGTTGTACCCATATGCATGAAGCATGTAATCACCCAAAAATAATAATGGTGGATTATAATGAAGATAATCCGATGATAAGTAAAAAATTCAAGAATTTTAGAAGTTTATGGGAACTTCAGACAAGTACAATGATATCATTCTTGTGCAACTAGTCTCATAGAGACATATAGAAAATGAAATCGAGTGGAAAGCATAGGTGAATATATGGGTAAGAAAATTTATTAACTTGATATCTATATTATAGCTATATTTATATGAATTAACATGTTCATTGCAAAGTCAGTTTAACTCTCCTGATAGTGAAGCTTCTAAGGTCACATTGTTGATGGATCTTGGGGAGTTATGGTGATTCTATAAGCATGAGTTACATGTTGGTTAGAAGAGTAGGGTCATTTATGATTTTGAGGGTGTACCAATATTCCCCAACTATCTAGTAACAAAATATCAAGAAATGATCAAATATTAGAAGAGTAATTAGTTTAATATATTCTTAATCGTTAACTGTTTCCATTTAAAATTTAATTCTTATTAATTTTATTTAATTTTTTATGGATGCATCGGAAAAAAAAGAACAAAGATGTTATTATGTATTTCCACACTTTTAGGAGCACTAAAATTCCCGAGCATGAGAGGATCAAGGTACTTTAATATGAATATAAATAACATCTATACTTATATTATTACATAATTATAAAGTATTTATTTTATTAAATAAAAATTTTGGGGGATATCTCTATTATATAGTCTTCAAATGGCCAAATTAACAAACGGAAAAATGGAAAAACAACAAAATGGTCAATAGACCAAATGGTCAATTGTCCAAATGCCTAATTAAACAACTTTCCAAATGAAAAAAATGAAAAAAATGAACAAATATACAAATGAACAAATATAGAAATGTACAAATGGCCAAATGGACAAATGGACAAATGGACAAATGACCAAATAATGAAATGGAGAAATGACCAAATGATAAAATAGTAAAATGGAAAATGGACATATGAAAAAAATTACCAAATGGAGAAATATCAAAATGGCCAAATGGCTAGATGGACAGATGGCCAAATTGAAAGATGATGAGATAGTGAGATGGACAAATAGCCAAATAGACAAATGAAAAAAATGGAAAAAGGCCAAATGAAAAAATGTACAATTGGACAAATTCCCAAATGTATAATTTTAAAAAATGGAAAAATAGGAAAATGAGAAAATGACCAAATGGACAAATAGAAAAATGGAAAAATGAAAAAATGGCTAAATGGTCAAATGGAAAAATGATAAAATGGCCAAATTGACAATTGTCCAAAAGGCCAAATGTACTAATGGAAAAATAGAAAAATTACCGAATGGTTAATTAAGAAAATGGCCAAATAGACAATTGTATAATTGGCCAAATGAACAAATTTAAAAACAACCTGACCAAAAAATGAACTTAATGACCAAATGACCAAAATTACAAGGTATTCAAATAAACAAATAATGCGACACAAATAGAATTTCACAAAAATTAACATAAAAGAGGAATCCATATCATACCCACATTCAAAATGCTAATTAGTAAATATTGATTATGTTATTCCACCAATATTAAATTTCTAATTAAATGTATATTTATATTCTTCTCTATTTTATATATTTCTTCAACAATTAAATTTTTTATTCATTTCTATTTTATAGATTTTATATATTTTAATAATGTACTATTATTTTAATCAGTTTTATTTTTAGCTAGGGGAATTTTTCATCGAAGGACGTGTGCCTCAGGAAAAATTATTTTGTTCGAGTAGAAAGAAAATTGAAGGAAGTGTTCTAAATGAATAGACATAAGAAATGATTTTAATTCTATTTATTGTTATTTAAAATTTTTATTTTTAATTCATAATTAAATATCTTGTTTATATTTTAAAAAGTGTGACTTGGAGGCCCTTGATGAGTGAGAATATGGAAACATTTTGGAAAAATGATCATTTGAGACAGGTATTAGGTGAGGAGCACCAGGGGAGAGTCTGATTTTGACCTTGGAAAAACATCATTTCCACTAGGTATTGGCCCTCATTAGATTCCTCTCAAACATTTCATACCATTAAGCTACAAAACGCTAATAAAGAAGAAGACAAGGCAAAAAAATAGCTATATATGAGCATGGAATATGTAAATTGGTCACTTAACACTAGCTAAAGTCTATGTCAATTATATTTCCATCACTTATATCAGAAGATACTAATATTTTTTATTCATGTTTGGAATCAATGATCTCTTTATATGATTCCCTGAGTGATGTTAATAAGGGTCCTAATGATTGTCGAGTTGATGGTACCAATGATGGTGGTGGTGCTGGTGATGATGATGATGATGATGATGATTCTAATGATGATGCTGGTGCTCCAGGCTCCAATGGTGGTGATGATTATTATAGAACTGGTGGTGATGAGGGATATATTAATCCCCTCCATTTTTGAGTTTAGGTAAAGAGACATGTATGGATGACTAAAACTAATTTATGATATGGATTATATATGTATATGTTATAATATTGTAAATGGTTTGAAAAATATTTACAACTTGATGGTTGAATACTAAATATATAATAATAGTACTGAAACAAATGTGTACCATGTTTTGTAATATATTTTTAGGTTCTATGAGAGGTGTTAGATAGTGATGATGATATCCACTGGGGGTAGTTCTATATACCCATGGTTCAAAAAACTACGGGTTTACATGAATCCTGGACACCGCTCTATACCAATGGTTTTAAAAACTGTGGGTATTGACATGTACCCATGGTTTTAAGTGAACTATGGGTATTAAGAAATCCCCATAGGCTATACCCATAGTTTCTATAGAAACCATGGGTACAAACCTATATTTATGGATTAATTACCCATGGTTCCATGAACCATGGGTATATCCTATTCCCATGGTTTTTGGTCTATACCCATTGTTCTAAACCATGGGTATAGGGTAAGATTCGGGTAGTGTATGTCACAATTGAATGAAAATTGAGATGAAACCCCTTACCTCACATTTCCTCTTAGTTGAATGTGTATTAACATCATTTATAATGGATTTAAACATGTTATTAATTTATAAAAAAATATTATTAATATATATAATATCATATATGATCCTCTTATAACATCTTATCACCTATTTGTCAACAATATTTCATTATTATCATTGTTTTGGGTGCTAACTTATTTATTTTCTCATACATGTTTTATCATAGAAGTTGTGGTCCTAATAATTTTATTATGGTTCCATAATATCTAAAATTTTAATCATGATATAAATATTATATATATCCATTAAATCTATACATATTTCCTTCCATGTAAATATGAAATGAAAAATGGATCACATCGCTTCATGAAGGTGGTAGTCCACATGTACACACGAGTGACGATATCATTTTCCAATGGATTGGAAGGTAAGAATGTATACATGATATTAAATTAAATAGGAATATTTATTTAATAAATATCATATATATTCAATTGTTCCATATTTATAACCATTTAATTAAAGTAGTGTTGAAAAACAAATTACCTCACTGCGTGGAGACTGTAAGTCGTATGTACACATGAGCGATGTTTTCACTTTTAATAGGAGAGAAAAGTGATGGAATATGGTTTTAACATAATAATAATAACATATAATTATTTATATTATACTGGATTTATTATTTTAGGATGTTTACAACTGATTTAGAGGAAGTTTAAGAAGAAAGAAATCTAAAAGAGTCGGTAAAGATGATTAACTCTTCTTCGAAAGAGGTCCATGGATCTTCTCTTAATGGACCTAGGGTTGGTCTTTTAGGAATACTAGAACCTACATTACTAATATAATAATTTTTATAATAGAATTGGTTAGTTTTTGGTTGAGCTAGATGGCTTGACGTGTTGTGAATAATTGAGAGAAGGGGTGTCCTTTTATAAGTGATGATAGAGACATTCTTATAATTTCTTAAAGTATTAAATTAATATAAATTATTTTCTATGTGAAAGTGGATCAAAATTTATATAATTATAATATAATAATAGGATGAGTATAAATCCACTCATAAAATAAAATTTGGAAAAGTTTTGGTTATTTTTCACTCTTATCTTTTAGTTTTGACCCCTGTTAACCCATTTGACAATTATGGTACTATTAAAGTTTTTTACCCTTTAAAGGTCAATAATGTTCCCAAAAAAATTACAAACCACCCATAAATGGACCATGGTTGATGTTTTAAAAAAACATCCCATTCATTTGGAAAATATATTTTTTTTATGAATTTTAGATTATTTAATAAATTATTATTTATTATAAAATATCATTAATGTTATTTTGGACATTATTCATTTAATTTGACATAAAATATATCAATACAAATAGAGAATTAAAATATAATAATTTAAAAAAGCACTATAATTTTATATATATCTACAAAATTCTTGGAACACAATAATACTTTCAAATTATATTCGATTAACTATTTTTAAAATCATTAATTTTATTTTTATATTAATTAAATAAATGTCGTGTTAACATTATAAAAGCATTTAAGGTAATTAATTCATCATGAAAAATTAGAAATAAATTATCATGATAAAAAATATTTTATCTTTTAAATGAATATTTGTAACCAAAAATTAGTTTTATTTTTCTCTATCATAAAATATTATAGATATTAAAAGAAGAAAAGCGACATTTTGTCTTTATCTCTCACTTAGGTATTATAAAGTTCAAAATCATAGTCTAATGGAAAAATGTAATATTTTTTAATTTTGGATGATTATGGATGAAATAGACTCATAAAATTAAATTAAATAAATTTTTGGGTTGATATTTACTGTCTTATCAGATTATTTTTAACATTAATTACTCAATTTACCCTTATTATGGCAATAATTATCTACTACGATTACTATTCATAATGAGTAGAAATAAAAGGGAACTATTTACCAAATTTGGACCTCCTAATTAAAAACACGACATCCATTTTTCATGATTCAATTAATATAGATGAAAAAAATTAATATTAATATAAATGTAAAAAATGCAACAAAGCCAGTTTAAAAAAAAACATGTTTTAAGCATAAAAAATAACTTATATAAAAATCCTGAAAATTAATCATTCAAATTATATTATTCCAAACCAAATTGATCATATTTTAATTTAATACTAAATCCAAAATATAATGATTCTTTTAAATTATTTTATTAATCGATAATAAATGATAGTATTTGAAAAATCAGTATTTTTCATTATTCACTAAAAAACAAATCATTTTAGAAAAATCCCAATTTTTTTACCTAACTTAATTTTGATATGATGTTTTCAGAAATAAAATTAATTTAATAAAATTAAATTTATATAATTTAATAATGTAGTTTTTAATCATATTCTTTTATTAAACTATGTGTATTGTGATATTACTTCCATAAAAAGAAATGATTACTATAATTGAAACTCATGTGTTACATTCTTACCTACTTCAAAAAATTCATCCTCAAAATTTAAATAATATCAACTCATGTTCTTCATCATAATATTTTCAGGATCCCATGTCACCACTTCTATCTTTTGATTTCTCGAAAGAATCTTTATTAGTCGAGTTGTCTGATTCGCCAACAATTTTTCTCCAATGTTCAGTATCTGGATAAGATATTCACAATAAGATAAATCCGGTTCCAATTATATTTCATCATAGGTAATCACATGCATTGGATATGTAATTTAATTCATTAATAAAGAGATATAGAACACATCATGTACTTTATAGAGATTAGGGGGAATTTGAAAATGGTAATCCACAACTCCAATTCTTTCTAGACTTTTAAAAGGTCCAATGTACTTGGGGATCAGTTTTCAATTCTTACCAAACCTTATAGCACCCTTATATAGAAATATGATCGATAAAAATTGATCTCTTACATTAAATTATAAATATTTTGTTTGGTTATGAGTATAGATATTTTGCCTACTTTGAGTTGATTTAATGTGGCATTGAATTGTCCTTACCTTTAGTATTTTCTCCTCAACAAGTTCTAGTCCCATAAGCTTTCTTTCTCTAACTTCATCCCAATAAGTTGGAGTATGAAATCTATTTCCTTATAATTATTATATGATTCCAATTGAATACTTGAATAGAATCTATTATTAAAAGAAAAATCCACCAAAGGTAAATAATGATCTCACATACCTTGAAAGTAAAGTGATAATGTCCTCAACATGTCTTCTAAAGCTTGAATATTCCTTTGTACTACCTATCAGTTTGAGGGTGATAGGAAATTCTTAAATGATGCTCAATATCTAGAGCTTTCTAAATACTTTTCTAGAATTTCCATGTAAATCATGGATCACGATCAGGTACAATTGAAAGAGTTTAACCATGAAATATTATAACTTCATTAATATAGAGTCATGTAAGGTGATCAAGAGGCATATATTCTATTACAGTGACAAGATGTTCAAATTTTGTAAGATAATAAATAATAAACCATATTGTATCATTCTTTCTAGGTGTTTTTGATAATACAATGAAAAATTTCACAGTAATGTCATCCCATTTCTACATAGGAATAGGCAGAGGTTACATAAATCCTCTAGGATGCGGTCTCTTAGCCTTTACCTATTAAAAAATCAAGCACCCAGACATATAATTACCAATTTCATGCTTTATATTATCCCAACAAACACATTCCTTTCAATCTTTATGCATCTTGGTGCTTCTAGGGTGTATATAGAAATTCAAGATATGAGCATCCTTTAATAATTTCCTTTTTAAATCAGGTATATATGGTACACATATCCTCTTTCTAAATTTCATAATTCCATCTTCATATATGAATTTTAGCAATTTACCATCATTCACGACTTTAATTTTCATTTAAAAATTTTCATCATCTGGTTGAGAACTTTTTAAATTTTCAAATAAATATTATTTGGAAACGATTTGAAAAAAGTGTGATGTTTACCGTTACTTAATAATTTCCATATCCATTATTACTAAATCCTAGAAAATAAAATCTCTCTCAATCCTAATTTTGGATAAGACTCCATGATCTTTCCTGTTTAATGCATTTCCTATATTATTTTCTTCCCATGGGTGGTAGTGTATTGAGAAATCATAATACTTGAGTATCTCAATCCATTTCCTTCACCTCATATTGAGCTCATTATGTGAAAATATGTATTTTAGGATCTTATATTTTATATATATCTCACATATTTCACTATATATATAATTTATTTATATCGTCAAAGAAAATATTATGGTTACCAACTCAAGATCCTTGGTTGTATAGTTTTTTTAATAAATATTTAACTATCATGATGCATAAAAAACAAATTTATCATTCTGTATATGGACACAACAAGTTCTTTATTTGATGCATCACTATATATCACAAATTCATCATTTCTTGATGGTAGAGTTAAAATAAAAATAATTAACCAATATCCACTTTAATTATTCAAAACATTATTCATAATCGTTTGTCCATATGAACTTAACACCTTTGCATGTAAGCTTGGTTAATGGGTTATCCAATTAGGAATTTTTTTGAACAAATCATCAATAGTAACCAACCAAACCAATGAAACTAAATACCACAATTCTGTTCATTAAATTAGGCCATTATTTGACAACCTTTTTTTTGGATCAATTGAGATTCCATCATTAGAGACAGTATATCATAGTCAAGAAACATTTTGAAGCCAGAATTTACACTTGGATTTTTTTCCATATAACTATTTTCTTATAAGATTATCAATAATAATCCTCAAGTGATTATCATGGTCCTAATATATTTTAAAATATACCAAGATATCATCAATAAATACCAAAACAAAATTATCCAAATATTCCTTGAATACTCTATTCATTAGATCTATAAAAATAGAGGGTACATTAGTCAACACAAATGGAATTACTGTAAACTTGTAATGTCCATACTTTTTTCGAAATACTATCTTAGGAATATCTTCCTTATTTACTCATAATTGATAATACCCAGAACGAAGGTCAATCTTTGAAAAATATTGAGACCCATGAAGTTGATCGGATAAGTCATTAATACAAGGAAGAGGTTACTTTTTCTTTATCATAATAACATTTATTTTCATATAATCAATGCATAGACTCGTAGATCCATATTTCTTCTTAACAAAAAGTATCGAGGCTACCCAAGGTGAAACACTAGGGAATATAAGTACCTTTTTACAAAACTTCTATAGTTTTTTCTTTAACTCCACTAATTTCACAGTTTCTATTCTATAGAGAGTCATTGATATAGGTCTTACATTAGGGATTAAATCAATAGAAAATCCAACTTTACATTCTGGTTGATGTCTAGGTAATTCCTAAAAAACACATCAATGTATTATTTTACAATAGGTATATCCTCAATTATAAGATTACATTTTTTATCCATAGATTATGTATGCTCTTCTTCCACAATAATATAATTTAGAATAAATACTGGAGGTGGATATAGACATGTCTCAGATGATTAAGTATCCCCTATAAAGATAAAGAATTCAACATCTTCATCAAGAATCATAATTTCATTCTCTCTATAATAATTTTTTAATTATATTTTGAAAGACTGCCCATACGAAATATTATACCAAAATCAAACATAAGTATAATAATAAATTCTAAAAATAGTTTATGTTTATGGGTCATAATGGGAAATAACTAACACATCCTTGTTGTAGTGAAATTTCCATTAAAAGTTTTGATTAAAACTCCCTTCTTAAGGTGATAGGAAAATATCTCATTTTCTCGAAAGATATGGAAGATATGAAAGAGTAAGAAGATCCAGAGTCAAATAAATAATTGGTTAAATTTGAGGCTATGATTAAAGTAATTTCCATCACATTACCTAGAACTTTAACTTCAGTTGTAGTGATTGCATAAGATTAGTGTTATACCCTTGGCCTACTCTATAGTATATTACCTTGATGATTAGGTAATTAGTGTGAATAATTCCCCATTTCACTATATTTAAAGTAGAAAAAATCATTATTTGTTTTTACTATTTCATTCATTAGCTATATATCCCTTATATCCACACTTGTAACAAACTCCCATGCCCTTAAAGAATTTTCTAGGATCTTTCTTTACACAATTTTCACATGATGGGAATTTCTTGGCTCCCTTATTATTTTTTGATAATTTATCTTTTTTATTTTTCTTAAGAAACCTCTTACTCTTTATTTTTCTTGAATATATAGGATCTAGAAAATTCCTTATTTGTTTTGATGGAACATAATAATATTTCATCATATAATGGGAATTTTTGATAAAATAGCTCCCTTTAGAGGGTTTTCTGAAGGCCTTCAAAGAAATTGTAAATCTTAGTCTCTGTATTATGTTTATAATCCATATCATACCTTAATAGTCTTATAAAGGTAGCCTCATGCTCCAAAACACTTTCTTACTCCTATTTATTTAAGTTGGGGAACTTTATACTCATCATTTTAGTTCATTGAACATGAGGGAAATATTTATTAATGAATATTAATTTAAAATTTCTTCACTCTATATCTATTTCTTATTCCTCTCTAGTATTCTAGATTAATGACCACCATTTAACAATATCAACTCTAAAAAAATACACTTCAAGAAAAACTTTTTCCCATTTATTGAATGCCAAGGTGAGAAATATCTTTTCAAGGGACTTGATTCATTGCTTAAATACCACTGGATTAGTAGTTACACTAAAATATGTAGGCTTATCCCACATGAAATGATCCAATATTTTTGTATCTTTCTATGGAACATCATGTGTTCCTTATGTGCATGGTTACACTAATGGAAAAATTACCTATACCAACGATTTGGAACCATTGGTATAGGTCCCCAAACTGTTGGTATAGCCAATACTAATGGTTTGGGAAACTATTGAGTGATTTGGCATGGGGTGTCACGACCCGTCCCTCGGGGCCCGCATCATAACTACCCCAAGCCCACCTTCCATATGCCATGAGCTGGAGACTAGGACCAAAGGCATAAATCCCCATAACTGGGAAGGCATTGCCTTTATAAAACTCACACAACCAGAGAACAAGTGGAAGAAAACACTAGGTAAAACTGAAAAAAAGTAGTTCTGAAAGTAAGGGGCCGTAAATACAAGCCCAACTGTAAAGTACAAGGTAAATGAAAAAACAACTGTAATGTGTCAAGCATCCCCTGGATCATCTACCACGGATCCTACCTAAAGGGTAGGTACAAATAGCGCAACTCCTAGATCGTCCACCACTGATCCTACTTGAAGGGTAGGTACAGATAGCCTCCTTAGCACCCTCGTTTGTCAATCTCCTCCGGGTACCGACTCGTCGTGAGGTCCACCTCTGGGTACCGAATCGTCTTTAGGTCCACCTCCAAGTGTCGTCCAGTCCTCGTACACTCAACCTCCGTCAGCGCTGTCCATCGTATGCATCCAACACAACTAGGTGCGGTCATAGCCCGTGCAGGGGTGAGTATAACGATACACAGTAGGGACCCCGATACCCTCAAGGTCTCACTAAATCCAACAAGGATAAACCACAAAGTAAGATCTCAACATATAACCTTTACTTAGGTATATGCCCATACATATACCTAAGTTATCAAGTAACCCATCTCAATCAGGAAGAAAAACACGAAGGTCATTGACTCAGCTCAAACCAGGATTTTATTCACGATGACGAAAACATGGCTGATGGAGAACTCCTACTTTGTCGAGCGTAGTAGTACTGAATCGACTCCGAGGTGCTACTGACTAACCTTATAATGCTAAGGTACTCCTCCATTGTCGAGTACCGTGGGTCTACCACCCCAACACAGTAGTGCTCCCTGCCATGGGTCTGCCGCCCTAACACAGTAGCGCTCCCCCTACTAGCCTACAGAGGTACTCCTCCTATTGAGTACCGCGGGTCTTCCACCCCAACATAGTAGTGTTCCTCCACCATGGGTCTTCCACCCCAACATAGTAGTGCTCCCCACTGGGCTAGTCAAGTCACTCCGATATGAATCAGACAAGCAATCATCGGGTCTCAGCCAGCTACAAGGTCACCGTACTCCGTATGCTCATCTCCGGGAGGATCCGCTCCACGATCTACTGTTCGACACTCCAAGTGTCATGAAGTTCCATGAAGAAGTATCTCAAAGGACCGCATAGTCATAGGAGTATCAACGCAACAGAAGACACGTCAATCAGATGCCCAATCTGTGAGTTATTAGCATTTCCGTTCCAGGGGCCCGGTTGGATTTAGGGTACAATCCAACCCAGCCATACTCCAACTATCTCCAAACCTCAGGTGAAGTATGCCAAAAGAACTGTCTCATCAATATGAATCCAACATAGTCGACGACACGTCAATCGGACGTTCGGTCCTCAAGATATAAGTGTTTCCGCTCTGAGGGCCCGGTTGGTTTCAAGTTCGAACCGACCCGGACATACCCAAACTTTACCAAAACCTTGAGTGTAATATAACAAAACGACCATCTCAATCCAATTAATCCTATGCAAATGACGGTGCATCAATCATAGGTCCTTAGCTCAAGTTATGGGCGTTTAAACGAAGAAGGTCCGAAAATAGGGGGTCTGGGCCCGATCCGACCCGGCCCAACACCCCCTGGGTCGACCCAACCCAAGTCTAGATCCGGCCTTGCGGGGCGCGGCCCGGCCCGTGGCAGGCACGACCCGGCCCGGCCGGCGCAGTCCGACCTACGTGGCCCACACAGCTGGCCGCGTGGCTGGCCGACCAGGGGGGTGGTGGCATCCAGTGGGGCCTGCCCTTGCCGCTGATCTGGGGGGGGGGGTGTTACGCCCCCTGGTTCTTTGAAATGGTCGGCCATAAAGGCCAGCCCTTGGGTAATCACAGGACCCCCTCGGGTACCGCCTCTTGGTGGCACCCACTGTAGGCTCAGTCGGCCGCCCTTCCAGGTCCGATGCGGCCTTAGGCCGCGACTCTATTTAACCGGCGTGGCGCGACGGTGCCGCGCCCCTCCTCCGCGGTCCGACTCTACTCTGTGCGGCACGATGGTGACACGCCTTTGTGGCGACCCGACAATCATGCGCTGTCGATCTGCTCGTGGTTGGCCCGACGCCGGCCTGTTCTTCACAGTCTGCCTCCATCGCCCACAAACAAAAAATGAGAGGGGATGGGTCAGACCGTGTTCATGCGGTCCAAGCCCTTCCCCATCAAGATGATATCATGCGGCCAAACAAAACTCAAGAATTGAAGAACGATGACGAATGATATTAAAACTTGAATATAACAACCCCTACCTTGATAATTGATGTCGCACGTCGGGCGTCGCATAAGATGGCGTCGCGGGGAAAGAATTCGTAGGCGATGTCAGAGTGTACCTGAAGATGTGGCATCTTCCCTCTTGTTGCAGGGAAAAGAAAAGAAGGCGTGTCGTCACTCTTTTTGGAAGAGAGTGTCATTCTTCATCGGAGGGTTGGAGAATGAAGCTCCTCTAATTTCATCAGAGGTTCCCCCACCAAATTATTTTCCAAGGAAAATATTATTATAGCCTTCTCCCATTTTAAAAAAATGCCAACCATTTCAAAATAATTCAAAGAATCAATTCATTAATTATGTGTTTAGGCAAACTTAATGGAGAAGAGGAAGGTGGAGAGACTACATAATTAAAGAGGAGTTTACAAAAAATTTAAGGGAGGTGATAAAGGGGGGTTTAGGGAGTTGAGGGGGAGGTGAGGAGTTAGAGTCTCATGTGGGCCCCCAACACTAAACCCTCCCTTGGGAGGTTAGGTGGGTGTGGGAACCACCTCTAACTCCCCTTTTGTGGGATAATAACTACCCTCCACAAATAAAAATATCAAACACATATTTTTATTTATTCCTTAAAAACAACCAAAAATTAACCTCTTCTCCCGTCAAAACGAAACTACAGTAAAGGTCCCTTTAAGCGAACACCAGCACTGCGAGTTTATTGGTGACCTCAGATTTCAATTCCAAGCACCGGTTCAAAAGATAGAAAAACCCGCTCATTCGTTCACTAAACGTACCCGAGCTAAACTTTAGAATTTGATTCCGGGCACACCAGGACTCAAAATCGAGTGCCGTTAGAAGCTAAAGACTTGTAAAATTCCAAATAAATTAAGAAAAAAATTTCCTTGAAATTTACGGGTCTTTACATTACTCCCACCTTAGGTCTTTACGTCCCCGTAAAGCTATAACACAAACTAGGGAAACTAAGAAGGTACCGAGCACGCATCTGAGACTATCGCTACCATGTGCTCTCCTAGAGGTTTTCCATGCTGCCAGCGAAAGCGCACAAGAGGAATCGACTATCCCCGTAGGACCTGCTCCTGTCGATCCTCAACCTCTATTTGAACCTCGTGAAAGTCGTCCCATCATCGATGTCCAGCTCTCAGTGGTTGATGATGTGTGAAGGGTCATGCACGTATCTCCTCAGCTGAGATACGTAGAAGACGTCGTTCACCCTGTGCAACTGAGGTGGACAGGCCAACGGAAAGCCACCTCGCCCACCCTGCTGAGGACCTAGAAAGGTCAGATGAACCTTAGAGATAACTTGCTTCCTCAACCACATATCCATAGGCCTCATCGAGGTGAGACCCGTATAAAGATGTGGTCTCCATCCTCGAACTCCAATGGTCTCCATCTTCTATCAGCATAGGACTTCTATCTGTTCTGTGCAGTCTTCATCTGCTCCTAGATGATCTGCATCTTCTCCATCATAACCTGAACCATCTATGGTTCTACATGTGCTGACTCCATCACTATCCAAAAAGGATATCTGAAACACGTCCAGCTGCTGTCTCTCCACTCCTAACAGCTGAATGCCCGATCTCCTACTAAGAGCATCTGCTACAACGTTCCCCGCCCCAGGAGTATAAACTATCTCGAAGTCATAGTACTAGAGGAATTCAAGCCATCACCGCTGTCTCAGTTTCATGTCCTTCTGAGAGAAGATACACCTGAGACAATTGAGTTGGAGAGAACCGTAAACCATTCACTCAACGAACAATGGGTGAGACTATCCAATTAAAAGAACTCATCTCCACCCTTCTTCGTCTACGTCCTACAAGAGTTGCTGAGATTTCTTCTCTTCTCAAAAGAGAAATCTGGTCTCATCCCCTGGATGAACTATGTTCTTTTCCTAATACAGTCAATACTGACATGAACAGTACAATTCATGTCTTTAATGACGTTGTAAGGCCTCGATGCTACTACTAAGAGATCCAACCGTTACTATCGCCTCCAAGGGTTGAGTCACACTGTTGGCATCAGTGCGTGGTTACTGGGTCTTCTCCAGTAGGAATCTCACAAGTGAGGGTCAAGTCAATAGTTTTAACCGGAACCTCTTAGTATCATCCAAAAAAAGGACAGGAAAGTAAACGTCACAAAGATAAGTGTCTTTTATTACTGTAGCTCAAAGTACAAAGACACAAAGAAAACACAACAAAAACAACACGGAAACTAGAAGCACCAAGAACAAAGGCCTCAATGCCTGGAACTAGTCCCGCTCCTGTCCACCTTCTTTCGAAGCTCCACTGCCTTGTCCACCGATCGACTATTGCTCAAGATTCTGCCATTTCTTCTATCTCAGTGGCTACTCCAATGCCTGATGATCAACTGTATGGGGAGTCGGACAGTCACATACCATGTGACCAAGCCCGCCACAGGAGAAACACTGTTCGTTCCTGGTTTTCCTGGCTCTGACTCCACCCCGGGTGCCCCGCACTACCGATCCTGAGTCGTGTGGTCGACCACCTATAGGTCTGGTCCTCTTGGACCTCTGTGTCATCTGTCTACTGCCTACAGATGACTCGGCTACTGATGGGAAACCCTGCAGCAAGGGCAGCAGCTCCTGAGCTCACTCAGAGTGTAGAGTCGCTGGTATAAACTCCACCCTAAAAAACCCCTCGAAGTTTCCCCAGGTGAAGGTCGTCTCGTCGCAAAACTAGAGCATCTGGCTCCACCACCTCTCAGCTTCTCCCTGAAAGAGACTAACAACTAGGTACACCTTCAAGTCAGCGGGTTTCCCAACTGTGTGGAAATCTCGTGCTACAAACTCCAACCAGTACCCATCCGTTTGAAAGTCTGTCTTGCCTCGAAACCTCATAGGACTCTATCGCAGGATCCCATGCAACGTGCTCAAGTGGTGCACACCATCTGATGCTGGGGATGGTGATAAGGGTACCGCTGGTGCCTCTACTGTGATGGGGCCCGACACCATGGCCTTGCTACCCGGTGGGCTACCATCATGCTCTCTACTCGGAACCCGTGCTAACTGACTTGGTAAAGACATCCTGAAAGAAATAGATGTGACACGGTCAAAAGACTATACCTGGTGAGATAACCTAGTTTGAGCCGACTTAAAGAAAACTTTTGAAAACACACACGCAATCAGTGTTTTCGTGCACTGAGTCGGAAATCAGAAGTCAAGGTCCTAGTGTATGGATACGTCGGCTGCCCGCACCAACACTAGACTCCCTGAACTGAAGACCACACTTAGTACCCTTAACAGGTGCGCGGTACCAGGGTTGGTGCGCAGCTCAAGATGTCTCATGACTTCTATTTTGGGTTTTGAAATTTAAATTTTGATGTTGATCTGATGGTTTGAAGCGGTGAATTGGAAGTGGTGAAGTCCTGTATTGGGTACCAAAAACCCTTAAACTGGCATTTGAAAATGAAAAAAAATGTTTTCTGGGCTAAGTTCTGCGGTAGAACCAACCTCCCTCTGATACCAATCTATCACGACCCGTCCCCCGGGTCCCGCGTTGTAACTACCCCAATCCCTCCTTCCATAGGCCAGGGGCTGGTGACTAGCACCAAAGGCGTAAATCCTCATAACTGGGAAGGAATTTCCTTTATAAAACTCACACAACCAGAGAAAAAGCAGAAGAAAACACTAGGTAAAACTGAAAACAAAAGTAGTGCTGAAAGTAAGGGGCTGAAAATACAAGCCCAACTGTAAAGTACAAGGTAAATGACAAAAAAGCTGGAAGGTGTCAAGCAGCTCCTGGATCACAGTAGTACTATCTTGACTTCGAGGTGCTACTCACTAACCTTAGACTACTGAGGTACTTCTCCACTGTCGAGTACTGCGGGTCTGCCACCCCAACACAGTAGTGCTCCCCGCCATGGGTCTGCCGCCCCAACACAGTAGCGCTCCCCCTACTAGCCTACAGAGGTACTGCTCCTGTTGAGTACCGCGGGTCTGCCACCCCAACACAGTAGTTCTCATCCGCCATGGGTCTACCACCCCAACATAGTAGTGCTCCCCACTTTTCTAGTCAAGTCACTCCGATACGAATCGGACAAGCAATCATCAGGTCTCAACCAGCTAAAAGGTCACCGTACTCCATATTCTTGTCTCCGAGAGGATCTGCTCCACGAGCTACTGGTCAATACTCCAAGTGTCATGAATTTCCACAAAGATGTATCTCAAAGGACTGCCTCTTCATAGGGGTCTCAATGCAACAAATGACACGTCAATCAGACGCCTGGTCTGTGAGTTATTAGCATTTCCGTTCTAGGGGCCCTGTTGGATTTTAGGTACAATCCAACCCGACCATACTCCAACTGCGTCCAAACCTCAGGTGAATTATTCCAAAAGAACCATCTCATCAAGAGGAATCCAACATAGTTGACGACACATCAATCAGATGTCCGGTACTCAAGATATAAGTGTTTCTGCTCTGAGGGCCCGATTGGTTTCAAGTTCAAACCAACCCATCCATACCCAAAATTCACCATAACATTGAGTTTAATATATCTAAAACAACCATCTCGATCCAAGTAATCCTATGCAACTGACGGTGCATCGATCAGAGGTCCGTAGCTCAAGTTATGAGAGTTTAACCGAAGAAGGTCCAAAAATAGGGGGTCTAGGCCCGGTTTGACCCGACCCAACACCCCTTGGGTCATCCCGGCCCGGTGGGGTGCTGCCTGGCCCACAGATGGCGCGGCCCGACTGGCGCGGTCTGGCCCGCATGGACTTTGTGGCTGGCCGACCAGGGGGGGTGGCGGTGCCTAGTGGGTCCCGCCTTTGCCACTGATCTGGGGGGGGGGGGGGGGTTACACTCCTCGGTTCTTCGAAATGGCCGGCCATGAAGGCCGATCCTTGGGTAACTGCGGGACCCCCTCGGTTCCCGCCTCTTGGTGGCACCGGCGGCCGACTCAGCCGGCCTCCCTTCCTGGTCCACCACGACCTTAGGCCACGGCTCTGTTCAACCGGAGTGGTGTTATGGAACCGCGACCCAGCTAGGACACAGTTCGGTTCTACTCCGTGCGGCACGACAGTGCCACGCCTTTGTGGCGACCCGGAAATCATGTGCTGCCGATCTGCTCATGGTCGGCCCGATGTCGGCTGATTCTTCGCAGTCCGCCTCTATCTTCCACAAACAACAAACGAGAGGGGAAGGGTTGGACCGTGTTCGTGCGGTCTGAGCCCTTCCTCATCAAGATGATATAATGTTGCCAAACTAAACTCAAGAATTTAAGAACGATGATGAACGATATTAAAACTTGAACATAAAAACCCCTACCTCGATAATTAACATCACACGTTAGGCGTCACAGGGAAGAATTTGTAGGTGATGTCAGAGTGTACCCGAAGTTGTGGCGTCTTCCCTCTTGTCGTAGGGAAAATAAAAGAAGGCATGTCCTCACTCTTCGTGGAAGAGAGTGTCGTTCTTCGTCGGAGGGTTGGAGAACGAAGCTCCTCTAATTTCTTCAGAGGTTCCCCCACCAAATTATTTTCCAAGGAAAATATTATGATAACCTTCTCCAATTTTAAAGAAATACCAACCATTTCAAAATAATTCAAAGATTCAATTCACTAATTATGTGTGTTGGAAAACTTAATGGAGGAGAGGAAGGTGGAAAGACAACATAATTAAAGAGGAGTTTACAAAAAATTTAAGGGGGTGATAAAGGGGGGTTTAGGGAGTTGAGGGGGAGGTAAAGAGTTAGGGTCTAGTGTGGTCCCCACCACACTAAACCCTCCCTTGGGAGGTTAGGTGGGTGTGGAACCCACCTCTAACTCCCCTTTTGTGGGATAATAACCACCCTCCACAAATAAAAATATCAAACACATATTTTTATTTATTCCTTAAAAAAAATAGAAAATTAACCTCTTCTCTCATCAAAACGCAACTACGGTAAAGGTACCTTTAAGTGAACACTGGCGCTACGAGTTTATCGGTGCCCTCAGATTTCAATTCCAAGCACCGGTTCAAAAGATAGAAAAACCCGCTCATTTGTTCACTGAACGTACCCGAGCTAAACTTCAGAATTTGATTCCGGGCACACCGGGCCTCAGAATCGAGTGCCGTTAGAAGCTACAGACTCGTAAAATTATAAAGAAATTAAGAAAAAAATTTCCTTGAAATTTTTGGGTCTTTACATGGGGATAAAACAATCCCAATGGTTTGGTTAAAACCGTTAGGAAAGACCTATCCCAACGGTTCGAAAACCATTGGTATAAGTTTGTACCAACGGTTTTCAAACCATTGGGATATTCCTTTCCCAATGGTTTTCCCTAAACTATTGGGATAGGTCTATCCCCACACCAAATCACCTAATGGTTTCCTAAACCTTTGGTATAGGTAAATTAAAAAATGTTACGGTGGAGGTTTGAACCCACAACCTGTGGGTTATATATCAAATACTTTACCACTATCCTACAATTACCTTTGTGAATATATTTGGATATATATATATATATATATATAAATTTATATTTATATGTAATATATATATTTATTTATTTGACAATATTAGATAAAAATAATTTATAAAATATAAGGTTATATATCCCAATGGTTCTGAAAACCATTAGGATATGCCTATCCCAACAGTTTTGAGAACCGCTAGGATAGGTACCCACCCTTTCCTAATGGTTTTGTAAAACCGCTGGGAAAAGTGGTATCAAAATTGTCTTTTACCAATGGTTTGGAAAAACCATTGGGAAATCCATACGCTTTCCCAATAGTTTTTCCAAACCGTTTGGAAAAGTGGTGTTAATGTGGGATTTTCCCAATGGTTTGAAAAAACCATTGGGAAAGGTGGTCTTAATGTGGGATTTTCCCAATGGTTTGGAAAAACCATTGGAAAAGGGTATTTCTTTTCCAATGGTTTTTCCAAACCATTAGAAAAAGGTGTGTCCAAGTTGGATTTTCCCAATGGTTTGAAAAAACTATTGGGAAAGCCATACCCTTTCCCAACGGTTTGGCCAGCCGTTGAAAAAATGGTCTAAAAGATGGATTTTCCAATTGTTTGGAAAATACATTGGGAAATCCACCCCATTTACCAATGGTTTTTCCAAACTATTGGGAAAAGTGTTCTCAGAGTGGGATTTTTCCAATTGTTTGTAAAAACCGGTTGGAAATCCATACCCTTTTCTAATGGTTTTTCCAATCCATTGGGAAAAGTGGTCTCAAAGTGGTCTTTTCCCAATGGTTTGGAAAAACCATTGGGAAAGGGTACCTATACCAATGGTTTTTGAAAAGTGTTGGTATAGATGCATTGGTATAGGTAGGATTTCTAGTAGTGTTATTAGACATAACCTAGGCCAGATACCCTAATATGGTGATGATCTATTCGACTCCAACAACAACTAAATTGGATTTCTTAGTGTGGAAATCCCTACATTGTCCATGAGTTTTGATTCTGTTTCTTTCATTAGGAACCATCACTAAATAATGGTATGCATTGAGTTAACTCATATCACAATAATCATGAATATTGATCCAAAATAAAAATTCATCTAATGGTAAAAGTTTGCAAATACTATAAAGGAGATTTATAAGTCTCACATTATCTATATTTATTTAAAATATAGTTCCCAATGTTTCTATTTAAATTATTATGACACCAACTATAATAAACCCAAATCCAATAAACTAGATATGGTGTCTAATTTATTACATTGACATAGATATAAGGGATATAACCCTGAAGTATCAATCAATTTATTAGTTTTGTATAACCAAATACATACATTATACCCATTTTATATTGGGAATAAAATATAAATATAATAGAATTAAAAGTTTGGAATCATTGAACTCATTCAAATAATTATTAGTCATATCTTTGGGAAAGGAAAACAAATAATAGGTGAGCTCATATTCTCAATAATAGATACATAAAGTTGAAGCTATCATGAATAAATATGGAATAGATAATACGGGAAGGTAAATAACTTAAAACACATATCATTTAATTAATAAATTGAGTAAGAAATTCATCCATGGATAATATCAAGGTATTAATATCATGGATAATAATAAATAAATTATCAATGAAGGAAATGCATACAATTGGATGTTATGATCTCACACATCATGATATCTCTATCATCAATACCTTGAACCATGAGAGTTTAAAACCATGGGTAAAGACCCATTTAATTTAGCCAACTGATTTATCCCATGAGACCTGTCAATGCATCAAGGGGATATATAAGTATAAGACCCACCAATTACTATATGTCCAATGAATTCCTCATATGTTGAATGATAAACTTAAATTTGTAAACAATATTCCTTATTAACAATTGTTTATAACAAGTAAATAATATGGATTATCAATAATTACCAAGTCAATAAAATAAATTTCAAATTAAAACACCATATGTCTAAATGGTATATGGTTTAGGGCATAATAATATCCATGATACCAAGAATATTAATAATTTATAAAAATATAATGTATAATGGAAAATGATCACAATAATGTGAATTTTTATAGAGAAAATTAATGACCATAAAATTAATCAAGAGATGAGAGATAACCATCACATAAGTAGATAAAGTCTTGTAAAGAATAGAATAAAATATAATAAAAACATTTAAATTAATATTTCATAAATAGTTTTCTTTTTTAAACCATTTAAATATTATATAATAATCTAAAGGTCATAAAACTATTATGATGATGGGAAAGTACGCTAACTCCTATACATTAAAGAAAAAAAATTCCTTTTGACATTTTATAAAATTTTTGAAAATAAAACATTGAAAGATAAAATTTAGAAATATTCCTTTAAAACCTTGTAAAAATTCAAGTATAACATAAAAATTCCTTAATAAATCATGTAAGTAATAAAAAGGACTTTTGTAAAATAATTTCTAAACATATGTGCATGAAAGAAAAATATACTCGATCAAAAATAGAAATATGATCATATTTTTTTTAAATATTTATCTTGTAAGAAAAAATTTAATTGAATCATTAATATTAATTAATAAATATATATTAATTTTAAATACCTAAAATTTTCAGTATATACATGACATAAATGTAAATAGGTGCATATTACCAAATATGTCTCAATGGAGTGGAAATTGAGACGAAATCCATTACCTCACATTTCCTCTAAGTTGAAGATGATTTAAACTCATGTTAAATGTTTTTAAGCATGTTACTAAATTTTAAAATAATCATATTAATATTTTTAATATCATATATGATCCTATTAAAACATTTTATCACCCATTTTTCAACAATCTTTCATAATAATCATTTTTTATGTTAACTGCTTTATTTTCGCATGCATATTTTTTAATAGAAGTTCTAGACCTTGTACTTTGATTATGATTCCATAATATCCATAATTTTAATCATGATATAAATATAAAATAAATACATTAAATCTATCCTTATTACCTTCCATGTAAATTGGAAATGAAAAACAGTTCACATCGCTTCATGGAGGTGGTAGTCCACACGTACGCACGGGTGGCATTATCGTTTTCTAATGGATTGAAATATAAGAAGGTATATATGAAATTAAAATTATAGATTCATATTTATTCTATAAATATTTTATATTATCATTTGTCCTAACTTTATATCCATTCAAGTAAAGTGGTGATGAAAAATTAATGACACTGCTAAGTGGAGACTGTAAGCCATAGACACACACGAGCAATGTTTTCACTTTTCATAGGATATAAAACAAATGGAAAATGGTTATTATATAATCATAATAACATATTAGTATGTTTATTAGATTTTATTTATTATTTTAGTATTTTTTCAATATATTTATAGGAAGTTAACAGGAAAAATATTTGAAAGAGTCGGTAATAATGACTACCTCTTCTTCGAAAGTGCTCCTTTAGATTTTATCTTACTGAAACTAGGGTTAGTCTTTTACGAAGACCATAAACTTAAAAAATTACATAAGTATTTTTTTAGATAATTGGGTAGGTTTTGGTTGAGATATATGGCTCAAATTATTGTGAATACTTGAGAGGGGTGTCCTTTTATTAGTGAGGGGAGGGACATTCTTGGAATTTCAAAAAGTATTAAATTAATATAAATTATTTTTTATATAAAAATGGATCTAAATTTATATAATTAAAATATAATATTATTATGATTCAAATACTCTCATATAATAAATTTTAACAAGTTTTGGTTATGTTTTCACCCTTATCTTTTAGTCTTAACCCACTAATAACTCTTTTGACAATTATTGTACTATTAAAGTTTTGTATCCTTTAAGGGTTAATAATATAACCATAAAATGGTAAAAGACTCATAAATGGACCATGTTTGATGTTTTAAACCATATAAAATTCATTTTTCCAAATAAAATATTTTTATGAATCTTACATTAATTAATTAATTATTATTTTTTATAAAATATCATTAATTTCATTTTTAAGACTGTTTATTTAATTTGACATTAAATACATCAATAAAAAGTGTATATTTAAATATAACCCTTTCACACATCACTATAATGTTATATTTAACAAAAACTATTCATGAAACACAATAATTATTTCAAATTATATAAGTTTTAGTATTTTTAAAATAATTTATTTTATTTTTTATTAAATAAATAAATATTTTTCTGGCGTTGCGTACAATTTAAAGTAATTATTTCATCATTAAAAATTAAAAACAAATTACCATGAAAAAAAATTTATATTTAAAATGAATATTTATAACTGAACGTGAGTTTTATTTATCCCTATCATGAAATATTATAGATATTAAAAGAAGAAAAGTGAAATTTTTGTCTTTATCTCTCACTTAAGTACTATAAATGCCAAAATCATAGTCTAATAGATAAAAATGTCATATTTTAGAAGTTTGGATTATTTTCTATGAAATATAATCTTAAAATGAAATTAATTCATGTGTTGGGTTGATTTTTAATGCCTTATTACATTATTTTTAACCTTAATTACTTAATTTACCCTTACTATGGTGAAATTATTTACTATAGATACTATTCATAATAAAAAAATAATAGGGAACTATTTAAAAAATTTATACTTCATAATTCCAAATATGGTATCCATTTTTTATTTTTCAATTTTATAAGTGGCCAAAATTATTTTTAATATAAATGTGTAAAATACAACGAAAAGTAGTTTTTAGAAAAATGCGTTTTAAGCCTAAAAATTAAATTATATCAAAATCATATTTTTTTTGATTCAAATGATATTATGAAAAACCAAATGGATCATATGTTACTTTAATAAAAAATACATAATATAATTAGACATTTAAATTAATTTATTAATCGAAAAAATGGAAATATTTGAAAAATCGGTATATTTAACTATTTACTAAAAATTCAATCATTTCAGAAATATAAAAAACATTTATAATAAGTTAATTTTCATATGATAATTTTAAAAAATATTTTTTTTAATAAAATTCAATATATAAAATTTAATAATTTTGGTTTTAATTATGTTCTTGAATAAAACTATGTGTATTGTGATATTGTTTCTTTTAAAAGAAATGTTTACTATAATTGAATGTTGGGTGTTACACTACTGAACTAAGATATGTCATTTTATTTTGATGATAGGTTGTCTGTATCCCATTATGGGATGTTCCTTAATGATGGATATACCCCCCCTTCATGCATTGGATGTGTAGTAACCTCTTGTGGGTCGATACATGCATTAGATGCCTTAGCGATGGACTACTTGTGGGTGATTGTGATTGTAGTTATAAAAAAGAAAAAAAGGGTTTACTTAATGTGCTAATAACAAACTATATACAGTTTTATTATATAAATTCTTTTTCACTCTCTAATTTACTAAACCATATGAATATTTTTTACTTAAAACAAATCATCATAGAATGATGTTGTTATATGCACATGGATGTGACCTCATTCTTGAGGGGGGGGGGTTTATGGTATATGGATGACTGGTGAGTATTAGTATTAAGGGTGGGTGTTTAACTTGGGTATGTTATTCCTGATGCAGATACGTGATAATCCTAGAGTTCATGAGTTAGAATATGAGTTTCCTTGAGGATTTGGATACCCTTGATAAGTATCCCAGACCAGCTCACTAGGAATAGTAATTGAACCGGTGGTGCTATGTGACCTCAAGAATTCCTACTTATACACCGAAGGATGCCAAAGATAAGTGGTGGTATGGGATGGCACCATGATCGTACTTTACCACTGCATCAGAGTGCACAATAATATAAAAAATAACAAAAAAATCATAAATAATAAGGAATAGAATAAGTGAAAGAAAAAAAACCGGACATGACATAACAAAATAAAATAAAATACATAACTAGAATAGTTATACTTATCATAAAAAACTAACAATCCACTAGAATGAACTCATATATAAGAATAAAAAATACCAACGATTTCCTACTCCCAACATTAAGCCTCAATCTATTCCAGTTTCTAGACTATGAGTTATCCTACTAGATCATAAAAAACCCTAGGTTCCTACCCAACCTATACCTATAACCAAGTGAGAGTCTGTTCAGGTACCCAAGTTAAATGGTTGATCAAGTAGGGTGTGAGTACATAACTTAGTAGGGAACCACTAATGTGGTCCTATACATATTAGTAATGTAGTGATATGAACATGTGACACACTTCGAGTAAATTAATAACTACTAAAAAATAAAACAAATAAACCATCATCGATCCTTGGGTATATGACCCCAATCAAACAAACCTTCTTTGTGTAGTTATAAAGTGTCTCTAAGAACATCACAATGTACGTACCAACCATAATAGTTACCTGAGGGTCTTTTAATATAGTATACAATGATAAAAATAGAGGGATACACTCACCTTGATATATAGTATAATTACCCAGGGAATAATACATCTCAGTATCACAACTGGGGGAATGGTCCATCACAATATAAAATGGTTCCTAATAGCTTAGCCTTAGTAGTACAGGAGACTCAACCACACCCACCAAGGATCCCAAAATCCTTTATAATTAACACATGGTGGGACATATCCACTAATTATAATGATTATAATCCATGATCAAAATCCATGATAGCCCTACCAGTAGTATCATATATGTCCTTACTAGGGGATTTTTATTTAGAATCACATATCTCCCCAAATAGAGTTTTTTCAGTATCACAATCCTCCAAAATGGAAGTTTTCATTTCAATTAAAACAACCACCACCCTAGGGAGTTTTCCATTTCAAATAATATAAACACCACCCCAATGGAGTTTTCCCTAAAAAATATAAAAATAAAAGGAAAACAAGGATAGTTAAATTATTAAACTCATCATCACTACCCACAATCCATCAAATTACATGAAAGGTATAGGTTCTATGGGGACACCCATAACCATCACTCCAATTTTCTGAAAAAATCTACTCATAGTCAATAAAAGTTGGGGTACCTACTCAGATTTCATGGATCAATACATGGTTAGAGGCACCCTTATAAGGATCCTCAGTCTCAAGAAAGTCACTCGAGTCATAACCCATCTCAGAGAGGATGTCATGCTCCTCGAAAAGGTCATATACCTAACAATTCCTCATGGTCCTCATGAGGTAAGCCTTACTTGAATCAACTTAAAGAGATGGTTCATGGACCATCTCACATCTCAAATTATCACACTTAGATCTAAGGATATAAGTCCTCACACCAAACCAAAAATATCCTATAAGGTCCAAACAATACTAATAGATCACATCCCTATACAAGGAAAGATCCAAAGATCCCTATACTAAGGTCCTATAAGGCCCAGTAGGGCCACATATCATTTATGGACATTCATTTAACTTACACCAATCATGGGGATCAAGTATCTGATGGTATATGATTATAATTAAATCCTAAACTGTTAGTGGCCAAGGTGAGAAATCCATTGTTCAAGGGGTATGCACATCCTGTCATGAAGACACCATTAAATGAATTTTGAACCCAATAAAAATTTAGTAATAGTGGAATCAGGTTGTATCTAAAAGAGGAAATTATTATGGGTGTATTTTATTTTATTTAACAGGTTCCATTTATGAAGGCAGGGGATTAATTTTCTAAAATTTAATTAAACTAGTTTTAGAATCAATTCAAATGATAGTTTTCTATCCTTCGATTACTCAACTCACTTACCAATGAATCATTATTTAATTTCATTACCCTATTATTCTATAATCAAAAGAAATCACCCTAATTATCCTATCCTAGAAAATTATATTTGGAATAGATTAATATAATAATCAATATATTATCTATCCTTAGATGGCCTAGTGATTGGATACCACCAATTACTCTTGAGTCATCCCACTACTAACTATCATAAGTAGTTAAGGAATTCCCAACTAGAATGTGTGTGAAACTAGTGAAAAAGGAAAGAATAATTTAAATGTGAAGGCAAATGGAAATATCTTATAAGATGTGTTTCTCAACATATCGAGATAATTTAGCAGATAAGAATTATCATTAAAAACTAGAATTCATCATAGGGGTGGGAGAGTTATCCAATGTTCAACTAATAATAGCATAGTGTTCCATCACCAGAGAGTATAAGACAAAAAGAATTTAAAGATAACAAGAATAGAAATAGACTAGCTCAATTAAGTTACTATAGAAGAACCCCCTCCCCCAATGAATAATTAATCATTTATAGAGAAATAATTGGATTTCACCAATCTTCTTTTTCTTATCATGTGGTTTTTTTGAGATTTTCCTCTAGTAATTATGAATTATTCATCAAAATTTTACCCTAGTTTACCCTCTTTAGATTTTTTTCATTTTCATAGGTTGATGGTTAATATTAGTGTCGATTTAATCTTCCAACTGAAGCATTAATTACCTTGTTCAATCTCATATTACTTTAAGAAGAATCAGAGGGTGAAATGCTTTGGTCTGTTGCGAGCACAATGAAAAGTATGTGATACTTTGACAATCTCATATAGATAGATGCATGTGATAGTGATTGAAAATGGGCTTATATAGAAAAGGTTCCAGACATCACTACACTTGGGATTAAAGGTGCATAAACTGGGTGAGTCAATTTGGTAGCTTCATGCATGGTCAGTGAACTAGGCTTGGTCCCATAAGTGGTCTTGAAAATTTATTGAATTAAGTGAAACAAGCCTGGTCCTATATTTGAAAATGGATTTGATCTAAATTTTAAACTTGGGCCGAGACATCACTACATTAAGTTTTTTTAATCTATAAAATGTAGAGGTATCTCAGATCCATCATTGTGAGGATTTACTAAAGCTCATTATTTTTGGGATTTTGATGCCTCATCATTTTCAAGCATTCTATTACAGCTGCATATTCATGCAATGATGAGGATAATTGGGATTTGTGAATTTAGGATTGAGAGATCCAGAATAATGGAGTGTCAATATTGGTGCATCTCCATTTATCAATTTCAAAATTCATTAAGGTAAAAACTCAAATACCTAGGGTGTAGACTTCTCCAATCTCATAACTGGTACATAGGGATGGATCCCTGATTTCCTTTGATTTTGGACCAAGACAAGGAATTCAAAACATTATCAATTAATAGATTCAATATGATCTTGGGATTTCGAAACTCCTTTTAATTCTGGGATAACTCTAGATTTGGGTGTCTTATAATATATACGATACTTGAGTGATCATATTCAACCATGATTTAACTTGATTGATCCTTGAAAGTAGTCATATTTTATTTATAACTAATTCAATATCATCACCTCATATTTTTATTCAAAATCAACCTCAAAATGTATCAACATCAAGCAATTCTCCATTGAACATGTATTTTTTTATTCTTCGGTGCCATTGGGATCTTAAAAATGCATTCTCAATTTGTTTTAATCAACTGTATCAATTTCCTAGTTGATCGAAATGATCATAACAAGATCAGTTTCATCATGAGATTTCCCCTTGTCTTAGTGATTCAATCTAGTCGGGATTATGTCTTATTTTAGGTAAAATGGTCATTTTCACTAGTTTTGGGTTTAGTTGGTTCCTCTTGGTCTTCTAATAATCATCTTCCTCATTTATTAGATGTAGGTTTTAGGGGAAATAGAGGTGCATTTGATGGGTGAGAACAACTGAGGTGAATCTCATCACAGCTGGAGATGCATGAAAGTTGGAAATGGCATAATGATGGTATGGTTTCATGGTCACGGTGAATCTCCCGATGGTTATATGGGTGATAAAGGTTGAATGTGAATGGTTGACCTTGAATGAATTTAGGGAGAGGATGAGAACAATATCACAAGAACTGTAGAAGTTTGGATTTTTTTAAGGCATGATCACAAAATTATTTTCTCACAGTCACCGATGCTTAGAAGTAAGTAAGGGAATAGTGGTAGGACTTTACAAAAATAGTGGGAGAATAGTCACAGAATAAAATTTCTATATAGTCGAAGGGACACTGACATAGGGACCTTCTCATAGTTTCAGTGTGATTTGTTCTATCGTTCACATTTTTGAACTGTAAATCCATAAAAACATCTTTTTTAAATACAAAAATTTTTATAATTAATTTATAATTGAATAAAAAAATGAAAATCAAGTAAAATTACTTTGATCTATTAATTCAAAAATTAGTTCCAAAATTTTTGAAATCATAATTAATTGTTAATTATTCATATTTAAAACACATTCTAAAATTGCATAGTGAAATTTTACTATTTAAAAAACATACTTTAAAAAAAAATTTATCAAAAACTTTAAAGAAATAAAATTTAAATGTGAGATTGTCTATAATAATTATAAATAGTGAAACAACACATTATAATCCATTAAAAAATGAAATTCAAAATGTACAAAAATAATTCAAGGCTTCCTAATTAAATCAAAAGATTAAATATTTCACTAAAAATGAATCTTAAATCTAATTTTTAATAAAGTCCATAATTCAAAAATTAACCAAAAGTGAATCAATTACCTAATTTTAATTAAATTAAAGTGTTAAAAATAATTAAAATCAGTTTATTTGTTTGAAAACATAGTCCATCAACACCCCCACATGAACTATTTCACTCCTAAAAAATATCATGAAATTAATTTATTTAAAAAATAAAAATTCTACTTAGAACTAAATATAAAAACCAGATAAGAATAAAATCATAAGTCCCTATATTTTTTGAATTATCATGGATCTTTTATGATTTAAATTCATTTTTATATTTTAATTAAATAAAAGTTCCTAGTATATAAGCGGAACAAATTATATTTAAGTAAAATCAGAATTTTAACAATAAAAACTTCAATTTATCTCTCTCTCCTAAGTTTCTTAAACCAAAACTAGAATTTCCACTACATTGATACAACTCAAATTAATTTTTTATAGTTCAATTACACCTTATTCATCTCGGTTCAATATTCCCCTCACCTAAATGAATTTACTTTTGACCATTATCCAATTTATTGAATTTTTTTCAGGCATATATGTGATGATCACTATGAAAAAGAGATTATTGAATATATAAAAATGGAATTAGTCATGAACTTAGTGTCTAATGTATTAGATTTTCACCATGGGATGCCAATTTCCTATTTTAATCCAGTTTAAAAGGACTTAAATCATTTTTTTGAGTTGGATCCCTAAGGTATTTTTTTATAGAGTCCAAGTTACCTTAGATTAAGTTCTAAATTACACTGACCTCTTATTATAATTTTGATTTTACAATGATATATTCACTCACACTCCTTTACCTATTTCTAAGACCAAATTTATATGAAAGTAGTGACAAATTCACTTAGTATTTATTTAACACTTATAATTCTAGAACCAGTAAAATAATTCCCCTAAAGAATGGTATTTATCTTAGGTAGGGAAAAAAGTTTAATTAATTAATTATTTATTTACACTAAAAAAATATAAAATTAAAACCTAATAAACTATGTATAGATTCCTAAAATTAGATTGTTTCTTTTATTTTCTTAGGAAAAATACTAAATGTAAAACCAAAAAGGGTATTTACATCTTAAAATACTTTTCACTCTACCCCAAACCTAGTTCAAACAAAGCATTAAATTTATAGCATGTATTTTTTCACATGAAATATATTAAGTATGATATGTCCAAACTAGTGTGAAGGAAAGAGACAACCTGATTTTTCTTTATTCTATGGTAGTATGGAGTTGTTTGGAATCATAAATTGTCTCTTTCCAGAAAATTTCATGGTAATATTTCACTTATTATAAATTCACCTTGAATGGATGCTTTGAATCTTCTATATTGATTTCAACTACACAAAATGGAAAAGTATTAGTCACTATGTATGGTCCAGTCTATTTGGAACAAGGTTTACCTTGCATAAGTTTCATCCTTGATGAGACTAATAACAATATATATCCAATTTTAATCTCTCTTATCTAGATGAGTCTACCATGTATAAATATATTTTTTTTATATATAAATAATTCTTACAATATTATATTTTCATCTCCTAAAGTTCCATCATCTATAGATTCCTCTATTCTATAGATTTTCTATAATCTAACTTTAATCTCCTAATATCCTAGTAGGCTTTGTGCTATAACACAATAGGAAGATTACATTTCTTTCCATAAAAAATTCCATAAGGATACATACCTAATGGGTTTTTAGGAAATCTTGTATTCCTACAATGCATCTTTAATCTTTATACTCTATTAATTATGGTTGGTTTAAATGATATTCTCTAGAATCTTTTTTATCTACCTATTAGAAATATCAACCATCCCATTGGTTTGTGGGGAAATATCGTGGATGTTTTGTGATGTAATCTATATTTCTTCATAATGGATTATATGTTCTTATTATAGAAGTTCATTCCTTGGCCACTTATTATTTCTCAAGGAACTATAAACATATAAAAAATATTTTTTTTAGAAACTCAATCACAATTTTTTAATCAATAGTTTATGTGTATATTGATTCAATATACTTAGAAAAATAATATAATTCTAATAGAAATGTAGGAAAAAACAAATGACAAAATAAATGGGCCTATGAAATCTAATTCCCATACATAAAATATTTTATAGAAAATTAGTGGTTTTTAAGGAATTTTATGTATTTTAGAAATTATACCAGTAAACTGTCAGTTTGGACACTTTTTAAAAAATTCATGTGTATCATTGAAAATTGACGGAAAAAATAAAGCATATTTTAAAAAATTTTAAGCAGTTATCTATAGTAAAAAATGTACCACACATGAAATTATGTGGTAAAATGTAAGAAAATATTTAATTTACTCTTTAGTGATATATCTCCTAATTACTTGATCACTAAAAATATTCCATAAATATAGATCTTCCTAGATATAATATTTTATTTAAATTTCAGTTTAAGTGTTTTATATTTGGAAAATAATTACCTTACCTTTGATGTGGCAAAAAAAATCACTATGTTCACATACCAAGGTTCTTGTGTGGATTCATATAGCTTCTTACAAGTAAAATATTCATCAAAGGTTAGTTCATATGGTGGTTCTAACTCAATAGTCTAGGGGTGGTCTACTCATGTGGTCTCTAATCAGATTCTCATAACCCTTTTTTCCTTGGATTTCTAAGTCAACTCTTATAGAAACAACATCCATCTCACCAATCTTATCTTTGAATTATCCTTCTAGATAAATTACTTGATTTCTTCATGATTAAACCAGATGGTTACTTTACTTCCTAACAGATAAGATCAAAATTTTTCTAAAGAAACATCAATAGTTAAAAACCCCTTCTATATTGTTTTATAATTGACCTGAGTTTTGTCCATTTTCTATTAATCAAAGGAAATCACTTGTGAGTTTTCATCAATATTGTGGGAAAGTATAACTCCCACAAATTTATTTGAAGAATCACACAATATCTCTAAAGGATGATAATAGTTCGGTTTATAGATTACAGGGGTAGTGGTCAAACTTTCATTTATCTTATCAAAAGATATCCTACATGAATCATAAAATAAAAACTCAATTTATTTACTGAGTATGTTAGTTAAGGGTAGATAAATTGTTCTAAATTCCTTAATAATACTTCTATAAAACCCAAAATGGATCATAAATAATTGGATGTTTTACACAGTTGTTGGGTAAGTTACTGTAGATATTATAGGATCATAAGAGTATCTTATGATGGATATACTTACAAGAGGGGGTGGGTTGATTGTATTTTAAAAACATAGTTTAAATGATTTAAACTAACTAACACACAAAACTCTTAAAGTATTTTTATCAGAATCAGACTCAGTATAATTAATAGATTTATAGAATCATAAGTAGATTACATCTGATTATATCAGAGTAAAAGATCATAATCATAATGGATTTGATTATTATCATTGTATGTTTATCGTAATCAGAGTAACATCAATAAAACAAAATTTATATAAAGGTGAGTATGATGACTAACTTTATATATCATAAACATCAGAATATAAACTTTTAAAAGCAAGTAATATAATAGATATGTAAAAGTAATAATGACTTATAAGATATTATTAAAATATTTACTTCTTTTAACCTTAAGAATAAGGTATTCAATAACCTTGACTGAAGGTATTAACAGTTTTATACTTATTGTAAAGTCTATATTTTTTACCAAAAAATACCTTGATATGATGATCAGAATAACTCTGTCTTTCTATCCTAAGAATCCATTGATACGATGATCAACATCTATCTTCCTATCCCCAGAATCCCTTGATCTGATGGAACATATTCTCCATCTTTCTATTCCTGAAATCCTTCAATCGTAATAATGATCATACTTGATTACAAAATCAAATGTTCATAAAGAAATAGCCCAAAAAGGATTTCTTAGAACTACTAACTCTCAAAAGAATTATAAATACTAAGAATTATCATTTCACTCTTTATAAATATTCAAAAAACTTGAGTTGTGAATGAAATCATCTCCAAAATCTTTAAATGACTTATTATTTATAGATAATGCTCTAGTGGTCATATTTATATGTTTTTTGTAATGGATTCAGATAGATAGATATTGAAAGATAATTTATAATAGAATGTTTGATGTCATATTGATTAACACCATTAAAATATTAAAGATATTACTTATGATAGAATTAAGCCTTTTATATTATGATTATAAAATCTAGTCAGTCCGATGGAATTACTTATCTATTATCAATACGGAAATTCTTTTGAGAGTCAGTCTGATGATCATTACCATAATCGGTTTGATAGTCATGATTTTTTTTGACTATAAAAGACAATAGAAAATTATAACTCATGGATTGATCAAATTTTGATCTGATAATCATATTTATACTCAAAATTATTATCGTAATGAAGAACAAAAAGTTTATATTCATAATACTTTAGAACTTTTTCTATGTATGGTAAAATATAATGTTTTTACAAAAACATACTAAAACACTTGGGACATAAAAAGTTAGTAAACATGTTTTAATAAAGTGTTTGTGATTTCCAAGACTAAAGGAATGGAAAAGTGAGAAGTAAAACTTATGACTCAATAATATCCCCCTTTTTGGAAATCATAGGCCCAAAAACATAAATGAAAAATAACTTGAAAAATTTACAGCCCTTTTTTTCTTTTAAGAACTATGTATTTAGATTTATTATTTAAACCTTAACTTCCCTTGATTTTGTAACTCTTCTGAATATGATGTTGAATATGATGTTGAAAATGATGGAGTATTAAAATACATTTTATAATTAAATATCCCCCTTAATAAAACTTCTCCCCTTAAGGATCATATTCTCCCATCTAATAAAATTTTCTCCCCTTTGAAAGAAATAACACCCCTTTATAAAACATTCTCCCCTTTGTGATTTTCAAAAATAATGGGAAAAAATCCAATGTTTCCTAAAATGTTAGAAAATATAACATACGAAACAAAGAAATGAACTAACTATTCACCCATAAATAAAATGAAAGAATATATAACCAATTGGAATTGAAAATCATTTAAGAAAATTATATTCGGATGGAAACAAAATTCATTAATAATACAAAAGTACAATTTTTTTACAAAAACAAATACATATGAGAGTTGAAAAGAAAAAAAAATCAATCTTTATTCTTCAAGGTCTTTATAATAGCCTTCATATTTTTGAATTACACCTAATCTTTCTCCAACTTCACAATCCTTTCTTATTGAATTCAATATTGAGATTTCAAACTTTTAAAATGCTTAGAAATTTCCTTTTTATGTTCTCTATATTCAATTAATTCATATTCAAAATACCTTAGCCTACTCGTCTATAACTCTAAATCTCAGATAATTTTATTCATAGAATTTATATCTTTAGTCTGTTCATCAGCTTCTTCTCTAAACTCTTAAACAAACTTAACTCGACCTTCCATATCTGATGATAAATTTTTGAAAGAATCAGTTGATTATAACATAATTTTCTTTATTTCATCAAAATCAGTACTAAAAAAAAATCCATAAACAAAACTAGAATAATCCTTTATCTGTTCTAAAAAAGTATTAACAATTTGAGCATGGTTAAATGCCCGAAACTTTTATCAGTTCTTTTTTTAGTTCTATTAAAGGGGGTCTTTAACAACAATTTTTAGCCCTAATAAAAGAATCACTATTAAGGGGGGAAAAAATCCCAGACATCCATGAGTGTTTGACCCCTTTATTAGTACTTACATGTCCCCTTCAAAAGCGCTCCACCCCACCTTTATCAGCACTTTGTAAATTTCCAGCCTCATGCGTGCCTGCCTAGATTCAAACCCTACGCCTCTCCTTCAAAGATGGAATGCCTTTACCACTACACCATGTCGTTTTTCTATCTGATTAAGGATATATTTTTTTATTTATATAAATCTTTACATATATATTTACATGTATTTATATAATTATTTTTAAATACATTTATAAAATATATGTGCGTGTAATATATATATACATATATTCATTTAAATATATAATATATAATAAATAATAAAAAATAAATAAAAAATAAAAAATAAAATAGATAAATAAATAAATAAACAAATAAATAGTAATTAATAAATAAATAAATAAAATAATATTTAATAAATAATTAATAAATAATAAATAAATTAATAATAATTAATAATAAATTAATAATAAATAAATAATAAATAATAAATAAATAGATAATAAATAAACAAACCCTAAAATGTTAAGAAACTATGAAAACCCTAAAAACACTAAAATGATCATAAAATATGATCCAAGAGTCCTCTTTAAGCTCTACAACTAGTAAAATCGAAGATCATGAAATGATATTTGAAACGACTTGTGGTGTAGGTCAAACATACACATGGATCAAAAGTTATAGTCATTTGAATTTTAAGAAATTGAGGTCGGTGATTAAAAACTCTATTTCGGAGGCCTTCTGGGCCTTTCTGGGAAAAAATGGAGATAATACTCAAAGAGTTGTTCCCACTTCAATGTTTCATTTTTTTATTATACAAGAAAAACCATCACAACATGGGTAGAACATACAACACATGTTTAGGATGGCCTAAAACAATGAAGACCAAGCTGGTCCCCCCAAATCAAATTCACTAATTTTGGATTCATTTGAAGAGAACTAAAAAAACAAAAAATGTTGTTGCCTTGATCAGCCACCGCCATGGGCACCATGGAAACCAATTAATCAGCTAATTTATTACCTTTATTCCATATGTGAATAAAATATTTGTTGTTACTACCAAGGCTGTCTCTGCACTTCCTTATAACATAAGCAGTCGACCATGGAGGCGGAATCCTACCATTCATCGATTCCTGAATGATCATGGAATCGGTTTCAATTTGACTAAGAACTAAATTATGCTAATCACACAACAAGATACCAATAAAAATACCCTTGGCCTCAGCCTAGACAGAATCCCCCTAAAATAAAATGCGGTAAATGAAAGCAGAATGCTTCTACTACCATCCCGAACAACACCACCACCTCCAATGCTTCCCCCAATGCCAGAGCCATCAAAATTAAGTTTTAAGCCCATATTAGGAGGTATCCAACAAACCCAGTTCCCCCTGTCACCTATTTTAAAGGGGATGAAATAGAATTATAAGATTTCATATACCTCAAGGAAGGGTTATTACTCAAAATTTTCCAGTACCTAACCAGGTCAATTAGAAGAAATTTGTTTTCAAGATAAAAATACTTACTGTGGAATGAATACCCTAAAAAATAGTTGTTTCCAGACTTACACGACATAGATATCATCTCAAGATTCAATTTGATATGTAAAAGAGCCTAAACGAACACCCAGATCTAAAGTTATGACCGTTTGAAGTTCGAGTTATGTTTTTAACTTATTTTAAATATTTTGTTAATTTTTTGATTTTTTATCATTAAATTGATATTAAATGACTATTACTTAGTAATAATAAGAAAATTATTAATTAAAAATATTTTTAAAAATATTTTATAAGTTTTTTTTCACTTAATATCTTATATATTAAGTGTAAATTCCTATTTACCTTATCTAAAAAATATTTTAAAAAATATATATTATATTTATATCAATATAAATATATTTATATATTAATATATTATTTTTAATGAAATATTTTTTTAAAGTATACTTTTATACGTACTTCTAAAAAATCACTAATAAAGGGAGGTCTTCATTAGCACTTCTAAAAAAGTACTAATAACCCACCCTTTATCAGCTCTTTTTTTAAAAGCACTGATAAATGTCCCCCTTTAATAGTGCCTTTTTAGCACTTTTAAGGACCCCCTTTAACAGTGCTAAAAATACATTTTTAAATACCCCCATTAACACTATTTTTTAGCACTGACAAAAGGGGTCTTTAATGTCGTTTTTAGCTATTATTGTTAAATCCCTAGTGTTGGATAAACCCAATTTTATAGCAGTGACTTCTCATCATGAATTTTGATTACAAAGTTAACTTGTTTTGACCACTTAACCATTTGTTTACATGATCATTTGTGAGTTTGGGAATTTTATTGAAAATTATTTAACTCTACTTCAATCCAAATCACCAATTCTATTATGAATTTTATTAACTCTAATTTTTGAGTGAGACTTTCTTATATTAGATGAATTCTTTCATCATACTTTTAAATGTAAATAATAGTTCCTTATAACCTTCTCAAAACATGAAAAATATAATCAAACACTTTTTGTGCTACCATTCTTGTAGAGTCTGGTTGTTCGGGCTCAGGCTGAGGAAGTTTAGATTTAATAGTTCTGACTTCCAATTATTCACCTTTCTTAACATATTTATTAGAAAATTTATTATCATCTGATATTTATATAATCTCTATATTCTTAGTATCAAAATTTTTTCAGAAACTTTAGTCTTTGGTTACTGATCTTCTTTTTGTTTCATTGAAAATGATTCTTCTTCATTTTCTAAAGAGAATGTTTTTTTCCTGAGCACTAAAATATTTTTCATTTTTATCAGTCTTAAATGGTAAACATGATGAAGATAATGGATCTGATGATTCCTTATCTAAATTATTTTCTTCACCATCATCAACTTCATTGTCTTCTTCTAAATCTTCCTCTTCTACTTATTCTTATACCACTTCTTCTACTACTTCATATTCATGTTCACATTTTTCTTCTAATTCTTTTTATTTTTCTTCATTTTTCTTTCCTTTAACCTTTTCATTAAATTCCTTATCAAGTTCTTATTATAATTATCATGTAGTTCTAAAATATTCTTTTCTGGTTAACTCTAGTACTAATTCTATATGACGTAAAATTGGGACTGATTCTTCAAAAAGAAATTTTCCCTCTCCTTTATTATCCACAGAAGGAATATCGACATAGACCACTTCATTTTCTTCAAAATTTAATTCCGATTTCAGATTAATCTGATCGATATGGGAAGTGTAAATGTCTAGATTCTCTGAATATCTTTAAAAAACTTTCAACAAATTTTTACATAACATATCTTCTTGAAAAAAGTTCTTTTGTTTTTTCATTTTTTTCTTCTACCTGCAATGTTTTAGCAGCCCAGATCTTTATGGATTCTTCTTCAGTAGGGTCATGTCCAATCTCTAGATCCCTTGGTTTTTTCTAATCTTTATTATCATATCCCCAAAAAACCTCATCATGTATTTTATTCTCTTTATTTTTTTTCTTCAAATGAGATGTTTATGCCTTTCTCACCATTTTGTTATCTTCCTCATACTTTTTTAATGGTTGTGCAACAGAGGCCGCACCATCATCTTTCTTCACACACTTCTTTTACTTACTATCAAAAACCAACCTTATTCATGACATCATATCCTCACTGATAAAGGAAATTTTTTCTCAGACTAGATATGATGTATTTTTAACCTTAATGATCTATATACACTTTAAAAACATTTTTATTATAAAATCTGAAAACATAATAATCTTAGAATAGAATGATGAAGTTTTTATGTTCTTCATAGTGATAAGGTGAGCTTATAAAGGTCAATATTTATCATATTAACCAAATAATAATGTATGAAAACATCTGATACCTTCTGTGTATCTATGTCTCCCTTTCCTAGAATCAGAAACAATTTCATCCATAGAGAAACAACTCTATTATCCCGTGTCAAGTGTGAAACCTACCTTACTTTTTCATATTTTGAAAATAGTTAATCTTTGGATTTGGTTTGGTTAAAAGTTCCAAGATTGTTCAAACTATCATAAGAAAGAAAATTTTCTTCACCTTATGAGGGTACTCTAACTCAGTAAGAAATTTTCTTATAAGAAAATTTTCACCACTTCCCAGACATTTTGAATGATACTTTATCTTTCCCATCTCTTTCATGAATTTCATAGAAGCATAACATACAAAACCCACATCAGGATAATATAAGTCAAAATCCTTATCAATATTTTCTACACATACTGATTCCTAACCTTAGAATGAAATAATATTCTTTAGAGTGGAATAATATTTCTCATACCATAACCTTTCAACAAATATTTCTCTAAATACTAACAACTTCACATAATCCTCCTTAGTATCCATTGAATCTAGAACTAAAAATGATGAATGGTTAGAAAGGAAAACTTTTGGACTGGGGACTTTGAAGGGAGAAACAATTTAGGAGAAGAAAGAACTGAAGAAATGATATAGTATTTGGGGTGTCCCACCCTTATATAGGCATCAAGGGTGATGGATTATCTTACATAACATAAAAAACAATTTAGATTAAAAACATTATGATCTGAAAGTCATGATTGATTAAAATAATGTTTTAAAATAATTTTGAACTCTTCATGTTTTTAATACTTCTATTAGATTAATAATGAATCTGATTATATTTTTTTTTTAAAATTTGACATCAAAACAAATTTTTTTATAAAACTAAAAGTATAAAAATAACAGCTAAAAAATAACATAATGAAATAGTGTGAGAACTAAAAGAATAGAAGAGTACCATTCATATTAGAAAGTCTCATCATTTTAACTAACCTATTCTTATTGGTTTTTTTAAACATATTATGAAAGATTTCAAATAAATACTAATCAATATAGTTTCAAAAATAAATTTTATTATGATAAAATATTATTATAAAAATTTGGAAATGAAAACTGATTATAAAAAAATTGATGTAAAAACTAATTATGAAAAATTTTGAATCCAAAAATTTCTTTTTAAAATTTTTGAGTTTCCAAATTTTGTAACAAATTCAGAGTCGAGAAAACATTTTGGAAATTTTGGCTCCAAAAATTTTATAAAAATATCAGAGTTCGGAAATATCATTATAATAAATTTTTTAGAAAAACTAAAATTTTTAGAAAAATAAATATTTTAAGAAAAGATACCAGTTTTTGAAAACCATATGTACTCCCACTATGAAAAGAGGCATATTAATGTAATGGTATGGGTAAAAAAGAATTAGATATGAATTATTATTTTACATTGATCATTCCTATATCTTGTTTGACATATTCAAAACTATCAGAACTAAGAGGTTTTTTTAAAATATCAACAAGTTGTTCTTAAATTCTAATGAATAATAAAATTGTATATCCTTTTAGTATTCGATACCAAAGGAAATTGTGTCTTATATATATGTTCTTAGCACATGGGTGATGTTATGGATTTTTACTTAAAATAACGTCACTTGTTTTATCACAAAGTATTTGAGTTTTAGTAAAACTCATGTCATGGCCTGTGAGCATGTGCTGCATCCACAATACTTGAGAACCACAACTTCTATCTACAAAATATTCAGATTTTTAAGTGTAAACTTCTATTTAGGGTTTTTTATTACAAGAACAAAAAATTAAATAATTTCCTAAGAAATGACAAGTTCCAGAAGTACTACTAAACACATCATCCTAAAAATATTTCATTCAAAAACTTTCACAAAAGAATAAAAAAGGCCTAAATTCATAGTTCCCTTAAGATAAATAAAGATTCATTTTATAGATTTTAAATGGGATTCTTTTTTATTTTTTATATATAGTTCACATATTCACATTAAAAGCATTAAATCTAAATGACTACTAGTTAAGTAAAAGTAAAATTCCTATCATACATCTAAAAATATTCTGATCATCTAGTTTCCTATCCTCATAATGATCTAAGTTATTGGAGGTACCAATAGGAGTATTAATACTTTGATTACTTAGGTATCAAAATTTATTTAGAATATCATTTATATACTTATGTTGGGATATAAAAATACCTTCTAGTTTTTGTGAAATTTGGAAACCAAGGAAATATGTTAACTCACCCATAATAATCATCTCAAAATTAGACATCAAAATCTATAGAAAGGAATATATTAAATTTTTTGAGTTGAACCAAATATAATTTCATCAACATATATTTGTACATTCAAACTATTTTTATTAACTTATTTTATAAAAATAGTTGGACCCTCAACTCCCTTAACAATTTTTTTAACAAAAATCATGTTAATATATTATACCAATCTATTGGGGATTGTTTTAATCCATATACATATTTAATAATTTTATAAAAATATTCATGTTGTTTTTATTTTCAATACCAGGGGGTTGTTCAACATAAAATTCATCCTGAACATATCCATTAGGAAAAGAACACTTCACATCTATTGGAAAAAGTTTGTAATTAAGAAGTGCAATAAAGGCAAGAAGTATTCAGATAACTTTAAGTATTTCTACCAGAGCATAATTTTATTCATAACCAATTACCTATTATTGATTATCTCCCTTAACAAAAAGTCTATCTTTATTTCTAACTATTATACTATTTTCTTCATACTTATTCCAAAAAACACTTTACTCTATTTATAGAAGTTTATATACGACTTTTAACTAAATTCTATAATTTTTTCATTTAAAACGAATTGAGTTCATCTTGAATTTCCTTAATCCAATCCTCATCTCTTAAAGCTTCATCAAGATTATTAGGTTCAAACAAGGATAATAAATCTAGATGTTTAATTTCATTTATAAAGGAACTTTTTACTTTTAACTGATTAATCTACATCACCAATGATACTTTCTCTAGGAAGATTCTTAAGAAACAACTGACTTATTGGGTTTTCAAAAATATGTTACTCAACAATAGGTAGAAAATATTACTAAGGAATAAATTCAGAAACTAATTCTTGAGTTATTTACTTACAAGAATAACTTTCTAACAAAGGCTGAAAATCAGTTTTAGAAATAACATCTGAGGATATAGGTTGAGGTTGTTTGAAAATAAAAGGATCAGTTTCATCAAACTTAACATGTTTTATTTCCTTAATAGTACAATTTTTTTTATGAAAAAATATATAATTCTAGAATTAGTGGAATAAACTAAAATTATTACTTCATTAAATTTGGGTGCAGACTTATGTAAATTATCTTTAGTGTTCAGGATGAATACTTTTCAACCAAAAACTTGTAAGTAATAAAATTTTAGTTTTCTTCCTATCCAAAACTCATAATGAGTTTTATTAAGAAAATTTCTAATTAAAACCTGATTTAAAGTATATAAGAATGTACTAACTTCTTCATCCCAAAAATGTTTAGAAATAGAGTATTCAATTAGCATGGTTCTAATTATTTCTTGAAGAATTAAATTTCTTGTTTCAACTACACCATTTTCTACAGATTTCTAGGTGTTGACAAGTTATGTTCAATACATTTTTTACTAATTATTTTTCAAAATCATAATTTTAAATTTCTACAACATTATCAATATGAATTGAGGAGTGATTTTTCTCATTTTTAACTCTGGATACAAAATTTTTAAAATAACTAAAGGCTTCAAATTTCTTTGTAAGAAAATAGACCCAAGTATATCTAGTGTAATCTTTAACTAAGACATATACATAGTATTTTCCACCAATACTTATAATTTTTTAGCACCAAATAATTCCATGTGCACTAATTATAAATCATCATAAGTTAAGAATTCACTAATATATTTAAAACTAGACTTATGTTTCTTATTGTATTGACAAGGGTCACATACTATTGATGTATCAAACCTATGTTTCAGTAGATTATTAATATGTCCTTTATTAGTTAACTTAGAAAAGTTTCTAAGGTTATAATGTCTTAAACTGCTATTCCAAAACCAAGATTTATCTTCCATTTCACTAAGTCAAGGTAATTCTTTGATCCTAAGTTCTTCTAAGTCATGTGTGTAAACATTCTCATGTCGATTGGCATAAAGAATAAATTCACCCTAGGAACTATGTACTAAAAATTTATCATTACTAAATTTCCCAAGGTAACCTTCATCACATAATTGAATTATTCTTATAAGGATGTTCTTAAGGTCTGGAACAGATTAGAAATTTTAAATAAGAGTTTTTCTAGGAAGAACAATTTTACCTATTCTGATAATCTCACCTTGAGCATTATCTACAAAAGTTACTTTTAAACCTCTCATATTGATTATCTTATTAAATAAATATTTTTTTTCTAGTTATGTTTTTGGAATATCCACTATCTATTTACCAAATATTTTTATTAATGGTGTTATCTTTGTTATCCAAAAAACAAAAGATTATTTTTTTGGAACCAAAACCTTCTCAGGTTCGGTATTGTTAGGATAAAATACTAGGTAACCATAATTTTTTAGAAAAATAAAATTTTTGAAATACTAGGTATTTTAATATATTCAAATAAAAATTCTTCTTCCATATCACAAAACTTTGGAACTTAGTTCAAGAAGGTTCAATTTTTTGAATAAAACAATTGTTACTAAAAATAGATTTTTTACATGTAAAAACATTTTCAAAACTAGTACAATGAGGTATAATTTGTTTATAAATTTTTTCAAAATTTTCATTAACAATGGTAAAGTTTGATATTTTTTTCTCAAGCTTGAAATTTCATATTTTAATTTAACAACTAAGTTTTTATCCTCATCAGTATTAACCTTAGAACTAAGTTTTTATTTTAAAATATTTTTCTGAGAAACAACTTTCTAAAAATAATTTGTAATAGTTTCTTTTTTAAAAGTAGTTTTATCAAGATCCTTAGAAATATATAATATTTCATTTATCAAAACTGTCATTCTTGAATCTTCCTTTGCAATTTTAGACTTATAATTATCAAGTTTTTTACAAATAATATAATTATAATTTTCTAAAAGTTTTGAAAATATAGAAACCTCATCATAATTAGGTAAAGAATTCTATTAAATTTAGGAAGATTTTTCATCATATGATGTAGAGTTTTTCTCATTAGGATAATTATAATTTAAATACATGTTATTAAAAGATTCAGATATGTGTATATTATCCATTAGATAATGATTTACAAGGGGTACATTAACAAAAAGACCTATGTTCCTCTAACTAGAACTTTCATTATCAGAATAGCTTTCAAAAGAATCACCACCACTGGAACTAAATGTGTCAAAAGCATTCAAAAATTTATTGCCTTTAGATTTATAATAATTCTTTTTATTTCTGAATTATTTTATTTACTGTCTTTCCTTTTCATCTTTGGACAATCATGATTTATATGTACATATTTCTTACATTAATAGCAAGTGACTTCAGAATCTTTCTTATAACTTTTATCCTTATGATTTTTTTTATATCGATATTGAAAAAATTTATTCTTGACTATTTTTTTAATTATTATTGAAATATTAGCTAAATCATTCCATGAGTGTTCTAATGTACTAAAATCTGACTAAAAAACAAAAGCATAATATAAGGGTTACAATAAAATCATCTGACTAAACTTTAGTAGGAATAATAGAAGTTGTAGCAAAAGAAACACCTCTATTTTTATTTTTTCTCATAATCTATTTTAGGTATTCCCTAAAATTTTATAAGGGTTACAATAAAATCATCAAGAGTAAGATTATTAATATTTCTTACTCATGCATAGTATTTCTTTTTTATTCTCACTCATTGGGCATGATATCAATAATGTTTTCAACAATGATTTTAGCATTAATACATTTTTCAATAATAGATTATAAACTATTTATGATTGTAATTAACCTCTAGTGAATATTTTCAAATAATTATCTAGGTAATAAATCAAAGGATTGATAGTATATTCTAATCATAACTCTTATGGTTTCAATAACTTTATAAGTAGAAAAGTGCCTGACTTACATCCTTTTCCATATACTATTTATAGATTCACATGAAGAAATATGATTATAAATACTTCTTTTCATGGAACACAAAAGAGTATTCCTTACTCTATAATTTACCTAATAATCTTTTTTTCTTGATGTGTAAAAGTATTGAATTACTTATCAAGAATCTTGTAGTCTCTAGTAAGAATGAAACAATTATGAACTTCAGTGTTGATAACAAAGTTTTTCATTCTATCTCTCCAGTACCCATAATCAGAGCCATCAAATATATGTTATCTATTTGGATTTATATTATCTATATAACCAACATTCATACTCTCTATATTTAAAAACTACATAAACTCTTTTTTACAAATACTCATTAGTGTAACAATGTTTATAAACAAAAATTTTATATCAAAACATTAACAAATCAAAGTAAGTAATGAAAGTTAAAACTCATCAATTAATTGAATAGTAGAAACCTACCATGATACCAATTGTAGGATCGTAAGAGTAACTTATCATGGTTATACATACAAGAGGGGGGGGGGGTGAATTGTAGTTTAAAAACTCAGTTTACAATATTTAAAATAGTTAACACAAAAATATTTTAAAGTAACTTTACTGGACTCAGAGTTAGTCCGATTAACAGAGTCATGGAATTGGAACTATAATACATCTGATTATATCAGAGTAAAAGATCATAATCACAATGGTTCTAATTAATAGAAAATCATGTTTATCATAATTATATTAAAATGGATAAAAAAATTTATATAAAAAGTTTATTAAAATTAATATCTTTCTATAACATGCACAATAGAATAGAAACTTGTTGAAAAAATAAATAAAATAGCTATGTAAAAGTAATAATGACTAATAAGATGTTGTTAATAGATTTAAATATTTCAACCTTAAGAGTAAGTTATTAAATAAACTTGGATAAATGTATCCATAGTTTTATACTTACTATAAATTTTTTCTTTACTTATCAAAAAATACCTCAATATGATGATTGGAATTGATCTGTCTTCCTATCCTTATAATCCATCAATATGATGATCGAAGTATATCTTCCTAGTTCTGGTATCCCTTGATCCGATGGATCATATTCACCATCTTCCTAGCCCCATAATCCATCAATATTAAATATGATCGAACATGATTACAAAATCAAATGTTTGTTAGAAGAAAATCCTGATAAGGATTCCTTAGTACAACCAAGTCTCTAAAGAATTAAAATGACTAAGAATTATCAATTCAAACTTTATATATATTTATACGACTTGAGTTGAGAATGAAATCAGATCCAAACTCTTCAAATGACTCATTATTTATAGGTAATGCTCCAAAAATCATATTTCCATGTTTTTTATAATAATATCGAATGACTGGTGCTTGAAAACTCATTTGTAACAGAATATATGACGTATTATTGATTAAAACCATTACAATATCAAATATATTACTTACAATAGAAACAATTATTTTGTATTTTAATTATAATCCTTAGTCAGTCTGATGGACTTCCTTATCTATTATCAATAAAATAATTTATATGAGAGTCAATCTGATGATCATTACCATAATCAGTCTGATAGTTATGAATTTTTTCAGTATGAAATATAAGAAAAAATTATAACTCCTTGTCTAATCAAATTTGGGTCTGATAATAGGATTCATACTCAATATGATTATCATAATGAATAATAGTAAATTTATATTCGTAATACTTTAGAAATGTTTCTTTATATGGTAAAATATAATGTTTTCTATAAAAACATACTAAAACAATTGGGACAAAAGAATTTAGTAAACATGTCTTAAGAAAGTGTTTGTGATTTCCAAAACCAAAGAAATGGAAAAGTGAGAAGTAAAACTTAGGACTTAATATAGATCATATCAATTTTGGACTTATCCAATTCAATACCCTCTTTAAAAATTTTGTAGCCCAAAAAATTTCCTTTTTATAAAATAAAATGATAGTTTTTAAAATAAAACACTAATTTATTCTCAATACATCTCTTTAAAACTCTTTGTATACTCTCTAGAAAACTTCAAAAAAAATTTCTATAGACAAAAAATTCATTAATAAATATGTCAATGTAGTTCTCAATTATAAATGAGAATACACATGACAAGAAGTGTTGAAATATACCTTGGTTATTATAAATACTGAAAGGTATCATTCGGTAAGAAAACATACCAAAGGGACATGTGAAGGTGGTATTTTCTTGGTCCTTCATAGTAATAAAACCTAGAAATACCTAGTAAATCCATCAAATAAATAATGAAAACCCTTCCTATATTCCTTTCTAATATTTGGTCTAAAAATGGTATGGGGAAGTGGTATTTTCAGTCCACATGATTCAATTTACTCTAGTCAATGCAAACTCTCTAGCTATTATGAATTTATATAGGCACTGATTCATGGTTCTCATTTTTTTAATAATTTTGTATCTAGTTTTCTTAGTGAAAATTTTAATGAGACTCACCCATTGGAAGTCTTAGATGGGTTAAATTATTCCAGATCCTAACAATATTTCCACTTCCTTTTTCAATACAACAAAAAGGGTTGGGTTGATACTTTTTTGAGGCTGTATTACTAATCTGGTCTCATTTTCAAGAAAAATACTATGCATGTAGGTGGCATGGATAATCCCCAAATTTTATATTAGTGTCCATCCTATTTCCCTAGTATTTTTTTTCAAAAATTCTAGAAGTTGATACTACTTTTTGGGTTTTAAATAACTTGAAATGATTAATTATGTTTTCTAATGTACCTTTAAATTAGAATATTTCAAATTTTATAGCATCCATTTTAATTCCAACTCAGGGGGGATTCTAATGATGTTTTTAGCTCCATGTTGTCCATAATGGTGGCATATACATGTAAATAAAACGTTTTAGTAGTGATTTTGAGAAAATAATCAATATAACTTTCATAAATTTCTTCTAACTGTCTATCACACAAAACTATTTCTAGATTTAACTCATTTTCAAAATAGATTAATTAGTGAAATTGGGTGTTTCTAGAGCTTCCCTTAATCGTATTTTTCTATTAAAAATTTCAATTTCTTCCTTATAGAAACATGGAAATTCAAAATGGTTCAAAGAAAAAATAGATTGATTTTCATGGGGGTATTTCATTGAATCTAAAAAGTTAAAATTTGATGTTTTTTCACCAAAAATAATCAAAAGTATTCCATCATTAACATTGATTAAAGTTTTGGTAGTCTTATAAAATGGATTTCCTATTATTATTTGAGAGTGATAGTTACATTTTCCTTCCTCAATGTTCAGAATGTAGAAATATATCAGGAACAAAATTACTTCTATACTTACTAGTACATATTTGAGTACACCTACTGGGTAGGTAATGTCTTAGATGGTAATTTTCAAAACAACTCAAGTGGGTTTTAGTTCTTCTATCTATTTAGATGAATAAAATGAGTAATTAATTACATTAGTTTATGATGCTAATTCACAAAGGGAATTGGAAAAATTAATCACATCAATAGTTAAGGAGATAGTGAAGGTACCTATATATTAGAATCTATAGGGTATTTGTGTGGTTAAATTTATAGATTTTTTTTACATAAACATACATTTTCACTACCTTGAAATATTCTCCTCCCATTAAAAATTTATTTGATTAATTTTTCATACATTGGAATTTGACAGATGTCTTCCAACAAGGGATGCTGATCTCCACGTTTTTTTAATATTTTTAGAATCTCCTGTTTTTGTGTGTCTTAATTGGGTATATTGGTAGTTTTACACTAGATGGGAAGGGATATTGGTTTGATGTAGGTATTAAAACTTATAATTCCATTTTTATTTCTTTATAGGGTGTGTTTCTACTAGTGCTTCAGCTTCTTTTTCATGCGTAGATTCATCAGGTGAATGTGGCTGTTTACTTCCATATCCATCTCCATATGGTGATTATTCACAGATTCCTTGATCCTTTCCACTACTTAATGTAATAAAACTTACATTTCCCTTTAATTTATTAATTTATTAAGTCAGAATCTTATCTGATCTTTGATTCTTCAATTCATTAATAGAGGTCATAATCCAGTTGCACTATCCTTGCATCTTCTTTAGTGTCGACCCATGAGTTTTGGGAGTGGTTTTTTGAGTGGTGTGAGACTCAACAAGTTATTTCAATAATTACATCAGAGTAGGTACTTTATTTTACAAATATTTATAACTTTTATAGGGCTGATACCTATCTCTTTGGAATTGTGGAGGTTGGAAGAAAAGTTTAAAAGCTTACTAAAAATGTGTTGTTTACTTTTGTTGGTTACCCACTCCAAACTGAGTTTTATTATACTCCATACACCCTTAATTGTTTTTTGGTTGCTACTAGTACTACCTATATAACATTGAATCATAGTTTTTAGTCCCTTAAAATTGAAGGAATCCATCAGTGTAGTGGTCTTGAGAATATTAAAGTTGTAAGACTCTTGGAGGTACAATAGGGGGTGTTTACTCTACCTTATTTAAATATAATATTCTATAAAGGGATGTTAGTTATTAAATCTTATTTTTAAGTAAAGGGGATTTAGAACTTTTTACCACATATAATCCTCTAGTTGCAGATCTTATACTGAATTTCTATGAATTTGGTGATATCCTCTCAATTAAATCTTTGACTTCAATAGAAGAGTTTTATTTTAATTCCATTAAAGAGGAATCATCTAGAAAATTGCAACCATTTTCCAGAAATACTTTGTAAAATAATACTAAGAAATGATTATATTCTAAATGATGGTGTATGAAAGAGGGTTTTAACCACTTGAATCTATCCTAGAACTCATAGAGAGTTTCTCTACTTACTTCCTTGATCCAAAATATATTTTTTACTTATAAAATTTATCCTTGAGGTAGGTAATTAATTCTAAAGGAATACATTTTTTATCCCATCACATGTAGTGAATTCCCCAGGAAAGAGTTTTTAGACCCATTCCTTAACTACCCATTCAAGAGATAACGAGAATACCTTCTAGCTAACTTGATATTTTGATAATCCTCTTGACTTGAAATTGTTTCAAACATTATAAAATTTTCTAAAATGTCATTTATAGTCCTATCCATCCAATCTAATAAAATTTGGAAATATTTGTATCATATTAATTCTTAGTTCAAAATATTATTGATTATTATGTGGTTGAATCCAATTAGCATTGTAAAAAATGGGTGCATAAAGTTATTTTAAAGTTATATTAAATTAATCCATGTTTTTCCATGTTCTCACTCAATAAATTCACTCTAGTAGAGGAAGAAGCTAAGAATGGGGATCTTGTTAATGGAATTGCGGTAAATTTACTCTTCTCTTGTTTAGTGATTTTTGAAGTTCTCAATATCTTTATATAGTTCTCTCAAACTCTGGATCTAATCTAAGAAGGTGAGATTAATTAGACTTGATAATTTTTTGAAATAATTTTAAAATGTAAATAAAACTCAAATATTGGAATCCACATTAGTAGAACTATATTGATGTGAAACCATCATGGGTTAGCCCAAAAATAGATTTTGAACCTAGGAAAAATGCAGTAATAGTGGGATTGAGTTTTTTTTATAGAAGTGGAAAGTGTTATGGGTGTATTTTTATTTTGTTTAGTGGGTCATATTTATGAATTAAGTTAAAGAATTTGGTTCAATTTAATTATATTTGTTTTAGAATGATTTTAAAATATAGAGGCCTAATCTTGAATTACTCACCTCACATATAAATGGATCATTATTCAATTTCATTCCCCAACCATTCTATAATCAAAATTAATCCACTTGACTATCCTATTCAATAAATTTTATTTTGGAATATAGAGATACAAAAAAACTATATTTTTTGTCCTCACTAAACCTAGTGATTGGATACTTCCAATCATTCTTGATTCATCCCACTTATAACTATTATAAAGAGTCAACTAATTCTCAAGCAACCTATATGTGAAACCAGTGAAAAGTGCAAGAATAATTTAAATGAGAATAAAAAAGGAAATATTCTATAAGATACAAATTTGAACACATATATATAATTTATCATTGATGAACAATCCTTAAAACTATAATTCATCATAGGGGTGGGAGAGTTATCCAAGGATTGACCACCATTGGCCTATTGTGCCATCACATGAGAGTATACAACAAACAGAATTGAAAGAGATCAAGAACATAAAAAACCCATCTCTATCAAGTGATTGTGGAATAATACTTCTCCTTCAGTGAATAATTCTTCATTTATAGAAAAATTATTAGAGTTATTAAATATTATTTTTTCCATCATGTGATTATCATGAGATTATACTCCAGTAAATTGGAATTATTCCTAAAATTATGATCCCTATTACCTCTCATAATATTTCTAACACATTAATAGGTTGATGAATAATATTAGAATCACTTTAATCTTACAACTAAAACATTCCTTCCCATGATGAATTCCAAAATATTTCAAGAATAACTGGAGGGTTAAATGCTCTAATGCATTGAGAGCATAGTATAAATTAGGTGATGATTAAATTATCTCTTTTGCAGAGATGCATGTGATGGATATGATGTTTTAAAATGTTCCTATATTTAAAAGTTCCATTATGTCACTTCACTTGGGTTTAAGGTTTATAAATTAGGTGAGTCAATTTGGTGGATTCGATCATGGTCGAAGAACAAGACTTTTCCCCAAAAGAGGTCTTGAAAATTAGTGGGCTTAAGTGAAACTGTCTTGGTCCTATATTTGAAAATAGATTTGGGCCAAATATTTCACTTGGGCCTAGACTTCACCACATCATGTTTTTTAATCTAGAAAATTCAGGGTCATATTAGATCCATCATTATGAGGATTTACTTGAGCTCCTTATTTTTTGGCTTTTGATTCATCATTGTTTTTAATAATAGTCTTAGAGACAAGTATTCCTACAAGGATGAGGCTAATATGGGTTTTTGAATTTGGGAATGAGAAAACTGGTATCATATACTGTCAAACTTAGTGAATCTCTATTTCTATATTTTATGCTTTTTTTGGGGAATTACCTTGAACACCTAGGTTGCATAATTATTCGATCCCACATTTAGTGCATAGGAAAGGATCCTTAACCTCCTTCAATTTTAGACCTCACTAGTAACACACAATAGGATTGATTAAAAATTTCAATCAAATATTGGGATTCATTTTTTTTCTTTAAACATGAGTTAGTTCTAGGTCTAGGTTTTATTACAATCTCGACCAAAATTGAGGGATCATATTTAACTAGGATTTTACTTTCTTGATCCTTAAAACCTATCATCTTTGATTTATAACCAATTTGAGATCACTAACTTAGATTATTATTCAAAATCAGACTCAAAACAACTCAACATTAAGTAGTTCTCCATAAAACACTTTTTCAACCGATTATTTAGTGCCACCAAGATCTTGGAGTTTCATTCTCAATTTTCATCTGCTTTCCTATATCAATCTCCAAACTGATTGACTTAGTTATAGAAATATAAAATCCATCATGAGCTTTAAATTATCTTGAAAATTTAATCCAGCTAATATTGGGTATTATTCAAAGTAAAATAGTCATTAGCTTTGGTTTTAGTTTTAGTTGGTTCCACATGGTCTACTTAGAATCATATTTTTCAGTTCTTTTAGGTAGGTTGTAGGGAACACAATCACTAGAAAAATGGATGCATAGTCGATGTGAGCATGGTTGAGGTGAATATTTTAATTTTTAGAGATGCACGAAAGCTAGTAGGGACACGGTGGAGTCATGGTGGTATGATTGTAGAGAATCTCCTTTTGGATGTATGGTTGAGCATTGTTGAATAAACATGATTGCAATGGTATAGATGCAGGGAGATCTTGGGCGTTGTCGCAAAAGTATTATAGTATTTTGGTATTTTTTTAATGCATGATCACACATTTTTTCTCATGGTCATGGATGCATGAAAGTAATTAGGGTGGAATGGTAGGAATTCAAAATAGTAGTGGGCACATGATCATAGAGAAAAAATGTTGCACGGTTGAAGGGGCACAAATTCAAGTATCTTATAGTGGTTGTAGTGGAATTTGATCTCATGAATACAATCCTTTTCCATATTTTTGACCTATATTGACATAGAAATATTTTATTTTTATGTGTATGGATTTTTCCAATTAATTAAAAATTGAATAAAAACTTGAGAATCAAGTCAAATTACCTTTATCAATCAATTTCAATATTAGCTCCAAAATTTTCCAAATCATGAGGATTTGTTGATTCATCATTTTAAAAACACATTCTAGAATCCTAGAATGAAATTTAACTATTTAAAATTCACATTTTTTTTTAAAAAATCAATTTTTTTTCATCATAAACTTATAAGAAAATTTTTTTATATATGATATTTTCTAAAAAAAATTATAAATAATAAAACATCAGATTAAAATCCATTAAACATTGAAATTTAAAATGTAAAAAATTAATGGATGAATTATTTTTTAAATCAAAAAATTAAATACTTCACTAAAAATTAATATCAAATGCAATTTTCAATAAATTCCATAATTCTTAAAGTAACTAAGAGTAAATTAATTACTCAATTTTAATAAAAAATTGTGTTAAAAACAATGAAAAATAATTCATTTTTTTAAATTTAGGTTCTCATAAAAGGGTCCTTCCTGGCCCTTGGAAATTTTTTCTAAGCCTCAATACATTCAATTTAAATTTAACAATTTAATTTTTAAGTTAAACAATTTATTTTAATTTAAAAAATTCAATTAATAAAATAGTATCACTCTTCTAAGGGAGAGTTCATGTAGTCCACTTACATATAGCATAATCATAAATACTATGGGAAAGGAAAAGGACCACCCACCTTCTACCAAATCCATTTCATCAAAATGACCATGCCTAATAGCTCTACCTTGGCCCACCAGGGTCCATCGAAGCTCATCTGGCCACCTCCCATAGTCATGAGGTCCTAAATCAAGACAAATAATCCAAATTAATTAATTATAACATTTATAATTTATTAAACCATTTAATTCAAACTAGAAATATTCTGTAAAACTCATTGAGTATCCAACAATCCCCACATCCTCATGAAATGGGGTGCTAGCCATCTCCAACACACCTCAAAACCTACACCAAGCCCAAGTACCAACATAATATACTATTTATATCATTAATTTAATTTAATTTACTGAAAAACCCCAGAAAAATCCATGGATTGATGTACCTTTATTGTATTAATCAGCGATGACATAGATATGTCCTTATGGGTTTTCCATAATATGAGCTAAGAAAAATCCCCTTTATCCAAGGATGATTCCACCATTCTCCTATAGAATAATCTCAAAAACATAAACCAAAGTTAAGTGAATAAAAAATGATCAATAGAGGAGTTAATAATATAAGGATGAATGAAATCACATTAGATTATCGCTAAAGGCCACAAAAAATCACCCCTCTTTAAGGTGGAAGGAATGAGGGCTAGGGTTGGGATTTTTAGCCCATGCACACCAAAATAAGGGAAGAAAGAGGATAATAATATTAAAATTACAAGGGATAATAATGTTAATTATTCCCTCAAAATATCCCCACTAGATATCCAGTGTTCCCAGCCAACTATCTAGGCCATAGGCTAGCACACCAGCTAGCTAATGGTCCCTATAGGGTAGTAGAGCCATCTGCCTAGCCGGTGGATGCATGATATATCCCCGACCATTTAGGCTTCCTCTAATTATATAATTCTACTCCCATATACCCCATAAACCCCATTAATATTAAAAAACACTCTTTTATGAGGATAAAACTCTCAAAATACTATTACGAGTCTTAGTTCTCAAAATGGCCCATCCACCAAATTGAAAACTCAAATTGCCTATGAATTTAATTACCTATAGAAACATGGGTTATTACAACCACCCACCACAAATCTTCTCTTCCTCAATAAGTCTCTATGGTCATTCAACCACACATCCCAACCTTCCTTAGTTTTCAATTCATGTTCAAACAAATACATTCCATAGTCGAACACCATACACACATTAAATGTGCACTTCAAAAATTAATGTGATCAAACTACCAAAACATGATTCACCACCCATTTCCATCACTAAATTATCAAAAAGAAATTTACCTAAGTCCATTTGTTCTGAAACATTACAATTTCCTCATAAAATTATTCATATAACCTTTGACACTCTCCACCATAGGACCTAACTCACCGAGTCTTATTCCGAGCCATGGTACTCCCTACATCATAATTCCCTAAAAATACATGATACCTAAATTATAATAATGTATTTGATAGAGTTCCTTAATTTTACACCCGATTATACATGAAAAAAGAAGTTATAAATTGATACCTCTCATCATTCATATTTTTTTCTAAATATGGTGAGTTTCAATCACCCAAGAATAAGGCCCCACCATATTGAATCTTCCTCGAAAATCCATTAATGATTCTTGAAACACATTATTCATATATGAAATAGTATATCTAATGAAATTACTAGACCAAAAAAATTCAATTCCACTCAATAGAATAAGTTAAACCTCCCTTGGAAGATCCATCTCGAAAACACTGAACTTCAATCATTGATATATCAACCAAAACACAAGATCATGATACCTTTACCCAAGAAGGAAACCCAAGATCATCCTAATAAATACACTGGAGGTTATACCTTAACTATAGTGTAATTCTATAGTTGATTCATTAATCAACCAAAACAATCATCATGATCCACTATGAGAACTGATGGATCACCTATCCACTCCATGATTAAATTACCTCATGTTCCACCCTAAGCCTAAAGCTAACACTTAGACTCCATTTGATATTACATATGAGTCTCAAATATGGTTTTTATTGTGGAACCATATAAAATCATGGAAATATACCCATTCTCATCCTAAAGTCACATCGACCATCCATTAACGAGTATTTCATATCCATAACCCATCTAATATAAGGGACACACACCCATGATCTATTGAATGCTCCATTCCATGTGAGTACATTCATCATCACTCTACCGAACCAAATTATTGATCACCATGATCAAAACTATATCATTTATTAAACATAATGATATGATGTAGTCATACTTACCATTCTTGAGCACCAATATGAAACATTAGTCCACTGCCCATTCCTAGATCATGAAGACATCATCCATGATGTCCACCAAAATTTATCTAAGGTGAGTATCATGCTCTCCAACAACCTATGGTGGAATCCCCACTATATGTGTTTCCTTACATCAAACCTCAAGTGTAATTACTGACAGATCCCAGCATCATACGCATTCCACTCCTCTCAAGCCACGATCACCCGATCCATTGGTCCTCATCCCAATCACAACCATCACTGATTTATAATTCCATAAGTTTCATTTCTAACTAGTGAATCACCTCGACTTCACTAAAACCCAGTGGTCACATTCTATCCTGTGGCTAACACATCCTAACTCAAGACTCCAAGAGACATATGATATCAAAACTTGGATATCCATGTTGCATGTAATTAAAAAATTCAAGATCTAAGTATCCTTGATGCATATCCAAAAAAGTATTGAAATATCACTTATTTCAATGATTACAACCCAAAAACATTTATAATTCCCTTACCTATTGTTAGATTTATCCAGTCGGGAGTTACTTGAGAACTTCTATTTAAAACTAGGAACTTCACTAGTTCCATGGTCTACCACACTCTCACTCATCACTCGATAATTGTTCCAAAACCTCAGCATTTACCCAATCTATAACCATTCTCATAAATGAATCTTTAATCAACAGATATAGGCACTTGATCATTCATGTCCTCAAAAACTAGCTTTGATACCAGAATCATAGGCAATTAGGGTGATTTTCTGATGAAATACCAATGAATATATTGTGACCACTCCTTATAATTGACAACACCTATCATGAATTTTTCTCAACTCAAGGTATCTACCCATGAATTTTTGTCTCCAAGGTACTCACAACCATTGGCCAACCCCCTCTTATGGGTAACCCTTGCACATAACTAGGCATTGATTCTCTAAGAATATTGAGTCACATATCAAGGTTCTCTAGATCCTCCCACCTAGACTAAAAACCATATCTCATAAGGTCATAACTCACGAGGAACATCCTTTTACATTCTCAAAGCCTAAGGAAAAAATGTGGGAACACCAACTCTAGGGTCTCATATACTCATAAAGACATCAAATTACAACCCATAAAAATATAAGGAACTAATCCTCATTAACTATCCACCTATGAGTCTGATACCTCTATAATAATGATGTCACCAACCATAGATATTTATATAATTGTTCCTAACTTGATGATATGATTTAGAGAACTACAATCATGTGGTTTAGTTATATAGAATATCATTCCAAGGTATGTGGGAAAACATTATATAGGTTGTTACTGACACATTAAATAACCAATCCTATAAAAAAAGAAAAACCGTATGGGTTCTAATGATAAAGAATCATGTGCCTGCATAGACCCAATAGGGTCATCTTACATCTTATGTACATGTAACCACTCATTATCATCATTAAGAATCATCTCATTATAGATCCACATGGCCAGTGATCAGAAGGAAACATATGAATGTCATCCCGACTGACTAGAATTACACAAAGAAACTAATGGAAATGATGTGTGATATGTTATTGACACTTTAAATAGATGGTACTCTATAATTAGTGGGGGAAATCACAATATCAGACCTACATGCCATGTGAATTATATGTTCCTAATATGATTCATGATACACCTCTTACCTATGTGATCCAAGAGTCAAAATCCATGTGAAATCACATATCCAACACCATGTGAATCACATGAAGTGAAAATAATATAATTATAATATTAGATATTAAGCCCCTAGTAACCTATACTTCTTAACGAACCAAGTGTTCATAACACACTAACTTGATATCCATTATAGGCTTTAACACATTCCAATATCACCTGAATATTATATCCTGGATATTAAGAAAAATAAAAATACTTATGATACCACTGTTTAATTTTATGAATTGGCTAAATATGAGATGTGACTAGACTGGCGGTGCTAAATGACCTCAGACATGCCTCCTAATATTCCAGAGGTTTCTAACTAGTGGTGGAGGTATAGGATGCGATTGTGAGGAGACTATTCCCTCTGTACTAGAGTGTGAAATAATATACAAAATAAACAAAAATCATACATGATAAAGAATATAATAAGTGAAAGAAAATAAATAGGACATTCCATAACAAAAAGAAATGCAATATACAACTGGAATGACTACAAGTCATAAAAACTGATTTCCAATTAGGTCGATCAAAGATTCATGAATAAAAAAAAATATAATATAATTTAGGCCCAACTCATAATGCAAAAACCCACCCACCCTATCCTCTAATCTCCATTATATCCTACTCAATCATGGAAAAAACCCAGATTCCTTCCCAACTTCTACTAGTAACTAAGTGAGGGTTTTCTTGGGTACCAAAGTGAAATAGCATCCTAAGTAGGGTGTGAGTATATAACTCAGTAGGGAAAATACATCATGGACCAAATCACACTAATAATTAAATGATATGTTCATGTGACATGATATGAGTAAATAAATAACTACTAAAAAAATAAAACAAATAATCCACCATTGATCCTAGGGTCCACAACCCCAAATGACCATACATCTTTTAGGTAGTTCCAAAGTGTCTCTGAGTATGTTGAAATGACTGTTCAAACCATAATAATGACTTGGGGGTATTTCATTAAGGTATATAGTGACAATGACCCATGGGATAAACTCCCCCATATATATAGTATAATGACTTGGGGAATTCTCTATCTCGACATCACAACTCATGAAATAACCCATCCCGCTATATAATGGTTCCCAACAACTGAGCTCTAACATTGTAGAGACTTGACCATGCCCTTTAAAGACCTCACAAGACCTAAAAAAATCACACATAGTAGGATCTATCCCATTCCAAAAAAATATAATCTCAACTAAAAATATATGGTTTTTACCCACTAGTAGTATCACAGATGTCCCTACTAGGGGAGTTTTATTTAATATAATAGAACTCCTTGAAGGGATTTTTCTTTATTATCAAAGAACTAAATGAAAGTTTTTGTTCCTTTCAATTAAAATAACCACCACCTCAAGGGAATTTTCTAACTTAAATAATATAAACACCACCCTAGGGTATTTTCCATTACAAAGGAAATAAATGTTGTCCAAATTCCTAAAATAGTTATCACTATCCAAATACCATCAAATAATATGAAAGATATGGGTTCTAAGGTGACACCATCAACCATAACTCCCTTTCCCAAAAAAACCCGCTCTGGTTTAATAAAATTTGGGGTAACTAATTGGGATTTCTTTGGGTTAGTACATAGGTGGAGGCATTGTCACGAACCAACACGGGTCGACCCTGAACCGGTCACCCGAGATGGTCCACTACATGGCCCGAAGGGCGTTCCTGATCCCCACGGGCTGGAAACCAGTGTCGAGCATCAAAATTTTAATCTTTGGGAATGATTTGGCCCATGAAAAAACAAATAAATAAGCAAAAATATAAATATAAATAGTTGATAAACCTAATGTTAGCAGTGAAAAGAAAATAAAACCAAACATACCTCCACGTGACCTTTTAGGTCACCTCTCGACCAAAGGACGACTTTGCTCCAATAACGAGAAACTCAGCCAAGAAAACCTGAGCAAGGAAACCCGCAACTGAAATGACAAAGATAGACATGATCATTAAATATTCTCAGTAGGGTTACCAAGATAAACCATATAATCCAACGTCTCCTTTCCCAAAAAAATATATTAACACAAGTTTGAAATACAATTATAAAAGTAAGGTTTTCACATTTGAAAATAAGTAACACAATTTTCCCATTTAAAAACCCAACACACACTACATACCATTTTCCTAAATCATTTGTCATTTTATAAATAAAATCCAAAACAAAATATACCAATGCTGTGCTAGAGTAAACAAGTAAGAGTGAAAGATGAAAATAAACTAGTGCACAAAATGTAAACAAGATTAGTGCACAAGAAGTAAACAATCAATGAAAATAATCTAGTAACCATGAGTGATCCTAAACATCCCTAGAAAACCCCTGGACGTACTCGGTTTTAGAACCACCTGTCGACGTATGGTGAAGCTCCTAATTATATAACCAACTAGTCACCCTAACTGACCAATCCAGTGGAAAAAACTGCCTATCCTAACAACAAATCCAGGGTGTACCAACTCGTCTAATCAGGGTTGGTCAGCAACCGTCACTCAATCTCTAAAAGTCACCCAGGAACCCATGGTGGTTACAATAATACTGTGTAAGTAGGAGGCCCTAACACACATGACTCATCTCACCGCACTTGCCTACCCCAAACACAGACACTCCATACGATAACCCATAAGGGATATCCCCCTATAGAGGTGCCCCAATATATATATATTCATATAAGTATATCATATCATCAAAGGTGCCGACAGGTCTATCAAATAATTCAGTTATCGAAACCACTTTATTAAATTCTTGAAGTAATAAATCAAACCTCTAGTTTTACATAATCAAATGCCTTTATGAAAACATTTCACAAGCTCTTCTAAAACAACCCTAAACACTATTTCGTATTTAAAAAGCCAAACGCGCCCTTAGGTTCCAAAACACACTCCAAATCATTTTACTACTACCAAACGAGTCTTTTCCATTTTCGAACTCACGTCAAAACACATTTCAAAACCACTCTAAGTACCCCTTCAAGCTTCAATGTTGACACACACCCCAAAACCCTCTTGAAAAACCAAACACACACCAAAACACTTTTCGCCCATGATTTGAATTCCAAGCATCATTAAATAAATCAGTTATTCATTTGCTAAAACCTTTCAAAGGACAAAACAGAGGCTTGCCTATCAATTTCACCAACTCACAAGAGAACACCATTTTATAAACCATTGAATAAACAAACCCTTTGAAAAACTACTCTCACACCTTTTAAAACTTAACCCACACCACACACACAACCAAAAGCACTTTTTCAAGACCAACAGACCATGACTTCAAGAAAAATAATTAAACTACCCCTTTGAAAATTTATAATGAACCAAAAAATTAATTAAAAATATTCATGAACAATAGAGACAATTCATAAACAATTTAATTAATAGACCAAATAATTTATAAACATTTATAAAGACAACTCAACCAGTTTACAAACAATTTTATAAACAAGTAACTAGTTTCTAACAATTTCCATAAAAAAGGAAAATAACATATAAATGATTCCATAAACAAATCAATTATTTTGCAAAGGTGAAAATAAAGTAAAAGAACCAATTAAAACACACAAGAATTAAAGGGATTTATTAGTAAATGAAAAATGTGGATTTGCCTACCTCAAAGTTTAGAATGGATACAACGACACATCTATAGAAAGACAAACAACACCCAATGGACCATTTATAGGCTCTAGACAACGAGAAGAACATGAAAAACACAAATCGAGGTATTATGATTTAGCCAGAGAAAATATGAAACACCAAAAGTGAAATAGAGAAAAATAAATAAACAAATAACTAAATAAATAATTATACCAAAGTTGGGGGTTTGGCCAGTGCTACAAAGGGATGTTGGGAAGAGGTGCATAGCAAGGAGAGAGCGAGGCTGGGATGCAGCAAAGCTGGAGGGGTCCGAAGTAAAGAGGGCATGGGTTTTTTTGGGCTGATGTTGAAGGGAATTGGTGAGGGGGTCGTGAGCAGGGGCCTGTGCTGGTAAGGGAGACAACTGGGGGAGTTTCACACCGATTGTTGGGTGCGCTGCTGGCCGACGCAAGGTGGAGGGAGAAAGTGTGGGAGGTCGGAGACACGACAGGGTGAAGCAGGCTGGTCAGAGGTGGGTCGGCTGGAAGAATGGAGGTCATAGCTGGGATGGTCAGACCATGGGAGGCAGGCCCATGAACTCGTTGGAGGTGCAACAGTAGGGAAGCATGGCGCAGGTGAGGCAGGGTTGGCGGAGGCGGCTGGTACAATGAGGAAGGGGGTGCAGGAGCCGAGTGAGGTGAGGTCAGGGGGGTGCGGAAGCCGAGCAAGGCAGAGGGAGAGCAGGGGGCGCGGTAGCTGACTGCAGGCAGGAGGTCAGGGCGCTGCACGGGGTCAGCAGGCAGAGGGAAACTGGGAGGGTCGACCGCATCCGGCGAGGGTGAGGTCGGGGGCTTTGGGTGTGGGGGAAGGGAGCATTGTGGGGAGAGAGGGGGGTAGCGAGGGGCGACCAAGGAGATAGGCCAGAGGTGCGGTGGGGCGAGGGTGCCAGGGCAGCTGGGTAGAGGGGCGCAGGGCGGCGAGGAGGAAGTCGGGGTGCACTGAGGGGAGAAGGCTAGGGGGACTCATGCCGCATGGAATATGGGAAGGGGGGGGGGTAGCAATTAGGGTTTTTTATTCTATTATATTAATAATAGTAAAACCAAATATGATAATAATAATTATGATAATGATAATAATAATAATAATAATAAGAATAAAAATATATAAATAATAATAATAATACAATAACAATAGAAATAATAATATAAAGAATAATGACAAATAAAATAATAATAATAAGAAATTGCTCGACACCAGGGGCGGCTACGCGGCTACCACCAATCACACGGTGACCGCACATGGGTCCGAAACCCAGTAAAAATATTCAATGCCAATAGATTTGATCTGGGACCCATCTAGGACCTTTGCGAGAGAACCCGAGGCCAATAATTAAATAAAAAAAAGAATTAGATGTCGGGATGTAACAATTCTCCCGACCACAGACACTTTCTTCCCCCAAAAAGTCACCTGGCAGAACAATAGACAAAATAAGAGTCCATGCCTGATTGAAACTGAAAGGAAACACCCCACAAGAAAATGGGAGAACACAAGAGGGTTCTCCCCACCACAAGGATTCAACTAATGAGAAAATTTACTACTCAAACACACTACCTCAAGAAGGGGGGGGGGAATCCCAACCTATCTAAACTAACTTCTATAGCATGAGTGAACAACACCTCCGCTGAATCTTGAAACTCTTGACCTATACCAAAAACCCCCAACATAAGAGAAAAACTTATGAGAAATCTTAACCTAAATAGTGAATCTGAGCATAACCAGAAACATCAATTCATCCATAGACACTTACATATCCAAAAAAACACCGCCAAAATAGGACCAACCCATATCAAGGTAAAACACACTTTTAAGAAAAAAATGCATGATTTAGAAAACCATAATCACACAAACAAAACTATTTAGGTTACAATAGAACATGTCTGTCATAACCCCATGATAAAACAATAAACTTATGATGATGTCAAAACTTTAACCGTAGAAAAATGAGAATGAGGATACTTTAAATGTTCCACTGCAAACATGGAACTCAAGACCCGAACCAAGGTTTCACACCCCTGGAAACTCATGACTACGTGCAAGCTTCACCCCAAAACCTGTGGCTGGGGTTCTAGTGGATGAAACATCTCCTGCCTCACAGTTAGGCATTGGAATCCTTCAGTCACAACATCTTCTTCAAGTGACAATTCCTAAAAAACATCTATAGATGAACCAGACACCCACAACGACGACACATCTTTGGAGGTATGTGACATAATAGCTTTACGTGCCTAAACCGGCCACACTGGTGGCACACCACTAAACGGTCCGAAGAACTAGATTCCAGAACCACTAGAGATGACTCTTTAGAAATAGGTCCCTCTGACACACCCTACTCACCAGATAGGGAACCTTCATGAGAAACTGGATTCACTGGATTTTCAAGCACTTGTGATTTGGAGACCAACTCAGCTAGGAACGCCTCATCCACCAGCTTCTTGAAATAATGGTCTTTAGAAAGGAGCACCCGCTCCTTGATCTCTAGATGAAGACCCCCAATGAAGAGATAATTCTTCATCAAATATTGTGATGCTACCTCCAGATAAAAGGACACAAGATCCTTGAAAAGGTCAACATATGCCTTCACCATCCGTTGGACTTATTGAATACAGATGAGCTCCTCCCTTTTCTTCATCTTCACCTCTTTAGGTATAAACCATCAGGTGAAGATGGATTTAAAGACATCCTACATCATCCCAAATTGCAGTGACGGTAGGCCGAACAACTCCCATTCATCCAGAGATGGACCTTCAAACATACCCAAAATAGCACACACACTAATAGCTTCAGGAGTTCCCAATATCCTAAAGACACATTCGACCTCTTCAAGCCACTCTACTGCCTCTAATGGACCCCTATCACCGTGAATAATAAGCAATGTCTGAGAAGGACCAAAAAATGGGCATGAATTATCAGAATCCTTGGGGACTTTTCTGGGCAGAATTTGCTGAACAACATATAAGACACAGAACCAAAACCAATATCAAGCTAAAGAAACATCAAATAAAGCACTTTCATTCCAAATCAACAAGCTCAAAAACCAAAAAAATACAAATACAACCCAAAAATTTCTTTTTCATTTTATATTTCAAAACCTCCTTTATTCAAGGCCACTTTCCAAATACCAACCCACTTTCCAAAACAAATTCAATTTTCAAAAAAACATTTTCCCTTTTTAAAATCACTTTATAAAAACAAAGTCGAGCCTTCAATTCAATGTGCACACCCAAGTAATACCATGAACCATTGCACATGTCTTTATCTGATTCCATCCATACGCACCAACACACACTGCCCATGCATTCCCTCACTTGTGCAAATGCTTATATGGAGTACCCGAGGTTGTACCCAAACCATATCTCTACCAGTTCCAAGCAACCACCATATTTTTAGACCAAGAGGTTTCAGTTTTAAAAATCCATTTCACCAATTTAAAGCCATTTGAGGGAAATCATTCTCATTTCAAAACCCATTTTTCATTTTCAAGAATGCACTTACACCAATCAAAACCAAGATGGAACTCAACTTGCATCAAACTACCAAGATGGAGGAAAAGTAGTTACGCTTAACCTAGCGACATGATAGTGGGACATACCCCAAGTAAGCATCAACAACATGGAGGGAATTAAACCGTGTACTCAAACTCCACATGGCTCACTACTCCATATGAAATCACGATGTAACATTGGCTTGCCTCCATTGTCATCCATCAATCTAAAACAAACTAGAATGAAACAAGGAATCAATTCTCGAACTACCCTTGGCGACTCGAGGTTCGAAAAGGGTAAAGGTTCCTGACATCCTTCCCGTACCTACCGCTTGAGTCCCAACAGTCTTAATCTCCATCTACCAGACACCCCAAATAACAAGGGCTACTCTAATACCATTTTTTCTTGAACCAACCTGGGTCAACCCTGGACCGGTCACCCGAGTTGGTCCACAACATGTCCAGAAGGGCGTTCTCGATCCCTACAGGCTGGCAACCAGTGTCGGGCATCAAAATTTTAATTGTTGGGAATGATTTTTCCCATAAAAAAACAAATAAAAAAGAAAAAAAATAAATATAAATAGTCAATAAACCTAACGCTAGTAGCAGAAAGAAAATAAAACTGAACATACTTTCACGTGACCTTTTAGGTCACCTCCCGACTAAAGGCTGACTTTCCTCTAATAATGAGCAACTCAGCCAAGAAAACCTAAGCAAGGAAACCTGCAACTAAAATGATAAAGATAGATGTGAGCATTAAAGATAATCAATAGGGTTGCCAAGATAAACCACAAAATCCAACGTCTCATTTCCCAAAACAATCCATTAACGCAAGTTTAAAATAAAATTATAAAAGTAGGGTTTTCATATTTTAAAATAAGTAACATGTTTTTCCCATTTAAAAACCCAACACACGCTACATAACATTTTCAAAAATCATTTGTATTTTTATAAATAAAATCCAAAACAAAATATACCAATGTTGTGCTAGAGTAAAATGAGTAAGAGTGAAATCTAAAAATAAACTAGTGCACGGAAAGTAAACAAGATTAGTGCATGGCAAGTAAACAAGCAATGAAAATAATCCAGTAACTATGGGTGATCATAAACATCCCTAGAAGAACCCTATACTTAATGGGTTTTGGAACCAACTGGACGCCCTAACAATTCAATCTAGTGGAAAAGCTAGCCTGGCCTAACAAAAAATCTAGGGGGTTCCGACCCGTCTAATCAGGGTTATTTAGCAACCATCACTTGATCTCTAAAAGATGACTTGGAACCCATGGTGGTTACAATAATACTGTGTAAGTAGGAGGCCCTCACACACGTGACTCATTCACTACACTTGCCTACCCCAAACACGGACACTCCATATGATAACCCATAAGGGATATCCCCCCTATAGAGGCTCCCCAATATATATATACATATAAGTATATCATATCATCAAAGGTGGCAACCAGGCCATCAAATCATTCAGTTATCAAAACCACTTTATTAAATGCTTGAAGTTATAAATCAAACCTCTAGTTTTACATAATCAAATCCCTTTCAGAAAACATTGCACAAGATTTTCTAAAATAACCATAAACACTACTTTCTTATTTAAAAATCCAAACAGGCCCTTAGGTTCCAAAATGCACACCAAATCATTTTACTGCTACCAAACAAGCCTTTTCCATTTTAAAACTCACATCAAAACACATTTCAAAACCAATCTAAGTACCCCTTCAAGCTTAAATGTTGACACACACCCCAAAACCCTCTTGAAAGGGCAAACACACGCCAAAACACTTTTCACCCATGATTTGAATTCCAAGAATCATTAAATAAATCAGTAATTCATTTGGTAAAACCTTTCAAAGGACAAAAAAGAGGCTTGCCCCTCAATTTCACAAACTCACAAGAGAAAGCCATTTTTTAAACCATTACATAACCAAACCCTTTGAAAAACTACTCTCATGCCTTTTAAAACATAACCCACACCATTCACACAACCAAAATCACTTTTTAAAGATCAACAGACCATGACTTCAAGAAAAATAGTTAAACTTCCCCTTTGAAAATTTATAATTAACCATACAATTAATTAAAAATATTCATGAACAATTGAGACAATTCATAAAAAATTTAATTAACTGACCGAATAATTTATAAACATTTTTACAAACAACTCAACCAGTTTACAAACACTTTTATAAACAATTAGCCAGTTTCTAAAAATTTCCATAAACAGTCCAAAAAACGTATAAATGATTTCACAAACAAATCAATTATTTTGCAGAGGTGAAAATAAACTAAAAGAACCAATTAAAACACACAAGCATTAATTGGATTTATTCATAATGAAAAAATGCGGATTCACCTACCTCAAAGTCAAGAACGGATACAACGACACATCAACAGAAAGACAAAAAACACCCAAAAGACCATTTTCACGCTCTAGACAACGAGAAGAACGTGAAAAACACAAATCAAGGTATTATGATTCATACAAAAAAATAGAAAACAACAAAATTGAAATGGAGAAAAATAAATCAACAAATAACTAAATAAATAATTATACTAGAGCAGGGGGGTTTGGACAGCGTGACAAAGGGATGTCGGGCGGAGGTGCATAGAAAGGCGAGAGGGAGGTCATGATGCGACAAAGATAGTGGGGTCCAAAGTAAGGAGGGAAGGGGTTTTTCAGGCTTCTGTTGAAGGGAAATTGTGAAGGGGTCGTGAGCAGGGGCATGCGCTGGCAAGGGAGACCACTGGGGGAGTCGTACACCGATTGTCGGGTGCACTGCTGGCCAACGCAAGGAGGAGGGTGAAAGTACGAGAGGCCAGAAACATGGAAGGGTGAAGCAGGCTGTTCATAGGTGGGTAATCTAGAAGGATGGAGGCCAGAGGTGGGTTGGTCAGACCGCGGGATGCCAGCACACGAATTCGCCAGAGGTGCGGCAGTCGGGAAGCACGACGCAGGTGAGGCGGGGTTGCCGGAGGCGGATAGTACAACGAGGTAGGGGGTGCTAGAGACGAGTGAGGTGAGGGTAGGGGGCGCGGAAAATAGGTGAGGCAGAGGGCAAGAAGGGCGTGTGTGGGAGCTAGCTGCAGGTAGGAGGCCAGGGTGCTGCGCAGGGTCGGAAGGCTGAGCGAAACCGGGAGGGGCGGCCGCATCCGGCGAGGGTGAGGTCGGGGGATTTGGGTGTAGGGGAAGGGAGAATTGTGGGGAGAGAGTGGGGTAGCGAGGGGAAACCAAGGAGGCAAGACAGAGGTGCAGTGTGGCGAGGGTGCCGAGGCGGCTGGGCAGAGGGGCGCAGGGCGGCGAGGAGGCAGCCAGGGTGCACTGTGGGGAGAAGGCTGGGGGGCTCGTGCCGCGTGGAATCGGAGAAGGGGGTAGCGATTAGGGTTTTCATTTTTTTCTTTCTCTTATGTTAATAATAGTAAAACAAAATATGATAATAATAATGATAATAAACAATAGAAATAATAATAATAATATATATAAAGAATAATAATAATAATAATAATAATCCAATAATAATAGAAATAATTTTATAAAGAATAATGACAAATAAAATAATAATAATAAGCAATTGCTCGACATCAGGGCCGGCTGCGAAGCTACCACCAACCGCACGGTGACTGCGCATGGGTCTGAAACCCAGTAAAAACATTCAACACCAAAAAATTTGATCCGGGACCTAGCTTGGACCTTAGCGAGAGAACCTGGGGCCAATAATTAAATAAAAAAATAATTAAATGTCGGGGTGTGACAAGCACCCTACTGGGGGTCCTCAATATCAAGAAATTCACTCAGGTCATTACTCATCTCATGGAGGATGTCATTATCATTTCCAAAGTCCTAGATATAACACATCCTCACCTAAATTAAGTGGTAATCTCTACTAGAAACAACATAAAGATATAACTCATAGAACATATCATATATTAGGTCATCACACCCATAATTAAGGCTATAATGCATCACACTATTATAAAATATCTTACAAGGGCCAAAAAATACTAATACATCACCTCCTTAAACAAGGAGGGATCCAAAAATCCCTATACTAAGGTTATCTAAGACCTACTGCTTCTATATATCGTTCCCAAATATTCATTTAATTTACACCTCTCATAGGGTTCAAGTATATCAGGGTATGTCATTATAATTAAGGCCTTGACCATTAACAGTCTAGGGGATTAAGATAATGTGCAAGGATTTTTCATGGCCCTTTGCACATTATTTTATCCTTAAATACATTTAATTTAACTTCAATAATTTAATTTTTAATCTAAATAATTTTATTTAATTTAAAAAAATTCAATTAATTAAATAGTTTCACTTAACTATGGTCAAGACCATGAATTCAACTTGCATATAAGAAAATTATATATATCATGGGAAAGAAAAAGGATCACTTAACTTTTACAAAAATACATTTCTTCAAAATTACCATTCTTAGTAGCTCTGTATAAGCCCTCCAAGAACAATATAAGATCCTATCACCCCTGACCATAGCCCAGAGGCCTTAACTCAATCCACTCTATCTAAATAAAATAATTTTAAAAAATATAATTAATGAAACCATTTAATTTAAACTACTCATATTCATAGAAAAATCATTGGGTGTAAAGTGATTTTCACATCCCTAAGCAACGAGGTGCTGGCCATCCCCGAAACAACCCCATGCCTATTGTGACCCCAAGTCCCAACACATGCATCCATTTACATCCTTAAAAAAATTCAATTTAATGAGAAACCATAGAAAAATCCATGGATTGATGTACCTTTTTTGAATCAATGAGTGAAACTATTAGGACATCATTTTGAGATGTCTACAACATAGAATGAGAAAAATCCCCTTCATTCCAAGATGATCCCACAATTATCCAGTTAGATCATCTTAAAACCCTAAATTAAATTTAAAAGAATCAGTGATGATGAAAGTAGAAGTCAAGAATAGAATAAGGATGAATTAAGTCACATTGGATCATCTCCATAGGCAAAAAAACACCCCTCCTCAAAGGGAAATAAAGGAGTGAAATTGGAGGGGTTGTCAGCCCATGCACACAAAAACAAGGGGATAAATAGGCCCCTATTAAAGTTATAAAGATTTAGATTGGAAATTATCCCCCCAAAATAGCCCTACTAGCTTTCTGATGCACCCAGATAGCTAGCTAGGCCACAAGATGGCCCACTGACTCTCTAGTGTATCAATAATTCCATAAAATCTATAGGCCTAAACACCAACTATCCAATAATTGTAGGATACATCCCCAACCAATTGACTACTGACCTCCATTTAAATCCAATTACCCGTATAAAAACACTTTTTTAAGTGGTCAAATCACTCATAATACTATTCCAGGTATTGATTCTAAAAATAGACCATCCCCTAAATTTAAAATTCAAATTTCCATAGAATTTAGTCAGCCATCCAGATATGGATTCTTATTATAGAGAAGGTTTTGTGAGATTCATTTTGATTTTGTGATTTAAACCACTTGAAGTGATTTTGGTATTGAGGTTAGGTTTTTAGGGAATGATTGCTTTGATACCTAAACCTTTTGATTTTAGGTGTCGTTTCTAATGATATCATGGATCGTGATCCTATAGGGTTAGATCTTAGATAGGTAGAGTATGGGTAGATGATTTTGGTTTTAAAATTATTCTTAGTGAAAGGTGAAAATGTATCTAGAATAGAAATGATTGAGATGCCTTTATATTATTTGAAAGAAATAATTAAGGAATTATTTTGTCTAGATAGTATTAACATACAAGAATAACATGATCATTGATTTTTTCACATGTTCCTAGGTTCGATGGGATTTTAATCATGGAAGTATGAGTTTGGTTGTGTGGGAGTTTACACTAATTGGGTTTGGATGAGATCAAGTTGTATAGTGGGTAAGAACCTCTGAAATGGTTCTTATAGAGGATCAGTCTACCTTGTAGGAGGATATTGAGAATTGGGTTGGTTTTTTAGGAAAAATATCGATGTGTGAGGACTAGTGTGCACTGCTTATACACGGTGCCTATAGATTTGAGAATTAGTGAGTGGATATGTATAGGTTAAAGGCTGATGTGGATAATGAAAATTTTGTATGCATAGCAGCCTGAGGTTTTATTAATGATTTGAGACATATCCCTATGATAGGTGGTGACACCAAGTATAAATTAAAGTGTTGTGGTATGGATGATTTTTATGAAAACCAACTCAGGTCACCCTTGAATCGAGAACCTGAGTCGGCCCATGGAAAGGCATGAAGGGTCTTCCTGATCCCCAATGGTTGGAAAATAGTTCTAAGGAATCAAAATAAACACAATAAGAATGATTTATCCCAAATAAATAATAATGATCACATAGTATAATTCAACTAGATATCTAACATTGTGTGTCTATATATTTTAGGTCTATGAAAAATAAAATTAGAAGTTTTAAAATTTAAAACAAACCGATCGATGCATAATCATAAACACACATATAAAAATCAAAATAAATTTAACAAATAGGAAGAAAGACTAAAGAAAATGATAAAGTTGATATAGATAATATATCCATTATATGAAATAAAACCGAAATACCAAATCGAGCTCTTCATGTGACCCTAGAGTCACCCTCAACTGATCTAACAAATACCCACTCTAAGAGCATCCCAAAAGATAGAATAAATTGAATGGAACTCCACATTATCAAAACACAAACCTAAACAATCCACTCGGTCTATATACATTGAGTGGTAAAAATATGGTGTGATAAAAAAATATCCCAATAGGATTTCACCAAATATTCTTTACATTTACTTTTACTAAACAGACCATAAATTATAGTTTGAAACACACTATTTAAAAATAAATTTTTTATCATTTTAGGGAAAATAAAACATATAAGATTTCTTAAACCCTATTTTTTTCAAACCCAAACATGCTTTAAAAAATATTATAACTTTCATTAAACTATATTATTAAAAACATACCATTTGATCTCCCCCTTTTATTTCAATTTTAAAATATAAATAGGATAAAATCCATCGAAAACTGAAAATAATTCCAATTAAGTGAATAAAAAAATATAACAAATTATAGAATACAAACATCAGATCAAGTTAGATACTAGACATTTATAAAAGAAAAGGAATGGGAGTAGAAATAAATAATGCAATATAAAAGTAAATTATAATCAAAATATAAAATTGAGGTAAAAAAATATAATTAAAAGGATAAATAATAATCAAGATGAATAGAGCTAAAATAAAAATAGAATAGAAAAAGGTTTCAATAAAATATATATAATCATGGTTGGGTGAAAATATCTACAAACATATCAATGAAGTTCCTAGTATTAAGTTAAATCCCCACTTTACCTTTTATTTTTAAATTCACAATACACTTTTTTAACATTTTCCTTTATTTATAGAATTAATTCCTTCTATTTAGGGAGATTTTTTCTTTTTTATTTTTGGATAAATTTTAAATGAATTAATTTAAATTTCTAGATATTTTTTAAATTCCAAGTTATAATTTTATTAGAATAATATTTGAAAGAAGAAGATAAATCTAGTTTTAATGATATATATATTCGAGAGAATTTGAATCACTACTATTTAATTCATCAGATTTTTGAAAAACTGTTTAATTTTTTAATACTTATTAAATTTATTGAAAAATAAAGTTTTTGTTTTCTGAAAACTAAAGCAACAAATGTTAAAAAAACCAAATAATTTCTAAAATTAATTTTGATTTCATATGTTTTGGTAAGAATCAATCATAGCCATTGGATTTTGGAAAATATTTGATGTTCATTAAAACCTTTATAAAGGTGTGGACCTAGAGTTTACTAAATAAATTGACAATAGTTTTTATAGTGAATGTCTTCCATATTTATAGAAACAACTTTTCATCTTATGATAATGATACGTAATCAATCAGAGTCCTTGATATGTAAAAAATAATTTGGGAAATATGGATTGATCTAGAGCTCTTTATGAAGTTTGATTTTATACCAAAATATGTTATACACTTTCAAGGATGGAGAAAGTTGGTTCTAAAAAATGAAGATCATGAGTTGGTTTATCCTCTTATAGTTATGGAGTCTTATAGTACAACAAAGTTTACTAAAGTAAATAAAGTACAACATGTCACTTTTTTACCTTTCATAAATAATTTTATATTAATTATATATTTTTTTTGAACTACTTGAAATTATGATAGAGGAAAAATATTTGTTTGTTTCTTGAAAATAACTAAAATATCATGGATGTTTCAATAAAGAACTTACAAAGAATTTTTTTATATTAATGAAAATGTTCACAAAATTAGTCATTTGACATGTAAAGTATGTATTTTTTTAAATGGGTATATTATTTTGTTTTACCAAGGAAGGGTGAAAATGACACCATCAATATAAAAGATGTGTATATATTGGATTTTTTAGAACGTTTCTAGAAGTTAAATCTTGTGAATATCATCTAATAATATATCAAGTCAATTAAAAATGATATAGAAAAGTTAAAATTTTTGTTATATGAACAGATTATCAATATGGAACTTTTAAAACTACTAAAATAAGAAACTTTTGACAATGATGCAGATGATGAGAGGATTAAGGTGAATTTTATTAATTCCAAAACAATATCTAGAATGAGATTAACATATGATTTTAATGTGAATAAGTTTTTGTAATAAATCTTTATTTCTAATTTTTTTTGAAACAAAAATATTTACTGAAGGTGATGATGTTAAATTCACATAGTTTTCATAGAAGTGGAAATCTCTTAATGAACATGCTATTGATAAATATACCTAAAAGAAGAAGAAAAAATTTTTTGAAGTAGAAATTATAAAGAATTTAGGGAAATAGAACCAATGAAGATTTTAAAAGTTTAGTATAGAAGTAAAATTAACCATATAAGAAAATTACCAAGGAAGAAAATAAGAAAAAAGGAATAAAGGGTAGCTAGAAAACCTTTCTTTGGCCTTGATAAGGAAAAATATAAATATATTAGAGAAGGTACTAATAAAAATTTGATAGAGGAAAAAATAAGAAAAAGTATATTTTAAAGTTGAATTAATCCCAGATATCTATAACTATCCTATATTCTGTTACAATTTGATAACATGTTGTTGTTGATGAACAACCGCTCAAAAAAATTTGAGTTTAAAGGAAAAGTGAGAGTGTCTACACCAAAAGTACATGAAAATTATTTATCTTTATCTTCAACTCATCATGAATTTGGATAATAAACTAGAAAATTTATGGATGTAAATTCACTGTAAGTTCACTATATGGATTTTTTGGGAAATTAATTGGAGGTAGTTCATATTGTTTCAAATATTAATAATAAATTCCCAATAAAAAATGTTTCTAGAGGAAAATGAGATAAAGATCATTTTGAGAAAATAGTGAATGAAGTACCTATTAATAATCCTGATATTGAAGTTTCAAAATATGTTTCTTTGATTGAATCATCTATTAGTACTTCTTCAAAGGAAACTTCATCTTTATCAAAGTTATCTTTCAAAAAATCGAGTTTGTCAAAATAGAGTTTAATATATTCATTATCCGACTCATTAAAAGAAGTTAAAAAATATTAAATTGTATTTGATATTGAAAAAAAAGATGAACCAATTTATGTTAAAGGGTATACCTCTAGTAAATATAAAACACCAGTAGTTCGACCAATATCTTGAAGATTAAGGGATCAATAAGAAGAAATATTTGATAGTTCTCCTGAATCAAAAATTGGCATGTAAATTCAAAAAATTATATTTAAGTTGGATATACTTTTTATTTTTTAATAATGTAGTCATGTAGAATGATTTATTGCCCAAATTATGTGAAAAATTTTATTTGATTCAATGTCAAATGATAAATTTTCAGGTATCAAAGTAACAAAATTAGTTAATTATTTAAATCTAAAAATTTAAAGGAAATTTATGAATTTTTAATGAAATTTGTGAACTATATGACATGAAGATGATACAATTTATGATTTACTCTAAATCCTAGTATAAGAATATTTATTCTATTTTCGAATATATTGTTGATTTATATCAAAATTATGATATTCAATATAAAATATCAGAAGAATTTGGAGAATTTTCTAATGAACTGGGAGATAAAATTGATGATCATACTAATACTATTGAAGAGTAAATACAATTTTTGGTTTCATAGAACAATCAGTTATTTTACCATAATTTGAAATTTGAATCTTAAGAGAAAATAATTTAAGGAAATGGTTAACAATTAAAATCTCAATAAGAAATATTTTTTAAGATGTTTGAAGGTAAATATCGACAGTTGAAAATCCAAGAAGAATGTTTTGTTTAAAATATTATAGAATAGAACTAGAAGTTCAAGATCCAAGATGATTTTATACTAGAATATCAAAGGAAATTTAACTATATAAAAAAAATAATAGAAAAATATCAAAAAAGGGTTAGTTTTCCAATTCTCAATACTCATAAAACTCTAAATATTTATTACTTTTATACAAACTTAAAATATTGAATGGATAGGAATATTTTAATTTTTTATGAATATCTTGAATTTTCTTTGCTTAAAAACATTATCCATATGTCATTTAATTCTTTTTTTAAATTTATTAATACTTTTAAATTACTATTTTTTGAAAATATTCTTTTTAAAAATCACAAAGGGGGATAAATTTAAGAAAAAAAATTCAAGATACTTTCTTTATATTTGTTTCAAAAAGGGGAATACTTATATTTATTGATTTTTTCTAAAGGGGGAGGATTATATTGCATGATTTTTTTCAAAAGATAGAGATTTTTTAAGTCCATTAGAATATATTGAAATCATAGAAATTAATAATTTTTAAATTTCTAAAGCCTTAATTTTCCTAGGAGTGTTTTTTAAAAAGAGGGATATTTTAGGGTCAAAGAATCTATTTACCCTTTGTTTTGAAAATCATAGTACTCTTGATTAAGATTTTGATTTAACTTGAGTTTGTTTTTTGTCATTAATGTTTGAAAAATATAAAACCATTAAATAAAATAGTGATAACCTAAGGTTTTATGAAATACTGATAGATTGAGGATTTTTTAAAATATGATAATATGAAAAAATTAAATACTTGTGGTTTAAGATTTTATGAAAAACCAGTTTTTTAAAGATCTATAGTGGTATTAAATTAACTCATTAGTAGATAAATAAAAAATTTGAGATTATTGAAAGATTGTGAATCTACTACCAATAAAGTTATAAAAAAATCTAAAAGAATACAAAATTCAACCATTGGATTTTGTTACAATAATGACTATAAATAGAGTTACACTTCAAGTGTTCAGAAGACATGTGATATGAGAATACTCTAAAATCTATAATCATATGAAACATTTAACTACATTTTATTTAGTGTGATTCTAATTTTTTTGAGTATTTTCTAATAGATAATGATTTCAAGGTTTCATTTTAAGAACTCTTAGTTTTATTATTATAATCTTTGTGTTTTTGATCAGTGAGATTGAGGGATTTTGGGGACTAGAATACAGATCCAAGCTTCCAATTTATAGAAGTTGGAATACTAGGCTTCTGGTTTGCTAAATATGGATCCTATTGATGGTTTTTTTCGATGGATTCATGAGGATTGGAATATATATTCAATATTTTAGATCACAGAATCAAATACCTTTCAACAACTTTATAGTCTATGATACGTTGAAACAATTTTATATTTCCCCTTATTATTTGGGTAAAAGTGTAGTTTTTAATAATATCCTTTAGTTGTACTTTATTTCTAAATAAAAAATAAATGTTTTTTATTTCCACTATGTATATATTTTTAACAATAGTTGATATAACATTTATAGTTTTTTCCATTATATTTAATAATTTTATCGGTAGTTTTGAAATATCGATTGTCTTACTATTACTCTTACTTTGTTTTTACTCTCATTATTATTAGGTATATAGAAAATCATATTTCTAATAATTTTCATACATTAGGATTCTGAAAATTTGTAAATATTTTTAAAATGATAATTCACCCCTCTTTTTGTGTGATTTATATCTATAAATTTGGGGAAAAAACTCATTTATTACCTCCCTCCTTACACTAAATAGCCTTACTAGGGGAACTCCCATAGTTGGTAAAGGCCCAAAACTAAGGGATACTATTTAGAATCTCATCATGGCTAGAATAGCATCCATTTCTCAATCTCTCACTAAGACACATTAGATCCTCATCAAGGTAGCAACAAGAGGTGGGGAAATCATTTATTACATATAAATCTCATATCAATAATAAGTTAAAATATACCAGTCACATCTCCTCATCCCACCTCTATACATATCCTATTGTGAATCCCCTATTTAATACATATATAAACATCATAAATTATGTCAATTTATCAATATCCCATATAATATGATAACATAGGTATTCCTTTAGGGTGGATCTAATTTATAGAAAAATGATTATATAATGTGACAATAAGACCATCAATTTTAAAACTAGAAATAACTTTACCAAAACGTCCTTTTACAAACATTTCTAATTCAAGGTTACTCATAAATTATTTTTAAAGGTCCCAAATAAAATTTTATATTAAGTTTTTTAAATCCCACTCAAATTATTCTTTGAAATGTATTTTGAAAATCAAGATCCATTTTGAAACCTCTTTTGGAACAAGAAAAATAATGTTTCATTTACAAAATTATTTACATTATATATATATATTCATAAGAAAGAGAAAAAAGTGAAATATCAAAATTCATGTCACACAAAAATAATATAATAACTTATCATTTAAACTCATCAAGATATAATAATAACAAAATTATAATAAAAAATACCTCAATAACATATTTAAATCCATAAAAAATAATTTTAAAACCTAAAATATCATTTAAATATCCAAATTCTTTAAGAAAACCCTTCTAGAAATTTTACCATATAGGTAGAATGTATATCCATTTGATACAAGAATATTAATATTGTAATTAATGGAAACCTGTTTTAAAAAAAATGGTGTTTTTATAACACTTCAGACTCTATATAATAATCCACTAGAGTTTATAACATATGTATCATTTTTAAGGAAATGATTATAGAAAACTCAAGCATTTTATGGTGTGTCAAGGAAAGGAAAAGGCATGAAAAAACCTACCTTAACTTGCTTCTTTCAATCACTAAGGTCTTATTCTACCCCAACAAGGACCAAATAACTCCAAGATACCAAGGACTATAAACAAGGAGAGTAACCAAGTAAAAACTATATTATAGACAACCCTTGGTTGTTAGGACCATCATGAGGCTAGAGAAAATAGTAATATAAGAATAATAAGAAAGGAAGAAGATATGAAGGCCCTAACCTTGAATAATTAGTATGAATTTGAGGGATAAGATTCCCAACAATTTAAGGAGAGGAAGGTGGAAGTATCTATAAGGGATAAATTTTAGTGGTGTCATAAAAATGTGGAATATGATACCCTATTTATTTTAAATTGATGAGAGGAAAACTAGAATTTCAAATTTTTAAAGACCTGGGAAAGTCAAAAGGTTTGGATAAAGGGTTTAACAAACTATGTACCAACCATAGAAGACTCACTAGGAAGATTGAGTGTTGTCATGCGGTTAAGCTACTTGTTTTACCAAAAAATGTTCCAACCATGTGAATGAAACTAGAAAATATAAATATGGCTACATACTTTGGCCACATAGTTTACTAAATTGTGTGAGAACCTATGAAAATAGATAATTCTTTTCATGATCAATTCTCATGGTTTTCACTAGCCATGTTCAAGACATGTGATTCACACTATAACCACATAACCTTAAAAAAGAATAAATTTTTCCTAAAACTATAAAACATGGATGAAAATTTTAAATAAATACAACATTGGATAAAATAAATGTTGGTGTGTGAAAGTTCACCAAACCATAACAATTTTTGTCCCTATAAAGCCACTGAGTATAAAAAAGGACAAGATCAGAAAAATTTCAAGCTATAAGGGAAGTACTACACTCAATACAATCTTTGAATTACACCAGAACAAAATAAAACCATCATATTAAGATACATATCCAAATTCAAAACCCTCTCATGATAGATCTAAGGATATTATTTGAATCTTGAGACCTAGGGTGGATCTATACACCATATAAGGGAGATAAAAATATAGTGGATCAATAAAATTATGCAACCATTATATGAGAACTATTATAATACTAAACTTGGATTTAGATAAGAGATCCTAAGTAGAATATCCAATCAAAGAATATCCAAAATCTAATAGAACGACCATTTATTCTATAAATAAGAATAGGATATCAAATTTACCAAGAGACAATGGTATGGATTAAAAGGATAACAAAATTAAAAGGATAATTAAATAGAGAAAAATAAAATAATGAAATAGATAAGAAAAGTAAGGGGAACACCACAAAAATGATCCTTTAGATTACTACATAGATCTATGATACTGAACCTTAATTCATAAAGCTAATAGGATGTCAAAATTTTCAAGAGGTATTAGGATTCCTAGACTGATCACACTAGAATAAAAAAAATCTTGATTCCTCATAAGGTAAGGAACACTCACAAGAATAAGAAGAAATCAAGGCCCCACTCTTCATGACTTTCCTTACAAGGATTGATTATACTGTCATAAAATCATTGTTTGCATTAGAAAACAAGGAAAATATAAAATAAATGTTTTCCAAATAAATATTAGAATGAAATATTCTTTCAAAAATTAAACATTCATTACATCCTTAACAATTGACCCAAAGTGCCAACTAAATGAAATATAATTAGATATCGAGTGGAGAGTCCTTGGGTAAGTGCCAAATATAGAGAAGGGTTTTAATATTCCACTCCACCTGGAGCTATGTTGGGTCTAAAATAGGAAGTAACTACACTCAATCCCCATGTGATACAAATATAAATAATCCATCATTGTAAAAACTCCCCCATGAACTATTGATACTTTTCTCAGAGAACACTTCAAATAAAAAACTACATAAGACCTAATAACCAACATTAAAAACTCAAATCATTCTAAATTGAATATAAATATCAATTCAAATAACAACCCAATAAAGTAATCTACAATCACAACTATTAAAAATCACATCAATAAACAAGGATAAAGTGTTCCTTTTTATTTTTTTTTTAAAAATTGCACTTTAGTTTTGAAACCTTATGATTACACATGAAAATCATTTAAAAACCATACAGGTTCTCTATTAAAACACTTATAAGTCCCCAAACATTGAGTTATTTTCATTTAATATTATAGAAAACCTTTACAAATTTCAAAAATAACTTTACCATTTTGAAAACCAAGTTTCAATAACAAAACCTAATTAGATGAAAACTTTATGTTACTAATAATCCATAAAAAATCCCATTTAATAAATCCAAAATATAAACATAACATAACCCAAATAAAATTTCAATTAAAAGTAATCTAAAAAAATTAAGAGGGTCTAGTGATTTTGCACGGTTTGGATGCTCATTTTAGTGGACCATGCACTAACTATATGACTACCTGCATCAAAGAAACATGTGCATGAGATCCAAATTTTTTTTTAAACTGTCTGAGCTAACCATGAACCTCCATTATTCTTCCAATTTTCACCTCAAAACATGAAAAAACACAAATACCAATAAAATATTAATAAAATTCAAAATACCATTCATCTAAATTCAAATATTCTTAAACCTAAGAAAGAAAACTTGAAATTCTAGACTCACAACCTGACATCCTATAGTAACTCAAGGCATCAAGAAAGAAAGAGCTAACTAAAATCTCTTTACACTTACCTCTCTAGTTTTTAAATTCATATATCTAATTGACAATTAATCCCAAAATAATATAGGGTACTTTGATACTATTTTTTCATGAATAAACCCATGCCACCCCTAAACCATCCCCCCAAGACATACCATGGAAAGGGATAAAGGGAATTACTGATCCCTATAGGTTGGAAACTAGTTTCACAACATCAAAATATACACAATAAGACTTATTTGACCCAAATAAATAATAATGAACATGAAACCAGATTCTAACAAAAGTTTGGAATGGTTCTCCTATATATTTTACATCCATGTAAATTGAAATAAATAGTTTCAAAATTTAAAATGAACTAAATGGAGCGTAATAAAAACATTCACATCCAACTAAAATTAAATATAACAAATTAGATGAAATACTAATGAATATCATAAAGCTGAGGTGGTTGATTCATGCATGATACCAAATAAAAAAAAAATACTAAACCAAGATCTCCATATGACCTCTTGGTCACCCTCCACCCATTGAATCAAATCCTACCCTATAAGAATCCCAAAATATGGATTCTATATAAATTACCTCATTTATACTGAAACTTGAACTTGAAAAATCCACTTTGTCTACAGACATCGAGTGGTGTATATGGGATATGAGCATAAACAACCCAATATGATTTTACCAAATATTCAATGCATTTACTTTAACTAAACAGACAATAAAATATTATTTTAAATAAACTATCTAAACCTGATTTTTTTTATCATTTTAGGGAAAATAAATCATGTAATATTTCTCAAACCCAATTTTATTTTTAAACCCAAACATGCTTTCAAAAACCTCATAACATCCATTAAAATATAATCTTAAACACATACTATTTTAACCCCCATTTTAATTCTATTATAAAATCAAAATAAGATAAAACCCATAGATAATTAAAATCTAATGTCAACTAAGGGAATAAAAAAATTAGAAAATTAGAAAATAAAAACATCAAAAAATGTCAGATACTAAACATTTATAAAAGAAAAGAAAGGGGAGGAGCAATAAAGAGTGGAGGAGAAAATTACATAATAATCCTAATATAAATTCGAGTCAAGAAGAATATAATATAAATAATAAATAATAATCAAGATAAAAATAACTGAAAGAAAAATGTAATTGTAAAATATTTTTCTATAAAATATAGATAATCACGGTCAACTCCTAAATATACAATGATATGATCCTAGAAATACTTAGGGAAAACCATATTTAATCTTATTGATGAAGTTCCCAGTTTATAACATCCCCACTTACCCTAAGTAGCCTCACTAAGTGAACTTTCATAGTCATGATAGGTGTAAATGTAAGGAACACTAGTTAGTGCCCCATCATTACTAGTATAACAACTATCTCTTAATCTTTCACTAAGATTCCTATGATCCTTATTATTATATATAGGTTATACATTAAGAAAGTGGTAATGTTTTATGGAGTACCAATCTCAATCATATCTGATTGAGATATGAGGTTTACCTCAAAGTTCTAGAAAAGTCTTCAATAATATTTGAATACAAAATTGAGCTTTAACACTGCATATAATCCTCAGACATATGGTTAGTCTAAGAGTACTATTAAAAACATATAATATATGCTAGTATATTTCTTTATAATTTCAAAATAAAGTTGGGATTAACAAATTCACAAATTAAAATTTTATTTCAACAATATATTTCAGTTGAGAATTTATATGACTCGTTATAATGATCTCTATGGAAAAAAGCACAGAACTCCTACATGCTAGGATGAAGTTGGGGAATCAAATATATTGAGAACTAATATATATAAGGAAATGGAAGATAAGGTTAAATAAATTCAAAAAAAATTTAGGGAATCTCATATTTGATTGAAAATTTATGCTGACAATTTTTGGTGAGATTAGAGTTCAAAGTTTGTCATAAGGTATTTCTTAAAATATCTCATTAGAAGAATGATACAATATTTATAATGAAGGGAAATTTAAGACCCATGTATATTGGTCCCTATAAGATTCTTGATTTCATCTAGATATTGTCTTATCACTTGGAGCTTCCTCTAAATCTCTCATAATTCCATGATATGTTCCATGAATCTCTTTTGAGAAATTACATATTGGGTCCTTCACATGTACTGAACTTTAAAGTTATACCACTTAAGCATGATATTTATTATGACGAGCTACCGATATGCATGTTGGATCATATAGATAGATTACTATGGAATAATACAACTCAATTAGTTAAGGTTATTTGGTGAAATTTTAAATTTGAGGAAGCAATGTGGGAACCCACATATGTGATGAGGCATAGGTATCCTCAATTTTTTTTATCAAATTGAAATAATTTCATTGGAAAAATTATTATATGGGGGTAGAATGTGATACCTTGATATTTTAACAAATATTTATATTGAATAAATAAATGTTTTGATATTTTTTGAAGCATAAAACCAAGAAACTATGCGAATAATTACTATAAATTATTAAATAAATAACATTATATGGTATTTAAATGAAATATAATTGTTTAAAATAATTTCAAATTAATTTAGGAAATATTATTGATCCTAAGTAACTATTTTGGTGATTTTTTTATGAAAATTGTTTTTATCATATATGTTTTATTTAAAAATTAATTCATATTATTAAAATTTTGATTTTTTTTACAAATGAATAAAATGAATTCATTTGTTATAAATTGGTTAGAAATGAAAATAAAATCATTTTAATGTAAAAAAGATATTTTTTTTCTAAAAAAACCTCTTTTATGTGCATAAGGTGTTTTTATTTTAATAATTTTAATTAATCCCTATTTATGAATAATTTTAATTAATTTTTTAGATAATATTTTTGATAAAATATTTTAACATTCATTTAATGGTTTTTAGGAAAGTAATGAGAATAAATTCTATGTTATGCTTCAGAATGTATTTATCTAAAAAATATTTTCACTATGTATTGTGAAATTATTTTAAAATGAATTTAAAAATTATAGGAATTTAATTTTATAAAATTATTTCCATTTTTTAAATAATAATTTCCAAGCTTGGTAAGTATGTAAATTTTTTTTTCACAATGAATATTAAATTAGGTAAAAATTCATTACCATGGTAAAGGTTAATGAGAGGTTAAATTGAATAGGTAAGGGTTAAAATAACCAAACAATAATATAAATCCTATTATTTAAGTTTATTTAGACCTAAAATTATCTTATCTTTTAATTTTTGTTTATTTTTTGTGACTTTCACTTGGATATTACTTTATTATATTTTAATGTTTTAAGTATTTACAAGTTTTCCACCCTCCTCACTTATAAAAGGACACATCCTATCTTAAATTATTCAGAAAAATTTATCTCTCTATCTCATAAAAACCCTACAAAAATAACTTCCTAAATTAATTCTCCACATATTGGAGATTTTGGTCTTCACCTAAGACCAAACCAAGAAGGATTAAGGTGTAAGATAAAGGAGGTTTCTCAAAGAAGTGGTCCTTGTTTTTATTGATATATTTTGAGTTTGTTTCTTACTCAATATCATAAAAATATTTTATAAACATCATAACATTATTAATTTAGTTTCATTAAAATACTATTTTTTTAATCTTAATGGTACAAACATTTTCTACCTCTTTTCTATCCAATGAGCAATGATAATGTCCATCGTGTGTGCGTGTGGACTACTATCTCCACGAAGTGATGTTATTTATTTTTCATGTTATACATACATGAATGTTAATATGTATGGATTTAATGAATTTATATAATATTTATGATACTATTATTCTATAAATATAGATTATTATTTATTTTCTTTCATTCTATTTGTTGGAAAATTGAAACATTACTCATGCTTATGTACATACCACCATATCCATGAAGTGATGTAATTCATTATTCATCATCACCTTATATGAATAGTTATAAAAGTGTATATAATTAATAAATATGATAATTATAACATTATTAATATTATTTATATGATTAAACCTTTTATAAGGTGTAAGTAATAGAACCTTAAAACCAAAACACACATGGGAAATAAACTAGTTTTCATCTGAATGTTGATTTTAAAGAATAAATGTTAATGGATGGGTAATAAAAAATTATAATGGAGTGATATATAGTAAGATAAGTATGAATATATATTTTTTATATATGTATGATAAATATAAAGTTATTATACATGATTATAATAGAACATATAATGAAATTCCAGACCTGAGGTAAGAGTTTATGTTGCAATCTTATTTTTAATTATTATTGTTTATACTTGAATCTCCTTTGGGTGAATTATATGATATATATCTCTTAAAACCCTAATATTTTCTTCTTCTCAATTTATTTATTTGTTTCTAATGTTTTAGATTATTTCTCTTATCTTTGGTACTTAAAATGATCAATTAAATGTTTTTTGAGAAAAACAGACCTTATTTCATATTTGGTCAATGAGCTTTTTCTTCCATATCCATATTATTTAAAAATTTCAAGAATGTTATTTTATATGATAAAATTATTATCTAAAATAATTTACAGTCATATTTTAATTTATTTTCAAAGTATTAAAAATTAATTTTTACAATGTTTTCCGATTAGGTTATTTATGACTCTTTACAAAAAAATTTAAAGGAGTATTTATTTTAACATTTACCACACAAATTATTTTTTCCCACCTTATTGATTGTTCTTTACTTTGAATCTTCAATTACATGTTCCCATATTTATTCTCAAAGAAAATATTTTTCTCAATATTATGGATATTTTTATATAAAATGTTATCAAATGAAAATGATTTTTTCATGTTTTCAATGAAGGTTTTAAATGTTATTTAAAGTTATTTTTCATCTATATCAAAATAATTGAATGTATTTTATGATTAACTAGTTATATGATATAATAATACCATCTGTGGTATTTATCTAGATGTTTTTTGATTATGTGATGAGAAAATATTTATGAAAACCATTTCTTTTCCACATGTTATGCTATGATAGAATGATGAATGCTTCTATGGTATTGTTGAATTCATATTTATGGTTCTCATTATGTGATGGATGTGAATAAAATTATATATCATCTAATTAATTGTGTAATTATTTATATATCATGATATAATATGAAAGGGTATTGGGATTGAACCCATTATGGGGATGCCAAGAGTTTAAAGAGTGAACACAATCCATTATAGGACTTTGTCCACTATGTGATAATGGTCTTGGAAATAAGCCGTAACTAATGAAATAATTTTATATTCTTATGATTGTTTCAAAATAACCATGAAATTTTCATAGTCTATGATATGATATCATTTATTATGATTTACTAATTATGATTACTTGCTCTTACGACTCATTCTTTTGAAATGAATAATATTTATGACATGAAACTTGACTTATGATCTACGAATGATTAGGTATGAACTTCGTATGTTATGATAATGCTATCATAAAATTATACTTATATTATACTTGAATATGATAATTTATTGATATGTCTCATTCTTATCTATATCGAGCATCTGAGCTCACCCTTTATTATGTTTCTATTTCCACTAGGTGATGAAAAATGTTTTTAAGTAGGACATGTCTAAGAAGGGTACTCTGAGAGAATAATTTTTTATTAGATGTTGAAGATATTTCTAGATATTAGATTATTATATATCTAATATCAAACAATACTAAACCTTTATTGTTATAAGGAATGTATTATTATAAAATATAGTAAATAGTTTTCTAAAATGATGCATTATTTGTTTATGTTATGCTTGGGTAGCCTCATGGGTTGTTGAGGACCCAACTATGGAATTACATTGAGTGTTGGATTTTAACTTTGGTATGAGTGTTTTTGTGTTTCTATGATTCCTTCAAGAGTTATGTCATCATGGTCATGAAATTTGATAGTGCATTAGTGGGTGAATTTGATAATTTTTGAGAAATGTAGTACTTAGGAGGGTCGACTGGTATTTTCGTGTGTAATTTGGTGTGGTGAGGAGGAAACCACATTTAGAACATTTATAGAACCCTGGAAGTTTTTTTAATAGGATATTTCAATATTGGGGAGAACCATGACTGAAATTGGAATTTATGAGCGAAGTATAATAGTGGGGAGTTCCATAATCTAGATAATGGGTTAGTTGTTGATGCTTTAGTGATTGGGATAGATGGGTGAAGTTGAGATCCATATCAATGTTGATAATGGTTATAAATAGGTAGCTTAGTTTTTAGTGGATAATGATCATTGGTGTTTGGATTTCGGAAATAGAATCTCATTCAATGTTTGAGGATAAACATAGTGAGTTAATGGTGAATTATTGACCTAGGTAGGTTGAAAATGATGAATGGAGGACCACTGTGAATTATTAAGGATGAGAAGCATTATAATGGGGAGTTTTTAATGAATTTTTCCATTATAGGTTGTGAAATTCAAGGGGAATTTTAATTACTGGTCATAGAGTGAGTGATGTTTTTAGAATTAGGATTTAGATTAAGGTTTTGAGGGTTTTAAAATATCTAGGAGGTGTTTTTGGATGTGTCTAGAGGCCCAAAACGTGTTTCAAATGCCCTGGAGAATGTCAGACTAGGTTAAGGGAATACCTTGATGAAATTTTTTACTATAGGTGTCTCATTATTCCATGAAAAGTGAATTTTATGTCTTGATGAGTTCCCCCTATAGGAATCATTACATGTTCTGTAAGGCTCCAAGACATGGAAGCAATAGGTCACATCGTGATTGATGGGTGTCATGGTATAGAGGGGAAATGAAGGATGGAAAAGATGTGGGTTATGCAATGGAAAGTGATTGTCATGAAATGGAACTTTATTGCATGGGTTTTGTAAAATACAAATATATTACATATGGATATCACACAGTGTCTGAGGAAACCACAACGTGATGAGTGACCTTGCATAATATATTAGAAATATTACACATTTCCTTTGTATTTTTCATAGGAAAGGTAGGTCGCACAATGACCATGGGTGTCATGGTTTGATAGTTCTTTTCTGTGATTTTCACTAAGGTAAAGTCACTTATGTATTAGGTCACATAATGGTGGGGGTGTCATGTTGTGATGATGAACCTTATGTTTTAAAGTTTGGAAAATGGAAGGACTCTTATGTATGGGTCTGGTGACCCTTATGTTTTTATTTATGATTTTCATGGAGGAAGGGCTAGTCACACAATGATGAATTTTCATGAGAGGTTCCATTACATGGAGTCCAAAGCCTTAGATTTTTGGTTATGTTCAATGGATATGGGACACACCATGATGGGTTTCTTGAATAGGGTATCACGCTGTGGGCTATATGGGTCATGTCGTGATGCCTATGAGTTTCATTTTAAAAAAATAGAGATTTTCCCATCATATCAGGGTCAAACCTCTATAGATTTAGGCTGGATTGGGCATTGGAGATAGGGATTTTTATCCATACCCCCCTTTCCATCCTTTTTTGATCACCCCTGAGGAGGTGTGATTCTTGGATGATTCCATAGAAGATTCAAGGAATGATCTTCTTATTTTCCCTGCATTATTATTCCTTTAATTAACTACTAAACTTAGTGTCCTAGAGTTGGGTTTCAATGATGATTTCACTATAGAATAATGTAAATATTCTGAAATGATGGGTATTTTACTTAGTTCAGATAGAGGACATCCTGGAAGGATGGACACACAAGCTTTGAAGTGATTTTGGTTATGCGGTGTAGTCTGATATGTTTTTTAACGATTATTCATCTTTTTTATATTGAATAATTAATTATAAATTGTTTTAATTATTTATTTGGGTCTCTTGGATTGAGATAAGATCTATGGGGTTATTACTGTCTTGTTCAAGGATGTGTAGAGCATTGTGAGTATGGTAACTCTATGGTTGAGGTAGGTGGTCCCTATGATATAAAACCATATGCATGTTTATGAATGATTTTACATACCTCCATGATTATGTGTGATTGGGTAGAGGGGATAGGAATTATGAATTACCTAGTTAAATATATAGGATGGTTTTAAGCCTCCATGGTTTTGAGTATGTGTTCTTGTGATTTATGTGAAAAATGGAGGCCCCTAGTGTCCTTATTTCCAAAAAAGGGGTTGAGATGCCAATTATGTTACGAGAGGACTAGGGTCAATCTCAGGGAAAGGAAAGAGATGCGTATATCCTAGGTTGAGTTTACTAGGGCTATTTGGGTAGGTATGAAAGGCTTGGGACTAGTGATGATGGCTGAGAAATTTGTAAGTCTCTTGTATGATGAGGGACAACCTCTTGAGGGTGGATTAGAGCCTTGGAGAGTAACATGAGTGGGATAAGTCTTCTGAGGATTGATGTAGTGTGAAATGAGTGTTTCATTCAGGTTATAGTTTGAGACCTATCCTAAGGGAGATATGGGATGAGACCCAGGTGAGGGTCATGAGAATCATTAGATGACTTGTCTTCGTATTTCCAAGTTCCTTAGTGAAAGATAGCTCACAATCATCCCTATTTAGAATGACTAAGTTATGATATGAAAATTGAATGTGAATTTGGACTCACCTCTTGATTTTAGAGCTAAGAAAGGGCCTACATGCTGAGATAACACCATGGAGTATTGAGTGTGTCTTGGTTTCAGTGAGTGGGGATTAAAATGGAATTGAAGAACCACAATAGATTCCTATGCGAGCAAGATGAAAATGCTGATGAGTTTTGCATGAATTGATTGTGCGACTATGATAATCATTAAGGGGTCATCCTGTGTGATTAGATGGATGATGAGTTCTGATTTTAGATATGAGATAATTCTCAAGTGATTATTTCATAGTGATTCACTATTCATTTCCACCCTTATACCACTATGTTAATATTTTTTTGAATTACAAATTTTAAATATAATAATAAATTGTACTTATCATTTGATTCAATTAGTTAATATGAAGTAGTTTTTAAAAGGAATATTTCACTATTTTTTATGATTACATCATAGGTGAAGGTGATTTGGAGAGCCTATGATGAAATTCAAGCAATACAGACTAAACCACGTGAGATCACAAGAATAAATATAGACTAAAATCCATATTTTGACTAATATTCACATCCAATTGGGACAAAAATCAGTGGGTGAATGAAAAACCATGTGGGTTAATATTCTCGAGAATACTAGGGATCCCAATTAGTCCATTTAGAGGTCAAAAAAGTTCCATCATTAGAGAGAATATTCATTTTTCATAGTATCAAGGTCACTTGTGTAATTAGACCATATCTCTAGTTATATGCCTTCAATTAATGCTAAATTTTGGATGGATATATTAAAGAGTAGGGAAATGATTTTTATTTTTTTAAAAGAGATATAAATATTCATTCTTTTTCAAATCCTCAATCTAAGTGGTGTTTAAATTTTTAGTGCCCAAAAGAACCTTTCACATTGCTTATCAATTTTTAACCTGGGCACCCCATTTATAAGTTTTATCAAGGAGTGAGTGCTATAATTTTATAGTTTCAAAGTATTCCTATTCAACTTGTATATTCTGGATCTCCCTATCCTTATAGTGATAGATGAAATGAATAAGGATATCCACTCGATCCCCCTCATCCTCCTGATGGAGTGATAAATAGTGGGTGATCATTTTGAGGGAGATACACACTTGGAGAGGGATTTCAAGAACATAATTCACTAATTGTTTTATGTAAATTGTGGTTTAAAATTTTATTTCAGATTTATCTCAACTTGTGTTCAATGTTTTTATAAATTTGGATGAAATATTTTTTATTTAAGCACTGATCAATTTTAAATATTAAGTTTGTGACTTATGTTGTTCCAATAGTAAAACATAAAAATCCTTTTCTTTCCAAAATATTTTATATTTAAATTTTATTTTATAGTGTTTTAATCATTCATATAGGTTGGAACTTGACTACATAATTTTTATGTCAAGTTTTATTTATATGTGTATTATTTTAGAGGCTTTATGGGAAACTGAGATATTTGTTAACCCTCAACCATGGAATTATACCAAAAAATCTTAACTATTTAATAAAATGGAACTTTCCAAGAGGTGTATCATAATTTAAATTATCTCTTCCATCCATTTCATTTAAAAACTATTTCCATTTTCAACCATTAAACTCTTTAAATTAATTTGTTTTAAACATTATTCAAAAACCCCACTATCTGTTTTTAGTTTTTTTTTAAAAAACTATTATAAATGCACACTTTAAACCTTTAATAATCCTTGAGAACAGAATAGGGTCTAACCTAAATTATATTTAATATTCCAAAACCTAATTAATTTTATGTTTCATAATATCATGGTCAAGTGATGGGCACTTTGGTGATTAGCTGGTGAGCCTGTACGGAAGGCCGCAATGCCATATTGTGTGTATGCTATATGAGGTTTTGGGGTAGGATGTGCCCCCCAAGTGTGTTTATGATATGTAATTTTCTTCCAGGATGGGGTGATATTCCCCTTGATGGTGTGATATTCCTGGGTGAGTAGGCATTCTTTTATGATTTGATATATCTATAGGGTGGGGTACCGATCCACCCTGATGAGATGAGATTCTAGGGCGGGGTGTCATTCCCCCATGATGTGATTTGTTTCTAGGGTGGGGTGTCATCCCCTCCTAATGATATGAGATTCCAAAGTGGTTCACCATTCCCCCTTGATGATATAAATGATTACAAGGTGCGATCAAATTCCACTTGGGTGTATGATATATGATGGTATTAAGGGGTGAAATGTATTCACTCCAACATGATATAATATGTATATTATGGGGTAGATTTCATTCCTATTTATAAGATATATGATGAGTATTACATGGTGGGTTTCATTACTTCTATATTTTGTATGATTAGTACTATATGATGAGTTCCATATTCCCCAACTATATGAGATGAGGTGATTTTAGGGAGGGGATCTATTCCTGCTTGGGGTTATGTATTATTCTTAGAGACACCCAAAAATAGCCAAAGAATGTATGACTAGGTGTTGTGGTTTCCTAGTTAGCACATGATGAATTGACATGCATTATTGTGTGTTTATGGATTTTTATTTACTTTTATCATGCATAATGTAATGGCCCAAAAATCTCCGACCCATTCCTTTGTCAAAAAGAAGGTCATGAAGTGTTCTGGAGGGTAGAATGGACTTTTCCCACAATTTTCAGAATTTTGTGACTACACGCCGTGTAGTGTGAGTACATGACATGTACCACCTTGCTGAGTATACCCCATGTTGAATCTGTGTCCTTTCCGGATGAAATAAATAAGTACACGTCATGTAACTCATCCTACACGCCGTGTAGTTTCTCCCCACGTACGCATTACCCTCAAACCGTGTGTTGACCAGTCAACGACCGTGTGCCGCATTGAATGCCGTGTTGGAAGCCGTGTGGAGACCATGTGGAATGTCAGAGTACACACCGTGTACAAGGAAGTACATGCCATGTACTTTAGTTTTTCTCACCTATAAAAGGAGGGGGCCTCTCCTCCTTTTCAGATCATTCCTCGCCTCCCCTTTCCTTCGAGAAGAGCCCTCCCTAGAGACTCCAAAGCTCATTTCTTCCATAACTTCTTTGTCCGAGATCCGATTTACGATCCTTCAGTAGCCACGAGATTGTAACAACGAGGTGGAACTTCTGATCTTAGATCTTTTTTTTCCCTTTGGCCTTTTCTCCCCAGCATCCACCTGAGGTGGTTTTTGCCGGGTTTTGACAGAAGTGATAGACGCCGACGAACATCTTCTAAAGTTGATCTGGGGGAGCATTGTGATCAGAACCTATTGAGGTAGGGATTTTACCTCCATCTCTCTAATTTGTGCATCATGTGGGATGGGTGTCCTCTTGCTTTCACGAGACATAGTTGAAACAGTTTAATGAAGATAATAACTGGCTTAAAGAACGAGTATGGGGAAATTTTTTATGTTTATCATTGTTTATCCTATTGTTATGTTGTGAATTGAATAGGCTTATGCCTACTAAAAATCATGGTTGTTGGGGGCCTTTTTTTGCATAATTAAATGTTGCCCTGTCTTTCTAGACCGTTTTGTGGATGGAAAATTTTTGGAATATGGAAATTGGTTAATCACGTAAAGTTGGATGATTAAATGAATATCCGGAACCCTTGTGTGATCACCCCGGTTGAACAAAATGGAATAATGAACATGTGGGTGTTGGTTTGGTTACATGGTGTGTTAAGGGGGGGGGGTGAATCCTTGGTTTTTATGAATAGGATGGGCGGTGGTGTTGCGGTAAATGATATCAAAGTGGCAATGATGTGGCACGAGCCTTGTTTTGTGATACGGTTGTGGAGATGTGGTTATAGTGGCAGCAGAGCTGCAGTAATGAGTTGTGATATTAAAAGAAGTGGAAAGTTGATAAATGAACTATGGGGAATGATAATAAATTAAATATGGGAATAATCAATGGGGATTTATTGATGATAAAAAGGTTGGTTTTGTGTTGCTTTTGTTCTATCTAACTTGATTTGTGGTTGGCAGGGTTTTGTTCTACAAAATGCTTAATCTGGTTTAATAATTTCCCAGTAGTTAAGGAACTAATCAACTAATACTGTTGAAACATGAAAACCTAAATGGCTTTTGGTTTTTTTGTTGTATGCATTCTTCATAGTAGCAGTGTCGAGGCACGTGCTCAGTTTCTCTGTTTAGAAGCCATAGGTTGGGATGTGTGTTTGGTATACATATATGTATCTGTATCTTTGTGTTTTGTCACAACCCACCCATTTTGAGCACTTAGTGTCAAACACTCCCATTTCATGGGAGAGGTTGTTTTACCCTTAGTTAATAGCTCCTTCCTGCTCCTTCTTCCATAGGCTGTGATGTCTTGAGGTGACCTTACACCTAAGACTCTTTGGGTAGGTTTTCATTGGTGTGATTTTAGCCCAAGACTCTTCAGGAATGTTTACTGTTCCTAAGAATATTCAGGATGAGGCCCAGGTGTGTGCGGGTGGGATATATGGTTTGTGAGGCCTAGGTGTGTGTGGGCGGGATATGTTGTTTGTGAGGCCTAGGTGTGTGTGGGCGGGGTGTGTTGCTTTTGAGGCCCAGGTGTGTGCGGGAAGGAAGAGTGTGGTAGTGTCAGGACGTTCGCCGTTAGGAAGAGCAGCTAACCAGTGGGGGGAAATGGTGCGGGGTACCCAATAATCTTGTTCTTATATACTACTACCTGTTGTTTTGTGTTTTGGTGAGCGTGGCTGATGAGTTTGGGTGGATAGAATTCCTTGATAGGTTTTGTTTTCTTCTGTTGTTCTCACGAGACATTAGGATGTATCCCCACCCGTGCATGAGAGATTTAAGTTTCCCTACTGAGTATACTTGTATGCTCACCCTACATTTACTTTCAGGTTTCTAGGAGGACTAACAAGGCCATACATGACCCTACTAGTCGGGACAATTAGAGTTGTTGCAGTTGTTGTACTCTTGTTTCTTTTGGTATTGCACTTTTGAGTTTTCTTGTACTTGTACATTGTTTCAGAATTGTTTAAACATGCATGTGGGATTGGTTTGGGTTTATTTACTTGTTCCTTTTTCTTTTGGTGTTTGAATCATCCTATTTCCCAATATTAAATAATAAAAGGGTAATGTCTCCCATATTTGTGAAAACTCATACCCTTGGTGCTAGTCTCCACTCCGGGGCCTACTGGAGGCGGGACTCGGGGGTCATTATCTCCCTTTCACCATTGCCAACTCAGAAGGGGCATCTTTGGTGGGAGGGGGTTGTGACATAATGGTATCAGAGATGATGGTTGATAGATAGGATGGATTCTGGAGTTAGGCACAATGAGGATTGCATGGGATGGTAGGGAAACAGTGTTAGGTGATCTTGGTGCGTGACATAGGCCAGGGAAGACCGGCTAGGACACGAGATTTTAGGGGCCCATGTGATTCGATGCAAGGACTATGAGCCTACCGAATGACCAAGTGAGACTACATTGATTGCAGTGTAGATACCCTAGGGAAGGTACATGCATCATCATGTTTGTGTTTTACTTGATTTGGGTGTTCTGGGAAATAAATTGAAATAAAGTGATAAAATGAAACCTTGAGAATTTTTTCTTGATACTTGGGATTAGGCTATCTTTGTTTACCATACAGCTATGGCACCAGGACATCATCCTCGGGTGACTCAGACAGTCGAGGCCCAGCAGATTCAGGTGGTTGATCAGTTGAGGTTTGACCGAGAGGAGGAAGATGATCAGTGTCAGAAGACTCTCCGTTCTTTCCAGCGACAAACCCTCAAGAAGTACGAGGGTAGTACTTCAGATATGGAGACTGAGGGGTGTCTTGAGGAGCTAGGGATCTCTTTTACTTTGATCCATGCTCTGAGGGTGTACTGGGTTCCCCTAACAGTCAGTCAGTTGAGAGGTGCGGATCATCAGTGGTGGACGCTCTACCTCGGGGAGAGATCAGAGGCAGAGGTTCCATGGGCTGACTTTGAGAAGGAGTTCTGGGAGGAATTCCTTTCTTACATGATCAAGGCAGAGAAGCAGAAAGAGTTACTCTCCCTCCATCAAAGGATTATGTCAGTACGAGAATTGGGGATCAAGTTCAAGGGTATCCTACACTTTCCTCCGGATCTCTTTCCGGATGAAGAGTCTCGGGCGAGATGTTTGGAGGAGGCGCTTCGTCCTTCGCTCCAGTATGCTGTCACCCCCTTCACCCTTCCGACGTACTTGGTAGTACAGAAGAAGGAAGAGGTTGTAGAGAGGATTCACTCGTAAGGAGGTGCACCACGAGAGGGGATCCAGTCGGGTTCCTCAAAGGGGAAGGCAATCAGCAGCAGGTCTCCTACAACAGGACCTTCCAAATTCAGGCCAGTAGGGAGCAAGCCCCAGCAGTTCCAGTTCAGATCTTCGGGTCCTCGTCCATTTTTCACAAGCCCAGGACCGAAGTGTTTCTATTTAGGAGTTCTCAGGAACATTCAGAGTCAGTGCCCGACCCGAGCTTAGTACGGTGGAGGTGGGCAGGTTTAGCGCCCACCTCAATAGCACCAGTTGCCGGCGAGGCCCTTCCAGCAGCAGCAGGACCCTGCTCCTCCGAGGGCAGACTTTGCAGGAGGAGGCTGACCTCAGGGTTCTCCTCAGGGACCTAGACTAGGGCGTGGTTGGGGAGGTGGTCGACATCAGAGAGGAAGAGGAGCCTGGCGTGGACAGTTGCACGCAGCAGAGTTGGCAGCTCCGATAGGACCAGAGGTGGTGCGAGGTACGATTTGTTTGTTCAGTACTCTCGTTTATTCTTTGTTCGATTCAGGAGCTTCACACTCCTTTTTTGCACCCAGTCTAGCCCATTCTTTGGGTCTAGATGTAGAGAGACTTTCCGTACCCCTAGTGTTGAGTACACCAGTTGGAGGTCAGACCAACGTATCTTGTGTTTGCCGGGGATGTGGGCTGACGTTGGGACCGCATCGATCTAGTGGGGATCTTCTTTTGCTATAGATGCTGCCATATGATGTCATCATAGGCATCAACTGGTTGTTTTATGTTAGTTATGTTATCGACTACTTCCGAAGAATAGTCTTGTTCTCCGACGTGGATGGGCAGTGTGTACCTTTTTTTGGTGAGAGGAGCTATCAGGTGGGAAGCTGGCATGTGAAGCCTCTCCTTTCATTGTTAGGCGGGTTATCAGTGGTTTCAGCTGATACATATATGATGGATGTTCTAGAGGTTGTGGGGAATTTCCTTGATGTTTTTCCCGAGGAGGTTGGGACTCTACCCCCCCCCCCCCCCCGACGTGATGTTGAGTTCGGGATAGACTTACAGCCTGGTCCCTGTCCAATTTCGATGGCCCCTTATCGGATGGCACCTTCGGAGATGCGGGAGTTGAGGATTCAGAATGACGATCTAATGGAGAAGGGTTTTGTTCAACCCAGCGTGTCTCCATGGGGTGCTCCAGTTTTGTTTGTGAAGAAGGCATATGGTTGTCTTAGGCTATGCATAGACTACCTAAGGTTGAATCAGGTAACGATCAAGAACCGTTATCCCCTTCCAAGGATAGATGATCTCTTTGACCAGATGAGGGGAGCAGGTTGGTTTTATAAGATTGATCTATGATCTGGATATCATCAGCTGAGGGTAAAGGACAGTGACATCTCGAAGATGGCTTTCAGGTGCAGGTATGGGCACTTTGAGTTTATAGTGATTCCATTTGGAGTTATGAATGCACCAACTATGTTCATGGGACTTATGAACTTTGTCTTCCGAGAGTTTCTGGACCGGGTTGTCATTGTTTTTATCGATGACATCCTGATCTACTCAAGATCAGAGGGGGATCACATTGATCATCTCAAGTTAGTCTTGGAGGTCCTTCGACACCACCATCTTTATGGGAAATTTTCGAAGTGTAAGTTCTTGATGCAAGAAGTACACTTCCTTGGGCACGTAGTGTCTCAGCATGGAGTGTCAGTGGACCCGTCGAAGATGGAGGCAGTTGTTTCTTGGGTGGCACCCAAGAGCGTGGTAGAAGTTCGTAGTTTCCTGGGGTTGGCAGGTTATGATCGGAGGTTCATTTTAGACTTCTCTCGAGTTGCTGCTCCATTGAAAGCTTTGACTAGGAAGGACCAGGTCTTACTATGGAGCGAGTAGTGCCAGAAATCTTTCGAATACCTGAAGGAGAAGCTGATCAGTGCTCCAGTACTTAGATTTCCAGAGGAAGGGTTATTGTATGAGGTGTTTTGTGATGCTTCTGGCCTTGGTTTGGGGTGCATTCTGATGCAGAAGAAGGGTGTGATCTGTTATGGGTCTAGTCAGTTGTGCCCTCATGAGCGTAACTATGCCACCTGTGACCTAGAGCTTGCAGCAGTAGTGTTTGCACTGAAGTTGTGGCAATATTACCTCTTTGGGGAGCGCTTTGTGGTCTTCTCAGATCACAAGAGCTTACGTTATATCTTCTCCTAGTGTGACCTGAACTTACAGCAGTGGAGATGGGTCGAGTTTCTCCAAGACTATAACTTCGAGATCTCTTACACTAAAGGTAAGGGCAACGTTGTGGCTGATGCCCAGAGCAGAAAGTCACATAAGGAAGTGGTTCAGGAATCCGCTGATGCTTGGAAAGTGATGGGATAGTTGGCTGCCTTGGACTTGGATGCAAGGGTAGAGGGTGTTAGAGGCTATTTGTTTCAGAGGATAGTGTAGTCCTCCTTGTTGAAGTAGGTGGAAGAGTCTCAGTGGGGAGACTCTGAGGCGGAAGTAACGCAGGATCATATCGATCAAGGAAACACTCCAGAAGGATGGTCAGAGTACAACAGACATCAGATTCTTTTTCATGGAAGGTTTTTTGTTCCGGAGGCGATTCGTGAGGGAGTTCTCCGTGAGTTCCATAGATCAGCCTTGGAGGTACATCCGGGAGTTTCAAAAATGTACCGAGGCCTGAGGGAACAGTTTTGGTGGCCCGGGGTGAAGCGAGCAGTGGTAGAGTTTGTGGCTAAGTTCATAGTGTGTCAGCAAGTAAAGGTTGAACACCATGTTCCCAGTGGTTTACTAAATCCTTTAGATGTCCCTGAGTGTAAATGGTATGACATCTCAATGGACTTCGTCACAGGACTACCCAGAGCTCAGGGTGGTTGTGATGCTATCTGGGTAGTGGTGGACTGACTGACGAAATCAGCTCACTTCACAGCAATTAAGGAGTCGGGCCCGATGAGTACCTTAGCACAAAGGTACGTAGATGAGGTGGTGAGTTTGAACAGAGTTCCGAAGAATATCGTCTTAGATCGAGATACTCGGTTTACCTCACGAGTCTGGAGGGAGTTACAACATGCTTTTGGAACCCAGCTACTACTTAGAACTACTTTCCACCCCTAGACCTATGAGCAGACAGAGTGGACTATCCAGACGTTGGAGGACATGCTACGAGCATGCATTCTAGATTTCAGAGGATCATGGGTGCGACACTTGAATTTATTAGAGTTTTCCTACAACAACAGCTACCAATCTACTATTGGCATGGCACCGTTTGAGGATTTTTAGGGAAGAACATGTCATTCACCCATTTTCTGGTCATAGGTTGGTGAGACAAGTGCTCTTGGGATAGAGGTAGTATAGAGAACCACAGAGAAATTCCATCTTGTGCGTGAGAGGATGAAAGCGGCTCAGGACCGACAGAAGTCTTACACTGATCGTCGAAGGAGTCCCTTGGAGTTCTAGGTGGGAGATCATGTGTTCTTGAAGGTTTCTCCTCGACGGGGGCAGTGGAGGTTTGGTAAGGGGAGTAAGCTCTCTCCTAGGTTTATCAGACCTTTTAAGGTGTTGAGGTGAGTCAGCGAGGTGGCATATCAGCTGGCCCTGCCACCTCAGTTGGAGAAGGTTCATGATGTCTTCCACATCTCCCAGCTTTGTCGGTACTTACACGATGACTCTCACATTATCTACTGGGGAGAGTTAGTTATGGGATACGATGCGACCTTCAAAGAACAACCAGTCAGAACTGAGGATCGTGAAGAGATGGTGCTCTGTGGATGAACCATCACCTTGGTTCATGTGTTGTGGAGTAATGATGGCCTCAAGGGGAGAACTTGAGAGTGGGAGACTCAGATGCACGCTCAATACCCAGAGTTGTTTTGACTTGTGTTTTTCTTTCTTCTTCTGAGCTTTGTTTTGATGTTATACTTTGTACCTTTGATATATGGAATGCTTAGTTTTTTGGTTGTGACACATTTTGTTTTCCTTGTTCTCTGGAAGTGTGTAACATGTTTGGATGTGTGGGGAAAAAGAAAAACCTGATCCTTAATTGAGACGCATTAACGCGGATGCGATTGAACCCATACGGGTGAGTCAGTTTCGCCTAAAGCGGATAATATCTCGACATGAGAGAAGTAATTCCCCAAGACATGTATTCGGGCAGTGTGTTGGTTATACGGTGTTGGGGGAAGTGTAAGTTTGAAAAATCATAATATATGGATGTGGGAAGACCCAATTCCTAATCAAGACGCATTAATGCAGATGCGATTAAACCCATGCAGGAGAGTCAGTGCCGCCTAAAGCGGATAATATCTCGACATAGGAGAAGAAATTCCTAACACATATGATTAGGGTTGTTGGTCGGGTTCCTGTTATAATGAGAGCCCTAAGAGGTATCTTGTTGGGTTCCTCTGGGTTGTTTTTTGAATTCTCAGGGACAAGAATGTTTTAATAGGTATCTGGTGTAATGTCCCGGACCTCTCCGGCCCATTCCTTTGTCAAAAAGAAGGTCATGAAGTGTTCTAGAGGGTAGAATGGACTTTTCCCACACTTTTTAGAATTTTGTGACTACACGCTGTGTAGTGTGAGTACACTCCATGTACCACCTTGACAAGTATACCCCATGTTGAATCCATGTCCTTTCCTCATGAAATAAATAATTACATGCCATGTATCCCATCCTACATGCCGTGTAGTTTCTCCCTGCGTACGCGTTACCCTCAAACTGTGTGTTGACCAGTTAACGGTCGTGTGACACGTTGAATGCCGTGTTGGAAGCCACGTGGTGACTGTGTGGAATGGCCGAGTACACACTGTGTACTAGGAAGTACACGCCGTGTACTTTAGTTTTTATCACTTATAAAAGGAGGGGGCCTCTCCTCCTTTTTAGATCATTCCTCGAATCCCCTTTCCTTCAAGCAGAGCCCTCCTGAGAGACTCCAAAGCTCATTTCTTCCATAAATTCTTCGTCCGAGCTCTGATTTATGATACTTCAGTGGCCACGATATCGTAATGATGAGGAAGAACTTCTGAGATTGGATATGTTGTTTTCCCTTCAGCCTTTTCTTCCCAGATTCCACCCGAGGAGGTTTTTACCGGGTTTTGACAGAAGCAACAGACGCTAAAGGACGTATTCTAAAGTTGATATGGGGGAGCATTGTGATTAGAACCTATTGAGGTAGGAATTTTACCTTCATCTCTATAATTTGTGCGTCATGCAGGATGGGTGTCCTCTTCCTTTCACGAGACATAATTGAACCAGTTTAATGAAGATAACAACTGGATTAAAGAATGGGGATGGGGAAAGTTATTATGTTTATCATTTTTTATCCTATTGTTATGTTGTGAATTAAATAGTCTTATGCATACTAAAATTCATGGTCTTTGGGGGACTTTACTTGTGCAATTAAATGTGGCCCTATCTTTTTAGACCGTTTTGTGGATGAAAACTTTGTGGAATATGGAAATTGGTTAATCACATAAAGTTGGATGATTAAATGAATATCCAGAACCCTTGTGTGATCACCCCGGTTGAACAAAATGTAATAATGAACATGTGGGTGTTGGTTTGGTTACGTGGTGTGTGAAAGGGGGGGTGAATCCTGGGTTTTTATGAATAGGATGGGAAGAAGGGCTGCGGTAAATGATATCAAAGGGGAAATGATGTGAAACGAGCCTTGTTTTGTGTTACGGTTGTGGAGATGTGGTTATAGTTTCATCAGGACTGCAGTAATGAGTTTTGATATTAAAAGAAAGTGGAAAGTTGATAGATGAACTGTTGGTAATGATAATAAATTAAATGCGGGAATAATCAATGGGGATTGATTTATGATAAAAAGGTTGGTTTTGTGTTGCTTGTGTTCTATCTAACTTGATTTGTGGTTGGCAGGGTTTTTTTTCTATGAAACTCTTGATTTGGTTTGATAATTTTTCAGTTGTTAAGGAACTAATAAACTAATACTGTTGAAACATGAAAACATAAATGGGGTTGGGTTTGTTTGTTGTATGCATGCTTCGTAGTAGTAGTGCTGAGGAACGTGCTCAGTTTCTCTATTTAGATGCCATAGGTTGGGCTGTGTGTTTGGTATACATATATGTATCTGTATCTTTGTGTTTTGTCACACCCCACCCATGTTGAGAACTTAGTGTAGAACACTCCCATTTCATGGGAGAGGGTGGTTTCCCATTAGTTACTAGCTCCTTCCTGCTCCTTCTTCCATAGGCTGTGATGGCTTGAGGCAACCTTACACCAAAGATTCTTCAGGTAGGTTTCGATTGGTGTGATTTTAGCCCAAGACTCTTCGGGTGGTTTTACTATTCCCACAAATCTTTGGGATGAGGCTCAGGTGTGTGCGGGCGAGATATGTGGTTTGTGAGGCCGAGGTGTGTGCGGGTGGGATATGTGGTTTGTGAGGCCCAGGTGTGTGTGGGCGGGGTGTGTGGCTTTTGAGGTCCAGGTGTGTGTGGGCAGGAAGAGTGTGGTAGCGTCAGGACATTCACCATTCAGAAGAGTAGTTAACTAGTGGGGGGAAATGGTGCGGGGTACCCAATACTCTTGTTCTTATATACTACTACCTATTGTTTTGTGTTTTGGTGAGCGTGGCTGGTGAGGTTGGGTGGATATAATTCCTTGCTAGGTTTTGGTTTCTTCTGTTGTTCTCACGAGACATTAGGATGTCTCCCCACCTGTGCATGAGATCTTTAGGTTTCCCTACTAAGTATACTTGTATTCTCACCTTATGTTTACTTTCAGGTTTCTAGGAGGACTACTAGGGCCATGCAGGACCCTACTAGTCGGTACAGTTGGAGTTTTTGCAATTCTTGTACTCTTGTTTCTTTTGGTATTGCACTTTTAAGTTTTCTTGTACTTGTACTTTGTTTCATAATTATTTAAACATGCATGTGGGATTAGTTTGGGTTTATTTAATTGTTCCTTTTTCTTTTGGTGTTTGACTCATCCTATTTCCTGATCTTAAATAATAAAAAGGGTAATGCCTCCCATATTTGTGAAAAATCATACCCTTGGTGCTAGTCGTCACTCCGGGACCTACTGGAGGCGGGACTCGGGGGTCATTATATCCCTTTCACCATTACCAGCTCGGAAGGGTCATCTTTATTGGGAGGTGGTCGTGACACATAAACATGTATATAAAAATTTATATTAAGGAAACTGGGTGAGACCCTACTGGGTTAAATTTCTCATACCCTAAAATGGTACTCTAGCGTCTATGAAAAACTTATGTCTAATGTATGGGTCTGAGCACATGATGTGTAGTGGATCAGATTGGGGATGATCAATTGGATTAGACATGTGATGTAGGTGAGGATTAGGGATGACCATATAGCCTATTTTAATTTTTATTTCTTATTTATTTTGTATTTTTTATCAGCCCATTTGGTGATTAGTTGATATGTATGATTATATGACTTCATTACATTTGTTATAACATGGATATAAATTATTTATTATATGTAATTTGATTGTTTTATTTGATTGATGTTTGGTTACTTATATTATTATTGATGATTATTATATCAAGGTAATAGTCTCCCCAATTTGTGATTTAGGTTATCATCACTAATCGGTAGCCTCTGGTGTATGGATATGTGTACTTTAGGTCATTTGGAACTTCATGTGAGACACTGGTAAGTAGTCATGAGAAGGGGTATCATAGTTCACCACACAATACACATGCACATATAAGTGCATATGTGGTTTCAAAATGTTAGTATTTAATGGTGCACTTTGTACTTCATGCTTGTTCAAGGTTCTTAAATGTTCCTTTATTTCCCCCAATAAATTATTAATTTGTTATAGTTTGGGATCAGTACTGAACGAGTATGTCTGGTAGATTGAACCAATTCACTAAATGAGTATGATATGGACCATAAATCATATTATACATGATTTAACAAACAAATGTTTTCATTATCATGTGATATTTGGTCCATATAATTGATTTGGTTCAATCGAATAGACTACATTAATCAATATAAGATATGCCTTACTATAATAGGTGTCTACCCAATTCTTAGGGGTATGATATAACATCTATTGGGGAAATCCAATTTTGATAAATATAGGATCCATGGTATGGGAAAATAATTCTATTAAATCAATTCCAAACAAATTCAATCCCTATCAAAGATAGAGATTTATATCAAGTATTTTACAAGTATTAAAGGCTCTTTGTCAGTGTAGAATAAAAAAGACCTCTTATTAATCTCTTTATTACAAAGCCTCATTAAGAGATATTCTCCATGAATCATATGTGTAGATTAATGAGCCACCATTTTATAATAAAGTGTATTTACATAAAAACCATTTTATTTCCAATTTGGTGGGGGAGAATCTAATCTTGAGATAAACATTATAACATGCCTTGATGAGCTCCATCTATTATCATCCTGGGAAAGTCTATACCCTTACCCACACATATCCCCAATAATCTTAAGAGTAGATTCCATCAGTATGTATATGGAAATGCTCAAAAATATCATGATGGTGGGGAAATTTTATGGAACCTATTTAAAGAGGTATAAAAGGAGGATTCACTTTTCAACACCATGATAATTCATGAAATATATATTTTTCAAATAAATTTAATTTCTTCAATCGCTTACGTTACACACAATAGTAATTTTTAACGAATCATGATATACTATTAATATTATAATTTAAATAAGAATATGATAACCTATCTATTAAACTTGTCCATATTAATTAAAATAAAAATATTTTTAAAATTTAGTATAATGGTTTTAGTTAAATTAAATATATTTATAATTAAGTACTTAATTTTTGGTAAAGTTTTATAAACATCAAAAAACTAAATTTCTACTGAAAAATGATTTTAATTTATTTTTATGAAAAAATAAAAAAATTTATTTTTACACTTTTAGAAAATTTAATTTTGGAATAAACATTTCAAAATTATCTTAGGGTGAATTTTTGATAATTCTATGAAAAGATTAATTTTTCAATAAATAGAGAAATATACTATTTTTTTATAAAAAAAATCCTTTTGTTTAAAGAATTTACAAAGTTACATGTTTTTTAAAAATGTATTAAAAGTAAAATTAGTCCAATTATTTTATTATTAAAACAATTTAGGTAATTTTAATCAAATTATTATATAATTCTTATATTAAAATGTTTTACCATTATGATTTTTTTTCTTTGGAAAACTGCTTTTTCGCCATGTCTGCATGTTAAATTTTAAACTAAATTTTATCACTTATGTGAATAGAATTTATAAAAATTGATTACATATTTGGATGAATCAAACTTAATATTTTATAATATGTTCAACTTATTTTTTGGTCAAAATGAATTGTGAATAAATTAAGAATTAATTACCGCAGTTATGGTAAAAACATGTTTACCGGGGGTTAAAATAGAAATATAAGGTGTAAAATAACCTAAAAACTGTTCAAAATCCCATTATATGGCCATATTTAGTCCTGATATATTCTAAGGTTCTATAATTATCCATTTTGGATCCTTGTGTCATGTTTTAAACTTGGGTACACCATTTTCTTTTCAAAACTTCCAAGTATGTCCTCTACCATACTTATAAAATGTCACCCCTATCCTCTACAATTCACACTTATAGAGACTTTTTATTAAGACAATAACTACTGATATATCTTCCTTACTTCAATCTCGATGTCCTAGAGTACCTAGTGTGATTATAAATCCCTCTTAAGAATAATTTTGGTACTAACCTATGCAGGTTGTCTAAATAAGAGGTATTGTTCTTAACCAAGAATTTTTATTTTATTTCTTATTCCACATACTTAAAATATTCTTAAAATAATATTCTATATTAATATAATTATATTTCATATATTTATATTTTATTATGTTAGTATCATAAACTACATACATCTCCTCTTACATCAAATGGAAAACGAAACCGTTGATCGTGTGTACGACGAACTACCACCTCGTGAACTGATGTAATTATTTTTCCATCACTACCAATTCAGGTTGGATATAATTATTGATTTAAAGTATATATATATATATATATATATTATTTGTAACATAATTATACTTCTCTAATTATAATATCATATATTCCATCTTACATTCCATTCCATGGGAATGTAATAATGCTGCTCGTGGGTACGGTGGACTGACGCCTCACAAAGTTATCTGATTTGTATTTAACTTAAACTTTACATGGAAAGTAATTTTTTCTAATTATTTCTTCTAGGGTAATCCACCCATGAAAATGCATCTTTCAATTATTCTAACATCAAAATTTTACCCTACATTCTCGCTTTCCAAATACGGACGACATTAATCACTTCTTTAGTGATGTTTGCTCATTGACCGAAACAATATGATGGGATGTTGGTTCATCCTTCTAGAGATTCCTCCAAAGAATTAATTTCCTAGTCCTTGTATCCCTTATATATTAAGACTTTTTTCATTAATATCTCCCCAGTGACACATCTTTATGGATTCCAGTTAATTAAGCTACTTCTGTCAGCACATTCTAAAGGGTTAAGTCAGGGCAGCAACCTTAAGTCAAGAGAGTAGTTTCATTGGGCATCACTGACATGTCTGGAAGCTGGAAAATTAGTACAATTGAATTATCCCTTATTAGAGGGATTATCAAGGGTGCATAAGTTTGAGGCATCCCACATTGATTGTAGTATACTTATGTTGAAGGCATGTCTCCGAGGGTTTCCTCAGCTTCCCATGTTTAATAGGGGTATTCCATGAGTTAAAATTCTAGTGGAGATAGATAAGACTGGTCAAAATATTGATGAGAGTGTATCAAATAGGTAAATCCCATGGAGGGAGCACCTGAAAGGTTTACTAGATGAATGGATGAGAACACCCAATAAGGACGGACCTAGGTTGGTGTGTCCCAAAAAGGGACAGTTTCACACTGTGAAGGCTGATCTAGACATCACAAAGAACAAATCTGAGAAGTGAACCCCAAAAAGAGAAATTCCAAGTTTTACCATTGGATGGGATTGAACCTTAGGGTGGATTCTTACGTACCATATTTAGAAGATAGGGATCAAAACCACATAGTTCTAAGGGATGGTTTAGGGCTTACACATGGTTTTTTTCCTATCGAAATAGGGACACTCTTGGTTATATGGATATGATGTGCGAGGATTAAGCATGGTTAGTCACTTAAGTGATAAAAAAGGAACAATGGTATGGATTTCATGATCTCCCCAGGATGTGGTAGCCCGGGTAAGAATTAGGATGGGCATGTATGAAGTGATGATGAAATGGATGTAGTATCGAGAGTAATGGGTTTTAACCTTGGGGATGCTTCCTACATACCCCAATGGATGGGAATAAAAGTCCACATAGTTTGGGAAGTGGGGTGGTGAGTCACCTAGGGAAGCAACTCACGAGAAATGGAGCGCATGGATAAGGACCTGAAGGAATAATAACCTCCATGTTGGGGTATGATCTTCCCCAGACACAAAGGCTTAAGGTAAAGACTAGGATGTGAGATATATGATGGTATTGAACCTTAGGGAGGCTTCCTACATACTCGAAAGAGATCTAAGTCCACATAGTTCAGGATGGAGGCATATAATTAGTGTATACACAAAGGAAGACAACCCAGAGATGCACTAGGGGATTACACATGGTTAGATAGCCTTCATAAGAGGGAAACTCTTGGTTGGAGTATGGTGAAGTGTAGATATTATGCACGGTTAGATTCCCATGTGGATAAGAACATGTGAAAGGATGGATTTGAGAGATGTGTCTCAAAAAGGGAAGATGTCACATCATAAAGGTACATACCTATAAGGGATCACTAGGGTTTACCATTGGGTGGGATTTAACCTTAAGGAGGATTTCTATGTACCCAAAAGGGATCAAAATTCACATAGTTTGTAGCATGTAGTTTAACGTAATGTGGGAAAAAGGTGAACTGATGTGAAGTTTTCAGGACAGATGGGTGATAGGGAGTGATGAGCTTGAACCTCAAAGAGGCTTACTACATACCCTATTTAGAAGACAGGGATCAAATTCCACATAGTTCAGCACATGCATTTTAACATCATGTAGGAATATGGGGGCATGGGGCTTACACATGGATAGTGGACCAAATATGATTTCATGGTTGCTATTTATTCTAATCCCACACAAGTCATGCTTGGTGTGAGAAATAAGAGGTGACAGTAGACCTAAATATCATGTCATGAAGGGTTCTACCATTATAAATGGTGTGAGGAATATGCATGGCTAGTGGCCCATCAGAGATGGATATTGAGACATAATCCAAGAGGGAAGACCAATATGGTGGTTTGGGGATTATGTGGATACTGACCAAGGTGCACATGGTGAAAAGGAATAGAGGGAGTGAGAAGGATGATTGAAAAGGTGGGAAGTGAAAGGTTCTCAGTCCCATCCCCCTCTGATCATATAAGGTCTACCACACATGAATAAACTCACAGTTTAACATCGTGTGTTGGGGAAGAGGATTCTTGGTAGTTTAACGTCCTATAGATTGAATGATGAGGACTCACTCCTCATCCCTTAGACTTATATAACATGTAACAACCTGCACTTGGGGAAGGGAAGGCATAAGCATTGTCTAATGTGAGTGAGGTAGAGGATTGGTCAATTGAGGGGTCTATTTTAGCATGGTTATGTGGGGAAGCAATATACGTTAGCATACCTATGCGAATAAGAAAAAGGTAGGACAACAAAACATGAAGCACCACTTAAAGAACCATGAGATCACTTTGTATGAGCCTAGAGGGCCGCATGTGAGAGGGGTTTGTGAAGAAAAAGGCCTCACTAAGAGGAGGTTCATGAAGCCTTGGTGCTTCACAAATAGGAAGAGCTTAATGAAGGAATGTTCTTTACAAATCATGGAGAAAATGGAATTTATGATGGGAGGAGTTTCGTGAAGCATGGTGACCCAACCGAGGCATGGAGTGTACATGTGTTTGGAGGGTTCTTCACAATGTCTGAATTCTCCACAAATTATTGAGTTCCCAAAAGGGAATCCTACCTTCATGATGGATGTAGGGATTCACAAAGGGAATCCCAACTTGAAGTGAAGGGAAATCTGAACATAGGGGAAGCTGGTTCTTGATGCTCAAATACCTTGGGTGATGCATTTTCTGAATGGTTCATGGAGTAAAGGGAGATTCATGAAATGAGAGGTTATAAGGAATAAGGTCAAGGTAGTGATCCTTTAGGGTGGTGTTGAGCCATATATTTATAGGCATCAGGTGTCGTGATGCTCAAAGGCATGCTACAAAGGATATTTTTATTGAAGATTGGAGGTGGTACTGTCATAATCCCGAAGCCTTTCATCACTACTATGTGGTAGTCATAGTGCTTGTTGGACACGTGGAGGTGACCGTCAGTGCTTTGTGGTGGTCATAGAGGTTTCCATCTATCGGTTTCACATTGTTCAAAGTGGTGAAGGGATTGCTTATGGAGCTTCATAAGGTAGACCTTTTAGTGCTTTTTATGGCTTGTTTGAGTTTAATGTTTTCCCCAAATGGTTTTTCCATCCTTGATTCATTTTGGGAATGAATTTTGGTGCCAAAAAATACCCTCCCTTAGAATGTGATCTAAGGAAAGACGAGGGTTGGATTCTAAGGGAATATAGCCAAAAAACCTATTGATCTCATAGGTGTCTCGTGATGATGGCACATAGATAGCGGGTGATATTTCTGTAAAGCTTGGGGTAGCCAAAGGAACTGCAAAGCTCATGAAGTTGTCGCTTATAAATTTAGCATGATCCCCCCTTTGTCTACATCTCCTCTCTGCAAAAATCTGCTTGAGCTCTCACATCATGAAGCTACAGCACCCTCGTGAACACTCTTTGAAAAATTGGTTCCTTGGATTGATGCTTTTCAAATTCTTATTAATGAACTGATGTATCAGAATCCTTCATTCCCCTGAGAAGTGTGCCATGTCCTTCAAGGCATTGTGATCGTGTGCTCTATGATAGTGCTTCATGAATATTCCGTGTTGTAACACCCTGAAATTTTATGAGATAGATTCATTTTAATTTCTTTGATGTCTTTTTTTGTACGTTACACCAAGATTAGCTTGCACTATATGTAACACCGTATTAGCTTGCAGTATACACAACACTATACTTGGATTGTGTTACACAAAATTTCAAGTTCTTTTGATAGAATTCATTTCACGCAACACCGAGTATAGATTTTGGTCAATGTATAAAATAACTATATTTGTATTATGTTATATGAAACACTAAAGGAATATTGCACTAAATGGAACACTGAATTGTCTTTCATTACATGCAAGACCGA